>OY998251.1:29257453-31739953 GCA_963922045.1 Persicaria maculosa | reverse complement strand
AGATGCCACAACTCTCCATCCTTGGTGGTTACCACATAGACCGACATGTAATTCTTTGACGAGATTAAGACCTTCTTTGTTTGAGACACAGAGGAGGTCCGGGAGGTTAAAGCCTCTTTTGTATAATCGGCGGTCTCTGACTCAAAAGCGGGCCGCTTTTCTTCTGATGTTTTGGCTATCCTGTAGCTCGCCTGCCCATGCACCTTCAGATATGTATTCTAGGAGAGGTATTCGCCAGTCTCCGAGGTTGGATATTCTGAAAACTTCTTTGCGTATTCCTCAAGCATCCTTTTGTTCAATTACCACGCAATCGCTCAATCCAAGGGGTAATGTAGCTCCCATTCTGGCCAGTGTATCAGCGCGCTCATTATGCTCGCGAGGGATATATGAAATGGAAAATTTTTCAAAGGCGGTTGTTAGCTTTTTTACGTGAGCTAAATACTCAAGCAACATCCCTGTCTTTGCTTCATACTCTCTTTTGACTTGCAGAGCGACTACTTCCGAGTCTCTAAAAATTTGGACCTGTCGAGCCCCGTTGATCAGTGCCTTTTCAATACCAGCGATCAAAGCTTCATCCTCTGCTTCGTTGTTGGTAGCTTCGAATAACAATTAGAAAGACAAATCAATAATCTCTCCATTGGGGCTCGTGATTGTAACTTCTGCTCTACATCCTCCTGCTGATACCGATCCGTCGTCGTCAATAACCCAATCTTCTCCGTCGCGATCCTGAGAAACTGTAAAGACAGCTTCGACAACAAAATCGACTAAGGCTTGGGCCAAACAAGATTTTATAGGTTTGAAATGAATGTCAAATTCGGAAAGCTATACTGCCTACTTAACCATTCTTCCTGAGAGGGATGGTGAGTGCAGGATCTGATGGAGGGGCAGATTGGAGAGTACTTCGATGGTGTGAGCCTAGAAGTAGGGCCTTAATCTTCGCACTGCGAAAGCCAGTTATAGGGTCATCTTCTCTATTGGAGTGTATATGGATTCGGCTGGTTGCAAAACCCTGCTTGCGAAATAGATAGAAACTTGGAGTCCCTAGTCAACATCGTGCTAATAGTGGTTGATCCGACTACGGGGTATAGCTGTAGAGCTTTGTTGATAGGAGGAAATCGAGTATGAAATATAACAAAATAAATCAAACTAGATTCTGCCCACGCAAATAATTACAAGACCTCCTCCTGATGTAGCAGCGGGAAGTCAGGATCGATCCACGAGGAAGCGTGTCAGCGGATCCTAGGTAGCGGTGAAATCTTACGATCAGAAGTCGACAACAGTGGTACTCGACCTCGACTAAGGGTTAGTCGACAGGGGTCAGGCACAGTCGAACACAGCACAGCAGCTCGGCTAAGGGTGGTCGATCTCGACAAGGCTCTACTCGAGATCGAGTAGCCTTCGTCTTGGTCGAGTAGGTCTGGTCGAGTTCCTGCACAAGTAAGCTACGGCGACTCTAGGTCGAGAATCAGTGGTCGAGGTCGACCAGAGTGTGGTCGAAATCGACGAGGGCAGGGAGTAAAACGAATGAAATAAAGAAAATAAAGAACAAATGCTTTTGGGATTTCGACTTAAATCAAACTTTAATGTAAAAGAACTTCCAAGATTGGGGTTTGCAACGACAATAACCAAGCATGCATAAGGTAGAATCAAACAGATAATCATGTGAATCGCATTAAAGGACTAAGCTTTCGCCTTTTCCAACAATTAGACAACTCTCTCAAGAAACCCTAAATGTCTCTACTGATTTTATGTTTATAATCCAAGTGGTTAACATGGATCTCCATTAGATGGGCAAAAAACACATCAACAAGTAGGAAAATGCTCAAAACATGATAAAAGTCGGATCTTTACCTCAATTATGCATGGCTATCGTCGGGCTCGCCCCAACCCTAGAAGTGGGTTGACTACTCGCGCCTCATTGCAAACTCAGTCATCATCGATTGAAAGAAAACAACTTGCATTAAACTAAATTCCAAAAGATTTTACAATCCCGGCAATCCAACTCTCGTTGAATGCCAAAACCCTAAAACCTTCGAACTCCTAAACTGTCTTTGTGGAACTACTTGTCTTGCTCTGAAATTGAATGAATAAAACTGAGCCCCATGGGCTTTATTTATAGGCTTCATTCCCTAGCTATTCTAGGAAAGAAGATATCTATCTATATCTAAAACTTTATCTAAAACTTAAAAGATAAATAAAATATTTTAAGGAAATAAATCTATAAGGAAGAGATAAAACTAAATAGGGTAAGTCTTCATGATGTTGATAGATCTTGTCTCCTTGGATAGAACTTGATGGATTTGGATAGAATCTTCGGCCAAATCGACTTTCCTTCACGCCCAAGGAATCCCAAGTCTAGTCGGATTGTTCCTCATCGAGAAGTTTCTGGAAACGGCTCTACTCGACTTCGATAAGGCTTCGTCGACCTCGAGTAGTATTCCTCGTCTCGGCTAACTGGTGCTCGATGTGGCTCGGTCTTGGCTCACGGTGCTCGTCGACCTCGAGTAGCCCTAGTCGACCTCGAGTAGACTGGCTTGCCGACTAGGTCTTCTCGAGTGACTCTGCTCGATGGACTCCGGATCTGGACTCAGAAGCTTGTCGATCTCGACAAGGCGTAGTCGAGATCGAGTAGGGTTCGTCGAAGATGGCTCTCTGGTGGTGTCGACTAGAGCTCCTCGGCATGGACTCGGACAACCTCTGGTCGGCTCGTCGATCTCGACAAGGCGTAGTCGAGATCGAGTAAAGTTGCTCGGCGTCTTCGTCCTCGGCTTCTCGGGCAGCTCCTCTCCTTGTCGACTCCGGGTGTGGCGTCAGGGCTTCGTCGATCTCGACTAGGGTTTGTCGAGATCGAGTTGACTTCCGGAGCTGGGCTGGTCTGGCTCTCGATCAGGCTCTGTCGACAAGCTGTGCTCGGCTATATTTGTCTAGATCGAGTAGGGTTTACTCGAGGTCGAGTAACCTTGGTTCTTGACTCGATTCGACTGGTTCCGTTGCTACTTCGACCTTGGACTTCTGTAGCTGTTTTCCGAGCTTTTCCGACCTTCTGTAGAATTGCTGTAAAATGCCTTGAATTCTGCGAATTAAACAGAAACTGGTGTAGATTCCATAATTTGGCAAATAAACATAAACTACATAGATTATGTACTATCTTAGCCCAAATGAATGCAATGTATGCAGAAATCGATATAAAAGTAAATGTAAAACATGGCAGATTCAGCTCACAACAAACACCCCATACTTAAGCTTGCTTGTCCTCAAGCAATACTTTTAATTGTCATTCAGGGGAAGAATTCAAAACTCTCAACATCTTAGATTCATTCTTTATATGTCCCTGCAATCAATTACCATCCTCGAAAAGGTACTAGTGTCACAGATCCATGCATGTGTAAATATATAAGAGCAACATCTACTCACAAAAGGAGGTTTATGCACAAATAATTTTTATGTGACAAAGCATTGATAATCAAGAGGACTTTAATTTAAGCTCAATAAGGAGTAGATCGGTAAAAGGCTATAGGTGGGCAATTTTTTTGGCAATGTGGTGCTAATGATCCGGGGAAATGGAGTATTTCCAAACTGAATTTCCACATTCCTTCTCTTTGAGATTCATCACCTTTCATAATGCTTTTATCCATAATATTGCTTTTACCTCTCTAACCTCAGCACTGCCTTCTCGCGAGTCGCAAACATGGGTGTCATGAATGGCCCCGGATACTTAGTGCATCGGACTCCTCACCTGGTGTCCCATCTCGCCAAACTATTATCTCAGCGAGCAGGGTCGATCTTTGATCGGATTTTCTTTCACTCATTAAATTTTCCATATATTTCAAATGATTCCGCCAAACTCTAATAATGATAACAACAACACAACAACCATATAATAATCTCCATAATGTAACATCATTCTCAACATAATCCCCGGATAAGGTAAAGAATGGCAAAATTTTGGAACATGTGGAGCAATATATGAAATAAGGCATAATATGGCTTTTGTGTAATGCATAAGCATGGGTAAGGCTTAGGATTATAACAATGAGCATTATATGGAAAATATAAAGTCCTCCATCATCTTATCATGCAACATGTCAAAAGCAATATCAAATTTACCTCCTTTCATGGTTTTCATCAAAATATGCATTTCATTGTGACTTCCCTTTACTAGGCAATTTCATGCTATATCTCTAATGAATCCAATTTTGCATCGTCGAGTTCAATATAAGCTTCCATGACATTACTCAAAAATTTCAATGGGGGTCATTTTTCTCAAATTTTGGAAAACATGCATATAAGCACATAAATTAATAATGAATTCCAAAATAGCCATGTAGCAATTCCAAGAAATAATGCACATATATGTCAAATATGATCAAATAAATCAAATATGCACAAGGTAAGCCCTTTTCCCACCCCATACTTAAAATTTACAGTGTCCTCACTGTATAAAAATAAGTAAAAACAAGAGTAAAGGAAGGAACTCACAGGATCATATCGAGGAGGCAAATCAGTCTAGGTCGAGTAGGTTGCTCGTCGATCTCGAGTACAGTCTACTCGATCTCGAGGAGGCTCGTCTGCGTCTAGTGGATTCTGAAGTCGAGGAGTGTCTGGCTGATCGATATCGAGTACATCTACTCGAGATCGAGTAACTTCTGGGCTTCTCCTCCTTGTCGTAGTCGACTTGGCCTTCGTCGATTCTGACTGTTTTTCAGGGACTTCTTTATTCCACTTTTTGCGATCCTTATATGCTTCCCAACCTAAAAGTGTTAGATTGCACAAGAAAACAAGACAATCCATATGAAGTATTCTAAAAGACATAAACCCAAAAACAAAAACAAAAACCAAAAACCAAAAAGTTCAAAAGTCCCAAAAATTCATAAAGTCTTATATACATGCTCTAGATTTTAGAGTCGCTAGGCCGACTTCTCCGTTTGTGCTCAAGGAGGACCATTATTGTGGGGCCCACTCATGCTTGGCCCTTCTCCTGGATCATCTAGGTCCTGATGGTAGTATGCAAGCTCAGCTGACAGGTGGTTGCTTGCATCATCTCCTTTCCCTTTCTTCTTTTTCTTTGTAGCCTTTAATTTCTACAAATTCTCTCGCCATGGTGTCTTAGCTCCCTTTAAATCATTGAAAATTTTACTTATGGACTGAGGGGAAGTAGAATTCATACCTACACTTACCTGTTCGGACCCAAAACAGAAATCTTTGGGCTTGGGTCTACTCGATGTCGAGTACTGCTGGTCAAGATCGAGTACAGGGACCCCATACTTAGGCTCCTGGCAAGTTTCTGGCTCAGTGATGGTGGTCGAGATCGACAAAGGTTTGTCGAGCTCGAGGAGGGTGCTTGTCGAGGTCGAGGAGAGCTTGTCGACCTCGAGTACAGTTTTGGCTTCTTCCTCCGCTGTTTGCTTGGTCTTGTCGATGCTGATGCTTTTCACCTCCATCCATGAAACTTCCTCCTTTGCAGGGCCAAAAGAGAAATCCAAAACCTCATCGCCTATGGTGAAGGTGAGCGACCTATTCTTGACACTAATTCGGGCATCTGCAGTAGCTAAGAATGGTCTACCAGGAATAATAGGGCTGATAGGATCTTCAGCACAGTCAATGATAAGGAAATCAGCTGGAACAAAGAATTTACCAACCTGGACTGGGACGTTTTCAACTATACCTGTAGGGATGACCACAGTATTGTTTGCCATATATAATTTGGCATCCACAGGTTCTATGCATCCTATTTTTACTTTCCGCCAGATTGATAGAGGCATGATGCTCACACTTGCTCCTAAATCGCATAGAGAATCATATTTATATTGTCCAAAACCCACAGTAACAGAAAACTTACCAGGGTCAGGCCTCTTTTCAGGGAAGTGGAGTACTTTACATTCGCCTGCGATCTCTGAGATGGATCGCTTCTTGCTCAGGATTTCCTTCAGAAATTTGACATATCCAGGCATCTCTTGCAGGGCTTCTGTAAAAGGAATAGAAAAGTTTAGCTCTTGCAACATATTAACAAATCTATTGAATCTACCCGCAGTGGGGTCTTTAAGAGTTTTAGAAGGGAAAGGAAGTGGCTTTTTCTGTTTCGAAGCTAGATCAGCTGTCGGAGATGCTGCAGAGTCGTCGACGTCGGCCAGATGCTCCTCGACATCGACCACGGGCTTGTCGACATCGACCAGAGGTTTGTCGACCTCGAGTTGGGTTGTCGACCTCGGGTTGCTGGTCTGTGCAGCGGAGTCCGAGCTCAGCTTCTGGTCTTGGTCGAGTAGAGGCTCGTCGAGGTCGACCACGGTCTTGTCGACATCGAGTACAGGCTTCTCGAGATCGAGTTGTTGTTCTGCTTGGCTCTGCTGTTTTCCAACCTCTGGCTCGTGTAATTGATGCCCACTCCTGAGTTTGATGGCCGCGACGTGTCCGGTTTTCCCTTTAGGATTTGGTTCTGTTTGCCCAGGAAGTTGTCCGGATGGTCGTGGGATCTGTGCAGCGATTTGTCCCATCTGAGTCTCTATTCCTCTTTTCCAGATGTCTAGTTCCCCAAATTTGGTGGTGATGCTCTGGAACTGGTTGTTGATGGTGCCCTGATTTCGTCGCATCTCCTCAAGGATCAGCTGTAGATCATCCTTCTTTTGATCCCTTTCTGGATGTCCTGGAGCTCTGTAGGGTGGGGGGTTCCTAGGAGGACCTTGGTTCCACTGAGGCTGATAGAACCTTTGATCTCCCATATAGCGATTTGGACCCACAGCGTAGGCTGCTTCCTCATGTGTCTCTGCCATTCTGACTTGCTCAGTGTGTGGGCACTCAGTAGTGGTGTGCCTCTGTGATCCACATTCGATGCAAGGCTGGTTGACAGATAGATATTTGACCTGTTTGAGGAGCTTGCGATTCTGGTCCCTGTAGAACTGCTCCCTGACATCTGGGTCAATCTCCTTTGCTGGCTCATAGAGTGGCATAGATGGTGCTGGTCTGGCATAGGCGTTCTCATCATAGTTTGCAGAAGTCCCATACTTGTTGTCATATGCTGTGAGCTTGTCTAGCACACCCCATGCGTCAATTGGTGGCATCGTCAGGTACTCATATCGAGTATACTGATTGATCCTGTCCTTAGTGACTTGGTCAAGAGAGTTGAAGAAGATCTCCTGAATGACGTAGGGTGGCTGTCCATGAGTAGGGCAAGATCGCAGTAGTTCCTTGTACCTTTCCCATGCCTTTGCTAGCAGCTCCCCAGGCTTTTGTTTGAAAGCCGTGATCTTTTGGCGGAGGAATGCTGTCTTGGCAGGAGGGAAGAATTTGTTGAGAAACTCTTGCTCTACTTGTGCCCATGTTGTAAGGGATCTTGGTTTCAGTCCTTCTAGCCACTTCAGTGCAGGTCCAGCGAGCGACCAGCGGAAAGCTTTCATCTTGACATATTCCAGAGTTGTACCTTCAGCAAGAGTACGGCACATGTCATGAAAATTGGTAATATGTTCAAGAGGGCACTCATTAAATCTTCCATGAAAAGCATTGTTTTTAAGTTCTATAAGAAACTGAGTGCGAATTTCAAAAGAGTTTTCAGGGATTAGAATCGCCGATTCAGGCACGACGAGAGTTGGATGCATATAATCCTCTGCTGTAGTTGGATATTGGGCAAGCTCAGCTTCTGCTTGTTCCCTTGCTGCTTTCTCAGCGGCGATAGCAGCATCTTTTGTGGCGATAGCAGTATCCTTTGCGGCTAGCTCCCTGGTAAGCCTCGCAATCAGCTGTTCTTGTGTCTCAGCAGCTGCCATGGCTCTTTGTAGTTTAGCTCGGATGTGAATAGGCGTTCCGGTTCGTCTAAAGCGTCAAACTCAGGTGTTTGACCAGAACGACGCATACACCTGCAAAGTAACTCAAGGTAGACGTGAGATTTAACTACCTAAGGCGCGAATGATAGCTTCCCCGGCAACGGCGCCAATTTGTTGGTAGGAGGAAATCAAGTATGAAATATAACAAAATAAATCAAACTAGATTCTGCCCACGCAAATAATTACAAGACCTCCTCCTGATGTAGCAGCGGGAAGTCAGGATCGATCCACGAGGAAGCGTGTCAGCGGATCCTAGGTAGCGGTGAAATCTTACGATCAGAAGTCGACAACAGTGGTACTCGACCTCGACTAAGGGTTAGTCGACAGGGGTCAGGCACAGTCGAACACAGCACAGCAGCTCGGCTAAGGGTGGTCGATCTCGACAAGGCTCTACTCGAGATCGAGTAGCCTTCGTCTTGGTCGAGTTCCTGCACAAGTAAGCTACGGCGACTCTAGGTCGAGAATCAGTGATCGAGGTCGACCAGAGTGTGGTCGAGATCGACGAGGGCAGGGAGTAAAACGAATGAAATAAAGAAAATAAAGAACAAATGCTTTTGGGATTTCGACTTAAATCAAACTTTAATGTAAAAGAACTTCCAAGATTGGGGTTTGCAACAACAATAACCAAGCATGCATAAGGTAGAATCAAACAGATAATCATGTGAATCGCATTAAAGGACTAAGCTTTCACCTTTTCCAACAATTAGACAACTCTCTCAAGAAACCCTAATTGTCTCTACTGATTTTATGTTTATAATCCAAGTGGTTAACATGGATCTCCATTAGATGGGCAAAAAACACATCAACAAGTAGGAAAATGCTCAAAACATGATAAAAGTCGGATCTTTACCTCAATTATGCATGGCTATCGTCGGGCTCGCCCCAACCCTAGAAGTGGGTTGACTACTCGCGCCTCATTGCAAACTCAGTCATCATCGATTGAAAGAAAACAACTTGCATTAAACTAAATTCCAAAAGATTTTACAATCCCGGCAATCCAACTCTCGTTGAATGCCAAAACCCTAAAACCTTCGAACTCCTAAACTGTCTTTGTAGAACTACTTGTCTTGCTCTGAAATTGAATGAATAAAACTGAGCCCCATGGGCTTTATTTATAGGCTTCATTCCCTAGCTATTCTAGGAAAGAAGATATCTATCTATATCTAAAACTTTATCTAAAACTTAAAAGATAAATAAAATGTTTTAAGGAAATAAATCTATAAGGAAGAGATAAAACTAAATAGGGTAAGTCTTCATGATGTTGATAGATCTTGTCTCCTTGGATAGAACTTGATGGATTTGGATAGAATCTTCGGCCAAATCGACTTTCCTTCACGCCCAAGGAATCCCAAGTCTAGTCGGATTGTTCCTCGTCGAGAAGTTTCTGGAAACGGCTCTACTCGACTTCGACAAGGCTTCGTCGACCTCGAGTAGGATTCCTCGTCTCGGCTAACTGGTGCTCGATGTGGCTCGGTCTTGGCTCACGGTGCTCGTCGACCTCGAGTAGCCCTAGTCGACCTCGAGTAGACTGGCTTGCCGACTAGGTCTTCTCGAGTGACTCTGCTCGATGGACTCCGGATCTGGACTCAGAAGCTTGTCGATCTCGACAAGGCGTAGTCGAGATCGAGTAGGGTTCGTCGAAGATGGCTCTCTGGTGGTGTCGACTAGAGCTCCTCGGCATGGACTCGGACAACCTCTGGTCGGCTCGTCGATCTCGACAAGGCGTAGTCGAGATCGAGTAAAGTTGCTCGGCGTCTTCGTCCTCGGCTTCTCGGGCAGCTCCTCTCCGTGTCGACTCCGGGTGTGGCGTCAGGGCTTCGTCGATCTCGACTAGGGTTTGTCGAGATCGAGTTGACTTCCGGAGCTGGGCTGGTCTGGCTCTCGATCAGGCTCTATCGACAAGCTGTGCTCGGCTATATTTGTCTAGATCGAGTAGGGTTTACTCGAGGTCGAGTAACCTTGGTTCTTGACTCGATTCGACTGGTTCCGCTGCTACTTTGACCTTGGACTTCTGTAGCTGTTTTCCGAGCTTTTCCGACCTTCTGTAGAATTGCTGTAAAATGCCTTGAATTCTGCGAATTAAACAGAAACTGGTGTAGATTCCATAATTTGGCAAATAAACATAAACTACATAGATTCTGTACTATCTTAGCCCAAATGAATGCAATGTATGCAGAAATCGATATAAAAGTAAATGTAAAACATGGCAGATTCAGCTCACAACAAGCTTCATGTTCGCGCGGATAATGAAGAGTGGGCAGAGTTGCTAGGTATTCCTTCATAGTTTTGAAAGCTTTGTCCGGGGTGACAGTCCATTCGACCGAACCTTTCTTTTTTCAGCTCTTCTAAGAAAGGCAGAGAATGGTCAGCTAATCGCGAGCAGAATCTGCTCAAATAGTTGACATGCCCATTTAGCTTTTGAAGGGTTCACATCTGTACCGCGATTACTTATCATGAAACCTAGGAATTTTCCAGAATCCACTAAAAAAACACACTTTTCTGGGTTTAAGCAAACGCGATTCTTCCTCAGAGTATCGATGGTTTCCTGGAGGTCATTGTAGTGCCTTTACTTTGTGAGGCTTTTGATCACTATGCCATTGACGTAGACCGCAATATTTCTTCCAATTTGAGAAATAAAAACTTTCTCAATCATCCGCTGGAAAGTAGCACCGGCGTTCTTGAGTCCGAAAAGGATCACTTTGTAACAAAATGTTCCCTGGTTGGTGATGAAGGCAGTGTTTTTCTCGTCTCGAGGACTCATTTTGATTTGATTGTAGCATGAGTATGTGTGAAGAAAACTTAGCGTGGCGTGCCCTGTTGTGGTGTCGACCAGCTCGTCGATAGATGTCAAAGGGTAGCTGTCGTTTGGACAAGCTTTGTTTTGATCCTTGAAATCTACACACATCCGCCATTTACCACTGCTCTTTCTCACTAGCACCACATTTGATAACCAGGTTGAATCATTGATTTCGCGAATAAATCCTGCGTGTAGCAGTTTGTGTACCTCTTGCTTTGCTACCTCTGATTTCTCAGCGGCCATTTTTCTTTTTCTTTGGCACACAGGCTTCACATCGCGATTGAGTCTTAGAGAATGCTCCACAATTTCTCGTGGGAACCCTTTCAAGTCTTGCGGTGACCATGCAAAAATATCACGCGATTCTTTCAATATATCCTGAGGCGATCTAAAGCAAAACCGGCTAAACTGTGACCATGGTATAGGGCTTCGGTATTGCTGAGGAAAGGAAAGAAAATGACCCTCTCCTAGACAATTTTATCAGCCATTTTTTTAGGTCGAACATCCAGTTCCGCCTGTTGCTGTTCAGACGTGGCTTCTTGGTCGCACTCATCGGCTGCTTCTACCTTCAAAGACCCTTGGTCGTGTTGATCAATCGCGAATTCTCGGCCGTGCCCCTTTTTTAGCGAGGCCAGGTAGCAAACTTTACTTTCCGCCTGTTCCCCTCAAGCTTCGCCTACTTTTCCATCAGCGCAGGGGAACTTGACACTAAAATGATAGATAGAGCACGCTACTTGAAATTTGAATAGATTCACCGGCCCATGATAGCGTTGTAAATAAGATGGTAGTTAGACCACTGTGAACTCAATCATGTGAGTTCTTCTATTTGGAGTTGTCCCCAGCGTTAGAGCCAATTCAATCTTTCCAGCCACCTCCACTTAATCTCCAGAGAAAGAGGCCAGCCTTCTTGAGTAGCGATGCTGTGCGCTTTCCGCAATCCCAAGTTGTTCAAAGGCGTCCCAGTAGAGGACGTCTACGGATAAACCGGTGTTTATCATCACTCGCCTAACTGTTTTAGTCCCTAGCTGCACATGAATGATCATAGGATCCGAATGTGGCATCCTAAGGTCGCATGCGCCAAAAACAGAAAAACTTAGTACCGCGTGTGTATAGTGGATACTTATCTGACGCTGGCTTCGGAAGGAGGACGTCTGGCCTCTCTTTCTTAGTTTTTCCTTTTCTGTTTGCTGGTGCCCGACGTGGTGGGTCCTCCCACGATGGTATTGATGCATCCGTCTAAGGAGGGTGGTTTACGGTGATCCCCACTTGAGCGTTCTGGTCGGCCTGATGAGGACCTTGCTTCCGGGGCATTCCTTGCATTCCTAGGTGGGAGCCGATACCCTCCTCCTCTATTCCCATTTCTTCCTCCTCTGTTATGGGGGTAGGTCCCCCTTCCTCTTCCTCTAGCTGCATACTGGGGATTGTAAGGTTGGGCCGGAACATTAGGTGGTCTATATTGCCGAAGAGGAACAACAAGGGGATGTTGTTGTTGTGGCATCGCGACCGAATGACTGGGATTCACTAGTGGGGCACAAATTTACAGGGGTACTTCCTTTTGCGGGAGAGTTGGCGGAATCCCATAGGCAGGAGGCGAAATTTGGTCGGGATGGGCCATCATCACATTTGTTTAGGCATCATGTGGACTTGGTCCCGTCCGTTGATTGTATTTTACTTCTTGGATATGAGGTCGTGGTGAGGCGACTGGATACTACCAAGGAGGATTACGGTGTTGCTGATTCTCGAAACTTCTCCTCCCTTGGCGTTTGTTAGGGACTCGGTGGTAGGAGGATGGCCTAGCTTCAACGGGTCGTGAGCTAGAGCTTGCAGCCTCCATGGCGTGGATTTGTTTGGTTATGAGCCTTTGCAAAGCGTCGTAATTTTCTGGCTCTTTTCGGAATAGGCAGATTTTGAAATCTCCTTCGGCTAAGTTGCTCATCAATATTGTGCTTGCAGACTCTTGATTGAATCTTGGGATCTGCACCACCATATTGGTGAATCTGCTGAAGAAGCTTCCCAAAGATTCAATGGTTCCCTGTTTGATAGAGTTGATGTCTAGCATGGTTCTCTTCCTCGTGCGGGCACTACCAAAAATGAGCGACGAACATGCCCGATAGCTGCGCAAAGTTGTTGATGGAGGATTGGGCCAGATTATTGAACCATGTCAAGGCTACTTCACTTAAAGTGGATGGAAACGAGCGGTAGAACATAGCATCATTGTCCTCGTTCATCCCCATTGATGTTATAAATTGGTTGAGATGATTATTAAGATCGGTATATCCTTTATACTTGGCGATGGAGACATCCCTTCATCTCTTAGGAACGAGCGCCTCGCGTATTTCTTTGCAAAAAGCAGATGGGAAAGTTGGTTCACCTTTGCGAGTTTGACTAGGTGCCTCAGGGGAATTTGAACGCGACGACACATCCCTAGTGTTGAAGCCACGGGCAATCTTATTGATGTTCTCGTTGCGTTCCAGACCTAGATTAGGAGGACCGCCATCAGGGTTGTGAAAGTGATTGACAATCGTAGATACAGGACCCTGTTGTTGATAGTAGACATGGGGATCGCACTGAAATGGCATCCCATTCGCTTGTTGATTGAAGTATGGATTATGCGGATAATTCCCCGCGAAGAATTGATACGGGGGGTAACCACCCCATATCCCATAGGGAGAAAATGTGGGAGGTTGAGGTGCGTCCCTGAGAGGTGTTTGAGGGATATTCTCATCGTTGTGTTGTTGAGCTTCCTGTTCGGGGGATCGTTGAGGTTGAGACCGTCAGTTTCTTCAGTATCATGATGCTGGTGTCCAAATTCTTCCCCGAAAAGTGTAAACTTATGATTCCTGCAAAAATAATTAGGTTAAAATAAGTAGTAAGCAATGCTATTTTACACTTTAGGTAAGATTCGTAAAGAAGGGAAAAAAGTAAAAAAGTAAAAAAGAATGACGCGAAGGGAATTTGAAAAATTTTATGTAAAAAGCGTATCGCTACGCGGAACCTCTCATCGTGAAAGGTTCCCAAAGATGGCGTCAATGACGCGATCATGGAATTTCACCTATACTTATTACCTCATCATGACGACAAAATGTCTTAGAATACCTACAAGCCTTAGTTGAGAAGGGTGGTTATCAGATTATATATTTACTAGTCCAAGTGATGGGGGTGGTGCATTTCGCTCACGAGGAATTAATTTACTATGTCGTCATCTTTAGAGGAAGTCATGTGATGTTCTTATCCCAAGAACGTTCTTCTCCGATCAAAGATCTCAAGAACTCAACTCCGAGGGTTCTAAGTAGGGGAGATATTCATATCTCTTCTTCTTCTCTCTTCAATCAGATCTCTTTATTGGGGTTGGGGGGTATTTATAGGGAGACCAAGCGAGCAGCTTTCTGGAGACCTCTTGGTTTAACATGGGACACGTGTAATGCATGCCCTCACGCTAGGGAGATAGGCATTATACGTGGCACTATTAGAGGAGAGGTGCTTAACCCAACGAGCTACTTGTTTGGGCCTTGAAGAGCCACGAGTTACTTGTGGGACCTGATATGGACTTCGTGTATGCTTACGTCAAGATATTGATCGCGAGGCTATTTAGGCTGAAGATACTTAGGGTGTTGAGTGGGGCCGCGATCTGACCAAGTACGCTACTTGCGATGAACCTTATAGAGGGGCCATATGTCTTTTGTATTGGGTGGCCTATTTATGATGTCATATCTTTGTTAATTAGTAGGTTCATTTTCTATGGCATCGTCAGTCTCCACTTCCCACATCGTAGAGATCTCGAGAGAGAGAGAGAGATGCCGATCGATAGAGAGCCAACGATGAGAGAGAGAGAGAGAGAGATTCCGAGACAGAGAGAGATGGAGAGAGAGCCGGAGATGGAGACCAAGGTGGTGGTGCTGACGGCGGAGGGGGTGGATATGGAGACGGAGAAGTTGAAGGTGGCGGTGGAAGGTGGTGGTGGTGGGGCGGCTGAGGTGCAGGAGGTGGTGGAGGAGGAGGAGCATAGGGTGGCGGTGGAGGGGCGGCTGAGGTGCAGGAGGCGGTGACGAAGGATGAGAAGAGGGTAGCGGTGGAAGGTGGTGGGGGTGGGGCGGCTGAGGTGCAGAAGTCTGTGGTAGAGAAGGAACAAGCGCCCGGGGAGGTGGCGACCGGAGAGCAGCCAGAGGCGGAGGTGGTGGTGCCGGAGTTGGTGTCGGGGACACAAGCCATATTACCGCCGCAAAAGCGGCTTGCGTTGCATGGAGGTGTCGCCTGTCCCGACCCGACCGGTATGTTATTTGAATTATTTATTTATTTTATTTTATATTAATAATTTTAAAGTTTTTATAATATAGTTTTATAATATAGTTTTATAGTTTATAGTTTATAGTTTTATAGTTTATAGTATATATATGATAGTTTTTTTGGTTTTTAGCTTTTATAGTTAATAGATTATAGTTGTTATGCTATTTTACATTTATAGTTTTATAATATAGTTTTTAATATAGTTTTCATTACTTGAAATATTTATTTTGTGTTTATAGTTTTTAATATAGTTTATAGTATATAGTTTTTATAGTTGTTATGTTATTTCATGTGTATGTAAAAGACATTATGTAAAACCCATTAGAAGACATTAAAAGACATTAAAAATATAGTTTTTATAATATAGTTTTTACAATATCTAAAAGACATTAAAAGAAATTAAAAGTCATTAAAAGATATTAAAAGCCATTAAAAGACATTAAAAGATATTAAAAGACATTATAAAATATTAAAAACATTAAAAGGCATTAAAAACCATTAAAAGTCATTAAAAGACATTAAAATACATTGAAAATCCATTAAAAGCCATTCAAAGACAATAAAAGCCGACTGCATCTATTGAATTAACATAAGTAATACAGGAAGTAACATACTCTTAAACATTTTATAATAACAGGTGACGAGGCTCTTGAGGACTGATGGTAACCTACGGGTTGTTATGGTCGGAGACCAGGCAACGGTCAACCAATATAGGGTAGAGGGTGGGGGTAAGGATATGGGTGAGGGAGGAGTGGAGGGGGTGACGGTACTTGTTTTATGGAGGCTTCCGTGACCCATACAGTAGATGAGTTGCTGTTGTCTGCAGAGGGTGCCCAACAGAGCATGGAGAGCCCCCAGTACAACATGGATGACAGCTTATGGCAAGGTCTGCTTGATTTTTGCTCCTTCGGAGATCCGTTGGCTAGGAAGCAGCTGTCGATGTCGTCCGAGGATGTACTCGGCAAGTGCGTCACTGATATTGGTGGGGGGCGACCGACCCATGGGGGTAGACCGGCGGAGCAGCTGCCCCCACCATCTACGAGGCTTCTACTTCCACCACCCATGATGCTGAGGCTTGGACCTCCCGCACACTAGCACCGATATCGTTGGCTTCTGCGGATGACATCATCCTTAACGTCGTAGAGAGGGTGGACGACAGACAGGAGAGGCATGAGGGGTAGGAGGGGCAGAGGGGAAGCAGGGGAGGTAGGAGGGGCAGCATGAGGGGCAGGAGAAGCAGGCAGGAGGGCAGCAGGAGCAGGCACTCATTCCTGCATAGCCTGCTAGACCAGCTGCACAAGAGGCAGATGACTTGCCTCCAAGCACTCTGCTGGTGTCTTAAATGCACCACCAAGCCTACAGGGTGTGGAGGGCGAGTCACCTTGTTGCTTTTGACCCGTATGTCTTCGAGGGCCAGAGGACCTGGTGGCAGTTGTGGGCCCTGCATTGGGAGGGTGTGGACGGGTTCTTGGTCACAGCATTCTTGGAGCACTGGCATCCGGAGACCATCTCCTTCCATTTTCCATGGGGTGAGGTGAACATCACGCTACACGACGTAGCCTGCTTGCTAGGTGTTCGGATTGAAGGTCTGCCCTGTTTGTCACACCTACTCGATGCGGAGTTGATCCTCACGGTCGTCGTGCACTACCATATCGACCCAGATACGTTGAGGGGGTGCAGACGAGATGGCGGCGTCTCCGTTGGGGTGTTGACGGACCAGTGGATCGTGAAACACGGGCAGCTCGTCGACCCCGAGCATGTCCACGGCGTGCTGGGCATGTTTACTGAAGGGGAGCAGCCAAGAGATGACCCTGATCGACAGCGATTTCTGTACTTTGGGTACCTATCCATCGCTCTCGCTGCGACTCTGTTTGTGGACAAGTCGTAGAGCCGGGTTCCGTGGAGGATGTTCGGCCTTGCTTGGGTCATCCATCGGATGACCTACATCGCATGGGGTGCAGGTGCCCTTGCCTGTCTATATAGGGGCCTGGGAGAGGCTACCCAAGCAGGGACGAAGGGTTTAGATGGATGCACGCTGCTACTACAGGTACGAGACCACGAAATTTGTTTTATAGTTTAGTAATATTTTATTTTCATTCTTACCATATTGTGTTTTGTTTCAAGGCTTGGATATGGGCGTACTTCCCTCGCTTCCGTGGCGATCTATCCAGCGGTTTGGTTAGGGTAGAGGATCGACTCTTATATGCGTGGTTCATCCCTCCGAAGGCGTCTACCCGCAAGGATGTGATGTGATCACACCTATGATCAATCAAGAAGCAAGACCTAACGAAGCCCCAAGTGAGCAGCCTCTCGGATCCATCACTCGAGCTCGGGCAAGACGTCTTCAAGCCGACCTTCTTCAAGGACTCTTAACCATTTCCATAAACTATGAAGATCAAGGTCAAGCATTCACAAGTTTACAACAAATTGAAGATCGCAGCCCGCAGCCCAAGAAGCCCGGAAATGCCTCGGTTCCCGCTGTTGATTATGGAGGCAAATCTGATTCAAATTCAAACTTCTCATTCATTTAAATGCACATTGGGAAGAGAAGACATCATGGAATACATCCCCCATGCAGCTGGTGCTTTTGTGCAGAGAACAACTTCCAAGATTGCATTTAATGCAAGCCACTTTTTCCCAAGCATGCACAAGTTGTCCACAAACTTGCTCTATATTACTCAGCCCTTATGGCCATTAGAAGGCACGAAATTTATCATCAAAAACCAGGTTTATATCCTTTGTTTGAAGCTTGAAAATTCATCTCCTTCGTGAGTCATATCGAAGGTCCGATCTTGTATTTTCGGTGCGTAATATCCGTTTGTACTTGATCTTTGTTCAAGAACTTGTGGTGAGTCATATCCACTTGTTTTTGTTCACCTATCCTTTATAAAATTCAGTTTGTTTTCCCCCAAATCTGAGTTTTATCATTATCACAAAAATACCAAAAATTTTCCACCGAAATCCATCTCTATCATCTATCTTCCACCGGCTGATTCGAGGCTTCTTCCGACTTACTTTGTACTGAGATTTAAGGATCCTCAAGGGGAAACTCATCAAGTGGTATCAGAGCTATCTTCAAGGTAAGTTTCTCAAGCCAAAGGGGTACGAATTACCTCTCCATTTTCGGTTTGTTTTGCTCGATTTTCAGCCATTTCTATCCATCCTTCTTCCTGATTATTATCCAGCCTTTTTCCATCATTTTTTTCATCCTATGTACCTTTAGATGTGTGTTTAAGATCTGCAAAAAAAAAAAAAATCAGATCTATCCATTGTCATTTCGGTTTTCTATGCTTCTATCTAGTGTTCTTGTGTGTTTGCATGAACCTTCATCTTTCTTACCCAGAATCTGAACTTCACCCTCAAAAGTATTGCACCATTATTCTCCTAATGCTTTCCATAGTATATGGTGATGATCTATTGATGGAATGTGCTTGATAAGTGTTTGAAGATTGAAGTAAGTTCTGATTTGCAAGTGTTGTTGTGTGCTTGGATTCTGGAAAAAAAAGAAAAGAAAAAGAGAAGAAGTTAGAAAAGCTCCAAAAGTTGTTCTATGTGCAAGTTGTGAGCATTTGAAGTGCAAGTTGTGTTGTTGTTGTTCTAAAAAAACAAGACATTCTCATCATATCACTAGCTACTCCAAGCCTTGTTCCTTGCCTTGTCTAAACCTTGTTTACCCTTTCCCATTCGAGCATTACTTACTTGATTTTGGAATTTGGTAAATACTCGCCTTTGGGCTTGCCTTGGCTTGTGCTTTTGATACTTTGTGTGAGTTTCCAGGACAACATCAATAAGTTGCATTGGATCAGCGGAGATAGACCTTGTTCTAGCAAGGAAGAAGCATCCTCATATCGCTTGCTTGAAGAAGTACCGTTTGCATACTTGTGGGCTTACAATCTGAGTTTTGAGTGAAGTGAGATCACATTCAAAGTGAGGGAGAGTTTCACCCCCAAAAGAAAAATTCATGAGTGAAAGTATACGAGGGAGGTGAGAGAGAGATCTTTTGATTTCTAACCCTAACGTGTTTGCATGTTTTTGTGATTTTCTCGGTTCTTCTTTGGTTTTCCCTTTTATTTCTGCATTTTGTGTGTAGGAAAACATGTCTAATGCAGGAAATGAAGGAAGAGCTGCCACCCTAGCTGATTTGCATGCCGCTCTTAGACAATCTAAGGAAGAAGATGTGGTTGCGAGACAAGAAGAGTATGAGAGGACTAAGGCTGAACTATTGAGAGTCCTAGATGAGAGGATTGATCAAAGAATTAGTGGTACTAGAACCAATGGAAGAAATGATGAGCCACATGACTCAGGTCATGAGAGCGAGCCCAATGGGACTCCACAAGGGCGTGGTCAAACCAGAGGCCCTCACAATGAGACATGGCCCCGACGACCACATAATTACCAAACTGATTTTGATGATAACATAAGTGTTAATGATCGCAGGGAGAATCAATGAGCTCACTATACTCAAGATCCACCACACCCACAACAACCTCAACCACTTAGGATGCCCCGACGCAATCCACATGCTCAACGTGCTAGATTTGATGGCATGTTTCATAGGAGATACCAAAATGAGGAGCGTGAGTATCGCCAAGATATGGGGCGAGATCAACACCATGGCGTCAAGCTTACCATCCCTCAATTTGCCGGAACTTCTGATGTTGAGGCCTACATGGATTGGGAGTCTAAAGTTGAGTCCATTTTTGATTACTATGGTTATCATGATGCTCAAAGGGTGGCTGTTGCTACCATTCATTTTTCAGATTTTGCATACTCATGGTGGCAAGAAGAAAAGCAAGAGAGAGCATATATGGGATACCCTCCTATCACCACTTGGGAGGATCTCAAAACAGCCCTAAGAGAAAGATTTGTGCCCGAAGATTATGTGGATCGTGTCCAAGTCAAATTGGAACGCATCAAGCAAGGCTCCCGCACTCCCGATGAGTTCTCAAGGAACTAAAACAGCTTGTTTTTAGATCGGGAATCCGCTTTCCCGAGAGTTATGTAATTTCAAAATTTATTGGTGGGCTGAATTTAGATATTGCTTCACATGTTGAAATGCAGCGTTTTGGCGCGGGAACTCAAGTTGAGGAGGTGCTGCATTACACTAACCAAGTGTACCAAAACCTTCAAAGGAGAAAGGGAACACATGGCTCTAAACCTTGGAGCTCTAACCCTAGCGCAGGAGCTACCTCAAATCCACGTCACATTGAGCCAAGGAGTGAGCCCTCTAGGCCATCCACACGGCGAGAAACTCAACCCCCAAGCCAAGACTCAAGAAGCCACAAGCCTAATGTTCCGAATCCAAGGGGTGAATCTGAATCTCGTACTCGGGACCTCAAGTGCTTGGGCAGGGGTCATTTCTCTAGGGAATGCCCTACTCGAAAGCAAGTGCTACTTAATGATCAAGGAGAGTATGAATCTGACGAGGAGAGTCAAGAAGAGCCAACCTTAGGAGATGAGGAAGAGGAGATTCATGCTAATGCGGCTGTTGGAGAATGTTTTGTGGTGAAGAGAGCATTGATCTCCAATGATGCTCCTTCTTTGCCCAATCAAAGAGAGACCCTCTTCCATACTCGATGCCTCATCAAAGACAAGGTATGTAGTGTGATAGTTGATGGAGGACCTTGTTGCAATCTTATTGATCAAGAAGTTGTAGATAGGTTTAACCTCCAATGCAGCCCACATCCGCAACCAAACACCTTGAATTGGCTGAATTCCAAGGCACCTCTAAGAGTTGACAAGCAAGCCATGATTACATTTGCAATTGGAGGGTATAAAGATGAGATCCTTTGTGATGTTCTTCCCATGACAGCGTGTCACCTTCTTTTAGGGAGACCGTGGCAATATGATCGTGGTGTCATCCACAATGGAGTCACCAATGAGCACACATTCCAAATGGAAGGTAAGAAAATTACACTTCATCCTATGGCCCCTCATGAGATTGTTGCTGACCATGTAGCTAACTTGGAGAGAAGAAAGCAAAAGAAAAAGCTCGTTATTGGTTCAAACATGGCTAGTTCTCACCAGATTCTCCTAGCTAAGGCGAAAGAAGTGGAGTATGCAATTCAGGGAAGTAAAACATGTTTTCTTGTGCTTTTCAAAGATAATTTGTTTGTTTCTCAAGATTTGAATGATCTACCTCCACTTGTTTCCACTTTATTGCAGGAATTTGAAGACTTGTTTCAAGAAGAAATTCCCAATGGTCTTCCACCATTAAGGGGAATAGAGCATCAAATTGACTTCATCCCTGGAGCAACACTACCTAATAGGGCTGCATACCGCACAAATCCAGCTGAGACAAAGGAGCTTCAAAAACAAGTGCAAGAACTTATGGAGAAAGGCTATGTGCGTGAGAGCCTAAGTCCATGTGCAGTCCCCGTCATCCTTGTGCCTAAGAAGGATGGAACATGGCGCATGTGTGTTGATTGTCGAGCCATCAACAACATCACCATCAAGTATAGGCACCCCATTCCACGCCTAGATGATATGCTTGATGAACTTCACGGATCCAACATGTTTTCTAAGAATGATTTGAAGAGTGGCTACCACCATATCCGAATGAAGGAAGGAGACGAATGGAAAACAGCCTTCAAGACAAAATATGGTTTGTATGAGTGGTTAGTAATGCCCTTTGGTTTAACTAATGCTCCTAGTACTTTTATGCGCTTAATGAACCATGTTCTTAGAGCTTTCCTAGGTAAATTTGTGGTGGTTTACTTCGATGATATTCTGATTTATAGCCGCACATTACATGAGCATATTGAGCATCTTAGGCTGATCTTAGGAGTTTTGAGGGAACAAAAATTATATGCTAACTTTAAGAAATGTTATTTTTTCTCGGATCATGTTGTTTTCCTTGGCTTTATTGTATGCAAGGCAGGATTGAAGGTTGATGAAGAGAAGTTCAAGGCCATCCAAGAGTGGCATACTCCCACGACCATGACTCAAGTGAGGAGTTTTCTAGGGTTAGCGGGGTTCTACCGCAGATTTGTAAGGGATTTCAGCACATTGGCTTCTCCCTTGACCGAGCTCACCAAGAAG
Source organism: Persicaria maculosa (assembly GCA_963922045.1). Taxonomy (NCBI): domain Eukaryota; kingdom Viridiplantae; phylum Streptophyta; class Magnoliopsida; order Caryophyllales; family Polygonaceae; genus Persicaria; species Persicaria maculosa. The sequence goes on along the minus strand of OY998251.1, from coordinate 31,718,020 downwards.
AATGTTCCATTTACATGGAATAAACCACAAGAACAAGCTTTTGAAATTCTCAAGGAGAAACTAACTCATGCCCCTCTATTGGTCTTACCAGATTTCTCGAAGACCTTTGAGATAGAGTGTGATGCATCCGGCATTGGCCTTGGAGGAGTGTTGATGCAAGAAGGGCGCCCCATTGCCTTCTTTAGTGAAAAATTGAGTGGCGCTGAGTTGAACTACCCTACCTATGACAAGGAATTGTATGCTCTTGTTCGTGTGCTCAAAACATGGCACCACTACCTCTTGCCTAAGGAGTTTGTTATCCATTCTGATCATGAGGCACTCAAGTTCTTAAGAGGCCAAAGCAAACTAAACAAGAGACATGCTAGGTGGGTTGAATTCATAGAAGCTTTCCCATATGTTATCAAGTACAAGAAGGGGAAAGACAATGTAGTGGCTGATGCACTCTCAAGGAGGTATTCTCTTATCTCTACCCTAGATGCTAAAATGTTGGGCTTTGCTTTCATGCGTGAATTATATGCTAATGATGCTGATTTTGGTGAAATCTATCACATTTGCATGGGTAAGGGTAGTCGTGATCAGTTTTACATGCATGATGGTTATCTCTTTAAGTGTGAAAAGCTTTGCATCCCTAGTAGTTCTATTCGTAGATTGCTTGTTCATGAGGCTCATGGAGGTGGTTTAATGGGACATTTTGGTGTTACCAAAACCTTGAATACTTTGAAAGAGCACTTCTTTTGGCCTCGCATGCATAGGGATGTAGAGAAATTTTGTGCTGCATGTACTACTTGTTTAAGTGCTAAGTCGAAAATGAATCCCCATGGATTGTATACTCCCCTGCCTATTCCTCATGCTCCTTGGGAAGACATTTCCATGGACTTTGTATTGGGACTTCCTCGTTCCAAAAGGGGGAGAGACTCTATTTTTGTTGTGGTTGATCGGTTTTCCAAAATGGCTCATTTCATTGCATGTAATAAAACCGACAATGCTTCTCATGTGGCTGATTTGTTCTTTAAAGAAGTTGTTAGATTGCATGGAATTCCTAAGACCATTGTCTCTGATCGTGATGCTAAGTTTCTTAGTTATTTTTGGAAAACACTTTGGTCTAAACTAGGAACTAAGTTGCTTTTCTCTACATCTTGTCATCCTCAAACGAATGGACAAACTGAAGTTGTGAATAGAACTCTTGGTGCTTTGCTTCGATCTTTGTTGAAAGCTAACCTTCGTAGGTGGGAAGAATGTCTTGCTTTTGTTGAATTTGCCTACAATAGGTCAGTCCACTCGGCCACCAAGAAGACACCATTTGAAGTTGTGTATGGCAAGAATCCCATCACTCCTCTTGATTTGGTTTCCCACTCCATGAAAGATCAAGAGAGTGTTGAAGGAGCAACCCAAGCTGAGCACATCAAGAGTTTACACGAGTCCACTCGTTTGCAACTTGAAAAGAGGACTGCCCAATATGTGCATCAAGCTAACAAAGGAAGAAAGGAAGTCATCTTTGAACCGGGTGATCTTGTATGGATTCACCTTAGAAAAGATCGATTTCCTACATTGAGAAATTCCAAGCTGAAGCCAAGAGGAGATGGCCCATTTCAAGTGCTTGAAAAGATCAACAACAATGCCTACAAAATTGAGCTTTCCGGTGAGTATGGTGTTCATGATGTGTTCAATGTTGCTGACTTGTCTCCTTTTGTTGTAGGAGATGATGAACAAGATGACGGGTCTGATTCGAGGTCGAATCCTTTTCAAGGAAGGGAGGATGATGTGATCACACCTATGATCAATCAAGAAGCAAGACCTAACGAAGCCCCAAGTGAGCAGCCTCTCGGATCCATCACTCGAGCTCGGGCAAGACGTCTTCAAGCCGACCTTCTTCAAGGACTCTTAACCATTTCCATAAACTATGAAGATCAAGGTCAAGCATTCACAAGTTTACAACAAATTGAAGATCGCAGCCCGCAGCCCAAGAAGCCCGGAAATGCCTCGGTTCCCGCTGTTGATTATGGAGGCAAATCTGATTCAAATTCAAACTTCTCATTCATTTAAATGCACATTGGGAAGAGAAGACATCATGGAATACCTCCCCCATGCAGCTGGTGCTTTTGTGCAGAGAACAACTTCCAAGATTGCATTTAATGCAAGCCACCTTTTCCCAAGCATGCACAAGTTGTCCACAAACTTGCTCTATATTACTCAGCCCTTATGGCCATTAGAAGGCACGAAATTTATCATCAAAAACCAGGTTTATATCCTTTGTTTGAAGCTTGAAAACTTCATCTCCTTCGTGAGTCATATCGAAGGTCCGATCTTGTATTTTCGGTGCGTAATATCCGTTTGTACTTGATCTTTGTTCAAGAACTTGTGGTGAGTCATATCCACTTGTTTTTGTTCACCTATCCTTTATAAAATTCAGTTTGTTTTCCCCCAAATCTGAGTTTTATCATTATCACAAAAATACCAAAAATATTCCACCGAAATCCATCGGCTGATTCGAGGCTTGTTCCGACTTACTTTGTACTGAGATTTAAGGATCCTCAAGGGGAAACTCATCAGGATGTTACGGGCAAGCTCGAGCGGGTGAAGATTATGCGGGATGAGGTCAACTGGCTTACCGTCGACGATGTGTGGCACCAAAATTATAAATATATTACATATATTTCTTAAATGTGACTTACGCCTGCTTGTTTTATTTAAAGGTTCGTTGGATGCCCTTTGGGCGTGATCTTGACTTCGTTAGCGAGTACCGGCAGTCCACCTACCAAGGCACGATCACATTCTGTGGGGAGGAGGAGCCATATATGCCTGATAGGTGTCTTTAGCAGTTTGAACGAGTCCAGGGCGTCCCGCAGACCGTCATCCCGCCGAGGCTAGTCACCCGCGACGGCACCTTGAAGCCTAGGTACGTCGCCACGTTTGCCACCGAGCACAACAGGTGGCAGAGCCAAGACGACGCTCGCTTCTACCGGCTGGGTGATCACGAGCGGACATGTGCTCTGGGTTTCCTCGATGTCGAGTAAACCCAGAGCACATGTCCGAGCAATGTCAAGAAGGAACTGCTCGATAAAGACGGGCCAGAAAAGTCGATGACACCACTCCTCGATATCGAGTTACTTACTCGATATCGACAACACCAGAAGCGCACACCCGAGCCAAGTCGAGGACCAGCTACTCGAGCATGCCGATGAAGCCCAGTCGACACACCACTCTCCTCGATATCGAGGAAATTACTCGATATCCAGTATCGCTTTTCTGGGCCGCGACGCTGCTGGGCCTGTCCGATCATGACTTGGGCTGTTGGCTTGCGAGATGTCCGAGTCTATCAAGTTCTATCCATGTTTTATCAAGACTATCAAGGATTTATTCATGGAGGAAAGATTTTCTATCTATGGCAAGAAGATAAAGAGATTTTTAGATATTCCCTCTTAGAGTTAATGTTTTATCCTTAATTAAGTTTTATCATTAGATATAGATATAGATGGCTTTCCTTGATTAGCAAGGATTAAGCCCTATAAATAAAGCCCATGGGGCTGAGTTTTCATTCATTCAATTCACAAGCTAGAGAAGTAGTTCCTCAGAGACGTTTAGGAGTTCAAAGGTTTTAGGGTTTTGGCATTCTGCGAAAGTTGATTACCGGGATTGTAAAGACTTTGAATATAGTTTTATTGCAAGTTATTTCTTTTACATCAATGTCTGTAATTGCGATTGCAAAAGGAGGTATTTTTTCGTTATTTTAATCTATTCCCTATGTACTTCATCTTTGATTGAGAAATTGAAGAACTAATGTTGTGAAGCTTGGGTAGTAATTAGGATTTCTATTCAAAATATTATAAATGCTAATTATGAAAAGGAATAGATGCAATTAGGATTATTTGTCGCGAGATTTATATTCCTACTTGTTGGATTAGGTGAAAGCCTTCTCCTTTATCGATAAAGTCACCGCCTTTTATAATTTATGTTATACTTTCATGGTAATCGTTGTCGCAAAACCTAATCTTGGAAGTTCTCTTTCATTCATCAAGTTACGATTCGAAACTGCTTGCTTTTATTTTCTGTTACTCCTCAATCTCGACCAAGTTTGGTCGATATCGACTACTGATCCCCGATCCCAGATCGCCGTAGCTTCTCCTATGCAGGTACATGACAAAGCCTTCCTCGACGTCAACTTCTTTACTCGATATCGAGTAGATCCTGGTCGATATCGACAACAATCCTACGACAGCTGCTGCGTGAATCGACTTGTCTGATCTTCTGTCGACTAACCTTAGTCGAGATCGGGCAATCTGTAAGTCGACTTCTGTCCGTGAGATTCCACCGTTGCCTAGGATCCGCTGACCAGCTTCCTCGTGGATTCGAACCTGACTTTCTCTTGCTACATCGGGAGGGAGTCTTGAACATTATTTGTTGGGATTCGATCGGTTTGCTTTACTTTAATTACTTACTATTTGCATTCTCGATTTCCTCCTTACAACAGACTAGTGAGGATGGTCAGGTCGGTGTCACTGCTGACTACATGGTGTGCTACGCATCTCGGAGCCGGTCGTACGTGTTGTCCACCACGCCACGCCATCCGGACCCTCCAACGCCCGTCCATCCGATCAACCTAGATACATGGGACGCCCTGCCTCAGGCTACAGTTATCCATCCAGATCGACAAGCCCGAATTCATGAGATACAGGGCTATCTATGGGCCCTAGCCACCGACCCACGGTTCAACGATCTGTGCGATGAGATGATGGATATATTAGGTAATGTTGTACGGACCAGTGGATCGTGATTATGTTGGGTGTGTATCTGTTACAGCTTCTGTAGTAGCTTGTACATTATATTTTTATATTATATTAACTATTTGATATTATATTTTTATATTATCATCACTGGAATTTACGAACCAAGATATTCCATCTTCGCCAATATTAAGGTGAATGCCAAGTCTTGATGGTTTCAATTAGGATGACTCTTAAGAAATGAGAGAACCATTCGAAGTCTTGATGGTTTCAATTGGGGACTTAGGAGGCTAGGGTTTTGGTTAGGGCTAAGGGTTAGGTCTCTAGTTCGGTTAGGCATTGGGTTAGGGTTTGGATAACTAGGTTTGGCTAGGGAGGGTTAGGGGTTTGGCTAGGGTCAGGCTAGGGTTTGCACGTCGTTAGCGACATGCAAACCCTACAGGTCGTTAACGACGGGCAAAGACATCATGTTCAAAAGAACGTGAAAAAATGCACGTGGTCAACGACGTCCATACACGTCGTTGACCACGTGTATTGTTGCACGTTCTATTGAACGTGCACCTTTGCGTACCTTTGACGCACAACTGCCTATTTGAAGCGGAGCGGGATAGCCTGAATCTGCATCCCAAAAACAAAGTCCGATGTAGTTCTATATATTCCGTGACAATTAGTATCGCTATGGCCGAATCGCAAGACAATCATTGTCTCCAAGTTTGCCATGTACGAATACGTTCCGTTTAGTTCAATATATACCATATGTCTTGCGTTATGTTTATATCTCATTTCTTGCGAGCAGTATGGGGAGTACCGACCACGCGGGAGGAAGCTCTGAAGCACGCAATCGAAGCTAAATGGACGTCCCTTCTCTCTACACGGGCACGAAGGCTCGCCGGGCCACTGGGTTTTGACGGTAATCCACGGTGTTCATAACCACCAGCTTCCCACGAGCTTGAAGGGTCACGCGTACGCCGGATGGATGACAGAGGGGGAAAAGAAGATGGCTAGGTCGATGAAGGAAATTGGTACTCTTCAAAAAAGCCATTGGATACGGATTGAGGCAGTTGGATGGCACCAGCGTCACGTCATCGTGTTCCCTTACCAACACGCTCAACAGGATGACCGCTGAAGAAAGGGGTAGTCGGACGATGATCCAAGATACTCTGCATCGTCTGTGGGAAAGAGGTTACTACTACGAGTTCAGATGACAACGACATCTTGAGCGACCTCTTCCTAGCGCACCCTGATGGGATATGGCTACTCCGAAGGTTCCATTATGTCATCATATTGGACAGCACGTACAAAGCAAATGCGTAAGTTAGTCAAGTACGATTACATTATTACACATGTAGCCAATTATAAAGTATTGCACATGTAACATATTTACACTTGCAGATATGGGATTCCATTGTGCGAGGTAGTCGGGTTCACACCCTTAGGCCATAATTACTGCATCGCCTATGATTCATGTCGCATGAGAACGAAGACATGTATGCTTGGGTGTTGCGTCAGCTTCTAGATCTTGCTTGGGACTGTTCAACCTCAATGTATTATGACTGATCGGGAGCTAGGTCTCTAGGCGGCACTAAATATTGTCTTCCCCAACGTGCAGTATCTTCTTTGCTGGTAACACGTGACGAGAAGGTGCGAGGAATCTGCAGTAAAGATAAAAAGAATTTAAGTCACGCTGGAATGTTCAATGGTAACTGTTGGGGGTTGTTCCAATCGAAGACGGATGAATCATTCAACCGACGTCGTCGGGCGTTACACGAGAGACGGAACCCATTCCCAGGTGTGATGGCGTATTTAGAGGCGGTGTGGCTTCCGTACAGAAGAAACATCGTATGATGTTACACAGATAATGTTCTACATTTTGGCACTCGTACAACAAACAGGTACACCGTACTTCCTATCTCCCATTACAATATGATATGTCATCAAACATTTAGTGGTATGAACTTCAATGTTTACATCCAACTGCGTACATAGTTGAGGGTCAACACAAGGTTCTCCAAAAGGCACTTCACTCATCGACCGGTGACTTTTGCATCGTGATAGATGCAATCCATAGAGTCAATGATTGCCAACAGCATGAGCTGCAAACTGCTTTGGAGATCGACCGCTTCAAATGGCCAACGAGGGCGCATAAAGTCAACCTTTTTTTATCAGGTAAAGACTTTAATCTCCGAAAAGTGCTTCGGCTATCTGTACAAGTTGTGGGAGGATGTCGTAAACCAAAACATTACTCTGGAATGCATGGACCGACATTGGAGGGTTTATTACGGGATTCCTTGTGTCCATGAGATTCAAGCCTACGTTAGTGCCGGTACTCCCATTCCCACTGAGGACATCCACCAATTCTTGATGGATTTGTCATGGACTGACAACGATGACACCCCACTCCCGTATGAACTGTCATCTTCATAGACGACTTCCAACAATGTATGCGATGATTACCTCCACCGACCCTCATCTGCAAGCGTCCGATCGAAAGGGAGGCATCGGGGGTCAAGGAATGCCTGCAGAACCAACTTGTTGCCATACGAGGAGTCCAGGGAAAATTTTGAGAGAGAAAAAGCACGTGTTGCTTGACTTTCTGCTCGACATCGTCCACAAGAGACCACAGCTCGACGTGGACGTGACGATGTGTTCGGATGGTTCAACTGGGATCGAAACAACGTTGATCCCTTCATGGTTGGACATATTCAGGGTATCAGGGACACTATTGGAGATGGTCATTGTGGCTACCGTGCTTTGGCGTCATTGACATCACCGATCGACGAGTCTGCTGTCCCATAACTGAAAACGTTATTATGCAATCACTTGGAGGATCACGCCGACCTCTACGCCTGTTGTTATATGGGATGGTACTCATTCCAACAGTTCGTCGACAACCAGAGATGAGCGGGACCTGTGCATGGTAATATTAGACGTTGGATAGAGCTACCCATCATGGGTTTAGTATTTGCAACAGTATATCAGATTTCACTCGTCGTCCTAGCTTGGCATCATATGTTCACATGTCTCCCAATATCCTCGCCGATAATTTGTAACAACCCTCAATCAGCAACCCTTGGTTTAGCCTGCAATGGAAACCAAGATCAGTTTGCGGCGGTACGACTTCAAACGTCTTATATTACATATTCTTACTTTTCATCTATATCTCAATACACTAACTCTAATTTTCTAGTCTCATAGATCTAGTTGCGTCCTAACGCTCCTATTCCGCCGCCTGCTCCAGAAGGGGTTGCACATTATCAACCGAGCGTCGAAGGATGGGATGCTCATTTTCAAGCTCAGTTTGACAGATTTCGACCCTTACGTGTCAATTTCAGTCGCCCTTTACACTTTGTCTGGATTTTATTCCACGAGTCTATTATAATTGTGCACGTAAACCTTTTTTTTCCGTTCCTTGTAACATTATTCGCATATTATCCGAATGAAAACCTTAACAATTATTGCTTACCATTTAATTTTCACTTGCCAATAAAACTCACCAAGGCTCGAAATGAATTAAACCCAAAACCCTAAACCTCCCCTCCCTAAACCCTTCATTTTTTTCCATAAACCCTAAACCCTAAACCCTAAACGGTAAATCCTAAACCCTAAGCCTTCAACCCTAAGTACCATTTGCACGTCACTGGAGACGTGCACTCTTGCATGTTCTTAATGACGTGCAGTTTCGCACTTCCAAACTGACGTGCATTCTTGCACATTTCTTTCAACGTGCAGACCGACATACATTTATTTCCCACCCACCACATTTTCACGTTAACAACGACGTGCATGCATGTTAATTACGACGTGCAAATCCTTAACTATCATTTGCGGTGTCTCTAACAAGATCCGTGGATAAAAGTTCCCACAAAGATATACTTGGGCCGCGTATCACAAATCCGGATCTGACGAGGACGGAGGGAGCCGTGGCAAAGATGGCGGGCGCCGTGGCAAAGGCGGCGGGCATCGCTCTTACAGTGCTGACAGCTTCGGCAGATTGAACTTGTAACACACTTTCTAGAGTCATCTTATTTCCGATTGACACATATGAATATGCATTGGAAAACTCTTTCCAAGAAATACGATTCTCATGAAGACCTCAAAAGCTAATTCCAACTTCTCAGAACCTTAAAGATGGGATTTCTCCATGTTCTCCATTCCGCTCTTGTTCCTTAGGTCTTCTTTGTCCATTTGCTACATTCTTTCTCCACCTTTCGAGGCCGGATCTTATAACCTATAAATAAACACTAAAAACCGTAGATTCCGCACTTTAAATACCAAATGACCAAAAATATGAATAAGCTTATGAAACATTCAATATGAGCACTTAATGCACCTAAGACCTACCTATAATGCCTATATAAAATATGCATTATCAATATCCATCAATTACACTAATCAATTCCTTATTGAAATGAGTTACTCTTGGAGGTTGCCCTGAAATTGCAAAAACCTCAATATTGTTAGGAATCGATTTCTCATAGGGAATAACAATAGAATCATTCAAATTAGACACATTTTCATGTGACTTAAACAAATTCTCAATTTTCCTTTCAATGTCATCTTTCCCGAAATCAATTTTTTCTTTGTCAGAAGACTCAACATGAAAAGATTCATTTTCAATAGAAACATCTAACAAACTATTTGATTCATTCATGTGATCACTTTCCTTAGAGTCAAGAACATCTACAGAATCATTAGTACAAGAAACAATAGGCTCAAATATAGAAAACACAATCTTTCTACCATCAAATTCCATGGTTAGGGAACCTTCAAAACAATGAATCTTAGTCTTAGCCACTTGCAAAAATGGCCTTCCCGAGATAATTAGAGTTTCAGGCGTACCTTGTTCCATATCTAGAATAAAGAAATCAGCGGGAAATATCAAATCATTTACCTTTACTAGAACATCCTCAACAACTCCTCTAGGCTTAAAACTATAACGATCAACGAGTTGTATAGTAACACGAGTTTCAAACAATGTATTGAGACCCAAAAACATGTACAGATTAGAAGACATCACATTGATTGAAGCACCTAGATCTAACATAGCTTGGGTGAAGCTAGCATTACCTATTGCACATGGGATAGTAAACATACCTGGATCTCCGCACTTTTCAAACAATCTTTTCTAAAGTAAAGCAGAAACATTTTCACTTAAACTTACCTTTTCTTTCTTTCGCATCCTTTGCTTGCGTTTCATCATGCACAATTCTTTCAAAAACTTCGCATAACAAGGCACAGCTTTAATCAAATTGAAAAGTGGAATATTTACCTCACAATGAGAAAATGCGTTGAGGGTTCGACAATGTATACCAAAGTAAAATAAAGATACTCTAGAAGGGGGGTTGAATAGAGTATGCCAACTTTTCGCTGATAATCTCAAGACTTTTGAAACACTTGCAAAACCCTTTGAGATTGTACTTAATTCTTTCCTCTTGAAAAACCTGAATCACAAAAGAGTTATACAATTTGAAACAAGTGCGGAAATATGGTAAAGGAATAAGTAAAGGATGCAATGAATTGTTGATGATGTTCGGCACGAACTTGGCCTACGTCCCCGCCGAGGGTTCTTCCACAACCTAGGATTCAGCCGGCTTTATTGATTCACAAGACTTAGGATCCTAATAGCTCACCGAGAAGCCTCTCTCTTATACAATTTCAATCTAGTCAACTCACATTCCCTTGGAGTCCTAGACCAATCTAGAAGAGCCCCACCTCTATCAGCTATCTAGTACAATCCTCTTACACTTTGTGAATCAATCGCCTAGTGTCCACTTCCTGAGTTACAAACTCTCGAGTATAACACTCTCTCGAAATATATCCTATAAGCTTACTGTGTAACTCTCAAATGCTTTGAAACAAAATATAAGACTCTTAAAAACAAGCAGAGAGAACACGCTGAAGAGAGATCATAAACTTGAGGGCTGAGTGTGCAATGATATTCGTAAGTGTCCGTCAGTCCTCTCTCTTTTCTTCATCTCCTTTTATACTTGATTAAATCGGTGCCAATTGAAGGAAGAATCTTCACCCAACGGCTATTTGAGATTATGGCTTTAGGAAGGATATTCGCAATCTTCTATTCCGGGAAACTGCGAAGCCACAATCCACCAGATTTGATCCTCACGTCTTTTAGCTTAGGAAGGAGATTTCTTTAAGTATCTTCGTTGTATGGTTAGTGCAATATATATAGAATAATATTCGAACACCATACTTATATAATATAAGATAATAATAACATAAAATACAGGTTTTGAATTTTATCAACACAGCTGTAGCTTCAAGACCTTTGACACAAGCTATGTGTCGAAGCCTTTGAGACCATTCACTACTAGAATACTGCAATTAGACATCATATGATTTAAGTATGTCATCAAATCAACAGATGTTAAATTAATTTATGACATCAATAATTTTTTTTGTGATGTTTAAAACAGTTTACACAATGGTCAAATTTATAGACAGATGTAAAATTGTTAATTCGAAAAAAGGCAAAAAAGCGGGAAAGGGCGGGATTAAAACACTTAGAAATTTTTCATAAACCGGGTTTCCAAATTTGGAGGTACACTTAAAAAAATTTCGAGTCCTCTCTCTCTCCTCACACCCTCTAACCACGTTCTACTCTCTTCTGTCCAGACCCGAGCACTAAAATCCCCAACTCCTCATTCGATCGTCTCTCTCCAGATCCTCCATGTTCGATCCTCTCTCTCCAGATCCGAGCTTTCTCTCCGGAAACCGTCCTCCTGGGTTCAGTGCTCCTCTTCGCTGCCGTCTTCCTCACTCTAGATCTGAGATCTCCTACCTCTTGCCGGCCACCCGCACAATCTCTTCACCTCCTCCTCGTCTCCATCTCCCTCCCTCCAGATCCGAGATCTCCTCCTCCTCGCCGGCCACTGACATCATCTCTTCACCTCGTTCTCGCCGGCGTCTCCCTCCCTCTAGATCTGAAATATTGCCCCCAGTCGAAACCCTAGCCAGGTCCGGTGGTTGTTTTCGTCGTATCTAGCAGTGCAATTTCTTCTTTGTTTATTTTGCCCAAATTTCATGGATTTCGTTCTGGGTTTATATCTGTGCTAAAGCTTTGGTGTTTGACATTTTTTCCCTGTACAATCTCTGAATTAGATGAGTTGAACTTATGTTCTCTCGCTTATGAGGAACTACTGAATTGGCGATTTGATTTGGGTAAACCTTCTAGTTTCACCAGCTCTGAATTATTTTTCATTCTAAGGACTTTTTTGTCTTGAACTTCTGAAATCTGACTGCAAATATTTCTTATGTTTCATTATTTTGTGATGTAGGCATTGGAGATTTTGACCGGGTGCTATATCATTGTCCAGGTGATTGCTAAGACTTTTTTTTCATTATTTTAAAGGAGTTGTAGGTGTTAATTATCTCTGATTCATGGTTGTAACATAGAGCAGGGGCTTGCTTACTATAAATTCAGGCACATATCTGGTTGGAATAGAATTTCTATAGTTTGTTTGTGTAAGAAATCAATTTGGGCACATATCTGGTTGGAATAGAATTTCTATCGTTTGTGGTGGCTCCTTGTAAATCCCATTCCCAATCCTATTCTAGGAATCCACCTCATTCTTATTTCCCAACCCAATTCCTAAACTAGATACCCTCGTACCGAAGGAGCCCTAAAGAGTCTGAATGTGTTACTTTCCTTTCGAGTTTCGAAAATCAGCTCCCTTATTTTACTATTTCATGCACTGTATTTTGTTGTCTTTCAAGAGTATCTAATACATACTGTATTGCTTTTTAGTTGGCCTAATTATCAACATTTTATTTGTCCTACTTGATAAGATGAATGGCTTTTTTTTCCTGTTTGCAGCACATGAATGAGGAGAAGATTTTGAATAATGTGAGCATCGAAAAGGATGTGGATGGCTTTCACCCACTAAACATTGGTCGTCTTGCAATGAGAGAAAGAGAGCCCATGTTCGTACCTTGTACGCCTAAAGGATGCATTGAGTTGTTGCATAGATATGGAATCGAAATAAATGGGAAAAGGGATTTCGTCATAGGGAGGAGTATTATTGTCGGGATGTCTGCTGCACTTTTATTGCAAGTTAGTGCTTATATGTTAACTACTCTATTTTTCGCAAATCTTACTACATGTTGTTAGCCGATCTTTTCTTTTCTGCCGAAATTCAAGAAGTATGGGACCAGCCATTATTCTTCTTTAGAATCTATACAAACATCTTATCTATGGCTAAAATAGTATTTTGAGTGTTCTGTTCGTTTAATGTCCAGGAAAAATGTTAAACAAAAGAAACCAACGAGCAAGGAAAAGAAACCATACACACCATTCCACCCTCCACAACCACCTTACTGGAGATCGGAGGATGTGATTTGGTAAATATTATGTTACTTGGAGTTGCACATGTAAATATTAACAGGATTTTGTTACCCTACTGATTAATAGACCAACAAACTGATTAATAGACCATCAATCTGATTCTATGTTACTTGGAGATGCACATATATATATATATATATATATATATATATATATATATATATATATATATATATATATATATATATATTTATTTATTTATTTATTTATTTGCATATTTCAACTAAGGAATGACTTGGATTTGAAAATAAAGTATATGGAGTTTATGATGCGGGTCAAGCTGGCCTTCTGTGGGTCAAACAACGATCTTGATCCAGGCGATGACTCGAGGACAAGTCGATTTCAAATGGAGGAGAATGATGTCATCCTCAAGCGGAAGAAGAAGGCTCCACCTTGGGAGTCGTTGAAGAAACGACGTTAATTATTTTATTATTTATATTTCTTATTTTTTTTATATATATTCTATTTTTAGTAACTCCTATGTTAGTTGGAGTCTAATTATAGAATTGCTTATTTTTAGTATTTCTTAGTTAGATTAAATAAGATGGTTAGGATTTTAGATTAAGTTTTATTGGTTTATTTATCTTTAGGATTAAAATTCTATCTTTATCAACCTAAATTCTATCTTGCACGGTAGAATTGGTTCTTAGGTTTTCTATTTAAACATTGTAGTTCTATTGAAATTAATCAGATTGAATAGAATTGAGAAACCCCTTTATAGGATTAAAGGGTTCTCGATTATCAATCCAAACCACTATCGTTACCTTTATGTTCTAATACCTTCGGCACTCCATCACATTCATCACCCTCACCTACGTTCTTCTTCACCACCGAAACCAAACACCACCTAAGCCTAACCAGTCCGACGTTGCAAGGAAGAGAAACACCGGCGGCATAGTTCCTGGACACCGGCGGCTCGGCTTCGGCGCACAGCGCCAGGGCGCCCAGGCTCTCGCGCTCGCTCTCGCCTCGATCGCTCTCGCAAAGCGCGCGCACCGGGGTCTTCGCTCGCAACACCCTCGCTACCCATTGGATGGATTTTTTGCATTGGAACGTGCCAAAGAACAACGACGCCAACAAGAGTTCCGTCGGAGAGCTTGGCTACAACAACAAACCCTAGAGCGTCAACGCGAAGCCAAAAGACGCCAACTTTGGCTTCAACGTCAAGAGGAAGTTAATTAACAAATCTAAATTAACAAGTAACAGTGATGGAAAGAAGCGAGTGCGCGAGAGCCTGGACGCGGGGAGTCCTCGGACACGCAGGAGCTGGTGCTCCTCAGGGCGTGCGAGCGCGGCGCCGGGGATGCGCACAGGAGGCCTAGTGCGAAGGCGAAGCCGCTGGACTCCGCTCGCGGGTAGCGAGGGTGTTGCGAGCGAAGACCCCGGTGCGCGCGCTTTGCGAGAGCGATCGAGGCGAGAGCGAGCGCGAGAGCCTGGGCGCCCTGGCGCTGTGCGCCGAAGCCGAGCCGCCGGTGTCCAGGAACTATGCCGCCGGTGTTCCTCTTCCTTGCAACGTCGGACTGGTTAGGCTTAGGTGGTGTTTGGTTTCGGTGGTGAAGAAGAACGTAGGTGAGGGTGATGAATGTGATGGAGTGCCGAAGGTATTAGAACATAAAGGTAACGATAGTGGTTTGGATTGATAATCGAGAACCCTTTAATCCTATAAAGGGGTTTCTCAATTCTATTCAATCTGATTAATTTCAATAGAACTACAATGTTTAAATAGAAAACCTAAGAACCAATTCTACCGTGCAAGATAGAATTTAGGTTGATAAAGATAGAATTTTAATCCTAAAGATAAATAAACCAATAAAACTTAATCTAAAATCCTAACCATCTTATTTAATCTAACTAAGAAATACTAAAAATAAGCAATTCTATAATTAGACTCCAACTAACATAGGAGTTACTAAAAATAGAATATATATAAAAAAAATAAGAAATATAAATAATAAAATAATTAACGTCGTTTCTTCAACGACTCCCAAGGTGGAGCCTTCTTCTTCCGCTTGAGGATGACATCATTCTCCTCCATTTGAAATCGACTCGTCCTCGAGTCATCGCCTGGATCAAGATCGTTGTTTGACCCACAGAAGGCCAGCTTGACCCGCATCATTCTCCCCCTCTTATCTTCGATTCGTCCTCGAATCGAGTCAGCGATGATCAGCGAGGAAGGAGCAGCAACCTTCAAAGAAGATGATGGAGGAATGGGTGGAATAAGTGCCACGAGAATTCGAGGTATAGGAACCCCAAAAACAACACCTTCATGCGCGATCGTTGAACAGACTTGATCTTCAATAAGAATAGGATCAATGACCACAAAAATCTCAGCAACTGGAACTTCATGAACATGCCCAAGAGGTACAATCGCTAACTCTTGAGATACGTCATCAAGTAACTCATCCTCGTTAACGGAATCAACATGCTCGTCATGAACACTGTCGCAGTCTGATTGCAGAACAGATTCGGAGACCTTATTGAAAAATTCGGGCAGCGTATAACCCACCGTGGGAAAGCTCGTCGAGTCAGCTTCGCAACAAGACTGAGTTGACTCAATTCCGAGTTCGGAGTCAACGGAAATCTGCGAAACAAAATCATCGCGCAGTGCAGTCTCTTGGCCAACGAAAGTATCCGAAACAAACTCCTTTACCTTCCCGTCAGCCGTATAGTAAAGAAAAATCACGTCCAAATCGGGGGCGGATATCTCCAAGATCTCAGAGGTAGGTGACGCGTGAGGCTGATTATAAAGAAGTTTCTGAATATAAGCCTTCCTCCAAGCGTCATCAAGCCAATTAGCTTGCCGTTGGGCCGCTTCCTCCAACTTTCGTTTTCGTTCCTCCTCAACTTCTTGTTGTTGGAGAAGCCAAATCTGACGGAGGCGACGTTGTTGTTGTCGTTTCTCCTCCTCAATTGCGGCTTGACGTTGACGCTCAAGGAGTTGTTGTTGTTGTCGATGGGTCTCTTCTTGCCTTTGAAGCCAAAGGTGATGCCTTTGAGCCTCTTGTTGTCGTTGACGCTCTAAAGCTTGCTGTTGCAAAGCTCGCCTCTGCAACTCTCGTCGGTGTCGTTGTTGTGCAGCCCATGGATCGGGATCATCATCCCAGTCGCCTCCCCAAATTTCCCAAACCACCAAATCAAAACATCAGTATCATCAAAGAAACAAAGAGCGTAGCATAACCCGTCTCTGAATACCAATTGATGTATAGCAAAAACCGATCGTGCAAATTCTTTGACGAACTCTTGATTCTTAACACGTTAATATGATTTAGCTCGATCAAACGCCGCACATGTTGAAGACTCTTGGCTGCGCGAAAGAGATCCGCCTTTGACTTCCGAAATCGCATCCACGGAACCACTTATATATGGTGGGTATTACTAATTAACAAAACCAAGTTTGTTAATTAGAAGGGGTCAACGATTGCGGCTCTGCCTCAATTGCTAATTGAAGAATCACGTAGGATGATTTTGTGTGGATTGCAATGTAAGTAGTTTAGATTGGACGAATTATAACGTGAAATCGGAATAGGAGTGACGATACCGATCGGCGTGTGTTTGAGGTATAGAGCTTTTGTGGATTGATAATCGAAGAACCCTTGATCCGTTAAGGGTTTCTTCAATTCTATATTCAATCTGATTAATTTCAATAGAACTACAATGTTTAAATAGAAAACCTAAGAACCAATTCTACCGTGCAAGATAGAATTTAGGAGAATGATGCGGGTGAAGCTGGCCTTCTGTGGGTCAAACAACGATCTTGATCCAGGCGATGACTCGAGGACGAGTCGATTTCAAATGGAGGAGAATGATGTCATCCTCAAGCGGAAGAAGAAGGCTCCACCTTGGGAGTCGTTGAAGAAACGACGTTAATTATTTTATTATTTATATTTCTTATTTTTTTTATATATATTCTATTTTTAGTAACTCCTATGTTAGTTGGAGTCTAATTATAGAATTGCTTATTTTTAGTATTTCTTAGTTAGATTAAATAAGATGGTTAGGATTTTAGATTAAGTTTTATTGGTTTATTTATCTTTAGGATTAAAATTCTATCTTTATCAACCTAAATTCTATCTTGCACGGTAGAATTGGTTCTTAGGTTTTCTATTTAAACATTGTAGTTCTATTGAAATTAATCAGATTGAATAGAATTGAGAAACCCCTTTATAGGATTAAAGGGTTCTCGATTATCAATCCAAACCACTATCGTTACCTTTATGTTCTAATACCTTCGGCACTCCATCACATTCATCACCCTCACCTACGTTCTTCTTCACCACCGAAACCAAACACCACCTAAGCCTAACCAGTCCGACGTTGCAAGGAAGAGGAACACCGGCGGCATAGTTCCTGGACACCGGCGGCTCGGCTTCGGCGCACAGCGCCAGGGCGCCCAGGCTCTCGCGCTCGCTCTCGCCTCGATCGCTCTCGCAAAGCGCGCGCACCGAGGTCTTCGCTCGCAACACCCTCGCTACCCGCGAGCGGAGTCCAGCGGCTTCGCCTTCGCACTAGGCCTCCTGTGCGCATCCCCGGCGCCGCGCTCGCACGCCCTGAGGAGCACCAGCTCCTGCGTGTCCGAGGACTCCCCGCGTCCAGGCTCTCGCGCACTCGCTTCTTTCCATCACTGTTACTTGTTAATTTAGATTTGTTAATTAACTTCCTTCTACCGATAGTTCAGTAGTTTGAATTCTTAAGTTAACAACTTGGCTTTTAATTAGTTTAATTTTTGTTTATGTTTTACTGTTACTTTTGTTTAGTTAATAATTAGTTTAGTTAGTTTTTGTCAAATCGAGAAGAGATTCAAGGAGCTTAAGTAAGATCGACGCTTTAGTTTAGCAATTGGCCGGCCTAGCCAATTGCTATACATCAGTTTATGGTCTTGATCTCATTATGCTTGCTTTTTATACTCAAGTAGCATGGAATGAAACTAGTTTCTTTTGATAAGTGTAAGCTCTTAGATATTCTGGCTAGTGTTATTCTTCTATTGCTTTATATGATAGCTCTAAATGTGTAGGATATTTTTTGTTGCAGGGTTATTTATGGCATCCAAATGGATGATTTTTACCTTGTTGCTTGAATCATGCTACCCGTTGTTCATAACTGCTCAATTTGTGAATGTAGTTTCTTTTCTCTCGGAAGCTAATGCACCTTTAGTTGCACCTAATTCTCCAACATGCTCTGTCTTTCCTCAACAAGCATTTTCTCCACAAGCTTCATGTATGATATCAATCCTTAGGGTTATTGTACCACATTGCAGTCAAGCTTGATCTTCTCCTTACTAATGTATCTTAGAATCCAAATTGGGATCTCTTCCAAAATTTTGCAACCATGTATGACCTTATATATATGTTGTTCATTTTGTATCATGCAGTTCATGCTTGTGCTCATGCTTGTGCTCATGTGTTCTTACTTCAAACTGGTTATGGTTTATATAGCTCTTTCTTCAAACTGGTTATAGTTTAGTTTAATTTATTTGATGCTTTCATTTTGATTCAGGCTTTTAGTTTGATTATGAGCATTTCTTTATAGAATGTGTAGAAGATTTGAAGGCGATCAAATCATTGTCATGTGAGTTCTTACAGCCACCACCACAAAGTACACCTCTACAGGTCCTTGGAACCAAAAGATTGTTTCCACATTTCCAGGTATTTGAAATTATTATACCATCTTTTTATGTGCATTATTATAACCTCATGTTTATTGGAATTTATATAATCTTTTATTCACTCTATGGGGTCATAGATTGCACACGCATGCCTGCTCATGTCCTTGTATTGGGGTCTAGCTTAGTCTTGCATTCTTATGTTCAGTTGTACCTTTCTCATTGTCTTGCTTCGTGGTCAATTACTCAGTTCATTGACCAAAAGAATAAGATCTTGGATCTTGGAACTGAGGTGGATTGTGATTAGCCATGGATAGCTTGGATTTGGATCAGTTTAGTTGGAAATGGAAATTGATGGTAGATCATTGAGAATCAAAATGAAAAGGAAACAGTGTAATTTTTTCATTGATGGATTTCCACATCAAGTAAAACCGGATCTTGATTTGGTAGCTCAAAGATTAAGATCACAACGAACCTAGATCATAGATTAAGATCACTTGATTTGCTTGGAGTTGCAGGCAAAATGAAAGGTATTTTTTTGTTAACGTTTATCGTCTTTTCCGTCTTTCCTTTCTTTCGGGTAAATAACCAACCATGGCACAAATCCCTGCACCTTCTATGCAATGGCAGATGACAGTTAATAGAAGCTCGTCCATTGCGAGCCCAATGACCGCCAACAGGCTGAGCGGTATGCTGTTTAGAGACAACCGAAAGGGGTCACCGAAAAGCACTGGCAAGCTTAGAGTGCTGACTTTCAAGTCTGAGGCCAGCACTATTAATAGGGTTGAGCAGCTACTCAATCTGGATGTCACCCCATACGCTGACAAGATCATCGCTGAGTATATTTGAAAGTATTTTGTAAATGTTACAATATGATGCTAGTATTTATTTACATGTTTTCATTAAACGCCTATCATTTCGAAGAACAAACAAAATGCGATGCTCTGTTGACAAAAGCGTGTTGTGTATCCAAATAAAAGATGTCAGATTATATATGAAAATTGTAGTGCGTTCATATGTTTAACATCAGATTGGTTTATGGAAACAAATGTCAATATAATTATAAACATCAGTTCATTCATCTAAATCAATGTGCAACACCAGCTTCAACATTAAAATGATATATAAACTGATATATATTTATCAAAATAACATCGTTATCTACCAAATAAATCGATGTGTCATTGCAGCAACAACATCGTTTTATTTTTAAAAAACTGATGTAAATGCTGGAAACGACATCAATTATGCCTATATTTCATGTGGTCGGTTAAATTAAAACAATATAAAATCATAAATTATATATCAAACATGATTATAAACGTGATCACTAAAACAAAAGCTGTTGTCTATCTTCTCTTATGACATTACTTATTTTATAAATAAAGATGTAAATGTCACTTTTTGCTTTAGGAGGACATCTTCACATGTTTTCAAATGATAAATCATGGATATTCATCAACAAGTGAATATGTCATAACCAAAATTTAGGGGTTGTAATTAAGAAAAGACATCTGCTTAAAACCGATGTGAAAAGTTTGGATCTTTTACTACACGCACAAAGAGATCGGAATTTTTTTGAAAGACATCTGTTGACAACAGATGTCTAATTGAAGTTTTCTAGTGGTGATTTCCGATTTTCATCAATGGAGTGGAGTTATCAATCTCCCCCTTGATGAAAAACAAAACATGTGCATCCCTGTAACTTAGTCAAGCAGATATATCATAAGGCAAAAATCGGACTAACTACCTGCCTGGGTTAGACAAATGTTGGATCATATAAGTTTTAAAGCCAATGAAAGATATCCAACAAAGTAAAGCAAAATGAGGTCTTCCAAGACCCTGGTTCACAGCAATTTCTAAACCATCAACCATCTCCCCCTTTTTGTCTTTCAACAAAAGGAGGAGGATAAAAACAGTCACCAAAACAACTTCAAAAATTAAACCAAGAGCCGTTCTAATCTTAACGATTAAGGAAAGAGATGTTTATCCGATTTAAAAAATTTCCACAAATAAAAATATAATCGGATAACATGCAATAAAAAGGATTTTCCCGAAATGGTAACAATAAAGTAAAGATATTTAAAATTCCTATTTTAAAAAATATTTGATCAAATATCTAAAAAGATACCAACCAAATATATGATCCGTTATATGTGCTCTACTGTTCAGTTCAAAACCTTTGAAATGAGGTTCAAGGATCTTGACAGTGAGTAGAAATTTTCATTCGTAAAGGGAAAGCTCCCCCTACGAAAGTGCATCCCTGTTAAACATTCCGATCTCATGTCTAATGAAGGTGAACATTTCCTCTGCCAAAAGCTTAGAAAAAATGTCAACCCATTGATAATCAGTTGGGGACACATAAACCTCTTTCGACATGGTCTCTAATGAAATGATGTCTTACATCAATATGTTTGGTCCTTGAAAGTTGAACGGGATTCTTTGTAATGGATATGGCACTTGTATTGTCACATTTAATGGGAATGCCTTTAAGTTTGATGCCAAGATCTCTCATTTGTTGAGCTATCCAAAGGATTTGGGAGCAACATGCTCCAGCTGCTATGTATTCGGCTTCGGCAGTAGAAAGAGCAACTGAGTTTTGTTTCTTTGAGTGCCAACTAATCAAGGATGCCCCTAAGAATTGGCAACATCCCGACGTGCTCTTCCTATCCACCTTATATCCTACAAAGTCTGCATCAGAATACCCAATTAGTGAAAAATCTCTTTGCTTTGGGTACCACAAGCCAAGCTCCTTAGTGCCATTGAGATATCGAAAGATCATATTCAAAGCTATGAGGTAAGATTCTTTAGGGTCTGCTTGAAACCTAGCACACATGCAAGCACTAAACATGATGTCAGGTCTACTAGCAGTAAGATATAATAAAGATCCAATCATCTCTCGATACTCCTTTTGATTGACACTCTTTCCGGTCTTGTCTTGATCTAGAGACAAGGTTGAGCTCATGGGTGTCTTGGCTGCTTTGGATTGATCCATCTTGAACTTCTTCAAGAGATCCTTAGTGTACTTGCTTTGATTGAAAAAGATCCCTTTCTTAGATTGATGAACTTGTAATCCCAGAAAGAAGTTGAGTTTACCCATCAAGCTCATCTCAAATTCACTGCACATAATGTCAGAAAATTCCTTGCACAAAGATGTGTTAGTAGCTCCAAACAATATATCATCAAGATATATTTGAATAACCAAAATGTCCTTTTCTTTGGTCTTGATAAAAAGAGTCTTGTCGATCAACCCCCTTTTAAAATCATTTTCTAAAAGATATTTTGACAAGCGCTCATACCAAGCTCTTGGGGCTTGTTTCAAACCATATAGCGCTTTGTCTAGTTTGTAAACATGATTAGGAAATTCTGAACTTTCAAAGCCTGGGGGTTGAGCCACATAGACTTCTTCCTCTAAGAAACCATTAAGAAAAGCACACTTGACATCCATTTGATATAACTTTATGCCCATAAAAGATGCAAATGCTAATAATATGCGAATGGCTTCAAGCCTGGCTACAGGAGCAAAAGTCTCCTCATAGTTAATACCTTCCTCTTGATTGTATCCTTAAGCAACAAGCCTTGCCTTGTTCCTCACGATCTTACCATTCTCATCTAGCTTGTTTCGAAATACCCAACATGTGCCAATGACTGATTGATGATTTGGCCTAGGCTTCAAGGTCCAGACTTTGTTCCTTTCAAATTCGTTAAGCTCACTTTGCATAACAATGATCCAGTCTGGCTCTTGAATGGCCTCATCTACCTTCTTTGGTTCTATAAGAGAGACAAACGCGTGAAAAGCACAAAGATCTTTAAGTTTAGAACGAGTTTGAACACTAGATGTAGGGTCAGAGATTATATCCTTTAATGAGTGTGATGAGGAGTATTTGAACTTTCTTTTGCTAGTCACAGCTCTCTGGTTCGTCACATCAACAAGATTGATTTGTGGTACATCTGACTCCATAGATACGTTAGGCTCAATTACAACAGTTTTTGAATTCTCAACACTTTTGGATTGGTCGCCAAGGGCTTTGGGCTGAGCTTCAACACCTTGGGCCAATTCTTCAGTGTTAAGAATCAGATCTTGCATGTTCCTCTTCTTTGTGTTCTTAGTAGCAATGTCATCACCATCCTCATTCTCTGTATGGATGTTAAGATCTAAATCTGCAACACTTTCACTTAAAGAATTGTCATTGCATTCATCAAATATGACAACAGGCATGTACTTTTTACCATTGGGAAATATGACTCGCATAGGACCACATAAATCCATATGTAAAAGTTCAAGGGGTCTAGAAATACTTACAACCTTTTGGGTTTGAAAGAGCTATGTGTTTGTTTACCTCGTGTGCATGCTTTGCACATCTCAATACCTTTGAAGTCCATCTCAGGTAGTCCTCTTACAAGCCCTTTGGACACAAGCTTTTGTAGTGTATGTGGGCTTACATGACCGAGTCTCTTGTGCCAGAGCTTTGGATCGTCCGTCAAAGCCTTTAGACAGGTTAAGCTTCCTTGTGCCACTTGCTCAGCATTCACAACATAGATGTTGTTATAACGATAGGCAGTTAGAACTATTTCACATGTATCTTCTCTGCGAACTAGACATCTTTTCTTGTTAAATCCAACATCATTACCACTATCACATAGTTGAGAGACACTAAGCAAATTATACTTCAAACCATTAACAAGATAAACATTTTTAATACTATGGTTAGGATCACTCCCAACTCTACCGATACCAACGATGTCACACTTTCCTTTGTCACCAAGAGTGATTGTTCCAGTGGATTGCTTCTTTAGATCATGGAAGAGAGACCTCTTCCCACTCATATGTCTAGAGCATCCACTATCAATAGTCCATTTTTGCTCTTTCACCTTGGTGATCTCCTGCAAAACAAAAATAAACCTTTGTGGCTAGACCAGTGAGATCCTTTATTTGGATAAACCATATTTGGTAAAATAGTGCCTTTGGGGACCCAAACTTGCGTTATCCGTTCTTTTCTCAAGTGAACAGGAAATGTATTGCGAATGATATGAGGATCATTTCTTCTATAGGGGCAGGTCTCTTTTACATGTTGTTGTGAGGAGAAAATCGAGTTCAAAATATAATAAAATAAATCAAACCGGATTATGCCCACGCAAATAATTACAAGACCTCCTACTGATGCAGTAGTGGGAAGTCAGGATCGATCCACGAGGAAGCGTGTCAGCGGATCTCAGGTAGCGGCAAATCTCACGGGTGGTTGTCGACTACAGTGGTACTCGACCTCGACCAAGGTTGGTCGATAGGGGTTAGGTACAGTCGAATCCGGGCAACAGAAGACGCTGGTGGTGGTCGACGTCGACTAAGCGTACTCGACGTCGAGTACGGTCTGGTCGTAGTCGAGTTCCTGCAGAGGCACAGAAGCAACAGCGGTCTTGCTCGATCGAGAAATCAGTGGTCGACGTAGACCAAGAGGTGGTCGACGTAGAGTAGGAACAGAAAAATAAAGAACAAATCTTGCGGAATTCGGAATAAACTATGTGAAAGAAAACTTCCAAGATCAGGGTTTCAACACCACAACGATAACCATGTAAAATAACACATAAAGGCATAAAAGATCATGCTTTTCATCAAATAACTTTTGTTATTAACAAATAGGAATATAGAGGCTTTCGCATAAACCCTAATTGTTACTAACCCTTTTGCACATAATTAACCCAAGTTGTATTAAGATCACTTTTGCTTCAATAACACAAACAAGGGTCACCTTCAACTTTCGCAAAAGAATCATGCTCGTAGGGATAGAAGATGAATCGCATAAAAAGATCAAACCTTTATCGCATCACCTCACATGGCCACCGTCGGGCTCACCCCGACCCTAGAAGTGGGTGGACTACTCGCTCTTCATCATCAAGAAAGACATCAAATAACAAAAGAAACTAACTTGCATTGATTTAAATAAAGAAAGCTTACAACCAACAAGACAAATCCGCTTTCGCCTTTCCACTTGCTTGCCACAAACTTTCTCTCTCTACTCCTACTTACTTGAATGGAATTGTGTGTGTTTCTGAATGAATGAAAAACCAGCCCCTAGGGCTTTATTTATAGCCTTCTATTCCTTGCTATTCAAGGATATAATATATCTATCTATATCTAAAATTATATCTAAAACTTTAAAAGATAAATAAAAGCAATTTAGGAATTAAATCTAAAAGGGAAAAATAAATCTAAATAGGTAAGTCTTCTCATGTTGATAGATCTTGTCTTCCATAGATAGAACTTGATGGATTTCGGATAGACTTGGCTTCCTTCGGCCCCAAGGACTCCCAGCTCGACACGGACAGCCAAAGCGCGTAATGCGGTTTCGGACACGGCGCTCATCAATCTCGAGTAGGGCTCCTCGACATTGAGTAGGATTGACGTCGACTTGGCTGGCTCAGCGTCTCGGGTTGCTGGTCCTCGATGTGGCTCGGACATGGCTCCTAGGCTTGGTCGATCTCGAGGACCTTACTTGATCTCGAGTAAAGGGGGCTCGTCGACTAGGTCTTCTGGTGTTGTCGAGCAACCTCTCTTCGACATGGCTCGGGTGCTGGCTTCCGGGTTCCTCGATCTCGAGTAGGTTTACTCGATCTCGAGTAGAGTGTAACCCGGCATGTCTTTGTCTTCGGCTTCTCGATCAGCTCCTCCTCGACCAGGCACTCCTTGGACATTTTTGGCCGATCTCGAGTAAAGGTACTCGATATCGAGTACATCTCTCAGCTTTCTTCTCTGTTCTTAAAACGCACTTTCCCGAGTCCTCGTTCGTCGGATTAACGCATATGACCATGCGTTGGAAAGCTATTTTCGAGGGCTACAACTCTCATGAAGAGATCAAATCTTGATTCAGAATGATGAATACCAAAAAATGGCCTTTTCTCCAGCTGCACCATTCTTAGCTTCTCCATGACTTTCCTTTAAGCTTCAAAGTGCGTCCGATTTCTACGAATTATAACAAAAACTTGTGTAGACCTCCATATATTCAAAATAAACATAAAATACACAAATTATGTATTATTCTAACCCAAATGTATGAAATGCATGTAAAAATCAATATAAAAGTAACCATAAAACATGGCGAATTAGGCTCACAACAAACACCCCATACTTAAGCTTGCTTGTCCTCAAGCAATACCTTTATTTGTGATTCAGGGGAAGAAATCAAAACTCTCAACATCTTAGATTTATTCTCATATGTCCCCACAATTAATTACCATCCTCGAAAAGGTACTAGTGTCACAAATCCAGGCATGTGAAATTAAAAAGCAACATCTACTCACAAAAGGAGGGTTATGCAAAAACAATTCATATGACAAAGCATTATTAATCAAGAGGACTTTACTTTAAGCTCAAATAAGAAGTAGATTGGTAAAAGGCTAAAGGTGGGCAATTTTTGGCAATGTGGTGCTAATAATCCGGGGAAATGGAGTATTTCCAAACTTGAATTTACACATTCCTTCTTCATGAGATTCGTCACCCTTCATATTGCTTTTTTCAATAATAATGCTTTTACCTCTCTAACCTCAGCACTGCCTTCTCGCGGGTCGCAAACATGGGTGTAATGAATGGCCCCGGATACTTAGTGCTTTGGACTCCTCACAATGTGTCCCATCTCGCCAAACTATTATCTCAGCGAGCAGGGTCGATCTTTGATCGGATTTTCTTTCTCTCATTAAATTTTCCATATATTTCAAACAATTCCGCCAAACCCCAATAATGATAAGAACAACACAATCACCATATGACATCTCCATAATGTAACATCATTCTCAACATAATCCCCGGATAAAGTATAGAATGGAAAATATTTAGATCATGTGGAGCAATGTATGAAATAAGGCATAATATGGCTTTGTGTAATGCATAAGCATAGGTAAGGCTAGGATTATAACAATATGAGCATTATATGGAATTATAAAGTCCTCCATCCTCTTATCATGCAACATGTCAAAAGCAACATCAAATTTTACCTCCTTTCATGGTTTTCAAGAAAATATGCATTTCATTGTGACTTCCCTTTACTAGGCAATTTCATGCTATATCTCTAATGAATCCAATTTTGCATCGTCGAGTTCAATTAAGCTTCCATGACATTTATCAAAATTTTCAAATGGGGGTCATTTTTCAAACATTTGGAAATCATGCATATAAGCACATAAATCAATAATGCATTCCAAAATAGCCATGTAGCAATTCAAAGAAATAAATTCTAAATATGCACACATAATGTCAAGTAAAGAAAATATGCACAAAGTAAGCCCTTCCCCCACCCCATACTTAAACATTACAGTGTCCTCACTGTATAAAAACAAGGGTAAAGAAAGAAACTCATTAGACAGGTGTGCAGATCTTCTTAATATCGAATAAAAGGAACCTCCTGGGCCGAGTCCGAATATAGTTTGCTTCTATCCATGGACCTGAAAAGTGTAGAAGACATATACCCACAATAGAAAAACTAAAAGTTCCAAAAACAAAAACAAACAAAACAATGTCCAAAAAGTCCCAAAAATAAATGTCTATGTACAAGCTCTAGATTTTATAGTCGCTAGGCCGACTTCTCCATTTAGCTCAAGGTGGCATTTGTAGGGCCCATGTAGCTTGGGCCTCAAATAGGACTCCATTCTTGTCCATCAGCTGCAATCCTCCAGAATGGATCTTGTTCATCACGAAAGGTCTCATCCTCTTCTTGTTAAATTTGTTAGGGAACCAATGATCTTTTGATTTAGAGACATAGAGCTTGTCTCCAACTTCATATTCTTTGGGCTCATCATTGGATATCCTACATAAGCGCACATACCAAGGCAAACCTCTCCCATGTATAGATAAATCTTTAATGGAAATAGGAGAAGAAAGATCCATACCTTGGCTTACCTTTGCAGAGACGGAATCGGGGACTACAGTGTTTGGTCGATCTCGAGTAAGGGTACTCGACCTCGACGAGTTTTCAGTTTCTGGAGGTGAGCTGTTCGAGGATGCAGGAGCTGGTGAAGGTTGGTCGACGTTGATAAGGCTGGTCGATCTCGAGTAGTCAGTGGTCGAGATCGAGTAGTCCTGGCCGTCTGGTGGAGTCAGCGTCGAAGGAGGCGAAGTCGATGCAGCATAGTGGTGGTCGATCTCGAGTACTGTACTCGATCTCGAGGAAGGCTCGGCTTCTGTCTGGCTGCTCGACGACGCTGGTGCTGGTGGAGGTTCCTGGTTTTGGTCGAGATCGACTAGGGTCCTCGATGTCGAGGAGTCTTGGTCGACCTTGACCCCATACTTGGTTCCTGTCAAGGCATCCGAAAAATAATTAGTCCATAACGACGTACCTTGGTTTGTGTCGATTGGATTTTCTGTGTTCTCCTTTAGGGTTGCCATGATCTCCTCCACCTGTGCCTCCATATCCCTCTTTTCCAGCTCCTCAGGGGTCATATTTCTTACCTTGGGTTCCCCGCAAGTGATGTAGCCAGCTGAGATAGATTTTACCTCTTCCATTGGACCTGTATGCCTTTCAGTTTTATTAAAGGAATACTCAATTACCTCATCGCTGATGTTGAAAGTGAGCACTCCTTTCCTCACGCTTATGTTGGCATCCACCGTCGCCAAGAAGGGTCTTCCTAGAATAATTGGACAATTAGGGTCTTCTTGCATATCAACAACTAGGAAATCAGCAGGGACAAAGAATTTACCTACTTGTAATGGCACATTGTCCACCATGCTTGTTGGAATGACCACCGTGTTGTTGGCCATGTAAAGTCTAGCATCCACAGGCTCTAGGGCACCTATCTTAATCTTGGACCAAATTGTTAAAGGCATTATACTCACACTAGCTCCAAGATCACATAAAGCATTAATTTTATATGGACCAAATCCAATGGTTATAGCAAACTTACCTGGATCTGGTCTCTTCTCCAGTATGTCCAAGTGGCTGCACTCCTCTGTAATCTCAGCCATTGATCGCTTTTTGCTCAGAATCTCCTTCAGGAACTTGACATAGGATGGCATTTCATTGAGAGCTTCTGTGAAAGGAATGGTGACGTTGAGCTTCTGAAGCATCTTGATGAAGCGCTGAAATTTCTTTTCTGCCGGGTCCTTTGGAGATTTTGTGGGGAAAGGCAGCTTCTTTTTCTGATTCGGAGCTAGAACAGACGTTGGAGGTGCTGCAGTTTTCTCAATCTCGGGCTGACCGTCCTCGACGTCGAGTACACCCTTGTCGATCTCGACCAGATTGGGTGCTGTCGAGTTGCTGTGCAGTGCAGACGATGGTTTCTGTATTTTCTCCTCGAGATCGAGCAGGCCCTCCTCGAGATCGACCAAGCTCTGGTCGACGTCGACTAGCTGCTTGTCGACTTGCTGGTCTCATTTTTTCTGCTGCTTTCCAACTTCTGGCTCTTGCAGTTGATGGCCGCTTCTGAGTTTTACAACAGCGATGTGTCCAATCTTTCCTTTGGGATTTGGTTTTGAAGATCCTGGGAGTGACCCTGTCTGTCTGGGGATTCCTGCTGCTAGCTGACCAATCTGTGTATCAACCGTTTTCCGCCATATATCAATTTCCCCAAGCCTAGAGCTGACACCCTGAATCTGAGTGTAGACTGAGTTGAAGGATTGCATGGTTTCTGTATGATTTCTCCTTATCTCTTCTAAGACAGTCTGTAGATCATCCTTTTTCTGATCCCTTTCTGGATGTCCTGGAGCTCTGTAGGGCGGGGGGTTCCTAGGGGCACCTTGGTTCCATTGTGGTTGCTGAAACCTTTGGTCCCCCATGTAGCAATTGGGACCCCCTGCGTAAGCTACCTCTTCATGGTATTCTGCCAGCCTGACTTGCTCTGTGTGTGGGCACTCAGTAGTGGTGTGCCTCTGTGATCCGCATTCAATATAAGGCTGGTTGACAGAAAGATACTTTACTTGTTTGAGGAGCTTCTTATTCTGATCTCTGTAGTACTGCTCCCTAACATCTGGATCGATCTCCTTAGGGGGCTCATATAAGGGCATGGATGGTGCTAGCCTGGCGTAAGGGTTCTCCTCATAGTTGACTGGAGGCTAATACTTGTTATCATAGTTGGTCAGCTTGTCTAGAGCAGCCCATGCGTTAGGAGGCGGCATTGTCAGATACTCATAGTGAGTATATCTGTTGATTCTGTCCTTTGCAGCCAAGTCCAGAGAGTTGAAGAAGATCTCTTGAACTACGCAGGGTTGCTGTCCATGTGTAGGGCAGGATCGCAGTAGATCCTTATAGCGTTCCCATGCCTTTGCTAGTGTCTCCCCAGGCTGCTGTTTGAAAGATGTGATCTTTTGGCGCAGGAGTGCAGTTTTGGCAGGAGGAAAGAACTTGTTCAGAAATTCCTGCTTCACTTGAGCCCATGTCGTGAGAGATCGTGGTTTCAGCCCTTCCAACCATTTCAGTGCAGGCCCAGCCAGAGACCAACGGAAGGCTTTCATCAGGATGTACTCCAAGGTGGTACCTTTAGAAAGAGTACGACACATGTCAGTAAAGTTGGTAATATGGCGCAACGGGCATTCATTAAATCTACCATGAAATGCATGATTTTTAATTTCAATAAGGAATTGAGTGCGAATTTCATAGTTGTTTTCAGGGATTAGAATGGCCGATTCAGGCACGACGAGAGTCGGGTGAATATAATCCTCTGCAGTGGTTGGGTATAGGGCAAGCTCATTTGCCAGCTGCCTCGCACGTTCAGCTTCTTGTTCCCTTCCTGCTCTCTCAATGGCGAGAGCAGCATCTCTGGCGGCTAGATCCCTCGTGAGCCTCTCGATCAGCTGTTCCTGTGTCTCTGCAGCTGCCATGGCTCTTTGTAGTTTAGCTCTGATGTGTAGAAGGCGCTCTGGTTCGTCTAAGCCGTCAAACTCAGTTGGTTGACCAGAACGGCGCATACACCTGTAAAGTAACTTAATGAAAAAGTGAGAACTGACTACCTAAGGCGCGAATGATAGCTTCCCCGGCAACGGCGCCAATTTGTTGTGAGGAGGAAATCGAGTTCAAAATATAATAAAATAAATCAAACCGGATTATGCCCACGCAAATAATTACAAGACCTCCTCTTGAAGCAGCAGTGGGAAGTCAGGATCGATCCACGAGGAAGCGTGTCCGCAGATCTCAGGTAGCGGCAAATCTCACGGGTGGTTGTCGACTACAGTGGTACTCGACCTCGACCAAGGTTGGTCGACAGGGGTTAGGCACAGTCGAATCCGGGCAACAGAAGATGCTGGTGGTGGTCGACGTCGACTAAGCGTACTCGACGTCGAGTACGGTCTGGTCGTAGTCGAGTTCCTGTAGAGGCACAGAAGCAACAACGGTCTTGCTCGATCGAGAAATCAGTGGTCGACGTAGACCAAGGGGTGGTCGACGTAGAGTAGGAACATAAAAATAAAGAACAAATCTAGTGGAATTCGGAATAAACTATGTGAAAGAAAACTTCCAAGATCAGGGTTTCAACACCACAACGATAACCATGTAAAATAACACATAAAGGCATAAAAGATCATGCTTTTCATCAAATAACTTTCGTTATTAACAAATAGGAATATAGAGGCTTTCGCATAAACCCTAATTGTTACTAACCCTTTTTCACATAATTAACCCAAGTTGTATTAAGATCACTTTTGCTTCAATAACACAAACAAGGGTCACCTTCAACTTTCACAAAAGAGTCATGCTCGTATGGATAGAAGATGAATCGCATAATAAGATCAAACCTTTATCGCATCACCTCACATGGCCACCGTCGGGCTCACCCCGACCCTAGAAGTGGGTGGACTACTCGCTCTTCATCATCAAGAAAGACATCAAATAATAAAAGAAACTAACTTGCATTGATTTAAATAAAGAAAGCTTACAACCAACAAGACAAATCCGCTTTCGCCTTTCCACTTGCTTGCCACAAACTCTCTCTCTACTCCTACTTACTTGAATGGAATTGTGTGTGTTTCTGAATGAATGAAAAACCAGCCCCTAGGGCTTTATTTATAGCCTTCTATTCCTTGCTATTCAAGGATAGAATATATCTATCTATATCTAAAATTATATCTAAAACTTTAAAAGATAAATAAAAGCAATTTAGGAATTAAATCTAAAAGGGAAAAATAAATCTAAATAGGTAAGTCTTCTCATGTTGATAGATCTTGTCTTCCATAGATAGAACTTGATGGATTTCGGATAGACTTGGCTTCCTTCGGCCCCAAGGACTCCCAGCTCGACACGGACAGCCAAAGGGCGTAACGCGGTTTCGGACACGGCGCTCGTCAATCTCGAGTAGGGCTCCTCGACATTGAGTAGGATTGACGTCGACTTGGCTGGCTCAGCGTCTCGGGTTGCTGGTCCTCGATGTGGCTCGAACATGGCTCCTAGGCTTGGTCGATCTCGAGGACCTTACTTGATCTCGAGTAAAGGGGGCTCGTCGACTAGGTCTTCTGGTGTTGTCGAGCAACCTCTCTTCGACATGGCTCGGGTGCCGGCTTCCGGGTTCCTCGACCTCGAGTAGGTTTACTCGATCTCGAGTATAGTGTAACCCGGCATGTCTTTGTCTTCAGCTTCTCGATCAGCTCCTCCTCGACCAGGCACTCCTTGGACATTTTTGGTCGATCTCGAGTAAAGGTACTCGATATCGAGTACATCAATCAGCTTTCTGCTCTGTTCTTAAAACGCACTTTCCCGAGTCCTCGTTCGTCGGATTGACGCATATGACCATGCGTTGGAAAGCTCTTTTCGAGGGCTACAACTCTCATGAAGACATCAAAGCTTGATTCAGAATGATGAACACCAAAAAATGGTCTTTTCTCCAGCTGCACCATTCTTAGCTTCTCCATGACTTTCCTTTAAGCTTCAAAGTGCGTCCGATTTCTACGAATTATAACAAAAACTTGTGTAGACCTCCATATATTGCAAATAAACATAAAATACACAAATTATGTATTATTCTAACCCAAATGTATGAAATGCATGCAGAAATCAATATAAAAGTAACCATAAAACATGGCGAATTAGGCTCACAACACATGTCCCTTTCTCGCACAGTGGTGACATATAGGAGAGGTTGTGCTTCCTTTTGCCTTTACAAAAGTGGTAATGTGCTGCTTCTTTTACATGTCCCTCTTCATTGGCAATCATATTAGAAAGGAATTCCGATAATACCTCTTTTGGACTTGCCATAAGCTCTCTTACAGTTACCTCAAGCTGCTCATCGTGGGATTCATCTCCTGAGGCCATAAGACAGAGATTGGCCTTCTCATCATCGGAGTCTGTTTCAGAATCGCTCCAAGTTTCCACCATGGCTTCCTTTTTCCATCTATCACCTTTCTTGAACTGGCTCTTTGTCTTTTGAGGGCAGTCTTTCACAAGATGATCTGTTTCACCACATTCAAAACAAGACAAAGGTTTAGTCTTCTTATCAAATTTGTTGTATTGAGACTTACCTCGAAATTTAGAACACTCTGATCCGTCCTTGTTGTTGAATTGCTTCTTCATTTTGAGGATTCGAGAAAGACCCCTTGTAATGAGATCAAATGGATCATCCTCATCATCATCCTCATCTTCAGAATCAGACACATCTTTGGGCTCATCCTTCTTAAACTTGAGTGCCAAGTTCTTAGTACTTGTTGGAAGTTCTCCATCGTCTTCATTGAGAATCATTTTATGTGTGATCAGCTTCCTAAGCAAGTCATCAAGGGGTAGAGTGGTGAGATTCTGGGCTTCTTCTATGGCTGTCACTTTCGGACCCCATTTGTCTTTTGGGAGGCACCTCAATATCTTCCTCACTTTCTCAACATTCTCAAAGGTCTTGCCGAGAGAGTCAAGGTTGTTCGTGATTTCCGTGAACCGTGTGAAAATGGCCTTAATAGACTCATCAGGCTTCATTTTGAAGAGTTCATACTTTCGAAGGAAGATGCTGATCTTGGTGTCCTTTACTTGACTGGTTCCTTCATAGGTGACAACCACCTTGTCTCAAATCTCTTTAGCTGACCTACAAGATGAAATACGGTTAAACTCATCAATACTAAGACCACAGTATAGTAAGTTAATAGCCTTGTAGTTCTTGGAGACGAGGTCAAGAGCCACTTGGATGAACTCAGCCTCGGTCTTCGTGACTTTGCTTCCATTTGGTCCGTCTTTCACAGGAATCTTCGGACCATTCTCTATAATGTTCCAAAGTTCCAAATCTTGATCTATAATGAACATTTTCATCAAGGACCTCCAGTGGACGAAGTTGTTTCCTACAAAGAGTGGTGGTCTAATGGTAGACCTTCCTTGTGCAAATCCTCGGCTTGCTTCACCAGGCACGATCAAAACTCACAAGATTGTTAGATCAAAAGCAGTGAGTAAAGCTCTGATACCAATTGAAGGTTTGACAATGTATAACAAAGTAAAATAAAGATACTTTAGAAGGGGGGTTGAATAGAGTATGCCAACTTTTCGCTGATAATCTCAAGACTTTTGAAACACTTGCAAAACCCTTTGAGATTGTACTTAATTCTTTCCTCTTGGAAAACCTGAATCACAAAAGAGTTATACAATTCGAAACAAGTGCAAAAATATGTTAAAGCAATAAGTAAAGGACGCAATGAATTGTTTACGAGGTTCGGCAAGAACTTGGCCTACGTCCCCGCCTAGGGTTCTTCCACAACCCTAGGATTCAACCGGCTTTATTGATTCACAAGACTTAGGATCCTAATAGCTCACCAAGAAGCCTCTCTCATATACAATTGCAATCTAGTCAACTTAAGTTCCCTTGGAGTCCTAGACCAATCTAGAAGAGCCCTACCTCTCTCAGCTATCTAGTACAATCCTCTTACATTTCGTGAATCAATCACCTAGTGTCCACTTCCTGAGTTACAAACTCTCGAGTATAACACTCTCTCGAAATATATCCTATAAGCTCACTATGTAACTCTCAAATGCTTTGAAACAAAATATAAAACTCTTAAGAACAAGCAGAGAGAACACGTTGAAGAGATATCGTAAACTTGAGGGCTGAGTGTGCAATGATATTCGTAAGTGTCCGTCAATCCTCTCTTGCTTCTTCATCTCCTTTTATACTTGATCAAATCGGTGCCAATTGAAGGAAGAATCTTCACCCAACGGCTATTAGAGATAATGGCTTTAGAAAGGATCTTCGCAATCTTCTATTCCGGGAAACTGCGAAGCCACAATCCACCAGATTTGATCCTCACGTCTTTTAGCTTAGGAAGGAGATTTCTTTAAGTATCTTCGTTGTATGGTTAGTGCAATATATATAGAATAATACTCGAACATCATACTTATATAATATAAGATAATAATAACATAAAATACAGGTTTTGAATTTCATCAACACAGTTGTAGCTTCAAGACCTTTGACACAAGCTATGTGTCAAAGCCTTTGAGAACATTTCCGATTTTCATCAAGGGAGTGGAGTTATCATGCGTCATAAAGAATTTGTTAATCTTCCCACTTACGATCAGATCTTAAGGCATGAGGAAAGGGTGGTGCAGGTCTTGAAACCTCAGAAGAACCCCCTTGGATGATTTCCTTGGGGATTCAACAACGTCAAAAACCGGTTCCGTCACTGGAGGGGGCGGCGGGCGCCGTGGTGAGGGGCGGCGGGCGCCGTCTTTACAGCGCGTCTCCGTCTCTTTTTAATCTTCTTCTCCCACATCAATCACCTCCTTAGGCCTCTCTTCAATGTTCCTAGTGGGCACATTCACTAGCATACTCGATATCGACTTGCTCTTTCTGGACTTAGTCGATTCTGGCTCTTCTGGTGGAAATCGCCTTGACTTACTCGATATCGACTTGCAGTAATCGATATCGACCAGATGGTGTCGAGTCAATTTTCTTCTTTCCAACTCGATTTGTCCTGGTTCCACTACTGCTTGACCTCGGACATTCTGTAGTTGACTTCGAGCTTTTCGTCCTTTCTCTGAACTGCCGTAAGTTGCCTCGATTTCTGCAAAATTAAACAGAAACTGGTGTAGATTCCATATTTTGC
Source organism: Persicaria maculosa (assembly GCA_963922045.1). Classification (NCBI taxonomy): domain Eukaryota; kingdom Viridiplantae; phylum Streptophyta; class Magnoliopsida; order Caryophyllales; family Polygonaceae; genus Persicaria; species Persicaria maculosa. The sequence continues at coordinate 31,682,363 of OY998251.1, read as the reverse complement.
AAATAACCACAAACTTCATAGATTATGTACTATTCTAACCCAAATTTATGAAATGTATGCAGCAAACGATATAAAAGTAAGTATAAAACATGGCGAATTAGGCTCACAACAAACACCCCATACTTAAGCATGCTTGCCCTCAAGCAATACTTTTAATTGTCATTCAGGGGAAGAAATCAAAACTCTCAACATATCAGATTCATTGCCATATATCCCTGCAATCAATTACCATCCTTGAAAAGGTACTAATGTCACAAATCCATGCATGTGCAATTAAAAAGCCATATCTACTCACAAAAGGAGGTTTATGCAAAACAATTCATATAACAAAGCATAAATAATCAAGAGGACTTTACTTTAAGCTCATTAAGGAGTAGATTGGTAAAAGGCTAAAGTTGGGCAATTTTTGGCAATGTGGAGCTAATGATCCGGGGAAATGGAGTATTTCCAAATTTTTCATACCACATTCCTTCTTCATAAGAATCATCACCTTTCGCTCATTCGCTCAATGATTTTTTCAATATTATGCTCTTATCTCTCTAACCTCAGCACTGCCTTCTCGCGAGTCGCAAACATGGGTGTCATGAATGGCCCCGGATACTTAGTGATTCGGACTCCTCACCTCTGTGTCCCATCTCGCTGAACTATTATCTCAACGAGCAGGGTCGATCTACCTTTATCTCCTGAGGTGATCGGATTTTCTTTCACTCGTTAAATTTTCCATATATTTTTTTTCAATTTATACTGCCAAACTCCAATAATAAAAACACAACAACCATATAACAATCTCCATAATGTGACATCATTCTCAACATAATCCCCGGATATGAAATAAGGTAAAGAATGGGCAATATTTAGATCATGTGGAGCATAGTATAATGTAAGGCATAATAGGGCTTTTGTGATGCATAAGCATAGGTAAGGCTAAGGAATATAAACATATGAGCATTATATGGAAATAAAGTCCTCCATCCTCTTATTATGCAACATGTCAAAAGGAATATCAAATTTTACCTCCATTCATGGTTTTCAATAAAAATATGCACTTCATTCACTACTACAGAAAAGGGAATATACCCCGAATATTTGGCCCTTTATAATCCGGATATGGTCCGGGTTAATGGTCAGCGGGTTATATAGTTGGGTACCTATATAACCCGAACCCAATATCCAGGTTATTTTCTTTGGGAAATCCGGTTATTCCAAGACATTATACATCAATTGTCCGGGTTATTTGGGTAGCTATATAACCCGGATATATGTCATATCCGGGTTATATAATAGGGACTATATAACCCGGATATTGCAATTGGATATCCAGTTGGATATCCAAACCGGACCTACAGGTCCGGGTTATATAGTCGCCTTTTTTTAAAAAAACAGTGGGTTCTACCCCGGTTCATAAAACTAAATGAATATCAAGATTATAAAGGCACTGAATGAATATCAAGATTTTTCAATAGGTCTCAGGCTTTCTAATTATATATCATGTACATATATACACTTATATCAATTATATCGATAAGTATATATCCTTTATGCAATTATGATAAAGTTCATCTAATTCTAGTCAAATAATAATCAATCAACCAATAGATTCATTAGCTCAAGTAACTTGTATATGTATAATAATCAATCAACCAGTGGCCATGAACTAAATTCAACAACTCCACAATTCAGCAATCAGAACTAAATAGCCAAACTAAACTTGCAAGAAAGGGCAATCAGCAACTCCAAAATTCAGCAATCAGAACTCCAAAACTCGTAAGAAAGGGCAATCAGAACTAAAGTTCAGCAAGTCCAAAATTCCAGTGGCCACGAACTAAATAGCCGATAGTTCATCAATCAAAATTAAAATTCATTGATGAAAAAATTCAACAAGAAAAAAAGGAATCAGATAGATTCAACACAACCCTAAAAATGCAATCAGATAGAAACACAATCAGATGGATTCAACAAAATAGATTCAACACAACAGCCCTATAAACCCATTCGAACAGCAACAAGATCCTCCAATTCTGGGATGCAAGCACCAGAAATCGCAATCAGATCAAATCGAAATCAGATAAGACACACTCGAACATACACTTTTAATAAGCCAAGAAGAATCCCATAACACAAACAAAATAAAATAAACCCATACACTTACATGAACACAAATTCAGCATAAAACCACTTATATCAACCCAAATTTCGGCACAAATACCCTAATATCTACACAAATTCAGCCCGAATTAACCCTAATTTCAACTAAATCTGAACAAAAGAGTAATAAAAACACACCTTTTGTGTTCTCAATGCTTCAATTGAGGCAACAACAAAGAGAGTGAGTCTGTTCTTGGCACCTCCGTTCGTGGTGGTTGCGCCTGCGACAAACAGAGAGACCGAATCAGTTAGGGGAGATGTTAAAGGGCAGCAGAACCGAATCGGTTAGGGAAGACGAACCAGAAGCCGGCGAGAGGAGATGGAGTTTGCGAACCCGACGCCGAACAACTGTTGCGAAATTGAGAGAGCAGTCGGTTAGGGCAGAGCATGGAGGACACTGAGCAGTTCGCGAACCCGGGTTTTGTTGGAGGGCACAATTGTAACAGATGCCGGCGAGAGAAGTGACGAACGGATGCCGGCCAGAGAAGTGACGAACAGATGCCTGAACCGGTGAGAGAAGTGACGATAGAAGAGGGATGACGGCCTGAACTGTAGATCGGGGTTACCCTATCTTCAAATTAGAAGATTGGGTCAAAATAAAATAATCCGGATATGCGGAAATTCATTTAGTAATATAACCCGGGCGTGCCTCTATTGGGTTATTTAATTAAAAAAATTGTACTTTTATAGACCGGACGTTACAATATCCGATATATAAAGGTAATCCGAATTTGTTATTTTCGGTTTCACCACTTTATACACCGTATATGGCACGCCCGGGTTATATTCTATGGGTTATTCTCTCAATTTTGTAGTAGTGATTGTGACTTCCCTTTACTAGGCAATTTCATGTTATATCTCTAATGAATCTAATCTTGCATCGTCGAGTTCAATTAAAGCTTCCATGACACTTATCGAAAATTTCAATGGGGGTTATTTTTTTCAAACTTTGGAAAACCTGCATGTAAGCACATGAACAGAATATGAAATCCAAAGTAGCCATGTATAAGCAATTCAAGAGATAAACTTTAAACATGCACAAATATGGTCAAATATGTCAAATATGCACAAAGTAAGCCCTTCCCCCACCCTATACTTAAACATTACAGTGTCCTCACTGTATAAAAAAAAATAAGGGTAAAGAAAGAAACTCTCTAGACAGATGTACAGGATGTCAAAAATCGAGTGCTATGCTGCTGTAGTCCTGGTTGATATCGAGTAGGCATGGTCGATATCGACCTGATGTACTCGAAATCGACTTGCTTGTTTTCTTCCTTGTTCCTGAAAAATTTAGAAGAGAAATACCCACAATAGAAAATAATGTCCAAAACCAAAAACAACAATGTCCAAAAATCCCAAAAAATAAATGTCTATTTATAAGCTCTAGACATTATAGTCGATAGGCCGACTTCTCCATTAAGCTCAAGGCGGCATTTACAAGGCCCATGTAGCTTGGGCTTCAAACAGGACTCCATTCTTTTCCATCAGTTGTAGTCCTCCTGAATGGATTTTGTTCACCGTAAAAAGGCCAATCTTCTTCTGTTTGAACTTTTTAGGGAACCAATGATCATTTGACTTGGAAACATAGACTTTGTCTCCAACTTCATATTCTTTTGGCTCATCATTGAAAATCCTACATAATCACACATACCAAGGCAAACCTCTCCCACGTATAGATAAATCATTAATTGAAATAGGAGAAGAAAGATCCATACCTTGGCTTACCTTCGTAGAATCGGAATTCGGGACCTCGGGGTCTGGTCGATATCGAGTAGGGTCACTGGATATCGAGTTCTGCTGCTCGAAATCGGGTTGTGTTGGCCCAACAGGTGGAATCGAGTTGGTGAGGGTAGGTCGATATCGACCACAGTAAGTCGATATCGAGTGGTCCAACTCGATTTTGCCTTGCTTGATTTCTTGGGGAGATGTCTCGACATGGGAAGGTCGATTTCAAGTAGGTGGACTCGATATCGAGTTGTTCTCTAGGCTAGTCGATTTCTTCTGGCCGATTTTGACCCCATACTTAAGACCTGGCAAAGTATCCAAAAAAAAGTTAGTCCATATCGACTTACCTGGGTCTATGTCGAGTGGATTATCTGCTTCTTCGTTCAGGATGGTGTTGTAGGAGGAAATCGAGTTTAAAATATAATAAAATGGATCAAACCAGATTCGTGCCCACGCAAATGATTACAAGACTTCCTCCTGATGTAGCAGCGGGAAGTCAGGATCGATCCTCGAGGAAGCACATCAGCGGATCTCAGGTAGCGGCAAATCTCACAGACAGAAAATCAAATAGACAGACAGAAACAACAGAGAAAAGCAAAAAAGAAAGCAAAGACAACAAACTTGGTCGATATTGAGTGCTGTTACTCGATATTGAGTAGGAAAATCGACCACAGTGACTCAATATTGACCCAAAATAGAAACATAACACAACTGCAGAACCTTGGTCGATATCGACTAAAGCAACTCGATATCGACTAAGAAAAATCGACTGAAGAAACTTTGTGAAATAAATCAATGAACTAAAATACTTCCAAGATCGCAGATTCAACATCACAATGATAACCATGCAAAATAACACATGAAGGCATAAAAGATCGTGCTTTTCATCAAATAACTTCCGTTATTAACAAATAGGGATATAGAGGCTCTCGCATAAACCCTAATTGTTACTAACCCTTTTCACATAATTAACCCAGGTTGTATTAAGATCACTTTCGCTTCAATAACACAAACAAGGATCACCTTCAACTTTCGCAAAAGAATCGTGCTTATAGGGATAGAACACGAATTGCATAAAAAGATCGTACCTTTATCGGATCACCTTACATGGCTACAGTCGGGCTAACCCCGACCCTAGAAGTGGGTGGACTACTCGCTCTTCATCGCTATCGCAGACATCATTGATGGAAAAAAACAACTTGCATTAAACTCAACCAAAGCTTACAACCGATTGAAGCCAATTCCGCTCTCGCTTCACAACTCTACTCGGCCACAAACTCTCTCTCTCTCTCTCTCTCTCTCTCTCTCTCTCTCTACTTGTAACTACTTGTGTATCTCTGAAATTGAATGAATAAAACTCAGCCCCTAAGGCTTTATTTATAGCCTTCATTCCCCGCTAATCAAGCAAAGAATATCCTATCTATATCTATATCTATCTATCTAATTACTTAAGATAAAATAATGGAAATAAATAATTAAATCAACTAGGACTATATCTAATGTGGATAAAAATATCTTCTCTCTTGACTTGATAGATCTTGATAGAATTTGCTCTCGAAAATATCTCCATCGGATTCGGGATAGAAACTTAACAAGAAGTCTTTTCAGCTCGGAATCCGCCTCTATGGGTCCAGTCGATATCGACTAGCATGACTCGATATTGACCTGGCATTTTCCGTCTTCAGCTTCAGACACTCAATATCGGCTCTCAGGGTGAATATCGAGTCGATTTTACTCGATATCGAGTTGAGGTGCTCGATATCGACCAACGTCTTCCTTTGCTCTGCTGCTTGACTCGATTCCATAATATTGACTCGGTATGCGGAACTCGATATCGACATAGTTAAGTTGATATCGAACACTGCTCTTCAGCCTTGCTTGATTCTGGCCAATCCTAGGTCGATTTGGAGAAATTCGACCTAAATCTGGTCGATATTGAGTGTGCTTGGTCGATATCGACCAGTCTTCTCAACATCCTGCTCTGTTCTTGAAAAGCACTTTCCCGAGTCCTCGTTCGTCGGATTGACACATATGAGCACGCGTTGGAAAGCTCTTTCCGAGGGCTACAACTCTCATGAAGACATCAGAACTTGACTCAGACTGATAAATGCCGAAAAATGGTCTTTTCTCTAGCTGCACCGTCCTTAGCTTCTTCATGAGTTTTCCTTTAAGCTCCAAAGTGCGTCCAATTTCTGCGAAATATAACAAAAGCTTGTGTAGACCTCCATATATTGCAAATAAACATAAACTACACAAATTATGTATTATTCTAATCCAAATGCATAAAATGCATGCAGAAATCGATATAAAAGTAAGTGTAAAACATGGCGAATTAGGCTCTTATCAAACACCCCATACTTAAGCTTACTTATCCTTAAGCAATACTTTTATTTGTCATTCAGGGGAAGAAATAAAAAACTCTCAACATCTTAGATTCATTCTCATATGTCCCTGCAATCAATTACCATCCTTGAAAAGGTACTAGTGTCACAAATCCATGCATGTGCAAATAAAGCAACATCTTCTCACAAAAAGAGGTTTATGCAAAACATTTCATTCATGACAAAGCATTAATAATCAAGAGGACTTTAATTTAAGCTCAATAAGGAGTAGATTGGTAAAAGGCTAAAGGTGGACAATTTTTGGCCATGTAGTGCTAATAATCCGGGGAAATGGAGTATTTCCCAAACTTGAATTCTCCACATTCCTTCTTCATAAGATTCATCACCTTTCATAATGCTTTTATCAATAATAATGTTTTTACCTCTCTAACTTCAGCACTGCCTTCTCGCGAGTCGCAAACATGGGTGTCATGAATGGCCCCGGATACTTAGTGCTTTGGACTTCTCACCTGTGTGTCCCATCTCGCCAAACTATTATCTTTAGCGAGCAGGGTCAATCTACCTATATCTCCTGTGGTGATTGGATTTTTTTTCACTCATTAAATTTTCCATATTTTTCAAATAATTTCCTACCAAACTCCAATAATGATAACAACAACACAACAACCATACAATAATCTCCATAATGTGACACCATTCTCAACATAGTCCCCGGATAGGAAATAAGGTAAAGAATGTGCAATATTTGGAATATGTGGAGCAGAATATGAAATAAGGCATAATATGGCTTTTGTGATGCATAAGCATAGGTAAGGGCTAAGGAATATAAACATATGAGCATTATATGGAAATATAAAGTCCTCCATCCTCTTATCATGCAACATGTCAAAAGCAACTTCAAATTTTACCTCCTTTCATGGTTTTCAAGAAAATAATGCACTTCATTGTGACTTCCCTTTACTAGGCAATTTTATGCTATATCTCTAATGAATCCAATTTTGCATCGTCGAGTTTAATATAACTTCCATTACAGTAATCAAAATTTTTCAATGGGGGTCATTTTTATAAACTTAGGAAAACATGCATATAAGCACATAAATCAATAATGAAATCCAAAATAGCCATGTATAAGCAATTCAAGAAATAAACTTTAAACATTCACATGTAATGTCAAATAAAACAAATATGCATGAAATAAGCCCTTCCCCCACCCCATACTTAAATATTACAGTGTCCTCAATGTCTAAAAAATAAGGGTAGAGAAAGAAACTCACTAGACAGGCGTGCATGATGTCGTAATCGAGTGTTATGCTGCTGGGCCTAGTCCGATTTTAGCTTGCTTCTATCCCCATGGACCTGAAAAATGTAGAAGAGAAATACCCAAAATAGAAAAACTAAAAGTTCAAAAACCAAAAACAAACAAAAAGCAACAATGTCCAAAAGTCCCAAAAAATAAATGTCTATTTACAAGCTCTAGATTTTATAGTCGCTAGGCCGACTTTCTCTATTAAGCATTAGTCTGGCTCATCTTTGTCCGGAGGTATAGGTGGGTCTGGTGGCTCCTCTGGTGGTGGGAAGCGTGGGATGTCATCCGGGGGCATCATGTGGAGAAGCTTAAACCTCCCCAAGTGAACGCTCCATGGCTTCACCCATTCATCTTCCTGGGCTCCAGCTGGCATGCATAAAGGAAGATATAAAGAAGATATACATACCTCAGCATCATACCTCTTCCGCATTATTGGTTGATTTGTTTGCACATCTCCACCACAGGAAAATGGTGGAGTGGGAAGAGATATTTCCACCTCATCTTGTGGAGCTTCATGCCACTTTACGAGGACTCCATACTTGAATATGAACATCGGTTGCTCAAAATCGTCGGGGATAGCCTTCACCTTATAAAGCAAAAGTGACTTTGAAAAACCATGGGCAACGACGTCCAACTTCTTCTTTTCTGGCTCTTCTTCTTCTTGAGGTTCTTCATATGGTTTTTCAAAGACAGATTGCAAAGTTGGAATTGAGATAGCAGAAGGACAAACATGGGTATCGACTAGAGATAGATTGATATCGACTAGAGATGGGTCGACATCGACTAGGTGTTGGTCAAGGTCGACCTCAGGTTCAGATTCTCCTTCTAGCAGGATTGGGGCTTCTCGCGGTGATTTTGACAAATCTTGTAGCTTCCTAAATGCGTGTACACACTCTAGCCATGCCTCCTCATCAATGATGTATAGCCATCTCAAATATTCAAATTCTTTCGCATACCATCTCTCTCTTTCCCTTTCGAAATACTCGAAGGTGTCATGCATATACCTGTAGAAGAAAACTCAAAGAAAACGTGAGATCTAACTACCTAAGGCGCGAATGATTGCTTCCCCGGCAACGGCGCCAATTTGTTGGTAGGAGGAAATCGAGTTTAAAATATAATAAAATAGATCAAACCAGATTCGTGCCCACGCAAATGATTACAAGACTTCCTCCCGATGTAGCAGCGGGAAGTCAGGATCGATCCTCGAGGAAACACGCACGTCAGCGGATCTCAGGTAGCGGCAAATCTCACAGACAGAAAATCAAACAGACAGATAGAAAAAACAGATAAAAGTAGAAAAGAAAGCAAAGACAGCAAACTTGGTCGATATTGAGTGATGTTACTCGATATTGAGTAGGAAAATCGACCACAGTGACTCAATATTGACCTAAAATAGAAACAGAACACAAGTGCAGAACCTTGGTCGATATCGACTAAAGCAACTCGATATCTGACGAAGGGGAAACCTGTCGTTGATCCGCCAAAGTAAACTCAAACCTATAACTAGTATAGTAATAAGCAAGAGGTCGATCCCACAGGGAAATTTATGATTCAAGTGTGAGTCAAGTGTCAATCAAAGTAACCAAATTGGGGGGTTTGTATGTGTGAAAGTCTTGCCTTTTATCAAAGCAAAGTAACGAAAGCAGAATAAGTGAGTTGTTTTAGACAAGTAAGAGAAGCAATTCCACCTACAATTTTCCACTTTATTGGATTGAAGCGATCCTTGTAACTTCTTCTCGTCCTATTACGTTTCTTATGAATGCCCTTGTCCCGACCTAATATAGTTACTAGTCCAACCAGTCCTAGAAACCCTTATCAATCGAACAGTCCCTAAAGAAGGATTTAACCCAATTGATAGCTTTAAGTTCAGAGATTAGCCAAGGTATTTGCAGTCCCTAAAAAAGGATTTAACAACACATTCAACTTCCTACTCATTCAATTAGTTCAACCAGCCCTAAAGGAATAAGTTTGCCACTTAGGTTAAGGTTCGCAACCAGGAATCTACAAAACCTTAGCGATTGAATTGATCTAACAAGTTGGCCAGACAAGATAGAACAAATCAATAATCAATCAAGCACAAAGAAGTTGAAGCATTCACAAATAGGAAACCAGGAGCGAGAATTAGAAACTCACAATCAATCCGAATAAAGCTTCAAATTGCAGGCAGAATAGATGAGTTTAGTTCCTCATGGAAGACATCGCTCAAAAATCTCTAAAGTGTCTAATGGAATTCTAAAAGAATGAAAAGTGAAAGTAAAAATAACATAAAAGTCGGCCTCATCAACATCAAAGTCGGCCTCCCAAAACAAAATAGAAATCTAGGGTTTTTTTCTCAAAACGACGCGCGCTGACGGTAGCTGCGGCGGCCGCCGCAAGTATCTTCTTCACATCCCGCTGCGGCGGGCTCTGCTGCGGCCGCGGCACCTCTGCTGCGCCCGCGGCACGGTACTTTGCCGTAGCTAATTGGCTTCCATTGCTGGTTTCTCCTCTTGTCTTGCTTCTTCCTTCCTTGTTCCTTCCCATGTGTCTTGTGTTCCTCTTCGAGATATTGCATCTCCCAAATGTGTTCCGATTCAATCTGCGAGATAAACACAAAATTGCGCAGAATCCGAACTCTTCCAAAATAATCACAAGATGCAATTTAGCAACAAAGTATGAAAGAAATGCAACCTAACTAAACTAAATATGTCTATAATGCCTATCTAAAATATGCATTTTCAAATTCCCCCACACTTAACCTTTGCTTGTCCTCAAGCAATGATAGAATGAACATGAATCAATGCATCCCACAGGAAATCCCTTCAAGTTTCAACATTATCAAAAAGCAACATCATAGCAGGTGAAAACATAAACCAAGCAAACAAACGTCATAGCATGTATTCCAGTGATCAAAGCTTAGAAGTAGACATCATCCAACCTCACCAGAATATGTGTTTCACTCATGTGTTTAGGCTTTTAAGTACAACTCTCAACTCAAACCAATCATGCACTAAGCTCATAGACATTGACCACCATATCACCAATTCTCTACCGAAATGTCATTACTTGCGGGACAAAATAAAGAAAACAAAATGCAATACTTTTTTTTTCTTTTTCTTTGGTTTTCTTTTCTCTCTTTTTTTTTTTTTATCTTTTTCTTGTCTTGGTGCTTTCCTTACGCGAAGCGCAAACATGGGTGTCATGAATGGCCCCGGTCTATCAACACCTCAACTACTAATATGAAGTCCACTTGAACACCTTTTGACGCAAGTTGCAAACATGGGTGTCATGAATGAACCTAGTTACTCAATGATCAAGCTTCTTTCCTAGTGGATAGTTTTCAACACCTTTTTGCGCGAATCATACCCATGGGTGTCATGCGTAGACCCGGTTACTCAGTGCATCAACCATTGCCACCTTATTCACTAAGTATGCATAAAATTAACCAAAAAGACTCAAAATGTAAACATAAACTCCGCAAGCAACAAACATGTGCATCGGTCTTTAAAAAAAATAGATACTGCAGTCAATACCAAGAGGTAGCAACATTAGGTGAGTAATTCACACAATTGAGCAAAAGAATTCAAATAAGGCCAAACATTCTCACAGGGTCATGTTTTTAGGACTTCAATCATACCTTTAGCTCAATCATACATGCTCAATTATGTTTGCTAGTTCATGTTCCACAAAAATCAAATAGAAATAATAATCAAAACATCCAGAACTCCATGGGATTTTTATGAATCATGCTTGAAATTTAAAATAGAGGACAAACTAAGCAAGATGGGTATTTGAATAACACATATATATGCAATGCATGCTCTATTTTTAATATTTTCGAATTTTTTTTTTTTTTTAATTCGAAAATGCAGAAAAATAAAATAAAATAAAAATAATTAACTAAACTTAGTAGAAATTAAATAACTAACTATTACAGACTTAAATATGTTATGCATAAATTTAAACATGGTCCTAAAAATTGACAGAAATAACATAAAATACATATAAATCTCCTCCCCCACACTTAAAATTTTCAGTGTCCTCACTGAAACAGTACAGACAACCAAAATAAACATGAAAATCAGAGTGAAGGGGTAGAACTAACCATCACTGAGGCGGAGGCTGGTATGGCGGCGACTGGTATGGCGGAATGTGAGGGTACTGCTGGCGGAAGTAGTACTGCTGCTCTCTCCGCATCTCCTCTAATTGGTAGGTCGTCTCACTCCGCATTGCCGCCACGTTGGAGTCTGTCTCCCACACCGTGCGACCGATGTCGTTGAGGGTGAACTCAAAGGCATCCTGGCGTAAGGACAGACGATGGAACTCATTGGCCAGATAGTCCCGCCAGGGGTCGTCCTCATCAGACGTGAAGCGAGGTCCCGCGGAAGGGCCAGCATCGTACTGTGCATCCCCCATCTGGTAATCTGTCGGTGCAGGGGTAGCCTCGTCCTCATCATCCTCATGAACCTCCTCCTCTACCTGCTCCTGATCACCTGGGATGTATAGGGTGTTGTCGGAAGGTCCATAAGGTAAGGGCCTAGGAAGACGCAGGCGGTGCTCCCCACGGTGTCCTGACTTCCAAATCCAGCCACCTGCATCAGCACCCTCAAGCACGAACGCCCTCCGAAGTTGCTCTGTGGTGTAGGTGTACCCACCAGACATGGGTGCACCGCACTGGTCAGGCTGTAAATACTGGTAGGCTATGAGGCTAATCATGCCTCCCAAGCCAAACCTTCCGGACTTCGTCCCCTGGATCTTCATACAGCTTTCTACAAATAACTCAACCCAGTCTGGTGTACCACGAGACTGGGGAGCAAAGCTCCAGAACCAGGCCAGATCGGCAGCATATACCTTGTTCACGTCGCCTCGGCCGCTAAAAGACATGGCCAAGACCTTGTGCACCAGACGAAAGCAGGGGTGTACAAAATTGTAGTTATACTCCCCCTTGTGGCTGTCAAATGCGGCTCCAGTCGCTTTGAACCATACATCATGGCGCTGCTGATCAGTCGCCATGGAAGACCAACCTGGGGTGGCCGCCCGCGAGATCCCAAAAAGCTGTCGTAGGGTGTCAAGCGTGCAAACGTGAGGTTGGTCCAACAAGTTGAATCGAATCCTCAAGTCATCCACCTTCTCAAATGTAGCCAGAAACTCCCATGCCAGCTCGGGGTACGTTGGGGCACTACGATCTAGAAATCCTCCCAACCCGCCATGGTTGAGCATCTGGTGTGTAACATCTAACATACCCAGCGTCTGCAGGGCTGGGATGTGGAAGAACTTAGTCTGAACGAAGCGCCTTGCATCGAAGTTCTTAAATATTTTCCTTTGTTCATCGGATGCATTCCTCAGTCGGCGCACCATCTTTATCAAATCCCAGCAGTATATATCGACAACCCCAAACAGATTCAGAATTCAACACAAACAAACACAACTTCAACATACCCCAAACCAATCAACAACACACACAAAACAAGCACACCACAAGTACTCAAGAATCTCAAATCAAAGCCCCAACACCAATAACTTTCCAATAAATTACCTAAGATCCAAATCCATCAACCATCCACCCTAACTCAAGAATATGTAGCAATAATCAACAATAACACCCCATATTACTCAAATAACCACTTTTAAATCAAAGTTCCAACTCCAACTTTTCAATTTAAAACAAACGCAGCCCCATATACATATAACAAAATCAGTCCCCTAAAAAAAAAAGAAATTATTCCCCACAAATTTCAACCTTTAATCAATGAATAAACAACTCCATATCAAATCTCAACCTAGTTCTCAATATAACAAATTAAATCTGAAATTGGGAGAGACTAGGGGAGAAATCATACCTTGAGAGTTGTAAGAGAGGGATGAAACTTGAAAATATAGTAAATTAGGGGCTGATTTCGTGCTAGATCTGGCGAAGGACAGCGGCGGCGGGCGCAGCTCCAGGCGCAGCACTTCAGATCCGGCGATGGGCAGACGCGGCTGACGGCTTGGATCCGGCTTGTAGGAGGTGGATTAGGAGGAAAAAGAGAGGTTGGAGAAGGGGTTGGGGAAGATGACAATGGGGATGGCGGTAGAGGGTAAGAGGAAAGAGGAAAGATAGGGTTTCAGCTTTACATATATCCCGTGATGTTTGGGTTTTAATTTCTTCTTTGTTTTTTTCTTTTTTTTTTTTTTTAAATAATGGTCACGGGTCTGGTTTGCGGCGGGCGCCGCAGAGGTTGCTGCGGGCGCCGCCAGAGCGGTGCGCTGGAGCTTTGCTTTGCGGCGGGCGCCGCATGGGTAGCTGCGGCCGCCGCAAGCGGGGTGGCCTGACGCGTATTTTTTTTTTTTTTTTATTATTATTATATATTTTTATTTTTATTTTTATTTTTATTTTTTTTTTTATAACACTACCTATGTGAGCTAATGCTAAAATAAATAACTAATGAAAACTACCTAAGACAATAATAAGGATGAGAAAGAAAGGGAAACTTACCTCGGGTTGCCTCCCGAGAAGCGCCTTTGTTTCAAGTCGTTGGCTCGACGTGATGGCCCTTGAGTGGCCTAGTCGGTTGGTTCAGCAAGCACCAACTCCTCTTCTTCATTATGCAGTATGTTCTCAAAGTAAGGCTTAACTCTATGACCATTGACTTTAAATAGCTCTTTAGACTTGGGATCATAGAGTTCAATTGCTCCGTGAGAGAAAATCCTTGAGATGGTGTAAGGTCCTTCCCACCTTGATCGAAGCTTTCCAGGGAAGAGTTTCAAGCGTGATTTGTATAGAAGGACCTTGTCTCCTATTGTTAGCTCTTTCCGCAGGATGTGCTTGTCATGCCAAGCCTTAGTCTTCTCCTTATAGATTACTGCATTATCGTAAGCATCCAGACGCAATTCCTCCAGCTCTTGCAATTGAAGTTTTCTGAATTCACCCACTTCCTCCAACCTCATGTTGCAATTCTTTACAGCCCAATACGCCTTATGCTGAAGCTCTAGAGGGAGATGACAGGCTTTTCCAAAGACAATACGATAAGGGGACATACCAATAGGAGTCTTATAAGCTGTTCGATAGGCCCAAAGAGCGTCATTGAGCCGTAGACTCCAATCCTTTCTGTTGGGTGCCACTGTTTTCTCCAGAATGGTCTTTATCTCTCTATTCGATATCTCCGCTTGACCATTGGTCTGAGGATGATAGGCAGTGGACACTCTTTGTGTGACATAATATTTCTTTAACAAGGCAATGATCGTACTGTTGCAGAAATGTGTCCCTCTGTCGCTAATTATAGCCTTAGGCACCCCAAATCTTGCGAATATGGTGTCTTTCAGGAATTCTGCAACCACTTTAGCATCATCAGTTCTGGTGGCTTTTGCCTCCACCCACTTGGAGACATAGTCCACCGCAAGCAAAATATATAAATTCCCAAAAGAACTAGGGAAGGGACCCATAAAATCGATACCCCAAACATCAAAAATTTCACAGAATATGACAGTTGTTTGTGGCATTTCATTCCTAGCAGATATGTTCCCGACCCTTTGACATCTATTGCATGATTTACAGAAGGCATTAGCATCTCTAAATAAGTGAGGCCAAAAGAAACCTGCTTCTAAAACTTTCCTAGCAGTCTTTTGAGAACCAAAGTGGCCTCCACATTCATGAGCATGACAAAAAGTAAGGACAGATTGTACCTCATTGTCCGGCAGACACCTCCTAACTACCTGATCAGCACAATGCTTCCAAAGGTAGGGGTCATCCCAAACGTAGAAGCGAGAGTCATGTCGAATCTTGTCCTTCTGAGCCTTTGTAAATTTCAGTGGAAATTCTCCCGTGACCAAGAAATTTACCATATTGGCAAACCAAGGTCGAGGAGTATGGACACTCATTAACAACTCAGGAATATCAGGACTTACCTCGTCGGATGGGAGGGAAAAAGGTTGAACGGTGGCTTGAACAGCGTGCGGCGGGCGCAGCAAAAGTGCGGCGGGCGCAGCAACGTTGGCTTGCGGCGGGCGCAGCGAGCATGCCGCGGGCGCCGCTTCCTCCGTTTCCGTTTTTTCCTTCAGCTGTGAAGAGAGGTTGTGAGTGATATAGAATAGTGTATCGTCAGGGAACTCACCGTGAATAGGTCTTTGATCTTCCGGCTTGTCCTCTCCTTGGACAAGTCTGCTGAGGTGGTCCGCTACTAAGTTTTCTGCATCTTTCTTATCTTTGATTTCAATGTCAAATTCACTCAAAAGTAAAATCCAATGAATCAATCTTGGTTTCGCTTCTTTCTTAGTTAATAAATAGCGAAGAGCAGCGTGATCAGTGAAGACAATTACCTTAGCTCCTAGGAGGTAGGAGCGAAATTTCTCCAGTGCAAAGACCACAGCCAGAAGCTCTTTCTCAGTGGTTGAGTAGTTTCTTTGTGCTCCATTTAGAGTCATGGAGGCATAGTAGATGACATGAGAGCTCCTTCCTTCCTTTTGTCCCAAAACAGCCCCTACAGCATAATCGCTAGCATCACACATAATCTCAAAAGGTTGCGACCATATGGGTGCTTGAATTATAGGAGCGCTAGTTAGGCGACCTTTAAGCTCATCAAAGGATGCTCTACACCTGTCATCAAACTCAAAAGCTACTTCCTTTTTCAATAAATCACAAAGAGGTGCAGAAATCTTAGAAAAATCCTTAATAAACCTGCGATAGAACCCTGCATGGCCTAAAAAGGAGCGAATCTCACGCACATTGGTGGGGTAAGGTAGAGACTGAATGACATCAATCTTAGCCTTGTCTACCTCAAGACCCCTGCTAGATACAATATGACCCAGAACAATGCCTTGCTCAACCATAAAATGACACTTTTCAGAGTTTAGGACTAAATTGGTGTCTACACACCGCTTAAGCACAAGTGACAAATGATGCAAGCAAGTATCAAAATCATCTCCATGCACAGTGAAGTCATCCATAAATACTTCAATAAAGCGCTCTACATACTCAGAAAATATGCTTACCATACACCGTTGGAAGGTCCCAGGTGCGTTACATAGCCCAAAAGGCATTCTGCGATATGCAAAAGTACCAAAGGGGCATGTAAATGTCGTTTTTTCTTGATCCTCTGGTGCTATTGGTACCTGAAAATATCCTGAGTAGCCATCTAAAAAGCAATAAAAGGAGCGGCCGGCAAGGCGCTCAAGCATCTGATCAATAAAGGGAAGGGGGAAATGGTCCTTGCGAGTAACTGCATTCAGTTTTCTATAATCAATACAAACTCTCCATCCAGTTTGAACCCTGCTAGGGACCAATTCACCATCCTGATTCTCAACAACAGTAATACCTCCCTTCTTAGGGACAACCTGAGTAGGACTCACCCATTTGCTATCTGATATGGGAAAAATCATACCTGCCTGAAGGAGCTTCAGCACCTCTTTCTTTACCACTTCCATCGTTGGCGGGTTGAGTCTTCGCTGAGGTTGTCTAGATGGCTTGGCATCATCCTCTAATAGTATCCTATGCATGCAGAGGGTAGGATTGATGCCCTTAATGTCTGCTATCGTCCATCCTAGCGCCTCTTTGTTCTCCTTTAGAACAGTCACCAATCGCTCCTCCTGTCCAAATGTCAATTTGTTAGAAATAATGACAGGTAGATTATCATTTTCACCAAGAAAAGCATATTTAAGGTGATTAGGAAGTTGTTTCAATTCAACATCAGGCGCTTGGATAATAGATGGAAGAAGCTTTTCGGTAGGAATGGTCAGCTCGATGCGGTCTCCCCTTGGTGGCACATACGTGGGAGATCGATGGTCTAAGGCTACTATAGCCTCCTGCAAGTCAGATGACAATACATAATCCCTAGCAATTTCATCTATAGGAGCCTGTAAAGCAACTTCCATCTCATCAACACACTCCAAATCAAAGCAATCTTGTGCCATAGTATCAATAACATCCATAAAGCACAGAGAAGGATCATCAGATGGGAATTTCATGGAATCATAAATATTATATTCAACTCTTTGACCATCAAATTCCATAGTAAGAGATCCTGAATAGACATCTATCTTGGTCCTAGCAGTTTTCAGAAAAGGTCTGCCCAACAGAATAGGGCCTTCATTGTTACCAGGACCCATGTCAATCACAAAGAAATCAGCAGGGAATATCAAGTTGTCAACCATAACCAAGACATCTTCAACAATCCCTTTTGGGTAGATAGTAGATCGATCAGCAAGCTGAATTACTACCCTAGTATCATTCAGAGGTCCCAATCCCAAAGCATTATAAACATTAGAGGGTAAAACATTAATAGATGCTCCTAAATCTAACATGGCTTTGTCAAATTTAGTATCACCTATCACACAAGGAATAGCAAACATACCAGGATCACTACACTTCTCAGGCATACGTTTTTGGAATACAGCAGTGACATGTTCGCTTACCTTCACATTTTGCTTACCTTTTAGCTTCTGGTTCCGCTTGATAGTGCAAAGTTCCTTCAAAAATTTAGCATATCTAGGAATGCTTTTGATCAAATTAAGCAAAGGAATATTTACCTCACACTTACTGAATGTCTCGAAGATTTCCTTGTCATTCTCATATCTTCTTGTATCCTTCAAAGCTTCCGGGAAAGGCGGAATGGGCTTTGGAGTCTCCATAGGTAAGGGAGAAGAAGGAGTAGAAGAAGAAGGAGGAGAAAGAGGGAGAGAAGACGAAAGAGGTAAGGGAGAAAATGTACCAGTAGACGATTCGGCGGCGGGATCGCCTGCGGCGGGCGCCGCATGTAAGCCGCGGCCGCCGCATGCTCGCTGGGCATCACCTGCGGCGGGTGCCGCGTGAATTCCGTCTCTGGCGGCGGGCACCGCAGGGGTGCCGCGGCGGGCGCCGCATGGTTGCTGCGGCCGCCGCACTACGGTTTGGCCATTTTCGTCTTCAATAATCTCTATTTCCTCGTCCATTATCTCCTCATCGTCCTTTTGATTTGTGACAACCAGTTCCTTGCCACTCCTAAGTGTTACAGCACTGACATTCTCCGTTGTCGGATTCTCAATGGTCTGTGACGGAAGCTTACCAGAATTATTTGCCTCTTTAGCACTTAAGATTTGAATGAGCTGACTCATTTGATTCTCAAGATTTGTCATCCGATCGGATTGCTGCTTCTCTAGATTCGCCATCCGCTCTGACTGTTGTTTATCATTCCTCGTGACCAATCGTGACAGTTTCTGCAGTGGATCCTCATTATCCCCATTTGACTGCTGCTGACCTCCCTGTCGAGGTTCAGATTGTTGCTGAGGCCCTTCCTGTTGCCCCCCTTGCTGATTGAAAGAGGCTTGATAGTTCCCATAGCCTTGCTGGTAGCCCCTATTGTAATTATTGTTGTTGAAATACCCAGGATTTCCATAATTGCCTTGCCTAGGCCTTTGTTGAGCGAAATTCCCAATGGCATTCAAATCAACATTAGGATCTTGTAGGAGCGGGCACATGTCCATAGGATGAGTGAATTGATTGCAAAGACCACATGCCTTCAGTTGTTGAGGAGTTCTATCGATGACCAATTGTTTCATCATCTCCTTGACCTCTGCCATATCAGTCTGAAGTGCAGCCACAGGAGCATCAACAGCGAGTACACCCCTAGCACGAGGGCTTTTGTTGAACTGTCTGGAGCCCTCAGATAGCTCCTTAAACAACTCCCAAGCTGCGGTAGGCGTCTTGTTCAGCATGTTTCCTCCACAAGCAGAATTCACTGTCTTGCGCTCTATATCAGTCAACCCATTAAATAAAAAGAGAACCAGATCCTTTTGAGAGTACCCATGGCATGGGCAGCTGGCGCAAAGTTTCTTGAAGCGCTCAAAGTACTCATGTATAGACTCTGTCGCGTGCTGCTCAATGCTGCTGATGGACCTTTTCAAAGCATTGAGCTTTGTTGCAGGGAAGTACATCTCTAGGAAGACTCTTTTCATCTCAGCCCAGGTAGAAATAGAGTCAGGTGCTAGATAGAAGAACCATTCATTTGCATCATCCTTCAAAGAGAAGGGAAAAGCTCTCAGCTTGATTTGCTCATCAGTTACGTTCTCTGGTTTCATCCCAACAACCACCCTATGGAATTCAGACAGATGCTTGTGGGGGTCCTCCCCACTCAACCCATGGAATTTGGGTAGAAGATGAACTACCCCTGACTTCAGCTCAAAGTTGACTCCTGCTGCTAGCGCAGGAAATTGAATTGCCAGGGGTTGCTGTGCCAGATCAGGAGCAGAAAGCTCCTTAAGAGTGCGGTTTGCATCGTTAGCCATCTCTGTTGTAGGTTCTTCTTGATCAAAAGGGAGTTCGCGAAAGCGATCACGAGCTTCTCGCCTTAGAGCGGCAAGGGTCCTTTCAATCTCTGAATCAAACGGTAACAAAGATGAATTAGTAGCACGGGTATGGACCATATAAGACGGTCCACACCAAGATTAACACTAAAAACAAACAAGGATTAATAAATTTCCCCGGCAACGGCGCCAAATTTGACGAAGGGGAAACATGTCGTTGATCCGCCAAAGTAAACTCAAACCTATAACTAGTATAGTAATAAGCAAGAGGTCGATCCCACAGGGAAATTTATGATTCAAGTGTGAGTCAAGTGTCAATCAAAGTAACCAAATTGGGGGGTTTATATGTGTGAAAGTCTTGCCTTTTATCAAAGCAAAGTAACGAAAGCAGAATAAGTGAGTTGTTTTAGACAAGTAAGAGAAGCAATTCCACCTACAATTTTCCACTTTATTGGATTGAAGCGATCCTTGTAACTTCTTCTCGTCCTATTACGTTTCTTATGAATGCCCTTGTCCCGACCTAATATAGTTACTAGTCCAACCAGTCCTAGAAACCCTTATCAATCGAACAGTCCCTAAAGAAGGATTTAACCCAATTGATAGCTTTAAGTTCAGAGATTAGCCAAGGTATTTGCAGTCCCTAAAAAAGGATTTAACAACACATTCAACTTCCTACTCATTCAATTAGTTCAACCAGCCCTAAAGGAATAAGTTTGCCACTTAGGTTAAGGTTCGCAACCAGGAATCTACAAAACCTTAGCGATTGAATTGATCTAACAAGTTGGCCAGACAAGATAGAACAAATCAATAATCAATCAAGCACAAAGAAGTTGAAGCATTCACAAATAGGAAACCAGGAGCGAGAATTAGAAACTCACAATCAATCCGAATAAAGCTTCAAATTGCAGGCAGAATAGATGAGTTTAGTTCCTCATGGAAGACATCGCTCAAAAATCTCTAAAGTGTCTAATGGAATTCTAAAAGAATGAAAAGTGAAAGTAAAAATAACATAAAAGTCGGCCTCATCAACATCAAAGTCGGCCTCCCAAAACAAAATAGAAATCTAGGGTTTTTTTCTCAAAACGACGCGCGTTGACGGTAGCTGCGGCGGCCGCCGCAAGTCTGCTGCGCCCGCCGCAAGTATCTTCTTCACATCCCGCTGCGGCGGGCTCTGCTGCGGCCGCGGCACCTCTGCTGCGCCCACGGCACGGTACTTTGCCGTAGCTAATTGGCTTCCATTGCGGGTTTCTCCTCTTGTCTTGCTTCTTCCTTCCTTGTTCCTTCCCATGTGTCTTGTGTTCCTCTTCGAGATATTGCATCTCCCAAATGTGTTCCGATTCAATCTGCGAGATAAACACAAAATTGCGCAGAATCCGAACTCTTCCAAAATAATCACAAGATGCAATTTAGCAACAAAGTATGAAAGAAATGCAACCTAACTAAACTAAATATGTCTATAATACCTATCTAAAATATGCATTATCAATATCGACTAAGAAAAATCGACAGAAGACAACTCAATATTGACTGCAGAAACTTGAAAACTCGGAACTTTGTGAAATAAATCAATGATCTAAAACACTTCCAAGATCGGAGATTCAACACCACAACGATAACCATGCAAAATAACACATAAAGGCATAAAAGATCGTGCTTTTCATCAAATAACTTTCGTTATTAACAAATAGGAATATAGAGGCTTTCGCATAAACCCTAATTGTTACTAACCATTTTCACATAATTAACCCAAGTTGTATTAAGATCACTTTCGCTTCAATAACACAAAAAAGGATCACCTTCAACTTTCGCATAAGAATCATGCTTATAGGGATAGAAGACGAATTGCATAAAAAGATCGTACCTTTACCGCATCACCTTACATGGCTACCGTCGGGCTCACCCCGACCCTCGAAGTGGGTGGACTACTCGCTCTTCATCGCAATCGCAGACATCATTGATGGAAAAGAAACAACTTGCATTAAACTCAACCAAAGCTTACAACCGATTGAAGCCAATTCCGCTCTCGCTTCACAACTCCACTCGGCCACAAACTCTCTCTCTCTCCCTACTTGTAACTACTTGTGTATCTCTGAAATTGAATGAATAAAACTCAGCCCCTAAGGGTTTATTTATAGCCTTCATTCCCCGCTAATCAAGGAAAGAATATCCTATCTATATCTATATCAATCTATCTAATTACTTAAGATAAAATAATGAAAATAAATAATTAAATCAACTAGGACTATATCAAATGTGGATAAAATATCTTGTCTCATGACTTGATAGATCTTGATAGAATTTTCTCTCGAAAATATCTCCATTGGATTCGGGATAGAAACTTAACAAGAAGTCGGATTAGGGACAGAATCCGCCTCTGTGGGTCCAGTCGATATCGACTAGCATGACTCGATATTGGCCTGGCATTTTCCGTCTTCTGCTTCAGACACTCAATATCGGCTCTCAGGGTGAATATCGAATCGATTTTACTCGATATCGAGTTGAGGTACTCGATATCGACCAACGCCTTCCTTTGCTCCACTGCTTGACTCGATTCCAGGATATTGACTCGGTATGGAGAACTCGATATCGACATGGTTAAGTCGATATCGACCACTTCTCTTCAGCCTTGCTTGATTCTGGCCAACCCTGGGTCGATTTGGAGAATTTCGACCTAAATCTGGTCGATATTGAGTGTGCTTGGTCGATATCGACCAGTCTTCTCAGCATCCTGCTCTGTTCTTGAAAAGCATATGAGCATGCGTTGGAAAGCTCTTTTCGAGGGCTACAACTCTCATGAAGACATCAGAACTTGACTCAGATTGATAAATGCCGAAAAATGGCCTTTTCTCTAGCTGCACCATCCTTAGCTTCTTCATGAGTTTTCCTTTAAGCTCCAAAGTGCGTCCGATTTGTGCGAAATATAACAAAAGCTTGTGTAGACCTCCATATATTGCAAATAAACATAAACTACACAAAGTATATATTATTCTAACCCAAATGCATAAAATGCATGCATAAATCGATATAAAAGTAAGTGTAAAACATGTCGAATTAGGCTCACATCAGATGGCCATGATCTTCTCCACATGGGCCTCCATATCCCTCTTTTCCAGCTTTTCGGGAGTCATATTTCTTAATTTAGGCTCCCCGCAAGTGATGTATCCGGCTGATATGGACTTTACCTCTTCCATGGGACTTGTATGCCTTTCAGTTTTATTAAAGGAATACTTAATTACCTCATCACTGATGTTGAAAGTGAGCACTCCCTTCCTTACGCTTATGTTGGCATCCACCGACCACCGTCGCCAAGAAGGGCCTTCCTAGAATAATTGGACAAGCAGGGTCCTCCGCCATATCAATAACTAAGAAATCAGAAGGGACGAAGAACTTACCTACTTGTACTGGCACATTGTCCACCATGCATGTTGGGATAACCACCGTGTTATTTGTCATATAAAGCTTAGCATCCACAGGCTCTAGGGCACCTATCTTAATCTTGGACCAGATTGATAAAGGCATTATACTCACACTGGCTCCCAAGTCAGATAAAGCATTAAATCTATATTGACCAAATCCAATGGTTATAGCAAACTTACCTGGATCTGGCCTTTTATCAAGTACGTCCATCTGGCTGCACTCCTCTGCGATCTCAGCCATTGATCGCTTTTTGCTCAGAATCTCCTTTAGGAACTTGACGTAAGATGGCATCTCATTAAGAGCTTCTGTAAAGGGTATTGCGACGTTGAGCCTTTGAAGCATCTTGATGAAACACTGGAACTTCTTCTCAGCTGGATCCTTTGGAGATTTTATCATGAAAGGCAGCTTTTTCTTCGGCGGAGGTGTAGAAGTCGAGTGGGGAGGGTCGAAATCGATTGGTGCTTGGTCGATATCGACCTGTGTCTGGTCGATATCGAGTTGATCTGTTGGCCTCAGGATTTGCTTAGGAGTTGGGTCGATTTCGACCAAGGATGGGTCGATATCGACTGGGGACTGGTCGATATCGACTGGTCTCCAGTGCCCTTCTCCTCCGTCGTTTGCTCCAGCATTTGCATCTGTCGCCCACTCCTTAGGTTCATGGCAGCCACCTGTCCAGTAGATTTACCCTTAGGGTTAGGTTCAGAGATTCCAGGTAGCGTACCTGATTGTCTGGGTGGATGCCGCCATCTGTCCAATCTGTGTGTCAATCGATTTCCTCCAAATATCAATTTTCCCAAGCCTAGAGTTGACACCATACAGCTGAGTGTGGATGGAATTGATAGATTGCTTGGTGTCTGAATGGTTCCTCCGTATTTCCTCAAGAATGGTCTGTAGGTCATCCTTCTTACCTTCTCTGTCAGGGTGACCAGGTGCTCTGTAGGGAGGGGGATTCTAATGCTGGGGCTAGCGATAGTAGCTCCAGTTTTGATTCTGATGTGGCCCTGAGTAGTGTTCCCTCGCATACCTTACCTCCTCGTGGGTCTCTCCTTGTTGTACTTGATCGACGTGTGGGCACGCAGTAGTGTTGTGACTCACAGATCCACATTCCAAACAAGGTTTATCCTTAGAGAGGAATTTAACTTGTTTGGTGAGACGGCATACCTGATCGTTGTGGAACTGGTCCCTGACGTCTGGATCAACTTCCTTTGGTGGCACATACAACGGCATAGATGGGGCATGCCTTTCATACCTTTCGTCAGAAGCGGCCACATTAGTCTCATATGTGTTGTCGTAGTTGGCCAGTGTCTCAAATACCTCCCATGTTTGGCGTGGAGTGTATCCAAGATACTCGTAGTTGGTGTTGTTGTTGATCCGATCCTTAATAGGTGCATCCAGGCAGTTGAAGATGATCTCCTTGATGACGTAGGGTTGCTGGCCATGAGTAGGACAGGATTTCAGAAGCCTCTTGTAGCGCTCCCAGATAGGGCTTTGCATAACCAGGTATCCGATATGACACAACACGGTATGTCGGATACACGAAACCGATAACACTCAAAAGGTCGATCCAAACATGACACGATAAATACCGGGTATCCGACAGGAAAACACGAAATGATTCCGTGTTGGATACCCGTATAACACGACACGAACCATATATAAAAACCTTTTTTGTTTCTTTTGTTTCCTAACTTTGCTGCCCTGTACAGTAACAACGATGAACATAATGAAGCCCCACCGACTCCTCCTGGTACTCATCCGAGCTCGTCTCCGACTCCTCCCTCATTCTCCACACCTACCTCACCCAGTCACTCTTAACCACACCTCCACCTTCCAGCACTACCCGTCTGCCCTCGCCGCCCTACCCAACCGTCATCGCGAGCTACACACCACCCGTTGGCACTCCCTACAACTCCTCGGCTTCCGAATCGAGTGCGAGCTATGGTTGGATTTTGACAAGGAGAAAGGAGAAGTGAAGATAGATCTTTTGGATTTTGAATTTTTTATAAAGAAAAAGGGGCAGTTAATTAGAATTACTGAAACACGGATGAAGTGATGAACAGAGATGAGAAGTTGGCGAGGCTTATTGCTTAAAACGTGGCTCATGTCTTTTAGTTTAGGGTTTGTTTTGGGATGCAACTGGTTTTTAAATAAGGAAAAAAAAAGAGTGGGCTGGGCCTTTTAAACAAAAAAAAAGTGTTAATTGAAGACTCGAACTCGTAACCTACAGTGTCCCCCTTCCTCTCAATTAGACACCTACCATCTGGGCAAAGCCGCCTTCTTGATTTTCCAAAATATAATATACATAATACTAATTACAGGGATTTATATTTAAAAAATAACTAAACGTGCCGTGTCGGGTATCCGATAAGGAAAATATCCCGATCCGAACCCGACACGTTTATTTTTGTGTTTCTGCGGTTCGTGTCATAAACGTGTCGTATCCTTTTCGTTTCGTGTTTTTTCGTGTCGTATTGTCGTGGTTTCGTGTCATGTCAGTCGTGTCGTATTTTTCTCCACACCCCTACTCCCAGACTTGTGCTAGTGGTTCCCCTGGCTTTTGTCTGAAAGCCGTGATTTGTTACCTAAGGGCAGCTATCTTTGCAGGCGGAAAGAACTTGTTGAGGAACAGGTCCTGTAGTTCGTTTCGATCGTGGAGGCAATCCTTCCGGCCATTGTTGGGCTATTCCTGCAAGGGACCAACGAAAAGCCTTTAGTTTTAAGTATTCAAGATTAGCACCATCAGCTATAGCTTAGCATAAGTCTATAAAAGTGGTGACATGCTCTAAAGGACATTCATTAATTCTTCCCCTAAATTGACTCCTTCTAATTTCAGTAATAAAAGAAGGGCGAATTTCAAAATTAAAAGCAGGAAGAACGATCGCCGATTCTGGAACTTTCAGAGTAGGCTGCAGATATTCCTTTGTGTTGGCTGGGACATGCCCTATCCGCTCCTCAAGTTCCCTTCTTGCATTGATCTCGCGATCTACCCTTGCCTCCCACCGTTGTTGATTATATGCATATTCCGCCTCTCGTCGGGCGTGTTCAGCTTCTCTGGTGGTGAGTGCCTCAATCTGTTGACGGAGTTGCTCAAGCTCATGTGCTGGTATGAGCAGGTCGGCATTCTCGTTGTCGGATGTTGACATGAGTCTCCTCGTAAGCCTTTGCTGAAGATGGAAAAATCGCTCTGGCTCGAGAATAGGGTCTATAGGCGTGCGATCAGTTCTTCGCATGCACCTGAAAAGCAAAAAGAAAAAGCAAGTAAAAAGGAACTAAAAATAAAAACAAATATAAAGAAAAGAAATACAACTAAAAAGGGCGCGATTGATGGCTTCCCCGACAACGGCGCCAATTTTGTTGTTGCAGGAGGATGGTCAAGTATGAAATATAAATAAAATATAAAGCAAACTGACTCCCTGTCTCAACAAATAAATACAAGACTTCCTCCCATTGTAGTAGAAGGCAGTTAGGATCGATCCACGAGGAAGCGTGTCAGCGCCCGCTTTTTCAGTTCCAAATTTCAGCAGAAACAATAAAACACGGAGAAAAGCAGAGAAAGAACAAAAACAGCAACTTTGGTCGATATCGACTAAGCACACTCGATATCGACTCAGAAAATCGACCAACAGAACTCGAAATCGACTCCAACAGAAACATAAAATCTGAAATTTGCGAAATAAATCATTAAATAAAGACTTCCAAGATCAGGGTTTTAACACCACAACGATAACCATGTAAAATAACACATAAAGGCATAAAAGATCATGCTTTTCATCAAATAACTTTCGTTATTAACAAATAAGAAGATAGAGGCTTTCGCATAAACCCTAGTTGTTACTAACCCTTTTTCACATAATTAATCCAAGTTGCATTAAGATCACTTTCTCTTCAATAACACAAACAAGGATCACCTTCAACTTTCACAAAAGAATCATGCTTGTAGGGATAGAAGACGAATTGCATCAAAAGATTGTACCTTTACCGCATCACCTCACATGGCTACCGTCGGGCTCACCCCGACCCTAGAAGTTGGGTGACTACTCGCTCTTCATCATGAATAAAGACATCAATAATAAAAGGGAACTAAATTAGATTAAATAAACTAAATAAGACTTACAACCGAATAAAGTCAACTCCGCTATCGCTTTACAAACTCCACTCGGCTCCAAGACTCTCTCTCTATGTAACTAATTTTCTATGAAACTCAATGAAAAAAACTCAGCCCCTAAGGCCTTATTTATAGTGTTCCATGTAGCTATTCTAGGATGGAACAACTATATCTAAATCTATCTAATAATATAAGATAAAACTTGTAAAAAAAGAAATAAATCTCTAAAGGGAACTATATCTAAAGTAGATAAATATCTCTTCCATCATGATAGAACTTGATAGAATTTGATCTTGTGGATATCTCCATTGGATTTTGGATAGAACTTTGATTAGAACTCGGATATGCTCGAAATCGGCCAATTGGGCACAACTCGATATCGACCTTGCCTAGTTGATATCGACCTGCAACTTTCCTCTTCAGCTTCTCGACTCGATCTCGGGCTCTGGGATGAATATCGACTATCTTCAACTCGATATCGACTTGATTAACTCGATATCGACATGTACTTTTCCTTTGCTACAACTCTAGTCGATTCCGGGATCTTGACTTGGTTTTGGGCAACTCGATATCGACTTAGCATACTCGATATCGACTTGCTCTTTCTGGACTTAGTCGATTCTGGCTCTTCTGATGGAAATCGGCTTGACTTACTCGATATCGACTTGTAGTACTCGATATCGACCAGATGGTGTCGAGTCGATTTTCTTATTTCCAGCTCGATTTGTCCTGGTTCCGCTACTCCTTGACCTCAGACTTTCTGTAGTGGACTTCGAGCTTTTTCTCCTTTCTCTGAACTCCTGTAAGTTGCCTCGATTTCTGCGAAATTAAACAGAAACTGGTGTAGATTCCATAATTTGCGAATAAACACAAACTACATAGGTTTTGTACTATTCTAACCCAAATGTATGAAATGTATGCAGAAAACGATATAAAAGTAAGTATAAAACATGGCGAATTAGGCTCAAAACTGACGCTCACATTCTCTTTCGGATTCACTACCACTTGTGATGGCAACTTTCCTGAATCTTTCGCTTTCAATTCTCAAATCTCCTTAGCCATCTGACTAAACCTCTTTTCTTGAACACTCATCTTTTCCAATAACAACTGCAATGTCTCATCTCTCTCCTCTTGTTGAGTGTTTCTCTGACAATTCTCAAATTGTCCTCTTTTTTAAGGAACTTTTTGCTACTGACGTCTGTCGTTGAATCAACTTGGTAGTTCGCATTGTATCCCTGATTGTAACCATTGTTACCAAAGTTGCGGTGAGTTCCATAATCCATCGCATTCAAATCAGTGACATCCGCTTGAATCAAAAGACACCTTTCATTCGGATGAGTTAGATCTCCACAAACACCACAAGGTCTAGGCTGCTGAGATTGATTCATTTGCATAGCCATCTTGTTCACTATCTCCGTAAGCCTATCCAGATCATCCTTGTGACCATCTCTAGAATTATCCAACTTATGAACTCCTCTAACTCCTTGATGTCTTCAATATTGTTGCGATGGATTAGCCAATCCTTTAAAATTTTGCATTGCTTCCTGAGGTGTCTTATCCAAAATATCTCATCCGTTAGTAGCATTGATGAAACTCCTATCGGTGTCAAATAAGCCTTCATAAAGATATAACACTAGATCATCCTCGAGTATACCATGTTGTGGACAACTACCCTTAAGCTTCTTGAACCTCTCAACATACTCA
Source organism: Persicaria maculosa (assembly GCA_963922045.1). Classification (NCBI taxonomy): domain Eukaryota; kingdom Viridiplantae; phylum Streptophyta; class Magnoliopsida; order Caryophyllales; family Polygonaceae; genus Persicaria; species Persicaria maculosa. Next base: position 31,653,388 of record OY998251.1, on the reverse strand, counting down.
TAAATACTCTCCGTAGGTGATTCCTCAATTCCAGACAGCTTCTTCTTAAACTTGTTGACGCGATTCGCAGGAAAGTACTTTTGTATGAAAGGTTTCTTCAAATCAACCCAAGTAGTAATGCTTTTTAGGGGTAAGTAATAAAGCCAATCGCTTGCAGAATCTTTCAAAGTAAAGGGGAACACTCTCAACATCAATTGGTCATCGGTAAGGCCTTGGGATCTAAGTCTATCCCACACTCACAAAGGTAGCAACATGCTTGTTTGGTTCCTCCCTAGGCAATCCATGAACGTAGGGAAAAATAGAAGACACATTCGACTTATACTCAAATCCTGAACTCTCAAGGAGATCAGGAGGGCTAATTGCAAGTGGTTGAGCACTCAAATTAGGTTCCTTTAGGTTTCTCAGGGTCCTTCTTGGCGGATTAACAATTTCTTCTCCCATCTCCTTATTTGTACCAAACTCGAGCCTCTTTTTCAACCTAAGAGATCTTTCAATCTCAGAATCAAAAGACAAAGATAATGAATTAGAAGATCTAGTTTGAACCGTACAAGTACAGAAAAGACTTAAAGAAAAGAATGAAAAAAAAAACAAAAGAATGAATGAATGAAAGAGATAAAGAAAAGCAAACTCTTTTCTTCTCCCCGGAAATGGCGCCAAGAATTTGATGCGGGACGGACGTTGTTGGCACTTTCGCCCTTTACCAAATAGTAATAAAAATCCAAACTCAAACACAAAACTAAGAGATTAGCAAATCAATCACTTGATCAACCAATAAACTACTAGTATAGCAATTAAGTCTGGTGTCGAACCCACAGGGAGAAGCGATTCACTACTCAATATCTCTTAACAAGAACTCTTATGCTCAAATAATGATTTAGGACAAATAATCAAGATGAAAAGTAACCAACTTTATGATTGCAAAGTAAATCGATAATAAGGTAGAGGAAATATTTCATCTGTAATTCTCTGACAATGGTTGAGATTCCTGGTCTTAGGATTGATCTATCAATCACTCATAAACATATGTCTACTTGATTAAAGTTGAGAGATCTGCAGAGATACAATCATCTTATTCAATATCACTAAAGAATAACATTAAGGACTCAATTAATTAGACCAATTGACATATTGATTCAATACAATTAAGACAAACCGGAACAACCCTAAATCAGTCCTAATCGACATATCCCCAACATAGATTAATTGAAATCATCCACTACACAGACAAAGAAATATCACTACTTCAATAGCTTCGTTTGCTATCAAGTACACAACAATGAATTCATAGCTAAGATGCAATTCCTAATATGGTGATCAATCATAGAAAGGAACACAAATATAAACAGTAAGCACAAGATGATAAATTGGAATATGAATAACTAAATAGAATCAATCCTCACAATCTAAACAACCATGTCTTCGAATCACAGGCGAAACTATGAGTTTAGCAACTCGTAGGCCAAATCTCTCTCTCTCTCTCTCTCTCATTGTGTTCATGGTCTCACACACAATCTCCTCTCTCTCTCAAACTAATGGAAATAACCTAATAATGACTCATAAGGAGTTGGCAAAACCCTAGAAATATAATTGTAAATAGAATCTTCGGATACGGAATGACAATCGCTGGAAACCAGCCCACAACAGGCGTCGTGCAAGAGGCGGCGGGCGCCGCCATTTCAGTGACGGGATTTCCTCTTTTTCCTCGATTGTCTTCAATATCATGCTTCCTTGCTCCTCTCTAGCCTCTTCCTCGGCCTCCTTATGCTCCAAAACATGTCTCTTAAGCTCTTTTAAGATCCCTCCAAGGTCGGAATGTAACTCTGCAGAATAAATACTAAAAATGTGTAGATTCCGAACTCGAATACTTCACAAGCAATATACGAAACTAGACTCAAACATATGTAAAACTCCTATCTAAATGCAATAAGAAATACATATAATGTCTATATGAAATATGCATTATGAGGTGCCCAACAATTGAGACGATCAATGATAAATTTGGTGAAAGAAAATTTTGACAAGATCGAATTCTGACATTGCTTCAGAGAATCAAATGCAGCAGCTCACTATATTGCTAGATTTAGGGGTGTATGAAACATGTCGACTCTCCCCTTGTATGGAGATTTATTTACCATCATCCGTAGGGATGATCAAGATCAAGAATGAATCTTGCTTTGACAAGGATTCTACTCTTTGCCAGTAGGCGAAAAAAAAAAAAAAAAAACATGGTGTGCTTTGCATTGGCTTTTCAAAGATTTTGGGGGGCCAACTTACCACAAGGTGAAGTGCATTGATTCAGGTTGGCGTAAAGTGATTACACATATTTATATCTCCCCCAAAAGATGCACTAGACAGCCTGTCTGGTCATCTCTCTGTTATTTTTGCATTATATGAGCATCTCTTGTAAAAAAGAAGACATACACACAACTCCTCTGAAGCAATCTTATACAAATCTAGCTAGAATCCATAACCCTTTGATTTTAAGGCATCAACTTTTGCTTCAAAAGCAAATGGATTTCAATTCCAAGAGTGCATAACCCAACTTGCTACGGGTAAGTTCATACTCATACTAACCAATACATTTGGGATATCATATCAATGCTATCCGATCCCAACAGCCTCTTCCGATTCCTTGGCTGTCCAACATTGTCATCTGATTGCATTCTTCCAAAATCGATCATCGTAATATGGTACGCAGAGAAGCCCATCGCACTTTGATCTCATGCTGGCCTTTTCTAAATCTTATTCTGGTTGTGCCCCATTGCTGTTTGAGTTGCTTGGTGGCTTGCGAAGAGGATCAATTAGGAATGCCTTCAAGTGTTTCATCATCTCCTTAGCCTTCTCTATGTTAACCGCATGACCTGCTTTCTTGATCACGACGAGCTGAGCGTTCTCTCCCAGATGCCTACTCGACCGACCAAGACGATTCATTCATTTCACAAACCTTACAAGGAATAAATTTCTAATAGATCGATATATTTACAACACCAATTAATCCCAAGAATTTGAAATATATATATAATGCATGATAGATTCATGAAAACCTTTTCAATCTGTGAGCCAGCTCTATCGGAAATATCTGATCTTGCTCGCCCCAGATGATCAAGGTAGGCTGAGCTATCTTCGGAAGATTGGTCAGTTTCCGGTCCTTGTGCAGAGCTTCAATCAGCTGCCTCTTCTCTTCGACGTATTCGGTACACATAACCTGAAGATTATTAAAAACCACCACCAACTCCCACATATATAAATGTTATAGCAGAGAGGAAAGATTCAATAACAAAAGTGAGATGAGATTTTAATCAGTGGTTCGATCACCAACGGTCATTAAACAGATCGAGTAAAACATATTAATAATAAAAACTAATAATATCGATGAATCAACTCAACTTACACGGATGAAGTCATCAAGAAAGCAAGAAGGAACACATTTCACAGGCGGCCTATAAAACGCGAGGTTGATCAGCTCGCGCAGCATGTCCGCGGTCTGAGGCATCAGGATCGCAGCCGCCTCATCCACTCCCTTCACCTTAAACATCCCGCCCTCCATATCTCGATCCTCGAAGCATACACCGGAGGAGCACATGACGAGTTTCTCCACGGCCTGGGGGAACTGCGCGGCCAGGCTGTAGGCGACGAAGCCGCCGTAGCTGATCCCGGCCACGGTCATCCTTGACACACCGAACCCCTTCTCCATGACCGCCATCAGGGTGCGGGCCTGGAAGGACTCGGAGCGGTCGGGGAGGGCCGTGTAGGAGCCGCCGAAGAAGAGAAGGTCCGGGATGTAGAGGTTGAAGTGGGGGCCCAGGCGGGGGATGAAGGGGTCCCACTGCCACATGGCGTTGGCGCCGAAGCCGTGGAGGAGGAGGAGTTTGGGCTTGGCGGGATCGGGCTTGGTGGGGGACCAGCAGTGGACGCGGGTGCCGTCTCCGACGTCAGTGGTGGTCGATTTGAGGCCGGAGAGGGTGAAGGAGAGTCGGTATAGGCGGTCTCTGGTGGATGTGTAACTGAAGCAGCTGCAGCTTGCCATTGATTTGGGGAGGAGATCGAATGAGAGCGCCACGGAAAAGGGATTTGGATTCGCTGTGGAGAATGGATTCGGGTGATGGTAATGGGGAATGGAAGGTAGAGGTTCATTTTGTTGAGAACTAAAGTTGTGGAAGGCTCATCCTAAAGGGAACTTTGTGTGATTTTCGGGAGAACCAATCAAAGGAATAAAATAGGTTAATAGTTGGGTTGCCAAAATGTCCTTTTTATCTGATTAAAAAAATACAAATAGTCAGTAATGGACAAAACAAATAAAACAAAAAATTTAATTAATTATTCATATACAAAACTACTCCGTATTAATTATTAAACCTATTCTGGCGGTCATCCGGTTTTCGGCTGGCCTGGTCTGGGTGCCCTCCGCCACCGGCTCGTGCTTTCGATCGTCGGTTAACCTTCTTCTGTTTGGGTCCGATGGTGGTTCCTTGGGGCCCAAGCTTCGGGTCAATGTGGCCCAAGTTTCGGTTCCTTCGGGCCCAAGCTTCGGGGCCTTGGGGCCCAAGGTTTTGGTAAAAAAAAAAAAACCCCTCCGAAAGGGTTGAAACCACTCTTTGAGGAAACTCCGAAAGGGTGTGAAAATCCCGAAAGGGCTTGAAAATTCCTGAAAGGGTTTAAAGAACCAAATTGTAAAATAAATTTTCCCTAAAAGGATTTTCAAATAAATTCCGGAATCTTTTCTCGCTCTCCGCTCTCCTCGCGGTCGTGCTTCATGTCCTCGTGTTGGTTGGACGTCCGTGTGTTCGCGGTTAGTTTCGGTTGATGAGCAGTTCTGCGGCCTTGGTTGATCGAAGTGATCGGGTTGGTGGTGTTTGTGGTCTCTGAAGATCCCTCATCTAGGTGGGGTAACGTCGTGTGATCCACACTTCCCTAGGAGTCGTCTATGCCTTGCGAGGATTTCTGCTTTCCGTCTTTCCGGCGGTGAGACATCGTGTCAGCTAGTGTTGTCCCATGCGCTCGCTATCCACTTCACCACGCCGGGCTTCCTTCTGCTCGATGTTGTGACCGCTTTTTTGCTTAGGGTTTGGGATTTTTCTGGGTTTGCTTTGGTTGGTTCTTTTGATTATGTTCGTATTTCTTTCAGATTTTCGTGATCTCATCCTTCGGGATACTCTCGGGTTGGCTAAGCACCACCCGAATTTTTATCTTTAAAAAAAACAAAAAGGTATTAAATCTATTTTGATAAAGTTTGATTATCTAACGTATATGGTGATTTGAAGATCAACAACAACAAGCTTAGTGTCGCTCAAAGTAGAGCTTGGGGTTCGAGGTGCATGTAACCTATCCTTGGCTATGTCAAGAGGGTGTTTTCGATTTACCGTAATATTATCAGATACAACAGACGGTCAGGAACGCACAATCGTAAATTAACTTAAAATGAAGAACTAGAAAACAAACATAAAGTGATGGCTATGTTTCAAGATACATGGAATAACCGAGCAAGTGAAATGAATACAATAAAGTAAAAGGATACAATGTTCTAAACTCCTATTCACCATCAGACAATTCTTCTCAACTTGCATAGCAATCATCCACTATACAGTCTATACTCGATCTATCACCATATCCAGGGCCAACTGAGCAAGGACATCTTTGATTACTTCTTGATAGCGCACACAATTGGATAAATTCCCCCTTAGGGTTTGCCTTTCTCATTCATTGACTTATATAGAGATACATAGCTTACATGATAAGTTAGGTAAATAATAATAAATATATACATGCGATTACACCCCCGCAGTCGAAACGGGAGGAGACCTAACAGTAAGACTGTCTCTAAAATCAAGAAATAATTGTCGTCGCAAACCCTTTGTGAAGATGTCTGCATACTAATAGGCAGACGGCACGTGCAGGACGCGAACATGGCCAAGCGCGACCTTCTCACGAACAAAGTGAATGTCTATCTCGATATGTTTGGTGCGCTGATGTTGCACCGGATTGGTGGCGAGATAAGTAGCAGACACATTGTCGGTGTAGACAAGCGATGCACGGGATAGGGGACAATGCAGCTCAAACAGCAGATTACGTAGCCAGGTACACTCGGCGACAACATTGGCCACCCCGCGATATTCAGCCTCAGCGCTGGATCTGGAGATGACCGACTGGCGTTTGGCGGACCACGAGACTAATGTGTCGTTTAAAAAAACACAGTATCCTGAGGTGGACCTGCGAGTGTCAGGACATCCAGCCCAGTCAGCATCCGTATAGGCAACGATGGATGGATCTGGGGCCGGCTGTATGGTGATACCCAAAGAGTGCGTGCCATGTATATATCGAATGATACGTTTGAGCGCAGCAAAATGGCCTTCTCTGGGATCATGCATGAACAAACAGATCTGCTGAACCGCATAGGAAATGTCGGGACGAGTAAACGTCAAATACTGAAGGGCCCCTGCAAGACTGCGATACAAGGTGGGGTCCGAAGCTGGCTTGCCTGTCTGCGCGCTCAACTTCATGCCTGGATCGATAGGAGTGACAGCCGGATTGCAGGATGTCATACCAGCGCGATCCACAATCTCCCGAGCATACTGATCCTGAGACAGGAAGAGGCCAGACGGTGTCCGCGTAACAGCAACTCCAAGGAAGAATGAAAGAGGACCCAAGTCAGAGAGAGCAAACTCTCGGCCAAGTAAGCCGATGATGTCGGCCCGAAGAGACTCTGAAGACGCAGTCAAGATGATATCATCCACATACAGGAGGAGGTATGCTGTGTGAGGGCCGCGACGGAAGATGAACAGCGACGAGTCAGACCGACTACTGTGAAAGCCGATCTTAAGCAAGAATGAGGCAAACCGTTGGTACCAGGCACGCGGAGCTTGCTTGAGACCATAAAGGGACTTCCGAAGAAGACAGACATGCTTAGGACGCTCAGGGTCCAAAAATCCAGGGGGCTGAAACATATAAACTGTCTCACGAAGATGACCATGTAAGAAGGCGTTCTTGACATCTAACTTATGAATGGACCAAGCACGAGAGACCGCCAGATGAAGGACCGTGCGAATAGTTGCCGGTTTAACAACCGGGTTGAATGTCTCACCACAATCGATGCCGACCTCGTGCGATCGACCATTAGCCACCAGGCGAGCTTTGTAGCGTTCCAAAGAACCGTCAGAGCGCGTCTTGTGACGAAACAACCACATACATCGGACCACATTGACCTCAGGAGGTCGAGGGACCAATTCCCACGTCCCATTACCAATAAGAGCTCGAAATTCCGCAGTCATGGCGGCATACCAATTAGGATCCAGCAGGGCTGTTTTGTGAGAGGTAGGGAGAGGGGATATGGGTTGTGTGCGGGAAGTATGCGTGTGAAGGTCAAACAATCGACGGGGTTGGTAGATGTCGGCCTTGCTTCTGGTTGTCATTTGGTGAGTGTTTTGGGCAGGCGGGGCTGGTGCCGCGGCAGGAGGGACAGGGGCTGGCGGAGTAAGGGATGGCGGAGATTGTCCCAGAGGGGGGGTGGTGGGGGGTGCCGCCGGCATAGGGGAGGTAGGCGGGGAGGGGGTGGGGCGAGGCGATGCAGTTGGCCCTGGCGAGCCATATAGGAGTGGTGTGAGGAGGGGTGATACACCGTCGTCTCTGTCAAGGAACTCATAGGTGGCAGATGATGGGACATTCTGCTGAGCAAAAGGGAAGACAGACTCATCAAATGTGACATGTCTAGACACAAACAGCTTCCGAGTGGCAATGTCAAGGCATATATAGCCTCGATGGTTGTCAGGATAGCCCAAGAACACACAAGGAGTAGACCGTGGCTGAAGTTTGTGAGAAGTTTGAGCGGAGAGGTTGGGATAGCAGAGACACCCAAAGACTCTAAGGTGATCAAAGCGAGGAGTCACACAATATAAGAGTTGGGTGGGACAGCTTTGGTTGAGATTGGGAGATGGAAAAATATTTAAGAGGTATGTGGTCACGGTAAGGGCAAAGGCCCAAAACCGAGCGGGCACAGACGCATGAAACAGAAGTGTACGGACCATGTTGTTGATTGTGCGGATAGTGCGTTCCGCCTTGCCATTTTGAGGAGATGTGTATGGACATGAGAACCGGAATACAATCCCGTGTTGTTTGAAAAATGAGTGAAAGGCATGATTATCAAATTCCTTCCCATTGTCACATTGAAACGCTTTGATGGAGCAATGAAATTGTGTCCGAACGAATTGATGAAATTGAACAAAGGTGGTGTAAACTTGAGATTTGAACTTAAGTGGGAACACCCATAGAAAATTGGAGTAATCATCACTGTGAATCAATTGGAAAGGGAAAGTAGTGGCAGTCCCAGACGAATAAAACGGTAACCGAGTATGCTTCCCCAATTGACAAGAATGGCAAAGAGAGGAATCATACACTTTATTACAATGAGGCAAACATAGGTTCCTAAGTAAATGAAAAACAGGTGCACCCGGGTGACCGCAGCGAGCATGCCACACAGGAGACGACACAGCTGACAGAGACAGAGGGGCGGACGGCTTGGTGATGGGGTAGAGCTTGCCAGAGCTAGTGCATCTCAGACGATGAGTTCCCGTTGGAAGATCCTTCACAGAAAAACCGTAAGGGTCAAATTCAACAGAAACATTGTTGTCAGTGGTAAATTTGCGGACAGAAATAAGGTTTTTGATGATATGAGGGGCTATCAAAACATGGCGAAGGTGAAGGGGACGAGTGGGGGAGGCGACGGTGGCTTGGCCAGATCCCAAAGTAGGTATGCGGGAGCCGTTTTCGACTATAATAGAAGGAGAATTACTCTTAGAGGTAAGGGAAGAGAGCATACCTTGGTTGTTCGTCATGTGAGAGGAAGCGCCCGTGTCCATATACCAAGAATTGTCAGGCGGGTATAGCGTCATGGTGTTGAATGACTGAGACAAATCTGTAAAGCCGGCATAGGGATCCCCATAAGTGACGTTGGCCTGCTGATTGGGAGGCCGAGGTGCAACGCCAAGAATGCCTTGAGACGACACTGTTGGGTACGGGCATAGGCCAGGGTTCCATCCTTGAAGCTGCCAGGGAGCCTGTTGCTGCTGCTGCGGAGAGAAGGTCGGAACTTGCATCCAACCGAAGGGAGTCCGCTGAAACTGAATAGCGCCCGGCCCCTTGCCACGGCCTCGCCCACGCCCGCGCCCACGCCCGCGCCCACGTCCGCCAGAGGATTGGCGGCCTGAGTTGTCGGGAGACGGCGGCTGCTGAGGGGGTTTTTCCGGAGGAGGAGTGGGCGGTGCAGTGGCAGCAGCGAGCGCCTTAGCGTCGGCAGCGAGGGCGTCGCGTTTCAAGCGGCGTGTCTCCTCAAGCCGAATCATCGACCTTGCTTTGTCAAATTCCGGTAGAGGTGATCGATGTTTGTTGAATGAAACTCGCCACGGTATCATATTCAGATGTCAGGCCAGCGATCATCTGAATTACCATCTGTCTCTCAGTAAGGGGAGAGTCGACGTTCTTGAGTTGATCAGCAAGGTCCTTGATATGCTGACAATATTCAGAGATAGAGGAGAAGGACTCCAGTCGACATCTAGAGAACTCGGTCGGCAGATAAACCGCACGAGATTCCTTGTTATCATGAAAGGTGTTCTTCAATCTAGTCCATGCCGAGAGAGTAGTGGCATTTGGTTCTAGGATGGTGAGTAGGAGATCCGACGAGATTGTGGTGTAGATCCACTGAAGGATAATAGCGTCAAGTTGATCCCAAAGATCGTCGTCACTCTCCGGCGGTCTGGGCACGCTGGCGTCAATATGATTCAGGACTCGATGAGCCCTGGCAGCGACCTTGAACAACGCAGCCCAAGAATTGTACTTTGTGTCGGAGACGTCGAGCGTAATTGGTATGAGATTCTTGATGTTGGAGATGGCAAGAGCGGAATGAAACGGTGGCTTGGAGTGCACCGACGACCCGGATCCACCGTCGTGAGGGGGGGTCACTTTCTTGCCATTGAGATCGTCGTTGTCGGTGTTGGTCATGATGGGAGGCGATTTGGAGAGGGGAGAAGTGATGCCGAGGGGGAGAGCGGCGAGATAGGGTTGGGGAGGCGCGCCTGTGAGAGAGGTGGCGGCGGTAAGGGGTCGGTGACGGTGGGAGGCCTAGGATTAGGGTTAGGCTCGTGATACCATGATAGCGCACACAATTGGATAAATTCCCCCTTAGGGTTTGCCTTTCTCATTCATTGACTTATATAGAGATACATAGCTTACATGATAAGTTAGGTAAATAATAATAAATATATACATGCGATTACTTCTCTCTGGATCTTTCTTGACCGCATCCTTCTACGATGCCTAATCTTGTCAATAGAAATAGAGTCACAACTATGGATCGGTACATTTGAGTCTCTTTTTTGTATATAACTAGAGTTGGCAAGTCAGTCGTTCGGGTCGAGTTCGGGTCAGGCTTGCTCGGATCGGGTTACTGACGGGTCGAGTCAGTTCGGGTAAAATTTTTGGTCGGATACTGATCGGGTCGGGTTCGGTCATAATGAATTTTAGATTGGTCGAGTTTCGGGTTAAATCGGGTCATGCCCATTCGGGTTCGGGTCAAAGCGGATCGGATTCGTTCTGGTTTCAGGTCAAGAGGCGGGTCAGTCTCATTTGAGTTTCGAATCAAAGTGGGTATAGTTTGTTTGAGTTTTCGGTCGAATCATATTCGGCCCGTTTGGATAATTAGGTTGATTTTAACTCGGTGGATTACTTAAATATTTAATTTACTTAAAATAGATGATTTTGACTCGGTTGAATACTTGAATATGTAATTTTGACTCGGTTGAATACACTCATTTTCATTGACTCATCGGTTGTCGACCGATTTTCAAAAAAGTCATTATCGGAAATTCGGTATTCAGCAACATCGTCCTTTTTTAAACATATAAACCAATTGATCGGTGCTATAATTGAATCAAATTAATTGTACATTTAAGATTTACCTTATTTGAACTAGCAAGTTGCAAATGTGCTTATTTCTGGTTTGACTATATCATTAGCTCATTTCATTTTCAATGCCCATTTCATTTTTAGCTTTTGGCCCATTAGTTTTTTTTTTCCATTATTATTATTTTTTAACAAATCTAGATATAAATAATTAATTCTACCAAAATATAATAATATAGAGTCGGGTCGGGTTCATAGTCGGGTCAGGTTTAGAGTCGGGTCGGGTTTCTCTGTGTTCGGGTCTGTTTCGAGTCGGGTGTGATGCGGGACCATCTTCTACAACTCCAGACACACCCATCATACTTGGAGAAGGACCAATGACTCGAGCTAGAGCTAAGAAGCTTCAGAGAGACTCATTCAACTTTGTGGGTCATGCTTTGTTCTCGAGCAAGGTTCAACTCCCCGAGCCTACAGTGAAGACATACATGTGCATTGGAGCACAAATGGAGGCCGAGCCACCTTAGAGTAGCTTAGGCCGAAATTATCTAAGTGTTAAAGCTTATTTTCAGCTTAAGTGTTCTATTGGGCTGAATTGGGCTTTTCTAGTCATTCTTTTTAGAGACCTTATTTATTTATGTTCTTAGGTTTATTTATTAAGTCCATTAAACATTAAATCTATCCTATTCTATCTAGGAGAATCGGCCATCAGGCCTTAGGAGGTTATATATTTCAGTTTCAGCATTGTAATTCAATTGGAACATTCATAATACAAAAGTATTCTTCTCAAACGTGTGAAACACATAGAGAGAGAGATAAGCCGAATTGAGCAGTGCTCTTCAGATCTCGAATTGATTGATAATCTCAGCTTGGTTTGCTTTGCCGTTCATCAACTTCGCAAGACTTGGTGAATCTAGTATCCACAAGCCCCCTCCTTGTGCCTTCAAGTTGTCCGCTTGATTGTGTAGGGTTGTAGAGGCGGGTTGTGTAGTCATTGGTATTGGTTCCTACCCTCTGAGGAGGCCTGCGGTCTTTATCTTGTTCTACATAGATCGACTCAGTCCTTATCAGGTCGTGTCTTTTCATTCTTGCAATTCAATTTCGAGTCTTTGTTCATCTTTATTCGAGTCTTGTTCTTTCTTTAGAGTCGACATCAAGTTCAGTTCTGATCTTGGTGTTCTTGCGTCGTTCTTGGTTGATCTTGAGCATTCTTGATCGATTCTTGAATATTGCTTGCTGCGTTCTTTGAGTCTTGTTGAATTCTTGATCATTCTTGATTGTTTCTTGCAGATCTTGAATCATCTTGTTGAGTCTTGCTTTAGTTCTTGCTTGTTGTCGAAGATCGGACCACCCTACGGCTAACCCCGTATCAAATTGGCATCAGAGCTTTGGTTTCCGACATCAAGATTGAGTCTTTTCTTTTCCTAAACACAAAAATCCAAAAAAAGAGTCCTTTTCTTGTTTTGGTTATTTACTTCTTGCATTCTTTTTGATTATTTTACTAATCTTGAGTTTGTGATTGTTTGTGGTTGCATAGCCTAAACACAAAGCCTAGCCGAGACCGTGGAGTCGACCAAAGGTGCACACAATCCCATTGTGAACACCCATAGCCGACGGCAGAATCTGTCCCCATAGCCTTGCTTTGGCCGAATCCATCAAACCACAAAGAACCCTAGTTTGTTGCTCTTTTCTATCTTTGGAACTTTTGATCTATCTATATCTAATTCCATATTATCTATTGCCTATTTAAATTCTGATTTTTGGTGGATTTAATTCATTATATCTATCAAATATCTATTAAGGCATAAGATAGATCTTGTTACCATATTTATCCAAAGGTTGTCTATTTATTGATCTTAGGGCTGAAATTTTATCCTTTTATCACCTTACTACCAGATTTTCGAGTCCTCTAGTTTTATTTGAGTCTTTCTTGCATTAGTTTCATAAGTTTAAAAAAAAAAAAAAAAAAAATCAGTTTCGAAATTTATTTTAAAACTTGGACCTAGGAGGATAAAATTCACTAGGGGTAAAAGTAAGTCAAAAAAAAAGAGAAAGGAAAGTGTTTGTTTGATCTAGTGCAAGAAAGCTCCCAAGGACAATTGGTGAACCCTTTTTCTCAGCCCTAGTCGACATACCCTATCCCAAACACATACACCTCCACAAAATTGAAACCCTACCCTGCAACTACAACGTCCTAACTTAAAGGTTTTCAATCAAAAGAGGTAAATTTCCAAGTTTTCTTTTGTTTCTCTATTTCTCTTGTGTCGAACACTGTTTTGTGTGTTCAAGAGCTGTTGTGTCGAGTTGATTGTGTGTGTCGAGTACTCCTTCACTTTGATCGAGTGCTGTTTGTTTCTGTCGAGTGCTTGCTTTGATAGAGTCGAGTGATCTCTTTGAGTGTCGAACTGATTTCTTGCAATTACCCATCTGTTTTGCTTGAATCAAGTGTTATAGCTGCTGTTGAGTACTCTTTCTCTCTTAACGAGTACTTATTGATTGTTGTTTCCTTCATTCTCTTATTTGCATACTTCGATTGCTTAGTTTTTGCTTGGTAGTTGATTTGCCCAAAGCGGATTGCCCTAGCAAGCGTGATATATCAATCAGAGAGGGAGTGTGAGCGAAACACAATTGTGAGGTGTTTATAAGTTTTACTAATCCTTAACATATTTCTGTGTTTCTTTTGTCTTTGTTATCATGTCTAACAATCAGGGAAATAATGGTGGTAACAACCCCAACAATGAGGGTAACTCGAGTACCACTGTAACACCCGAGCAGTTCAACGCCTTGGCCGCCAATATAGCCACCTTGACGGATACAATGGCTGCAATGCAAGCCAAGATGGCGGCTTGGGAAAGCTCTAGGCCTAGTGGTTCGAACACCATAGGAGGTCAGCAAGAGCGAGTTGAGATACCTCAAGAAGAAAGAGAGGTCGTTAATCCTAATCCTATTCCTAATCCTCATGATAATGTTAATTTCCAGAATCCTTTATTCAATGAAAACAACTCTCCACGAGGTGGGAGAAATGATCGGAATAATGGGTTTGTTAATGTGCAAGGTCAAGGACAGGGAAGGGGAAGAGGACATGGTTATCAAGAGCGTTTCTATTACTCGGAGCAAGATGATGACTTCCAAGAAGAGGAGTATTGGGAGCAACGCCCGAGACGTAATCAAAGGGGAAATCAGAACCGACCACCTAGGTTCAATGACGACGACGGTATAGGTAAGGTTAAGGTAAAGATTCCTCCTTTTGATGGTAAAACTGATCCAGATGCTTATATTGATTGGGAAATTAAAATGGAGCAAATCTGGAATTGTCATAATTTCTCAGAGCCTAAGAAAGTACAACTAGCTTCCCTAGAGTTTCAAGGTTTTGCATTAATCTGGTGGGATAATCTTGTTAAGGAAAGAAGAAGATCCCTTGATGCGCCTATTGCTTCTTGGGAACAATTAAAAGTGGTAATGAGAAATAGGTTTGTACCTCAACACTATGATAGAGAGCTATTAAACAGATTAGAAAACCTTAAACAAGGTAGTAAAACTGTTGAGGAAACATTTAATGTTATGCAAGAAGCCATGGCTAGAGCTAATATAGTAGAAACTCATGAGAAAACTAATGTTAGATATCTTAGAATCTTACATCCTGCTTTAGCTCATGAAATTGATTACTTTCCCTATACTACTCCAACTGAACTTTTACATCTAGCTATGAAAGTAGAAAAGGGACAACGCTACAAAAGCCAAGGCAATAGAGTGTCGAGTGGCCAGCAACAAGGGTGGCGCCAATCTCGGCCCCAACAGCCCCAAGGGCGCTCGGAGATGGGCTCTAGGGGGCGAGCTCAGCAGCCCCAATGGAGGAGTGAAGGCCGACAGCCCCAACAGCCCCTCGACAAGGGTAAAGGTCCATGGAATGGACGAGAATCGTCTGGGACATCTACTGGTCCCAAAGGGAGTAATCCTAACTCTTCTACCATTCGTTCTAGAGATATTGTATGCTTTAAATGCCAAGGTAGAGGACATTATATGAAGGATTGCCCTAATAAGAAAACTCTCATGGTTAATCAATTTGGAGAATATGAATCTGAAAACTCTTGTGATGAACATGATGAGAATGCTAATAATGACAATGATCAGAACTTAAACCTTGTTTGTTATGAAAATGATGATAATGAGGTTGAATATGAACATGGAGAATCTTTGATTGTTAGGAGAGTGTTAAGTGTTGTTCCTACACCATGTGAAGATAATCAAAGAGAGAACTTATTTCATACTCGTTGTCTAGTTAAAGGAAAGGTTGTAAATGTGATCATTGATGGAGGTAGTTGCTGTAATTTAGCTAGTCAAGAAATGGTTGACAAATTGCATTTACCTACTGTCCAACACCCTCGACCTTACAAATTGCATTGGATGAATGATTGTGGTTTATTAAAGGTTCATAGACAAGTTAAAGTGCATATTAAACTAGGACATTATGAAGATGATGTTTTATGTGATATTGTGCCTATGCAAGCTTGTCATATTCTATTAGGCCGTCCTTGGCAATCTGATCGTAAGGTTATTCATGATGGGTTTACTAATCGTTATAACTTTACTTTTCAGGGAAAGAATGTCATTCTCAAACCCATGACACCTACGCAAGTAGCTGATGAGATTGAGAAGCGGAAGGTAAGTAAAGGTGAGTTAGATCAGGAGGCTCAGTCGAGCCAAGTGGATCCTCAAACTCGAGCTAAGAGTGTGTTCTTGGTTTCCAAAAGCACATTCCTGGACGAATTTGCGGATGGTGGAACTATGCTTATGCGCCTTTGCAAGAGCTTGAGCATGTTGAGTGAAGAGCTTAAAGCTTCTCTTCCATCGAACATTCTCGCTCTTCTTGAGGAGTTTAAGGATGTGTTTCCCGATGAAATACCACCAGGTCTACCCCCTATTCGTGGAATTGATCATCAAATTGATCTTATTCCAGGGGCTGCATTGCCTAATCGACCTGCGTATCGTATGAATCCCACTGAGACCCAAGAGGTCCAAACCCAAGTCCAGGAACTGTTGGATAAGGGTTACATTCGAGAAAGCTTAAGTCCTAGTGCTGTACCTGTGTTATTAGTCCCTAAGAAAGATGGATCATGGAGAATGTGTGTAGATTGTAGGGCTATTAACAACATTACTATTAAATATCGTCACCCTATTCCTAGATTAGATGATATGCTAGATGAGTTACATGGAGCTTCTATATTTTCTAAAATTGATCTTCGAAGTGGCTATCATCAAATTAGAATGAAAAAGGGAGATGAATGGAAAACAGCCTTTAAGACTAAGCTTGGTTTATATGAGTGGTTGGTTATGCCTTTTGGTTTAACTAATGCTCCTAGCACTTTTATGCGTTTAATGAATCATGTGCTTCGAGATTTCATTGGAAGATTTGTTGTTGTTTATTTTGATGATATTCTGATTTATAGCAAATCTCTTAATGAACATGAATCACATCTTAGAGAAGTGCTTAAAATGCTGAGAATTGAACGCTTGTATGCTAATTTAAAGAAATGTGAATTATGTAATGAACAAGTGTCTTTTCTTGGATTTGTAGTGAGCTCTAATGGACTGCGTGTTGATGAATCTAAGATTAAAGCCATCCAAGAGTGGCCGACACCCACCAACATAGGCCATGTACGCAGCTTCCAAGGTCTTGCGAGCTTCTACCGACGCTTTGTGCGAGATTTCAGCACCATCTCAGCCCCACTGATCGAGCTTACTAAGAAGAGAAGTGAGTTCACATGGGGAGCAGCTCAGGAGGAAGCATTCAACACACTTAAGGACAAGCTGACCCACGCACCTCTATTAGCTTTACCGGACTTTACTCAGCCTTTTGAAGTAGAGTGTGATGCTAGCGGAGTCGGAATTGGTGGAGTCCTTATGCAGGGAGGTAAACCTATTGCTTTCTTTTCTGAGAAATTGAAAGGTGCTTGTCTTAATTACTCTACCTATGATAAGGAATTGTATGCATTGTTTAGAGTACATAAGACATGGTCTCACTATCTATGGCCTAGCGAGTTTATTCTTAGGACTGATCATGAATCATTGAAACACTTTAAAAGCCAAGATAAACTTGATAGGAGACATGGTAGATGGATGGAGTTTATTGAAACATTCCCTTATGTAATTAAGTATAAGAAAGGCAAAGACAATGTGGTAGCTGATGCATTATCTAGGAGACATGTTCTTTTAACCACTTTGGATTCTAGAGTCTTAGGCTTTGTTTACATAAAGGAATTGTATGAATCTGATTTGGATTTTGGTGATATCTTTCGAAAATGCTTAGAAAAGGGTCCTAATGACAGCTTTTATATACATGAAGGATTCTTATTTCGAAAAGATCAAGTGTGCATTCCTAGATGTTCTCTACGATTATTACTTGTTAGTGAAGCCCATAGTGGTGGATTAATGGGACATTTTGGTAGAGATAAAACATATAACACACTGAAATCACATTTTTATTGGCCACATATGCTTAGGGATGTAGAACATTGCCTTAAGAGATGCATAGATTGCATTAAAGCCAAAGCTAAACTTATGCCTCATGGCCTTTATACACCACTGCCGACCCCCTCAGCCCCTTGGGAAGACATTTCTATGGATTTTATTGTTGGGTTGCCTAGAACTAAGAAGGAGAGAGATTCTATATTTGTGGTAGTGGATAGGTTCTCTAAAATGGCTCATTTCATTGCATGCCACAAAACTGATGATGCTACTAATGTTGCTAATCTATTCTTTAGAGAAGTAGTTAGGTTGCATGGTGTGCCTAAAACCATTGTTAGTGATAGGGATGTGAAATTCTTAAGTCATTTTTGGCGAACTTTATGGAATAAATTGGGAACTAGATTGCTATTCTCTACTTCTAGCCACCCCCAAACTGATGGCCAAACTGAGGTGACTAATAGAACCCTTGCTACTGTCCTAAGAGCCATTATTAGGAAGAATTTGAAACTTTGGGAAGAAGCCTTACCTCATGTGGAATTTGCTTATAATAGAACCATGCATTCGGCTACTAAAATCAGTCCATTTGAATGTGTGTATGGTGTTAATCCACTAACCCCTTTTGATCTTACTCCATATCCTATGAGAGACAAAGAATCATTTGAGGCAGGTAAGCATGTCGAGTTCATCAAGGAGCTGCATGAACGAACTCGAGAGAAGCTGAAGCTAAAGGCTGAATACAATGCTAACAAGGCCAACAAAGGACGTCGCTTGGTCACATTTCAGCCTGGAGATCTTGTATGGGTGCATTTGAGGAAGGAGCGGTTTCCAGACGCCCGGAAGAACAAGCTGTCGCCGCGTGGTGATGGACCATTTCGGATCAAGAAGAGAGTGGGCGACAATGCCTACCAATTGGAGCTTCCTGGAGACATGGGCGTGAGCGCTACATTCAACGTCGCGGATCTAATCCCTTACTTCGCTGTGGATGAAGACTTGGATTCGTGGTCGAATCCTTTTCAAGAAGGGGAGGTTGATGCGGGACCATCTTCTACAACTCCAGACACACCCATCATACTTGGAGAAGGACCAATGACTCGAGCTAGAGCTAAGAAGCTTCAGAGAGACTCATTCAACTTTGTGGGTCATGCTTTGTTCTCGAGCAAGGTTCAACTCCCCGAGCCTACAGTGAAGACATACATGTGCATTGGAGCACAAATGGAGGCCGAGCCACCTTAGAGTAGCTTAGGCCGAAATTATCTAAGTGTTAAAGCTTATTTTCAGCTTAAGTGTTCTATTGGGCTGAATTGGGCTTTTCTAGTCATTCTTTTTAGAGACCTTATTTATTTATGTTCTTAGGTTTATTTATTAAGTCCATTAAACATTAAATCTATCCTATTCTATCTAGGAGAATCGGCCATCAGGCCTTAGGAGGTTATATATTTCAGTTTCAGCATTGTAATTCAATTGGAACATTCATAATACAAAAGTATTCTTCTCAAACGTGTGAAACACATAGAGAGAGAGATCAGCCGAATTGAGCAGTGCTCTTCAGATCTCGAATTGATTGATAATCTCAGCTTGGTTTGCTTTGCCGTTCATCAACTTCGCAAGACTTGGTGAATCTAGTATCCACAAGCCCCCTCCTTGTGCCTTCAAGTTGTCCGCTTGATTGTGTAGGGTTGTAAAGGCGGGTTGTGTAGTCATTGGTATTGGTTCCTACCCTCTGAGGAGGCCTGGGCTCTTTATCTTGTTCTACATAGATCGACTCAGTCCTTATCAGGTCGTGTCTTTTCATTCTTGCAATTCAATTTCGAGTCTTTGTTCATCTTTATTCGAGTCTTGTTCTTTCTTTAGAGTCGACATCAAGTTCAGTTCTGATCTTGGTGTTCTTGCGTCGTTCTTGGTTGATCTTGAGCATTCTTGATCGATTCTTGAATATTGCTTGCTGCGTTCTTTGAGTCTTGTTGAATTCTTGATCATTCTTGATTGTTTCTTGCAGATCTTGAATCATCTTGTTGAGTCTTGCTTTAGTTCTTGCTTGTTGTCGAAGATCGGACCACCCTACGGCTAACCCCGTATCAGGGTGTGGTTCGGGTTGGGTCAGTCTCGGGTTTGGGTTACAGTTGACTCCAAATTTTCGGATTTCGATCGGGTTCGGGTGAGCCGGGTCGGGTTTTCAGATCGGGTCAGATGTTCCCAGCTCTATACATAACCAAACCATCAAAGCTCTAACTTTCTACCAACCCATGCTTTAATCTCGTAGACAATAAAATATCATCTACAAATGTACACTACAGGACCCATCTTGAACATCTCTTGACACCACATTTGACGGCTAAAAGTCCCAATTTTTAATGATATAACAAAGGCTACAAGTAGTAATTTTTAATGATATAACAATCCATGTCATTAAATACCGAATTAAAACAAGTATGCAATGGTTGTGTGCAAATGTCTAAATGTGCATTTTTTTGACATTTTTTAGCTCCATTGGTTGCTTTTGAAGTGTACAAATGTGCACATTTGAGCATGTAATGTGCAAATTTGAGCACATCACCTCCCCATGTGCAAAAACTTTTTCAAAAAGCAAGACAATTTTATTAGTGTATTTTTTATGATTTTTGTTTTCTTTTTTGTTTTAAACTAATTTTATTTGAATGGTGTGTAAAAAATACACATTTGACCATTGGAACAAAATACCAAAAAGTAATGTGTGTGTTTACACACCTGGTGCAAATGTATACATTATAGACAAAACTATTGTGGATAGTCTAAAAGATTAAAAAGTGTGCACAAATTGAATCATGCTTTCGTCTCGTCAAACAATGCAATATATTCTATAAATGTACACTATAGGACCCCATCATGAACATATCTTGACACCACATAATAAGGCTAAAAGTTCTAATTTTTAATGATATAACAATGGCTAAAAGTCCTATTTTTTTTTTTATTAGGAAATAATTCGAGGCCGAGGCCCGGAGTTCGAGAGGCCGACAAAGTCGGCAGACGGCTTGCCGTCTAAACATACAACATAACAAAAGAAAATACAACAGAATACAATCACCTAATACAACAAAAGAACTACACAAAATATACCCGGTAAACCCCAAGCCCTAAACACACAAGCGAGAAGAAGGAGACCCGGCGTGGAGAAGTGGATAGCGAGTGCATGGGACAGCATAGCTGACATGATGTCTCGTCGCCGGAAAGACGGAAAGCAGAAATCCACTTAGGGCAAAGACGACTCCTAGGAAAGTGTGGATCACACGACGTTCCCCCCACCTAGATGAAGGATCTTCGGAGACCACGAACACCACCAACACGATCACTTCGATCAACCAGGGCCGCAGAACTGCTCCTCAACCGAAACTAACCACGAATCCAGCAGACAGAACTCCAATTAACCCGAGAAAGTGAAGCACGACCGCGAGAGGACGAAGAGCGCAAGGAAAAACCGGAATTTATTTACGTAAGTTATTTTAATTTTTACTTTATTTTATTATACTATTTTAAGTTTTAGCAATTAAAATTTAATATATTGAAGTTTTTCTTCTTTTTTTTTTAATGGGCCAGCTTTGGGCCCAAGGCAAATGCCTTGGGCCCAAAGGATACAACCCGGGCCCAAGCAAAGGCTACTGACACCAGGAGCCGTGAAACGCCAAAACAGAAGGCTCCCGGCACCAGGAGACGCAGGAGTACCGCCGCCGACAACCACCACCCACCACTCGGTAAGAGACGGAGGAAAGGGACGCCGGAGAAGGAAAGAGAGCCGAGAATCGGCCAGGAACGGCCCCAAGCCCCAACGACAGAAAGGAGAGAAGAATCAAACCGGCGAGGCAACCCCTCCACCCCACCAACGGTGAGAATCCGAGGAGGCCGCTGAATTCGACACAAGCCCAGGTGGAATCCGATGCCAACCAGGGAGCACAAAGGGATGAACCCAAGCGCCACCGGAGATAGAGAAAGGGGAGAAGTCGAGCGACCCACATGGAGGAGATGGCGAAGTCGGTGACTCCGCCACCAAGGAAGCCGATTGCAAACAATCAGGGGTAGACGAAGAAGGTGAGACAGAGGAACGAAAGGCGGAACCGATCGAAGCCCCAAATCCAAACCCCTACAGTCGAAAACCCCTGCAGCGGTGAACGATAGACGGGGAACAACTAATTGTTTTCCGAGTACTCTCCGAGGAGGAGAATTAGGGCTCTTAGAAGAGAGATTTGGGCTCTCCGAAGAGAGAGTTTCGATCAGAGGTGCGACGTTGTGATAGTCGGCAAGGCCATGGACGGCGGCCGGTATTCACCTTTCTAAAGAAATATTTTTTTTTCTTCCTCTCTCGGAGCCTAATTTTTAATAATATAACAATTCATGTCTTAAATACCCAGTTAAAACAAATATAATAAAAGATTAAAAAGTGTGCTAAATTGAATCATACTTTCAACACGTCGGACAATGCAATATCATCTATAAATGTACACTACAGAACCCCATCCTGAACATTTCTTGACACCATATTTGACGGCTAAAAGTCCTCATTTTTAATGATATAACAATCCATGTCATTAAATACACAATTAAAACAAATATAATAAAAGTTTAAAAAATGTGCACAAATTGAATCATAAGAGCAACTCCAACAACTATTGTAAAAAATCTCTAAAATAGAGATCAAAATATCAAAATCTCTAAAAAAAATCCACCTCAACTCCAACAGCTTTTCTATTTTACAGATTTTTGCAGTTATTATACACTATAATCAATACAAAAATTTATAATATATAGACAATTAATGATTAAAAAAAGATAGAAATGATGATTCATGTAGAATATGAGTGTCAAAGTGAAGGGTAAACATTAAATTTATATATAGAAATGAGTGAAACATTAAATTATAGAGATTACTTATCTTCCTCCAAATTTAGAGATTTTTTTCCTCTCTCCTTCAATTTCTCTATTTTACAAATGAGTTTACAAAAGCTGTTGGGGTGAAAAAATGCATTTTTTCTATAAAACTTCAACTTTTTTCTATTTTATAGAAGCTGTTGGGCTTGCTCTAAGACTTGAGATTTCGCTCTAATAAGTCCCAATTTTTAATGATATAACAATGGCTACAAGTCCTAAGTTTTAATGACATAACAATCCATGTCATTAAATACCCAATTAAAACAAATATAGGAGATTAAAAAGTGTGCACAAATTGAGTCATGGTTTCGTCTCGTCAGACAACGCAATATCATCTATAAATGTACACTATAGGACCCAATGTTGAGCATTTCTTCACACCACATTTGATGGCTAAAAGTCCTAATTTTTAATGATATCACAACAGCTAAAAGTCCTAATTTTTAATGATATAACAATCCATATCATTAAATACCCAATTGAAACAAATATAATAAAATATTAAAAAAATGTGCACAAATTGAATCATACTTTCGACTCGTTAGACAATGCAATATCATCTATATATGTGCACTACATGAGCCGTCCTCAACATCTCTTGACACCACATTTGACAGCTAAAATTCCTAATTTTTAATGATATAACAACAACTAAAATTCCTAATTTTTAATGATATAATAATCCATGTCATTAAATACCCGATTAAAACAAATATAGTAAAAGATTAAAAAATGTCTACAATTGTAACGGCCCAAATATAAATATTCGGGTTACGTTTCAAATGATGGATACCTTCATTCGGATCTTGCAATCCAAGTACGGGTTGAGCTTTTCAAACTAAAGAGTTAGTTTTTGAAAGAGGGGATTTCGGACCCCAAAATATTTGAAGGGTCATTCGGCACCTTAAACCGATCCTAATTGACTAAGTCTCTCAAAAATAGTGGGACATCAAAACATGAATAAAAGGAAAACCGCGTACAATTTGTCACGGCACAGCCGAGTCAAAACCAAAATATACAGGAGGTAAATATGAATTGAAATTAACAAGTTTATAGGTCGGGAAGTCAGTCTTTCGATCCATCGAACGCCAAAGGGGAACCCCGTCATAGAGGCATAGAGCAATCTTGCGTGACATGGAATCAGACTGAGGCCCAACACATGATATATTCCACAGTAGGCACACATATACGCTAATCCTAAATATAGATGCTCTAATGCAAGACGTAAATTAAGACACACAAATCATACTTATCATATATATATATATATATATATATATATATATATATATATATATATATATATATATATATATATATATATGATAAGTATGACTTGTGTGTCTTAATTTACGTCTTGCATTAGAGCATCTGTATTTAATATATATATATATATATATATATATATATATAGAGGGTGGATCATATGTACTCAAGCCTTATCGTGTATCATGTGAACAGATGTGGACCGTTGATTGAATGAAAATGAAAGGCCCAGATTATTTGAGAATTTAAATTAATTGTGAATTAAAAAGGGAAAAACACAATCCCACCCATTTTAAAGAGCGCGTGTATTTACTCAGCCCTAACTCTTTCTTTATAACGTCCGCCATAGAAGAGAGAGATGCAATCCGGAGGCGCCGACCGAAAAATCAAGCGATGGCTATGGTGATGGCGGGTGAAGAGGAGTCGTCGATCGAGTATTCCAACGTTCGCCGCCTCCAATCGAAGAGAAACCGAGCCCATAAGCAGAGCCCGTGAAGGCAGAGGTGCCCGTCGATTGCCCATCGATTGCAAAGGCGATGGCGACTGCAAGATGACGGAGAGGTGCGTGGTACAGAGGTGCGCCGGTGAATGCAGTCGCCGCCCAGGATGTGAAGGAGACGGCCGCCGAAGTCGCCGAGGAAGAGGACGAGGAGCTGCAGGTGGTTTGACGCCGCCAGATCTGTTTCTGGTAAGGTTTTTTTTCCTGAATTTCTAGGGTTTGAGGGCGGAGAAAAAACTTCATGGAATAGATCAATGCTTTGTAATTTTTGATCCTGCAATGGCGATTTGATGATTGTCGAAATGGATATGGTTGCAATTACTTGAGATTGATTAGGCAAAGCACAAATACCGTCGAATAATGTTATTTGTAATGGCGATTTCATGGAATAATGTTATTTTTGTAATAGCGATTTCCTGTAATGGCGATTTGATGCTTATCGAAATGGATATGCTTTGTAATTTTTGATCCTGCAATGGCGATTTCATGGAATAATGTTATTTTTGATTAGGCAAAGCACAATTACTTGAGAAAGGAAAAGTTATTTGTATGTATATGGTAAATTAGATGGAGTTTGTTTAAATACACCTATACCGTCGAATAATCATGTGATATCATCGAATAATCATGTGATACCATCGAATAATAATCCGATACCAACGATTAATTTTTAGGCCATCGAATAATCAAGCTATACCATCGAATAATCAAGTGATACGATCGAATAATCAAGTGATACCATCGAATAGCCGATTAGAAAAATCCATCGATACCATCGCATAATTCATCTATACGATTGCATAATCCGTTGATACGATCGAATAATCCAGTGATACCATCGATTCATGGTGCTAGCCGATTAGAAAAATCCATCGATACCATCGCATAATCTTTCGATACAATCGAATAATCCAACGATACTGTCGAATAATTTATAGGAAAATAAAAATGGGCTTGTACACGCGCCCCAATGCAGCAGGTGAGAAAGAAAACTGGTGGGACCCACTGATTTTTAATTAAAGAAAAAAGGTTAAATTGCCTATTAATCTCAGCCACCCATTTCAATCAATCAACGCCTAGGATGTGTTCTCATGATACACAATAAGCAATGAGTACACCTGAACCATCCCCTATATATATATATATATATATATATATATATATATATATATATATATATATATATATAGGTAATGGTTCAAATGAAAATGAAAATTGGGCTTAAAGTGAAAATCGGGCACACATGCTGATTTAATCATAAAAAAAACAATGAGTCGTCCAAAAGGAAAAAAAAAAAGCAGGTCTAGAGACCTTCGTCTTCTTCCGCTTCCCAACCCAGCGTTTCTCCTTTCCTTCCTCTCTCTCCGATGGGCGATTTTCATCCGCCTAGCTGCGGAGTTGCTCATCAATCTTCCCTCGTCCGGGTACTTCTCTCTCTGTTTCATTCAGATTCGATCATTCTTCCCTTCCCTTTATCCTGCGATTGCTAGGGTTTTTAATTTTCCTCGATTTTCTGCTCCGAAACGTTTTGAAAAGGTTGGATCATTCATGTGATTGATCAGAATATGGTTGCGTTTAATTGTGCGAGTTCTCTATTCGTAATCATATTTGGACTTAATTTTGTGATTTCTATTGGATCGTACTCTAATTAGCCATATTTGTGGGTATATTCACACTCGGATTTTGGTTGTCCATCTTTGATGTTACGGTTCATATCAAAAATAGTCATTGCAGTGACTAGTTGGATGAAATATTGCACATTTGTGTCATATGTGTTGTTTGAAGGATCGTACTCCAATTAGCAAATTCAGAATCTGAGAGGATTGTTGGAAATTTAGGGTTTCTATTGCTTTGAGGCGTGAAAGATCACTATCTTTAAAGTGATATTTGTCCCCTTTAATTGCTGTTAGGGTTTCAGACAAATTCACCTCCCAGGATATAACAAAGCCCTATAAGAAATCTCAGACAGCAAATCTGAATTTCTTCTTGTTTTTATTCTATGAAAAAACTCTTTGTTTATAGAGGAAATGTTACTGAAAACTGTCAGACAGTTAATTCAGTTTTAACAGTTATTAGAAGTTGGGAAATCTCATCCAAAAGGAAGAGATCACAGCCATTGATCTATAACAGATCTGGACCATTCATCTATAACTGATTTAGACCACTTATTTCAGAAATTTCAGAAATTAGAAATAACTGAAACTAATTTATTTTAGTCTTATTTTTTGACTTTATCCAACAGTTATGGCAGTACATAGAAAGCATTGATTGATTCCTTTCTGAGTCGAACAATGTAGTCAAATTTTCAATTGATCTAATAGAATTACCAACCACTGAATTGAAGTGTACTGTTTCTTTGAACTGTAGTGTTGCCGTTTGGGGATTGTGAGTTTGATTGTTCTTCCTTAGTTTTGTCTTTTGTTGTTTTTTTTAATTTGCTTGGGTTATTTCTGAATTTGCTTGTGCTTGTGCTATTTCTTACTCTTTTCCTGCATACAGGGCAAAGGGGGCTTGCATACCTTTGTTTTTTTACCAGCGGCCTTTTATCCTGTTGGATACAAGACTGCCATTATTTTCCGACTGTTGAACATTCTGTTAAAATCAGTTATTGTAAAAGGACCAACAACTAAATGTTTCTTGATTTTGACTACTTGGATGATACATCAATGGAAAATGGAATTCATGAAGGGAAAAGGTTTTGACTGATTTATTGTTTTCATTTTTTAAGGATGAGATCAATTTGTGTGAAGTTATTTGCAAAATTAAACTGATGTGTAACTTTGTTTCAGTTCAATATTCAGTGTCCTCTAAAGACCATGGTCATCGGTGTAATGGAGATGTATTGTAGGCTGGGTATTTCTTAGGTGGAAAAGGTAAAAAATAAATGCAAAAGGATTTAAAGCCTATTAGCTTAAAATGGTAGAGCGATGTGTCATGCACAAAGATGCGGGTTCAAATCCCACATAGGCTATTTATGGTTGTCTTCTTTATGTTCTCGTTCATAAATAAGATTACAAAGTGAAAGACTAAGATGATAAAGTGCAAGAATAAAATGATAAACTCTACGAATAATAATATGAATTATATGAATAAGATTATGAAGTGCAAAATTAAGATTATAAAGTGCAAGAATAAAATGATGAAGTGTAAGAATTGTGAACTTTATAATATTATTTTTGCACTTTATAATTTTTTTTGTGAACTTAGTAATCTTTTTTATGTACTTTAATTTTTATCTCATGAACCTTATTAACGCAAAACAATTTACTCACCTAAAGCCTCAACGAACTCATTCGTTTGAGGCTTTGATTTTGGGTAGGCATCAAAGATTGATCCAACTAATCACAAGGTACATCTTGATTGTGTATATATACTAATACAAAAGACACTACTACATTTTTGGCCCTAATGTAACATTTTTTATGTAACATTTTTTATAAAGTGTTACCATATCTATCTATTGTAACATATTTGAACCTTTATTAGCAAATTGTTACATTAGCACAAAATATGTTACATTGGAGGTAACATCATTTAGAATAATGTAACACTTTTGCATATGCAACACCTTTTACATTCTATTGTAACACATGTTAAAAAAGTAAAAATTCTATATCAAGGTAAAAAAAATCTATAAAATAGAATAATTAAAATTTAAATATATAAATTTGCTTAAGGTGTCAATTAATATTTATGTCGCTTCCAATATAAATTTAATTTCCATGAATAACTATTTTAAATTTAATAATATTTTAAAATTTAAATTATTATTATTTTTTGTGTGGTTCCCTATTTTTTTTTCTTCACGAATCATAATTTAATCCACCTTCCTTTCTTTATATACATTTAAAAATCAAATTAAACTCCCTCAACCTTATTGTCTACTTAAAATTAGACTTACTTAAAAATTCCGTTGATAATTTTTAAAATCAATTTGAGATTTCTTATTAATTATTAAAATTTAGGAAATGAAATTACTTAAACATTTTTATATTAATTCTTGTTATTTTATCATAAAAGTATACTTAAAATTTAAATACTGATGTTTTTTACACAATTTATCACTTAAACATTGCAAATTTATATAACACAATTTATCACTACTACATATGGTGTTGTTTATGACATTTAAAAACTGATGTTTTTTACAAAAAATGCCATTAAAAATACCATTTATGGAATTTAACTACAAAAACATTGCAAATTTATATAACACAATTTATTTATTGCGTTTTGAAAACGTCATAAAATTTATCACATTTACAAAACGCTGCCTTATTAAAACTAAATTTTACGGACTCAAATTTATAAAGTTTGAAAAAAAGTTGTCGCCCATATCTGACTATTGGGGAATATTTCAGATTTTTTCAGTTAGGTTTTTTAAATGTCATAAGATTGGAGGCAATTTTTTTAGTCCAAAATTTTGGGCCAAATTATTGAGCGGCAAAGCTAAAAAAAAGAAAGAAAGAAGAAGCTTTAACCTAGATTCTTTCTCTCTATCGATTTAGTCCCGCCACTGCATCTCTCTTCTCTCTCCTGATTCATTCCCAAACCTGCGAATCAAGCTCACGTCGTGCCGGTAGCGCCCCAAGCTCACGTTGTGCTGGCAGCGCCCCAAGCTCACGTCGTCTCCTCCTCTAGCCTCCCTTGCCATCACTCTTGCACTCTCGCTCTCGGTCCACCCTCGCCAGATCTAGTGGGAAGGGAACACTAGTGAAAAGGGATGTTCAATTACAGTTTTTCCAAGGTCTAAGGTAAATCACAATCTTCTGTTTGCTAGTTATAACCTTCAATTGATAGAATTTGAAGGTTCTATCATTCTTCAATTTTTTCAAATCAGGACTCCGCCTGAGTGCGGCTCAACTCGACATGGTTGTCTCCGTGTGCTGCTGGTTCGCGTTCGAGAACAGGGATCGTTCGCTCTCTCTCTCTTCCTCAGATCTCCAGTGTTCTCCCTAACTTTATTTTGAGGTAACCTTATTAAACCCCTTTCTTTTCAATTCAGGAACTTGATAGTGTTTGGCTAGGTTTTGATTTAGGGAAATAGGGAGCTGGGAAGAGCGAGAGCCGGATTAGGGTTTGATTTCACGAAAATGGGAAAGTTTATTTTTTTGGTCGAATTTGCTGATTAGTTCATCTGAACTACTTAGCCTAGCTACTGTTTTTTTTTGGCAAAATCTGATTAGGTTGTCGAATTTGTTGATTAGCTTCTGCTTGTATCACAGACTCTACCAAATTTGTTGATCATTGTTTTGAAATTGTCACATATTAACATGGTTTATCGTAGTTGTTATTTTTATTCAGCATTCTCCTGAAATGTTATTCTTACACGCTGAGATAAAAGACATGAACACACTCCTGCACCTTTGAATTGTGATTTTTAGGCAGTGGACTTAGATTTGGTTTAAGAACTTGAGATGCGAAGTGAGCTTGACGCTTAGCTTGAACTCTTAGTTGGAATGGTGCAAGAGATGAGTTCTTTTTGTTTCTTAAATGTGATTAAGATTTAATCTTATTTTCTCTTGTTTTTGATGATCTGCATCAATTTGAACCCTTTTCTGGTTGATTTTCAGAAAATTTTTCTTAATGACGTTTTTTGTTTATTTGAACAGAAATATTCATGGAGAGTTGGATTCAAAAGCGGGGCAAGAACTCCTTGGAGAATTTGTCCAGAATAATATACTAGCTCATGTATGTCATTTCAGGTTGCAGACTCATTAGAGAGGGGCACTGAACATGAAGATGAGTACATGATCAGTGAAAAAGAGCTTCTTATCAATAAGTAAATGCATCATTAGTTTGTGAAGTCCTCAATTTTGTTTCATGTTGATGTGAATGTGTGTGTTTGTAGATCTTTTGCTAGGTTTATATCCATACTAAAAGACATGGGTGCCTTTAACTATGGGGAATTTGTCGTTGGAGTGAGGGTATGTGAGAACCATTTAGTAGCAGAGATACATTTGAACTGCCTAAACTTTATAACTTCGTATGGGAGAGAACCATTTATAACTTAGTAGATAAATAAACAAGATTAAAATTTAGTAGGAGAGATACATACAAAGCATTTTCTCTCATGCTTGTTATTGTGGTTTTGAGTTTTAACCATATAAAGCATTTTCTATTACAGTTTGAATTTCTAATTGTGATCTTCAATCTCAATGTTGTCTCTGCACGTGTCATTAACTTAATATTCAGTAAATAATTTTTTGGAGGCTTGATTACGTCTTTATAGTTGTATCTTTATTTAGGAAATGATCGATATTGGCCAGCTCATAATTTGCACAACCGAAAGTAAGTTGTTAGCAAAAACTTTCTATCAGAATGTTCCCTTACCTCCAGAGTAAACTTGTTATAATATTATCCTTGTGTGCTGTCTTACAACCTTGATAGGAAGGAAGTATTCCTTATTGACATTAATATGTGATAATGCCTTTGTTTTCATGACTTATTTTGATCTGTGATGAAAAAAAGTGTCATTTGTTTATTCTTTTTTTCCTTTATGTCATCAATGATTGAAAGAAAACAAACTGAAATTGTTTTTTTTTACAATATGCTCACAGAAACTACATTCAGAGCGCTGCAATGAGAAAAGGTATTTAATTTATGAGATCTGTCATCTGGTTTGTCATGCTTTTTATTTTTTCATGCTCATTATTTCTATTTGTCATGCTTCTTCATAAATGGGTTGGTTTGTCGCTCCATGTTGATTGCTTATAAAAGAGCTTATCTTCTCTCAATAACCGGGAACACATCTCAGCAACCGGGAACACATCTTCGGACTCTTGGCCAGCTTTCATCTGCAGCAACCAACTTGAAATTGGCGCAAGTAAGATGATAAACTCTTAACCTTTCAAGTTGCTTCTTTTTTTCTTCTTTAAATATAACATTTTTGTAAAAATAGAAAAGAATTGTTGTGTTATGGGTTTACACTTCAGGTGTTTTCGAAGAGAGAGAAGACCTACACATGTGTTTAAATCTAACAGCAGAAGTTCAATTGCTGTATAAGCTGACATGTTAAGAAAAGCAACTAGGCAGCTGTTTAGACTGAGAATGTTGATTAAATAGGCTATTATTGCATTTATTTCCATTGCTTCAATTGTTTCGGTTCATATTAGTATGTTGGCCAACCTACAAGAGGGGAAACTCAATCTTCTTGAGGATAAACAGGTATTCCTAATGCCTACTGCTTTTTCCTACTTATGTCTATTCCGCCTAAAAGGAGGCCTATTACTAAATTTCATATATAATGCTAAGACACTTATTTTCCTTTGTTTTACTCGAATGCCTCAGGATATGACTAATTCAGGCCTGCAGTATCTATGTAATGTAGCTGGAGGTACTGTAGATGGCATAAATGTTAAACTTTTCAAGGTCTGTTATAACATTATTTCCTTTTAATCTTATTTCTTGTTGTAGTTGATTCTACTCAGAAGTTCATTTGTAAAACTTGTTAAATGACATTGCCATTTTAGGATGTTGAATCTAAGCCTGAAGTCCAGCCAAAAGTTAAATACACTAAAAATCCTATCAAGGTTTGTTTATCCAAATGAGCAATTTGTGGCTCTTAAAAATCTTTATGAGTCTGTTTGTGATTCTTTGTTATTGATTTCTGGCTTTCATGTTCGACCTTTCTTTCCATGGTCTCTTATTCGTGTTGGGTGTTCTTGTTAATTGGAAGCATTGAGTAAAATGATCATTTTTTTTGTAGTTTGTTCCATTCTATATCTTTGAATACTTGTTCATTCAATCATTAATAGAATTCATCATTTTGTATAATTTCACTAAAAACTCGACTTCATTCATTTTATTTGATACAATGAGAAGATTGCAAATCTCTTTCTTGCCTAATCATAACTCATATGCGAATTTACTCCTATAAAATTTTATAGTTGCTATTTATCCTTTAGATTTTTTATTGTTGACTATATAATGTAATATTATTACATGTGGTACATAAGATTTCGTTTGGTTTGGGATGTTTATCTCTAGTTATGATTTCATTTGCTTCAAACTTATGATTCTTTGTTTCATGGTACTTGTTGATTTGTTTTGCTTGCAAGACCCCATGAAAGACATGTTAGTTATCTTTGAAATATGAAAAACTTAGCTATCTCCAAAGTTTGAAAAATAAAGGCAAATAATGTATGTCATGATAGCAAAGGAAAGACATATTTCAGAAGTTGATATGGAGTACACAACTGCTAATTTCCTAAAATCATATATAAGAAGATTGGTATTCAATCTATACATATTTAGGACTCAAGGTGATGCTACATTGTATTCTCTATCCAGCATATCCGTTTTTATTGTGTGGCAATGTTTCATTTTCTGAAATTTGTACTAGATTCAAATGTGTGATACTTGGTTGTAGTATATTGCCTCAGCACACCACCATTCTTGATTCTTTGGTATCTGAAATCCATTCCCCCCCCCCCCCACCAATCGGATATGCCTTTTATACATATTTAGAATCTGAAAAAATTGATTTGCATGAATTTTCAGGATGACATGCAAGGACAATCCAATCCGAAAACTGAAGAACATGCTTCTAGTTGATCCACATGGTTACGTTGGCGGTGAATCTTTTGTCGGCATTGAAATGTTTTTTTTTGTAAGACTTGCGTATATTTTGTAGATTTCATGTGGCTTTTGGGAAAACAATCATGTGGCCTCTAGATTTCATGACCTTGCTAACTAGTGCACAAGCAAATACTCAATGCACTATATCTTTTGGATTTTTAATTTGTTGAATGAAAGTTTTATTTTGTATAATTTTGCTTTATTACTTTTAGCTAATATATAATATATAATATATAATATGTAATATATAATATATAATATATAATAGGGTCCTAAATATCTATTGTAACAAATTTCATTGAAATGTAATACTTGAAAGTAAATGTAACATTATTCTTCAAATGTAACATTCTTATTTGGATGTAACATATTTTGTCAAAGGTAACCAACCCTATTTAGGTAACATTTACTTTGAAAATGTAACATTTTATGAAAATGTAACAATTTTGGTAGCAAATTTAACATATAATCTCATTAATCAACCAATGTTACATTAGCTAGTAGAAACTGTTACATTAGGTCAAATGCAACGACCGCAAATGTAATCCTCAAAAAGTGTTACCTTTTCCTCTAATGTAACATATTTAAGGTGTAATGTAATAACTTTGAGTGTTACATTAGGCCTATATATGTAGTAGTGAGAAGAAGCTCATAATAGTACTGCAATAATCAGTTCAGAAAAATTGATGCTTAATCCTTGGAAATTATTTGGGTTATTTTGGCAACTAGCACATTATGAATATCTAATTAGCTAACTAGCACCCAAACAAAATTAATTAACTAACCTAGCACCCTTCCCAAATTGACTATTAAGGTCAACGGTCAACCTGTTTGACCGTTGACCGGTCAGCGTTGACCGTTAATCGGCTCTTTTGGATTTTTTTTTAACCAACGATGCCACTTTTTTTTATGCCATTTTTTACCATGATGCAATTTTTTGCCGCTTTGATGCCATTTTTATTATATTTTATTTTCGCTTTGATGTCACTTTTCTAATGAAGTTATTGGATGACACTTTTTTAATGATACTTTTTTCAAACATTGATGACATTTTTTGTTTAATGTGATGTCACGTTGACTATTGATGCCATTTTTTTTTACTGTTGACTATTGATGACACTTTATTTATGTTAATTTTTTAATGATATTTTTTTACCGTGATGCCATATTTTTTCAAAGTAGTGTTATGATGACATTTTTTTCTTTAACGTGATGCAACATTTTCAAAGTAGTGTTTTGATCCCATTTTTCTAATGTAATTATTTGATGCCACTTTTTTTTTTATCAAATCGTTTGATGCCACTTTTTTAATTTAATCAATTGTATATCGATATATTTTCATCGATTCTACTTTTATTCACTGATGACACGTGTGTGATTACACTTCATTGATGTAATCACTTGTGGTGACATGTTTATTATATTTTTATTCATTGATGACATTTATGATTACACTTTATTGATCTCAATTATTTGTGATGACAATGTTTGTTGATGACATTTGTTAGTTAGGTATAGTATACTAAATTCATCTATGCAATTAAATTGACAATTGATTTCTCGTCATAATTTATTGAGGCAAATTACAGTACCATGAGGTGCCTTACATTGGATCTCGGTTGAGTGCATTTGCAATAGAGCTCCTCCAATATGAACCGAAATGTTTAACATATATAAACAAACAAGTGAAAACACATGCATACTAACAAGTTACAAATACAGCAATAACCATTAAAAAAAAAGTAAAGCGAATCAACACAGATAAGTTAAAAAAACAGCAACTTTACAAAGATAATCAGTAACTCATAACAGCAAATTATCAGCGCAAGAACTGACTTTTTTGTACCACAAAAAGACCGAATGGACTGAAAAGGGATCCAAGTAATATCTGGAGTATGATATTTGTGTACATATCAAATAAGAAAGTGCAACAATGCAACTTCTCAGCTCTTTCAGGTTAACATTCATGGGAATCACAGCAAGGAAGCCCAAGCACACCTATTGCCTGAAGTCAGGTTTACTAATGTCGTCGGCATCATCTGTTAGCATACCGTCTTCATTGAGGATCTGCACCTTCAACAACCTTCCATGACTCGCTCCATCTTCAATTAGGATGTGCCTTTGAATGACCAAAGTCGTTACCGTCTGCTCTCTTCGTTCCTTTGTCCAAGGTCACTTGTGGTTCAATTGTCACCATCTCTACATGCTTGATAACCAGTCTCCTGTGTTCTGAGGCTAACCATGCGAAAAAGGCAAGCATAAGAAACACGAAACTGATTCCGATGGACTAATTGTATAAGAAAATACGAAAGGGAGATAAGATGAAGAAAACACTTTATTCAATCATCATTAATCAACCATTTTGGCATCATAACAAGGTCCACAACTCAAAACATTGAAAAGCTACATTTCTTCACCTTGACATCAATATTGATGACCATGATATGAACATAGCAATTGTGCAGTCCTATCTTGCCTAACAAACTACCATATGAACATCTAAGACAACATAAACAGTAACACTTCCCTCACATCATCACCAATCCTTAAAAATCATTCCTAGACAGCCAAGATTAACTAATCAACTCTACTAGACATTTTGACAAACACTTGATATGCACTATGAATTTCCAAAAATCTACACGAATTTCCACTCTTCAAACCACTTCCAATCATCACTTTAGTTTCCAAATCACCAAATTTCTTATACAGATTAACAATAGCTGAAGGAACCCTTGCTTCACTCACCTGAACGGGAATCGTCCGTTCTTGCGAGGTGTGGCAATTGATTCCGGGGCCAACATCAAAGGAGACGGAGGCACCAGAGGACTTTGGGAGCCCGAGATCGGCGGTGAGATCGTAATCGCAACCAATAGCCACCACGACCTACTCAGCCATGATCGGTGGTGAGATTTCATACCGGATCTGAAGAAGAATCGAAAAGAACGAGGGCTAGGGGTCGAGAACGACAAACACAACCCAAGGGGTCGATGAACAAGGGAGGACAATCAAAAAGATCTGTTTGGAGGAGGACAATCTCACCGGGAGGGAGGGAGAAAGGAGCGACAACGAGGGAGGCAGAGCTAGGTCGATGAACGCGAGAGAGGAGAAGGGAATGGAGGCCATCGGAGTTGAAAGAGCTCGAAAAACGCAGGCGAGAGAGAGGGATATGGGAGAGAATGAATGGGAAAGAGGAAGGAACAAGGGCTTAATTAATTTTGAAGGGGTGTTAGCCTGGCCAATTTAATAAGTTAGGATGCTAATAGCCTAATTAAATTAGCAAAAGGTGATATTTCACCAAAATTTCTCAAATTATTTCATATTGCCCCATCTTTAATGTTGGCTTGCTACCTCATGTTACCTTATTTGCCTTTTGATTAGGTCCACTTTCACCGTCTTATGTGTCACTTTATGAGTTGAATTCTAAATTTGACCTATTTTTTCTATATAGAGAGAAATGGAAGTACAAAAATAATATACTCTAGTGACATTTTAGTATACAAGTGTGCAAAAATAAGAGAACTTCTTGCTTGTCATTGAGAGAATTTGCCATCAAAAAGCTCTATTTGAAAAAGTGAGAATGGACCATGAATTGGGGAAAGAATCACATACCTGCACAGCAAAAATCAACCCTTCAAATCATCTTCTAACATCTAAAAAATTACAGCAAACAACTCTATGAATTTTAGTGAACACCTATCCACAAACAGGAAGCAATTCCCGACAAGTTTATCGAAATTCCAAATCTATGCTCACTTAAAGATCCAATCGGATGCCTTTGCAGTTTGAAAGATTATAAAAAAGGGGGTTTTCTAGTTCTTTTCTTCCATTAATCATCCAAGTACATTTCATCAGAAAATAAGCTTGCATTAACAACAAAAAGAGGGGAAATGAAGTTTACACAGTATGAAGAAAAACTTGATTAATATGAACAGAGGAGAATGCAGGTTGGAGATGCACCTAGTGCAAGCTTTTCTCATGCTCAGAGAATTATCAAACTTAAAAAATGATCAAAAATTTCATATTATCACTTTGTTCTTTTTATCCATGCACTTCTTTATATTAAATATGCACTATTAAACCTTGTATATGCACATTGTCTATCTAATGTTGCAAAAGATTATGTTAGGTTCGCAACTAGCAACTTAGTTAATAAAATGTCAGGACGCTACCATGTCACTATGACTAGCAAGCTGCAAAGAATGAACTAACCGGTCAAAACAAGTACCAAAACATGAATACTAACTACTAAACTATTCACGATGTTCAAACTACTACAATCTCACGAGGACTGAATTTCTTTTATAGAAATAACATATCATGGAATAAAAGAGATCCCCATTACTTGAGGTATGCAATATTTATCCAACTTGAGCTTTGAGGAACTTAGGGTTCTTTAAAATATTTGCTAATGCAGAAACTCAAAATGAAAGTTTATGAATCTGCACCGTGAACAAAATTCCACAATCAACGAACAATTTACTATATGTAATTTCTGATCAATCAAATAGGTGGACATGTCAATTACACCATCTATTGGTCAATTTACCGTATGTAATTAAGTTATTTATGCACAATACAATTTTATGCATGCATTTCATAATCTTATTTTTGCACATTTTAATAATAATCACGTTGATGTCTCTAAAGTAGCCATGTTTTTATGCACATTTTAGTTCCATATTCTATACACATTACATATTTTAGGGTTGGGAATATGTCGAATTTATGTAGTTTATGTTAATTTGTCAGAAATAGAGATCTACATAAGTTTCTGTTTAATATTGCAGAATATGGAGCCATTTCGGGGGAAAACCAAGAAGTCAAGACGGAGGACACATTTTACTCTATATCGACTAGTCTTCGTCAATATCGACAAAGACATGTCCGGACACTGCACTGATCGAGGAGCCCATGTCGAGAAGTTGAAGACGAGCCAACCCGACTCCAGCACTTTCCTCGAGATCGAATTACTTACTCGATGTCGACAAAGCCCCGAAGACCATGCCCGGAGTCGAGGAGATGCCCACCCGAGGATGCCGAGGAGAAACTACTCGACCTGGCTAGGCACCCGGACACCACAACTCGATGTCGAGGACTTTCCTCGAGATCGATGAATTCCAGAGCACACATCCGAGCCAGTCCGAGGAAGAGCTGCTCGACGTCACCAGGCCGAGCTATGTCCGACATTGTTACTCGAGATCGAGTATATAACTCGAGATCGAGGAGATTTGTGAGCTAGCATCCGAGCCACATCGAGCAAGGGTTACCCGAGATGTCGAGCCACTGAAGTCGACAAGACCCTGTTGCTCGAGATCGAGGAAAACTCCTCGAGATCGAGGAAAACTCCTAGAGACGCATAACGCGGTTTGGGCAGTCCTACTCGGGTTGGGATTCCTTGGGGCCGAAGATTGTCGAGTCTATCCGATTCTATCAAGATACATCATGGAGAAGAAGATATATCCTCTTGAAGACTTTTAGATATAAGTTTCTTTTTAGATTTAATTATGTTGTTACATTTATTTATCTTTAATGCTTTAGATATAGATTTAGATATAGATATAGATATTCTATCCTTGAATAGCAAGGAGTAGAAGGTTACAAATAAAGCCCAGGGGGCTGATTTTAGATCATTCAATTCAGAAGCTAGAGAAGTAGTTCACAGAGACGGTTTAGGAGTTCAGGGGTTTTAGGGTTTTGGCGTTCAACGAGAGTTGGATCGCCGGGATTGTAAAGTCTTTGAATTTAGTTTAATGCAAGTTGTTATTTCCTTTCAATCAATGTCTGAGGTTGCAATGAAGCGCGAGTAGTCCACCCACTTCTAGGGTTGGGGCGAGCCCGACGATAGCCATGCATGTTTGAGGTAAAAGATCCGACATTTATCATGTTTTGAGCATCTGCTACTTGTTATGTGTTTATTACCCATCTAATGGAGGTCCATGCTAACAACTTGGATTGTAAACAAAAAATCGGTAGAGATAATTAGGGTTTCTTGAAAGAGTTGTCTAATTGTTGGAAAAGGCGAAAGGTTGATCCTTTGATGCGAATTACAGGATTATCTGTTTTATCTCTGCCTTATGCATGCTTGGTTATCGTTGATGCAAACCCCAATCTTGGAAGTCTTTTACATACAGTTTAGTTCGAAATCCCAAAGCATTTGTTTTACTTTATTTCGTTTTAGTTTTCTGTCTTCCTCGAGATCGACTAGCAATCCTCGATCTCAAGTTACTGATTTTCGATCCAGCATCGACGTAGCTTCTGTGTGCAAGTGATTGACAAGAGCCAACCCGACGTCGACGACCCTACTCGATCTCGAGTAAACCGTTGTCGAGATCGACCAAAACCGCCGGGAGTTGCTGCTGCGCTGTTCGACTGTCCGATCTTCTGTCGAGTAACTGTACTCGAGATCTAGGACCCCTGTTGTCGACCACTTCTGTGAGATTTCTCCGCTGCCTAGGATCCGCTAACACGCTTCCTCGTGGATCGATCCTGACTTCCCACTGCTGCATCGGGAGGAAGTCTTCTAATCATTTGCAAGGAACGGAATATGGTTTGCTTTTATTTATATTTCAATTTGCATTCTCGATTTCCTCCTACAACAAATTGGCGCCGTTGCCGGGGAAGCTATCATTCGCGCCTTAGGTAGTTAAATCTCACGTCTACTTCGAGTTACTTTACAGGTGTATGCGCCGTTCTGGTCAACCACCTGAGTTTGACGGCTTAGATGAACCGGAGCGCCTTTTACACATCAGAGCTAAACTGCAAAGAGCCATGGCGGCCGCAGAAACACAAGAACAGCTTATTGAAAGGCTTACAAGGGAACTAGCCGCAAGGGATGCTACTATCGCTGCTGAGAGAGCTGGAAGGGAACAAGAAGCTGAGCGCGCGAGGCAAGCAGAAGCTGAGCTTGCCCAATACTCAACCACTGCAGAGGATTATATGCATCCAACTCTCGTCGCGCCTGAATCGGCGATTCTAATCCCTAAAAACTCTTTTGAAATTCGCACTCAATTTCTTATAGAGGTTAAGAATAATGCTTTTTATGGCAAATTTAATGAGTGTCCTCTTGAACATATTACCAATTTTTCTGACATGTGCCGTACTCTTGCTGAAGGTACAACTCTAGAATATGTCAAGATGAAGGCTTTTCGCTGGTCTCTCGCTGGACCTGCACTGAATTGGCTCGAAAGGCTGAAACCAAGATCACTCACAACATGGACCCAAGTAGAGCAAGAGTTTCTGAACAAATTCTTCCCTCCCGCCAAAACAGCACTCCTCCGCCAAAAAATCACAGCCTTCAAACAGAAGCCTGGGGAACCGCTACAAAGAACTGCTGCGATCTTGCCCTACTCATG
The DNA here is from genome assembly GCA_963922045.1 of Persicaria maculosa. Classification (NCBI taxonomy): domain Eukaryota; kingdom Viridiplantae; phylum Streptophyta; class Magnoliopsida; order Caryophyllales; family Polygonaceae; genus Persicaria; species Persicaria maculosa. Next base: position 31,613,440 of record OY998251.1, on the reverse strand, counting down.
GACAGCCACCCTACGTCATTCAGGAGATCTTCTTCAACTCTCTTGACCAAGTCACTAAGGACAGAATCAACCAGTATACTCGCTATGAGTATCTGACGATGCCCCCAATTGACGTCTGGGGTGTGCTGGACAAGCTCACCAATTATGACAACAAATATAGGTCTACTGTAAACTATGAGGAGAACGCCTATGCCAGGCCAGCACCATCTATGCCACTCTATGAGCCAGCAAAGGAGATTGACCCGAATGTCAGGGAGCAGTTCTACAGAGATCAGAATCGCAAGCTCCTCAAGCAAGTCAAATACCTATCTGTCAATCAGCCTTGCATCGAATGCGGATCACAGCGGCACACCACTACCGAGTGCCCACACACTGAGCAAGTCAGGATGGCGGAAACACATGAAGAGGTAGCCTACGCTGGGGGTCCCAATCGCTACATGGGAGATCAAAGGTTCTATCAACCACAGTGGAACCAAGGTCCTCCTAGGAACCCCCAGCCATACAGAGCTCCAGGACATCCAGAAAGGGATCAGAAGAAGGATGATTTACAGCTCATCCTTGACGAGATGCGCCGGAATCAAGGCACCATCAACAATCAGTTCCAGAATATCAATGCAAAATTTGGGGAGCTTGACATCTAGAAAAGGGGAATAGAGACCCAGATGGGTCAAATCGCTGCACAGATCCCACGACCATCCGGATAGCTCCCTAGGCAAACAGAACCAAATCCTAAAGGGAAGACCGGACACGTCGCAGCTATCAAACTCAGAAGTGGGCATCAATTACACAAGCCAGAGATCGGGAAACATCAACATCAAGGCAGAGCAGCAACTCGACACAGAGCAGGATCAACTCGATCTCGAGGAACCTTTACTCGATCTTGACAAAACTCTCGTCGACACAGACCAGAAGCCTAGCTCGGACTCCACTGCGAAGCCCAGCAACTCGTGGTCGACAACCCAAGTCGAGATCGAGGAAACACTGGTCGAGATCGAGGAGAAAGTGGCCGACTTCGACAACTCTGCAACTCCTCCGACATCTGATCTGGCTCCGAAGCAGAAAAAGCCACTGCCTTTCCCTTCCAAAGCACAGAAAGACCCCACTACAGGTAGGTTTAACCGTTTTGTTAATATGCTGCAAGAACTAAACGTCTCTATTCCTTTTACAGAAGCCCTGCAAGAGATGCCTCGATATGTCAAATTTCTGAAGGAAATCCTGAGCAAGAAGCGATCCATCTCAGAAATCGCAGGTGAATGCAAAGTACTCCACTTCCCTGAAAAGAGACCTGACCCTGGTAAGTTTTCTGTTACTATGGGTTTTGGACAATATAAATATGAGTCTCTGTGTGATTTAGGAGCAAGTGTGAGCATCATGCCCTTATCAATCTGGCGGAAGGTAAAAATAGGATGCATAGAGCCTGTGGATGCCAAGCTATACATGGCAAACAATACAGTGGTCATCCCTACAGGTATAGTTGAGAATGTCCCCGTCCAGGTTGGTAAATTCTTTGTTCCAGCAGATTTCCTTATTATAGATTGTGCTGAAGATCCTACTAGCCCTATTATTCTTGGTAGACCATTCTTAGCTACTGCAGATGCCAAAATTAGTGTTAAGAATCGATCGCTCACCTTCACCATAGGCGATGAGGTTTTAGATTTCTTTTTTGGCCCTGCAAAAGAGGAAATTTCATGGCTAGAGGTAAAAAGCATCAGCAACCACGGGACCAAGCAATCGACGGAGGAAAGCACCAGCACTGTACTCGAGATCGACAAAGCTTCCTCGATCTCGACTAACCCTCTACTCGATCTCGACCAAAGCTCGTCGATATCGACTTCCTCTGCTGAGCCACAGACTTTCCCAGAGCCTAAGTATGGGGTCCCTGTACTCGATATCGTCCAGCCATACTCGATATCGACTAACCCCAAGCCCGAAGATTTCTCTTTTGGGTCCGAAAAGGTAAGTTCAGGTATGAATTCTACTCCTCCTCAGTCCATTAAGAAAATTATCAGTAATTTAAGGGGAGGTAAGGCCCCGTGGCGAGAGAATCTGCGAAATCTAAGAGCTAGAAGGAAGAAGAAGAAAGAGAAGGAAGAATATGCAGGCAACCACCTGTCAGCTGAGCTTGCATACTACAATCAGGACCTAGATGATCCAGAAGAAGGACCAAGCATGAAAGGGCCCCACACTAATGGTTCTTGAGCGCAAATGGAGAAGTCGGCCTAGCGACTCTAAAATCTAGAGCATGTATATAAAACTTTATGAATTTAGGGACTTTTGAACTTTTTGGTTTTGGTTTTGGTTTTTGGTTTTGTTTGGTTTAGAATACTTCATGTGGAAAGTCTTGTTTTTGTGTGCAATCTAACACCTTTAGGTCGGCAAACATAAAAGGATCGCAAAAGGTGGAAAGAAGAAGTTCCTGAAAAACAGTCAGAATCGACGAAGGCCAAGTCGACAACGACAAAGAGGAGCAGCCCAGACACTCCTCGATATCGAGTAGGCCAACTCGATATCGACCAAGCCCAGAAGCTCCTCGACTTCAGAAATCCACTAGACGTAGACAAGCCTCCTCGAGATCGAGTTTTGTACTCGAGATCGACAAAAACCAGTTACTCGACATGCACTGATCCGCCCTCCTCGATGTGTTATTTGGTGAGTTCCTTCCTTTACTCTTGTTTTTATTTGATTTTATACAGTAGGGACACTGTATATTTTAAGTATGGGGTGGGGGAAGGGCTCATTATCATTATTATATGTTTTAGTCTTGCTTTTGGTTTTACATGGTGAAATTTTAATTTTTATGTTATGCATTCATGTTTAAAATTTTATGCATTTTAGTCTTTTGTCATATTTTAGTCTTGTTTTTATTTGCATAGAAAAAAAAAATAATAATAATAATAGAAAATGTCAAAAAAAAAATAAAAGAAAAAAATGCATGTTTAAATTTTTGCACCCTAACTTAGATGTCCTATGATGATGAATAATGATTGACATGATCATGTAAATCCTATGGCATGTTTGGAAGGTTTAGCCTAAGTCCTCAAAATTGTTTTTTTGTGGATTGTGAACTTGTGATGAAATTGAGCACATATGATCATAAGCTAAAGGTTAAAATCCAACAAAAATTGTCCTAGTGAGAATTTTGGCCTTATAGGGAGAACATTAAAAAATCCCCCTGCTTTCTTGAGTGTATTTACTCTTCCTATGCATCTCTAAATGTTGTGATAGTTATTTAAAGCCAATGCATTTATATGTCTATGTAAATGAGAATTAAATGATGGAGACACCTTTTAAGCCAATTTTATCCTCTCTTTACCTACCCTGCATTAATATTAGCCTGAGACTTTTATTTTAAACTCCACAAAATTATCCTTAGCCAAATTGAGCCTGACCTCCATTTGGGAATTAAGACTTAGAGTTGGTTGAAATAATGATTTGTGGAAGGAATGAGCTTATGTTTCATTTCAAGTAGGAAGGATTATTGAAATTGTTAAGATATGGGTTGGTTTTATATTTTTATCTTGCTATGCATATTACGTAAAAGGATTTTTGGCTCACCCTATAAATGCACTAGTGTTATTTTATGTTATTTTTGTTTCAAAAAAAAAATCGAAAAAAAGAAGAGAAAAAGTATATATGTTTGTGAATAAAGTGCATGAGCCCAATTTACCTTATTTCTTTCATTATTCGCAAGATACATACTTTCGAGAGGTTAAGGAAGTTTGAAAGGTTACATACTTTATTGAGATAAGTTGGAGAGTTTGGTTGATGCATATGATTGAGAGTTATGGTTTGGTTGAGTTGTGTTGGAGATTTAGGAGTCTTGATTCCCGAATTTTAGTAAGCACCAGATGGCCAAATAATTCCATGCCCTTATATTTCTTACCGAACCCCATTACAACCCCGCCGAATGGAATCTTCTTTGAAGACTTCTATTGTGCGAAGTCCTCCTGATAATTCTTGTTGCATTTGCATAATTGGTTGCGAAGTGGATTCATTTTAAATTGCAAGGTTTATGAGATTGTATATGGAATTGAGTTGAGAGTTGATCTACATAGCCTGAACACATTTAAGAGTTGAGTGTAAACACATTATCCCTGTGAGGTTGGATTTATATTGCCTATGCCTAAGGATCGCTCATATATGTGTGATGACGTTAAATTCACTTGTCTTACATTGCTACTAACTGAGATGTTACTTTTGACAAAAGGCGAAGACTTGAAGGATGTGTTGTAGGTCTTGGTTATTGTTTGGTTATTGCTTGAGGACAAGCAAGTCTAAGTATGAGGTGATTTGATATCTCTAAAGTAGCCATGTTTTTATGCACATTTTAGTTCCATATTCTATACACATTACATATTTTAGGGTTGGGAATATGTCGAATTTATGTAGTTTATGTTAATTTGTCAGAAATAGAGATCTACATAAGTTTCTGTTTAATATTGCAGAATATGGAGCCATTTCGGGGGAAAACCAAGAAGTCAAGACGGAGGACACATTTTACTCTATATCAACTAGTCTTCTTCGATATCGACAAACACATGTCCGGACACTGCACTGATCGAGGAGCCCATGTCGAGAAGCTGAAGACGAGCCAACCCGACTCCAGCACTTTCCTCGAGATCGAGTTACTTACTCGATGTCGACAAAGCCCCGAAGACCATGCGCGGAGTCGAGGAGAAGCCCACCCGAGGATGCCGAGGAGAAACTACCCGACCTGGCTAGGCACCCGGACACCACAACTCGATGTCGAGGACTTTCCTCGAGATCGACGAATTCCAGAGCACACATCCGAGCCAGTCCGAGGAAGAGCTGCTCGACGTCACCAGGCCGAGCTATGTCCGACACTGTTACTCGAGATCGAGTATATAACTCGAGATCGAGGAGATTTGTGAGCTAGCGTCCGAGCCACATCGAGCAAGGGTTACCCGAGATGCTGAGCCACTGAAGTCGACAAGACCCTGTTACCCGAGATCGAGGAAAACTCCTCGAGATCGAGGAAATCTTCCGGAGACGCGTAACGCGGTTTGGGTAGTCCTACTCGGATTGGGATTCCTTGGGGCCGAAGATTGCCGAGTCTATCCGATTCTATCAAGATACATCATGGAGAAGAAGATTTATCCACTTGAAGACTTTTAGATATAAGTTCCTTTTTAGATTTAATTATGTTGTTACATTTATTTATCTTTAATGCTTTAGATATAGATTTAGATATAGATATAGATATTCTATCCTTGAATAGCAAGGAGTAGAAGGCTATAAATAAAGCCCAGGGGGCTGATTTTAGATCATTCAATTCAGAAGCTAGAGAAGTAGTTCACAGAGACGGTTTAGGAGTTCAGAGGTTTTAGGGTTTTGGCGTTCAATGAGAGTTGGATCGCCGGGATTGTTAAGTCTTTGAATTTAGTTTAATGCAAGTTGTTATTTCCTTTCAATCAATGTCTGAGGTTGCAATGAAGCGCGAGTAGTCCACCAACTTCTAGGTTTGGGGCGAGCCCGACGTTAGCCATGCATGTTTGAGGTAAAAGATCCGACATTTATCATGTTTTGAGCATCTGCTACTTGTTATGTGTTTATTACCCATCTAATGGAGGTCTATGCTAACAACTTGGATTGTAAACATAAAATCGGTAGAGATAATTAGGGTTTCTTGAAAGAGTTGTCTAATTGTTGGAAAAGGCGAAAGCTTGATCCTTTGATGCGAATTACATGATTATCTGTTTTATCTCTGCCTTATGCATGCTTGGTTATCGTTGATGCAAACCCCAATCTTGGAAGTCTTTTACATACAGTTTAGTTCGAAATCCCAAAGCATTTGTTTTACTTTATTTCGTTTTAGTTTTCTGTCTTTCTCGAGATCGACTAGCACTCCTCGATCTCGAGTTACTGATTTTCGATCTAGTATCGCCGTAGCTTCTGTGTGCAAGTGATCGACAAGAGCCAACCCGACGTCGACGATCTCGAGTAAACCCTTGTCGAGATCGACCAAAACCGCCGGGAGTTGCTGCTGCGCTGTTCGACTGTCCGATCTTCTGTCGAGTAACTGTACTCGAGATCTAGGACCCCTGTTGTCGACCACTTCTGAGAGATTTCTCTGCTGCCTAGGATCCGCTGACACGCTTCCTCGTGGATCGATCCTGACTTCCCACTGCTGCATCGGGAGGAAGTCTTGTAATCATTTGCAAGGAACGAAATCTGGTTTGCTTTTATTTATATTTCAATTTGCATCCTCGATTTCCTCCTACAACACACGCACCTTACAATTCCAGTAACTTAATCACCTGATAGACCAACTGAATACTATGTAGAAGCTGAAAACGTATTTAGTATGAATAAAGAATCAAATATGTGACAAGATCTCAACATTTTAAATTTAGTAACTTTCTCAGTTTATTTGGGTTGTTAAGTTATATCTTATGGCCAAATCCATATGTTTCTACCAATTCAACAACAAAATACATTAAACCAAGAGACCAAACTCACAAACAAAAAGCATTAAGTGGTTAATACCCACTAAGACCTAGAAATGCATAGTGGCGTGATAATTAATAAATATAGGGTTTTGCTTCTTGGTGCCTCTCTATAGTTGTTCCTTTGATCTCTGAAAGATGTATTGGTCTTCCGATACCAGTCTTCCCCCTATCTCTCATAGTTCCTTTGGTATTTGCTCCTCTCTCGGATAAACACACTTTGCATATGTCTTATTGGCTCCTTAGACCAAACTAGCCACTTCAATTACATAAAGGGAGGGAAATGGATGGGGAAGGGAGAATAAAAGATCAGAAGCCAACTAGTAGACATATGATACTAATCTCAGACATGAGCAAAAAGGATAGCAACTAGTAGACACACTTTCCTGGAATGCTGAGCAAAATGAACTAGCAGTTCCTCCTTTATATGATGATTGTGTCTTGGAACAACTTTTGCATGCAAATCACAGGCATGCAAGTCAGAGATAACCAATCATTCAATCACATGCTGAATATTTATTCACAACCACGGATCAAATATCAACAGAAGATTCTACAAACAACATGTTTAAAAACTGGAAACTTAGCTACTAATCAGCTCAGATTAAAAACAAGAGTGTCAAGAAAGAATCTGTAAACACTAACTCTCTCACACTAAACAAAGTCATAAGGCAAAAAAACTATGGAAAAGAAACAAACAACCCTCTCCACATGTTGAGTACTATGTTTCTTGCCTTACATATTTGGATCCATTCAATTGGTAAAATCAAACCATCAAATAAAACTTTAGATCATCAGTAACAGAAGAGAAAATGTGAAATAAACATATCACTTGTTGTTTCCCCTAAATATTATATACATTGGAGTAATGCTTTTGTGCCAATGTGAAAGCATCTAGCTTGTCAACTGAATCCCTATGTTAAAGAACAATCCAAAAAGATCAATTCAATCTAGAACAAATATGATTTTTCTCAATCTACACAACTCGAATTCTAATTTCCCAAATGCAGTCACAGAGGCGAATTCCAGTTCCTCGAAAAATAAACATCAATAAAATCTCATATGTGATAATACCTAAATGCAATCGAACAAAAACAATCAAATAAACGAATCAAAACTGTTAGGGTAGAGAACAGAAACCTGTTTGTCAAGATTCATTCTCATATAACCTCTAACAATCAATTACCATCCTCACAAAGTTACATTTGCCATCAAATCCATGTCTGCGAATAAAAGCAGCATCTCGCACAAAAAGAGGGTTATGCAAAAACAATTTCTTGTGTAACGTAGCAATAATAATCAAGATGACTTTTATGCACATGGTCAAGTAGAGGTAAAAGATATAGCGGTGGGCTATATTTGGGCAATGTGGTACTAAATCCAAGGAGAAGCGTCTCAAAATTTCTTTCTTGCTTTAATGCACTTTCTCCCTTCATATGATATTTCCACGTTCCTCATCCTCTCATAATAACACTCTTTGCTTTTTTCACTGATATGTTTTTACCTATCTAACCTTAGCACTGCCTTCTCGCGAGTCGCAAACATGGGTGTCATGAATAGTCCCAGATACTTAGTACTTCAGACTCCTCACATTATGTTGCATCTTGCGGAACTGACTCCTCACCTTATGCTACGGCGATCTTGCTTGATCGAATGTGAGAAGTCGACGTCGACCAGTTTGGTCGAAATCGAGCAGTGACAGAAAGTAAAAACGAATGCAAACTTCAAATCTAAACCGATGGATGAAAGAGAACTTCCAAGATTGGGATTTGCAACAACAATTACCATGAAAGCGGATTATAAATCATAAAAGGCGGTGACTTTATCGATAAAAGAGAAGGCTTTCACCTAATCTGGCAAGTAGGAATATAGATCTTGCGATAAATAACCCTAATTGCATCTATTCCTTTTCATAATTAGAATTTATAACCTTCCGAATAGAAATCTTAATTACTACCCAAGTTTCCCAACATGAGTTCTTCAATTTCTCTATCAAAGATGAAGCACATGGAATAGAAATAAGATAACGATAAAATACCTCCTTTTGCAATCGCTAATCCACCAACATGGCTCTCGTTGGACCCACCCCAACCCTAGAAGTAGGTGGACTACTCGCGCCTCATCATAGCGATTGACATCATTGAATGAAAAGAAATAACTTGCATAAACTAAATTCAAAGTATTTACAATCCCGGGACTCAAACTTTCGTAGAATGCCAAAACCCTAAAACCTTTGAACTCCTAAACTCTATGTGGAACTACTTCTCTGAAATTGAATGAATTAAAATCAGCCCCAAGGGCTTTATTTATAAGGCTTAATCCTTGCTAATCAAGGAAAGCAATCTATATATACTTCTAAAGATAAAAATAAATAAAGATAAAGCATTAAATCTAAAAGGAAACATCTAAATATCTCTTGACATTAATGAATAATCTTCTCTCCTTGGATAAATCTTGATAGACTTGATAGACTCGGACCTCTTTCGCAACCAAGAAATCCAAGTCAACTTCGGACAGGCCCAACATTCTCGCGGCCCGGAAATCTTTTTGGTCAATTTTGACCAATTTGGTAGATATCGAGGAGTTTTGTCGATCTCGTCGTCACTGGGCTTTCTCGAGCAGCTTCTCCTCGGATCCTCGAACTCGGGTAGCTGCTGGGTTTGGTCATTATCGAGCAAACAAGTCGATATCGAGGAAAGTCTGGATTGAGTTGTCTTCTCTTCTCAGCTTCTCGATCTGGCTTCCTCGACCAGGCTTTGCTTCATAATTTTGGTCGATATCGAGGAACTCTCCTCGAAATCGAGTAAATCTCAGCTTCTTTCTTCTCTTCTTGGTTTTGTCTTGGAATGGCTCCAAATTCTGCAATATTAAACCAAAACTTATGTAGACCTCTATTTCTTGCAAATAAGCATATGTTACATAAATTCAACATATTCCCAGCCCGAAATATATAAAGTATATAGAATAAGGAGCTAAAATGTGCATAAAAACATGGCTATTTTAGTGGACATCATCAAGACCCCGTTATAGGATAGTGGAGTCAGGTTCGTCCTCAGAAGAGAAGTAAACCGTTCTAGGTTTAGTTGTGATAACTCCCTCCCTTGATGAAAATCGGAATAACGTTTCAAAGGCCTTGACAAGATGTTTGTGTCAAAGGTCTTGGAGCTCTAACAGTTGATGAAATCCAAAACCTGTTCTATATGTCCGAATATTATTTCATATTATATACTTCCTTTATATTATATATATGTGTAACTAATCTTTTAGGAAGTTTTTCGAATTATTTCCTTCCTTGTGATACGTGTTGAGAAAGTTCAAATCAGAAATATCATGGCTTCAAAGTTTCCAAGTTTAGAAGATCTCGAAGATGGCCATGATCTAGAATAGCCGTTGGAGAAGATTCCTGGCGCCGATTTGTCTCAATAAATAGAGAAGGAAGATGAAGACAGAAGATATAAGTGCTACACAAGCTTTCATTCATTCAAGCGAGATTTGTCTTCCAAGTGTACTCTCTGCTAGCGCTCAAGAGTTTGTTGTTTTATTTCAAAGCCTTTGAGAGTCACTGTGAGCTTATAGGATATATTCATTTATAGTGTTACTCGAGAGTTTGTAACTCAGGAAGTTGCACTAGGCTATTGATTTGTGAGAGTAAGAGGATTGTACTAGATAGCTGAGAGAGGTGGGGCTCTTCTAGATTGGTCTAGGACTCCAAGGGAACGTGAGTTGACTAGATTGCAATTGTATAGGAGAGAGGCTTCTCGGTGAGCTATTAGGATCCTAAGGTAAGCGAATCACTAAAGCCTTTTGAATCCTAGGGTTGTGGAAGAACCCTAGGCGGGGACGTAGGCCAAGTTCGTGCCGAACCTCGTAAACAATTACTCGTGTCCTTTATCTATTGCTTTACCTTATTTCCGCACTTGGTTGGATTGTCTAACTTTGTGATTCAGGTTTAATCTCAAAGGGTTTTATACGAGCTCCAAAAGTCTTGAGACTTTCTGCGAAAAACGGGCATACTCTATTCAACCCCCCTTCTAGAGTATTTCTATATTACCTTGTTTTATATTATCGAACCTTCAATTGGTATCAGAGCTCTTCTCACTGCTTTTGATCTAACAATCTTGTGAGTTTTCGATCATGTCTGGTGAAGCAAGCGGAGGATTTGCACAGGGAAGGTCCACGAGCAGACCACCACTCTTTGTAGGAAACAACTTTGTCCACTGGAGATCTTTGATGAAGATGTTCATCATAGACCAAGATCTAGAGCTTTGGAACATTATAGAGAATGGTCCGAAGATTCCAGAGAAAGATGGACCAAATGATACCAAAGTTGCAAAGAAGGAGTCTGAATACAACCAAGCAGATCTTGAAATCGTCTCCAAAAACTATAGGGCTATTAACTTACTTTATTGTGGTCTTAACACTGATGAGTTTAACCGTATTTCATCTTGTAGGTCAGCTAAAGAGATTTGGGACAAACTGGTCATCACCTATGAAGGAACGAGCCAAGTGAAAGACACCAAGATCAGCATCTTCCTTCGAAAGTATGAGCGCTTCAAGATGAAGTCTGATGAGTCAATCAAGGCCATGTTCACACGATTCACAGAAATCACCAACAACCTTGACTCTCTCGACAAGAGCTTCACCAACGTTGAGAAAGTGAGGAAGATACTGAGGTGCCTCCCAAAAGAGAAATGGGGTCCAAAAGTAACAGTTATAGAAGAAGCACAGGACCTCACCACTCTACCCCTTGATGACCTTCTTGGGAACTGATCACGCATGAGATGATCCTTAATGAAGACGATGGAGAACTTCCAGCTAGCACTAAGAACTTGGCACTCAAGTCTAAGAGGGATGAGCCTAAAGATGGATCTGATTCTGAAGATGAGGATGACGATGAGGATGATCCTTTTGCTCTTATCACAAGAGGCCTTGCTCGAATTCTCAAAATGAAGAAGCAATTCAACAACAAGGATGGATCAGAGTCTTCAAAATTTGGAGGTAAGCCTCAAAAGACAAAGAGCCAGTCCAAGAAGGGTGACAAATGGAAGAAGAAAGCCATGGTGGCAACTTGGAGCGATTCTGATTCTGACTCCGATGATGAGAAGGCCAATATTTGTCTTATGGCCTCAGAAGATGAATCCCACGATGAAAAGCTTGAAGCTACTGTAAGAGAACTTATGGCAAGTCCAAAAGAGGTATTATCGGAATTCCTTTCCAATATGATTGCCAATGAAGAGAAACTTATTGCCCAAACTAACATTCTTATTAAGAGAACTGTGGACCAGGAAAGAACTATTGAGGATCTGTCTATGAGGGTCAAAGGTCTTGAAGCTTCTTATTCAGGTCTTGACATTAAATTCAAGACGCTTGACTAAGAGAAATCTGAACTCAAGCAAGATCTCTCCTCTCTAAGAAATGAGCATCATGACTTAGAGAACGAGAAGATCTCCCTGAATAAGAAGATTCAAGACCAACAGACAGCCCTCATAAGTTTTACCAAATCCAAAGGCACTCTCGATAGGATGTTGGGTGAGCAACAAAGTTCTCTAAACAAAAGTGGTATTGGTTACAATCCAAGGTTTTTAAAGAAGCAACACATTACCACTTTTGTAAAGGCAAAAGGAAGCAGAACCTCTCCTATATGTCACCATTGTGCTAGAAAGGGACATGTAAAAGAGACCTGCCCCTATAGAAGAAAGGATCCATATATTATTCACAATACATTTCCTGTTCATTTGAGAAAAGAATGGATAACACAAGTTTGGGTTCCAAAAGGCACTATTATACCAAATATGGTTTACCCCAACAATGGATCCAAATTTGCTTATTGGTCTAGCCACAAAGGTTGATGTTTGTCTTGCAGGAGATCACCAAGGTGAAAGAACACAAATGGATTATTGATAGTGGATGCTCGAGGCATATGAGTGGGAAGAGTTCTCTCTTTCATGATCTAAAGGAGCAATCCACGGGAACAATCACTCTTGGTGACAAAGGAAAATGTGACATCGTTGGTATTGGTAGTGTTGGAAGTGATTCCAGCCATAGTATTAAAAATGTCTATCTTGTTAATGGTTTAAAGTATAATATGCTTAGTGTCTCTCAATTATGTGATAGTGGTAACAATGTCAGATTTAACAAGAAAAGATGCATAGTGTGCAGAGAAGATACAGGTGAAGTTATATTGACCGCATATCGCTACAACAATATATACGCTGTAAATGCTGATCAAGTGGCACAAGGAAGCTTAACCTGTCTAAAGGCTTTGACGGACGATCTAAAGCTCTGGCATAGGAGACTCGGTCATGTGAGTCCACACACACTTCAGAAGCTTGTGACCAAAGGACTTGTAAGAGGGCTACCTGAAATGGACTTCAAAGGTATTGATATGTGCAATGCTTCACACGAGGTAAACAAACACGTAGCTCGTTCAAACCCAAAAAGGTTGTAAGCTCTTCTAGACCCCTTGAACTTTTACATATGGATTTATGTGGTCCTATGCGAGTCAAATCTCCCAATGGTAAAAAGTACATGCTAGTTGTTGTTGATGATTTTTCTAGATATACTTGGGTTGCATTTTTAAAAGAAAAATCAGAGGCCTTATTTGAGTTTTCAAAACTTTGTAAGGAGTTGCAAACTTTAAGAAACGAGCTCATAGTGTCAATTCGGAGTGATCATGGTAGGGAGTTTGATCAACTTCAGTTTGATTTATTTTGTGCTAAATATGGCATCTCCCATAACTTTTCTGCTCCTAGGACACCTCAACAAAACGGGGTTGTGGAACGCAAGAACTATTTGATGAATGCAATGACGGTGCTTTGAGTGAAAGTGTTGCAGATATAGATCTTAACATCCATGAAGAGAACGAGAAAGGGGATGATGTTGCTATCAAGAACACAAAGAAGAGGAACATGCATGAACAGATTCTTAACACTGAAGAATTGGCCCAAGGTGTTGAAGATTCGTCCAAAGCCCTTGGTGTCCAATCCAACAGTGTTGAGACGTCAGAAACTGCTGTAACTGAACCTAACAGGACCACGGAGTCAGATGTAACACAAGTCAATCCTACTGGTGTGACGAATCAAGGAGCAGAGACTAGTAAAAGGAAATTCAAATACTCCTCATCACACTCATTAAAGGATATCATTTCTGACCCTACTTCTAGTGTTCAAGCTCGTTCTAAACTTAAAGATCTGTGTGCTTTTCGCGCGTTTGTTTCTCTTATTGAACCAAAGAAGGTAGATGAGGCACTTCAAGAGCCAAACTGGATCATTGCCATGCAAAGTGAGCTCAACGAATTTGAAAGAAACAAAGTCTGGACCTTGAAGCCTAGGCCAAAGCATCAATCAGTCATTGGCACACGATGGGTATTTCGAAACAAGCTAGATGAGAATGGTAAGATCGTGAGAAACAAGGCAAGGCTTGTTGCTCAAGGCTACAATCAAGAGGAAGGTATTGACTACGAGGAGACCTTTGCTCCCGTAGCCAGGCTTGAAGCTATTCGCATTTTATTAGCATTTTCATCTTTTATGAGCATAAAGTTATATCAAATGGATGTCAAGTGTGCTTTTCTTAATGGTTTCTTAGAGGAAGAAGTTTATGGGGCTCAACCCCCAGGTTTTGAAAGTTCAGAATTTCCCAATCATGTTTATAAACTTGACAAAGCGCTTTATGGTTTGAAACAAGTCCCAAGAGCTTGGTATGAGCGCTTGTCAAAATATCTTTTAGAAAATGATTTTAAAAGGGGGTTGATCGACAAGACTCTTTTTATCAAGACCAAAGGAAAGGACATTTTGGTTATTCAAATTTATGTTGATGATATATTATTTGGTGCTACTAACACATCTTTGTGCAAGGAATTTTCTGACATCACGTGCAGTGAATTCGAGATGAGCTTGATGGGTGAACTCAACTTCTTTTTGGGATTACAAGTTCATCAATCCAAGAAAGGGATCTTAGTCAACTAAAGCAAGTACATTAAGGATCTCTTGAAGAAGTTCAAGATGGATCAATCCAAAGCAGCCAAGACTCCCATGAGCTCAACATTATCTCTAGATCAAGACAAGACTGGGAAAAGTGTCAATCAAAAGGAGTATCGAGGAATGATTGGATCTTTATTATATCTCACAGCTAGTAGACCTGACATCATGTTTAGTGTTTGCATGTGTCCTAGGTTTCAAGCTGATCCTAAAGAATCTCACCTCGTGACTGTGAAGAGGATCTTTCGATATCTCAATGGCACTAAGGAGCTTGGACTATGGTACCCAAAGCAAAAGGATTTCACATTAATTGGATATTCTGATGCAGATTTTGCAGGCTATAAGGAAGATAGGAAGAGCACATCAGGATGTTGCCAATTCCTAGGAGCATCCTTGATCAGTTGGCACTCAAAGAAACAAAACTCAGTCGCTCTATCCACTGCATAAGCCAAATTCATTGCAGCTGGAGCCTGTTGCTCCCAAATCCTTTGGATAGCTCAACAAATGCGAGATCTTGGCATCAACCTCAAAGGCATTCCAATTAAGTGTGACAATACAAGCGCCATCTCCATCACTAAGAATCATGTTCAGCATTCAAGGACCAAACATATTGATGTAAGGCATCATTTCATTAGAGACCATGTTGAAAAAGGTGATTTGTCCATTTCGTTTATCTCAACTGATTATCAATGGGCTGACATTTTTACTAAGCCTTTGGCAGAGGACAGGTTCACCTTCATAAGACGAGAGATGGGATGCTTAACAAGGATGCACTTTCGTAGGGGGAACATTCCCTTTACGAAAGATAAATTCTACTTAGTGTCAAGACCTTTGAAACTTATGTCAAGGTTCGTGAACTAAATGGTAGATCACATATATCGGATCACATATTTTTGGTTAATATCTTTCTAGATATTTAATCAATTATATTTTTATTGGATTTCAAAATTGCCTTTTTATGTTATATTTTTAAACCGTTGAGATATTTTAATTTTGGAACTAAATCCTTTAGTTATTCAGTCCGATTTTAATGGAAACATTTGAATTTTGAATTGGAAACTCTTCAAATCTTGGCAATGCTATCATTACCCTCCCTTGGAACTCTAAACACGTCCCATCACTCCATCGTCTCTCTCTACTTATACCCACCTCTGTACCCGATTCCATCACACTCTCAAAATTATCTAAACCCTTTCGCTTTCTCCTTCTTCAACCTCTCAACCTATTCTAAAGAAAATCCTAGCCGATTTCCTCCATGGCACCCAAAACAAAGAAAGCTTCCACACCCAAAAGACTTGGCGCCACCCCCAAGGGACGTCAGGTCACTGCCACCTCTCCCACACCTGAACCCACTCCTCAAGCCATTGTCCCAACTGTTGTCAAGAGCACCATCGCTGAGAGCACGGCCACTGTTACCAAGGGCTCTCAAAAGCGCTCTGCTAAGAAGCCTCTCAGTGCCAAACAGAAAGGGAAGAAGAAGATCTTAGCTGAGGAGGTGGACGAGGAAGAGGAGGAAGATGATCTCGACGCCATCCTGGAAAGAGATGCTGCCAAGGAAGCCGAGGAGGAAGCCTTGAAGAAGAAAAAGGCCGATGAGGAGGCCGAGCTTGCAAGGAAACTGGCCGAGGAGGAAGCTGAGAGGATTCGGAAGGAAGCCGAAGCCGAGGAGGTTCCATCCGAGGTGGAGCCTGAGGAAGAAGATGAAGAGCAAGAGGGATCTGGAGATGACGAGGAAGCTGAAGGAGATGAAGCGGGGTCCGGTGAGGACTCGGGGTCTGAGGAAGAGGAGGAAGAATCTCCCTCTCCTTCTCCTCCTCCCCCGTCTCCAAAGAAGCGGAAAACCCCAATTGCTGTCAAGCCTCCATCTCCCAAGCGCACCAGAAAGGGCACCCTCAGGAGTCTTGAAGCGCCTGTCAAAAGAGCTGCTCCAACGATTGCTCGCAGGAAGAATGCTGATCCACCCGCCTATATCCAGGTAAATCAATCCTTGCCATCCTCTTGGTTTGAAGATGCTGAGACTGCTGGTAAGTGGGTAGATGAGTTTCGAACTCGTAGGATTTGCTGTTCTGATTTTTTAGATATGGAGTTCTTCGAAGCTTTGAAGTTACCCTGCATTGATCTTCTCAAAAAATCCCCAGCCTGGACCCTTCTCAATCTTGAAACCGTTTACTACCCCCAGCTTACCCGCCTGTTTTACATTAACCTAAAAGCCAAACACGACACCAATGGATGGTCTTTGGAGTCTGTTGTCAAATGGGTTAGAATCTCTCTCAACTCCAATGACTTTGCAAATTTCCTTGGCTTACCTAGCCCAAGTCCACCCTCTGAAATACACCCCTCAAAAGAAAATTGCATCATTCTTGCCCGAGCCAAGTACCTCCTACCTGAAGCATCCAACAACACCTCAAAGCAACTCACCCACTCATCCCTTACCCTTGAGGCAAAAATCATTTTCAACATCATTGTTCGATGTCTCTTACCTCGTCTTAACTCTGGCTCACTCCTTACTGATAATGCCATGGTCCTACTTTACCGCATCCTAAATGGCCTTGACCTTGATCTGGCCAACACTATCCTTGGAACCATGGCTCATGCTAGAAAAGCTATAAAAGGCTCTCCCCTCCCTTTTGCCACCCTTTTGACCCCTCTCTTCAAAGCTTCTGGAATTGATGTCAAAAATGAAGAACAGTAGCGTCATATGGGTAAGTTCGACTCTAAGGGCCTTGAAAAGATTGGCATCACTCGGTCTCCCCAAGGGACCTTGAGTCTTGCCACTCCTTCAAAAGCTCTTCCCACTGCTTCAGCTTTCGATGAACGCATGGACAACCTAGAGTTGGGCTTGGAGGAAGTTCCCTTGGATATCAAGGAGCTGCAAAAGGAGGTTATGACGGAGATGAGCGGGATATCAAAGATGCTGCAAGGACTGTGGACAAGGCTCACTGATGATGCTCCGGACGACGAAGCTTAAACCCTACCCTACCCTATCCCTATCCCTGATACATTGCTGGTTTTTGGAAACATTTTCAAAACTCTTGGTGACTGTTTTACCTCCTCCCTTTGTTGAAAGACAAAAAGGGGGAGATGATTTGTGGTTGTTTAGACTTGAAAACTTTTCTGCTTGAAGGTCTTGGAAGACCTTGGTTTTTGATTTTTGGTTTTCGGTTGGATGGTTTTTTCATGCTTTAAAAATTTGATCCAACATTTGTCTAACCCATGCAGGTACTTAGTCTGATTTCTCTTATATTATTTATGCTTGACTAAGTTGCAGGGATGCACAGGTTTTGTCTTTCATCAAGGGGGAGATTGATAACTCCCTCCCTTGATGAAAATCGGAATAACGTTTCAAAGGCCTTGACAAGATGTTTGTGTCAAAGGTCTTGGAGCTCTAACAGTTGATGAAATCCAAAACCTGTTCTATATGTCTGAATATTATTTAATATTATTATATACTTCCTTTATATTATATATATGTGTAACTAATCTTTCAGGAAGTTTTTCGAATTATTTCCTTCCTTGTGATACGTGTTGAGAAAGTTCAAATCGGAAATATCATGGCTTCAAAGTTTCCAAGTTTAGAAGATCTCAAAGATGGCCATGATCTAGAATAGTCGTTGGAGAAGATTCCTAGCGCCGATTTGTCTAAATAAATAGAGAAGGAAGATGAAGACAGAAGATATAAGTGTTACACAAGCTTTCATTCATTCAAGCGAGATTTGTCTTCCAAGTGTACTCTCTGCTAGCGCTCAAGAGTTTGTTGTTTTATTTCAAAGCCTTTGAGAGTCACTGTGAGCTTATAGGATATATTCATTTATAGTGTTACTCGAGAGTTTGTAACTCGGGAAGTTGCACTAGGCTATTGATTTGTGAGAGTAAGAGGATTGTACTAGATAGCTGAGAGAGGTGGGGCTCTTCTAGATTGGTCTAGGACTCCAAGGGAACGTGAGTTGACTAGATTGCAATTGTATAGGAGAGAGGCTTCTCGGTGAGCTATTAGGATCCTAAGCTAAGCAAATCAATAAAGCCTTTTGAATCCTAGGGTTGTGGAAGAACCCTAGGCGGGGACGTAGGCCAAGTTCGTGCCGAACCTCGTAAACAATTACTCGTGTCCTTTATCTATTGCTTTACCTTATTTCCGCACTTGGTTCGATTGACTAACTTTGTGATTCAGGTTTAATCTCAAAGGGTTTTATACGAGCTCCAAAAGTCTTGAGACTTTCTGCGAAAAACGGGCATACTCTATTCAACCCCCCTTCTAGTGTATTTCTATATTACCTTGTTTTATATTATCGAACCTTCAAGTTGGTTTTGGGGTTCGGGAATAGCTGAAAAACGCATAGGGTTGCTGTCGACGTCGACTAAGACTTGGTCGATGTCGAGGGATGGAGAGGGAACTTTAAAATAACGAAAATAGAATAATAAAAGAACAAACTTCCAAGGTTAGAGATCACCACAACAATAAACATATGTGTAGATTATAATCTCATAAAGATGCCTCCTTTATATCAAATAATCGACTTTCGCAAATTCCAACAATTTAGGTGATAGAGGCTCTCGCATAATAACCTAATTGTTTCTACCTTTTCTTAATTAGGATTAGTCGGCTTTCGCAAATAAACCCTAATTACTATCCAAATTCAAAATAAGATCGCTTTCGCTTCAATATCCCAAATAACAAATTGTCCTCAACTGTCGCAAAGGACTAAGCACTTAGGTAGATGATTATAAAGACATACAAAATCATGAATTCATAAATCAAACACACATATCTAAGTTGGGATCACCCCAACCCTAGAAGAGGGAATTTAAAAGGAAGACATAACTAAAACTAACAACTTTAACATAAAACAAAACAAAGGAGTACACCGATCTCCACGAATCTCTTCTTCTCTCTCCTCACTCTCGGCTTCCTTTTCTCTTCCTCCCTACCTTGCGCATGAAGATGACTTCCTTGAATTAAAAAACTAGCCTCTAGGGCTTTATTTATAGTGTTCCATCTAGCTAATCTAAGAAAGAAACAACTATATCTTCTATCTAATTCTATCTATCTATATCATAAGATAAAACATTGATAAATAAATAAATAAAACAAATAAAATTCCCCCTAGGTAAAAAAGGATTTAACCCATGAGGATAAATGTTCATGATATGATAAAAGATCTTTAACTTCGGCCTTAAGCAACTTCTCTCAAATCTGGATCCCCAAAACGCGTATGCGGCAATCGACATTTCCAGTCGACATCGAGTAGAGTAGTCAACGTCGAGTAGATTGCACTCGATCTCGGGCTATCTTATGGTTATCGAGTGCTCTTTCTAGTCGGACTCATGTGTTGCTTTCCTCTCTAGTTGATGTCGAGTAGAGTGGTCGACGTCGAGTACCTTAGTCGATTTCGAGTCCTCTGTCAGCTTTCAGAATTCTACTCCGTTTTGAATTTCACTCTCCCGAGTCCTCATTCATCCGATTGACGCATATGAATATGAGTTGGAAAGCTGTTTTCAAGGGCTACAACTCTCCTGAGAGCATCATAACTTGATTCAGAATGATGAATGGTAAAAAGTTGTGTTTTCTCCAGCTGCACCATCCTGTGCTCTCCTTAGCTTCTCCAATGTCTTCATGACTTTCCTTTATGCTCCAAAGTGCGTCCGATTTCTGCGAAATTAAACAAAAACTTGTGTAGACCTCCATATATTGCAAATAAACATAAACTACACATATCCTATACTTTCTTAACCCAAAAGTATAAAATATGGACAGAAATCGATGTAAAAGTAGATGCAAAATATGGTGAAATGAGCGCATATCAATAAGCTCATATGATAAATATAGTCCTTCATCCTCTTATCATTCATATGTCAAAAGCAACATCAGTTTTCTCAAAAAAAAAATGCAATTCATTGTGAGTTCTCTTCACTAGGCAATTTCATGCTATATCTCTAATGATCCTATATTTTTTCCATCGTTGAGTTTTGTTAAAGCTTACATCACACTTTTCAAAAAAAATTCAATGGGGGTGATAAAATAATCTTTGGATGAAACGATGCAAGCATATAGATAAATAAATGTATACCCAAAGAACCATGTAAGGAGCAATGCAAGGAAATAATCAAAATAGATTAAAAGTAAGCCTTTCCCCCACCCCATACGTAACCATTACAGTGTCATCACTGTATAAAAACAAGGATAAAGGAAGAAACTTACTAGAATTAAGCGCAAAAACTCGATATAGTTGTTGTAAACTGCTGCCAGTAGTCGTTGTCGAGTGGGCATCAGTCAATATCGACTGCAACAATGCGTTCCAAGGTCCATCGAGTAGAAAAGATCATATACGCTTGACGTGCTCACTCGATGTACATCCACTAGGGCTAGTCAATGTCGAGTGCTATTCCAGTACTCCGTCCTTGGTTCATAATGTGTTGCCCATGGACCTACACTTTGTTAGAACATCCAAACAATAACAATAAAATAAAATAATCCAAAACACATGTTTAAAACAAAAATAAATATCCAAAAACCCTAAAAACCATAGTCTATGTACATACTCTAGATTTTAGAGTCACTAGGCCGACTTCTTCCACGGTAGGACTCCTGGCGGAACATGTAGGGTCCATAGAGGTTGGACCTCCTCTTCGGGGCTCTCAAGCTCAACTTTGAATGTGATTCCTTTCTTGTCCTTGAGCTCTAATTTTCATGGGCAGACGCGATGTACTCTTACCAGTCTGCCCTTCCTCTTCCCCGTGTACTTCTTCTTAAATCCCATCATGCTTGCTTTAGCCAAGAATACTTGATCCCTTTCCTTAAAGACCTTTTATTCCTCATCCCTAACTTTAATGACATGAAAGAACCAAGGAACTCGTCTCATAGAAATACTATCAATTAACTAAGGAGGGTAAGAGTTCTTACCTGAACTTACCTCGTGGGGATTTGAGGGAACGTCTTTCGTAGCTATTAGGAAGGGTACTCGACATCGACTGGGTCCAACCGACGTCGAGTCGCTCTATTCCTTCATCTTCTCACTCGACAGGCATGCTAGAGGTGGGTCGATGTCGAGTGGTGGCTCAGTCGATAGAGATGGGTCGATATAGGTTACTCGATGTCGAGTGGGTTCACTCGATGTCGAGTGAAATTGGTCGACCCCATACTTAGCTTCTGGCATGTGTTTTGGTTCCCCAGATGCAGTCGACATCGACTGAGATGAGTCGATATCAAGTGGATGCTTAGGGTGTTGCTCGTCGTGATTCCAGGTTGTTAAGATCTCCTCCAATTAGCCTCCCACAACAATTTTTTCAAGCTCCTCCAAGCTCATAGTCCTCATGGTGGGTTCCGTATAAGGGATATAGCTTCCATCAATATTCAACGACTTAACCTCCATCTTATCGAGCTTCTCCATGGTCTTGTTGAAAGAGAACTCGATGACGTCATCACCAAGAATGAATGTCAGCAGCCCCTTTCTTACACTGATATTGGCATCTGCAGTGGCTAAGAACGGCCTACCCAGGATGATAGGACATGAAGGATCTTTTGCCATATCAAGCACTACAAAATCCGTAGGCACAAATAACTTCCCTATCTTGTCGGGGACATCATCTATAACTCCTGTAGGCGTGACGAAGTTGTTGTCGGCCATGTAGAGCTTTATATCTAGAGGCTCCAAAGCTCCGACGTTCACCTTTGACAAAATAGACAAAGGCATGAGGCTCACACTAGCCCCTAGGTTGCATAGAGCTTTGTAGCGATATCGAGTAACTCCATTCGATCTCGGGTCATCTTGTGGATCTCGAGTGCTTTCATCCTTCTTCTTGGCTCCAAGTGTGGCAAATCTTCAGTCAACATCAAGTCAACTCCAGTACACGTCGAGTGAAATCTCAATAGCTTGCTTCGTCCAACACTTAGTGAAAATCCGCTTCACTCCAGTAGATGTCAAGTGAAATCCACTAGACATCTAGTGACTCATCAGCTTGGTTCCTTCTTTTCCAAATTACTCCGAAATGTTTCCAATTCCTACAAAATTAAACCAAAAGTTGTGTAGACATATAAATCTTGCAAATAAACACAAACTACAAAATTTCCATACTTTTCCAACCCAAAAACATAAAACATAAACATAAATCGTAATAAAAGTAATCACAAAACATGATGAAATAGGCAGACATCATCTATACCGAACCAAATATAGATCACACTCATCGACTCGACTGGGGACCGAAATGATATGAAACACGAATGCCCCAATGACCTTAGCAACGACTCTAGGATTCATGGATAAAGATCATTCTGTATTCAAACACATAGAGAACAAGAATGTTCATTCATAAATGCAAGTCCTAAGCATACACAACACCTAATATATCATGTGACTACATGTAGAATAGATCATTCTTATCAGTCTGAGTAAGCTCCATAAAGAACATACCTAAAGGCGCGCGGAATCCAAACAACACAACAAGCAATATCCAACCAAATCATAGATTTCCTAACAAGCACCAAAATATGTATAAGTCCGTGTTTAATTCAAACAAGGAGCCTTTAACTAACACATACAAGTTCACATAATCTTAGGAAATCGCTACTCAACATTTTATATCATCATCATCTTAATTCATCATTTTTCTCAACTCATCTCAGATCAGGTCAGTTCATCTTATCTCATCATATATCATCATATAATCTCCTCATATCATCTCAATATCTCGTCATGCACTATCTCATTCATCAACACATTATAACCACATATAACATTATCCTATCATTTCACAACATATATCAACACTTCATATACTACATACTCCACATCATCATATATCATATCATGCTTTCATACTAAATAACATATATCATCATATCATGCTTTACTCATATAAAGGATCTTAACATAATTGGACAAGCAGGGTCCTCCGCCATATCAATAACTAAGAAATCAGCAGGGACGAAGAACTTACCTACTTGTACTGGCACATTGTCCACCATGCCTGTTCGGATAACCACCGTGTTATTTGTCATATAAAGCTTAGCATCCACAGGCTCTAGGGAACCTATCTTAATATTGGACCAGATTGATAAAGGCATTATACTCACACTGGCTCCCAAGTCACATAAAACATTAAATCTATATTGACCAAATCCAATGGTTATAGCAAACTTACCTGGATTTGGCCTTTTCTCAAGTACGTCCATCTGGCTGCACTCCTCTGCGATCTTAGCCGTTGGCCTCGGGTTTTGCTTAGGAGTTGGGTCGATTTCGACCAAGGGTGGGTCGACATCGACTGGGGACTGGTCGATATCGACTAGGTTGGTCGATATCGACTGGTCTCCAGTGCCCTTCTCCTCCGTCGTTTGCTCCAGCGTTTGCATCTGTCGCCCACTCCTTAGGTTCATGGCAGCCACCTGTCCAGTAGATTTACCCTTAGGGTTAGGTTCAGAGGTTCTAGGTAGCGTACCTGATTGTTTGGGGGTGGATGCCGCCATCTGTCCAATCTGTGTGTTAATCGATTTCCTCCAAATATCAATTTCCCCAAGCCTAGAGTTGACACCATACAGCTGAGTGTGGATGGAATTGATAGATTGCTTGGTGTCTGAATGGTTCCTCCACATTTCCTCAAGAATGGTCTGTAGGTCATCCTTCTTACCTTCTCTGTCAGGGTGACCAGGTGCTCTGTAGGGAGGGGGATTCTAATGTTGGGGCTGGCGATAGTAGCTCCAGTTTTGATTCTGATGCGGCCCTTAGTAGTGTCCCCCCGCATACCTTACCTCCTCGTGGGTCTCTCCTTGTTGTACTTGATCGACGTGTGGGCACACAGTAGTGTTGTGACTCACAGATCCACATTCCAAACAGGGTTTATCTTTAGAGAGGAATTTAACTTGTTTGGTAAGACGACGTACCTGATCTTTGTGGAACTGGTCCCTGACGTCTGGATCAACTTCCTTTGGTGGCACATACAACGACATAGATGGGGCAGGCCTTTCATACCTTCCGTCAGAAGCGGCCGCATAAGTCCCATATGTGTTGTCGTAGTTGGCCAGTGTCTCAAATACCTCCCATGTTTGGCGTGGAGTATATCCAAGATACTCGTAGTTGGTGTAGTTGTTGATCCGATCCTTAGTAGGTGCATCCAGGCAATTGAAGATGATCTCCTTGATGACGTAGGGTGGCTGGCCATGAGTAGGACAGGATTTCAGAAGCCTCTTGTAGCGCTCCCAGATAGGGCTTTGCATTACCTGGTATCCGATACGACACGACACGGTATGTCGGATACACGAAACCGATAACACTCAAAAGGTCGATCCGAACACGACACGATAAATACCGGGTATCCGACACAAAAACACGAAACGGTTCCGTGCTGGATACCCGTATAACACGACACGAACCATATATAAAAACCTTTTTTGTTTCTTTTGTTTCCCTGTACAGTAACAACGATGAACATAATGAAGCCCCACCGACTCCTCCTGGTACTCAACCGAGCTCGTCTCCGACTCCTCCCTCATTCTCCATACCTACCTCACCCAGTCACTCTTGACCACACCTCCACCCTCCAGCACTACCTGTCTGCCCTCGCCGCCCTCCCCAACCGTAATCGCGAGCTACACACCACCCGTTGGCACTCCCTACAACTCCTCGGCTTCCGAATCGAGTGCGAGCTATGGTTGGATTTTGACAAGGAGAAAGGAGAAGTGAAGAGAGATCTTTTGGATTTTGAATTTTTTATAAAGAAAAAGGGGGAGTTAATTAGAATTACTGAAACACAGATGAAGTGATGAACAAAGAGGAGAAGTTGGCGAGGCTTATTGCTTGAAGCGTGGCTCATGTCTTTTAGTTTAGGGTTTGTTTTGGGCTGCAACTGGTTTTTAAATAAGGAAAAAAGAGAGTGGGCTGGGCCTTTTAAACAAAAAAAAAAGTGTTAATTGAAGACTCGAACTCGTAACCTACAGCGTCCCCCTTCCTCTCAATTAAACACCTACCATCTGGGCAAAGCCGCCTTCTTGATTTCCAAAATATAATATACATAATACTAATTACATGGATTTATATTTAAAAAAAAAACTAAACGTGCCGTGTCGGGTATCCGATAAGGAAAATATCCCGATCCGAACCCGACACGTTTATTTTTGTGTTTTTGCGGTTCGTGTCATAAATGTGTCGTATCCTTTTCGTTTCGTGTTTTTTTGTGTCATATTGTCGTGGATTCGTGTCGTGTCAGTCGTGTCGTATTTTTCTGCACACCCCTACTCCCAGACTTGTGCTAGTGGTTCCCCTGGCTTTTGTCTGAAAGCCGTGATTTGTTGTCTGAGGGGAGCTATCTTTGCAGGAGGAAAGAACTTGTTGAGGAACATGTCCTGTAGTTCGTTCCAAGTGCGAATTGATCGTGGAGGCAATCCTTCCAGCCTTTGTTGGGCTATTCTTGCAAGGGACCAACGAAAAGCCTTTAGTTTTAAGTATTCAAGATTAGCACCATCGGCTATAGCTTAGCATAAGTCTATAAAAGTGATTACATGCTCTAAACGACATTCATTAATTCTTCCCCTAAATTGGCTCCTTCTAATTTTAGTAATAAAAGAAGGGCGAATTTCAAAATTAATAGCAGGAAGAACGATCGCCGATTTTGGAACTTCCAGAGTAGGATGCAGATATTCCTTTGCGTTGGCTGGGACATGCCCTATCCGCTCCTCAAGTTCCCTTCTTGCGTTGATCTCGCGATCTACCCTTGCCTACCACCGTTGTTGATTCTATGCATATTCCGCCTCTCGTCGGGCGTGTTCAGCTTCTCTGGTGGTGAGTGCCTCAATCTGTTGACGGAGTTGCTCAAGCTCCTATGCTGGTATGAGCTGGCCGGCATTCTCGTTGTCGGATGTTGACATGAGTCTCCTCTTAAGCCTTTGCTGAAGATGGAAAAATCGCTCTGGCTCGAGTATAGGGTCTATAGGCGTGCGATCAATTCTTCACATGCACCTGGAAAGCAAAAAGAAAAAGCAAGTAAAAAGGAACTAAAAATAAAAACAAATATAAAGAAAAGAAATACAACTAAAAAGGGCGCAATTGATGGCTTCCCCGACAACGGCGCCAATTTTGTTGTTGTAGGAGGATAGTCAAGTATGAAATATAAATAAAATATAAAGCAAACTGACTCCCTGTCTCAGCAAATAAATACAAGACTTCCTCCCGTTGTAGTAGAAGGCAGTCAGGATTGATCCACGAGGAAGCGTGTCAGCGCCTGCCTTTTCAGTTCCAAATCTCAGTAGAAACAATAAAACACAGAGAAAAGCAGAGAAAGAACAAAAACAACAACTTTGGTGGATATCGACTAAGCACACTCGATATCGACTCAGAAAATTGACCAACAGAACTCGAAATCGACTCCAACAGAAACTTAAAATTTGAAATTTGTGAAATAAATCAGTAAAATAAAGACTTCCAAGATCAGGGTTTTAACACCACAATGATAACCATGTAAAATAACACATAAAGGCATAAAAGATCATGCTTTTCATCAAATAACTTTCGTTATTAACAAATAGGAAGATAGAGGCTTTCGCATAAACCCTAATTGTTACTAACCCTTTTTCACATAATTAATCCAAGTTGCATTAAGATCACTTTGTCTTCAATAACACAACCAAGGATCACCTTCAACTTTCGCAAAAGAATCATGCTTGTAGGGATAGAAGATGAATTGCATCAAAAGATTGTACCTTTACCGCATCACCTCACATGGCTACCGTCGGGCTCACCCCGACCCTAGAAGTTGGGTGACTACTCGCTCTTCATCATGAATAAAGACATCAATAATAAAAGGGAACTAAATTGGATTAAATAAACTAAATAAGACTTACAACCGAATAAAGTCAACTCCGCTATCGCTTCACAAACTCCACTCGACTCCAAGACTCTCTCTCTATGTAACTAATTGTCTCTAAAATTCAATGAATAAAACTCAGCCCCTAATGCCTTATTTATAGTGTTCCATGTAGCTATTCTAGGATGGAACAACTATATCTAAATCTATCTAATAATATAAGATAAAACTTGTAAATAAAAGAAATAAATCTCTAAAGAGAACTATATCTAAAGTAGATAAATATCTCTTCCATCTTGATAGAACTTGATAGAATTTGATCTTGTGGATATCTCCATTGGATTTTGGATAGAACTTTGATTAGAACTCGAATATGCTCGAAATCGGCCAACTGGGCACAGCTCGATATCGACCTTGCCTAGTCGATATTGACCTGTAACTTTCCTCTTCAGCTTCTCGACTCGATCTCGGGCTCTAGGATGAATATCGACTATCTTCAACTCGATATCGACTTGATTAACTCGATATCGACCTGTACTTTTCCTTTGCTTCAACTCTAGTCGATTCCGGGATCTTGACTTGGTTTTGGGCAACTCGATATCGACTTAGCATACTCGATATCGACCTGCTCTTTCTGGACATAGTAGATTCGGGCTCTTCTGATGGAAATCGGTTTGACTTACTCAATATCGACTTGCAGTACTCGATATCGACCAGATGGTGTCGAGTCGATTTTCTTATTTCAAGCTCGATTTGTCCTGGTTCCGCTACTCCTTGACCTCAGACTTTCTGTAGTGGACTTCGAGCTTTTCCTCCTTTCTCTGAACTGTTGTAAGTTGCCTCGATTTCTGCGAAATTAAACAGAAACTAGTGTAGATTCCATAATTTACAAATAAACACAAACTACATAGATTTTGTACTATTCTAACCCAAATGTATGAAATGTATGCAGAAAACGATATAAAAGTAAGTATAAAACATGGCGAATTAGGCTCATAACTGACGCTCACATTCTCTTTCAGATTCACTACCACTTGTGATGACAACTTTCCTGAATCTTTCGCTTTCAATTCTCAAATCTCCTTAGCCATCTGACTCAACCTCTTTTCTTGAACACTCATCTTTTCCAATAACAACCGCAATGTCTCATCTCTCTCCTCTTGTTGAGTGTTTCTCTGACAATTCTCAAAATGTCCTCTTTTTTAAGGAACTTTTTGCTGCTGACATCTGTCGTTGAATCCACTTTGGTAGTTCGCATTGTATCCCTGATTGTAACCATTGTTACCAAAGTTGCGGTGAGTTCCATAATCCATCGCATTCAAATCAGTGACATCATTTTGAATCAAAAGACACCTTTCATTCGGATGAGTTGGATCTCCACAAACACCACAAGGTCTAGGCTGCTGAGATTGATTCATTTGCATAGCCATCTTGTTCACTATCTCCGTAAGCCTATCCAAATCATCCTTGTGACCATCTCTAGAATTATCCAACTTATGAACTCCTCTAACTCCTTGATGTCTCCCATATTGTAACGATGCATTAGCCAATCCTTCAAAATTTTGCATTGCTTCCTGAGATGTCTTATCCAAAATATCTCATCCGTTAGTAGCATTGATGAAAATCCTATCGGTGTCAAATAAGCCTTCATATAGATATAACACTAGATCATCCTCGAGTATACCATGTTGTGGACAACTACCCTTAAGCTTCTTGAACCTCTCAACATACTCATAAATACTCTCCGTAGGTAATTCCTCAATTCCAGACAGCTTCTTCTTAAGCTTGTTGAGGCGATTCGTAGGAAAGTACTTTTGTAGGAAAGCTTTCTTCAAATCAACCCAAGTAGTAATGCTTTTTGGGGGTAAGTAATAAAGCCAATCGCTTGCAGAATCTTTCAAAGTAAAGGGGAACACTCTCAACATCAATTGGTCATCGGTAAGGCCTTGGGGTCTAAGTCTATCCCACACTCACAAAGGTAGCAACATGCTTGTTTGGTTCCTCCCCAGGCAATCCATTAAAGTAGGGCAAAATAGTAGACACATTCGACTTAAACTCAAATCTTGAACTCTAGGGAAGATCAGGAGGGCTAATTGCAAGTGGTTGAGCACTCAAATTAGGTTCCTTTAGGGGTCGAGAACGACACACACAACCCAAGGGGTCGATGAACAAGGGAGGACAATCGAAAAGATCTGTTTGGAGGAGGACAATCTCACCGAGAGGGAGGGAGAAAGGAGTGACAACGAGGGAGGCAGAGCTAGGTCGATGAACGCGAGAGAGGAGAAGGGAACGGATGCCATCGGAGTTGGAAGAGCTCAAAAAACGCAGGCAAGAGAGAGGGATATGGGAGAGAATGAACGGGAAAGAGAAAGGAACAAGGGCTTAATTAATTTTGAAGGGGTGTTAGCCTGGCCAATTTAATAAGTTAGGATGCTAATAGCCTAACTAAATTAGCAAAAGGTGATATTTCACCAAAATTTCTCAAATTATTTCATATTGCCCCATCTTTAATGTTGGCTTGCTACCTCATGTTACCTCATTTGCCTTTTGATTAGGTCCACTTTCACCGTCTTATGTTTCACTTTATGAGTTGAATTCTAAATTTGACCTCCTATTTTTTCTATATAGAGTGAAATGGAAGTACAAAAATAATATACTCTAGTGACATTTTAGTATACAAGTGTGCAAAAATAAGGGAACTTCTTGCTTGTCATTGAGAGAATTTGCAATCAAAAAGCTCTATTTGAAAAAGTGAGAATGGACCATGAATTGGGGAAAGAATCACATACCAGCACAACAAAAATCAACCCTTCAAATCATCTTCTAACATCTCAAAAATTACAGCAAACAACTCTATGAATTTTAGTGAACACCTATCCACAAACAGGAAGCAATTCCCGACAAGTTTATCGAAATTCCAAATCTATGCTCACTTGTCAAAAGTAAAGAAATGGTTCACTAAACTCCTAGTCTAAGCACCAACCTTGTTAGAACTCCAAGGTGGTAAAAAAAAGGCTTTTGAATAATATAATAACAATTATGGAAACAACTTACCCGTGGAGAAGGCATGAATATTTGTATAAAAGAGCCACCTTGCTGCATTTAAAGATCCAATCGGATGCCTTTGCAGTTTGAAAGATTATAAAAAGGGGGTTTTCTATTTCTTTTCTTTCATTAATCATCCAAGGGCATTTCATCATAAAATAAGCTTGCTTTAACAACAAAAAGAGGGGAAACGAAGTTTACATAGTATGAAGAAAAACTTGATTAATATGAACAGAGGAGAATGCAGGTTGGAGATGCACCTAGTGCAAGCTTTTCTCATGCTCAGAGAATTATCAAACTTAAAAAATGATCAAAAATTTCATATTATCACTTTGTTATTTTTATCCATGCACTTCTTTATATTAAATATGCACTATTAAACCTTGTATATGCACATTGTCTATCTAATGTTGCAAAAGATTATGTTAGGTTCGCAACTAGCAACATAGTTAATAAAATGTCAGGACGCTACCATGTCACTATGACTAGCAAGCTGCAAAGAATGAACTAACCGGTCAAAACAAGTACCAAAACATGAATACTAACTACTAAACTATTCACGGTGTTCAAACTACTACAATCTCACGAGGACTAAATTTCTTTTATAGAAATAACATATCATGGAATAAAAGAGATCCCCATTACTTGAGGTAAGCAATATTTATCCAACTTGAGCTTTGAGGAACTTAGTGTTCTTTAAAATATTTGTTAATGCAAAAACTCAAAATGAAAGTTTATGAATCTGCACCGTGAACAAAATTCCACAAGCAACGAACAATTTACTATATGTAATTTCTGATCAATCAAATAGGTGGACATGTCAATTACACCATCTATTGGTCAATTTACCGTATGTAATTAAGTTATTTATGCACAATACAATTTTATGCATGCATTTCATAATCTTATTTTTTTACATTTTAATAATAATCACGCACCTTACAATTCCAGTAACTGAATCACCAAATAGACCAACTGAATCCTATGTAGAAGCTGAAAACGTATTTAGTATGACTAAAGAATCAAATATGTGACAAGATCTCAACATTTTAAATCTAGTAACTTTCTCAGTTTATTTGGGTTGTTAAGTTATATCTTATGGCAAAATCCAAATGTTTCTACCAATTCAACAACAAAATACATTAAACCAAGAGCCCAAACTCACAAACAAAAAGCATTAAATGGTTAATACCCACTAAGACGTAAAAATGCATAGTGGTGTGATAATTAATAAATATAGGGTTTTGCTTCTTGGTGCCTCTCTATAGTTGTTCCCTTGATCTCTAAAAGATGTATTGGTCTTCCGATACCAATCTTCACGCTGAAAATGTTGATGATATGTACCAAGGCCATCTTCCCCCTATCTCTCATAGTTCCTTTGGTATTTGCTCCTCTCTCGGTTAAACACACTTTGCATATGTCTTATTGGCTCCTAAGACCAAACTAGCCACTTCAATTAGATAAAGGGAGGGAAATGGATGGGCAAGGGAGAATAAAAGATCAGAAGCCAACTAGTAGACATATGATACTAATCTTAGACATGAGCAAAAAGGATAGCAACTAGTAGACACACTTTCTTGGAATGTTGAGCAAAATGAACTAGCAGTTCCTCCTTTATATGATGATTGTGTCTTGAAACAACTTTTGCATGCAAATCACAGGCATGCTAGTCAGAGCTAACCAATCATTCAATCACATGCTGAATATTCATTCACAACCACAGATCAAATATCAACAGAAGAAGATTCTACAAACAACATGTTCAAAAACTGGAAACTTAGCTACTAATCAGCTCAGATTAAAAACAAGAGTGTCAACGAAAGAATCTGTAAACACTAACTCTCTCACACTAAACAAAGTCACAAGGCAAAAAAACTATGGAAATGAAACAAACAACCCTCTCCAAATGTTGAGTACTATTTTTCTTGCCTTACATATTTGGATCCATTCAATTGGTAAAATCAAACCATCAAATAAAACTTTAGATCATCAGTAACAGAAGAGAAAATGTGAAATAAACATATCACTTGTTGTTTCCCCTAAATATTATATACATTGGAGTAATGCTTTTGTGCCAATGTGAAAGCATCTAGCTTGTCAACTGAATCCCTATGTTAAAGAACAATCCAAAAAGATCAATTCAATCTAGAACAAATATGATTTTTCTCAATCTACACAACTCGAATTCTAATTTCCCAAATGCAGTCACAGAGGCAAATTCCAGTTCCTCGAAAAATCAACATCAATAAAATCTCATATGTGATAATACCTAAATGCAATCGAACAAAAACAATCAAATAAACGAATCAAAACTGTTAGGGTAGAGAACAGAAACCTGTTTGTCAAGAATCAAAAGTATGGCCTTCGATAACTTCCTTGAACAAGAAGGCCTTCAAACTGACTCCATCCCTGCTGCGGCGGCAGGGTAACCTCCTTCAGTCAGATCGAGATGCCTTCTTCCGGAGAGCCTCTCGGCGAAAATGACGGGGCTTGCTACTGATTTAGGGCTTCGACGGCTCCTTGAAGAACTCTATCTCTTATCTCCCTTTTCCTCGTCCTCGGTTCTCTCTCGCAGATCTCCCTCCATTGAAGAGAGGAAAACGCAGATCTCCCTCCATTGAAGAGAAGAAAACCTAGAAATGAAGCCATTGAAGGGGAAGCTTGAGGTTTGGAGCCAAGAGAGGTCTGGAGTTCAGACCTAAGACCCACCCGCCAACTAACCACTAAAACCCCCATTTTCACTTTAACCACACCATATATATATATATATATATATATATATATATATATATAGAAAAACTATAAAGGCGACAAAAGAATGTCAAGAGATATATCCCCAAATCTCTGAAATTTCGGTACCCAACTTCGAGGTAGGCCGCTCAGTCTCAACCGAACCATAAGAGATAAATTTCCATACCTAACTTCCAGGTAGGGCACTCGGAACACCCCATACTTAAGCTTGCTTGTCCTCAATCAATACTTTTAATGGTCATACAAGGGAAGAAACTAAACTCTCAACATCATAGATTCATTCTCATATAACCTCTACCAATCAATTACCATCCTCACAAAGGTACTTTTGCCATCAAATCCATGTCTGCGAATAAAAGCAGCATCTCGCACAAAAAGAGGGTTATGCAAAAACAATTTCTTGTGTAACATAGCAATAATAATCAAGATGACTTTTATGCACATGGTCAAGTAGAGGTAAAAGATATAACGGTGGGCTATATTTGGGCAATGTGGTACTAAATCCAAGGAGAAGCGTCTCAAAATTTCTTTCTTGCTTTAATGCACTTTCTCCCTTCATATGATATTTCCACATTCCTCATCCTCTCATAATAACACTCTTTGCTTTTTTCACTAATATGTTTTTACCTATCTAACCTTAGCACTGCCTTCTCGCGAGTCGCAAACATGGGTGTCATGAATAGTCCCAGATACTTAGTACTTCAGACTCCTCACCTTATGTTGCATCTTGCGGAACTAACTCCTCACCTTATGCTACGACGATCTTGCTTGATCGAATGTGAGAAGTCGACGTCGACCAGTTTACTCGAAATCGAGCAGTGACAGAAAGTAAAAACGAATGCAAACTTCGAATCTAAACCGATGGATGAAAGAGAACTTCCAAGATTGGGGTTTGCAACAACAATTACCATGAAAGCGGATTATAAATCATAAAAGGCGGTGACTTTATCGATAAAGGAGAAGGCTTTCACCTAATCCTGCAAGTAGGAATATAGATCTTGCAATAAATAACCCTAATTGCATCTATTCCTTTTCATAATTAGAATTTATAACCTTCCGAATAAAAATCTTAATTACTACCCAAGTTTCACAACATGAGTTCTTCAATTTCTCAATCAAAGATGAAGCACATAGAATAGAAATAAGATAACGATAAAATACCTCCTTTTGCAATCGCTAATCCACCAACATGGCTCTCGTTGGGCCCGCCCCAACCCTAGAAGTAGGTGGACTACTCGCGCCTCATCATAGCGATCGACATCATTGAATGAAAAGAAATAACTTGCATAAACTAAATTCAAAGTCTTTACAATCTCGGCACTCAAACTTTCGTAGAATGCCAGAACCCTAAAACCTTTGAACTCCTAAACTCTATGTGGAACTACTTCTCTGAAATTGAATGAATTAAAATCAGCCCCAAGGGCTTTATTTATAAGGTTTCATCCTTGCTAATCAAGGAAACCAATCTATATCTACTTCTAAAGATAAAACTAAATAATGATAAAGCATTAAATCTAAAAGGAAATATCTAAATATCTCTTGACATTAATGACTAATCTTCTCTCCTTGGATAAATCTTGATAGACTTGATAGACTCAGATCTCTTTCGCATCCGAGAAATCCAAGTCGACTTCGGACAGGACCAACAGTCTCGCAGCCCAGAAATCTTTTTGGTCGATTTCGACCAATTAGATAGATATCGAGGAGTTTTGTCGATCTCGTCGTCACTGGGCTTTCTCGAGCAGCTTCTCCTCGGATCCTCGAACTCGGGTAGTTGCTGAGTTTGGTGGATATCGAGCAAACAAGTCGATATCGAGGAATGTCTGGATTGAGTTGTCTTCTCTTCTGAGCTTCTCGATCTGGCTTCCTCGACCAGGCTCTGCTTCACAATTTTGGTCGATGTCGAGGAACTCTCCTCGAAATCGAGTAAATCTCAACTTCTTTCTTCTCTTCTTGGTTTTGTCCCGGAATGGCTCCAAATTCTGCAATATTAAACCAAAACTTATGTAGACCTCTATTTCTTGCAAATAAGCATATGTTACATAAATTCAACATATTCCCAGCTCGAAATATGCAAAGTATATAGAATAAGAAGCTAAAATGTGCATAAAAACATGGCTATTTTAGTGGACATCATCAAGACCCCATTATAGGATAGTGGAGTCAGGTTCGTCCTCAGAAGAGAAGTAAACCGTTCTAGGTTTAGTTGGTTTTGGGGTTTGGGAATAGCTGAAAAAGGCATAGGGTTAATGTCGATGTCGACTAAGACTTGGTCGATGTCGAGGGATGGAGAGGGAACTTTAAAATAACGAAAATAGAATAATAAAAGAACAAACTTCCAAGGTTAGAGATCACCACAACAATAAACATATGTGTAGATTATAATCTCATAAAGATGCCTCCTTTATATCAAATAATCGACTTTCGCAAATTCCAACAATTTAGGTGATAGAGGCTCTCGCATAAAAACCTATTTGTTTCTACCTTTTCTTAATTAGGATTAGTCGGCTTTCGCAAATAAACCCTAATTACTATCCAAATTCAAAATAAGATCGCTTTTGCTACAATATCCCAAATAAGAAATTGTCCTCGACTGTCGCAAAGGACTAAGCACATGGGTAGATGATTATAAAGATATACAAAATCATGAATTCATAAATCAAACAAACATATCTATGTTAGGATCACCCCAACCCTAGAAGAGGGAATTTAAAAGGAAGACATAACTAAAACTAACAACTTTAACATAAAACAAAACAAAACAAAGAAGTACACCGATCTCCACGAATCTCTTCTTCTCTCTCCTCACTCTCGACCTCCTTTTCTCTTCCTACCTACCTTGCGCATGAAGATGACTTCCTTGAATTAAAAAACCAGCTTTTAGGGCTTTATTTATAGTGCTCCATCTAGCTAATCTAAGAAATGAACAACTATATCTTCTATCTAATTCTATCTATCTATATCATAAGATAAAACATTGATAAATAAATAAATAAAACAAATAAAATTCCCCCTAGGTAAAAAAGGATTTAACCCATGAGGATAAATGTCCATGATATGATAAAAGATCTTTAACTTTGGCCTTAAGCAACTTCTCTCAAATCCGGATCCCCAAAACGCATATGCGGCAATCGACATTTCCAGTCGACATCGAATAGAGTAGTCAACATCGAGTAGATTGTACTCGATCTCGTGCTATCTTATGGTTGTCGAGTGCTCTTTCTAGTCGGACTCATGTGTTGCTTTTGTCTCTAGTTGATGTCGAGTAGAGTGGTCTACGTCGAGTACCTTAGTCGATTTCGAGTCCTCTGTCAGCTTTCAGAATTCTACTCCGTTTTGAATTGCACTCTCCCGAGTCCTCATTCATCCGATTGACGCATATGAATATGAGTTGGAAAGCTCTTTGCAAGGGCTACAACTCTCGCGAAAGCATCATAATTTGATTCAAAATGATGAATGGTAAAAAGTGGTGTTTTCTCCAGCTGCACCATCTCGTGCTCTCCTTAGCTTCTCCAATGTCTTCATGACTTTCCTTTATGCTCCAAAGTGCGTCCGATTTCTGCGAAATTAAACAAAACTTGTGTAGACCTCCATATATTGCAAATAAACATAAACTACACATATCCTATACTTTCTTAACCCAAAAGTATAAAATATAGACAAAAATCAATGTCAAAGTAGATGCAAAATATGGTGAAATAAGCGCATATCAATAAGCTCATATGGTAAATATAGTCCTTCATTCTCTTATCATGCATATGTCAAAAGCAACATCAATTTTACCTCATTTCATGGTTTTCTAAAAAAAAAATGCAATTCATTGTGAGTTCTCTTCACTAGGCAATTTCATGATATATCTCTAATGATCCTATATTTTTTCCATCGTCGAGTTTTGTTAAAGCTTACATGACACTTTTCTAAAAAATTCAATGGGGGTGATAAAATAATCTTTGGATGAAACGATGCAAGCATATAGATAAATAAACGTATACCCAAAGAACCATGTAAGAAGCAATGCAAGGAAATAATCAAAATAGAATATAAGCCTTTCCCCCACCCCATACTTAACCATTACAGTGTCCTCGCTGTATAAAATCAAGGGTAAAGGAAGAAACTTACTAGAATTAAGCGCAGAAACTCAAAATAGTTGTTGTAAACTGCTGCCAGTAGTCGATGTCGAGTGGGCATCAGTCAATATCGACTGCAACAATGCGTTCCAAGGTCCGTCGAGTTGAAAAGATCATATACGCTTGACGTGCTCACTCGATGTACATCCACTAGGGCTAGTCAATGTCGAGTGCTATTCCAGTACTCCATCCTTGGTTCATAATGTGTTGCCCATGGACCTACACTTTGTTAGAACATCCAAACAATAACAATAAAATAAAATAATCCAAAACACATGTTCAAAACAAAAATAAATATCCAAAAACCCTAAAAACCATAGTCTATGTACATACTCTAGATTTTAGAGTCATTAGGCCAACTTCTTCCACGGTAGGACTCCGGGCGGAACATGTAGGGTCCATAGAAGTTGGACCTCCTCTTCGGGGCTCTCAAGCTCAACTTTGAATGTGATTCCTTTCTTGTCCTTAAGCTCTAATTTTCATGGGCAGACGCGATGTACTCTTACCACTCTGCCCTTCCTCTTCCCCGTGTACTTCTTCTTAAATCCCATCATGCTTGCTTTAGCCAAGAATACTTGATCCCTTTCCTTAAAGACCTTTTATTCCTCATCCCTAACTTTAATGACATGAAAGAACCAAGGAACTCGTCTCATAGAAATACTATCAATTAACTAAGGATAGTAGGAGTTCTTACCTGAACTTACCTCATGGGGATTTGAGGGAACGTCTTTTGTAGCTATTGGGAAGGGTACTCGCCATCAACTGGGTCCAGCCGACGTCGAGTGGCTCTATTCATTCATCTTCTCACTCGATGGGCATGCTAGAGGTGGGTCGATGTCGAGTGGTGGCTCAGTCGATAGAGATGGGTCGATATAGGTGACTCGATGTCGAGTGGGTTCACTCGATGTCGAGTGAAATTGGTAAACCCCATACTTAGCTTCTGGCATGTGTTTTGGTTCCTCAGATGCAGTCGACATCGACTAAGATGAGTCGATATCAAGTGGATGCTTAGGGTGTTGCTCGTCGTAATTCCAGGTTGTTAAGATCTCCTCCAATTAGCCTTCCACAACCATTTTTTCAAGCTTCTCCAAGCTCATAGTCCTCATGGTTGGTTCCGTATAAGGGATATAGCTTCCATCAATATTCAGCGACTTAACCTCCATCTTATCGAGCTTCTCCATGGTCTTGTTAAAAGAGAACTCGATGACGTCATCACCAATAATGAATGTCAGCAGCCTCTTTCTTACACTTATATTGGCATCTGCAGTGGCTAAGAACGGCCTACCCAGGATGATAGGACATGAAGGATCTTCTGCCATATCAAGCACTACAAAATCCGTAGGCACAAAGAACTTCCCTATCTTGTCGAGGACATCATCTATAACTCCTGTGGGCGTGACGAAGTTATTGTCGGCCATGTAGAGCTTTATATCTAGAGGCTCCAAAGCTCCGACGTTCACCTTTGACCAAATAGACAAAGGCATGAGGCTCACACTAGCCCCTAGGTTCCATAGAGCTTTGTAGCGATATCGAATAACTCAATTCGATCTCGGGTCATCTTGTGGATCTCGAGTGCTTTCATCCTTCTTCTTGGCTCCAAGTGTGGCAAATCTTCAGTCAACATCAAGTCAACTCCAGTACACGTCGAGTGAAATCTCAATAGCTTGCTTCGTCCAACACTTAGTGAAAATCCGCTTCACTCCAACAAATGTCAAGTGAACTCCACTAGACATCTAGTGACTCATCAGCTCGGTTCCTTCTTTTCCAAATTACTCCGAAATGTTTCCAATTGCTGCAAAATTAAACCAAAAGTTGTGTAGACATCTAAATCTAGTAAATAAACACAAACTACAAAAATTTCATACTTTTCCAACCCAAAAACATAAAACATAAACATAAATCGTAATAAAAGTAATCACAAAACATGGTCAAATAGGCAGACATCATCTATACCGAACCAAATATAGATCACGCTCATCGACTCGACTGGGGACCGAAATGATATGAAACACGAATGCCCCAATGACCTTAGCAACGACTCTAGGACTCATGGATAACGATCGTTCTGTATTCAAACACATAGAGAACAAGAATGTTCATTCATAAATGCATCCTAAGCATGGTACTACATGTTATGCATATGCAACACCTAATATATCATGTGACTACATCTAGGATAGATCATTCTTATGAGTCTGAGTAAGCTCCATAAAGAACATACCTGAAGGCGTGCGGAATCCAAGCAACACAACAAGCAATATCCAACCAAACCATAGATTTCCTAACAAGCACAAAAATATGTATAAGTCTGTGTTTAATTTAAACAAGGCGCCTTTAACTAACATATACAAGTTCACATAATCTTAGGAAATCGCTACTCAACATTTTATATCATCATCATCTTAATTCATCATTTTTCTCAATTCATCTCAGATCAGATCTGTTCATCTTATCTCATCATATATCATCATATAATCTCCTCATATCATCTCAATATCTCGTCATGCACTATCTCATTCATCAAGACATTATAACCACATATAACATTATCCTATCATTTCACAACATATATCAACACTTCATATACTACATACTCCACATCATCATATATCATATCATGCTTTCATACTAAATAACATATATCATTATATCATGCTTTACTCATATAAAGGATCTTAACATAATTCTCATTCTTAACATAATTCATGCTTTAGTATACATTCATATCATATCATATCATAACATGCTTCACATAATTCCACATATACCAATCATGAAGTCATTCAACAAGTTAATCATGTAAGTAAATTTCTCCGGGCTTCCCAAGACTCTTAAATCTCAAGTAAAGCCAACATAACCACTCATTAATCATACTTGGTCAAAATTCATTCATAAAATGTACTCTTTAACTCACTCAAAAATCTCATTTTTTCAAAATAAATCCAACAAGGTTAGGACGTTCCTAAAAAGCTCTTTTTAATTATTAAATCAATATCCATTTATCAAGTCAATTTACAACCTTGAAAACCTTTTTCATTTTTTTTTCAAATGGAAGTTCAATAATATATTTTAAATCTCCATAGTTTTAAAATTCATAATATTATATAATATATAATCCCATTATTTAATAGTTGAATAAGTGAACAAAAAGAATACCCCACCGTAAGGTTATACTCAATATACATTTTATATATACACTCTCGATAAAAATTAGGCCCGAAAACTCTTTTGAAGAAAATGGACCCGGCTCAAACAATAACCCAAAACCCAATTTCAAATTTTGCTTAAACAAAACCGAACCCGTTGGCCACTATTCATCTCCTTCCCCACCAAATCCCACGGTGCACAAACGGAAGAAGAAAAAGAAAGAGAGACAGAGAGCTCGCCGGATCTTTCTTGCTCTCGACCTAGACCACTTCTCGACTCCAAGGACACGGAAGACCAGACAAAACCAAAGGAGAGGAGGGAGAGGGTGTCCTCACCGAGATTTGAAAAATGTCACCGAAAAACGCCCGTCGAATTCGATAGAGCTTCGTCGGAGGTGGATCGACGCCCGGGATGGCCTAGGGAGTACGAAGGAGGGTTAAAGGTTCGCCTTTATGCGGTTTGAGAGTGAAAGAAAGTTAGGAGAAGACTCACCGAGTGCAGAAACGGGAGGAGAAGGAGGGGCGACTTGGCATCTCCGGTGGCTCGTTTGGCTGCTCCAGCTGCACGTCGGTGTCAAGGGAGTTTGTAGAATTTAGAGAGGTATAAAACCCTAATAGATTGGTGGTGGAAGCCTCATATTAGAGAAGGCAAACACACGTTTATAATGTTATTATTCAACCATTTATATAGGGATTACAATACTTGGAGAATAAGTACTATAAAGATATCGATAAACTAAACCTACCAAATATATATATTTCTAACCTAATATAACAATATCAAAGATTATATCCTAATACAATCATATCTTATATATCTATCCTAATATATCTCTAACACGCCCCCGTAGTCGAAGCGAGAGTAGAGCCACGAACACTGAAGACTGGAAGCATAAGATAGATATGCGGTTGATGTAGATGTCTAGGACACGAACGATGAGAGCCCAAGAGTATGAAAACCCATCAACGAACAACAAAAGGTGAACGACGCCCCCGCAATTAGACAAGGTAGAGACCGGTAAAGTAGAACCGATAGGGGTTAAAGGGTAGAGAATAGGTAATCAACCGTGTCAAGTGGATCTGACGGCGTTCAATCAGACGGTAAAAAAAACATATATGGATAGGGTAAGGTAAGGCAGCGGAAGTGTTTGACGAAGGTGGAGATAGGCGAAGATCGAAACCCGCTCTGAAGCCATGTAGAATTTAGGGAGGGATAAAACCCTAATAGATTGGTGGTGGAAGCCTCATATTAGAGAAGGCAAACACACGTTTATAATGTTATTATTCAACCCTTTATACAGGGATTACAATACTTTATATAAAGATATCGATAAACTAAACCTGCCAAAGATATATATTTCTAACCTAATATAACAATATCAAAGATTATATCCTAATACAATCATATCTAATATATATATCCTAATATATCTCTAGCAGAGTTACAGAAGATGCCTTATTCATGTAAAATAGCTAGGAAGAATGAGGGCTCTTGCAGCTTGGCTTCAAGGCGACGAATAAAGACGACGACAAGGGTGGGGATGGTGTTGTGGAGGTGGCGGCACCCAAGCAGGGGAGGTGCTTTTGGGGAGAAGAAACAAGGAGGTGAAAAGGGTTACGAGAGAGTAAGAAATTTGGAAAATGGAGAAATGGAGGAGAAGGAAAATTTGTGGGTTTAAAGACTAATACAAGGGCTGGGTGTGGGTTGCTTAGGATAAAATTTAAGAAGATATGAATGCCAATTAAATGATGCTGCTGTCGAGCCAACCAAGGGAGAGAGAAGATGGTGTGTGAGGCAAAATAAGGTTTCTAAAGAGGAGATAAGGCCAATTGGGTTTTTGAAATCAGACAAAGTGAAATCAAGGAAGAGTGAGCAGGAATATCCGGATGAAGGGGGGAGGAGGAAAAGACAAAATAAGGGAGGGAGGAACACAGAGAGAAGTGGTCCCAACACCCAATCCAATTCCCCGAAAAATAAATTTGGAAACTAGCTCTCTGAACTTATCCTGACTCGATCAAAATAATATTTTAAAAAAATCAAGTGGATATTGACGTCCGAGGTTAATTTCAAATCACGACGTGAGAAGACAGAATAAATTTCCAAAAGTTCAAAATTAGGCCAAAATTCGCTTAAGGATTTTAAAATAGGAACATGTAATTAAGGATAAGAGTTTTCAAAATATCCAAAATTTTCGACTTTAATCGATTTTCAATAAAATATTATTCAAAATCATTTTTGAAAGACCAAAGTCCTTACATCATCCACCTCTAAAAACAAGTCTCGTTCTCGAGCCTAAAATCATTTTTGAAATCATGGGGCCTATCGAAATCCAAGTCAATCCCTCCTATGTTGGTCAAACAGATTTTCAGAACAACATCCACCTCTAAGGGCTAATCCTATATCGTCTTCCAAAGTTCGGTTTTCAAAATCAGTTTCATTCTACCAAGTCAAATACTATCCTGCTCAACATTCCTAAATCTCCGGAACTCATATTTCAACATAATCAAGTCATATAACATCATAATCAAGGATCAAGAAGTCATTAATTATGGCAACTTTAACATATCAGCATCTGACATAGCAATACATCAAAAATTGTCATTATTCATAATATAGAATCTGCATACCACCAAAATTCCAAATTCGAGTATCGCATATCAACATTGAAATCTGTATATTAGGGATAATCATATTGTATCGTCTTATATTAACAGGTCAAATAATCATGAAAATCTGCATATAGTTACCACTCACAATAAAGCACAACCACCACTCACTCACCATCAACTCTCAAGTCAAGGTTAAGCCTTATCTAGGTTCACCAAACTCAAATCAGATAATACTCCCAAGTATCTCGCTTAATACATAGTCAAACCCAATCATGTGAATGACGATGCCCCGGAAAACAACCCCTTTGAGAATGTGAATAAAATTTCATAAATAGGTCATCCAACGCGAAATCACATGGATATATTACTATCGCGATCAGCACCAAGAACCCTTAACTAAGAGACTTGCGAATTGCGATTAGTACCTATTGTCACACTCAACGCTTAACTCATGAAGCACCAATCTCTACTACACATCATTGACCACAAATCCACGTCGTCTACCCTATGATAGAAGCAAACAGCTCGCTAGCAAGGCATCGCCTGGCTGGAACCTTCTTACGACACAAACAATTCTCTGGCGTGAAGGCATGGACAACATTTGCCCTCGGCCTAACCTCGAGGTCGGAAACCATCTGCTCGCTTGACAATACTATAAATACCCCCCCCCCCCCCATAAGACGATGATCCGAT
The DNA here is from genome assembly GCA_963922045.1 of Persicaria maculosa. Lineage (NCBI taxonomy): Eukaryota > Viridiplantae > Streptophyta > Magnoliopsida > Caryophyllales > Polygonaceae > Persicaria > Persicaria maculosa. The sequence continues at coordinate 31,569,836 of OY998251.1, read as the reverse complement.
TGGAGGAAACAAAGAAAGAGAGAGATTTCTGCTATCCTTCTTCAGATTGAGCCCTCAAAGTTAAGTTCTTGAGACCTCTAATCGGAGAAGAACACTTCTAGAATCAAACAACATCTCTCAATAACCTCTAAAGAAGATGATTGAACAGTGAATACAATACACAAATAGCTTCATCGCGAAGCATATATTATTACATGACCCAACTCATAACAAAGATCATACTCATATATATATTTCCTGTTCGACCTTACAGGAAAATATAGGACATTTATCGTCACCTTAAGGTAAATTATATAGGTGGTTTTCGGGAAATGCTTCATTGGTGCCATCTGTGGGAACCTTTCACGACGAGACTTGCCTCTTAGAAATACACACTACCTTTTGAATCTGCAATTTTCGTTCTTAGCTTTCGTATATATTATTCTTCGCGAATATATCTGTTTTACTATTTTCACTGATCCTTACAGAAATATGAATTTCACGTTATTTGGCAAAGAGTTTGGGAATCAATATCACGACGAAGGATAGAACAATGGTTTAAACCTCAATGATACTCCCGAGGAGAAAACTCATCCCCATTAAGGCGAAGACATCCCTTCGCAAACATTCTAGAACGCTGCCCCAGCGCCCCCACCTAATCAATAGGGGGCATGGGGAGACTTTCCCCCATACCAATATTTTACGGGCAACTACCATCAAAATCCCTTCTATGGACAAGCCGCAAATATGATGTCAACCAACTTTGATCCTTACTACCATTACCAATTGCATAATCAAACACATATCACCTGCAATCCCATTCCTAACTCGGTTGATGGCCCGATGAACCCTGGACTGAATCATTAGAACAACGGTATTGATAAAAAGACCTCGTCATAGCTGGATATAACTCCTCTGGGGGGACCTAACGCAATTCGCTAAAAAGAAGCAGCCTTCCCTTCAACCTTCTGCAAAGAAATACATGAGACGCTCGTCCCTAAAAGTTGGATAGACGTATCAATTGCAACGTATAATGTGAATTCTGATCCCAATGATAACATGGACCAGTTCACAACATCGATGGGGATTAATGAAAATAACGATGTTATGTTTTGCCAATCATTCCCATCTACGGTTTTTAGTGTTTATTTGTAGGCCTTATGATTCAGACTAGAAAGGTGAAGAAAACTTGGAGCGAATGGACAAAAAAAGAGCTAAGGAACAAGAGCGGAAATAGAGAACATGGAGAAATCCCATCTTTGAGGTTATGAGAAGTTGGATTTGGCTTTTGAGGTCTTCATGAGAATCGTAGTGATTGGAAAGAGCTTTCCAACACATATTCATATGCGTCAATTGGACAAAGGATTACTCCGGAAAGTGCATTACAAGTTCAGCCTGTCGACGTTGTCAAGCTGTACGGACGACGCCTACCGCCCTTTCCACGATGCTCGCCGTTCTCTCAGATCCGGATTTGCGATGCATGGCCCGAGTTTATTTTTATGGGCACTTTTATCTACCTTTTCCCAGGGCTTTCAAGGGATGGTTTTGAGTCTTTAAAGACTATTATTTTCATTATTCATTCATTAGACAACTATGGAGAGACGAATGGAGGTTTTCTACTTCGGTATGATTCACTAAATCTCTTTACTTTCGCCTACAATTCAGAGACATGGTTGGTTGACTTGTGAGACTTGAATTCTATATTTTTCCAATGATTGATTCATTACCTTTGCACTGATTTTGTGTTGTTGATTCTACTTTGATTTGCATCCTTAATAGAATTGCATCGTGCTAGGGTTTCAATTGTTTCGCGAGAGTAATTGTGCCTTTTTGTAGCAACCATAAGCAAGTGATTCTGCGAGGATGATCTTAACTGTGTAGGGTAATCACAGTTTGGGCGACCATTATGCCTAGAACTTTGGGAATTTGTGCTATTTGTATGTTCAATCCTGAAAGGTTAGGGTTTTGCTTATAGATGTAAGGGATTGCCATCTCTGCGAAGAGTTTCAATCCATATAAGCCAAAGTCGGATTAATCCAAATAATTAGAATAACTAGAAAGAGTGCCAAGGATCAATAAACCAACCATTGTCGATAATTCGTATATGGAACTATTTCGTCCCCATCGTTATCAATCAATCTCCATTGCTACTTTTACTTTATTTGGTTACTTTGATCATCTCAATTACCTTCAATTTCATTACTTTGATAGCAATTTGAGTAGACAGGAAAGCTATTCTCTCTGTGAGTTCGACCCCTTACTTATCCACTATACTAGTTTACTAGTTAGTTGTTAGTTTGGGAATTATTATTTTTGGCGAGGTGAGAAACACACGACATTTCATCCTACCAAATTTTGGCGCCGTTGCCTGGGAGAATTACTTTATTTTCTTTGTTTACATTTATTGCTATCTATATTGTGATTCACTTCGGTGGATCGCACTTTGGTTACTAATCAATCTTTGTTGAAGTTCTTGATAGGCAACGATGTCTGAAAAATTTAATCCCCCTCTCAAAAGGACATTGAGAGAGTTAAAGGAACCTTCTTTGAATTCGCAAAGCCTGACAATCACACTTCCTGAACTCCCTGAAGGCTCCAAACTAGGGTGCAAATCTGATTGGTTGTCACTCCTTCCAGTTTTCTATGGACTGTCTGGAGATGAACCAAATAAGCATCTTATAGAGTTTGTTAGTGTCTGTGACAGAATCAGACCTCAAGGATTTACTGATGATCAACTGATGCTGAGATTGTTTCCGTTCACCCTGAAAGACACAGTAAGTGATTGGCTTCACTACTTGTCGGCAGGAACCATCAGTACATGGTTAGGCCTGAAGAAGTCTTTTCTGCAAAAAAATACTTCCCTGTTGCGCGTTTGAGCAAACTGAAGAAGTAATTGTCAAGCATAGAGCAATCCCCTAAGGAGAGTCTATATGACTACATTGTAAGATTTAGGAAACTCAAGGGAACTTGTCCTCAACATGGTATACTAGAGGGGGATTTGATTCTCTATCTTTATGAAGGGCTACTTGATCATGAGCGCACCATAATCAACGCTACTAGTGGAGGGGATATTCTAGACAAGACACCTGAAGAGGCTATGCAGATCTTCGATGGGTTAGCAAATGCTTCTCAGCAATACAGAAAGTCTCAAGGAATCGAGGAAATTAACAGTCTAGATAACTTTGAAAGGGGCTGCAAGGAAGAAGTTATTAAGTTGACAGAAATTGTAAAGAACGTAGCTACTCAGATATCACAGTTGCAACCGCCACTCAGAGATAAAAAGGATGGAATTGAAAAGGTCAATGCTATATGGAGCTCTATCTCTGAATTACCTCAAGAGTCCTTTCAAGAAAATCCACCTAGAGAAGAAACATTCAGATTGTTGTTGGACAAGGTGAGTGTTCGAGAGAAGATGTTAAGTCATATGGCTAAGGAGATTAGAGAATTGAAAGCGATAGATTCAGGGAAGTTGCCCACTAGGAATATTGAAAAGAAGCCTAAGGAGATGACTGATGTGAAAGAAGAAGAGAAAAATGAGACGGAGGCCCACTGTCAAGACTGCTCCCACCGCCCCTCACCACGATGCCCGCCACCCTCTCCAGCGACGGAACCGATTTTTCACGTTGTTGAATCCCCAAGGAAATTATCCAAGGAGTGGTCTTCTGAGGTTCCAAGACCTGCACCACCCTTTCCTCATGCCTTAAAACTTGATCGTAAGTGGGAAAATGAGAAGGAGGTATTCGACACTTTCACTAAGTGCCAGATAAGCATTCCTCTCCTTAACCTAGTTCAATCCGTTCCTCGTTATGCAAAATTCCTTCGGGAAGTGTGCACAACCGAACGAACACAACGGGATTAAGAAAAAGAAGGTAAGGAACAACAAGAAAATTTGTCATTGGTTTTTCAAAAGCGATTGCCTGAAAAGTGCGGAGACCCAGGTATGTTTACTCTTCCTTGTACGATTGGTGAAGCTAAATTTGAAACTACCATGCTTGATCTTGGTGTATCTATTAATGTGATATCGTACAATTTATATGATGATTTGGGACTGGGGCCTCTGAATGAAATTACGGTTGTTATACAGTTACAGGTTGTTTGAAAAAGGCTGAATATTTGATCTTTGATGGGAAATCTGCTGCATATTCTTTGAATTTGGTTGACGTTGTTGATATTTTCTCTAAGGCTCTCATGAATATTGATCGTTCTGACCAGTTATAAGTTGTTTTGGAATCCCCTTTGGGGGAGTTATCTCTTGATTATGCTTATCCTAACAACATGCATGAATTGTCTATGGCTATGGATGCAAATTCAGGGAATTGGTCCCCTTGCTATAAAACTGAACCATTGAATCCTTCTTGTGAGAAACTTCTTCCGTCTGTCATTTAGGCGCCTGAAGTTGAATTGAAACCCCTCCTTGATCATTTGAAGTATGCATTTTTAGGAGAAGGTAATACACTTTCTGTGATTATTTCTAACAAGCTTCCTTTTGACCAGGAACAAAGGTTGGTGGATGTCCTTAGGGAACATCACACTACCTTGGGATGGACCATTTCTGATATCAAAGGAATCAGTCCGACGTTGTGTATGCATCGCATACTCATGGAGGATGATTCGAAGCCGGTAAGACAACCTCAGCGACGGTTGAATCCCTCGATGATGGAGGTCGTCAAAAAGGAAGTCTTAAAGCTCCTTCAAGCAGGTATAATTTATCCTATTTTTGATAGTCAATGGGTAAGTCCTACACAAGTGGTTCCTAAGAAGGGAGGTATCACGGTCTCTGAGAACCAAGAAGATGAGATGATACCTATGAGGGTACAAACTGGTTGGAGAGTTTGCATTGACTATCGCAAACTCAATGCTGCGACACGTATGGACCACTTTTCTTTGCCTTTTATTGACCAAATGCTTGAGCGTCTTGCCGACTGGTCCTATTATTGCTTTTTGGATGGTTATTCTCGATACTTTCAAATTCCTATTGCACCTGAGGATCAGGAGAAAACCACTTTTACCTTTTGGTACTTTTGCTTATAGTAGAATGGCTTTTGGATTATGCAATGCGCCTGGTACATTTCAAAGATGCATGATGAGTATATTTTGTGAATATGTTGAGCATTTCATTGAAGTGTTTATGGATGATTTTAATGTGCATGAGAATGATTTTAATTCTTGTATGCATCATTTGTCACTAGTGCTTAAGAGATGTGTTGAACTCTGAAAAGTGCAATTTTATGGTTGAACAATGGGTTGTTCTTGGTCACATTGTGTCCGAGAAAGGAATTGAGGTAGATAAAGCTAAGATAGCTTTGATTCAGTCCTTACCTTATCCTACTAATGTGCGTGAGATTCGTTCTTTCTTAGGCCATGCATGATTTTATAGGAGGATTATTAAGGATTTTTCTAAGATAACCTCCCCATTATGTGAACTCCTTAAGAAAGACGTGTCCTTTGTGTTTGATGATAATTGTAAGAAAGCTTTTCATGAGTTGAGGAATCAGTTAACTTCATCACCTATTATTCAACTCCTATTTGGACTTTGCCTTTTGAGTTGATGTGTGATGCTAGTGACTATGTCGTTGGAGCTGTTTTGGGACAAAAAGTTGAGAAAGCATCTCATGTGATCTACTATGCTTCTATGGTGTTGAATACGGCACAACAGGCTTACACTACTACTAAGAAAGAGTTGCTAGCTGTGGTTTTTGCATTAGAGAAGTTTTGTCCTTACTTATTTGGTTCCAAGCTAGTGGTTTATAGTGATCATGCGGCTCTCCGCTATTTGATGACAGAGAAGGACCCAAAGCCTTGATTGATTTGATGGATTCTACTTCTGACGGAATTCAATTTGGAAATTAGAGATAAGAAGGGAGTAGAGAATTTGGTAGCTGACCACCTGAGCAGAATTTACAAAACTGATGGTGGGGGAGAGAAATCAGAGAGGCTAGAAGAGTTCCCTGATGAAGGATTGATGCAAATTTTGACCTGTCACCGCTGCAAAGAGGGCGCCCGCCGCCTTTGCCACGACGTCTGCCGCCTTGACGGTGTTTTGAGGCCCGATTTCTTTGATAAGGATGATGAGGAGCCGCCTGCTTCACTTATGGGTATTCAAACTAAGCAGCCTTGGTTTGCTGATATTGTTAATTACGTTGTGGCTGGAATCTTTCCTTCCAATTGTCCGAAAGCTAAGAAGGAAAAAATTCGGCATGATGCTTGCTACTACGTTTGGGATGATCTTTTTCTTTGGAAGCACTGCGCTAATAGAATTGTTCGTCGTTGTCTTCCGGATAACAAGGTAACTTTTGTTTTTTGATTTTGTTATTCACATCCAAGAGGTGGACATTTTGGACCACAGAGGATGGCTAGGAAAGTCCTAGAAGCGGGATTCTGGTGGCCGCATATCTTTCGCGATGCTCATGCCTTCTGCATAACTTGTGATAGATGTCAGCGCACAAGAAACATCTCATGCAGAAATGAGATGCCATTATCTTCGATCATGGTTATAAGAGATCTTGGATGTATGGGGTATCGATTTCATGGGACCCTTTCCTAGTTCATTTGGGAATGTCTACATCTTGCTTGCGGTTGATTATGTGTCTAAGTGGGTTGAGGCGAAGGCGACAAAGACTGATGATGCTCGCACAGTTGCTAGTTTCTTGAAGAGTTTGTTTGCTGGATTTGGGATGCCTAGAGCTATTATCAGTGACAGGGGAACTCATTTATGCAACAAGATTATCAACGCTCTTTTGAGGAAGTACGGCGTGACTCAGAAGGTCTCCACCACCTATAATCCTCAAACCAATGGACAGGCAGAATTGTCTAACATGGATGTGAAGGGAATTTTGGAGAAGATTGTTGCACCGAATAGAAAAGAATAGAGTCTTAGATTGGAAGATGCACTATGAGCTTTCCGTACGACTTATAAGACACCCATTGGGATGTCATCGTTTTGCTTGGTTTATGGAAAGCCTTGTCATTTGTCAGTTGAGCTCGAGCACAAAGCATTTTAGGCAGTCAAACAGGCCAACATGGATGCATTTGAAGCAGCAAAATTGAGGAAGCTTCAACTTCATGAGTTGGAAGAGATCTGTTTGGATGCTTATCAGAATTCCATGATCTACAAGGACAAAACTAAGGCTTGGCATGATAAGCACGTCATGCGAAAAGAGTTCCATCCAAAGGATAAGGTCTTATTCTATACATCACGCCTTGCACTATCTCTAGGAAAGCTATGCTCACGTTGGACAGGACTATAAACGGTGCTCCATGTCTATCCTCATAGAGCAGTGGATGTTCGCAATGACAAAGAGGATAGAGTATTCAAGGTAAATGGCCATCGCCTCAAGAAGTACCACGAGAGTGTTTCTAGGCAAGTCTAGGAAGAGATGCGCCTAGAGGACCCAACATAGGAGGCCTAGAAGCTTATTGTGTTGAGCCAAAGACATAAAACAAAGGCCCTTCTTGGGAGGCAACCCAAGGTAAGTTCTTTAGTTTTCATGTTTTTTAAATTATAGTTAGGTCTTTAGTCTTTGAAATTCAATAAAATGATGGAGTCCCATATAGATATGTGTTCTTGGAGGAGTCGTGAACTAAACAATGCAGGAAAGTATCTCGAATTCATGGTTCTGCATAACCGGCGCCCGCCTCCACCCTCAGTGCTCCGAAGCTTCTTTTGTCTGACGATTGTAACCATCATTACCATGATCAATTAGGTTTCCTTTTCCCTCACTTGTGATTTTATTTTAAATTTTTGTTGTCTTTATTTGATTTTCATTGACGACAATGAAAGATTTAAGTTTGGGGGAAAGGATAGTGCATTAGGTCATGTTTAAATTCGATTTCATGTTTATTTTTCTGCTATTTTAATAAATTAGAAAAAGAAAGAAAAGATGAAAAATGTCAAAAATCCAAAAATTTCATGCATTGCATATATGTTGTTATCCAAAGACCCACCTTAGTTAGCGAAACTCTGCAATTTCGTATGGCATGAACTTGTAAATCCTACGATAAGTTTAAAGTTCATAGCCTTATTGCCTTTTTTCTTATGAAGCATGATTGGTGATGTAATTGAGAATGTATAATTAAGCTTGAGTATGATTGAAATCCTACAAAACACGATCCTTGTGAGATTGTTTTTAGCCTTGTTGGAATCATTTATAATTCCTTTTGCTTTGATGTTTGATTTACTCTCCGTATGTTTCTACCTCTTGATATTGACTTCATTAGCTATTGTCAAAGCCGACTCACATGTTTGTTACTTGCGGAATTTTATGCTTTTTTGTAATACATTTGGCTTTAGTTGCTTGTAAGTTTTGAGTGAAATAAGGTGAGTTTGAGACACTTAGTAACCGGATCTACGCATGACATCCATGGGTATGATTTGCACAAAACAATGTCAAAAGCTACCCACTAAGTAAGGAAGCTTGATCATTGAGTCACCGGGTTCATTCATGACACCCATGTTTGCAACTCGCGTCAAAAGATGTTCAAGTGGACTTTATTCAAGTAAGTTGAGGTGTTGATAGACCGGGACCATTCATGACACCCATATTTTCAACTCGCGTAAGGAATACACCAAAGCCGAAAGAAAGCAAAGCAAGAAAAAGGAAAAAAAAAAGAGAAGAAAAAAAAACGGAAAAAAAGAGTGAAATTCTAGAGCCAAATTGTCTATTTTTATTGTTTTTCGCAAGTAATGGCATTTCGGTGGAGATTTGATTATATTGTTGTCAATGTCTATGAACTTAGTGCATTTTGGATTGAGTTGAGAGTTGAACTTAATTGCCTAAACAGATGAGAGCATGAGTGAAACACATATTCCTTGTGAGGTTGGATGATTGCTCCTTCTATTATTTGATCGCTAAATACATGCTATGATGTTTATTCGCTTGATCATGTGTTCATTTCAATTTATGTTGCTTTTGATTATGGCTATTGCATGAATGATAAACTGGTAGGTATAGGTTGCTTTCTATTATTTTGCTCGAGGACAAGCAAGAGCTTAAGTGTGGAGAGTTTGATAATGCAAAAGTGTGGGGAGCTTAAGTAGTCATATTGCATGTTTAATAAGCTTATTCATATTCTTGATCATTTGGTATTCGAAGTTCGGAATCTATGGTTTTTAGTGTTTATTTGTAGGTCTTATGATTCGGAATAGAATGGTGAAGAAAACTAGGAGCAAATGGACAAAAGAAGAGCTAAGGAACAAGAGCGGAAATGGAGAACATGGAGAAATCCCATCTTTGAGGTTCTAAGAAGTTGGATATGACTTTAAAGGTCTTCATGAGAAACGTAGTGCTTGGAAAGACCTTTCCAACGCATATTTTCATATGTATCAATCGGACGAAGGATGACTCCGGAAAGTGTGTTACAAGTTCAGTTTGTCGATGCTGTCAAGTTGTACGGACGACGCCCGCCACCCTTTCCACGGTGCCCGCCGTCCTCTTAGATCCGGATTTGCGATACGCGGCCCGAGTTTATTTTTATGGGAACTTTTATCTATCTTTTCCTAGGGTTTTCAAGGGCCGGTTTTGAGCCTTTAAAGACTATTATTTTCATTATTCATTCATTAGAAAACTATGGAGAGAAGAATGGAGGTTGACTTGTGAGACTTGAATTCTATGTTATTCCAATGATTGATTCATTACCTTTGCGCTGATTTTGTGTTGTTGATTCTGCTTTGATTCACATCCTTGATAGAATTGCATCGTGCTAGGTTTTCTATTGTTTCGCGAGAGTAATTGTGCCTTTTTGTAGCAACCACAAGTGAGTGATTCCGCGAGGATGATCTTGATTGTGTAGGGTAATGACAATTTTGGCGGCCATTCTGCCTAGAACTTTGGGAATTTGTGCTATTTGTATGTTGAATCCTGCAAGGTTAGGGTTTTGCTTATAGATGTAAGGGATTGTCATCTATGCGAAGAGTTTCAATCCATATAAGCCAAAGTTGGATTAATCCAAATAATTAGAATAACTAGAAAGAGAGCCAAGGATCAATAAACCAACCATTGTTGAGAATTCGTAGGTGAAACTACTTCATCCCTATTGTTATCAATCAATCACCACTGCTACTTTTACTTTATTTGGTTACTTTGATCATCTCAATTACCTTCAATTTCATTACTTTGATAGTAATTTGAGTAGACAGGAAAGGTATTCTCTCTGTGGGTTCGACCCCTTACTTATCCACACCATCTCGTAACCTTACAGATCCATGCTATGGAAGTTGCCAGCTCTAGCTCGCGTTCAAACGAGGCAAAACCCTCCATGTTCCACAAAATAACCAATTTTTGTGGGAAAGGAGGCCAACATGCCCATCCACGCAATAACATGCCCTGGCAAACGCCTGTCACCCCCAACAAGTTGCTTGCAACGAGATACAATATAGCTAGTTCGCGGGTCCTCCCCCAATCTTGGCCCTGACAAATGTAATGATGGTCCATCCTCAAATGATGCAACCTCCTATATATGGGATTCCATCGGCTCCTCCTCGTCAACAAGATGTGCTTTTTTTACAAATCTGGGTGCCACCCGCGATCCTTGCTCCGCCAATCGCGACACCTCCCCCTTACAATTCTCACTCTGCCCCAAGAGGGAGAGGAAGAGGAGGATACCCGCGAAGGCGGGGCTGGCAAAATGGCAAAATGGTAAAATGGGAGGTGGTTACCAACCCTCTAGGGATATGAGAGGCGCTTCGGAGGCTAGATCCTCCTCAAATACTCCAACAGAGATGGCCGAAAACCGCCTCCACGCGATGGATGCATTAATACCATCGCGCGTGGGCCATGCTTATCTAGGACTAGTAACCAAGAAAGTAAAAACTACAAAAGAGAGAGCAGACAGCCTCCCACGAGTCCAGCATCAAGCAGGCCTCGACAAGACATGTAGTATTAAACTTCTCCTTTTCAAATGTTCGTGATCTTCGAATGCTGCATTCAGACCCCTTGGTTATTCATGTACAACTCAACACTAAAAGAGTAAAGCACGTACTAGTAGACACCAGTTCGTCGGTAGATGTCCTATACTGGAACGCTTTTGAACAGTTGGGCATTGCGAAAAGCGCCCTTCGCTGCTACTCAAGAATGCTTCTTTCCTTCTCAGGAGACGAAGTTGAAGCAGCATGGACCATCGAACTTTCTTTGACCCTAGGAACTGCTCCAAACCAGCAAACTCACATGGTGGAATTCAATATTGTACCCCTGTCATCTACCTACGACGCTATCATTGGCCCCGTTAGTCTCTTTCAGTTTTAGATAGCCTACTTCGTCTACCATTTTGGTATCAAGTTCTCCTATACGGATGGAAAGGTAGGCAAAGTTCGCGAAGAACAATCATAGAGTAGAGTATGTTATTTAGCCTCGGTCAAGAATAACCACGAATGAGTTCTCATGACCCATGGCCAAGACCAAGGATCTTTGAAATCAGAAGTGGCAGAAAGCGACGATCAAGAGGTCATTTCAAATGACCTCGAAGAAGAGTTAGAACTACGACCCGAAAAGATCGTGGACAAAATCGTCGAGGAAAAAGTTGCCTTTTTTCCATTGGCAAACATCATGGAAGCTCTATATCACGGGCATAGTCTAGATGCCCCTACTTTAAACCGCGTTAAGGAAATCCTGTAGAATTCGTGAGATATCTTTGCCTGGTCACCTCAAGATCTAAAAGGCCTCCCACGCCAAATCGCAAAGCATTCTCTTGGGCTCAATCACGACGCAAAGAGAGTATGTCAAAGGATGAGGAAAATTGCAGTAGAAAGAGCTGAAGCATCCAAGCAAGAGGTTGATAAACTTCTACAAGTTGGATTCATCCGCGATATCAACAACTCAACCTGGCTCTCAAATGCCGTCCTTGTCAATAAAAGAAATGGCACGTGGAGAATTTACGTTGATTTCAAAAATCAGAACAAGGTGTGCCCCAAAGACAGATACCCTCTATCGTCTATTGACGAATTAGTGGACACCGCCTCTGGTCATGACACACTAAGTTTTCTTGACATGTATTCCGGCTACAACCAAATCAAAATGAATCAGCGAGACAAAAAAAAAGAACACCTGTCATCACCAGCCAAGGCACATTTTGCTACAAAGTAATGCCCTTTGGCCTAAAAAATGCTAGCGCTACCTTCCGAAGAATGATTGAGAGAGTGTTCCAATGAATGATTGAGAGAGTTCCACATTGACAACATCGTTGTGAAAAGTCTGACAAAAGAAAATCACTCAAAGGACCTCCAAGAGACCATTGAAGCTCTCAGAATAAATCGTGTTTTCCTAAATCAGATAAATGCACATTTGCAGTCGATTCAGGGAAGTTTTTGGGCTTCCTGATAGCCACAGAGGAATTGATGTCAACCCAACAAAAGTGTAGACAATACTCTACATGAACCCCCCAAAGACACTTAAAGATGTTCAAATACTCAATGGTTTTGTTAACTACTTGAGTCATTTTTGTCCACGATTAGCAGACCATTCCTTATCTTCCTTTCTTTAACTATAGACAAAAGGACATGTTGAATAGTATTTTGCGTTAAATAAAGCTATCAAAAGTGTGAAGGAATATCTCACGACGCTTCCTACTCTTCACTACCCGTGGTAGCACGAAATTCTTCAACTATACCTCACGGTCGACTCCACTACCATCAACACGGTACTCACAAGGGAATCCAAATTCCCCATCTATTTTACCAGTAGAGTATTACAACCCACAGAGTCAAGATACATGGCCATTGAAAAAATGGCCTCGTCTGTTATCTTCGCCGCCAGGCGACTAAGGCCATACTTCCAAACTCACATCATCGATATCCATTCCAAACATCGAAAAACTCATCTAGATCAAGCCCTAGCTGACTTTTTATTGGAATCAACCTTTACGGAATCACAAGATCGTGAGGGAGAAATCAATGTTGATGGCTTTTTATCAGACGCTGGCCGCGGAGCCGGGGTCACAATATCAAGCCCGAATGGTGAATTTTTTTACCTATCTTTCCAGGTCATCTTCAAAGAAACCAATAATGAAGCAGAATATGAAGCTCTGGTCGTGGGGATTGAGAAAGCACTAATGAATGATGCTCGTCAGGTCCAAATTTTCACAGACTCAAAAGTGGTTGTTCAACAAGTCAAAGGAGAATACGAGGCCAAAACGGGGACGTTACCTGAGTATCTTGCTCGCGTAGAAAACACTAACAACGGCTTTCGACAATAGCTCTATTTCTTTTGTCCCCTGCGAACAAAATGTACGAGCTGATGTCCTAGCCCAGATAGGAGCAAACATGCCCCTTGATCTGAGCGATTGCATTGTGATCGAACGAAAACACTCTCAAGGGGTCCATAGAGGAGTATTCAAGATATCTTGTTATGACTAGCGAGATTCTTTTTTAAAGTATATCAACAACAGAGAAACAGGAGAGCCCTACGGGGAAGCCGATCAAGACATCAGGAAACGAGCATCTCGTTTCCGAGTAAAGGACGACCGCTTGTATAAAAGGGAATTTCACCTCCCCGACCTCCTATGTGTCTCTGAGGACGGAGGCAATACCATTATCCGCAAGCTCCATGCCAGCGTTTGCGGGAACCATCAAGTTTGGAGAGATGTTGCGGCTAAAATATTGTGACTAGGGTACTACTAGACCTCTATGAGGTCCGATACCGAACTGACTATCCGCATTTGTGACCCATGTTAGCGACACGTATCTCTCAAGCATCAAACTCCCCATCCATTAAAGTGTATATCAGCCCCAATTCCGCGAGCCTGCTTCGATTCATCCTTGTGATCGTGGAATACTTCACAAAATGGGTCAAAGGCGAAGCCATGGCCCTAATCACCGCTGAAAAAGTGTGAAAGTTCCTTTGGAAGAATATTATACGTCACTTTAGGGTACAATGAGCTATCATTATGGATCACGGACCATAATTCGATTGCGAAGTCATCCGCGATTTCTGCATAGGACTCCACATTAATCTTCCTTTCTCTTCGATATATGCCATATCCTCAATCCAATGGCCAGGCAAAAACCACAAATCACCAAATCTGAAAGCGGAATGGGTGGAAATCCTACCTTTGGTTCTTTGGTCTTACAGAACCTTCGCCAAAAGCCCCACAGGGGAAACACCTTTCACAATGACATACGGAGTGGACGCCATCATCCTAGTAGAGTTGCTAGTCCCCTCAGCCCGAGTGTATGATTTTAACGAAAACACCAACAACAAAGTGATGGAAATAGAGCTCTATTTACGGGAAGAAAGAAGGGGCACAACCTGCCTCAAGGTGGGCGAATATCAACGATGACTTTTCGAGGGCTACAATAAACTTGAACCCAAGTGGGAAGGACCTTATATCATCCATCAAGAAGTAGGAAGAGGTTCTTTTAAGCTTCAAAACGCCGAAGGAGCCATCCTCACAAAACACGGAACACCAAGAACTTCAAAGCATACTTCATATAGTTTATCTTTTTACCTTTTGGAAACCTGATGACCTAGAATTTTCCATGCATAGAAGTCACAGGAATCCGAAGTGGCTACACCTCTTCATAAATATAAATGAAAGCATCACACCCACAACAATCATGGTTGTCCTGATAAACATGGAAGAAAAATCCAAGAAAAAAGGCCACGGGTTCTAGCGAACGGGAGCAACACTCATAAAATTTAGCAACCGCATGTCTTTCGAACACGGATATGCATAAAAGCCTTTAAGGACAATAAAATTTAGCAATCGCATGTCTTTCAAACATGGATGTGCATACAAAACTATAAGGAGAATAAAATTTAGCAATCGTATGTATTTCGAACAAGGATATACATACAAACCTCTAAAGAGAATAAAATTTAGTAGTCGCGTGTCTTTCAAACACGGATGTGCATACAAGCGTGTAAGGAGAATAAAATTTAGCAATCGCGTGTTATTCGAACACGGATATGCAAACAATCTTATAAGGAAAATAAAATTTAGCAATCGCATGTCTTTCAAACATGGATATGCATACAAGTCTCTAAGGAGAATAAAATTTAGTAATCGCGTATCTTTCGGATACGGGTATGGATTCAAACTTGTAGGAAGAAAAAAATGATGAAATCGCGAATATGCATACAAGGCTCTAAGGAGAATAAAATTTAGCAACCACGTGTCTTTCGAACACGGATATGCATACAAGCCTCTAACAAGAATAAAATTTAGCAATCGCATCTCTTTCAAACACGGATGTGCATACAAGAATCTGAGGAGAATAAATTTTAGCAAATTATGTGTCTTTCGAACATAAATATGCATACAAGCCTCTAAGGAGAATAAAATTTAGCAATCGCGTGTCTTTCGAACAAGGATGTGCATACAAGCCTCTAAGAAGAGTAAAATTTAGTAATCGCGTGTCTTTCGACCACGGATATACAAACAAGCTCCTAAGGAGAATAAAATTTCACAATCGCGTGTCTTTCGAACACGGGTGTGCATATAACCTCGAAGGAGAATAAAATTTAGCAATCACATGTCTTTCAAACACGGATGTGCATACAAGCCTCTAAGGAAAATAAAATTTAGCAATCGCGTGTCTTTCGAAGATGGATATGGATACAAGCCTCTAAGGAGAATAAAATTTAGTAATCACGTGTCTTTTGAACAAGGATATCCATACAAGCCTCTAAGGAGAATAAAATTTAGCGATCGCGTGTCTTTCGAACATGGATGTACATACAAGCCTCTAAGGAGAATAAAATTTAGCAATCGCGTGTCTTTCAATCACATATATGCATACAAACCTCTAAGGAGAATAAAATTTAGTAATCGCGTGTCTTTCGATCACGGGTGTGCATATAAGCCTCGAAGGAGAATAAAATTTAACAATCGCGTGTCTTTCGAACACGGGTGTGTATATAAGCATCTAAGGAAAATAAAATTTAGCAATCGCGTGTCTTTCGAAGATGGATATGGATACAAGCCTCTAAGGAGAATAAAATTTAGTAATCACGTGTCTTTTGAACAAGGATATCCATACAAGCCTCTAAGGAGAATAAAATTTAGCGATCGCATATCTTTTGAACATGGATGTACATACAAGCCTCTAAGGAGAATAAAATTTAGCAATTGTGTGTCTTTCAATCACATATATGCATACAAACCTCTAAGGAGAATAAAATTTAGTAATCGCGTGTCTTTCGATCACGGGTGTGCATATAAGCCTCTAAGGTGAATAAAATTTAACAATCGCGTGTCTTTCGAACATGGGTGTGTATATAAGCATCTAAGGAGATTAAAATTTAGCAATCGCGTGTCTTTCAAACATGGGTGTGTATATAAGCATCTAAGGAGAATAAAATTTAGCAATCGCGTGTCTTTCAAACATGGATGTGCATATAAGCCTCTTCGAACACGGATGTGCATACAAGCCTATAAGGAGAATAAAATTTAACAATCGCATGTTTTTCAAACATGGTTATGCATACAAGCCTCTAAGGAGAATAAAATTTAGCAAATGTGTGTCTTTCAAACACGGGTGTGCATATAAGCCTCTAAGGAGAATAAAATTTAGCAATCGCGTATCTTTCGAATACATATACTCATACAAGCCTCTAAGGAGAATAAAATTTATCAATAGCATGTCTTTTGAACACGGATATGCATACAAGCCTCTAAGGTGAATAAAATTTAGCAATCGCTTCTCTTTCGAACACGGATTGGAATACAAGCCTCTAAGGAGAATAAAATTTAGCAATCGTGTGTCTTTCGAACACGGATACGCATACAAGCCTCTAAGGAGAATAAAATTTAGCAATCGCGTATCTTTTTAACATAGGTGTGCATATAACCCTCTAAGGAGAATAAAATTTACCAATCGCGTGTCTTTTGAACACAGATGTGCATACAGGCCTCTAAGGAGAATAAAATTTAGCAATCACGTGTCTTTCAAACACATATATGCATAAAAACCTCTACGGAAAATGAACTCAACAAAACACGCATCCAACACATTCTCATTTCATAATAATTAAAGGATAAACAAAACTGCTTCAGTGAACTCTCACCATCAGTTTTTGTTCCTTATAATAATAGGGAAAGAACAAACCCCAAATAGAACAACGTACAAAAATTCCATTAATCCTCATGTTCCAACACAATGGTCGTAAAATGAACAAGCTATGGAATAAGAAGACGACATTGACATATTAAAACCAAACTCCCAAAATAAGAGAATGCCAAAACAAAACGTAGTTAAATGAAAAAACCCGTTGAGGAGTTTATTAAGCTTAATTTTGATGGCGCTCGGATTGGGTCGGTTCGTGCGGCTTTTGGCTTTCTTATCCGTGATAGTCAAGGAAGGTTCCTTTCTTGTGGTGCCCATAGCCACGGTTAGGTGTCTGCTGTGCAAGCAGAATGCTATGGTCTCATTGCCGGTCTTCTGGAAGCCTCAAATAGGGGATTCGCTCGGCTGGTGGTTGAAGGCGACTGCTTGATCATCATCAATGTCTTGTGTGGCCTTTGGCAGTGCCCATGGGAGATCAAGATAACGATTTTGGATGCCATTGGCCTTTGTCGATCTTTCAAGAGTGTCACCTTTGTGCACGTCTTCAAGGAGGGTAACCGGGTGGCAAATCGATTGGTGCATCTGGGCTTGTCCTCATGTTTCGTCGCTGACTGTGTTCCAGTTGAGATCCCAAATTTCATCCATTGGGACGCTATTGGGCGGTGGGTCAACCACGGTTGACTTCCCCCAATCCTTTCTTTGTTTGAAAAAAAACAATGGTCTTAAAACGAAAACCTAGGGGTGAGCATGGGAAGGGATGGGACGGGATTAGGGTAATCCCGCGTCTCGTCACGCGTATTTTTTGCAAGACCGGATCGGGACGGGATTGAATTTTTTTTTTTTCAAATCCCGCTGAGTCTTATTACTCTCGGGATGAGACAGGATCGGGGACGGAATGAGATTTGTCCCTTGTAAAAAAATATTAAAATACAAGTTAAAATTTGGAAATTAGGTGCAAATGAAAATCACGTATAATAATGTCATTTAAAAAAACACAAAACATATACCATGGCAAATATTAAGGCAAAAAATATACCATGGAAAATATTCACCCGCTACGCGAAGATAATTGTTTGCATAACCTGCTCGAACGTAATTCAGAAGCAAAAAAACCCACAAAACAATCAAAAGTATTTTTCGGTAAGGCAACACAAGGAAACAGTTGTTTAATGATGAGCTGACCGAGCAGGAGATTGAAGAGTCATGCCTCCCTGAGGGTCAAGAAGCACTCAATCAGTTTCAACATAGCTGGGCTCAAACATCGTCACAGAATCACCTAGATGGGAAAAGTGATTAAGGCTCTGAAAGATTCCACACCCGATCCCCTTGACATAGGCTTCGGATAAGCGACCATGTAAAACCTTCTCGCAATCCTTTTCGAGAAAGTTGCTTAGCCAGCTATGACCATCTTCAGTTTTAAAGTATTCGCGAAGAGTGGCTTTTGTTAGTAGCACATCATCAGAAGATGTATAGCGTTCAAGCTCCCTTCTTACCGACAATAACTCATTGCATACCTTTTTCAACTCAGCCTCAAGCTCAGTAATCTGACCCTCTAACCTCCCTTTGGAAAGCTCATACTTAGCATTCTTCTCCTTCAATCCCAATGTTTCTACTCGTGATAAATCAAGTTGGCACTTCACCCCTTCCAGCTCTTGCTCGCATTTTTGCAAGGCTTCCATCGAGCTTCTTATAGTTCCTTCCTGCAGCTCCACGTCTTTTAGCTTGTCCAAGCGAGTCTGAAAGCGATTATTTTATTTCTCCAATCCTTTCGCGTGGTCTGAGGCCGCCTTCAACTGCCTCGCCCCCTCCTCCCATTGGAGATTACAATGCGAAAAAACATAAAATCAAAAACGCTACGCGAGATAACAAAAGAAAGAAATAATATAAAAAAACTCACCCAACCCCCTATAGTCTCCCCCTTGTAAACAAGCTCTTCATCTTTAAGATGGCGGGGATACTTCCTCTCGGCCGGACAGTTGTTCTTAGGAATGGCCAACTTCCTATGATCAATAGTCGTGAACATCGGCTGTCGATATGGGGAGATAGCTAAGACTGAAGTTGTCCTCACCTCATCCGCTGGCACCTTGCTAGACTCCCCGTCCCCTGTCTTTCTCTTCTTCTTCCAGCTAAGAGAAAGCTCGCGATCCCTGGACAAGCTCTCCTCAGCCTCAAGAACTTGCAGATCATCGATCCCCTCCCTAACAACTTGATGACCAATAAGAGCCAGGTCGAAAAAATAAGAACAAGAAGAAAAACTTACATCTCAGGTAGAAAAAATATAAATTCACCTCGAGAAATTGAAGCATAGCAGTACATCGCAACCAGTCGGAAAGATTTAACACACACCCGGGGAGTTATCACATCCTAATATATTCTTTTCCTTAATCTCCTATTGCGAGGGAACACGTCTTTTCAATCCTCCAACTTCGAAGTTTTGTATTTGGAAGGTGATTGGTAATTACTAGGAGTAATCTTGAAATTCAGAAAACTACCAGAAGGATCCCTAACTAGGAACCACTTCTTCCTCCAACCAGGTTTACTCGGCAACCTCTCAACAACGTCCCCACTCAAAGATGTAGATACAAGTCTGTTGCGACCCTTCCTCAAAAAGAAAAATTGAAAAAAGGTGATCTAGCGAAGTTTTTTAGTGGATAGCTACGCATCGCAGTACGTACACGGTCAAATACATCCAAACGTTGAAGGCTAGCTGAGAAAGACACACCTGTATTTTTCTGAGGAAATCGACGTGGAGAGGATGTAATGGAAGGTGAAATCCTTGGACCAAACTCTCCAAATGAATCACCATGTGATTCAGATACGCGTTCAGGCAAACTTCAATTGTAGAAGCTAACCCTTGTTCTACACCGGTGTCCAGGCTATCGATCATCTCCAGGTGTCCAGGCTCCAACATTGATTCACCCCCCCTTAGTCTTGGCCAAAGAAGGAACCAACATTTCCTCAAAAACTAAAGGAATAGGCGGAGGATGGGGAGGAACGTAAGGGGACAAGTTGAAATCCCCAAGAACTACGCGCGTTTCTGTTTGTCACTAGGTGGGACAAGATGGACCTTCCATGCCACCTAAACTACTCGAAGAGTCTGTCATGTGGTAGTAGTTCGCTTCTTCCTTGGAGAAGGGACGTTTGATGGATCCGGCCAAACAACCTTTATTAACTTACTTAGATGCAATTGACACCTTTTTCCATTCCCGCGAGGCATGCTAACTGGTCGAGAAGGGTGCCCACAGGATACCGTCTCCGCTTAATCAGTCTTCATCGCAGACCCTCGGTCTGTGAAGAGCTACCCTTATTTTCCACAAACCCGGCACTCCTATTTTGACTATCACTCGTCAAAAACATCACACTATCATGGGAAAACCCTCTAAGAAAGCCTTGAAAATACTGGAAGAGTAAAATTAACAAAGGAAAATACAATCTCTTCAAAGTCCCGATTGTATAGAAAAGGCAGCAAAAACTCCTAAACAAAAGCTACGTTGGCGCCTCACGTGCCCACACGAAAGTAATGAGGGGATACTAACCTCAGGAAGAGTAACAAAATATGACTTTTGGCCTCCCCCTGACAAAAACCAATTCCCCGAGACGAAAGACGAAAAGATGTCCGATGGAACTCAACCGCCCTTTGGTTCTTCATGCTGGCGGCAAGTCCCATGGAAAAGAGAAAAACCGACTTCTACCTAGAAAACCATCACCCACTTTGTCCATAACCAGCAATCATCTCGCTCGTAACCACCATGTCCCTCACCGGAAGAAGACTTGTCCGTACTGAAAAAACAACCCATACCAAGGAACACCACCAACGAACACCACCCCGATACTTCTTAATCCATACCCTAAAAACATTTGTAATTCTCAAGCTATATATGCACTAAGAAAAAGAGATTGAATATTAAAAGAGGAAAGATATAACTTCTTACCTACAGAATGACGAAATAGACACACGGAGGACGATAAACGGTGTTGAACACTATAAAATCCGGAAACTTCTCTCCTTCTCCTTTAAGAACGCATTTTGGAACTTCTTCTTCTTCTTCTTCTTCTTCTTCTTCTTCTTCTTCTTCTTCTCTCTCTCTCTCTCTCTCTCTCTCTCTCTCTCTCTCTCTCTCTCTCTCTATATATATATATATATATATATATATATATATATATATATATATATATATCTACCTCTACTGCAAAAGTAATGAACTCGAAAAAATCGACCCCTACTTATAAGTCTCTGTTGGACCAATGACAAACCTTTATTGGTCCTCGTGGACATGGGCCTTTTTTGCACGAGCCTCTCCTAAAACGGCCAAATAAAGCGAATACCGAAACAACATGCCATCGTTTTTCTGAGATACGATCAATAAAACATTCCATGTACGCGATCTAATCCCGAGGAGATATGATGGTGCCCCGAAAAACAACTCCCTTGAGAATATGAATAAAATGTCATAAATGGGTCATCCAACGTGAAATCACAAGGAGATATTACTATCGTGATCAGCACTAATTGTCACACTCAACGCTTAACTCATGAAACACCAATCTCTACTTCACATCAGTCACCACAAATCCACGTCATCTACCCTATGACAGAAGCAAACAGCTCCCTGGTAAGGCACAACCTCGCTTGCACCTTCTTACGACACAAACAACTCTCTAGCGTGAGGGCATTGACAACACGTGTCCTCGACCTAACCTCAAGATTGCCAATCAGCTTCTCGCTTGATGTTAGCAGGGATTTCGAGTCTAAAATAAATATGAAATATAAATCTAAAACCAATTTCCAATGTCCACACAAATAAATTACAAGAAACCCACCCGTATTAGCAGTAGAGAACCAAGATCGAATCCACGAGGAAGCGTGTCAGCGCTCGCCAATTCAGTTCCGAAATAGCCCAGATGTCGTCTCAGTAGGGTGGACTCGATGTCAAGTGTGTGTGTTCTGTGAAAACGTAACTTCGTAAAAAATAAAAAGTTGGAAAAGATGTCCGAAGTAATTAGGACGGATGAGGAAAATAGATGAAAAGAAATGAACACCGATTGGTTAGTTTGATTCAATAAACTAAAAGCTTCCAGAGTCGGGGATTCATGCCACAACGATAACCATATATGATTTATGCCAAATTCAAGAAAGATTATGCATTCTCATCAAATAACTTTCGTTATTAACAATTCAGAATATAGAGGATCTCGCATAAACCCTAATTATTACTAACCTTTTTGATAATTAATCCAAATTCATATTAAGATCACTTTTGCTTCAATAATACAAATAAGGATTGACCTACTACTGTCGTAGAAGAATCATGCAAATGGATAGAAGATGAAATCGCATATAAAAATCATACCTTTGAAGCATAAACTCACATGGCTATTGTCGGGCTCACCCCAACCCTAGAAGTAGGGTGAATAATCGCGCCTCATCATCATAATAAAAATGAAACTCATAAAGGAAATAACTATTTGTATTAAAATAAAAAGATAACTTACAACCGAACAAGCCACAATCGTTTTCGCTTCACAACTCACTCGGTCTCCGCTCTCTCTTTCTACTTTCTATTGCCTAACTAGTGTTTGCTCAATTGCTTGAGAATAGAATGAATAAAAACTCAGCCACTAGGGCTTTATATATAGGCTTCCATCCTTGCTATCCAAGGAAGGAGCAATTCTATCTATATCTACTTTCTATCTATCTAAATTTAAGGATAAATGTTCAATAATGAAATAAATAAAAACAACTAAATTCCCCCTTGGTAATTTAGGAATTTAACCTAGGAGGATAGATGGTCTTCAACTTGGATAAAAGATTCTTTCCTTCGTGATCAAGAAAAGGCAACCTCGTACTTGGACTCGGATTGACGTCGGATCGGGCAATGTGGGCCACTCGACATCGAGTAAGGGTACTCGACATCGATTCCGGTTCACTGTCTCAAGTCGTTCTCATGTGTGATCACTCGATTTCTGCTCCGTATTCTACTCGACATCGAGTCTAAGACTCGACATCGAGTGCTCTGTGTGCTCGAGTCAGTTTGCACTCGTCCATGGCTCTACATGTATATGTGTCGAGTTGGTTCCACTCGATGTCGAGTGTGGACTCGACGTCGACTCGTCACGTCGAGTAGTCTGCTCTTCTTTGCTTCTTCTCGATGCACTCCTCTGGCTTACACTCGACGTCGAGTCACTGGGTAGACATCGAGTGACTCTTCAGTAGACATCGAGTGCTTGACAGCTTATATTCCATCTCTCCAAATTGCTCGTTAAATGTCTCGATTTGTGAGAAATTAACGAAGAACTAGTGTAGATCTCCATAATTGACAAATAAGCATAAACTACACAATTCTTGCACTATTCTAACCCAGAAATATAAAATACGGATAGAAATCGATATAAAAATTAATGCAAAACATGGCAAATTAAGCGCACATCAACACCACATACTTAGGCTTGCTTTTCCTCAAGCAGTACTTTTAATGGTCATACAGGGGAAGAAAGTAAACTCTCAACATCATAGATTCATTCTTTTATGTCCCTGCAATTAATTACCATCATCGAAAAGGTACTAATGTCACCAAATCCGTGCATGTGAATAAAAGCAACATCTACACACAAAAGGAGGGTTTTGCAAAATTAATTTCATATGCGAAAAAGCAACAATAATCAAGAGGACTTTAATTAAGCTCAATAAGGAGTAGATTGGTAAAAGGCTAAAGGTGGGATACGTTTGGCCATATGGTGCTAATGATCCGGGGAAATGGAGTCATTTCCAAACTTTTCATACCATATCCCTTCTTCGATCATTTGATTTCTCACCTTTATCTCATCGCTCAATGCTTTTATCACCATAATGGTTTTACCTCTCTAACCTCAGCATTGCCTTCCCACGAGTCGCAAACATGGGTGTCATGAATGGCCACGAATACTTAGTGCTTCAGACTCCTCACCTGTGTGTCCCATCCTGCGGAACTAACATCTCAACGCAGCTAGGGTCGATCTACCTTTATCTCCTGAGGTGACCGGATTTTCTTTCACTCATTAAATTTTCCATAATATATGATCATTCTCCTGCCAAACTCCAATCATGATAATAACAACACAATTCATCATATAATAATCTCCAAAAGTAACTTCCATTCTCAACATAATCCCCGAATAAGGAAATAAGGTAGAAAATACTCAATATTTATAGTATGCGGAGCAAAATATGAAATAAGGCACATAATATGGCTTTTGTGATGCAAATAAGCATAATTAAGGCTAGAAATATAAAATTGAGCATTATATGGAAAATATAAAGTCATCCATCCTCTTATTGTGGATATGTCAAAAGTAACTTCAAATTTTACCTCCTTTCATGTTTTTCATAAAATAATGCACTTTCTTGTGACTTTCCTTTACTAGGCAATTTCATACTATATCTCCAATGAATCCAATTTTGCATCATTGAGTTCAATTTAAGCTTCCATGACACAAATAAAAAAAATTCAATGGGGGTGATAAAAATAAACTTTAGAAAATAACATGTAAGCATATATAGATAAATAATAAATCCAAAGGTACTATGTATAGAGTAATTTGAAGAAATAACATGTAAGCACATGAGTAAGTATTTCCCCCACCCCACACTTAAAGATTACAGTGTCCTCACTATATAAAAAGAAAGGTAAGGAAAGAAACTTACTAGACAGGCAGAAGCTCGAAATAGGTGTTGTAAAAGTGCTGCCAGGAGTCGAAAAGGGAGTTGATATCAACTACAACATAAGGATCCAAGGAATGTCGAGTGAGAGTTGGATATGGACTCCTTGGTTCCATCATTTGTTGATCCGAGCGCCTACACGTGTTTGTAACACAGACAAAAACAAAAACAAAATAGACCAAAATAAAAACAAAACAAAATATTAAAAAAACTCTAAAAACTAAATTGTCTTGTTACAAGCTCTAGACTTTATAGTCGCTAGGCTGACTTCTTCCATTTATTTTCAAAGTGGCATCTACAGGGCCCACGTGGCTTGGGCCTCGAATAAGACTCCGTTCTTGTCCATAAGTTGCAGCCCTCCGGAATGGATCTTGTGCACCGTGAATAGGCCCATCTTTTTCTCCTTGAACTTGTTTGGAAACTAATGATTCTTTGATTTTGAGACATACATCTTGTCTCCTACTTCGTAGTCCCTCGGGTCATCATTGGAAATCTTGCATAATTGCACATACCAAGGCAAACCTCTTCCATTTACAGATAAATCATGAATCAAAATCGGGGAAGAGATATCCATACCTCAGCTTACCTTGGCTGATTCATCATTCGGCTTCTGTAAATCCACTCGACATTGAGTGAAACCACCCAACGTCGAGTCAAGTTCTGGCTCTGGTGGAGTCGATATAGAAGGCGTAGACTCGATAGGGATGACTCGATGTAAAGTCAGGGGACTCGATGTCGAGTTGCTTTCGGTTCCTTGAGTCACATCTGAAGAAGATGATGGCTCAACCTGGGTAACTCAACATCAAGTTAGATGACTCGACGTCGAGTGACTTCATGCTCCTCCTGGTTACTTAGTCGATGAAGGGTTGTCTGATTCTGGGTCGATGTCGAGTTGCTCACTTGACGTCGAGTGAGTTGACTCAACGTCGACCCCATACTTAGTTCTTGCAGAAAAATCTAGAAAAATGTCAGTCCATATCGACTTACCTGACTCGACGTCAATCGGATTTTGTGTATGCTCGTTCCAGATTGCTACGATTTCCTCCCTTTGGGCTTCTAAAGCCCTTTTCTCCAGCTCTTCGAGAGCCATTGTTCTTACCTTTGGCTCCCCGTAAGTGATGTAGCCTCCCTTGATTGATTTGACCTCGATAGGACCATTGTGTCTCTCAATTTTGTTGTAGAAGAACTCAATTACCTCGTCGTTGATTGTGAATGTCAGTACTCGTTTGCCATGTACATTCTGCCATCCAAAGGCTCTAGCGGTCCTATCTTCACTTTGGACCAGATGGATAATGGCATGATGCTCACTCTTGCTCCTAAATCACAAAGTGAATTGAATCTATGCTGACCAAAACCAATAGTTATCGCAAACTTACATGGGTCTGGCCTTTTTTCTGGTAACATCTTTTTCTTCTTTGGTGCCGCTAATGTTAGTGGATAGGGTTGACGCCGACTGGTGTAAATTCGACATCGACTGTAGGGGCAGGAGGTTGCTGATGTTGTTGATTTGACGATTTGACGTCGAGTGAGGACTCGACATAGAGTGGGTTGGAGTCGACGTCGAGTGGTGACTCGAAATTGACTGGCTCAGCAGCTTCCTTCCTTTCCGTTGTTGGTTCGGGCATTTGCAGTTGACACCCACTCCTTAAGTTCATAGTTCACATATGTCCTACAAACTTACCTTTAGAGTTTGGTTCGGATGATCCGGGGGGCTATCCTGACGGTTTTGGGATTGATACAGCTAGTTGACCCACCTGGGTCTCGATGTTCTTTCTCCAAACGTCTATCTCTCCCAGTTGCAAGTTAATGTCGTGCAGTTGAGTATGGACGAAAATGTTGGCTTGTTTGAATTCAGCATGGTTATGCCGCATCTCATCGAGTATGATGTGTTGGTCATCTTTCTTTGCTTCTTTTACCGGGTGTCAAGGAGCTCTGTAGGGTGGGGGTCTCTTTGATATTGGGGTTAGAGATAACCCCAATTTTGATGCTGATGTTGTCCTGAGTAGTTACCCTCTGCATAGCGCACCTCCTCTTGTGTTTCTGCAATCGCAACTTGATCGGCGTGTGGGCATGCAGTGTTGTTGTGCCTGATGGACCCACACTCCAAAAAAGGTTGATTATTAGAAAGGAATTTAACTTGTTTGGTAAGGTGGCTTACATGGTCTATATGGAATTGATCTTTGACATCAGGATCAATCTCCTTTGACGGTTCGTAGACCGGCATAGATGGGGCAAACCTCACTTCAGAAGCCTCAGGAGTCCCATAAGTGTTGTCGAAGTTGGCTAACATCTCAAAGGTATCCCAAGTACGTTGTGGTGTGTACTCAAGATACCTATAAGCGGTATAGGTGTTGATCCGATCCTTTGTAGGCGCGTCCAGAGAGTTATAGATGATCTCCTGGATCACATATGGTGCTTGCCCATGTGTAGGACAAGACTTCAGCAGGTGTTTGTAGCGCTCCCAGACCTGCGCAAGTGTTTCCCCTGCTTTCGCTTGAAAGTCGTGATCTTTTGCCTGAGCTGCGCTCTTTTGGCTAGAGGAAATCACTTGTTGAGGAACAAGTCCTTTAGTTCGGTCCACATGCGGATGGATTATGGAGCCAAACCCTCGAACCAATGTAGAGCCTTCCCTAAAAGCGACCAACGAAAAGCCTTTAGTTTAAGATATTCCAGATTAGCATCATCTGCAATGGTTTCACACAAATCTAGAAATTTAGTAATATGCTTTAAAGGACAATCATTGGGGTTCCCCTCAAATTGATTCCTCCTAATTTCAGAAATAAAAGAAGTTCTAATTTCAAAAGAAATGCGAGGGATAATAAAAGGATATTCTGGCACTATCAGAGTAGCGTGTAGATATTCTTTCGTATTCGCAGGGGTGTGTTGTAGTTGCTCCTCGAGCACTCGTCAAGCTTGGGCATCGCGATCCGTCCTCGCCTCCCACCTTTGTTGATTGCGAGCATATTCCACCTCCCTTAGGGGCGTATTATGTTTGTCTGGTAGTAAGCTCCTCTATTTGCCTGCGGAGCTGTTAAAGCTCCTATTGTGGTGTAAGCTCCACCTCGTTCTTGTTGTCAGATGCCATGAGTCTTTTCCTAAGTCCTTGTTGAAGATGAAGGAAACAGTCAGGCTCAAAAAGAGGATCGTAATTAGGTGTGCGATCCGAGCATCGCATACACCTGCAAAACAAAAAACAAAAAAGGAGGTAAAAAGGAACTAAAAAGGGCACGATTGATAGCTTCCCCGGCAATGGAGCCAAAATTTATTAGGAGGGATTTCGAGTATAAAATAAATATGAAATATAAATGTCAAACCGATTTCTGATATCCACGCAAATAAATTACAAGAAACCCTCCCGATGTAGTGGTAGGGAATAAGGATCGAATCCACGAGGAAGCGTGTCAACGCTCGCCAATTCAGTTCCGAAATAGCTCTGAAGTTGACTTAGTAGGGTGGACTCAATGTCGAGTGTGTGTGTGTGTGTGCGTGTGTGTGTGTGTGTGTGTGTGTGTGTGTGTGTGCGCGCACGCGTGCAGTGAAAGCGTAACTTTGCAAAAAATAAAAAGTCGAAAAAGATGTCCGAAGAAATAAGGATGGATGAGGAAAATAGATTAACAGAAATAAACACAAATTGGTTGGTTTGATTCAATAAACTAAAAACTTCCAGAGTCGGAAATTCATGCCGCAACGATAATCATATATGATTTATGCCAAATTCATGAAAGAATATGCATTTTCATCAAATAACTTTCGTTATTAACAATTAAGAATATAGAGGCTCTCGCATAAACCCTAATTGTTACTACCCTATTTGATATTTAATCCAAATTCATATTAAGATCACTTTCGCTTCAATAATACAAATAAGGATTTACCTAGTACTGTCGTAGAAGAATCATGCAAATAGGGATAGAAGACGGAGTTGCATATAAAAATCATGCCTTTCAAGCATAAACTCACATGGCTATCGTCGGGCTCACACCGAGCCTATTAGTAGGGTGACTACTCGTGCCTCATGATCATAACAAACATCAAACTCATAAAGGAAATAACTATTTGTATTGAAATAAAAAAGAGAACTTACAACCGAACAAGCAGCAATCGATTTAACTTCACAACTCACTCGGCCTCCACTCTCGTTTTCTACTTTGTATTGCCTAACTAGTCTTTGCTTTATTTGTAGGCTTCCATCCTTGCTATCTAAGGAAGCAGAAATTCTATCTATATCTACTTTCTAACTATCTAAATTTAAGGATAAATGTTCAACAATAGAATAAATAAAAAAAAACTAATTTCCCCCTTGGTAATTTAGGAATTTAACCTAGGAGGATAGATGGTCTTCAACTTGGATAAAAGATTCTTTCCTTCGTGAACAAGCAAAGGCAACCTCGGACTGACGTCGGATCGGGCACTGTGGGCCACTCGATATCGAGTAAGGGTACTCGACATCGACTCCGGTTTACTGTCTCAAGTCGTTCTCGGGTGTGATCACTCGATTTCTACTCCGTCTTCCAGTCGACATCGAGTGCTCTGTGTGCTAGTGTCAATTTTCACTCGTCCTTGGCTCCGTAGGTATATGTGTCGAGTTGGTTCCACTCGACGTCGAGTGTGGACTCGACGTCGACTCATCACATTCAATAGTTTGCTCTCCTTTTCTTCTGCTCGATGCACTCCTCTGGCTTACACTCGACATCAAGTCACTGGGTAGACCTCGAGTGACTTTTCAATAGACGTCGAGTGCTTGTTAGCTTCTCTTCCTCCTCTCCAAATTGCTCGTAAAACATCTCGATTTCTGCGAAATTAAACAAGAACTAGTGTAGATCTCCATAATTGACAAATAAGTATAAACTACACAATTCCTGCACTATTCTAACCAAGAAATATAAAATGCGGACAAAAATCGATCTTTCCAGAATCACCGATCGCCCCTGCAAACGCAAAGGAGTATCTGCATCCTACTCTGGATGTTCCAAAATCACCGATCGTTCTCCCTCGCGTTAACTTTGAAATTCGACCTTCTTTTATTTCCGAAATTAGGAGAAATTAATTTCAGGCGAAACCCAATGAATGCCCTTTAGAGCATATAGCTATTTTTCTAGATTTGTGTGAAGCTATTGCAAATGATGCCAATCTAGAATATCTAAAACAAAAGGCTTTTTGTTGGTCTCTTGCAGGGAATGCTCAACATTGGATCGAGGGTTTGGCTCCACAATCTATTCACATGTGGAACGAACTAAGGGATTTGTTTCTTAACAAGTTCTTCCCTCCAGCCAAAAAAGCGCAGCTCAGACAGTAGATCACGGCTTTCAAGCAAAATCCAGGGGAAACACTCGCACAGGTCTGGGAGCGCTACAAGAGAATGCTGAAACCATGTCCTATGCATGGGCAACCACCATATGTAATCCAGGAAATCACCTTTGAGACGTTGGCCAACTACAACAATACCTATGGGACTGTTGCGGCCTCCGATGAAAGGTATGAAAGGCCTGCTCCATGTATGCCACTCTTTGAGCCAACAAAGGAAGTTAATCCGGATGTCAAGGACCAGTTCCACAATGACCAGGTACACCGTCTCACCAAACAAGGTAAATTTCTGTCTAAAAACCAACCTTGTTTGGAGTGTGGGTCTGTGAGGCACAACACTACTGCGTGCCCACATGCCGACCAAGTGCAGCTTACAAAGACCCACGAAGAGGCTCACTATGTAGGGGAAAATTACTCAGGGCAACACCAGCAACAGAACTAGAGCTACTATCGCCAGCCCCAATACCAAAGAGACCCCCCGCCCTACAGAGCTACTGGTCATCCTGACAAAGAAAGTAAGAAAGATGACCTGCAGGTTATTCTTGAAGAGATGCGGAGGAACCACACTGAAAGAAAGTAATCCATCAATTCCATCCACACTCAATTGCATGTCATCAACTCCAGACTTGGGGAGATAGACATCTGGCGGAACACTATGGAGACCCAGATTGGTCAACTGGCCACATCTGTTTCAAAATAATCAAGTATGCTCCCTGGATCTTCTAAACCAAACCCTAAATCGAAATCTGCAGGTCAGGTGGCGGCTATGAACCTAAAGAGTGGGCGATAACTGCAAACGCCCGAGCAGAAAATAGAGGAAGAAGCTGGTGGAAACTACTCGACGTCGACTAATTCGGTCGACGTCGACCAGAATGTACTCGATGTCGACGAGCCCGTACTCAACGTCGACCAAGAGCTAGTAACTGCCTAGAAGTCAACTAATCCAGAGGACGTCGACCAGACACCACTCCACGACGACCACACTCCAGCATCGCCGAAGAAGAAAACGTTGTCATTCCCAACGAAATCTTTGAAGGACCCACCGGAGAAAAAGTTCCAGCATTCGTGAAGATGCTTCAAAGGCTCAACGTCACCATTCCGCTGCTTTTTCAAGTGTCAGTAGCGGGACGTTCTGTCAATCGGGGAAGGTTTTTGGTGATAACACCTTTACAGAAGCTCTTCATGAGAGGCCCTCATATGTGAAGTTCCTCAAAGACATGCTGAGCAAGAAGCGGTCGATGGTTTAGATCGTAGATGAATGTAGTAAGATGGACCTTCCAAATAAATGGTCAGATCCAGGTAAATTCGCTATAACTATTGGATTTGGTCAATATAAATTCAATGCATTATGTGACTTAGGAGCCAGTGTAAGCATCATGCCACTATCCATCTGGTCCTAAGACAAGATAGGAGCCTTAGAGCCTGTGGATGACCGATTATACATGGAGAACAACATTGTGGTCATCCCTACAGGCATGGTGGACGATGTACTGATGCAAGTAGATAAGTTCTTTGTCCCTGCTGATTTCTTAGTTATTCATATGTTAGAGGACCTTGCTTGTCCAATTATTTTAGGAAGGCTTTTATTTGCAACTTTGGATACCAACATAAGCGTAAAGAAGGGAGTGCTCAAATTCACCCTCAACGATGAGGTAATTCAGTATTCTTTCAATAAAACTGAAATGCATATAGGTCAAGTCAATTTCAGAGAGGTACATCATTTGTGGGGAGCCTAAGGTAAGAATTATGACCCCCGAAGAGCTGGAGGAGAGGGCTATGGAAGACCAGGTGGAGGAACTCATGGCAATCCTGAACGAGGAGACAGAGAACCTACTCGACATCGACCAAGGTAAGTCGACGTCGACTAAATTTATTTCAGATGGTTTGCTAGGTTTTAAGTATGGGATTGACATCGACCACGCGTACTCGACGTCGAGTACAGTAGTCGACATCAACCAGGTCCCTAAGCCCCCATCAACTTCTCCAGTGTCGATCAATCCACTAGTAGTAAAAACGTACTCGACGTCGAGTAGGGCTACTCGACGTCGACCAGAACCTGAGATCCCAAATGATGGAAGTTCTGCAAAGGTAGGCCGAGGTAAGGACGTCTCTTCCCCAATTTCAATTAAGGATTTATCTATACATGGAAGAGGTTTGCCTTGGTATGTGCGGTTATGCAGGGTTACCAATGATGATCCGAAGGAATACGAAGTAGGAGACAAGGTGCATGTCTCCAAGTCAAAGAATCATTGGTTTCCCAACAAATTCAACCATAAAAAGGTGGGACCTTTCACGGTGCATAAGATCCATTCCGAAGGATTAAAGCTGATGGACAATAATGGAGTCTTATTCGAGACCCAAGCCACATGGGTGCTGCAGATGCCACCTTGAGCGGAGAAAGAAGAAGTCGGCCTAGCGACTATAAAATCTGGAGCTTGTAACAAGACAATCAGTTTTTAGGATTTTTAGACACTTTTGGTTTTGGTTTTAAACATTATTTTTTATTTGCTCTTGTGGATTTTGTCTTTCTAACACAAATTGTATGTACAAGGAGCTGCAGAAGGGACTCGACGTCGAGTAACCTACTCAACGTCGACCACACACATCGAGGAAAACAACTTGTGGTCGAGGAAGTGCCATCATGAGGCTGCCATACAGCTTTAGTTGATGTCGACTAACCTCACTCGATGTCGACCACCCTGCATCATCTCTTCAGCACCTGATTTGAGCTTCTACGCTTAATTCTGTGAGTTTATTCCTTTACCCTTGTTTTTATACAGTGAGAACATTGTAATCTTTAAGTATGGGGTGGGGGAAAGGCTTATTTTATTCATATTTGTGCATATTTTTGTTTATTTCTCGAATATTCATACATGGTTACTTTGGATTTTATATTTATATATATGCTTACATGTTATTTTCCAAAGTATATTTTTATCACCCCCATTGAATTTTTTTTATTAATGTCATGGAAGTTTTAATTGAACTTGACGATGCAAAATTGGATTCATTAAAGATATAGCATGAAATTGTCTAGTAAAGGGAAGTCACAATGAAGTGCATATTTTTATGAAAACCATGATATGAGGTAAAATTTCAAGTTGCTTTTGACATATGGATGATAAGAGGATGGAGGACTTTATTTTCCATATATTCTTACCTTGTTCCTAGCCATACCTATGCTTATGCATCATAAAAGCCATATTATGCCTTGTTTTAAATTATGCTCTATATGATCAAAATAATGCCTATTTCTTTACCTTATTACCCATCCAGGGAGTATGTTGAGAAATTGATGACATATTATGGAGATTATTATATGGTTGTTGTGTTGTTATTATATTTTGGAGTTTGGCAGGAGAATCGTCATATTATGGAAAATTTTATGAGAGAAAGAAAATTCAGTCACCTCAGGAGATAAAGGTAGATCGACCATGTCTGCGTTGAGATGTTAGTTCCGCATGATGGGACACCAAGGTGAGGAGTCTGAAGCACTAAGTATCCGGGGCCATTCATGACACACATGTTTGCGAGTCGCAAAAAAGCAGTGCTGAGGTTAAAGAGGTAAAATCATATAAGTGAAAAGAGCAAAGACTGAATTATGAGAGGATGAGTGATGTGGAATATCATATGAAGGGAGAAAGTGCATCAAAGCAAGAAAGCAAGTTTGAAGAATTCTCCCTGGATTCAGCACCACATCGCCCAAAAATAGACCACCACTTTACCTTTTACCTTTTCTTCACCATACACATAAAAGTCCTCTTGATTATCAAATGTCATGTCACCTATGAAATTGTTTTTGTATAACCCTTCTTTTGTGTGTAGATGTTGCTTTTATTCACATGCATGGAATTGGTGACATAGGTACCTTTTCGAGGATGGTAATTGATTTCAGGGTTATATAAGAATGAATCTATAATGTTGAGAGTTTAATTTCTTCCCATGTATGACCATTAAAAGTATTGCTTGAGGACAAGCAAGCTTAAGTATGAGGTGTTGATGTGCGCTCAATTAACCATGTTTTTCGCTTACATCCATATCGATTTATGTATGCATTCCATATCTTTGGGTTAGAATAATGCAGAAATTATGTAGCTTATGCTTATTTGCCAATTATAAAGGTCTACACTAGTTCTTGTGTAATTTCACAGAAATCGAGACACTTTACGAATAATTCGGAGAAGGGAAGGAAACTGTCAGAATGCTCGAGGTCGACTACAACAACTCGAGGTCGATTAGAAGCTGAGCCAAAAAGCATCAAGCAAAAGAAAAGCCACTCGACAAGTCTAGTCGGCGTCGACCAACCTGGTCGATGTCGAGTATAGTTTTAGTCGACAACACCTCCTGAAGCCGAGTTTGAGCACAAGACCAGCTGAGGACATGAGACCTAGTCTACGTCGACCACTTTGGTCGATGTTGAGTACATTCCAGGAGCAATCTGAGTCGAGATCGAGGACGAATCCGAGGAGGAGCTTTCTTCTACATCAAGGCACGTGAGATATCTATCATTTGAATTGGTAAATAGATAGATAAGTGACAACAATGCCAAGGTGGTACAAGAAGCAACACCAAACCAAGGGTCCTACTAATAAAAATGATGATACTACCCACTAAGTTTCAACCCACAAAAGTTTAGCTCTCCAAATGCCACATCATCACGGCTTACATCACCCACGTGAAGCACCTCACATGCAACACTCAAATTTCTAACACACAAAGGAACCACGTAGGCTCCACATCCCACAAACGAGACCACTAAATGTTACAAACATCTACCAATTCAGGTCAACAAAACAAAATAAAAGTAGCAAAAGGTAAAGCTACTTTTAAAAAGCACGTTGACCCAAAGAAGCGCGCCACTACCCAAATTAAAAGAAACAAAAGTGCTGTAACTTATAATTAAAGCCTAAGAATAGGCCCACACTA
This sequence comes from Persicaria maculosa, assembly GCA_963922045.1. Lineage (NCBI taxonomy): Eukaryota > Viridiplantae > Streptophyta > Magnoliopsida > Caryophyllales > Polygonaceae > Persicaria > Persicaria maculosa. Next base: position 31,534,935 of record OY998251.1, on the reverse strand, counting down.
GGTATACCAAGCACAACAAGCAACCATCACGTGTTTCCTGCAAAAATATTCCACAAACGCAACACAGTCCACACGCACCTCAAGAGCCATGCCCCACGCGCCGCATAACAGCCAAATTCAAGCCAAGATGGAGACGAAGGGAGAGCTCCCGCCGACCTGGACGAGCCCAACGCAGCGGCTCCACACACAACAGGCCACCACAGCCGAGAGATCAACCCAAACAACCCCAAAACAGCCCGAGAAAAAGGAGCACAGTCCTTACCCTCTCACCACCACCGGACACAAGACCAAGTAGCCACACACAACCAAAGAAGGAGCAAACCGTCGACCCGCAGTAGTGCACTAGCCAAACCAGGAAGAACCCAAACACCACACGAGCTCCTACACGCCTAGTTCACGTCCCCAGAGCGCCCACCACACCACGACTCGCCCGGACACCTTCCCGGAGTGGAAATAGCAGCAATAAGCCCAAACATCCAAGAAAGAGAGAAAATAAGGCAGGAACCGGGGTAGAGGCCAAAAACGACCACGATAGGCCAAATCTGACCGGCACCACCCGCGTTCCAAACGAGAGCCCGGGAGGTAGACGAAGACAGCAGGGAGCGCCAGATCAGGGCAAGGGTCACCCACAAACACGCCGACAGCTCCGAAAGGAACCCCAACGACCGGAACGAAGTAGCCAAAAGCTCCCAATGGCAACAACGTAGCCCGCCCAATTCAAGATAAAAGAAACTAAATTTCTAATGCATTTAAGATCTCAGTGGGCTAAATAGAAATAAACCCATCAGATTGAAAAAACAAATAAATTTGCCTTCAACAATCCGACCAAAGGCTGAGGAAGGGGATGATGCAAGTGAAAGAGAAAACAAAGAGGAAGGGGAAGAATCCCTTTGGGAGGTTATCTCTCTAATTTTCTCTCTCCATCCCAAACCTGTGAGATATCTATCATGAAGAGAAGGCTTAGGGGTATTTTAATTATTTTATTGTTAAACATTTACTTAGGGGTATTTTAATTATTTTATTGTTAAACATTTATCATTAAGGTTTTAGATTGAAAGATTTAGATAGAGATAAATTATTCTTTCCTTGAATAGTGAGGATTGAACACTATAAATAAAGCACTGGGGGCTGAGTTTTAGGATCATCCAAGCACACAAGCAATGGTGTCACATAAAGTTAGGCAATTTTCGAGAGTTTTGGAGAGCTTTTGGCCGAGTGAGGTTAGAGTGGAGACGAGACGTTTTGGCGTTGTTTGGTTGTAAGCTCTCTGTTTCAATTTAATGCAAGTAGTTTCTTTTATATTATTGATGTCTGTTTCTATGATGAAGAGCGAGTAGTCACCCAACTTCTAGCCATGTAAGGTAATGCATTAAAGGTATAACTTTTATTGCGATTTCATCTTCTATCCCTAATTACATGATTCTTTTACGAAAGTAGTAGGTGATCCTTATTTGTGTTATTGAAGTGAAAGTGATCTTAATGCAAACATGGATTAATTAGGTCAAAAGAGTAGTAACAATTAGGGTTTATACGAAAGCCTCTATCTTTTTAATTGTTAATGACGAAAGTTTTTTGATGAAAAGGCATGAACTTTTATACATTTGGCATGATTCTTATATGGTTATCGTTGTGGAATTGATACCCCGGTCTTGGGAGCTTTTATATTATTGAATCGAATTATCTTAATCCATGATTATTTATGTTTTTATTTTATTCGCAAAAGTTACGATTTTTACTGCACTGACGAACTCGACATCGACTACTTTCTAGTCGACATCGAGTAACCTGGTCGACGTTGAGTACTTTCTACTCGACATAGGCTCTGTTTTGTCTTCTGTTGTGCAGTCTGCAGGAACTCGAATGTTTTAGTCGATATCGAGTACTCTACACGACATTGAGTAAGGCTTCTGGTCGATTTCGAGAGGAATTTGGAACTTGGAAGGAGAGAGCTGACACGCTTCCTCGTGGATACGATCCTGAATATCCTACCACTACAACGGGAAGGATTCTTGTATTTTATTTACTTAGACAGGGAGTTGGTTTGAATATATATTTGATATCTATTTTGATAACTAGTTTCCATCCATAACACAAACCCACCATCTGAATCATTCCCGAGACTCCCCATTATCAAACCCACCATCTTACATTTACACAATATAAACTTATATATGCACAACATAATCTTATATTTGCACAACACAATCTTTTATATGTACAACATAATCTTATATCTGCCCACCATTATCTTATATCTTCACAAACATAATCTTATATTTGGAAAAACATAATGACATATGTGCACACCCCAATGACATATGACATATCTCCACAACATAATCTTATATTTGTACAACATAAATTTATATTTGCACAGCATAATCTTATATTTGCACAACATGATCTTATACTTACACAATATAATCTTATTTTGCATAACTTAAAATCTAAATGTGTCCAACGTTACACTTTGTTACACATTATATGGTTTTTTTCACTAATCACGTTGTAAGATGAAAGAAATAATGTTATAAATGACTATTATCACTATTATATGGTTTTTTAAAAAAATAATGATGTCACAACAGCAAAGTTTGGTATTATGTTACTGCTGACATAAGAAAAGATGACACAAGGTTCTTTTGCTAACATTAAAATCTATTAATTGCCTATTTAATACTGGTGACATAAGGTATTTTGATGAAAAAATGTTCACTCATCATGCTAAAAGAAGCATACTGAGAGAAGCATTACTTTGAATGTTTTATCCAACCTCCTCTTGAACTCTCCAATAGAGACTTTTCTTTTCCATGGTGGTCTTCCAGCCCTTTTCCTTAAATAGGGGGTAACACTTGATAGATTTTATGGCATCAGGGACGTTTTCTTCATCTTCGGGCATCACTGGATGTATCGTTTCTTCATATGCCAATTTTCAAGCTTCATATATGTAAAAATTTGCAACAAAATCTGATACATTTGTTTTTATGTGCTTGATTGCTGACAGGGCATGCACACAAGGGATTTGTTCTACATCAAAAACCTTGCATGTACAAGTCTTTTTCGACAGATCAACTATTGCCTCAGTTCCTTCTCTTGTGACCTCAAACTGAAATGCATTTATCTTGTCCACTCTGTATGCTTCAACACCCTCTTGTAATTTCCTAATCACTTTTAGTATTTCTGGGGTTATTCGACCTTGATTTTTCCATGCTTTTTCTCTCCTCTCTTGAAATCATGTTGTGAGGTTCTCTCTTGCAAACTTAAGAAGTGCAACAATTGAACTCCCCAATAGTGTAACTATCTGCTGGGTCTTGAAACCAGCTTGTTAGATACTTTTTCTTGAACGTGGCTCTAATATTTTGCTTCAAGTGCCATGTACAAATGCAATGTCTAGCAGTATGATAAATCAAGGCAATAGGTCTTACAATGCTACCATGTTTATTAGAGACAAACGCTAAATCATTTGTAAGAGGCACAACCTTCATCAACCGATTAAAAAACCACTCCCGAGAGTTGTTATTTTTGGAGTCAAAATATGTCTGTTTGCATCTTGTGCAGCTGCTCCAAGCAAAGTCCCTCTATACTTTCTAGTTAAAAATGTGCCATTAATAACAACTACCTGTTAAATAAAGAAAGAGAACGTCTAATGATAATGAATTATTGAAAAAGAAGGAATGGGAATGTATGCTGACACAGAACATGACATACCTTCTTTAAAACATTCAATGCGCGAATGCATAGTCCAAAGGATAAGAATAAGTACTTAAACATGTCATCATTGTCAGTTGAAATTACTGCTACACTTCCTTCGTTTTTCTCCATGAGCATGTGGCAAAATGAAGGCAGATCAGCGACATTTGATTCTGGTGTCCCTTTAACTCTTTCTTTTGCAATTTTTTATGCTTTCCAATCTGTCCTGTGACTAATCAACATCTTTTTTTCATTTCTCATCTTATCCATTATCTACTTCAGTTTGTATCCACTGTCAACATTTTATAATTTTTGATATATTATAATAAATAAAATATTCATGGGAGTATTGAACTGAAATTTTATTGCTGACAAAGATACTCACCTTGATTCAATTATGCTTGCAACAACTAAACAAGGGGTTTTTCTGCAATATTTAGTTCTGTCATCCCATGTGCATATGTGTGTCTCATTGTACAATGTGACCACATAACAAGTTTGGGAAACGGTCTTAATATGTATTTTCCAACTACAGTCAGTATCTATGCAATGCACTCTAAAATACTTGGGCTCTGATTTTGTAACTTGAAAACCAAATGTCTCTGCCACTGATAAAATTATCAAAGCATCCTTTACTACTTGCTTTGACTCAAAAGGTTTCCCAACGTGCCTCATTTTTCCTGCGTTGCTAATCAAACTAGGCTTGCTGGATGTGTCAGCATCCCATTCTTCCTTTGTTGTATCTCTACTCTGCATTGAAGAATATATAGGCTTCTCCTAGTTTCAGCATCAGATTCCGTGTCACTTTTAGTATTTTTAGAAAAATCATCTTCTTCCATATTCTCTATTTTCACGCCATTCATCCTTATGTCTGCGATCACTGCCTTACTATCTTTTTCAATCATTTTGTCAACCAAATTCATATTGAATTCAACTAACTGCAATTTATGAGACCTAAATGTTTTCCTGCTCTCTGTCATCTGCATCAGCAATCAATAGTGTTGAAGATTGTTTGTTGACACACACCTCAACAACAAATTTTACATCTTCAATTGTTGTTAACCCCAAAAATTCTTGTAAATCAGCATCGCAGACAACTTTAAGTGGGGCTTTCAGGATTTTGAATGGGTGTAGGTGACTGAATTCTAATTCAATTGCAGAATCTACATTGAATCTACTACACACTTTTTCTTTTAGGTGTTATAATGCGATTGAATAGTTCAATATAAATGCCTTTGAAGTTTTGTTTCCATCAAATGAAAGGCATGCGTCAGCAAATATCCATTCTCCGCTATATACAACTGTAATAACATGTGTTTCCATCTTTTTGTCTACTTATGACTATGATACATCAGATTCAGTGTCAGCACAACACATCAAACATTAATACAACACATCAATGCATCAATACAATTCATTCCAACGCATAAAACAGTTGTTTGTTCATTATCATTATATGTTTGCAGCACAACACTTTAGTTCAATCGAACAAGAGACATTACAATCTATGTCAACAACTTTTATATATGAGGAATCCATAACATATCGATTTTTTTATTTAAAGTACATGGCAGCACTACAACCCATCACCAAATCAATTCAATTGATGCCAACACATACAACAGTCTGTTTTTCATTATCATTACATATCAGCAGCACAACACTTTAGTTCATTTTAGACGTCAGCAACACAAACACTTTAATTCATTTGTTCATTAATTACTGCTGATTTCTTATGAGCATTTTAGATTGTAACATCAATAGAACAAGACACATTAGAATCTATGTCAACAACTTTTATATATGAGCAACCCAAAAAAGATCATATTTGTTTATTTGAATTACATGTCAGCTTACAACACATCAGCACATTGATTCAATTCATACCAACACACACAAAAATCGGTTGTTCATTATCATTACATGTCAGAACAACACACTTCAGTTGATTTTAGATGTCTGCAGCCTTAGATTTCGTATAAGTATTACATGTCAGCAGCATCAGATTTCGCATAAGTATTACATGTCAGCAGCACAACAGTCACTTGTTCGTTTATTACTATTGATTTCGTTTCAGAATTAAGGATAGAAACATCAATTGAAGAACTTACACATATTTACAATAGAAAGATAATAATAGGAGAAGCATCAATGGGGAGGTGATGTGAGTGTGTTTTGTTCGCTAGAGGCGCTGAAAACTAGCAGATTGGAGAACGGTTGACGATGGAGAAGGAACGAGGAGGACGAAGGAGAACGGAGAAGGAAGGGAGAGCGCATGGACAATTTGCTAATTTCTTCAAATTTATGGGCACCCTTCTAATTAAAGCAACTTTTATAGATCTTCCACAAATTGCCCCCTAAATAAATGTAGATGATAAAATAAATATGAGCAAAGTTGTGGGAACGGTTGCAAATTGGAAATTAAGTGACAAATGGGACATATTTACAAACTTTTTTCTAAATTATTTGATGTACAGTAATTATTTTTTAAATATTTTTTAAATTTTATTCGTTTTTATTTAAAAATTTTATTCCTTAGCCGAGACTCAATTGTAGATATTTTACATGATCAACCATTTAGCCTATACTCCCTTTTATATATATATATATATATATATATATATATTTTTATTAGGAAAAAATTTGGGTAGAAAATCTACTCAAGCGCATCCAGATAGATGAGATCTTGAAGATCTGGGTTAGTTGTTAAACTTATCCCCACGGACACTTTGTTTTGTTCTGTAGGTAATCAATGATGATTTTTAGTCTCCTTCAATCGTTATATCTTGTATTCTGAGTTTCTTGATTTCACCAATACTAAGCCTTAGAGCTAGGGCCTCGGCCATTAGTGGCGATGTGTTCTCAATTTTTGCAGAAGCTATCTATTGGGGTATTCCTCTCTAATCTCGGACAATGACGCCCGCACTACTATCCCCAGACAGTAGTGAAGAGCCATCAAAGTTTAATTTGAATTCCTTGTATGGGTTTTTTTTTTCCCTTTTTTCCTTATGGATTTCATGTTTGGATGTTTGTAAGAGTTCACTCTCTTCGGTTTATCTTGCAATTCTTTATCAACCAGTTGCTCAAAACAACAAGCTTTATGCCAAGATTCTAATTGCTGATCAACAAAGCACTCAATATTTTTAGAAGATGTTGGCGCATGGTTTCTAAAGGTGACCCCATTCCTGAAATACCAAATGGCCCACCAGCTTGTGGCTATTTTTTGTATTTTTTCTTTCGCCAATTTCTTCATCCATGCCAGCACAGAAGCCATATCTCGATTACGATGAATTAGTTGTTGTAAAGCATGACCTTCTGCACTAGTGAGGAATTTGATAGTTAGATTTGAGTAGCATTCCACGAGGATATGTATATCATCTTCATTGTGGTCATTGCAGATTTGAGAAGTCGAAGGCACAGGAACACCTCAACTATCCAATCTAAACTTTGTTGGTAGGCTAGAAAGGCTTATCTTCCAAAGGAAGTTTTTAATTTTAGGAAGTATATTCAAGTTCCAATCCAAGCAAACCCTTCAGTATTATTTCGTGTCACGTTTGTTTACAATTTGTTTGCCGACGAGGTAGTGAACCAACCTTTCTTATCTGGCCACCAATACAGCTTGTCTTCCATGGTAGAGACAGCAGTTGAGTTTCTCAAACCACCATTGTACCCCAATTATGTAGTCACAAACTTTCTCGTCTTTGTAGGGCATTCATCCCGGTTGCATATGGGAGTTTGGGTTAGCCAGTTGTCTGTCTAGAATTTGACAGAATTTCCATTCCCGATTGACCATATAAGGCCCCGTTTAAAATGATCTAAAAGGCCAGACACCTTAGACCACTGCCAGGAGGCCGAACCTGAACGTTTGTAGTTAAGTAAATGTGAGTTTTTTAGATACTTGTATTTGATGACTTGCACCCAAGCATTACCAGGTTTCGCAATAATTTTCCATATCAATTTTAATTGCAAGGTCTCATTCATTTCTTTAGTTCTCCGGATAACTAATTCACCATCCGTTTTTTGTTTACAGATTTTGTTCCAGCCAATGAGAGGATTATGTTGAGCATCTTTATTCCAAAAAAAAAGTTCTATTTAGAGTGTCTAATTCCTTGTGCATTGTTGCCGGTAACATAAAGTTTTGCATTGTGTATAGTCGTTTGGCTGAAAGGTTAGCACCTATCAGAATAGCACGACCCTGTTGAGATAGGGACTCAGCCCGCCATTTAGATAGCTGCTCTCTAGATTTGCTGATGATGTCTTTAAATGTCTCTGTGTTAACTCGACCATTTACAATGGGGCAGCCCAAATACTTTTCAATTGAGTTTGAGTGACTAATGCCAAGTACACTTTCTAGTTCTGATACCCGACTCCGGACAATGCCCTTTGTAACTTGAAAAGTTGACTTATGGTAATTAACCTTCTCTCCCGATATTTGACAATAGTCTCTCAGGATAGTTTTTATTTTCTGACACGCCGACACACATCCTTTGGAAAATATTAAGATATCATCAGCAAAAGCTAAAAACGGGATTACAGGGCCTAAAGACCCAAATCTTAATCCGACCAGTTTATTAGCATCTCGTGCTTCCTTAACCAACCCGCCGACCAAGATTTCAGCCCCAAGGATGAAAAGGAAAGGCGATAAGGAGGCCCCATGTCGTAATCCTCTGGATGGGGTAAACAGATCAGTCGGCCCATTGTTAACTAAGACAGAGAATCAAACGGAGGATATGCATTCTTTGACCCAGTCAACAAAGGTCGGGTGAAAGTTGTACTTGCGTAACACGATTTCGGTAAATTCCCAGTCTACTCTGTCATATGCCTTTTCCATGTCCAGTTTAAGGGTGGTCCATCCTTCTTTACCTTTTCTTGATTTAAAAGAATGGAATATTTCGTGCGCAATTAGCACATTATCATGTATAGCTCTATCAGAAACAAATGCACCTTGTAATGGATTGATGAGTCTTCCCATGATCATCTTTAACCGTTCTGTGAGAATTTTAGAAATAATTTTATATATTGTGGAACAGAGACTGATGGGTCTATAGTGGGTAGTAGTACGTAGTTGGGTTGTCATTTTTTGGTAGTAATGTGATAAAGGTATGATTTATCTGTTTCAAAAGGCGCCCAGATAGAAAAAAACTTTTAACTGCTCGAACAACCGAGGAACCTACAATATTCCATGATGTTTTGTAGAACTCTGCAGTCATATCATCGGGTCCAGGGGCTTTATTTGATCGAAGACTAAACACCGCGTTTTTTATTTCCCCATTTGATGGGATGGTCGTAAGCATTTTCCATCTTATAATTTAAATGCTTAATATGGTGGCATATTTTTTAATAAGTTAAAAAAAATTAATAACATTTCAACTGTTATTTTTATTTTTATAATTTTGTACATATTACTCATATTTCAAAATTTATTATAAAAATTAATATTATATATATTTAGCATATTAAAATAATACATCCTCTATTAATTAAAATATGTCATTTTAAAAATTTACAAATTTATTAAGAAAGCAAATAAAAAAATTGCCTATATCCCTAATTGTAAATTAATTATCTTTTCATATTGGTGAAAATTACAATTAATATCTCTCTAATTATTATACTGATATTTAAAAAAAATTGACACAAAAATACTTAAAATGTCATATTTTATTTAATAAGATTTTCTCACTAAAAGATTTTTTTAAAAAAAAAAAACTTAAAATTATTTAAGGTAAATTACACATAACAACCCATAAATTATGATACTTTTCACATAATCACACATAAAAACTTAAATTACACTAAATCACCCATAAATTAGTTATCTTTTCATAAGACCACCAATCCATTAAACCTCTATTTGTTTTGTTTAAAAAGATTAAAATACTCTTAATTTTCAAGTTTATTTGTATTTAATGTAATGATTTGTTTTCACAAGACTTCTCATTTGTTAAATAATCAGGTTTTACTTTTACCCTATGAAAAAAGGATAAATTATAATAAAATTATTCATGTTCGGCTAATTTGTCAAATGATAGGTATAAGATTAGCTTATTTTATAAATGATATGCTTTGTAACAAATTAGCCGAACATGAATAATTTTATTGTAATTTATCCTTTTTAAAAGGGTAAAAGTAAAACCGAATTATTTAACAAATGAGAAGTCATATGAAAACAAATCATTACATTAAATACAAATAATCTATGGATTGGTGGTCTTATGAAAAGATAACTAATATATGAGCAGTTTATTTTAATTTAAGTTTTATGTGTGGTTATTTGAAAAGTACCATAATTTACGGGTAGTTATGTGTAATTTACCCAATGATTTAAATTAGTAGATGACTAAGTAGTACTCCTTGAATTGGTAAATAAAGAGCGGCTATTCCGGGATTCAAACCGGATACCCTATTGGTACTATCCACAAGTCCTTTCCGGTGAGCCATTCCGGATGGATATTCTACATGACGAATTAGAATTGTGCACGGCATGTAGCTTCACTTGAAATTGTGTGGGGCCCTCAATTAAACCCACCCGAATCCAAACTCGCAAGATCGAAGCCGTTGGACAGAAGATTAATCACAGGAAAAAATGTGCGAGCCCACGGAATGAGAGCCACGTGTCCTCCTTCCATAAGCCTTAAACTAGATCAGGGCCGTCCGATCAACGAGCGAATCAAAAAAGGAATTCGGCTGTCGAGATCCGATGTTGATGGGGTGGGAGGGTCCACTGTAAAACGCTGAAGCTGGCCCGCACTCGATAACTAGGGAGGGGGTTAATGGAAAAGGTTGCCGTGGAGCACCCTCTCTCTTGATTCTTCGGAGAAAAAACATAGGAGTTTTTCAGTCGTCCGATCTGCACGTGGGCGGTCCAGATCCCGCGGGTAGAAAAATGAGAAATAAAGAATGTGATTGGAGATACCTTTTGGGTTGAAAAGTCAAATGCTACCTAATCGTGGGCTCCACCTACTCCATTTCTGCCACGTACCTGGTTTAGCTGGTCACCTGTTGGCTCCACTGTCTCATTATACTGCAGATTTACAATCTTTTAGCCTTTCAAACATTACAGTACTATATAAAAAAGTCAGGGATCGAACTTGGGACCTCTTTACCATCTTCTTTGTTCCACGCTATTGGACCACCTTAACTGGGGTAAAACACGAAACTGTTACTTTTTACTCCATTCAATAAAACATGATACTCTTTTTAATTATTTTTTAGAAAAATCAATAAATATATTATTATATTGTAATCTATTATACTATTTTTTTAAGGGAAAACTAATTAAAATACCCCCACCTTTGGGGGCATGGTAAAAATATATCCTCAACTTTTAAATGTAATAAAAATATTCCAACCTTTGAGGGTAGTTGTAATATATTACCACAAGTATTTTCACGAGTCAAAAATGCTGACAAGGCAGCCTACGCGGGTTTTTTACAAGGTTTTTTGTAATAGTATCCTTAGGAAAAAAATAAAGAGTTGGACCGGGTTCATACCTAACGCCTTTTCCTCCACCATATCTTCTTCCGGGGACCGTGGTCGCCTCTTGAATTGTCTTCCAGGTAGCTCTTGGTGTTAGGAATAGTCGTGTTGTGTTAGTTTGAGGCAATTTTGACCAGATTAATTGCTTGGTTGAATGAATTTCGTTTTTCGGGTTTAATTTGTTATTTTTTTTATGATTTTTGCCTAAGGAAACCGATCAAGAAAACCCAATTTTAGTACTAATTTGTAAAAAAGGCTTCCACATATGTTGTCTTGTAAAAAAAAATTCACGTAGGCTGTCTTGTCAGTATTTTTGACATGTGAGAAAACACAGGGTAATATATTACCATCACCCTCAAAGGTCGGGATATTTTTATTACATTTGAAAGTTGAAGATATATTTTTACCTTTTTTTAATTATAGTAGTAGCTACTAAGATAACGTGTATATATATATATCAGGAAAGAAATTTGATTCTCTAAATAAACTTAGAGAAACTAAGAGAACGGACAAACCGGTAAATAAACTAACTAACGTGTACAATCGGAAGTAAATTACTGATTACATAAGCAAATGACATAATCAAATGATATAAAGGAAAATACAAAATAACATATAGAAATTATAAAAAGAAAGGATGATTTGCATAGATATACCAAAAAAAAGTAGCTTTGCAAAAATGTCAATGGGGGGTATAATTTGCAAGGGGGTGTCAAAATGTTAGATTTGCAAATTTTTTTCACCAGGTAGCAGGTCACTTGGTAAAAAAAAAAACAAAAAGATTTGTGGGGAGAGAGGACAAATGGGATGGTGACAAGTGGCTAAACTTAAGTTTAAATTGTTTTAAACTAATTTTCAGTCATTTTTATTTTTTAAAATAAAAAAATAAATTTATTTTTGAACTTCATTTAATTTTATCTATCTATAGACACCCACTTTATATATGTTTATGGAAAAAAATATTTCGAAGTAAAGCTGAGTCTACATCGCATCTTGATCTCAATTTGGAGTATGGCATGGATAACCATTTGGATGGCAAAGACAACAATTTAGCTGGTACGGAAATTCACACAATGGGAAAGATAAACCAGAAAAACTGGGCAGAACCGACAATCGTTGCTCCGGAGATGAAAGGTAAAGCTGCCGACGTGGACAAAAAATTACGATTTACGCTAGGTGCTGAAACACAAAAAAAATCCATACAACCCTATACATGGTTTCACTTGGCCTAAAAAAGAAAAGAAAAAGTTACGATTTACGCTTACTAGCCAGCAACTACTGTTACCTAGCCATTGACTACGATCTATTAGCCAATATAAAACTAACCCCTGCCGGATCTTGTCTACCTCAGGAACTTCCCATTTCAAGGATAGCTAGGATAGATGACATTCTTTGAGTTGCCGAAGGTTGGTTTTTGTTATTTTGCATATATGTACGTCAGTTACAGTATGTGGTGGAAGGCAGCTGGTGGAAGATATTTCTCAGTGTCTAAGGCAGCTGGTGGAAGAAAAAATATTGCAGAAAAGAACATCCATGATCAAATAAAGGTCCAAAAAACTTCTTTGTTTACAAAATCCAATCTCCTCATGGAATAATTACTGAAATGCAGTCTCATGATAGAGTTATTTATCCAATCTCCTCATGGAATAATTATTGGGCAGAACCGACAATCTTTGCTCCAGAGATGAAAGGTAAAGCTGCTGACGTGGACATAGAGAAGGGGGCTATTCTCAAAATGGTAACTGACACAAGTAAAGAATGAAACAAGACTTAAACCAAACACTACGAAGTACTAAAGTTCCTAACCAATACAGTCCATAAAAAGTTAAGTGCAAAACAACATAAGTAATGGATAAGGGCGCAACAATACGACACATTGTTTCTGATCATTACAATGCCCTCCCGATCTCGAAATCCACCAAAAGTATCTGTCACGTGGAGAGTAGGTTCGCCGGAAGCGTCGGAGGACATAAGTAAGTGTGTGGTTGTCTATCATATGTCGCTCATCGTACGTACGCCTTTTCTTTTTAGTCAGCGAATGATGGTTTTTTTTTTATTTTGCATGAACTCAAGGTAAAGTATGTGGTTGTCTATTTTATTTGCCTAAGATGCGAAACCCAAATATTTACGATGTAAATTACTAGCCAGTAAATACTATTATCTAGCCAGTGACAACGATGTCTTAGCCAATATAGAAGTAACCCCTGCCAGATCTCGTCTTAGCCAATATAAGACTAATCCCTGTCGGATCTTGTCAATCTCAGAAACTTCCCAAAAGCAGGATAAACAATATTAAGCACAAACTAAAGCATTCAGAACAACCAACCATAAAACCATCCATACATAAATCCATAATATAAGGGATCAGTCATCAAAAGGGAGAAACGTTTTAGACCTAAAACAAACACAACGAAGTGTAAAGACCGGGAAATTTTAGAATATTAAATTATTAAAATAGTGAATTATAATCATTCCGATATCTAAGATTTGGGAGGTTTGAAATTTCCATCCTTCAGCTATTGGTTTTATTCTAAATATTTCAAAACGAGTTCCGACATTAATTAATTGGAAATTTAAAATATGTTATACTCTGCTTTTATATGCGAAAATTTAAAATAATATTTAGAGTTCATTATTAAGCTCGGATTTGAAAATTTGAGAATCGTTTTGAGTTGGATCGGATAAGGTCGAGTGAGCGGGTTTTAAGATTTACTTCCGGGTTATTCAATTAATTTTGGAGACCAGATGATTTTGTCTCCTTCCACCTTCCTCATGTCCACTTTTCCTCTTTTGAATAAGCATTTACACACTCTCTTCTTACACTCCTTAGTTTGCCTCACCTGATTGTAGAAAGGTGCCAAACAACTCCTTCATCCTACGCCAATTTGCTGCACCCCTTCTGTTGAATTCAATCAGCCCACACTCAAGCTCGTACAAGGCCAAATTGAAGATGTGCCGTTGGAAATCGCTAGCTGTCCTTCTTGTCTCCTTTTTCAGCTCCTGTATAGCTGTAGTAATTTGTCATATTGTGCAATCCTTATCCCTACACTCGAGTCTTCATAAGGACCATCTGTAAGAATTGAAATTCAAGAATCAAATTCACAAATTCCCTTTCTGGAAACCATCATTTTATTCTACCCATTCATTTCAATTTCAAAACACAACACCCCCACTCTTTTCATTCTTCACCTTCTTGGCTTCCCCTCCTTGCAAACAGCTCCACTCCTTCTCCCTTGTTCGTCAGCTAGGCCACCTGAGCACCACCGCGCACCGGCCGCCGCCACTTCATTGCTTCCCGGCCACCACAGTCGCCACCACTTTCCTTCTCCTCCCTCTGTTCACGCCAGTAGCAGCCCAGCCTCCACGCAGCCTCCTCCGTTTCTTTCAGCTCCACCACTCCTCCCTCCTTCCACCTAAGGCGCCAGTGGCAGGAGCACCCCCGCCTCCTCCCGATGCCGAAAGCAGTAGCAGCAGAAGCCGCCGGAGAGCCCCCGAGCGCAGCCTCCTTCCCGCTCCTCTGTTTCCGATTTGGCCTCGGTAAGCTCTCGATCTCCTTATTTCGGCTTGAAACTCCGTAAAGTTCGCGCCTTTAAGCCTCCTCTTCCCTTCCTAGGCCATCTCCGGCGACAAACCGACTCTGACGAGGCCGGGCGTGCCCCAATCAAACTCCGACGAAGCGCATCGAATCTCCGGCGAGTCTCGAGCCCTCGGTGAGCTTCTTCCCTCTTCTTCTTCTTTCTCCTTCTGAGTGTGTGAGGGTCGGCAGAGAGCTGCCCGAGGACTCCCCCCTCTCCTTCCTTCGTTTTCCCGGCGGCTCGTTCGGAGGTTGAAGATGGGTCTCAGTCTCTCAGACCCGCTCCCCCTCCTTTCTTTTTCTTATTCATTGGGCTGGACACTTTAATCATGTTTGAGGGATAAAGAGTTGGGCTTTGGGTTCATTTGTCAATTTTGGCCTGACTTATGGAGTATTATTTTAACTGAAATGGGAGGGTTATCGTGATATGTTATTCATACATTCATATTATATAGTTATATCATCATTTTAATCTGATTTTTATAAAACACTTATATTTCTGAAAACATTATGGATGTAATGTGTTTTAAAAATAGTATCATTTGGGGATGTATTATTTTATAATGTTTTATAATGTGGTTTTAGTAGAGATTTATTGAACTCTAGTTATAAAAATGTTGTAGGAACTTTGGGATGATTTATTGGCTTTGATTTGTTAATAAGATTTGAAAAGAGGATTCAATTGCGATTTTTTATTCTAGCTAAGTGTTGTTGGTAAATTATTTAAAAAGGATTTTAGGTTTTGAAATAAAATGCCGGAATTATTTCTATAATATGATTTTGAGAGATTGATTTTAAGGATTTAATGTCGGGATTCTTCGTCTTGGTTTGATGATGTCGGTTTTGAGAAGGAAGTTTGGAAATACGGTTGGTACGATTTTATCAATGGGTTTGACTGGAAGAATGATTTTGATCGATGTTGATCGTATCGAAATTGTTTTAGAAAACGGTTTTTCTATCAATTGGTTTTAGCATGTTGAGAACTTGGAGTTCGTGCGTTTGAATGTTGGTCCGATAGCTTATGGAAATGTCCTGATGATAGGTGTGTATTGCTTTTGGATTACTTTGGACTTGCATTTGGGCCATTGCTTGTATTATCCTGTTGTTCTGTATCTTCAGGTAAGTTCCCTAGGGGGCTTACTCAGGTTGGACATTCATGCCTGTTGTTGCATTTTATGTTAGGTGTTGCATATGCATAAAAGCATGCCATGTAGTACCCTGTTAGGTTGCACTAATTGAATGAGCATCTGCTTACTTTATGCGTTTGAAACAGAACGACCGTTATCTGTGATAGGTCTAGAGTCTTTGCTAGGGTCATAGGGTAGCCCAGCCTCATCGGGTACCCTGAGTCAATCGAGTCATGAACTTCCTTATATTATGAGATGCCTGCGGGCTTTATTGTGGAGCGGGTTAGGCATGCGTGCCGCCCGATTATGATGGAATGCATTCACGAGCTGGCCAGTCTCCGCCCTATCGGAAGGGGGTGGAGGTAGGAGAGGGATATGCCATTTGGCATTGTCTTGGGCCCTTTACAGTATTTCTGCACATTATTATGAACTAGGAGCATGCTAGTGTGTTTGACTTTCGTACTGCATTAGAGCATCTTTATTAGGTATAACACATACTATGTGGCCTCAGCGAGGACTGCCGGTCCCGCATGAGTGGCTCGATCTGACTCCTTTCCCCGTTCTTCTTTTAAAGGCATTTCTGCAGATTTGAGTGCTCGATGTTTATATGACGGGGTTTCTTTTTGGCGAATCGAAGAACCTGGCTAATTCTATAACTCGTTATAAATGGTAATCACCCACTTATGATTTGGTTTTGACCCGGCTCTGCCGTGGCGCTTGTATCTTTACCTTGCTTCCGCTTTACTTCCGTTTGAAATGGATTTCACGACGTAGTCTTAGGACAGGTTAAGGGTACCCAATGGCCCTTCGAGGTTTTTAGGGTTTGAAATCCCTCGTTTTACTAATTTTAAATGAGTTTGAAACCTCGACCCGTACCTGGATTGCAAGATCCGAACAAGGGGTTTTATCCCTTGAAACGTAACCCGGAAATCATAATTCTGGGCCGTTACAAAGATGGTATCAGAGCTGAGGTTGTGCAATTCGGGTACGCAAGGGTCGAGTGTATGTTTTGGAAAACCGCCCATGAATTTCAAATGATTTGAAAGTGTTTTAAAGGGGCAAAATGAAGTTAAGAGGCCTAACCGAAATTGGACTAAGTAATGAACTTGATTTATCATAAAATATGGAAAACCGACTAAAGAGGGAATCGAGTGGGTAAAAAGACGTTAGACCATCCCTGTTGGATGTAGTTGGAAATGGGTAGGCAAAATATTAGCTTGTTCTTTACAGATGGGTCTGGAAGACTCCAAGGAGGTCATTATGAGTGTCACTAACTGAATCTGTGTTGAGTGCTTGCTATGCTAGATATCTGATTGGTATGCCTAACAATTAAATGT
Organism: Persicaria maculosa; assembly: GCA_963922045.1. NCBI lineage: Eukaryota > Viridiplantae > Streptophyta > Magnoliopsida > Caryophyllales > Polygonaceae > Persicaria > Persicaria maculosa. The sequence goes on along the minus strand of OY998251.1, from coordinate 31,517,728 downwards.
GTATTGACTGACATGTGAAAACAGGATAGTGGGAGTACCCTTGTTTCTGTGTGGTCAAACCCAACTTGTGTGGAACAACCCCTTCCACTATATTAAACCCTTGACTGTTCTATCTAGCCTTTTCCTGGATGCCAGTGTCTTACACGGGAAATTGGGTTGGTAAACAATTGTGTCGGAATCTTGTATGGCTATGAAGGTTCTCTGAGTGAGTATTAGAAGGTGGTTCTTGATGGCATTTTGAGTCAAAAGTAAGGTGTCATGGGGTTGTCCTTCATGATTCATATGATGGTCAACCTTTATTTTCTTACCACAAAGAGTTATACCGGAGTCCCACGGGAAAGAGGGGTGATGAGTCGGTTGGGAAAAGTCAATGACTTCCCTTAGGGATCTCTGTCTGATTGTAATTGTGACTCCCTCTGAATTGCATGACATAATTATGTAATCTTTGGCATGTACCCTGCGAATGATCATTGTTAAAAAGCTACTCATGTTGTTGCATCTATGATTGGTTACATTGCTTAGGTCTTGTGTTATGTCTTGGCTTCTACCATGATTATATGTTGTTATAGCATGTTTACTTGGCCTATTGATCGTAGGATTGAATGGGAGTGTTAGCTGCATGAAATGAATCAGCATGATTTTACTCTACTAGGTTCATGATAGTGTGATCGTTAAATTTTGTTATCTTGATGAAGCAAGTTTCCTACTTGATAAGTGTTACAACTTGATGTCAACATGCCCTATATGATACGTAGTTCCCAATAAATGTTATGATGATGATCTTTAATGTAAAATTCGTGGTTGTATGTCATTATTTATCCATGTTGGTCACATTGCTTAGGTCTCCTATTGCATCTCGCTTCTTATCATGATTACGTGTCGTCTTTGCATTTTTAACTGAACTGTTATAATGATCGTACTACTGATTGATTAGAAGCATGAATAACATGATATGAGCCTATGTGATTATTGCTTCCTCCCGGATTAGGTCCATGGTAGTGTGATGAACTGCCTTTGTATGAATGTCATAGGATGATCTCCTCAGCATGAATGGTTGATGTACCCATGGCTTGTTGGCTAAATTAGTAGTTTTGATTGTGATCCTGCTATTTGAAGCGATATTTGGGTAAATGCATTGCTAGATTCCTCTCATGCTTCTACATCGATGGACCATGCTAACGTGATTTCTTACACATCGTTGTGTTAGTCAATCAAGTGCATGTATGTATCAAATGTCATGTTATGCCATTAGCATCATGTAGGATCCTTGGTTATGATGTGTGCGGATTTGTACCATGTCTGCATTACTGATGATTCTCTCTCGAGATAGGTCCCTGATAGTGTGACTCTCTCCTCCTGCTACTCTCTTAAAAGATTGTGTTCATCCTGGTTAGATTAATGTTGAATTCGATAATTGACTTGCTTTCCGTGATGGTGAATCCTATATGCTTACCTGTTATCGCTCGGTAGTGTTCCCCTATTAATCTAGGATAGCCTCTTGTGCTGCATGAATGTATGATTTGGTACCTCGCGTGATCACACACCACACTATGTCATGGTTTCGCATACACATGATGCATGAATGTTAGGACGGATTTAGTCGAGTTACCTCGATTGTGTTCATATTCGATATGTGCTAGTAGTGTCTTGTAGGGCTTATGATTTCTAGAATGACTCGCTAAATGATCACGAGTTGTACTTGTTCTATGATGTGATGACTATTGTACCATATATGTGCCCTATGCTGGTTCGTTCTTGGCATAATTATAATCCATCGCCCATGATGTCCTTCTTGTTACTCTTGATGATGCCTCATGTTTCGTGAATATTATGTGGAACTCCTCTTAATGACTCTTGACTATGCCCATGCCTTATCATGTATCGTTAGCATCATGTAGGACCTATGCCTTCTAAGTGTATCTCGTCGTAAGGTTTCATGTCATTCTAAACCTGTTATATGATTATTATTGCCAGATGTGATAGTTACCATGCTGCTCTTATGTATTCTCGTATGACACTTAGTCTTGTTGTTATGATATACCTCGCCATGCTATATTTGACCTCACTTGTTCGTGCTTGTACACCCTTTCGTATACATGATACTAATTATCTTCATTAAATCCCGCATGACTTCGAATCACACATGATTATTGCTGGTTCCGGATAGCTTTCTTGAAGTTGCTAGGCATATCTGCTTCCATGGAATAATAGACTCCTAGCTCGCCTCACATGCATCCGTGTAGGATTCGATCGTTTCTTTGGAATTAATACGTCTGTTGTTTTTCTTGAGATAGGTACATGTTAGTATGAATTAAAGTGACTGATGTGCTCCATGGTGAATTCGTATTTGCTTGTCGCAATTATAACCTGATAGACTTCCATAGGGGCATCGTTACTATTCTCGGGTCGGTGTTCTGTCTCTAGTTGTTGTCTTTAGTGTCGGTCTGTGTTTGTTTCCGGAAGGGACTTTGGGTTGCCCGTCCTTCTCACTCCACTATCCCTGCTAACTTATACTCCTCCGCGATGCTTGGATGAGCGATCACATGGGAAAGAGAACGGAAGGTGGGATAACGATAGAGCGGCGCAGTAGAAGCGTGGGCCCATAACCCACGAACCTCAGGATCAATGATGTCGGTGGAACAAGCACGTGTCGAGGATTGCGGTTACTGAGTGCGATATGACTTGCAAGCGGGAGTGTTCTTCGTTCGAATTGCTAACCCCTTTTGAATTTGTTGACGATGATATTGCGCTGACTTAGCGATGAGATTTACGTGTTGATGTGTTGACTTGATGATGACTGTTGCCTGATTGCCTCTCGTCTATGATGATATGATTTGATGACTTATAGATATCATGTAACATGATGTCTTGACGTGTTGCTACTCTAAGTTGCTAAGCATGATTTGAATTCTTTCGCCTGCAAAGTATGAACTGCAAATGCTGAAAACCTGAATTGTTTATCTTATGAGGTTATGATGTAACTTGCTATCTTGACTTGATTATGTGCATATATGTTGATTTGTAATAATGATTGAGCATGATGGTAAATTGAGACTTGTTGACATAGTTGCAATAATGGATTATGAACCCATGATGCTATGTTTATAAATGCTGGTTGACCTGATGTAGATCTTATGTGTGATGATTCCATGATTGTTTCTCCTTTAAACCTGTGGGTGAGATCATTTGGTAGTGTGGTTGAAGAGTGGTGAAATAATTTGAGCGATTAGGATGACCGATGGTTTATTAGGCAAATCACGAGAGAGAAATGTTGGCAGGGTAGGATGCTTGTGATGTCTTGAATAGTATATGAAGTGTGGGGAATGACTTTTGAGAGTAGTGAGGATATAGTATGAGAGGGTTCTCGGGTTTGAAGTTAGAGATAGGAGTTGGGTTCTTAGAGGTGGATGGTGTGTGGGAGCGCTTGATGGAATGAGGGTGAGATTGGAGTATCAAAATGAATTGGGATTTCTTCAAGGGATTTTGTCGGAGTTAGTGTTGTTGAGTCTAGAAGAGGATTAGTCTTGGCTGAGAGTGGAGATGGGCAAGTGGGGATTGTGTTTATATTGGACTAGTGTGATGTGAGGATTTTCTTGATTACGTGATTTATTTATATCTGCTGGCATGGTGTTAGATAGCGACCATGATAAAACCTGATATGGAATGACATTACATGTTGTTATGCAATATTGAAATCTAATTGGTAGTGACTAGTGTTATCATGACATATTGAAGCAATACTACCCTGTTATGCGTTTTAGAAGCATGTTACGATTTGTTATATGAATCATGAGATAATGACGTGTTGCTATGTGAGAACATGATATTATATTATGGGGTGATAAAGCATGATGTTATGTTATATGATCGTTAAGCATGATTTTGAGTATGTTAAATGATGAATATGACTTTGAGGATGAATATGATTTATATATATGAGATAATGATGTTTGATTACTAAATGATCGCTACATGGCGTTGTGATGAGTTAAGATGATGTCTGGGGAGTATGCTGACATTGGATGATTGATATGCTGCTTGACCCCTCCTTTTGCTGAATCTTAATGGCATGATTTTGTTGTGTTGACGTGTTGACAATGAGTTTTGGTTCGCTGACTCTATGATGAGGTGATACTTTTATGACTTATGATGTGATGTCGAGACGTTTATTATGATTTTGTTATGTGGTTGAGGTGCATATTATGACCCATAGTAGGATGTAGAGATTTTGATGTGACCTTGTGGCACCGTGTTGGCATGCATATGTTTGAGCCTTGTCATATGATGTACTGATTGGAGATTGGTTGGTTATTTGGTTATGCATTTCTTATGGCGTGTTAAGCTTGCTTGAATTGAGACTGATAGCTTGTTCTGATTCTGGAAACTAGGAAGAGAATATGGGATTAGCCCTTAGAGGTGGATGATTCCACCTCCGAGCTTATGAATCTGATTGATTGTTATCCGGGAAACTGATTTGGTTTTGGAGGATTTTGACGAAATTTTGATCGAAATGATTTTACTTATTTTGGTGTAAAGTTGCTTGGTTAAACGTCTTATTTGAAGATTTTGAGCGGTTTGAAAAGGAATTACTTGAGATTTTAAAGAATAAACGTTACCGAGAATTTCAACGATTTTGAGGCCAATCTTTTTCAATTGCGGAATTCCTTTTTGAGAATTTTTACACCCGGGCTTATATTATAACGCCTCACGAAGTGGATACAAGCATTTTATAGGGGCGCATATGGAATGCTTGCTAAGACCCAGTAGAGACGCTATGATTGCTTTTCGAGTTATGATGTGACCGAAAGGTCGAGGTAAGGGTGTGATAGGGGCCCATATCACATACTTGCTACGACCAATTGGAAATGTTATGATCACGCCAAGGGTGCTGTGAGGATCTCATACGGGCCCTTATGATATGCTTACAGAATCAATGGCATGATCCTTGGACTCACTAATTTCAAACTTCATCCCCTGGTTGTAGAGTGATTTTAGTCTCGGGGACGAGACTTGTTTTTAGAGGTGGATGATGTAAAGACCGGGAAATTTTAGAATATTAAATTATTAAAATAGTGAATTATAATCATTCCGATATCTAAGATTTGGGAGGTTTGAAATTTCCGTCCTTCGGCTATTGGTTTTATTCTAAATATTTCAAAACGAGTTCCGACATTAATTAATTGGAAATTTAAAATATGTTATACTCTGCTTTTATATGCGAAAATTTAAAATAATATTTAGAGTTCATTATTAAGCTCGGATTTGAAAATTTGAGAATCGTTTTGAGTTGGATCGGATAAGGTCGAGTGAGCGGGTTTTAAGATTTACTTCCGGGTTATTCAATTAATTTTGGAGACCAGATGATTTTGTCTCCTTCCACCTTCCTCATGTCCACTTTTCCTCTTTTGAATAAGCATCCACACACTCTCTTCTTACACTCCTTAGTTTGCCTCACCTGATTGTAGAAAGGTGCCAAACAACTCCTTCATCCTACACCAATTTGCTGCACCCCTTCTGTTGAATTCAATCAGCCCACACTCAAGCTCGTACAAGGCCAAATTGAAGATGTGCCGTTGGAAATCGCTAGCTGTCCTTCTTGTCTCCTTTTTCAGCTCCTGTATAGCTGTAGTAATTTGTCATATTGTGCAATCCTTATCCCTACACTCGAGTCTTCATAAGGACCATCTGTAAGAATTGAAATTCAAGAATCAAATTCACAAATTCCCTTTCTGGAAACCATCATTTTATTCTACCCATTCATTTTAATTTCAAAACACAACACCCCCACTCTTTTCATTCTTCACCTTCCTGGCTTCCCCTCCTTGCAAACAGCTCCACTCCTTCTCCCTTGTTCATCAGCTAGGCCACCTGAGCACCACCGGGCAAAGGCCGCCACCACTTCGTTGCTTCCCGGCCACCACAGTCGCCACCACTTTCCTTCTCCTCCATCTGTTCACGCCAGTAGCAGCCCAGCCTCCACGCAGCCTCCTCCGTTTCTTTCAGCTCCACCACTCCTCCCTCCTTCCACCTAAGGCGCCAGTGGCAGGAGCACCCCCGCCTCCTCTCGATGCCGAAAGCAGCAGCAGCAGAAGCCGCCGGAGAGCCCCCGAGCGCAGCCTCCTTCCCGCTCCTCTATTTCTGATTTGGCCTCAGTAAGCTCTCGATCTCCTTATTCCGGCTTGAAACTCCGTAAAGGTCGCGCCTTTAAGCCTCCTCTTCCCTTCCTAGGCCATCTCCGGCGACAAACCGACTCCGACGAGGCCGGGCGAGCCCCAATCAAACTCCGACGAGTCTCGAGCCCTCGGTGAGCTTCTTCCCTCTTCTTCTTCTTTCTCCTTCTGGGTGTGTGAGGGTCGGCAGAGAACTGCCCGAGGACTCCCCCCTCTCCTTCCTTCGTTTTCCCGGTGGCTCGTTCGGAGGTTGAAGATGGGTCTCAGTCTCTCAGACCCGCTCCCCCTCCTTTCTTTTTCTTATTCATTGGGCTGGACACTTTAATCATGTTTGAGGGATAAAGAGTTGGGCTTTGGGTTCATTTGTCAATTTCGGCCTGACTTATGGAGTATTATTTTAACTGAAATGGGAGGGTTATCGTGATATGTTATTCATACATTCATATTATATAGTTATATCATCATTTTAATCTGATTTTTATAAAACACTTATATTTCTGAAAACATTATGGATGTAATGTGTTTTAAAAATAGTATCATTTGGGGATGTATTATTTTATAATGTTTTATAATGTGGTTTTAGTAGAGATTTGTTGAACTCTAGTTATAAAAATGTTGTAGGAACTTTGGGATGATTTATTGGCTTTGATTTGTTAATAAGATTTGAAAAGAGGATTCAATTGCGATGTTTTATTCTAGCTAAGTATTGTTGGTAAATTATTTAAAAAGGATTTTAGGTTTTGAAATAAAATGCCGGAATTATTTCTATAATATGATTTTGAGAGATTGATTTTAAGGATTTAGTGTCGGGATTCTTCGTCTTGGTTTGATGATGTCGGTTTTGAGAAGGAAGTTTGGAAATACGGTTGGTACCATTTTATCAATGGGTTTGACTGGAAGAATGATTTTGATCGATGTTGATCGTATCGAAATTGTTTTAGAAAACGGTTTTTCTATCAATTGGTTTTAGCATGTTGAGAACTTGGAGTTCGTGCGTTTGAATGTTGGTCCGATAGCTTATGGAAATGTCCTGATGATAGGTGTGTATTGCTTTTGGATTACTTTGGACTTGCATTTGGGCCATTGCTTGTATTATCCTGCTGTTCTGCATCTTCAGGTAAATTCCCTAGGGGGCTTACTCAGGTTGGACATTCATGCCTATTGTTGCATTTTATGTTAGGTGTTGCATATGCATAAAAGCATGCCATGTAGTACCCTGTTAGGTTGCACTAATTGAATGAGCATCTGCTTACTTTATGCGTTTGAAACAGAACGGCCGTTATCTGTGATAGGTCTAGAGTCTTTGCTAGGGTCATAGGGTAGCCCAGCCTCATCGGGTACCCTGAGTCAATCGAGTCATGAACTTCCTTATATTATGAGATGCCTGCGGGCTTTATTGTGGAGCGGGTTAGGCATGCGTGCCGCCCGATTATGATGGAATGCATTCACGAGCTGGCCAGTCTCCGCCCTATCGGAAGGGGGTGGAGGTAGGAGAGGGATATGCCATTTGGCATTGTCTTGGGCCCTTTACAGTATTTCTGCACATTATTATGAACTAGGAGCATGCTAGTGTGTTTGACTTTCGTACTGCATTAGAGCATCTTTATTAGGTATAGCACATACTATGTGGCCTCAGCGAGGACTGCCGGTCCCGCATGAGTGGCTCGATTTGACTCCTTTCCCCGTTCTTCTTTTAAAGGCATTTCTGCAGATTTGAGTGCTCGATGTCTATATGACGGGGTTTCTTTTTGGCGAATCGAAGAACCTGGCTAATTCTATAACTCGTTATAAATGGTAATCACCCACTTATGATTTGTTTTTGACCCGGCTCTGCCGTGGCGCTTGTATCTTTACCTTGCTTCCGCTTTACTTCCGTTTGAAATGGATTTCACGACGTAGTCTTAGGACAGGTTAAGGGTACCCAATGGCCCTTCGAGGTTTTTAGGGTTTGAAATCCCTCTTTTTACTAATTTTAAATAAGTTTGAAACCTCGACCCGTACCTGGATTGCAAGATCCGAACAAGGGGTTTTATCCCTTGAAACGTAACCCGGAAATCATAATTCTGGGCCGTTACACGAAGTACTAAAGCTAATGTCGGCTGCTTTCCTTCAACATCTTCCAGTCTGCAGCAGCGAGGGCTTGGTTCATGCGATCCAAGAGGCCCATCTTCGAGAAGTGGCTAGACCTCCCTTTAAAGCTAATGTCGGCTGCACATATATCCACTTCACGATTAATATCACCAACACAAATACAACAATATGAAGTTTCATACGAGTCCACATGCATGTGGTTGTCTGTTTTATGTGCCTAAGATGTGAAACTCGAATATTTGTGATGTATGCTTTACTAGCCAGTAAATACTATTATCTAGCCAGTGACAACGATGTCTTAGCCAATGTAGGAGTAACCCATACCGGATCTCGTCTACCTCATGAACTTCGCCGGATTCCTCCTCCACATTGACATGTAGAAGTGATTTTTATGCAGGTCTTTTTCTGGATAATAACCAGCAAAATGATGAAGTACAATAGACGATGCTACTGTAACGTTGAGAGATGTAGTTCCACATCCATATTGTGGAATGTAAGTGAAGAAGTCATAAATCTCACATTCCTTGGCTGACAACCATGTGCCCTGCAAGAAGTGATAACATCATACACATTAACTTGAAGTGGAATTTGACAAGTCCCGGCTAAAAACAGGAATAATGCGTATTAATGCCGCTGAACTGAAAAGAATACGGAGTAATTAAGAGAACTAAACAATAAATACTTCCAGTCTAAACGAATCTCTACAAATGACATCTAACAACAAAAAACTTTTTTTTCCCTCAATGAAGAAGTCTCCCAATAATTTAAACATCCAAGTACATATGACTTTTAACTGTCATCATAATCAAATGAAACTAAATAGAGATAGAGTTGTGCATCTCCAAATACCCACTTGCAAATTCTTTTTAAAAAAATGGTAGATCCAAAAACAGAATGATCTTTCAAAATATTTAATGAAATGAATATATGTATCTATAACAAAAATAGCCAGTGGCATTTAAGAATTTTCTTTTCTAGCTCTTCTGGCTCCCCATTGATGATTAAGTCAAGTATCCTTATCATGAAATACTTCCAAGTTAATGTATCATAACACCAAAAAATTATGGACTAGCTAGCTGTTTTATGCACAAAACTGATGCAGGAGTGCTCTTTGATTATTTAACAACCGGCTAAATGTTAAATCCTTCTTCAATATCTCATTTTCTAATTACGTGTCCATTATTTCTTCTCCACTTAGGGCTCGTTTGGTATTGATATCTATATATCAAGATATTGACCCTCACAGATAGGACGGGATAGCCACATTCAAACCAGTACCACTATCACTCATGAACATGTAAATTGGGAAAGTATGCAATAAAATGGAGTAACCATAATAAACAAATAAAAATGGATGATCCCCTTTAAGCCTCAACAACAATCGCAGATGATATGCTATAACCATTGAATAATTATATAAGGCTTCAAATCGAGAAAATCAAACCTCGCTGCCGAGAAGAAAAGCAGTACTCTTTGTGAAGGGATGCGCATTGACAGCAATTGTGTTATCTATGATCTCCAATCCACAGATATCACAATGTTTCTCCTGAAATGCAAAAAGGACAGAAAATCAAGCTTCAGAAAATCCAATAGTACATCAATTAGGACAAAATCAAAACCCTAGAGTGGTCTAACACATTAATTATAATTCAGAAAAAAATAAAAACCCTAAAAGTACGACCTTCAGGTAGTTGCGGGCGTCGAGGAGCGAGTGAAAGTTGCGAAAGCGGAGGTGAGAAGTGAAGCAATGGCTTCCGAAGGAGTTGAAATCGCGGGGTCCAACGAGTATCAACTAGGAGACCTTGAAGGCAGTGGCGCTCCGAGCAAGAGTGTCGACGTTGTGTCTCTTCGCAACGTCTAGTGTCGCCGGATCTGGAATCGACGTCTAGTGTCGCCGGATTTGGAAGCGACGACAAAGGTAATTGAGATTCCGGCAAGGGGAAAGAGATTGAGATTCGAGGCTTGATTTGTGCAAAGGCTAAGGAGAGAGGTTTAACCGGCAAGAGGAGGTTGTGGAAACCGGTTATTTTTGCCAAAAAATTGGCTAATTTGTTACTTTTGCAAATTTGGGCCCGACATGTTATTTTTGCAAACAACCTATTTTTTTGGCAGTAAATGGCATCCAATATACCAAAATTTTATGCCCTTTGCAAATATGACCCTCCCCTGCCCAAATTTGCAAATATGTCAAAAATGTCCAAAATTTTGCAAAAATAACAGGTCAAAAAAAACTGGAAAACCGGATGGGCAACCCCTGGCGGCGATGAAGGCGACGACGAAGGGGCTGGGCTTGCGGGATTCCGCGCGAGTTCGACCTAGCACCAACGCCATCCACCCAGAGCCACAAGGAGTGGGGGTCCTCCTTCTTGCCGCCGCCGCTCACTTCTAATTGATCCCTTGCCGCCAGGGGTTGCCCGAAATCAAAGTTGCCAAGTCGCCGGAGATCTATTAATCTCAACTGAGTCGCCAAGTGTTGCCGGAATCGAGTTGATCCCTTCTGCCTTCCTCGAGTAAGGCCTCCTGGATTCTCCTTGGTTGAATTTCTCTCTCCTCTCTAATTTCATGCTTGATGGCAGTTTAATAATCTGGTGTTTAATTGAGTGCGCAAGTACTTAGAGCGGTGAGCGCCAGAGGTAGACGCCCAATCATGGCCCTGATTCACGACTCTCCGAGCAGCAGAAACAGCGAACTCCACATCCTCGGCAGTAGCAGCCGGAATATCACCTAATTACGCAATCAAAGCATCAAGTTACAGATAGTACATCAGATGAAGTGAGAGCCAGATTTCAGGATCCCATCGAAACCTAGAATTTAAGAAACTGCAATCAAGAAACAGAGAGAGAGAACCAATGATTTGCTCAGTAGCAGGGTTGATGACGGGAATGCGAATATTCATGATAGGTTGTCTCCAGTCGCCATCGATGAAGAGCTGTCGAGTTTGTTTCCTTTTAGAACCTTAATCATGTAGAAGTTTTGTTGTACAACTGATACAGTAAGCATAGATCCGGCAGGGGTTACTCCTATATTGGCTAACACATCGTTTTCACTGGCTAGATAATAGTATTTGCTGGCTAGTAAGTATAGATCGCAAATATTCGGGCTTCGCATCCGACAAGATTGTATTGGTTAAGAACTTTAGTACTTCGTAGTGTTTGGTTTAGGTCTTAATTGTTTAATCGTTTCCACCTTTTAGAGGACTTGTGTTTGATTTTATCATCTTCAGAGATCCAGCAGGGGTTACTTCTACATTGGCTAAGAGATCATTGTCACTGGCTAGATAATAGTATTTACTGGCTAGTAAGCATACATCGCAATGGGTTATACTAATACATCGTTGTAAATTTCTTTCTATGTGTTGAAGTATGTTGTGATTGAAACCATTAATGTTACACTGGACGATGTCATTTGAGAGTAATGTAGGTTTGTTTCTAGGATCAGTTATGTACATTCAAAACCACCAAAACCCCAAAATGTTACACTGGACGATGTCATTTGAGAGTAATGTAGGTTTGAGAGTAATGTAGGTTTGTTGAGAGATCCATCAACCGACTTTAGCTTTAGTACTTCGCTGTGTTTGTTTTAGGTCTAAAACGTTTCATCCCTTTGAGTTTAATGGTCGATATACTTAGGATGAGAAGTTTATGAGATAAATAAGATGTGTCAGGAGTTATTATCTTATTGGCATAGACTTTGATTTTATTGGCTAGGGAAAATCATATACCGGCTAGTAAACAAAAAATCGCATACATTTGTCTTTTGCATCGTCGAAAAACTAACTGGCCAGTTATGTACATTTAAAACCACCAAAACCTCAAAGTGTCATTGAGTTACAAGCAAACTAACAAAATACTACATACGACTACGCAAAAGAAGAGTTACCCAACTAGACATCAATTTCTTCACCTTGCCACGCCACGCTTGCTTATGTCCTCCGACGCTTCCGGCGAAGGAACTCTCCCCAAGACGGGTACCTGCTTGTCTCCATTATCTTGCTCCTGACGGACCCAAACGACATGCTCTCCTCTATGAGCATTGCCCCCTCCTCCATGTCCATGTCGGGAGCTTTACCTTTCATCTCCGGAGCAACGATTGTCGGTTCTACCCATTATGTTGTTTTGTACTTAACTTGTTATGTATTGGTTAGGAATTTTAGTACTTTGTAGTTTTTGGTTTAGGTCTTAATTGTTTAATCGTTTCCACGTCGGGAGCTTTACCTTTCATCTCCGGAACAACGATTGTCGGTTCTGCCCAGATTTTCTGGTTTATCTTGCCAGTTGTGTGAATTTCTGTGCCAGCTGAATTGTTGTATTTGCCATCCAAATGGTTATCCATGCCATACTCCAAATTGAGATCAAGATGCGATATAAACCAAACTTTACTTCGAAATATTTTTTTCCATAAACATATACAAAGTGGGTGTCTATATATAGATAAAATTAAATCAAGTTCAAAAATAAATTTATTTTTTAATTTTAACAAATGAAAATGCCTGAAATTTAGTTTAAAGCAATTAAATAGGTCTCTTTCTCTCCCCCCTCTCTCTATCTCACCCTCTTTCTATTCGACACGTGTCCAAAATTTTCACACCCTCTTTCCCAATCTGTACAAACTGTAACCGGCAACCTGTTGGGATTAATTTGCAAAGTGGCCCATAAAATGGTATATCCATGCAAATCAGCCTTTTTTTGGTATACTGAATGCTATTTTCTCAAAAAGAAACGTACAAATCATCCTACCTAAATATTTATTTTGAGTACGGGTTACCATGATCAAAAAATTAAATTATTTGTAATTCATTTAAATATTATTAAAATAATTAAGTATTAAATTTTATAAATACTGAGAGATTTACCGAGATTACACTAATATCTAATTCCTGCAGATACTAGAGGAATGGATTCTTCTTATTTCACTAAGAAAATCACTTTCAAAGGGAAAGACTAAGAACATATTTAAACAATATATTTTTATTTGTTTAAATATGTTTTTAGTCTTTCAAAGATTTAACGCCCCTCCACGAGCAACAAGTCTATTTGCAAAAATATCTAACAAGTTGGAGATCGATCCGTTAATTTAAGGATAAATATTCCAAAACAAGGATTTTTATGAATAAATTATAATTTATTTGGTTTTAAAAAAATTGCAATCAATTTTTAAGGTTCTTATTATGTCATTATGAATAGAGATTACTAGATTGAAATAATCGCCATAATTTACATTTATATGATACTCAAATATACATTAAAAATTTTATTCCTTTCAACCTCTTTGATTATTAAGTGACTAGTGAGAGGTCCTATCCTCATTCGTACGTCTATCACATATTTGTACAGGTTGACGAATCATAAGTCTTCACTTATTGAACCCTCAATAGATTTATCTTTTCAAACTACCCTATAATTGAGATTTCATTCTGATTTTCCTTCTTATAGGATAGAATCCCTTAGAATTGAGATTTAATAATATATTGCTTCTGGATTTGAAACCTTAGCATACCTCCTAAAAGTCTAAAACAAAGAATTTTATTTGAAAAAATAGTTATTGATGGATTACCCACGAAAATTAGACTAAATAAATATGTAAATAGGGTGTCATTCCAATGTTGTCTATACAATCATAATGATGAGGATTCCCAACACATGTTTTTCAACTGCCCAATAACAAAAGCATTGATTCGGCACTAAGAATTAATGACAAACAAATACATCTCATTATCATCTCACTCACAAAATTTCATAGATAACCTATAAGTGGTAAGAGATAATCCACACTTTCAGAATCCATGTTTCATTTGGAATGCAATTTGGGATTTGAGAAATAACATCATTTTTAACAACAAAAAGAACCATTAAACCACTTCCAGCAATCAGTAATTAAATAATTACATATCTGACATAAAGTAAAAGGAAAGAAAACTACACTAAACAATCGAAGAATTGGAAAGTGGGAACGTCCACCTAGAGGTAGACATGACCACGGGTCCGACCCACCGGGTCGGCAACCCACGGGGTATGACTTTAACCTTGACACGGGATTCCGACGGGTAGACGGGTTCGGGTCACCCGGCAGGTCGGCGGGTCGGAGTACCTGGTTGGCTACGTGGCACTGAAGGGTGGAAATATATATATATATATATATATATATATATATATATATATATATATATATATATATGTATGTATGTATGTATGTATGTATGTATGTATGTATGTATGTATGTATGTATGTATGTATGTATGTATGTATGTATGTATGTATATATGTATATGTATATGTATATGTATATGTATATGTATATGTATATGTATATGTATATGTATATGTATATATATATATATATATATATATATAGGGTTTGGTTCAAATGTAAAATATCCTTAGGGTGTAAAATATGCTTAAGGTGTAAAATTTCCGTTTATAGTAGGTAGGGTCGAAAATAGTAATAGATATTGAAACGGGCCGCGGCCCACATCTCTCGTCTTCCTCGTCCATCCGCCAGCAATAGGGCTCGGAGAAGAGCGTAAAGGCTGGTATCTCTTCGCTCTCTCCTGGTCGCTCTCTTCTGGTCGCTCCTCTGCCGCCTCACTCTCTCCATTACAGGTACGCTCAGAACTTATTTCCTTCTCGTCTCTTCCCTCCTCTTTCTTTGCTTCATCTATGGCTCGTTGGAATCTACATACAATTCCGATTTGTAAATCTAGAGCTAGGGCTAGGGGTGTGCGATCCTTCAATTTTGATACCTGTCTCCTGTCTTTCGTTCTTGTTCGATGGCAGGGAGCTCAATTTAATTTCAATTCTGTCAACTAACTGTGTTATTGGTGAGGACGTCTGATTTTCTCAGCCCTCAGTGTTACTCTTTACCCATTTCATTTGAGCCTACCTATTTCCATTCCGTGTCTTTGCTCATTTATGCCCAATCGGTCCTCCCTAGTAACATATTGAGTCTGTTTCCTTTTGATGAGGCCATAGCTGACCTTAGTCTGTCCATTTTCACTGTGTCGTTGCTCATTTATGCCTGGTTAGTCCTCCCTTCTAACATGTTGATCCTATGTTTTTATTTATGGCGAAAGGCTTTTGACGAGGCCATAGCTGACCTTGATACTTTGGGAGAGGAATCCTACAAGGACAGCACATTGACACTACAAAAAAAAATGAAATTCGCTTCGGCAAAAAGCCATGGCGAAAGGGGTTCAAGGGATGGCAAACGGGGTTTAGCTTCGGCTTAGCTACGACAAATGGAGGGGTGGCGAATTTTGGGGTGGCAAAATTTGGTAGCTTCGGCAAATAGCCGTAGCAAAAAAATTGAGCGACGGCTAAGCTACGACTAAGCGACCCTATGAAAGACACTACATATTTGCTATGGCAAGCTGCCGTAGCTAATGCTTTTTAGCCTAGTTTTTTCATATCCGGGCTAAAAAGTCCAATATTTTTAATAAAAAAAATACTACACAATTACATATAATAAATTTTCATTAATTATACAAAATTTACATGTAAAAAACTACAAAATTTATATACATAATTATAACATTTACATATACAATAAAATGTCCAAAACTATATTTTAACCCAAAAAATTGTCTAAAACTATATAATTTACATCAAATTGGACAAGCTAATAACGAAAGAAAGAAATCAAATCTCATAATAAAAAGTAGAAATGCACATCAACTGGAAAATCCATAGTTACGAGGCATTTGGTTAACATTCTGTCATCAGACCTGATGAAAAGCAAACAGTCAAGTTAATTTTTAATGAAATCTATACCATGGAAACTAAAAACTAATATATGCTCAATCTAACTCACAAAGGAGATAAAACTTTCAAGAAATTAAGTTCTGCTAAATTAACAAATGACTAACTTTGTTGATACATAATCATAATGAGGAACTGCTAGAAAGCGTCAAAATGCTACCCACAACAACCTAATCTTCTCCATTTGAGAAATCAATTGCAACTTTTCCATCTCAGCCGGGCATAACACATAATCTTTTAGAAACTAATCTGTAGATATCATTAAGCATATCTGATTATTTTTTCCACCTATTTATAAAATTAGCCAGCAATAGTGCAACAAAAGGGTTCTGCAATGACAACTCGCTGAAATTTAGCTTTAGATATCCTTTATGGAAGTGGACAAAGGTAAGCAAGTCAAATAATGTCCAGAGCTAGCCAATGGGTAGTCTAGATCGTATTTTTTAACTATAAGGCAGAAACAAGAAATTTTAACTTACATTTGTATAAGAACTAATAAAAGAGAGGCAATCATCATATAAAAGTGGAATAAACAAGTAGTCTCAGCAAACGAACGAAATTCCAAAATATTACATGATCCACCACAATTCCACAAACAAGAAGACACTAAGATTGCGAAATGAAATAACAAAACAGATAAGAGTATTTAGTACTCTTTACAAACCATGAAGCATTTGTACCTGAGGGGGAAGCCCACCAGTTTTCCTTAAGCATCATCAGGTAGAGTATCTATTAGGAGCCAAGTCCTCAGTGTGCCTGCAGGTAACAAGAAATATCTCAGAACTCAAAACATAGAAATTAAATCAATACTAGAGATTTGTTTCCAGCAGACTCGTTACCACAAGTAATCAATGGTTCCCATAAATTTAGAGGGGTAAGATGTCACCAAGGGTACTAAATACTCTTACCACAAGTAATCAGGAAGATGTTCTCCTCATGATCTCCCAATTAATTTTGATTATGATAACAAATATGAATACTATCTGACTGATCATGTTTCAAGGCAGGTAAACTCAGCATAAAAAAAGTATTGGAGAAGATCAAAAGTAAATATAAGAATGTAAAAACACACTAAGACATCTAGGATACTAGGAATGGGTACGAGTTTAAGATGGTCCAAACATTTAAGGTGCGCCATTGAGAAACATTTAAAGGTCATTTACGTCAATATTGGAGTAAACATACATAAGATTTGTCAAAGAACCGGAGTTTAGTCAAATATCCTCCGCCTCTCATATCAAATAAGCCAAAGAGAATATTGAAGACATCTAAAAAATCTCAGGAACAGTTAATGTTGTGAGGAGGAAATCGAGTATGAAATATAACAAAATAGATCAAACCAGATTCAGGCCCACGCAAATAAATACAAGACTCCTCCAATGCAGTAATGGGAAGTCAGGATCGAATCCACGAGGAAGCGTGTCAGCAGATCTCAGGTAGCTGTAAATCTCACAGACAAAGCAGCAGAAAGACAGCAACACAGAAACAAAGGGGCAGAAACAGAAATAAAACAGAAAAGAACAAACAAAAGCAAAGATCAAAACGAAAACAGAAAAGGCAAAGCAAAGCAGAAAGTAAAGCAAAAGCAGAGACTACTCGATCTCGACCACAGGGTACTCGAGATCGACTACCAACAAATCGACAGAAAATTTGAAAATCGACAACAGGAGTAGAAAACTTAACTCGACCAAGACAAGACCTACTCGATCTCGACCAGGTCCTACTCGAGATCGACGAGAACTACTCTATGTCGACTGGAAACAGAAACTTTAAAATGCAAATTTTCGAACACAAACTCAGATTTTTGACGAAAATAACTCAATATAATAAAAGACTTCCAAGGCCAGGGTTTCAACACCACAACGATACCCATGCAAAGTAACACATAAAGGCACAAAAGATCATGCTTTCCATCAAATAACTTTCGTTATTAACAAATAGGCATATAGAGGCTTTCGCATAAACCCTAATTGTTACTAACCCTTTTTCACATAATTAATCCAAGTTGCATTAAGATCACTTTCGCTTCAATAACACAAACAAGGATCACCTTCAACTCTCGCAAAAGAATCATGCTCATAGGGATAGAAGACGAATTGCATAACAAGATCTGACCTTCACCGCGTTATCTCACATGGCCACCGTCGGGCTCACCCCAGCCCCAGAAGTGGGTGGACTACTCGCTCTTCATCATCAAGAAAGACATTAAATAACAAAAGAAACTAACTTGCATTAAATTAAATAAAGAAAGCTTACAACCAACAAGACAAATCCGCTTTCGCCTCTCCACCTTGCTTGCTACAAACTCTCTCTCTCTATCCTACTTACTTGAATTGATTGTGAATTGGAATTGGAATGAAAAACCAGCCCCTAGGGCTTTATTTATAGCCTTCTAATCCTTGCTAACCAAGGATAGAATCTCCTATCTATATCTAAAATTATATCTAAAATACTAAAAGATAAATAAATTGCATAATGGAAATAAATCTAAAAGGGAAAAGATAAATCTAAATAGGTAAGTCTTCATGTGTTGATAGATCTTGTCTCCCATGGATAGACTTGATAGAATTCGGATAGAATCTTCCTCCTTCGGCTCCAAGGAATCCCAACTCGACTAGGACAGCCCTCGACGACGCGTTTTTGGAGACTGGTCTACTCGACATCGACAAGGGCTCGTCGACCTCGAAAAGGATTGTTCGTCGACTGGACTTCTTGGCTAGATCTGCTCGACAGGCTCGGATCTGGGTTCCTGGCGCTCGTCGACCTCGAGTAGCCCTAGTCGACCTCGAGTAGGATTGATCCGTCGACTAGGTCTTCTCGGGTAGGTGTGTTTCGACAAGCCTGGATCTGGACTCTGGCTCGTCGATCTCGACAAGGGTTCGTCGAGATCGAGTAGGGTGTGGCCTTCTCTGGTCGAGCAGCTTCTCCTCGGCACGGACTCGGACTGGCGTTGTGGGGCTTGTCGATCTCGACAAGGTTTCGTCGAGGTCGAGTAGAGCTGTGCTCGGCTTCTCATCCAGTTCTCTCCTTGTCGACTCCGGGTGTGGCACTGGGCTTCGTCGATCTCGACCAGGGTCTTGTCGAGATCGAGTAGACTTCCGGAGCTGGGTTGGTCTGGCTTTCTCGATCAGGCTCTGTCGACCAAGGCTGTGCTCGGACATGCTCGTCGAGATCGAGTAAGATCTACTCGAGATCGAGTAACCTTGACTCTCAGATTGATTCGACTGGTTCCGCTGCTTCTTCGACCTTGGACTTCTGTAGCTGATTTCCGAGCTTTTCTGAACTTCTGTAGAATTGCTGTAAAATGCCTCGAATTCTGCGAATTAAACAGAAACTGGTGTAGATTCCATAATTTGGCAAATAAACATAAACTACATAGGTTGTGTACTATCTTAGCCCAAATGCATGCAATATATGCAGAAATCGATATAAAAGTTACTGTAAAACATGGCAGATTCAGCTCACAACAAACACCCCATACTTAAGCTTGCTTGTCCTCAAGCAATACTTTTAATTTGTCATTCAGGGGAAGAAATTAAAACTCTCAATATATTAGATTCATTGCCATATAACCCTGCAATCAATTACCATCCTCGAAAAGGTACTTATGTCACAGATCCATGCATGTGCAATTATATAAAAGCAACATCTACTCACAAAAGGAGGGTTATGCAAAAACAATTTTTATGTGACAAAGCATTAATAATCAAGAGGACTTTAATTTAAGCTCAAATAAGGAGTAGATTGGTAAAAGGCTAAAGGTGGGCAATTTTTGGCAATGTGGTGCTAATGATCCGGGGAAATGGAGCATTTCCAAACTGAATTTCCACATTTCTTCTCTTTGAGATTCATCACCTTTCATAATGCTTTTATCCATAATATTGCTTTTACCTCTCTAACCTCAGCACTGCCTTTTCGCGAGTCGCAAACATGGGTGTCATGAATGGCCCCGGATACTTAGTGCGTCGGACTCCTCACCTGGTGTCCCATCTCTCCAAACTATTATCTCAGAGAGCAGGGTCGATCTTTGATCGGATTTTCTTTCACTCATTAAATTTTCCATATATTTCAAACATTTCCGCCAAACTCCAAATATGACAATAACGACACAATCACCATATAACATCTCCATAATGTAACATCATTCTCAACATAATCCCCGGATAAGGTAAAGAATGGCAAATATTTAGATCATGTGGAGCAATATATGAAATAAGGCATATTATGGCTTTTGTGTAATGCCTAAGTATAGGTAAGGCTAGGAATATAAACAATTGAGCATTATATGGAAATATAAAGTCCTCCATCATCTTATTATGCAACATGTCAAAAGCAAATTCAAAATTTACCTCTTTTCATGGTTTTCAAGAAAATATGCACTTCATTATGACTTCCCTTTACTAGGCAATTTCATGCTATATCTCTAATGAATCCAATTTTGCATCGTCGAGTTCAATATAAGCTTCCATGACATTATTCAAAATTTTTTAATGGGGGTCATTTTTCTAAATTTTGGAAATCATGCATGTAAGCACATAAATCAATAATGAATTCCAAAATAGCCATGTAGCAATTCTAAGCAATAATGCACAAGTAATGTCAAATAAATCAAATATGCATAAAGTAAGCCCTTCCCCTACCCCATACTTAAACATTACAGTGTCCTCACTGTATAAAAACAAGGGTAAAGAAAGAAACTCACTAGACTGGTGTGCAGGGCTTCTAAATTTCGAATGGAAGCACCTCCTGGGCCGAGTATGTATATTGCTTTGGTTCTATCCATGGACCTGAAAAGTATGGAAGACATATACTCACAAAAGGAAAAAAACAAAAACCAAAAATGTTCAAAACCAAAAACAAGCAAAAACAATGTCCAAAAAGAATGTCCTAAAAAAGTCTATGTACAAGCTCTAGATTTTATAGTCGCTAGGCCGACTTTCCATTTATGCTCAAGGTGGCATCTGCAGGGCCCATGTAGCTTGGGCCTCAAATAAGACTCCATTCTTGTCCATCAGCTGTAATCCTCCAGAATGGATCTTGTTCACCACGAACGGTCCCATCCGCTTCTTGTTGAATTTGTTGGGAAACCAATGATCCTTTGATTTAGAGACATAGAGCTTGTCTCCAATTTCATATTCTTTGGGCTCATCATTGGAAATCCTGCATAATCGCACATACCAAGGCAAACCTCTCCCATGTATAGATAAATCTTTAATGGAAATAGGAGAAGAAAGATCCATACCTTGGCTTACCTTCGCAGAGACGGAATCGGGGACCACTGTGTTTGGTCGATCTCGACTAGGGCTAGTCGATCTCGACGAGACTGCAGGTTCTGGTGGTGGTCGGCTCGAAGATGCAGAAGTCGACGAAGGACAGGTCTTGTCGACCTCGAGTAGCCTACTCGATATCGAGTAGGGCTCCGCTCCTGGTGGCTCTAGCGTCGAGGAAGAGGAAACTGGTGGAGTCGAGTGGTGGTCGATCTCGACAAGGCTGGTCGAGATCGACGAGCTTGGTCCGTCTGGTGGAGTCTGTGTCGAGGAAGACGGTGTCGAGTCAGCTGAGGGCTTGTCGATCTCGACAAGGGTGGTCGATGTCGACGAGTATCCTGGCTCTGGTGTCGTCAGCGTCGAGGAAGCAGAGGCTGGGCTCCCCGAGTGGTGGTCGACATCGACAAGGTTAGTCGAGATCGACGAGCCTGGTTTGTCTGGTTTGCTGCTCGACGATGCTGGTGCTGGTGGAGGCTCCTTGGTCTGGTCGAGATCGACTAGGGTCCGGTCGATCTTGACCCCATACTTAGCTCCTGTCAAGGCATCCGAAAAATAATTAATCCACAACGACTTACCTTGGTCCGTGTCGATTGGATTCTCTGTGTTCTCCTTGAGGATTGCCATGATCCCCTCCACCTGGGCCTCCATGTCCCTCTTTTCTATCTCCTTAGGGGTCATATTTCTGACCTTGGGTTCCCCGCAGGTGATGTAGCCAGCTGAGATAGATTTGACCTCTTCCATTGGACCTGTATGCCTTTCAGTTTTATTAAAGGAATACTCAATTACCTCATCGCTGATGTTGAAGGTGAGCACTCCTTTCCTTACGCTTATGTTGGCATCCACCGTTGCCAAGAAGGGTCTTCCTAGAATAATTGGACAAGCAGGATCTTCTTGCATATCAACAACTAAGAAATCAGCAGGGACAAAGAATTTACCTACTTGTACTGGCACATTGTCCACCATGCCTGTTGGGATGACCACCGTGTTGTTGGCCATGTAAAGTCTAGCATCCACAGGCTCTAGGGCACCTATCTTAATCTTGGACCAAATTGTTAAAGGCATTATACTCACACTAGCTCCAAGATCACATAAGGCATTAATTTTATATGGACCAAACCCAATAGTTATAGCAAACTTACCTGGATCCGGCCTCTTCTCCAGTATGTCTAGATGGCTGCACTCCTCTGTGATTTCAGCCATCGATCACTTTTTGCTCAGAATCTCTTTCAGGAACTTGACGTAGGACGGCATTTCATTGAGAGCTTCTGTGAAGGGGATGGTGACATTGAGCTTATGAAGCATCTTAATGAAGCGCTGGAATTTCTTTTCTGCCGGGTCCTTAGGAGATTTTGTGGGGAAAGGCAGCTTCTTTTTCTGATTCGGAGCCAGAACAGATGTCGGAGGTGCTGCAGGCTGCTCTATGTCGACCAGAGGCTCCTCGACATCGACTACAGTCTTGTCGATCTCGACTAGATTTGGTGCTGTCGAGTTGCTGTGTGGTGCAGACGAGGACTCTGGAAGTTTCTCCTCGACATTGAGTAGGCCCTCCTCGAGGTCGACTAGGCCCTGGTCAATGTCGACTTGCTGTTCCTTGTTCTGCTGCTTTCCGACCTCTGGCTCTTGTAATTGATGGCCGCTTCTGAGTTTTACAGCAGCGATGTGTCCAGTCTTTCCTTTAGGATTTGGTTCTGAAGATCCAGGGAGCGCACCCGACTGTCTGGGGATTCTTGCTGCTAGCTGACCAATCTGTGTATCAACTGATTTCCGCCAGATATCAATTTCCCCAAGCCTAGAGTTGACACCTTGCATCTGGGTATAGACGGAGTTGAAAGATTGCCTAGTTTCTGAGTGGTTCCTCCGTATTTCCTCCAGGACCGTCTGTATATCATCCTTTTTCTGGTCCCTTTTCGGATGTCCTGGAGCTCTATAGGGCGGGGGGTTCCTAGGGACACCTTGGTTCCATTGTGGTTGCTGAAACCTTTGGTCCCCCATGTAGCGATTGGGACCCCCTGCGTAAGCTACCTCCTCTTGGTGTTCTGCCAGCCTGACTTGCTCGGTGTGTGGACACTCAGTAGTGGTGCGCCTCTGTGATCAGCATTCAATACAAGGCTGGTTGACAGAGAGATACTTTACTTGTTTGATGAGCTTTTTGTTCTGGTCTCTGTAGTACTGCTCCCTAACATCTGGATCAATCTCCTTAGGTGGATCATATAGGGGCATGGATGGTGCTGGCCTGGCGTATGGGTTCTCTTCATAAGTTGCAGTAGACCCATATTTGTTGTCGTAGGTAGTGAGCTTCTCTAGCACACCCCATGCGTCACTTGGCGGCATTGTCAGATACTCATAGCGAGTATAATGGTTGATTCTGTCCTTGGTGACTTGATCAAGAGAATTGAAGAAGATCTCCTGAATGACGTAGGGTGGCTGTCCATGAGTAGGGCGAGATCGCAGAAGTTCTTTGTAGCGCTCCCATGCCTTTGCCAGCGGTTCCCCTTGCTTCTGTCTGAAGGCGGTGATTTTCTGGCGGAGATGTGCTGTTTTGGCGGGTGGAAAGAATTTGTTCAGGAACTCTTGCTCTACTTGGGCCCAGGTTGTGAGTGATTTTGGTTTCAGCCCTTCCAGCCACTTCAGTGCAGGCCCAGCGAGAGACCAGCGAAAAGCTTTCATCTTGACATATTCCAAAGTTGTACCTTCAGCAAGAGTACGGCACATGTCAGCAAAGTTTGTAATATGTTCAAGAGGACACTCATTAAATCTACCATAAAAGGCATTATTTTTAAGCTCTATAAGAAATTGAGTGCGAATTTCAAAAGAGTTATCAGGGATAAGAATCGCCGATTCAGGCACGACGAGAGTTGGGTGCATGTAGTCCTCTGCCGTGGTTGGATATTGGGCAAGCTTAGCATGTGCATGTTCCCTTGCTGCTTTCTCAGCGGCGATAGCAGCATCTTTAGCGGCCAATTCCCTGGTAAGCCTAGCGATCAGCTGTTCCTGTGTCTCCGCAGCTGCCATGGCTCTTTGCAGTTTAGCTCTGATGTGTAGAAGGCACTCTGGTTCGTCTAAGCCGTCAAACTCAGGTGGTTGACCAGAACGGCGCATACACCTGTAAATTAACTCAAAGAAAAAGTGAGAACTGACTACCTAAGGCGCGATTGATAGCTTCCCCGGCAACGGCGCCAATTTGTTGTGAGGAGGAAATCGAGTATGAAATATAACAAAATAGATCAAACCAGATTCAGGCCCACGCAAATAAATACAAGACTCCTCCAATGCAGTAATGGGAAGTCAGGATCGAATCCACGAGGAAGCGTGTCAGCAGATCTCAGGTAGCTGTAAATCTCACAGACAAAGCAGCAGAAAGACAGCAACACAGAAACAAAGGGGCAGAAACAGAAATAAAACAGAAAAGAACAAACAAAAGCAAAGATCAAAAGGAAAACAGAAAAGGCAAAGCAAAGCAGAAAGTAAAGCAAAAGCAGAGACTACTTGATCTCGACCACAGGGTACTCGAGATCGACTACCAACAAATCGACAGAAACTTTGAAAATCGACAACAGGAGTAGAAAACTTAACTCGACCAAGACAAGACCTACTCGATCTCGACTAGGTCCTACTCGAGATCGACGAGAACTACTCTATGTCGACTGGAAACAGAAACTTTAAAATGCAAATTTTCGAACACAAACTCAGATTTTTGACGAAAATAACTCAATATAATAAAAGACTTCCAAGGCCAGGGTTTCAACACCACAACGATACCCATGCAAAGTAACACATAAAGGCACAAAAGATCATGCTTTCCATCAAATAACTTTCGTTATTAACAAATAGGCATATAGAGGCTTTCGCATAAACCCTAATTGTTACTAACCCTTTTTCACATAATTAATCCAAGTTGCATTAAGATCACTTTCGCTTCAATAACACAAACAAGGATCACCTTCAACTCTCGCAAAAGAATCATGCTCATAGGGATAGAAGACGAATTGCATAACAAGATCTGACCTTTACCGCGTTATCTCACATGGCCACCGTCGGGCTCACCCCAGCCCCAGAAGTGGGTGGACTACTCGCTCTTCATCATCAAGAAAGACATTAAATAACAAAAGAAACTAACTTGCATTAAATTAAATAAAAAAAGCTTACAACCGACAAGACAAATCCGCTTTCGCCTCTCCACCTTGCTTGCTACAAACTCTCTCTCTCTCTATCCTACTTACTTGAATTGATTGTGAATTGGAATTGGAATGAAAAACCAGCCCCTAGGGCTTTATTTATAGCCTTCTAATCCTTGCTAACCAAGGATAGAATCTCCTATCTATATCTAAAATTATATCTAAAATACTAAAAGATAAATAAATTGCATAATGGAAATAAATCTAAAAGGGAAAAGATAAATCTAAATAGGCAAGTCTTCATGTGTTGATAGATCTTGTCTCCCATGGATAGACTTGATAGAATTCGGATAGAATCTTCCTCCTTCGTCTCCAAGGAATCCCAACTCGACTAGGACAGCCCTCGACGACGCGTTTCTGGAGACTGGTCTACTCGACATCGACAAGGGCTCGTCGACCTCGACAAGGATTGTTCGTCGACTGGACTTCTCGGCTAGATCTGCTCGACAGGCTCGGATCTGGGTTCCTGGCGCTCGTCGACCTCGAGTAGCCCTAGTCGACCTCGAGTAGGATTGATCCGTCGACTAGGTCTTCTCGGGTAGGTGTGTTTCGACAAGCCTGGATCTGGACTCTGGCTCGTCGATCTCGACAAGGGTTCGTCGAGATCGAGTAGGGTGTGGCCTTCTCTGGTCGAGCAGCTTCTCCTCGGCACGGACTCGGACTGGCGTTGTGGGGCTTGTCGATCTCGACAAGGTTTCGTCGAGGTCGAGTAGAGCTGTGCTCGGCTTCTCATCCAGTTCTCTCCTTGTCGACTCCGGGTGTGGCACTGGGCTTCGTCGATCTCGACCAGGGTCTTGTCGAGATCGAGTAGACTTCCGGAGCTGGGTTGGTCTGGCTTTCTCGATCAGGCTCTGTCGACCAAGGCTGTGCTCGGACATGCTCGTCGAGATCGAGTAAGATCTACTCGAGATCGAGTAACCTTGACTCTCAGATTGATTCGACTGGTTCCGCTGCTTCTTCGACCTTGGACTTCTGTAGCTGATTTCCGAGCTTTTCTGAACTTCTGTAGAATTGCTGTAAAATGCCTCGAATTCTGCGAATTAAACAGAAACTGGTGTAGATTCCATAATTTGGCAAATAAACATAAACTACATAGGTTTTGTACTATCTTAGCCCAAATGCATGCAATATATGCAGAAATCGATATAAAAGTTACTGTAAAACATGGTAGATTCAGCTCACAACAGTTAACATCCTAGGGCCTAGTAGGGGAAATCAACAAATTACCTGTCACAAAATTCCCTTAATCTAACCATTTGTTGAATTCCCTTAATTCAAGACATAAATCAGTGAACGCTATCATGTAAAAAAGTTAAGGAAAATGAACAACAATTGGTTTTAAAAAGTATTGGAGAAGATCAAAAGTAAATATAAGAATGTAAAAACACACTAAGACATTTAGGATACTAGGACTGGGTACGAGTTTAAGATGGTCCAAACATTTAAGGTGCACCATTGAGAAACATTTAAAGGTCATTCACCTCAATATTTGAGTAAACATACATAAGATTTGTCAAAGAAGCTGAGTTTAGTCAAATATCCTCTGCCTCTCATATCAAATAAGCCAAAGAGAATATTCAAGACATCTAAAAAATCTCAGGGCCTAGTAGGGGAAATCAACAAATTACCTGTCACAAAATTCCCTTAATCTAACCATTTGGTGAATTCCCTTAATTTAAGACATAAATCAATGAACGGTATCATGCAAAAAAGTTAAGGAAAATGAACAACAATTGGTTTAAAATTGCTCACCTATCAAATAATTCCCCCCAAGATAGCACATACAGGAGGAATCACTCTTCTGCCTTGTCAAAACGCTTTCGAGCTAGCTTCCTGTTTTCAATCATTAATCAGATATCATGCTTATGCTAGCTTTAGGTATAAAAACGAGCACAAGATAGATATGAAAAGTGCCCCTATAATTTCAGTCAATGACCGTTCAAGTGAAAAATAGTCAGTAATTAAAAAAAATACTCGTAACAAGTCTTGATCCATGTAATTCTCTGCTGAATCTAGACATTTAGCTGAAAGCTTAACCTTTTGATACCCATCAAATTAGGCACTTAAGGATCAAACAGGAACCTACATGAAGAATTACAGGTAACATGTCCAAATAACTGATTATAAGGTCATCATGTTAAGTTTCCCTTCTTAATTTCTTGCCTATCTTACAAAGTGTAGATTTTATTATCCATATCATCAGCATTCCGTACCAAGAGGGATATGCAAGTCTAGCCCAATCACGTAACAACCAATTGGAAGTCTATAATGACAAACTAAGCACAAACCAAAATAAGATATTTAACAATCAAGCAATGCCTCACAACCAGGGAAAGCCTATGCGTCTTAAGATAAACAAGTTTTCATGATAAAAGAACAAATAACATGAACAATTGAATTTAAGAATTCTCTGTACACAGTGTATACTATGATGCATATTTGAATTTACAACTGATTTGAAATTATAATACCCGGTAGTATATAATTTGTTTTAAATATTAGAGAGTATAATGATTACTTTTATTTATTTATTCATAGAGTATAATGATTATTGTATTAGTTAAAAAGCACAATTCAAACATATATATATGTAAACCATTTTAACAAGTCAAAAACATGAAATATGATTTTATCCCAAAACAAAGGCAAATTGACCTACCAAAAAAAATATTTGAATCGACAGAAGGATTCAAACCCCTACGCGGAGTCGTTTCCGCCCAATATTTTGGTGGGTATATAATAAATGGGTTTTATGGTTCCTAATCAACCCACCAACACACCAAAATTCACTAAAACATATTCACATTGAGTATTGAGCACTACAGAAACATCCAAAGATTTACACAAATTCGAAACCAAACCCTAAATCGAACAATATCAAGAATTATGGAATAAGGGAGAGAGATTACACAAATTCGGAACCAAACCCTAAATCGAACAATATCAAGAAAAACCAAACCCTAAATTGAAAAACCCTAGATCTGAGAAATAAGGGAGAGAGATTACACAAATTCGGAACAAATTCGAGAGATTACCTGGTAATTTGAAACAAAATCGAACAAACCCTTTCCCCACATTAAACCCTAACCAACAAATTCGATAGATTACCTGTTACTTCGACACAAAATCGAACAAAGAGCGGGAGATGAGTACCTGCTACAGGAGAGTCTCCGGCGACCGAAACCGGCACCTTGGCTCTACATTCTTTTCCGCTGGCCACCTTCGGTCTACAAAGAGCGGGTCGCAGGTTACTTAGGAGAAGACGCCGACCTGGTTAGGGTTTTTAGGGATGACAATGGTGAGACTTGAAGCGTTCTTTCTTTTTTCTTCTGGAAGTGAGATGCCCAGAATCGGTTTTTTTTAAGTACTACTGTTTTTAATTGTGTTTTTTTTATTTTTTTTGGTCACCAAACCAATTAAAAAATGTTCTTTAGCTACGGAGGCAACGGAGGCGTGGCAAATTTTACAAAACCGCCTTCTTTTTGCAACGGTAGAGCCTTGCCGTTGCTACCATCCGTAGCAAATTCTTTTTTTTTTGTGTGTGTTTAGCTATGGTAAAATCACCCCGAAGCTACTGGTTTCAATTTTTTTTCCTGATGCAACGCCTACCGTAGGTAATGCCGTAGCCAAAGGGTAACAATTGCTACGCCCCACGTCTGCCGAAGCTATGAAGTGAAGCAAATTTCATTATTTTTTGTAGTGTGATCATGCAGCTTCTCCGGGACAAATTGACTCTGTGGACCTCTATTACCTTGGTAAATCTCTCCCATTTCATAGTTAGTTTGCTTGTATTCATCCTATTTCATTGCTTATGGCTTCGATTTTGATGCTTTTGGACCTGATGCTTGTCTCTATGATTATGATTTCTACCAAACTATCGAATTATGTTTTCTGCTTAATTGGGAATCGAACCGAAGGAATGCGGAAAGTAAGGAACATCTGCAGAGCAGCAGTTACTGGCTTAGGACATGGCAGTTCATATATAAGGTTGTATTTAGGATGTAATGGAGGATGTTTCAATTCCAAAATGATTGATAGCAATACAGCCAAGTAAATGATAACGTTATCTTCATATATCAAAGGTTGTATCTTAAACAACTTAATTTGTTTTGAAACATCACCATTTATTTTATTTTTACTCAAAAATTTGTTGGACAAATGCATTTTAACTTGCCTTTAATTATTTTTGTAAGTGCTGATTTATTAATGTTGCATGAGGTGCAATTTGCCTTCATGAAGGAAAAGAATGTACACTTCACTACTTTGAGTGCCTTTTGAATTGCCATGTATCTACACTTCACTACTTCAGTCATTTTTAAATTTGGTATTAACATTCCTTAAACTTGGTGTTGCAGTAAGAATATTGTATGACAAGCACTCTGGTAGGTCTAGAGGCTTTGGGTTTGTCAATTTTGCCAAAGATGATCACGCCATGTCTGCAATGGATGGTAATGTACGAAAACAGGTTCTTTGGTCATTATCAATGTTTTATTCCCTGCTTTGTTATTAAATACCTCATTTTAAAAAAAATATTGGGCAAACTGCAGGCATTATTAGGTCATCCATTGAGGATAAGCTTTGCTCTAGAAAGGGTACGAGGCGCACCTATTGTAGTTCCTCGTGTTTATAGTTCTCTAGAGGCCAACAATAGCTCCAACTTAAATTTCTTTGTTAGTCATTTGGATTCCTTTTGCCCATTTGAACTCTTTTTGCTACATATGCCAATAACAAGTGATCATCTATTTTTCTTCTCTTTTTGCCCATTTGGATTCCTTTTGCCCATTTGAGCTCTTTTTTTCCCTATTGTTGAATTGCTTGACTTTCTGATTTACTAAAGTGCCCATTGCTTGTTTTGTGCCATGCTCTTCATATATATCTTGTATTTGCTTATTATTGAAACATGCTGTCTTTTTGTTCCAGTACTGTATCATTAGACATGAAAGTTTAGTTGAAAGGTCACTGCATTGCTGAAAGTTCCTGATTTTTTTCTCATTGCACTGCTGAAACTTCATCTAATGAAAGTTCACTGCATTACAACTTACAAGCCCTTTACATTGCTGAAACTTCAGCTACAGATTTTTTTTTTCTTCAACTGAAAGTGCAATTAGAAAAAGCTCACCTTTGTGCCATGCGCACATGACATTATTTTAGCAAACTAAAAAAAAATATTACAAACTAATTTAGCTCTATTTTTAGCTTTTTGTTAGGCTGAATTTGGCTCTATTAATGTACGTACTTACAATCTGTTAGGTAGAAATCAGCTGAACTGGCATTGGATTTCACACTGAAGTTGTTTTGCAGATTTGGTGTGGACTTGAAACTATTTTGGAGCCTTGATGGATGTTGTTTGGATAGCTAGTTGTTGCTGCGTTACAAGAGCTATTCGGCTTCACTTATCTACATTAGTTACTAGTATTATCTTTGTCTTTTTCGAACTTGTCTATTTCGAACTTTGTTTGTAATGTTCATTTTTTGTTTAAAAACATGGATTGTAATTTCGGATTGTATTTCGAACTATGTTTGTCAAGTTCATGTTGTGTTTCAAAACTTAAACAAGCTAGCGAGCCAAATGTGAACTCAAAACGAGCTCAAAACGACCAAAATGTATAAAATGAGCAATCGAGCTTGAATCCGAGAGCTCACGAACTCAAGCTTGCTTTATTGTTTGCGAGTAGAGCTTGAGCAAAATGTTAAGCTCGATTCTAAATTGAGCTCAAGCTTGACTCATTTGAGTGAGCACCCTACCACTCGGCTTGTATTGCTCATATATCAACCCTATGTGTAAGCCAAACTTTGAATAGTTAGGTGCACGATTATTATCATAATTTGCAAAAATAATATTATGAATTGCATAAATAATACTATAGCGTGCATAAATAAGAATATGTTTTTTTTTTACTTTTGAGAGTTTGGGTTCACCTCTCGCATAATTTAGGTTGATAGATATGAGTTTGAAATCGATTTTTTTATGTATAACAATTTTAAATTAAAGTGCAAACATAAGGTTAAAAAGTGCATAACTAAGATTATAATGTGCATGATTAACAATTGGGGATTGTTTTGTCCTTGTCTATTATGTAACCTATGTGGGATTCGAACCCACATCTTTGTGCATACGCACATCGCTCTACCAATTGAGCTAATAGGCTATTCATATATAATGCCAAATACAACATAAATACATGAGAGAATTCATAGGATGGAGATATGTTGCAGATGGAGCAACAGATTGTAGCTACTGGCGGGTCAATTCCACCCATGGATTTATCTTCCAAAGCCACCTAAGCTACTGTCTTGGCGAAGATTGTAACATAGAGTGAGGGCATGCTGTGACAACTAAGGGAGTAGTTCTATGACCTTGTCTACTGTGTGTACTTATTATTGATTATCATTGAAGTTAGGATGGAGCTTCTATTGCTCAATGATCCAATTGAATGATTGTATCCACCTTATGCAATACTTATAGGTTGTTATCAGACTTGCATCCTTCTTTTTGAGCTTTTAATAGTAGCTTTTATTTTTCCTGAATCATAATCTGCCTGCCAAACCTAGATTAGGGTGATTAGCAGCTCCAAATCTGCAGTTATAGATCAGGGTGATTCTCTAGATTGATCCAAATCAATATAACAGTTTGAAGCATCTAAAAGTGTCTAAGCAGTTCAGCTAGATGGAGGTTGTACTAACACTCTAACAAGTACCTATTCGCTCATCGATTCGTCTAACTGCACTCTTAATTTCAGTTTGAAATTGAACTCATGAGATCACAATGAACAATGCTTTCCTTGGGATTTCATTCAGTCTAAATCCATATGCATTTCCAGAAATCAATCGTATGTTTTTTTTTTCCTGTGATTTCACATAAACTATGTTATCTACACATTTGTGGGGAAAACGCCATAAATGGACTAATCATATCAAACAACATCCAACATGCTGGTATACATGCCAGTTCTTTGTTTTTTTTATAGAACTGAAGTTGAGGAATGTTTTTAGTTTTCGTCGAACAAAATTCTTTTCTCTGAAAATAAGAGAGAAAAACATACAAGAATAACTATAATCAACTATTCTCTTTTCTCCTTTCCTTTCCCTATGAATTCTCTCATGTATTGATGTTGCTCTAATCACCTATTCATCTGTGATCTCAACAGCAATGGCTATCGCCTATCGGTTTTGCTGCAAAGTCAAAGAAACAACTATACTCTTTCCCTGTGTAGAACCAAAAACAACTGAAACTCATCCTTAAGGTATCTGTTAATCTCTTGTAGGATATCAACTATTCTTTGACTTACAAAGCAGAAATTGAACCTCAGAGCTACACTAGACGAAATCAAACAGGGGAAATGAAAATACAGAGAAGATTCTGAAGCAAAATAGGTCCGACCACCAAATATGTACAAGCTCAAAAAAATTTAATACTCTATATCCAAGAAGAGTCATTATAATATGTACAAGCTCAAGGAATTAAAATCAATGATCTTTCAGTTCACATTTTAAGCAATTTTAAGGAATTTCTTTTGTTTTTGAAACTTCAGAGTTGTTCTATTTCAAGAACTAATTTTCCCCATTTTCTTTTTATCCAGATCTAAAACAACCACCAAATAACTATCAATTATAATCCATTAATAGTTGTTTACAACACCAAACATCTCATAAAACATAGGGAAAAAGGAGAATAGAGAACAAACCTAACCCTCAAAAGTTGACCACCGAACTTCATCAAGAGCTAGATTAGGTGGGGAAGAACCTATCGAACTCCATCAAGCCAGAGTGATCACTACCTTGCATTATGGTTCCAACTGCGCCTGTAACAAGGGAGCCCTTGGTAGCACTGATTTTGTTTCCTAGTACAGCCACTGCACTTTCTGGATCACCCGCGACGTCACATAAGACGTACATTGATATGAACTAGATTGGTTTTCCATATAAAAATCTCCAATTGGTATATTCAAGAAAGGAAAAGGCATATTAACAAGCTTATAATTTCAAACTGCAAAGGTACTCAAATCAATAGCGCTTACAACATTTCTTTTTGATAACTCCCTCCCTTGATGAAAATCGGAACAAATGTTTCAAAGGCTTTGACAGGATGTTTGTGTCAAAGGCCTTGGACCATTAACAGTTGATGAAATACAAAACCTGTCTTATATGTCCGAATATTATTTAATCTTATTATATACATCCTTTATATTATATATATATGTGTATGACTAATCTTTCAGGAAGTATTTCGAGTTTATATCTTTCCTTTGGCGCATATTGAGGAGATCTTAATCAAAGAGGATCATGGCTTCGGAGTATCCATAAATAGAAGATTCAAGATCAAGCCTGATTCGTAAGAGCCGTTGGTGAAGATCCTTAGGCGTCATTCCACTTCTATATAAAGGAAAGAAAGAAGAAAACAGAAAACAGAAGTGCTACACGAGCTTTCATTCATTCAAGCAAGATCTGTCTTCCAAGTGTCTCTCTGCTAGCGCTCAAGTGTTTGTTGTTTTTTTTCAAAGCCTTTGAGAGTCACTGTGAGCTTATAGGATATATTCATTTATAGTGTTACTCGAGAGTTTGTAACTCGGGAAGTTGCACTAGGCTATTGATTTGTGAGAGTAAGAGGATTGTACTAGATAGCTGAGAGAGGTGGGGCTCTTCTAGATTGGTCTAGGACTCCAACGGAACGTGAGTTGACTAGATTGCAATTGTATAGGAGAGAGGCTTCTCGGTGAGCTATTAGGATCCTAAGCTAAGCAAATCAATAAAGTCTTTTGAATCCTAGGGTTGTGGAAGAACCCTAGGCGGGGACGTAGGCCAAGTTCGTGCTGAACCTCGTAAACAATTACTCGTGTCCTTTACTTATTGCTTTACCTTATTTCCGCACTTGGTTCGATTGTCTAACTTTTTGATTCAGGTTTAATCTCAAAGGTTTTGGGACGAGCTCCAAAAGTCTTGAGACTTTCTGCGAAAAACGGGCATACTCTATTCAACCCCCCCTCCCCCCCTTCTAGAGTATTTCTATATTACATTGTTTTATATTATCGAACCTTCACTTTTTAATTCATTCCTTGTTAGTATCTAGGAAACCATTGTTCAAGTGCTTGAATCTACTCTAGGCAATCCAGTTCCAACAAAAAGTCTAAAACCCTAAGCCGCTCAAAATTGACTCAATAAGCAGTTTGTTGGAGATCAAAAGACCAAAATCAGCAGGTATTAGAACAATCAAATGTAGATTATATCAATGAAGAAAAACACGATGCAAACCACACACATTGCGTGCCCTTAATGAAAGACTATTAATCATGTCTATAGTCAAAATATTCGGTATTCACACACATCTTGCCTTCATCACAGGCAAAACTATCATGTTTCACAAAACCTTAATCTAACCAAGTTGTCTCTGTTGACTGATCATCAAATATGCAGGACAGTATAATATCACACACTAACCTGCATCTATGCAGTTCAACTGTCTTCAATCTCCTCTTCCTTAATCGCCCTATAAAACCCGACAAGTTTCTTGGATCAAACAAGCAACTTTCTAGATCACCATAAGCCAGGGAGCGAGGAAGATAGTTAAACAATCATGATTATTGCAGCAACTGTCTTCCAGCAATTAAATCATTCATACCTCTAAGCTGGCGCTGATAATCCACAAGAAATTCAACTTCAGCACTCCTTTCCTGCACAATTCACAACATGACAGATTAAACCACACATTAGAAAGCCAGAGTTCAAGAAATATACTAGCACAGTTATCTACAGACACTTACTTGCTTCTCCTTCCTTTTAGAAACTTTCGACTTCCCATCAACTCCACTCTTATCTTTCTTCTTCTTCTTCTTACTCATTTCCTTCTTTTCTCCATCACAGCCACTGCTCTTCACTCTGTTTCTATTCCCCTTCTTATCGCCGTCAGCTGGTTTCGGTTTCTGGTTCTCCGAATCTAGGCTCATATCAAACCCGTCGCTTGAATCATCATTTTCATGGTCGAAATCCAAAGCTCTTTTCGCTCCCAATGAGATAGTCTCTCCTCACGAGCCTCCACCACAAGTCGAGGATGAGGAGTAGCCTCCATCTCGACCTTCGGCTTGGCCGCAGCCGCCTCTGCCGCTGACAACATCAACCAATTTCAGAAACAGCAAATCGAAACCCTAATTGTTGAAAGCTGAGCTCGGCGATTCCGCATCTACCTTGGGAGAGCTCACGAGAAATTCAACACATAGAAGAACGATTGGAAGGATGAAAAGAGGCCTCACCTTGTTGAATTGATCGATTGTTCGCCTCAATTCTGCATTCGTCACCGTCTTCCTCTCCTCCGACGTCAACCAGAGATGAATAGAGGAGAAAGGAAGCGCGCCTGATGGAAGCGAAGGAAGAGTCCGGTTCGTTTCTCATTTTCCCCCTTTTTTCCGGTTCAGTCCGGTTCTCTTTCTTTTTGTGTGATGCACTTTCACCCAAGCCAATTTACAATTCTTTATAAATGAAAAAAAAAACAGTGTGGGGCAAATTATGATTGGGACAAAAAAAAATATATATAAAATGTTAATAATGATTTAAAATTTTCGGAACTTGGAAAGAGTTGATATTGGGTCAATTTTTTTTTCACTTTGTTATTTCAATAATAGTTTCATATTTAAATTATTATACTCCTAATTGTTTATAATATCCCTTTATTAATTTTTTTTGTTAATAGTGATGATATTAAATTCGTTTTTGGTAATATGTCTTTATTAGTTATTAACCCGTCAAATTCTTCTAATTAAATATGATTACTCTTTATAATCTCACCGAATAATGTATAAATGTGTTGAATAATCTTTTAAACATAACAAAACAACAAATTCTTAAGAAATTATCCTCTTATATATGAATAATGTACAAATAAACCCGTTAAATTCTTACTCTTTAAAACGAATACTCTTTATAATCTTATCGAATAATGTATACAAATGTGTTGAATAATCTTTTAATCTCATCGAATAACGAATACTCTTTATTCATTTGTAAATAGGTCTTACATACGAATAATATTTATAATTTAACTGAATAATCTCCTAAATTTAACCGAATAATATATCAGATTTGAGTGAATAATCGTTCTAATGTAACCGAATAATTTAAAATTATATCATTCATTTCAAAATAGGTCTTTTATACAAATAATATATATAATTTAACTGAATAATCTCCCAAATTTAACCGAATAATATATAACATTTGACCGAATAATCTTTCTAATCTAACCGAATAATTTAAACTTATATTATTCATTTGTAAGTAGGTCTTACATACGAATAATATTTATAATTTAACCGAATAATCCCCCAAATTTAACCGAATAATATACCAACTTTAATCGAATAATAGTCTCCTTAAATACAAAAAGTTCTTTTTAATTTAACCGAATAATATAATGAATTTCAACACAATTATCTTGATAGCAAATTTAAAATTACAAAAAAAAAAAACGAACCTACAAAAATACCGTACATAACATACTGAAAGTGCCTAAGTGGATGAGTTATATATATATATATATATATATATATATATATATATATATATATATATATATATATATATATATATATAGGTAAAGGTTCAAATGAAAATGGGGCTTAAGATAAAAATACTCCTTAAAGTGAAAATGGTCTAATTTAAAGATAAATGGGCCTAATTTAAAAGTAAATGGGCTTAATTAAATGAGTAACAGATAAATTGGCCTATCTAATGTGTAAATGGGCCTAATTTTATGGGGTAAATGGATAAATGGATCAATGACCCTAAATATGAGATAAATGTCACTACCTCTCCCATACTTTCTATTTCTACCAATATTGCCCTTATTTCAATTATAAAAATTACAGATTTTAGCCCGTAATTTTTATTTGAAATAATATTATAAGGTGCATCTATAAGATTACAAAATGCAACAAAATATGCTAAATCACATTTCTTGTCTTTATTTTAAAAAGTGAAAAATATGAGATTACAAAATATAAAGTGAACAAATAATACAATAAAGATTATTATTAATAAATGTGCATTTTCCTAATGTAAAGTAAGTTTCCTACCAAATATTTTCTTTATGGGTTGCTATTTTTATGGCGGTTTTGTACTTTAATGCGACATGTGTCATTAAAAGCCTATTAGCTCAAAATGGTATAACGATGTGCCCATGCACAAAGGTTCGAGTTCAAAATCCTGCATAGGCTATTTATGATTGTCTTCTTTTTGTTCTCGTTCATGAATAAGATTATAAAGTGCAATAATAAAACGATAATGTGCACAAATAAGATGAAATAATGCGTATATAACATTATGGTGTGCAAATATAACATTATGGTGTGCAAATATAACACTATGTTTTGCAAATGTAACATTATGTTGTGCATATCTAATAATATAATGTTACGTTGTGCACATATAATATTATGTTTTGCGAATATAACATTATATTGTGCAAACATAACTTTAAGTTGTGCAAATATAACACTATGTTTTGCAAATGTAACATTATGTTGTGCATATCTAATAATATAATGTTACGTTGTGCACATATAATATTATATTGTGCGAATATAACATTATATTGTGCAAATATAACTTTAAGTTGTGCAAATATAACACTATGTTTTGCAAATGTAACATTATGTTGTGCATATCTAATAATATAATGTTACTTTGTGCACATATAATATTATGTTGTGCGAATATAACATTATATTGTGTAAATATAACTTTAAGTTGTGCAAATATCTCACATAAAGACAACACACCAAGACACCTCACACAAAGGTGATCCCACACCAAGCATCCCACCATTACAAGCTGAATTCAGCACTTTTAATTAAAAGATTAGCAAAAATAATACTTCATCTGTTTAAAAATATAAGTTTTTTTAGGCTAAAAATTTTGTTTAGAAATATAAGTCCTTTTAGGTTTTTTAGGCATTGGAGTAAGAGAAAAGTAACTTTTTGACTTGTTTTATGAAATGTTATTGATTGTTAGTTGTTGTAGATAATTAATGAGGGGTATAAAAGTAACACTTTTGTGCTTTTTTTAATATGTGTGCAAATACCTAAAAGGACTTATAATTTTGAACGGAGGTAGTAGATGAAAAGGAGGAGGGGACCACCACAACAAGCGCCCAGTCAACATCACCTTCCTTGCACACGTTACCAAACTCCAAAAGCAAATTCAAAGAAACAAAAGTAGCCTCTGTAGCTTTGAAAAAGTAAAGGAGGGGCAACATGACATCACCCACCAATGAGCTCCCACAGCAATATCTAACACCCATTTTACCATTGAAACGCCATAGAATCGCCATTGAAACCTCAACCGAACCCCGATGAAGACGAAATAAGACAATAAGACAGTTAATCTCCCGGCGACATCTCTCCCGACTGATGGAGCGTCGGTAGAAGCTAGGCGAGGGCACGCAACGACGGCTTCAGGGGTGGTGGATTCGGCAACAGGCGGCGCGGCACAACCGGCGGCGATGGGTGGCGGCGGCAGCTCTCCCGGCGACATCTCTCCCGACGATGGGTGGAGCTTCGGCGGCTGCCGGAGAGCCATAGCGTTGGCGTTCCTAAACGTCGGAGAACGCCGGAGCTCCGATGCTTCAACCTACACCGCAGCTGACACCACCGTCCCCTCTTCCACCTTGGCTCCTAAACGCCAACGCCGCCCCAACGTCCGCCTTGGCGAAATCGGCGACCAGCCAGCCACTCTCTGCGCCGCCTCCAAATCCTGGAAATTGAGCCCCCACTCCAGCAATACTCGCTCCTCCTCACCTATACACAGTCGAAACCAACAACAATTTGACCTTCGATTCGTCTCTCGTCCCCTTGCAACAGCGGGAGCTTAAGGCCGAGAAGCACTTCAGGGCTAGCAAGAAACCGGCGACCGCTGTGAAGAGAGCGAGGAGCAACTGGAGAGCAGACGAATCCAAGGATGCTGATGGCAAGGAGACAGACGACAGCGACGGAAAATTAAGGCGACATCTCTCGGCTTGCTCGGAGTTCCTAAACGTCGGCGTAGAGAAGGATAGAGGGGAATCCCTAGCCTACTAGCGAACCAAATGAAGAGGATAGGAGAATGGGCCATACCGGGTTTTTTTTTTAAAATCAGGCCCATTTTCACTTTAATGATTATTTTCATCTTAAGCCCCTTTTTCACTTTAACCTCACCCTATATATATATATATAGGGAAGCTTTAAAATGTAAAAACTCCTTAACGTGTAAAATACGCTTATCGTGTAAAATTTAATTTTATAATGGAAAACCGAACCGCGCGCCCTATTTTTCTAAAAAAACCGAACCGGTTTGTTTTTTTTTTTAAAAAATGAACTGCGCGTCTTCTTCTCCATTAATCCCTCAGCGCTCGGGGAATCAGATATGGCAGAAGGCGAGGCGGCGTCATCGACCATGGCAGGAGCGCGGGGCATCGAGCATCGGACTGGCGTAAAGTCTCAATTTCCGGAATCCTCCTCCTCCCAATCGTCGGAATCCTCGCAATCGTCGGAGTCCTTGCAATCGTCGTAGCCTCGCAATAGTCGGAATCGAGCATCGAGCACTGCTCAATTCGACAAGGCGTGCGTGGATCCGGCGTCTCCTTCTCGCAATAGCCGGAATCCCCATCCGAATCATCGGAATCGACAAGCCACTCCACCTTGCCCAGCAACACCGGAGCGCCGATTCGCCGCCTTCGACCACCGCCTTCCCGCCACCGAAGCCACCAGAGATTGCCACCAACGGACTCGTCACGCCACCACGGTCCCGTATCTGTCTCCCCATTACGTCGCCGTGCCCTAGCCTGCCACCGGGAGCTTGCCGAAGTCCACCAGTACAACCGCCATTTGTAATCGGAGGTTTACAGTGGATGTGAGGAAGGGGATGATGAAATTACAATTTTTGTCCCATACTTTCCCTTTCTTCCAAAATACGCCCTTATCTCAATTTAATAAATTACAAAATTATTCCATAGTTTATAAACGCACAACATAGTATTATATTTGCACAACTTAAAATTATATTACAATTATTTAGATTGTTTGAATGATTTAGGTTGAGATTGAGAACCTAGGGTTTGATTTAGGAGCGGAATTTGGGGCTTTTTGCCAAAAGCCAAATTGATTGAAATTGATGATATGGTTGTGTTGTTGGGTTGATTTTGAGCTAATTTCATGTTCATATCATTGTCAAATTGTTTATAGATCATGAGCTAATTGAATTTTAGAATTTTATATTGCGATATGTTTTAGAATTTGGGGCTTTTTGCCAAAAGCAAAATTGACTTAAATTGATGATATGGTTGTGTTGTTGGGTTGATTTGGAGCTAATTTCATGTTCATATCATTGTCAAATTGTTTATGGATCATGATCTAATTGAAGTTTGGAATTTTATATTGCGATATGCTTTAGAATTTGGGGTTTTTTGCCAACAGCCAAATTGACTGAAATTGATGATATGGTTGTGTTGTTGGGTTGATTTGGAGTTAATTTCATGTTTATAGCATTGTCAAATTGTTTGTGAATCATGAGCTAATTGAATTTTAGAATTTTATTGCAATATGCTTTAGGTCGATTAGGTTCTTCTATTTTAGCATAAAAATCAAAATTTAGCCTATTAGCTCAATTGGTAGAGCAATGTGCGTTTGCACAAAAGATGTGGGTTCAAATCCCACATAGGTTACATAATAGACAAGAGCGCAACAATCGCAAATTGTTAATCATGCACATTATAATCTAAGTTATGCACTTTTTAACCTTAATTATGCAGATTTTAATCTTATTTATGCACTTTAATTTTAAAAGCTTATACGTAAAAAAATCGATTTCAAACTTACATCTATCAACCTAAATTATCCGAGAGGTGAACCCAAACTCTCAAAAGTAAAAAAAAAACAAAACTAAAACATCGATTTCAAAAGCACATCTTTTGTCTTATTGATGCACATTATGATCTTACATTTGCACAATTGTATTCTTAATCTGCACAATTGTATATTACTTTTGCACAATTGTAGTTTAAATTTGCACAATTGTATCCTACTTTAAATTTGCACAATTGCACAATTAAAGTTGCACAAATGCACTTCACAGTTGCACAAAAGGTATCGAAAACGGGAAAAAGTGCATTTACCCATAAAATTAGACATATTTACCAATTTACCCATAAATTAAACATATTTCAATTATAAATTTTTATAATTGAAATAGGCACATTTACCTATTTACCCCATAATGAATTATTTGTCTGCACAAAATAAACTTATATTTGCACAATAAGATGTTATATGTGCACAAAAGCAAGTTATACTTGCACAGCAGAATGTGTTACTACGAAAAAAAAATTCTGGGCAAAAAAAAAAAAAAAAATCGGGTCTGAGAAGGGGGGGGGGCAAGGGGGGCACACGCATGGGCAAGGAGGGGCAGATATTCTACTAATGAAATTAGGCCCATTAGTAATTAAATTAGGCCCATTAGCAAATTTTACACAATAAACATATTTTACACTTTAAGGACTTTTTACATTTGAAGTAAACCCTATATATATATATATATATAGTTAATTTGTGGTTGGTACGTGGTTGGTATGATAATTTCCGTACCATTTGCTACCCCTAACAACAACAACAACCCAGTTAATCCCGTGATTAAGAGGTGTCCGATGATAATTTTGTAAATAGTAATACACTGAATTGAATTTATTTGCTTATGAAATGTCCCTTATAATCTAAAATGATGTTCTGTGTTTATTTTCACCTTATAATCTGCATACAGACTTTCTTAATTAGTTCATTAGACAAAATATTAGGTCAATTTTCCCATTTACAAGCAAGTCATCAAATGATTAGCATTTTCTTTTTAATTATTGTAACGGTAGACTTCACGTCGATCAACTAATTTCACCTACAAATTAATTGTGTGGCACTGGTGTGGTGCAGAATGTCGTTACCTTTCTACAACAGCAAAAAGAATAACCCAAACCAATAACACGACTAGCAACCTAGTAACTAGTATAGTGGAATAGTAAGGGGTCGATCCCACAGAGAGAATATCTTTCCACTCTATCAAATCGCTATCAGAACCGAACAAGATCAATAAGTGATTGAATATCAAAGCAGACGAACTCAACAAAAGTAACAATGGTGAATTGGTGATAATTATGAGTGAGATTGTTTCCCCTACAATTCATCAACAATGGTTATGTCTTTGATCATTGATTTTATCTATCTTTCCTTGTTTGATTCATCTAATGGTGGATCACTCCAACCCTAAGCACTTCAACAATAACAACCACACAAACAACCAAAGATAGGGGCACAACTCCCTAACCCTAATTGGTATAATTGATAAATCAGAATTGTCAATGTCCTGCACACCAAATTGATGCTTTCAGGAGATCAATTAATTATGTTGTGCTACTAATCCAATTAACTTGCAACGGTTAATCAAACCTTTAGCAGGAAAGAAAATTCCATCAAGGTGGCCAATCAAGAGGGAATACATTCAATCAATCAATAACAAACAAAGACATTGAATAAATCAAACTCAAAATAGATAGAAATTAAGTCTCACAAATCATATAACCATGTCTCTGAATTGTAGGCGAAACAAAAGAGGTTTAGTTCCTCATGGAAAGTTTCCTCTGAATATCTCCATTGGAGTTCTCTTCTTTAGGTTTTCTCCACAAAATTCCAACTCTCTCACAAAGTCGGCCAAAACATAATAATATAGTTTAACCTAATTAGTTTCCAAAAGACGGAATAGGAGATTCTGTAATAACACGGACGACGAGTGTCGTGCTTTAGGCGGCAGGCGTCGTTCCATTAGTTGCCACATTCTTCAATTTGTCAATTCTGAATCCAAGCTAACTTTTTCCACACCTCTTCATTGCCTTCTTCACATGTTTCCTCAGGTTCCTAGCTCTCAAAACTCATCATTGGCAAGCCATAGATGCGTCTTCCAACGTCTGTACATAAATCTGCAGAAAAGCATAAAAAGAGCGTAGATTCCAAACTTGCAAGACTCAACACTACTGACTCAAATAACTCAAATAAACAAGAAATAAGCTACCCTAGACTCACTAACAACTGCCTATAGTGCCTATATAAAATACGCATTATCAAACTCCTCCACACTTAAGCTTCGCTAGTCCTCGAGCGACCAATAAAAGCAATCTATACTTGCGAGTTCATCAAGCATGCCATAGCTTTACAAAAATAAACCAGAAAACAAACTTTCAAGGAACATAGGATCAAAGTGACAAACATCGTCGCACGTATCTAACGATCAGAGCATATGGAAGCAGAATTCATCCAA
This sequence comes from Persicaria maculosa, assembly GCA_963922045.1. NCBI lineage: Eukaryota > Viridiplantae > Streptophyta > Magnoliopsida > Caryophyllales > Polygonaceae > Persicaria > Persicaria maculosa. The sequence continues at coordinate 31,473,952 of OY998251.1, read as the reverse complement.
CCTTACCAGGAACATGTGTTTCATTCAAACTCTCATGTGTTTAGGCTTTTAAAGAACAATTATCAACTCCATCCAAAATTCACTAAGCTCATATAAATTGACAACAATATAATCAAATCTCCACTGAAATGCAATTACTTGCGGAAAACAGTAAAGATAAACAACTTGGCTCTAGATCTCATTCTTTTTTTTTCCTTTATATATTTTTTCTGATTTTCTCTCTCTATTTTTCATGCTTTCTTTCGGCCTTGGTGTTTTCCTTATGCGAGTCGCAAACATGGGTGTCATTAATGGCCCCACTTGAGCATCTTTTGACGGGAGTTGCAAACATGGGTGTCATGAATGAACCCGGTTACTCAATGATCAAGTTTCCTTCCTTAGTGGGTAGCTTTCAACATCTTTTTGCGCGAATCATACCCATGGGTGTCATGCGTAGATTCGGTTACTAAGTATCTCAACCATTGCCACCTTATTTCACTCAACACACTCAATAAGAAACTAATGCCAAATATAAACATAAAAGCACAAAATCCGCAAGCAACAAATATGTTAGTTGGCTTTGACAATAGCTACTGAAGTCAATATCAAGAGGTATCGACATATGGAGAGTAAATCACACATACAAGCAAAATGAACCATATGATTCCCATAAGGCTAAAAACAATCTCACAAGGGTCAGATTGTGTAGGATTTCAATCACACTCCCATCTCGATCATACATGCTCAATTATATCACCAAATCATTCCTCATAAGCAAAAAATTTCAGAAAAAACAAATAAGGCCAGACACTTCAACTTATTCGTAGGATTAACAAGTTCATGCCATCAAAAGCTCAAAGTTTCACTTAACCAAGATGGTTGTTTGAATAATGACGTATTAGACAAGCACAACATATTTTTGAGATTTTTGACATTTTTCTATTTTTTTTTTCATTTTCTCATAACAGAAACTAATAACAGAAACTCAAACACAAGACACAATAACTATGACAGAATCCAAACAAACACCATCCAAACGTATAAAATAATAACAACCAGACATCCAAACGACAGAAACACCCCAACCTACTATCAGCAACTCAAAACCCTTTCTAATCGATTGGCCACTGTCGACTCCAAACCTAGTGCTACTCGCCTCGTCCTCCAGGTACTTTCGGATCTCCCCTCTAAATACAATGTTGCTGCCACCCATATTCAGCAGACCGAATCACTGCACCTCTTTCGAGAAAGCCCACTCTCAGTTGATACTGGAGGAGACTCGTCTCCACCGTCAGACCACCGACACCGCCAAGGAGAAAACCGCTCTGGTCTCCTCGAGTGATCTGGACAGCTCCCCCTACCCGCCTCTTGCCTCCGGTCGCGGTCATGATCCCTCACCGCATCGAGGCCGCTAGCGCGGTAGTCATCGCGGTCGTGGCCCTCGCTCTTGGAACGCCGCCCCTAGCTGGTCCCCTACGCCTGGATTCAACCCATAGTGGATGCCCTCCGGCTATCCGCCCCCAACGTTGTGCCGCCATCCATGCCCGTACCCCAACAACCAGCAGGGAGCGGGCTTGTTGGGTCCTGCTCCAAGGTATGCCGGTCATCAGGCATATCCATCATCGTCTGATCAAGGCTATGTTCCGACTGATGTGCATCACGCCTTCTCCTCTATACAGCTGACACCTCCCGACTTCTCTTGGTACATGGACACTGGTACCACCTCACATATGACAAACTCTTCAGGTACCCTCTCTTCTATTTCCTTTAAAGGTCCTGCACACTCTATTATCGTCGGCAATGGTGGTCACCTTGCTACTTTGGGTATTGGCCACGCGCAAATTACACACCCCAACCCACCCTCTAAACCTTAATAATGTCCTCATTGCCCCAAAGCTTGTCAAAAACCTTATCTCTATCCGTTGGTTCACTAACGACAATAACGTTTCTCTTGTGTTTGATCCATTTGGTTTCTCTCTGAGGGATCTTACTACGGGGGTTACTCGCCTGAGATGTAACAACATCGAGGAGCTCTATCCTGTCTCATCGCCATCACCATCTCGTCAGTTGTGTCTGGTCGCTCTCTCATCCACTTTGTCCAGCCTGTGGCATACTCGCCTTGGCCATCCTCGTGCTGCGACTTTAGATTTCCTTTGTTCTCAGAGTCTTGTCAAATGTAATAAAGAGCTTTGCTCTAGTTTATTATTTTTCTGTCAGTTAGGCAAACATGCAAGACTGCCGTTTCAACGGTCTTTGAACTCAACCTTTAAATCTTTTGATATCATTCATAGTGACATTTGGACCTCTCCTGTGCCTAGCAAAGATGGTCACAAGTACTACCTTTTACTTCTTGATGATTACACTCATTTGTTATGGGTTTCTTCATTGCAATTCAAGTCCCAAGTGTTTCCTATTTTTTTTCAAGTTTCATGCTTACATTAAAATACAGTTTCATAAATCCATCAAATGCTTCCAATGGGACAATGGTCGTGAATTTGATAACAAGGACTTTCACTCTTTCTTCACCACAAATGGCATCTTATATCGGTTGTCCTGTCTCTACACATCTCAGCAAAATGGCAAGGCCGAACGTATCATTCGAACCATAACCAACATGATGCGTTCTCTCCTTTTTCATGCATCTACTCCCCTTACCTATTGGCCTCACGCCTTATCAACGACCTTTTATCTACTCAACATCCTCCCTTCCACTACCCTCCAACATCGCTCGCTAACTCAGGCCTTATATTGCACCATGCCAAGATATGATCACCTTCGTACCTTCGGATGCTTGTGCTTCCCAAATCAGTCATCCAGCGCCCCACACAAACTTCACTTGCGGTTCACCCCATGTGTGTTCATCGGTTATCCGTCTGACCATTGCGGTTAACTTTGTCATGATCTTCAAAGCCATCGGCTTATACTATTATGTTATGTTACTTTTGATGAATCCCGCTTTCCCTTCTCTTCAACGCCTCTCACCTCTCCCAAATCTACCGTCTCCTCGTCTGAATAAAAGACCCCCTTCCTGCACTTCTTGATTGACCAGCGCTCTCCCGGTGCTACTGCTTCTCCCATTGAGCTCGTTCCAGAGCCACCCAACCCCTCTCCACCACCACCGCCACCCCTACCTCCCACCAGGCCTCACACATGTAGCATCTCCGGTGTGTTTTGGCCGAGACAAATTATCTCAATGCAAGCCTCACATCGCCCCGCCTTCATCTCGTTGGCCTCCCACGCCTCCCCATCTCTGCCTCACCATGCCGCCACCACAACTCCGTCGTATCCTCCTCATGCCGTCACCACACCGCGCCCTCCACCCGTCGCGTCTTTCGTCGCCCCAAACACAACCTAGCTCTCCCTCCTCCCCACCTCCCACAAAACAACCCTCCTTGACCTGAATTGACAGGCGGCTGTGCTCGATGAATTCAAGGCTCTTACAGGGAATGGTACCTGGGTTCTTGTTCCCCGACCTCTTGAGGTGAATGTAATTCGCTGCATGTGGCTCTTCAGACACATGTTCCTCTCTGATGGGACACTAGAACAGTACAAAGCTCGTCTTGTGGTTAATGGTCGAGCTCAGCAGGTCGGTATTAATTGTGATGAAACATTTAGCCTCGTCGTCAAGCCTGCCACTATTCGTGTGGTGCTGAGCTTAGCATTATCACGACACTGGTCTATTCATCAGCTGGATGTCAAGAATGCTTTTCTTCATGTCCATCTGAATGAGACCGTCTATATGTTTCAACCATCGAGGTTCGTTGATTCGGATCAATCTGATAACGTCTGTCTCCTGAAGCGCTCTCTATACGATCTCAAACAGGCCCCTCGGGCGTGGTTCCAGCGCTTGCATCTCATCTGCTACGCTTGAGCTTCGTTGGCAGCCGATCTGATTCGTCTCTTTTTATCTATCAAAGATGTACATACATGGCTTTTCTATTACTTTATGTCGACGACAGCATTCTCACCGCCTCCTCCGATGCGCTGGACCTCCATCATTGCCCAGTTGAGCTCCGAGTTCGCAATGTCTAACCTTGGGTCGTTGACTTATTTCTTGATGGTCTCAGTGCAGCGTCATGCGTCTGGGTTGTTTCTTTCACAAAGTAAGTATGCTGCAAAAATTGTTGCTCGGGCCAAGATGAGCAACTGCAAGCCTGTCTCCACCCTTGTCAATTCCTCCAATAAGCTTAGTGCTAACTCAGGTCCTCTGTTTGATGATCCTACAATGTATCGGAGTCTTGCCGGCGCATTACAGTATCTTACCTTTACTCGGCCGGACATCAGCTATGTCGTTCAGCAGATCTGCTTGTTCATGCATGCGCCTAGGGAGCCGCACTTCCTCTCAGCATGACCTCATCGCCTACAGTGATGCGGATTGGAGTGGTTGTCCTGACACACGCCTCTCTACGTCTAGTTACTGTGTCTTCCTCAATGACACTCTTGTGTCCTGGTCCGTGAAGCGGCAGTTCGTGGTGTCTCGATCCAGCGCGAAGACTGCGTATAGGGGTGTCGCCAACGTTGTCTCCGAGTGCCCTTGGCTGCGTAATCTCCTGCTTAAGCTCCGCTTCCCTCTTGAGAAGGCCACCCTGGTCTACACAGACAATGTTTCTGCCGCCTATCTCGCAAGCAACCCGGTCTAACATCAGCGCACCAAGCACATTGAGCTCGATCTCCACTTTGTTTGGGACAAGGTTGCTCTTTGACATGTTCGTAATCTTCATGTCCCCTCCTCCTATCAGTACGCTGATATTTTCAAAAGGGTTTACCTCGTCAATTGTTCCTTGATTTTCGGTCCAGTCTCACTGTTCGGGACCCTCCACTTTCGACTGCTGGGGTTTGATAGAATATATATTGTATAGTGTACAAGCCTATTGGCTTAGGCCCAGTCTTACTCTCTTGTAATCTATATATATTAACATTATGAGGAATGAAACCCAGGGAGGATTTTATATCAATCAATACAATTCTATAGTTGGAGTGCAAAAAAACTCGACACAACTGATACGACGCGAAAACACGACATGAAAAAACACAAAACCGAAAAGACATGATACGAAAATGAAACGAACCGCTAAAGCACGACATTAAATGGTTCGTGTTCGGATCGGGCATATCCCCTTGTTGGGTACCCGACATGAACCGTTTAATTTTTTTTCTTTCGGAATTTTCGGCTAGTAACCCTAAGGTCTTGCATATTTCGTGCGGTCCCCAACTTTTTTACATATTTTGCCAAATAACTCCGAGGTTTCATATTTTTTTTTGCCAAATAACCCTGAGATTTTGATAATTCATATTTCATATAGGAATTATAGGTGTTTCTTATTGCTTTTAGGTATTGGTTTTGTTATTTTTTAGTCTAGTTTCGTTTATTACTTGTGGAGTATTCGAGTTCGAAATCTATGCGTTTTTAGTGTTTATTCTACAGGTTTACATTCCGACCTTGGATGGGCTTTGGGAAGAGCTTAAGAAGCATGTTTTGGAGCATATGGAGGCTATGGAAGAGCTAAGGAGGAGCAAGGAGGCACCACATTGGAATTCGTCGAAGGAATTTGAGGAACGTCGAGCAATGCAGAGACGGCGCCCGCCGCCCCTTGCACGGCGCCCGCCGTTCGCCCAGATCCCGGAAATGCTGTTTTGGATCCGAAGACTATTATTTTATATTATTTCTCATTAATTCTTCTAGGGTTTTGCCGACCCTTGAGAGACCTTTTAAGGTTGTTTTCAGTTTATTTTACCCGTGTGTGGTTTTTGTGAGAGACGATGATCACCATTAGAGAGAGAGAGAATTGGCCTATGAGTTGCTAAACTCATAGTTTCGCTTGTGATTCGAAGATATGGTTGTTTAGATTGTGAAAATTTGATTCTATTTGATTATTCATGTTCTTAGTTATTAGCTTGTGCTTAATTTATATTTGTGTTCCTTTCTATGCCTGATCAACATGTTAGGAATTGCATCTCTAGCTATGAATTTGTTGTTGTTTTCTTGATAGCAAACAAAGGTATTGATGATAGTGATGTCTCTTTGTCTTTGCACTGGATGATTTCAATTGATCTATGTTTAAGATATGCGATTAGGATTGAGTTCGGTATGCGCCTATCTATCTTGATTGTGTAGAGTCAATGTGTCAATTGCTCTTGATTACTTGAGTTCTTAATGCTATTCTTTAGTGATATTGAATAAGATGAGTGAATCTTTGTGGATCTCTCAACTTTAGTCAAGTAGACCTAGGAATATGAATAATTGATAGATCAATCCGAGGACCATGAATTCCAACCATTGTCAGAGAATTACATGTGAAATGTTCTTTCTACTTTGATATCAACTTGCTTTGTGATTTACAACCTGGTTAGTTTTACATATTTTCTATTTGTCCAAGATCATTGCTTTGCTTTAAGAGTATTTGTTAAGAGTTATTGAATAGGAAATCGCTTCTCCTTGTGAGTTCGACATCGGACTTCATCGCTGTACTAGTAGTTATTTGGTTTATCAAATGATTGATTGCCTAACATATTCGTTGTGTGTTTATGTTTGGATATTATTACTATTTAATAAAGGGCGAAAGTGCCAATGACGTTCGTCCAGTATCAAATTCTTGGCACCGTTGCCGGGGAGAAGAAAGGAGTTTGCTTCTCTTTAACTTTTTCAATTACTCTTTACTTTGAGTTTTTTGTGTCGTTGTATGGTTCAAACTAGATCTTCTAATTCACCTCTTTTGTCTTTTGATCCCGAGGTTGAAAGATCTTTTCGGTCGGAGAGGAGGTTCGCGTTTGAGATAGACGAAGAGATGGCAAACGTTGTTGTTACTCCATCAAGAAGAACCTTGAGAAATCTGAAGGAACCTGATTTGAGTGCTCAACTACTCGCAATTAGCTATCCAAATCTCCCTGAGGGTTCAAGATTTGAGTTTAAGTCGAATTGGTCATCAATTTTGCCTTACTTTCATGGATTGCTTGGGGAGGAACCAAACAAGCACCTTGCTACCTTTGTGAGCGTGTGTGATAGACTGAGACCCCAAGGCTTGTCTGACAACCAATTGATGGTGAGAGTGTTCCCCTTTACTTTGAAAGATGCTTCAAGTGATTGACTTTATTACCTACCCCCATAAAGCATTACTACTTGGGTGCAATTGATTCCTCCCCAAGTAATTTTTGAAGGGTTGGCTAATGCATCGCAACAATATGGGAGACACCAAGGAGTTAGAGGAGTTCATAAGTTAGATAGTTCGATAGATGGACACAATGATGATATCGAAAGGCTTATGGAGATCGTGAACAAGATGGTTATTCAAATGAATCAACCGCATCAGCCTAAACCTTGTGGTGTTTGTGAAAATCCAACTCATCCAAATGATAAGTGTCCCTTGATTCAGGAGGACACCACTGAAGTGAATGCTACGGATTATGGACCTCGCCACAACTTTGGTAACAATTACAATCAGAGCTACGATTCGAACTACCAAAGTGGATTCTACGGAAGAGGCCAGCAACAACAAGTTCCTTTTCAGAGGGGACGATATGAGAATCGTCCTAGAAACACTCAACAAGATGACAACGATGAGACATTGAGATTGCTATTGGACAAGATGAGTGTTCAAGAAAAGTTGATGAGTCAAATGGCTAAGGAGATTGATGAATTGAAAAAAAAAGATTCGGGTAAGTTGCCATCGCAGGTGGTAGTGAATCCGAAAGAGAATGTTAGCGCCATGACCCTTAGAGGAGGTAAACAAGTGAATATACCCACAAGGAATGTGGAAGAAAGGCCTAGAGAGGAAGTTGATTTAGGAAATAAAGAGGAAGAGACGGAATTGGAGACGCACTGCATAGACGGCGCCCGCCGTACGTCACCACAGCCTCCCCCCCCCCCCACCTCTTTTGACGGATCCAACTTCTATCGTTGTTCAATCCCTAAAGAAAGCTTCTAAAGAGTGGTCTTCTGAGGTTTCAAGACCTTCACAACCCTTTCTTCATACCTTAAGATCCGATCGTAAGAGGGAAGATGAACAAATTCGTTACGACACCTTTGCTCATTGTGAGGTAAATATTCCACTTTTCAATTTGATTAAAACTGTGCCTCGCTATGCGAAATTCTTGAAAGAGCTATGCACAATGAAGCGCAAGCAAAGGATAAGAAAGAAGGAAAAGGTAAGTTTAAGTGATAATGTTTATGCTTTGCTTCAGAAACGATTGCCTGAAAAGTGCGGAGATCCAGGTATGTTTACTATACCATGTGCAATAAGTAATGCTAGCTTCACCAAAGCTATGTTAGGCCTAGGTGCTTCAATCAATGTTATGTCTTATAAGTTGTACATGTTTTTGGATCTCAATTCATTATCTGAAACTGGTGTTACTATACAACTCGTTGATCGTTCTAGTCTTAAGCCTAGAGGAGTTTTTTGAAGATGTTTTGGTTAAGTTAAATGATTTGATTTTTCCAGTTGATTTCTTCATTCTAGACATGGAACAAGGTCTGCTTGAAACCCCTATTATCTTGGGAAGGCCATTCTTGCGAACGGCTAAGACTAAGATTGATTGTTTTGAAGATTCACTAATTTGGAGGTTGATGGTAGAAAGATTGAGTTTTCTATATTTGAGCCTATCGGTTCTTCTGCCATTGATTCCATAGATGTTCTTGACTCTAATGAAACTAATCACAGGAATGAATCAAATGCTTTGTTAGATGCTTCTGTTGAAAATGAATCTATGAATCTTGAATTTTCTAACAAAAATGAAATTGTTTAGGGAAAGATGACATTGAGAAGAAAATTGAGAATTTGTTTAAGTCGCATGAAAATGTGTCTCATTCAAATGATTCTATTGCTATTCCCTGTGAAAATTCGATTCCTAATAATGTTGAGGTTTTTGCAATTGTAGGACAACCTCCCGGAGTTACTCATTTCAAGAAGGAATCGATGGATGCAATGGATGAATATGTCGGAGAAGTTCCTAAAGTTCCACCCCTTTTTCTGAAAAGGACAAGTGTGGGAGATTTTGGTGGAATAACTTGATCAAGACTACATCACGTCGAGCCAAAGCCATGAAACAAAGGCGCTTCTTGGGAGGCAACCCAAGGTAGTTAGGTAGTATTTCTATTTTGCATTTCGTTTTTCAATTCAATAAAGTTGGATCAATCGTGTCAACGGATTTCAGAAGTTACAGTAAGTGAAACTGATGTTGGGTTTGAGTTTTGATTGATTTAAAAGACGGAGATGTGCACTGTGGACACGGCGCCCGCCGCCCAAGCCACGGCGCCGGCCGTCGGTCTGTCCGCCTGACGAATCCGAATTTTGGTAAAATTCGAAGGAAAGTTTCTATCTTTTTATTTTTTTATTTTTTGTTATTTTTCCGAGTTTAGGTTAGTTTATTTTTATCTTTCTAGGATTAGATTGTTTTCCTTTTTGTTTTAGGTTAGTTTATTTTCTATCTATCTTAGGTTAGTATTTTATCTTTTATTATTTTCTATTTATTTTAGGACTAGATTTTTCTTTTTATGACTAGTTTCCTTATTCCCTATGATTAGATTTTCTATCTTTTCTATTTCTATTTTATCTAGATCTAATATTTTTCCTTTTATTTTTTTTGATAGATATTCATTCCAACTCACCATATATTATTTCTCCTTATTGTGGATCAATCAAACTTGCTCAAAGGAATCTCAAGAATACCAAAAGCCTACTGGAGTCCGATCTAACTACCTAAAGCCTTGTGTTTCAATCGATTCAATCCACACAAACACTTTCCGCCATTACCCTACATCCACAAAATTCACTCTTTGCCCATTCTATTCCCTTACCTATCACAAAAGAACCCTTTGAAACGAAGTTGTTCGAGAAAATTTGAAGTTTGGAGGAGTGGACGTCGGTTTTCCAATGTTTTACTCGAATTCGTGGTTCCGCGTATACAACGCCCGACGCCCCTGCCACGGCGCCCGCCGCCTCTACAGCGAGCCCGTATTTTGGTTGTTTTTGTGGATTTTCTTCGGTTTTTCCTCGAATTACATCATGTTGTCTGCTCCTATTAAGAAAGATGTGTCGGCTTACTTCGATAATACTGATGTGCTATGCCGGAATGCACTTGGTAAGCACACCTACACGTCCACCATGTTCTTTGATGAGATTACTTTGAGACGGTTGGCCCTATTTAACTCGGTGCTCGAGTTAATGGCACATGGAGGGCTGCGTGATTTTATTGGAAGAAGGGCTCCTATCTACCCTTGCTTGGTTAAGGAGTTCCTTACTACATTGGAGGTAATATCGCCCAAGGATGTTCGATTTCGATTGCAAGGAAGAGCATGTAATTCTTCATATGCGGCGATTACCTAGGGGGTTGAAGTTAGTTGATTTCCGCCGAAGCCATGTTCCTGTTGATACTCATTTGTAGAAGCCTGATCACCCTGTGACCCCTGCAAGCGATGTTGAAGATAAGTATATCGAGGTGACGCCACCGACGGTTCAAGACGCCTCGCGCATTGCTTGCCTGGAGAAGAAATTTGCTGAATTTGAGAAGCGACAGGCAGATGAGTTGATGAAGCTTACAAAGTCCCATGCGATTCTAGTTGGGGAGATCGATCAATTGCATGAGACATGTCTTTTGTTGATGGATTTGATCAATCAGCGGTCTGGACCCCATACCCCGCTTTTACAGTAATTGGCCCGTCATTTGCTTCTTTCAATCCCTTTATATTTATATTTTTCATTGTTCATTTTTGTGTTTCTATGCATTAAGGACAATGCAACATGTAAGTGTGGGGGGGGGGGGGGGGAGATTGAAGTGAATTTATTAAGTTAGTTCATGTTTGAATTTCTGGTTTTTTTTTTGGAGTTTTTGTTTGTGAGTCTTTGTTATTTCATTTATGTTACAGAGAATGTCAAAAATGAAAAAAAAAATTAAAAAAATGTCGGAAAAAATATGAAAAAAAAAGTGAGTCTTGTTTTGTTGTTTGGTTTGCATGTTGTGTTATCAAAGATACCCATCTAATTTGAGTTTGTCCTGGCATGATCTTATAAATCCCATGGAATTCTGGAATGATTTGATTTTATCCTGAAAATTGGTTTTTTATGTGAAATATGATTGAGCATGTATGATATAAGTTTGGGAGTATGCTTGGAATTCAACAAAAATTTATCCCAATGAGATATTTTTGGCCTTATAAGGGATACATCCTTATTCCTTTTGCTTTTCTTGTGTGATATACTCTTCCTATGCATTTATCATTGAGAATTGTCATGGTTATCTATTTTAAAGTCCGATTATATACATGTTCAATGCTTGATAAGTTCACATGATAGAGGCACTCTTTTAGCTCATATTTATCCATATGTACCTTATGTTATATCTTACTTTGAAGCCAATTTGAGGCTTTAGCCTTTTTATTGTTAGCTCCACAAAATTATTATTCCTAGCCTATGATAAGCCTTACCCTTATTCCGGGGGAATTGAGATTTTGAATGGGTTGTGTAATCTATTTTGGAGATTGAGGAGAATGAAGCAAAAGGGTGGTTTTATGGTTTATGGTTTTGAGAAGATGTAATGTTATGTGCTTACTTAGTCCCTCATGTTTATGCATTTGAATTTTCATGTATTTTGGCTAAAGTAAAAAAAATCCAAATAAAAAGAAGAGAATAAAGAGCCAGTTATCTTATGTTTGCATAATGAGGAAGAATTGGGATTTATGTTGGTTATGAGATACATTGGTTGGGTGTTGAGATTGCATGATATGTAAGATGATGAGATTTGATATTTTTGGAGTTATGTTGATGATATTGAGAGATGTTGTGCATTTGTGAGCTTGATTTATTGAGTTGGTTTGTGTTATGTTGTGAGTTTTGGAATCTTGTTTTCCCGGAATTTATTGCACCACATGACCAAATACAATTCCTTGCCCTTATGTTTCTACCAAGCCCCATTACAACCCTACCGAATGGAATCTTCTACGAAGGTTTCCATTCAGCGAAAGTCCTCTCGATGTCCTTATTTTTGCATTGACGTATCCGGTGGAGATTTTGTGATATAAATGTCAATATTTGAATTGATGCTTGTATATGGAATTGAGGTGAGTGTATGCTTGAAGCCTAAACACATGAGAGTGAGAGATACACATTTTATCCTTGGTAAGGTTGATTTTTTAGCATGTAAGCAATTTGATCCCATATATACATGTTATGACGTTTGTATGTTTGGTTATATTTTCACTATTGATGATGTTGCTTTTGATGAGTTAAGTTGTGAAAGATTTCATGTGGGATGCGTAGATAATGTTTTTCCTTATGGTTGATTGAGGACAAACAAGAGTTAAGTGTCGGGGGATTCGATAATGCATATTTCATATATGAATTATAGGTGTTTCTTATTTCTTTTAGATATTGGTTTTGTTATATTTTGAGTCTAGTTCCGTTTATTACTTGTGAAGTATTCGAGTTCGGAATCTATGCGTTTTTAGTGTTTATTCTACAGATTTACATTCCGCCCTTGGATGGACTTTGGTAAGAGCTTAAGAAGCATGTTTTGGAGCATATGGAGGCTATGGAAGAGCTAAGGAGGACCAAGGAGGCACGGCATTGGAATTCGTCGAAGGAATTTGAGGAACGTTGAGCACTACAGAGACGGCGCCCGCCGCCCCTTGCACGGCGCCCGCCGTTCGCCCAGATCCTGGAAACGCGGTTTTGGATCCGAAAACTATTATTTTATATTTTTTCCCATTAATTCTTCTAGGGTTTTGCCGACCCTTGAGAGACCTTTTAAGGTTGTTTTCAGTTTGTTTCACGAGGTGTGTGGTTTTTGTGAGAGACGATGATCACCATTAGAGAGAGAGAGAGAGAGAGAGAGAGAGAGAGAGAGAGAGAGAGAGAATTGGCCTATGAGTTGCTAAACTCATAGTTTCGCATGTGATTCGAAGACATGGTTGTTTGGATTGTGAGGATTTGATTATTCATGTTCTTAGTTATCATCTTGTGCTTAATTTATATTTGTGTTCCTTTCAATGCCTGATCAACATGTTAGGAATTGCATCTCTAGCTATGAATTCGTTGTTGTTTTCTCGATAGCAAACAAAGGTATTGATGATAGTGATGTCTCTTTGTCTTTGTAGTGGCCGGATGATTCCAATTGATCTATGTTGAGGATATGCGATTAGGATTGGGTTCGGTATGCGCCTATCTATCTTGATTGTATAGAGTCAATGTGCCAATTGCTCTTGATAACTACTTGAGTTCTTAATGTTATTCTTTAGTGATATTGAATAAGATGAGTGAATATTCGCTGATCTCTCAACGTTAGTCAAGTAAACCTAGGAATATGAATAATTGATAGATCAATCCGATGACCATGAATTCCAACCATTGTCAGAGAATTACAGGTGAAATGTTCTTTCTACTTTGATATCAATTTGCTTTGTGATTTGCAATCTGGTTACTTTTACATATTTGTTATTTGTCCAAGATCATTGTTTTGCTTTAAGAGTGCTTGTTAAGAGTTATTGAATAGGAAATCGCTTCTCCCTGTGGGTTTGACACCGGACTTCATCGCTATACTAGTATTTATTTGATTTATCAAGTGACTGATTGCCTAACTTATTGGTTGTGCTTTTAAGTTTTGATATTATTACTATTTGATAAAGGGCGAAAGTGCCAACGACGTTCGTCTCGCGTCAGATTTCATATTTTTCGCCAAATAACCTTCTCTCCCAAATAGACGTTTTTTTAATAATTCCTCCTGAATTTGCACTAAAATTCTTGGGTGGTGGTGTTTGTTTTAGTTGTAGTTCTTGTTGCACTTGTTACACTTAGTTGGTGATTTTAGCTTATGTTTTGGTTGTATAAAATGTGTCCACTTTGCAAAAAGATTATCTTATATCCATCAAATTTCAAAACCTATAATTTCTATGTGTTTTCGTTCAAGGAAGCAATGAGAAAACTTGCATCAATAAAGTTCTAAATGTATCAATAAAGTCTGCTAGCCTAGTTGGTATAAGCCCAACGCCTAAATACGTCTTCAATCCAACCATCCAGTGTTTGACCCCAACTATTAGCCGTTTGGCTCTTTCATTTTTACCTCCCCTCTTAGGAAAATGTTTCGTATACCATGGTGGTAGTCCACGTCCTCCTATTTTTAACGTAACTAATTAACGTAATTAGTATTAATTACTTTAATTGTTTAATTTGTGTTGGAAAAATAAAACTAGTGTGATTAATACGAAGTACTGTATTACTTTTCTCCTGAATTGGTATCGATGCTCTATGCTCCAATTGGTATCTACAGTAATTAATACAAGAAATTCGACCCAAAGCCACTCACAAAAGCTCATTTACAATTACCCCTCTTATAATTTTACCCTTATCTCCTATTCTTCCTCCTCACCGTCGTTCCAATTCCCTTTCTTGTTATCGGTCGTTCCAATCTGAACTCCTAGCCGCCACCATCCAATTTGTAGGCCGACTGACCGAGAATCCGCCATCCACCTCTCCGGCAACCGATTCTGCCGTCCTCTTCTCCGACAACGTACCGATTCTTCCGCCGTCTTCTTCCCACTCCTATACCGCCTGGTGAGTGTAGCCTTGATATGCTTGGCCGGCGACGGGGGAGAAAAGGAGTGCTTAAACAGCCTCCGAGGAGTGGAATTAGCACTCACCGGCGTCGGAGTCTTCTTGGAGGAGGAGGAGAAGGGATGGGGCTGTAGAACGGGAAGTAAAGTGGCTTCTTTCCATGTCTACTTGTACAAAGAACAAGTACAGATGAAGCTTGGGATTGAATCACAAAACATACACTTTTCACATTTTCTGAGACAGATAGCTTTTAACATTTGGTGTTTCATGTCTACTTGTCTCCGACTTACACTCTGTTTGGCTTATGGGATTTTTAGGGGAAGGAATGGGTGAGAAAATGAAGGGGAGGAAAGGGAGTGAAGGGAAGGGGAGGAATTTCACTTTCTCACCAAATTCCACCATTTTGGTGGGTTGTGAAATCCCACCAAATTGAGCAGTTACTCAATTTCGAGATCCCTTCCCTTAAATTGTTCATCCAAACACATGATTTATTTTCCCTTCAATTCCCTTCCTTAAAATCCCTCCATCCAAACAGGGTGTTAAGGTGTATAACTGTATATGATCTATCAACCTCCATATATAGATCAAGATTTCTTCGAACAACTTCATCCCCATCGCGTGCTCTTAATTGGTTCATCGAATCAAGATGATGTGATTCAATCCATCTGTACATGAGTGCATCCAATCTGCGGAAAAAGACCGTGTATTCCCATCACATGGCACGTACTCGATCGAAAGTCTGGACCCGATCGATATCGATAAGGCTGTTCATTAGTATGCAGCAACAGGTTTCATCGTATCACTAGGAATTGTCGATTCTACCGGGTCGCCGATTTAGGAGTTATTGCGATGCTGCTCAGACTGTGAAAGAGGATTAAAGTTCTTCCGCGAAACCTTCGATCGGCGATGATTGATAATGCCATGTCTTTCAAGTCCCCTTTTGCTGATATATAGCATATTTCCCCTTGTTGCCAATTAAGGGCCCGTTTGGTTAGCTAAAAAATAACCCATCAAACACTTTGTTAGATTTTGACCAAATAAAAAATGTTTGTTCCACCTCCTCAAATAAATGAAAGTGTTTTGAGGTTCAAACAGATTGGCCCATTTGATTACCCCTTATTTTTTGGGTGTTTCAAAAAGATAACCTCTCTCATGCTCTCTGCCTTTCACGATTTGTGCCTCTCTCTCTCTCTCTCTCTCTCTCTCTCTCTCTCTCTCTCTCTCTTTTTCTCTCTCCAAATAGATCGACTCTCTCTCCTCTCTCTCTCTCATCGATCTCTTCTCCCGACGCTAACGGATAGTCGAAGAAGACGCGATCACAGAGCCGACGTTTGCTCTCGATATCGTCCTCTAGCTCGCTCCACTACCTCTTCGGCAACCGATTTACACGCGAGAGCACTCCTTCTCGTAGCCAATCACCACCATCTGCTTTGCGATCTCATGTAGATCGCCAATAGTCCCCGACGGGAGCACCTCGATCCAGATATTGTAGTCAATAACCGGCCGCACCGTCGGGATCGCCTCTACCATCGATATGGGCCTCCTCATCCTAAGCTCATCGGTGTCCTCAAATCTATCTCCACTTTTGAATTGAATGCAATATCGATTATCAATCAATCTGTTGAGTTAGGGAATTGAAAACCGTAATTTTTAAAATTGGGGGATCAAAATCCCTACTTTATAAAATTAGCTAAAATTTTGGTGGAAAATTAAAAACCCTAAAATTTGAGAAAATTGGGGAAGTTTTTTGAATCATTTTCATTGTTCTTGAACCAAACAAAATGAAGGGATAACATGAAGCGTTTCCTTTTCCTTCAATTTTTCAATCCGTTTATGTTTCCGAATTTAACTCTCAACCAAACGGGCCCTAAATTTAATTTGCTTTTCAAAGATTGAATTTGGTTACGAATTTGCATAACTTGGCTTTGAATTAAATGCAAGAGGTTTGAATTAAAATTGGTTATGAATTTGGAGGATGTACATATGCATATGTATCACTTTTTCCATTTGATTCCTTGTGTATTTTATTGGGTATACCCCTTTTTCTTAGTTGTGTAGGGGTTTAGAATCATGTTTTAATTTTGGTTACAGTATATATGACCATATTTTTATAGTGGTAACACCATTGACGACCCTGTTTTTTTTTATTACAACGTCTATGATCCTATTTTTATTTTGGTTACAACGTCTATGACCCTCTTAATCATTCATATATTAGAGGAGAATTGTGACCACAGATATTTTGACTTCTCATTATAGGGTTTGTGCTTCCCTTGTCCTATGGTTTTCCTTTGGTTACAGTGTCTAGGACCTTATAGGGTTTGTGCTTCCCTTGTCCTAGAGTTTTCCTTTGGTTACAGTGTCTATGACCCTAATTTTATTTTGGTTACAGTGTCTATGACCCTATTTTTATAGTGGTGACCGTGTCAGTGACCCTGTATGGTCGAGTGGCTTAGCACTCTTTGCCCTCATCCAAGGATAGAAAGAAGACCTCATACTCCGCCTTTGAGAAGAGGAATTCAATATCCCGTTCTGACTAGTAACTGATCCCAGATTTGGTACTTCCTCTTGTCTTCCCTTCTTTTGTGGCTGATGGACATTCCATAAAGCTGATTCATCTGCTGATCTACGACCACCCTTTCTCTTTTTCTTTTTGAGTGCGAACCACTATTAAGAGTCTTTTATTCAGGATCATCTTATTTGAATGTGCCAAATCCTTTCCATTGCCATTCAACAAGCCCAGTAGCGGCTTCAGTAGCTTATCTGGCTCCTGTAGTGGAAGAGGCAAAGCACTAGTAGTAGCATCAGTACCGGTATAAGCGATCTCATAACCTGAGCTTTTCTTAACCAGCTGACCTTAAAAAGTAAGGGTAGCCTTAGCCTCCTTTTCTTTAAGAGAACGGTTGCTTTTATGAGTGATCTTTGTCTCAGATTTCTCTAGAGATTAGCAAGGGCAGATTCACTTTCTTCCTCTTTGATTTGACATTGGGGATCATAGAAATCATGATTGAATCATTACCCTTTCGTTTACTCTTTCTTTAGCAAGCGAAAGTAAATAGGGCTTTTCCCTCTTTATTTATAGGGCTGACCTCTTTGTTCCTTTAAGAGTCATCAGAGAATGGGAGGTAATGGAATCTTTTTAAACAGATTGCTTGGCAATTGGAGCGACTTTTAAATTGTATCGGATTTATCAATAGATCCAGGGCAAGTCATAGATCTTCATCTGGATATGGGTTATGCTAGCTAGACTAATGGAGCTGATCCATCCATTGCACCAGCTTCCCAGACATCCTTGTGAAAAAGCACCTTCTTTCAATGCGGGGTAGGCCACCTTCGTTATGTTGTCCTTCTTTCTCAGAAAGCTGATGAGGTGGCACTTGGGATTGGATGGATCTGTTATCAACTATGCTATAACTGGCCTCAACCTATCATTTATTATGCACACATATTCAAATAATGAAGAAATTGATTGACATGTAATAGGAACGCATCACTGTTTTCCAATAAATTCGTCTTTTTATATGATTCCAAATGATGAGGTTGGCCTTCAGTCTTTCTGGTCAATGTTTATAATTAAGGAGGTCGAAGCCAGAGGCTCCCTTCTTCTGGTTTATGTAAATGGCATTGTTTTCTCTAGGTCAACTCCTCTTTAGCTCTATCAAAAAGGGTACAAGAGTGGGGAATTGGCATGAGAAGTTCATAGCAAGGGTGTGAAAGACTGAAAATCGGCTCCCCTCATGTTGTGGTTCTTTTGGTAATTCAATGGCTTGTTCACCATTCAATCCAAATGAAGGTGAGATTCACTTTCTTCCGTCCCCTGTTCCGGTCCAAGGGTTTGGAACCCTGGTGAATATCTATTTTGCATTCCAAGCTAGCTTGTCAGTCATGAGATAGGATCGATCCTTCAATGATCCAATGGAACGGTAGCTTGGAAGACGGGTGGTGCTAGGATATGCCTCGGAAGGAAAGCATTGTAGTAAAAGGACCGGGTCATTTCGAATCCCCACTCCCTGCGATCGACTAGAATTCTCAGTTCCTGAACTGAGAATTCTGAGCAGACCTGGGCTAACCCACCCGGGAAAAAAGACGGGCTTAGGTAGAACAATCGACCCAAGCGGGCCGACAGGCTCGGCTCGGTAGGCCCACCGGGCTGGGCTTGGGCTAAGTATGAGGCCAAAGTGGGCCGGTAGGCCCGGACCGGTATATATTAATATTATAATATTATATGCATAATTATATATATAATGATATTTATTTATCATAAAATAAACTATATATAAAATATCATTATCATAATACAAACTACATATATAATGAAAATTTTTAAGCATAACTTAACTTCTTTTTTATATTTTTTTTTGTCAAAAGTCAAAACAGTGTGTATATATTATAAAATATGTTTATATAATGTGTATTATATTATGTTACATATAATATATACATAAAGTATAAAAAAAGTATAGATTTATATTTGTTATATCTTTAATCTTTGGATGTTAGTTAAAATGAAAATTTAGTTACATAACCGGTTATGCTATTGGGTAGGGTTTTTCCGTCCCGAATCCTTTCCTAAATTTTTTTTTAAAAAAAAGTCCACTAGGCCCAATGGCTGGCCCGGACCGCCAACAAGGGCGGGCTCGGACAAGGTCGTAGGCCCAAAAACCAGGCTTGGCCCAAGACCAGCCCGGTACAACGGGCTACTAAAATGTTGGTGGCTCGGCCTAAGCCCGCCTGGCCCGGCCCATGCTCAGGTCTAGGCAGGAGCAATTACTTTGAATTCTGCTTGCCGACGAACTGATAAATTCTTTGATTCGTTCGAGCGACGGAAGGAATGGGACCCCTCTAAGCGAGTCAATCCCAGTAGAGAGAAGAAGATCTTCCCTAAGTGGTTGGAAGCACAGTACGGGCAGAAGCAATCCCCAAGCATAGAATTCGTCCTTCGGGGTCAACCCGACGACTTCTATGAGGAAGGCACGTTGCGTGGACGTTCCCATAGAAAGGAAGTAAACTCAAAACGAATCGAAAACAACAAAAGCAGGAGCTCCTTAACATCATTAAGAATAGGAGATCAGAAGATTTGGTGGACGATAGTCAAAAGTAAACCTCTTTAAGAAATCGATACCTTTCCTCTTTCTTTGTAGCAACAATGTCCAGTCTTTTGTATCTTCTTTTTCTGAAACTCGACTCAATGGATTTTTTTCAGTCCCTACTGTGCAGCCTTTCCTCGGGTTCGTAGAGTCGGGTTTCCCGTTTACCCACAACGGAGGTGAAATTCATCCTCCTTGTCTCTCTCTTATCCTAGATAATGGAGAGATTCATTGATGTATTTTTTTATCCGTCGGGACTGACGGGGCTCGAATCCGCAGCTTCCACCTTGACAGGGCGGTGCTCTGACTGATTGAACTACAATCCCAGGAAAATGAGGTCTATAGAAAAATGATTCTAGTAAGGTCGGGACCGTGGTCGTCCGTCTTCGGTATGTCGGCCGATAAGATCTCTGAGATTGACTCGCCAGCTGGGTACAATGGATTCAAAAGCATCAAACCTCTCTTGCTCGGAAAAATCAAAACACATCGAAATGGTACCCGCCGTACTTAATAATAGAAGGATTTGGCAGAAATATGTAAATCGATCTCCGTCCTTTTGCTTGGAAAGCGTACTGGAGATATTTTGGCTTTCTTGGCGTGTTTCTAAGAGGAAGTTTTAATTCTACGGGGATCAACTTATTCTGTAACAACTTCTTCTGTCTCGTAATCCGATTGTGGTCATACTTTTTTTACTAGGGAATTGGATTCTTACCTATAAGATTCAATCTTTTCAATTATCAGGACAGAGAATAGATAATGGAGTAGTTGCCTTGACGTCTTGACTACACCGTCTCCACCAAAGCATCGTCACAAAGGTACCTGGAAGCCACTCAGATCTTTCCGACATCATCTCGGACACCGCTATCCTCCATGTACCTCTCAAATAAGTGTCTGTAGACGTTTGTTTTCATGTCTGGTGTTCTTTGTCTTTTTTTTGTAGCTAGAGGAAAAGAAACCAAAAGCGATTCTCGTAGTATGGCGAGCGAAATGCGAGCAGCCTAAACCGTGAAAACGGGGTTATGGGAGAGCAATACAAGCGTCGTGCTGCTAGGCGAAGCGGTGTCCTCAAAGAGAAAATCAAAAGTATCCCCTGATCCCAATAGGAAAGAGGGAAGCTAGGATCTAGACCAGGCAAAGCCCTTTCCATTTTTGTAGCATGGCGCAATCCTAATTGATTGTTTCATCGTCTTTCTTTGATTGAATCACTTTTTTGACCAAGCGTGTCAGTTTTCGCAACCAAACTTATCTTCTTTATGTCTTTCTGAAGGGCTTGCTCTTGCGGTTCATTACACTCAATGAATAGATTTGGAGGCATGATTAATTTATTGATTGGGAGGATTGCTCTGACTCAGCTAGTAGGGATTGTTCATCTCCAACAGAAGGACTTTGTTCTGTACAGCAGTTCATAGAGCAGGGGACCCCGAAAGCACATGCAAGATAAGCAAGTGTTTCAGAAGACGGTTTTCAAATGGTCCGATCAAAAGTCTATAAAAAAGAAGCTGCAAAAAGTAAAGGATGAGATAAATTCAGAAGCCCTTTAGTATAGCAGACAGAATTCCGTTGGTCTAAAGGATGATATGGGTTGTACTATCCCATAGCCTGAGTCTCCGTCCGCAATTGGCCCAGTTGGAGTTCTGACTATAGATGTAACCTATCTCATATTGGGGAGAAGCCCAGGTCGAGGCCCCCCTTAATTAATGGGTTCTAAGAAGGAGGGCTAAGCCCTGAATCAATCAATAAGCTTATTGAATGGATTGATGGGGTCAGGGGCGAGTCGGAACGGTCGGTAGCTGCTTAGTCTCATCCGAGAGTCTAATCTCATTTTACTACTTTTTTTCAAAGAAAAAAAAAGAAGTGGGTCGATTTAGGCTCCTTCCCTTCCACTGCATAGCTGCACTAGCAGGTATGTAGGCTTCTTGGCCTTGGTTTCCTCTTTTCCATATTGTCTGTTCCTGTTCAGAATCACGTAGAGCGGAAAGCGCCTTCTAAACCACCACATTCATCCAAAAGGGAATGGGCCTATGTATTTGCATGACTTCTGCAGTTTTTATAGTGGTGACAGTGTCTATGACCTTGTTTTTATAGTGGTGACACTGTCTATGACCCTGTTTTTATTTTGGTTACATCGTCTATAGGGTTTTCCTTTGATTACAGTGCTTATGCCCCTTTTTTCATAGTGGTGACAGTATCTATGAACCTGTTTTAATAGTGATGACAACGTCTATGACTCTCTTACCCATTCATATATTGAAGGGGAATTGTCCATCTAATGCCTTTTGGCTTCTCATTAGCCTCTTTAGGTTTTGTGCTTACCGTGTCCTATGGTATTCATTTGGTTACACTGTTACAGTGCCTATGACTCCGTTTTTATTTTGATTACAACATATATGACTTTCTTACTCATTCATATATTAGAGAAGAACTATCACCACATGTATTTTGGCTTCTCATTAGCCATTATAGGGTTAATTTGTGCTTCTATTGTCCTAGGTTTTCCTTTGATTACAGTGTTTATGACATTTTTTTCATAGTGGTGACAGTGTATATGACCCGGTTTTTATAGTGGTGATAGTGTCTATTATCCTGTTTTCATAGTGGTGACAGTGTCTATGACTCTCTTACCCATTCATATATTGAAGGAGAAATGTCCACCTAATGTCTTTCATCTTCTCATTAGCCCATTTAGGGTTTGTGCTTACCTTGTCCTAGGGTTTTCCATTTGGTGACAACAATCATCTCTTAATGACGTACTGTACTTAACATTTTAGGGTTTAGGGTTTAAGATTTAGGGTCTAGGGCCTTGGCCCTAAACCCTAAAGACTTAACCCTAAACCCTAAACCATATTGTGCATCACATGTTCTTTTGGCTTCTCATTACCCCCTTTAGGGTTTGTGCTTCCCTAATCATAGGGTTTTCTTTTTGGTTACAAGTGTATATGACCTTATTTTAATAGTGGTTACAATGTTTTTATCCCTTTTTTTATAGTGATTACAGGGTCTATGACCCTATTTTAACAGTGGTTACAGCGTCTATGTCCATTTTACCCATTCATATATTAGAAGAGAACTGTCACCACATGAATATCGACTTCTCATTAGTCCCTATAGGGTTTGTACTTACCTTTTCCTAAGTTTTCCTTTGATTACAGTGTCTATGACCCTTTTGTTCATAGTGGTGATAGTGTCTATAAAACTTTTTTTATTTTGGTTACATCGTCTATAGGGTTTTCCTTTTGATTACAATGTCTATGACTCTGTTTTTATTTTGGTTACAGCGTCTATGTCTCTGTTTTTATTTTGGTTACAACGTCTATGATGCCCTTACCCATTCATATATTAAAGGAGATTTGTCACCACATGTATTTTGATTTCTCATTAGCCTCTTTAGGGTTTGTGCTTTCTTTGTCACCACATGTATTTTGATTTCTCATTAGCCTCTTTAGGGTTTGTGCTTTCTTTGTCCTAAGGTTTTCTTGGGTTTGTGTTTCCCTTGTCCTATGATTTTTTATTATAGTGTCTATGACCTTGTTTTTATAGTGATGACAGTATCTATAATCGTTTTTTAATAGTGGTGACAGTGTCATTACTCCCTTACCCATTCATATATTAGAGGATAACAAACCAAATGTATTTTGGCATCTCATGTATAATACAGTTAAACAAAATTCATTTTCCGTATTCAAAGATAGACAAATTCAAACATTTTCCATATTCAGAAGGTACGTGGGGGACATTATTTAAGGTAGGAATTAAGGACCATTGAGATGGAAGCCATTGGAGTGCAAACAACCATCATCCCGTTTGGCATGTAGTCGTAGAGAAGGAGGTTCGTGCCGAGGTTCGACACGTATCTGACCGAATAGATGGACGATGTTTCGG
The DNA here is from genome assembly GCA_963922045.1 of Persicaria maculosa. Lineage (NCBI taxonomy): Eukaryota > Viridiplantae > Streptophyta > Magnoliopsida > Caryophyllales > Polygonaceae > Persicaria > Persicaria maculosa. Next base: position 31,450,470 of record OY998251.1, on the reverse strand, counting down.
TGCAGGATCCTCCCAAGCGTTTAGACCTTGTTTCTGAATCTGCCGTGGTAATGGTAGTCGCCTCGGCGACGGCTCGGAAGCCGTTTGATCTAGACATCGCTCCCGTCCGACATGGTCCCTTTGTAGATGACCCTGGCGCTGCCTTTTGCCCTTTTTCGACGTTCTCGTCGCGAACGCATTCGAGCACGTCCTTTGCGGTGAAAACAAGTTGAAAGCTTCACTATCAAAGAACAAAAGTTAATTACAGTTTTCATAAAACAAGTCGAAACCTTTCTACCTTAAGATGATTGATTTTAAACCATCATTGTATAAATAAAATACTTGGGTAAAGTGAAATGAATTTGAAAAGGATGAAACAAAGGTGGGAGATAGGGATTAAGTTGAAGATAAAAGAGCATGCTAAAAATGCATGCACAAAAGATATAAAAGCAAGTGGTTGATTTGGACATACATAAGCCTTTCAACAACAGCTATTTGGACTTTGTGAAAACAAATTGCACAAAAGACCTTTAGGATCAAACAGTAAATCAAAACAGAGAATACAACTAGTACAAATTCAAATTCAAACAAAATTAAAGTGAATGAACGAAAAACACCGCCTCAATATGGATTTTCCTTTCAATTTGTGTTATTTATTTATTAATCACGTTTGCTGGTCAATTATAATTGAATTACTGTGCTTCCAAATTCCATTGATCACAACACTAGTCAACTCCTAGAGATTCGAGCTTCGAGAACTTAAAACAAACCGGAGCAACTTAACACAAACCTTGGTAATAGGCCTTGTGATGATCAGCCCACACAGGAGCCCACACAAGAAGCAGGCCTGCAGCCCACATCAAAATCAAATGCAGACAATACATCGAATTCTCTAGAATAGGAACACATTGCTACAGCTGTTCTCCACAGATTGAATTGTTCCTCAAGAAATCATCTGTGTATATATATTGTACATATTCCCAGAATGTGGATCATCCAAGAATGAATATTTCATAATCATTATCCAATCATTACCTTACTCTATGGTATCAGAGCGTTTTTAAACAACCTCCGTTGTTTTATGCAAATGGCTGAAAATCAGTCACCTTCCTCGGTTATTCAACAAATCCAGGCTTCCATGGCAGCCATGAGTCTCCCCGCTTCTTCCTCCTCTTCTCTACCAAACTTTTCTTCTCTCAACACAATCAAATTAACTCCTACCAATTTCCCGATCTGGGTTAGACAACTCACCCCTTATCTGCGCTCACAACGTATGCTTGGATTCGTTGATGGTTCGAACCCCTGTCCAGTCCCTAATGGCGACAACTCCGCCGCTATCGAAGAATGGCAAGCCCGAGACCAGTTGGTGGTTGCGATTCTGAACGCCTCCCTCACCGAACCTGTTATGGTTCAAGTCCTCGACTGCGACTCTTCCCGACAGATCTGGGAACGCCTACACAGGCTCTATTCGGCTCGATCCAATGCTCAGATCATCCAGACCAGGTTAGCTCTCGCCAGTCTTCGAAAAGGTGATGAATCTGTGACTGAATATTTCAACAAAACTAAGACACTAGTTCAACAAATCAAAGTTGCAGGTCAAGTGATCAGTAATGACCAGTTCGTCACTTATTTACTCAGCGGGCTGGGCAATGATTTCGATGCAATGGTTACAACTCTCTCCACTCAACCCATACTTCCTGATCCCGAACAGACCCTCACCTACCTCTTGCTCCAAGAAGGCCGACTATCCAGGCAAAACACAAATCTTCTTCAAACCACACAAGCCTCCATCAACACCACCTCATCCCAAGACCCTGCTCCTGAAGTCAACAATACATCGACAAGGGGTCGAGGTAGTTACCGTGGTCGAGGAGACTCAACTCGAGGTCGGGGACGCGATGACAGAGGAGGCCGTTCCACAATAGGTCGTGGGACTCAATACAATTTTAATGGCGCACCAGACAACAGGCCCACGTGCCAGATTTGTGAGAAGAAGGGTCACTCGGCCTTGCGCTGCTGGAGTCGGTTCGATCAAGCAATCCAAGCTCCTCCTCCAAGGAACTTTCAAGCAAATCAAACCTCGAACTGGTTTCCCGATACTGCTGCTACCCACCATTACACACCCGACTTATCTAATCTCAGGTTTGATCGCTTCCCATATAAGGGCACAGATGCAGCACTATGGTTCCACTTTTCTTCATTCTCCTTCTCGTACTTTCCGATTATCAAATCTTATTCATGCTCCAGATCTAACCAAAAACTTAATTTCTGTCCAAAAATTCTGCAAAGATAATCATGTCTTCTTTCAATTTCACGATTCGTATTTTTTTGTGAAGGATTCCGTGACGGAGCGTCCTCTTCTCAAGGGCCACGCTGAAGGCGGGATGTATGTCTGGCCGTCTGCAACACCTTCATCCAGTGAATCACCCTCACCATCCCTCCACCTTACTTCGGCATCCTCTCTTCCTTCTGTTTGGCACGCGCGGCTAGGGCATCCATCAGGAGACACAACCCGTTTTGTAATAAACACCCATCATCTACCCGGATCCGCTGCTGTTTCCACTTATCCATCTTGTTCATGGGCCAAAGCCCACTGTCTCCCATATCCATCTAGTCCGTCTCGTTCTCAGTTTGTTTTAGAGCTGTTATTTTGTGATCTTTGGGGCCCTGCTCACCAAGATTCTGTGAATGGTAACAAATTTTACCTATTGATTGTTGATGACTTTTCACGCTTTATGTGGCTCTTTCCTCTTCAATCAAAAAATCAAACCTCCACCATCCTTCTGCATTTCATTACCCTTGCCACAAATTTTTTTGGCACAAAAATTAAATCCATACAAACGGACACTGGGTCGGAATTCAAACCATTAATCCCTCACTTTCAAAGATTGGGGATAAATCATCGATTATCTTGCCCTTACTCACACCCACAAAATGGGAGCGTCGAATCACGACATCGTCGTGTTGTCGACATGGGTCTCACACTTCTCAAACATGCATCTCTACCCCTTAAATTTTGGGATTTCGCCTTTCAAACCGCCACTTACCTCATAAATCGCCTTCCTACCACCACTCTACAAAACAAGTCTCCCTTTTTCATCCTATTCAAACACAACCCGGATTACAAATTCCTAAAAATTTTTGGGTGTTTGTGCTTTCCAAACTTGCGGCCGTACAATCGCCATGAGCTCTCCTTTCGATCCACACCGACGGTATTTTTGGGCTATAGCTCTCATCATCGAGGCTATTTATGCCATGACTGGGTGACCAAAAAGACATATATCTCTCGTGATGTGATATTCCATGAAGATATGTTTCCTTTTAATCCACCAAAGGTTACCATTACACCTACTACTGCATCTCACACATCCTTGCCAATTTTCACCAACCTAGGCTCTACAAACTCCGAAAATTTACCAATCCAATCACATAACCACCCCAGCCCCAACCCAAACACAAGCCCAGCCCACACAGAAAGCTCACCCAGTACAAACACAAGTCCACCAAATGCTCCTCTTACAAATTCCCTGGCTGACCATGCTCCTGCCGTCGTCTCTGTTCATCCCATGAACACCAGATCAAAAACAAACACATTCAAACCTCTTGTTCGAACCGATGGCACGATTCCATGGCCCCAATGTTCAGCTACTATTGTGGTTCCCGAAGAACCAAGCTGTTTTTCAGAGGCCACTCGCTTTCCTGAGTGGAGAGATGCAATGGCGAGCGAATTTCATGCTCTGCTTGACACCCAAACATGGACGTTAGTCCCCTCTTCACCATCTTTCAATGTATTGGGCACGAAGTGGGTCTTTAAAACTAAAAGAAAATCTGATGGCTCTATGGAGAGACGGAAAGCCCGACTTGTGGCCAAAGGGTTCAATCAACTCCCTGGCCTTGATTACACCGAGACCTTCTCGCCCGTTGCCAAACCTTCAACTATTCGACTCCTTCTTTCCCTCGATGCGATGAATGACTGGTCGACCAGACAGTTAGACATACAAAACGCCTTTCTTCATGGATCCTTGACAGAGGATGTCTACGTTCAACAACCACCAGGTTTCTCTCATCCTTCATTTCCTAATCATGTGTGCAAATTAAACCGCTCCCTTTATGGTCTCAAACAGGCACCCCGTGCCTGGTTTGCTCGCCTTAATGAAACACTCATCTCACTTGGTTTTTCGGCATGTCCGGTTGATTCTTCTCTTTTTTCTTTTCGCTAAGGGGAACACTGCATTTTTGTCCTCGTATATGTGGACGACCTGTTGATTATTGCCTCTAACCATACTGTATCTGCCAAGTTTGTTTCGTCTCTCAGCAGCCTCTTTCCTGTGAAAGACCTTGGTCCAGCAACGTTCTTCCTTGGGATTGAAATAACCAGGGACAAATCAGGCTTTCATCTCTGTCAATCCAAGCAGATTACAGACCTCATCACCAAAGTGGGCATGACAAATTCAAAGCCTGTAGCCACCCCAATTGCATCCAAGTTTGATCCTTTGCTATCATCTCCAGATTTTGATAATCCAAGTCTATATCGGAGCGTCGTCGGCAGTCTACAATACTTAGCTTTCACCAGACCAGATGTTGCTTTTGCAGTCAATAAAGCTTCTCAATTTATGCATAGTCCGAAGCTTATCCATTGGCAAGGCGTCAAGAGAATTCTCAGATACCTGAATCACACAAAGGCTTTCAGATTCCACATTGCCCGTCATCAACATCATCACTTATCGACGTTCTCAGACGCGGACTGGGGAGGCGATCACACAGATCGAAGATCAATCAGTGCTTATTGCATCTTCCACGGCCCCAATCTAGTCTCCTGGATCTCCAAGAAGCAATCGACGGTCTCACGATCTTCAACGGAAGCCGAATACAGAGCGCTCGCCCTTGCCACCTGCGAAATACATTGGCTCCAATCTGTTCTTGCCTCGATTGGGATCTCTCTCGCCACACCTCCGACTCTTTGGTGTGACAATATCGGAGCAACATATCTCGCTGTCAATCCTGTCCTACACCATAGAATTAAGCATATTTCCATGGACTATCATTTCGTGAGAGAACGGGTGGCCAATCGATCACTTCGTGTCGCCTTCATCTCCTGCAAAGATCAAGTGGCAGATATGCTCACGAAACCGCTATCTTCATCTCTGTTTCACAGAAATCGCATCCATCTGAGAGTTTACCCGATGGAAGCGAGGGGGGGTAATAGGCCTTGTGATGATCAGCCCACACAGGAGCCCACACAAGAAGCAGGCCTGCAGCCCACATCAAAATCAAATGCAGACAATACATCGAATTCTCTAGAATAGGAACACATTGCTACAGCTGTTCTCCACAGATTGAATTGTTCCTCAAGAAATCATCTGTGTATATATATTGTACATATTCCCAGAATGTGGATCATCCAAGAATGAATATTTCATAATCATTATCCAATCATTACCTTACTCTACTTGGAATGAAGATCGAAGGACATTGAAACGAATTAGCAGATACGCGATGAATTACCTGGACTGGAAACGGAGGCAGCGCAGGAGAGGGAGAACACGATGCCGGAGATGGATCTGACGAAGATGAAGGCGCTGGATCTGGCGGTTGATGCCGAGATGCTCTTCGGCGAGATCTACAACTACTTGCAGATGACATCGGACTGGGAGGAGGTCAAGCGACGGTGGCGGTGGATGCCGGAGGAGAAACACTGGGGATTGGTTAGGGTGGATGCCGGTGGGGAGACTGAGAGGAAGAGCACCAGAGGAAGAGCGCCGGTGGGGAGAAGTTATCAGGAAGAAGCGATTGGAAAAAAAAAAAATATAACACCAGGGGTAAAAGGGTCAAATTGGGACATTCACCCAATTTCACTACCCAAATGGATTAGGGGTTCATTTTTGCCTAGAATTTGGACACATTTTGAAAAATCCCTAATTAATAAGGTAGGCGGAGTATTTTGTTTCATAATAATTACTAGTCGAAAACCAGTGAAATATATGGATATATTAATTTAGTTTAAACTAGTTCATTCCCCGTGCTTTGCACGGGTTTAATATAAAATATTATAAAATGATAGTATCAAAAGAGATTTTTGAAGAGTGAATATTTCATTATTAGTTAACAATCATAAATTTTAGACAAAATTAAAACCAATTCTACAAATAAAGAATAAATATGAAAAAATAAAATAAAAGTAGAAACAAATAATAAGCATGAGAAGTCTACCAAAAAAATAATAAGAATGAGAAAATAGACAATTGAATTGTCTGTCCTCAATCTTTAAAAAAGACCAACTGCAAAGCTCCATGCCCAAGACATAGGAATTAGGAACCAAAATTATAATTTTGGGTAGGCTAGATTTACATATAATTTTATTTTATGCTACTTTATCTATTGAGTTAAAAATTAGAGATAATTTTTTTATCTTTATTTAAATTAATGACAATAGGGCTAATTACCTATAAAAAATAAGTCATTTTTTACTTTAAGTTTTTAGGGACTAATTAACCAATTAACTGTTTAAAAAAAAAGAATGAACAAATTAGTTGATGAGTAATCCATGGAGATTCGAACCCACGCCTCATTTACCTTATCCATCACTTTATAGTTACCAAACAAATGTGGCAACCAAGCATCTTTATTTTTAATACTGAAATATTGCCTATATTACTGTTAAAATGGGGTGTGGGTTGTAGCATACACCAGTCCATCCCTAGTTCCGTCCTTGCCAAACCCTCTTATTACTTTAATGAGAAAATTTGTGCCGAAGGCACAAATTTTCGCCCTAATTTGAGGTTTGTCCTAGCTTTTGAAAAAATTAGTGGAATGTCCATCTTTTTTAACCTATTTCTTTTCTCTTTTTCTTAATTAAATTAAGCTAACCCTAACTGGCCTAACTCGTCCTTTCCTCTGTTCGTGCTCAAACTCCCCCTCGCCACCATCAGAAGCAGAAATCGTCGCCACCGGCTCTCACCTCCGTCACCGGCCGCCTCCCTCGCCACCATCACCGTCGCCTTCTTCGCCACCATCACCGGCCGCCCCCTCACCCCCATCACCACTCTTTGTCGAGATCTGCGCTGAATTTGTATTCACTGTTCGACTTGCCGTCCTTCTCCTGTTCGACTCCGATTCCTCACCACCATCACCACAATTGCAGTCGCCTCCTTCTTCTCATCCTTTCTCCTGTTCGACTTGCCGTCCTCTCGCTCTTCGACTCTGATTCCTCCTGTTCCTCAATCGAGATCTGCTCCGGCAATTGGTGAATGCCTTCAATTCCTCCTATTCTTCGAATTGTGTTCGAATTTGCTACTATTTTGCTTGGCTAATTGCATATGCTGTTTAACTGCTGCTCTTGCTGCTATTTTTTGTGTTCGAATTCCTCCTGTTTAATTGTATTCGAATTTTCTGCTGTTTAATTCCTCCTGCTCTTGTGTTCGAATTCCTCTTGTTTAATTCCTCCTGCTCTTGCTGCTATTTTTTTGTGTTCGAGTGCCTTCAATTCCTCGTGTTTAATTGTGTTCCAATTTTCTGCTAATTGCATCGGTGCATTTGCTGCCAATTGCATCTGCATTTTGACATGTTTAATTGTCATGGGTTGATACATATTCTAGACTCTGATGGAGTATTTGGATATCTAGAATCACAGATTTGGACTACCCTCTCCTGTCCATTTTATTTTGAAGTTTATGAAGGGTGAAGGCCTTCCTGTTTTACTAATCTTGAATTGTTTTACAGTTAGAACCAATCAGTGTTCAATCTTAAGTGATATGGAGTCAATATGTGTTCCTGATTATTTTTGTGTCTAATTATTTGATGTTGACATCTAATAATTATTTGATGCTGACATTTTCGTGTGTTGAACTGTCTTGGCTGCTATGCTGACATCTAATAATTTTTATAGCTGCTATGCTTCCATTCTCTTGCTTTTGAATATATGGAAAATATACCTTTTTTCATATGAATTTTCGTGTGTTATTCTGTCTGTTTAAATAGGTACTTTACGTAGGCCATGCTGCATCAGAGTTAAGTATGCTAAATCTTAAATATATTCAGTGTGTTTTTCCATAAGCCCTTAACTTTATCCTTTTGTTTTCACTTTCCTTTTTTTATGTTTCTTGTGCTTTCCCTCTCCTTTTCCTTTCATGTCTTTTGGCTTCTACAATGAAATTGGACATTTGGAAAGGGATGGTTTCTTTTGTATGGCCTATGAAGGGTTAATTGTGCTATTTATGCTTCTCATGCATTTGCAAAGTGAGGCCTACAAATGAAATATAAGCTGAACACATTTGGAAAGGGATGGTTTCTTTGTTTTGTCTTGTTAGGTATTCTAGACTTCTAGTTCTAGCAAATAAGAAAGATGGGCATCTTTGGTCATTTGGAAAGGGATGGTTTCATTGTCTTGTTAGGTATCATACCTTATGCATAGCTGCTTCAATGAGACCATGGAATCATTCATTACTTGTGCTGGGATAAAGCAGCCTGCATCCACAAACTATATAGAGGACATGGATAAAAGAAAAAGTTGGTATCTTACATGCTATCTTCTATTGAGGAATGATTCATTGTAAATTTCACAATATGAATATAGCGTGTGTTTTTTGGAAAATTTAGTCTGCTTTTAAACCTCTCATGCACCTTTATTCTAAATTGGTTAGTCCGTTATCCTTTACTTCTATAAAACACTAATTGAATCTTTTCCTGTATGCAGCTGTTTTTGTTCTTTGATGTTGTGTTGATTTTTTTTCCCCACTCTTAGATTAGATGCACCTTAATTCTACATTTCTGTTGTGTTAATTGGAGTTTTGCTTCTTAAATTCATTGAGTTCTAGTTCTTTCTTTTCTAAGGCTTTGGTTGAGAGTTTGTGGATGCCCGTATGCTATGTTCTCACAATTTCCTTTAGCAGAAGTACTTAATTTTGGATTGAGTAGAGATGTTCTGAAAGACACTGACCTGCACTTTGATCTTCTAAGTCTAAAATTTGTGGAGCTTGTCTGCTCCAGAAAATGGTTAGTGAGTAAATATAATTTATGCTTGAATTGTTGAAGTCTCTTTTATTCACCTAAGATTTCTATGACAGCACAGAAGCTCTTGAATTTTGACGAAACCACAAAAGAAAAAGTATATCCCATCCCACATTTCCATGGGGGGAACTGCCACGTATTTTCTTTTATGGGAATTCGGTCGTACGGGCTTACCTGAAGCCCTTCCCCCACTATGATCACCACCGGGTAAAGACAAAAGGGGGAGAGGGACTCAACCTGTGCCGTATCGACCCAGACGAAATAACGACGGTCTTACCCGTTACCTGAGATCCTCGCCATCCGCGAGGACCTCACGACCGAAGCCGCCGAGCCTTTTTAAAAAAGGCTCACATCCCTTCTCTATTATGGGTTGATCAAATGGCCTAATGGTATAGGAGGTTCATCAATTCCCTATAGTAGAGATCGAGTTTAGAAAGCTATGTTCTCTCTCGCTCCTTGGACTGTCGTCCTACTACCTGTCCCGGATCCACTCCCGTTCTTGAATCTTTGGTTATCCGCGGACGAGTAAGGGACGAGATAACAGAGAGAAGAGAAACCCTGACGTAGCCGTTCCCCTCTCTTTCTCCCTCGGAATTAATGTTTCACTACCTGTGGTTTCCAAAAAGCCCTTTCCTTCAGAATACCTTCTCCTTTTTATAGTATACCTCCCTGTCCACCTGCTGAAGGGAGAAATCCCACCTTTTTGGCCATTTGTTGATATCGGGTTGCCACGTGTCTCGGAGGGAAGGTGCACTTGGATGGTGGGCATGTGCACCACCTGTCTTTTTTGTGCATGCCCCTCTCATCCGCGGACCGCTGGTCGTTGTGTTCTTCTAGAGCTTATTTCTACAAACCTTTTAGCCCTCTTTACTTGCCTTCCTAGTTCCGTTATCTTTCGGGCGTCATCACAGCTCCTCGAGCCGTGGGGAAACCGGATAGGTTTTTCCGCGGTTCAAAATTTTCCCCAGTTCTTTAGTGTTTCTTTAGGGCGAAAAGGTGGAGAAAGGGAAAACCGTTGGGCTTTTTTGGGCTTATCTGGGCCGGTACTTTTTCGGCCCATTTACCTGATTGATGTGAGCCATGCCTTTGACACGTGACCCAAGATAGGAGGTGAAATGACGTGGATTGAGGTGCCTATAAATAGGGGTTCTGACCTTTTTTACTTTTACCGTTCTCCTTTTTTTACAGCTCTCGCTTCTGAACATCCTCGAGGTAAATCTCGCCTTTGCTTTCTTTTCTTTCTGCGTCTTTAGTTCTTGTTTTGATTTTAGTTTTTCTTTCTTTCCCTTCTTCTTTTTGGCCGCGGTTGACGTGTGGGCAACTTCTGGGTGCCTTTTTAACTACTGCCGGTCCCTAGGCTTCCTCCTTTTCTGCTTCTTTCTTCTTATCTGGTTTAGCCATCGTCGCCATGTCGACCTCTCAAAGTAGTTCTGGTAGCGTGCACGCCTTGGTCAGGCCTCCGTCTGCCAGGCGTTCTGGGGGAAAACTTCTGATGGGTGATATAGAAGTCCCCGAAGACGTCACCTTTCGGCAACCCAAAAACCTCGCGGACCCATCCTTCTACTCTTCTCCAGGTCGCGTGCGCGGCGAAAACTCCTCTCCTGCTGATTCCGCGTCTTCGCGGTCGGGTGGTGGAGCTTCGTCGTCGGGGTCAGACTCGATACTAGAGTCGCCCAAATCTCAACATTCTTACAAGGAGTGGGACTCTCATACTGACTTACCCTCCGACCCTGTCTTTCTACCAACGGAATGCCGCTCGTCATCCGTACTGGGGGACTTCCGTCCAATTCTGTACAACGAGGGAGTGTTGGCAACTTGTCTCTTTAGGGGGGACTTCTAGCCTTCTGCTGCGGGCCCGATCTCTGCCGTTCTGCCTCAGCGGATGATTCCCATCGCCCCGCCGAATGCCCAGAGCCGTTGTGGAGGGACTTTCACGACTTTGGAGGATCTGAATGTGATCGCTCGTGTCTTTCCCTGGCCGGAGGGAGTTGTGTTGTGCCTTCCAGCGGAGGGGGGAGGGAGCTTGGACGCCTACTCAGGTTGTCTGGTGGTGTATATAGAGAGCTTAGTTCAGGGGTTTCGGCTCCCTCGACCTAATTTATTCAAACGTTATCTGGAGGCTTGCGGTTTTAGTCCTGCCCAGCTGGTCGCAAATAGCTGGCTTTGCTTAACTTCGTTTGTGATGTGTTGCCTGGAGATCGGGGTTCAGCCTTCTCTGGGACTCTTGAGCAACATGCTCACCTTGGGTCATGGGGGTACCCACAAGAGCCGCTATCAGGCTAAACTCAGTGTTCCGATTGTGGATCGTAATACCAGCAAACCGGAGTGGCGGCATAAGTGGTTTTTGGTCCGAGATCCTTCGCGTAAAATACTGAATTTTCACACGGAGTCGCGTCTGTACATAACGGATGAAAAGAAGGGCTGTTTCTGATCTGAAGGAGATTAAGCGGAAGTTCGCGGTCGGGACAAAACCTTCATGGAAGGACATGGTTTCTTCTTTGCGGCTGGAGATGGCTGGCTTGAGTCTCCCTCATCCGCGCATAGGTTGTAGTTAATTTGGGGGTGCCCTTGTCCTTGCTTTCTTCGGGGTATTTTCTTGGCCTAGTATTGATGTTTTCGTTCTTGTTGTGGTTTTTTAAGACGCCATGGAACTGAAAGCAATGGTGGATGCTGCGAAGACGTCTTCGGCTCCCCCCTCCTCCGCTAAAAGGAAAATCCCCACTGACGTGATGAGAGCCCTAAAGCGCCCCAAGACTTCGGCCCATTACCCAAAGGTAAAAAGGTGGTGAAAGAGAAAACAGTTGTTGTAGCTTCTTCTTCTCCTGTCGCTCTGGTGGAGCCCAAGCCTTCCGTTGTCATGATCGACTCTCCCCCAGTCGCGGAGGTCCAGTCCCTTCCTCTAATAGCCCCAGCAGAGCCTCGAGTCACTTCTCCTGGTGAAGCGGGAACTTCCAAAGTGATGAGTTTCCCCTTGAGGATCCTTAAATCTCAGTACAAAGTAAGTCGGAACAAGCCTCGAATCAGCCGGTGGAAGATAGATGATAGAGATGGATTTCGGTAGAATATTTTTGGTATTTTTGTGATAATGATAAAACTCAGATTTGGGGGAATACAAACTGAATTTTATAAAGAATAGGTGAACAAAAACAAGTGGATTTGACTCACCACAAGTTCTTGAACAAAGATCAAGTACAAACGGATATTACGCACCGAAAATACAAGATCGGGCCTTCGATATGACTCACGAAGGAGATGAAGTTTTCAAGCTTCAAACTAAGGATAAAAACCTGGTTTTTGATGATAATTTTCGTGCCTTCTAATGGCCATAAGGGCTGAGTAATATAGAGCAAGTTTGTGGACAACTTGTGCATGCTTGGGAAAAGGTGGCTTGCATTAAATGCAATCTTGGAAGTTGTTCTCTGCACAAAAGCACCAGCTGCATGGGGGATGTATTCCATGATGTCTTCTCTTCCCAATGTGCATTTAAATGAATGAGAAGTTTGAATTTGAATCAGATTTGCCTCCATAATCAACAGCGGGAACCGAGGCATTTTCGGGCTTCTTGGGCTGCGTGCTGCGATCTTTAATTTGTTGTAAACTTGTGAATGCTTGACCTTGATCTTCATATTTTATGGAAATGGTTAAGAGTCCTTGAAGAAGGTCGGCTTGAAGACGTCTTGCCCGAGCTCGAGTGATGGATCCGAGAGGCTGCTCACTTGGGGCTTCGTTAGGTCTTGCTTCTTGATTGATCATAGGTGTGATCACATCATCCTCCCTTCCTTGAAAAGGATTCGACCTCGAATCAGACCCGTCATCTTGTTCATCATCTCCTACAACAAAAGGAGACAAGTCAGCAACATTGAACACATCATGAACACCATACTCACCGGGAAGCTCAATTTTGTAGGCATTGTTGTTGATCTTTTCAAGCACTTGAAATGGGCCATCTCCTCTTGGCTTCAGCTTGGAATTTCTCAATGTAGGAAATCGATCTTTTCTAAGGTGAATCCCTACAAGATCACCCGGTTCAAAGATGACTTCCTTTCTTCCTTTGTTAGCTTGATGCACATATTGGGCAGTCCTCTTTTCAAGTTGCAAACGAGTGGACTCGTGTAAACTCTTGATATGCTCAGCTTGGGTTGCTCCTTCAACACTCTCTTGATCTTTCATGGAGTGGGAAACCAAGTCAAGAGGAGTGATGGGATTCTTGCCATACACAACTTCAAATGGTGTCTTCTTGGTAGCCGAGTGGACTGACCTATTGTAGGCAAATTCAACAAAAGCAAGACATTCTTCCCACCTACGAAGGTTAGCTTTCAACAAAGATCGAAGCAAAGCACCAAGAGTTCTATTCACAACTTCAGTTTGTCCATCCGTTTGAGGATGACAAGATGTAGAGAAAAGCAACTTAGTTCCTAGTTTAGACCAAAGTGTTTTCCAAAAATAACTAAGAAACTTAGCATCACGATCAGAGACAATGGTCTTAGTAATTCCATGCAATCTAACAACTTCTTTAAAGAACAAATCAGCCACATGAGAAGCATTGTCGGTTTTATTACATGCAATGAAATGAGCCATTTTGGAAAACCGATCAACCACAACAAAAATAGAGTCTCTCCCCCTTTTGGAACGAGGAAGTCCCAATACAAAGTCCATGGAAATGTCTTCCCAAGGAGCATGAGGAATAGGCAGGGGAGTATACAATCCATGGGGATTCATTTTCGACTTAGCACTTAAACAAGTAGTACATGCAGCACAAAATTTCTCTACATCCCTATGCATGCGAGGCCAAAAGAAGTGCTCTTTCAAAGTATTCAAGGTTTTGGTAACACCAAAATGTCCCATTAAACCACCTCCATGAGCCTCATGAACAAGCAATATACGAATAGAACTACTAGGGATGCAAAGCTTTTCACACTTAAAGAGATAACCATCATGCATGTAAAACTTATCACGACTACCCTTACCCATGCAAATGTGATAGATTTCACCAAAATCAGCATCATTAGCATATAATTCATGCATGAAAGCAAAGCCCAACATTTTAGCATCTAGAGTAGAGATAAGAGAATACCTCCTTGAGAGTGCATCAACCACTACATTGTCTTTCCCCTTCTTGTACTTGATCACATATGGGAAAGCTTCTATGAATTCAACCCACCTAGCATGTCTCTTGTTTAGTTTGCTTTGGCCTCTTAAGAACTTGAGTGCCTCATGATCAGAATGGATAACAAACTCCTTAGGCAAGAGGTAGTGTTGCCATGTTTTGAGCACACGAACAAGAGCATACAATTCCTTGTCATAGGTAGGGTAGTTCAACTCAGCGCCACTCAATTTTTCACTAAAGAAGGCAATGGGGCGCCCTTCTTGCATCAACACTCCTCCAAGGCCAATGCCGGATGCATCACACTCTATCTCAAAGGTCTTCGAGAAATCTGGTAAGACCAATAGAGGGGCATGAGTTAGTTTCTCCTTGAGAATTTCAAAAGCTTGTTCTTGTGGTTTATTCCATGTAATTTGTCTTGAAGGCTGTTTTCCATTCGTCTCCTTCCTTCATTCGGATCTGGTGGTAGCCACTCTTCAAATCAATCTTAGAAAACATGTTGGATCCATGAAGTTCATCAAGCATATCATCTAGGCGTGGAATGGGGTGCCTATACTTGATGGTGATGTTGTTGATGGCTCGACAATCAACACACATGCGCCATGTTCGATCCTTCTTAGGCACAAGGATGACGGGGACTGCACATGGACTTAGGCTCTCACGCACATAGCCTTTCTCCATAAGTTCTTGCACTTGTTTTTGAAGCTCCTTTGTCTCAGCTGGATTTGTGCGGTATGCAGCCCTATTAGGTAGTGTTGCTCCAGGAATGAAGTCAATTTGATGCTCTATTCCCCTTAATGGTGGAAGACCATTGGGAATTTCTTCTTGAAACAAGTCTTCAAATTCCTGCAATAAAGAGGAAACAAGTGGAGGTAGACCATTCAAATCTTGAGAAACAAACAAATTATCTTTGAAAAGCACAAGAAAACATGTTTTACTTCCCTGAATTGCATACTCCACTTCTTTAGCCTTAGCTAGGAGAATCTGGTGAGAACTAGCCATGTTTGAACCAATAGCGAGCTTTTTCTTTTGCTTTCTTCTCTCCAAGTTAGCTACATGGTCAGCAACAATCTCATGAGGGGCCATAGGATGAAGTGTAATTTTCTTACCTTCCATTTCGAATGTGTGCTCATTGGTGACTCCATTGTGGATGACACCACGATCATATTGCCACGGTCTCCCTAAAGAAGGTGACACGCCGTCATGGGAAGAACATCACAAAGGATCTCATCTTTATACCCTCCAATTGCAAATGCAATCATGGCTTGCTTGTCAACTCTTAGAGGTGCCTTGGAATTCAGCCAATTCAAGGTGTATGGTTGCGGATGTGGGCTGCATTGGAGGTTAAACATATCTACAACTTCTTGATCAATAAGATTGCAACAAGATCCTCCATCAACTATCACACTACATACCTTGTCTTTGATGAGGCATCGAGTATGGAAGAGGGTCTCTCTTTGATTGGGCAAAGAAGGAGCATCATTGGAGATCAATGCTCTCTTCACCACAAAACATTCTCCAACAGCCGCATTAGCATGAATCTCCTCTTCCTCATCTCCTAAGGTTGGCTCTTCTTGACTCTCCTCCTCAGATTCATACTCTCCTTGATCATTGAGTAGCACTTGCTTTCGAGTAGGGCATTCCCTAGAGAAATGACCCCTGCCCAAGCACTTGAAGCACTTGAGGTCCCGAGTACGAGATTCAGATTCACCCCTTGGATTCGGAACATTAGGCTTGTGGCTTCTTGGGTCTTGGCTTGGGGGTTGAGTTTCTCGCCGTGTGGATGGCCTAGAGGGCTCATTCCTTGGCTCAATGTGACGTGGATTTGAGGTAGCTCCTGTGCTAGGGTTAGAGCTCCAAGGTTTAGAGCCATGTGTTCCCTTTCTCCTTTGAAGGTTTTGGTACACTTGGTTAGTGTAATGCAACACCTCCTCAACTTGAGTTCCCGCGCCAAAACGCTGCATTTCAACATGTGAAGCAATATCTAAATTCAGCCCACCAATAAATTTTGAGATTACATACCTCTCGGGAAAGCGGATTCCCGATTTAAAAACAAGCTGCTTTAGTTCCTTGTAGAACTCATCGGGAGTGCGGGAGCCTTGCTTGATGCGTTCCAATTTGACTTGGACACGATCCACATAATCTTCGGGCACAAATCTTTCTCTTAGGGCTGTTTTGAGATCCTCCCAAGTGGTGATAGGAGGGTATCCCATATATGCTCTCTCTTGCTTTTCTTCTTGCCACCATGAGTATGCAAAATCTGAAAAATGAATGGTAGCAACAGCCACCCTTTGAGCATCATGATAACCATAGTAATCGAAAATGCACTCAACTTTAGACTCCCAATCCATGTAGGCCTCAACATCAGAAGTTCCGGCAAATTGAGGGATGGTAAGCTTGACGCCATGGTGTTGATCTCGCCCCATATCTTGGCGATACTCACGCTCCTCATTTTGGTATCTCCTATGAAACATGCCATCAAATCTAGCACGTTGAGCATGTGGATTGCGTCGGGGCATCCTAAGTGGTTGAGGTTGTTGTGGGTGTGGTGGATCTTGAGTATAGTGAGCTCGTTGATTCTCCCTGCGATAATTAACACTTATGTTATCATCAAAATCAGTTTGGTAATTATGTGGTCGTCGGGGCCATGTCTCATTGTGAGGGCCTCTTGTTTGACCACGCCCTTGTGGAGTCCCATTGGGCTCGCTCTCATGACCTGAGTCATGTGGCTCATCATTTCTTCCATTGGTTCTAGTACCACTAATTCTTTGATCAATCCTTTCATCTAGGACTCTCAATAGTTCAGCCCTAGTCCTCTCATACTCTTCTTGTCTCGCAGCCACATCTTCTTCCTTAGATTGTCTAAGAGCGGCATACAAATCAGCTAGGGTGGCAGCTCTTCCTTCATTTCCTGCATTAGACATGTTTTTCTACACACAAAATGCATAAACAAAAGGGAAAAACAAAGAAGAACCGAGAAAATCACAAAAACATGCAAACACGTTAGGGTTAGAAATCAAAAGATCTCTCTCTCACCTCCCTCATATACTTTCACTCATGAATTTTTCTTTTGGGGGTGAAACTCTCCCTCACTTTGAATGTGATCTCACTTCACTCAAAACTCAGATTGTAAGCACACAAGTATGCAAACGGTACTTCTTCAAGCAAGCGATGTGAGGATGCTTCTTCCTTCCTAGAACAAGGTCTATCTCCGCTGATCCAATGCAACTTAGTGATGTTGTCCTGGAAACTCACACAAAGTATCAAAAGCACAAGCCAAGGCAAGCCCAAAGGCGAGTATTTACCAAATTCCAAAATCAAGTAAGTAATGCTCGAATGGGAAAGGGTAAACAAGGTTTAGACAAGGCAAGGAACAAGGCTTGGAGTAGCTAGTGATATGATGAGAATGTCTTGTTTTTTAGAACAACAACAACACAACTTGCACTTCAAATGCTCACAACTTGCACATAGAACAACTTTTGGAGCTTTTCTAACTTCTTATCTTTTTCCTTTCTTTTCTCTTTTTTTTTCTGTTTTTTTTGTTCTATTTTCCAGAATCCAAGAACACAACAACACTTGCAAATCAGAACTTACTTCAATCTTCAAACACTTATCAAGCACATTCCATCAATAGATCATCACCATATACTATGCAAAGCATTAGGAGAATAATGGTGCAAAACTTTTGAGGGTGAAGTTCAGATTCTGGGTAAGAAGGATGAAGGTTCATGCAAACACACAAGAACACTAGATAGAAGCATAGAAAACCGAAATGACAATGGATAGATCTGATTTTTTTTTTTTTTTGCAGATCTTAAACACACATATGAAGGTACAAAGGATGAAAAAAATAAATGATGGATAAAGGCTGGAGAATAATAAGAAACAAGGATGGATAGAAATGGCTGAAAATCGAGCAAAACAAACCGAAAATGGAGAGGTAATTCGTACCCCTTTGGCTTGAGAAACTTACCTTGAAGATAGCTCTGATACCACTTGATGAGTTTCCCCTTGAGGATCCTTAAATCTCAGTACAAAGTAAGTCGGAACAAGCCTCGAATCAGCCGGTGGAAGATAGATGATAGAGATGGATTTCGGTAGAATATTTTTGGTATTTTTGTGATAATGATAAAAATCAGATTTGGGGGAATACAAACTGAATTTTATAAAGGATAGGTGAACAAAAACAAGTGGATATGACTCACCACAAGTTCTTGAACAAAGATCAAGTACAAACGAATATTACGCACCGAAAATACAAGATCGGGCCTTCGATATGACTCACGAAGGAGATGAAGTTTTCAAGCTTCAAACTAAGGATAAAAACCTGGTTTTTGATGATAATTTTCGTGCCTTCTAATGGCCATAAGGGCTGAGTAATATAGAGCAAGTTTGTGGACAACTTGTGCATGCTTGGGAAAAGGTGGCTTGCATTAAATGCAATCTTGGAAGTTGTTCTCTGCACAAAAGCACCAGCTGCATGGGGGATGTATTCCATGATGTCTTCTCTTCCCAATGTGCATTTAAATGAATGAGAAGTTTGAATTTGAATCAGATTTGCCTCCATAATCAACAGCGGGAACCGAGGCATTTTCGGGCTTCTTGGGCTGCGTGCTGCGATCTTTAATTTGTTGTAAACTTGTGAATGCTTGACCTTGATCTTCATATTTTATGGAAATGGTTAAGAGTCCTTGAAGAAGGTCGGCTTGAAGACGTCTTGCCCGAGCTCGAGTGATGGATCCGAGAGGCTGCTCACTTGGGGCTTCGTTAGGTCTTGCTTCTTGATTGATCATAGGTGTGATCACATCACAAAGCACCTCCGAAGAAAAAGAAACTGTGTTCCTATCCGGTGTGGGAAGATGTAAGTTGGGATGTGTCGGTTTTCCATGTGGACGCCAATGGTCGGCCCGCGTACCGGATGGCCGGTTTTGACTCCGACATTCTCAATCAGCTGGCCTTTCCTCCGGAGCTCGAAAAGGCGGAGTTACGATACTTGGACCACCTCACTGATGATCAATTCACGATCGAGCAAGAGCGCTGGTGCAATTGGGTAAGTGAATCGCGTCTTGTGGCTCTTGTCTATCTAATTCCCTTGACTTATCTTTTGGTGGGCGTTTTTTATACCCGGTGGTGTTTTTTGTTGTTAGGGTCATGTTTTTTATCATAGCGGTTGGGGTCGATATCTTCGCTTGGGCCAACATGCTCGGGGTCTCGAAGAGAAGCTGGAGCAGATGAAAGAACGGCTCTTGGAGGCGGAGACGCCGCGAAAGGAAATCGAGTCCCTTCGTTCGCGGATGGAGGAAAAGGATGGAATCATAGCTGCTGAGAAGGCGAAAAGCAGTAAGCTGGCTGAGGATATGGAGACACTATGGGCCCAGCTTGAGTCTTTCCAGCAGGCTCTGACCACCCTGCAATCTAATTCTGAAACCCAGGAGAAAGAGTTCGAAAGCCAGCTGCTAGCAGCGAACGAAGCGAGGAGCAAAGCGGTCCTGGAGGCCAACCGTCGTACAATTGAGTTGGAGCGATACCAGTCCCGAACGGACGGTGATATCGTTCTGTCTTGGTTGGACGTTCCACACAATCGCACAAAGCTGGTGGATGACTTGCTAAAGACCCCAAATGGCTTAAAATTTATGAAGAGCGCGGTTCCCGAATGGTTGAATGAAGAGGTCGGGCAAGAGTTCATCCAAGACCGGTACCGAGATTGCTTCTACATAGGGATGAAAGCCGGGATCCACCAGAGCGTGAAGAAGTCCGCGGAGACCCCGGCTGTCCCCCTTCAGCCATTCTCCCCAAGTGAGGATCGGGAGGACTGGAATTTGGTGGATGACGAGCATGTGGATTTTAGTGGTGATGGTTTATAAGCTTCCATTTCTCTCCCCCCCTTTGATACTCCGTTTGATGCCTTATCTTGGATTGTGTTTTGTTTTGTGCCCGCGGGATGTCCGCGTAGAAAACTCTGTGCGTGGTACCTTTCAATGGCGGCTCTTTTTTTGTGTTTTGCTTAGATGACAAAAGATTTGGAAACCTCGCCTAAAGGGCGTCTTCTATTTTCATTCAATGTTTCTCATTTATTTGGGCTTCCTTTTGGACAAACAAGGTCTTAAAAAAGACTATTTTGTATTTAAAAGGTATCTTCGCTGCCTTCGTCTTCAGAAGCGTCGTCTTCTCCCGAAGGGACGTAGCTGGCCTTGAAACGTGAGCCGCCCAAATAGCTGAAAAGAACGACCCCGCCCACGCGGACGCCTCTCGATCTTGTAAAAGTGTTCCAACCTCGGGTAAGCCAGAGCACCCCAGCTTTGTCCCTCTCTACCAGAACGTGGATGCCCCTCCTCCCAGGCCCATTGGTCAAGATTATTCTTTCAACACCGGGTAGCTCATACTCTTCCTCGAAAAACACCGGCAGGGGCTGTAATTATTGGAGGGAATTTTTAGGTATGAATGAAAAACTGAGAATGGATGGAGGGGTTTGAGGAACATTACCGTCCTTTGCAAGAAAGAAGCGTTTTGGATCCAACGGAGGAAGTCTCTTGGGCGGCCATTGCCTGCTGCCATCTCGTTTTGGAGTTTTTGATATTTTCTGATAAAAAATGTTTAAAGGGGATTCCCTTAGTCTCAGTTTTTATAGAGGAGCTGATGGCCATTGTTCCTTTATTTGTCAGATTTTTTCATTTATTGTTTCCACCAACTTTGTTTTCTTCCCCCCCCCCCTCTTGTTTCTTCTAAAATCCTCCCTTCCCTAGGTTTCTAGGGAAAGAAGATAGACAGTGGGGGAAAACAACTTTTCTGACTTGATGCCAGTACTTTGAGAATGACAACTCCTTTATGTCTTTGAAAAAACTTTTTATTGTTACAAGGTACATCGGGACTCAAAGATTCACCTCTTCCGTTTTGGAGTCTTCGAGCTTCCGTGGGCCAGCGTGGGCTTCTAGTGGGCCTTGATTTTGGGAGGGCCCATGTCGGCTGGGCCGTGCTTCTTTTCGTAGTCAGGGGTTGAGTCTGGATAGGACACGTATACCTCAAAGTGGGACTCCTCTTCGTTTACGAAGAGGAGCGAGCATCCCATGATTACCCAGTTAGAGAAGGTAAAGTCTGGCCAGCCGTTTGTGAACCAGTAGGCCCCGTCCGCGTCTTTTTCAACATCGACCTCGAAATCTTAACAAGTGGTAGACCATAGATAAACAAGCTGGTGTGTTTCGTCTCCTAGTTGCTCGAACATCCGAGGCAGCTGTAGCGTCCATAACTGCTCTTCCTTAGTGATTAAATGGTAGAAAGCACGAGGAGTGTTCTCGAAACCCATATTGGAGTTCCTTCGAGGAAAAGAGTTTAGAAGGTCGGGTTATGCCACTTTCTTCCCCTCTTTTTATGGTATTTTATTCACTGGAGTTGTTTGTTGACAAGTGGTCTTAGGGTAAGTGACCCCTGTCACACGTGGAGGTCCTCTGCTATACACGTTCCCTTCATTTGTGTATTTTGGAGAGATTTGGTTACATTGTGCATCTCGGGTCTCTTAGGGGAAAGAAACGCGAGGTATGAAAAGATGCAATCTTTGTTCGAAGCTCGAAATGACCCTCGATACAAATGTGTTTGTCGTTGAAGGAGAGAGGCGCGAGGGTTCTCCCAAAAAAGAAAAGGATCGATCTCTTACTTGATTTTCTGAGGCAAACGAAGTGTAATCTTCATAGCCTGGGTCCGGGTCGACCACGGAAACCTCGTATAAAGCTACCTCTCTTTCTTTGGTAGTTTGGAGGATGGTCCCCGGTCGTTCGTGGTCATTCAAAAGTGAAACTGCCCCCCCCCCCTTCCATATTACACGGGATCCGGTTGCGTTCGCGGTCATTTCTATCCATTTTGGGAGAAGAAGTGCCATGGTACTTTTTCCATAAGAGTGACACTTCTCTTTGCTCACGTCGCGAGTTTTTAGGAATGATAATGACGCTAGCTTTTAAATCGGTTATATTTTCCTCGCGTAGTTCGCAAAGAGTTTTCTGGAGACCAAGCTTTTAAGATTTCGTATCTTGATAATGGAGTGTACCTCTATGAGTGACTTGAGGCGGGACTATGACTTTCTTTCGCTATCTAATCGCGTTTCGTGTTTTTCACCATATCTAAAGGAGAATCTTTCATTATTCATCAGAGGTAACATGCAGAAAAAACCTTTTTAGAGGTTCGATCCCTGATACATTAAACTAGAGAGAGTAACGCGGTACATGAGATAGAAAATTAGGGACATGTT
Source organism: Persicaria maculosa (assembly GCA_963922045.1). Lineage (NCBI taxonomy): Eukaryota > Viridiplantae > Streptophyta > Magnoliopsida > Caryophyllales > Polygonaceae > Persicaria > Persicaria maculosa. The sequence continues at coordinate 31,428,145 of OY998251.1, read as the reverse complement.
GTTCCTACATTTCCCTCGGTATCTGGGCTGACGACGTCGACTTCAAAGATGGGGTCTCCCATGTAGGTGAACATCAGAGCCGATCCTACATTGACTCGATTTGCTTGTGTGAAGTCGTGCCACCCCTGGGTTAACCAAAAAAGGTCGTCTCCGTCCCTTTCCACCTTTACCTCGTGTTCCTTGTTGGAGCAAGACTAAAGCCTGTCCTGGGTGTGAGCATCCTCATCGATTAGGACATATATGAGTGGGAGCCGAAGTGTTTGAAGTTGTTCCTCTCTCATGATGACTCTATAGAAAGCCCTTGGTGGCATCCCTGGGTTCATTTTGTTTCTAGGGGACGTTCTATCACCTGGGTCATCTCGGCGTGTTTTATACTTGTAGTGTAAAGTTTTGCTCTTGGTCATATCGCCCCTTGGGAGAATGATTTGATTTACCTCTTCCCTTTCCAGCTCTTTCCAATTTTCTATGTTTAAGGGGAGTCACGGGCTCCCTTTTTTCCTTTCCGGTCACGTCTTTTCGTGGTGGCAGGTGTTGGCCTGCCCGAGGTGAGTTTTTGCGATCCATCTGTCCGCCATGCCTGGCCCGTGGCAGTGGTGTCTTAACTGTTCTCAGGTCTCCCCTGGGCCCCCTATTTGCGAAACTTGCTTTCGAGGTGGCTTCTGTGCGACCCGTGACCCTGAAGAATCCCTTTAAAATCGGGATCCTCGAGCCTCTTATTTCTTGCAAATTGGGTCCTTCTAAAGATGTCGTCCTCCGGTCGAACAAACTGGGCCTTTTTCCGGTCTCTGGACTTCCCGGAGCAGATGCACCGTCTGGTACGTCCTTAATGTGGCTCAGATTTCTTGCTAATTTTTTACGGGCGAATTCATCTTTATTTATCTAGTTAATTTGTGCTTGAACAGCTGCTGCCTTCTCGTTTCGGGGTTGAGGATGGCCCAGATCTTCTCGAGCGCGTTTTGCTGTCGTCAAGAATTATCCGGGACTTCCCTGTGATGGTACACCGAGGTGATTACCGCGTGCCTTACCTGGGTCATGGGTGGAATCATTTTGCATGTACGCATGGCATTGATATAGGGTCTGCCATCACCTTTTTGCACAAGGGGAATGCGCGGTTTGAGGTCCATATTTTATCCGCGGATGGAGATGAGGTTGACGCCGAGTGGCGGGAACCTCATCCTGAAGGACCTTTGCCTAATGGGACGCGGTTGTGTGCGGACAGGACTCGTCTGGTTTCTGATCGTCCTAGGGACACCCCGTGAAGTCTGGGTTCTCTCCCCCCGAACGGCTGCTTCTGGGCTTTTTAGGATTGTCCTGCTGGTTTCGCTCTGCTTGATCTTTTTAGAATTTCTGCTTTGTTTCTGTATTTTGGACTTATTCCTTTTGAGTTTCAACAATACCACTTTTGGTGAGGATGGAACCATGTTCTGTTTCAAATGTTTAGCAGGGATCAGACTTTGGTGTCACAGAGGCTTATCACATGATTCAAGAGATTGAGGCGTCAACCGGATGTCCGACGCGGATCAAGCTCCAGCGTCGTAGGTCTTCAAATATCAATCGGGAGCTCAATGCCTCCACCGGATGTCCGACGCGGAGCAAGCTCCAGCGTCATAAGACTCCAAGTATAATCCGGGAGCTCAATGCGTCCACCGGATGTCCGATGCGGAGCAAACTCCAGCGTCATAGGACTTCAAGTATAATCTGGGAGCTCAATGCGTCCACCGGATGTCCGACGAGGAGCAAGCTCCAGCTTCATAGGACTTCAAGTATAATCCGGGAGCTTAATGCGTCCACCGGATGTCCGACGCGGAGCAAGCTCCAGCGTCATAGGACTTCAAGTATAATCCGGGAGCTCAATGCGTCCACCGGATGTCCGACGCGGAGCAAACTCCATGAAAGTTGTTACAAAAAATGTAGAAATCACCCACTAACCGCTTTTGATTTATTTACTGATAGCGGGGGTGACTTGATAAACTTCGAAATAGCTTAATATTACACATAGTACTTGTTTAAGTGCTCCGCGTCCCATGTCTTCCGAAGAACAATACCCTCGGGGGTTTGTAATTTATATGCTCCAACATGGACGCATTCCAAAATTACATACGGCCCTTCCCATTTAGCGTCCAACTTTCCGCTTGATAGAGCTAAGCAGAGGACCAGGTCTCCCTTCTCGAACCGTCACCCAATGAGATGCTGATCTCTATGTCTTTGGGTCTTTCTCTTGTATTCTCGAGCATTGATTTCTGCGATCATCCTCCTCTCTTCTCGAAGATGCATTTCAACTTCCAAAGCTTCGTCCTTGGTCTTGGATTCATAGGCCAAAACCCGCGCAGAAGGGATCAGTCGCTCGACCGGGATGACGGCATCTGTCCCAAATACCAAAGCAAACGGCGACTCCCTGGTGGGAGTTTTAGATGAGGTTCAGTACGACCAGAGCACTAACGGGAGGAGCTCTGCCCACCGACCTTTGGAGGTTTTCCCTAGCTTCTTCTTGATTCCCTCTAAGACTTGACGGTTAGTGGTTTCTGCTTGTCCGTTCGTCTGCGGGTGAGCCACTGATGAGAACTTCAACTTTATCCCGAGACCTTCACAAAAGTCTCTAATGTTTTGACAATCGAACTGAGTTCCATGGTCCGTGATGATGGCTTCGGGTACTCCGAATCGACACACCAGGTTCTTCCATAAGAATTTTTTTAACTTTCTCTACAGTGATCAAACCCATCGCCTCCGCTTCTACCCATTTGGTGAAATAATCCACCAAGACCAGGACGTACTGCAACTGTCCGGGGGCCGTGGGGAAAGGACCCAGAATGTCCATTCCCTATAAAGCGAAAGGGCGTGCCCCATAGATGCTTTGAAGCGGCTCGGCGGGCAAATTCTTCACGTTTCCATGCCTTTGACAAGCGTCACAACTGCGCACAAAGCTCTGTACATCTGTTCTGATCGTGGGCCAGTAGTACCCCAGCCTGAGAACTTTTGAAGTTAAGGCTCTCCATCCTTGTTGGTGAGCACAGACCCCTGCATGCAACTCTTCCACAATGGCGTGTCCTTCTCGGCTGGATACACATAATAAATCTGGGAAGTTAAAACCCTTTAATACAACTTTCCTTCGCGAATTACGAATCGGGCCGCCTTGTTTGTTAGCTTTTTGGCTTCCATTCTCTCGAGTGGAAGTATTCCCTTTCCCAGATATTCGGTAATTGGTGTCCGCCAATCTTCAGGGCCCTCGGTTTGGACGAAGTATACCTCTTGCAGGAGTCTTCGCCGATCCTTCCTTTCGAACTCGAATTTCTCTTCCACGCCTAGCGGCATGGCAGCCCCGATTCGGGCCAACAAATCGGTCTATTCATTATTTTCACTAGGAATGGATTCCACTGTGAAATGCAAGAAGGCTCTTCTCAGAGCGTTTACCTTTCGTAGGTAATCTGGTAACAGTCCTGTCTTGGCCTCGTACTCTCCCTCTGTTTGCTTCACGACAATCTCGGAATCTGTGTACACAGTGATAGCCCGAGCCCCGCGGGCTGAGGCCAGCTCCAGTCCGGCTATCAGAGTTTCATATTCTGCCTCGTTGTTGGTAGCTTGAAAATCCAACTGGTGAGCATAGCAGAAATGATCTCCCCCAGGGGAGGTCAACACTATTCCTGCCCCATATATGTCCGCGTTCACAGCTCCGTCGACCCTTATTATCCAGCTGTTTTGTGTGTCACAGCCTCCATCCTCAAAACTGGTTTCGCAGATGAAATCGGCCAGAAGTTGGGCTGACGCCGCTTTGCGCGGGATGTAGGCTATTTCAAATTCTGAGAGCTCAATGGACCATTTTGTCATTCGCCCTGAAAGATTGGGTGAGTGAAGAATCTGTCTAAGTGGTAAATCTGTCAAAACTTCAATTAGGTGATCCTGGAAATATGGGCGAAGTCTTCTAGCCGCGAACATCAAACTGAGGATTACTTTTTCCACCGGCTCATATCTGGTTTCTGCGTCCTGTAATACCCGACTTACGTAGTAAACTGGGTATCGCCCTTCTCGAGTGAGAACCACGCTGATAGTAGCCGCTTTCACCGCCAGGTACAGCTGTAAGCTTTCGGATTTTTGTGGCTGCTATAGAGTCTGTACGTACTGCAGAAAAACTTTTAGCTCATCGAAAGCTTCCTGGAGTTCAGGTGTTCACTGGATTGGTCCTTTTTTCTTCAATAATGCGAAGAAAGGCAAGGACTTATCTGCCAGGCAGGAACAGAAACGCCCCAGGTAGTTTACCGCTCCGTTCAAAGATTGTACCTCTTTTAGGGTACGCGGAGGGTGCAGTTCCTGTATAGCAGTTATCTTTGCAGGGTTCACGTCTATCCCTCTTTGGCTTACCATGAAACCCAGGAATTTTCCGGAGTCGACCCCAAAAACACATTTCTTCGCGTTCAGATTCAGTCCTCCACGCCTCAAAGAATTGAAAGTCTCCTGTAGATCCGCCGCATGATCCTCCGCCTTCTTACTCCTTACTACGATGTCATCCACATAGATGGATACATTCCTGGTCAGCTGTTCGCGGAATATCTTGTCTACAGTTCTTTGGAAAGTGGCCCCAACATTCCTCAAACCAAAAGGCATGACTTTGTAACAGAAAATCCCCTGATTGGTGATGAAGGTGGTTGCCCCTTGGTCCGTTGGGTCTAATCTGATATGATTATACCCGGAATAGGCATCCGGGAAACTTAAAGCTTCGTTCCCAGCAGTGATGTCAACCAACTCGTCTATCGAGGGCAACGGATAACTGTCCTTGGGGCAGGCCTTGTTTAAATCTGAGAAATCGACACACATTCTCAATTTTCCGTTGGCTTTCTTGACTAGAACCACGTTCGATAGCCAGTCTGAGTCTTCCGCTTCTTCAATGAACCTAGCCTCAAGTAACTTCTCTACTTCTTCCTTTGCTGCTCGGGATTTCTCCGGGGCCATCTTTCTCTTCTTTTGGGCTACTGGCCGTGCATCATGGCGTATTCTCAGGGTGTGGATCGCTATGGATGTGGGAACACCCAAAAGATCCTTTGGGGACCAAGCGAACACATCTCGGGATTGCCGGATAATTTTTAGAACCCGTTCCTTCTCCCCTGCTCCGAGGGCTTGACCCATGTAAATCCTCTCTTCGGGATTTTGAAAAGGCTGGTGGACGGTTCTTAGATCCGCGGTCGGAATCTCTCTTTCTGACGGCCGGACTTCAAGTTCTGCTTCCGATGTGACTCCTTCGATGATGTTTGTTGCTTCGTTTTCTGCTCGGGGGTCTTTTTCTATGCCCTCGACCTTACTCTGAGCAGTATCCTCGAGACACAGGACTTCCTTCTTCTTTTTCAAGGAAGTGACATAACAACTCCGGCTTTCCAGCTGTTGGCCGCACACTTCCCCCGTTCCCCCCCCCCCCCGGGGACAGGGAATTTTGCTTTGAAGTGATATATCAAAACAACAATCTGAAACTTGTAAAGCGACACCCTCCCCAGGAGTGCGTTGTAAGTAGTCGGAATCCGTACCACCGTGAAGATGATGCTTTCCATTCTTCGACGAGGTGGGGTGCCCAGAACCACCGTGAGTTCGATGGTGCCCGCCACCTGCACCTAATCCCCTGAAAAGGTGATCAGTGTACCATGATAAGGCCTTAAAGCTGTTACGGACACGCCTAACTGAGAGAAAGCTTCCCATGAGGGTATGTCCACCGATGACCCGGTGTCTATGAAGACTCTTTTCACGGTCTTAGTGGCGATCTGAGCGTGGATCACCAGGGGATCCGCGTGTGGCATGCGGACTTCATCCGCGTCTGCTGAGGTGAAGATTATCTCTGGATATGGTTGTAAAGCAATCCTTTGGCTAGTGGTTGACGGAGGATGCCTTGCCTCTCTTTCATAATTCTTTCTCTCTTGCCGGCTTATTCCTGAGATCGACGGCCCTCTCGCCAGAGTGTCGATAAAACCTTCTGGCTCTGGGATTCGATTGACCCGTGATCCTTCTGGGCGGACTTCGTGGCGTGGGGCCTGATTGACTGATACCTGTGCAGGTTGGTCCTGCCCTCTTCGACCACCTCTCCACCAACGTCCCCTCCCCCTGCCCCTGTTCACAGGGGGGAAACGTTGTTGCTCATCCCTTTCCCAGGAGGGTTCGAATCTTGAAGCCCGTCGGTGGTTCCATCTATCATCCGCGTGGCCTCTATCGTAGCGATTCTGAGCTTGTTGATGATATGGGGCGTTGTCGCGATGCTCATTCTTCCTTTGAGGAGAAACTAGCTCTCTCTTATGGCATGCTCCTTGATCATACTCCTGATATCCCGCGTCCGGATTCTTTCCTTCACGGTTGAAATGGACCTCGTCTTGTCAGGACGTGTGTATGTTGTCCGCGGAGTAGTTCCTCCTCGGTTTTACCACTCCTTTGTCTTTCCGAAACTTTCCTGTCACCTTCCCCAGGAAACCCCGTGGGCCCTTGTTAGCTCTCGAGCTAGAGGCCGCGGCTTCCTCTGCCTCAATCTGAGCTGATACCAGATTCCTTAACGTGTCGTAGTCTTTTGGTTTTTTCCTGAAGAGCCGTGTCTTGAACCCGCCTTCTGCTATGTTCCCCATCAGGATTATGACCGCCGATTCATGATTGAAATTGGGAATTTTCACCACCACAGAGGAAAATCGTGCAAAGAACTGTCCAAGAGTCTCATTCGGTCCCTGTCTGATTGAGTTAAGGTCCAGCATGGTCTTCTTTCGAGACCGCGAGCTTCCAAAATGGGACTTGAAAACCTAGGAGAGCTGAGCAAAGCTAGTGATCGAGTTCTGAGGTAGATTGGTAAACCAAGTTAAGGCAATGTCGGTCAGGGTTGATGGGAAAGTGCGACACAACATCGCATCATTATACTCGTTGATTCCCATCGCCGTTGTGAAGTGGCACATATGATCATCAGGGTCGGAGGTGCCATCATACTTCATCAGGTTGGTATCTCTCCATCGCTTCGGTACCGGAGCCAGGCAAACCTCGGTGGTGAATATCGAGGGAACGAAGTCCTTTTTTTCTCATTCTCGCGGGGCGAGCCCATTCGAGTTGATGTGGAAATGTCGGATGAATGCTCGCCCCTATGGTATTTGTGCGCATGTCTATCTTCGCCACGATGGTGCGTACCAAAATCATCGGATAATCTTGGCTGGTGATAGTCTTGGTAAGTATGTTCATATAGATTCTGAGGAAAACCGTTGTAGGGGTTCCTCTGTTGGAACGACTGATATCCGTCATACCCGTAGAAGAAACCTTGTCCCAGATTCGGTGGCGGGAAGTAATGTTCCTCATGCATGAAGTAGCCCTGACCCATTTGTTGAGGGACGTATGGCGAGACAACCGGATTTTCAGGCGCGCTGTTCTGACCTGGGAATTCACATGCGTTCCGGACTCCTGGAATCCTCCGTGGTCATGACTCATCGTCCCATGCGAGGCTCCTCCCATGCTTTCACTCATTTTCTACCTGTCCATACAAAAGTTCTTGGTTACTGATAATATCCTAACTTATATTTTTTTTCTTAAAATCGGGTACCCCTCAAGGTGAGAGGGTTCCCACAGACGGCACCAGTGACGAAACCACAAAAGAAAAAGTATATCTCATCCCACATTTCCATGGGGAGAACTGCCACGTATTTCCTTTTATGGGAATTCGGTCGTACGGGCTTACCTGAAGCCCTTCCCCCACTGTGATCACCACCGGGTGAAGACGGAAGGGGGAGAGGGACTCAACCTGTGCCATATCGACCCAGAGGAAATAACGACGGTCTTACCTGTTACCTGAGATCCTCGCCATCCGCGAGGACCTCACGACCGGAGCCGCCGAGCCTTTCGAAAAAGGCTCGCATCCCTTCTCTATTATGGGTTCATCAAATGGCCTAATGGTATAGGAGGTTCATCAATTCCTTATCGTAGAGATCGAGTTTAGAAAGCTATATTCTCTCTCACTCCTTGGACTGTCGTCCTACTACCTGTCCCGGATCCACTCCCGTTCTTTAATCTTTGGTTATCCGCGGACGAGTAAGGGACGAGAGAACAGAGAGAAGAGAAACCCTGACGTAGCCTTTCCCCTCTCTTTCTCCCTCGGAATAAATTTTTCACTACCTGTGGTTTCCAAAAAGCCCTTTCCTTCAGAATACCTTCTCCTTTTTATAGTATACCTCCCTGTCCACCTGCTGAAGGGAGAAATCCCACCTTTTTGGCCACTTGTTGATATCGGGTTGCCACGTGTCTCGAAGGGAAGGTGCACTTAGATGGTGGGCATGTGCGCCACCTGTCCTTTTTGTGCATGCCCCTCTCATCCGCGGACCGCTGGTCGTTGTGTTCTTCTAGAGCTTATTTCTGCAAACCTTTTAGCCCTCTTTACTTGTCTTCCTAATTCCGTTATAATTCGAGCGTCATCAAATTTGTTGAGAAAAAGTTGTCTTCTTTTGGATATGTTTATATTCTTATGAAAAAATAACATAACTGAAAATTATATGTTTATATTTTTTTCATATTAATTCAAAGATGATTTACCAAGATACCCTATAATATGCAAATGATAAAACTCGTAACTTACAAAATCTGAGCATGCGTGAAATCAGTTTTACTGATTGAATATTTTATAATTGTGATCCATGACAAGAAAAGTTTTCTTCTGTCTTGTTTATTTTAGGATGTGAGCCTACCATTTTCTTTGAAGAATTTCCTCAAGGGTTGAAACCTACAGCTATTTAGAGCATCAAATGCAGTGCTATAAATTGTCTCTCAAGATCAGCTTTAGACTACATTCTATTCGCTGATCAGGTCTTGGTTTCATCATTATTTCGTACCATCTTCTTGTAAGCGACCATGGCGTGATAAGGTAAAAGTTCGGTTAACTGGTTGATTGAACAACTAGATGGTTTTCCATGTACGTCACCTTTGGTAAGCCCACCCTTTTCTCTCACGCCCGATAAAAGTGGAATCCATCAGAATGTACATCATGTAAAGCCTACCCTTTTTCTAGACAGAATGACTTACTATTTAGTTGCGTCTTTATTCAGTCATAATCTTATTGTGACATTTTGATTAATTTAAGAGTCGAGCAATTCAAAGCATTTGCATCTCATATCATGAGCTATTGAATTGCAAGTTTGAAACTATTATGTGGAACTGCTTCTTGTGAACATAAATAAGATGGTTTGATCTTGGGATTGCTTGAGTTATCGTCGTTTTGCACCGGTGTTTTCAGGCATGTCTGACTAAATTTATTTGATGATGACATCTAATAATTAGAATATTTGATGCTGACATCTAAGAATTAGAACATTGCATCTTTTTAATTCCTTGCAATTTTGCATATGTTCGATTCCAAATATGAACTATTTCAAGTACTAAACATCTAGCAGATGTAGTTGTGAAGCTTAATCTCTCTTTCTGATGCTTAATTTTATTTTTCCTGATTTTACTGGTGTTGCAAACATCTAGCTGACATCTTCTGAAAATGTTGACATCTTCTTGAAATGTTGACATCTTCTGAAATGATGACATCTCCAATATAAGGTTATTTTTGTGTAATTAAGTAGACCATTTCCAATATAAGATTATCAGCTACATATAAGATTATTAGTTTTTGTCTTAGCATATTTGAGGTGGAAAGCTGAACTTTTTTTTTTTTTTGGTTATGTGAGAACATAGCAGGATTTTATACACTAGATGAATAGGTTTTGTGCTAACATGAGTTTTTTTTGGTTATGTGAGAACATAGGCTAGTATGCGGTCTCGGTAGAAGTGATATCAAGCATCCGGTGTCAGATTCTCTATTATGATACCTTTCCGGATAGGGAATCGCGCTACGGTTCAAAATCACTACCACGCGGTGACCTATGGTCTTTTTCGGCCATCGGAGATCATTTCAGGGCTTAAAATTAAGTTTTTATGTTTTTTTCGACAATATCAACAATTTTGTTATTTTATTTTTATCGCTTAACAACTAGGGTTTGATTCCACTTTTCCTATTTAATAACGTGTTTGTATATTTACATTGAAGTGCCTTGAGATTTCTGACTTATCTAGAGATATTAGCTAGTAGCTTTACAAAGTTTAATTGTGTGCTGACATGTTTCTTTTTTATTTCTAATTGTGTGTTGACATTGTCTCTTTTTGTGCAATTCAAGTTGATGTATATGTTTTTTTTGTCAGAATGTATAAGTTCTTTTTTTATTTCTAATTGTGTGTTGACATTGTCCCTTTTTGTGCAATTCAAGTAGATTTATATGTTCTTTTTTTTATTTCTAATTGTGTGCTGACATGATCTCTTGTGCAAATATAACATGCTCAATTCCAATGTGTAATTAACTTTATTTGACATTTGTATAAAATTCATCTAGTACTTTAAAATGTGCTTTCTTTATTTTTCCTTGTCGTTTTCGTAATATTCTTGATTGATAAGTCATCTTTTTGAGATTTACACTTGCATAGCTCTTTACTGGACTTATTGCTGGGAGGAATATGATTTTTCACATTATTTGCTTAAAATTAAGAGAGAATAACAATCTTATTATATTTGCATAACAGATTGTTATATGTGCATATCATAAAGTTATATTTGCATAACAGTAACTTATATCTGCACACCATAAACTTCTTATTTTTCAACTTTTTTTTAATTCATATTGCTTGTTTTTTAATTGGATTTGCGACTCCAAGTTGATTTGCGACTCTCACCCATGTTCTCATCCATTGTCTCTCCTTTGTTTATCTATTTATTTGGTGAAAGACTAGAAATCTATTTACTAATTCTTGTTTATGCCAATTTTAATCCTAATGTTAAACTTCTTGATTGTCTTTTTGAACCGCAGGTTCCACTTTTTTTTTTTTTTTTGTGTAAGACTTATTGCTGGAAGAATATGTTTTTTTTTTTCTGGTGCTTAAACTCTCTTTTTTTCGATGCCTTTACTGTTGCTCCAAACATCTAGCAATAGTTTCTGGAAGTGCTGACATCTTCTGAAAATGCTGACATCTTCTGGAAATGCAAAATGTGTCTTGAAACTTAGCTTGTAAATGCTGACATCTTTTGGAAATTTAGAAATTCATTAAATGTTGACATTTAAGCTTAAATGTTGACATTTAGCTTAAATGTTGACATTTTAGCTTAAATGTTGACATTTTAGCTTAAATGTTGACATTTTAGCTTAAATGTTGACATTTTAGCTTAAATGTTGACATTTTTAGCTTAAATGTTGACATTTTAGCTTAAATGTTGACATTTTTAGCTTAAATGTTGACATTTTTAGCTTAAATGTTGACATTTTTAGCTTAAATGTTGACATTTTTAGCTTAAATGTTGACATTTTAGCTTAAATGTTAATATTTAGCTTAAATGTTGACATTTAGTCGTTGATGGACAAAAGTTTTATCTTTTACCATTTCTTTTATTAACTTATATTTGCATATCATCAATTTATAATTGCTTATCATACTTTTACATTTGCACAACATCAATTTATATTTGCATATCATACTTTTACAATTTGCACAACATCAATTCATAAGATGCAAGAAATACTGATGTAAGATGAAAGAAAATACTAATGAGACAACAAAATATAAAAATTGTCCAAATTAAAATATAAAAGTCTTTTCGTAGTGTTATATTGTTTATCTGAATGTTATTTATAATATAATTAAAAGCCTTTTAGCTCAATGGTAGAGCGATGTGCTTATGCGCAAATACGTGGGTTCGAATCCCGCATAGGCTAAAGTTTATAATAATTCTAGTAATTTACAAAATTTTCTAATAAATGTTGACATTTAGCTTAAATGTTGACATTTAGATTAAATGTTGACATTTAGCCATTGATGTGCAAAGACTTTATCTTTTACCATTTCTTTTATTAGAGGATTGTAGAAGTTTGAGCTTATCATCTCATGTAATATGATATCAATTTTAAGAATGATCTTATTTGTAAACTTTATCTTTTATTAAATGTTGACATTTAGCTTAAATGTTGACATTTAGCCGTTGATATGCAAAAGTTTTATCTTTTACCATTTCTTTTATCAGAGGATTGTAAAAGTTTGAGCATATCATCTCATGTAATATGATATCAATTTTGAGAATGATCTTATTTGTAAACTTTATCTTTTATTATATGTTGACATTTAGCTTAAATGTTGACATTTAGCCGTTGATTTGCAAAAACTTTATCTTTTACCATTTCTTTGATTAGATGATTATAGAAGTTTCACATTCTCATCTCATGTAATATGATATCAATTTTGAGAAAAAATCATTTTTGTAAACTTTATCTTTTATTATATGTTGACATTTAGTTTAAATGTTGACATTTAGCCGTTGATGTGCAACAGCTTTATCTTTTACCATTTCTTTTATTAGATGATTATAGAAGTTTGAGCTTATCATCTCATCTAATATGATATCAATTTTGGGAATGATTTTTTTTGTAAACTTTATCTTTTATTATATGTTGACATTTAGCTTAAATGTTGACATTTAGCCATTGATGTGCAAAAGCTTTATCTTTTACCATTTCTTTTATTAGAGGATTGTAGAAGTTTGAGCTTATCATCTCATGTAATATGATATCAATTTTGAGAATGATCTTATTTGTAAACTTTATCTTTTATTATATGTTGACATTTAGCTTAAATGTTAACATTTAGCCGTTGATGCGCAAAATCTTTATCTTTTACCATTTCTTTGATGTCGGCGTCAGTCGACATCTCTGATGCTAGCGTCGGCATCTCCGATGTCGGCGTCAGCCGACATCTCCGATGTTAGCGTCAGCATCATCAGCATGTCGAATGTCGGCGTCGACAATATCAACGTTAGTGATAACACGAAAAAAAAAGCATTGACACGGAAAAAAACATCCCTACCGTTGGCGTCAGCAGCTTCGGCATCATCGATGTCGGCGCCAGCCGACATCTCCAATGTCAGCGTCAGCATATCCGATGTTGACGTCGGCAACGTAAGTGTCAGCATCTCCGATGTCGGCATCAGCAATGTCAACGTCAGTGCTTTTGACATGGAAAAAAGCATCTTCGACGTCGACGTCAGTCGACATCAGCGTCAAAGCTGATACGAAAAATGTTGACATTTAATCATTGATGTGCAAAAGCTTTATCTTTTGCCATTTCTTTTATTAGAGGATTGTAGAAGTTTGAGCTTATCATCTCATGTAATATGATATCAATTTTGAGAATGATCTTATTTGTAAACTTTATCTTTTATTATATGTTTGCATTTAGCTTAAATGTTGACATTTAGCCATTGATGTGCAAAAACTTTATCTATTACCATTTCTTTTATAAGAGGATTGTAGAAGTTTGAGCTTATCATCTCATGTAATATGATATCAATTTTGAGAATGATCTTATTTGTAAACTTTATCTTTTATTAAATGTTGACATTTAGTCGTTGATGTGCAAAAACTTTATCTTTTACCATTTCTTTTACTAGAGGATTGTAGAAGTTTGAGCTTATCAGCGTCAGCATCTCCGATGTCCGCGTCAGCCGACATTAGCGTTAACCAAAATGAGCATCAGCATCCCTGATGTCGGCGTCAGCCGACATCAGCGTCAGCGCTGACAAGAAAAATGTTAGTGGTGTTCGCAATGTTAATGGTGACAGTGTCAGCAGTGTCAACAATATTAGTGCTTACACGAAAAAAAGAAGTGTTGACACAAAAAAAGAATCTTTCACGTCGGCGTCAACAATGTTCGCAACATCGATCTCAGTGTCAGTCGACATCTCCGATGTCAGCGTCAGCAGCGTCAACATCTCCGATGTTGAAGTCAGCAACATCAACATCAGTGTCAGCATCTCCGATTTCAACGTTTGCAGTGTCAGGCTGTCTGACGTCAGCAATGTTAGCATCAATGTCAGCATCTTTGATGTCGGCATCAGTAATGTCAACATCAGTGCTGCTGACACGGAAAAAAGCATTTTCGACGTCGGCGTCAAAATCTCCGATGGAAGTGTCAACGGTGTCAAGAATGTCGATGTCAACAACATCTCCGATGTCAGCGTAAGCAGCATCAGCATCTCGAATGTCGGCATCGACAATGTCAGTGTCAGTGCTAACACGAAAAAAAGAAGCGTTGACACGAAAAAAGCATCCCTAACGTTCGCGTCAACAGGTTCAGCAGCATCGATGTCGGCGCCAGCCGACATCTCCGATGCCAGCGTCAGCATCTCCGATGTTGACGTCGGCAATGTAAGTGTCAGCATCTCTGGTGTCAGTATCAGCAATGTCAACGTCAGCGCTTCTGACACGGAAAAAAGCATCTTCGACGTCGACGTTAGTCGACATCAGCATCAGCATCTTCGATGTCGGTGTTAGCCGACATCATCGTCATTCAACATGAGCGTCAGCATCTCCAATGTCAGCGTCAGCCGACATTAACGTCAACGCTGATATGAAAAATGTTAGTGGTGTTCGCAATGTTAGTGGTGACAGTGTCAGCAGTGCCAGCAATGTCAACAATGCCAGTGTCAACGGTATGAGGAATGTCGGTGTCAGCAACATCGACGTTGACATTAATGCAATTTTAAAGCCTCTTAAGTCAATCAATGGTAGAGCGATGTGCTTATGTGAAAATAAGATATATTAATGCAATTTTAAAATACAAATGCATGCGCATATTCTTCCTATAAGGTTGTTTAAGCTTGCATAACATAATATTATATTTGCATATCATAATATTATATTTCCATAACATCGGGTTATAGTTCCCATAAGGGGGGCCTGGGGGCACTGAGGTGGGGGGGTGGGGGGCAGGGGGGCAAGGTGGATGGACACTTTTGCAAAATTTTCAAATATATGGATACTCCTCTAATTTAGCCCATTTTTATGGATATTTCACTAAAGGCCCCTACTTTAATTAGGTATATTCAAGGCGAGATATAGATTTAAGACATATGACTATATAGCATAGTAAGATTAAATGTACAAATTAAATACGGTAAAAAAATTAATTTGTCCCATTGTGACTTATTTAAAAAAATTTAGCATTAGAAACAACACCTTACAGTTTTGTCTTTCTTTTCAAACTTTTTTGAATTATTATTTCTTTAGTTTAATGAGCAAAGTAATAAATATTGGTAAAATAATAAATTTGTTTTAAAAAAAAGGCCAAATTTTATGAAAACTCCACTTACAACTTCTTAAGGCGTGTGTTATATAATTAGAAAATGATATTCTAACAAAATTCCTTCTCAAAATCAATAGGAAACTTATACGCAAATTGTTAAATTTTATAATCAATGTGATATTTTTTCAAATATATATATATAATAAAAGATTATATAGATATATATACTCACCCACACATTCTAAAAACATTAATTATAACTCTAAAATAATACATGTAATATATATAATAAAAGATTATATATACAAACATTCTAAAAACATTAATTATGACTTGAAAATAATACATGTAATAATTTTAGCTATCAATTATATATCCAATATTAATTTTCTCTAAAAAAAATTACATTATAATTTCCATCAAATGAAAAATAGAACAATAGATATAAGAGAATGCAAAAAATGCAAGGAAAGAGTGTGAATGTACTTTTAAAAATGTTCAATTAGGTAAATTATGATTCAGGTAAATAAAAAAATATATCCTTACCAAAAATAATTATTTTTATGACAAAATAAGAAACACACGAAAATAATTATGTGCAATAAATAAAAAATAATAAGCAAAATTAAATATTGGCTTTTTATACATAAAAAGTCTTTTACTTAGGATGACCCAATTATGAAAATTTAAAAAGTTACCAACTTCAAAAGATATACAAATGGAAATAATTTCAAATAATGAATAAATTAATAGATAAATTCAAGGAAACGATCTTGAAAAAAATTAACAATATATTAATCACTCTAAAAAAACATTAGAATATAAGTTCAAATTCTACAAATATATAATTTGATTGATTCTTACCTAAAATGATATATAAGGCTTTGTTTTTAAATTTACAAAATATTTAAAAAATAAAAAATAGGTGGATGAATATATTATATATGTAAATATATTAATTGACGTGTCAAATTCTAATTGGTTTAAATTTTGAGCTGGAAAATTTTTAACCACAATGCGACATGTGGCAAAACAATTACTACTTTAGTATTGTTTAGGATAATTACTAGTATGATTCACACGTCATAACATGATTTTTTATAAATAAAATTTTAGTAATATGTTAAATTAATATTATAAAAAAATAGTAAAATTTTAGACAGTAAAATATTTTGAATTAAACACATTGGTTGAGAAAACAATTAATGTAATACATATAGATGTATATAGATATAGATTACTAATATTAATTTTATGTTTCCTTATTAATTTAATATTTTGAATTAATCACATTATTTTTTTAACTATTAAAACCAATCTTATTACCTTGTACGCGGTTTTTTTACACTAAAGAATCATTATAAATTAAAACAAACATTAAGGCAAACATGCATAATATCCCTTCTTTGTATAAATGAGGTAGCTAAAAGATATAAAAGTAGCATATGAAGTGACTAAATTAAAAGAGAGGATAACAATTTAAGGGGTGATTTTTAGAATGGCCTAATTTAAGGTCTTTATTTGTTAAATGTCTACCAAGGGTTCCAAATTAGCAAAATGTCCACTGCCCCCTTGCCCCTGTACCCTCCTCCCCCCACGTGTGCCTCTGTGCCCCCTCCTGTTTCAACAGCTTTTTTTTCGCGTTGCTGAAACGAATTTACTGAAACCAGAGTTGCTGAAACCCCAATTTCAACACTGTTGTTGATGTTGAAACCCCGATTTCAGCACTGTTGTTGATGCTGAAACCCAGGTTTCAGCAACATTGTTCATGCTAAAACTCCGGTTTCATCAACATTGTAACGTTGATGTACTGAAACTCCGGTTTCAGCAACGTTGTTGATGCTGAAATGGTTATTGCTGACAATGCTGAAAAGGTTATACATACAAGCTAATGAAATACTGAAATGCTGAAATACTGAAATATTAAAAGGCTGAAATGTTGTCATATATGCTTGTAAGATATAGTAGCTCATACAATTTTATAAGAATTAATTTCAGCAAAAATCAAGAAGCTAATAAGCTCTCCAAAAGTTTCAGCAAGGCAAAAAAAATTGATTGAAAATTCAAATTTCCCCAAATTCAAATTGATCGAAGTGCAGAAATTGATCGAAGTGCAGAAAAGACAATTTCTTGTTCGAAGCAACTCAATTCCAAAATCACAATCGTAACAATATTGAAACCTAATCGATTCGAAGAAGCTCCAAATTCATACTGCTGAATTTCGCAATTGTTGAATCAGTACACACACCCCCAATATCAATTTCATAGAAATGAAAATTTGAAACAATACCTACGGAAATAAACAGATCAAGAGCATTCGACACTGTTGCCGAATCAAAAGAGCAAGAGCATTCATAGAAATTAAAAACTACTGAATCAGTAACCGCCAACGTTGTTCGATCCCCAGTGTTGCTTCACCATCCTCTCCTCCTTCCCATCTCTGACCCCTTTCCTCGCTGTCGTTGAACTCAGGAGGAGCCATGATCGATGTCGGAACGACACTGTAGAAACTGGAGATCGTAGATCGAGCCGACAATTTCAGCAAATGGAGCATCTGAGATCGAGGCGGGATCAATGCCGGAACGACACTGCAGAAACTGAAGCATCTGAGATCGAGCCGGCATCTGAGATCTTAGATCGAACAACGTTGGCGGATTTCAGGCAACTGGAGCATCTCGCCGTCGTTGAACTCAGGAGGAGCCAGGATCGATGTTGGAACGAGGCTTCAGAAACTAGAGATTGTAGATCGAGCCGGCAATTTCAGCAACTGGAGCATCTAAGATCGAGGCGGGATTGAGCCGGGATCGATGAGGGAACGATGTTGTAGAAACTTGAGCATCTGAGGTTGAGCCCACATTTGAGATCGTAGATCGAACAACGTTGGTGGATTTCAGGTAACTGGAGCATCTCGTAGTCGTTGAACTTAGGAGGAGCCGGGATCGATGCCGGAATGATGCTTCAAAAACTAGAGATCATAGATCGAGCCGGCAATTTCAGCAACTGAGCATCTGAGCCGGAATGGAAGAGGCGAAGCTTCTCATCGGTGTCATGAATCAGATCTGGAGATGAAGTGCTTCTCACCGGGACTTCCATGGCTCAGCGGGATCTCGATCGTGGTGCCGACGGAATGGAAGAGGCGTTGCTTCTCGTCGGAGTCAGGAATCAGATTTGGAGACGAAGTGCTTCTCAACGAGGGAGGGAGGGAGACAGACGAGTGGGGGGCACAGGGAGGAAGAAAAAGGTGATGGTGGACATTTACCCTATTTGGCTGACTTGGGGGACAATTTTTTTTTTAGTAGGCAAACATTTGGCATACTTTACGCAGCGCGTAAAGTACAACCATGATCATCCCGAAGGATGATGGAATACATATCCCTATTATAAGGGAGAGTAGATCTATTACAAATGATGTCATGTCTAGCTATATAATCAGCTACTTTGTTGGCTTCTCTAAAGCAATGGCGGAACTCTATTTGATCAAAGTCTCTAGCCAATGAGCAGATCTTTTCCACTTGATGTGTAATTTCCCAGTTGACGATACCACTTCCATTTATTGCCTTAAGCGTTTGATTGTCACCTTTGACTAACACCTTCTTTAAACCTCTCGTTGTAGCTGTCTGCAGCCCCAAACAGATCGTTGCGGCCACCATCTAAAGGACTGAGCCTTTGCGGGTAGCCTGGTAGAAAATATCAATAACATTCCCATTGGAGTCTCTAATGACTCCTCCCACCTGACAGGCGCCCGTGGGTTTCACAGAGCCATCGACATTGATTCTGAATATATTAACGTCTGGTCTATTCCATTTCGTGTTCCGTCTTCTTCTTTTTCGATGCAAGGGTAATTGCGTATTTTCTTCATATCTCCAATCACTCTGGTATGCTATTATTTGTTGGACCAAGTTGGGAATGTATGGAAATTTCTTTTGCTTGAATATGAGTTCATTCCTGGACATCCATATCGCTTGCCAAATGAATCTCAGGTCTCCCATCGTAGTTTTGGTCGCTGTGCTAGCAAGTATTTCCAGAATATTAGTTGTATTGTTGTCACCTCTACTATTTAGGATCTTTTTTTCCAATAATCTTTCATAGTGAAGAATTACCTCTCTTGTGTACTTGCAGTTAAAAAATAAATGTGTGGAATCTTTATCATGAGAATCATAAGCTACATTGGGAGGGTACACGGTTTATGTATTTATTTAGTCTATTTTTCGTAGGTAATCCATCAATCATACTTCTTTGACATACATCACATTCTTTGACAAACTTGGTGACATGCTCCTTCATTGCTGGCCAGTAGAAATGCTGCTTGAGCATCTGATAAGTGCCCTGAATACCAGAATGTCCACCTACAGGCTCCTCATGCAAGGCAACTATCAACTTGTGTTGTAATTGCTCCTTGTTTCCAATGAATAGCCTGTGCTTGTACCTCAATAGGCCTTTGGTAATGGTCCGATCCCCATTTAAGTCATGGACTGCTGATAATAAGAGTTGTTGTGCCACTGAGTCTCCCACATAGCCGTCCAACACCTCTGTCATCCACTCTGGTTGCACAGCTAAGATGGCATGGCATTCTCCTTGCTGAGCACCTTCCCTCCTAGATAAGGCATCTGCAGCCTTGTTCTCAGACCCTTTCTTGTAAGTAATGGTGTAAGTCAATCCTAGTAGCTTCTTGGCTGCCTTCTTTTGCAGCTGAGTAGTGAGCCTTTGCTCCAATAAATGTGATGTCTCTAAAGTAGCCATGTCTTTATGCATATTTTAGTTCCATATTCTATACAATTTGCATATTTCGGGTTGGGAATATGTCGAATTTATGTAGTTTATGTTAATTTGTAAGAAATAGAGATCTACATAAGTTTCTGATTAATATTGCAGAATATGGAGCCATTTCGGGGGAAAACCAAGAAGCAAGGACGGAAGCTCAAAGTTACTCGATATCGACTTTGTTTCATCGATATCGAAAAAAAAAGCCCGGACACTGCACTGATCGAGGAGCCCATGTCGAGAAGCTGAAGACAAGCCAACCCGACTCCAGGAGGTTCCTCGAGATCGAGTACTTACCTCGAGATCGACAAGCCCTGAAGACCATGCCCGGAGTCGAGGAGAAGCTCACCCGAGGATGCCGAGGAGAAACTACCCGACATGGCTAGACATACCCGGACACCACAACTCGATGTCGAGGATGTTCCTCGATGTCGACAAAGCCGAGCACCTGTCCGAGCATGTCGAGAAGAACTGCCCGACCAGCCCAAGCCACACTAGCTTGTCGATGAGCCACCTTTACTCGAGATCGAGTAAGGTCCTCGAGATCGACAACCCCAAGAGCCCATGTCCGAGCCCTATCGAGGACCAGCAACCCGAGACGCCGAGTCACTGAAGTCGACAAGACCCTGTTACTCGAGATCGAGATAAACTCCTCGAGATCGAGGAAATCTTCCGGAGACGCGTAACGCAGTTTGAGCTATTCTACTCGGATTGGGATTCCTTGGAGCCGAAGATTGCCGAAGTCTATCCGATTTTATCAAGAT
This sequence comes from Persicaria maculosa, assembly GCA_963922045.1. Taxonomy (NCBI): domain Eukaryota; kingdom Viridiplantae; phylum Streptophyta; class Magnoliopsida; order Caryophyllales; family Polygonaceae; genus Persicaria; species Persicaria maculosa. The sequence continues at coordinate 31,407,539 of OY998251.1, read as the reverse complement.
CTATCATGAGGAAGAGAGATTTATCCACTTGGAGACTTTTTAGATATAATTCCCTTTTTAGATTTATTATTGTTTTTCTTTTATTTATCATTAAGCTTTTTAGATATAGATTTAGATATAGATATAGATATTCTATCCTTGAATAGCAAGGATTAGAAGGCTATAAATAAAGCCCATGGGGCTGATTTTAGGAAGAATCCAATTCAGAAGCTAGAGAAATAGTTCACAGAGACGGTTTAGGAGTTCGAAGGTTTTAGGGTTTTGGCGTTCATCGAGAGTTGGATCACCGGGATTGTAAAAGCTTTGAATTTAGTTTAATGCAAGTTTCTTTTCATCAATCAATGCCTGAGGTTGCGATGAAGTGCGAGTAGTCCACCCACTTCTAGGGTTAGGGCGAGCCCGATGATAGCCATGCGTGTTTGAGGTAAAGATCCAACTTTTATCATGTTTTGAGCATCTGCTACTTGTTATGTGTTTATTACCCATCTAATGGAGGTCCATGCTAACAACTTGGATTGTAAACATAAAATCAGTTGAGACAATTAGGGTTTCTTGAAAGAGTTGTCTAATTGTTGGAAAAGGCGAAAGCTTGATCCTTTGATGCAATTCACATGATTATCTGTTTTATTTCTTGCCCTATGCATGCTTGGTTATCGTTGTTGCAAACCCCAATCTTGAAAGTCTTTTACATACAGTTTAGTTTGAAATCCCAAAGCACTTGTTTTTATTTTCTTTCAGTTTCTGCCCTTCCTCGAGATCGACTAGCACTCCTCGATCTCGAGTTACTGATTCTCGATCCAGCATCGTTGTAGCTTCTGTGTGCAGGTGATCGACAAGAGCCAACCCGACGTCGACGACCCTACTCGATCTCGAGTAAACCTTTGTCGAGATCGACCAAAACTGCCGAGTTGCTGCTGCGCTGTTCGACTGTCCGATCTTCTGTCGAGCAACTGTACTCGAGATCTAGGACCCCTGTTGTCGACCACTTCTGTGAGATTTCTCCGCTGCCTAGGATCCGCTGACACGCTTCCTCGTGGATCGATCCTGACTTCCCACTGCTGCATCGGGAGGAAGTCTTGTAATTATTTGCAAGGGACAGAATATGGTTTGCTGTGATTTATTTATATTTTAATTTGCATACTCGATTTCCTCCTACAACGAAATGCTTCAAAGGCTGGTGATCAGTTTTGATCACAAAGTCCCTTGGTTCAAGAAAATGCCTTCATTTCTCAACTGCTAAGAGAATTGCCAGCAACTCTTTTTCATATGTAGAGAGCAACAAATTCTTCCCTTATAAGGTCTGGCTTAGAAAATATTAGGGCTTCCCTTGCTGCATTAGGACTGCTCCAATTCCTGTCTCACAAGCATCAGACTCTACTGCAAAAGGTACTGAGAAATCATCCAAAGTGTCATGTTGAGCAAATTTTCTCACAATTTAATGACATATTGTATTCATTATTTAAATCCAAGAATTGCAATTTGAAAGGAAAAAAATTTGATTTAATAATATACATAGGTATACCTTAGTACTGAATGATATAAGTAACAGTTTGTTGACGACTAGTCCGTCTGTCGATTCGTCAGCCTCTCGATTCTCAGGTTTGTCTGAGCTCGAATTTTTTCCTAATAAAATAAAGGAATGATATAAGTAACACACATAATACAAATATTGTAGGGAAATTCCGTCTGGTGCCCTGTAGTTTGAGCAATTCCGGTTGGTGTCCCAAGGTTTTCTTTTTTCCGGTTGGTGCCCCTTAACTTTCGTAAAAGTCCGGCCCGTGACCTAAATCCAATCCAATACTAACTCCGCTATTTTTTATTTTTAAAAACAAGAAATATAAAAAATTGAAGCAATCCTTTCTTTCTATTTCTTTCCTTTCTCTCTCGTACCTTTCTCAAACTCTGTTGAACGAAAAACAAAGAACACCACGTTCTCCCCACACTGGTGACCTCCCTCTCGCCGGGCCTTTCTGCTGGCATCAATACCAAACTATTAACATGTTTGAATATCGAATTTATTTTTGAAACTAGATCTTAGTTAGGTTCGATTAGGGCAATTTTTGGGGTTAAATTTGTTAGGATCGATTAGTGCCAAATTTGTCATGTATTCTGATCTAAATCTTAGTTATGTTTGATTAGGGTGAATTTTGGGTGGTGTTTGGTGTGAAATTTGTTCTCTTTTCTTACCTAGGGTTGGATTCGAGAAATCTTTTGGTGGTTTTAGGTGAAATTCTCCTCTATTCTCAAGGTTTGATTAATTAGGTCGAAATTTCTCCTACTATTGTTAGGGTTCAGTAACTTTACTTCACCCTTTGTGACTTTAAATACTTTGTGTGAATTTCTGAAACTATTATTTATGATATGGAGTATGGGGGATAAAAAAAAGTTTTGAGAATGTGTTACCCTCAACAAATGTATGATACACTTGTGCCTTCGTATAAGATCTCTTACGAACAATTTTGGTATGGCTCGCTGAATATTTTGCTTTTTTTTTTTTGTTCTGCTTATTGTTGTGGGCTGCTATGCTGAATATTTTATTGATTATGCTGTTATACTGAATTTTGGGTTGTTTCCGTTTTCTGGGTTGACATGTTGCTGAATTTTCCATTGAATATATACATATTTGTCTCTGCTGATTTTTTTATTTGCTTGCAGTGAAGTTTCAGTTGGATACGTGGGTTTTTGGGTTGAATGTGTTGTTTTTTGGGGTTCAATGTGATGATTTTTTTGTTCAGCTTATGGTCCGCTATACTTATTTTTTGTTATGGCTTGTTTAACATTCTACTGTTTTTTGAATGTATAGTCTAAATGCATTCTTATAAGGATTTATCTTGTTTATGAATTGCATACATCGAATGTGTAGTCCGAATGTAAAAAATGCAAGGTATGTTAGCACTTGTAGTTTCTAATTTTGTCATGATATAAATTCTAACAATTTCAATTATATATGTGATAAGGCCCTTGGAGATAATGCTAACACTTGTAAAGGTGACCCAACTGCAAGCTAGAGAGCTTAAAGAACAAGGTGTTCGGGTTGAACAAAGGCAAAATAAAAGGCCCTTGGAGATAATGCCAACATTTGTAAATGTGATCCGACTGCAAGAGAGCTTAAAGAACAAGATGTTCAGTTGAACAAAGGCAAAATAAAAGGCATAAAAAGAAAGCGGAAGCCGAAGGTTCACAACAATGGCCTATTGAAGATGATGTATTGGGATCAAGTAAAAAAGATTAGGAGGTTCAAACTTGTTCCAATAGCACTATTTTATACTCCGTATTATCTTTTTTGTTGCACTAGCTTGAAGGTTAAAACGTTTGTCCATAGTTTGGTATTTAACTGTTCCTTTTAAATCAGCAATATTTTGTTAAATTTGAATCTACAATTTCTTTGTTGATGCCTTGAATTTGCTGCTTGTATTTTCAATAAAGTTATTATACATATAATATAGAAATAGGTTCACAAGTTTTATTTAAAAAATGTTTTAGGAACAAAATTTACTACTAAGCTTTTTAATTATCATTTTGTTTAGATAAATTTTTAAATGGGAAAAATTGGGTTAAAATGGGCTGAATCTAGCATAACAGGGGTTAATTTTGAAGTAAACATGGCTATCTCAGGTCAGATTTAACGGTGTTAGAGTATTGGATTGGATTTAGGTCACGGGCCAGATTTTTATGAAAGTTAAGGGGCACCAACCGGAAAAAAGAAAACTTTGGGACACTAACCGGAATTGCTCAAACCACAGGGCACCGGATGGAATTTCCCAAAGTATTTCCTACGGATAGTTCAAATAAATTGAGTTTCAAAGTTGTGCAGTTAATCCCAGTGATTATCATTTAGTACAATTTTATATACTAAACCTGATATAATTTTATGTAAACTATATTATATTGTATGTTAAAGTTTTTTTTACGTAGTATTAAATTGTATAGATTAAAATATTTTTTTTAATTATGTAAAATTAATCATTTAGATTAAACAAATGGCTAATCTAAATAATGGGTGAAATAAATTTGTTTATGTAAAAATAATAACTTTACCCTAAATTCGTATAGATTTTTTTTATTAGGTAAGAATTCAAGTTCATACATATCTGAAACTCAATGGTCGGCTAAACCAACAGACGAGAGAACCGTCTAGAAAACATAACCTACTACAAAACATAATGGTGCAGACTCAGGCACATGCATTCTACGAAAAATGAAACAAAGAAAACCTAAACCGAGCTAGATGTGGCTGAAGACGACGAGCGAAGTCAAGCCCCACAGTGAAGTAAATTTGTATAGTTTGGTTAGGACTTAGGAGGGTAGAGTTAAATTATATTTATTTATATTGCATTAAAAGAAAATTAATTATATGGTACGTGTGACGGTCTGCCGACTTGTCGACTTTCATACTTGGCATAGCTCAAATTTTTACTTAATAAAAAAAATTAAATCATTGGACATATGCAAGTTAAAAGTGAAAACAACTTGCCCTGAATGTATTTCATGTGCATTTTAGTGTATAGGGTAAATAATATACGAAATATCTTCAAAATTCAAACGACCATTGTAAATTTGGGGCGGTATAAATGGTGATGCATTTTAAATAGACCTGTCAAAATGTAACCTGATCCGAAAATTCGACCTAAACACCTGATGAATTTTAGGTCAAGACCCGAAAATTTTAATCTGGATTTTTTTTTGATGCAAACCTGAACTGCCCGATAAATTTTCGGGTAAATTGGATTCGTTCCGGATCGACCCAAACGTTTTTTTGTTTAAATACAATCCTACTTCACCACCGTCGTTCCCCAATCTCAATGTTCAGTAATCTATCCCAAATTAACATCTAGTAAATTTTATAAATCATCATAAAAAAAAATAAAGTTATTATTTTAATAATAATCTATGATATGTTTGTAAACTTTCTTTCAGTTTGAAGCAAATCAATTACTCCGTATGTGATAAGAGTTGAAAATAATTTGAGGAAGAAAAAAAAACAACAGAAACATTCAAATTATATTTTCACTCAAATTATATTTTCAAAAGAAACGTGTACTCCGTATTGGAATAATAAAATTCTTTTTATTTTTCCCATGCAAATTAAATGCAGTAATTAATTAATGCTACAAACTAAAAATGGAAGGAAGTGGCTCTACTGCCCCCATCTACCTTTTGCATTTTTTTTAAATGTTTTAAAACTTACGGAGTACCAATTTGGATCCCCTGTAACACTTTGTGTGTTACTCTCGCCTCTCGGTGTTACACTTCATTATTTCGATTATAAATTAATAATGAAAAATTTTAAAAATTATATTTATACTCTATACACTTATGTTAACATGTTTATAAATTTTTATTATTAAAATATATGTTTTAGTAAGATTATAAAAATATTTTCCAAAATCATCAATCTTTTAATTATTCATAATTTTTAATAACATTTTTTCATAATGAAATTTTATAAATATGTAAATATAAGTGTATAGAATATAAATATAAATTGTATAAATTTTTTTAATGTGAATTTATAGCCGAAATACTTAAGTGTAACACCGAGTGTTACACCTAGTGTTATAGGGGATCTACACTGACGGAGTACAGTAAAACTTAAATTAAAGCAAATACGAGTAGGTGATTTGCAACTCAAAGTCAGATCTCCTCGTGATAAAAAAAAAAAGTCAGATCTCCTCTTTCTCTCTCTGTCAGTATCGCCAAATCCTAAATGTTCTAAACAATTTGGCGGCGAGCATCTAAGTTCCTCCCTCTCTCTATCAAATCGAGTGTTTATCGGCAAATCTTCTCTACATCCGGCGATGTTCCTACCTCCAACTTTATCTCCTTCGTTTATCCCCATCTTCAACGGTGAGTCTTCTACAAATATGGCTTCGAGTGGGGTTTTTCGGCAAATCTTCTCCAAATCGTGGTTTATGTTTGATTTAGTTCGGTATTTTTTTATCTTTTAGATCTGGCCGTCTACGAAGTGCTCGACAAAATGTTTTGATTTTTGGTTTAGTTTTTGTAGTGGTAATTCTCGAAATGGTTGATTGTTGTGTAGAATTTCAATTGTTGATGGAATATTGATCGATCTACTCGAATTGGTAATTCTCGAACTCGAAGTATTTTTGGTTTTGTTTTGATTTTTGGTTTAGTTTTTTGTAGTGGTAATTCTCGGATATCCGAAACCGTTTGATTTATATTTATTCATTTTGTTTGTTTTTTTTTAAATCCGAGGTAGAAGTACACGTGGCTGTCAAGCGCTCGGCCTGTCAATGGTTTCATACTCGCAACACGTGTCCTGATCTCACTAGTCACCTCCCCTCTTTAATCTCCCCCCTCCCTCCCCCTCTCTTTCTCTCTCTCTCCTCTTTCATGATTTTGCCAAATCAAGGCTCAAATCTCAATCCCTTTGCCCTGTTCTCCGAAAATGAAATGCAACAGCCCTAGACTCCAGCAAATGGAGGCTTTCCACACCGAATTTCTCCATCCAGGACGATTACCCCCCTCGTCGGAATCTCAATTACCTCCGTTGTCACTTCCAGATCCGACGAAGAGCTTCTCGACCGGCGTTGTCCTCCCTTCCTCGCCGACCTCCTCCTTCTCTTTCCTTTCCTCCGGCTCCGACGATTCCGGTTCCAATTCTTCCAGTGACTTCTCCTCGTCGGTTGGCGGAATCTCCGGCGGGATCCGGAGGGAGGAGGCGGCGGTGCCGCGGATGCTCATGGAGGCGGCTACGGGCCGAGATTCGGCCACGGAGGGGAGGGAGAGGTGCGTTGGGAGGCACGATAGTGTTATCTGGGGATCTGCTTCGGTGACTGGGAGGAGGAAGGAGATGGAGGATGCCGTTGCCGTTGTCCCTGGCTTCATGTCTCGTAGTTGCGGCCATATAGGGGGTGTACCGCGCCTGGGTCTGAAAGCTTCGATCAGATCTCACTCCTCCATTTCTTCGGCGTCTACGATGGTCATGGCGGATCTGAGGTGATAGTTTGAGCTCTGCACATTACTAGAATGAAAGTTTTTGTCCCCTAAAAAAATAGCACGATTAAATTTAATTAGAGGACACGTAAGAGGGTGGTGACGGGCCCCACCTTTTCTATAAAAGGGATTTTATGGTGCACATGGGGGACCACCTTATAATATTTATGACTTTTCCAATTGTTTAGGTGATGTTCTAGCATGCTGTTTTTATTTCTCTTTTAATTATGTTCTGAAACGGTAAATATATAGCTGTGGTTGTGAAACGAAACGATGTACAAAAGGTAAGACCATACTAGGGGTCTTACGTAAGAAGGGAACAAAAAACTATATCCAAATCCCCTCTCTATCTCAAACTCCCAAACTCCAATACTCTAACCAGCCCCTAAAAATCAAAAAGCCCAGTCGATCCAAGTTACCTATTAGCGCATATGCGCTTAATGGATAGCCTGGATCGACAGCTTGCGATAATAGCATTCGCACATCTAGTTACATCAAAAGGTTCTTGGCTATATACAAGTCTGTTCCGAGCGAGCCAAGTGAAGTAAATAAGCGCTTGAAAGCAGAGGTGCTTAGCTTTGTAGATCTGCTTCTTCCGGTTCTTCATGGGCTCCGACGAAAACCATGCGAGCCACTCTCCTATTGTCCCAAAGCGACAAGAAATTCCAGCCCAATCAAAAGTAAGTTTCTGCACAGCAATAATAACTGGGCAATTGAACCATAGGTGTTCGGACGTCTCTTCCGCTTCCTTACACAGCGCACAAGTAGCAGCAGCATCACCCAACCAATGCTTAGAAATATGGCCAGTCTGCAACCGGTTCCTCATGGCAAGCCAGGTTACAAAACTCCATTTCCTGCATACAGGTCGAGCCCAGATGACGCCAACCCAGTCCACTTCCTGTCCACTCGGTCTCAAAAGATTGTACAACTTAGCGCAAGACAGAGCACCAGTGTCGTTGAGCATCCCATCAAGGTTTGGGAGCTCATCTTCATTCAAGGGAGTGCTGGCAATGCGGATCTCCTCCTTGATTTAAACAATACCCTTCCAGAGCCATGAATCGTGCACCCTACGTTGAATATCCCATGGTTGATCACCCCGGAGGTTGTTTGCTGTACACCAGCGTAGCCAAATGCTGGGTTTCTGGAGTGCAATCTCACCATACAGTTTGACAAACACACATTTATTCCATGTATATAGATTCCGAACACCTAAGCCACCCTCTTGAGTAGGTTTAGTGACATCTTCCCACGCCACTAGGTGTCGCTTGCCCTCCAAATTCCCACTCCAAAGAAAGCGTCTCATCATTCCATCAACAATATCAACAACGCCTTTAGGCAGCAAGAGAGATTGACTCCAAAAAGTATTTATGCCCATACATACCGATTTGATCAGTTGCAAGCGACCTGCGTAGGAGAGCTTCCGAGTGGACCAGGTATTGATCACCTTACTGATTCTGTTATACAAGTCCCCATATTCTTGAATCTGGATTTTTCTCGAGCTCAAGGGGGTGCTCAAATACTTCACCGGGAGCATACCACGCTCATACCCGAGGCTGTTGACAATGCTGTCAGCCAACTCCACTGAGCAGCCAGTGACAAATACTGTACTCTTTTCAACATTAATCCGTAACCCCGACACTGCAAGAAAATCCTCTAGGCAGTTCTTTATGATACTAACCGAAAGTAAATCCCCATGACAGAAAAGTAATAAGTCATCGGCAAAAGCTAGATGTGAAAGCTGCAGGCTTTTCCATTTAGAATGGAATTTAAAACCTGGCGTTTGCGTTGCTAGGTGCAGCTTTCTGCTCAGAATCTCCATGCACAATACGAAGAGGTAGGGTGATAGGGGATCGCCCTACCTCAGACCTCGTTTCCCTTCAAAGTAGCCCTCTAGAGCACCATTAATAAGGATGGAGAAAGTAGGAGTGGTAACACACTCCATGATGAGTTGTATCAGTTTCTCCGGGAACTTGAAATAGCTCAAAGTTTGCTTGATGAAATCCCAACTCAAGTAATCATAGGCCTTTTGCAAATCAACCTTGATGGTGCACCTTGGAGAACCCCGCTTGGTACCATAGCCATAAACTATCTCAGTAGCAACAGCCGTGTTTTGAGCAATAGACCGCCCCGGTATGAAAGCTCCCTGATTATCCGAGATAACAGCCCCCAACAGGTTCTTGATCCTCCCGGCGATGATCTTTGTAACCATTTTTAAGATAGTGTTACAGCAAGAGATCGGTCTCAGGTCTTTCACAAGTGTTGGGTTGGAGACTTTGGGTATAAGGGATATGAATGTGGCATTAAATTGCTTCAGAATCTTGCCATTTCTGAAAATCTCACGAACAGCTTCACAAGTGTCCACTCCCACCACTTTCCAAGCATCCTTGAAGAAATGGCTATCAAACCCGTCCGGACCCGGGGATTTGTTAGCTCCAATAGCCCACAAACACCTCCTGATTTCATCATAGCTGGGAAGGCTCGAAAGTCCATCAGCTAGTGCGTTGTCTATCTCAGCCCCTGGTGGCAGCGTCAAGTCATTTGAACATATTGAGGTATTAGATAAAAGGCTGGTGAAGAACTCCAGAATATGCGCTCGGATAGCATCCTCCTCATCAATTCTGGTGCCAGAGCTGTCGCGCATAAATAGTATGGCATTTCGCGCTTGTCGTTCTTTGACACTTCTATAGAAGATGGACGATGTTGTTATTACTCCTCCTCCTCAAAATAGTTTTTATTTTATTTTTGACACATTTATAAAAAATGATATATAAAATATCAAAGATTTTATTAATTTATAAAAATAATTTTATAATTAATAAAATTATTAAAAAATTATTTAAATTTTTGATATTTTATAAAAAATTTAGTTTCTTAAAAACGTGTTAAAAAAGTCAAATAACGAGTTTTGTGAGACGGAGAGATTATAAGTTTACATTTTAATAATCCACATTTTGGGCGGCTTGACTAGATTAAATTGATATTTGTCAATGTTTATAATATATAATCTTATAATATTTTGTTATTTCTAGTTTTAGACTATTAGCAGATGACATTTTCACTATTAATGAAAGTATAAAACATGTAAAAGAGTGTTTAGTATCTTTTTAGATCGATTAGGTGTGAGATAGACTATCGGATAAGAACAAAAATACATCAATAAATTTCTTTTTCTTTATTGAAAAAATGGAAAATAATAATAATGTGAAGTCACTATTAATAGTAAATGTATATATAAAAATGTTGAATAGGATTATAGGAAGTTTGATGAGGAAATAGGAAAACCGAGGTTGTAAGCTGACAAGTGTCTCAATTGTCACTATCTGCCCCCGTGAGATGGGGACTGGGTGACCTCTACCAATTTAATGCCACATTTTCCCTTTTCTTTTAATGTATACGTATTTGATGATTAATTACACATTACCTTGAAAAAGACAGTTCTTTATGAAATGCTGAAGGGTTCACAATATAGTCAATTTATGTGTACTTTTCTTCATTCACTCATTGCAAATTACAATGAATCTTGTTGCCATTGAGTTGTTGATAACAAATTGTTCTCAATCTTTGTCCTTTATGGATTTTGGTAACAAGTATTCTGGACTCGAAATGATGTTTGAACTGTGTGCTCCATAGGTTGCTAGGTTTTGTGCGGAGAGTATGCATCAAGTGATAGTTGAGGAATGGGGCAGGGAAGCGACTAATGGGAACGAATGGCGGAGGAAATGGAAGACCGTCCTATCCAATGGTTTTGAGAGGGCGGATGAGGAGGTATTCAGGGACGCCATTGGACATGATATGGTTGGATCAACTGTTGTGGTGGCAGTTGTTTCAGGGTGCCAGATCACAATGTCCAACTGCGGAGACTTCAGGGTGCCAGTTTGCTGCAGACAACCTTAAAGACATTGCAACGGCGAAGAGCAGCTCAGACAACATATCAGTCATTGTTGTCGATCTCAAGTCTCGGAGAAGGCGCCAACCTTCGCAATCAAATGACAGGTAGACCATGTGACACTAAGCGATCCTGCATGCTACAACACCTACGTGCTTCAAAACTACTTTGAGTAACACGTAGGGTTTGATCAATGGAGGCGGTCCACAGTGTATGTACATATAGTTCACTAATCATCATTCAAGGAAGAGCAACTAGACAGTTGAGATAAAGCCTAGGTGTTGTGAGCCTAATTTGCCATGTTTTATAGTTACTTTTATATCGTTTTCTGCATACATTTCATACATTTGGGTTAAAATAATACAAAATATGTGTAGTTTATGTTTATTTGCAATATATGGAGGTCTACACAAGTTTTTGTTATATTTCGCAGAAATCGGACGCACTTTGGAGCTTAAAGGAAAGTCATGAAGAAGCTAAGAATGGTGCAGCTGGAGAAAAGGCCATTTGTCGGTATTCATCATTCGGAATCAAGCTTTGATGTCTTCATGAAAGTTGTAGCCCCCGAAAAGAGCTTTCCAACGCATGGTCATATGCGTTAATCCGACAAACGAGGACTCAGGAAAGTGCGTTTTAAGAACAGAGCAGAAAGCTGAGAGATTTACTCGATATCGAGTACATTTACTCGATATCGACCAAAAGTGTCCGAGCAGTGCCTGGTCGAGGACAGGCCAGATCGAGGAACTGAAGGCAAAGTTACCCGGCTCCAGAAAGTTACTCGATATCGAGTACTTTACTCGATATCGACAAGATCTGAAGACCAACCCGGAGTCGAGGAAGACAAGCTGATCGAGAAGCCGAAAAAGAAGACATGCCGAGCAACACTTACTCGATATCGAGTCCTTTACTCAATATCGACAAGAATCAAACCACCTGCCCGAGCCATGTCGAGGACCTGCTACCCGAGACGCCGAGCCAAGCCGAAGTCGATGTCCGAGTTACTCGAGATCGAGTAATTTACTCGAGATCGAGGAAAGATGTCCGGGGACGCGTTACGCGGTATGAGCTGTCGTACTCGGATTGGGATTACTTGGGGCCGAAGATTGCCGAGTTCTATCCGATTCTATCAAGATCCATCATGGAGGAGAAGATTTATCCACTTGAAGATATTTTAGGATTTTAGATATAATTTCCCTTTTTAGATTTATTTATGTTATTCCATTTATTTATCTTTAAAGCTTTTAGATATAGATTTAGATATGGATAGAGATATTCTATCCTTGAATAGCAAGGAGTAGAAGGCTAGAGAAGTAGTTCACAGAGAAGTTTAGGAGTTCGAAGGTTTTAGGGTTTTGGCATTCAACGAGAGTTGGATTGCCGGGATTGTAAAGGCTTTGAATTTAGTTTAATGCAAGTCTCTTTTCATACATCAATGTCTGAGGTTGCGATGAAGCGCGAGTAGTCCACCCACTTCTAGGGTTGGGCGAGCCCGACGATAGCCATGCATATTTGAGGTAAAGATCCGACTTTTATCATGTTTTGAGCATTTACTACTTGTTGTGTTATTATTACCCATCTAATGGAGGTCCATGCTAACAACTTGGATTATAAACATAAAATCGGTAGAGACAATTATGGTTTCTTGAAAGAGTTGTCTAATTGTTGGAAAAGGCGATAGCTTAGTCCTTTGATGCAATTCACATGATTATCTGTTTTTATTTCTGCCTTATGCATGCTTGGTTATCGTTGTTGCAAACCCCAATCTTGGAAGTCTTTTACATACAGTTTATTTCGAAATCCCACAAGCCTTGTTCTTTACTTTTGTTTCGTTTTAGTTTTCTGCCTTACTCGATATCGAATAGCACTCTTCGATATCGAATTACTGATTCTCGATCCAGCATCGTCGTAGCTTTTCCTGTGCAGGTGATCGAGAAAGCCAACTCGACCAAGACGATTCTACTCGATCTCGAGTAAGACTAGTCGAGATCGACTAAGGCCTGTGACTGCTGCTGCGTGAATCGACTGTCCGATCTTCTGTCGAGTAACTGTACTCGAGATCTAGGACATTTGTTGTTGACCACTTCTGTGAGACTTCTACGCTGCCTAGGATCCGCTGACACACTTCCTCGTGGATCGATCCTGACTTCCCACTACTGCATCGGGAGGAAGTCTTGTAATTATTTGCAAGGGACGGAATCTGGTTTGCTGTGATTTATTTATATTTTATATTTGCATTCTCGATTTCCTCCTATAACAAATTGGCGCCGTTGTTGGGGAAGTAATCATTCGCACCTTAGGTAGTTAGATCTCACGTTTTCTTTGAGTTTTCTTCTACAGGTATATGCAGGACACCCTCGAGTATTTCGAAAGGGAAAGAGAGAGACGGTATGCAAACGAATTTGAATATTTGAGATGGCTATACATCGTTGATGAGGAGGCATGGCTTGAATGTGTACGCGTATTCAGGAAGCTACAAGCATCGTCAGAATCACCGCCAGAAGCCCCAATCCTGCTAGAAGAAGGATCTGAACCTGAGGTCGACCTTGACCAACACCTAGTCGATGTCGACCCATCTCCAATCGATATCGATCTATCTCTAGTCGATACACAGGTATGTCCTTCCGCTATCTCAATTCCAACTTTGCCCTCTGTCTTTGAAAAACCATTTGAAGAACCTCAAGAAGAAGAAGAGCCAGAAAAGAAGAAGTTGGACGTCGTTGCCCATGTTGTTTCAAAGTCACTTTTGCCTTATAAGGAGAAGGCTATCCCCGACGATTTTGAGCAACCGATGTTCATATTCAAGTATGGGGTCCTCGCAAAGTGGCATGAAGCTCCGCATGATGAGGTGGAAATATCTCTTCCCACCCCACCGTTTTTCTGTGGTGGAGACGCGCAAACAAATCAACCAATGGAGCGGAAGAGGTATGATGATGAGGTATGCAAATTTCCTTTATATATTCCTTTATGCATGCCAGCTGGAGCCCAGGAAGATGGATGGGTGGAGCCATGGAGCGTCCACTCGGGGAGGTTCAAGCTTCTTCACATGACGCCCCCGGATGACATCCCACGCTTCCCACCACCGGAGGAACCACCAGATCCACCTATACCTCCGGACAAAGATGAGCCAGGCTAATGCTTAATGAAGAAGTCGGCCTAGCGACTATAAAATCTAGAGCTTGTAAATAGACATTTATTTTTGGGACTTTTGGACATTGTTGCTTTTGTTTTTTGTTTGGAGCTTTTAGTTTTTCTATTGTGGGTATTTCTCTTCTACATTTTTCAGGTCCATGGCGATAGAAGCAAGCTAAAATCGGACTAGGCCCAACAGCATTGCACTCGCCCAACAGCATTGCACTCGATTTTGAAGCCCTGCACATCTGTCTAGTGAGATTCTTTCTTTACCCTTATTTTTTATACAGTGAGGACACTGTAATGTTTAAGTATGGGGTGGGGGAAGGGCTTACTTCATGCATATTTGATATATTTGACCATATTTAAGGTTTATTTCTTGAATTGCTTATACATAGCTATTTTGGAATTCATTATTGATTTAAATGCTTACATGCATGTTTTCCAAAGTTTATAAAAATGACCCCCATTGAAATTTTTTTAATTAATGTCATGGAAGACAAATATTGAACTCGACGATGCAAAATTGGACTCATTAGAGATATAGCATGAAATTGCCTAGTAAAGGGAAGTCACAATGAAATGCATATTTTCTTGAAAACCATGAAAGGAGGTAAAAATTGATATTGCTTTTGACATGTTGCATGATAAGAGGATGGAGGACTTTATATTTCCATATAATGCTCATATGTTTAAAATCCTAGCCTTACCTATGCTTATGCATCACAAAAGCCATATTATGCCTTATTTCATATATTTGCTCCACATGATCTAAATATTGCCATTCTTTACCTTATTTCCTATCTGGGGATTATGTTGAGAATGATGTTACATTATGAAGATGTTATATGGTTGTTATGTTGTTATCATTATTTGGAGTTTGGAAGGAAATTGTTTGAAATTTATGGAAAATTGAATGAGTGAAAGAAACTCCGGTCACCTCAGGAGATAAAGGTAGATCGACCCTGCTCGCCGAGATAATAGTTTGGTGAGATGGGACACACAGGTGAGGAGTCCAAAGCACTAAGTATCCGGGGCCATTCATGGCACCCATGTTTGCGACTCGTGAGAAGGCAGTGATGAGGTTAGAGAGGTAAAAGCATTATTATTGATAAAAGCATTATGAAAGGTGATGAATCTTATGAAGAAGGGATGTGGTATGAAAGTACTCCATTTCCCCGGATTATTAGCACCACATTGCCAAATATAGCCCACCTTTAGCCTTTTACCCATCTACTCCTTATTGAGCTTAATAAAAGTCCTCTTGATTATTGTTGCTTTGTCACATAAATTGTTTTTGCATAACCCTCCTTTTATGAGTAGATGTTGCTTTTATTTGCACATGCATGGATTTGTGACACTAGTACCTTTTCGAAGATGGTAATTGATTGCAGGGACATATGGCAATGAATCTATGATGTTGAGAGTTTTGATTTCTTCCCCTGAATGACAATTTAAAAGTACTGCTTGAGGACAAGCAAGCTTAAGTATGGGGTGTTTGTTGTGAGCCTAATTTGCCATGTTTTATAGTTACTTTTATATCCTTTTCTGCATACATTTCATACATTTGGGTTAAAATAATACAAAATATGTGTAGTTTAGGTTTATTTGCAATATATGGAGGTCTACACAAGTTTTTGTTATATTTCGCAGAAATCGGACGCACTTTGGAGCTTAAAAGAAAGTCATAAAGAAGCTAAGAATGGTGCAGCTAGAGAAAAGGCCATTTTTCGGTATTCATCATTCGGAATCAAGCTTTGATGTCTTCATGAAAGTTGTAACCCTCGAAAAGAGCTTTCCAACGCCTGGTCATATGCGTCAATCCGACAAACGAGGACTCGGGAAAGTGCGTTTTAAGAACAGAGCAGAAAGCTGAGAGATTTATTCGATATCGAGTACATTTACTCGATATCGACCAAAAGTGTCCGACCAGTGCCTGGTCGAGGACAAGCCAGATCGAGGAACTGAAGGCAAAGTTACCCGGATCCAGAAAGTTACTCGATATCGAGTACTTTACTCGATATCGACAAGATCTGAAGACCAACCCGGAGTCGAGGAAGACAAGCTGATCGAGAAGCCGATGACGAAGACATGCCGAGCAACACTTACTCGATATCGAGTCCTTTACTCGATATCGACAAGAATCAAAATCACCTGTCCGAGCCATGTCGAGGACCTGCTACCCGAGACGCCGAGCCAAGCCGAAGTCGATGTCCGAGTTACTCGAGATCGAGTAATTTACTCGAGATCGAGGAAAGATGTCCGGAGACGCGTTACACGGTATGAGCTGTCCTACTCGGATTGGGATTACTTGGGGCCGAAGATTGCCGAGTTCTATCCGATTCTATCAAGATCCATCATGGAGGAGAAGATTTATCCACTTGAAGATATTTTAGGATTTTAGATATAATTTCCCTTTTTAGATTTATTTATGTTATTCCATTTATTTATCTTTAAAGCTTTTAGATATAGATTTAGATATGGATAGAGATATTCTATCCTTGAATAGCAAGGAGTAGAAGGCTATAAATAAAGCCCATGGGGCTTATTTTAGGATTCATTCAATTCAGAAGCTAGAGAAGTAGTTCACAGAGAAGTTTAGGAGTTCGAAGGTTTTATGGTTTTGGCATTCAACTAGAGTTGGATTGCCGGGATTGTAAAGACTTTGAATTTAGTTTAATGCAAGTTTCTTTTCATACATCAATGTCTGAGGTTGCGATGAAGCGCGAGGAGTCCACCCACTTCTAGGGTTGGGGCGAGCCCGACGATAGCCATGCATATTTGAGGTAAAGATCCGACTTTTATCATGTTTTGAGCATCTACTACTTGTTGTGTTATTATTACCCATCTAATGGAGGTCCATGCTAACAACTTGGATTATAAACATAAAATCGGTAGAGACAATTAGGGTTTCTTGAAAGAGTTGTCTAATTGTTAGAAAAGGCGAAAGCTTAGTCCTTTGATGCAATTCACATGATTATCTATTTTATTTCTGCCTTATGCATGCTTGGTTATCGTTGTTGCAAACCCCAATCTTGGAAGTCTTTTACATACAGTTTATTTCGAAATCCCACAAGCCTTGTTCTTTACTTTTGTTTCGTTTTAGTTTTCTGCCTTACTCGATATCGAATAGCACTCTTTGATATCGAATTACTGATTCTCGATCCAGCATCGTCGTAGCTTTTCCTGTGCAGGTGATCGAGAAAGCCAACTCGACCAAGACGATTCTACTCGATCTCGAGTAAGACTAGTCGAGATCGACTAAGGCCTGTGACTGCTGCTGCGTGAATCGACTGTCCGATCTTCTGTCGAGTAACTGTACTCGAGATCTAGGACACCTGTTGTCGACCACTTCTGTGAGACTTCTACGCTGCCTAGGATCCGCTGACACGCTTCCTCGTGGATCGATCCTGACTTCCCACTACTGCATCGGGAGGAAGTCTTGTAATTATTTACAAGGGACGGAATCTGGTTTGCTGTGATTTATTTATATTTTATATTTGCATTCTCGATTTCCTCCTACAACACTATGGCGTTGAAACTGATTAGCAGGTTGACTCAAACCACTTGCCAACACTGAACAGTCGATTCTTAATCCTCTGTCGTATCTTTAAGCACTCGTAGAGCTGACAATGGAGAAACTGATGGAAACAAGTTTGGTACACCAACCGGAATTTGCTGCTTATATTTTCAATAAAGTTATTATACATATAATATAGAAATAGGTTCACAAGTTTTATTTAAAAAATGTTTTAGGAACAAAATTTACTACTAAGCTTTTTAATTATCATTTTGTTTAAATAGATTTTTAAATGGGCAAAATTGGGTTAAAATGGGCTGAATCTAGCATCACAGGGGTTAATTTTGAAGTAAACGTGGCTATCTCAGGTTAGATTTAACGGTGTTAGAGTATTGGATTGGATTTAGGTCACGGGCCAGACTTTTATGAAAGTTAAGGGGCACCAACCGGAAAAAAGAAAACTTTGGGACACCAACCGGAATTGCTCAAACCACAGGGCACCGGATGGAATTTCCCTAAGTATTTCCTACTGATAGTTCAAATAAATTGAGTTTCAAAGTTGTGCAGTTAATCCCAGTGATTATCATTTAGTACAATTTTATATACTAAACCTGATATAATTTTATGTAAACTATATTATATTGTATGTTAAAGTTTTTTTTACGTAGTATTAAACTGTATAGATTAAAATATTTTTTTAATTATGTAAAATTAATCATTTAGATTAAACAAATGGCTAATCTAAATAATGGGTGAAATAAATTTGTTTATGTAAAAATAATAACTTTACCCTAAATTCGTATAGATTTTTTTTATTAGGTAAGAATTCAAGTTCATACATATCTGAAACTCAATGGCCGGCTAAACCGACAGACGAGAGAACCGTCTAGAAAACATAACCTACTACAAAACATAATGGTGCAGACTCAGGCACATGCATTCTAGAAAAAATGAAACAAAGAAAACCTAAACCAAACTAGATGTGGCCGAAGACGACGAGCGAAGCCAAGCCCCACACTGAAGTAAATTTGTATAGATTAGTTAGGACTTAGGAGGGTATAAAATAAATTATATTTATTTATATTGCATTAAAAGAAAATTAATTATATGGTACGTGTGACGGTCTGCCGACTTGTCGACTTTCGTACTTGTCAGAGCTCAAATTTTTAATTAATAAAAAAATTAAATCATTGGACATATGCAAGTTAAAAGTGAAAACAACTTGCCCTGAATATATTAACATCTCGTAAATTTTATAAATCATCATAAAAAAAATTATTATTTTAATAATAATCTATGATCTGTTTGTAAACTTTCTTTCAGTTTGAAGCAAATCATTTACTCCGTATGTGATAAGAGTTGAAAATAATTTGAGGAAGAAAAAAAAAACAACAGAAACACTCAAATTATATTTTCAAAAGAAACGTGTACTCCGTATTGGAATAATAAAATTCTTTTTATTTTTCCCATGCAAATTAAATGCAGTAATTAATTAATGCTACAAACTAAAAATGGAAGGAAGTGGCTCTACTCTACTGCCCCCATCTACCTTTTGCATTTTTTTTTAAATGTTTTAAAACTTACGGAGTACAGTAAAACTTAAATTAAAGCAAATACGAGTAGGTGATTTGGAACTCAAAGTCAGATCTCCTCTTGAACAAAAAAAAAAAGTCAGATCTCCTCTTTCTCTCTCTCTATCAGTATCGTCAAATCCTAAATGTTCTAAGCAAACTGGCGGCGAGCATCTAAGTTCCTCCCTCTCTCTATCAAATCGAGTGTTTACCGACAAATGTTCTCTACATCCGGCGACGTCCCTACCTCCAACTTTATCTCCTTCGTTTTTCCCCATCTTCAACGGTGAGTCTTCTACAAATACGGCTTCGAGTGGGTTTTTCGGCAAATCTTCTCCAAATCGCGGTTTATGTTTGATTTAGTTCGGTATTTTTTATCTTTCATATCTGGCCGTCTACGAAGTGCTCGACAAAATATTTTGATTTTTAGTTTAGTTTTTGTAGTGGTAATTCTCGAAATGGTTGATTGTTGTGTAGTATTTCAATTGTTGATGGAATACTGATCGATCTACTCGAAGTGGTAATTCTCGAACTCGAAGTGGTAATTCTCGAACTCGAAGTATTTTTGGTTTTGTTTTGATTTTTGATTTAGTTTTTTGTAGTGGTAATTCTCGGATATCCGAAACCGTTTGATTTATATTTATTCATTTTGTTTGTTTTTTTTTAAATCTGAGGTAGAAGTACACGTGGCTGTCAAGCGCTCGGCCTGTCAACGGTTTCGTACTCGCAACACGTGTCCTGATCTCACTAGTCACCTCCCCTCTTTAATCCCCCCCTCCCTCCCCCTCTCTTTCTCTCTCTCCTCTTTCATGATTTTGGCAAATCAAGCCTCAAATCTCAATCCCTTTGCCCTGTTCTCCGAGAATGAAATGCAATAGCCCTAGACTCCCGCAAATGGAGGCTTTCCACACCGAATTTCTCCATCTAGGACGATTACCCCCCTCGTCGGAATCTCAATTACCTCCGCCGTCACTTCTAGATCCGACGAAGAGCTTCTCGACCGGCGTCATCCTCTCTTCCTCGCCGACCTCCTCCTTCTCTTTCCTTTCCTCCGGCTCCGACTATTCCGGTTCCAATTCTTCCAGTGACTTCTCCTCGTTGGCTGGCGGAATCTCCGGCGGGATCCGGAGGGAAGAGGCGGTGGTGCCGCGGGTGCTCATGGAGGCGGCTACGGGCCGAGATTCGGCCACGGAGGGGAGGGAGAGTTGCATTGGGAGGCACGATAGGGTTATCTGGGGATCTGCTTCGGTGATTGGGAGGAGGAAGGAGATGGAGGATGCCGTCGCCGTTGTCCCTGGCTTCATGTCTCGTAGTTGCGGCCATATAGGGGGGTGTACCGCGCATGGGCCGGGAAGCTCCGATCAGATCTCACTCGTCCATTTCTTCGACATCTACGATGGTCATGGCCGATCTGAGGTGAAAGTTTGAGCTCTGCACATTACTGGAATGAAAGTTTTTTCCCCCTAAAAAAATAGCACGATTAAATTTAATTAGAGGACACGCAAGGGGTGGTGACGGGCCCCACCTTTTTTATAAAAAGGATTTTATTGTGCACATGGGGGACCACCTTATAATATTTATGACTTTTCCAATTGTTTAGGTGATGTTCTAGCATGCTGTTTTTATTTCCCTTTTAATTATGTTGTTATTACTCCTCCTCCTTAAAATAGTTTTCATTTTATTTTTGACACATTTATAAAAAATGATATATAAAATATCAAAGATTTTATTAATTTATAAAAATAATTTTATAATTAATAAAATTATAAAAAAATTATTTAAAAAATTGATATTTTATAAAAAATTTAGTTTCTTAAAAACGTGTTAAAAAAGTCAAATAACGAGTTTTGTGAGACGGAGAGATTATAAGTTTACATTTTAATAATCTACATTTTGGGCGATTTGACTAGATTAAATTGATATTTGTCAATGTTTATAAGATATAATCTTATAATATTTTGTTATTTCTAGTTTTAGACTATTAGCAGATGACATTTTCACTATTAATGAAAGTATAAAACATGTAAAAGAGTGTTTAGTATCTTTTTAGATCGATTAGGTGTGAGATAGACTATCGTATAAGAACAAAAATACATCAATAAATTTCTTTTTCTTTATTGAAAAAATGGAAAATAATAATAATGTGAAGTCACTATTAATAGTAAATGTATAAATAAAAAAGTTGGATAGGATTATAGGAAGTTTGATGAGGAAATAGGAAAATTGAGGTTGTAAGCTGGCAAGTGTCTCAATTGTCACTATCTGCCCCCGTGAGATGGGGACTGGGTGACCTCTACCAATTTAATGCCACATTTTCCCTTTTCTTTTAATGTATACATATTTGATGATTAATTACACATTACCTTGAAAAAGACAGTTCTTTATGAAATGCTGAAGGGTTCACAATATAGTCAATTTATGTGTACTTTTCTTCATTCACTCATTGCAAATTGCAATGAATCTTGTTGCCATTGAGTTGTTGATAACAAATTGTTCTCAATCTTTGTCCTTTATGGATTTTGGTAACAAGTATTCTGGACTCGAAATGATGTTTGAACTGTGTGCTCCATAGGTTGCTAGGTTTTGTGCGGAGAGGATGCATCAAGTGATAGCTGAGGAATGGGGCAGGGAAGCGACTGATGGGAACGAATGGCGGAGGAAATGGGAGACCGTCCTATCCAATGGTTTTGAGAGGGCGGATGAGGAGGTATTCAGGGACGCCATTGGACATGATATGGTTTGATCAACTGCTGTGGTGGCAGTTGTTTCAGGGTGCCAGATCATAATGTCCAACTGCGGAGACTCCAGGGCGGTGCTATGTCGAGGAACACATACCATTCCTCTAACTGTTGATCAGAAGGTAACTTGTCGAAGTTCTTCTCAAGATACAACTGCCATTAATTGCATTTGCTTGATTTTCCGTTGATATGTTTTGCAGCCGGATAGAGAAGATGAGCTTACGAGAATTGACCAAGAGGGCGAGAGAGTCATAAACTGGAACGGCGCTAGGGTTCTTGGAGTTCTTGCCATGTCGCGAGCTATCGGTATTGTCCAACTCTTGCTTACCTTATACGTCGGTACGTTTTATCAACACTTGTTTACCAATACACTACATACCATTTTCCTAGTTGATCATTATATGAGACCGTATATAATCCCAGTTCCTGAGATCACATTCATGACTAGAACCCTGGAGGACGAATGCTTGATCTTGGCAAGTGATGGACTCTGGGAGGTGATGTCCAACGACGAGGCAGGACATCTAGCACACCGCCTTCTAAGGAAGAGGTGAAGGAACATAGTGGCTGGTGGGCCCACCCCAGCGCAGTTTGCTGCAGACAACCTTAAAGATATTGCAACGACGAAGAGCAGCTCAGACAACATATCAGTCATTGTTGTCGATCTCAAGTCTCGGAGAAGGCGCCATCCTTCGCAATCAAATGACAGGTAGACCATGTGACACTAAGCGATCCTGCATCCTACAGCACCTACGTGCTTCAAAACTACTTTGAGTAACACGTAGGGTTTGATCAATGGAGGACGGTCCACAGTGTATGTACATATAGTTCACTAATCATCATTCAAGGAAGAGCAACTAGACAGCTGAGATAAAGCTTATGCCGTTGAAACTGATTAACAGGTTGACTCAAACCACTTGCCAACACTGAACAGTCGATTCTTAATCCTATGTCGTATCTTTAAGCACTCGTAGAGCTGACAAGTTTTGTACAACGGCTTCAAGGAGATGCATACTTGATATTGAGCAGGTGTGGATATGGTAGAAAATTGTATATGCAGCGGAAAATGGAAGATGCAATGTAATTTTGACTCTCTATTTTTTGTTTATCAAATTCTGCACAGCTCTGCTATATAGCTATTTCGCCTTTCAATCAAAGGACGTTTCTTCATTTCTTGCAGATTTTTTGTTGTTATTTTGTCACAATATATGCGTATATGTGTGAATTTTATGCATATTACACGATATCTTATGCGTCTTGCTCTCCTTAAACAGAAGCAAAATTTAGCAACTTACATTTTTTATAAGCATTTTTGTCTCTGTAACTAGGGTTGGTATGGTAATCGAAAATTACCATACCAACCGATTACCAACCGTACCAACATGTCGTTGGTACCAAGTAGTCGGTAACCGACTGAATCGGTAACCGAAGTCTCGGTACCAAGGATAGTCGGTACGGTAACGGTATGGACAACCCAAATACCGTGGTACCGTTGGTACCGAATATATATTTAATTTTTTTTTAAAAAATAAAATATATATTTTATTTTAAAAAAAAATAAAATACCGTGGTACCGTTGGTACCAAGGATAGTCGGTTCGTTTTCAAGCATAATCTGTCATTGGTACCATCGGTACCGATAGTACCATAGTGTATAAAACGAAAATCGAAGAATGAAAATAGTGGCTTCGGTTACCACGGTACCGACATTCGGTAACCGATACTTTCGGTACCAAGAGTTTCGGTACCGAAACTATTCGGTTGGTACGTGGTATATAAAATCCCATACCGAGGGGTATCAGTACGGTACGTGGTAATGAAAAATTTACCATGGTACCGTACCGTGCCAGCCCTATCTGTAACACACATGCAAAGGTACATTCAGTAGCTGGTACTATGAAATATGCATCTCAATTTGATGAAAAGACTAGGTAATTCCATGATTAACCTTCTTTCTAGGCTCTCAAACCGAAGCTCTTCCTCTGTTGAGGAAGCTGAAGACTTGCTTAAGATTACCTCTAGAGGGGCGAGCACTCGTTGCATACTTGCAGACATACACTAGTCGTCTTCGCATCTCTAAATTGGTTATCTGCATCTGGTTTGAGGATCTCTGACCATTGAAGAACCCTGATCAAGAAACTGTTTTGTCCTGTGGTTAGGCGGGAAATTCTGTTAGAGGTCCGAGAGAGAGATAGAAGAGAGTAGAGAGTAAAGGAGTAAAGGAGTATGTGTTTTCTGTATTGAATGCCTTCAATTCTGTACAAAACTACTACTTATACTCAAGTACATCAAGGCATAACAATGCTCCCCCAATTCAAAAGCCTTGACTCAAGGCTTATATCGAACAATGCACCCCCCCTGTCAAGGCACCTTGGCTCAAGGTTGGATTTGGAATTCTGGGAACTGGTGTAGTATGTGCGTAGCTGGCTCCCAGGTGGCATGTTGATCATCCAAGTTGCACCATTTAACCAGCCATTCCGTCAATGGATCACCATTTGCTAAGTGAGACACCCTTGTGTCCAAAATATATAGCTTATGGTTGGATGTCAATTTCCCCTTCCTCATCAGTGCTGGGAAGCTCAGTTGACACCAGCTGCTCACTCCCAATGTTCAATTTAAGTTGAGAGATGTGAAAAATAGGATGAATCCTGGATGTTGGTGGCAATTCCAATCTATAGGCCACCTTCCCCACTCTAGCCAGCACTTTGTAGGGACATTAATACTTTGAGCTGAGTTTGAGGTTCTTGCGTAAAGCCACTGATGTCTGCCTATAGGGTTGAAGTTTAAGATACACCATATCATTGACCTGCACTTCACACTCCACTCTATTCTTATCAGCACACAGCTTCATCCTAGCTTGAGCTTGCTACAAATGGAACCTGATCTGGCCTAACATGTGCTGTCTATCATGGATCCAATCAGTAGCTACACATGTTTTGGACATCACAGGAGAAATCCCAATTTGTGATGGTGAGGTGCCATATAATCCCACAAATGGTGACATTTTGAGAGCTGTATGGAAGTTGGTATTATACCAAAATTCAGCCAAACATAACCACCTTGACCACTGCTTAGGATGGTCTGAAGTCACACACCTCAAAAAGGCTTCTAAACACCTATTCACACGCTCAGTCTGTCCATCAGTTTGTGGGTGGTAGGCTGTACTCATGTGCAATTTTGTACCCAAACTCTTGAATAGGTGCTGCCAAAATTTGCTCAAAAACACCTTATCCCTGTCAGAGACTATGCATTCAGGGAGGCCATGTAGTTTGTAGATTCCTTCCATGAACACAGAAACTACCTTCTCAGCTGTAAAGGGATGGCTAAGTGTCAAGAAGTGAGCATACTTAGTCAATCTATCCACTACCACCATGATAGTGTCCTGTCCCTGAGACTTAGGTAAGCCTTCTATGAAATCCATGCTCACATGTGTCTAAGCAGCTTCTGGGATAGGTAAGGGCTGTAGTAACCCAGGTGAAACATGCTCACTCTTGCTTCTTTGACATACATCACACTCTTTGACAAACTTGATGACATGCTCCTTCATTGCCGGCCAGTAGAAATGCTGCTTGAGCCTCTGATAAGTGCCCTGAATACCAGAATGTCCACCTACAGGCTCCTCATGCAAGGCAACTATCAACTTGTGCTATAATTGCTCTTTATTTCCAATGAATAGCATGTGCTTGTACCTCAATAGGCCTTTGGTAATGGTCCAACCCCAGTTAAGTCATGGACTGCTGATAACAAGAGTTGTTGTGCCACTGAGTCTCCCACATAGCTGTCCAACACCTCTGTCATCCACTCTGGTTTCACAGCTAAGATGGCATGGCATTCTCCTTGCTGAGCACCTTCCCTCCTAGATAAGGCATCTGTAGCCTTGTTCTCAGACCCTTTCTTGTAAGAAATGGTGTAAGTCAATCCTAGTAGCTTCCTGGCTGCCTTCTTTTACAGCTGAGTAGTGAGCCTTTGCTCCAATAAATGCTTCAAAGGTCGGTGATCAGTTTTGATCACAAACTCCCTTGGTTCAAGATAATGCCTCCATTTCTCAACTGCTAAGAGAATTGCCAGCAACTCTTTTTCATATGTAGAGAGCAACAAATTCTTCCCTTGTAAGGTCTGGCTTAGAAAAGCTAAGGGCTTCTCTTGCTGCATTAGGACTACTCCAATTCCTGTCTCACAAGCATCAGACTCTACTACAAAAGGTACTGAGAAATCAGGTAATGCCAGCACTGGAGGGGATGTGAGCAATTTCTTCAAGTTTCTGAAAGCCTCTTCTGCTGCTACAGACCATACAAATGCATCTTTCTTTAACAGGTCAGTCAGAGGTTTGGCTATAATACCATAGCCTCTAATGAACCTCCTATAGTACCCAGACAATCCTAAAAATCCTCTCAAGGTTTTTAAATTTGTTGGGACAGGCCACTGCAACATTGATTCAATCTTTCTTGGGTCTATAGCCACTCCATCTTGTGAGATGAAATGCCCCAAATATTCTACTCTAGGCTGAGCAAATTCACATTTGGACCTTTTGACAAACAACTTTTGGTCTCTCAGTCTGCATAATACCAATTTAAGATGATGAGCGCGCTGAATCAAACATTACCGCTATACACTAGAATATCATCAAAGAAGACAAAAACAAATTTTCTCAACATATCAGCAAACACATCATTCATCAGGGCTTGAAATGTTGCAGGGGCATTTGTAAGACCAAATGGCATCACCTTGAACTCATAGTGTCCATGGTGAGTTCTAAAAGCAGTTTTCTCAATATCAGCATCAATCATTCTGACTTGGTGGTAGCCTGATCTCAGATCTAACTTTGAGAAAATAGAAGCACCTTTAAGCTCATCAAGTAAATCTTCAATGTGTGGTATAGGAAATTTATCCTTCCGAGTTGTTTCATTTAATTTCCTATAGTCCACACACATTCTCCAAGTGCCATCCTTCTTTTTTACCAACAGGACAGGTGAGGCAAAAGGGCTATGACTAGGCTTAACCACCCCCCTGTTGAGCATCTCAGTCACTTGTCTTTCTATTTCAGTTTTCTGAAAATGAGGATACCTATAAGGGCGAGTAGCTAAGGGAGGGGTACCTTCCTTTAGGAAAATGGCATGCTCATGGCCTCTTTCTGGTGGCAAGCCTTTTGGTTCCTCAAAAATTTCCTTGAAATCATCCAAAACCTGCTGTATCTCTACAGGAGTCTCTGGCAACACTTTCTCCACTTGCACACTTGCACTAATTGAGCTGTGATTTCGTGGTTCCCTCTCAAAAGTAATTTCCGTGTTTGCCTTCCTGTAAGCATCCTGATGCTTGCCTGCTCACTGTCTTTGTGGTCATTAACCCCTTTGATCACCCCTTTCTTTCCATTCTTGAGAAATGAAATTTGTACTTCCAAAAAATCAAATAGAACTGGGTTGAACCTTGCAAGCCAATTAGATCCTAATATCATATCACTACCTCCCATCTTGAGAATTCTAATATCAAATGCATATCTGTTGCCCTGCATTTCCCACTCAAACTGATTGCATATCTTGCTGCTAATCATTGTGCCATTCAAGGTGCTCACCTCCATTAAAGATGCTCTAGCAATTTCAAAGCCAGCTTCTTGTGCAACTCTTGAATCTAAAAAGCTGTGAGTGGCACCACTATCTATTAAGATAGTGATCTCAGTTCCCTTAACCTTGCCTTTGACTCTGATTGTAGATCCTGATGCACCCCCTGTCAAGGCATGCACATAGATCTCCTGCTCTTCTTGTTCCTCTGAATCTGCTTCCTTCCAGGAAGGTGGTAATAGCTCCTCCACCCCATCCTGATCATCCATTTCATGAGCTACAAAACTGTGCAGTGTAGGTGGTTTACATTTGTGGCCATAGAAATATTTATCACCACACCTGTAGCACAAACCTTTCTTCCCTTCATTCCCTTTCTTGAGGCTTGTCTCAGCTAGCTGTTGAGTCACTGTCTTGACAGTCACCCCTGGTTCTTTTGCATCTCCCTTCAAGGTATTTCTCTTAAACCAAGGTTTGTTACCACTGTCACCATGTGAGGATCCCTTCCATTTCCCTCTTGTGAGTCTCACCAGAGCTTGAACTGCGTTGTAGTGGAGCTTAGCTTGTTCCATTACTAACGCCATAGTTGCAGGCCTACCCAATTGAACCAAAGACCTGATTTCTTGGCGCAATCCACTAATGTAGCTAGACACAAAATAAGATTCGGATAACTGTGGGTTGAAAACTAACATGATAGCTCTCAAATCCTCAAATCTTTCATTATAGTCCTCTAGATCCTCACCCTGCTCAATCTTGTTAAATTCAGCTACTATTTCCGTTTCTCTCCTATCACCAAATCTCATACATAGATCATCACAAAATTCAGTCCACCCCACTCTTGGTTTTTGAATCGCATAACCTTGTAACCAAATGTCAGCTTTATCATTCAAATGCATTGCAGCCAGTTCTACCCTCTGGGAATCCAGAATCATAAAGATTCGAAAAAATTTCTCACATTTCCTAATCCAATTTCTGGGGCGCTTACCATCAAAGTAAGGGAAATCAATTTTCGGCAATCGATTACCTCTGAAATTGTCGCCTGTGTTGCCGAATTGAAACTGCTGTCCATGGCTTCCCCTTTCAAATGGACGATCATTGCTGGGATTATGATACTCGGTGCCTCGCTGAGATCTCCATTCATCCCAACGTCCTGAATTGGATCCCGATCCTTGATCATGCTCTTTTCCTCGTCCACCTGGATCTGGCTTTTCCGGTGATTTCTCTCGCCGAGGAGGATGCCTAATCAATTCAGTCATCTGCTCCAATATGCGATCGATTTCCGCTCTGAAATCCCAAGATGCCTTGGCTCGCTCCTCCATAGCCTTCTTGAATTCCAGCATTTCTCGCGCATGTTCCGCTTTGTGCATTTTTGAATCGTTGACGAATTGCATTGTGGAGGCTGCGATCGATTTCAGATCCTCCCTGAGTTCTTGTAGTTGTAGCTCAGTTGATTTAGACCGTGTCCCCTCCGCCATTGTCGTCATCGTGCGTTCGTCGGATAAGCTGCTCTGATACCAGTTTTGTTGTGGCCCGTGGTTAGGCGGGAAATTCTGTTAGAGGTCCAAGAGAGAGATAGAAGAGAGTAGAGAGTAAGGGAGTAAAGGAGTATGTGTTTTCTGTATTGAATGCCTTCAATTCTGTACAAAACTACTACTTATACTCAAGTACATCAAGGCATAATAGAAACAAGTGAAAAACAGTTCACAAAACCTTCCATATAACATGAATAAGTAGAATCATTTAGATGTCCCAATCAATGTCCTGATGGTTTGATTAGAAAGAAGGTTAGGAGAATTATTACCTTCTTCGTCGAACTGAGATATCAAGATTGCCACACAAACGCATATGCTAATGACTTCTCCTGGAAACACCATTCAGCAAACTGCTAAAACATTTCGGATGCATCATTTCATACAAACACGCAGTTCTATTCACTACCACTATCAAAGAAAATCAAATAAGAACCGAAAATAAGAAAAAGCGTAGCTGGACTACAATACTAGGCTCTGATAGAAAGGAAGACATCAATCGTCAGCAGCATAGACGGATCTAGGTGGGGGCAAGCGGGAACATACACCCCTCTTTTCATCCAACGAATCACCTATATTTGTTCTACGCATCGATAGCTTCGTTTTGATATATTATAAGCCTGAATCCGATAAACGAGTAAAAAGTTATGATTTTAATAAAGCATGATTCATTTATATTTTACTTAATTTGATATTTTGGCAATATAATTCAACCAAAAAGCTTCGAAACAATAGATTATATTACTAAATTCGATAATTATATAAGAAATTATGCAAGTTTAAAGTTTGTATATCTTGTTACACGTTATTGCATGCTAAGAGAACAACAAGGTGCATATTGACTTTGTAGGTTTCAAACGATATATTTTTAGATAAAAAAATATTGTTATCAATTAAAACGACACCGTTTTATCATTTAAAGAGAAAAAAATATAAAACAACTACAGACACAATATTTTTTTTTGCCAAAAAGGAAAGGAATTAGAGACTGAAGGACCAAACACAGGTCATCCCAGTCCTAGAGCGTCCTTCCGGACGAGAACATGAAGCTCTGGATCTTGCAATAAATCTTCGTCGGCAGGGATACAGTAGGCCAGATGAGCGATCCTATCAGCAACTATATTGGATTCCCTGAAAATATGACGAATAGAAATCGAATTAAAAGAACTGACTAAATGAATAACATTAGTCACCAGCAAATCGATGACCCACGGACATTGCCAGATATAAAACAACTATAGACACAATTTTTTTTTTGCCAAAAAGGAAAGGAATTAGAGACTGAAGGACCAAACACAGGTCATCCCAGTCCTAGAGCGTCCTTCCGGACGAGAACATGAAGCTCTGGATCTTGCAATAAATCTTCGTCGGCAGGGATACAGTAGGCCAGATGAGCGATCCTATCAGCAACTATATTGGATTCCCTGAAAATATGACGAATAGAAATCGAATTAAAAGAACTGACTAAATGAATAACATTAGTCACCAGCAAATCGATGACCCACGGGCATTGCCAGATACCCAAATTGGCGTTGATGACCATCAAGTTATCACCTTCAATGAGAAGGTTTTCCACCCCAAGCTGTTTAGCTCTTAAAATTCCTTTGAGGAGGCCCAACGCTTCCGCAAAAACAATTGGGACACCCGGGCAAAGACCGGAACCGTAGCTAATTGGACTGGCGAGGTCGTTATGAATGATGAATCCGTAAGAAGCGTTACCACGGTTATCGAAAGAACTGTCAAAGTTTAGTTTTCAAGAATTTGGAGGCGGAGATTCCCAGAGTATGGATTTGCGAAGCTGTTTAGGGATGACTTTTCTGTCATAGTTCGGTTTTAGATTCATAGGAGGATTTTTCAAAACTTCATTCGAATCAGTGTTAAACAGTCGGGCTTGTGACCATGTTTGTTTAGTTATAAGCATGAAAACCTTTATATGATGTAAATCAATGTGGACATTATTGCCAAACACAGAGTTGTTCCTATGAAACCACATAGCCCACCAGGCGAAGGCCACATTTATCATGGCTTGAGGACCAATATTTGAGTGAATGTTGTTCAGAGCAACATTGTATATGTTAAACTCAAATTGACACAAATCGATAGTTGGCACATAGACGTTAAGAGCACAAAATAGTTTTTTAGTCGTGGGATAATCTATGAGGATATGCTGGGTTGATTCGTAAAGGCAAAATAGAAAACACAAGGCATAGGAACTGAGATATGAGAACGTTGTAAACGTTCTTTTGTGGGTAAACCATCCCGTGAGATTTTCCAGAGAAAGTGTCTAACTTTTGGTGGGACGTCAAGTTTCCAAATCCAAGGACATTTTAAAGACACCAGTTTGCTGCAGTTCGGTATGAGTGAAGTAGTTGATTTGGTTGTAAACCAGCCAGACGAGCTGGGACCCCAATACAAATGATCAGTAACCTGTGTGATAGGTAGATGGATGGTACTTAGGTGTGACTGATCACTGAGTTCGGTAGTAAATGTAAGAGGTCCTCCTGCAGGAGCTCCTTGTTCCAAGAACCATTTGGGAGAATAAACCGATCAGCCTTCCAAAGGAGCTGATCCTCAGAAGAAAGAGCAAGCGAAAAGTCTAGTAAACAAGAATCATAAGCCCATCTGTCATACCATAAACGGACAGTGTGGTCGTCCCCCACGCACCAGTGTAAACCAGAAGCAAACAACGGACGCAGAGGCAACAACTTTGCCCACTGCCAAGAGGAGGAACCACGATGAGAATAAGAAAACAGATCTGTTGTTTTAAGATATTTTTCAGAGATGACTTTGACCCAGACATTATGCGTTTCAGCTAAGATTTTCCACAGTAGTTTCATTTGAAGGGTTGTATTCATGGTTTCAGCCTTGTACAGACCAAGACCCTCATCCAATATGTCAGAGCATATTTTGTCCCAGCTAATAAGGGGCGTAAAGACAGCTTGTTTATTCCAAAAGAATGACCTGTATACCTTATCAAGCTCGATTAAAATTGATTTAGGTAGCATGAAGGATTGCATGATAAAAAGAGGTTGAGCTGCCAAGTTAGACTTAATAAGAACTTTCCTGCCTTCCGCAGATAGTGTGCACGCCTTCCATTTAGAAAGTTGTTTTTTAGACTTAAGAACCACTTCAGCAAAAGTGTCTTTGTTTACTTTCCCATTGATGACCGGGCAACCAAGATATTTTTCTATAGCAATCGTGTGATCGATGCTCAGACAAGACTTAAGAGTTGCAATGGTTGAATTTTTAACATTAGAAGAAGCATGGAAACAAGATTTATGATAGTTTATTTTCTGACCTGAAATCTGGCAGTAGCGAACCAAGGTGGTGGAAATTTATCTAGCCACTGAATCTGAAGCTTGGGAGAAAATGATGATATCATCTGCGAAAGCCAAGAAAAGGATCTTGACGCTAGTTTTTGAGAAGGATAAGCCCAGGTCCTTATGAGAGATTGCGTTTTTTTGTGGTGTACGTGCTAGGATCTCAGCAGATAGGATGAAGAGAAATGGTGACAAAGGATCACCTTGGCGCAGACCTCTTGTAGGAAAGAATTGATTAGTTAGCCCATCATTAACAAGCACATAGAAAGATACAGTCGAAATACATTCCGCAATTCAACCAACAAAAGTCGGATGGAAACCGAACCGGACGAGAATTCTGTACATAAAGGACCACTCTACATGGTCGTATGCTTTCTCTACATCAAGCTTGATGGCCAGTAAACCTGCCTTACCTTCTTCTTTCTAAAAGAGTGGAAAGCTTCATGAGCAATCAACATGTTATCCTGAACAGAACGACCTTTAGCATAAGCCTCCTGCAAGGGGTGCACTAAACGATCAACTATCGGAGCTAACCGAGTTGCAATTATTTTAGCAATAATTTTATACGTAGTTGAACATAGACTTATAGGTCTATAGTGATTAGCCAATGATGGTGAGTCAACTTTAGAGATCAGAGTGATGAACGTGTGGTTAGTTTGTTTTAACAGCTTGCCAGATCTGAATAAACTTTTCTCGCTTTTGTTACAGAAGGACCGACAACGCGCCAATATTTTTGATAAAAACCTGTTGGAAAGCCGTCCGGCCCCGGAGCCTTTTCAGGTGTGATAGAAAACACCGCTCTCCTAATTTATGCATTAGATACCGGAGCAATCAAAGCAATATTATCTGAAGCAGAAACATCCTCATGTATGACGTCTAAGTCTGACTCGATATTGTGATGATGGTGGTTAGATGAGGTGAATCGTCTAGAGAATTCACGTTCAAATTCTTGTTTAATCAACCCATTGTCTGACAGGTGTAATCCATCCGCAGTTGTTAGCATTTTTATGGCTTTCTTATTCCGTTTGATGGAGGCACTACGATGATAATAACCCGTATTTGTATCGAAAAGTTTTACGTGCTTAATTTTCGCTCGTTGTCTCCAGTAGGTACGTTGAAAGTCGAGTAGGCGTTCATGCTTATTGAGCAGTTGTAGTTGAATTCTATAGTTAGCAGAAGATCCATCGATAAGAAGGAGTTGTTGCAGCTGAAGCAAAGCAGCTTCTGAATCCTTAAGTTGTTTTAGAACATTGCCCGATGTTGCCTTGTGCCATTTTTGTGGCTAATACTTTTAGTAGTTTGGTTTTTTTGACTAATTTGAACATAAAAGACCCCTGGCAGTCTAGCCGCCAAGCTTGCTTGACCACATTGTCAAAATCCCTACGTTTAGTCCAGGCTAATTCGAATTTGAATGGGCGATTATTGAAAACAATAGACTGTCTAAAATCGAGTGATACGGGCCGTGGTCTGGAGACGTGAAAGGGTGATTAATAATAGACAACTTGTCGAATTGGATGAGCACATCATGATGAACAAGGCATCGGTCGAGCCTAGCGTAGCTATTATCCGGACCACCCTTTCTTTTACGCCATGTGAATGCGCCTCTAGAAGAAGGAAGCGAACAAAGGTTAAGGTTCTTAATAACCAAGTTAAGCCGGGTGAAATGGCTAGGAAGAGGTTCTGAACCACCAAACTTTTCTGATGGGTGATTGATATCATTCAAGTCACCTATAATGCAAATGGGTAAGGTGAGAGGCGATGTGTACTTGTAGATGAGCTGCCAGAATGCGTCCTTGTCCCTATTATCAGGGGGAACATAATGAGGAGGACCGCTATGGACCTTGATTTGATTGGATCGTAATAATTGAAGTGAATAAAACGATATTGAAATGAATAAAATGAGTCGAAACGAAGACATGGTCAATAGAGCCCTCAACCATTGGAAGGTCTTTCCAAATGAAACATAGCCCCCACCCCCCCTCCCCCGAAACCTGTAGCCGGAGCAAATGAAGGACATTAGATTTTGTTTCAATTAAGACAAAAGCATTGAAATAATGAGATTTGGATAGCGTATCAACTGAGATCCACAAATTACGGCGTCGAACCTCGACAATTCCAAGAGCAAAGATTCATAAAAAAACAATCACCGTTGAAGATCTTGGTAGTAAATATAAAGCAGGTGGTGATGAAAGTATATAATAAGACTCAATAGTAGTCCATGAACGTGCTAAACCAAATAGCATATATAGGAAAATAGTATGAGGACTAAACTTGTTATGACGAACGTAAGTGGAGCTGCCTACAGAAGACATAATTTGAGCAGGTTGATTTATCCAAAAATGCAGAATAATGGATGGACAATACAATACAAAAAACCCATTACAGAGCCGAAACCATGAAATTCCCTTGTTCATGGGTAAGTTCTTAGCAAGTTTAGCAACACAGTATAAGGATAAGCACATCAGGTCAGAATTTTTAAAGTAAAAATTACAAGGGAGGTGATCCCAAAATTGCATTTGATTGCCATGTTGTGGCTGAAGGATGTTGTATGTATAGTAACAAGTTGATGTTAGGGTGATCGACACCGAAAGCAAGCAAATTTGGGGACAAACCACCATAAGTTCAGTTTGAGAAAGTAATAACCTGCATGCACAATTTTAAATGAAAACATCCCCATTTTAAAAAAAAATATTGTGTTTTGTACAAAAAAAAAAATGTATGTTTAAACTAAAATATTATCGTTTAATCTAAAATATCATAGTTTTGGTTCGTTAACATACTATAAAAAAAATCTATCGAAGAGTGAATCAACAATTTGTATAAAACTTCGCCCCCCCCTCGATAAATTTCTGGCTCCGTCCCTGGTCAGCAGTCAATAGTGAGCTTACCATCACCACAACAAACCAACAGTGTCTTTCCTTGGCTCAAGTTTTTCTTTGCAAAATTTACGGAAGAAGGGAGGTTGCTTAGCAAGGAGAACCTGTCCAGCTTCGAGTTCTGTTCCAGGAAAAGGAAAAAAAAAAGTAAAACTTGATGAGCGATGCAATCGTATCAATCAAAGATTCATGAAACGTCAGAAAACATAATCTATACAAACCATGATGGGTAGGTGCAAATATTGGTAAGAAGTCTCAACATCAATCGGACTTTTGTCACGGTTCAATATGCAATCAAACTGAGGCGCAGTAGTAGCTGCTAAGAAAATAATTTTTTTTTTAAAAATGTATGACCTCAAACAATTTTAATCATTGATCTGATCAATCCCCAACGTTTAATGAAATCTCAGTACCTCATGCTCGGGATGCAGAATATAGGAGGATTTGACATTTATGCATAAATAGCTCACCTACTTCTGTTGATCCTACTGCAATATTTGTTGATCCCAGCCACTACATCATAGTATCAAACCATCATCATTAGAAGAAATTCCTTCAATGTTGAGGTGTGAAAGCTCGGAAGCTAGAGAAAGTTCCTCATCTAAAGAAGGATGCCCGTTGGTTTCGCGAGGGTATGAAGGCTTGATAGTGATCTAAGGAGCATTCTCTTCTCACACCTCAGAAGCTAGAGAAAGTTCCTCATCTAAACAAGGATGCCCGTTGGTTTCGCGAGGGTGTGAAGGCTTGATAGTGATCTGAGGAGCATTCTTTTCCCTCTGAGCACGATAAACTCTATCCTTCTCAACGAGTTCAACAACCTTCTGTTTACACAAACCAAGGCCCACATTTATAAGATCATACGCATGCTTCCAGAAAAGGGTCGATGTTAAGCCCTTTGACCAGGTTTCCTCGTCATCTCCAACACCGGGGATATAACTCCAGCTAAACTCGGAACTTGTCCTTTGCTGATAAACACCCCCACTGGAGGAGGAAGCCGAAACAAGAATGACCGGGGTGAAGTCCTAAGAATCATGATCAGGAACTTCATTCAACCAAATAACTGATTGCAATGAAATCCACAAGGGGCGGACAGGCTTTCTCGATCAGGGAGTCTGAAAGAGAAGCAATATCAGCGTCACTTGCTTCTAGATTTCTTGTCCATTCTTCAAGGCGATCTTTGATGGAAGATTTTTCTGTCTCGGAGATCCAGAGAGGTAGGTGCAAGGAACAATCCCACTGTTGTGAAGTGCCTTCTGTGTGTTCAGCTGCTGCATTGTAGGATGTATTTGAACCCTGTTAAATTGTGTCAATAACAGTGAAAGTGGGCGAATTTGTCCGTGATCAGCAGAATTTATCATAAACTACTTAGAGAGACAAAAAATTTAGGGAACTAAGAGCATAATCATAAATCTCCCTATTTATGAAGACAAATTTTAATGAACCACACCAACAAAACCATTTAGAATGATAAAAAAACGTTCAAGGTAGAAACATTTCTAGAAGGATGTAACATAGTTACATGGTATGACATTCAATTCAAAATGGGGTACGGATACACTACCTCTAACAGATTGGATACGATGAGGTATTTTTCTTTTCATTTTTTCAAATGAAAATGTTTAAAAATCAAATACAATAACACAAGTTGAATGTTTCTCACCTATAAAATTGATAGCAAAATATCTAAATCTCTAGAAAAAAAAAAGTAAAAAAGATGTACTATACCAAACTATTTGATCTTTTCACATCTAGAATCATCCAACTGAAGCATCAAAATATATGGGACAATATCCCACTTTCTACAATTACATTGTGTTGTGGGAAAAATGTCAACATCAGCCCGTTTAGCATTGAGTTTGTTTCTCTTGACATTGAGAATGTAGGAGTGTGTGTGTGCTATACTCTCTTTTTGCTGAAGAACTACTGATGGTTTGTGACAACTCTTTCATTGGAATCTCTCTACTTATGTCCCGAGTATCCCTTCTTTATTTTGGAATCTAGTAGCTGTCTCATCAACTCCATCTTTTCACTTTCATTTTCGTCAATCTTATCAAAGATTTGTAAAACTCTTACAATCACTTCTCTATCTTGATTAGGAGCACCCCTCGATACCAACATCATTCAAAGAGTTTACATCATAATAAAAAGGGATTAAAGACAAATCCTAGAGTATACATTGGAATGTTCATTTTCAACCATCTAATTTACCCATATTTTTTCCATTATGGGATACAGATCTGTTATTTTTAAGCTTATTACTCCTTATTACGTATTATCTGATGCGGATCAAGATGGCCTTTTGTGGGTCAAACAATGATCTTGATCCAGGCGAGCTCTCAAGAACGATTCGAGGGTCATTGATGGCAAAGAATGTCTTCCTCAAGAGAAAGAAGAAGGCACCACCATGGATTGAAGAAAAGATATTTTATTTATTTAATTATTATTAGTTTTTATATTCTTTCCATATTTAGTAACTCCTATGTTAGTTGGAGCTATTTATGGAATGTCTTATTTTTAGTAATACTTAGTTAGGTGAATAAAAGGGAAAAGGAAAAGTTTATCTCTTCTAGATATTTTCCTTATCCACTAAGTAGGAATATTTATCTAGGATTATTATTAGGATTTAATATTTATTTATCTAAGCCAAAACTCTATCTTTTGCAAAGATAGAATTGGTATAGTTCCCTATTTAAACTCTTTTATTTGCATTGATTTAATTAGATTGGAATTATAATTGAGGAACCCTTTTAAGGATTAAAAGGTTCCCTCGATTCCCAATCCAAAAGCCTTCGCAATCAATTTATGTTCTTGCTCATCCGATACCAAATCAAGATCTAAACACAATCACAAACCACACACAAAGGAGAAACCCATCCTGAGAAACCGTCGCTGCATCAGAGAAGCTGTCGCTGAGTCTGCCCAGAATCGTCGCAACTGTCCGGGCTGCCCCGCGGCTTCCTTGGCCGCCCCGCGGCCATCCCAGCGACCGTCGCTGCACACTTCCAGCTTCCGCCGCTGTTGCCCTTTTTACTTAGTTTTATTTACTTGTTTTTCTTTTCTTTCACAATAGTTTCAAGTCTTTATTGTAATTGATTGTAAACATCAAGGATATCAAGAATATTGCAAGATCGGGCCATCAACAGTTTGGGGTTCTTGATCTCGAGCCCACAGGCGAAGGATCGGGGATACCAAACGTATCAAGTGGGTATCAGAGCCCAGCCTTGCCTAATCGCGCCGCTTATAGAGCTAGTGTTGAAGAGACAAAGGAGCTGCAACGCCAAGTCACAGAATTGATGGATAAGGGCTTCGTGCGAGAAAGCCTGTCCCCCTGTGCCGTGCCTGTCATTTTGGTTCCAAAGAAGGATGGCTCCTGGCGCATGTGTGTTGATTGTCGCGCAATCAACCAAATAACGGTTAAGTATCGCCACCCTATTCCTCGTTTAGATGATATGCTTGATGAACTTCATGGTGCTTGTATCTTTTCTAAAATTGACCTTAGAAGTGGATATCATCAAATTAGGATGAAACAGGGTGATGAATGGAAAACGACTTTTAAAACTAAGTATGGTTTATATGAATGGTTAGTAATGCCTTTTGGATTAACAAATGCACCTTCTACTTTTATGAGGCTTATGAACCATGTGCTTAGGAGACACTTAGGAAAATTTGTCGTTGTCTATTTTGACGATATCTTAATCTACAGTAAGAATATTCATGATCACTTAAGTCACTTAAAATTGGTTTTTGATTGTCTTAGGAAAGAAAAATTATATGCCAATTTAAAGAAGTGTTCTTTTGCATCCGAGTCTACCATTTTCCTTGGTTTTGTAGTGGCTGCATCTGGATTGAAGGTGGATGAGGAGAAGATTCGTGCTATTCAGGAGTGGGCTCATCCGCATACACCCAGAGCATCACTACAAAATTTGGAGAACTGGACATCTGGAAGAGAGGCATAGAGACTTAGATGGGTCAAATCGCAGCACAGATTCCGCGACCATCCGGACAACTCCCTGGGCAAACAGAACCAAATCCTAAAGGGAAGAGCGGACACGTCGCAACTATCAAACTCAGAAGTGGGCACCAATTACACGAGCCAGAGGTCAGGAAGCACCAAGACACAGCAGAGCAGCAACTCGACAACGAGCAGCATCAACTCGATCTCGACCAACCTTTGGTCGATATCGACGAAAAACTCCTCGACACATAGGAAAAGCCGAGCTCAGACTCCACTGCTCAGCCCAGCAACTCGAGATCGACAACCCTACTCGATATTGAGGAAGGTCAAGTAGATATCAACAAGAACCTGGCCGATGTCGACGACTCTGCAACACCTCCGATGTCTGATCTGGCTCCAAAGCAGAAAAAGACATTGCCTTTCCCTTCCAAAGCGCTGAAAGATCCCACTGCAGGTAGGTTTAACCGTTTTGTTAATATGCTGCAAGAACTGAATGTCTCTATTCTTTTTACAGAAGCCCTGCAAGAGATGCCTGGATATGTCAAATTTCTAAAGGAAATCCTGAGCAAGAAGCGATCCATCTCAGAGATCGCCGGTGAATGCAAAGTGCTCCACTCCCCTGAAAAGAGACCTGACCCTGGTAAGTTTTCTATTACTGTGGGATTTGGACAATATAAATATGAGTCTCTGTGTGATTTAGGAGCAAGTGTGAGCATCATGCCCTTATCAATCTGGCGGAAGGTAAAGATAGGATGCATAGAGCCTGTGGGTGCTAAGCTATACATGGCAAACAATACAGTGGTCATCCCTACAGGTATAGTTGAGAATGTCCCTGTCCAGGTTGGTAAATTCTTTGTTCCAGCAGATTTCCTTATTATAGACTGTGCTGAAGATCCTACTAGCCCTATTATTCTTGGTAGACCATTCTTAGCTCCTGCAGATGCCAAGATTAGTGTCAAACAGCGATCGCTCACCTTCACCATAGGCGAAGAGGTCTTAGATTTCTCCTTTGGCCCTGCAGAGGAGGAAATTTCATGGCTGGAGGTGAAGAGCATCAGCAACCACGGGACCAAGCAAACAACGGAGGAAGACACCAGGAGACAACTCAAGATCGATAAGGACTACTCGATCTCGACTAAGGTGCTACTCGATCTCGACCAAACTTCATCGATATCGACTTCCTCTGCTGAACACCAGACTTGCTAGGAACCTAAGTATGGGGTCCCTGTACTCGATATCGACCAGACCTACCCGATATCGACTAACCCCAAGCCCGAAGATTTCTATTTTGGGCCCGAAAAGGTAAGTTCAGGTATGAGCTCCATCCCTCCTCAGTCCATTAAGAAATTTATAAATAATTCAAGGGGAGGTAAGGCCCCATGGCGAGAGAATCTGCGGAAGCTGCGAGCTGGAAAGAAAAAGAAGGGAGCCAAGGGAGACTATGCAAGCAACCACCTGTCAGCTGAGCTTGCATACTACCATCAGGACCTAGATGATCCAGGAGAAGGGCCAAGCACAAGCGGGCCCCACATTAATGGTCCTTGAGCGTAAACGAAGAAGTCGGCCTAGCGACTCTAAAATCTAGAGCATGTATATAAAACTCTTTATGAATTTTGGGACTTTAGAACTTTTTTTATTTTTGTTTTGGTTTTTGTTTTTGGTTTTTTGTTTTGTTTAGGATACTTCATGTGGAAAGTGTTGATTTTGTGTGCAATCTAAGACTTTTAGGTCGGCCAGCATACAAGAATCGCAAAAGGTGGAATAAGAAGTCCCTGAAAAAACAGTCAGAATCGACGAAGGCCAAGTCGACAACGACAAAGAGGAGCAACCCAGAAACTCCTCGATATCGAGTAGGCCAACTCGATATCGACTAAGCCAGATGTATCTCCTTGACTTCAGAATCCACTGGACGCAGACACCTTCCTCGATATCGAGTACTGTACTCGATATCGACAAGAAATGTTACTCGACATGCCTGTTTTGCCTTCCTCGATGTGTTATCCGATGAGTTCCTTCCTTTACTCTTGTTTTTATTTAATTTTATACAGTGGGGACACCGTATATTTTAAGTATGGGGTGGGGGAAGGGCTCATTATCATTATTATATGTTTTAGTCTTGCTTTTGGTTTTACATGGTAAAATTTTATTTTTTATGCATTCATGTTTAAGTTTTATGCATTTTAGTCTTTTGTCATGCTTTAGTCTTGTTCTTAGTCTTTTTAGTTACATAAAAAATATATAAAAAAAATTAAAAAAAAATGTCGAAAAAAAAATGCATGTTTAAATTTTTGCATTGTCTTAGTTTTTATACCCTAACTTAGATGTCCTATGATGATAAATAATGACTGACTTGATCATGTAAATCCTATGGCGTGTTTGGAAGGTTTAGCCTAAGTCCCCGAAATTGGTTTTATCTAGATTGAGAACTTGTGATGAAATTGAGCACGTATGATCCTAAGCTAAAGGTTGAAATCCAACAAAAATTGTCCCAGTGAGAATTTTGGCCTCATAGGGAGAACATTAAAAATCCCTCTGCTTTCTTGAGTGTATTTACTCTTCCTACGCATCTCTAAATGTTGTGATAGTTATTCAAAACCAATGCATTTATATGTTTATGTGAATGAGAGTGAAATGATGGAGGCACCTTTTAAGCCAATTTTATCCTCTCTTTACCTGCCCTGCATTATCCCTGCTTGAAACCAGAACATTTGCCTGAGACTTTTATTATAAACTCCACAAAATTATCCTTAGCCAAATTGAGCCTGACCCCCATTTGGGAATTAAGACTTAGAGTTGGTTGAAATAATGGTTTGTGGAAAGAATGAGCTTGTGTTTAATTTCAAGTGAGGAGGATTTTTTGAACTTATTAAGATATGAGTTGGTTTTATATTTTTATCTTGCTATGCATACTATGTAAAAGGATTTTTTGGCTCACCCTATAAATGCACTAGTTATTTTCGTTCAAAAAAAATCGAAAAAAGAAGAAGAAAAGTTTATAAATAAAGTGCATGAGCCAAATTTACCTTATTTCTTTCATTTTCGCAAGATGCATACTTTGGAGAAGGTTAAGGAAGTTTGAAAGGTTACATACTTCATTGAGATAAGTTGGAGAGTTTGGTTGTTCCATATGATTGAGAGTTATGGTTTGGTTGAGTTGTGTTGGAGATTTAGGAGTTTTGATTCCTGAATTTTATTAAGCACCACATGGCCAAATAATTCCATACCCTTTTATTTCTTACCAAGCCCCATTACAACCCCGCCGAATGGAATCTTCTTTGAAGACTTCTATTGAGCGAAGTCCTCCTGATAATTCTTGTTGCATTTACATAATTGGTTGCGAATTGGATTTATATTTAAATTGCAATATTTATAAGATTGTATATGGAATTGAGTTGAGAGTTGATCTACATAGCCTAAACACATTGAGAGTTGCGTGTAAACACTTTACCTTGTGAGGTTGGATGTATACTGCCTATGCCTATGAATCGCTCATATATGTGTGATGACGTTAAATTCACTTGTCTTACATTGCCACTACTTGAGATGTTGCTTTTGACAAAAGGCAAAGACTTGAAGGATGTGTTGTAGGTCTTGGTTATTGTTTGGTTATTGCTTGAGGACAAGCAAGTTTAAGTATGGGGTGATTTGATGTCACTAGAGTAGCCATGTTTTTATGCACAGTTTAGCTTCATATTCTATACACTTTGCATATTTCGGGTTGGGAATATGTCCAATTTATGTAATATGTGCTTATTTGCAAGAAATGGAGATCTACATAAATTTTGGTTTAATATTGCAGAATATGGAGCCATTTCGAGAGAAAACCAAGAAGTAAAGACGGGAGCTCAAAGCTACTCGATATCGACAAAGTTTAGTCGATATCGACAAACCATGTCTACATGTCTAGGCACATCACTGATCGAGGAGCACATGTCGAGGAACTGAGGAACAGAACAACCCGACTCCAGCACTTTCCTCGATATCGAGTTAATTTTCTCGATATCGACAAAGACTGAAGACCATGCCCGGTGTCGAGGAGAGCCTGATCGAGTATGTCGCGGAGAAGCTACTAGACTTGACCAGACACCCGGACGCTGAGCAACACCTTCCTCGATATCGAGGAAACTCCTCGATATCGACAAACCCTGAGCATCTGTCCGAGCAAGGTCGAAGAAAGCTGCTCGACCAAGCCGATCC
The DNA here is from genome assembly GCA_963922045.1 of Persicaria maculosa. Taxonomy (NCBI): domain Eukaryota; kingdom Viridiplantae; phylum Streptophyta; class Magnoliopsida; order Caryophyllales; family Polygonaceae; genus Persicaria; species Persicaria maculosa. The sequence continues at coordinate 31,364,310 of OY998251.1, read as the reverse complement.
AGCCAAGTGGATGAAGACAACGTACTGGATATCGAGGAAACTTCTCGATATCGACAACACCCACATCACAGATCCGAGCCAGTCCGAGGAAGAGCTAGTCGACATGCCGAGCCAAGCTGAAGTCGACGTCCATGTTACTCGAGATCGAGGAAAGATCTCCGGAAGTCGCGTACGCGGTTTGAGCTATCCTACTCGGATTGGGATTTCTTGGGGCCGAAGATTGCCGAGTTCTATCCAATTCTATCAAGATCCATCATGGAGGAAAAGATTTATCCACTTAAAGATATTTTAGGATTTTAGATATAATTTCCCTTTTTAGATTTATTTATGTTACTCCATTTATTTATTTTTAAAGCTTTTAGATATAGATTTAGATAGAGATAGAGATATTCTATCCTTGAATAGCAAGGAGTAGAAGGCTATAAATAAAGCCCATGGGGCTGATTTTAGGGATCATCCAATTCACCATCTAGAGAAGTAGTTCACAGAGAAATTTTAGGAGTTCAAGGGTTTTAGGGTTTTGGCATTCAACGAAAGTTGGATTGCCAGGATTGTAAAGGCTTTGAATTTAGTTTAATGCAAATTTCTTTTCATAAATCAATGTCTGAGGTTGCGATGAAGCGCGAGTAGTCTACCCACTTCTAGGGTTGGGGCGAGCCCGACGATAGCCAGGCTTGTTTGAGATAAAAATCCGACTTTTATCATGTTTTGAGCATCTACTACCTGTTATGTGTTTATTACCCATCTAATGGAGGTCCATGCTAACAACTTGGATTGTAAACATAAAATCGGTAGATACAATTAGGGTTTCTTGAAAGAGTTGTCTAATTGTTGGAAAAGGCGAGAGCTTGGTCCTTCTATGCAATTTACATGATTGTCTGTTTTATTCTTGCTTTATGCATGCTTGGTTATTGTTGTCGCAAACCCCAATCTTGGAAGTCTTTCACATACAATTTATTTCGAATCCTGCAAGTCTTGTTCTTTAATTTTATTTCGATTTAAGTTTTCTGTCCTCCTCGATATCGACAAGTTTAGTCGATATCGACTACTAATCTTCGGTCGACGAGACTGCTGTTGCTTTTGTGCATGACTCCAGGAACCCGAGATCGACGAAGAGCTTCCTCGATATCGAGGAGAGTTACTCGATATCGACTAGAACCTGTGACTGCTGCTGCACTGTGTTCGACTTATCCGATCTTCTGTCGATTAACCCTAGTCGAGATCGACAACCTGTGGTCGACTTCTGTCCGTGAGATTTCTCCGCTGCCTAGGATCCGCTGACACGCTTCCTCGTGGATTGATCCTGACTTCCCACTACTGCATCGGAAGGAAGTCTTGTAATCATTTGCAAGGGACGGAATCTGGTTTGCTGTGATTATTTATATTTAATTTTGCATACTCGATTTCCTCTTACAACAGTGATCCTTGTTTGTGTTATTGAAGCGAAAGTGATCTTAATACAACTTGGGTTAATTATGTGAAAAGGGTTAGTAACAATTAGGGTTTATGCAAAAGCCTATATATTCCTATTTGTTAATAACGAAAGTTATTTGATGAAAATCATGATCTTTTATGCCTTTATGTATTATTCTGCATGGTTATCGTTGTGGTGTTGAAACCCTGATCTTGGAAGTATTTTAGTTTATTGAATTTATTTCGTCAAAATTCGTATTCTGTGTTCGAAAAGTTGCACTTTTATGTTTCTGAGTTTGTCGATTTCGAGGAGTGGCTTGTCGACATCGAGTAGTTTTACTCGACATCGAGGAGACTTTTGCTGAGATCGATTTTCAGTGTTTGATTTTCATTTCTGTTCGTCGATATTGTACTAGATATCGACTAACTGTTGTCGATATCGAGTAGTTTCTGTTGCTCTGCTTTATTTTCTGCTTTTATTTGTTATTTCTGTCTTTTGGTTTGCTTTTCTGTTTGTGAGATTTACAGCTACCTGAGATCCGCTGACACGCTTCCTCGAGGATCGATCATGACTTCCCACTGCTACATCGGGGGGAAGTCTTGTAATTATTTGCGTGGGCACGAATTTGGTTTGATCTATTTTATTATATTTTAAACTCGATTTCCTCCTTACAACAAATTGGTGCCGTTGCCGGGGAAGCGATCATTCGCGCCTTAGGTAGTTAAATCTCATGTTTGCTTTGATTTACTTCGCAGGTGTATGCGCCGTTCTGGTCAACCACTTGAGTTTGACGGCTTAGACGAACCGGAACTCCCTATACACGTCCACGCTAAATTAAAAAGAGCCATTGCGGCCGCAGAAACACAGGAACAGCTGATACAGATGCTTCAGAGGGAACTAGCCGCCAAAGATACTGCTCTCACCACTGATAGAGCAGGCAGGGAATAGGAAGCTGAGCGAAGGAGGCAAGCAGAAGCTGAGCTTGCCCAGTACCCTACCACTGCAGAGGATTACATGCACCCGACTCTCGTCGTGCCTGAATCGGCCATTCTAATCCCTCAAAATAATTTTGAAATTCGCACTCACTTCCTTACTGAACTTAAAAATAATGCTTTTTATGGAAGATTTAATGAATGCCCTCTTGAACATATTACCAATTTTTCTGACATGTGCCGTACTCTGGCTGAAGGTAATACTCTGGAATATGTCAAGATGAAGGCTTTCTGATGGTCTCTCGTTGGTCCCGCATTGAAGTGGCTGGAAGGACTAAAACCACGATCCTTCACGACATTGGCTCAAGTAGAGCAGGAATTTCTCAACAAATTCTTTCCTCCTGCCAAGACAGCACTCCTCTACCAGAAGATTACAGCTTTCAAACAGAAGCCTGGGGAGCCGCTGGCAAAAGCATGGGAACGACATAAGGAACTACTGCGATCTTGCCCTACTCATGGACAACCACCCTATGTCATTCAGGAGATCTTCTTCAATTCTCTTGACCAGACCACTAAGGATAGGATCAATCAGTATACTCGATATGAATATCTGACGATGCCACCAACTAACGCATGGGGTGTACTCGACAAGCTCACCAACTACGATAACAAGTATGGGGCTACTACAAACTATGATGAGAGCTCTTATGCCAGGCCAGCCCCATCCATGCCCCTCTATGAGCCCTCTAAAGAGATTGATCCAGATGTCAAGAGCAGTACTATAGAGATCAGAATCGCAAGCTCCTCAAACAAGTAAAGTATTTTTCTCTCAACCAGCCTTGCATTGAATGCGGATCACAGCGGTACACCACTACTAAGTTCCCACACACAAAGCAGGTCAGGCTGGCAGAACACCACGAAGAGGTAGCTTAAGCAGGGGGTCCCAATCGCTACATGGGGGACCAAAGGTTTCAGCAACCACAATGGAACCAAGGTGCCCCTAGGAACCCCCCGCCATACAGAGCTCCAGGACATCTGGAAAGGGACCAAAAGAGGGATGACCTACAGACCATCCTAGAGGAAATGCGGAGGAACCATTTAGACACCAAGCAGTCCTTCAACTCAGTCTACACTCAGATACAAGGTGTCAACTCTAGGCTTGGGGAGATTGATATATGGCGGAAATCAATGGAGACACATATTGGCCAGCTAGCAGCAAGCGTCCCCAGACAGTCTGGTATGCTCCCTGGATCTTCTGAGCCCAATCCAAAGGGGAAGACAGGACACATCGCAGCCGTAAAAATCAGGAGCGGGCACCAACTACGCGAACCAGAGGCCGGAAAGCGGCAGGACAGAGCTGAACAACAACTCGATATCGACGAGCAACAAGTCGATGTCGACCAAACTCTTGTCAATATCGAGGAAGGCCAACTCGATGTCGAGGACAAATTGGACCACCCTTCGTCTGCACAGCACATCAACTCGACATCGAGGAAAGTAGTCGATATCGAGGAGAATCCTGTCGATGTCGAGGAGAACCAAGTCGACGTCGAGAAAGCTGCAACACCTCCGACATCTGTTCTGGCTCCGAACCAGAAAAAGAAGCTGCCTTTCCCAACAAAATCTCCAAAGGGCCCAGTAGAGAAGAAGTTTCAGCGCTTCATCAAGATGCTTCAGAGGCTCAATGTCACCATACCCTTCACAGAAGCTCTTAATGAAATGCCATCATACATCAATTCCACAAGGAGATTCCAAGAAAGAAGCGGTCAATGGCTGAGATTACAGAGGAGTGCAGCCATATGGACATACTTGAGAAAAGGCCATATCCAGGTAAGTTTGCTATAACCATTGGATTTGATCAATATAAATTTAATGCATTATGTGATCTTGGAGCTAGTGTGAGTATAATGGCTTTAACAATATGGTCCAAGATTAGGATAGGTGCCCTAGAGCCTGTGGATACCAAGCTTTATATGGCAAACAACACAGTGGTCATCCCAACAGGCATGGTGGACAATGTGCCAGTGCAAGTAGGTAAGTTCTTTGTCCCTGCTGCTTTTCTATTTATTGATATGGCGGAGGACCCTGCTTGTCCAATTATTCTAGGAAGGCCCTTCTTGGCGACGGTGGATGCCAACATAAGCGTAAAGAAGGGAGTACTCACTTTCAACATCAGCGATGAGGTAATTGAGTATTCTTTTAATAAAACTGGAAGACAAACAGTTCACATGGAAGAGATAAAGTCTATATCAGCTGGTTACATTACATGCGGGGAACCTAAGGTAAGAAATATGAGTCCTGAAGAGCTGGAAAAGAGGGATATGGAGGCCCAGGTGGAGAAGATCATGGCCATCCTGAACGACGACAAAGATGATCTACTCGACATCGATCAAGGTAAGTCGACGTCAACTAACTATTTTTCGGATGCCTTAACAGGATGCAAGTATGGGGTCGAAGTCACCCAGAATTCCTCGACATCGAGGAATTTGGTCGACATCGACCAAAAGCAGAACCCTCCACCAGCAGCAGCTTCGTCAAGGAGCCAACCCGAAGCCGAGAATTCCTCGACATCGACCAACTTGGTGGACATCGAGCAAAAATCTCCATCCTCGACTTCTCCTCCCTCGAAGAGCAACCCACTGGAAGCTGAGAATTCCTCGATGTCGAGGAGATTAGTCGATATCGACCAAAAATCTCTTCCCTCGACTTCGCCTTCCTCGACGCTGATTCCACCAGACGAGCTGAACTCCTCGATCTCGACCAAATTGGTCGATGTCGACCAAGTACTGCCTTCCTCGACTTCGCCCTCCTCGAGCAGCAGCCCACCAGAAGTAGAAAACTCCTCGATATCGAGTACCCTTACTCGAAATCGACCAAAATCAGAGGTCCCCGAATCCGATTCTACAAAGGTAAGCCAAGGTATGGATCTTTCCTCTCCTATTTCCATTAAAGATTTATCTATACATGGGAGAGGTTTGCCTTGGTATGTGCGATTATGTAGGATTTCCAATGATGAGCCCAAGGAGTATGAAGTTGGAGATAAGCTCTATGTTTCCAAATCAAAGGATCATTGGTTTCCCAACAAATTCAACAAGAAGAAGATGGGGCCCTTCGTGGTAAACAAGATCCATTCTGGATGACTGCAGCTGATGGACAAGAATGGAGTCATATTTGAAGCCCAAGCTACATGGGCTCTGCAAATGCCACCTTGAGCTTAATGGAGAAAGTCGGCCTAGCGACTATAAAATCTAGAGCTTGTAAATAGACATTTATTTTTGGGACTTTTAGACATTGTTGCTTTTGTTTGTTTTTGGTTTTGAACTTTTAGTTTTTCTATTGTGGGTATTTCTCTTCTACATTTTTCAGATCCATGGGGATAGAAGCAAGCTAAATTCGGACTAGGCCCAGCAGCATTTTCCCTCGATATTTTGAAGCCCTGCACACCTGTCTAGTGAGTTTCTTTCTTTACCCTTATTTTTTATACAGTGAGGACACTGTAATGTTTAAGTATGGGGTGGGGGAAGGGCTTACTTTGTGCATATTTGATATATTTGACATTTGGTGTGCATGTTTAAAGTTTAATTCTTGAATTGCTTATATATGGCTATTTTGGAATTCATTATTGATTTATGCGCTTATATGCATGTTTTCCAAAGTTTTAAAAAAATGACCCCCATTTAATTTTTTTTGATAAATGTCATGGAAGCTTATATTGAACTCGACGATGCAAAATTTGATTCATTTAGAGATATAACATGAAATTGCCTAGTAAAGGGAAGTCACAATGAAGTGCATATTTTCTTGAAAACCATGAAGGGAGGTAAAATTTGATGTTGCTTTTGACATGTTGCATGATAAAAGGATGGAGGACTTTATATTTCCATATAATGCTCATTGTTTATAATCCTAGCCTTACCTATGCTTATGCATCACAAAAAGCCATATTGAGCCTTATTTCATATTTTACTCCACATGTTCTAAACATTGCCCATTCTTTACCTTATTTCCTATCCGGGGATTATGTTGAGAATGATGTTACATTATGGAGATGTTATATGGTGATTGTGTTGTTGTTGTCATTATTGGAGTTTGGTAGGAAATTGTTTGAAATATATGGAAAATTTAATGAGTGAAAGAAAATCCGATCACCTAAGAAGATAAAGGTAGATCGACCCTGCTCGCTGAGATAATAGTTTGGTGAGATGGGACACAAAGGTGAGGAGTCCAAAGCACTAAGTATCCGGGGTCATTCATGACACCCATGTTTGCGACTCGCGAGAAGGAAGTGCTAAGGTTAGAGAGGTAAAAGCATTATTATTGAAAAAAGCATTGAGCGAATGAGCGAAAGGTGAGAATTAAAGGAAGAAGGAATGTGGTATGAAAATTTGGAAAGTACTCCATTTCCCCGGATTATTAGCACCACATTGCTAAAAATTGCCCACCTTTAGCCTTTTACCGATCTACTCCTTATTGAGCTTAAATTAAAGTCCTCTTGATTACTGTTGCTTTGTCACATGAATTGTTTTGCATAACCCTCCTTTTGTGAGTAGATGTTGCTTTTATTGCACATGCATTGATTTGTGACACTAGTACCTTTTCGAGGATGGTAATTAATTGCAGGGACATATGAGAATGAATCTAATATGTTGAGAGTTATGATTTCTTCCCCTGTATGACAAATAAAAGTATTGCTTGAGGCCGGACAAGCAAGCTTAAGTATGAGGTGTTTGTTGTGAGCCTAATTTGCCATGATTTATAGTTACTTTTATATCGATTTCTACATGCATTTGATGCATTTGGGCTAGAATAATACATAATTTGTGTAGTTTACACTTGTTTGCAATATATGGAGGTCTACACAAGTTTTTGTTATATTTCACAGAAATCGGACGCACTTTGGAGCTTAAAGGAAACTCATGGAGAAGCTAAGAATGGTGCAGCTGTAGAAAAGGCCATTTTTCACCATTCTTCGTTCTGAATCCAGCTTTGATGTCTTCATGAGAGTTGTAGCCCTCAAAAAGAGCTTTCCAACGCATGGTCATATGCGTCAATCCGACGAAATAGGACTCGGGAAAGTGCGTTTCAAGAACAGAGCAGAAAGCTGAGAGATTTACTCGATATCGAGGAATATTAGTCGATATCGAAGAAGCCCAAATCGAGCTGAGCACAAGCCATCGACAAGTGAAGCTGGGAGCTGAAGATGTTCGTCGATATCGAGGAAGTTACTCGATGTCGAGGAAAGCCCAAGTCGATGTGCCGTCCAGAAGCTGATCGAGACGCTGAGAAGAGGAGCAAGACAACTCGAGTGACGTGTTTACTCGATGTCGAGGAAATTCCTCGATATCGAGGAAACCGAAAGCACATGTCCGAGCCAAGTCGAAGAGAGGTTACTCAAGAGAGCTAGGCCAGGCAAGTCGACAACCGAAGTTACTCGATGTCGAGTAAATTACTCGATATCGAGGAAAAATGCTCTGGGCTGCGTGACGCTGTTGGGCTGTCCGAGTCGAGTTGGGTTGTTGAGATCCGAATCTATCCAAGTCTATCAAGTTTTATCAAGGATTTATCCAAGAAGATAGATATATCTACCACGTGGAGATATTTTAGATATTTAATTATTTCCCTTTAGAATTAATGTTTTATCTTTATTTAATTCTATCTTTAGAATATTAGATATACTTTCCTTCCTTGATTAGCAAGGATTGGAAGCCTATAAATAAAGCCCTAGGGGCTGGATTTTAGTAATTGAATTTCAGAGAGAACACAAGTAGAGAGAGAAGGAGAAGAGATTGTAAGTTTGGTTGAGTTTATTAATGCAAGTTAGTTCTTTTTCATCAAAGATGTCTGCAATTGCAATGAAGAGCGAGTAGTGCACCCACTTTTAGGGTCGGAGTGAGCCCGACGGTAGCCATATGAGGTGATGCGGTAAAGGTACGATCTTTTTATGCAATTCGTCTTCTATCCCTATGAGCATGATTCTTTTGCGAAAGTTGAAGGTGATCCTTGTTTGTGTTATTGAAGTGAAAGTGATCTTAATACAACTTGGGTTAATTATTTGAAAAGGGTTAGTAATAATTAGGGTTTATGCGAAAGCCTCTATATTCCTATTTGTTAATAACGAAAGTTATTTGATGAAAAACATGATCTTTTATGCCTTTTTGTATTATTTTGCATGGTTATCGTTGTGGTGTTGAAACCCTGATCTTGGAAGTATTTTAGTTTATTGAATTTATTTCGTCAAAATTCGTGTTCTGTCTTCAAAAAGTTGCACTTTTAAGTTTCTGAGTTTGTCGATTTCGAGGAGTGGCTTGTCGACATCGAGTAGTTTTACTCGACATCGAGGAGACTTTTCCCGAGATCGAGTTTTTGTGTTTGATTTTCATTTCTGTTCGTCGATATTGTACTCGATATCGAGTAACTGTTGTCAATATCGAGTAGTTTCTGTTGCTCTACTTTATTTTCCGCTTTTATTTTTTATTTCTGTCTTTCTGTTTGCTTTTCTGTCTGTGAGATTTACAGCTACCTGAGATCCGCTGACACGCTTCCTCGAGGATCGATCCTGACTTCCCGCTGTTACATCGGGGGGAAGTCTTGTAATTATTTGCGTGGGCACGAATCTGGTTTGATCTATTTTATTATATTTTAAACTCGATTTCCTCCTTACAACAGTACACCAAGTGGACCACATACTCCTACATTCACAACATCAAGAAGAGAAACAAACTCAATGCTAATTCGGTTGACAAACCGTTGTTTATTCACACAAACATCATACGTTTATCCCACAACATAAAAAACTTATGGCAGGTGGGATATTGACCTGAAGAGCACATATTTTGATGGTTCAACCATTTGGTTGGAGGATTTGAGATGTGAAAATTTAATAATCCGGTTCGAGGATTTGAGATTGAGAAAAATACCCTTTGTGCCTCTCATATACAATTCGATAAAGGCAGCGAACCGCATGTTCATTGTAGCCATACCCGTTTCTAATAGAATTTCGTACCATGTAACTATGGGTCAAATCAAGGTAGAAACATTACTAGAAGAATGTACATTACATTATTATGTTGTACTTTTTCTAATTTTATGAATATGTATTAATTATTATAGAAAACATATCTATGATGCCTATCTGGTCAGGCTATATACTAAAGTTCTTGTGATGTACAAAGTATAAGCTAAGAAAATCATCACACTAGCTTCTTTGGGAAGGAGAACCACATTAATTGGAAAAGGCCAAAATGAAAGGCAAAACATTTTGTTGGAAGAAAATAGTTTCTACTTACAGTATCCGTCATCATGGAGGCATTTTGATCCATCAACGTTATGTGATTACATATCGCTCTGCTCAATACACATGTCCAAATGGGTATATAGACATACTATTAGGAAATTGCTTCCCCTTCCTCGTCGAGTCCACAATTACACATCATCCTTTCTTCCCTAAACAATTCATAGAAAAACAATGAAAGGGGAAAAGGCAAAATTCAGCCATAAAAAACAACAAAATCTCATAGAAACTACAACATCCTTTTCATCAACCATGGCCTACAAAAGAATCGTATCAGTTCAGTCAACAACAGAGTGAATTCATCAAACATTGTAAACATTGTTTGCAAAAATAAGCATAAAGAACTGACGGGACTTATCCTCACCCCAAATGACCTGAAAAATTTTGAACACAACCATATCCAAGTACATCGAGAAACATAGTTAGAAACACCTTAACTTCAATTACCTAGATATCAGCATAGAAATGGCCTCATTCAGTATTAATATCTATCGATATGGAATGAGATATACCTTCAAAATCAGTAGATCAGAAGCCCCAAAAGGCCTAAAATCAGTATATCAAATATATAAGTGATATCATTATCGAGGGATTGACTCCGGTGAAAACCTCAAATTGTGGTAAAAACCGTGAGGACTACTTTATAGCGGTGAAAACCTCAAATTGTGGTAAACACCGTGAGGACTACTTTATAGCTTGGTTTATTTGAAACCTATACTAATAACCACAATCACACTGTGACTTTACAACTCGGTTCAACCTAAAAACCGTGCTAAAAACTCCATTTTAAAATAACACATGACTTTATAGTTCAGTCAAGCCTAAAAATCGTGCTTAAAAACTCATGTTTTAAAATTACATAGTGACTTTATAGCTTGGTTTTATTCAGAATCGAGCTAAAATTTGTGACTTTATAGATCGGTTCTATTCATAACCGGACTATAAAGCAAGTGAACTGGGCTAAAAAGCGGTCCTCACAGGTTTTTACCGCAATTTTGATTTTTACTGGAGCGCACCCCTCATTATCGATATACTATATACCAAACACTATATATGGAAAGCCGATGTATAGATATCACTTTATCGTTACCAAACAAATTCTAACTCCTGAGGGACAGTAAAACTTCAAAAAGAACAATCTTTTATCCGCCCTAGTAACGATTCTTAGAAGACCCAGGACAAACCCATCAAGGATTTCGAAAAGAAATCGGAAAACTAAGGCAACTGAAGCAAAATCATAGAAACCCAAATGAGAAAAAATAATAAAAAGAAGTGGAGAATACCGGCGAGAAGGTCGAGGTAGATCGATCCAATCTTTTGAAGACTTATTCCTTAGGGTTTAAGGAAGATATTTTGAGACATATTTATTATTATTTTCAGTTTTAATAATTTTAGGATATTTTATACTCCCTCTGTTAATTAAAACTTGATGTTTTACTATTCATACACGCTTTTTTAGATGTTAAAAAAGTATATTAAATATTAACTTTTTTAATATTTTTTAAACAATTTCATACATATTACTATTAAGTATGAATTTATAAAAAAAAAATATAAAAAAAGTTAATATTTTATATAGTTTTTATCATTCTAAAAAAGCGTGCATGAATAGTAAATGACAAGTTTTAATTAACAGAGGTAGTATTATTTTAGGATTATTTCCGCATTATCTGTAAGGAAAATATCTAGGTTTTCGGGGTATCTTCTTTCCTATCAAGGGGAGGCACAAAATGAGACTTGAGGAACGCTTATTCTTAGACATTGAATCATATTTTGCAGTAGTTCAATCATCCATTCAAGTTTGCTTATTTTTCCATCAATTGGAAGGAGATTTAGGTACGCTATAAGTGGCTAAGTTCGTTATTTGTTTCACCTGTGTTTCGGAGACTTGGTTGGTGGTTTGTGAGGCTTAAATTCAGTTGTTTCCTATTGTTCTTTTCATTTCTCTTGCGAATATTGTCAATATTGTTGTGATTGGCCATCATAATAATGTCTTGCTAGGTTTTTGTTCTTTCGTCATTGAATGAATTTTGTAGTAGCATGCTTAGGATTGTGAGAACCTTCGTTTGATCATGACTAAGTAGAGATTTCAACATATGTCTTAAACAGCGGTTACCTTGCATACTTGGTGTTATTCATATGCCTAGATTCTTAGGAGCTTGTGCTATCTTTATGTTAAATATTTGTCCGTGCTTAGGTTCTGAATAGGTAAATATATAGATGTGGTGAAAACACCAAGTTACAAAAGGTAAGACCAAACAAAAGGGTCTTACGTAAGAAGGGAGACAAAAAACTATACCCAACCCCTTCTATACCGCATCTACTCCAACAATCCCTGCACAACCGCAACGAAAACCACAAAAAAACACCCCCACCTATGCTCAACCCCTTCAACACCCCACAAACGGCATCCTGTCCTAACCCATCCAACCCACAAAGCGAACTTCGCCCCACCTAGCTCACGCCTCTACGATCCAGTCTATCCATAGGATTGGATAGCATCCTCCTGGAGAGACGGGATCGACAGCAGGCAATAATATGTGCAGCACATCTAGGTACATCAAAAGGTTCTTGATTAAAAACAAACTTGTTTCTAGCTAACCAAGTAAAATAAATTAAAGCTTGAAAGCTAAAGAGTTTCATCTGATAGATCTTCTTCTTCCTTGTTCTCTTTGACTCACAAGCAAACCACTTTAGCCATTCTTCAACTGATTCCAATCGGCATCCTTTACCACTCCAGGAGAACACAATCTATTGCACCTCACGGATGATGGGGCATTCGAACCATAGGTGATCGACAGTTTCCTCGGGACCCCTACACAATGGACAGATAGCCGCCTCCTCTCCTAGCCAATGCTTAGTAATACTACCCGTCTGGACTCTTTTCTTTGCAGCTAACCAAGTTAGGAAGGCCCATTTCTGGTTTTGAGGTCTCTCCCAAATCACTCTTCCCCATTCAACATCTTCACCTCTATGCCGGAGAATATCATACAGTTTGGCCGAAGAGAGCCCCCCTCTGCCATTGAGGATACTGTCCAGCCGTGGAACGAGACCAGCTTCGTCCTGCAGCAATACTCGGATCTCATTTTTCACTTGCATCATCGATTTCCACAGCCATGAATCGTGTAATCTAGGCGATGAATCCCATCAGCTAGCATCACGCACATGGTTTGATGAGCACCACCGAAGCCAGATACTTGGTTTCTGCATCACAAGATCTCCCCACAGCTTCGCCATGATACTCTTATTCCAAGCCTGAAGCTCACGAACACCTAAACCCCCCTCAGTTTCCGGTTTGGTAACATCCTTCCAGGCCACTAGGTGTCTTCTTCCTTCCAGATTGCCATTCCATAAGTATCGTTTCATCATTCCCTCTATCTTCTCCAACACCCCCTTAGGCAGAAGGATACATTGGCTCCAAAACGTGTGAATCCCAGTGCAAACCGACTTCAGCAGCTGTAAACGCCCAGCGTATGAGAGTTTCCTTGAGGACCACGAGTGTATCACACCACTAAACTTCTCGTACAAAGCCCCGTACTCATGAATTTTTATTCTACGAGAGCTCAATGGCATACCCAGATATTTGACTTGTAATTCCCCTCGTACAAACCCCAACTGATTAACAATATCTGCAGCCACATCCTCAGAACAGCCCGCCAAGTAAACAGTACTCTTTTCAACATTCGCTCTAAGCCCCGTGCTTAGGTTGCATAAAGGTGTAAGGGATTAATTGTGTTCTTTGCACTTTAATCTATTCAAACTAAGATGGGAAGAATGTAAGTTAAAGGAATCAAACAACTTGAGTTTATGTATAGGACCAATTAAGCCAACCAATGTCGATGAATGCGCACGTGGAACTATTTTCTCCATTGATTTGTTATCAAAACCATCATTTTTATGCTTTGCTATTTCAATTGCAATCTTGATCTTTAGATCTATTTCCCTTATTTACTTGTTTATTTCCCACTTTTTGGTAAAGTAGCTTTTAGATTTAGTCTTAGATTTCCATGTGGGATCGACCCCGCACTTATCGCTATACATAGTTATTTGTGTGGGAATTTCTTTGGCGTGGTTTACACACGACGGTCTGCCTCCCGCCAATTACATACATGTTCATTGCTTGATAAGTTCAAATGATAAAGGCAACATTTTGGCCACATATTTATCCATGTCTACCTTATGTTATATCTTGCTTTGAAGCCAATTTGAGCCTTTAGCCTATTTTATTGATAGCTCCACAAAATTATATTATTCTTAGCCTATGATAAACCTTACCCTTAATCCAGGGGAATTGAGATTTTGAGTGGGTTATGGAATCTACTTTCGAGATTGAGGAGAATGAAGCTAAAGTGTGATGTTATAGTTTATGGTTTTGAGAAGATGTAATGTTATTTGCTTAGTTATTCCCTCATTGTTATGCATTTGTTATACATGTATTCAGCTCATAGTTTAAAAAAAAAAAGAGCCAACTTATTTTATTTTTGCATAATGAGGAAGAATTGGAGTTATGTTGGTTAGTAGTTACATTGGTTGGGTGTTGGAGATTTCATTATATGTGATGATGATGAATGATTTTTGGAGTTTTTATGATGATATTGAGAGATGTTTTGTATTTGTGAGATTGAGTATTATTGAGTTGGTTTGTGTTATGTTGGGAGTTGTTGGAATCTTATTTTCCCAGAATCTATAGCACCACATCACCAAATACAATTCCTTGCCCTTATGTTTCTTTACCAAGCCCCATTAAAACCCCGCCGAATGGAATCTTCTATGAAGGTTTCCATTGAGCGAAAGTCCTCTTGATGTCCTTATTTTTGCATTGACGTATCCGGTAGAGATTTTGTGATATAAATGTCAATATTTGAGTTGATGCTTGTATATGGAATTGAGGTGAGTGTAGGCTTCAAGCCTAAACACATGAGATTGAGAGATACACATTTTATCCTTGGTCAGGTTGGATTTTTTAGCATGCAAGCAGCTTGATCTCATATATACATTTTATGACGTTTATATGCCTTGATTATATTTGCACTATTGATGATGTTGCTTTTGATGAGTAAAGTTATGAAAGAATTTCCTGTGGGATGCGTAGATGATGTTTTTGTCTTATGGTTGCTTGAGTACAAGCAAGAGTTAAAGTGTGGGGGGATTTGATAATGCATATTTAATTTAGGCATTATAAGTATTTCTTATTGTGTTTAGGTAGTGCTTTTTCTTATGTTTGAGTCTAGTTTCATATATTTCTTAAGTATTTGAGTTCGGAATCTACACCTTTTTAGTGTTTATTCTACATAATTACATTCCGACATTAAAGGGACTTTGGAAGAGCTTAAGAGACATGTTTTAGAGCATATGGAGGCTAAGGAAGAAGCTAGAGAGGAGCAAGGAGACACGACATTAGAGATTATTGAAGTCAATCGAGGGAATCCCGTCACTCTAAGGGTGGCGCCCGCCGTGGGCCGGTTTCCAGCGATTGCGATTTTGGATCCGAAGACCATATTTCCTGTTATTTTATTATTATTTTCATTAGGGTTTTGCCGACTCTTTATGAGCCTATATTAGGTTTTATTTAGTTTATTTGCCATGTGTGGCTGTTATGTGAGACTATGAACACCTTTAGAGAGAGAGAGAGAGAGAGAGAGAGAGAGAGAGAGAATTGGCCTATGAGTTGTTAAACTCATAGTTTCGCCTGTGATTCGAAGACATGGTTGTTTGGATTGTGAGGATATGATTCTATTTAGTTATTCATATTCATAGTTATCATCTTGTGCTTATTGATTATATTTGTGTTCCTTTCTATGATTGATCACCATGTTAAGAATTGCATCTTAGCTATGAATTCGTTATTGTGTTCTTGATAGCAAACAATGTATTGAAGTAGTGATATTTCTTTGTCTTTGTAGTGGATGATTTCAATTGATCTATGTTGTGGATATGTCGATTAGGGCTGATTAGGGTTGCTCCAAGTTGTCTTAATTGCATTGAATCAATATGCCAATTGGTCTAATTACTTGAGTCCTTAATGTTGTTATTTAGTGATATTGAATAAGGTGATTGTATCCCTGTGGATCTCTCCACTTTAGTCAAGTAGACATGTGTTTATAAATAATTGATATATCAATCCTAGGACCATGAATTCTAACCATTTCTAGAGAATTACAGGTGAAATATTCTTTCTATTTTGTTATCAATCTACTTTGCAATCATAAAGTTGGTTACTTTTACATCCTAGTTACTTGCTACGAATTATTGCTTTGTCATAAGAGTCATTGTTAAGAGTTATTGAATAGGAAATCGCTTCTCCCTGTGGGTTCGACTTCGGACTTAATTGCTATACTAGTAGTTGTTTGGTTTATCAAGTCATTGATTGACTAATCTATTGGTTTTGTGTTTGAGTTTGGATTATATTACTATTTGGCAAAGGGTGAAAGTGCCAACGACGTTCATCCCGCACCAATATGCAAGATATACTAGGTGTTGCATATCATAATAGATGCTAGGATTGCATTAACGAATGAGCATTCTTATTTTGTATGAGTATGTAAACAGAATGACTGTTATCTGTGAAGTAATTAGAGTGTTTGCTAGGGTCATAGGATAGCTCAGTCCCATCGGGTCTCTTCTTGAGTCATGGTAACATTTTACAGTAACACCTCTATTATTATCCACATTATTATTACTTTTCTTTTGCAAGACCACATATATGATGATTATAATAATTATGTTATGGGATGGGCACCAATATGGGCTTGATCCAATGAAATGAAATGAAATGCATTCATGAGCTAGCTAGTCTCCACCCTATCGGGTAGAGGGCGGTGATAGGAGAGGGATATGTCACTTGGCATTCTGTGTGGATCCATTTAATCATTTTCTGCACATACACACACACATATACATACACACAGACATACATACATACATACATACATACATACATACATACATACATACATACATACATACATACATACATACATACATACATACATACATACATACATACATACATACATACATACATACATACATACATGCATACATGCATACATGCATACATGCATACATACATACATACATACATACATACATACATACATACATACATACATACATACATACATACATACATACATACATACATACATACATACATACATACATACATACATACATACATACATACATACATACATACATACATACATACATACATACATACATATACGTATATACATATATATATATATATACACACACACACACACACACATATGGATCAATTGTGCACAAGCCTTAGGGTGTACCTTGTGCACAATTATGGGCCATTGATATGAATGTAACAGAGGGATGAGATTTTGCCACGTGTCTGGTGAATTAAAAAAAAAAAATTTGAAAAACTAATTTGAATCACAAACAGAGGGGCGTGAGCGCATGGAGGTAAATAAAACCATAAATTGCAAACTGCTTCTTCTCCAATCTTCATTGTTGTTGAACCGATGAGCCGCATAGAGCTAGGCGAGGTAGGCCGAGGTGAGGCGAGCGGAAGAGAATCGGATCAGAGGATAGGTGAACGCGTATCTCCGCCGTCTCAATGGGTCCTCGTCGCAATGGCTCCCCGTCTCTTCGCTTGCTTCATCAAGCCAGGCCGGAAGGATCACCCCCACCGCTCCACCACCGGCGTCAAACCCGCCGCCATGGACGAAGCAGAGGATCAGAGGAGAGCCGGAGTGGGGTGGGGCAATGGTGAGGTTGTTCTCCTCGCAGGGCTAAGCTGCTCGTAACGGTAACGAGATCCGTTGAAGTGGGCATGGATCGAGAATCCATTTGCGTTCAAAGTGGGTCGAGCATTTACTGGCTTTGGAGTCTGCTGTGGTCTTAGTATCGGCATTCGGCGTTGGTGGCCCCTTCAATTTGGGTATTAAATTGCAATGTTCTACTTATTCTTTTGCTCTTCAATTTGGAATTGTGTGTGAAATTGTGTGCTGAAATATGGATTTCGGTAGTTGATTTCGGAATTGTGTGTGAAATTATGTGAATCTGTAATTGATTTTTGAATAGTTTTTGATTTGTTAATGAAATTAATCAACTGGTCGAATGCCGTATTGTCGTATTGCCTTTGATCGGTGTGAATTTGTCGTACTGCCGTTGACCTCTTTGAAGTTCGATTGCATATATGAATCTTATTTGGAATTCATGTTGAGAAAAGAGTCCCTAATGATTATTAAGTGGAATGCAAGTATTATTCGAAGTATTATTCAGTGAATCTAAAGATTATTCACGACAACTGTCAATTTTTTTAGGGAAATCTGAGATGGTTAATTGTATTCGTTACACGTGAAATATTATTCGGTGGAATACAAGTATTATTCGGTGAATCTATAATGATTATTCGTTTAAAGAAGACTTTTTTTATCGCAACCCAAACGTTTAGGTGAAATGTGAAACATAGTTCGGTGAAATATGAAGCATTATTCGTAGAAATCGTAATTATTATTGAGAGATTTTGGGTTTCTTTTATCTGAAATTGATGGACAAAAAAATATTATTCGGTAGCATGTGACAAATTATTCGGTGAAATTGGTAAATTTTGATCTAAACGAGATGGACACTACTACTTATATGCCTCTAATGTATCACACAAAGACGTTACATTATCACTAAAATATGTTACATTAGGGGAAAGGGTAACACATTTTAGGGATTACATTTGTGGCCGTGGTATTTGCTCTAATGTAACATTTTTTTTTTGCTAAGGTAACATTGTTTCATTAGTGAAACTAAGTGTTACATTTGATAACAAAAACATTACATTTGATTTAAATGTTACATTTTAGTATAAATGTTACCTTTATAAGGTTTGTTTCCTTTTAATGAAATATGTTACATATAACGACAAATGTTACATTTGAAGAACAATGTTTCTCTTAATGTCAACTATTATATTGTATTTAAATTAAATTTGTTACAAAAGGAATGTACCTATTAATTATATTCCAATAACATACATTATATTGATTTATTAAGAATAACATGGAATAAATATTTAAAGTAACAACATGTGTATGCTCTCCTAATTAACAAGTCCTACTTGAAGCTAGGCTAAATACAAAAGTAAAGACCTTTTCTAAATACAAAAGTTGATTTCTATTCTACTAACTATGCAAAATAATTTATGTGATAAAGCTAGGCTTTTAATGCAACCTTATTCTTGAATTCTTGTGCTGCTTGAGCAGAGATTTAGAGCAACCTCTTCACATCTACTTGTTTTCCGAATTGTAAAGTAGCTTGTAGCTTGTAGCTTGCCAAGAGATTTTGAATGCGCACATACATATATCTACCTGAAATGAAATAGAGATTCCCACCTTGTATACATTAATCCACCTTCAATTTTATTTTCATAAGAGAAGTTGTTAGATGAGGCTTAAGTGTTTTAAACCCATATTGTCGCTTGATAAAAGTATCTTTAGAATCTAGCCATGACTTACCTGATTGTCTTCTCTAATTCTTAAATTTCGTCCTGCTAGATTCAATAAGCCATTAACAACCTGAAATGAAAAGAAAAAGTGTGCAACAATAATGTTAGGCACATGCTTCTGTTTAATCAGAAGCATTTAAAAAAAAAACAAAGCAAAATCGATGCAGGAGAGATCAATAAAACAAAACCCAAGGACATGGCCTTCAAAGATAAAAAAATAATAAAAAAGTGTCACAAATATCCACGGCTCTTCTTGGCCTTCAATTTCATCAAGAACTCACTTGAAGGCCTAAGAGAGGCCCTGGCCACCCTACTAGTGAATACTTCATCATCACCTAATGCAAAAGGCAATAAAATTCAAGGATATTCCATAGGACAAATATTATAACTCTTCTCTATCCTAATATCTCCATTCAGTAGACAACATTAGGATCAACCACATATCTTTAGAGACACATTTTATTTAATAAGAACTTGTGAAATATCATCTATTTATAAGAGTAATATAAATAATCATGATGTGTTTATACCAACCCTTATTCACCACATCCATCTAAATATATGGATCAAGAGAGAAATGGGGCATACATGTGTCATTGTTAACAATAAGGACATTTGAATCACCAACAACTTCTGCATATTTTGTCTTTGCATTGAAAAGAGATACTAAGGCCTCACCTCAGAGATGAGTACCTAAATAGCCAAGCACGTGATCAGAAAATAGGGGGTAAAAGAACTGAAGTTTCATCTAGCATGCCCTTCATCGAGCGACCGACTGAGCGAACCCTTCATCGAGGGACCGAGGCATCCTATCGTCCTCACCACGTGAAGTCTTTTTCTAGGAGACACCATGGACAGAGTTTGAGCAAGAGAGAGAAACCAAAAGAGGTACCATGAGAGGTGGAGGAAGGAAAGCGAGCTCTCAGATCTGGTCCTCTGGAGAACGAATGAAAGTTAGGGTTTATTGTTAGGATGGCGCGTTACTTACGAATTTTCACTAAAAATTTAGGCGGAAAAAATTTCCGCCAAATAAACCTCTCAAATTATATTTTGGGCGAAAAAAATACTGACAATCCTTCCCGATAAAGTTAAACAAATTGAGGAGTAAAAGATAAGGTATAAAGTTATTTTTTAGAATAATATAAAGTTATTTTAAAAAATTTATTAAATTTTATATTTACATATATTAGTGATATCATTAACAAAATAGATAATTCGTAACATATAATATGGAAATGATATTATTTTCACGTTATATATTAATACTATGATAAATAAATTTAATATATAAATAGATAAAATAATGTAGAAAATATATTACTTTTAAATTTTTAGATTATACATTAAGTTAATATTTAACAAGATTTTATAATTAAATAAATTTGTAAAATTGAAATATAGATAAAATAATTTGAAAATGTAATACTTTTAAGTTCTACAATATTAATAATATGATAATTTTTATCTGATAAAAAGGATAAATTAAGATGAAAATATATTGAATTTAATATTATGAATAATTTTTAAAAAGTGTATTAAATTTATACTTTCATAAATTTATTTTAAATAAATAATAAATAAGTGGATAAAAAATTATAAAATATTTATTTATTTTATTTTTTTAATTTATTGGTACTAATATTGCAATTGAATCTATAAATAAAATAAAAAAAATTTTGAAGCAAGTTAAGAATTCGGTTCTCTAGACAAACCTAGAGAAACCGAGAGACCGGACAAGCCGGTAGATGAACTAACCATCATGTACAACTGGAAGCAAATAACTGAAGCAAATAATAGAAAGGAAATAATAAATACATTGTAATATATATAACTATAAAGTCGTAGAATATAGTAGTAAAATCAATTAATATTATATTTAAATATAATTTATTTTTTCAGAATATATAAATAAAATATATATTGTCACGTGCATATTTTATTTTTCCCAAAACATCCCTATTTTTTCCCCAAATATTCTTTAAATGTTTTAGACATAAGGTAATCATTTTAAATCTTCTTTAAATGTTACAATAAAAAATAAAATGTGTTACATATACAAAAGTGTTACATCATTTTAAATAATGTTACATCCAGTGTAACATAATTTGTGCTAATCTAACACTTTGTTAATAAAGGTTAAAACATGTTACAATAGATAGCTATGGTAACAGTTTTTAAAAATGTTACATAATAAATGTTGCATTAGGGCTTTATATGTAGTAGTGGGAAAAAACATAACATTATTCGATAGTATATGAAACATTATTCAGTGTTAGAGGACACATTATTCAGTGAAATGTGGGCAATTGGAAATCCGAAATTGATGTTGTTGAAAAAATAAATTAGGGTAATTGGAAATCCTAGTAACTTAATGGTAAAATAAATTGATTTTTTTTTTTAAAAAAAGGGGCAATTTGCGAAATAGCCACGAAATAGGGCCTAATTTGCGAAATGTCCACGATTTGGGACAATTTTGTGAAATGTCCTAAATATAAACCCCATCTCCCTTACACGCTATCTCTCCTCTACGCGCTCTCTCTCTCCGGCGATTACGCGTTCGACGATTCCTGAATCCATTCCGTCCATCTCCGTCCTTCTCCAGCGCATCGTCGCTTCGTCCCCGGCTGCACTTCCTTCTCTATTGCCGCTGGAGATCTCCTCTGAGATCTCCGAGATCGGCCCTCGCTGGATCTGAGAATCCGGAGTGAGCGAGAGAGCGAGGAAGGCCGAAGGCGTCGAATCATGATCGACGATTGTTGACGGCATTGCAGGAAACTCTATATCGCGTTGTCTCGTGTTCGAAGCTTGGAGGTTTTGTCGTCGTCGGCTCGTCGCCTTTCGTCGATCGGCATCGAAGATCTCCGTTGGATGGAGATCTCAGATCTCGGATCTCGGATGTTGTTCCTCGGATTTGAACTTGCTGCACGACAAGTGATACCTATGTTTGGCTTGCTTGCTGAACTTGCAGCACGGGACAAGTTGTGAAGGTAAATCTTTTTCAACTGCTGCCTTGAGTGTGAAGTTGGAGACGTTGAAGGATCTGAATTGGTGATTTCAACAGTGATTTTTACCTTTTCAAGTCTTTAACTTGTCGAGACTATTGGCTGATTTTGCAAAAAAATGTGACAATTTGGGGGCTAAATTGATTGGGTTGCAAAATGTTGGATTATGTCAGGTTTGAAAATGCAGACTTTGTGCCCCCACCTGTTCGACAAAATGTTAAAGAGACAAACCACAGTTTGCTTGATGTCCGACTATCTTCCTTATAAATCGATCGAAGATCGATTGATAAGGGGGTCTCAAATTAGGTTGTGGTCATATTGCTTGTTTCCTGTTTGTTTTTCTAATCAAATTTTCAGTTAATTATATACCACCATGCTTTCTATGTGCAGTTTGTCCTGGCTGCCCAACTGCTTTGCTGGTCGGGACAGTTAATCGGCCATGGAGTGTTTGAGACAACCATTTCACCTATATCTTGTATCCTGAACTTGGAAATTCCATGCTTTTATTTTCCATCCAACTATCCAAGCATCCAAGGCACGTTGAGTCTGAATTCATTGAATGCATATGTTATACTGAAAAATATGCAGAAACGAGCACCAGCTATTCTGGACAATTTGGCTCAAGCTTTTATAATGGCTCCATTCTTTGTGCTCCGTGAGGTATGCTCTTCCCAAACATATACTACTGATCAAACTGGTTCTGTTGGCTTATATATTCTTTCAACAAAAAAAAATATCGGTGAATTAGGAACATAAGATTCAAGAGATTGGGAGATTGTTTTGCTCTTTGCAGGCACTTCAGGCATTCTTCGGGTATGAACCGTACCAGGGCTTTAATGCAAGCATAAAGGCTAAGATTGATGAGAGGATCAAAGAATAGAAAGAGTCGAAGAAAAAGAAGATGACTTAGCTGGCGCGCTCTCTTTCACCGGAGAAACCTCAGAAACTCAAGAGTTTTATTTGTTGATGAAGATGTTGTATATATGTATGTGCTTTGAAATCTGTATGCCGTAATTGCTGTGACTGCAATGCTTAATTTCAGTACTGTTTTCACCCTTTCAATAAGAGTGTTACTCTCCAGACTCAGTCTCTACTAATGATACTATAAAAGCGGTCTTAAGGGATACAATGATACTCTCCCAAGTCGCGAGTGAGGCTCATTGTCTTTTATATTTCACTCGACCAGCATTCGATGCCTACTAACATACTCGCTTGTCTGTATCCGGCTTCGCTTCTGATTATTACAAGCAAATGAAAACAAAAGTATGTGTCGATGTAACGGACGAATCTACTCCTCGAAGAACTCTGAATGGGAAACACATTGATACAAGTATACGACAAGTTTTATATATGCCAAAGAAACTATATGAAATTTTGGTTATAAAAAATAATTGTAAGATGGAGGAAAATTGAGAGAAAGGAAGAGAATGGAATAGTAGAGAAATGAGGGAAAATAATCCCACCCTTGCTGGCAAGGTTATTATTGACATAATTATTCCGATAATGCTGACATCGCTAAAAAAAGTGCTGACACATTAGAATTTGCTTTCTAATGGAAAAAGGTGTTGACAGGGCTATAATAAAATTAATTTTTTGGGCAAAAATAATATTGAGAAAAAATAAGATCATGTTGAGCACAATTTCACAAG
Source organism: Persicaria maculosa (assembly GCA_963922045.1). Taxonomy (NCBI): domain Eukaryota; kingdom Viridiplantae; phylum Streptophyta; class Magnoliopsida; order Caryophyllales; family Polygonaceae; genus Persicaria; species Persicaria maculosa. The sequence continues at coordinate 31,340,544 of OY998251.1, read as the reverse complement.
TCTCAATTGTTGTGCAAATAGTATAATCTACTGTTGGGCAAAAATAAAATCACGTTGAGCAAATTCCCACCAATCCCACATGTTGTGCAATCATAGTCTATTGATGAGCAAAAATAAGACCATGTTGTGCAATAATCTATTGAACAAATATAAAATAATATTGAGAAGAAAAAAAAGCTCATGTTGAGCACAATTTCACAAGTTTCAATTGTTGTGCAAATATAATCTATTGTTGAGCAAAAATAAGATCATGTTGAGAAAATTTCCACCAATCCCCCATGTTGTGCAATTATAGTCTATTGATGAGAAAAAATAAGACCATGTTGTGCAATAATCTATTGAGCAAGTATAAAATAATATTGAGAAAAAAAAAAGCTCATGTTGAGCACAATTTCACAAGTCTCAATTGTTGTGCAAATATAATCTATTGTTGAGCAAAAAATAAGATCATGTTGAGCAAATTTCCACCAATCCCCCATGTTGTGCAATTATAGTCTATTGATGAGGAAAAATAAGACCATGTTGTGTAATAATCTATTGAGCAAGTATAAAATAATATTGAGAAAAAAAAGCTCATGTTGAGCACAATTTCACAAGTCTCAATTGTTGTGCAAATATAATCTATTGTTGAGCAAAAATAAGATTATGTGGAGCAAATTTCCACCAATCCCCCATGTTGTACAATTATAGTCTATTGATGAGGAAAAATAAGACCATGTTGTGCAATAATCTATTGAGCAAGTATAAAATAATATTGAGAAAAAAAGCTCATGTTGAGCACAATTTCACAAGTCTCAATTGTTGTGCAAATATAATCTATTGTTGAGCAAAAATAAGATCATGTTGAGCAAATTCCACCAATCCCCCATGTTGTGCAATAGTCTATTGATGAGTAAAAATAAGACTATATTGTGCAATAATCTATTGAGCAAGTATAAAATAATATTGAGAAGTCTAGTTTTTTTTTTAACATTTTGTCGTGCAAATATAAGAGTATGTTGTGCAAATATAATCGTGAGTTGTGCAAATATGACCCAAGTCTAGTTTCTTTTATCTTTATCTTTATTTTTATTTTTATTTTTATTTTTATTTTTTAACATTTTGTCGTGCAAATATAAGAGTACGTTGTGCAAATATAACCGTAAGTTGTGCAAAATATGACCCAAGTCTAGTTGTTGTTGTTTTTTTTTTTTATACATTTTGTCGTGCAAATATAAGAGTACGATGTGCAAATATAATCGTAAGTTGTGCAAATATGACCCAAGTCTAGTTTTTTTTTCTTTTACATTTTTTCATGCAAATATAAGAGTACATTGTGCAAATATGACCCAACTCTAGTTTTTTTTTAAAAAAAATATTTTGTCCTGCAAATATAAGAGTACGTTGTGCAAATATGACCATAGCTAGTTTTTTTTTTCTATTTTTTCGTGCAAATATAAGAGTACGTTGTGCAAAATAACCGTAAGTTGTGCAAATATGACCCAAGTCTAATTTTTTTTTTAATTTTTTGTACATTTTGTCGTGCAAATATAAGAATACGACGTGCAAATATAACCATAAGTTGTGCAAATATAATATTTTTTTTCCTCTTTTTTTTTCGTTTCAATATTTTTTGTTGTGCAAATATAACTTTATGTTGTGCACATATAACAATATATTGTATAAATTTGTGCCAATATAATATGAGAAAATTTGCGCTTACGCATAAAAACGATGTCAGCACTAAAAAATACGTATAAAAACGATGTCAGCACTAGAAATATGCATAAAAAGATGTCAGCACTAATTTTTTTTTGCAAAATACTAAAATTAAGTTTATGTTGTGCAATTATAGGCGCAAATTTTCGTACATAAAAATATGCATAAAAACGATGTCAGCCCTAAAAAATACGTATAAAAACGATGTCAACAATAAAAATACGCATAAAAACGATGTCAACATTAAATTTTGTCTCACCAATGACTCCTTGTCCGGTGCTAAAGGAGAGGTGCTTCTTACTAGAGGTGAAATGTTCAAATTGATTTAGGTACATCTTGTCTCACTTTTAAATTGTTTGGCTTTAAATAATGACCTGTTTTTTTCACTTCATATCTTCTCAATAAATCCATGTTCCAAACTACTGATTTCTCTCAGAAACACGCTCTCGATTTGCACGGGTTAAACGTACACATATCTCAACCCTCAAACTCTGCTTTACGCAGAATTACAATGGGCTAATGAGTAAGCAAACTAGAGATTTCTAAGCCACCCTATACAACCATAAAAACAAAAGTCAAGATGAACAAAAATATTCATCCATAAATAATTTAAGAAGGGCAACACAAAATCCTCCCATCTATATAGCCTTTACTTAAAAAAACACTAATTAGCATCAACAAAAAGCAAAGGCTTAATAGCTGGAGTACCAAATCAATGACTGCAGGCAAAATGAGTTAGCTTTCAGTTTTTAAGTCCTCTTTCTCTTGACAGAGCCCAATGCAAGAAACTCAGCAAACTCCTCTAAAAAAAAGGGGGAATATTTTTGTTTTTACAATCTTAACACCCCACATACTAGAAGTTCTAAATCTTCCAACATTATATTATGAGAAACTTCCTTTGCTGTCTCCAGACTTACCTGAGACCCTCGTACGAGAAAAAGCTGGTATCGTTCGGTGCCCTGAACAACCGGAACTCCTGAGAAGGATTGATGCTGCCATTCTTTTGCAAAGTCGGAACTTGAAAGCTAGTAGAAGACAATGCTTGTTGTTGCTCACCTGGCCAGTACTCGGTAGATAGCGCTGGCACAACTATGTCATGTGAGTGAGTACGGCGGTGGTGGTGTAGCAGGCTAGACTGGCCTAGTGGCGGCGGAGGTGGAATCATAGCGCATGTGCTTAAAGCCAGTTTCATGAGGCTTGTTTTGCGGTGTTGAGTGTGTCCATTCCTCCAGGCTTTTTAGGCAAGAAAAGACCGAGCTTCTCTTCCTGTGTAATCTTGGAGTTGCTGGTGAAGTCCCATGTAGTGTTCGAGTTAGGCCTTGTTTGGACCATAGGAGCTTGGTTGAATGCAAGGTTTATCTGATTCTGTCCATCTGCATCCACAAACATAAACCACACAAAATTTGATCCCTTATTTAGTGCTATCCCAAATCCCTAGACGGTGAAAAGAGCACGTCATAGAAAACTGTAAAATCTATTGTTGAGCAAGAGGTTCTTTACAGCTCTTGTGGACCTCAAACAGTTCTAAACCAATTTCTATACACTCCCATGTGCAAAACAGTTTCAATCCTAGTCAGTTGTCACCCATTCATTTTTACTCAAATTATGTGGAAATACTAATCATGTATGGACAGTGACAATTCTAGTCGACAAATTCAAGGGCCCGAAATAAGTAAATTCATATGACAACCATCAAGAATTATGGAGATAGATATTCAAGTCATCCATTTCTATAGAATTCCATCAGATAGTAACTAACTGAGATTTAGTTTGAATACTGAGTTCAAAACTAGATTCAAGTATTCATATAGAATAGTTTAAACGCTTTTGAAAATTAAGAAAATTGATTACTACCATGTAAAGATGAAGGCACCCTCATTGAACTGAACGAGATAACCTCTGGCTTTGGTTTTTTGCGTCGTGCATTGTGATCCGACAGCCTCCTACGGCAGCTTCTCTTCTTTTGGTCGAACTCCGACATACTATGGAATCTGCAAAAGGAAGGAAGAACTAATGAGGAATAGTGCAAGGCTACAATCAACAACATCTTGCATAAAACCAATAAGTGTCTTAGTTATCGTGTTCAATGCTGTGCTTCTCGTCATCCAAATCTTTAAGTGCCTTAGTTAAAGATCTATTCTCCTCGAGAAATCTGCAATTTTCCTTCTGTAGATCATGGAAAACACCTTGCATCTCCTGAAGCTTTGCTCTGAGACTTTCCATTTCAGAAGCAAGTAGGTCTTCCTTGTGATTTCCCTCTCTAACTCTCATTGTTTTGAAGAAGCTTCAGCATGTCACTCTGTAAAGATGACAGTTGATCATTCCTGATCCTGAATTCCTGTTGGAGAGTGTCAATCAAAGCCTTTAAATCTGCCACCTCCTGTTTAAGTTCCCTAAGCAATGTCAAGAGAATGAACTTCTCAATAACAAGCTTATGATTCTCATCCCAGGCTCTGCAGAGGGAGCTTCTTGTGTCATCAAGTTTGATAAGTATGTGATGCAAAAATAGCCAGCACCTTTTACAAATCATTTTTATAGAAGGAAGTGATAGAAATACCATCTCCCAACCTATAGGAATTGACAAGCACATGCTGCAGAAAGGGAAGGAAGCTAATAATCTATAATTTCCAAGTGATAAATCACAAACCGATAGCAATCCGATCTAAATTCATACCAACTTTGCATCAATGCACAATTTTTGTATTCAGATCACAAACCGATCGCAATCCACCAAAAAGATAGGCTGCGAGAATGAACAATTGGAAACTCGAAACTCAAAACTCAAAAAAAAGATGCTTGAATGCATAAAGAATAGAGCTGAGTGTAACGATGAACAGACAGACCTTGAGATTGAGTAATTGGAACTCCGACGATTGCAATTGGGATCTGAACGCCGATTGCGAGCCAACCTCCCTTCCTTGCTGGTCCACGGATCCCGACGAGCGGTGCCTGGAGATTGAGCAACTAAGCCATGTGCAAGCTTGTTTATATTTTAACTCTACTAGCCAAATTCCGATGCTCCTACCATAAATTCCCTAAACTAACTCCCAATTGACACAATATATAATCTTTATCCATAAACTCATCAAGCACATGCTGACCTACAGATTCAGAAAGACTAAATGACAAATTCAACATACTGACATACCAATTCAGAAAGAGCCAAGAGACACAGCTGCCCATCTCCAAGGATATCTAAGATAAATGCATTATTATTCAAATCAACCTTTATCGAATTCCTGGAGAAAGCATATTAGTGTATATATGAGTACCCAAGCATTCCAGCAAAAGCAACACCATGACACAAGAACAACCCGTTCAACACCATATATTGCACACACAACGACCAAATTTCCTTCCAATTCCTACACAAAGAAAACAAAGGTACTTCTCCACCTATCGCAAATTTCAATTGCATCGACCAAATTTCCTTCCGATTGACTGTGAGAATCAATTGAACAAGAGAAAGAAAGAAATATATTAACATAGAAAGAAATTAACAGATCAAATCCTAGAGAGGAGAAAGGAGAGAGTGAACATAGAGAGAAAGACAGATTCAGAAGGAGAGGAAGAAGATTGGGACTCACTGGAACGCCTTCATCGAGACGCTTCGACCAATTGGATTGAAATGACGGTCTATAGAACAGATCTGAGATGGCCGGTTGCTTTTCCTTGAATCGATTGCGTCGTTCTCGTCGAGCACAGGAGGACGACCTCTAGAGACGGAGGAAGATGGACGGCAAGGAAGAGGCGGCGATAGGGAGGAAAGAGATGAGCGACGGCGTTGTCCTCGTCGAGGACAGGAGAGGAGGAGCGTGCGGCGGCGGTGGCAGCGAACAGGAGAGGAGGAGGAAGATGGAGGTCCGGCTAACAGGAGGAGACTCGCCGCCATCGGAGCCGGATCCGGCGGAGAGAGAAAAAACAGATCGAGAGAGGCAGAGGAGAAAGGTCCGGAGAGGAGAGAGAGAATCAATCGGGAGCGGAGAGGTTTCCAATTTGAGTACTAGTATATATAGCGGACATTTTGCTAATTTGTCCAAAAAGGCGGACATTCCACAAATTTGTCCAAAAAATGTGCCTGTTTTGCAAATTTTTTCTAAAAAAAATCCCAATTAATTTCCAATATTTCCATTTTAAAAATAATCACATATACATAGGCGTTCAAAATTGAAACCATGAAATTGGCAAGTGTGCTACACACATCAATTTGGGAGAGTGTGGTGTATTTGTATGGGCCCCCCAATTTCCTTTTTTTTTAAAATACATAAAAATCATTTTAAAAAAATTATTATAATATTATTATATTGTGATGGATAAACTCTAGGAAACCCTAGTTCCCTATGTAAACTCCTATATAAAGGGTCCTGAAGACCCCCAATAAGAAATCAATTCATCCTCTCTTTTCTCTACCTCTCTTCTCTTATCTTCGATTTATCACACGTTATCAGCACGATATTGCTCCAACTTGATTCAAAGAGAAAAGGTAGAAATACGTACGATCAATCAAATTGATCGAACGATATTGTTTGTTAATTCCCCCCTACCGATTACTCTCCCTTTTTATTTACAAACTCTTAATTGATTTACGTACCCATGTTTTTGTCCTTTATGTAAAATTTTGATTCATGCTTTGTGATTCACGGGGCAAATTTTAATTTTTTTTAATCTCAGTTTGACCATATTAACGATCCTCTCTTCCATTGTTATAAGTAATTTTTCTTTATTCCTTACTATCGAGGATGCAAAGTACTCCGTATTCGGTAATCTAAAAATTGTGAAGAGCAATTGAGCATCACGTTCCATTCAAGTTTTTTTGGTATATGTATCGTATGACTGTGAATTATTGTTAGATCCCTTTTCTTTTCTGTAAATTAAATTAAATTCTTTGCTATTGATTCTGTGTATCTTGCTCATCCCGATGTTTATCCCTTTTGTTTTGCATGTAATTCAATTAATCTTTTTTTTTATATACACACTATCTTCGGAAGATACACATGGATGTTTATCCCAAAGTAATATCAATTTTTGAAGTGGTTAGTGGGTAAACTAAATCAAATTTGTACTATCCCTTGAAGCGGATAAATTTAATTTCGACCCTGAAGTGTTGAATTAATAAAAAATTTCATATCCCCAAACGGATATAAATTGATTTCGACCATGAAGTGTTGAATTAATTAAAAAAAAAAAACATATCCCATGAAGTGGATATAATTTCAACCCTGAAGTGTTGAATTAATTAAATTTGTAATATCTCCGGAAGCGGATATAATTTCAACCCGAAGCGGATAAATCTATTGTATCCCCTTACGTGGATGTTTTTTTTTACACTTCTGTTATGTTTGTTATATCTTCGCTTCGTATATATCTACTGCATTTGACAACTAACAAATCTGATTTCGGCATTTGATTACCTAGGCAATTATCAAATCTTACAATCATGCATGCAAACGTTCTGTTTTTTTTTAAATCGATGAATATATTACATTCAGTATTCGGCATTCGTAATTTGTTTTGTTTTACAAATCGATACGGCAATCAGTATGGCCTACTATACTGATCATGCATGTTATAGATTGATATTTTTAATTATGGATGCATGTGTATTATGTACTAAGATTGTCGCTATATAGTTTACTTTATTTATGACGCATCTCCTGAAGTCGATATGTAGGTGTATAGATGTATCATCTCCCGATGTAGATAAACGGATACATCTCTCGAAATAGATGACCATCTCTTGAAGTAGATGTGAACGATTGTAAAACATCCCCGTAGTGATGAACTTATTATTTATTTATTTATTTCAGTTTTATTATTCATTTCAATTTGTATTTTATTTTTTTGTCTCCAGAAGTAGACAAACATTATCTCCCGAAGTAGATATAAATTGTTAAATTTACATATCATCCCAAAAGTGATAGTTGATCTCCTGAAGTAGATAAAGTAAACACAATTTATGTATCACATCGCTTGAAAAAGATGAAATTCTTATTTATCTCCTGAAGAAGCTAAATATTTTAGCTTATATATCATGATAAAATTTATCTCCCGTAGTAGATAAAATTTTAAAATTCATAATCGTCCCTGTACCGATGATTTTTATAGCTAAACAAGCAAATTATGATTTCTCCACCAGTCTCCAGAAGTAGACGAACATGTATTTGCAGATGTTCATGTTCTTGTCACCAAAAGTTGACAATATGCCAATTTGATTTTATTTATTTAGGTTTTTTTTACAGTTTTATCCATTATATCAACCATTTATTTATTTATTTATTTATCATTATCTCTTGAAATATATAAAGGCGTCCCCTGAAGTGGATGGACACATAATCATAAATCGTTCCTGTAGTAACGACAATCATCTCCTGAAGAGTTGTACATGAAAAGGAAATTCATAAAATGTCTCTCTCTCATCAATACAAATTTGTCCCTGAAGTGACAATATTCATTTCCTGAAGTAAATGAATGATAAGAGATATATTGTATATCCTCATAAAGATTATTTAAAATCATACCCTGAAGTGTATGAGTTTTTATTTTAAAGTTGCACAAATACCCAGAAGTGTAGAAATAAAATGAATGTATATAAGTTGTCTTCTCCCTGAAGTGAGTAATAATCAAACATACAATTTCTTGAAGAATATGGTCAATATTTATATGACAACTTACTATATTTTTGAATTGCAACTTATCATCTTTTGGAGTATATGATCGAAATATACATAATAGAGACTAATTGCCACTCGAAGTTGACAAATGAATAATCTTATGAATAAAATCATTTCTTGAAGAAAATGATAAATTGACAAATTTTTCTCATGACTCCACCTGAAGTGGACAAATACAATTTGATTTGATTTGATTTATTTATTTGTTTTTTTTATTCATTGCTTTATATTGAATAAAATTATTATGATTTTACTTATTGTAATTCATAGTTCAAAGTGTTTCCCGAAGAAACTATTTATCATGAGTGTCTAATACGAAGTTTTGTTTGGCAAATGAACATTTGGGGGAAAGGTTGACCACAATCCCATAGATTGTAAAGTTTTCAACACAAACCTAAGAGCCTGAAGACTCTGCTGGTGGATTTTTATTAAACTCCAGAAGAGTGAATGATTATTATAAACTCCGGAAGAGTATATGATTCTAAACTTATCATTTGTACTCTGAAGTACACGGAATGTGGGTTTTTATCAAGTTCAGAACGATTATCATTCGGTTGGTACAACCAATAGAAGTAATCACATAACACGATCCGGTTAAGAAGGCCACTTCCTGACTATCCTCTAAGCATTGCATGAAGCATGCCCCTCCGGTAGAGGGTGTGAAAGAGGTTATGGTTAAGCGCTTGACCAAAGTTATTGTTGTGGCTTATAGCTAGGTCTGTTATACGGTTAATTCTAAATGTCTTGGAGAACATTATAAATGACTCATACCTGAAGTATGATATCAACGAAAGTTCTGACAATACCCATTCAGTGGCATCTAAATTAAATAAATGGATCACCATATACAAAGTTCAATGGTTGAATATTATGGTTTTATAAGTGTCAAACAATCTTGAATGGAAAATCAAGATGAATACCATATATATCCAGAAGAGCATTGATCTTGTTACCTGAAGTAACAATGACACATATTTATGAATTGACATGGTATTGAACACCAATATCTCATATGACTAGCCAGAAGCAAGTCTTATAGAGTGAGAATGTATATATATGGTTTATTTGACACTCATTTATCCCATTGAAACTTATCACTAACCTGAAGTTAGTTAATGATAAAATGTTTTTCTTTGTGGCATTCGGTCATTCATGTGAAACGATGATGGGCGGGATCATTGACATTCACATACACACCCACTAAGATGGACCAGAAGATCCTAGGACCCGAAGATCCTATATAAGGGTGACCGAACATATATGGTCTGTCATCTTGGCAAATTAACAAGACCATCTAAATTCAAAGTAAATGCAAAGTCTCTAATGTCTCTTGAATGGGTTCAATGAGACAGCTACAGAACACTACCATATAAACTAGTGTAATTCCAAGATTACAGATGCCTCAACACTTTGGTCATATGAAACATAAGGTAGAGAATGTTATCAAAAACATTGTTGAGCATAAGGTAGCTCACGACGACCCAGAAGAGTTGTTGGTCAAATGGGCCCATGCATGTTTGCATTTCGAATTTGACACAATAACATCTCCCTAATTATCTCCAGGAGAGAGCATGTCATTCAAAGGTTTTGAATAAACAACATATGTTCCGAGATGTACCTCCTCCAAATGAACTACAATGAGACCACAAAGAAGTTGGATGATACATGGGGTTCGAGTCCCTATTGTTATCAAATACCTAGAGCTTTATAATGGTGATCAAATGCTCGGTATTTAGGGGGAGAGGAAATGAGACAATTAAGAAAGAGATTGCATGGAAGCAACTTCTCTATCATTTCATATCCGCGGATAAATGCAAGTGAACCAGAAGTTCAATAAATGAAATGATTATAAGGTTTAGCAAATATGCAATTGAAAGCATTTACTAAAGGCCAAGAAAGTGACAAAGTCACAGATACTAGCTCATTTGGAAGTTCCAGAAGTAACTCGAACTCAATGAATATCAAGTGGTTCTCAAGTACACCAGAAGTGTTGGAGATCACCAGGCTCTTGGTATACAATTCCCCAGAAGTGGAAAGAGCCTAAGAGAATATGACGATCATCAAATAAATAATGGATGTCGACATCGAAATGATAGTAAAGAGCTAGAAAAGGGAAATTCATGCAAGAATGGGTTCTTTATGCATGATGACATTAGACCTGTAATTCCAACACCGGAAAGTGTAACATCATTTGGTTTTAAGTGGGTGTTCGTACAAAATAAAATATAAATCCAAGTTGATTGCACAAATACCTATCAAAGGTGATATGGAGAATGTATTCACCAGAAGTGAATATAATTTTGGATCTAAATATAAATGACGGACGTGTTACTTACATATGCATATAAATGAAAATGATCGATTGAAAATGCCTGAAGCATTAATATCAAAGTCCCGTCACATGTAATTGGTTAAAGATCCTTATAAGTGTACCTGGAGTACCTATAATTGTGAAAATGGTGACATTGCATTAGGTCCCAACGTACCATACAATGTTGTACTCTTTTCCTTGATCTTGGTTTTTATCCCATTGGTTTTTTCCAAGTTAAGGTTTTTAACGAGGCAACTTATGCACCATTTAATACAACAGATCCCCTTGATCAACAATGAAAAGCACACTAGGTCCTGAAGTACCTTATACTTGTGCACTCAAAGCAGCTCAACACCAATACATGAAAGTCAAGCGCATCAAGTCAATCATGAAGAAATTCCAAGTCAAAGACAATCTTGAGATTCGACCATAAGCTCATGAAGACAGCGCCGTCAAGAAGAAGGAGAAGACTTCGAGAAGGATGTTGACTTCAGGGGGAGTATACACGCACTGCACTCTTTTTCCCTCCGATCAGGTTTTGTCCCACTGGGTTTTCCTGACAAGGTTTTTAACGAGGCAGATCATCAAAGCGTATCACATGTCATTTGTATTTTTCCTTGGTCCTAGTTTTGGTCCAATTGGGTTTTCTAGGCGCGGTTTTTAATATGACAGTCTTGTAATATTTAGAGATGTTTATCCAAGGGAGAGTGTTATAATATTATTATATTGTGATGGATAAACTCTAGGAAACCCTAGTTCCCTATGTAAACTCCTATATAAAGGGTCCTGAAGACCCCCAATAAGAAATCAATTCATCCTCTCTTTTCTCTACCTCTCTTCTCTTATCTTCGGTTTATCACAAAAATCCCTTTTTATCTAGACGATTTTATCTCCATCAACAACCAGGATTTGTACACAAGGTACTCCCTAAAGGTGTGCACTCTTGAACGACACTATATATATAGGGAATGGTTCAAATGTAAAATATCCTTAGGGTGTAAAATTTGCTTAAGGTGTAAAATTCTCTAATGGACCTAATTTTTGTAAGTAAATTGCTAATGGGCCTAATTTAATTACTAATGTGGCTAATTTAATTAGTAGAATGTCTGTCCCCCTTGCCCATGCGTGTGCCCCCCCTTGCCCCCACTGTGCCCCCCTTCTCGGCCAGATTTTTTTTTGTCCCTGGATTTTTTTTTCGTCATAACACTTTCTGATGTGCAAGTATAACTTGATTTTGTACACATATAACATTCTATTGTGCAAATATAACTTTATTTTGTGCAGACATAGTAATTCATTATGGGGTAAATAGGTAAATGTGCCTATTTCAATTATAAAAATTTATAATTGAAATATGTTTAATTTATGGGTAAATAGGTAAATATGTCTAATTTTATGGGTAAATGCACTTTTTTCCGTTTTCGACACCTTTTGTTGTGCAAATATAAAGTGTATAAATAAAATGATAAAGTGCAAGAATAAAATCACGATGTGTATGAGTAATAATATGAAGTGCACAATTAAGGTTATTGGTAATGTGTCTTGAATCATTTTTCATCGGCGTCACATCGGGGGGTCCGGGGGGCGGACTTATCGTCTATTTGTTTTTCAGCATTTAACAATTTCAAATTAAAGTGCATAAATAGGATTAAAATGTGCAGATATAATATTATGTTGTGCAAATATAACATTATGATGTGCATATATAATAGGCTTTAAATTAAAGTCCATAAATAAGATTAAAATGTGCAAATATAATGTTATGATGTGCAAATATAATGTTATGATGTGCAAATATAATGTTATGTTGTGCAAATATAACATTATGGTGTGCATATATAATAAGCTTTTAAATTAAAGTGCATAAATAAGATTAAAATGTGCAAATATAACATTATGGTGTGCATATATAATAGGCTTTTGAATTAAAGTGCAAAAATAAGATTAAAATATGTAAATATAATGCTATGTTGTGCAAAAATAAGATACACTTGTGCAGATTTAGAATACAATTGTGCACATTTAAAATATAAGATTTCAAAAGTAAGATTCAATTGTGCAAGTTTAGAATACAATTGTGCAAAAGTAAGATACAATTGTGCAAATGTAGAATACAATTGTGCACATTTAGAATTATAGTGTACAAAAGTAAGATATAATTGTGCAGATTTAAACTACAATTGTGCAAAAGTAAGATACAATTGTGCAGATTTAGAATGCAATTGTGGAGATTTAGAATACAATTGTGGAAAAGTTAGATACAATTATGCAGATTTAGAATGCAATTGTATAGATTTAGAATACAATTGTGCAAAAGTAAGATACAATTGTGCAGATTTAGAATACAATTGTGCAAAAGTAAAATATAATTAGAATAATATGAATATTCAGATGTGCATGAATAGAGTGCAGATGTGCAATCTGACAATGCTATGAACATGAAATTAGCTCCAAATCAACCCAACATCACAACCATATCATCAATTTCAATCAATTTGGATGTTGGCAAAAAAACCCCAAATTATAAAATATATCGCAATAAAATTCTAAAATCCAATTAGATCATGATCCATAAACAATTTGACAATGCTATAAACATGAAATTAGCTCCAAATCAACCCAACAACACAACCATATCATCAATTTCAGTCAATTTGGCTTTTGGCAAAAAAAACCCAAATTCTAAAGCATATCGCAATATAAAATTCTAAAATTCAATTAGCTCATGATCGATAAACAATTTGACAATGATATGAACATGAAATTAGCTCAAAATCAACCCAACAACACAACCATATCATCAATTTCAATTAATTTGGCTTTTGGAAAAAAAAACCCCAAATTCCGCTCCTAAATCAAACCCTAGGTTTTCAATCTCAATCTAAATCATTCAAACACTATTTTGTGCAAATATAATTTTAAGTTGTGCAAATATAATATTTTGTTGTGCGTTTATAAATTATGGAATAATTTTGTAATTTATTAAATTTAGATAAGGGCATATTTGCGAAGAAAGGGAAAATATGGGTCAAAATTGTAATTTCATCATCATCTTCCTCACATCGCCTGTAAACCTCCGATTAGAAATGGCGGTAACACCGGTGGACTTCGGCAACCTCCTAGTGCCAGGCTAGGGCACGGCGGCGCAAGGGGGGACATATACGGGATCGTGGGGGCGTGACGAGTCCGTTGGTGGCAATCGTTGGTGGCTTCGGTGGCGGAAAGGCAGTGGTCGAAGGCGGCGAAGGGAGCTCCGGTGTTGTTGGGCAAGGAGGAAATTGTTGGCGATTCCGACGATTCCGATGAGGATTCCGGTGATTGCGAGTAGGAGAAACCGGATCCACACCCGCCTTGTCGAATTGACCAATGCTCGATTGCGATGATTCCGACAGTTGCGATGATTCCGACAATTGCGATGGAGGAGTTCGATTCTGATGATTTCGAGGATTTCGACGAGGAATATTCCAGCGATTGACACCGCCCAGTCCGTTGCTCGATGACCTGCCTCCTGCCATGCTCGATGCCCGGCGATTGAGACTTCGCCCAGGCCATTCTCGCTTCTCCCGCTTCTGAATTTTTTCGCAGAGGGAGGAAGGGGATGACCGGTTCGGTTTTTTTTTTTAAAAAAAAGAGCACAGGTCCGGTTTTCCAAAATTTTACACCCTAAGGATATTTTACATTTTGACGCTTCCCCATATATATATATATATATATATATATATATATATATATATATATATATATATATATATATATAGAGAGAGAGAGAGAGAGAGAGAGAGAGAGAGAGGGGATGGATCAAATGTTAACAAGTCTTACGGTGTTAAATGTTAACAAATCTAGTCCGTTGATTATTAGATAATGGAAGGCCACGATTAATTAGCTTTTTTTTATTTTTAAAATAAATAAAAGATGGCCCCACTAATTCTCCCATATCATTCTCATAGTTTTAGAGTGTATGTTTCAATCTCCCTCCTCCCCGTAGTATATATCACAAAAACCCTAACCCACTTTTATTCAATCTCAACCAACCTCGCCCTCATCTCTCTTGCCCGAAGACGTTGTAACACCATCGTTTCCTCAAACCAGTGGTAGCACCTGGTTTACATCGATTAACCACCGCAAGAGAGAGATGGTCGGAGCTATGAGGGAGAGTGGAATGGCGGCATCGACTCACGACGAGGAGCGTCTCAAGCGCCGGTTCAGGATCTGGAGGCCAGGTATGAGGTGCGACGGTTCTCCGATAGCGGTGGCATCCAGATCGATGGGCGTCGGATCCATCGGTGACTGGAGAAGCAAAACGCCGTTCCGGCAAATCCAGGAGGCGTATTCAGGTTTGCGGTATGGCGATCATGTTACAATTTCTCCAATTGATAGATAACGGACTTTGATTTGTTCGTTTCTGATTTCTAATGTCACATGGTCAACTAATTCAACTACATCGTTTTTGGTATAATTGGTGGTTGGCTGATCGTCTGCCTGCATTTGTAATTGTGTAAATTAATGTGAGGAAGAGTTACGTTAACAAGCCTGAATTACTGCTCGATTGGCCGGTGTTCGATTGCTAAAAAAGAAAGGATGTGCGGCGATCAATCTGTGTTCAATTGCTGCTCAATCTTGTGTTTAACTCTTGTTTTCTTCTTCATGAATTGCTATTCAATCGGTGTTCGAATCTCCAAGGTACTTGATGAGTTTGTAGAATTATTCATTGGTATGCAATAAATATTCGATGGAATGTGATAGAGTATTCGTTACTATTTAGTTATTATTTCAGGTAGAGTCACTATTCGGCAAGTTCATAGTTTCTATTCGTTGATAATACATAATTATTCATATGTATTTGATCAAGAATAAGAAATTATTGTATATAGATTAGTGGTTTCTCATTCTCCTCTTTATTCGATCAATAATAAGGAATTATTCATTTGTATGCAATAAGTATTCGATGGAATGAGATAGCTAGGTTATTCGTTAATATTTAGTTATTATTTCACGTCCAGAGTCAATATTCGATCAGTTCATAGTTTCTATTCGTTGATAATACAGAATTATTCATATGTATTTGGTTGATTAGATGTGGAAAATCAAGAATTACATTTACATACTCTTTCAACCCAGCGAATAATTACTATCAACCTAGCGAATAATTACCATCAATCTAGCGAATATGTTGCAAAATTGACCAATCCTTTTGCTATTATATAAATGATAACTCCTCTTTATGGATGAATAATAACGATAAATTTAGCGAATAATTACTATTAACCTAGCGAATAGTTGCAAAATTAACCAACTCTTTTTCTATTATCTAACGAATAATAAGTATAAGTTAACGAATATTTTTTATCACCTTGTCGAATAGTTCAAACAGTGTATCACACAAAAAATAACGTTACCCCACCGGAAAAAAAACATTACGCAAAAAAAAAAGTGCAACACACGCACGTAATTCAGCAAGTGGGCAAGGAAAGAAGTGGGTCCCATTGATTTTTAATTAAAGAAAAAAACCAAAATTGCCAAATAATATATATAGGTTAATGTGTAAACACCCCTTAGGATGTAAATTGTGAACGAATCTAGGCCATAGAATCGATCCAAATCGAGGGTCTAGATTAATCGCAATTCTTTTTTATTTATCTTTAATATGGTCGGGCCCACAACATCACTCCATGGAAGAAAGGCGTGTAATCACGCACTCCTTACATTTTTCTTTTTTTTTTGTAGGTGGCAATAATTCTTACAGTTTCCATTTAATGTACAGAGCATTGCGGTTTTTTTTTTGTTTCTGTTTTTTTTGTGTTGTTTATATTTTTTTACCTTTGTTTCTAAGATAATTGTATTGAAATTAGGTAATTAGAAAGAGAGTATGGATCAAATATTAACAAGCATTATTGTATTTTGTGTTAACAAATCTGGACCCTTAATTGAAAAAAGATGGATGGTCTATATTTTGTCAAAATTCAAATTAATTATTTATTTATCAAGATTGGCCCACTAAAAAAATTTCACTACTCTCAATTGTTGGAGCGTGTCTTTTAATTCCCTATAAATTCTACGTTTACCCTAATTGATCCCTACAAACCTCCAGATCGACGTCTCATTCTTCTTGCTCCTTCTTCTCTCTGTACTCAATCGTTGACGACCCTGAAACTCCTCTTCCTCTCACCACTCCAAACCCAAACTCACTTCCATTGTCTAAGGATTCTTCGATCTCAATCCAAACCCACTTCCGTTGTCTACATCTTCCAATCCAACATGATCTGTTACAATTTAATTTACGTCATTGATCATCAAAAGTTTTGATTACTTGCTGCTTGTTTCCAATTAAATAAATTGGAGTTGACTAATCGTGCCTTGCTTCCAAGAGCGAGCCGAAGTCAATCCACAATTGCCATCACCTATTTGCTTAACTTGTCCACGTCATCGACAACTGGATTTAATTAACAAATTTGTTAATTAAGTCTTCCACCGTCAGGTGCTTGCTCTGTTTGCTGGTGTTCAGGACGAATGCGCCGTACTCGAGGCTCGAGGAGGACCGGAAGTCCTGGAATAAGGTCTTCGCTGGGGGAGATGATTTCGCGGGGCAGGTGATTTTGATCGTCGACAGTTTTTCAGCATGAAGAACATTTTGAGCCTAGGCGGAGGCGATTGGCAATGGCGGTTCGAGATCAGGAGGGCAGGGATGAGGCGATTGCCGATTGCAGAGGAAGAACTCGGATGACAATCTCGCGAACCTTAGGATCTCCAACGACAGCCTCCGATTGCGAGCGAGGGCCATGAACAGGTAGGCGGCGATCAATCTGTGTTCGATTGCTGCTCAATCTTATGTAACTCTTGTTTTCTTCTTCCTAAATTGAGCAATTCAATCTGTATTCGATTTCATCAGATCTCCAAGGTACATGATGAGTTTGTAACCTTAGAGCATAGCTTGAAGGAATTATTCATTATGCAATAAATATTCGATCAAGAATGAGGAATTATTCATTGCTATGCAATAAATATTCGATGGAATGTGATAGAGTATTCGTTACTATTTAGTTATTATTTGATGTAGAGTCACTATTCGGTAAGTTCATAGTTTCTATTCGTTGATAATACAAAATTATTCATATGTATTTGATCAAGAATAAGGAATTATTGTATATAGATTAGTGGTTGCTCATGATTCTCCTTGTTATTCGATCAAGAATGAGGAATTATTCATTGGTATGCAATAAATATTCGATGGAATGAGGTAGGTTATTCCTTATTATTTAGTTATTATTTCATGTTCAGAGTCAATATTCGGCAAGTTCATAGTTTCTATTCGTTGATAATACAAAATTATTCATATGTATTTGGTTAATTAGATGTGGGAAATCAAGAATTACATTTACCTACCCTTCCAACGCAGCGAATAATTACTATCAACTTAGCGAATAATTACTATCAATCTAGCGAATAGTTGCAAAATTGGTCAACCCTTTTGCTATTATCTAAAGGATAACTCCTCTTTCCATATGAATAATAACGATTAATTTAGCGAATAATTACTATTAACCTATCGAATAGTTGCAAAATTGACCAACTCTTTTTCTATTATCTAACGAATAATAAGTATAAGTTAACGAATATTTTTTATCACCTTATCAAATAGTTCAAACAATGCACCACAAAAAAAAACGTTACTCCTCCCAAAAATGTTACGCCACAAAAAAAAAAGTGTACAACACACGCGCATAATTCAACAAGTGGGGAAGGAAAGAAGTGGGTTCCATTGATTTTTAATTAAAGAAAAAAGGCAAAATTGTCAAATAATCTTAGCCACCAATTTCATTCAATCAAAGGCCCAGATCTGTTAACATTTAACACCATAAGGGATGTTAACACAGGACCCAACCTCATTAGAAAGATTAGGGTAATTTACAGAAAACCACCCCTTAAATATTGGTCTTTTCACTTAACCACCCCTTAAATTTGAAATTACAGTAAACCACCCCTTAAATGCTTTCCATTAACAAATCACCACCCATCACCAATTTACATTATATTTTTGTTTAATAAATTAAATTTTTAACATTTTTTAACTTAAAATATGCGTTTAATTATTTTAATTGTGAGTAATAATCTATTTCTTAAAGGTTATTTATAATTTTTCTCCAAAGGTTAATTATTGAAATACATTTTTTAAAATATAAATAAATAATTTTAATATTATTTTTAACTATATAAATGGAAATTATTATTTATAATCATATTATACTTAAAAAAATATTTTAAATAATGTTTACAAAATTATTTTAAGACATAAACCGGAAGATATTTCTAAGTTATATTAATAATTTTTTTTAAAAAATGATATCTATAGCAATCCAACCCCTTCAATTCAAATTTTAAATATATTTATACATAAATTTTGAGTTTAAAAATATTTAAATATAATATATCTAAGAATGACTTAACAAAAATAGACCAAGGGTGGTGATTTGTTAATGAAAAGCATTTAAGGGGTGGTTTACTGTAATTTCAAGTTTAAGGGGTGGTTAAGTGAAAAGACCAATATTTAAGGGGTGGTTTTCTGTAAATTTCCCGAAAGATTATTCATATTTATGAGATTCTTAATTGGTAAAATTTTATTGATATTTAAGAGATGCTTATTTGGTAAAATTTGATATATTATTTGATTAAATTATAGAGATTATTCGTATGTGAAAGGACTATTATTTACAAAATTTTTAGTTTTAGGGATGTTAAAATAGCAATAAAAAATCTTTATTGTTCGCTAAAATTATAAATGGTATTCATACGTAAGAGGAAGTTTGAAACAATTATGTATAAAAGAAAAAGTTTGAAACAAATAACTTAATGATTATTCGATTAAATTTGAGAGATTATTCGGTCAAATTATAGAGATCATTCATATGTAATAGGATGCTTATTTACATATTTATTGATTTTTTAATGTTAAAATAATAATCAATAAACTTGTACGTTATTCGGTTAAATTTGAGAGATTATTCGGTCAAATTATAGAGATTATTTGTATGTAAGAGGGCAATTATTTACATATTTATTGATTTTTTAATGTTAAAATAATAATCAATAAAATTGTATATTATTCGGTAAAATCACAAAGAGTATACATAAATACGAGGAAGTTAGAAACAATTATATATATAAATTATGCATATTTGAGGAGTGATTTATAAGAAAACTATGCATTATTCGGTAACTCGAGAATCATTATTCGTATAAAAAATGCAATTTCATTAAATTTGACCTATATATATATACATACATATTTTAAAAATGGAAAAATTATGTAGTATAAATGAATTGTCAACAAACAAATTTTTTTTGCCTACTATAAAAAAAACAAAAAAACAAACAAATTTTTTTTAAAAAAAACATCAAAATCCTAGGTACCACTATTTTTTATACATAAATAATACGGAGTAGGAATGATGAATCATGAATGTTGTACACGACATTTCGGTTTATAAACATTGAAGATTTTTAAATAAAAAAAACCACCCACTTTCTTGAATTTTTTTTCAAAATATTCAATAAAAAATAATTATTTAACAAAATATTCAAACTTTTAAAGTATTTACACAAATATTCATTTTTTGCAGGCCGGTCAGAAAAACGCGGTCTCAGGCCGCGTTTTATTATTAAGGTTAAACATCTGAAATTGGGTGAAAAGAGGTAAAAAAAACTAACACAAAAGACGCGGTCCCAGGCCGCGTCTCTTGTTTTTTTTTTTTTTCAGAAAAATTGAAAAGGGGAAATGGAAGAGACAGGTAAGGGTCGGAGGAGAGAGGAAGTGGCGGAGAGAGAGAGAAGGGAGGCGGAGGGAGAGAGAGGAAGGGGCGGAGGGGAACAGAGGCGCCGGAGGGAGAGAGAGGAAGGGGCGGAGAGAGAGAGAGGAAGGGGCGGAGGGAGAGAAAGGAAGGGGCGGAGAGAGAGGAAGAGGCTAGCGACGCTGGGATTCCGGCCGGAGAACAGAGGCGCCGGAGAACAGAGGCAAAGGAAGGGGAGGTTGGCGAACAGAGGCGCCGGGATTCCGAACGGAGGCTGGCGAACAGAGGCGCCGGTATTCCGGCCGGAGAACGGAGGCTGGCGACGCTGGGATTCCTCTCCCCTCCGCCCCTTCCTCTCTCTCCCTCCGGCCATCCCTCTCTCCTCCGCCCCCTCCGGCCATCCCTCTCTCTCCCTCCACCCCTTCCTCTCTCCTCCGCCTGGATCTCCGCCCCTTCCTCTCTCTCCCTCCGGTGCCTCTGTTCCCCTCCTCCCCTTCCTCTCTCTCCCTCCGCCTCCCTTCTCTCTCCCTCCGCCCCTT
Source organism: Persicaria maculosa (assembly GCA_963922045.1). Lineage (NCBI taxonomy): Eukaryota > Viridiplantae > Streptophyta > Magnoliopsida > Caryophyllales > Polygonaceae > Persicaria > Persicaria maculosa. The sequence continues at coordinate 31,319,543 of OY998251.1, read as the reverse complement.
CTTCTCTCCTCCGCCTGGATCTCCGCCCCTTCCTCTCTCTCCCTCCGCCTCCCTTCTCTCTCCCTCCACCTGGATCTCCGGCGCCCTTCCTTCTCTCCCTCCGCCCCTTCCTCTCTCCTCCGACTTCCTCTCTCTCGCTCCGCCTCCCTCCGGCCATCCCTCTCTCCTCCGCCCCCCTCCGGCCTCCGACTTCCTCTCTCTCCCTCCGCCTCCCTCCGGCCATCCCTCTCTCTCCCTCCGCCACTTCCTCTCTCCTCCGGCCCTTACCCGTCTCTTCCATTTCCCCTTTTCAATTTTTCTGAAAAAAAAAAAACAAGAGACGCGGCCTGGGACCGCGTCTTTTGTGTTAGTTTTTTTTACCTCTTTTCACCCAATTTCAGATTTTTAACCTTAATAATAAAACGCGGCCTGAGACCGCGTTTTTCTGGCCGGCCTACAAAAAATGAATATTTGTGTAAATACTTTAAAAGTTTGAATATTTTGTTAAATAATTATTTTTTAGTGAATATTTTGAAAAAAAGTTCCACTTTCTTCATGTATTGTCAAATTAATTAAAAAAGAAGAAGAAAACCTCTATTTTTTTGTAGTACACATGCAGGGTGAGTTTGTAATGAGAGTGGGTGAGTATAGGGTGTGGGTCCCATATTTTTTTATTTAAAATAAAAATAAAAATGGGGATTAAATCCTCACCCTACATTTCACACATTCCTAAGGCTCAAACACACACGCACACACGCACGCACGCACGCACGCACACACGCACGCGCGCGCGCACACACACACACACATATATATATACTAGTGGTATTCCCGCGCCATGGTGCGTTTGCGAGGAAAAATAAAATAAAAATAGGGCATAAAATATTTATTATAGAAACAAATAACAATCTAAAAAAAATGTTCAAAAATTTAAGATTTGCAAAGAATAATAATCTGTCAACTAATTGGGTAGTATTAGTTTTGCAAAGAATAATCCTCTCTTCTTTTTCTTCAAGGACTTTTAAAAAAAGATATAAATCTTATAGAGATGGAAACAATAACACCATAGACGTGACAACTATATCTTCTAGAAACACATCCACCCTTTGCAATTAGATTATAATATTTCGAACCAAGACTGGTATAGTTCTCGCAAACGGAAAGACAAAGAGAGCAAAGAAAATTAAGGTATGGTATGCCAATCTCAAGTGGATGAAAAGGAAAAGGAGATAAAAAACAAAGACGACTAAGGTATAACAATTTCACGTAACAAAATGAAGACACTTATACCAGGGAAATCATATACCACGCAACCTGTAATCTAGCGCAGATCTGACAGAACCATTAGCAATTAGAACAACAGAAGCAAGCTCATCAATATACGCATCAATGCCTTGAGGAAACATGGTCCTGCCACCAGGAAATTTAAAGAGATCTCCCTCACACTCCACCTAGGGCTGTATGAACAACCTCTTAAGAGTTGGGATAAGATAATGTAGCTTCTCTTCTCACTACTACATAAAAGATCTAATGTAGCATGTTGGTTGTTGCAGTTTATTTTAAGTAGCGTTTTTTGTGGCAGTTTTAAAGATATATAACCCATTTTTCGTTTCGAAAGCTAAAGTGGCGGTTTCAAAAGTTTATTGTAGCGGTTTTTAATAAAATCTGAAAAATAAAACAAATGAAGCGGGCAGTTTTAGTAGATGTAGCGGTTTCGAAGGCGGGATAATTCCGCGCTTCACCTATTGGAAAAATTTTAATTATAATTTTTTAATCAAAAAGTAACTTTATCCCTTCATCCCTGAAATTGGGGTTTGAAACAATGTTCTCGGTTACCCTGTGTGACCTTCGATTCCAATTTTCCACAGAGCGATTCACTTGTGTGACCTTCGATTTCACTTCCGTGCCAACAATCGCTCCTGGTGCGACCTTCGATTTCAACTTTGCACCAAGCAATTGCACTCCCTGTGCCAACAATCTTTCTTATGGGTCTTCTATACTTTGTGAACAATCGTTCCTGGTACCTCGTGACCTTTCTGGTTTGCTTCCTTTCATCGTTCAATTAATTGTTTATTTGAAATTTAATTTTCACTTGACCTATATATGTTATAGCGCAATTTATTTTGCTCTAAATTTTTGGCGAGTTAAGGGTTAGGCTTTCATGAATTTTTCTCTAAATTCACACTTGGTGAGATGGATTGAGGGAGTCATAAAAACCCTTATTTTGCTATTTCATTTATATATTTGATAACAACTGAATAGAGTACTTCTAAAAGATTGCAAGGTGAAGGTTCGATAATGTATAACAAAGTAATATAAAGATACTCTAGAAGGGGGTTGAATAGAGTATGCCAACTTTTCACTGATAATCTCAAGACTTTTGAAACGCTTGCAAAAAACCCTTTGAGATTAGACTTAATTTTTTCCTCTGGAAAACCTGAATCACAAAAGAGTTATACAATTCGAAACAAGTGCGGAAATAAGGTAAAGCAATAAGTAAAGGTCGCAACAAATTGTTAACGAGGTTCGGCACGAACTTGGCCTACATCCCCGCCTAGGGTTCTTCCACAACCCTAAGATTCAACCGGCTTTATTGATTCACAAGACTTAGGATCCTAATAGCTCACCGAGAAGCATCTCTCCTATACAATTGCAATCTAGTCAACTCACGTTCCCTTGGAGTCCTAGACCAATCTAGAAGAGCTCCACCTCTCTCAGCTATCTAGTACAATCCTCTTACACTTCGTGAATCAATCGCCTAGTGTCCACTTCCTGAGTTACAAACTCTCGAGTATAACACTCTCTCGAAATATATCATATAAGCTCATTGTGTAACTCTCAAATGCTTTAAAACAAAAGATACAACTCTTAACAACTTAGCTGAGAGCACACAAAGATGATAGATTTGACTTGAAGGCTTGAGTGCGAATGAATGCTTGTGTTCAACGAATGTGTTTATCCTCTTTTCTTCAACTCCTTCTTATACAGATCAAATCGGCGCCTCCTTTCAAACAAGGATCTTCTTTTAAACGGTTAGAACATATTATGGCAATCTTCATGATCTTCTATTTGGGGAAACTCGGAAGCCATGATCTCCGATTTGAATCTTCTCGACTTCAAGCTTAAGGAAGGAGATAATATTCGAAACACTTGCTGCACATGTTAGTGTATAAAAATATACAATAATATCAGGAAGTATATTATAATAACATATAATAATATTCGGACATAATATGCACAAAATACAGGTTTTGTGTTTTATCAACACAACTGTAGCTTCAAGACCTTTGACACAAGCTGTGTGTCAAAGCCTTTGAAACCATTTCCAATTTTCATCAAGGGAGGGGGTTATCACAAGGTATCAATCTGGATGAGTTTTTATTTCTTAACTAACATTTGTTTTGCTGCTTTCTCAAATGAATACTAAGGGCACTTTTTAAATCGTGAATGAAGTGTATTTTCACGATGATGCTATATTTTTATTATGCAAATGGTTGTATGCTTATTTCCTAGTTAGCTAATGGTGGGGGAATGCTAGTATTTATGTAAATTTAAGGTGAAATACTCATCTTGGGAGCATGGTAAAACAAAGTGGATATACATCAGATGTAGTAATGTACATTTGTGATTGAGAGTGTTAGTTTCGTTAAAGGGAACTTAGAGTTCATCGTAGAATTTTAGCATCTATAAAGGAGGTTTGGATATATTAAGTATCAATACACTATATCTTATAGTTGTTTTACTTTGGAAATTTTGCATCAATATACCAAAAATAGATTGGTTTTGCAAAAATAGCAGTGTCATTGGAAAATTTGCAAAGGGTTACTTTTGCAAATTTGTTTTCTACCTTGTATACTGGTTCCAGGTTACAAAACAAAGCTAGCAGTGTCATTGGAAAAATTGCAAAGAGTGGCATAGGAGGAAGGTGAAAAGTATGTGGGGGGGGGGGGGGGGGAGTTGAATTAAATGCAAGTAGGGACATTTAATGCTTTCATGGTTCCCATCTAAAAAAAAAGGAAGGAGGGAGAGAGAAGAATTGGAGATACGCTTTCAAGTTAATTGTGCATGCAAAACATGAAAAATATAAATGTGGCAGTCACTACGTTTTACGTGCCACCAACGAGTAAACACGTGCCATCGACGAGTAAACGTGTGTCATCAACGAGTAAATGTGTGCCATAAATGATTGGGATTTCCTCATAAATGCACTCAAGTCCAAACATACGTGCCAGACAAAATTTACTCATGGCATGGAAAAATAAGAACCTGACACATGTATTCTTGCTACTAGCACAAATAATCTTACTATTGGCATGTACTCCGTATATTATGAGTGGTTGTCGGATCGAATCTTTTTATTCATACGCCTCAGTTCCTCCTCTCATTCTCTTCTCTGCAAAAAGTTGATGTCATTCTTTTACCTTTAACGCCCTTTCTCTCTCTTTCCATTATCTTCTCTCTCATCCCCACATGCATTTTTTACCGCTCTCTTCTCTGCAGCATTTAATGCTCTCCCTTCCCTCTCTCCTGCAATGTGTCCCCCTCTCTCCCATCACATTTAATGCTCTTTCTTCTCTCTCCTTTCTTTATTTGAATGAGTGGTTCTAAAACCGGTTACTTTTGCCATTTTGTGGGTATAAATGCTATTCTTGCAAATTTTTATAGGGGGGAGTTACTTTTGCAAATCATACCATGTTTTGGTATATCCAATCCAATTTCCCATTTTACTCTTGGAGTGTTAAACAAAAAATTCTTGTCTTTGTAAATGTCTCCTTCCTTTCATCTTGTATCTTTATTCTTGTTATTTTTGTAGTGTTAGAATTCAATACTACTTTTGCTTGAATGTTGCCTTGACTTTTCTTTCTTTCTTTCTTGGCATGCCGTTGAACTAGGGTAGTTGGTTATGTCTTGATCTCGATCGATCATCTTCAATCCATCTATTTTCACTTGCAGCAAAGGAGAATGGTTTTTTGCTTGAGGATAACCTTAAGCTCTTCAAATCTTATATATTCGATGTCAATTACCGCGTCCAATCCAAGTGCTATCAACGAAAAGGTTTGTGTATCTTCTATTTTATTTTAGGCTTATTTTTAGATTCAAAAAATGTCCCTTCTCACTTTCTTTGTGAATGGTAGTGAAATCTATTAAGGGATTTTGTTCCAAGTTTTGATACTGTTTGAAACAAAAAGTTTTTGCTTGGATGATGAGTTTGATCGACTGACACCTTAACCTTTCGTGCTTTAACTGCTAAATTTGGCGTTGGAAGTAATTTCCTAATATATTGAGTGATTCATTGTGCGCTGATTTTGGTTGGAGCACTGGACTCGTCGTAGGCTTATATATGTCAAGCTCAATTTAAATGAAGATTTTTTATATAATTATGTCAATGTAGAGCACGTTGCAAGGGTTAAGGTGAGGTTTGATGAAACTTTTATCTAGTGTTCTATCTATTTAATCTTGAATTTTAAGGTTTTTTTGTTGCTAGTTTGAGAATTAGACCCGTATTCAGAGTTTTTGGCTCAAAGCCTTCTCAAGCCTTGTTGAAGGAGACTATCTTTCATCTCTTGAATTTTTTATGATGCCTCCCTTGTTGATATGCAACATGTTTTCAGTTAATCATTTTGTGGAGCTACACATGATTTTTTTTTTATGATTCATATGTTGAAATAAAGCTTCAAGGTTCTAATTACTAGTTGATTCTATTATAGATAAATTTAACAAGTCTCTGTGGGATTTTTATTTATTACTTGTTTTGGTAGCTAAAAGTGGCAAATAATCGTATCCTTCAAGAACAACTCCAGAATAAGGTATGTATTCTTCATTTACCTCTAAGCATAATCTATTTGAGTCTATAATTTCGATTTCCAATGAAGCAAGAATTGATTTCTAATTCCTCTTTCCATCCCACTGCCCCCATCTATTGGTACTTTCTCAAAAGAAAGTCTCTAAAAACTTCATATATTTACTTACCTTAATTAAGATTCTACCATATTGCTTCTGCTAATTGCACTGATCCTTGCATTGCCCCAGTTCAGAGTCTTCCTCGATTGTTCTCCTGGTGGCTAGGGGTGGGCATAATTACTTGGTATTGAAAAACTGTTTTGAAAAACTGAAAAACTGCTAAATTTTCCAGTTAATTATTTTGAAATAACAGGATCTTTCAATACAGTTAATTGAATTGCTTTTTTCCACCAATTCAAAACAATTACAATTAATTGAAGCAATTAATTGATTAATTGCTTTATTTATTAAAAAAACCAGTAAAAAGTTATTCTCTCCATCGCTTTTTCTCTCTCCTCCCTCTCTCTCCCCGATACCCTCTCTGAATCTCAGATCTCTCTCTGGATCTCAGATCTCTCTTTCCCGATACCCTCTCTGGATCTCAGATCTCTCCATCGTCGGACAAATTCCACATTGGAACTGTCAGAGAGCAGCCATGGCAGACTGGAGATTTCCCATGGAGCCACTGGAGAGACGTCGACAACGGCGTCTGGTGGAGATTTAGGGTTTGCAGAGCCTGGTGGAGGTTGACAATGGCGGGGACAATGAACGGCATGTAGTACGGATCTTTGTCGAACACTTCGTTCCCGACGGCGATGTACCGGATCTGGTCGGGAGAGATGTGAGCGAAGATATTCCCATGGAGCCACTGGAGAGAGAAATTGACGCTGTAATTAGCGAGCGTGTTACAGCTAGTAGAATCGATGAATTTGATTGAGGAAGAAGAAGGAATTGAGGTGTGAAATTGAAGAAGAAAACTGAGAATGACAAGCTTTGGTTTGGGACCATCAATGGCGATGGCTTTATTCTCCAATTTCCTCAGAAAACTTAATACAGCAAGGTTATGAGATATTAATCTCATTTATAAGCTGTTCATAACAGAAAATTAAACTAATCAACTAATCTGTTACAACTTAACCAAAATCATGATCATCCATAGTGAACAAGAGTGGACGGTCTTGATTGTTTGGCTGAGCTTCACTTAGGATTACTGAGCTGGCAACCCTCCTAGCTTCATTGTCGACCAACATTGGTCTCTGTATTACCCCCCCGCAAGCTGGAGCAGGGTCAGTGAACATGCCCAGCTTGGAAAGAAGGAGACGATGCTGATGAGAAGGTAAAATTTTTGTCAAGACATCTGCAAGCTGGTTGTGAGTGGGAAGAAACGAGAGTTGCAGCAGCCCATCGATCACCTTTTCCCTGGTGAAATGACAGTCAATTTCTATGTGTTTAGTACGCTCGTGGAAAACCGGATTCCGAGCAATATGAAGGGCCGATTGATTGTCACAGTGCAGTGTAACTGGAGTAAGATCCTGAAGACCAAACTCACGAAGTAAGCCCACTAACCATGTTACTTCAGAAGCTGCTTGTGACATAGCTCTATATTCGGCCTCGGAAGAGCTTTTGGAGACGGTTGCCTGCTTTTTTGACTTCCAACAAATAGGATTGGAACCCAACAATAGCACATATCCAGTGACTGACCTACGAGAGATGGGGCAAGACGCCCAGTCGGAGTCAGAAAAAGCTTGGAGCTTGAGGTTGATGCCTGGCAGAAACTGAATGCCATAACTCGATGTTCCTTTGACATAGCGAATGACATGATGTAAGGCATCTAGATGACCAGCACGAGGCACCTGCATAAACTGACTAAGGGTTTGGACAGCATACGACAGATCAGGGCGGGTGTTGGTCAGGTAATTGAGCTTTCCAATGATGCTCCTGAACAGAGATGGGTCTGGCAACACATCTCCATGCATTATCAACACCTAACTTCAAATTGAGAGGCAAAGGAGTAACTACTAAAGCAGAGTCCTCCAAATGAGCATCAGAAATCAACTCTTGAGCAAACTTGTGCTGATGAAGCACCACCTTGTCACCAGAGTAAACAACTTCCATTCCGAGGAAGAAGTTGAGTCGGCCAAGGTCCTTGATGCTGAATAAGCTGTCAAGGGTGGATTTGAGGTGATCAATAAGGACAGAGCTGGTTCCAGTGACCAGTATGTCGTCCACATACACAGCAACAATGACCAAATCAGAAGGGGTTCTCTGAATGAACAATGAAGAGTCAAATTTGGAAGGAAAAAAGTCGAGAGTATGCAATGTGGAAGCCAACTTAGCATGCCACTGGCGGGACGCTTGCTTAAGCCCATACAAGGACTTTCTCAATCGACAAACCTTACCCGAAGGATTGGGAATCCCTGGTGGCATAACCATGTAGACTTCTTCTGGCAAGTCACCGTGCAAAAACGCATTGTTTACATCCATTTGATGAATCATCCAACCCTTAGTAACAGCAAGGGAAATCAGTGCTCGAACTGTGTTCATTCGAACCACGGGAGAAAAAGTTTCATCAAAATCGATCCCATGCTGTTGGGTGTAGCCTTTAGCCACTAGTCGGGCTTTGAAACGTTCAACATAACCATCAGCTTTGAGCTTGATTTTATACACCCATCGGCATCCCACTGGTGTCTTATCATGAGGAAGAGAAACTGCTTCCCATGTATGATTGGCCTGTAAGGCACTTATTTCCTTATTCATGGCCTCAATCCATCGGGGATCTTTGGATGCTTGGGAGTAGGATTTGGGCTCAGAAATGTGAAGGTTGGGAGAAGAGACAGTGGTGCAGCAAAGGGAACAATCAAAGCTGGTAGAAAATGGGAATTGGGAAGAAGGCAAAGAGGTGGCCATGACATAGTCAGTAAAACGGGGAGGCAGGTGATGAGATCTGGTGGATCGTCTGAGATCAGGCATTGAAGGTGGTGGTTGGGGTGATGGCGAGGGAATACTGGCATTCTCGGAAGGATCATGAACACTGTCAGATGCATGAAATTGGGAATCAATGTCTGAATCCTGTACAATGACATGCAATGGTGCAAGAGTAGAATCAGATTGCTTATTGGAAGAGAAAGGGAATTCCATTTCATGGAATTTAACATCCCTTGACACAAAAACTTTCATGGTAACCAAATCAAGAAGTTTGAATCCCTTTGTGCCTGGAGGAAATCCCAGAAATACACAGGCATTGCTTCGAGTATCAAATTTGTGGCGATGAGTTTTGAGAGTGCTAGCATAACATAAGTACCCAAATGGGCGAAGATGGTCATAAGTGGGAGGCTGATTGTGAAGCTTTTCAAAAGGGGTAATAAATTGAGAGAAGACATGGGAAATCGATTGATGAGGTAGGTAGCATGAAGGATACACTCTCCCCAGTAAGAAATGGGCAATTTGGACTGAAAGAGCAAAGCTCTAGCTGTCTCGAGAAGGTGTCTGTGTTTGCGCTCAACCACCCCATTTTGTTGAGGAGTATCAACACAAGATGTCTGGTGTAGGATACCCTTATTAGCATAAAATTGTTTGGCTATTTGGCTACAAAATTCACCCCCATTATCAGATCTAATGACTCTAACAGTGGCGTGAAATTGAGTAGAGATGTATGAGATGAAGGCCTGCAAAATTGGGAAAGCATTGCTTTTGTGGGACAACAAATGAGTCCATGTAGTTCTTGTAAAATCATCAACCACTGTTAAGAAGAAACGGTAGCCATTGTATGTATGACTGCTATAGGGTCCCCAAATGTCGACATGAAGCAATTCAAAAGCACATACAGATTTGATAGAACTGATGGGAAAAGAATCCCTACAATGTCTTGCCTTGGGACAGATATCACACAAGCAAGGCTTATTTCCAGCAATGTGTTTTAGAAAAGGAAACAAATGCATCTGACTATAGGGAACATGTCCTAGGCGAATATGCCAGTTCTCAAAAGAAAGATTACAAGCTACAATGTTTGTGGAACTTGAAACAGAAGATGGTGAGGTATGTGAGTCTGCAAGATTGTCTGAAAAGTTGGTGAGATATAGACCATCATGCTCCTCACCAAGAACCAGAGATTTGCTCATGGAAAGGCCCTGAAGCAACAAACAATGGGTTGGGGTGAGTAACACATTTCTGTGTAAAGCTTTAGTTAGTTGTCGAACAGACAAGAGATTATAGGCAAAGGTGGGAACATGTAAGACACCAGTCAGGGTAATATCATTGGTCAACTTAATTGAGCCAATATGATCAATGGGAGACTGGGATTTGTCAGGTTTAGTAATAAAGGAATTTGGTGGAGCTTTGGCAAAGGATTGAAACAATGACAAGGTAGGGGTAATGTGGTGAGTAGCACCACTGTCAATAATCCACCGATGATTTTGACCATTAATAAGAAAACAAAGAACCTTACCTGCCATCATTCCTGAAGCATTGGCATGATCATTCACAGACTGACGACTGAGCAATGCTATCAGTTGGCTGTATTGCTCTTTTGTAAAAGCAGGTGGCTGGTCCCCGGCTTCTCTATCACCACCACTGGTCACATCAGACGAAGAGTTGTTGGCATAACTCTTCTGCTGTGGCTTGTCCTTATCCCCTTTAGGATAGCCATGAAGCTTGAAGCATCTTTCCATACTGTGCCCCTCTCTTTTGCAAAAATCACAGAAATACCTTGATTTCTTGCCATTCGAATTTCCAGTAGACTGATTGTTGGAGTTAGGCACAAAGTTTCCACCATTCTTGGATGTATTGTTGTTCCATTGCTGTGAAGAAGAGCTTCCATAACTTCCATTCTTGCTTCCTTGAGAGTTGGAAGTGGATCCTTTCTGGAATGAATTCAGTGCGGTGGAATCAATTCCCACACTTGGAGATGACCGCAACTCCCTTTGCTTTTCCTCATCCAAGCACATTCAATAAACATCAGCAATGGTTGGCATTGGTTTCATCATCAACATGTTAGCACGCACCATGTTGTAAGATTCATTCAATCCAACTAGGAATTGAATAACCTGCAGCTTGAGCAAGAACTTAGGAAACAGACCAGCAGCACCACAGGCTCCACAGTTCTCGATCTCAATTAACACAACAAACTCATCCCAGAGTTTTTTGAATTTAGTAAAATATGTGCTAATTGCAAGATTTCCTTGATTAAGAGTGAAAAGTTCCTTCTGGACTTGAAAGATCCGAGTAAAATTCGGAAACGCATACCTCATATGGAGATCAAGCCATATGCTCTGAGCGGAATCAAAGTACAGCAGAGATTCGGTAATTTCCTTGTCCACAGAGTGTGTAAGCCAGGAGATCACCATGCTATCACACCTCTCCCATTGATCGAGAAGAGGCGAGTCATCTGGTGGTCGCTTACACTTGCCAGTGACGAAGCCAATTTTGTTCTTCGCTCGGAGAGAAACTTCCACCGACTTCCTCCATGGATAGTAGTTCCGATCTGTCAACAGTTGCGTAGATAGGACGTAATTCGGGTGATCCGAATGATGCAGGAACATAGGATTGTTGGAATCGATTCCGAGGCTGTCAATTTCTCCATTTGACGGAGAATCGTGAGAATCTTCACTTGGATTACTCATAGCTCTGATACCATGTTACAGCTAGTAGAATCGATGAATTTGATTGAGGAAGAAGAAGGAATTGAGGTGTGAAATTGAAGAAGAAAACTGAGAATGACAAGCTTTGGTTTGGGACCATCAATGGCGATGGCTTTATTCTCCAATTCCTCAGAAAACTTAATACAGCAAGGTTATGAGATATTAATCTCATTTATAAGCTGTTCATAACAGAAAATTAAACTAATCAACTAATCTGTTACAACTTAACCAAAATCATGATCATCCATAGTGAACAAGAGTGGACGGTCTTGATTGCTTGGCTGAGCTTCACTTAGGATTGCTGAGCTGGCAACCCTCCTAGCTTCTTTGTCGACCAACATTGGTCTCTGTATTAGAGCGAAAGTAGTTCTTCGTTCGGGACACCAGCCATCATATCAATTCCAGTCTCTATCGAATCTCCATCAGCCCTCGAAGCTCCTCTATTCCTCCGATCGTCGTTGTGAGGTGCGTTCTTTTATTTCCCTCTCCTCGCTTGCGGATCTGGAGCTCCAATTGCACATCACTGATGGTGTAAATTTCTTCATCTTCCATGTAGTTTTCCTCTTCAATCTGATTTCTCGTGTTGAAATTCGCGGTTTCAGTTGCTGGAAAGTGTTGAGTTTTGAGTGCTTTACTTGTAATTGCTTGCCGATGTTCTTCTCTTCGCTCCCTGTAATTGATTCAATGGAAGCTTTCCTTGCTTGCAGTCATTTCTTTCGATGTAATTGGCAGTTTCAATGGAAGATTTCCTTTGCCTGAGTCAATCGTTGTAATTGCCTGTGGTCTGGTTTTTTTTTTTAATCTATTATATGTTGTTGATTGTGCAACAAAGTGGAAAATTGAATAGAAAAGTAATATTGTTCATCAATAGATCGAGCTCACCACTGCAATATCAAACTTAGAAAAACAATTATCAATTAATTGAAGAATTGTATTGAAAAGAGCAGTTAATTGGTATTCAATTAATTGCTCTTTTCAATACAATTATGATATTGAAATTTTGGTAATTGAAATGTCAATTAATTGCAAAGCAATTAATTGAATTAGCAATTAATTAAAAATGCCCACCCCTACTGGTGGCAACCATCAATCCTATAGTTCTTCCCTACGGTGTGATCAATATGCTTGTCAAACTTTTCAGTTTCTTTCCTTCTGTCTATCCTCTGGTTTTTTGTTCAAAAAAATTATTTTACTATATATTTATTTAACACATTGATTTACCAGCTTTTCAGTTAATAGACTTAAACACTTAAAATTACAACATAGTCCAACATTGCATCAAATTCAAATATTATAAAACAACTCAAGTTATTTGACAATACCTAGTAATGATAAGAGACCCAATTAATGAAAATATACACTTATTAGACACAATCTTACCACCTGTCACTCATAATACGGTGTATTGTCATCCAAAATACAAAATAAAGGGATTAATTATTACATTCACAAAAATCAGAAGCGGTTTGTTCAAGAATGAAAAATCCGAAGCTATATGCCGCTTGTCACACTTTACACACCAATAAATCACAAAAAGTAGGAAATATATGTTCAATAATGTAACATCTTAGGAAATCAGCAATGACAGTTTTTAAAAAAATAGGGACTAGAGGAGAAGCATATGAAGTGACAGAAAATCTAAGGAAAGCAGATGAAGTAATAGAAAACTTAAAAGCAAGCCACAACAAGTTTTGGCTTGCTTCTTGCTTTACTTGTCACTAAGAAATTCAAGATTACCATTCATATGAATGGTTATGAACTTTAATCAGTACCCTTGGTGCATTTTGCTCATTGCTCTTTAGTTTTTCCCAGCCTATGTACATGTGCTTCTTCAATTTTGAGTTTCTCACAAGGTGGATGGCATTGTGCTCACTTTAGGATGTATGAACTTAAAGTTATTAAATTGTTTATCATTGAGCTTACTTTTAGGATTGTTTCAAATAGGAACACAATTGCTCTAGCAGTAGCTGCTATGAATAATGAGTGATTAATAATCTCTCTTTATACATCTATTTCATCTTAATTGTCTGCCAATCTTTGAGTGACTGAATAACTAGAATAAGTGTGATGCAAATTCTTCTAGAAAATGGACTTGTCCAAGATGATACTATCTAACCCTCGAAAACCCACTGGTACGATGCAATTGGTTTTATGTGGGCTGCGTGGCCTCTGGTGCAATGGAACATGGGGTTGTGGCCATAGGGGAAAACATAGAGGAGAAGAAAATTAACAAAGAGGTTTCTGAATTTGATAAGAAGAAAACAGAACTAGGAAGTCTCTCAGAATCAATAAACTTAGTTGCATTATGTCTTGAAATTCTTGTTTAAGTAGTCATCTGTTTTCATACTTTTTGCATATGTTCATATTGTTTTTATTCCATCCATTCTGATGCAACTCAATTTTTGTTATTGCTTTCTACTGGACTGTGTGTACACCTGTTATCTTTAGGGGTGGTTCCATTTAGAGAGATTCTAGTCGTTTAGATTCACACGATGTCCTTACTCATATCTTCTAGCTCTTTGGTCATTTGAGTATAATATATATACTTATTTTTTTCTTGACAGGAATGAAGATCGATAATGCATTTTGGTCAACCAATCAAGGTCAAGTGTGCATTTATTCCCTTTTGAAGAATATGATTGACCTATTTTTTTATTTGCAAAAGTGGCACGACGGTTGCATATATGGCATGGGTACATATATATAATATATATAGTTGTCTATATATAACTAGTTTGTGCTTCAAGCACTTGGCTCCATTTGGTTAGATAAACAATGGATTGGTTTGTGCCTTAGCTGATTGGCATAGCTTCAAATACTTTTCCAATTGTTGCATATATGGCAGTGGCTCGGCGGCAACAGGGCGATTCGAGGCGCAGAGCGGCGGCGATCGGAGGCAGCTCGACCTGGACGTTCTCCGGGCAGGGGCTGCGGCTCGGTTGCTGGCGGTGGGGGACTCCGGGAGTCCGGCACTGGTGCACAGCCGTGAGCGGAGGCGGTACTGCGCTCGGCTTGGCGAATTGGGAGAGGAGAGGAAGCTTTGTTTGACTGATGGAAATTAACGGGGTTCCTCCTCTGATTTATAGGGCTGGACTTGAAAGAGATAGGGAGGAAGAGGTTGATCACAATCCAATTGCTGAGATCTCGGATTTGGTTGAGATTGGGGATAATCCCCTTTGGGTTTATCTGATAGAAGATACGTGCATAGGGAAGAAGAGAAAGGTAAAAAGGATCCCCTCTTTTATTTTTACCTTAGTAAAAAATAAGTGGGCCTTAATTTGGGCTAGAAATAATAGGCCTTTTCTATTGGGTTTTCTCTTGTAGAAAAGAAGTATGTTATTGACTATATATTTTTTTTACAGTAGGCAAGAAGTAGATCGACTATGCGATCTTGAAACCAATCCAAAGGATGGTTTGATAAACCCTACGCTGAGGGTCGCCAGTAAAAAAAAAGTATCTAAAATTAAAATTACAGAAATTTAAAATTAAAAATACCTAAAAAGCTAGATCTCTAATCTGGCGGCTTAAACGGCTTAGACGGCTTGCAGGCAAGCCGAAGAGGCAGTAGACTTGGCATTGTTGGCTTAGAGAGCAGTGACTTTGCTTGTCAACCTGGTTGATTGTGAGGCCTCCGGTGATGGGAGTTGGCGGGTGTTTGGCAGACGTCGGGCTACTAAATTGGAAAAATATGTTGCATGCAATGAATCGAACCTGAAAAACAACTAATTGAGAGCAAAAATAACAATTAGATCTAAAAATTTGGGAGAAATATTTGTGTGTGAAGGGTTGGTTTTAGATTTTACAAAGGATGGGTCAAAGTTGGATGATCAAGACAGGGATTCACATAACGGGCCACAAAGGTCGAGACATTGTGGTCGGAGGGGAGGGTGACGGTGACGGTGACGGTGGCGAACAGGTTAAAGGGGAGGCCCAAACTGCCAGGAAGCCGATGAGAGTCGACTCACCAGCGCCGAAGGGGCCCGCCACGGCCAAGACCTAGGGAGTGCAGCAGCCGACAAGGACGCCGAAAGAGGGTTTCGCGGCGGCCGATCGACAACAGCGGAGAGTTAGGATCGGTGAGGATTGCAAGAGAGGTTTGGTAGGCCGGATTTAGGGTTTGGAATATCTTCTGATGGCTAGATATTGGAGCGGGAAGAGTTGGGGAGAGAGTCGAAGAGGAGGTCTCCATCGAACGGGGATAACATCTCTTCAGCGCCGACAGACACAACACCGCTAGGAGCCGAGCGTGGTGGGCGGAGCGAGGTGCGAAAGAGAGGATATGGGTTGGGTACGGTGGCCAGCGGGGGGTCGAATTAGTAGGCCGAACCCGGCGGCGTTAAGTTGGAGGAGGGTTGGATGCGGTGGGGAGTGTGGGTAGGCCAATGAAGGAGGCCGGGGAATGGAGGTTTGAGTTCTAGAAGCCGATTGAAATGGATGAATCAGGTGAATAGAAGAGGAGGAGGAGTATGTTATTGACTATATATTATACATATGTTTGGAATGCATATATATATATATATATATATATATATATATATATTATATTAGCGAAAATAAACATTATTTAATTTAACTTTATAAATTAAATAGTAAGAATGTTTAGAGAAGAATATTAAAGTAATATAATTACTCTAATTTATATTATATATCTTATGTGAATTTATTGGCTTCCCAAATTCACATAGCATAATATAATATTCTTTAAAGAAATATCCCCAAAAATATTTTGAGGTATTTCATACCTCCCTCCTTAAAAATAAGTTTCGTCCCGAAACATAGAAAAAGAGAAAGAAAAGAGGAAAAGTAAGGAAATGAGAATAAATCCCTTAGGACTTTATAATTGACGAGAGAAATGAATAAAATATCTACAGGAATTCCAAACATTAACCAAATGAACCATAACAAAGGTCTCTAACAAGTTTCCTCATTAATTAAACTATAAGCTTAGTCTATGGCAGGAGCAGGAGCTTGAGCAAGACTATCACACAAGTACTTTAAAAATCATTTCCAAAACTGCTTGCTTTTTGTAAATAGAACCTAGTTTTGATAAAAACCTTTGAAATTCACTTTAGAAATTATTTTGAAATCCGAATGAAAACGTTTTAACACCTACAGCTCTGATACCACCTTCTGTAACTCCCCCTTTTAAATCCCAAAGAAGTGTTGCAGCACCAGTGAATCCGCAGACTTTAATATCTTTGAATTCACCTGAGGCATATAGGGACATGCAACCAAGCTCCCATAAACAAGATAATAATTTAAATAAAATAAAATAGGCGGAAGTGAATAAAATTTATTAGTTTAAAATATCTGATCACAATAACAATAAAAATACCAAAATCATAAAGTATGAATAACTGAAATTAAAGTAGCGATGCAGAAACTTTTAAAGGTTCAAAACTTGTAATAAAATATTCAATAAATGACAGTCTGCTCTTCAACTCTCTCCTGCTCCGCTGCTTGCACTAGACCTGTGGAATATGGTCTGGTGTTTCGTGAGAACGAAGGACACCAACCATCCAATAAATAGGATGGTAAGTACAATTAAGACTAACAAATGATAGGGAAAATGTTCAGACTTTAACCTTACAGTGACCACTAAATGGTATGGCATAGGCTAAGGGAAAGACACGAATATTTAATAATGGAATCTGAATAAAAAGGTAAAAATTCATGACATGACTCGAATGATCATAACGATCGATTATACGATAAGAAATGGAATTATACTCGAGGCAGATAAGTATAATAACTGAAATGATCACCTATTTAACAGTCGATAATAAAGATAACGATAATAATAATAATAATACTACGTGGTACCGGTCGATCCTTTAACAAGGACCACAACCTACAACAGATCGTTGTTTTATCACCCTGCAGAGAATGCATTCCGGGATGGTGTTTCATGAAACCTTGTAAGGCGGTGGCTTAACGAACCACAACGTGCAAGTCAGTCTACTGCATCACTTGCCAAAGGCATAAAGCCACTCGCATCACATGGTGCACATTTTAACATATCACAACTAAGCATCACATGGTGCCTATACATAAACAGTTTATACTAGGTGATCATAAAAACGACGTTAAATCAACAAGGGACAAGCATGGATAATTCAAAGGATCTTACTATCACATGCCACTAGTTTGCATGAAAGAACAAACGGAATATCATGCGCTTTAGGAAGAAGAAAATGGGCAACCTTTACCTATCTCATGTTATAAACAAACAGTCACATTTAATCCACATATCACTATAATTCATTTAATAATTGCCCATTAATTTAACTCATGCCAATTTATGATTAAAAAGGATAAATTACATCAAGCAGACGGGTATGCAATTTATCGAAATTGGCAAGGAAATTGGCCACATGGCCGCATTCGACACGGAAGAATTTAAAAGGCACGTCAAAGAAAATCACGAAACATGCAAAAGGCATTGAACGAAATCACTTGCCTTGACTTTCGATGATCAGTTGAGGACAATCAGGCGAGATTTTAGCACCTATCGAATTCAACGGAAAAAGGAATATTAATATTGATATTTTATAAAATTAACTTTACTTAACTCAATTTAAAATTGAATTAATTCTATAAAGTTAAATATTATATACCAATATGAATTCCTCGGGGAGCGGGATCCGGCGTGAGTGCTTCGGGGTTGCTTGGTGTCACTGAAACGGGCATGAATCGAATGGTTTATAAATATAGGCCATCTAACATAATAAATAATTAACTGAGGGCCAGAAGCGAAAATAATATAAGGACAAGGTAGATTTTTGCAATTGAAGCAAAAGAGATTAAAATCTCTGTTCACTTTCTTCTTCGCACGCACGTACAGGGGAAGAAGAAGACGCAGGCGAGGGCCGATGGCTTGGCGCGGCTCTCCGGCGTCGGTGGCTAGCGGCGAAGGCGGTCGGCTCGGCGGCGACGGACTGCGGCAATGGTGGCCGGCCGTGGACTGCGACGGTGGTGGACAGGGGCGGCTCCCGATTGCAGTGGCTCGGCGGCAATAGGGCGATTCGAGGCGCAGGGCGGCGGCGATCGGAGGCGGCTCGACCTGGACGTTCTCCGGGCAGGGGCTGCGGCTCGGTTGCTGGCAGTGGGGGACCCCGGGAGTCCGGCACTGGTGCACAACGGTGGGTGGAGGCGGTACTGCGCTCGGCTTGGGGAATTGGGAGAGGAGAGGAAGCTTTGTTTGACTGATGGAAATTAACGGGGTTCCTCCTCTGATTTATAGGGCTGGACTTGAAAGAGATAGGGAGGAAGAGGTTGATCACAATCCAATTGCTGAGAACTCGGATTTGGTTGAGATTGGGGATAATCCCCTTTGGGTTTATCTGATAGAAGATACGTGCTTAGAGAAGAAGAGAAAGGTAAAAAGGATCCCCTCTTTTATTTTTACCTTAGTAAAAAATAAGTGGGTCTTAATTTGGGCTAGAAATAATAGGCCTTTTCTATTGGGTTTCTCTTGTAGAAAAGAAGTATGTTATTGACTATTTATTATACATATGTTTAGAATGCATTATATATATTATATATTAGTGGAAAGAAACATTATTTAATTTAACTTTATAAATTAAATAGCAAGAATGTTTAGAGAAGAATATTAAAGTAATATAATTACTCTAATTTATATTATATATCTTATGTGAATTTATTGGCTTCCCAAATTCACATAGCATAATATAATATTCTTTAAAGAAATATCCCAAAAATATTTTGGGGTATTTCATACCTCCCTCCTTAAAAATAAGTTTCGTCCCGAAACTTAGAAAAAGAGAAAGAAAAGAGGAAAAGTAAGGAAATGAAAATAAATCACTTAGGACTTTATAATTGATGAGAGAAATAAATAGAAGATCTACAGGAATTCAAAACATTAACCAAATGAACCATAACAAAGGTCTCTAACAAGTTTCCTCATTCATTAAACTATAAGCTTAGTCTATGGGAGGAGCAGGAGCTTGAGCAGGACTACTGGACAAGTACTTTAAAAATCATTTCCAAAACTGCTTACTTTTTGTAAATAGAACCTAGTTTTGATAAAAACCTTTGAAATTCACTTTAGAAATTATTTTGAAATCCGAATGAAAACGTTTTAAAACCTACAGCTCTGATACCTCATTCTGTAACACCCCCTTTTAAATCCCAAAGGAGTGTTGCAGCGCCAGTGAATCCGCAGACTTTAATGTCTTTGAATTCACCTGAGGCATATAGGGACATGCAATCATGCTCCCATAAACAAGATAATAATTTAAATACAATAAAATAGGCGGAAGTGAATAAAATTTATTAGTTTAAAATATCTGATCACAATAACAATAAGAATACCAAAATCATGAAGTATGAATAACTGAAATTAAAGTAGCGATGCGGAAACTTTTAAAGGTTCAAAACTTGTAATAAAATATTCAATAAATGACAGTCTGCTCTTCAACTCTCTTCTGCTCCGCTGCTTGTACTAGACCTGTGGAACATGGTCTGGTGTTTCGTGAGAACGAAGGACACCAGCCATCCAATAAATAGGATGGTTAGTACAATTAAGACTAGCAAATGATAGGGAAAATGTTCAGACTTTAACCTTACAGTGACCATTAAACGGTATGGCCTAGGCTAAGGGAAAGACACGAATATTTAATAATGGAATTTGAATAAAAAGGTAAAAATTCATGACATGACTCGTATAATCATAATGATCGATTATATGATAAGAAATGGAATTATACTCGAGGCAGATAAGTATAATAACTGAAATGATCACCTATTTAAAAGTCGATAATAAAGATAACGATAATAATAATAATACTATGTGGTACCGATTGGGCCTTTAACAAGGACCACGACCTACATCAGATCGTTGTTTTATCACCCCGGAGAGAATGCATTCCGGGATGGTGTTTCATGAAACCTTGTAAGGCGGTGGCTTAACGAACCACAACCTGCAAGTCAGTCTACTACATAACTTGCCAAAGGCATAAAGCTACTCGCATCATATGGTGCGCATTTTAACATATCACAACTAAGCATCACATGGTGCCTATACATAAACAGTTTATACTAGGTGATCATAAAAACGACGTTAAATCAACAAGGGAAAGCATGGATAATTCAAAGGATCTTACTATCACATGCCACTAGTTTGCATGAAAGAACAAACGGAATATCATGCGCTTTACGAAGAAGAAAATGGGCAACCTTTACCTATCTCATGTTATAAACAAACAATCACATTTAATCCACATATCACTATAATTCATTTAATAATTGCCCATTAATTTAACTCATTCCAATTTATGATTAAAAAGGATAAATTACATCAAGCAGACGGGTATGCAATTTATCGAAATTGGCAAGGAAATTGGCCATAGGGCCGCATTCCACACTGAAGAATTTAAAAGGCACGTCAAAGAAAATCATGAAACATGCAAAAGGCATTGAACGAAATCACTTGCCTTGACTTTCGATGATCAGCTGATGACAACCAGGCGAGATTTTAGCACCTATCGAATCCAACGGAAAAAGGAATATTAATACTGATATTTTATGAAATTAACTTTACTTAACTCAATTGAAAATTGAATTAATTCTATAAAGTTAAATGTTATATACCAATATGAATTCCTCGGGGAGCGGGATCCGGCGTGAGTGCTTCGAGGTTGCTAGGTGTCGTTGAAACGGGCAAGAATCGAATGGTTTATAAATATAGGCCATCTAACTTAATAAATAATTAATTGAGGGCCAGAAGCGAAAATAATATAAGAACAAGGGAGATTTCTGCAATTGAAGCAAAAGAGTCACTTTCTTCTTCGCACGCACGTACAGGGGAAGAAAAAGACGCAAGCGAGGGCTTATGGCTCGGCGCGGCTCTCCGGCGTTGGTGGCTAGCGGCGAAGGCGGTCGGCTCGGCGGCGACGGACTGCGGCAATGGTGGCCGGTCGTGGACTGCGACGGTGGTGGACAGGGGAGGCTCCTGATTGCAGTGGCTCGGCGGAAACAGGGCGATTCGAGGCGCAGGGCGGTGGCGATCGGAGGCGGCTAGACCTGGACGTTCTCCGGGCAGGGGCTGCGGCTCGGTTGCTGGCGGTGGGGGACTCCGGGAGTCCGGCACTGGTGCACAGCGGTGGACGGAGGCGGTACTGCACTCGGCTTGGCGAATTGGGAGAGGAGAGGAAGCTTTGTTTGACTAATGGAAATTAACGGGGTCCCTCCTCTGATTTATAGGGCTGGACTTGAAAGAGATAGGGAGGAAGAGGTTGATCACAATCCAATTGCTGAGATCTCGGATTTGGTTGAGATTGGGGATAATCCCCTTTGGGTTTATCTGATAGAAGATAAGTGCTTAGGGAAGAAGAGAAAGGTAAAAAGGATCCCCTCTTTTATTTTTACCTTAGTAAAAAATAAGTGGGCCTTAATTTGGGCTAGAAATAATAGGCCTTTTCTATTGGGTTTTCTCTTGTAGAAAAGAAGTATGTTATTGACCATTTATTATACATATGTTTGGAATGCATATATATATATATATATATATATATATATATATATATATATATATATATATATATTATATTAGCGGAAAGAAACATTATTTAATTTAACTTTATAAATTAAATAGTAAGAATGTTTAGAGAAGAATATTAAAGTAATATAATTACTCTAATTTATATTATATATCATATGTGAATTTATTGGCTTTCCAAATTCACATAGCATAATATAATATTCTTTAAAGAAATATCCCAAAAATATTTTGGGGTATTTCATACCTCCCTCCTTAAAAATAAGTTTTGTCCCGAAACATAGAAAAAGAGAAAGAAAAGAGGAAAAGTAAGGAAATATGAATAAATCACTTAGGACTTTATAATTGACGAGATAAATGAATAAAAGATCTACAGGAATTCCAAACATTAACCAAATGAACCATAACAAAGGTCTCTAACAAGTTTCCTCTTTCATTAAACTATAAGCTTAGTCTACGGCTGGAGCAGGAGCTTGAGCATGACTATTAGACATGTACTTTAAAAATCATTTCCAAAACTGCTTACTTTTTGTAAATAGAACCTAGTTTTGATAAAAACCTTTGAAATTCACTTTAGAAATTATTTTGAAATCCGAATGAAAACGTTTTAAAACCTACAACTCTGATACCACCTTCTGTAACACCCCCTTTGAAATCCCAAAGGAGTGTTGCAGCGCTAGTGAATCCGCAGACTTTAATGTCTTTGAATTCATTTGAGGCTTATAGGGACATGCAACCATGCTCCCATAAACAAGATAATAATTTAAATACAATAAAATAGCCGGAAGTGAATAAAATTTATTAGTTTAAAATATCTTATCACAATAACAATAAAAATACCAAAATCATAAAGTATGAATAACTGAAATTAAAGTAGCGATGCGGAAACTTTTAAAGGTTCAAAACTTGTAATAAAATATTCAATAAATGACAGTCTGCTCTTCAACTCTCTCCTGCTCCACTGCTTGCACTAGACCTGTGGAATATGGTCTGGTGTTTCGTGAGAACGAAGGACACCAGCCATCCAATAAATAGGATGGTTAGTACAATTAAGACTAGCAAATGATAGGGAAAATGTTTAGACATTAACCTTACAGTGACCATTAAACGGTATGGCATAGGCTAAGGGAAAGACACAAATATTTAATAATGGAATCTGAATAAAAAGGTAAAAATTCATGACATGACTCGAATTATCATAACGATCGATTATATGATAAGAAATGGAATTATACTCGAGGCAGATAAGTATAATAACTGAATTGATCACCTATTTAACAGTCGATAATAAAGATAACGATAATAATAATAATACTACGTGGTACCGGTCGGGCCTTTAACAAGGACCACGACCTACATCAGATCGTTGTTTTATCACCCCGCAGAGAATGCATTCCGGGATGGTGTTTCATGAAACCTAGTAAGACGGTGGCTTAACGAACCACAACCTGCAAGTCAGTCTACTGCATAACTTGCCAAAGGCATAAAGCCACTCGCATCACATAAACATTTTAACATATCACAACTAAGCATCACATGATGCCTATACATAAACAGTTTATACTAGGTGATCATAAAAACGACGTTAAATCAACAAGGGACAAGCATGGATAATTCAAAGGATCTTACTATTGTTGATAGGAGGAAATCGAGTATGCAAATAAAATATAAATAAACTAAGGCAAACCAGATTCCGTCCCTTGCAAATAATTACAAGACCTCCTCCTGATGTAGCAGCGGGAAGTCAGGATCGATCCACGAGGAAGCATGTCAGCGGATCCTAGGCAGCGGAGAAATCTCACGGTCAGAAGTCGACAACAGGGTCCTCGCTCTCGACAAGGGTAGTCGACAGAAGATCGGACAGTCGATCACAGCGCAACAACTCGGCACAGGCTACTCGATATCGACGAAGGGCTACTCGATATCGAGTACAGTCCTTGTCGACTTCGGGTTGGCTTGTCGATTTCCTGCACAAGTAAGCTACGGAGACTCTGGGTCGAGAATCAGTAGTCGAAATCGACCAGGCTTGGTCGAGATCGACGATGGCAGAAAATAAAACGAAAGAAAATAAAGAAGAAATGCTTTTGGGATTTTGAACTAAAACTGTATAAAAAGGACTTCCAAGATTGGGGTTTGCAACAACGATAACCAAGCATGCATAAGGCAGAGATAAACAGATAATCATGTGAATTGCATCAAAGGACAAGCTTTCGCCTTTTCCAACAATTAGACAACTCTTTCAAGAAACCCTAATTGTCTCTACTAATTTTATGTTTATAATCCAAGTGGTTAACATGGATCTCCATTAGATGGGCAATAAACACATAAACAAGTAGGAGATGCTCAAAACATGATAAAAGTTAGATCTTTACCTCAATTATGCAGGGCTATCGTCGGGCTCGCCCCAACCCTAGAAGTGGGTGGACTACTCGCGCTTCATCGCAAACTCAGACATTGATTGAATGGAAATATCAACTTGCATTAACTAAATTCAAAGACTTTACAATCCCGGCGATCCAACTCTCGTTGAACGCCAAAACCCTAAAACCTTCGAACTCCTAAAACTTCTCTTTGGAACTACTTGTCTCTGACTGAAATTGAATGACTAGAAATCAGCCCCCATGGGCTTTATTTATAGCTTTCTAATCCTTGCTACTCAAGGATAAAATATCTATATCTAAATCTAAAACTTTATCTAAAACTTTAATGATAAATAAAAGACATAAAGGAATTAAATCTAAAATAGGAAATATATCTAAAGTGTCTTCAATGGATAGAACTTTTCTTCTTCATGGTAGATCTTGATATTTTCGGATAGAATCGGCAATCTTCACGCCCAAGCAATCCCAAGTCGAGTAGGATTCGTCGAACCGAGTAACGCGGCTCTGGAGGTCTACTCGATCTCGAGTAGGGTTGACTGGCTCGGCTTCGTCGTCTTGGCTAGCTGGCGCTCGACAGACTCGGACTTGGTTCACGGTGCTCGTCGATGTCGACAAGGGCTCGTCGAGGTCGAGTAGACTGGCTATGTCGACTGGGTCTTCTCGGGTGGCTCTACTCGACAGGCTCGGATCTGGACTCGAGGCTCGTCGATCTCGACTAGGTCTCGTCGAGATCGAGTAGACTGTGGTCTTCTCTGGTCGAGTAGCTTCTCCTCGGCAAGGACTCGGACAGGCGCTGGTTGTCTCGTCGATCTCGACAAGGTCTCGTCGAGGTCGAGTAGGATTGTTGATGTGATCCGAGCTCTTTCGACACATGCTCGGTGTTTTGGTCATAACAGGAGCTATATATGTCCGATTGAGGTGTGTGAGTACTTGTTGAAAAGATAATTCGAAGGGCTACATCTTTTATGAAGACCAAAGTACTGAAATCATCCATGAACAAGTCCGAAATTGGCAATAAATCAGCATTCCGAAATCTGGACAGCTTTCCCGATGCATTGAATGACGTCTGAATAGATGAGATGTATCGAAGGGTCTTCATCCAATGGGAATTGATGGTTTTCTACACTTTATGAGGACAACAAAACCTTCATTTTCCGACATGAGGCTGTCCACATTTCTTCATCAATTCCGAGAAACTTTTCATCTTATCCGTCTTTAATTTGTTGTTTAATTGTTGCTTGTTTTTTGGCTATAAAATGCCTAAACCTTTGTGATAAGAAATAAGATTAGAGTTGAGAATTTTCGGAAAAAGTGTGTGTGTCTTGTTAATTTGATGAGATGCCATTTTGACACCCCATTCCAGAGTGAGAGGCCGAGGAATGGTCCCGTTTGTGTAACTCTTTCCGGTGAGATGCTTGTTAGAGTTGTTCAAACAAAGGCTTGATTGCTCGGTAGTGAGATGCCGACGAGTGAGAGAGCGAGTTTGGTAAGTCCATGGGTGAGATGCTCATAGATTTAGCCATCCATATCTTGTTTTTATTTTCCCATAAATCTAGAAAAATCCAAATAAAAGAGTCGTGTGTGTCAAATTTTGTTCTCGTGCTCGGTTGAAGCTTTGAAACTTGTGGGATCGATCTCCGGGTCGCATCAATTGGTATCAGAGCAAAGACAAGGGTTCCTCAAGCTTTCGAGTCAAAATGTTCAAGAAGACGAGTTCTAAGCCTTTGTCCGAAGAGTACATCCGATGGGCTATTCGAGCCTATGACAATGGGTATCTTCGCTGGGAAGACATGGATGGTGCTACCTATGATATCGTTGATCAAGAACTCCGTAGGAGATATCGCAAGAAAAAAGCTCGAGAGATCGCTAAAAAACAAGAAGTCGAACGGAGGGCTGCGTTAGAAGATGTTCGTGTCATAGTAGAAAATCTCATCACCGAGATGAATACGTGGTCACCTCTTAAGAACAACACCCTCCCTATACCCCCATCAGTGGCTTCCTCATCGGCATGTGATTCTTTGGTGCCCATTGCTCCATTGCCCCGTCCTTCAAAGATTGTAGAGATCGTGGTTCCTACCCCCGATGTGCCCATACCTATTGTCGATTCCAAGGCTCCTGGAATCTCAACACCCATATCCAAAACATCGCCGATCACCCCAAGATTTCTCAAAATCATGGACATCCCATGGATGGATGCCACACCAAAAATCTTGTCATGCTTGCCATTTGTGTTTCACTCACCGACATTCATGGGAAAAGAGGAGGATGTATCGGATTCGAGGTCGAATCCTTTTCAAGGGGGAGAGGATGATGTGATCCTATTACCATATGAGCCCAAGTCACACGAAATCTCAATTGAGAAAACAGCTTGGCGATACATCGGTATTTTGGATCCACCGAACTGTAGAAAATTCCGATTGAAGCCTATGATCACTTGTTGGAAAGCTATTTTAAGTGGCTACAACTTCCATGAAGAACACTGTCGCCAAATCAGCCTTGAAGATGACCGAAAATGTTGTTCTTTACAACAACATGAAATCTGGCAGCTTGTGAGAAGTGCGTTTATTGAAGACGGAACGCATTCAATGAAACCGAATAAATTGGTGCAATCAAGATGCATATTTTAATATGTATTGATGGTGTTGAAGGTTGTCGACTATTCGCCTTTCCGCCCCTTGGTTTCCGACCTCCTTTTCCATCAATTCGAGGGACCTTTTATATTATCCGCTAATAAGTGTTTTAGCTAGCCTTTCACCTTTCATTTAGTATTGTTTTTCCTATATAAAGAGCTTGTATGCTCACTTAGAAATCAGATTTGAGATTAATGAAAAGTGTGTTTCCTTTGAATCGAGATGATTCTAAATTGTTGTTGGTGAGATGCCTTCAACCCCCTCTGAGGTGAGATACCAAAGAGAAACCTGTTTGTTGAATCATTACCGGTGAGATGCTTGTGATTGATTCCCAAACAAAGACTCAATCATTCGAAAGTGAGATTCCGACGTTTGAGAGAGTGAGTTTTGTAGATCTTGTGGTGAGATGCTCCAAGATCTAGCAATCCATATCCTTGTCTTTTATTTCCTATAAATCCTCAAAAATCACCCTACAAAAAGAGTGTTCGAAAGTTCGAGGCTTGGTCGATCGATCCTTCGGGTTTCATCAATTGGTATCAGAGCTAATCCATCAAGTTCACAAAGCTTTATGTTATTCAATCACTTTGAGCCACATCCCTCTTCAGAGCCGTCGCGGTTGCAACCATTGAAGTGCACTACGCAGATCCAACGTACAGGGGCGTATCGTACCTTTTTGGAAACGCAATGCAGATTCGAGAGTCGTCGCGGGATCAACCATCAAGATATCTTACGCAGATCCAACGTACAGGGGCGTAATGTTTCTTTTTGGAAGGTCTATGCAAGATTCGAGGACGAATCTTTTTCAAAGGAGGGGAGAATGATGTGATCCGAGCTCTTTCGACACATGCTCAGTGTTTTGGTCATAACAGGAGCTATATATGTCCGATTGAGGTGTGTGAGTACTTGTTGAAAAGATAATTCGAAGGGCTACATCTTTTATGAAGACCAAAGTACTGAAATCATCCATGAACAGGTCCGAAATTGGCAATAAATCAGCATTCCGAAATCTGGACAGCTTTCCCGATGCATTGAATGACGTCGGAATATATGAGATGTATCGAAGGGTCTTCATCCAATGGGAATTGATGGTTTTCTACACTTTATGAGGACAACAAAACCTTCATTTTCCGACATGAGGCTTTCCACATTTCTTCATCAATTCCGAGAAACTTTTCATCTTATCCGTCTTTAATTTGTTGTTTAATTGTTGCTTGTTTTTTGGCTATAAAATGCCTAAACCTTTGTGATAAGAAATAAGATTAGAGTTGAGAATTTTTGGAAAAAGTGTGTGTGTCTTGTTAATTTGGTTAGATGCCATTTTGACACCCCATTCCAGAGTGAGAGGCCGAGGAATGGTCCCGTTTGTGTAACTCTTGCCGGTGAGATGCTTGTTAGAGTTGTTCAACCAAAGGCTTGATTGCTCGGGAGTGAGATGCCGACGAGTGAGAGAGCGAGTTTGGTAAGTCCATGGGTGAGATGCTCATAGATTTAGCCATCCATATCTTGTTTTTATTTTCCCATAAATCTAGAAAAATCCAAATAAAAGAGTAGTGTGTGTCAAATTTTGTTCTCGTGCTCGGTTGAAGCTTTGAAACTTGTGGGATCGATCTCCGGGTCGCATCAATTGTGCTCGGCGTCTTCGTCCTCGACTTCTCGATCAGCTTTCTTTCTCGACTCCGGGTGTGGCGCTGAGGCGTCGTCGATCTCGACAAGTGGTACTCGAGATCGAGTAGGCTCCGGAAGTCGGGTTGGTCTGGCTCAGCTCTCTCGACCAGGCTTTGTCGACCAGGCTGCTCGGACTTTCTACTCGAGATTGAGTAAAGTCTACTCGAGATCGAGTAGCCTGGGCTTCAGCTTGGTTCTGTATTCTCGGATCTTGGACTTCTGTAGTTGCTTTCCGAGCTTTTCTGACCTTCTTTAGAGTTGTTGTAAAATGCTCCGAATTCTGCGAAATTAAACAGAAACTGGTGTAGATTCCACAATTTGGCAAATAAACTTAAACCACATAGATTCTGTACTATCTTAGCCCGAATGAATGAAATGCATGCAGAAATCGATATAAAAGTCACAGTAAAATATGGCAGATTAGGCTCACAACAAACACCCCATACTTAAGCTTGCTTGTCCTCAAGCAATACTTTTAATTGTCATTCAGGGGAAGAATTTAAACTTTCAACATCTTAGATTCATTCTCATATAACCCTGCAATCAATTACCATCCTCGAAAAGGTACTAGTGTCACAGATTCATGCATGTGCAAATATGTAAAAGCAACATCTACTCACAATAGGAGGGTTATGCAAAACATAATTCATTCGTGACAAAGCATTGATAATCAAGAAGACTTTAATTTAAGCTCAAATAAGGAGTAGATTGGTAAAAGGCAAAAGGTGGGCAATTTTTTTGGCAATGTGGTGCATTTGATCCGGGGAAATGGAGTATTTCCAAACTTGAGTTTCCACATTCCTTTTCATAAAATTCATCAGCTTTCATATTGCTTTTTTTCTCAATAATAATGCTTTTACCTCTCTAACCTCAGCACTGCCTTCTCGCGAGTCGCAAACATGGGTGTCATGAATGGCCCCGGATACTTAGTGCTTTGGACTCCTCACCTGGTGTCCCATCTCTCCAAACTATTATCTCAGAGAGCAGGGTCGATCTTTGATCGGATTTTCTTTCACTTATTAAATTTTCCATATATTTCAAAACAATTTCCTTGCCAATCTCCAATAATGATAAACAACACAATCACCATATGACATCTCCATAATGTAACATCATTCTCAACATAATCCCCGGATAAGGTAAAGAATGGCAAATATTTAGAACATGTGGAGCAATAATTGAAATAAGGCATAATATGGCTTTTGTGATATGCATAAGCATAGGTATGGCTAGGATTATAAACAATGAGCATTATATGGAAATATAAAGTCCTCCATCCTCTTATCATGCAACATGTCAAAAGCAATTTCAAATTTTTACCTCCTTTCATGGTTTTCAAGAAATAATGCATTTCATTGTGACTTCCCTTTACTAGGCAATTTCATGCTATATCTCTAATGAATCCAATTTTGCATCGTCGAGTTCAATATAAGCTTCCATGACATTATCAAAAATTTCAATGGGGGTCATTTTTCTAAATTTTGGAAATCATGCATATAAGCACATAAATCAATAATGAATTCCAAAATAGCCATGTAGCAATTCAAAGAAATAAACCTTAAACATGCAAAATATTAAATATGATCAGAATATGCACAAAGTAAGCCCCTCCCCCACCCCATACTTAAACATTACAGTGTCCCCACTGTATAAAATCAAATAAAAACAAGAGTAAAGGAAGGAACTCACAGGATAATGCATCGAGGAGGCTGAATCAGTGTATGTCGAGTAAGTGTTCTTGTCGATATCGAGTACTCCTTACTCGATATCGAGTAGCATCGTCTGCGTATGGTGGTTTTCTGAAGTCGAGGAGCATCTGGGCTTGTCGATGTCGAGTACGTCTACTCGAGGTCGAGTGACTTCTGGGTTTCTCCTCCTTGTCGTCGTCGACTTGGCCTTCGTCGATTCTGACTGTTTTTCAGGGACTTCTTCTTTCCACCTTTCGCGATCCTTATATTCTTGCCGACCTAAAAATGTTAGAAAAGAACAAGACTATCCACATGAAGTATTCTAAAAGACCTAAAGCCAAAACCAAAAACCACAAACCAAAAAGTTCAAAAGGTCCTAAAAGTTCATAAAGTTCTATATACATGCTCTAGATTTTAGAGTCGCTAGGCCGACTTCTCCGTTTGCGCTGAAGGATCATTATTGTGAGGCCCACTCATGCTTGGCCCTTCTCCTGGATCATCTAGGTCTTGATGGTAGTATGCAAGCTCAGCTGATAGGTGGTTGCTTGCATCCTCTCCTTTCCCTTTCTTCTTCTTCTTTGTAGCCTTTAATTTCTGTAAATTCTCTCGCCATGGTGTCTTAGCTCCCTTTAAATCATTGAAAATTTTACTTATGGACTGAGGAGGAGTAGAATTCATACCTGAACTTACCTGTTCGGACCCAAAACAGAAATCTTTGGGCTTCGGTCTACTCGATGTCGAGTACTGCTGGTCGAGATCGAGTACAGGGACCCCATACTTAGGCTCCTGGCAAGTTTCTGGCTCAGTGGTGGTGGTCGACATCGACGAGTCTTGGTCGAGGTCGAGGAGGATGCTTGTCGAGGTCGAGGAGGCTTCGTCGATCTCGAGTACAGTTTTGGCTCCTTCCTCCGCTGTTTGCTTGGTCCCGTCGATGTTGATGCTTTTCACCTCCAACCATGAAACTTCCTCCTTTGTAGGGCCAAAAGAGAAATCCAAAACCTCATCGCCTATGGTGAAGGTGAGTGATCTATTTTTGACACTGATTCTGGCATCTGCAGTAGCTAAGAACGGTCTACCAAGAATAATAGGGCTAGTAGGATCTTCAGCACAGTCAATAATAAGGAAATCTGCTGGAACAAAGAACTTACCAACCTGGACGGGGACATTCTCAACTATACCTGTAGGGATGACCACTGTATTGTTCGCCATGTATAATTTGGCATCCACAGGTTCTATACATCCTATCTTGACCTTCCGCCAGATTGACAGAGGCATGATGCTTACACTTGCTCCTAAATCGCATAGAGAATCATATTTATATTGTCCAAAACCCATAGTAACAGAAAACTTACCAGGGTCAGGTCTCTTTTCAGGGAAGTGGAGTACTTTGCATTCGCCTGCGATCTCTGAGATGGATCGCTTCTTGCTCAGGATTTCCTTCAAAAACTTGACATATCCAGGCATCTCTTGCAGGGCTTCTGTAAAAGGAATAGAAACATTCAGTTCTTGCAGCATATTAACAAATCTGGTAAACCTACCTGCAGTGGGATCTTTCTGTGCTTTTGAAGGGAAAGGCAGTGGCTTTTTCTGCTTCGGAGCCAGATCAGCTGTCGGAGATGCTGCAGAGTCGTCGACCTCGGCTTGCTGCTCCTCGATCTCGACCACGGGCTTGTCGATCTCGACTAGGGGCTTGTCGACATCGAGTTGGGTTGTCGACCTCAGGTTGCTGGTCTGCGCAGCGGAGTCCGAGCTCAGCTTCTGGTCTTGGTCGAGTAGAGGCTTGTCGACATCGAGTACGGGCTCCTCGAGATCGACCAGGTTCTGCTCTGTCTCGAGTTGCTGCTCTGCCTTGCTTTGCTGTTTCCCGACCTCTGGCTTGTGTAATTGATGCCCACTCCTCAGTTTGATAGCTGCGATGTGTCCGGTCTTCCCTTTAGGATTTGGTTCTGTTTGCCCAGGGAGCTGTCCGGACGGTCGTGGGATCTGTGCAGCGATTTGTCCCATCTGAGTCTCAATGCCCTTTTTCCAGATATCCAGCTCTACAAATTTTGTGTTGACATGCTGGAGCTGATTGTTGATGGTGTTTGTAGCCTGCAGGTTCTGTGCATGATTCCGACGCATCTCCTCAAGGATCAGCTGCAGATCATCCTTCTTTTGATCCCTTTCTGGATGTCCTGGGGCTCTGTAGGGTGGGGGATTCCTAGGAGGGCCTTGGTTCCACTGAGGTTGATAGAACCTTTGATCTCCCATGTAGCGATTTGGACCCCCAGCATAGGCTGCTTCCTCATGTGTCTCTGCCATTCTGACTTGCTCCGTGTGTGGGCACTCAGTAGTGGTGTGCCTCTTTGATCCGCATTCAATGCAAGGCTGATTGACAGATAGATATTTGACTTGCTTGAGGAGCTTGCGATTCTGGTCCCTGTAGAACTGCTCCCTGACATCTGGGTCAATCTCCTTTGCTGGCTCATAGAGTGGCATAGATGGTGCTGGCCTAGCACAGGCGTTCTCATTATAGTTTGCAGAAGTCCCATACTTGTTGTCATATGCCGTGAGTTTGTCTAGCACACCCCATGCGTCAATTGGTGGCATCGTCAGGTACTCATATCGAGTATACTGATTGATCCTGTCCTTAGTGACTTGGTCAAGAGAGTTGAAGAAGATCTCCTGAATGACGTAGGGTGGCTGTCCATGAGTAGGGCAAGATCGCAGTAGTTCCTTGTACCTTTCCCATGCCTTTGCTAGCGGCTCCCCAGGCTTTTGTTTGAAAGCTGTGATCTTTTGGCGGAGGAATGCTGTCTTGGCAGGAGGGAAGAATTTGTTGAGAAACTCTTGCTCTACTTGTGCCCATGTTGTAAGGGATCTTGGTTTCAGTCCTTCTAGCCACTTCAGTGCAGGTCCAGCGAGTGACCAGCGGAAAGCTTTCATCTTGACATATTCCAGAGTGGTACCTTCAGCAAGAGTACGGCACATGTCATGAAAATTGGTAATATGTTCAAGAGGGCACTCATTAAATCTTCCATGAAAAGCATTGTTTTTAAGTTCTATAAGAAACTGAGTGCGAATTTCAAAAGAGTTTTCAGGGATTAGAATCGCCGATTCAGGCACGACGAGAGTTGGATGCATATAATCCTCTGCTGTAGTTGGATATTGGGCAAGCTCAGCTTCTGCTTGCTCCCTTGCTGCTTTCTCTTGTTCCTTCGCTGCCCTTTCATTGGCGATAGTGGTATATATCCTTTGCGGCTAGCTCCCTTGTAAGCCTGGCAATCAGTTGTTCTTGTGTTTCAGCGGCCGCCATGGCTCTTTGTAGTTTAGCTCTGATGTGTAGAAGGCGCTCTGGTTCGTCTAAGCCGTCAAACTCAGGTGGTTGACCAGAATGGCGCATACACCTGCAAATTAACTCAGGAGAAACGTGAGATTTAACTACCTAAGGCGCGAATGATAGCCTCCCCGGCAACGGTGCCAATTTGGCAATAGGAGGAAATCGAGTATGCAAATAAAATATAAATAAACTAAGGCAAACCAGATTCCGTCCCTTGCAAATAATTACAAGACCTCCTCCTGATGTAGCAGCGGGAAGTCAGGATCGATCCACGAGGAAGCATGTCAGCGGATCCTAGGCAGCGGAGAAATCTCACGGTCAGAAGTCGACAACAGGGTCCTCGCTCTCGACAAGGGTAGTCGACAGAAGATCGGACAGTCGATCACAGCGCAGCAACTCGGCACAGGCTACTCGATATCGACGAAGGGCTACTCGATATCGAGTACAGTCCTTGTCGACTTCGGGTTGGCTTGTCGATTTCCTGCACAAGTAAGCTACGGAGACTCTGGGTCGAGAATCAGTAGTCGAAATCGACCAGGCTTGGTCGAGATCGACGATGGCAGAAAATAAAACGAAAGAAAATAAAGAAGAAATGCTTTTGGGATTTTGAACTAAAACTGTATAAAAAGGACTTCCAAGATTGGGGTTTGCAACAACGATAACCAAGCATGCATAAGGCAGAGATAAACAGATAATCATGTGAATTGCATCAAAGGACAAGCTTTCGCCTTTTCCAACAATTAGACAACTCTTTCAAGAAACCCTAATTGTCTCTACTAATTTTATGTTTATAATCCAAGTGGTTAACATGGATCTCCATTAGATGGGCAATAAACACATAAACAAGTAGGAGATGCTCAAAACATGATAAAAGTTAGATCTTTACCTCAATTATGCAGGGCTATCGTCGGGCTCGCCCCAACCCTAGAAGTGGGTGGACTACTCGCGCTTCATCGCAAACTCAGACATTGATTGAATGGAAATATCAACTTGCATTAACTAAATTCAAAGACTTTACAATCCCGGCGATCCAACTCTCGTTGAACGCCAAAACCCTAAAACCTTCGAACTCCTAAAACTTCTCTTTGGAACTACTTGTCTCTGACTGAAATTGAATGACTAGAAATCAGCCCCCATGGGCTTTATTTATAGCTTTCTAATCCTTGCTACTCAAGGATAAAATATCTATATCTAAATCTAAAACTTTATCTAAAACTTTAATGATAAATAAAAGACATAAAGGAATTAAATCTAAAATAGGAAATATATCTAAAGTGTCTTCAATGGATAGAACTTTTCTTCTTCATGGTAGATCTTGATATTTTCGGATAGAATCGGCAATCTTCACGCCCAAGCAATCCCAAGTCGAGTAGGATTCGTCGAACCGAGTAACGCGGCTCTGGAGGTCTACTCGATCTCGAGTAGGGTTGACTGGCTCGGCTTCGTCGTCTTGGCTAGCTGGCACTCGACATACTCGGACTTGGTTCACGGTGCTCGTCGATGTCGACAAGGGCTCGTCGAGGTCGAGTAGACTGGCTATGTCGACTGGGTCTTCTCGGGTGGCTCTACTCGACAGGCTCGGATTTGGACTCGAGGCTCGTCGATCTCGATTAGGTCTCGTCGAGATCGAGTAGACTGTGGTCTTCTCTGGTCGAGTAGCTTCTCCTCGGCAAGGACTCGGACAGGCGCTGGTTGTCTCGTCGATCTCGACAAGGTCTCGTCGAGGTCGAGTAGGATTGTGCTCGGCGTCTTCGTCCTCGGCTTCTCGATCAGCTTTCTTTCTCGACTCCGGGTGTGGCGCTGAGGCGTCGTCGATCTTGACAAGTGGTACTCGAGATCGAGTAGGCTCCGGAAGTCGGGTTGGTCTGGCTCAGCTCTCTCGACCAGGCTTTGTCGACCAGGCTGCTCGGACTTTCTACTCGAGATCGAGTAAAGTCTACTCGAGATCGAGTAGCCTGGGCTTCAGCTTGGTTCTGTATTCTCGGATCCTGGACTTCTGTAGTTGCTTTCCGAGCTTTTCTGACCTTCTTTAGAGTTGCTGTAAAATGCTCCGAATTCTGCGAAATTAAACAGAAACTGGTGTAGATTCCACAATTTGGCAAATAAACCTAAACCACATAGATTCTGTACTATCTTAGCCCGAATGAATGAAATGCATGCAGAAATCGATATAAAAGTCACAGTAAAACATGGCAGATTAGGCTCACAACAACTATCACATGCCACTAGTTTGCATGAAAGAACAAACGGAATATCATGCGCTTTAGGAAGAAGAAAATGGGCAACCTTTACCTATCTCATGTTATAAACAAACAGTCACATTTAATCCACATATCACTATAATTCATTTAATAATTGCCCATTAATTTAAGTCATGCCAATTTATGATTAAAAACGATAAATTACATCAAGCAGACAGGTATGCAATTTATCGAAATTGACAAGGAAATCGGCCACACGGCAGCATTCGACACTGAAGAATTTAAAAGGCACATCAAAGAAAATCACGAAACATGCAAAAGGCATTGAACGAAATCAATTGCCTTGACTTTCGATGATCAGGTGATGACAACCAGGCGAGATTTTAGCACCTATCTAATCCAACGGAAAAAGGAATATTAATATTGATATTTTATGAAATTAACTTTACTTAACTCAATTTAAAATTTAATTAATTCTATAAAGTTAAATATTATATACCAATATGAATTCCTCGGGGAGTGGGATCCGGCGTGAGCGCTTCAAAGTTGCTTGGTGTCGCTGAAACGGGCAAGAATCGAATGGTTTATAAATATAGGCCATCTAACTTAATAAATAATTAACTTATGGCCAGAAGCAAAAATAATATAAGAACAAGGGAGATTTCTGCAATTGAAGCAAAAGAGATTAAAATCTCTGTTCACTTTCTTCTTCGCACGCATGTACAGGGGAAGAAGAAGACGCAGGCGAGGGCCGATGGCTCGGCGCGGCTCTCCGGCGTCGGTGGCTAGCGGCGAAGGCAGTCAGCTCGGCGGCGACGGACTGCGGCAATGGTGGCCGGTCGTGGACTGCGACGGTGGTGGACAGGGGCGGCTCCTAATTGCAGTGGCTCGGGGGCAACAGGGCGATTCGAGGCGCAGGGTGGCGGCGATCGGAGGCGGTGATGTCACTAAAGTTGCCATGTCTTTATGCATATTTTAGTTCCATATTCTATACACTTTGCATATTTCGGGTTGGGAATATGTCGAATTTATGTAGTATATGCTTATTTGTCAGAAATGGAGATCTACATAAGTTTCCGTTTAATATTGCAGAATATGGAGCCATTTCGGGAGAAAACCAAGAAGCAAGGACGGAGGCACAAATCTACTCGATGTCGACAAGTTTAGTCGATATCGACAACCCATGTCTAGGCACATGCACTGATCGAGAAGACCATGTCGAGAAGCTGAAGACGAAGTAACCCGACTCCAGCAACTTACTCGGGATCGAGTAACCAACTCGATATCGACAAAGCACCAAAGCCCATGCCCGGAGTCGAGGAGAGTCCACTCAAGGATGCCGAGGAAGAGCTACCCGACCTGACCTGGAAGCCGGACACCATAACTCTAGATCGAGGACTTTCCTCGATGTCGACAAAGGCCGAGAGCACCATGTCCGAGCATGTCGAGGTGAGTTGCTCGACAACACCAGGAGGCCAAGACGATGAGCCACCCAACTCCAGATCGAGTTGTTTCCTCGAGATCGAGGAGACCTGTGAGCCTGTGTCCGAGCAATATCGAGGACCAGCAACCCGACATGACGAGCCACTGAAGTCGATGACCCTGTTACTCGAGATCGAGTAAACTTACTCGAGATCGAGGAGATCTTTCCAGAAGACGCGTTACGCGGTTTGAGCTATCCTACTCGGATTGGGATTACTTGGGGCCGAAGATTGCCGAGTCTATCCGAGATCTATCAACACCTATCCACATGGAGATACTTTAGTCTTTAGATATACTTTCCTTTTTTAGATTTATTTATGTTATGGCATTTATTTATCTTTAATGTTTTAGATATAGATTTAGATATAGATAGATGTTTCTATCCTTGAATAGCAAGGTTTAGAAGCCTATAAATAAAGCCCTAGGGGGCTGATTTTGATTCATTCAATTTTGGAGAGCAGTAGGGGAGAGAGAGAGAGAGAGAGAGTGAGTGGCCAAAGAGGAGTTGGTGAAGCGAGAGCGGAATTGGCTTCCTTTGGTTGTAAGCTCTATTTTATTTTATTAATGCAAGTTTATTTCCTTTTATTATTGATGTCTTTAATTATGATGAAGCGCGAGTAGTCCACCCACTTCTAGGGTTGGGGCGAGCCCGATGATAGCCATGCGTGTTTGAGGTAAAGATCCGACTTTTATCATGTTTTGAGCATCTACTACTTGTTATGTGTTTATTACCCATCTAATGGAGGTCCATGCTAACAACTTGGATTGTAAACATAAAATCAGTAGAGACAATTAGGGTTTCTTGAAAGAGTTGTCTAATTGTTGGAAAAGGCGAAAGCTTAGTCCTTTGATGCGATTTACATGATTATCTGTTTTATCTATGCCTTATGCATGCTTGGTTATCGTTGTTGCAAACCCCAATCTTGGAAGTCCTTTACAGTTTATTTCGAAATCCCAAAGCCTTTGTCTTTACTTTCTTTTGTTTCGTTCTAGTTTTCTGTTTTCCTCGAGATCGACTAGCACTCCTCGATCTCGAGTTACTGATCTTCGACCCAGGTCGTTGTAGCTTCTGTGTGCAGATAATCGACAAAGCCAAGCCGAAGTCGACGAGTCTCCTCGATCTCGAGGAAGCCTTTGTGGAGATCGACCAGAATTGCCGAGAGCTGCTGCGCTGTGTTCGATTGTCCGATCTTCTGTCGAGTAACTGTACTCGAGATCTAGGATCTGTTATCGACTTCTGTCCGTGAGATTCCACCGCTGCCTAGGATCCGCTGACACGCTTCCTCGTGGATCGATCCTGACTTCCCGCTGCTGCATCAGGAGGAGGTCTTGTAATTATTTACGTGGGCAGAATCTGGTTTGATTTATATTTTATATTTTAAACTCGATTTCCTCCTATAACGAATTGGCGCCGTTGCCGGGGAAGCTATCATTCGCGCCTTAGGCAGTTAAATCTCACATCTACTTTGAGTTACTTTACAGGTGTATGCGCCGTTCTGGTCAACCACTTGAGTTTGACGGCTTAGACGATCCGGAACGCCTCTTACACATCCAAGCTAAGCTAAAAAGAGCCATGGCAGCCGCAGAAACACAGGAGCAGCTGATACAGAGGCTTACAAGGGAACTGGCCGCTAAAGATGCTGCTATCGCCACTGAGAAAGCAGCAAGGGAGCAAGCAGAAGCTAAGCTTGCCCAATACCCCACCACTGCAGAGGATTATATGCATCCAACTCTCGTCGTGCCTGAATCGGCGATTCTAACAATAAGGAGTAGATTGGTAAAATGCTAAAGGTGGGCAATTTTCGGCCATGTGGTGCTAATGATCCGGGAAAATGGAGTACTTTCCAAACTTTCATACCACATTCCTTCTTCCTTTGATTTCTCACCTTTCGCTCATTCGCTCAATGCTTTTTTTCAATATTATGCTTTTACCTCTCTAACCTCAGCACTGCCTTCTCGCGAGTTGCAAACATGAGTGTCTTGAATGGCCCCGGATACTTAGTGCTTTGGACTCCTCACATTGGTGTCCCATCCTGCGGAACTATTATCTGAACGTAGGCAGGGTCGATCTACCTTTATCTCCTGAGGTGACCGGATTTTCTTTCACTCATTAAATTTTCCATAATATTTTCAATTTCCTGCCAAACTCCAAATATGATAATAACAACACAACAACCATATAACAATCTCCATAATGTAGCTTCCATTCTCAACATAATCCCCAGATGGAAATAAGGTAAAGGGCAATATTTAGAACATGTGGAGCATAATATAAAATAAGGCTCAATATGGCTTTTGTGATGCGTACGCATAAGTAAGGCTAGGATATAACAATATGAGCATATATCGAAATTTAAAGTCCTCCATCCTCTAATCATGCAACATGTCAAAAGAAACTTCAAAATTTACCTCCTTTCATGGTTTTCAAAAAAATAATGCACTTCATTATGACTTCCCTTTACTAGGCAATTTCATGCTATATCTATAAAGAATCCAATTTTGTATCGTCGAGTTCAATTTAAACTTCCATGACACTTTTTCAAAAAAAATATATTTTATGGGGGTCATTTTTCAAACATTGGAAAATAGGCACATAAATCAAATATGAAATCCAAAGTAACCATGTATAAGCAATTAAAGGACTAAACTAGAAATATGCACACATAATGTCTAATAAAATCAAATATGCACAAAGTAAGCCCTTCCCCCACCCCATACTTAAACATTACAGTGTCCTCACTGTATAATAAATAAGGGTAAAGAAAGAAATTCACTAGACAGGTGTGCAGAACGTCAAAAATCGAGTGTTTAATGTTGCTGCAGAGGTTGTCGACATCGACAAAGTTTGGTTGATTTCGAGGAGACTGGTCGACGTCGACCAAGTCTACTTGAGATCAAGTAACTTGTTGCCTTCAGGGTGGCCTTCTCGACCACAGGCTCTTTTCTGCTCGATATGTGTGGTCGATGTCGAGGAGTTCTAGTCGATGTCGAGTAGATATGCAGCTTCTCTTACCTGCAAGATTCGTTAGACGGAAAATATCCACAATAGAAAAACTTAAAAACAATGTCCAAAAAACAAAAAAACAAAAACCAATATCCAAAAATAAAAAACTAATTGTCTATTTACAATCTCTAGACTTTATAGTCGCTAGGCCGACTTTCTCTGTTTAGCTCAAGGCCGGTGGCATCTGCAGGGCCCATGTAGCCTAGGCTTCAAACAGGACTCCATTCTTGTCCATCAGCTGTATTCCTCCGGAATGGATCTTGTTCATCGTGAAGGGTCCCCTCTTCTTCTTTTTGAACTTTTTAGGGAACCAATGATCATTTGATTTGGAGACATAGACTTTGTCTCCAACTTCGTATTCCTTAGGCTCCTCATTGGAAACCCTGCATAAGCGCACATACCAAGGCAAACCTCTCCCATGTATAGATAGATCTTTAATTGAAATAGGAGAAGAAAGATCCATACCTTGGCTTACCTTTGCAGATTCGGTATCCTTTAGCTCCTGAGGATCTGGTCGATATCGACCAGTACCACTCGATATCGACTCCTACTATTTTGGTGGAGATTCGGTCGATGTAGACGAAGACGGGTCAATTTGGGTTGGTTGATATCGACCAAGAGTGGTCGATATCGAGCTATGCTGCTCGATTTCCTCTGGCTTCATCCTAGGAGTTGAAGTCGACTCGACATGAGGAGGTCGATATCGACCAAGAGTGGTCGATTTCTGCTGGCTCGATTTCTAGTGGCGGAGTCGGCTCGATATGATCTGGTTGATATCGACCAAGGGTGGTCGATATCGACTGCTGCTGTGGCCCAGTTGACTTTGTCGCTGAATGCTGGTCGATTTCGACCCCATACTTAACACCTGACAAAGCATCCGAAAAATAGTTAGTCCATATCGACTTACCTTGGTTGACATCGAGTGGATTTTCTGTTTCTTCGTTTCAGATGGCCATGATCTCCTCCACCTGGGCTTCCAAATCCCTCTTTTCCAGCTCCTCAGGGGTCATATTTCTTACCCTAGGCTCTCCGCAAGTAATGTACCTGGCTGATATGGATTTGACCTCTTCCATGGGACATGTGTGCCTTTTAGTTTTGTGAAAAGAGTACTCAATTACCTCATCACTGATGTTGAAAGTGAGAACTCCCTTCCTTGCGCTTATGTTGGCATCCACCGTCGCCAACAAGGGCCTTCCTAGAATGATTCAACAAGCAGGGTCTTCTGCCATATCAATAACTTAGAAATCAGCAAGGAAAAAGAACTTACCTACTTGCACTGGTACATTGTCCACCATGCCTGTTGGGATAACCACCGTGTTGTTCGCCATATAAAGTTTAGCATCCACATACTCTAGGGCACCTATCTTAACTTTGGACGAGATTGATAAAGGCATTATACTCACACTGGCTCCCAAGTCACACAAAGCATTGAATTTATATTGACCAAATCCAATGGTTATAGCAAACGTACCTGGATTTGGCATTTTCTCCAAAACGTCCATCTGGCTGCACTCCTCTGCGATCTCAGCCATTGATCGCTTTTGCTTAAAATCTCCTTGAGGAACTTTACATAGGATGGCCTCTCATTAAGAGCTTCTATGAAGGGTATTGTGACATTGAGCCTTTGAAGCATCTTTATGAAACGTTGAAACTTCTTATCTGCTGGATCCTTTGGAGATTTTGTTGGGAAAGGCAGCTTCTTCTTCGTCGGAGGTGCAGAAGGGTGGTCGACAGGGGTAGAAGGCTAGTCGACATCGACTAGGGGCTCCTCGACGTCGAGTACAGTGGTCGACTTCGGGGCAGGAGTTGAGGTCTGGTCGATGTCGAGTAAGGTTTGGTCGACGTCGACTGGCTTACTCGATGTCGAGTAGTCTGCTGCGTCCTTTTCCTCGGTGTTTTGATCGGGCGTCTGTGTCCGTCGCCCACTCCTTAGGTTCATGGCAGCCACCTGTCCTATAGATTTACCCTTAGGGTTAGGTTCAAAGGTTCCAGGGAGCGTACCTGATTGTTTCGGGACGGATGTAGCCAGTTGACCAATCTGGGTGTCAATTGATTTTCGCCAGATATCAATTTCCCCAAGCCTAGAGTTGACACCATGCAGCTGAGTGTGGATGGAATTGATAGATTGCTTGGTGTCTAAAAGATTCCTTCGCATCTCCTCCAGAATGGTCTGCAGGTCATCTTTCTTACCTTCTCTGTCAAGGTGACCAAGAGCTCTGTAGGGAGGGGGATTTTGATGCTGGGGCTAGCGATAATAGCTCCAGTTCTGGTTCTGATGTGTCCCTGAGTAGTGTCCCCTGGCATTCCTTACCTCTTCGTGGGTTTCTCCTTGATGTACTTGATCGACGTGTGGGCACGCAGTAGTGTTGTGCCTCACAGATCCACATTCCAAGCAAGGTTTATCCTTAGACAGAAACTTAACCTGCTTGGTGAGACTGCGTACTTGATCGTTGTGGAACTGGTCCCTGACGTCCGGATCAACTTCCTTGGGTGGCACATACAGTGGCATAGATGGGGCAGGCCTTTCATACCTTTCATCAGAAGAGGTCGCAGAAGTCCCATATGTGTTGTCGTAGTTTGCCAGCGTCTCAAACACCTCCCAAGCACGGCGTGGAGTGTATTCGAGATATCCATAAGCGTTGTAGTTGTTGATCCTATCCTTAGTAGGCACATCCAGGCAATTGAAGATGATCTCCTGGATGACGTAGGGCGGCTGTCCATGCGTAGGACAGGATTTCAGAAGCCTTTTGTAGCGCTCTAAGACCTGTGCAAGTGTTTCCCCTGGCTTCTGTCTGAAAGCCGTGATTTGTTGTCAGAGAGCAGCTGTCTTTGCAGGAAGAAAGAACATGTTGAGGAACAGGTCCTGTAGTTCGTTCCAAGTGCGAATTGATTGTGCAGGCAATCCTTCCAGCCATTGTTGTGATATTCCTGCAAGGGACCAACGAAAAGCCTTTAGTTTTAAATATTCTAGATTAACACCATCAGCAATTGCTTCACACAAATCTAGAAAAGTAGTAACATGCTCTAAAGGACATTCATTGATTTTTCCCCTAAATTGACTCCTCCTAATTTCAGTAATAAAAGAAGGACGAATTTCAAAATTAATAGCGGTAAGAACGATCGGCGATTCTGGAACTTCCAGAGTAGGATGCAGATACTCCTTTGCGTTGGCTGGGATATGCCCAATCCGCTCCTCAAGTTCCCTTCTTGCATTGATCTCGCGATCTACCCTTGCCTCCCACCGTTGCTGATTCTAAGCATATTCCGCCTCTCGTCGGGCGTGTTCTGCTTCTCTGGTGGTGAACTCCTCTATCCGCAGGCGGAGTTCCTCAAGCTTCTATGCTGGTGTGAGCTGGCCCAAATTCTCATTGGGTGGGGTCGCCATAAGTCTCCTCCTAATCCTTTGCTGAAGATGGAAGAAATGTTATGGTTCGAGAAGAGGGTCTATGGGTGTGCGATCAGTTCTTCGCATGCACCTGGAAAACAAAAGTAAAAAGAAACTAAAAATCAAAAACAAATATAAAGAAGAGATAAAGAACTAAAAAGGGCGCGATTGATTGCTTCCCCGGCAACAGAGCCAATTTGTTGTTGCAGGGTTTCTCGACCAAATAAATTTATAGTCAAGACCCCGCTATAGGATAGTGGAGTCGGGTTCTTCCTTAGAAGAGAAGTCGGCGGTACTAGGTTTAGTGTGTTTTGAAGTTCATGGATAGCGGGAAGAGGTGATGAGGGTGGCAGTCAACAAAGAATAGAGGGGTTGATGTCGAGGGATGGAGGGGGAATGGTGGTTTGATGTCGTGTTGTTGCGCAAAAACTTCAAAATAACAAAGATAGAATAATAAAGGAGCAAACTTCCATGGTTACGGATCACCGCAACAATAAACATATGTGTAGATCATAAATCACATAAAGATG
Source organism: Persicaria maculosa (assembly GCA_963922045.1). Lineage (NCBI taxonomy): Eukaryota > Viridiplantae > Streptophyta > Magnoliopsida > Caryophyllales > Polygonaceae > Persicaria > Persicaria maculosa. The sequence goes on along the minus strand of OY998251.1, from coordinate 31,275,343 downwards.
CATGTTTATATCAAATAACTTTCATTATTAACAAATACGAATATAGAGGCTTTCACATAAACCCCAAGTGTTACTACCTTTTCTTAATTAGGATCAACCAACTTTCGCAAGCAAAGCCTAATTACTATCCAAATTCACAATTAAATCACTTTCGCTTCATAATTGTAAATAAGGAATTTCTCAACTCTCGCAAAGGATTAAGCACATAGGTAGATGATGATAAAGACATACAAATTCATGGATTTATAAATCAAACACACATATCTATGTTGGGATCACTCCAACCCTAGAAGAAGGAAAATTAGAAACAAAACATAATAAAAGAAACTATCTTTAACATAAAATAAAACTAAAACTTACAAAACCTTCCAAACGTTCCTCCTTCTTCCTCCTTCTCTCTCCTCTCTCCTTCCGTCCTAAGACGACTTGGCTTGAATGTATGAAAATCAGCCCCCTAGGGCTTTATTTATAGGTCACAATCCTTGCTATCAAATGAAGGAGCAACTCTATCTCTATCTAAATCTATCTATCTATTTCCTAAGATAAATATTTGATAAATAAAACAAATAAAATTCCCTTAAGTAAGTATGGGAATTACTAAAGTTGATAAAGATCTTCCATCTTGATAGAATATCCTTTTCTTCATGTGGAAGATATCCAGGTCAGAATTGAGACTCGGACTGCTCGAAATCGGCTTCTGGGGGTAACTCGATATCAACCAAGTTAGGTTGATATCGACCTGTCTTCTCAGCACTCAATCACGGCCTCTGGAGTAGATTTCGACATGTGTTGACTCGATATCGACCAAAGGTGGTCGATATCGACCTCTTCAATGTTGCTCCCAGTGTTCTGGTCGATTTCTGGCATTTCTGGTCAATTTGCTCCACTCGATATTGACCAAAAGTGGTCGATATCGACCTCTTCTGCAGTTTCCAACATTCTGCACCCGTCTTGAAACGCACTTTCCCGAGTCCTCGTTTGTCCGATTGATGCATATGAATATGCGTTGGAAAGCTCTTTTCGAGGGATACAACTCTCATGAAGACATCAGAACTTGGTTCAGAATGATGAATGGTGAAAAGTGAGCTTTCTTCCCGCCGCACCATTCTTAACTTCTTCATGACTTTCCATTAAGCTCCAAAGTGCGTTCGATGTCTGCGAAATACAACAAAAGCATGTGTAGACCTCCATATATTGAAAATAAACATAAACTACACAAAATTTGTATTATTCTACCCCAAATGTATGAAATGTATGCAGAAATCAGTATAAAAGTATACTTTTGAAGGAAGAATAAATGAATCCGACCTTGACAGTGCCTCAATCGGCTATTCTTATCCCTCCTTCTAATTTTGAAATTCGCACCTCCTCTCTTTATGAAATTAAAAAGCATACTTTTGAAGGAAGAATAAATGAATGTCCTCTCACTCATATAACGACGTTTGTTGACTTATGTGAAACTATCGCCAATGGCAAAAACCTTGAATATGTCAGACTAAAAATGTTTCGTTGGTCTCGTTTAGAGAATGCATTGAAGTGGATCGAAGGACTGGCCCGACGATCACTTACAACGTGGACATAGGTTAAGAATGTGTTCCTTAAAAATTCTTTTCTCCCTCCAAGACAGCGCTACTACGTTAGAAGATCAAAGCTTTCAAACAAAAGCCTTGGGAGCCGCTGGCGCAAGCATCAGACCGATACATAGAGCTATTGCGATCTCGCCCTACTCATGGGCAACTACCCTACATAATTCAGGAGATCATCTACAACTCTCTTAATGATCTAAGCAGCGAGCAGATCAACTCATACACCTCCTACCGCTACATCGAGCTAATACCGACGGAGGCTTGGACAACTATAGAGAGGTTAACTAATTTTGAAAACACATATGAGACTCATGTGGCTTCCGACAACACATATACGAGGCCAGCCCCATCCAAGCCCCTGTATGAGCCCTCCAGAGAAATTGATCCCTACGTTAAGGAGAAATTCTACAAAGATCAAAACTGTAAGCTCCTAAAACAAGTTAAATTCCTTTCGTTAACCAACCTTGCATTGAATGTGGATCACAGCGGTACATCACCTCTGAGTGCCCACATGCGGAGCAAGTCCATCTGGCGGAGACTCATGAAGAAGCAGGGGGTCCCAATCGCTATATGGGGGACCAACGGTTCTATCAAACACAACGGAACCAAGGTACCAATAGGAACCCCCCACCATATCGAGCTCCAGGACATCCGGAGAGAGACCAGCGAAAGGATGATCTACAGATCCTCCTCGATGAGTTGTGGAGGAACCATACTAAGAACGAGCAATCCACCAGCGCCATCCAATCTCAACTTCACAGCCTCACCACAAGATTTGGGGAGATGGACAACTGGAAGCGGAACATGGAGACCCAAGTGCGTCAACTAGGGGCACAGATTCCACGACCATCCAGAAAGCTCCATGGGCACACAGATCCAAATCCCAAGGGGCAGAACGGATATATCGCCACTTTATAACTAAGGAGTGGTCAAAAACTACGAGAACCAAAGATCGGGGAAGAAGACGATGAAGCTGGAAATCGACACGAAATCGACCCAAATACGGTCGATACTGACTAAGTCGCAGTCGATATCGAGTCCCCACCACTCGATTTTGACTCGCCTGCTCCACCGACTGCACCAGCACACTCGACGTCGACTACACTAGTCGATATCGAGTCACCACCGGTCAATATCGAGTCATCCCCAGTCGACGTCGACTCTTCTGCAGCGTATCCGGAAGCTGTTTTGGTTCCAAAATCAAAGAAGACGCTCCCATTCCCTTCCAAGGCGCGGAAGAACCCTACAGAAGGTATGTTTAGGCATTTTGTGAAATTACTTAAAGGACTAAACATTACAATTTCTTTTGTAGAAGCTCTTCATGAGATGCCTACCTACGTCAAGTTCCTCAAGGAGATCTTCAGCAACCAGCGATCTATGACAAAAATTGCAAGCAAGTGTAAGAAATGGATTTCCCTGAGAAGATACCTGACCCAGGTAATTAAGTTCGCAATCACCGTAGGACTTGGCCAACGTCATTTCAAAGCACTATGTGATTTGGGGGCAGACCTAAGCATCATGCCTCTATCGATTTGGTCAAAGGTGAAGATTGGAGTACTAGAGCCTGTACATGCCAAGCTATACATGGCAAACAATACAGTGGTAATCTCTACAGGTATTGTTGATGATGTCCTTGTCAAAGTTGGAAAATTCTTTGTCCCTGCAGATTTTCTTGTGATAGAGATGACGGATGACCCAACTTGCCCAATCACTCTTGGACGACCCTTCCTAGCCACTGCAGATGTCCATATAAGCGTGAGAAAGGGACTTCTCACCTTCATAATAGGGGATGAGATCATTGAGTATTCTTTCAACCCTGGCATAGAAGAGGTAATGGAGATTATAGCTATTTATTCTAAATTCAATGTTATCTCCTCCGCAACTATAGAAAGGCTATTGGGTACTCCTTAGAGGACATTAAAGGTATTTCACCCGCTACATGTATGCACATAATCCTCGTAGAGGATGATCATAGGGCAACCATCGAGCATCAACGGAACCTCAACCCTAACATGAAGGAGGTAGTGAGGAAGGAGATCATGCGCATGCTAGATGCAGGAATCATCTATCATATCTCCAACAGCAAGTGGGTGAGCCCAGTCCACGTGGTCCCCAAGGAGGGTGGAATGACCGTTGAGGAGAATGAGAAGGGAGAGCTTGTCCCTAAGCAAATCACTACTAGTTGGCGAATATGCATAAACTACAGGAAGCTCAACACCGTCACTAGGAAGGATCAATTTCCCCTTCCATTCATTAACCAGGTACTTGAACATTCAGCAGAACATAATTATATTTGTTACCTGGATGGTTATTGATGCGGGACGAACATCGTTGGCACTTTTACCCTTCCCCAAGTTAGTAATAATATCCAAACTTAAACACAAACCAATAGATTAGGCAAATCAATCACCTGATAGACCAAATAACTACTAGTATAGCGATGAAGTTCAGTGTCGAACCCAGAGGGAGAAGGAATTTTCTATTCAATAACTCTAAGCAAAGACTTTTATAGCAAAACAATGATTCGTAACAAGTAACAAAGATGTAAAAGTAACCAAATTTATGATCGCAAATAGATTGATATCAAAGTAGAAAGAACATTTCACCTGCAATTCTCTGACAACGGTTGGAATTCATGGTCCTCGGATCGATCTATCAATTATTCATATTCCTAGGTCTACTTGACTAAAGTTGAGAGATCCGCAGAGATTCACTCGTCTTATTCAATATCACTAAAGAAAAGCATGAAGGACTCAAGTAATCAAGACCAATTGGAACATTGAATCAACTCAATTAAGACTAATAGGCGCATACCGAACTCAGCCCCAATCGAATCTACACAAAATAGATCATTTGAAATCATCCACTACAAAGACAAAGAGACATCATTATCATCAATGCCTTTGTTTTATATCGAGAAAACAACAACGAATTCATATCTAAGATGCAATTCCTAACATGTTGATTAGGCATAGAAAGGAACACAAATATAATAACTAAGCCCAAGATGATAACTAAGAACATGAATAATCAAATAGAATCAAATCCTCACAGTTTAAACAACCATGTCTTCGAATCACAAGCGAAACTATCAGTTTAGCAACTCATAGGCCAATTCTCTCTCTCACTCTCTCTCTCTATCTCTCTCTCTCTCTCTCTCTAATTCTGTTCATCGTCTCACAATACCACACACATTGAATAGAACTGAAAAACAACTAATAAAGACTCTAAGAGTCTGCAAAAAACCCTAGTAGGAAATAGAATAAACTAATAGGAAATAATGTCTTCGGATCCAAAACCGCGTATCCGAAAAACAGGCCCACGGCGGGCGCCGCCTATGCAGTGTCCGTCGTTCCTCAATCGTCTTCAATAAATTTAAATGTCGTGCTTCCTTGCTCCTCTCTAGCTCCTCCTCAGCCTCTATATGCTCCAAAACATGCTTCTTAAGCTCTTACCAAAGTCCATCCAAGGTCGGAATGTAATTCTGCAGAATAAACACTAAAAACGCGTAGATTCCAAACTCGAATACTTCATAAGCAATATACGAAACTAGACTCAAATCATAGCAAAACAACTACCTAATAGAATTAAGAAACACCTATAATGCCTATATGAAATATGCATTATCAAATCCCCCCACACTTAACTCTTGTTTGTCCTCAAGCAACCATAAAGCAAAACATCATCTATGCATCCCACATGAAATCTTTCATAACTTTACTCATCAAAAGCAACATCATCAACAGTGCAAATATAATCAAACATATAAACGTCATAACATGTATATATGGGATCAAGTTGCTTGCATGCTCAAAAATCAACCTTACCAAGGATAAAATGTGTATCTCTCACTCTCATGTGTTTAGCCTTTAAGCATACACTCACCTCAATTCCATATACAAGCATCAACTCAAATATTGACATTTATATCACAAAATCTTCTCCTGATATGTCAATGCAAAAATAATGGTAATGAATTGTATTTCGTCATGCGGTGCAACAAATTCCGAGAAAACAAGATTCCAAAACTCCCAACATAACACAAACCAACTCAATAACATCAAGCTCATAAATACACACCATCTCTCAATATCATCAAAAACTCCAAAAATATCTCTAACCTCATCAAATCATATCTCATCTCATCATCTTTCATATCATGCAATCTCAACACCCAACCAATATAACTCATAACGAACATAAATGCAATTCTTCCTCATTGTGCAAAAATAAAATAAATGGCTCTTTTATTCTCTTTTTTTTTTCTTTTTTTTTTTCGGATTTTTTTAAGCCAAAATTCATGAAAATCAAATGCATAAGAATGAGGGACTAAATAAGCACATAACATTACATCTTCTCAAAACCATAAACCATAACATTACACTTTAGCTTCATTCTGCTCAATCTCCAAAATAGATTCCATAACCCACTCAAAATCTCAATTCCCACGGAATAAGAGTAAGGCTCATCATAGGCTAGGAATAATAATTTTGTGGAGCTATCAATAAAAAGACTAAAGGCTCAAATTGGCTTCAAAGCAAGATATAACATAAGGTAGACATGGATAAATATGTGGATAAAAAGGTTGCCTCTATCATCTGAACTTATCAAGCAATAAACATGTATATAATCGGCCTTGAAAATAGAAAACCATGACAATACTCAATGATAAATGCATAGGAAGAGTAAATTACACAAGAAAAGCAAAAGGAATAAAGATGTATCCCTTATAAGGCCAAAAATATCTCACTGGGACAAATTTTTGTTGAATTTCAAGCATACTCCCAAACTCAGATCATACATGCTCAATTACATATGCTTAATCATATTTCACAAAAAAACCAATTTTCAGGATAAGATCAAATCATTCCAGAATTCCAGGGGATTTATAAGATCATGCTAGTATAAAGTCAAAATAGGTCAAACTCAAATTAGATAGAAATCTTTCATAACACAATATTCAAAACAACAAAACAAGACTCATTTTTTTTTTCAATTTTTTCGACATTTTTCAAATTTTTTTCATTTTTGACATTTTCTTTAACATAAAAGAACTAACATAAAGGAAATAACAAAAATTCAAAAATAGAAATTCAAACATGAACTAACCTAACTAATTTACTTCATTCTCCCTCCACCCTGCCCCCCCCCCCAACCCACACACTTACATGTTGCATTGTCCTCAATGCATAGAAACACAAAAAGGAACAATGAAAAATATAAAAATAAAGGGTTTGAAAGAAGCAAATGACTAACCTATTACTGTGAAGGTTGGGTCTGGGGTCCATATTGCTGATTGATCAAATCCATCAACAAGAGACAGGTCTCATGTAATTGATCGATCTTCCCAACAAGAATCGCATGGGACTTTGTTAGCTTCATCAACACATCCGCATGCTGCTTCTCTAATTCAGTCAATTTCTTCTCCAAGCAGGCAATACGCAAGGCATCTTTAACCGTAGGTGACGTCATCTCGATCTGCATATCTTCAACATCGCTCCCTGGGGTAATAGGATCATCGAGCTTTCGCAAATGAGTGTCAACAGAAACATGGCTTCGGCGGAAGTCTACTAATTTCAGCCCCATGGGTAAAATAGTAGGCAAATGCTGATGATGAGATTGCTGAGGTCTAGATAACCATTGAAATCTCTCAATAGCATATGGCTACTATAGCTTTTCTAACATCCGTGCAGACACAAGAGCATCTATATCCCACGTATAAGAATGACTCACAAGCTGCAGCGAACTAATATCAACACCATAAAACATAGCCAGAAGTGTTATCACGCCTCCGAAAGGGTTGAGAAGAGGATAATTCTCGATGTGCTGGCCACGAGCCCTCTCACACATCCTAAAAAATAAGACCACCCAGTCTGGTACTATAGTAGACTCAGGAGTCAGGCAATATATGAAATCAATCACACCAGGATCAGCAAAAGTAGTGCTATCAGAATCATAGAAAGTAGAGCCCAAAATCCACAGACGGAGATGAAGAGCAAGATGAGTAATCATATCATCAAGTCTGAAGTCCTTGAAGGTCTCAGACATCCATGTCAGATTCTTCTAAATCTCTACTGAATCAAGAACGCGCATGGCATTATTGCACTTCATATAGCATCTCTTCGTAACACCAAAAGCAACTCCCATCGCAGCATATAAGGATTTACAGGCTCTTCCTCGTAATCGAAATCGGACATTCTTGGGTGATATTACCTCCAAAGTAGTAAGGAACTCCTTAACAAAGCAAGGGTATGTAGGAGCCCTTCTGCCAATAAAATCACGCATCCCTCTGTGTGCCATCAAAGCGATCACCGAATCAAACAGGCCCAACCGTATCAATTTGATTTCGTCAAAGAACATCGTGGACATGTAGGTGCGCTTTCCAAGTGAATTCAAGCATAGCACATCAGTATTATCGAAATAAGCTGGCACATCCTTCTTCATAGGAGCAGACGACATAATGTAATCTTGAGGAGAGGCCAAAGAAATACCACAAAAACGATCAAAAGACGGGCTCGATGTAGTGACGGCGGGCGCCGTGTCTGGGGCGGCGGGCGCCGTGTTCTCAGAACCACGAATTCGAGTGAAAATGTTGGAAGACCAGCGTCCACACTCCTCAAAACTAAAAAATTTTCACTAACAACTTGGTTTCAAAGGGTTCTTTGGTGATAGGTAGGGGAATGGTATGGGAAAGTTGAATCTTGTGGATGTAGGGTACTAGCGGAAAATGTTTTGGTGGATAGAATCGATTGAAACGCAAGGCTTTAGGTATTTGGAATGGATTCCAGTAGGCTTTTGGGTTTTGTAGATTTCTTGAGCATGCTTGAATGATTCACAATAGAGAGTAGCAATATATGGTGAGTTGGAAGGAATATCTATCAAAAAGAAAAATAGGAAACATTAGAACTAGATAAAATAGAAAATAGAAAAGATAGAACCTCTAATCCTAGGAAATAAAGAAACTAATTCTAAAAAGAAAAATCTAATCTTAAGTTAAATAGAAAATAGATAAAAGATAAAATAAACTAACCTAAGATAGATATAAATAATCTAATCCCAGAACAAGATAAAAGGGAAATAAGTCTAATCCTATAAAGATAAATAAAACTAACCTAAAATGAAAATTAACCAAAAATAAGAAAGGTAGAAACTTCCCTTCCAAGCTTAGCAAAATTCGGATTCGTCAAGCAGACAGGGGGTGACGGGCGCCGTGTGACCGGTGGTGCGCGCCGTGTCTTCAGAATGTGACTGCGCACTCCAAATCAATCAAAACTCAACCCAACACAAGTTTCACTTACCGTAGCTTCTGAAATCCAGCGACACGATTGATCCTACTTTATTGAATTGAAAACTAATTGCAAAATAGAAATAATACTACCTAACTACCTTGGGTTGCCTCCAAAGAAGCGCCTTTGTTTCACGTCTTTGGCTCGACGTGATGCATTTCTTGATCAAGTTATTCCACCAAGACCCCCACACTTGTCCTTTTCAAGATAAGAGGTGGAACTTTAGGAATTTCTCCAACATATCCATCAACTGCATCCATTGATTCCTTCTTGAAATGAGTTACTCCAGGAGGTTGTCCTGCAATTACAAAAACGTTGGCATTGTTAGGAATCAATTTCTCATAGGGAATGGCAATAGAATCATTTGAATTAGAAACATTGTCATGTGACTTAAACAAATCCTCAATTTTTCTCTCAATGTCATCTTTCCCTAATCCAATTTCATCTTTGTTAGAAAACTTAAAATTCATAGATTTAGTTTAAACAGAAGCATCTAACAAACCATTTGATTCATTCACGTGATTACTTTCATTAGATTCAAGAACATCTACAGAATCATTGGCAGAAGAAACAATAGGCTCAAATATAGAAAACTCAATCTTTCTACCGTCAAACTCCATAGTTAGGAAACCTTCAAAACAATCAATCTTAGTCTTAGCCGTTCGCAAGAATGGCCTTCCCAAGATAATCGAGGTTTCAGGTGTACCTTGTTCCATGTCTAGAATTAAAAAATCAGCCGGAAATATCAAATCATTCACCTTACCAAAACATCCTCGACAACTCCTCTAGGCTTAATACTAGACCGCTCGGCGAGTTATATAGTAACACCAGTTTCAGACAATGAATTGAGACCCAAAAACATGTACAAGTTATAAGACATAACATTAATTGAAGCACCTAGGTCTAACAAAGCTTTGGTGAAGCTAGCATTACCTATTGTACATGGAATAGTAAACATATCTGGATCTCCACACTTTTTAAACAATCGTTTCTGAAGTAAAGTAGAAACATTCTCACTTAAACTTACCTTTTCTTTCTTTCGCATCCTTTCCTTGCACTTCATCGTGCATAGTTCTTTCAAGAATTTCGCGTAGCGAGGCACGGTTTTAATCAAATTAAAAAGTGGAATATTTACCTCACAATGAGCAAATGTGTCATAAAGAATTTGTTCGTCTTCCTACTTACGATCAGATCTTAATGCATGAGGAAAGGGTGGTGCAGGTCTTGTGTTGTCGCAGGAGGATGGTCAAATATGAAATAAATATGAAATAAAGTTCAGACTGACTTCCCTGTCTCAGCAAATGAATACAAGACTTCCTCCCGTTGTAGTAAGAGAATAGTCAGGATCGAATCCACGAGGAAGCACGTCAGCAGTTCTCAGGTAGCTGTAAATTCTCACAGACAAGCAGCAGAAAGGACAGAAACACAACAGAAACAAAAATAAAAGCAGAAAGTAACAAACAAAAGCAAAGAACAAAGCAAAGCAAAGCAGCAAATAAAAGCAAGGCAAGGCAGAAACGAAAAGCAAGGCAAGGCAGAAAGTGAATCGAAGACACAGAAGCTACTCGATCTTGAGTAGCTGTCCTCTAGATCGACTAAGGTAAGTCGACGGCAGAAAACAGAAACGAAAGCAAAGCAACTCGAGGCAGACAAGTGTACTCGATCTCGACAAGAAGGTACTCGAGATCGACCAAAAACTGTAAAGGCAGAAACTTTAAAATCCATGACAGAAAGCAGAAACTCAACTCGACACAGACAGGTTCTACTCGAGATCGACTACAACCTACTCGATCTCGACGAGCTTCTCCTCTATCTCGACAACAGTAAAAGACAGAAACTTTAAATTTGCAAATTCTCGACAGAACTCAGATTTTTGATGAAAATAAACTCAATATATTAAAAGACTTCCAAGGCCAGGGTTTCAACACCACAACGATAACCATGCAAAGTAACACATAAAGGCGCAAAAGATCATGCTTTCCATCAAATAACTTTCGTCATTAACACATAGGCATATAGAGGCTTTCGCATAAACCCTAATTGTTACTAACCCTTTTTACATGATTAATCCAAGTTGCATTAAGATCACTTTCGCTTCAATAACACAAACAAGGATCACCTTCAACTCTCGTAAAAGAATCATATTTATAGGGATAGAAGATGAATTGCATAACAAAATCTGACCTTTATCGCGTTATCTCACATGGCCACCGTCGGGCTCACCCCAGCCCCAGAAGTGGGTGGACTACTCACGCCTCATTGCAATAACAGACATTGATTGATAAAAAGAAACTTGCATAAACTATATTCAAAGCCTTTTACAATCCTGGCAATCAACTTTCGCAGACAGCCAAAACCCTAAAAACCTTAGAACTCCTAAACTTCTCTGTGGAACTAACTAATTGTCTCTGAAATTTGAATTTGAATGAAACTGAGCCCCCTAGGGCCTTATTTATAGGCTTCATTCCCTAGCTATTCTAGGAAAGAAGATATCTATCTCTATCTAAAATTATATCTAAAACTTGAAAGGATAAATAAATTGTTTTATGGAAATAAATCTAAAAGGAAAAGATAAAACTAAATAGGTAAGTCTTCATGTCTTGATAGATCTTGTCTCCTTGATGATAGAACTTGATGGAATCGGATAGAATTTCGGCCAAATCGACTCCTTCGCGCCCAAGGAATCTCAATTCTACTCGGACAGGTTTCGTCGAGAAGTTTCTGGAAACGGCTCTACTCGACCTCGACCACGGCTCGTCGACCTCGAGTAGGGTGGTTCGTCGACTGGACTTCCTCGGCTAGATCTGCTCGTCGTGGCTCGGTCCTGGCTCACTGGCGCTTGTCGACCTCGAGTAGCGCTTGTCGATGTCGAGTAAGACTGATCATCGACTAGGTCTCCTCGGGTGGCTCTACTCGACAAGGCTCGGACAAGGCTCCTGGGCGTCGTCGACCTCGAGTAGTCTCATCGAGATCGAGTAGAGTTATTCGTCGGCTTGGTGCATCCCGCTGGCAGCGGGTTTTCTTCCGCGGCAGCGAGTGGTCCGCTGCAGCGAGTCGAGTCGCTGGCAGCGATTGTTGCCTGGTCGTCCTCGACTCTTGTCGACTCCGGGTGTGGTGTCTGGGCTTCGTCGACCTCGACTAGGGCTTGTCGAGATCGAGTTGGGTCCGGAGCTCGGGTTGGTCTGGCTCTCAATCAGGCTCTGTCGACAAGGCGGTGCTCGGACATGCTCGTCTATGTCGACTAGGGTCAACTCGAGATCGAGTTACCCTGACCTTCAGCTTGGTTCCGCTGCTTTGACCTTGGACTTCTGTAGCGGATTTCCGAGTTTTTCCGACCTTCTGTAGAATTGCTATAAAATGCCTCGATTTCTGCGAATTAAACAGAAACTGGTGTAGATTCCATAATTTTGGCAAATAAACATAAACTACATAGATTCTGTACTATCTAAACCCAAATGAATGCAATGTATACAGAAATCGATATAAAAGTTACTGTAAAACATTGCAGATTCAGCTCACAACATCTTGAAACCTCAGAAGACCACTCTTTAGAAGAATTCTTTTGGGATTGAGCAACATCAGAAGTCGGATCCGTGACTGGAGAAGGCGGCGGGCACCGTCTATGTACTGTGTCTCCAATTCCGTCTCTTCCTCCTTATTTCCCAAATCAACTTCTTCCCTAGGCCTCTCTTCAACATTCCTAGTGGGTACATTCACTTGTTTACCTCCACTAAGGATCATGGAGCTAACATTCTCCTTCGGATTCACTACCATCTGCGATGGTAACTTTCCCGAATCTTTCGATTTTAATTCAACAATCTCCTTAGCCATCTGACTCAGCAACTTTTCTTGAACGCTCATCTTGTCTAATAGCAACCTCAATGTCTCATCTCTATCTTCTTGTTGAGTGTTTCTAGGACGATTCTCAAATGGTCCTCTCTGAAAAGGAACTTGTTGCTGCTGGCCTCTGCCGTTGAATCCACTTTGGTAGTTTTAATTGTAGCCCTGATTGTAATTGTTACCAAAGTTGCAGCGAGGTCCATAATCCATAACATTCACTTCAGCGGTGCGCCCCTGAATCAAGGAACACTTATTATTCGGATGAGTTGGATCTCCACAAACACAACAAGGTCTAGGCTGATGGGGTTGATTCATTTGCATAGCCATCTTGTTCACGATTGTTGTGAGCCTAATTTGCCATGTTTTACACTTACTTTTATATCGATTTCTGCATGCATTTCATACATTTGGGTTAGAATAATACATAATTTGTGTATTTTATGTTTATTTGCAATATATGGAGGTCTACACAATTTTTTTTTTATATTTCGCAGAAATCGGACGCACTTTGGAGCTTAAAAGAAAGTCATGAAGAAGCTAAGAATGGTGCAGCTGGAGAAAATCCCATTTTTCACCATTCCTTTGTCTGAATCAAGCTTTGATGTCTTTATGAGAGTTGTAGCCCTTGGAAAGAGCTTTCCAACGCATGCTCATATGTGTCAATCCGACAAACGAGGACTCGGGAAAGTGCGTTTCAAGAACGGAGCAGAATGCTGAAAGCCGACAGAGTTATTCGAAGTCGACCAAACTGGTCGAAGTCGACCAAATTCTACTCGACTTTTGCTCCAGAAGACGAGATCAAGCTTGAGCTGAGCACAAGACCACTCGAGTTGAAGAAATCTACTCGACATCGAGGAAGTTGGTCGACGTCGAGGAGATTCCAGAAAGTTGTTCGAGTCGAGATCGAGTTGAGTCCGAGTGATGGAAGTTACTTGCAAGCCAAGGCACGTCAATTCCATCAATAGAAAGTGAAGATCTATCAAGATGGAAGGATTTATCCACTATAGCTTTATTTTCTTTTAGATATAATTATTTTAATTCCATGTTTTATCTTAAAATTTTTTGATAAAAAGTATAGATATAGATAGATTATTTTTTCCTAGATTAGCTAGGGAATGAATACCATAATTAAGGCATTAGGGGCTGTATTTTAGGCATTCAACAATCCAAGCTACAAGCCAATAGAGAGAGAAAGTCGAGTAGGAGAGTAGAGAGCTTAGGCCGAGAGCAAGTTGGAGTTGTCGAGAGACGTTTTGACTTCGATCGGTTGTAAGTTTTATTTAGTTTATTTAATGCAATTTATTTTCTTGAAATCTTTGATGAGTTTATTTATGATGAAGAGCGAGTAGTCACCCAACTTCTAGGGTCGGGGTTAGCCCGATGGTAGCCATGTGAGGTGATGCGGTAAAGGTACAATATTTTGATGCGATTTCGTCTTTTATCCCTACAAACATGATTCTTTTGCAAAATTTGAAGGTGATCCTTGTTTGTGTCATTGAAGCAAAAGTGATCTTAATGCAACTTGGATTAATTATGTTAAAAAGGGTTAGTAACAATTAGGGTTTATGCGAAAGCCTCTATCTTTTATGTCATTATGTGTTATTTTACATGGTTATCGTTGTGGAGTTGAAGCCCTAATCTTGGAAGTCTTTAGTTTATTGATTTATTTCATCGGTTTCGTGTTCTGTTTTGCGAAAAGTTTCAAATTTTAGTTTCTGTGTTTAGTCGATCTCGAACAGTTTTGGTCGACGTCGAGGAAGTTGGTCGACGTCGAGGGAGGTTTTGGTGAGGTCGAGTTCTTTTGTTTAGTTTTCGTTTCTACTTGGTTTGCTTTCTGTTTTTAGTCGACAGTGTTGGTCGATTTCGAGTTGTTTGGTCGAAATCGAGGACTCTTCTGGTTGAAATTCTGCGGAGATCTTGAACTGAAAAGGCGGGCGCTGACACGCTTCCTCGTGGATCGATCCTGACTGCCTTCTACTACAACGAGAGGAAGTCTTGTATTTATTTGCTGAGATAGGGAGTCAGTCTGCTTTTATATTATTTATATTTTCATACTTGACCATCCTCCTGCAACAACAAATTGGCGCCGTTGCCGGGGAATCCATCATTCACGCCCTTTTTAGTTATATTTCTTTTCTCTATATTTGTTTTTATTTTTAATTCCTTTTGACTTGCTTTTTCCATTTACTTTTCAAGAGCATGCGAAGAACTGATCGCACGCCTATAGACCCAATTCTCGAGCCTGAGCGATTTTTCCATCTTTAGCAAAGGCTTAGGAGGAGACTCATGTCAACATCCGACAACGAGAATGCGGGCCCGCTCACACCTGCACATGAGATTGAGCAACTCCGTCAACAAGTTGAGGCATTCACCACCAAAGAAGCTGAACACGCCCGATGAGAGGCGGAATATGCACATAATCAACAATGATGGGAGGCAAGGGTAGATCGCGAGAAGGGAACTTGAGGAGCGGGTTGGGCACATCCCAGCCAATGCAAAGGAGTATCTGCACCCTACTCTAGAAGTTCCAAAATTAGCGATCATTCTTCCCGCTATTAACTTTGAAATTTGTCCTTCTTTTATTACTGAAATTAGAAGGAGTCAATTTAGGGGAAGAATTAATGACTGTTCTTTAGAGCATGTCACCACTTTTATAGACTTATGCGAAGCTATAGCTGATGGTGCTAATCTTGAATATCTAAAACTAAAGGCTTTTCGTTGGTCCCTTGCATGAATAGCCCAACAATGGCTAGAAGGATTGCCTACACGATCAATTCGCACGTGGAATGAGCTACAGGACCTGTTCCTCAATAAGTTCTTTCCTCATGCAAAGACATCTGCCCTCAGACAACAAATCACGGCTTTCAGACAAAAGCTAGGGGAACCATTAGCACAAGTCTAGGAGCGCTACAAGAGGCTTCTGAAATCCTGTCCTACTCATGGCCAGCCGCCCTACGTCATCCAAGAGATCATCTTCAACTGACTGGATGCGCCTACTAAGGACCGGATCAACAACTACACCAACTATGAGTATCTTGGATACACTCCACGCCGAGCATGGGAGGTATTTGAGACACTGGCAAACTACGACAACACCTATGGGACTTCTGTGGCCGCCTCTGACGAAAGATATGAAAGGTCTGCCCCATCTATGCCGTTGTATGTGCCATCTAAGGAGGTTGATCCAGACATCAGGGAGCAATTCCACAAAGATCAGGTGCGCCGTCTCACCAAGCAGGTTAAGTTTCTGTCTAAGGATAAACCTTGCTTGGAATGTGGGTCTGTGAGGCACAATACTACTGCGTGCCCACACGTCGATCAAATACATCAAGGAGAGACCCACGAAGAGGTAAGGTATGCGGGGGGACACTACTCAGGGCCACACCAGAATCAAAACTAGAGCTACTATCGCCAGCCCTCGCATCAGAATCCCCCTCCTTACAGAGCCCCTGGTCACCCTAACAGAGAAGGTAAGAAGGATGACCTGCAGACGATCCTTGAGGAAATGCGGAGGAACCATTCAGACACCAAGCAGTCCATCAATTCCATCGACACTCAGATGCATGGTGTCAACTCCAGGCTTGGGGAAATCGATATCTAGAGGAAATCGATTGACACACAGATTGGCCAGCTAGCGGCAGGCGTCCCAGACAGTCAGGAACACTCCCTGGATCTTCTGAGCCCAACCCTAAGGGAAAATCTGCGGGGCAAGTAGCTACAATGAATCTAAGGAGTGGGCGACAGATGCAAACGCCCGAGCCCAACACAGAAGGAGAAGCTGCAGGAGACAACTCGACATCGAGCAAGCCAGTCGACATCGACCAAAACTTGCTCAACATCAACCAGCACCAACTAGATGTCAACCAGAACATGCAACCCAAGCCGAAGTCGACCACTGTAGTCGATATCTACCAGCACCAACTCGATGTCGACCAACCTGTACTCGACGTCGACCAACCTTCAGCACCTCCGACGAAGAAAAAGCTGTCTTTCCTGACGAAATCTCCAAAGGATCCAGCAGAAAAGAAGTTCCATCGCTTCATCAAGATGCTTCAGAGGCTCAATGTCACCATACCCTTCATAAAAGCTCTTAATGAGATGCCATCCTATGTCAAGTCCCTAAAGGAGATTCTGAGCAAAAAGCGGTCAATGGCTGAGATCGCAGATGAGTGCAGCCAAATGGACATACTAGAGAAAAGGCCAGATCCAGGTAAGTTTGCTATAACCATTGGATTTGGTCAATATCGATTTAATGCTTTATGGGATCTTGGAGCCAGTGTAAGTATAATGCCTCTATCAATATGGTCTAAGATTAAGATAGGTGCCCTAGAGCATGTGGATGCTAAGCTTTACATGGCGAACAACACGGTGGTCATCCTAACAGGCATGGTGGACAATGTGCTATTACAAGTAGGTAAGTTCTTCGTCCCTGCTGATTTTCTAGTTATTGACATGGAGGAGGACCCTGCTTGTCCAATTATTCTAGAAAGGCCCTTCTTGGCGACGGTGGATGCCAACATAAGCGTAAGGAAGGGAGTACTGACTTTCAACATCAGCGATGAGGTAATTGAGTATTCCTTTAATAAAACAAAAAGGCATACAGGTCCTATGGACAAGGTCAAATCTATATCAGCTAGGTACATCACCTGCGGGGAGCCTAAGATAAGAAATAGGACTCCCCAAGAGTTGGAAAAGAGGGATATGGAAGCCCAGGTGGAGGAGATCATGACCATTCTGAACGACGACACAGAGGATCTACTCGACATCGACTAAGGTAAGTCGACGTCGACTAACTTCTTTTTGGATTCCTTGACAAGATTCAAGTATGGGATCAAAGTCGACCAGAGTTACTCAACGTTGATAGACAAAAATGGAGTCATGTTTGAAGCCCAAGCTACATGGGCCCTGCAAATGCCACCTTTAGCTAAATGGAGAAAGTCGGCCTAGCGACTATAAAGTCTAGAGCTTGTAAATAGACATTTAGTTTTTGAGATTTTTTGACATTGTTGCTTTTGGTTTTTTGGTTTTGGACATTATTTTTAAGTTTTTCTATTGTGGATAGTTTCCCTCTAAAGAATCTTGCAGGAAGAAGAAGCTGCAGACTTACTCGACGTCGAGTAAGTTACTCGACATCAACCAAAAATATCGAGCAAAAGGAGCTCGTGGTCGAGAAGGCCACCCTGGAGGCATCACCTTACTCGATCTTGAGTAGCCTTGGTCGACATCGACCAACCTCCTCGAAATCGACCAATCTTAGTCGATGTCGACCATCTCTGCAGCAACATTGCACTCGATTTCTGACATTTAGCACGCCTATCTAGTGAGTTCTTTCTTTACCCTTGTTTTTATACAGTGAGAACACTGTAATGTTTAAGTATGGGGAGGGGGAAGGGCTTACTTTGTGCATATTTGATTTTATTTGACATTTTTTGTGCATTATTTCTCAAAATGGCTTATACATGGATACTTTGGATTTCATATTTGATTTATGTGCTTATATGCATGTTTTCCAAAGTTTATAAAAATGACCCCCATTGAAAATTTTGATTAATGTCATGGAAGCTTTATTGAACTCGACGATGCAAAATTAGATTCATTAGAGATATAGCATGAAATTGCCTAGTAAAGGGAAGTCACAATGAAGTGCATATTTTTATTGAAAACCATGAAAGGAGGTAAAATTTGATGTTGCTTTTGACATGTTGCATAATAAGAGGATGGAGGACTTTATATTTTCCATATAATGCTCATATTGTTATAACCTAGCCTATACCTATGCTTATGCATCACAAAAACCATATTATGCCTTATTTCATATTTTGCTTCACATTATCTAAATATTGCCCATTCTTTACCTTATTTTCTACCCGGGGATTATTTTGAGAATGATGTTACATTATGGAGATTACTATATGGTTGCTGTGTTGTTATTATTATTGGAGTATGGTGGGAAATTGTTTGAAATATATGGAAAATTTAATGAGTGAAAGAAAATTCGGTCACCTCAGGAGATAAAGGTAGATCGACCCTGCTCGTTGAGATAATAGTTCGGCGAGATGAGACACACAGGTGAGAAGTCCAAAGCACTAAGTATTTGGGGCCATTCATGACACCCATGTTTGCGACTTGCGAGAAGGCAGTGCTGAGGTTAGAGAGGTAAAAGCATAATATTGATAAAAGCATCGAGCGTAAGAGTGAAAGGTGATGAATCTTATGAAGAAGGAATGTGGTATGAAAGTTTGGAAATACTCCATTTCCCCGGATTATTAGCACCACATTGTCAAAAATTGCCCACCTTTAGACTTTTACCAATCTACTCCTTATTGAGCTTAAATTAAAGTCATCTTGATTATTAATGCTTTGTCAGTTATGAATGTTTTGCATAACCCTCCTTTTGTGAGTAGATGTTGCTTTTAATTGCACATGCATGGATTTGTGACACAAGTACCTTTTCAAGGATGGTAATTGATTACAGGGACATATGAGAATGAATCTAATATGTTGAGAGTTTGTCTTCTTGCCCTATATGACAATTAAAAGTCTTGCTTGAGGACAAGCAAGCTGAAATATGGGGTGTTTGTTGTGAGCCTAATTTGCCATGTTTTACACTTACTTTTATATCGATTTCTGCATGCATTTCATGCATTTGGGTTAGAATAATAAATAATTTGTGTATTTTACGTTTATTTGCAATATATGAAGGTCTACACAAGTTTTTGTTATATTTCGCAGAAATCGGACGCACTTTGGAGCTTAAAAGAAAGTAATGAAGAAGTTAAGAATGGTGCAGCTGGAGAAAAGCCCACTTTTCACCATTAATCGTTCTGAATCAAGCTTTGATGTCTTCATGAGAGTTGTATCCCTCGGAAAGAGCTTTCCAACGCCTGCTCATATGCGTCAATCCGACAAACGAGGACTCGTGAAAGTGTGTTTCAAGAACGGAGCAGAATGCTGAAAGCCGACAGAGTTACTCGAAGTCGACTAAACTGGTCGAAGTCGACCGAATTCTACTCGACTTTTGCTCTAGAAGACGAGATCGAGTACGAGCTGAGCACAAGACCACTCGAGTTGAAGAAATCTACTCGACATCGAGGAAGTTGGTCGACGTCGAGGAGATTCCGAAAAGTTTTCCGAGTCGAGATCGAGTTGAGTCCGAGTGATGGAAGTTACTTGCAAGCCAAGGCACGTCAATTCTATCAAGAGAAAGTGAAGATCTATCAAGTTGGAAGGATTTATCCACTTTAGCTTTATTTCCTTTTAGATATAATTATTTTAATTCCATGTTTTATCTTAAAGTTTTTAGATAAAAAGTCTAGATATAGATAGATTATCCTTTCCTAGATTAGCTAGGAAATGAATACTATAAATAAGGCATTAGGGGCTAAATTTTAGGCATTCAACAATCCAAGCTACAAGCCAATCGAGAGAGAAAGTCGAGTAGGAGAGTAGAGAGCTTAGGCTGAGAGCAAGTTGGAGTTGTCGAGAGACGTTTTGGCTTCGATCGGTTGTAAGTTTTATTTAGTTTATTTAATGCAATTTATTTTCTTGAAATCTTTGATGAGTTTATTTATGATGAAGAGCGAGTAGTCACCCAAATTCTAGGGTCGGGGTGAGCCCGACGGTAGCCATGTGAGGTGATGCGGTAAAGGTACAATCTTTTGATGCGATTTCGTCTTCTATCCCTACAAACATGATTTTTTTGCGATCGTTGAAGGTGATCCATGTTTGTGTTATTGAAGCGAAAGTGATCTTAATGCAACTTGGATTAATTATGTGAAAAAGTGTTAGTAACAATTAGGGCTTATGCGAAAGCCTTTATATTCCTATTTGTTAATAACGAAAGTTATTTGATGAAAAGCATGATCTTTTATGCCTTTATGTGTTATTTTACGTGGTTATCGTTGTGGTGTTGAAACCCTGATCTTGGAAGTCTTTAGTTTATTGATTTATTTCATCAATTTCGTGTTCTGTGTTGCGAAAAGTTTCAAATTTTAGTTTATGTGTTTAGTCGATCTTGAACAGTTTTGGTCGACGTCGAGGAAGGTTTTGTCGAGGTCGAGTTCTTTTGTTTGGTTTTCGTTTCTGCTTGGTTTGCTTTCTGTTTTTTGGTCTACAGTGTTGGTCGATTTCGAGTTGTTTGGTCGAAATCAAGGACTCTTCTAGTCGAAATTCTGCGGAGATTTGGACCTGAAAAGGCGGGCGTTGACACGGTTCCTCGTGGATCGATCCTGACTGCATTCTACTACAACGGGGGGAAGTCTTGTATTTATTTGCTGAGACAGAGAGTCAGTCTGCTTTTATATTATTTATATTTTCATACTTGACCATCCTCCTACAACAACAACGATCTCCATAAGCATATCGATATCATCCTTATGTCCATCTCTCGAACTATCTAACTTATGAACTCCTCTAACTCCTTGGTGTCTCCCATATTGTTGCGATGCATTAACCTACCCTTCAAAAATCTGCATTGCTTCCTGATGTGTTTTATCCAAAATATCTCCTTCGCTAGTAGCATTGATGAAACTCCTATCGGTGTCAAGTAAGCCTTCATAAAGATACAACACTAGATCATCCTCGGGTATACCATATTGTGGACAAGTACCCTTAAGCTTCTTGAACAGCTCGACATACTCATAAAGACTCTCCGTAGGTGATTGCTCAATACCGGATAGCTCCTTCTTATATTTATTGAGGCGAGTCGCAGGAAAATACTTTTGTAGGAAAGATTTCTTCAATTGCACCTAAGTAGTAATGCTTTCTAGGGATAGGTAGTAAAGCCAATTGCTTGCAGAATCTTTCAAAGTAAGGGGAACACTGTCAACATCAATTGGTCATCGTTAAGGCCTTCAATTCTAAGTCTATCACACACACACACAAAGGTAGCAAGGTGCTTGTTTGGATCCTCCCCAGGCAATCCATGAAAGTAGGGCAAAATAGAAGACTTATTCGACTTATACTCAAATCTTTAACCCTCAGGGAGATCAGGAAGACTATTTGCAAGTGATTAAGCACTCAAATAAGGTTCCTTTAGGTTTCTCAGGGTCCTTCTTGGCGGATCAATAGCACCGTCTTCTGCCACTTCCTCGTTTGTCGCAAACACAAGCTTCCTCTTCAACCTAAGAGATCTTTCAACCTCAGGTTTAAAAGACAAAGGCAATGAATTAGAAGATCTAGTTTGAACCATACAAGGACACAAAAGACTCAAAGTAAAGAGTAATTGAAAGAGATAAAGAAAAGTAAACTCCTTTATTCTCCCCGGCAACGGTGCCAAGAAACTTGATGCGGGACGAACGTCGTTCGCATTTTCGCCCTTGCCCAAGTTAGTAATAATATCCAAAAATAAACACAAACCAATAGATTAGGCAAATCAATCGCTTGATAGACCAAATAACTACTAGTATAGCGATGAAGTCCAGTGTCGAACCCACAGGGAGAAGCGATTTCCTATTCAATAACTCTAAGAAAAGACTCTTATAGCAAAGCAATGATTCATAACATGTAACAAAGGTGTAAAAGTAACCAAATTTATGATCGCAAATAGATTGATATCAAAGTAGAAAGAACATTTCACCTGCAATTCTCCGACAATGGTTGGAATTCATGGTCCTCGGATCGATCTATCAATTATTCATATTCCTAGGTCAACTTGACTAAAGTTGAGAGATCCGCAGAGATTCACTCATCTTTTTCAATATCACTAAAGAATAGCTTTAAGGACTCAAGTAATAAAGACCAATTGGCACATTGACTCAACTCAATTAAGACTAATAGGCGCATACCGAACTCAGCCCTAATCAAATCTACACAACATAGATCAATTGAAATCATCCACTACAAAGACAAAAAGAAATCACTATCATCAATACCTTTGTTTACTATCGAGAAAACAACAACAAATTCATAGCTAAGATGCAATTCCTAACATGTTGATTAGACACAAGATGATAACTAAGAACATCAATAATCAAATAGAATCAAATCCTCACAATCCAAACAATCATGTCTTCGAATCACATGCGAAACTATGAGTTTAGCAACTCATAGGCCAATTCTCTCTCTCTCTCTCTCTCTCTCTCTCTCTCTCTCTCTCTTCTCTCTCTCTCTCTCTCTCTCTCTCTCTCTCTCTCTCTCTCTCTAATTGTGTTCATCGTCTCACAATACCACACACAGTGAATAGAACTGAAAAACAACTAATAAAGACTAAGAGTCAGCAAATACCCTAGTAGAAAATAGAATAAACTAATAGTAAATAATGTCTTCGAATCCAAAACCGCATTTCCGGAAAATAGGCCCACGGCGGGCACCGTGCAAAGGGCGGTGGGCGCTGCCTATGCAGTGTTTGTCGTTCCTCAATTGTCTTCAATAGAGCCTAATGTCGTGCTTCCTTGCTCCTCTCTAGCTCCTCCTTAGCATCCATATGCTCCAAAACATGCTTCTTAAGCTCTTCCTAAAGTCCATTCAAGGTCAGAATGTAATTATGCAGAATAAACACTAAAAATGCGTAGATTCTGAACTCGAATATTTCACAAGCAATATGCAAAACTACACTCAAATCATAGCAAAACAACTACTTAATAACAATAGAAAACACCTATAATGCCTATATAAAATATGCATTATCAGCTATTCTGGTTTTTGGCAGGTCCCTATTAATCCTGAGGGTCAAGAGAAGACCACATTCACATGTCCCTATGGGACTTTCGCATAAAGGATGATGCCTTTTGGGCTTTGCAACGCCTCTTACACCTTTCAAAGGTGGATGATGGCCATCTTCTCCGACATGATAGAGGACATTATGGAGGTATTTATGGATGAATTTTCTGTATATGGCACATCTTTCGATATCTGTCTTTCTGACCTTCGTAGGGTACTCGAGTAATGTGAGAAGACAAATTTGGTTCTCAACTGGGAAAAGTGTCATTTCATGGTAAGAGAAGGGATCATGCTCGGACAAAAGGTGTCTAAGAAAGGAACTAAGGTGCACAAGTCCAAGATAGAGCAAGTGGAAAGATTGCTCCCACCTTCATCAATCAAGGAGATAAGAAGCTTCCTAGGTCACGCAGGTTTCTATATGAGGTTTATTCAAGATTTTCTAAAATTGCCGAACCTTTGACTAACCTTCTTATGAAAGATGTCAAGTTTGAATTTTCTAACGAATGTCTTGAAGCCTTCAACAGGTTAAATGAAGCTCTCATCTCCGCCCCAATCATTCAATCGCCAGATTGGTCACTACCATTTGAGATCGTGTGCGACACCAGCAATTACGCCGTTGGAGCAGTCGTAGGACAACGGAAGGACAAGAAGCTTCACGCCATCTACTATGCAAGCAAGACCCTCGATATGGTTCAGGCTAAGTACACCACAACGGAGAAAGAGTTATTAGATGTGATCTTTGCTTTTGAAAAATTCCGCTCTTATTTAGGGGAATCTAAGGTTATTGTGCACACTGACCATGCAACTCTTAGGTACTTGATGGTGAAGAAGGATGCCAAACCTAGGCTCCTATGATGGGTACTCTTACTCCAAGAGTCCGACATCGAACTCAAGGACAAGAAAGGTGCGGAGAACTCTGTAGATGATCATCTCTCTAAGCTTCATAAGGACATACTAGAAGAATCTCAACATGTCATGCCTATTGATGATTTCCACCCCGACGAACACTTGTTAAAGATAGAAGCAAAACAAGTCCCTGCAGGTATGTACACACTAATTCCCATTGTTTTACTGCAGGAGGACTCGACGTCGATTGAATTCTGTTGTGAGCCAAATTTACCATGTTTTCACTTACTTTTATATTGATTTTTGCATGCATTTCATACATATGGGTTAGAATAGTACAGAATCTATGTAGTTCACACTTATTTGCCAAATTATGGAGTCTACACTAGTTTCTGTTTAATTTCGCAGAAATCAGATGCACTTTGGAGCTTAAAGGAAAGTCATGAAGAAGCTAAGGATGGTGCAACCGGAGAAAACGCCATTTTTTACCATTCATCGTTCTGAATCAAGCTTTGATGTCTTCATGTAAGTTGTAGCCCTCAAAAAGAGCTTTCCAACTCATGCTCATATGCGTCAATCGGACGAACGAGGACTCGGGAAAGTGTGTTTCAAGAACGGAGCAGAATGTTGAAAGCGCACAGCACTAGTCGACGTCGACCACACTGGTCGACGTCGAGTAACTTTTTGCTCGACTTGCCTCCCAGAAGTCGAGAACGAGCACCAGACCACTCTAGATCACAATTCTAGTCGATATCGAGGAGTTTTGGTCGACGTCGAGTACACCCTCCAAGTGAAGAACCTACTCGAGCTTGAGTGCAACCCCGGAGGAAAAATCCTGCTCGGCGTCGAGGAGTTTGGTCGACGTCGAGGACAATCTAGAAGCATGTCGAGTCCGAGATCGAGTTGTGTCCAATAAGATAGAGTTACTTGCAAGCTAAGAGATGTGGAATTCAATCCAGCCACATCAAGTTCTATCAAGTCAAGAAGGATGTATCCACAAATAGTTTATTTCCTTAGGGATTTATTTGTTTTATTTCCAAATTTAATCATTAAGCTTTAGATAGATAAATTTAGATATAGATAGATAGTTCCTTAGAATAACTTGGATTGGAGCCTATCAATAAAGCCCTAGGAGCCTGATTTTCAGACATTTAGGCAAAGACATCTTCGGGTGCAAGGAGAGAGGAGAGAGAGAGGAGGCGAGAGAGGAGAGAGAGGATGAACGTTTGGAAGGTTTTGTAAGTTTAAGTTTTATTTTGAATGTTAAAGTTAGTTTGTTTAATTATGTTTTGTTTCTAAATTTCTTCTTCTAGGGTTGAGGTGATCCCAACATGGATATGTGTATTTGATTTATGAATTTATGAATTTGTATGTCTTTATCATCATCTACCTATGTGCTTAATCCTTTGCGAGAGTTGAGAAAATTCCTTATTTGTGATATTGAAGCGAAACTGATCTTATTATGAATTTGGATAGTAATTAGGGTTTGCTTGCAAAAGTTGGTTGATCCTAATTAAGAAAAGGTTGTAGCACTTAGGGTTTATGAGAAAGCCTCTATATTCCTATTTGTTAGTAAAAAAATTTATTTGATATAAAGCATGTATCTTTATGTGAGTTATAAATCTACACATTTGTTTATTGTTGCGGTGATCCCTAACCTTGGAAGTTTGCACTTTTATTATTCTATCTTTGTTATTTTGAAGTTTTTGCGCAACCACACGACATCAAACCACCATTCCCTCTCCATCCCTCGACATCGACCAAGTCTTAGTCGACGCCGACAGTAACCCTCGCCACTTTTTCCCGCTATTCCCTAAACCCCAAAACACACTAAACCTAGAACCACTGACTTCTCTCCTGAGGACGAAGTTGACTCCCCTATACTATAGTGGGGGTCTTGACTATAAATTTATTTGGTCGAGAAACCCTCTCGTCAAATTGGCGCCGTTGTCAGGGAGATATCAATCGCGCCTAGTTTAATTGTGTTTAAGGTTCATAAAAGTCCATCCCTTTTTCTTACCCTATCACATACCCTACCACCACCTACCTCATCGGTACCAACTAGGTGTCGGGCTTTTGTTACTAATTTGTGTTCCTGATTGTGGTTTCAAAGCTTAGGTACAAAGATGGAAGACTTTGTGGAAGGGAATCCTGCATGGGAAGAATGATTTCAAGATTTGAGACGGGGAAATAGGATCGAAGTGGAGGAGGCACGATTAAGGGAAATAACCCGGTTGGAAGACGAAATTCGAATGCTTGAGGTTTCCATTCAGTCTAAAGGACCATGTCCTTCTCCTGACGAGCCAATTGACCCACTCAATGTCGACAGCCAGGTATGTCATTCCTCGAATTTCATTCCTACTTTTCTACCTATTGTTGATGAATCTTTTGATGGATCTCAAGCGCTAGAAGAGAAGAAAGCGGACATTGTTGCCCAGGATGTTTCAAGTTTTAGGATTTTATATTGTTGGTTTTTAATTTTGTTTTCAACATTTTATGTGGAAAGTCTTGTCTTCGTGTGAAAGATAACAAATTTCAGGTCAAGAAGCATAAAGGATCGCGAAGAGAGAGAGAGAGAGAGAGAGAGAGAGAGAGAGAGAGAGAGACGTAGTCCCTGATAAATCAATTGAAATCGACTCGACCAAGTCGATGTCGACTATGAAAGGGGTCGAGCACAATAAACTACTCGACGTCGAGTAGGCCACTCGATGTCGACTACCCAGACGCACCCTCGACATCAGTCAACCACGCGACACCATGAATTGTACTTGATGTCGACTACTTGCAATCAACTCGACAACGTCTGATTTGACTCCTCGACACATTATTCGATGAGCTCCTTCCTTTAACCTTGTTTTATAGTGATTTATAGAGTGGAGGAACTGTAGATTCTAAGTATGGGGTGGGAGAAAAGCTTATTATTATTATTTATTATGATTATTTTTTATTTTGGTTATACAGGGTAAATTTTGGATAAATTTTTCATTTTTATGCTTTATGGCTTAACCCAAAGTTTGTTTCATGAGACATCTCTCAAAGCTTGTAAATTGTTCAAAGAAAAGAGTCATGGAAGCGAAAGCAAGGCTCAACGATGCAAGAGTGGATTTGTTAGAGATATTGCACAAGATTGCCTAGAAAAGGGAAGTCTTAATGATGTGTGATTTTTTAGGTAAAACCACAAAAATTAGGTAAATTGATGTTGTTTTTGACATGTTGCACAATAAGAGGACGGAGGACTTTATATTTTCCATATATGCTGATATTCATATTATCAGCCGTACCTATGCCTAATTGCATCACAAAAGCCATATTATAAGCATTACATGTCTTTATATCATTATTGCTCCATGTATGCCTTACATATGACCCGTTTTTACCTTATACCTTATCCGGGGATTATGTTGAGAATGAAAATCATTTTTGGTGATACTATATCCAATAATGATATATATCATTATTGGAGTTTGTAGGAAAGTTTCAAGTCTATAGAAAATTTAATGAGAGAAAAAAAAAATCCTGTCACCTTAGGAGATAAAGGTAGATCGACCCTACCTGTGTTGAGATGTTAGTTCCGCAGGATGGCACACCAGGGTGAGAAGTCTGAAGGACTAAGTATCCAGGGCCATTCATGACATCCATGTTTGCAACTCGCAAGAAGGCAGTGCTGAGGTTAGAGAGGTAAAAGCATTATTATTGAAAAAAGCATTGGGCAATGAGCGAAATGTGAGAAATCTTATGAAGAAGGAATACAGTATGAAAGTTAGGAAAGTATTCCATTTCCCCGGATTACTAGCACCAAATAGCCAAAAATTGCCCACCTTTAGCCTTTTACCTATCTACTCCTTTTTTAGCTTGCATAAAATCCTCTTGATTATTGTTTCTTTGTCACATGAAAAATTATTTTGCATAACCTCCTTTTGTGCAAGAAATTGCTTTTCATTCACAAGCACACATTTGAAGGCACTAAGTACCTTTTCAAGGATGGCAAATGAGTGTCGGGTAATTTTACAATAAATCCACTATGTTGAAAGTTTTTTCCAGGTTTCCCCTAAATGACCATCCAAGTTATTGCTTTGGCAATTAAGTATGGGGTTATTTGATGTCCACTAAAGTAACCATCTTTTTATGCATATTTTTGCTCCTTATTCTAAGTATTTTGCATATCTTGGTTTGGGAATATGTTGAATTTGTGTAGTATAAGCTTATTTTCCAGAAATAGAGGTCTACACGAGTATTGGTTTAATTTTGCAGAATTTGGAATTTTGGAGCCATTCCGGGATGAAATCAAAAGGAGAAGACGACTCAGGAAGCTACTCGACGTCGACCACATCTACTCGACGTCGACTACAGACAAGAGAAAAATCGACTAAGGATGAAGACTACAAGCTACTCGAGCTCGACTAGGAGAAGTACTCGAGATGCACTGAAGATAGCCGAGATCGAGTAAGATCTACTCGGCGTCGACCAGTTCTACTCGACGTCGACTACAATTCTGCTGGGCCGAGAACGAATTGGGCCAATCCTAGGACGAGGTGAAGACTTGGCCACTAAGGAATGATGAATCTATCATCTATCTATCAGCATCTATCATCATAGGAGAAGACTTATTTTATCCCAAGGAGATTTGTATTTACTGTAAGATCACGAGATTGATTATAATGTCCTCCTTGAGGGTTTCATTCATTAGACAATGATATATATATAGGTTGCAAAGGTATTGGGCCTTTGGGCCCACTATACAATATAAGACCTATGTAATCTATCAAACCCCTGCAGTCGAAAGTGGAGGGTCCCGTACTGTGAGACTGGACCGAAAAATGAGGAACAACTGCCGAGATAAACCCTTCGTGAAGATATCAGCATACTGATAGGAGGACGGGACATATAGAACACGGACATGTCCAATGGCAACCTTGTCCTGAACGAAGTGGAGATCGAGCTCAATGTGCTTCGTGCGTTGATGCTAGCCAGATAGACGGTGGAGACGTTGTCGGTGTAGACTAGAGTGGCCTTATGAAGAGGGCAACGGAGCTCAAGAAGGAGATTGTGGAGCCAAGAGCACTCGGAGACAACATTGGCAACACCTCTGTACTCTACCTCAGCGCTGGAGCGAGACACGACAAATTGACGCTTTGTTGGCCACGACACTAGGGTGTCGTTGAGGAAAACACAGTAACCAGACGTGGAGCGACGAGTGTCAGGACAACCACCCCAATCCGCATCAGTGTAAGCAACGAGGTTAAGCTTAGAGGAAGGTGTGATTGTGGTTCCTAGCTCGAGGGTGCCGCTGATGTACTGAATGATCCGCTTCAAGGCCTGAAAGTGGGGTTCCCTGGGTGCATGCATGAACAAGCAGATCTGTTGAACGGCGTAACTGATATCAGGCCTGGTGAAGGTAAGATACTGTAGTGCACCAGTGAGGCTCCTGTACAACGTCGGATCATCAACCAAAGGACCAGAATGAGCACTGAGCTTGTTGGATGTATCGACAGGGGTGGCGACAGGATTACAGTTACCCATCTTGGCCCGAGCAACAATCTCAGCAGCATACTTACTCTGAGAGAGAAACAGGCCAGACGCATGACGCTGAACAGCAACTCCCAAGAAGTATGACAACTGACCCAAATCAGACATGGCGAACTCCGCACTCAACTACGAAATAATAGACATCCGAATAGCATCAGAAGAGGCGGTGAGAATGATGTCGTCAACATATAGTAACAGGAAGACCATGTCTGAGCCTCTGCGATATATAAACAGAGACGTATCCGAACGGCTGCCAATGAAGCCCAAGCGGAGCAGATGAGAAGCAAAGCGCTGGAACCAAGCCCGCAAAGCCTGTTTCAGACCATACAGAAAGCGCTTCATGAGACAGACGTGCTTCGGACGATCAACATCAGCAAACCCTGGCGACTGAAACATGTAGACTGTCTCATTCGGATGGCCATGCAGAAAAGCGTTCTTGACATCTAACTAATGGATGGCCCAATTGCGCGACAACGCTAAACTCAATACCACTTGGATAGTGGCAGGCTTGACCACGGGGCTGAACGTCTCATCATAGTCAATACCTTCCTGCTGAGCCACATACAGCGAATGGCGTTCGCCTCAGGAGGGCGAGGGACCAGAACCCAAGTATCATTCTTTGTAAGGGTCTTGTATTCGTCGAGCATATCCGCCTGTCAATTCGGGTCGAGGAGGGCTGTTTTGTGGGAGGTGGGAATGGGAGAAAGGGAGGTCGGGGTGGAGGCAGGGGGGATTGGGAGTCGGGAAGGACGGAGGCAGGGTGGCATGGCCAATACCTTTTAGGATTTATATCTTTATTTATCCAATTTTATATCTTTAAGACTAGATAGAGGTTGCTTTCCTTGATTAGCAAGGATTAAGCCCTATAAATAAAGCCCTAAGGGCTGGTTTTTATTCATTAAATTTCAGAGATACAATTCCAATAGCAAGTAGAGAGTTTAGGAGTTCAAGGCTTTTAGGGTTTTGGCGGTTTTGCGAAAGTTGGAGTGTCGGGATTATAAAGGCCGCGAATTTAGTTTAATGCAAAGTTTATTTCTTTCAATCATGGTACCTATGGCAATGAGCGAGTAGTCTCTCTACTTTTAGGGTCGGGGTGAGCCCGACGATAGCCATGCGCGCTTGAGGTAAAGATTCGATATTTATTTTGTTTTGATCATCAACTATCTTTATTATGTTTATTACCTAAAGAATAGAGATTCAGGTTAACCACTTGGATTATAAATATAAAATTGGTAGATACAATTAGGGTTACTTGAAATAGTTGTCTAATTGTTGCAAAAGGCGAAAGCTTGCTCCTTTGATGTGATTTCATAATTATTTATATTTATCTTTTCTTATGCGTGTTTGGTTATCGTTGTTGCAAACCCTAGTCTTGGAAGTCTTTTTTTAATTTGTTTACAACCTGCAATCTGTCGTTCGTTGGGTCCTCGAAAAACCCAACACTTGGTTTATTTCTATTCACGACTCTTTGCTCACGCTCTTCGCCCACCTTAACGACGCCACTAACGTTTCTCCAGGTTCACTCGACATCGACTAATCTAGTCGACGTCGACTACTGATACTCAAGATCAAGTTCCCCAGCCCGAGATCAATTGTTGTTTGTGTTTTGCAGGTACTCGAGAAGACAAGTTCTACTCGACGTCGAGTACTTTTGGTTGACGTTGAGTAACTCTGTTGCCTGTTGCTACTGATTCTGCTCGAGATCGACTGCACTGATCAAAGTCGAGTGCTTCTAATTAAAGTGAACTTCTGAACGGGATTCTTGTGGTATCTGAGAACCGCTGACCCGCTTCCTCATGGATCGATCCTGACTACCTTCTACTACAACGGGAGGGAGTCTTGAACATTATTTGATTGGAACGGAATCGGTTTGCTTATTTTATTTATATTCTATTTGCAATTCTCGATTTCCTCCTACAACACCTGCTGCCTTTCCTTTTATCTGAATCAGTGCAGCACATCCCCTAACTCTCCCTTTTGCATTTGTTTGCCTCCCCTTACATCTCCATCTTCCCCTTTTCTCTCTAAACTTCCCCATTGAAACCCCCAAAGGCCCCCCTTTCCCCCTTGATTCATCGGCAACTCTCCCACACCAAAACTCCAGCGTTCTTCCCCCTTCCTTTCGGCGAGCAGGAGTAATGGCACAATGAGTCACCACCCGTCGAAGCAGCAACTAGAAGCATCATCTCCAGCCGTTCCAAGCCAAGCCGCCCCGGGAGCCACCGCCGCCGCCAAGCCTCCTCCTCCTCTGTTTTCTTGGTTTCAATCGGAGAGGTTGTCCTCTCCTCCATTGTTGTATCGTCTATTAAAAAGCTACCTTTAACCACCCTTCTTTCGTCTTATCTCAGAAGAAGAACGATTCCACCCTCGTCGGAGCAAGATCGCCGTCGGTGACCTCGATCCCCTTGTCCCCGGCGTTGTACAAGGTAAGCCCTCGACCTTCTGATTTTCGACTCATTAGCTGCGCAAAAGCCTCCCTTGACCTCCGCTCATCCTGATGTGATCCGAGCTCTTTCGACACATACTCGAAGTTTTAGTTATAACAGGAGCTATATTTGTCCGATGAAGGTCCATGAGTACTTGTTGGAAAGATAATTCAAAGGGCTACATATTTCATGAAGACCAAAATACCGAAATCATCCAAAAATATGTCCGAAATTGGCCATACTCCAGCAGTTCGAAATCTGGACAGTTTTCCCGACGCATTGAATGAAGTTGGAATAGATGAAGAGGAGTTGAACGGGATTCATTCAATGGAACATGATGGTTTTGGCACTTCATGATGACATTCTACCCTCCATATTCCACTAGGAGGCTGGCCAACTTTCTCCATCAATTCCCATGCGACTTTTCATGTTTTCCGTCTTGAATTTGTTGTTTTAATTGTTGCTTATTTTGTGGCTATAAAATGCATAAACCTTTGTCATAAGAAATAAGATTGAGTTGAGAATTTTTGGAAAAAAGTGTGTGTGTTTGGTTGATTTGGTGAGATGTCATTTTGACAACCCATTCCGGAGTGAGAGGCCGAGGAATGGTCCCGTTTGTGTAACTCTTTCCGGTGAGATGCTTGTTAGAGTTGTTCAAACAAAGGCTTGATTGCTCTGGAGTGAGATGCCGACGAGTCAGAGAGCGAGTTTGGTAAGGCTATGGGTGAGATGCTCAAAGATTTAGCCATCCATATCTTGTCTTTTATTTTTCCATAAATCTAGAAAAATCCAAATAAAAGAGTCATGTGTGTCAAATTTTGTTCTCGTACTCGGTTGAAGCTTTGAAACTTGTTGGATTGATCCTTCAGGTCTTATCATTTGGCATCAGAGCTAATCCATCAAGTTCACAAAGCTTTAGGTAATTCCATCACTTTCATCCACATCACTCTTCAGTACCGTCGCGGTTGCAACCATTGAAGGGCAGTACGCAGATCCAACGTACAGGGGCGTATCGTACCTTTTTGGAAAGGCAACGTAGATTTGAGAATCTTCGCGGGATCAACCATCAAGATATCTTACGCATATCCAACGTACAGGGGCTTAATGTTTCTTTTTGGAAGGGCAACGCAAGATTCAAGGACGAATCTTTTTCAAAGGAGGGGAAGATGATGTGATCCGAGCTCTTTTGACACTTGCTCGGTGTTTTAGTCATAACAGGAGGTATATTTGTCCGATGAAGGTCCGTGAGTACTTGTTGGAAAGCTAATTTAAAGGGCTACATATTTCATGAAGACCAAAATACCGAAATCATCCAAAAATATGTCCCAAATTGGCAATACTCCAGCACGTCGAAATCTGGACAGTTTTCCCGACACATTGAATGAAGTCGGAATAGATGAAGAGGCGTTAAACGGGATTCATTCAATGGAACTTGATGGTTTTGGCACTTCATGATGACATCCAACCCTCCATTTTCCACTAGGAGGCTGGCCAACTTTCTCCATCAATTCCCAAGCGATTTTTCATGTTTTCCGTCTTGAATTTGTTGTTTTAATTGTTGCTTATTTTGTGGCTATAAAATGCCTAAACCTTTGTCATAAGAAATAAGATTGAGTTGAGAATTTTTGGAAAAAAATGTGTGTGTTTGGTTGATTTGGTGAGATGCCATTTTGACACCCTATTCCGGAGTGAGAGGCCGAGGAATGGTCCCGTTTGTCTAACTCTTTCCGGTGAGATGCTTGTTAGAGTTGTTCAAACAAAGGCTTGATTGCTCGGGAGTGAGATGCCAACGAGTGAGAGAGCGAGTTTGGTAAGTCTATGGGTGAGATGCTCATAGATTTAGCCATCCATATCTTGTCTTTTATTTTTCCATAAATCTAGAAAAATCCAAATAATAGAGTCGTGTGTGTCAAATTTTGTTCTCGTGCTTGGTTGAAGCTTTGATAATTGTTGGATTGATCATTCAGGTCTTTTCATTTGGTATCATAGCTAATCCATCAAGTTCACAAAGATTTATGTAATTCCATCACTTTCATCCACATCACTCTTCAGTGCCGTCACGGTTGCATTCATTGAAGTGCAGTACGCAGATCCAACGTACAGGGGCGTATCGTACCTTTTTTGAAAGGCAACGCCGATTTGAGAATCTTCGCGGGATCAACCATCAAGATATCTTACGCAGATCCAACGCACAGGGGCGTAATGTTTTTTTTTGAAGGGCAACGCAAGATTCAAGGACGAATCTTTTTCAAAGGAGGGGAGGATGATGTGATCCGAGCTCTTTCGACACATGCTCGGTGTTTTAGTTATAACAGGAGCTATATTTGTCCGATGAAGGTCCATGAGTACTTGTAGGAAAGCTAATTCAAAGTGCTACATTTTTCATGAAGACCAAAATACAAAAATCATCCAAAAAGATGTCCGAAATTGGCCATACTCCAGCAGTTCGAAATCTGGACAGTTTTCCCGACACATTGAATGAAGTCGGAGTAGATGAAGAGGAGTTGAACGGGATTCATTCAATGGAACTTGATGGTTTTGGCACTTCATGATGACATTCAACCCTCTATTTTCCACTAGGAGGCTGGCCAACTTTCTCCATCAATTCCCATGCGACTTTTCATGTTTTCCGTCTTGAATTTGTTGTTTTAATTGTTGCTTATTTTGTGGCTATAAAATGCATAAACCTTTGTCATAAGAAATAAGATTGAGTTGAGAATTTTTGGAAAAAAGTGTGTGTTTGGTTGATTTGATGAGATGTCATTTTGACACCCCATTCCGGAGTGAGAGCCCGAGGAATGGTCCCGTTTGTGTAACTCTTTCCGTTGAGATGCTTGTTAGGGTTGTTCAAACAAAGGCTTGATTGCTCGGGAGTGAGATGCCGATGAGTGAGAGAGCGAGTTTGGTAAGTCTATGGGTGAGATGCTCATAGATTTAGCCATCCATATCTTGTCTTTTATTTTTCCATAAATCTAGAAAAATCCAAATAAAAGAGTCGTGTGTGTCAAATTTTGTTCTCGTACTCGGTTGAAGCTTTGATACTTGTTGGATTGATCATTCAGGTCTTATCATTTGGTATCATAGCTAATCCATCAAGTTCACAAAGATTTATGTAATTCCATCACTTTCATCCACAACACTCTTCAATGCCGTCACGGTTGCATTCATTGAAGTGCACTACGCAGATCCAACGTACTGGGGCGTATCGTACCTTTTTGGAAAGGCAATGCAGATTTGAGAATCTTCGCGAGATCAACCATCAAGATATCTTACGCAGATCCAACTTACAGGGGCTTAATGTTTCTTTTTGGAAGGGCAACGCAAGATTCAAGGACGAATCTTTTTCAAAGGTGGAGAGGATGATGTGATCCGAGCTCTTTTGACACATGCTCGGTGTTTTAGTCATAACAGGAGGTATATTTGTCCGATGAAGGTCCATGAGTACTTGTTGGAAAGCTAATTCAAAGGGCTACATATTTCATGAAGACCAAAATACCGAAATCATCCAAAAATATAACCGAAATTGGCAATACTCCAGCAGTTCGAAATCTGGACAGTTTTCCCGACACATTGAATGAAGTCGGAATACATGAAGAGGTGTTAAACGGGATTCATTCAATGGAACTTGATGGTTTTGTCACTTCATGATGACATCCAACCCTCCATTTTCCACTAGGAGGCTGGCCAACTTTCTCCATCAATTCCCAAGCGATTTTTCATGTTTTCCGTATTGAATTTGTTGTTTTAATTGTTGCTTATTTTGTGGCTATAAAATGCCTAAACCTTTGTCATAAGAAATAAGATTGAGTTGAGAATTTTTGGAAAAAAGTGTGTGTGTTTGGTTGATTTGGTGAGATGCCATTTTGACACCCCATTCCGGAGTGAGAGGCCGAGGAATGGTCCCTCTTGTCTAACTCTTTCCGGTGAGATGCTTGTTAGAGTTGTTCAAACAAAGGTTTGATTGCTCGGGAGTGAGATGCCAACGAGTGAGAGAGCGAGTTTGGTAAGTCTATGGGTGAGATGCTCATAGATTTAGCCATCCATATCTTGTCTTTTATTTTTCCATAAATCTAGAAAAATCCAAATAAAAGAGTCGTGTGTGTCAAATTTTGTTCTCGTGCTCGGTTGAAGCTTTGATACTTGTTGGATTGATCATTAAGGTCTTATCATTTGGTATCATAGCTAATCCATCAAGTTCACAAAGATTTATGTAATCCCATCACTTTCATCCACATCACTCTTAAGTGTCGTCACGGTTGCATTCATTGAAGTGCACTACGCAGATCCAACGTACAGGTGCGTATCGTACCTTTTTGGAAAGGCAACGCAGATTTGAGAATCTTCGCGGGATCAACCACCAAGATATCTTACGCAGATCCAACGCTCTGGGGCATAATGTTTTTTTTGGAAGGGCAACGCATGATTTGAGGACGAATCTTTTTCAAAGGAGGGGAGGATGATGTGATCCGAGCTCTTTCGACACATGCTCGTTGTTTTAGTCATAACAGGAGCTATATTTGTCCGATGAAGGTCAGTGAGTACTTGATGGAAAGATAATTCAAAGGGCTACATATTTCATGAAGACTAAAATACCGAAATCATCCAAAAAGATGTCCAAAATTGGCAATACTCCAGCAGTTCGAAATCTAGACAGTTTTCCCGAGCTCTTTTGAATGAAGTCGAAATAGATGAAGAGGCTTTGAACGGGATACATTCAATGGAACTTGATGGTTTTAGCACTTCATGATGACATCCAACCCTCCATTTTCTACTAGGAGGATGGCCAACTTTCTCCATCAACTCCCAAGCGACTTTTCATGTTTTCAAAGGAGGGGAGGATGATGTGATCCGAGCTCTTTTGACATATGCTCGGTGTTTTAGTCAAAACAGGAGGTATATTTGTCCGATGAAGGTCCATGAGTACTTGTTGGAAAGCTAATTCAAAGGGCTACATATTTCACGAAGACCAAAATACCGATATCATCCAAAAAGATGTCCGAAATTGGCCATAGTCCAGCAGTTCGAAATCTGGACAGTTTTCCCGACACATTGAATGAAGTCGGAATAGATGAAGAGGAGTTGAACGGGATTCATTCAATGGAACTTGATGGTTTTGGCACTTCATGATGACATTAAACCCTCCATTTTCCTCTAGGAGGCTGGCCAACTTTCTCCATTAATTCCCATGCGACTTTTCATGTTTTCCGTCTTGAATTTGTTGTTTTAATTGTTGCTTATTTTGTGGCTATAAAATGCATAAACCTTTGTCATAAGAAATAAGATTGAGTTGAGAATTTTTTGAAAAAAGTGTGTGTGTTTGGTTGATTTGGTGAGATGTCATTTTGACAGCCCATTCCGGAGTGAGAGGCGAGAAATGGTCCCGTTTGTGTAACTCTTTCCGGTGAGATGCTTGTTAGAGTTGTTCAAACAAAGGCTTGATTGCTCGGGAGTGAGATGCCGATGTGTGAGAGAGCGAGTTTGGTAAGGATATGGGTGAGATGCTCATAGATTTAGCCATCCATATCTTTTCTTTTCTTTTTTCCATAAATCTAGAAAAATCCAAATAAAAGAGTCATGTGTGTCAAATTGTGTTCTCGTACTCGGTTGAAGCTTTGAAACTTGTTGGATTGATCCTTCAAGTCTTATCATTTGGTATCAGAGCTAATCCATCAAGTTCACAAAGCTTTAGCTAATTCCATCACTTTCATCCACATCACTCTTCAGTGTCGTCGCGGTTGCAACCATTGAAGTGCACTACGCAGATCCAACGTACAGGGGTGTATCGTACCTTTTTGGAAAGGCAACGCAGATTTGAGAATCTTCGCGGGATCAACCATCAAGATATCTTACGCAGATCCAACGTACAGGGGCTTAATGTTTCTTTTTGGAAGGGCAACGCAAGATTCAAGGACGAATCTTTTTCAAAGGAGGAGAGGATGATGTGATCCGAGCTCTTTTGACACATGCTCGGTCTTTTAGTCATAACAGGAGGTATATTTTTCCGATTAAGGTCCATGAGTACCTGTTGGAAAGCTAATTCAAAGGGCTACATATTTCATGAAGACCAAAATACCGAAATCATCCAAAAATATGTCCGAAATTGGCAATACTCCAGCAGTTCGAAATCTGGACAGTTTTCCCGACACATTGAATGAAGTCGGAATAGATGAAGAGGCGTTAAACGAGATTCATTCAATGGAACTTGATGGTTTTGGCACTTCATGATGACATCGAACCCTCCATTTTCCATTAGGAGGCTTGCAAACTTCCTCCATCAATTCCCAAGCGATTTTTCATGTTTTCCGTCTTGAATTTGTTGTTTTAATTGTTGCTTATTTTGTGGCTATAAAATGCCTAAACCTTTGTCATAAGAAATAAGATTGAGTTGAGAATTTTTGGAAAAAATTGTGTGTGTTTGGTTGATTTGGTGAGATGCCATTTTGACACCCCATTCCGGAGTGAGAGGCCGAGGAATGGTCCCGTTTGTCTAACTCTTTCCGGTGAGATGCTTGTTAGAGTTGTTCAAACAAAGGATTGATTGCTCGGGAGTGAGATGCCGACGAGTGAGAGAGCGAGTTTGGTAAGTCTATGGGTGAGATGCTCATAGATTTATCCATCCATATCTTGTCTTTTATTTTTCGATAAATCTAGAAAAATCCAAATAAAAGAGTCGTGTGTGTCAAATTTTGTTCTCGTCCTCGGTTGAAGCTTTGAAACTTGTTGGATCGATCCTTCAGGTCTTATCATTTGGTATCAGAGCTAATCCATCAAGTTCACAAAGCTTTAGGTAATTCCATCACTTTCATCCACATCACTCTTCAGTGCCGTCGCGGTTGCAACCATTGAAGGGCAGTATGCAGATCCAACGTACAGGGGCGTATCGTACCTTTTTGGAAAGGCAACGCAGATTTGAGAATCTTCGCGGGATCAACCATCAAGATATCTTACACAGATCCAACGTACAGGGGCGTAATGTTTCTTTTTGGAATGGCAACGCAAGATTCAAGGACGAATCTTTTTCAAAGGAGGGGAAGATGATGTGATCCGAGCTCTTTTGACACATGCTCGGTGTTTTAGTCATAACAGGAGGTATATTTGTCCGATGAAGGTCCATGAGTACTTGTTAGAAAGCTAATTCAAAGGGCCACATATTTCATGAAGACCAAAATACAGAAATCATCAAAAAATATGTCCGAAATTGGCAATACTCCAGCAGTTCGAATTCTTTGTTCAAACAAAGAATTGATTGCTCGGGAGTGAGATGCCGACGAGTGAGAGAGCGAGTTTGGTAAGTCTATGGGTGAGATGCTCATAGATTTAGCCATCCATATCTTGTCTTTTATTTTTCGATAAATCTAGAAAAATCCAAATAAAAGAGTCGTGTGTGTCAAATTTTGTTCTCGTGCTCGGTTGAAGCTTTGAAACTTGTTGGATCGATCCTTCAGGTCTTATCATTTGGTATCAGAGCTAATCCATCAAGTTCACAAAGCTTTAGGTAATTTCATCACTTTCATCCACATCACTCTTCAGTGCCGTCGCGGTTGCAACCATTGAAGGGCAGTACGCAGATCCAACGTACAGGGGCGTATCGTACCTTTTTGGAAAGGCAACGCAGATTTGAGAATCTTCGCGGGATCAACCATCAAGATATCTTACACAGATCCAACGTACAGGTGCGTAATGTTTCTTTTTGGAATGGCAACGCAAGATTCAAGGACGAATCTTTTTCAAAGGAGGGGAAGATGATGTGATCCGAGCTCTTTTGACACACGCTCGGTGTTTTAGTCATAACCGGAGGTATATTTGTCCGATGAAGGTCCATGAGTACTTGTTAGAAAGCTAATTCAAAGGGCCACATATTTCATGAAGACCAAAATACCAAAATCATCAAAAAATATGTCCGAAATTGGCAATACTCCAGCAGTTCGAAATCTGGACAGTTTTCCCGACACATTGAATGAAGTCGGAATAGATGAAGAGGCGTTGAACGAGATTCATTCAATGGAACTTGATGGTTTTGGCACTTTATGATGACATCCAACCCTCCATTTTCCACTAGGAGGCTGGCCAACTTTCTCCATCAATTCCCAAGCGATTTTTCATGTTTTCCGTCTTGAATTTGTTGTTTTAATTGTTGCTTATTTTGTGGCTATAAAATGCCTAAACCTTTGTCATAAGAAATAAGATTGAGTTGAGAAGTTTTGGAAAAAAGTGTGTGTGTTTGGTTGATTTGGTGAGATGCCATTTTGACACCCCATTCCGGAGTGAGAGGCCGAGGAATGGTCCCGTTTGTCTAACTCTTTCCGGTGAGATGCTTGTTAGAGTTGTTCAAACAAAGGCTTGATTGCTCGGGAGTGAGATGCCGACGAGTGAGAGAGCAAGTTTGGTAAGTCTATGGGTGAGATGCTCATAGATTTAGCCATCCATATCTTGTCTTTTATTTTTCCATAAATCTAGAAAAATCCAAATAAAAGAGTCGTGTGTGTCAAATTTTGTTCTCGTGCTCGGTTGAAGCTTTGATACTTGTTGGATTGATCCTTCAGGTCTTATCATTTGGTATCATAGCTAATCCATCAAGTTCACAAAGATTTATGTAATTCCATCACTTTCATCCACATCAATCTTCAGTGCTGTCACGGTTGCATTCATTGAAGTGCACTACGCAGATCCAACGTACAGGGGCGTATCGTACCTTTTTGGAAAGGCAACGCAGATTTGAGAATCTTCGTGGGATCAACCATCAAGATATCTTACGTAGATCCAACGCACAGGGGCGTAATGTTTCTTTTTGGAAGGGCAACGCAAGATTCAAGGACGAATGTTTTTCAAAGGAGGGGAGGATGATGTGATCCGAGCTCTTTCGACACATGCTCGGTGTTTTAGTCATAACAGGAGCTATATTTGTCCGATGAAGGTCAATGAGTACTTGTTGGAAAGATAATTCAAAGGGCTACATATTTCATGTAGACTAAAATACCGAAATCATCCAAAAAGATGTCCAAAATTGGCAATACTCCAGCAGTTCGAAATCTAGACAGTTTTCCCGAGCTCTTTTGAATGAAGTCGAAATAGATGAAGAGGCTTTGAACGGGATACATTCAATGGAACTTGATGGTTTTAGCACTTCATGATGACATCCAACCCTCCATTTTCTACTAGGAGGATGGCCAATTTTCTCCATCAACTCCCAAGCGACTTTTCATGTTTTCAAAGGAGGGGAGGATGATGTGATCCGAGCTCTTTTGACACATGCTCGGTGTTTTAGTCATAACAGGAGCTATATTTGTCCGATGAAGGTCCATGAGTACTTGTAGGAAAGCTAACTCAAATGGATACATATTTCATGAAGACCAAAATACCGAAAGCATCCAATAAGATGTCAGAAATTGGCCATACTCCAGCAGTTCGAAATCTGGACAGTTTTCCCGACGCATTGAATGAAGTCGGAATAGATGAAGAGGCGTTGAACGAGATTCATTCAATGGAACTTGATGGTTTTGGCACTTCATGATGACATCCAACCCTCCATTTTCTACTAGGAGGCTGGCCAACTTTCTCCAGCACTTCCCAAGCGACTTTTCATGTTTTCCGTCTTGAATTTGTTGTTT
Organism: Persicaria maculosa; assembly: GCA_963922045.1. Taxonomy (NCBI): domain Eukaryota; kingdom Viridiplantae; phylum Streptophyta; class Magnoliopsida; order Caryophyllales; family Polygonaceae; genus Persicaria; species Persicaria maculosa. The sequence goes on along the minus strand of OY998251.1, from coordinate 31,233,566 downwards.
TAATTGTTGCTTATTTTGTGGCTATAAAATGCCTAAACCTTTGTCATAAGAAATAACATTGAGTTGAGAATTTTTAGAAAAAAGTGTGTGTGTTTGGTTGATTTGGTGAGATGCCATTTTGACACCCCATTCCGGAGTGAGAGGCCGAGGAATGGTCCCGTTTGTGTAACTCTTTCCGGTGAGATGCTTGTTATAATTGTTCAAACAAAGGCTTGATTGCTCGGGAGTGAGATGCCGACGAGTGAAAGAACGAGTTTGGTAAGTCTATGGGTCAGATGCTCATAGATTTAGCCATCCATATCTTGTCTTTTATTTTTCCATAAATCTAGAAAAATCCAAATAAAAGAGTCGTGTGTGTCAAATTTTGTTCTCGTGCTCGGTTGAAGCTTTGAAACTTGTTGGATCGATCCTTCAGGTCTTATCATTTGGTATCAGAGCTAATCCATCATGTTCATAAAGCTTTATGTAATTCCATCACTTTCATCCACATCCCTCTTAAGAGCCGTCGCGGTTGCAACCATTGAAGTGCAGTACGCAGATCCAACGTACAGGGGCGTATCGTACCTTTTTGGAAAGGCAACGCAGATTTGAGAATCTTCGCGGGATCAACCATCAAGATATCTTACGCAGATCCAACGTACAGGGGCGTAATGTTTCTTTTTGGAAGGGCAACGCAAGATTCAAGGACGAATCTTTTTCAAAGGAGGGGAAGATGATGTGATCCGAACTCTTTTGACACATGCTCGGTCTTTTAGTCATAACATGAGCTACATTTGTCCATTGAAGGTCCATGAATACTTGTTGGAAAGCTAATTCAAAGGGCTACATATTTCATGAAGACCGAAATACCGAAATCATCCAAAAATATGTCCGAAATTGGCAATACTCCAGCAGTTCGAAATCTGGACAGTTTTCGCGACACATTGAATGAAGTCGGAATAGATGAAGAGGCGTTGAACGAGATTCATTCAATGGAACTTGATGGTTTTGGCACTTCATGATGACATCCAACCCTCCATTTTCCACTAGGAGGCTGGCAAACTTCCTCCATCAATTCCCAAGCGATTTTTCATGTTTTCCGTCTTGAATTTGTTGTTTTAATTGTTGCTTATTTTGTGGCTATAAAATGCCTAAACCTTTGTCATTAGAAATAAGATTGAGTTGAGAATTTTTGGAAAAAAGGGTGTGTGTTTGGTTGATTTGGTGAGATGCCATTTTGACACCCCATTCCGGAGTGAGAGGCCGAGGAATGATCCCGTTTGTCTAACTCTTTCCGGTGAGATGCTTGTTAGAGTTGTTCAAACAAAAGATTGATTGCTCAGGATTGAGATGCCGACGAGTGAGAGAGCGAGTTTGGTAAGTCTATGGGTGAGGTGCTCATAGATTTAACATCCATATCTTGTCTTTTATTTTTCCATAAATCTAGAAAAATCCAAATAAAAGAGTCGTTTGTGTCAAATTTTGTTCTCGTGCTCGGTTGAAGCTTTGATACTTGTTGGATTGATCCTTCAGGTCTTATCATTTGGTATCATAGCTAATCCATCAAGTTCACAAAGATTTATGTAATTCCATCACTTTCATCCACATCAATCTTCAGTGCTGTCACGGTTGCATTCATTGAAGTGCACTACGCAGATCCAACGTACAGGGGCGTATCGTACCTTTTTGGAAAGGCAACGCAGATTTGAGAATCTTCGTGGGATCAACCATCAAGATATCTTACGTAGATCCAACGCACAGGGGCGTAATGTTTCTTTTTGGAAGGGCAACGCAAGATTCAAGGACGAATGTTTTTCAAAGGAGGGGAGGATGATGTGATCCGAGCTCTTTCGACACATGCTCGGTGTTTTAGTCATAACAGGAGCTATATTTGTCCGATGAAGGTCAATGAGTACTTGTTGGAAAGATAATTCAAAGGGCTACATATTTCATGTAGACTAAAATACCGAAATCATCCAAAAAGATGTCCAAAATTGGCAATACTCCAGCAGTTCGAAATCTAGACAGTTTTCCCGAGCTCTTTTGAATGAAGTCGAAATAGATGAAGAGGCTTTGAACGGGATACATTCAATGGAACTTGATGGTTTTAGCACTTCATGATGACATCCAACCCTCCATTTTCTACTAGGAGGATGGCCAACTTTCTCCATCAACTCCCAAGCGACTTTTCATGTTTTCAAAGGAGGGGAGGATGATGTGATCCGAGCTCTTTTGACACATGCTCGGTGTTTTAGTCATAACAGGAGCTATATTTGTCCGATGAAGGTCCATGAGTACTTGTAGGAAAGCTAACTCAAATGGATACATATTTCATGAAGACCAAAATACCGAAAGCATCCAATAAGATGTCAGAAATTGGCCATACTCCAGCAGTTCGAAATCTGGACAGTTTTCCCGACGCATTGAATGAAGTCGGAATAGATGAAGAGGCGTTGAACGAGATTCATTCAATGGAACTTGATGGTTTTGGCACTTCATGATGACATCCAACCCTCCATTTTCTACTAGGAGGCTGGCCAACTTTCTCCAGCACTTCCCAAGCGACTTTTCATGTTTTCCGTCTTGAATTTGTTGTTTTAATTGTTGCTTATTTTGTGGCTATAAAATGCCTAAACCTTTGTCATAAGAAATAACATTGAGTTGAGAATTTTTAGAAAAAAGTGTGTGTGTTTGGTTGATTTGGTGAGATGCCATTTTGACACCCCATTCCGGAGTGAGAGGCCGAGGAATGGTCCCGTTTGTGTAACTCTTTCCGGTGAGATGCTTGTTATAATTGTTCAAACAAAGGCTTGATTGCTCGGGAGTGAGATGCCGACGAGTGAAAGAACGAGTTTGGTAAGTCTATGGGTCAGATGCTCATAGATTTAGCCATCCATATCTTGTCTTTTATTTTTCCATAAATCTAGAAAAATCCAAATAAAAGAGTCGTGTGTGTCAAATTTTGTTCTCGTGCTCGGTTGAAGCTTTGAAACTTGTTGGATCGATCCTTCAGGTCTTATCATTTGGTATCAGAGCTAATCCATCATGTTCATAAAGCTTTATGTAATTCCATCACTTTCATCCACATCCCTCTTAAGAGCCGTCGCGGTTGCAACCATTGAAGTGCAGTACGCAGATCCAACGTACAGGGGCGTATCGTACCTTTTTGGAAAGGCAACGCAGATTTGAGAATCTTCGCGGGATCAACCATCAAGATATCTTACGCAGATCCAACGTACAGGGGCGTAATGTTTCTTTTTGGAAGGGCAACGCAAGATTCAAGGACGAATCTTTTTCAAAGGAGGGGAAGATGATGTGATCCGAACTCTTTTGACACATGCTCGGTCTTTTAGTCATAACATGAGCTACATTTGTCCATTGAAGGTCCATGAGTACTTGTTGGAAAGCTAATTCAAAGGGCTACATATTTCATGAAGACCGAAATACCGAAATCATCCAAAAATATGTCCGAAATTGGCAATACTCCAGCAGTTCGAAATCTGGACAGTTTTCGCGACACATTGAATGAAGTCGGAATAGATGAAGAGGCGTTGAACGAGATTCATTCAATGGAACTTGATGGTTTTGGCACTTCATGATGACATCCAACCCTCCATTTTCTACTAGGAGGCTGGCCAACTTTCTCCAGCACTTCCCAAGCGACTTTTCATGTTTTCCGTCTTGAATTTGTTGTTTTAATTGTTGCTTATTTTGTGGCTATAAAATGCCTAAACCTTTGTCATAAGAAATAACATTGAGTTGAGAATTTTTATAAAAAAGTGTGTGTGTTTGGTTGATTTGGTGAGATGCCATTTTGACACCCCATTCCGGAGTGAGAGGCCGAGGAATGGTCCCGTTTGTGTAACTCTTTCCGGTGAGATGCTTGTTATAATTGTTCAAACAAAGGCTTGATTGCTCGGGAGTGAGATGCCGACGAGTGAAAGAACGAGTTTGGTAAGTCTATGGGTCAGATGCTCATAGATTTAGCCATCCATATCTTGTCTTTTATTTTTCCATAAATCTAGAAAAATCCAAATAAAAGAGTCGTGTGTGTCAAATTTTGTTCTCGTGCTCGGTTGAAGCTTTGAAACTTGTTGGATCGATCCTTCAGGTCTTATCATTTGGTATCAGAGCTAATCCATCATGTTCATAAAGCTTTATGTAATTCCATCACTTTCATCCACATCCCTCTTAAGAGCCGTCGCGGTTGCAACCATTGAAGTGCAGTACGCAGATCCAACGTACAGGGGCGTATCGTACCTTTTTGGAAAGGCAACGCAGATTTGAGAATCTTCGCGGGATCAACCATCAAGATATCTTACGCAGATCCAACGTACAGGGGCGTAATGTTTCTTTTTGGAAGGGCAACGCAAGATTCAAGGACGAATCTTTTTCAAAGGAGGGGAAGATGATGTGATCCGAACTCTTTTGACACATGCTCGGTCTTTTAGTCATAACATGAGCTACATTTGTCCATTGAAGGTCCATGAGTACTTGTTGGAAAGATAATTCAAAGGGCTACATATTTCATGAAGACCGAAATACCGAAATCATCCAAAAATATGTCCGAAATTGGCAATACTCCAGCAGTTCGAAATCTGGACAGTTTTCGCGACACATTGAATGAAGTCGGAATAGATGAAGAGGCGTTGAACGAGATTCATTCAATGGAACTTGATGGTTTTGGCACTTCATGATGACATCCAACCCTCCATTTTCCACTAGGAGGCTGGCAAACTTCCTCCATCAATTCCCAAGCGATTTTTCATGTTTTCCGTCTTGAATTTGTTGTTTTAATTGTTGCTTATTTTGTGGCTATAAAATGCCTAAACCTTTGTCATTAGAAATAAGATTGAGTTGAGAATTTTTGGAAAAAAGGGTGTGTGTTTGGTTGATTTGGTGAGATGCCATTTTGACACCCCATTCCGGAGTGAGAGGCCGAGGAATGATCCCGTTTGTCTAACTCTTTCCGGTGAGATGCTTGTTAGAGTTGTTCAAACAAAAGATTGATTGCTCAGGATTGAGATGCCGACGAGTGAGAGAGCGAGTTTGGTAAGTCTATGGGTGAGGTGCTCATAGATTTAACATCCATATCTTGTCTTTTATTTTTCCATAAATCTAGAAAAATCCAAATAAAAGAGTCGTTTGTGTCAAATTTTGTTCTCGTGCTCGGTTGAAGCTTTGATACTTGTTGGATTGATCCTTCAGGTCTTATCATTTGGTATCATAGCTAATCCATCAAGTTCACAAAGATTTATGTAATTCCATCACTTTCATCCACATCACTCTTCAGTGCCGTCACGGTTGCATTCATTGAAGTGCACTTCGCAGATCCAACGTACAGGGGCGTATCGTACCTTTTTGGAAAGGCAAACTAGATTTGAGAATCTTCGTGGGATCAACCATCAAGATATCTTACGTAGATCCAACGCACAGGGGCGTAATGTTTCTTTTTGGAAGGGCAACGCAAGATTCAAGGACGAATCTTTTTCAAAGGAGGGGAGGATGATGTGATCCGAGCTCTTTCGACACATGCTCGGTGTTTTAGTCATAACAGGAGCTATATTTGTCCGATGAATGTCCATGAGTACTTGTTGGAAAGCTAATTCAAATGGCTACATATTTCATGAAGACCAAAATACCGAAAGCATCAAAAAAGATGTCAGAAATTGGCCATACTCCAGCAGTTTGAAATCTGGACAGTTTTCCCGACGCATTGAATGAAGTCAGAATAGATGAAGAGGAGTTGAACGGGATTCATTCAATGGAACTTGATGGTTTTGGCACTTTATGATGACATTCAACCCTCCATTTTCCACTAGGAGGCTGGCCAACTTTCTCCATCAATTCCCATGCGACTTTTCATGTTTTCCGTCTTGAATTTGTTGTTTTAATTGTTGCTTATTTTGTGGCTATAAAATGCATAAACCTTTGTCATAAGAAATAAGATTGAGTTGAGAATTTTTTGAAAAAAGTGTGTGTGTTTCGTTGATTTGGTGAGATGTCATTCTGACACCCCATTCCGAAGTGAGAGGCCGAGGAATGGTCCCGTTTGTGTAACTCTTTCCGTTGAGATGCTTGTTAGTGTTGTTCAAACAAAGACTTGATTGCTCGGGAGTGAGATGCCGACAAGTGAGAGAGCAAGTTTGGTAAGTCTATGGGTGAGATGCTCATAGATTTAGCCATCCATATCTTGTCTTTTATTTTTCCATAAATCTAGAAAAATCCAAATAAAACAGTCGTGTGTGTCAAATTTTTGTTCTCGTGCTCGGTTGAAGCTTTTATACTTGTTGGATTGATCCTTCAGGTCTTATCATTTGGTATCATAGCTAATCCATCAAGTTCACAAAGATTTATGTAATTCCATCACTTTCATCCACATCACTCTTCAGTGCCGTCACGGTTACATTCATTGAAGTGCACTACGCAGATCCAACGTACAGGGGGGTATCGTACCTTTTTGGAAAAGCAACGCAGATTTGAGAATCTTCGCGGGATCAACCATCAAGATATCTTACGCAGATCCAACGCACAGGGGCGTAATGTTTCTTTTTGGAAGGGCAACGCAAGATTCAAGGACGAATCTTTTTCAAAGGAGGGGAGGATGATGTGATCCGAGATCTTTCGACACATGCTCGGTGTTTTGGTCAAAATAAGAGCTATATTTGTCCGATGAAGGTCCATGAGTACTTGTAGGAAAGCTAATTCAAATGGCTACATATTTCATGAAGACTAAAATACCGAAATCATTCAAAAAGATGTCAGAAATTGGCCATACTCCAGCAGTTCGAAATCTGGACAGTTTTCCCGACGCATTGAATGAAGTTGGAATAGATGAAGAGGCGTTGAACGGGATTCATTCAATGGAACTTGATGGTTTTGGCACTTCATGATGACATCCAACCCTCCATTTTCCACTAGGAGGCTGGCCAACTTTCTCCAGCAATTCCCAAGCGACTTTTCATGTTTTCCGTCTTGAATTCGTTGTTTTAATTGTTGCTTATTTTGTGGCTATAAAATGCTTGAACCTTTGTCATAAGAAATAAGATTGAGTTGAGAATTTTTTGAAAAAAGTGTGTGTGTTTGGTTGATTTGGTGAGATGCCATTTTGACACCCCATTCCGGAGTGATAGGCCGAGGAATGGTCCCGTTTGTGTAACTCTTTCCGGTGAGATGCTTGTTATAATTGTTCAAACAAAGGCTTGATTGCTCGGGAGTGAGATGCCGACGAGTGAAAGAGCGAGTTTGGTAAGTCTATGGGTCAGATGCTCAAAGATTTAGCCATCCATATCTTGTCTTTTATTTTTCCATAAATCTAGAAAAATCCAAATAAAAGAGCCGTGTGTGTCAAATTTTGTTCTCGTGCTCGGTTGAAGCTTTGAAACTTGTTGGATCGATCCTTCAGGTCTTATCATTTGGTATCAGAGCTAATCCATCATGTTCATAAAGCTTTATGTAATTCCATCACTTTTATCCACATCCCTCTTAAGAGCCGTCGCGGTTGCAACCATTGAAGTGCAGTACGCAGATCCAACGTACAGGGGCGTATCGTACCTTTTTGGAAAGGCAACGCAGATTTGAGAATCTTCGCGGGATCAACCATCAAGATATCTTACGCAGATCCAACGTACAGGGGCGTAATGTTTCTTTTTGGAAGGGCAACGCAAGATTCAAGGACGAATCTTTTTCAAAGGAGGGGAAGATGATGTGATCCAAACTCTTTTGACACATGCTCGGTCTTTTAGTCATAACATGAGCTACATTTGTCCATTGAAGGTCCATGAGTACTTGTTGGAAAGCTAATTCAAAGGGCTACATATTTCATGAAGACCGAAATACCGAAATCATCCAAAAATATGTCCGAAATTGGCAATACTCCAGCAGTTCGAAATCTGGACAGTTTTCGCGACACATTGAATGAAGTCGGAATAGATGAAGAGGCGTTGAACGAGATTCATTCAATGGAACTTGATGGTTTTGGCACATCATGATGACATCCAACCCTCCATTTTCCACTAGGAGGCTGGCAAACTTCCTCCATCAATTCCCAAGCGATTTTTCATGTTTTCCGTCTTGAATTTGTTGTTTTAATTGTTGCTTATTTTGTGGCTATAAAATGCCTAAACCTTTGTCATTAGAAATAAGATTGAGTTGAGAATTTTTGGAAAAAAGGGTGTGTGTTTGGTTGATTTGGTGAGATGCCATTTTGACACCCCATTCCGGAGTGAGAGGCCGAGGAATGATCCCGTTTGTCTAACTCTTTCCGGTGAGATGCTTGTTAGAGTTGTTCAAACAAAAGATTGATTGCTCAGGATTGAGATGCCGACGAGTGAGAGAGCGAGTTTGGTAAGTCTATGGGTGAGGTGCTCATAGATTTACCATCCATATCTTGTCTTTTATTTTTCCATAAATCTAGAAAAATCCAAATAAAAGAGTCGTTTGTGTCAAATTTTGTTCTCGTGCTCGGTTGAAGCTTTGATACTTGTTGGATTGATCCTTCAGGTCTTATCATTTGGTATCATAGCTAATCCATCAAGTTCACAAAGATTTATGTAATTCCATCACTTTCATCCACATCACTCTTCAGTGCCGTCACGGTTGCATTCATTGAAGTGCACATCGCAGATCCAACGTACAGGGGCGTATCGTACCTTTTTGGAAAGGCAAACTAGATTTGAGAATCTTCGTGGGATCAACCATCAAGATATCTTACGTAGATCCAACGCACAGGGGCGTAATGTTTCTTTTTGGAAGGGCAACGCAAGATTCAAGGACGAATCTTTTTCAAAGGAGGGGAGGATGATGTGATCCGAGCTCTTTCGACACATGCTCGGTGTTTTAGTCATAACAGGAGCTATATTTGTCCGATGAATGTCCATGAGTACTTGTTGGAAAGCTAATTCAAATGGCTACATATTTCATGAAGACCAAAATACCGAAAGCATCAAAAAAGATGTCAGAAATTGGCCATACTCCAGCAGTTTGAAATCTGGACAGTTTTCCCGACGCATTGAATGAAGTCAGAATAGATGAAGAGGAGTTGAACGGGATTCATTCAATGGAACTTGATGGTTTTGGCACTTTATGATGACATTCAACCCTCCATTTTCCACTAGGAGGCTGGCCAACTTTCTCCATCAATTCCCATGCGACTTTTCATGTTTTCCGTCTTGAATTTGTTGTTTTAATTGTTGCTTATTTTGTGGCTATAAAATGCATAAACCTTTGTCATAAGAAATAAGATTGAGTTGAGAATTTTTTGAAAAAAGTGTGTGTGTTTCGTTGATTTGGTGAGATGTCATTCTGACACCCCATTCCGAAGTGAGAGGCCGAGGAATGGTCCCGTTTGTGTAACTCTTTCCGTTGAGATGCTTGTTAGTGTTGTTCAAACAAAGACTTGATTGCTCGGGAGTGAGATGCCGACAAGTGAGAGAGCAAGTTTGGTAAGTCTATGGGTGAGATGCTCATAGATTTAGCCATCCATATCTTGTCTTTTATTTTTCCATAAATCTAGAAAAATCCAAATAAAAGAGTCGTGTGTGTCAAATTTTTGTTCTCGTGCTCGGTTGAAGCTTTTATACTTGTTGGATTGATCCTTCAGGTCTTATCATTTGGTATCATAGCTAATCCATCAAGTTCACAAAGATTTATGTAATTCCATCACTTTCATCCACATCACACTTCAGTGCCGTCACGGTTACATTCATTGAAGTGCACTACGCAGATCCAACGTACAGGGGGGTATCGTACCTTTTTGGAAAAGCAACGCAGATTTGAGAATCTTCGCGGGATCAACCATCAAGATATCTTACGCAGATCCAACGCACAGGGGCGTAATGTTTCTTTTTGGAAGGGCAACGCAAGATTCAAGGACGAATCTTTTTCAAAGGAGGGGAGGATGATGTGATCCGAGATCTTTCGACACATGCTCGGTGTTTTGGTCAAAACAGGAGCTATATTTGTCCGATGAAGGTCCATGAGTACTTGTAGGAAAGCTAATTCAAATGGCTACATATTTCATGAAGACTAAAATACCGAAATCATCCAAAAAGATGTCAGAAATTGGCCATACTCCAGCACTTCGAAATCTGGACAGTTTTCCCGACGCATTGAATGAAGTCGGAATAGATGAAGAGGCGTTGAACGGGATTCATTCAATGGAACTTGATGGTTTTGGCACTTCATGATGACATCCAACCCTCCATTTTCCACTAGGAGGCTGGCCAACTTTCTCCAGCAATTCCCAAGCGACTTTTCATGTTTTCCGTCTTGAATTCGTTATTTTAATTGTTGCTTATTTTGTGGCTATAAAATGCCTGAACCTTTGTCATAAGAAATAAGATTGAGTTGAGAATTTTTTGAAAAAAGTGTGTGTGTTTGGTTGATTTGGTGAGATGCCATTTTGACACCCCATTCCGGAGTGAGAGGCCGAGGAATGGTCCCGTTTGTGTAACTCTTTCCGGTGAGATGCTTGTTATAATTGTTCAAACAAAGGCTTGATTGCTCGGGAGTGAGATGTCGACGAGTGAAAGAGCGAGTTTGGTAAGTCTATGGGTCAGATGCTCATAGATTTAGCCATCCATATCTTGTCTTTTATTTTTCCATAAATCTAGAAAAATCCAAATAAAAGAGCCGTGTGTGTCAAATTTTGTTCTCATGCTCGGTTGATGCTTTGAAACTTGTTGGATCGATCCTTCAGGTCTTATCATTTGGTATCAGAGCTAATCCATCAAGTTCACAAAGCTTTATGTAATTCCATCACTTTCATCCACATCCCTCTTAAGAGCCGTCGCAGTTGCAACCATTGAAGTGCAGTACGCAGATCCAACGTACAGGGGCGTATCGTAACTTTTTGAAAAGGCAACGCAGATTTGAGAATCTTCGCGGGACCAACCATCAAGATATCTTACGCAGATCCAACGTACAGGGGCGTAATGTTTCTTTTTGGAAGGGCAACACAAGATTCAAGGACGAATCTTTTTCAAAGGATGGGAAGATGATGTGATCCGAGCTCTTTTGACACATGCTCGGTGTTTTAGTCATAACAGGAGCTATATTTGTCCGATGAAGGTCCATGAGTACTTGTTGGAAAGCAAATTCAAAGGGCTACATATTTCATGAAGACCAAAATACCGAAATCATCAAAAAATATGTCCGAAATTGGCAATACTCCAGCAGTTCGAAATCTGGACAGTTTTCCCGACACATTGAATGAAGTCGGAATAGATGAAGAGGCTTTGAACGAGATTCATTCCATGGAACTTGATGGTTTTGGCACTTCATGATGACATCCAACCCTCCATTTTCCACTAGGAGGCTGGCCAACTTTCTCCATCAATTCCCAAGCGATTTTTCATGTTTTCCGTCTTGAATTTGTTGTTTTAATTGTTGCTTATTTTGTGGCTATAAAATGCCTAAACCTTTGTCATAAGAAATAAGATTTAGTTGAGAATTTTTGGAAAAAAGTGTGTGTGTTTGGTTGATTTGGTGAGATGCCATTTTGACACCCCATTCCGGAGTGAGAGGCCGAGGAATGGTCCCGTTTGTCTAACTCTTTCCGGTGAGATGCTTGTTATAGTTGTTCAAACAAAGGCTTGATTGCTCGGGAGTTAGATGCCGACGAGTGAGAGAGCAAGTTTGGTAAGTCTATGGGTGAGATGCTGATAGATTTAGCCATCCATATCTTGTCTTTTATTTTTCCATAAATCTAGAAAAATCCAAATAAAAGAGCCGTGTGTGTCAAATTTTGTTCTCGTGCTCGGTTGAAGCTTTGATACTTGTTGGATTGATCCTTCAGGTCTTATCATTTGGTATCATAGCTAATCCATCAAGTTCACAAAGATTTATGTTATTCCATCACTTTCATCCACATCACTCTTCAGTGCCGTCACGGTTGCATTCATTGAAGTGCACTACGCAGATCCAACGCACAGGGGCGTAATGTTTCTTTTTGGAAGGGCAACGCAAGATTCAACGACGAATCTTTTTCAAAGGAGGGGAGGATGATGTGTTCCGAGCTCTTTCGACACATGCTCGGTGTTTTAGTTATAACAGGAGCTATATTTGTCCGATGAAGGTCCATGAGTACTTGTAGGAAAGCTAATTCAAAAGGCTACATATTTCATGAAGACCAAAATACCGAAAGCATCAAAAAAGATGTCAGAAATTGGCCATACTCCAGCAGTTTGAAATCTGGACAGTTTTCCCGACGCATTGAATGAAGTCGGAATAGATGAAGAGGAGTTGAACGGGATTCATTCAATGGAACTTGATGGTTTTGGCACTTTATGATGACATTCAACCCTCCATTTTCCACTAGGAGGCTGGCCAACTTTCTCCATCAATTCCCATGCGACTTTTCATGTTTTCCGTCTAGAATTTGTTGTTTTAATTGTTGCTTATTTTGTGGCTATAAAATGCATAAACCTTTGTCATAAGAAATAAGATTGAGTTGAGAATTTTTTGAAAAAAGTGTGTGTGTTTGGTTGATTTGGTGAGATGTCATTTTGACACCCCATTCCGGAGTGAGAGGCCGAGGAATGATCCCGTTTGTGTAACTCTTTCCGGTGAGATGCTTGTTAGAGTTGTTCAAACAAAGGCTTGATTACTCGGGATGGAGATGCCGATGAGTGAGAGAGCGAGTTTGGTAAGGCTATGGGTGAGATGCTCATAGATTTAGCCATCCATATCTTGTCTTTTATTTTTCCATAAATCTAGAAAAATTCAAATAAAAGAGTCATGTGTGTCAAATTTTGTTCTCGTACTCGGTTGAAGCTTTGAAACGTGTTGGATTGATCCTTCAGGTCTTATCATTTGGTATCAGAGCTAATCTATCAAGTTCACAAAGCTTTAGGTAACTCTATCACTTTCATCCACATCACTCTTCAGTGTCGTCGCGGTTGCAACTATTGAAGTGCACTACGCAGATCCAACGTACAGGGGCGTATCGTACCTTTTTGGAAAGGCAACGCAGATTTGAGAATCTTCGCGGGATCAACCATCAAGATATCTTACGCAGATCCAACGTACAGGGGCTTAATGTTTCTTTTTGGAAGGGAACCGCAAGATTCAAGGACGAATCTTTTTCAAAGGAGGAGAGGATGATGTGATCCGAGCTCTTTTGACACATGCTCGGTGTTTTAGTCATAACAGGAGGTATATTTGTCCGATGAAGGTCCATGAGTACTTCTTGGAAAGCTAATTCAAAGGGCTACATATTTCATGAAGACCAAAATACCGAAATCATCCAAAAATATGTCTGAAATTGGCAATACTCCAGCAGTTCGAAATCTCGACAGTTTTCCCGACACATTGAATGAAGTCGGAATAGATGAAGAGGCGTTAAACGGGATTCATTCAATGGAACTTGATGGTTTTGGCACTTCATGATGACATCCAACCCTCCATTTTCCACTAGGAGGCTGGCCAACTTTCTCCATCAATTCCCAAGCGATTTTTAATGTTTTTCGTCTTGAATTTGTTGTTTTAATTGTTGCTTATTTTGTGGCTATAAAATGCCTAAACCTTTGTCATAAGAAATAAGATTGAGTTGAGAATTTTTGGAAAAAAGGGTGTGTGTTTGGTTGATTTGGTGAGATGCCATTTTGACACCCCATTCCGGAGTGAGAGGCCGAGGAATGGTCTCGTTTGTCTAACTCTTTCCGGTGAGATGCTTGTTAGAGTTGTTCAAACAAAGGCTTGATTGCTCGGGAGTAAGATGCCGACAAGTGAGAGAGCAAGTTTGGTAAGTCTATGGGTGAGATGCTCATAGATTTAGCCATCCATATCTTGTCTTTTATTTTTCCATAAATCTAGAAAAATCCAAATAAAAGAGTCGTGTGTGTCAAATTTTGTTCTCGTGCTCGGTTGAAGCTTTGATACTTGTTGGATTGATCCTTTGGGTCTTATCATTTGGTATCATAGCTAATCCATCAAGTTCACAAAGATTTATGTAATTCCATCACTTTCATCCACATCACTCTTCAGTGCCGTCAAGGTTGCATTCATTGAAGTGCACTACGCAGATCCAACGTACAGGGGCGTATCGTACCTTTTTGGAAAGGCAACGCAGATTTGAGAATCTTCGCGGGATCAACCATCAAGATATCTTACGCAGATCCAACGCACAGGGGCGTAATGTTTCTTTTTGGAAGGGCAACGCAAGATTCAAGGACGAATCTTTTTCAAAAGAGGGGAGGATGATGTGATCCGAGCTCTTTCGACACATGCTCGGTGTTTTAGTCATAACAGGAGCTATATTTGTCCGATGAAGGTCCATGAGTACTTGTAGGAAAGCTAATTCAAATGGCTACATATTTCATGAAGACTAAAATACTGAAATCATCCAAAAAGATGTCAGAAATTGGCCATACTCCAGCAGTTCAAAATCTGGACAGTTTTCCCGACACATTGAATGAAGTCGGAATAGATGAAGAGGAGTTGAACGGGATTCATTCAATGGAACTTGATGGTTTTGGCACTTCATGATGACATTCAACCCTCCATTTTCCACTAGGAGGCTGGCCAACTTTCTCCATCAATTCCCATGCGACTTTACATGTTTTCCATCTTGAATTTGTTGTTTTAATTGTTGCTTACTTTGTGGCTATAAAATACCTAAACCTTTGTCATAAGAAATAAGAGTTAGTTGAGAATTTTTGGAAAAAAGTGTTTGTGTTTGGTTGATTTGGTGAGATGCCATTTTGACACCCCATTCCGGAGTGAGAGGCCGAGGAATGGTCCCGTTTGTCTAACTCTTTCCGGTGAGATGCTTGTTAGAGTTGTTCAAACAAAGGCTTGATTGCTCTGGAGTGAGATGCCGACGAGTGAGAGAGCGAGTTTGGTAAGGCTATGGGTGAGATGCTCAAAGATTTAGCCATCCATATCTTGTCTTTTATTTTTCCATAAATCTAGAAAAATCCAAATAAAAGAGTCATGTGTGTCAAATTTTGTTCTCGTACTCGGTTGAAGCTTTGAAACTTGTTGGATTGATCCTTCAGGTCTTATCATTTGGCATCAGAGCTAATCCATCAAGTTCACAAAGCTTTAGGTAATTCCATCACTTTCATCCACATCACTCTTCAGTACCGTCGCGGTTGCAACCATTGAAGGGCAGTACGCAGATCCAACGTACAGGGGCGTATCGTACCTTTTTGGAAAGGCAACGTAGATTTGAGAATCTTCGCGGGATCAACCATCAAGATATCTTACGCAGATCCAACGCACAGGGGCGTAATGTTTCTTTTTGGAAGGGCAACGCAAGATTCAAGGACGAATCTTTTTCCAAGGAGGGGAGGATGATGTGATCCGAGCTCTTTCGACATATGCTCGGTGTTTTAGTCATAACCGAAGCTATATTTGTCTGATGAAGGTCCATGTGTACTTGTAGGAAAGCTAATTCAAAGGGCTACATATTACATGAAGAGCAAAATACCGAAATCATCCAAAAAGATGTCAGAAATTGGAAATACTCCAACAGTTCAAAATCTGGACAGTTTTCCCGACGCATTGAATGAAGTCAGAATTGATGAAGAGGAGTTGAACGGGATTCATTCAATGGAACTTGATGGTTTTGGCACTTCATGATGACATTCAACCCTCCATTTTCCACTAGGAGGCTGACCAACTTTCTCCATCAATTCCCATGCGACTTTACATGTTTTCCGTCTTGAATTTGTTGTTTTAATTGTTTCTTATTTTGTGGCTATAAAATGCCTAAACCTTTGTTATAAGAAATAAGATTGAGTTGAGAATTTTTGGAAAAAAGTGTGTGTGTTTGGTTGATTTGGTGAGATGCCATTTTGACACCCCATTCCGGAGTGAGAGGCCGAGGAATGGTCCCGTTTGTCTAACTCTTTCCGGTGAGATGCTTGTTAAAGTTGTTCAAACAAAGGCTTGATTGCTCGGGAGTGAGATGTCGATGAGTGAGAGAGCGAGTTTTGTAAGTCTATGGGTGAGATGCTCATAGATTTAGCCATCCATATCTTGTCTTTTATTTTTCCATAAATCTAGAAAAATCCAAATAAAAGAGTCATGTGTGTCAAATTTTGTTCTCGTGCTCGGTTGAAGCTTTGATACTTGTTGGATTGATCCTTCAGGTCTTATCATTTGGTATCATAGCTAATCCATCAAGTTCACAAAGATTTATGTAATTCCATCACTTTCATCCACATCACTCTTCAGTGCCGTCACGGTTGCATTCATTGAAGTGCACTACGCAGATCCAACGTACAGAGGTGTACCGTACCTTTTTGGAAAGGCAACGCAGATTTGAGAATCTTCACGGGATCAACCATCAAGATATCTTACGCAGATCCAACGCACAGGGGCGTAATGTTTCTTTTTGGAAGGGCAACGCAAGATTCAACGACGAATCTTTTTCAAAGGAGGGGAGGATGATGTGATCCGAGCTCTTTCGACACATGCTCGGTATTTTAGTCATAACCGGAGCTATATTTGTCCGATGAAGGTCCATGTGTACTTGTAGGAAAGCTAATTCAAAGGGCTACATATTTCATGAAGAGCAAAATACCGAAATCATCCAAAAAGATGTCAGAAATTGGGAATACTCCAGCAGTTCGAAATCTGGACAGTTTTCCCGACGCATTGAATGAAGTCGGAATTGATGAAGAGGAGTTGAACGGGATTCATTCAATGGAACTTGATGGTTTTGGCACTTCGTGATGACATTCAACCCTCCATTTTCCACTTGGAGGCTGGCCAACTTTCTCCATCGATTCCCATGCGACTTTACATGTTTTCCGTCTTGAATTTGTTGTTTTAATTGTTGCTTATTTTGTGGCTATAAAATGCATAAACCCATGCATGTGCAATTAAAAGCAACATCTACTCACAAGAGGATGGTTATGCAAAAACTATTCATATGTGACACAGCTTTAATAATCAAGAGGACTTTAATTTAAGCTCAATAAAGAGTAGATTGGTAAAAGGCTAAGGTTGGCAATTTTTGGCCATGTGGTGCTAATGATCCGGGGAAATGGAGTATTTCCAAACTTTCATACCACATTCCTTCTTCATAAGAATCATCACCTTTCTCTCATCGCTCAATGCTTTTTTTCAATATTTTGCTTTTACCTCTCTAACCTCAGCACTGCCTTCTCGCGAGTCGCAAATATGGGTGTCATGAATGGCCGCGGATACTTAGTGCTTCGGACTCCTCACCTGTGTGTCCTATCTCGCCGCACTATTATCTCAGCGAGCAGGGTCGATCTACCTTTATCTCCTGAGGTGACCGGATTTTCTTTCACTCATTAAATTTTCCATATTTTTTTTCAATTTCCTGTCAAACACCATATATGATAACAACACAAACACCATATAAAATAAGGCATAATATGGCTTATTTTAGATCATGTGACATCATTCTCAACATAATCCCCGGATGGAAATAAGGTAAAGAATGGGCAATATTTAAATAATGTGGAGCAAAATATGAAATAACGCATAATATGGCTTTTGTGATGCATAAGCATAGGTAAGGACTAGGATATAACAATATGAGCATTATATGAGAATATAAAGTCCTCTATCCTTTTATCATGGAATATGTCAAAAGCAACATCAAATTTTACCTCCTTTCATGGTTTTCAAGAAAATAATGCATTTCATTGTGAATTTCCTTTACTAGGCAATTTCATGTTATATCTCTAATTAATCCAATTTTGCATCGTCGAGTTCAATTAAAGCTTCCATGACACTAATAAAAAAAAAATTCCAATGGGGGTGATTTTTTAATAAACTTTGGAAAACATGCATATATAAGTATATAGATATCAATAATGAATTCCAAAATAGCCATGTATAAGCAATTCAAGAAATAATGTACAAATAATGTCAAATATATCAAATATGCAGAAAGTAAGCCCTTCCCCCACCCCATACTTAAACATTACAGTGTCCTCACTGTATAAAAAATAAGGGTAAAGAAAGAAACTCACTAGACAGGTGTGCTAATCGTCAGCAATCGAGTGCTATGCTTCTGTGGGACCGGTCGATTTTGAGGGTCATGGTCGATATCGACCTAGATGACTCGAAATCGAGTTGCTGCTTCCTTTTTTATTCGTGCAAAAATTAGAAGAGAAATACCCACAATAGAAAATAATGTCCAAAACCAAAAACAAAAGCAATAATGTCCAAAAATCCCAAAAACTAAATGTTTATTTACAAGCTCTAGACTTTATAGTCGCTAGGCCGACTTTCTCCATTAAGCTCAAGGTGGCATCTGCAGAGCCCATGTAGCTTGGGCTTCAAACAAAGCTCATTCTTGTCCATCAGCTGTATTCCTCCGGAATGAATCTTGTTCACCGTGAAAGGGCCCATCTTCTTCTTCTTGAATTTATTAAGGAACCAATGATCCTTTGATTTGGAGATATAGACCTTGTCTCCAATTTCGTATTCTTTGGGCTCATCATTGGAAACCCTGCATAAGCACACATACCAAGGAAAACCTCTCCCATGTATAGATAAATCATTGATTGAAATAGGAGAAGAAAGATCCATATCTTGGCTTACCTTTGCAGAATCGGACATCGGGACCTCCTGGGGATCTGGTCGATATCGAGTAAGGTCACTCGATATCGAGCTCTGCTGCTCTGGTGGAGATTCAGTCGATGCAGAAGAAGGGAAATCGATTTGATCTGGTCGATATCGACCAGGGTTGGTTGATATCGAGTTGTCTTGCTCGATTTTCCTCTGCTCGATTTCTGGTGGACTCAGCTCGACATGATCTGGTCGATATCGACCAAGAGTGGTCGATATCGACTGCCTTTGTGCTATAGTCGATTTCTCCAAGTCCATTTCGACCCCATACTTAAGACCTGACAAAGCATCCGAAAAATAGTTAGTCCATATCGACTTACCTTGGTCTATGTCGAGTGGATTCTCTGCTTCTTCGTTTAGGATGGTCATGATCTCCTCTACCTGGGCCTCCATGTCCCTCTTTTCTAGCTCTTCGAGGGTCATGTTTCTTACCTTAGGCTCCCCGCAAGTGATGTACCCGGCTGATATGGACTTTACCTCCTCCATGGGACCTGTATGCCTTTCAGTTTTATTGAAGGAATACTCAATTACCTCATCGCTGATGTTGAAAGTGAGCACTCCCTTCCTTACTCTTATGTTGGCATCCACCGTCGCCAAGAAGAGCCTTCCTAGAATAATTGGACAAGCAGGGTCCTCCGCTATATCAATAACTAAGAAATCAGCAGGGACGAAGAGCTTACTTACTTGTACTGGCACATTATCCACCATGCCTGTTGGGATGACCACCGTGTTGTTCGCCATGTAAAGTTTTGCATCCACAGGCTCTAAGGTCTCTATCTTAATCTTGGACCAGATTGATAAAGGCATTATACTCACACTGGCTCCCAAGTCACATAAAGCATTAAATTTATATTGACCAAATCCAATGGTTATAGCAAACTTACCCGGATCTGGCCTTTTCTCTAGTACATCCATTTGGCTGCACTCTTGTGCGATCTCAGCCATTGACCGCTTTTTGCTCAAAATCTCCTTTAGAAACTTGACATAGGATGGCATCTCATTAAGATCTTCTATGATGGGTATTATGACATTGAGCCTTTGAAGCATCTTAATGAAACGCTGGAACTTCTTCTCTACTGGATCTTTTGGAGATTTTGTCGGGAAATGCAGCTTTTTCTTTGGCAGAGGTGCTGATGTTGAGTGGGGATGGTCGAAATCGATTGACGTCTGGACGATATTGACCTGTGTCTGGTCGATATCGAGTGGATTGGCTAGCCTCGGGATCTGGGGAGGAATTGGGTCGATTTCAACCAGAGGTCGGTCGATATCGACTGGGTTGGTCGATGTCGACTTGTCTCCAGTGCCCTCTTCCTCTGTCGTTTGCTCGGGCATTTGCATTTGTCGCCCACTCCTTAGGTTCATAGCAGCCACCCGTCCAGTAGATTTACCCTTAGGGTTAGGTTCACCGGTTCCAGGTAGCGTACCTGACTGTTTGGGGACGGACATTGCCAGCTGGCCAATCTATGTGTCAATCGATTTCCTCCAGATATCGATTTCCCCAAGCCTAGAGTTGACACCATGCATCTGAATGTAGATGGAATTGATAGACTACTTCGTGTCTGAATGATTCCTCCGCATCTCCTCAAGGATGGTCTGCAGGTCATCCTTCTTACCTTCTCTGTCAGGGTGACTAGGGGCTCTGTAGGGAGGGGGATTCGGATGCTGGAGTTGACGATAGTAGCTCCAGTTCTGGTTCTGGTGTGGCCCTGAGTAATGCCCCCCCTGCGTACCTTACCTCCTCGTGGGTCTCTCCTTGTTGTACTTGATCTACGTGTGGGCACGCAGTAGTGTTGTGCCTCACATACCCACATTCCAAACAAGGTTTATCTTTAGAGAGGAATTTAACTTGTTTGGTAAGGTGACGTACCTGATCGTTGTGGAACTGGTCCCTGACGTCTAGATCAATTTCCTTGGGTGGCACATAGAACGACATAAATGGGGCAGGCCTTTCAAACCTTTCATCAGAAGCGGCCGCAGAAGTCCCATATGTGTTGTCGTAGTTGGCCAGTGTCTCAAATACCTCCCATGCTCGGTGTGGAGTGTATCCGAGGAACTCATAGTTTGTGTAGTTGTTGATCCGGTCATTAGTATGTGCATCCAGGCAGTTGAAGATGATCTCCTAGATGACGTAGGGTGGCTGTCCATGCGTAGGACAGGATTTCAGAAGCCTTTTTTAGCGCTCCTAGACATGTGTTAATGGTTCTCCTGGCTTTTGTCTAAAAGCTCTGATTTGTTGTCTGAGGGCAGCTGTCTTTGCAGGAGGAAAGAACTTGTTGAGGAACAGGTCCTGTAGTTCATTCCATATGCGAATTGACCGTGTAGGCAATCCTTCCAGCCACTGCTATGCTATTCCTGCAAGGGACCAACGAAAAGCCTTTACTTTTAAGTATTCAAGATTAGCACCATCAGCTATAGCTTCGCATAAGTCTATAAAAGTTGTGACATGCTCTAAAGGACATTCATTGATTCTTCCCCTAAATTGACTCCTTCTAATTTCAGTAATAAAAGAAGGACGAATTTCAAAATTAATAGCGGGAAGAACGATCACTGATTCTGGAACTTCCAGAGTAGGATGCAGATATTCCTTTGCGTTGGCTGGGACATGCCCAATCTGCTCCTCAACTTCCCTCCTTGCGTTGATCTCGCGATCTACCCTCGCTTCCCACCGTTGCTGATTCTGTGCATATTCCGCCTCTCGTCGGGCCTGTTCTGCTTCTCTGGTGGTGAATGCCTC
The DNA here is from genome assembly GCA_963922045.1 of Persicaria maculosa. NCBI lineage: Eukaryota > Viridiplantae > Streptophyta > Magnoliopsida > Caryophyllales > Polygonaceae > Persicaria > Persicaria maculosa. Next base: position 31,212,295 of record OY998251.1, on the reverse strand, counting down.
AATTTGTTGGCAGAGTTGCTCAAGCTCCTGTGCAGGTGTGAGCGGGACCGCATTCTCATTGTTGATTTTTTACATCCTCTTGAACCTTTGTCGAAGGTGGAAGTATCGCTCTAGTTCTAGAAGCGTATCGATAGGTGTACGATCAGTTCTTCGCATGCACCTGGAAAACAAAAACAAAAAGAAACAAGTAAAAAGAAACCAAAAAGCGAAAACAAATATAAAGAAAAGAAAAAGAACTAAAAACGGCGCGATTGATGGATTCCCCGGAAACGGCGCCAATTTGTTGTTGCAGGAGGATGGTCAAGTATGGAATATAAATAAAATATAAAAGCAAACTGACTCTCTGTTCTCGGCAAACTAATTACAAGACTTCCTCCCGTTGTAGTAGAAGGCAGTCACGATCGATCCACGAGGAAGCGTGTCAGCGCCCTTACAAGACTTGGTCGATATCGACACAATGAACTCGATATCGACTTGGAATATTGACTAACAGAACTCCATATCAAGTAAAAAAGAAAATTTTCACAGAACTCAAAAATTTGTGAAATAAATCAATAAAATAAAAGACTTCCAGGATCAGGGTTTCAACACCACAACGATAACCATGTAAAATAACACATAAAGGCATAAAAGTTCATGCTTTTCATCAAATAACTATCGTTATTAACAAACAGGAATATAGAGGCTTTCGCATAAACCCTAATTGTTACCAACCCTTTTTCACATAATTAATCCAAGTTGTATTAAGATCACTTTCCCTTCAATAATACAAACAAGGATCACCTTCAACTTTCGCAAAAGAATCATGCTCATAGGGATAGAAGACGAATTCGTATCAAAATATTTTATCTTTACCGCATCACCTTACATGGCTACCGTCGGGCTCACCCCGACCCTAGAAGTTGGGTGAATACTCGCTCTTCAACATCAATAAACTCATCAAAGATTTCAAGAAAATAAATTGCATTAAATAAACTAAATAGGACTTACAACTGAATAAAGCCAACTCCGCTATCGCTTCACAAACTCCACTCGGCTCCAAGACTCTCTCTCCTACTCGACTTTCTCTCTCTACTGTGGCTTGTAGCTTGGATTGATTGAATTGGAATTGAATGAATAAAATGCAGCCCCTAATGCCTTATTTATAGTGTTCATTCCCTAGATAATTAGGAAAGAAAACTATATCTGTATCTAAATCTATCTATCTATATCTAAAGATTAAATAATGGAAATAAAATAAATAAATCAACAAGGAACTATATCTAAAGTAGATAAATATCTCTTCCATCTTGATAGAACTTGATAAAATCTCCTCTTGTGGATATCTCCGTTGGACTTTGGATAGAACTTTGATTAGAGTTCGGATATGCTCGAAATCCGCCACTGTTGGTCAGGTCAATATCGACCAACATAGGTCGATATCGACCTCGTCTTCTCAGCTGTACTTCCTGACACTCGATATTGGCCTCTGGAGTGAAAATCGACCAAAGTCAGGTCGATATCGACCAAGTCAGGTCGATATCGACCACCTCTTCAGTTCTCAGCATTCTCTGGTCGATTTCGGGGCTTTCTGACCGATTTGATCCACTCGATATCGACCAAAAGTGGTCGATATCGACCTCTGCAGCAATTTCCAGCATGCTGCTCTGTTCTTGAAACGTACTTCCCTGAGTCCTCGTTCGTCGGATTGACGCATATGCACATGCGTTGGAAAGCTCTTTCCGAGGGCTACAACTCTCATGAAGACTTCAAAGCTTGATTTGGAATGATGAATGGCGAAAAGTGGGCTTTCCTCCAGCTGCACCATTCTTAGCTTCTTCATGACTTTTCTTTAAGCTCCAAAGTGCGTCCGATTTCTGCGAAATATAACAAAAACTTGCGTAGACCTCTATATATTGCAAATAAACATAAACTACACAAATTATGTATTATTCTAACCCAATTGCATGAAATGCATGCAGAAATCGATATAAAGTAAGTGTAAAACATGGCAAATTAGGCTCACAACATAATACCTACAATTTAATAGCAAAAGCATGTTATTTGGAAAGCAATCCGCCACGTGTCGGCCAAGCATTTTTTTGGAGAGAATTTTTTTTTTCTTTTATTTTGTCCCAATTTCCCTTTTCTTTCCTCGATTACGGTTTTTGAGGGCAAGAATGGCTGAATCCGGTGGTGCTCCGCCCAGCACGCGACCGCGAGGAGGAAGGGTGGTTCCGGCGCGGGAGAGAGCAGGAGTGTTGTGCAGGAGGGCGAGCTCCAGAGGGGATCTGGTGAAGGGGACAGAGGGGAGGTGATTAGGGCGAGCTCCAGAGGGGATCTGCTGGCCAGCAGGCGACCGCGACGACGAAGGGTGCTTTCCCATCTAAAGACGATGTCCCTACCGCCGGAGATGGAGACCAGGTGATTAGTGTTTTTGAGTAAAGAATGGCTCAATCCGGCTCGGTTACTGTTTCTGCTGGCCAGCAGGCGGCCCCGAAGAGGAAGGGTGGTTCCTGGTCTGAACACGATGTCCTTAACACCGGATATTGTCACACTGATGATGATGACAACGAGGTAGTTGCTTCTCAATTCCTCCTTTACACTCCCATGTTCTTACGGTTCCTTGAATCCCTCCCACTAACACAATACCCTCAACAGCACAGTTGCCAGATCTGAAAAAACCTCTGCTAAGAGGAGATCACAAGTCTGCGGTCACGAATGGTCGGTGGCGGTAATTCTTGCTGTCATAGTCCTTGAAACCCTAGGTACTGCAAAGGAAAGAGCGACGAAGAGCTTCTTCTTCAACTGGTCATCTTTGTCTTCCTCGTCCAGTAGAATGTCGGTTGGGTCACCGGATTTGGATCCCCATGCAAGGGATGGGGGTGGCGCTGGTGGCGATTTCACCGGATTTGGGAGCCCTGACGGGGATGGGGTGACACTGGTGGCGATTCCCTAGCCGACTAGTCCGACATCTGGTACGTCTCTCTCTCCACATATGTTTGCATTTCTCTTGTACAATTTCTTCGACCTGGACTCCCATTACCCGCACTTCAATTCCCCCTTTCTTCTAATTTAAGGCTTCATGTCCCTCCCTTGGAACGGCAACGCGCACACGACGGTGACAACTATGGATACTCCGGCAACTGCTGGCAACTCTGGTATTTCTCTTTTCATTGTGCCTATTCTGTTCTGCCTATATAGCTTGCGATTTCTATTTTTCTGTTGTCTTGGTGGTGGATGACTTGCTCTTGCTTCTGCCCTTTACATTATACTTGGAGGCTGGAATTTGTGATTCCCTATTTAATTTAAAGAATTTACTACAAACCTAATTTGTTTAAACTTTTCAACTCTAGGGTTTCGATCAATGCTCCGATAGTTCGGTACCTCCAACCATTAATTCAAGAAGACATTGAAGAAGAAGGTATTTATTTCATTGACTCTGATTTGTGTCTTCTTGTTTGATTTGATTGCCTTTTATTAGAGGAATATGAGATGCTTGAAATCGATACCGTGATCTTTATGTGCAGTTGTGCACACGTCTATTTGTGTAGATTCATTTCTTTTCCTATTTTCATTGTGCATTGTTGTTAGATTTAGCATATATGGGTTTTCATTGTGCTCTGGTAAAAGGCAACTACCTTGTGCTTTGGTGTTCGTTCTGAATTCTGATACTACTCAGAATTATTTCCTTCTCATTGACATGAACCTTTAGAACAATGTTGCCAACTCATTATGGTTATCTTTTGTATTCGATAATAAAATCTGGAAGCAGTGATAAAATGGCTTGGAAAAGGGTAAAGATATATATTAAAAGATCTGTTCAGGATGCATATGTTCCAATAAGTAATAAAAAAACACGGTGTAATAAACCGAAGGTAAGAGAAGAGATGTAGAGAGAAGAGAGGAGGAATTGATGTGTTTATTGGGGTTCCAAGGGACCCTTTATATAGGAGTTTACACGGGAACTAGGGTTTCTAGTGTTTATCCATCCCAATATAATAATATTATAACACTCCCCCTTGGATAAATATCTCTAAATATTACAAAAATTACATATCTTGCCTAGAAAATCCAATGGGATAAAACTAGGACCAAGAGAACAAATACATTTGACATTTGATACGCTTTGGTGATCTGCCTCGTTAAAAACCTTGTCAGGAAAGCCTAGTGGGACAAAACCTGATCGAAGGAAAAAAGAGTGCAGTGCGTATATACTCCCCCTGAATTCAACGCCCTTCTTGCAATCTTCTCAGTCGAGTAAGCTCTTTGAACTTCTTGACTGTATGAGCTGCATAGTCGAGTCTCAACATTTCCTTTGACGTGGAATTTCTTCATGATTGACTTGATGCGCTTGACTTCCATGTATTGGTGTTGAGCTGCTTTGAATGCACAAGCATAAGGTACTTCAGGACCTAATGTGCTTTACATTGTTGATTAGGGGGATCTGTTCTATTAAATGGTGCATAAGTTGCCTCGTTAAAAACCTTAATTTGGAAAAACCCAATGGGATAAAAACCAAGATCATGGAAAAGAGTACAACATTGTATGGTACTTCGGGACCTAATGCAATGTCACCATTTTCACAATTATAGGTACTTCAGGTACTCTTATAAGGATCTTTAACCAATTGCATGTGACGGGACTTTGATATTAATGCTTCAGGCATTTTCAATCGATCTTTTTCATTTATATGCGTATGCAAGTAATGCGTCCGTCATTATTTAGATCCAAAATTATATTCACTTCTCGTGAATATATTCTCCATATAACCTTTGATAGGTCGGCTTTTGTGCAATCAAGTTGGCTTTATATTTTATTTTGTATGAACACCCACTTAAAACCAATTGATGTTGCACTTGTCGGTGTTGGAACTACAGGTCCAATGCCATCATGCTTAAAGAATCCATCTTTGCATGATTTACTTCTTTCTAGCTCTTTTACTATGATTTCGATGTCGACATCCATTATTTATTTGATGATCATCATATTCTCATAGGCTCATTCCACTTCTGGGGAATCGTATACCAAGAGCCTAGTGATCTCCAACACTTCTGGTGTACTTGATAACCACTTGATATTCATGGAGTTGGAGTTACTTCTGGAACTTTCAAATGAGCTAGTATGATTTGTGACTTTAATTATCACTTTCTTGGCCTTTAGTAAATGCTTTCAGTGGCATATTTGCTAAACCTTATAATCATTTCATTTATTGAACTTCTGGTTCACTTTTATTTATCCACGGATATGAAATGATAGAGAAGTTGCTTCCATGCAATCTCTTTCTTAATTGTCTCATTTCCTCTCCCCCTAAATACCGAGCATTTGATCACCATTATAAAGCTCTAGGTATTTTTATATCAATAGGGACTCAAACCCCATGTATTATCCAACTTCTTTGTGGTCTCATTGTAGTTCATTTGGAGGAGGTACATCTTGGAACATATACTACTTATTCAAAACCTTTGAATGACATACTCTCTTCTGACCAACGACTCTTCTGGGTCGCCGTGAGCTACCGTATGCTCAACAATGTTTTTGATAACATTCTCTACCTTATGTTTCATATGACCAAAGTGTTGAGGCATCTGTAATCTTGGAATTACACTGGTCTATATAATAGTGTTCCGTAGCTGTCTCATTGAATCCATTCAAGAGACATTAGAGACTTTGCATTTACTTTGAATTTAGATGGTCTTGTTGTTGATTTGCCAAGATGACAGACCATATATGATCGGTCATCCTTATAGAGGATCTTCGGGTCCTAGGATATTCTGGTCCCTTTTAGTGGGTGTGTATGTGAATGTCAATGATCCCGCCCATCATCGTTTCACTTGAATGACCGAATGCCACAAAGAAAAACATTTTATCATTAACTAACTTCTGGTTAGTGATAAGTTTCAATGGGATAAATGAGTGTCAAATAAACCATATATATACATTCTCAATTCTGTAAGACTTGCTTCTGGCTAGTCATATGAGATATTGGTGTTCAATACCATGTTAATTCATACATATGTGTCATTGTTACTTCAGGTAACAAGATCAATGCTCTTCTGGAGCTACATGGTATTTATCATGATTTTCCATTCATGATTGTTTGAGAAAACTTCGAGTTTTCAAATTTGTTTGACACTTATAAACCATAATATTCAACCATTGAACTTTGTATATGGTGATCAATTTATTTAATTTAGATGCCACTGAATGGGTATTGTCAGAACTTTCGTTGATGTCATACTTCAGGTATGAGTCATTTATAATGTTCTCCAAGACATTTAGAAATAACCGTATAACAGACCTAGCTATAAGCCACAACAATAACTTTGGTCAAGCGCTTAACCATAACCTCTTTCACACCCTGTTGTAAGGAGGAAATCGAGTATGAAATATAACGAAATAGATCAAATCAGATTTAGGCCCACGCAAATAATTACAAGACTCCCTCCAATGTAGTAAGAGAAAGTCAGGATCGAATCCATGAGGAAGCGTGTCAGCGGATCCTAGGCAGCTGTAATTCTCACAGAAAAGCAAACAGAAGACAGAAACAAAGAAACAAAGAAAGAAAGACAGAAAATAACAAACGAAAGCAAGAAATAAAGCAAACACAGAAGCTAACTCGATCTCGACTAACCCTAACTCGAGATCGACTAACAGTAGCAGAAACAGAAACTCAGAAAATCGACGACAGAAGCAGAAACTCAACTCGATCTAGACCAAACCCTACTCGAGATCGACTAAAGCCTACTCGAGATCGACTAACCACTGCTCTATCTCGACTAAAACTCAGAAACTTCAAATTGCAGATTTCGAACACAGAATTCAGAATTCGACAGAAATAAACTCAATATATGAAAGAACTTCCAAAGCCAGGGTATCAACACCACAACGATAACCATGCAAAGTAACACATAAAGGCATAAAAGATCATGCTTTCCATCAAAATAACTTTCGTTACTAACAAATAGGCATATAGAGGCTTTTGCATAAACCCTAATTGTTACTAACCCTTTTCACATAATTAATCCAAGTTGCATTAAGATCACTTTCGCTTCAATAATACAAACAAGGATCACCTTCAACTCTCGCAAAAGAATCATGCTCATAGGGATAGAAGATGAATCGCATAACAAGATTGTACCTTTACCGCATTGCCTCACATGGCCACCGTTGGGCTCACCCCAGCCCAGAAGTGGGTGTACTACTCGCTCTTCATCATCAAGAAAGACATTAAATAACAAAAGAAACTAACTTGCATTGAATTAAATAAAGAAAGCTTACAACCAACAAGACAAATCCGCTTTCGCCTTTCCACCTTGCTTGCCACAAACTCTCTCTCTCTACTCCTACTTACTTGAATGGAATCGAATTGGAATAAGATGTCTAATGCTCAGCCCCTAAGGCTTTATTTATAGCCTTCTATTTCTTGCTAATCAAGGATAGAAGATATCTATCTATATCTAAAAAGCTTAAAAGATAAATAAATGTAATTTAGGAATTAAATCTATAAAGGGGAAATTAAATCTAAATAGGTAAAATATCTTCTTGTTGATAGATCTTATCTTCCATGGATAGTTGTTGATAGATGTAGGATAGACTCGGCCATCTCGGATTCCTTTGGCTCCAAGGACTCCCACAGCGCGTAGGACAGCTCAAACCGCGTAACGCGGCTTCGGGACGCGGCTCCTCGATCTCGACTAGGGCTCCTCGAGATCGAGTAAGGTGGTCATCGTCTTGGGCTGGCTGGGCTTCTCGGGTAGCTCTGCTCGACATGGCTCGGACAGGTGTGGTGCTGGCTCCTCGATCTCGACTAAGCAACTCGAGATCGAGTTGGGTGTAGTCGAGGATGGCTGGCCTGATGATGTCGAGTATCTCCTCCTCGGCATGGACTCGGACAGGCGCCATGGTGGTCCTCGATCTCGACAAGCCTCCTCGAGATCGAGTAGGGTTGGCTCGGCGTCTCCGTCCTCGGCTTCTCGTCTTGGCATAACTCGTCGACTCCGGACTGGGCGTCGCAGTGTAGTCAATCTCGACAAGGGGTACTCGAGATCGAGTCGGCTTCTGGAGTCGGGTTGCTATGGCTCTCATCTTCTCGATCAGTGCTTAGTCGACAAGGCCTGTGCTCGGACACCTTCGTCGAGATCGAGTTGGATCACTCTAGATCGAGTAACCTGGGCTCCTAGCTTGATTCGAATGGTTCCGCTGCTTCTTGGCCTTGGACTTCTGTAGTTGATTTCTGAGCTTTTCCGACCTTTCTCAGAACTGCTGTAATTTGCCTCGAATTCTGCGAAATTAAACAGAAACTGGTGTAGATTCCATAATTTGGCAAATAAACATAAACTACATAGATTTTGTATTATACTAGCCCAAATGCGTGAAATGTATGCAGAAAACGATATAAAAGTTACTGTAAAACATGGTGAATTAGGCTCACAACACACCCTCTACCAGAGGGGCATGCTTCAGGCAATGCTTAGAGGATAGTCAGGAAGTGGCATTCTTAACTGGATCGTGTTATATGGTTACTTCTATTGGTTGTATCAACCAGACAAAAATAGTTCTGAATATGATAAAACCCACATTCCATGTACTTCTTCAGGAGTACAAATGATAAGATTAGAATCATATACTCTTCTGGAGTTTATAGGAATCATATACTCTTCTAGAGTTTATAAGAATCATTCACTCTTCTAGAGTTTAATAAAAATCCACCAGTAGAGTCTTTAGGCTCTTAGGTTGGTGTTGAAGAACTTCACAGTCTACGGGATTGTGGTAAACCTTTTTCACAAATGTTCATTTGCCAAACAAAACTTCGTATTTGACGCTCATAATAAGTTGTTTCTTCGGGAAACACTTTTGAGCTTTGAATTACAATAAGTAAAATCATAATAATTTTATTCAATATAAAGCAATGAATATAAAAAAACAAATAAATAAATAAAGGGAAATTCTGCGTGGTGCCCACGAACTTTTACAAATTCCGCGTGGTATATAAAGTTTTGAAAAATTTCGCGTGGTGCCCACGAAGTTTTGTAAAAGTCCACATGGTGCCCACGAGGTTTTTCAAAAGTTTATGTGATAACAATAATGAGTTTTAATATTGAAAATTGAGATTAAAAATTATATTATTGTACATTATAATTTGGAAAAACACTACAATATTGGGTATTGGTTTGAATCTTTTTTAAAACTAGTTTTTTTTATATATAAATTTTCTTAGAAATAAACTAACCAATTTTTTTTCTCAAAAATCTTAGGTCTTTAATTTTTATTTGTTTTCAATATTTAGTTTTTATTTATAAGGAAATGAGGAAAAAATAATAAGAACTATGTATTAGTCATTTACAATGAACCAATATTAATAGAAATTTTGAAAATTACAAGAAGATATACACGTACACTTTTCCACATTAAACCAATTTTCATACGAGATAATAATTTTTAATACACAATTAAAAGTTTCACATTTTAATTGAGTATTAAAAATAGGAAAATAGTATGACACCACATTCTTAAATGCCGAATTTTAATTTTTATAAAATTTGGTAAGTAAATAATTAGCTCTAAAATACGATTTATAAAATTAAATTTGTTAAATTTAGTTTATACAAAAAAAAAATGAATTTTAGAAATTTATGATGTCACACCACGTTATTAAATTCTTCAACCCCAGTTACTATGTCAAAGATTAGTTAGTTTATCTCTAAGAAAATTTCCTTATAAGAAAATTTATATAAAAATAAATATTGAAAACTAAATATTGAAAACTAAATATTGAAAATTTCCTTATAAGAAAATTTATACGAAAATTGGTTAGTTTATCTCTAAGAAAAATTTGGGAATTTATGATGTCACACCACGTTCTTAAATGCTCATTTCCTTATAAATAAAAACTAAATATTGAAAACAAATAAAAATTAAAGACGTAAGATTTTTGAGAAAAAAATTGGTTAGTTTATCTCTAAGAAAATTTATTAAAAAAAAACTAGTTTAAAAAAAGATTCAAACCAATACCCAATATTGTAGAGTGTTTTTCTAAATTATAATGTACAATAATATAAGTTTTAATCTCAATTTTCAATATTAAAACCCATTATTGTTATCACATCAACTTTTGAAAAACCTCGTGGGCACCATGTGGACTTTTACAAAACTTTATGGGTACCACGCGGAATTTTTCAAAACATTGTATACCACGCGGAATTTGTAAAAGTCCATGGGCACCACGCGGAATTTCCCATAAATAAAAGAAATTTGTATATGTCCACTTCAGGTGGAACCATGAGAAAAACTTGTCAATTTATCATTTTCTTCAAGAAATGATTTAATTTATAAAATGATTCATTTGTCAACTTCGAGTGACAATTAGTCTCTATTTATGTATATTTCGATCATATACTCCAAAAGATGATAAGTTGCAATTCAAAAATATAGTAAGTTGTCATATAAACATTGATCATATTTTTCAAGAAATGGTATGATCGATTATTACTCACTTCAGGGAGAAGACAACTTGTATACATTCACTTTAATTTCTACACTTCTGGGTATTTGTGCAACTTTAAAATAAAACTCATACACTTCTGGGTATGATTTTAAATAATCTTTATGAGGATATACAATATATCTCTTATCATTCATTTACTTCAGGAAATGAATATTGTCACTTCAGGGACAAATATGTATTGATGAGAGAGAGACATTTTATGAATTTTCTTTTCATATATCTCTTCAGAAGATTATTATCGTTACTACAGGAACGATTTATGAGCATAATGTGTTCATCCTCTTCAGGGGATGAGTTTATTTATTTCGAGAGATAATGATAAATAAATAAATAGTTGATATAAATAATAAAACTATAAAATCATAAATAAATAAAATCAAATTGGCATATTGTCAACTTCTGGTGACAATAAAATGAACATCTGCAAATACATGTTCGTCTACTTCTGAAGACTGGTGGAGAAATCTTAATTTGCTTATTTAGCTATAAAAATCATTGGTCCAGGGATGATTATGAATTTTAAAATTTTATCTACTACGGGAGATAAATTTTTTATCATGATATATAAGCTAAAATATTTATCTTCTTCAGGTGATAAATAAGAATTTCATCTTCTTCAATAGATGTGATACATAAATTGTGTTTACTTTATCTACTTCAGGAGATAAACTACCACTTTTGGGATGATATGCAAATTTTATCGACTTCAAGAGATAATGTTTGTCTACTCCGGGAAACAAAGAATGGTAAAAAGTGTATATAATATAATATATAAATATATGAATAGAAACACATAAAATAAAACAAATAAAATAAAAAGATAATCGTTCATCGCTTCAGGGATGAGATTCTTCGCTTCACCGCTTCGGGGATGAGATTTATCTTCTTCGCTTCACCGCTTCGGGGATGAGATTTATCGCAATCGCTTCATCGCTACGGGGATGATATTCAACCATTAATTGGTTTCATCTACTTCGGGAGATGAGGAAAAAAAATAATTTAAACAAATTAAATAAAAGAATATAAACATAAATAATAAATATAATTTCATCACTACGGGGATGAAATTTATGGGCTCGATCATCTCTGTGGGGATGAGATTTATTAATCACATTGATTGATTTATCCGCTTCAGGGGATATATACTTGTTATGTATTTTATATCCACTTCAAGGGATAAAATTTACCACTTCAGGGGTTCACATTCTTCGGGATGTGTTTATATACTTCATGGGGCAAAATATGAAAACCCTATAGTGTTAGGCCGTTTTCTGTAAATATACAATATATACTACCCGATCTGTGATTTAAAAAATTTCCGGGCCGATTTTGTAATTTATAAAAAAAAAACTTGCAAACCTTTCTTCTTCCTCGTTTCTGAATTTACAGAGGCGGTGACGGCGGCGACTTCGCCCAAGGAGGCAGAACTGGATCCCGCAACGGGGCAGTTTTCAACCCTCTTCTCACCATCGACAGATCCGGCATCGAAGACCTGCGGAGGAGGAACCCGACGCGCAGGGAGGCTTCAATGTCCATGGGGTCGCAAATCCGAGGAGGCGTCGACGATAAGCTTCTAGAGTTCCCCGTTTGCTTTCCTCCAAGAGATTAGGGATAAGAATCCATCTTCGGATTCATCAATTCGCCTTCCTCGTCGTTGTTCAGAGACACCGTTTGAAAGGCAAAGCACCCAACATCCTCGATTGGTTTCCGAGGGAGCGCATAGGTGCCGTGTAGAGGCGACGACGTGGCTGGAGACGACGACGAGCCGGAGGAGGACGGAGGAGATGGCGGGCATGTCGCTGGCGGTGCAGCACGCGGCTTCGGTGCCCTCAAGGGCGGCCATCTGACGGGCGAGATTGAGCGCAGTCGGGTTGAAGTGGTAGCTTTGATTAGATGAAGAAATCGTTGGGGCCGAGGTCCTCAAAGGAGAGTCGCACCATCGTCTCCAACTTCATCACGATCAGCGCAGAGATTTACATGTTTGAGTGGGTCTGGGCGGCGTGGGTGGAGATCGGTGGTAATTTTGTAGAGAGGGTTTTGAGATCGAGATTGGTTCGATCTTACTGTAACTTTTAATCTTTCTGAGCAATTCGTGCTGATAACGTGTGATAAACCGAAGGTAAGAGAAGTGAGGTAGAGAGAAGAGAGGAGGAATTGATGTGTTTATTGTGGTTCCAAGGGACCCTTTATATAGGAGTTTACACGGGAACTAGGGTTTCTAGTGTTTATCCATCCCAATATAATAATATTATAACACACGGTTATTTATTGTCATTTTTAAGCGGGGGATGAGGACTTGATGCTTAAAAGAGTCTTGATATCAATAAACATTGTTTTGGATGATGCCATGGATAGTCTTGATGGAGGTATATGGTGTTCTTAATAACTATTCATTTTGGTTCCAATTTCTCAATGAAGTTGCTAATGTTTAGAGTTTATGAACATTTTACAGAATCAATGCGCCATGAATTGATGACGTATCAGTTTTTCTCGCACCAAGATCAAGTACACCACCATCACTGGGGGAATTGTCTAACAATGTGACAATTAAAGAGGTCTAAGCGGCTGCTAATGCACATTACTGAGACATTAATGTATTGCTTTTGTATAATGATCTCAGACCCCCTTTCTCTCCATCTCGGCTTGGATTCTCAGGTGCTTTCTATAATTTTTGGCAATTGTTGTTCCTTTTTATTTGCGATATTGTCAATTTCCATGAATTGAGTAGCAGTTTCTTTCTAGGGTTTTGTGGTTCTTCCTTCTTTTTCGTTTTGCCTTTTATCAATTAGTTTCTTTAAATTAGTATTTAATAGTGGTATAGTTCAGTTTGCAATATTCAATATTCATGAATTGCTTGATTGAGCTAGCTTTTGTATCAAACATTAATCTTCAATATTCATGAATTGCTTGATTGAGTTGCTACTGATAGAACATTACCTTTACATACAAGCACTACTGAATGATTGAGTTGCTACTGAAATCAGATTTGGGTTCTCCGAATGGAAATCGAGCTCACCCTTAAGTTTGTCATTGCTGCTGAACTCTCAGATCCCCTTTCTCTCAATGTCGGCTTGGATTCTCAAGTGCTTTTGATATTTTCTGTCAATTTTGGTTCCTTTTGATTTGCGATATTGTCAATTTCCATGAATTGATGGCAATAATCCATCCAGATGTAGGGATAGGTATATGATTTTAATTTTAATGTCACTGATTGGTGGATTATCAAAGCAGTTAAGGAATTGTAAAGTAACCAAGTAATTTGTAACAACTTGTCCTAAAAATCTATAATTTTATTTATCCTAAAGATTGGTAAACCAATTTGAAATCTAGATTTATGAGTGATTCTGTTACAAGTCAAATTCACTTCTGCCACTGCTGAATATTTAGATCTGATTTTTAATCTATCTTTATAATTTCAAATCTGACATTTTTGGTTTACTGAATGAAAGCAAACCACAAAATGTAACTGATTTTAAAAAATATATATTTTCAATCTATCTTATAATATTTCTCCTTCGGTTAAAAGATTCAGCTGATTTTTTTATCACATCTCTCATTGCTGAATATTTTGTTTTCATCTATGATTATCAAAAGAAAAAAAATGGAAATTATTTCTACGCACTGTATGAATTTAGTCATGCTTTATAAGATAGATTGAACATTCAGATTAAAAATCAGATTACAAATTCAGATTAAAATTTCAGATTTTATAAAACATTCAGATTAAAAATCAGATTTCAGATTTTATAAAAACTTCATATTAAAAATTAGATTACAGATTTTATAAAAAAAATTTAGATTAAAAATCAGATTACAGGTTTTATAAAACATTCAGATTACAGATTTTATAAAAAAAAGTCAGATTAATAATCAAATTACAGATTTTATAAAACATTCAGATTAAAAATCAGATTACAGCAAGATTTTATAAAACATTCAGATTACAGATTTTAGTTCCATGGGTTTTATACTGAATACATGTTAGATTGGTTTATCCATGATAAAAAAATTAAATATCTACTCCACAATAGAAAAACTAAAAGTTCAAAACCAAAAACAAACAAAAGCAACAATGTCCAAAAGTCCCAAAAATAAATGTCTATTTACAAGCTCTAGATTTTATAGTCGCTAGGCCGACTTTCTCCATGAAGCTCAAGGTGGCATTTGCAGGGCCCATGTAGCTTGGGCTTCAAACATGACTCCATTCTTGCCATCAGCTACAGTCCGCTTGAATGGATCTTGTTCACCATGAAGGGCCCCATCTTCTTCTTGTTGAATTTGTTCGGAAACCAATGATCCTTTGATTTGGCGACATAGACTTTGTCACCAACTTCATACTTATTAGGCTCATCATTGGAAATCCTGCATAATCGCACATACCAAGGCATACCTCTCCCATGTAGAGATAAATCTTTAATTGAAATAGGAGAAGAAAGATCCATACCTTGGCTTACCTTCACAGAATCGGATTCGGGGGCCTCAGTGTTTGGTCGATTTCGAGTAATATTACTCGATATCGAGTAGTTTTCTTTAGGTGTGATCTCAGTCGAATTCGAGGGAGACTTGTCGATTTGGGTTAGTCGATATCGAGCAAGATTACTCGATATCGAGTTGCCTGGATCGACTTCTGGTGGCTTTTGCTCAACAGGTGGAGTCGACTCGGTGAGGTTTGGTCGATATCGAATACCCTTACTTGATATCGAGTTAGGTTGCTCGATATTCCTCTGCTCGACTACTGGTGGGGTCAGCTCGACAAGGGTAGGTCAATATCGACTTGTGGTGGTCGATATCGAGTTTTTTTCTGGGCACGTCGATTTCTTCTGGTCAATATTGACCCCATACTTAAGAACTGGCAAGGCATCCAAAAAATAGTTAGTCTAAATCGACGTACATTTGTCTATGTCGAGTGGATTCTCTGCTTCTTCGTTCAGGATGGCCATGATCTCTTCCACCTGGGCTTCCATATCCCTCTTTTCCAGTTCTTCGGGAGTCATATTTCTTACCTAGGCTCCACGCAAGTGATGTAACCAGCTGATATAGATTTTACCTCTTCCATGGGACCTGTATGCCTTCCAGTTTTATTAAAGGAATACTCAATTACCTCATCACTGATGTTGAAAGTGAGCACTCCCTTCCTAACGCTTATGTTGGCATCCACCGTCGCCAAGAAGGGCCTTCCTAGAATAATTGGACAAGCAGGGTCCTCCGCCATATCAATAACTAGAAAATCAGCAGGGATAAAGAACTTACCTACTTGCACTGGTACATTGTCCACCATGCCTGTTGGGATGACCACCGTGTTGTTTTCCATATAAAGCTTAGCATCCACAGGCTCTAGGGCACCTATCTTAATCTTGGACCATATTGTTAAAGGCATTATACTCACACTGGCTCCAAGATCACATAAAGCATTAAATTTATATTGACCAAATCCAATGGTTATAGCGAACTTACCTGGATCTGGCCTTTTCTCAAGTATGTCCATATGGATGCACTCCTCCGCGATCTCTGCCACTGACCGCTTTTTGCTTAGGATCTCCTTAAGGAACTTGACATATGATGGCATTTCATTAAGAGCTTCTGTGAAGGGTATGGTGACATTGAGCCTTTGAAGCATCTTGATGAAGCGCTGAAATTTCTTCTCTGCTGGATCCTTTGGAGATTTTGTTGGGAAATGCAGCTTCTTTATCTAGTTCGGAGCCAGAACAGATGTCAAAGGTGTTGCAGCTTTCTCAATGTCGACTTGGTTCTCCTCGACATCGACAAGATTTTCCTCGATATCGACCAGTTTCCTCGACGTCGAGTTGGAGTGCTGTGCAGACGAATCTTGGCCAAGCTTTTCCTCGGCGTTGACTTGATGTTTCTCCACATCGACCAAATTCTGGTCGACATCAACTTGCTGCTGGTCGACATCGAGTTGTTTCTCAGCTTCTTCGTCCTGCTGCTTTCTGACCTCTAGCTCGTGTAGTTGATGCCCGCTCCTGAGTTTTACGGCTGCAATGTGCCCGATCTTCCCCTTAGGATTTGGTTCTGTTTGCCCAGGGAGTTGCCCGGTCGGTCGTGGAATTTGTGCCGCAAATTGACTCATCTGAGTCTCTATGTTCCTCTTCCAGATGTCCATCTCTCCAAATCTTGTATTGAGGTTCTGGAGCTGATTATTGATGGCACTTGTAGACTGCTGCTGTTGTGCCTGATTCCGGCGCAGCTCATCGAGGATCATCTGTAGATCATCCTTCCGTTGATCTCTTTCTGGATGTCCTGGAGCTCTCTATGGTGGGGGGGGGGGGGGGTTCCCAGGGGCACCTTGGTTCCATTGTGGTTGCTGAAACCTTTGGTCCCCCATATAGCGATTGGAACCCCCTGCGTAAGCTACCTCTTTGTGGTTTTCTGCCATCCTGACTTGCTCTGTGTGTGGGCACTCAGTAGTGGTGTGCCGCTGTGATCCGCATTTGATGCATAGCTTGTTGACAGAAAGATACTTGACTTGCTTGAGGAGCTTGCGATTCTGATCTCTGTAGTACTACTCCTTGACATTTGGGTCAATCTCCTTAGAAGGCTCATAGAGAGGGATAGATGGGGCTGGTCTGGCATAGGCATTCTCATGATAGTTAGTTGGAGTCCCATACTTGTTATGGTAGTTGGTAAGCTTGTCGAGGGTAGCCCATGCGTCAGCTGGTGGCATTGTCAAATACTTATAATGAGTATACTGGTTGATTCTATCCTTAGCGGCCAGCTCAAGAGAATTGAAGAAGATCTCCTGAACGACATATGGTGGATGTCCATGTGTAGGGCAGGATCGCAGTAGATCCTTATATCGTTCCCATGCTTTTACTAACGGCTCCCCATGCTTCTGTTTGAAAGTTGTAATCTTTTGCCGGAGGAGTTCTGTCTTGGTAGGAGGAAAGAATTTGTTGAGAAATTCCTGCCTTACTGCAACCCATGTTGTCAAGGATCGTGGAGGGAGACCTTCAAGCCACTTCAATGCTGGGCCAGCCAGAGACCAACGAAAAGCCTTCATCATGACATATTCCAAAGTGGTACCTTCAGCAAGAGTACGACACATATCAGAAAAATTGGTAATATGTTGAAGAGGGCATTCATTAAATCTACCATAGAAAGCATTATTTTTAATCTCAATCAGGAAAGGTGTGCGAATTTGAAAGTTATTTTGAGGGATTAGAATGGCCGATTCAGGCACGACGAGAGTCGGGTACATGTAATCCTCTACAGTGGTAGGGTATTGGGCAAGCTCAGCTTCCACCTGCCTTATTCGCTCCGTTTCCTGTGCAGTGCGTGCTCTCTCAGCGGTGAGAGCAGTATCCTTTGTGGCTAGTTCCCTTTGAAGCCTGTCAATCATCTCAGCTTGTGTTTCGGCAGTCGCCATGATCCTTTTCAGCTTAGAATGGATGTGTATAAGGCGTTCCGGATTGTCTAAGGCGTCAAACTTAGGTGGTTGACCAGAACGACGCATACACCTGCAAAATCAAAACTTAAAGGAAAACGTGAGATCTAACTACCTAAGGCGCGAATGATTGCTTCCCCGGCAACGACGCCAATTTTGTTGAAGGGAGGGAATCGAGTTTAAAATATAATGAAATAGATCAAACCAGATTCGTGCCCACGCGCAAATGATTACAAGACTTCCTCCCGATACAGCAATGGGAAGTCAGGATCGATCCTCGAGGAAGCGTGTCAGCGGATCTCAGGTAGCAGCAAATCTCATAAGAAAAATAGACAGAAAGACAGAAATAACAGAGAAAAGCGGAAAAGAAAGCAAAGGCAGAAATTTTGGTCGATATCGACCACTGTTGCTCGATATCGACTAGAAAAATCGACTAAAATTTACTGAAATTGACTCAGAAACAGGCAGAGAACAAAGGCAGAAAACTTGGTCGAAATCGACCAAATAACTCGATGTCGACCAAAAATGTCGACCTTGCAAAAACTCGATTTCGACAAGACAGTAACATTAAAACCGAAATTTTAAGAAATAACCATGCAAAAAACGACCAAAAATGTCGACTTTGCAAAAACTCGACTTCCAAGATCAGGGATTCAACACCAAAACGATAACCATGCAAAATAACACATAAAGGCATAAAAGATCATGCTTTTCATCAAATAACTTTCGTTATTAACAAATAGGAAGATAGAGGCTTTCGCATAAACCCTAATTGTTACTAGCCCTTTTCACATAATTAACCCAAGTTGTATTAAGATCACTTTCGCTTCAATAACACAAACAAGGATCACCTTCAACTTTCGCAAAAGAATCATGCTCGTAGGGATAGAAGATGAATTGCATAAAAAGATCAAACCTTTACCGCATCATATCACATGGCTACCGTCGGGCTCACCCCGACCCTAGAAGTGGGTGGACTACTCGCTCTTCATCATGAATAAACTCATCAAAGATTTTAGGAAAATAAATTGCATTAAATAAACTAAATAAAACTTACAACTGATCGAAGCCAAATCCGCTCTCGCAAAACTCCTCTCCAGTCAGCTACAAGCTCTCTCTCTCTCTCTCTCTCTCTCTCTCTCTCTCTCTCTCTCTCTCTCTCTCTCTCTCTCTCTCTCTCTCTCTTTCTTTCTTTGTAACTACTTACTTCTGAAATTGAATGAATAGAAATCAGCCCCTAAGGCTTTATTTATAGCCTTCATTCCAAGCTAATCTAGGAAAGAAAACTATATCTATATCTAATTTTATCTATCTTTTATCTAAAGATTAAAACATGGAAGTAAATAAATAAATCTCTAAAAGGAACTAGAACTAATGTAGGTAAATATCTTCTCCTCTTGATAGCACTTGATAGATCTTGATAGAATTTGCTCTTGCGGATATCTCCATTGGACTCGGGATAGAAACTTAACAAGATTCGGATACCCTCGGAATCAGCTTCTGGAATCAACTCGATATCGAGTAGGATTGCTCGATATCGACTAGCATTTTTTTGTCTTCTGCTCAGCAACTCGATTCCGACCTCCAGGAGCAAAGTCGACTTGATTTTTACTCGATATCGAGCAACGTCTTCCAGCTCCAGCTTTACTCGTCGACTTCGGGGTCTTTGACTCGATATGGCTTACTCGATATTGAGTAAAACAACTCGATATCGACTAACTTCCTCAGCTCTGCTCGATTCTGGCTTACTCTGGTGGAAATCGACTTCTTGTACTCGATATCGACTAAGGGTGCTCGATATCGACCAAGTGGTGTCAAGTCGATTTTCCTTCTTTCCAGCTTGATTTGTCCTGGTTCCGCTGCTCCTTGACCTCGGACTTCAGTAGTTGACTTCGATCTTTTCTCCTTTTCTCAGAACTGTTGTAAATTGCTTCGATTTTTGCGAAATTAAACAGAAACTGGTGTAGATTCCATAATTTGGCAAATAAGCATAAACTACATAGATTCTGTACTATTCTAGCCCAATTGTATGAAATGCATGCAGAAAACGATATAAAAATAACTATAAAACATGGCAAATTAGACTCACATCACTTTCCCTACAAATCATGAAGACAACGATTAGATAAGCAAAGACACATACAAAGCATACAATTTGGGGAATCAGAAAACCCTAACACAAAGATAAACCCTACAAATCCATATTCTCTCTGAAATCATCAAACAAAGATAAAAATTGGGGAGTCAATTAACCCTAAAACGTTTGAAATTATAAAAAACGAACCTCTTATTTGTAGATAGACTTCCTAGGGTTCTTCCTCAGCCTGTTCTCCACCGACGGTCAGAGAAGGGGGTGGATGGGAGGTCGACGGAGCCCGTGAGGCACTGACTGACTGAGAGGAGGCTAGAGGGGTGGTTGACCGAGCCCGTGCCCCACCGACAGACGGATGAGAGTCCAGAGGGGTGGTGGACTCATCTTCCGATGCAGCCACTGAAAGAGGGGGAGGCGCCTGTCGGGTGGTGGCCGTCGGTGTTGGAGAGGAGGCCATGGTTGTCGGCGAGGAAGAGCTGCCCCGTACCAGTCGCCTCTTCAGGGGTGGTTGCTTCCAAGGAGTTGGTGGCTTCCTAGGGCTCCTCCGAAGTGGTGGTGACGCTCGCTGAGTTGGCCTTGGAGGTGGTGGTGGGGACGTGGGTTGAGTTGGCGAAGGTGGTGGTGGTGACGCGGGCTGAGTTGGCGGAGGTGGTGGTGGTGATGTGGGCTGAGTTGGGACCCGAGGTGACCTCCGAGGAGTGGTGGCCGGTTGTGGAGTGGTGGCCTGTTGTGGAGTGGTGGCCGGTTGTGGAGTGGTGATCGGGCTCGGCGGTGGTGGAGTAACTCTTTGGCGAACATGGATTTTCTTTGACTTTTTTGGTGGCATGATGGAGGTCAGGCTCGACGGTGGTGAGTGTGAAGAGGGCGGAATCGGAGGTGGTGATGGTGAGAGTGAAGTGGAATCGGTGGTGAGGGTTTGGAGTTTGGTGAGAGTGAAGAGGAATCGATGGAGAGAGAGAGAGAGAGGAGGGTTTGGTTTGGGGTTTCAGAATGAGAGAGAGAGAGAGAGAGAGAGAGAGAGGAGGGTTTGGTTTCTGAAGAGGTTCATTCAAGAGTGAGAGGGATTGTGTGGCCATCCGAACGACACGTCAACACAGTGAAAAGAGTTGGGGGAGGGGGGGGGGGGGGGGGGAATCCCGCCTAATTGAAATTCATTCAAGACACGAACGAAGGTTATGTTTGTCCCTTGAATAATCTAGAGTTAAAAAATTTTATTGAAAATTTAGGCCGAATATTATCCCGCCAAAGACATCAATTTATTTATGTGTATATGGTATTTATATGTTTGTAACTTTGTAGGTGTTGATAATAACTTTTATAAAGGTTATATCAAAAATATAACTTTTATAATTAAATATAACATTAGGTATAAAAAAATATGAACTCGTATAAATATAAATTCATATATTTAATATTTGTAAGATTTTTTTAGTTTTTATACCACTTATATATTTAAATATGAAATTCTGGTATTTGGTTAAACCGATCATCTATAAAATTAGAAAGAATGTATGATATAAAACTAAAACCAATGTATCTTGGTAAGAAACGGCCTCTCAAATCTCGATCTCAAACAGAAATTAGAAATTCATACATCTTCATCTAAAACGAAATTTAGAAATCTCGGCCTTGATCATATGTTTTGCTTTATTCTTCTTCCTCGACGTCTTCCCCATCCTCGACGTCTTCACCGTCCTCGCCTTCTGTTTCAATCCCATCCTCTTCGGAGGCTTCTTCCTCAGTTTCGACCTCTTGGTCTTCCTCAACTTCGGTATCTTCACTCTCTTCTTCATCGTCGCTCTCTTCTACATGGCTGAATAGCTGGAGATCAACGACAAGGTTAAAATGCCCAGTAATGGTAGGGGCGTCCTCTTGATAGGCTTCATCTCCGCCTGGAATGATATCACCTACGATTGTCGCCAAAGTTCTAGCCTCATAGATGTTCCTATGTCACATTACGTTCACCACCTTCCATCCATCACCCACCTTTGGGTCATCAACATAGAACACTTGCTTTGTCGTGGTTGTGAGACAGAATGGAGAATCATCATACCAACTGCTTTTCGTTTCAATAGATAACAACCCATGATTGATCATATGCGTGATACCGAGATTGTTGAGATCAGTATCATACCATTTGCGCTTGAATAGCACCACTGGCATGTCGTTGGCGTACAACAGTTCAACCACGGCTTCAAGGATCCCGTAATAGTTGGTGTCCTCTGTATTTACCTTCACTCCACAATTTTGGGTAAGCAATTTTCTATCTCTATTCCACGACACGTACTTCACCCCATTCACAACACATAATGAGTAAATCCTATGGAGTTGGGGTTTTCTCGCCAAATTAATAATCTTTGGTTGAACAGATATAGCCTCGTCTCTTTGTTGTCCATAGATCTGTAAATAAGTGTCCATTACTTAGTGCAACGATGACAACAAACCATTCAAACCCATGAATAACATAACTAAGAAGAATGCTTACCCATTAGATGAAATAGCGATGGAAATGCAACTTGCGATCCTTGTCATTGTGATCTGGATAATGTTGTGTGTAGAGCTCCTCGTGTGCGTCTAAGTAGGATGACACTTCATCACAATTAAGTAAGACTTGCCAATGAGCCTCCAGGATATCCTCTCCACTTAGTCGTGCATGTGAATTATAGCCTTGTGGGCGCACAAGCTCGGAAACAACAGAAATATTGAACACAGAAGGAGTAGTGGATGATGTATCTTCCTGACCTCCTCCAACCTCCCAGTACAAATTACAATAGGTCACTGCCTCTTCTGCGATGTAACGCGTGGTAATGGTCCCTTCTGGGTAACGAGGGTTGACGGCATATTTCTTGTATGCGCCAAGTTGTCTGAAATAGGATGGGTGTAATTTCAATGCGACGATATGAACAGAAGGTATAAATTAAATGGAATTAAAGATGATAGTAAGAAATGTATCGTTCTATTGGATACATCCAGGTGTAATGCACAGGGCCGGTGAGCACCACTTGGCGAGTAAGATGAACTAAGAGATGGACCATAATGGTGAAGAAGTGAGGAGGAAAAATCATCTCAAAGCTGCATAGAATCTGTACTATCGCATCTTCCATTAGTCGAACTTCCTCTTTCCTTAATTCTCTAGAACATAATTTTTGAAACCATTTGCATAGGGCCACTAATGTCGTGACAACGGAAACTGGTAAGTACGACCGAATAATGATTGGAAGAAGACGTTGAAGCATTACATGGCAATCGTGTGTCTTCAATCCGACAAACTTTTTCTCTCATACACTTACACGACTTTTCAAACATCCAGCGTAACCATGAGGATACTTCACATCACCAAACCATTCAAACACCTCCTCAAGATAATCTGACTGGACTGTATATGGTGCAGGAGGAAGTTGACCATTACTCCTTGCATGTAGAGATTTCCGCAACCCTCTTTTTCTTAAAGCTGTGCAGGCTTGGGGACCATCTTTTGACTTTCCTTCAATATAGAAAATGGTTTCGATGATGTTGTCAAACACATTCTTCTCAATGTGCATGACATCAAGACAATATCTCACTTTCGTGTACGGCTAATAAGGCAATCTCCAGAATATGGATCTATGAGTCCAACAAAGTATATTTCTAGAATTGTAAGGAGCCTTGAACTGCTCTTGCAAACTGAGGGTAGGGTACATGCATCTGATATAAAACAAATGATAAATGATATAAAGAAATGATAGTAACAACAGAAAGAATGATTTAAAGAATTGATATTTTTATGGAAATGATATAAAGAATGATAAAAAGAATTTTGTACCTACCAATTCGTGCTAGGAGTTCCTCCCCATCAACGTCAAGTGGCTTTGACCGTAGCTCATATTTCCCATTAAAATTATGACCTGCTGTCCGCCAAGGATGGTTTAATGGAAGCCATCTACGGTGACCATCATAGACCATTCTCCCGCATTCGAATGTTGATGAGATATCATCTAAACAGTTAGGGCATGCTTTATACCCCTTAGTGGATGACCCTGCTACCATCCCTAAACCAGGAAAGTCACTAATAGTCCACAACACAGCTGCTTTCATTGTGAAAGTTGATTGCGAGTAACGATCAACCGTACAAACTCCAGTGTGCCATAATTGAAGCAACTCGTCGACCAATGGCTCCAGGAAAACACTTAGACACTTCCCAGGTGACTTCGGACCTGGGATCAGCAATATCGACAAGTTGAACTCCTTCTTCAAACATCCATCATCTGTCACCCGTGAGGCATGCCACCGCATTTGCTTTGCAACATCTTTGGACATAAACAAGCGTTTCAGTCTAGGAGTCAAAGGAAAGTACTTTACCACTTTCCTAGCGACCTTGCATCCATCATCACCTACCTGTGTCTTCCATCTTGAAGTATGGCATATGGGACACACTTTCAGATTCGAATACCTCTTATAAAACAACACACAATTGTACTGACAAGCATGAATATCCACATAACTCAATCCGATATCCTTGCACACCTTACGAACCCTTTTCCAATCCGGAGGGAAGCTGTGACCTTGCGGAAGCATGTCATTGATCCACGCACAATTGTCATCTACACACTTATCAGACATCCCATGTTTTGCCTTTAACTTCATTGCCCTCAAAACAGCGCTCAAAATAGTTTCCTTACATGCGTGAAACAACGGAGTTCGAGCTTCCGCTAACAGTTTCTCATATTTTTCATAATCCTCGTCCACCACGTCCTCAAAACGAATTGAATCATCAACTGCCCCGTATCCGGCATGATACGGGAAGTTGTCATGAAGAATGTTCATCACCGGATCAACGCTAGAAGAACTTGAAGCCCCTTGCTCCAAATATCGCGTTTTGGCAAGGGAGAAAGTCTGTGAAACCGGGGCTTCGCCATGTTTGTCCCAAACTGTATAACATGGATCCATACCTCTACTATACAAGTGTGAAAACATTTGTCCAGGTGTCACTGGGTCTCGACCATTACGACAATGGTTGCACGGACAATGAAAATGGGTCCTCCATGTTGCTTTCTCAATCTCATGGACAATTCGCACAAACTTGATTATCCCATCAACGTATTCTTTAGATGGAAATGGAAGTTACATCCAACTCTTATGCATCATCTTTGCACAACCCACTCCCTATTAAGAAATATGTCCACCATAAATTCAACACAAACACACATATTTGCTATATGCTCCAATTTCACAAATTAAAGTTTCTATCAACACAAACACACATATATACTACATATTACATATGTGAATCAACACAAACACACATATGTCAAACCCTTGCTCAAATTTTCATTCTTTTTCAAAAGAACAAAAAATTCCACAATTTCAACCCTAGCACAACATAAACACATATTTGCTATATATTATATATATAATCACAATACACAAATGATTTAAAAATATATCACAACACTAACCTCAAATGTCACCAATCCTTCTTCAAGTGTAACAAATTTGGGGAGAATTTGTGTATTTTTTTTTTAAGATCCACAATGAAAGAGAGGATGAAGAGGAAGACAAAGCTCTCGGCTGCTCCCGTATACCCAACACAACAATTCAACCTTAAACATATAAGGTAACAAGTACACATTCATTAATGCGTTGGTTGGAAAAGTTGAATTCAAGGCACGAACAAATATTTGTTCGTCCCTTGAATGAGGTCAACGTCTGGTCAACTGCATGAGACATGGGTTTGTTGCACTGGGCTGGATCTATGTGATTCATATTTACAAATGTAACGGCCTGTTGAACAAAAATGCGCAATGATCGTACAACACATTTTATTTGATTTTTAATATTTGAGTTCGACCCCTTTTGGTTATCCTCTTGATTCAAAGTCATATCGATACCAAGATTCGTGTGGTTTTGGTGATTTGGGCTGCACCCGAATTTTAGCGGGTTGCCTACGTATCTCTTGGAAGAGAATCAAGCCTTACGTAGTTCAGAGTGTTTGAGTTTGTGAGTTTTAGCATCTTAAAGATTTTCATGCATCATTGGATCGTATTAGGACCCACCTTCTCGGAAGGGTAGCCCTAACATAAATCACACTATCATATGCATGAGATTTTCTCATGTATCACCCGAATAAATTGAGCACACCTTCTAGGAAGGGTTTCCCAACTCAACGGCTATCACTTACGCGGAAAATCATGTATATTTAATTTAAATTTGATTTTAACCTCGTTTTCAATTTAAAAGTGACTTTAGAGGTTAGCGACTGTACCCGATATATTTTTGAGATTTAATATCGGGCTACCTACGTAACCGATTTTACGGTGTCAAGTCTTTACGTAGTTCTACCGAATGACAAATTTGATTTAATTTGAGCCAGGCGACTGAATCCGATATATATTAATTTTTAATATCGAATTTCCTACGTAACTCGTAAACGAGTATCAAGTCTTTACGTAGTTCTTTTTAGAACAAATTTAGATTATTTGGGTTATTTGCCCAATTTTCCTCAATTATACAGTGTACATAATATATATGCATTGACATATACTTGCGAATACACACTGTGTGTTCTAATTTGGGTGGGTTTTACTTTAATGAAAAATTAGAAATAAAGTGGCATGTGTATATGATTATATACATTGCAGAATTTAGATGCACATGACATATACACCATGCTCTCTTTTTTTCTTTCATTTCATATATTTTATTTTAGAAATGTAAATTGGGTAAAAGTAGGCCCCCTCTCTCTCTCCTCTTTCTTTTGTTAATTGAAGATACTGTATCTGTACGAAGCAAGAATTAGACATGCTCAGAACGAAGAACCCCCACCATAGCCGAGCCTCCCTTAGAGCTCCTACCAACAAATTTGGGGGAAATTCAATTTAAGGTCCAAAAAGGCTTTGGTTAGCCATCCCCGTACGAGGTAGCTTCAGAGACGGGGATTATTGCCCGGAGAGATAACAAAGAGGCAGCAACTTTCAATCGTCGACTGCGCCTGGAGCAATATGGGTTTTTCCGGGGCTGAATTGAAGGTTTCGGTTCTCAATCAAAGAAGCGGGAGTAGGCAAGACCCCTGGAATCGATTAGGAAGGCCAGGAATTTGATCTCCCAGGTTTGTTTTACAAAACCCTTGTTGATTTTGCTCTTGGCTTTGCCCAATTTAGGGCTTGCTTTTCTTTTGCTATGGCTAGTTGAAATCCCCCCTTTGAACATTCCAAATTTGCATTTAATTTTGGATTTGAGATTCAACTCCACCGAATCTGTTGATTTTCCCTTTTTGCCAAGGAATTTTGACGCCTTAAAGGAACACACCATTTTTCTGAGGGCACTTTGTGTTTGATTTTGTTTGATTTAGACCTAAATTGACAAGTCTGAAATGCTCAAATTTAATGGTATTCTCTTTGCCAGGGATCACATTTTTGACAAGGCCAGAGGAAAGCTTGCCCTCGATTCCAACCGGTGGCATAGATGGAGCTTTCGACTTGCCAACTTGGCTCATTAACCGGCCTGCAGACCCACCAGAAGCAAGTACAGATAGCTCTTGAGGGGTTGAGGAGGATAAAGGCTAAATGGCGGATGCCCCAGGTATGTTCAAACTTTGCTGAACCTTAACTATCCATTTTACTTTCAGATTTTCAGTTCAAGCGTTTATGAGATTGCTTCTTGAGCTACTGTTATTGAGATACAATATGCTCTAGTTGAATTTGTGCTGGCTTGACTGAAATCCAAATGCATTTCTTTTCCTTTTTGCAACTGATATACTGTTGTGCTCTGTTATATGGCCATCCAGCATCAGGTTTAGACTTAGTCTTTTTACTTTTTAGCTTCTTTTTTGTCAATTTGGGTAGAAGGTAAAGACTGTTTGCCCCTCTCCTGTTTTCTTTTTGCTTTTAGGCATCCGTTTCATAGAACTTGTGAACTGTTTTAGTATTCAAAGCCCCTTGTGTAGAAAAATCAGCAGCATTTCGTTGCTATATACCGATCCACACCGGGATCGAAAGTAGCGACGAGAGACTAAACTCTCGAGCCGCTAAGTTTTGCCTTGAATGTTTGTATTCCTTTGCAACGATTCCGGCAGCGTTTCGGCACTATGAATCGATCCACGCCGGGATCGAGGGTAGCGACGAGAGACTAAACTCTCGAGCCGCTAAGCGAAGATGGGCCAGCGACGAGAGACTAAACTCTCGAGCCGCTGAGCCAGGATCGAAGGTCGCGACGAGAGACTAAACTCTCGAGCCGCTAGGATCCATTTGATTTCTAGTTTTGCTTTTGTACCTGCAAAGTAGACATAAAAGAAAAGAGGAAGAGTCTACCTTCGTCTGAACTGAGTCTTGAACAACAATCACACACACCACTGTTTCTTGCTTGTAGTTTGCTTTTGTTTACTGTTGTTCTCTCTGCACTCTTTCCTCTTGCAATTACAGGGTCTCTTTCTGAATTACCCTACTCTATTTATAGGGGCTGACAGGAGCAGCAGTTACCAGCCATAAGGAACTGCCCACTAGGCGCCAGTTACAGCTACAACCCCCCACGTTCAGCTTTCTGGTGTAACTTTCATTATTTATTTATTTTTTTTAGGCATTTTCTTTTGTGGTAACTGCTTTAAACCGACTTTGATGGAAGATTGTAACTGGGCTTGTTATTTGGGCTAAATTCTCTTTACTTTTATTGTCAAATAAAGCCCAATACAACACCAAAATGCATCAACGTAATGCAGCTTTAATTTAATGAGAGAAAAGCATGGTAAAACAATATTTCACCAAATTTATTCCCCAAACACGGCCCATTGTATTTTGTAGGTCAAACATAACACACTTGAAGCAACAATTAGATACAAATCATATGATACAAAACCTACATTACTTGATGCTATGTTCAACAAAACGATATCCGATACAAAAACCTTAAGTGAGAACAGTCTAGCTAGCTGCCTTGTTACCAAATCCGACGACGAGAACGAAAACATTACATGAATTAAGACACAATCACATAAGGTGAAGGCCATGCCTACTTCTTCACAAATGTAAGGAGAACTTCTCCCATCTGACGGTTGCGTTCGGTTAGATCCCGGTTGGTCTCAGCTAGCTCCCGATTGCTCTCCGTTAGATACCGGTTGCGTTCTTCCACTTCATGGAGCCGTTCAATTAGATTCTGGTTGCGCTCGGTTAGATCCTGGTTGATTTCTACCATCTGACGGAGCAATGGGTTCTTGCTACCGGTTGCATCCTCCTCCTCAGCAGCTGTGACATGATTCTTCTTCTCTTTGCCCCGTGACATTTCCTCCATCTCTTCACTATAAGGAGTCCACTACGAATCATGACATTATATTCATAAGCATGGCATTATTCATACAATGTATCATGATGATTTAAAGGCAAATAAGTTCATTTTAAGAGTCATATGCACCAAACGAACCAATCAACATTCATGTTTTAGAAAATGAATATTCGTATGAACAAAACAACATTCAATCTAGAAATACAATGCACCAACAATCAACTCAATAACATATATACGCAATCATCTCAATCAACCCAATAAGATACACAAAAAAATCATTTCTAGAAGTTCATCTCCAACAACATAGGAAATCCAATGAGGGAACAAAGAAGCTAAGGCCAAAAAATTCATCTCCGACAACATCAATCATGAATGAATTACATTCATCTCCACCAAAATCAGTTATTGCCTTCATTACAAAGTAAATTAAAAGCAATTTGTTTACCAGACATTCGTATGGCTCATCCCCTCCAATCCATGTGTACTTTTCTGGACAACCGCTCGGCCAACTACCGGAAGTGTCTGACATGCCTATGGACGGAACAACATGGAGTATAAGAAACACCAGACAATTCATGATGTACAAGACATGGAAGAGTAAGTGATAAAACATCAAAGGAACATGGTATCCGATAAAAATTGAATAAGCCAATTTTACAAATGAGTAACCATGATCAAAGCAACAAGGTTGTAAATGCCTCCATAGCAGATCAATAATCTACCAAATTAAGACCAATTTTAGAAGAAACCTTGCATACACATTAAGCCAAAACAAATATTGAAATACAAAATTTTAAATGCAGTTCAGTGATTAAATTGAAGCGCCTGTGTTGGAGAGGCGCCTGTGTGTAAGTGCTGTTAAAAAAATGCAATGGAAGCCACCCAAGCTAAGGAGAATCCTCAATGCAGTTCAGTGATGAAATTGGGGATTTTCTCATTCTCCTACAACTACAGATCTAGATGAAACCAATGGAGGCGCATGTGTGTATGTGCAGTTCTAATAGGCCGAATTGAGCAATGGAAGCCACCCAAAGCCAAGGAGAAGTAGCAGCTAGCTCAAAGGAAACAGATCTGGATGAAACCAATGGAGGTTAGGCCGATTTGGGTTTCAGATCTGGAATCACAGATCTGGACTTCAACCCGAACCAAAATAAAAAGCAATTAATCAAACAGATCAATCGAACAAGGAAGGAGAAGACTCACCTGATCAAGCGCAAGGGCAAGTGAAGAACAATGCAAGGAAGAAGATGAGGTTGAGGAAGAGATGCCAAATACCCCGACCCTCACTGCCTGGAACAAAGGATGCGAAATAACCCCACTATCCGGAGAAGATGATATGCCAAACACGTACGGAGTCACATGTTTTTTTCTAAAGTACTGTTGAATCAAGGGACGAACATATATATGTTCATCCCTTGAATGATGATGGTACGACTGGCACCTGACAATCCTGGTTGATTCACCATGTTTATCGATGGTCAATGGCTTGGTCAACCTCAACTTAGTATTCAGGCGACGAACTTAGTAATTGTTCGTCTCCTGAAAGGCTCCCTTGGATGGGTATACATCCGGTCCTATTGTATGTGATGACCCAGGCTTTTTTTCGTCCCTTGAAGTGCATTAAGGAGACGACAAAAAAGCCGTCTGTGTCTAGAACGTAAATCTGGCCTAGTGTCGGAGAGGTTGAGGAGAGAGATCCAGAGAGAAGGAAAGAGGCGGTGGTTTTAAGTTTAGAAAGAAAGCTCTATTATTTTTCACAAGCCGGGAATCACCTCCGCCTAAACAACAATAAAAAACAATTTTTTAAAGTGGAATATAGTATATTTCCATTTCTTTTAACCCTTTTTATTTCTGTTTTTTAACCCAAATAAAAAATATTCAATTTAGCCACGACATCACCATGCCGTAGCAAGTATCATCCAACTATAACAAAATTAGCTACGGGATTCCACTGCCGTGGCTATGCCTTAGTAAAAATAAACTCAAATGCCACGGCAAATCCATGATGTTGCTACCGTGTATGCTTATTTTATATTTTTGTTATCCACTCGCCACAGTAAACCATGTCGTTCCTACCATCCATGGCTAATTTGTTTTTTGTTACCTGAAGGTTCGATAATGTATAACAAAGTAAAATAAAGATACTCTAGAAGAGGGGTTGAATAGAGTATGGCAACTTTTCGCTGATAATCTCAAGACTTTTGAAATGGTTGCAAAACCCTTTGAGATTAGACTTAATACTTTCCTCTGGAAAACCCGAATCACAAAAGAGTTATACAATACGAAACAAGTGCGGAAATATGGTAAAGCAATACGTAAAGAACGCAAAGAATTGTTAACGAGGTTCGAATCACTACGTATGGCCAATCCACGTCGCCTTCTTGACGAACCTCAGCGACGGAGACATTGTAAATAAAAAAAAGAAAAGGCAGTTTCTTTTTTTTATTTCCAAACGGATGGAGTATTAAATTAGCCATGGATCCTAATAGCTCACCGAGAAGCCTCTCTCCTATTTAATTGCAATCTAGTCAACTCACGTTCCCTTGGAGTCCTAGACCAATCTAGAAGAGCCCCACCTCTCTCAGCTATCTAGTACAATCCTCTTACACTTCGTGAACCAATCGCCTAGTGTCCACTTCTTGAGTTATAAACTCTCGAGTATAACACTTTCTCAAAATATATCCTATAAGCTCACTGTGTAACTCTCAAATGCTTTGAAACCAAAGATACGACTCTTAACACCTAGTAGAGAGTAGACGAAGAAGAGAGATTGACTTGAGGGCTTGTGCGATGTATATCAATGAGGTTTTCGTTCAACACTTTTGTCTGTCTTCTCTTCTTCATTTCCTTTTTATGCTTGATCAAATCGGCACCTACTTCCAAATAAGGATCTTCTCTCAACGGCTAGAACAGATCACGGCTTTACAAACAATCTTCTATTCTGGGAAACTTCGAAGCCATGATCCACTAGATTCGATCTTCATGTCTTTTAGCTTAAGGAAGGAGATTTCTTTCGAAATACTTGCTGCATTGTTAGTACATAATATATATAATAATATCTGGAAATAATATATAATAACAATCGGAAATGATATATGAAAATAATACAGGTTTTGAATTTCATCAACATAGTTGTAGCTTCAAGACCTTTGACACGAGCTATGTGTCAAACCCTTTGAAACCGTTTCCGATTTTCATCAAGGGAGTGGAGTTATCAATCTCCCCCTTGATGAAAGACAAAACTTGTTGGATCTGCATGGGTTAGACAAATGTTGGATCATATAAGTTTTAAAACCAACGAAAGACATCCAACAAAATAAAACAAAATGAGGTCTTCCAAGACCCTGGTTTACAGCAGCTTTAAAGTCTAAACCATCAAACCATCTCCCCCTTTTTGTCTTTCAACAAAGGGAGGAGGATAAAAACAGTCAACAAAAGTTTTGAAAAACCAATAAAATCAGCAGTGTTTAGATCATGGGCTAGGGTAGGGGTTTAGGATTCATCGTCTTGAGCACCATCCGTGAACAACAACTTCAGCTCATTCAGCAACTTAGCCACCCCGCCCATCTCCATCAACAACTCTCGATGCAGCTCCTTGACGTCCATGCGAACTTCTTCCAAACCCAACTCCAGATTTTCCATGCGCTCATCGATGGCAGAGGCAGTGGGAAGAGTTTTTAAGGAGAGGCAAGACTCCAAGTCCCTTATGGAGACTGAGTAATGTCAATCTTCTCAAAGCTCTTGGAGTCGAATTTACTCATATGATGTTGTTGTTCTTCATTTTCAAAAACAATTTTAGAAGGTTTGAAGACATGGGTTAAAAGGTTTGTGCATGGGAGGGGAGTTCCTTTTCAGGCTTTGCGGGTGTGAGCAATGGATCCTAGAATTGTATTGGCTAGATCAAGATCATGGCCATTCAAAATTCGGTATAGGAGGACCGTTGTCAATCAGGAGGGAGCCAGAGTTGATTCATGGTAAAAGGCATCTCATAATGATGTTGAAGATGATTTTGGCTTTGAGTGTGAGGGACGAGTGGGTAAGCTGTTTGGTGGTGTTGTTTGATGCTTCGGGGAGCAGGTATTTGGATCGGGCAAGAGAAACACACTGATCTTTTATGGGGGTTTCAGGAGAGGGTGGACAAGGTTTAGGAAGGCAAAGGAGATCAGCGAAGTCAAGGGAGTTGAATGTGATTCTAACTCCTTTGGCGACTGACTCCAGAGACCAACCATCAGCAGTGTGTTTGGCTTTGAGGTTTATGTAAAATAAACGGGTAAGTTGGGAGTAGTACACAGATTCAAGGTTCAGAAGAGTCCAGGCAGAGGTTTGTTTGAGAAGAGAAATGCAGGGTAGGTTCAAAACTTCTAAAAAATCAAGATCAATAAAATCAGAACAACAAATCTTACGAGTTCTAAACTCGTCTACCCACTTTCCAGCCATCTCGGCATTCTCAAACCAGAAGGAGGGTAAGGATTGGTTTACCTGGATAAGTGCAGGGAGATCGGCGTTCTTCCTTTGAGCTTTTGTGGGAGCAGTCGTCTTGAGATGCGTGTCAAAGATTCTGAGAGTGGCTTTCCTCGAGCGCTTGGTAGGTGGAGACTTCTTGGCCTTAGTGGCTTTGCGCTTCTTCGGAGACCGGGGGGGGAGGAGTAGAAGAGGGAACAAGTTATGGCTCCTCTTCCTCTTCTTCCTCAGACCCCGAGTCCTCAGCAGACACTTTAGCTTCATCTCTCTCGGCCTCCTCATCATCATCAGTAGTCTCGTCGTCCTCCTCTTCTTCTTCCTCAGGTTCCTCTACAGCGGAAACGTCCTTCTCTGCATCTCTTTAGGCCTCTTCCTTGACCTCTTTCCTTGCTTTTTCAAACTCTTCCTCGGCCTTTTTCCTTGCTTTCTCAACCTCTTCCTCGGCCTTGTTCTTTCTTTGGGCCTCTTCCTCGACCTCATTTGCAGCATCTCGCTCTAGAATCTCATCAAGATCATCCTCTTCCTCCTCTTCCTCGGCAATGATCTTTCTCTTCCCTTTTAGCTTTGCACTGATAGGCTTCTTCATCGGGCAATTCAAAGACCGCTTGATTTCGGCAGTGGTGCTCTAAGGGACGGTGCTCGGGACAGTGCTTGGGACAATTGTTTGAGGAGCACGTTCGGGTTGATGGGAAATCACAAGAGGAGTCTGGCGCCCTTTGGGGGTAGTGCCAAGGCATTTGGGTGTGGAGATCTTCTTGGATTTGGGTGCCATGGATGGGATTCAGTGAAGCTTCCAGAAAAAGGTTGAAGGGGAAGGTTAAAAGACGGAGGTTTTAGGTAGTTCTTGGGAGGTGATGAATAGTTAGGGTAAGATTGTGTGGTTTAAAAAGGGGCAAGAGGGTAAGTCGATGGGGCGGGTTTATGGTTCCAATGGAAATAATCATAACACTACTGCCAAAATTAAAAGATCTGATATGCCAAAAATTCAAAATTCAAACCATTCTTTCAAATCTTAAAGGCAAGAGAGAATATATCCGGAAAAAAATAATTTCCATAAATAAAATATACTTGGATATAAGATTTTCGAAAAATAAAATCGGTAACAAATAAAGAAGGTTAAAATCCATTAAAACTATATTTGATCAAATATCTAATAAGATATCAACCAAACATATGATCGGTTATATGTGCTCTACCATTCAGTTCACAAACTTTGACATGAATCTCAAAGGTCTTGACACTGAGTAGAAATTTTCTTTCGTAAGGAGAAAGCTCTCCCTACGAAAGTGCATCCCTGTTAAGCATTCCGATCTCACGTCTAATGAAGGTGAACCTGTCCTCTGCCAAAGGCTTAGTAAAAATGTCAGCCCATTGATAATCAATTGAAATAAAGGATATGGACACATCACCTTTTTCGACATGGTCTCTAATGAAATGATGCTTTACATCAATATGTTTGGTCTTTGAATGCTGAACGGGATTCTTTGTAATGGAGATGGCACTTGTATTGTCACATTTAATGGGAATATCTTTGAGGTTGATGCCAAGATCTCTCACTTGTTGAGCTATCCAAAGGATTTGGGAGCAACATGCTCCAGTTGCTATGTATTTGACTTCGGCAGTGGAAAGATCAACTGAGTTTTGTTTCTTTGAGTGCTCTTGCTCCTAAGAATTGGCAACATCCTGACGTGCTCTTCCTATCCACCTTATAGCCTGCAAAGTCTGCATCAGAATACCCAATTAGTGTAAAATCTCTTTGTTTTGGATACCACAAGCCAAGCTCCTTAGTGCCATTGAGATATCGAAAGATCCTCTTCACAGCCACGAGGTGAGATTCTTTAGGGTCAGCTTGAAACCTAGCACACATGCAAACACTAAACATGATATCAGGTCTACTAGCAGTAAGATATAATAAAGATCCAATCATCCCTCAATACTCCTTTTAATTAACACTCTTCCCGGTCTTGTTTTGATCTAGAGATAGGGTTGAGCACATGGGTGTCTTGGCTGGATTGATCCATCTTAAACTTCTTCAAGCGATCCTTAGTGTACTTGCTTTGGTTGACAAAGATCCCTTTCTCAGATTGATGAACTTGCAGCCCCAAAAAGAAGTGGAGTTCACTGATAGAGTCTATTTTAGTCATGTTTTAAGTATAGATTTGCATATTAGTTTAGAGTATTTTTACATATTTTATAGCTTAATTTATATTATTTGGTTTTCGGAGTCTACACTAGCGTTTTTATATATTTCAGGCATTTTTGGGCTGGATCGTATGAATTCGGAGATCGATCGTAATTTATGGGATTATTTCACAAATTGGAACCAAGGTGGCTGGCTCGGATCGATATTTGGACTTACATTTTCATACGTACAAAAGTCGGAAGGAGGCATGACTCCAGTACGTGTGCTCGCGCAAGTGCTACTTTATTTTATTTGATATAGTTAGCTTAGATAGATTAGTACATTAGATAGAATATTAGAGATATTAATATTATATAGATTAGGATATGAATGCTCTAGATTATAAAGTCTTTTATACGGCAAAAAACGGGCCATATATAGAGGACCGAAGCCGACCGAGACCGTGATTAAGTTTTACTCCAAACCCTAATTATGTTTTGTCTTATTTTTATGGCGATCTAAACTCTCCCGTTTCATCTACGATTTGAAGCTTTGTTTGGATTGATTGTGAGTTTCTAATTCTTGTTCTAAATTTCCTATATTGAATGTTTCGACTTCTTTGTGCTTGAATGATTGACTGTTTTATTTTATCTTGACTGATCGAGTTGGTAGAATTAATTCAATTGCTAGGGTTTTGTAGATTCCTGATTGCGAACCTTAACCCAAGTGGCAAACTTATACCTTTAGGGCTAATTGAACTAATTGGATGGGTAGGAAGTTGGATGTTTTGTTAAATCTCTTTTTAGGGATTGCAAATACCTTGGTTAATCTCTGGTCTTAAAGCTATCAATTGGGTTAAATCCTTCTTTAGGGACTGTTCGATTGATAAGGGTTTCTTGGACTGATTGGACTAGTAACTATATTAGGCCGGGACAAGGGCATTCGTAGGAATCATAAAAGGACAAGAGGAAGTTACAATATCAATTCAACCAAATAAAGTGGATAGTTGTAGGTAGAACGATTTTCTCTAAATTGCTTTGCATTAATTTGTTTATAGTTTATTTTATTTTCTTTCTTATTTTCACGACCCAAAAACCTCCCGTTTCATATTAATTGGTAAATAAACTTAACTTAGGAATACCTTGGTTCTCTGTGGGATCGACTCGTGCTTACCATACTACATTAGTTAGGTAGGTTCGAAAATAAGAAAGATGAGATTAATGTTTATTTCTTTGGCGTCGTTGCCGGGGAATCAAATTGGCGCCGTTGCCGGGGAATCAAAGTTTATTTCTTTGTTTTGTGTGTTTGCCGATTATTGTATATAACTTAACTTTGTTTTGAACCTATCTTACGGTTCACAACACTCTTACTACTAACATTTTAAGATGAGATTAATGCAGTGTCAAGGGGAAAATTTTCACCATTATTTCACAAGAGTGCATAACATCAGTAAGGTCAACTATTTTTTATTTGTGGATTTATTGGACACCCGTTATGCAAGGGGTTACCAAGATAGTTTGCAAGATATGGTTATTTGTGTACTTGAGGGCATCACTCCTGAGACCAAAGAACTTGTTGAGTCTATGAGTAACGGAGGCTTTGCGATTTTTAATTTATCAGAGATGTGGGATTTTTTCTGCTACATGGGGCACAGGGTGGAGCAGGAAGAAGCTTTCACACACCAGGTTATGTTGGAGCAGGTCCTTAAAAGGATGGAGCGAATTGAGGAACAATTGAACCAACTTAATCAACCGATGAGTGAGTTGGTAGTAGAGCAACGCTTTATTCCTCAAGTTGATGAAAGCCAAGACACAAACAATGATGGTTTGATCGATGAGAGCCCGATGCTCCCTTACATGGAGTCTCATGAGTGCACGCATGAGGATCCATGTGTTTTGGCTCCTATTTCATATGAAGAAATCATCCCTGACTTGCCTATCAAGGAACCATGTCCAGAGCCGATTTCTGTGGCTCCCGAGCAGGGTATTGATATTTCGTACTCTTTTGTGAATTTTGGTGAATATACAAACCCTTGGGAGCATTACGTTAAGAAACCACCAGCGGAACTGTGTTGGTGGTATCACATTCCTTCGGTAGAGAGTCGTGATAAATTGAAAAGGCTTTTAACTTCTATATTATATAATTTCAGTTTATTATTCGATTATATATGCTTGCTTGATATGTGTGCACAAGACTTTGACAAATTCTTGAGGGCATTAACAATGTCTGACCTTAGAAAGGTTGGTACAAACCAAGGTATGTTTTTCTTTATTCCTTTTATTTTAAGTTAGGATTAATTTTTATATACATATTTTTTTATTTCGTTAAAAAAAAAACCCTGTCTCCCTCGTTTTCTTTCCTTTCTCTCTATCGATCTCACACCCACTTGAGCGCCGCCCTCCGCCCTTCTTCATCGTCTTTCCTCATCACCACACCACCCGCTCGCTACCAGACCATCTTCCTTCAAAATTTCCAATCACCGTCCATGTTCGCGCCTCCGCTCACGTCCATCACCCCCGGGTTGTCCAGGGCCGCCTCAATCACCGGGTTTCTGCGCGAAGTTCTTACTGGGACTGCTTCCGATCATTCACGTCGTCCACTGCTGCTCCTCGCCGTCCCCCCGTTCGCCACCCCCCACCACCGCCGTCCTCCTCTGATCACCAGGATCTACCCGCGTCGGGACTTCCCCTCCTTCCTTCCCCTCCTTCCCTTGCCCTTTGCCCCGCCGATCTCGCCGCCGCCCTTCTCCTCCGATGTCGGTGTTCCCGCGTCGCAGTCGACACCCTAGCCTCTCGCTGCCGAACCCACCACCAATCCGGCCATCTGAAATCGCCGGACTGCCACCTCTGGTTTTGACTAGGCCCATAGCCGTATCCTTTGATGGTCATCCACCCGTCAACCGCCTCTGCATCCTCCGATGGTCGCCGATTGCTCCAACAGCCCGGTCTACACAGAGCTGTAGCCACCGGCCGCCACCTACACACAGCACCTAAGGCGGGAGGGGAACAGATGGTGAAGCATCGGCGGAGCCCTAATTCCTGTACTCCGCCCCTCGATTTCAATCTCCGCCCGACGCATCCTCAATCCTTGCCGTTGTCGATTTCGATTTCAATCCCTGAATCTGTGCCCTCGATTTCAATCCCCGCCCGGTATGTGCAGGTTCGACATCGATTTCCCTTGTCACTTGTAATCAAATTGTAATCTATATTTGGTGAATTTTGAGTCTGAGCAGTGGCAAGGTTGATTTGTGTTGTGGATTGTTAGTGGTTAAGGGTTCTTTGATATGGGTTAGGGGATTGGTGATGCTTTGATATGATATGCAGAATATGTTTGAGTGTTTGTTCAATTTGATCGGACCTCTCCTAATTACTTGATGGTTGAATAAGCCTGTATATATAAGTTTGAATCCTGGTATATGTGGTATCGAATGCTTATTATTCCTTTTAATTCTTATGTGTTTCATGCTCCCTGAAGTCACTTGTTTTCATTGATGTTTATTGTGTATGACTGAGCATGATTGCAAGAGTTCGAATTGGTTTTACTCGTGATTATGAGGCTAAATGTTTGCTATTGAGTTAAGTTTTCTTGATTGATGGAGTTGGTTTGGATGAGAATCGCTACTCGGATATGATATGTAGCCGCTCCTTATTTTTGGCTAACTAACTCTGTATATACATTCAGGTTGTACCCCTTGTGATTTTGTTTGCTTGTCTCTTCCTCCATGTGTCCATTGATTTTTCATGATTTTACTTGAAAAATAGGGACGAGCATGATCTATAGGGCTGATTTTTCATCGATTGCTTAGTTGTTGCTTGAGTTGGCTCATGTCATACTTGGTTTTAAGGAATTCTTGGATATGGCTTCTTGCTCTTATTTCTAATTGCTTTTATTTCGACAAGCCTAATTACTATGAGATGGTGCCCAAGTTTCAATCTTTGCTTGCTAGTTCTTTGATGTCACTAAAGTAGCCATGTCTTTATGCATATTTTAGTTCCATATTCTTTACATTTTGCATATTTCGGGTTGGGAATATGTCAGATTTATGTAGTATATGCTTATTTGTCGGAAATGGAGATCTACATAAGTTTCTGTTTAATTTTGCAGAATATGGAGTCATTTCGGGAGAAAACCAAGAAGCAAGGACGGAGACCCAAGTCTACTCTATATCGACTAACTCTAGTCGATCTCGACGAGTCATGTCTAAGCACCTGCACTGATCAAAGAGCCTATGTCGAGAAGCTGAAGATGAAGAACCCGACTCCCGAACCTTCCTCGAGATCGAGTTCCCTACTCGATGTCGACAAAACCCCGGAGCCAAGGAGGGATTATCCGGAGCCAAGGAGGGATTATCCGAAGTCGAGGAGAAATTACCCGGAGTCGAGGAGAGCATGTCCGAGGAGACCGAGGAGCATTACCCGACCTGGTGCCCGGACACCCAACTCGATGTCGAGGACCTTCCTCGATGTCGACAAAACTGAAGACCTGACCGAGCACATCGAGAAGACTTGCCCGACCAGCCCAAGCCACACTAGTCGACGAGCCATCTTTACTCGATGTCGACAAGGGTTCTCGAGATCGACGAGATTGGTGAGCCAGAGTCCGAGTCTGTCGAGCACCAGCTAGCCGAGACGCCGAGCCAGCCAGTCGACCAACAATTCTACTCGAGATTGAGGAAGCTTCCAGAAGCCGCGTAACGCGTTTTACTCTATCCTTCTCGGATTGGGATTACTTGGAGACAAAGGAAGCCGAGTCTATCCGGGATCCATCAAGTTCTATCTAAGGAAGACAAGATCTATCAATATAAAGAGACTTACCTATTTAGATATAATTCCCTATTGTAGATTTAATTTCTTTATAGCTTTTATTTATCTTTAAAATTTTAGATATAGTTTTAGATATAGATATAGATATTCTATCCTTGAATACCAAGGTTTAGAAGCCTATAAATAAAGCCCTAGGGGGCTGATTTCTATTCATTCAATTTCAGTAGGAGTAGTAGTAGAGAGAGAGAGTGAGTGACCAAGAGGAGTTTGTGAAGCGAGAGCGGAATTGACTTCCTTTGGTTGTAAGCTCTATTTTATTTTATTAATGCAAGTTTATTTCCTTTTATTATTGATGTATTTAATTATGATGAAGCGCGAGTAGTCCACCCACTTCTAGGGTTGGGGTGAGCCCGACGATAGCCATGCATAATTGAGGTAAAGATCCGACTTTTATCAAGTTTTGAGCATCTACTACTTGTTTATGTGTTTATTACCCATCTAATGGAGGTCCATTCTAACAACTTGGATTATAAACATAAAATCAGTAGAGACAATTAGGGTTTCTCGAAAGAGTTGTCTAATTGTTGGAAAAGGCGAAAGCTTAGTCCTTTGATGCGATTTACATGATTATCTGTTTTATCTCTGCCTTATGCATGCTTGGTTATTGTTGTTGCAAACCCCAATCTTGGAAGTCCTTTTTATACAGTTTAGTTCGAATCCCCAAAGCCTTTTGCATTTATTTTCTTTCGTTTTAGTTTCTGTCTTCCTCGAGATCGAATAGCACAACTCGATCTCGAGTTACTGATCTTCGACCTAGGTCACTGTTGCTTCTGTGTGCAGGTACTCGACAAGTCAGTCATCGACATCGACGAAGCCCTTACTCGATCTCGAGTAGGCCCTTGTGGAGATCGACCAGAATTGCCGAGCTGCTGCTGCGCTGTTCGACTGTCCGATCTTGTGTCGAGTTGCTGTACTTGAGATCTAGGACACCTGTTGTCGACTTCTGTGAAATTTCTCCGCTACCTAGGATCCGCTGACACGCTTCCTCGTGGATCGATCCTGACTTCCCACTGCTGCATCGGGAGGAAGTCTTGTAATTATTTGCTTGGGCAGAATTTGGTTTGATTTATTTTGTTATATTTCATACTCGATTTCCTCCTATCAACATTCTTCCTCCCTGAAATCACTTGAATTTCATGTTTTCAATTTGTCATAAGTGATTGAGCAGGTACTAAGCTGATTTTTTTTATATACTGGGAAGTGTTCTTTCTTTTACTTGGATGATATTATTATGCTTAGACAGTTAGACTACTTTGTCTTGTGTGTTCCTTGCTTTGTGTCTTGGCCAGAACCTTTTGCAAAGGATACGATGCCTATATTTTTCCTACTCCAGGACGGATCACAAATGCCAATTGCATCCAAGAGTTGTTGCTGAACACCCAGGGTTGTAAATTCTGATCTTTTATCATGTTTTAATGGTGTCAGTACTTAGGAATAGTCGTCTATCTTGTTGAATTTTATGCTTTGATATTCCTTTGTTACTTAACTGAATTGGTGGCTGATTTCTATGCAAGTTTGGCTTGTTTTTGTTGCAGTTTGTGGTGGTGGACAGATCCTATAACTATGAGAAATTGCTGAATTTTATGATTTTAATTCAAAGGCAACACCACTGCCTACTGTTGAGTTGAAGATTAGTTTTGAAATGCCTGATTACATTGTGAGTTTCCTCTACCTCTTTTATTTCGTTTTCTTTACTTTGAGGACAAAGTAAGATTTTAAGCATGGGTGGGGAATTCAAGTGTAGCTCCATCTTTATATATATATATATATATATATATATATATATATATATATATATATATATATATATGTTAGTTTTTTCAATTTCTGTTATGCATTTCATTGCATTTGGCTGTTATTAAAAATACCCATCTTGATTTAGTTTGTCCTCTAATTCATTTTTTTGATCTTAATTGCATAAATCCCATGATTTGATTGAATTGCTTGAAAATGATTTTTGGAGCATGATTTGATAATATAATTGAGCAAGTATGATTCATAGTTGAGCTTTAATTGAAATCTAAAAAAAATATAACCCTTGTGAGTTTGTTTTGGCCTTATAGGGACCTTACATATTATTCCCTTTTGCATTTATTGTATGCTTATACTCTCCATATGCTTCTTATTTCAATACCGTATTGCACATGGTTGTTGCTTGTGAATTTCAAATGATTGAGGCATGTTTTCTTTAACTATATTATACCTTATCTACCATTTGCATTATCCTTTGCTTGAAGCCCATATGAGCCTTAAAGCCTATTCTTTTTGATAGCTCCACAAAAATATATCATAGCCAATGATTAGCCTGACCCTATCCGGGAATTAGGAGAAGAATTGGTGAAAAATCTTTATGTTGGAATTGCTTTGAGTGGAGATGATGTATGTATGGTTGTGCATTGCGAGAGGCATAGCCAAAATAAGGTAACCCTTCTTGCATAATAAAGATGACTTATTACTAGGGGCCTAAGGAGGATAAAATTCACTTAGGAGTAAAAGTCTAATAAGTTTGGACCTAAGGAGGATAAAATTCACTTGGGGCAAAAGTAAGCATAAAAGAAAAGAAAATAAGTCATCATCAAAATGAAAAAATTGCTTGAGTTGTATGGTTATTGAAATCGAAAAGTGCTTATTGATGGGTATTGGAGTTTATGTTATTGGAATGGTTTGCGAAGTATGGAAGTTTTGGTGTTATTCTGGTATGTTGTTGTTCCCTTTTCCCGGATTTTTAGCACCATAAGCCTAAATATTTCTCATGCCTTATGTTCCTACCAAAGCCCCATTACAACCCTATAAAAGTCCTCACGGTGTATAGAGCATTTTGGATTGAGTTGAGAGTTGGATTTAAAGCCTAAACACATGAGAGCATGAGTGAAACACATTATCCCGGTGAGGTTGGATTAAATTTGTCTTTACTATTAGATCGCTCATATATTTGCTAGGATGTTTGCTCTCTTATTCATGGCTCCTATTGCTTGATGTTGCTTTTCTAAAACTACAGCATGAAGATCTTA
Organism: Persicaria maculosa; assembly: GCA_963922045.1. NCBI lineage: Eukaryota > Viridiplantae > Streptophyta > Magnoliopsida > Caryophyllales > Polygonaceae > Persicaria > Persicaria maculosa. The sequence goes on along the minus strand of OY998251.1, from coordinate 31,168,646 downwards.
TTTGTGGGATTATTAATTCTATATTTGTTTTTCATTGCTCTCAGACAAGCAAAAGTCTAAGCATGGGGTAGTTTGATAGAGTCTATTTTATTCATGTTTTAAGTATAGATTTGCATATTAGTTTAAAGTATTTTTACATATTTTATAGCTTAATTTATATTATTTGGTTTTCGGAGTCTACACTAGCGTTTTTATATTTTTCAGGCATTTTTGGGCTGGATCGTATGAATTCGGAGATCGATCGTAATTTATGGGATTATTTCACAAATTGGAACCAAGGTGGCTGGCTCGGATCGATATTTGGACTTACATTTTCATACGTACAAAAGTCGGAAGGAGGCATGGCTCCAGTACGTGTGCTCGCGCAAGTGCTACTTTATTTTATTTGATATAGTTAGCTTAGATAGATTAGTACATTAGATAGAATATTAGGGATATTAATATTATATAGATTAGGATATGAATGCTCTAGATTATAAAGTCTTTTATACGGACAAGAACGGGCCATATATAGAGAACCGAAGCCGGCCGAGACCGTGACTAAGTTTTACTCCAAACCCTAATTATGTTTTGTCTTATTTTTATAGAGATCTAAACTCTCCCGTTTCATCTACGATTTGAAGCTTTGTTTGGATTGATTGTGAGTTTCTAATTCTTGTTCCTTATTTCCTATATTGAATGTTTCGACTTCTTTGTGCTTGAATGATTGATTGTTTTATTTTATCTTGACTGATCGACTTGGTAGAATTAATTCAATTGCTATGGTTTTGTAGATTCCTGATTATGAACCTTAACCCAAGTGGCAAACTTATCCCTTTAGGGCTGATTGAACTAATTGGATGGGAAGGAAGTTGGATGTGTTGTTAAATCCCTTTTTAGGGACTACAAATACCTTGGTTAATCTCTGGTCTTAAAGCTATCAATTGGGTTAAATCCTTCTTTAGGGATTGTTTGATTGATAAGGGTTTCTAGGACTGATTGGACTAGTAATTATATAAGGTCGGGACAAGGGCATTCGTAGGAATCATAAAAGGACAAGAGGAAGTTACAATAACAATTCCACCAAATAAAGTGGATAGTTTTAGGTAGAACGATTTTCTCTAAATTGTTTGTCACTAATTTGTTTATAGTTTATTTTATTTTCTTTCTTATTTTCACCACCCAAAAACCCCTCATTTCATATTAATTGGTAAATAAACTTAACTTAGGAATAACTTGGTTCTCTGTAGGATCGACTCGTGCTTACCACACTACATTAGTTAGGTAGATTTGAAATTATTTTGATACGGTTTACGCGACTAAAAATTGCTCATCATTCACCCATCAAGCTCATCTCAAATTCACTGCACATAATGTCAGAAAATTCCTTGCACAAAGATGTGTTAGTAGCCTCAAACAATATATCATCAACATATATTTGGATAACAAAAATGTCCTTTCCTTTGGTCTTGATGAAAATAGTCTTGTCGATTAACCCCCTTTTAAAATTATTTTCTAAAAGATATTTTAACAAGCGCTCATACCAAGCTCTTGGGGCTTGTTTCAAACCATATAGCGCTTTGTCTAGTTTATAAACATGATTAGGAAATTTTGAACTTTCAAAACCTGGGGGTTGAGCCACATAAAATTCTTCCTCTAAGAAGCAATTAAGAAAAGCACACTTGACATCCATTTGATATAATTTTATGCCCATAAAAGATGCAAATACTAATAAAATACGAATGGCTTCAAGCCTGGCTATGGGAGCAAAAGCCTCCTCGTAGTCGATACCTTCCTCTTGATTGTAGCCTTGAGCAAAAAGCCTTGCTTTGTTCCTCACGATCTTACCATTCTCATCTAGCTTGTTCCGAAATACCCAACGTGTGCCAATGACTGATTGATGCTTTGGCCTAGGCTTCAAGGTCCAGACTTTGTTCCTTTCAAATTCGTTAAGCTCACTTTGCATAGCAATGATCCAGTCTGGCTCTTGAAGGGCCTCATCTACCTTCTTTGGTTCTACAAGAGAAACAAAAGCGTGAAAAGCATAGAGATCTTTAAGTTTAGAATGAGTTTGAACACTAGATGTAGGGTCAGAGATGATATCCTTTAATGAGTGTGATGAGGAGTATTTGAACTTTCTCTTGCTAGTCTCATCTCCCTGGTTCGTCATATCAATAGGATTGATTTGTGGTACATCTGACTCCATGGATATGTTAGGCTCAATTACAGCAGTTTCTGAAGTCTCAACACTTTCATTTAAAGAACCGTCATTGCATTCATCAAATATAACATGTATACTTTCCTCAACCATCTTGGTCCTTTTGTTGAAGATTCTATATGCTTTGTTGAAGATTCTATATGCTTTCCCAAGGTTATCTTTACCATTGTTATGAACAAAACAAGTACAGCCAAAGGGTTTAAAATACGATATAAGCGGTTTGCGGCCTTTGAAAAGTTCATAAGGAGTTTTCTTTAAGATAGAACGAATAAGACAACGATTCAAAATATAATTAGTTGTGTTAACAGCTTCAGCCCAATAGGTTTTAGGTAATGGATTTTCTAAAAGCATATTCCTGACCATGTCCTCTAGGGTTCGGTTCTTTCGTTCCACAACCCCATTTTATTGAGGTGTCCTAGGAGCAGAAAAATTATGGGAGATGTCATATTTAGCATAAAACAAATCAAACTGAAGTTGATCAAACTCCCTACCATGATCACTTCGAATTGACACTATGGGCTCATTTCTTACCATTGGGAGATTTGACTTGCATAGGACCACATAAATCCATATGTAAAAGTTCAAGGGGTCTAGAAGTACTTACAACCTTCTTGGGTTTGAAAGAGCTACGTGTTTGTTTACCTCGTGTGCATGCTTTGCACATATCAATACCTTTGAAGTTCATCTCAGGTAGTCCTCTTACAAGCCCTTTGGACACAAGCTTTTGTAGTGTATGTGGGCTTACATGACCGAGTATCATGTGCCAAAGCTTTGGATTGTCCGTCAAAGCCTTTAGAAAAGTTAAGCTTCATTGTGCCACTTGCTCAGCATTCACAGCATATATGTTGTTATAGCTATAGGCAGTTAGAACTATTTCACCCGTATCTTCTCTGCGCACTAGACATCTTTTCTTGTTAAATCCAACATCATTACCACTATCACATAGTTGAGAAACACTAAGTAAATTATACTTCAAACCATTAACAAGATAAACATTTTTAATATTATGGTTATGATCACTCCTAACACTACCGATACCAATAGTGTCACACTTTCCTTTGTCACCAAGAGTGATTGTTCCAGTGGATTGCTTCTTTAGATCATGGAAAAGAGACCTCTTCCCACTCATATGTCTCGAGCATCCGCTATCAATAATCCATTTTTGCTTCTTCACCTTGGTGATCTCCTACAAGACAAAAATCAACCTTTGTGGCTAGACCAATAAGCAAATTTAGATCCATTATTGGGATAAACCATATTTGGTAAAATAGTGCCTTTAGGGACCCAAACTTGCGTTATCCGTTCTTTTCTCAAGTGAACAGGAAAGGTATTGCGAATGATATGTGGATCCTTTCTTCTATTGGGGCAGGTCTATCTTACATGTCCCTTTCTTGCACAGTGGTGACATATATGAGAGGTACTGCTTCCTTTTGCCTTCACAAAAGTGGTAATGTGTTGCTTCTTTAAAAACCTCAGATTTTAGCCAATACCTCTTTTGTTTAGAGAACTTTGTTGCTCACCCAACATCCTATCAAGAGTGCCTTTGGACTTGGTAACACTTATGAGGGCTGTCTGTTGGTCTTGAATCTTCTTATTCAAGGAGATCTTCTCGTTCTCTAAGTCATGATGTTCATTTCTTAGAGACGAGAGATCTTGCTTGAGTTCAGATTTCTCTGAGTCAAGAGTCTTGACTTTAATGTCAAGACTTGAATAAGAAGTTTCATGACTTTTGACCCTCATAGACAGTTCCTCAATAGTTCTTTCTTGGTCCACGGTTTTCTTGATAAGAGTGTTGGTTTGGGCAATAAGTTTCTCTTCATTGGCAATCATATTAGAAAGGAATTCCGATAGTACCTCTTTTGGACTTGCCATAAGCTCTCTTATAGGTACCTCAAGTTGCTCATCGTGGGATTCATCTCCTGAGGCCATGAGACAAAGTTTGGCCTTTTCATCGTCGGAGTCCGAGTCACCTGAGTCAGAATCACTCCAAGCTGCCACCATGGCTTTCTTCTTCCATCTATCACCTTTCTTGAACTGACACTTTTTCTTTTGAGGGCAGTCTTTCCCTAGATGGTCTGTTTCACCACATTCAAAACAGGACAAAGGTTTAGTCTTCTTGTCATATTTGTTGTATTGAGACTTACCTTGAAATTTAGAAGACTCTTATCCATCTTTGTTGTTGAATTGCTTCTTCATTTTGAGGATTCGAGAAAGACCCCTTGTAAGGAGAGCAAAGGGATCGTCCTCATCATCATCCTCATCTTCAGAATCAGACACATCTTTGGGCTCATCCTTCTTAGACTTGAGTGTCAAGTTCTTAGTGCTTGTTGGAAGTTCTCCATCGTCTTCATTGAGAATCATCTCATGTGTGATCAGCTTCCGAAGCAAGTCATCAAGGGGTAGAGTGGTGAGATTCTGAGCTTCTTTTATGGCTGTCAATTTTGGGCCCCATTTGTCTTTTGAAATGCTTGCAAAACCCTTTGAGATTAGACTTAATACTTTCCTCTAGAAAACCTGAATCACAAAATAGTTATAAAATACGAAACAAGTGCAGAAATATGGTAAAGCAATAAGTAAAGAACGCAAAGAATTGTTAACGAGGTTCGGCTCCTTAAAGGCTTAGTCCCCGCCTAGGGTTCTTCCACAACCCTAGGATTCATACGGCTTTATTGATTCACAAGACTTAGGATCCTAATAGCTCACCGAGAAGCCTCTCTCCTATACAATTGCAATCTAGTCAACTCACGTTCCCTTGGAGTCTTAGACAAATCTAGAAGAGCCCCACCTCTCTCAGCTATCAAGTACAATCCTCTTACACTTCGTGCATCAATCGCCTAGTGTCCACTTCCTGAGTTATAAACTCTCGAGTATAACACTCTCTCAAAATATATCCTATAAGCTCACTGTGTAACTCTCAAATGCTTTGAAACAAAAGATACGACTCTTAACACCTAGCAGAGAGTACACGAAGAAGACAGATTGACTTGAGGGCTTGTGCGATGTAGATCAATGAGGTTTTCGTTCAACACTTGTGTCTGTATTCTCTTCTTCATTTCCCTTTTATGCTTGATCAAATCGGCGCCTACTTCCAAAGAAGGATCTTCTCTAAATGGCTAGAACAGATCACGGCTTTAGCAACAATCTTCTATTCTGGGAAACTTCGAAGCCATGATCCACTAGATTCGATCTTCATGTCTTTTAGCTTAAGGAAGGAGATTTCTTTCGAAATACTTGCTGCATTGTTAGCACATAATATATATAATAATATCTGGAAATAATATATAATAACAACCGGAAATAATAAACGCAAATAATACAGGTTTTGAATTTCATCAACATAGTTGTAGCTTCATCACCTTTGACACGAGCTATGTGTTAAAGCCTTTGAAACCGTTTTCGATTTTCATCAAGGGAGTGGAGTTATCATTACCCATTGACCACGACAAATCCTTTGTCGTTGCTACCATGCGTGGCCAATATGTTTTTTTTGTAGTGTTTATGGACTTTCATAGACTGATCAGATAAATCTTCGTACATGTAGTCATATGACATATTAGGTGTTGCATAACCATTAAAGCATGTCATGTAGTATCATGTTAGGACTTGCATACTTGTGTGAGCATTTGGTTACTCTATGTGTTTGGAAAAGAGAACGATCGTTATCTGTGTGTCCTAGAGTTTTTGCTGGGGTCATAGGACGACCTAGTCCCATCGGGCTTGTCCTCAATCGAGTCTGTATCGAGTTAAGCTTGCAGGCTTGACTCACCATATGAGCATGATGAGATGATGATTGATTGATGCACATACACATGATGAGATTGTTTTGCTATAGCATTGTGCTGGCTGTTGTGAGCCTAATTTGCCATGTTTTACACTTACTTTTATATCGATTTCTGCATACATTGCATGCATTTGGGTTAGAATAATACAGAATCTGTGTATTTTACACTTATTTGCAATATATGGAGGTCTACACAAGTTTTGGTTATATTTCGCAGAAATCGGACGCACTTTGGAGCTTAAAGGAAACTCATGGAGAAGCTAAGAATGGTGCAGCTGGAGAAAAGGCCATTTTTCGGTATTCATCATTCGGAATCAAGCTTTGATGTCTTCATGAAAGTTGTAGCCCTCGAAAAGAGCTTTCCAACGCATGGTCATATGCGTCAATCCGACAAACGAGGACTCGGGTAAGTGCGTTTCAAGAACAGAGCAGAAAGCTGAGAGAACTCTACTCGAGATCGACTAGCCTCTACTCGATCTCGACAAAGGCTGTCCGAGCACACCTGGTCGAGCAGAGCTGATCGAGGACACTGAGTCAGAGACAACCCGATCCCGGAACCCTACTCGATCTCGAGGAGGCCTTGTCGAGATCGACCACACTTCGACGCCATGTCCGGAGTCGACGAGCTGTGCCAAGTCGAGAAGCCGAAAACGGAGAAGCCGAGCACCACCTCTACTCGATCTCGAGGAGGCTTAGTCGAGATCAATGAGCCAGGATCCAAGATCCGAGCCATGTCGAGCAGAGCCGCCCAGCCAGCCAGCCCTACTCGAGATCGACGAGCCGCGTCCTGAAAACCGCGTACGCGCCTTGAGCTGTCCTTGTCGAGTTGGGAGTCCTTGGGGCCGAAGGAGATCGAGATGGCCGAGATCTATCCTACATCTATCAAGTTCTATCCATGAAAGTCAAGATCTATCAACATGAAGAAGACTTACCTATTTAGATTTATTTTTTCCCTTTTTCCTAAAATTGCTTTTATTTATCTTTTTGGCCTTTAGATATAGATTTAGATAAAGATAGATATTTCTATCCTTGAATAGCAAGGAATAGAAGGCTATAAATAAAGCTCTAGGGGCTGGTTTTTCATTCATTCAATTTCAGTCAGAGACAAGTAGTTCCACAGAGAAGTTTTAGGAGTTCAAAGGTTTTAGGGTTTTGGCATTCTGCGAAAGTTTGATTGTCGGGATTGTAAAGGCTTTGAATATAGTTTAATGCAAGTTTCTTTTTATACATCAATGTCTGCGATTGCGATGAGGCGTGAGTAGTCCACCCACTTGTAGGGCTGGGGTGAGCCCAACGGTGGCCATGTGAGGTGATGCGGTAAAGGTCAGATCTTTTTGATGCAATTCGTCTTCTATCCCTATGAGCATGATTCTTTTGCGAGAGTTGAAGGTGATCCTTGTTTGTATTATTGAAGCGAAAGTGATCTTAATGCAACTTGGATTAATTATGTGAAAAGGGTTGGTAACAATTAGGGTTTTTGCGAAAGTCTCTATATGCCTATTTGTTAGTAACGAAAGTTATTTTGATGGAAAGCATGATCTTTTATGCCTTTATGTGTTACTTTGCATGGTTATCGTTGTGGTGTTGATACCCTGGCTTTGGAAGTTCTTTATTATATTGAGTTTATTTTTGTCGAATTTCTGAGTTCTGTGTTCGAATTTGCAATTTACACTTTCTGCATTCTTAGTCGATACAGAGGAGGTTTTAGTCGATACAGAGTAGAGCCTAGTCGAGACAGAGGAGAGTCTTGTCGATCTCGAGTAGACCCTTGTCGAGATCGAGTTGTCTCTTGTCTATATCGAGTTGAATTTCTGTTTTCGATTCCGAAGTTTCTATTTTTACTATTTCTTGTCGATCTCGAGTAGCCTCTTGTCAAGATCGAGTACTGTGTTGTCTGAGTCGAGTTTCTGTCGTCGATTTTCAGTTTCTGTCTTTTAATGTTGGTAGTCGATCTCGAGTAACAGCTTGTCGAGATCGAGTAGCTTCTGTCTTTGCTTTTATTTCTTGCTTTTGTTTGTCTTTCTTTCTTTGTTTCTGTCTTCTGTTTGCTTTTCTGTGAGATTTACAGCTGCCTAGGATCCGCTGACACGCTTCCTCGTGGATTCGATCCTGACTTCCCATTACTGCATTGGAGGAGTCTTGTAATTATTTGTGTGGGCCTAAATCTGGTTTGGTTTATTTTGTTATATTTCATACTTGATTTCCTCCTCACAACACCGGCCAGGCTCCGCCCTATCGGAAAGGGTGGTGGAGGTAGGAGAGGGATATGCCACTTGTCATTCTTTGAGCCATTTATTTTATTCCGCATATTATATCCTAATAAGCATGACTTGCGTGTTTAAATTCTGTTCTGCATTAGGAGCCTCTTTATTAGAGGAATAGCGTATGTGTATACCTGCTTGAGGGACCCATAATGCAATCGCACCTCGGTTTGATCATTGCCCCGCATATTGTTTTTAGGTATGTTTTGCAGATTTTGCTTATTCCGTGCTTCTATGGCTAGGCATTTCACTAGAGATTGCGAACAACGGGCTAACCCCGCTAATCTTGGTTTAATAAATTTTGATATTATGTTTTATGATTTTGGTTTTGATCTGGCCCTGCCGTGGCAAGTTGTACTCATTTCTGTTTACGCATTTTCCTTCAAAACAAATTTCCGCAACTTAGTCTTTAGGACAGGTTCAGGGTACCCAACAACCCTTCGATTGTTTTGGGGCTCGAAATCCTTGATTTAAAACACTAATCCTTTGAGGTTTGAAACCTCGATATGTACCTGGATTGCAAGATCCGAATGAAGATATCCAACCTTCGAAACGTAGCCCAGATATTTATATTCGGGCCGTTGCAAAATTAGCTCTCGATCAATTAGATTTTGAAAATTCTGAGAAAGATATCGCCATTCCAAGTTAGTTTCCAAAATTCGATTTTAGGTCAGAACCCGCTTCATGAATTTCAAGTTCAATTTGTTAGGTTGATGATGAGTTTTCCTTGAAATATCCGATTTAAATCCGTTTTAATTTTCTTTTTTCGAAAATCATGATTTTAAAACCTGAGCCTTTAAAAATCACTTTAAGATTGGTGGAGTAATAGAGATCACCTGTCTCTTTAACAAGTTTAACTATGATTTCACTCAGACTTTTAATTAATACTTCCAGTCTCTTGGTTTCTGAAGGTTCGATAATGTAAAACAAAGTAATATAAAGATACTCTAGAAGGGGGGTTGAATAGAGTATGCCGGTTTTTCGCAGATAGTCTCAAGACTTTTGAAGCTCGTGCAAAACCCTTTGAGATTAGACTTAATCTTTTCTCTGAAAACCTGAATCGCAAAGTTAAACAATTCGAACCTAGTGTGGAAATAAGGTAAAGCAGTAAGTAAAGGACGCAATGAGTTGTTTAGGAGGTTCGGCACAAACTTGGCCTACGTCCCCGCCTAGGGTTCTTCCACAACCCTAGGATTCAACTGGCTTTTATTGATTCACAAGACTTAGGATCCTAATAGCTCACCAAGAAGCCTCTCTCCTATACAATTGCAATCTAGTCAACTCACGTTCCCTTGGAGTCCTAGACCAATCTAGAAGAGCCCCACCTCTCTCAGCTATCTAGTACAATCCTCTTACACTTAGTGAATCAATCGCCTAGTGTCCACTTCCTGAGTTACAAACTCTCGAGTATAACACTCTCTCAGAATATATCCTATAAGCTCACTGTGTAACTCCCAAATGCTTTGAAACGAAATAACAGACTCTTAAGAACTAGCAGAGAGCACACGAAGAAGACAGATTTCACTTGAGGGCTTGAGTGTATGAATGCTTGTGTTCAACGAATGTATCTTCTGTCTTCTCTTCTTCCTTTTCTTTATAAAGAACAAATCGGCACCTCCAAAGAAGAATCTTCTCTTCAACGGCTAGGTTGATCATGACCATCTTCGAGATCTTCTATACTTGGAAAGTTTGAAGCCATGATCTCCGATTGTGTCCTTCTCAACTTCAAGCTTTAAAGGAAGGAGAGATATTCGAAAAACTTCCTGAAATATTAGAATATAAAATCTGGAAGCATATAATAATATAAAATAATATTCGAGCAAAATATCATAAAGAACAGGTTTTGTGTTTCATCAACACAGCTGTAGCTTCAAGACCTTTGACACAAATTGTCTGTCAAACCTTTTGAAACTTATTCCGATTCTCATCAAGGAAGTGGAGTTATCAATCTCCCCCTTGATGAAAGACAAAACCTGTGCATCCCTGCAACTTAGTCAAACATATATAATATAAGCAGCATCGGACTAAGTACCTGCATGGGTTAGACGAATGTTGGATCATAATTTTAAAACGTGAAAGACATCCAATTGAAAACAAAACAAGGTCTTCCAAGACCTTCAAAGCAGTTAAAAAAGTTTTCAAAGTCTAAACCACAGCAGATCATCTCCCCCTTTTTGTCTTTCAACAAAGGGAGGAGGTAAAACAATCACCAAAAGTTTTGAAACAGTTTCCAAAAACCAGCAATGTTTCAGATTCAGGGTTAGGGTAGGGTTGGATAGGGTTAAGCTTCATCGTCCGGAGCATCATCCGTGAGCAGCGACCTCAGACCTTGCAACAGCTTGGACACCTCGCTCATCTCCGTCAAAAACTCCTTGTACAGCTCCTTGATATCCAGGCGAACCTCCTACAAGCCCAACTCCAGGTTGTCCATGCGTTCATCAATGGATGAGGCAGTGGGAAGAGCTTTTGAGGGAGAGGCAAGACTCCAAGTCCCTTTGGGGGACCGAGTGATGCTTACCTTCTCAAAGCTCTTGGAGTCGAACTTACCCATATGACGCGGTTGTTCTTTATTTTTGAAATCGGTTCCAGAAGCTTTGAAGATATGGGTCAAAAGGGTGGCAAAGGGGAGGTGAGTTCCTTTTCTGGCTTTTCGAGTGTGAGCCATGGATCCAAGGATAGTGTTGGCCAGATCAAGATCAAGGCCGTTTAAGATGCGGTATAAAAGGATCATGGCATTATCGGTAAGGAGAGAGCCAGAGTTTAAGCGGGGCAGGAGGCAACGCACAATGATGTTGAAAATAATTTTTGCCTCTAGGGTAAGGGATGAGTGGGTAAGCTGTTTTGAGGTGCTATTGGATGCTTCGGGTAGGAGATATTTGGATCGGGCAAGGGTGATGCACTGTTCTTTCGTGGGGTTTTCAGGAGAGGGTAGACAAGGTCTAGGTAGGCCAAGGAAATCAGCGAAGTCAATGAAGTTGAAAGAGATTCTAACTCCCTTGACGATGGATTCCAATGACCAACTGTCGGCATTGTGTTTGGCTTTTAGGTTTATGTAGAACAAGCGGGTAAGTTGGGGATAATAGACAGCTTCAAGGTTAAGAAGGGTCAAGGCAGGGGATTGTTTGAGTAGAGAGATGCATGGCAAATTCAAAGCTTCAAAGAACGCAAGATCTAAAAAATCAGAACAACAAATCTTACGAGTTCGAAACTCATCTACCCACTCTCCATCCGTTTCAGCATTTTCAAACCATGAAGAGGGCAAGGATTGGTTTACCTGGATGAAGGCAGGTGGATCAGCATTCTTCCTGCGAGCCTGTGTGGGAGCAGTCCTCTTGGCAGGCGCCTCAAAGTTTCTGAGAGTGCCCTTCTTGGTACGCTTGGGAGATGGAGGCTTTGCTGCTAGGGCTTTCCGCTTCTTTGGAGACGGGGGAGGAGGAGGAGGAGAAGGAGAGGGAACATGTTTTGGCTCCTCATCCTCTTCATCCTCAGACCCCGAGTCCTTAGCGGACCCTTCATCGTTGTCTCCTTCAGCATCCTCGTCATCACCGGTCTCGTCGTCCTCCTCTTCTTCTTCCTCTGGTTCCTCCTTAGTGGGAACCTCCTTCTCAGCCTCTTTTCGAACTCTCTCGGCCTCCCCCTCGCCAATTTCCTCTCCAGCTCGGCTTCTTCCTCGGCCTTTCTCTTTCTCAAAGCTTCTTCCTCGGCTTCCTTGGCTGCATCTCGTTCCAAGATCGCATCTAGATCCTCCTCTTCGTCCACCTCATCAGCAATGATTTTCTTTTTCCCTTTTTGCTTAGCACTGAGAGGTTTCTTCGCTGAGCGCTTCTGAGAACTCTTGGTTACTGTAGTCGTGCTCTCAGCGATGGTGCTCTGGACAGTAGCTGGGATGATTGCTTGTGGAGTGGGTTCTGGTTGAGGAGAAGTAGTAGTGGCTTGGCGTCCCTTGGGGTTGGTGCCAAGACGTTTGGGTGTGGAGGCTTTCTTTGATTTGGGAGCCATGAAGATATTCGGCTAGGGTTTCAGAACAGTTGACAGGTTGAAGAAGAAGAATTGGAAGGGTTTTAGGTAATTCTGAAGTTGTGAGAGAATCGGGTACAGAATGGGGTTTAAGTAGAGCGAGATAATGGAGTTGATTGGAGGGGTTTAGAGTTCCAATGATGGTAATCATAACATTTCCATTTTGAAAATATTTCAATTCAAAACTCAAACCTTCTTCTCACAATTTAAAATAGGAGGAAAAGTAATCCGAAAATATTTTTTTCCAAAATTAAAACACATACTCGGATAAAATAAGTGATATATATAAAGAAGTTTAAAATCCATTAAAAACTATATTTGATCAAATATCTAAAGAGATATTAACCAAATATGTGATCCGATATCTGTTCTCTATTATTCAGAGCACAAACCTTGACATAATTCTCAAAGGTCTTGACATTGAGTAGAATTTATCTTTCGTAAAGGGAAAGCTCCCCCTACGAAACTGCATCCTTGTTAAGCATTCCAATCTCACGTCTAATGAAGGTGAACATGTCCTCTGCCAAAGGCTTAGTGAAAATGTCAGCCCATTGATACTCAGTAGAAATAAAGGATATGGACACATCACCTTTTTCAACATGATCTCTAATGAAGTGATGCCTCACATCAATATGTTGGGTCCTTGAATGCTGAACATGATTCTTTGTGATTGATATGGAACTTGTATTATCACACTTAATGGGAATACCTTTGAGGTTGATGCCAAGATCTCTCATTTGTTGAGCTATCCAAAGGATTTGGGAGAACCATGCTCCAGCTGCTATGTATTCGGCTTCGGCAGTGGATAAATCAACTGAGTTTTGTTTCTTTGAATGCCAACTGATCAAGGATGCTCCTAAGAATTGGCAACATCCTGACGTGCTCTTTCTATCCACCTTATAGCCTGCAAAATCTTCATCAGAATACCCGATTAATGTAAAATCTTTTTGCTTTGGGTACCACAAGCCTAGCTCCTTAGTGCCATTGAGATATCGAAAGATCCTCTTCACAACCACGAGGTGAGATTCCTTAGGATCAGCTTGAAACCTAGCACACATGCAAAAACTAAACATGATGTCAGGTCTACCGGCTGTAAGATATAGTAAAGATCCAATCATTCCTCGATACTCCTTTTGATTGACACTCTTCCCAGTCTTGTCTTGATCTAGAGATAATGTTGAGCTCATGGATGTCTTGGCTGCTTTGGATTGATCCATCTTGAATTTCTTCAAGAGATCCTTAGTATACTTTCTTTGGTTGACAAAGATCCCTTTCTTGGATTGATGAACTGTTAATACCAAAAAGAAGTTGAGTTCACCCATCAAGCTCATCTCAAATTCACTGCACATAATGTCGGAAAATTCCTTGCACAAAGATGTATTAGTAGCACCAAACAGTATATCATCGACATTTATTTGAATAACAAAAAATGTCCTTTCCTTTGGTCTTGATAAAAAGAGTCTTGTCGATCAACCCCCTTTTAAAATCATTTTCTAAAAGATATTTTGACAAGAGCTCATACCAAGCTCTTGGGGCTTGTTTCAAACCATAAAGCGCTTTGTCTAGTTTATAAACATGATTAGGAAATTCCAAACTTTCAAAGCCTGGGGGTTGAGCCACATAAACTTCTTCTTCTAAGAAACCATTAAGAAAAGCACATTTGACATAAATTTGATATAACTTTATGCTCATAAAAGATGCAAATGCTAATAAAATGCGAATGGCTTCAAGCCTGGCTATGGGAGCAAAGGTCTCCTCGTAGTCAATACCTTCTTCTTGATTGTAGCCTTGAGCAACAAGACTTGCTTTGTTCCTCACGATCTTACCATTCTCATCTAGCTTGTTTCGAAATACCCATCGTGTGCCAATGACCGATTGATGCTTTGGCCTAGGCTTCAAGGTCCAGACTTTGTTCCTTTCAAATTCGTTGAGCTCACTTTGCATAGCAATGATCCAATCTAGCTCTTGAAGGGCCTCGTCTACCTTCTTTGGTTCTATATGAGAAACAAACGCGTGAAAAGCACAAAGATCTTTAAGTTTAGAACGAGTTTGAACACTAGATGTAGGGTCAGAAATGATATCCTTTAATGAGTGTGATGAGGAGTATTTGAATTTTCTTTTGCTAGTCTCAGCTCCTTGATTCGTCACACCAGCAGGATTGATTTGTGTTACATCTGACTCCGTGGTCCTGTTAGGTTCAGTTACAGCAGTTTCTGACATTTCAACATTGTTGGATTAGACACCAAGGGCTTTGAACGAATCTTCAACACCTTGGGCCAATTCTTCAGTGTTGAGAATCTGTTCCTGCATGTTCCTCTTCTTTGTGTTCTTGGTGGCAGCATCATCACCTTCCTCGTTCTCTGCATGGATGTTAAGATCTATATCTGCAACACTTTCACTCAAAGAACCGTCATTGCATTCATCAAATATAACATGTATACTTTCTTCAACTAACTGGGTCCTTTTATTGAAGATTCTATAAGATTTTCTACTTGTGGAGTAGCCAAGAAATATACCTTCATCACTACGCGTATCAAATTTCCCAAGGTTATCTTTTCCATTGTTATGAAAAAAACAAGTACAGCCAAAGGGTTTAAAATAAGATATAAGTGGTTTGCGGCCTTTGAAAAGTTCATAAAGAGTTTTCTCTAAGATGGAACGAATAAGACAACGATTCAAAATATAGTTAGTTGTGTTAACAACTTCATCCCAATAGGTTTTAGGTAATGCATTTTCTAAAATCATAGTCCTGGCCATGTCCTCTAAGGTGCAGTTCTTTAATTCCACAACCCCATTTTGTTGAGGTGTCCTAGGAGCAGAAAAGTTATGGGAGATGCCATATTTAGCCCAAAAGAAATCAAACTAAAGTTGATCAAACTCCCTACCATGATCACTTCGAATTGACACTATGGGCTCGTTTCTTAAAGTTTGCAACTCCTTACAAAGTTTTGAAAACTCAAATAAGGCCTCTGATTTTTCTTTTAAAAATGCAATCAAGTATATCTAGAAAAATCATCAACAACAACAAGTATGTACTTTTTACCATTGGGAGATTTGACTCGCATAGGACCACATATATCAATATGTAAAAGTTCAAGGGGTCTAGAAGAACTTACAACCTTTTTGGGTTTGAAAGAGCTACGTGTTTGTTTACCTCGTGTGCATGCATTGCACATATCAATACCTTTGAAGTCCATCTCAGGTAGCCCTCTTACAAGCCCTTTGGATACAAGCTTCTATAGTGTATGTGGACTCACATGACCGAGTCTCCTGTGCTAGAGCTTTGGATCGTCCGTCAAAGCCTTTAGATAGGTTAACCTTCCTTGTGCCACTTGCTCAGCATTTACAACGTATATATTGTTGTAACGATATGCAATCAGGACAACTTCACCTGTATCTTCTCTGCATACTAGACATCTTTTCTTGTTAAATCTGACATCATTGCCACTATCACGTAATTGAGATACACTAAGCAAATTATACTTCAAACCATTCACAAGATAGACATTTTTAATACTATGGTTGGAATCACTCACAACACTACCAATACCTTCCACTCATATGTCACCAAGAGTGATTGTTCCAGTGGATTGCTCTTTTAGATCATTGAAAAGAGAACTCCTTCCACTCATATGTCTCGAGCATCCACTATCAATAATCTATTTTTGCTCTTTCACCTTGGTGATCTCCTGCAAAACAAACATCAACCTTTGTGGCTAGACCAATAAGCAAATTTAGATCCATTATTGGGATAAACCATATTTGGTAAAATAGTGCCTTTGGGGACCCAAACTTGCGTTATCCGTTCTTTTCTCAAATGAACAGGAAATATATTGCGAATAATATGTGGATCCTTTCTTCTATAGGGGCAGGTCTCTTTTACATGTCCCTTTCTAGCACAGTGGTGACATATAGGAGAGGTTCTGCTTCCTTTTACCTTTACAAAAGTGGTAATGTGCTGCTTCTTTAAAAATCTTGGATTGTAACCAATACCACTTTTGTTTATAGAACTTTGTTGCTCACCCAACATCCTATCAAGAGTGCCTTTGGATTTGGTAAAACTTATGAGGGTTGTCTGTTGGTCTTGAATCTTATTATTCAGGGAGATCTTCTCGTTCTCTAAGTCATGATGTTCACTTCTCAGAGACGAGAGATCTTGCTTGAATTCAGATTTCTCTTAGTCAAGAGTCTTGACTTTAATGTCAAGACCTGAATAAGAAGCTTCAAGACTTTTGACCCTCATAGACAGATCCTCAATAGTTCTTTCCTGGCCCACAGTTTTCTTAATAAGAGTGTTAGTTTGGGCAATAAGTTTCTCTTCATTGGCAATCATATTAGAAAGGAATTCCGATAATACCTCTTTTGGACTTGCCATAAGTTCTCTTACAGTTACCTCAAGCTTCTCATCGTGGGATTCATCTCCTGAGGCCATAAGACAAACATTGGCCTTCTCATCATCGGAGTCAGAGTTAGAATCACTCCAAATTGCCACCATGGCTTTCTTTTTCCATCTATCACCCTTCTTGGACTGGCTCTTCGTCTTTTGAGGGCATTCTTTTACGAGATTATCTGTTTCACCACATTCAAAAAAAGACAAAGGTTTAGTCTTCTTATCATATTTGTTGTATTGAGACTTACCTCGAAATTTAGAAGACTCTGATCCATCCTTGTTGTTGAATTGTTTCTTCATTTTGGGGATTCGAGCAAGGCCTCTTGTGATAAGAGAAAAAGGATCATCCTCATCTTCGGAATCAGATCCATCTTTGGGCTCATCCTTCTTAGACTTGAGCGCCAAGTTCTTAGTGCTTGCTGGAAGTTCTCCATCGTCTTCATTAAGGATCATCTCATGCGTGATCAGTTTCCCAAGCAGGTCATCAAGGGGCAGAGTGGTGGGGTCTTGGGCTTCCTCTATGGCTGTTACTTTAGGACCCCACTTTTCTTTTGGGAGGCACCTTAATATCTTCCTCACTTTCTCAACGTTCGTAAAGCTCTTGCCAAGAGAGTCAAGGTTGTTAGCGATTTCTGTGAAATGTGTGAACATGGCCTTGATAGACTCATCAGACTTCATTTTGAAAAGCTCATACTTTCGAAGGAAGATACTGATCTTGGTGTTCTTTACTTGGCTGGTTCCTTCATAGGTGACGACCAGCTTGTCCCAAATCTTTTTAGCTGACCTACAAGATGAAATACGGTTAAACTCATCAGTGTTAAGACCACAATAAAGTAAGTTGATAGCCCTGTAGTTTTTGGAGACGAGTTCAAGATCCGCTTGGATATATTCAGACTCCTTCTTCGCAATTTTGGTTCCATTTGGCCCGGCTTTCTCTAAAACCTTCGGACCATTCTCTATAATGTTCCAAAGTTCCAGATCTTGATCTATAATGAACATCTTCATCAATGATCTCCAGTGGACAAAGTTGTTTCCTACAAAGAGTGGTGGTCTACTGGTAGACCTTCCCTGTGCAAATCCTCCGCTTGCTTCACCAGACATGATCAAAACTCACAAGATTATTAGATCGAAAGCAGTGAGTAAAGCTCTGATACCAATTGAAGGTTCGATAATGTAAAACAAAGTAATATAAAGATACTCTAGAAGGGGGGTTGAATAGAGTATGCCGGTTTTTCGCAGATAGTCTCAAGACTTTTGAAGCTCGTGCAAAACCCTTTGAGATTAGACTTAGTCTTTTCTCTGAAAACCTGAATCACAAAGTTAAACAATTCGAACCAAGTGCGGAAATAAGGTAAAGCAGTAAGTAAAGGACGCAGTGAGTTGTTTACGAGGTTCAGCACGAACATGGCCTACGTCCCCGCCTAGGGTTCTTCCACAACCCTAGGATTCAACCGGCTTTTATTGATTAACAAGACTTAGGATCCTAATAGCTCACTGAGAAGCCTCTCTCCTATACAATTGCAATCTAGTCAACTCACGTTCCCTTGGAGTCCTAGACCAATCTAGAAGAGCCCCACCTCTCTCAGCTATCTAGTACAATCCTCTTACACTTAGTGAATCAATCGCCTAGTGTCCACTTCCTGAGTTACAAACTCTCAAGTATAACACTCTCTCAGAATATATCATATAAGCTCACTGTGTAACTCTCAAATGCTTTGAAACGAAATAACAGACTTTTAAGAACTAGCAGAGAGCACACGAAGAAGACAGATTTTACTTGAGGGCTTGAGTGTATGAATGCTTGTGTTCAACGAATGTATCTTCTGTCTTCTCTTCTTCCTTTTCTTTATAGAGAACAAATCGGCGCCTCCAAAGAAGAATCTTCTCTTCAACGGCTATGCTGATCATGACCATCTTCGAGATCTTCTATACTTGGAAAGTTTGAAGCCATGATCTCGGATTGTGTCCTTCTCAACTTCAAGCTTTAAAGGAAGGAGAGATATTCGAAAAACTTCCTGAAATGTTAGAATATAAAATCTAGAAGCATATAATAATATAAAATAATATTCAAGCAAAATATCATAAAGAACAGGTTTTGTGTTTCATCAACACAGCTGTAACTTCAAGACCTTTGACACAGATTGTCTGTCAAAGCTTTTGAAACTTATTCCGATTCTCATCAAGGGAGTGGAGTTATCAGTTTCTAACATTAAATCTCTTAGTTAATCTAACACGGTTAGTGGCGGATCCATGATTTTTGTTAGAGGGGGGATGAAAACACTTTCCAATAATTAAGTGAAATAAAGAATGATGGTTTACTTCAATTTTTTCGGCCTACAAAAAAAAAGGACCTTCTTTCGCGAAAACATGTTGTTTACTTTCACGCATGCTTATTGATGTCCATGTTTTGTGCCATGTCTTACAGTGACTTTTATATCGATTTCTGGATACATTTCATGCACGTGGGTTAGGTTAATACAAAATCTATGTATTTTATGCTTATTTGCCAAATTATGGAGTCTACACTAGTTTCTGTTTAATTTCGCAGAAATCGGACGCACTTTGGAGCTTAAAAGAAACTCATGAAGAAGCTAAGGATGGTGCAGCTGGAGAAAATGCCATTTTTCACTATTCATCATTCTGAATCAAGCTTTGATGACTCCACGAGAGTTGTAGCCCTCGAAAAGAGGTTTCCAGCGCATGGTCATATGCGTCAATCCGACGAACGAGGACTCAGGAAAGTGTGTTTCAAGAACAAAGCATAATGTTGAGAGCTGACACATCTTCTCGACGTCGACCAAACTGGTCGAAGTCGACCAAACCAAAAACTCTGCCCGAGCTCGAGGAGGAGAACTGGAACGAGAAGCTGTGAAGAGTACTCGAAGTCGAGTACATCCTACTCGAAGTCGACCAGAATTTGTCGAGGTCGACTACGCGATTTTGGGCCGCGAGACTGTTGGGCCATTCCGAGCATACTTGGGCACGAAGCAAGGCTGGATCCATCATGTTCTATCAAGATCTATCTATGGAAGAAGGATTTTATCCACTTGAAGATATTTAGATAGTTTTCCTTTTAGATAAATGTTCCCTTTTATTTAAGTTTTATCTTTAGAAAGTAGATATAAGTTCCTTCCTTGATTAGCAAGGATTGGAAGCCTATAAATAAAGCCTATAGGGCTGATTTTTATGCATTCAATCTTAGGAAGAGAAGTAGTAGAGAGGGAGAGTAGAGCGAGAGAGAGTGGAGGCCGAGAGGAGTTAAGGAGCGAGAGCAAGTTGGCTTCGATCGGTTGTAAGTTTTGGTTGAGTTTAATGCAAGTTATTTCTTTTTCATCAATGATGTCTGCGATTACGATGAAGAGCGAGTAGTCCACCCACTTCTAGGGTCGGGGCGAGCCCAACGATAGCCATGCGTGTTTGAGGTAAAGATCCGACCTTTATTATGTTTTGAGCATCTACTGCCCTTTATGTGTTTATTACCTATTTAATAGAGATCCATGCTAACAACTTGGATAATAATCATAAAATCGGGAGATACAATTAGGGTTTCTTGAAAGAGTTGTCTAATTGTTGGAAAAGGCGAAAGCTTGATCCTTCGATGCGATTTGCATGATTATCATTATTTATCTTGTCTTATGCATGCTTAGTTATCGTTGTTGTAAATCCCGATCTTGGAAGTCTTTTTCATACATTGTTTAAATTCGAGATTTGCATTCGTTTAGCTATTGTTGCCTACTCGACTTTGACCAACCATTGGTAGACGTCGACCACTGACTTTTGATCGAGCAAGATCGTTGTTGCTTCTGTGTCTCTGCATTACTCGGCCAGTTACTCAACTACGACCAATCTACTCGACGTCGAGTAAGGCTAGTTGACATCGACCACCACCCAGAGTCTTCTGCTTGCTCGAAATCGACTGTACTGAACCCTGTCGACTACCACCTAGTCGAGGTCGAGTACCACTGTGGACTATCACCGTTTGTGAGATTCTTCCGCTGCCTGAGATTCGCTGACGCGCTTCCTCAAGGATCGATCCTGACTTCCCGTTGCTACATCAGGAGGAGGTCTTGTAATCATTTGCTCGGAACGGAATCGGATTGCTTTACTTTATTTATATTATATTTGCAATTCTCGATTTCCTCCTACAACACTTATTTAGGATTATAACAACTATATAAAATATCCATCTTTTTATAAAACTTATTTAAGAAGTTCATACTTATTAATAGTAACTGTGAAATTGTTAGAAAAATTATTAAAAAATAGATATTTATATAGTAGTTTTTATTCCTTAAAAACTTGTATAAATAGTAAAACAACGTGTTTTCGCGAATGGAAGTAATATATATATATATATATATATATATATATATATATATATATATATATATATATATATATATATATATATATATTATGTATGATTTGACAACTAATTTACAAACTATAGAATCCGTGGGGAAAAAACGCAGGGTCCATTTTTTACGTACATATTTCCTAAGACTATACATGAAAAAAAATTATATCCTTCACGTACTCAGTGTATCATCAATTGATACAAAAACAAATTTATTTTACAATTTATTTTATCTTTAAAAATTACATTTATTTTCAAAACCTCTTGTTTATAAAATTTTATTTTAAAATTTGTAAAAAATTACTTTGAAAATATAATCTTTTTAATTTTATAATATGTTAATAGATAGTATTTTTTAAGATAAAAATTTAGAAATATATAAAATAGATTTGCAAATGCTTTTATTTGGACTATACTGGGCCAAATTTGTTTTTAAACAAAATTATCCACGCTATCCAACAAAAAAATCTTAATACAATACAGAGTAGTGTATTGTAGCGTGATGATGATGTTTTTAAAAAAAATCAAAATGGAAAAGAGGAGTGGAATTGAGGTAAACAAGATTCGACCCTAGGGCTTTTCACTCCGAATTAAAGTCCCCATGTCTGCCTTTCCACTAAGCCACAATGACTTCTTGTTTTTATCCTACTTCATTTCTATATATTACAAACATACAGATATATAAAAAAATATACATACCTCTTTTTCGGATAGGGGGGCTTCATCCACCTCGAGCCCCCCCGTAGATTCGCCACTGGACACGGTGTTTAAAGATGCTCAATAATACTTATTCTATCCAAATATTGTGCATGTGGTTAAGTTTTATGATGGAAATTTACTAACACCTCTAGATTGACTCATGTTACGAGCTGAATCTGCCATGTTTTACAGTTACTTTTATATCGTTTTCTGCATACATTTTATGCATTTGGGCTAGAATAGTACAGAATCTATGTAGTTTATGTTTATTTGCCAAATTATAGAATCTACACCAATTTCTGTTTAAATTCGCAGAATTCGAGGCAATTTACAGCAGTTCTGAGAAAAGTTGGAAAAGCTCGGAAATTAGCTACAGAAATCCAAGGTCAAAGAACGACGAAACCAGGACGAATCAAGCTGGAAACCAGAATTACTCGATATCGATGAAATGTAGTCGATATCGACAAAGGATGTCCGAGCTCAAGCTGGTCGAGTAAGAGCTGATCGAGGAAGCTGAAGACGAAGGCAACCCGACTCCGGAGCTTTACTCGATATCGACAAAACTACCCGATATCGACAACACCTTGATGCCATACCCGGAGTCGAGGAGCTGTGCCAAGTCGAGAAGCCGAAGACCTCGACATGCCGAGCACCAATTACTCGATATCGACAAAAGTTATCGATATCGACAAGACCAGCACCACACTTCCGAGCCAGATCAGGGAGCAGTTCCTCGACCAAGACCAGCAACGCAGAAGTCGACACAGCTTGTCGATATCGAAGACTTTTGTCGATATCGAGGAACCCATCAGCGCTTGTCCGAGCTTAATCGAGCACCAGCCACCCGACATGACGAGCCAGCCATAGTCGACGTCAAGTTTCCGGAGCCGCGTTACGCGGTTTGCTGTCCGTGTTGAGCTGGCTTTGCTTGGGGCGAAGGAGTCCGAGTTTGCCGAGATCTATCCACATCTATCAAGGCATATCAAGATCTATCAACACATGGAAGATTTACCCACTCTAGCTATAATTTCCCTTTTGGATTTAATTCCTTTATTCTATTTATTTATCTTTAAGCTTTTAGATAATTAGATTGAGATATAGATAGACTTTCTTACCTAGAATATCTAGGAAAGAAGGCTATAAATAAAGCCTTAGGGGCTGGTTTTTATTCATTCAATTCCAGAGACAATTAGTGACACATAGAGAGAGAAGGAGAAGAGGTTGTAAGTTTGAGTTTATTAATGCAAGTTAGTTCTTTTTCATCAAAGATGTCTGCTATTCCGATGAAGAGCGAGTAGTCCACCCACTTCTAGGGTCGGGGTGAGCCCGACGGTGGCAATGTAAGGTGATGCGGTAAAGGTACAATCTTTTTATGCAATTCGTCTTCTATCCCTATGAGCATGATTCTTTTGCGAGAGTTGAAGTTGATCCTTGTTTGTGTTATTGAAGCGAAAGTGATCTTAATGCAACTTGGGTTAATTATGTGAAAAAGGGTTAGTAACAATTAGGGTTTATGCGAAAGCCTCTATATTCCTATTTGTTAATAACGAAAGTTATTTGATGGAAAGCATGATCTTTTATGCCTTTATGTGTTACTTTGCATAGTTATCGTTGTGGTGTTGATACCCTGGCTTTGGAAGTCTTTTAGTATATTGATTTATTTCGTTGGAAATCTGAGTTCTGTGTTCGAGAATTTACAATTTACAGTTTCTGTTCTTTGTCGATACCAAGGAGTTCTTGTCGATATCGAGTAGGGCTTACTCGATATCGAGGAAAACTTGCCGAGATCGAATTGTCTTTGCTGAGTCTGCTGTCTGTTGTCGATTTCTGTTTCTGTTGTCGACATATCTTTAGTCGATATCGAGTAGCTGTTGTCGATATCGATCAGTTTATGTCTTTGCTTTCGTTTCTGCTTTGCTTTGTTATTTCTTTCTTTGTTTCTGTCTTTTCTATCTGTGAGATTTACAGCTACCTGAGATCAGCTGACACGCTTCCTCGTGGATCAATCCTGACTTCCCACTACTGCATAAGGAGGGAGTCTTGTAATTATTTGCGTGGGCACGAATCTGGTTTGATTTATATTTTATATTTTAAACTCGATTTCCTCCTATCACCAAATTGGCGCCGTTGCCGGGGAAGCAATCATTCGCGCCTTAGCTAGTTAGATCTCACTTTTCTCTTGAGTTACTTTGCAGGTATATGCGCCGTTCTGGTCGAACACGTGAGTTTGACGCCTTAGACGAACTGGAGCGCCTTATACACATTCAAGCTAAACTAAAAAGAGCCATACAGCTGATTGAGAGGCTTACGAGGGAACTAGCTGCTAAAGATACTGCTCTCACCGCTGAGAGGGCACGCACTACAAGGAAAGCTGAGCGTGCTAGGCTATTGGAAGATGAGCTTGCCCAATATCCTACCACTGCAGAGGATTACACGCACCCATGGTAGATTTAATGAATGCCCTCTTCAGCATATTACAAACTTTACTGACATGTGTCATACTCTTGCTGAAGGTACCACCCTGGAGTACATCTTGATGAAGGCTTTTCGTTGGTCCCTATCTGGTCCAGCACTGAAGTGGCTTGAAGGGCTGAAACCGCGATCCCTCACGACATGGGCTGAAGTGAAGCAGGAATTCCTCAACAAGTTCTTTCCTCCTACCAAGATAGCACTCCTCCGCCAGAAGATCACAACTTTCAAACAGAAGCCTGGGGAACCGCTGGCAAAGGCCTGGGAAAGATATAAGGATCTGCTGCGATCATGCCCTACACATGGACAGCAACCCTGCGTAGTTTAAGAGATCTTCTTCAATTCTCTGGACTTGGCTGCAAATGATAGGATCAACACATATACTCACTATGAGTATCTGACAATGCCGCCAGCTGACGCATGGGCTGCCCTCGACAAGCTGACCAACTATGACAACAAGTATGGGACTCCAGTCAACTATGAAGAGAATTCCTATGCCAGGCCAGCACCATCCATGCCTCTCTATGAGCCTTCTAAAGAAATTGATCCAGATGTCAAAGAGCAATACTACAGATATCAAAATCGCAAGCTCCTCAAGCAAGTCAAATATCTCTCTATTAACCAGCCTTGCATCGAATGCAGATCACAGCGGCACACCACTACTGAGTGCCCACACACAGAGCAAGTCAGGCTGTCAGAATACCAAGAGGCAGCTTACACAGGGGGTCCCAATCGCTACATGGGGGACCAAAGGTTTCAGCAACCACAATGGAACCAAGGTGCCCCTAGGAACCCCCCACCTTACAGAGCTCCAGGACATCCGGAAAGGGACCAGAGAAGGGATGATCTACAGACCGTCCTAGAGGAAATACGGAGAAACCATTCAGAAACTAAGCAATCCTTCAACTCCGTCTACACTCAGATTCAAGGTGTCAACTCTAGGCATGGGGAGATTGATATATGGCGGAAATCAGTTGATACACAAATCGGCCAGCTAGCAGCAGGAGTTCCCAGACAGTCAGGTTTACTCCCAGGATCTTCAGAACCAAATCCCAAGGGAAAGACCGGACACATCGCTGGTGTAAAACTCAGAAGCGACCATCAATTACAGGAGCCAGAGGTCGGAAAGCAGCAGGACGAAGGAGAAAAGCAACTCGATATCGACCAGACCTTGGTCGATATCGACAAGAGGCAACTCGATATCGAGGAAGGCCACCTCGATATCGACGATAGAGTGGACCATCCTTCGTCTGCACAGCACAGCAACTCGACACCGAGGAAGCTAGTTGATATCGAGGATGAACTGGTCGATATCGAGGAGACCCACATCGAGATTGAGAAAGTTGCAGCACCTCCGACATCTGTTCTGGCTCCAAATCAGAAAAAGAAGTTGCCCTTCCCAACAAAATCTCCAAAGAACCCAGCATAGAAGAAATTTCAGCGCTTCATCAAGATGCTTCAGAAGCTCAATGTAACCATACCCTTCACAGAAGCTCTCAATGAAATGTCGTCCTATGTCAAGTTCCTCAAGGAGATTTTAAGCAAGAAGAGGTCAATGGCTGGAATTACAGAGGAGTGCAGCCATATGGACATACTTGAGAAAAGGCCAGATCCAGGTAAGTTTGCTATAACCATTGGATTTGGTCAATACAAATTTAATGCTTTATGTGATCTTGGAGCTAGTGTGAGTATAATGCCTTTAACGATATGGTCCAAGATTAAGATAGGTGCCCTAGAGCCTGTGGATGCTAAGCTTTATATGGCCAACAACACGGTGGTCATTCCAATAGGCATGGTGGACAATGTGCCAATACAAGTAGGTAAATTCTTTGTCCTTGCTGATTTCCTAGTTATTGATATGCCAGAGGACCCTGCTTGTCCAATTATTCTAGGAAGACCCTTCTTGGCGACAGTGGATGCCAACATAAGCGTGAGGAAAGGAGTGCTCACTTTCAACATCAGCGATGAGGTAATTGAGTATTCCTTTAATAAAACTGAAAGGCATACAGGTCCCATGGAATAAGTAAAGTCTATATCAGCCGGCTACATCACTTGCGGGGAGCCCAAGGTAAGAAATATGACTCCTGAAGAGCTGGAAAAGAGGGATATGGAGGCCCAAGTGGAGAAGATCATGGCCATCCTAAACGAAAAAACAGAGAATCCACTTGACACGGACCAAGGTACGTCGATTTGGACTAACTATTTCTCAGATGCCTTGACAGGACGCAAGTATGGGGTCGTAGTCGACCAGAATTCCTCGATATCGAGGACTTTGGTCGATATCGACCAAACTCATAAACCACCAGCAGCAGCAGCTTCGTCGAGCAGCCAAACAGAAGCCGGACACTACTCGATATCGAGTAGTTTACTCAATATCGACCAACCATCTCCGTCCCCGACTTCACCTTCATCGATGAGCAAGCCACTGGAAGCAGAGCCAAACTCCTCGATATCGACTACAGTAGTCGATATCGACCAAACCTCACCTTCACTAGCTCCAACATCCACGAGCAGCAGGCCACCAGAAGCTGAATCCTCGTCGATATCGATTACTGTTCGTCGAGATCGACCAAACACAGTGGTTCCCGAATCCGTTTCTGCGAAGGTAAGCCAAGGTATGGATCTTTCTTCTCATATTTCCATTAAAGATTTATCTATCTATGGGAGAGGTTTCCCTTGGTATGTGCGCTTATGTAGGATTTCCAATGATGAGCCTAAGGAGTATGAAGTTGGAGACAAGCTCTATGTTTCCAAATCCAAAGATCATTGGTTTCCTAACAAATTCAACAAGAAGAGGATGGGACCTTTCGTGGTGAACAAGATCCATTCTGGAGGACTGCAGCTAATGGACAAGAATGGAGTCTTATTTGAAGCCCAAGCTATATGGGCCCTGCAGATGCCACCTTGAGCTTAATGGAGAAAGTCGGCCTAGCGACTATAAAATCTAGAACGTGTACATAGACATTTACTTTTTGGATTTTTGGACATTGTTGCTTTTTATTTGTTTTTGGTTTTGAACTGTTAGTTTTTCTATTGTGGGTATATATCTTCTATATTTTCATGTCTATGAAGCAAGCTATATTCGGACTCGGCCCAGGCATATTAAGAAAGTCCTGCACACCTGTCTTGTGAGTTTCTTTCTTTACCATTGTTTTTATACAGTGAGGACACTGTAATGTTTAAGTATGGGGTGGGGGAAGGGCTTACTTTGTGCATATTTGCCATATTTGACATTATGTGTGCATTTTTAAAGGTTTATTTCATGAATTGCTTATACATGGCTATTTTGGAATTCATTATTGATTTGTGTGCTTATATGCATGTTTTCCAAAAGTTTGAAAAACGACCCCCATTGAAATTTTTTGAATAATGTCATGGAAGCTTATATTGAACTCGACGATGCAAAGTTGGATTCATTAGAGATATAGCATGAAATTGCCTAGTAAAGGGAAGTCACAATGAAGTGCATATATTTTCTTGAAAACCATGAAAGGAGGTAAAATTTTGAAGTTGCTTTTGACATGTTCCATGATAAGAGGATGGAGGACTTTATATTTCCATATAATGCTCATTATTTATATCCTAGCCTTTGCCTATGCTTATGCATCACAAAAGCCATAATATGTCTTATTTCAATCATTACTCCACATGATCTAAATATTGCCATTCTTTACCTTATTTCCTATCCGGGGATTATGTTGAGAATATATTATGGAGATGTTATATGGTGTTTGTGTTGTTGTTATCATTATTGGAGTTTGGAGGAAATGTTTGAAATATATGAAAAATTTAATGAGTGAAAGAAAATCCGATCAAAGATCGACCCTGCTCGCTGAGATAATAGTTTGGCGAGATGGGACACCAGGTGAGGAGTCCGACGCACTAAGTATCCGGGGCCATTCATGACACCCATGTTTGCGACTCGCGAGAAGGCAGTGCTAAGGTTAGAGAGGTAAAAGCATTATTATTGAGAAAAAGCATTATGAAAGGTGATGAATCTTATGGAGAAGGAATGTGGAAATTCAGTTTGGAAATACTCCATTTCCCCGGATCATTAGCACCACATTGCAAAAAAATTGCCCACCTTTAGCCTTTTACCAATCTACTCCTTAATTGAGCTTAAATTAAAGTCCTCTTGATTATTAATGCTTTGTCACGAATGAATGTTTTTGCATAACCCTCATTTTGTGAGTAGATATTGCTTTTGTATATTTGCACATGCATGGATTTGTGACACTAGTACCTTTTCGAAGATGGTAATTGACTGCAGGGACATATAAGAATGAATCTAAGATGTTGAGAGTTTTTTCCCTTGAATGACAAATAAAAGTATTGCTTGAGGACAAGCAAGCTTAAGTATGGGGTGTTTGTTGTGAGCTGAATCTGCCATGTTTTACAGTTACTTTTATATCGTTTTCTGCATACATTTCATGCATTTGGGCTAGAATAGTATAGAATCTATGTAGTTTATGTTTATTTGCCAAATTATGGAATCTACACCAGTTTCTGTTTAAATTCGCAGAATTCGAGGCAATTTACAGCAGTTCTGAGAAAAGTTGGAAAAGCTCGGAAATCAGCTACAGAAGTCCAAGGTCAAAGAACGACGAAACCAGGACGAATCAAGCTGGAAACCAGAATTACTCGATATCGATGAAATGTAGTCGATATCGACAAACGATGTCCGAGCACAGGCTGGTCGAGTAAGAGCTGATCGAGGAAGTTGAAGACGAAGGCAACCCGACTCCGGAGCTTTACTTGATATCGACAAAACTACCCGATATCGACAACACCTTGATGTCATACCCGGAGTCGAGGAGTTGTGCCAAGTCGAGAAGCCGAAGACCTCGACATGCCGAGCACCAATTACTCGATATCGACAAAAGTTGTCGATATCGACAAGACCAGCACCACACTTCCGAGCCAGATCGGGGAGCAGTTCCTCGACCAAGACCAGCAACGCAGAAGTCGACACAGCTTGTCGATATCGAAGACTTTTGTCGATATTGAGGAACCCATCAGCGCTTATCCGAGCTTAATCGAGCACCAGCCACCCGACATGACGAGCCAGCCATAGTCGACTGCAAGTTTCCTCGATATCGAGTACTTTACTCGATATCGAGGAAGTCTATCTGGAGCCGCGTTATGCGGTTTGCTATTCGTGTTGAGCTGGCTTTGCTTGGGGCCGAAGGAGTCCGAGTTTTCCTAGATCTATCCACATCTATCAAGGCATATCAAGATCTATCAACACATGGAAGATTTACCTACTTTAGATATAATTTCCCTTTTAGATTTAATTCCTATATTCTATTTATTTATCTTTAAGCTTTTAGATAATTAGATTGAGATATAGATAGACTTTCTTACCTAGAATAGCTAGGGAATGAAGGCTATAAATAAAGCCTTAGGGGCTGGTTTTTATTCATTCAATTTCAAAGACAATTAGTGACACATAGAGAGAGAAAGAGAAGAGTTTGTAAGTTTGAGTTTATTAAGGCAAGTTAGTTCTTTTTCATCAAAGATGTCTGCTATTCCGATGAAGAGCGAGTAGTCCACCCACTTCTAGGGTCGGAGTGAGCCCGACGGTGGCAATGTAAGGTGATGCGGTAAAGGTACAATCTTTTTATGCAATTCATCTTCTATCCCTATGAGCATGATTCTTTTGCGAGAGTTGAAGGTGATCCTTGTTTGTGTTATTGAAGCGAAAGAGATCTTAATGCAACTTGGGTTAATTATGTGAAAAAGGGTTAGTAACAATTAGGGTTTATGCGAAAGCCTCTATATTCCTATTTGTTAATAACGAAAGTTATTTGATGGAAAGCATGATCTTTTATGCCTTTATGTGTTACTTTGCATTGTTATCGTTGTAGTGTTGATACCCTGCCTTTGGAAGTCTTTTAGTATATTGATTTATTTCGTTGGAAATCTGAGTTCTGTGTTCGAGAATTTGCAATTTACAGTTTCTGTTCTTTGTCGATACCGAGGAGTTCTTGTCGATATCGAGTAGGGCTTACTCGATATCGAGGAAAACTTGCCGAGATCGAATTGTCTTTGCTGAGTCTGCTCTCTGTTGTCGATTTCTGTTTTTGTTCTTGACATAGCTTTAGTCGATATCGAGTAGCTGTTGTCGATATCGACCAGTTTCTGTCTTTGCTTTCGTTTCTGCTTTGCTTTGTTATTTCTGTCTTTGTTTTTGTCTTTTCTATCTGTGAGATTTACAGCTACCTAAGATCCGCTGACACGCTTCCTCGTGGATCGATCCTGACTTCCCACTACTGCATAAGGAGGGAGTCTTGTAACTATTTACGTGGGCACGAATCTAGTTTGATTTATATTTTATATTTTAAACTCGATTTCCTCCTATCAACAACTCACTTAATTAAGATTTGGTTTTTATTAACTAGGTTTTGATATCAAATACAGAACCACTGATTATATATTAAAATACTAAATATATTCATGTGGAATTAGATAGATAAAATATTAAAATAACACAAAGTAACTAGCTAAACTTATTTTAAGATAGGGTTGATTTTGTAGTTTAGATTTTTATGTGAACTATAGGGTCTGGAATTTTTTTAAAGAAAAAGGGAACTACAGAATTTGTGATGGATTTTATAAATTTTGTGGTGTATTTAGTAATTTGTGGTGTATTTCTAATTAAACAAACCACCAATCAAGTCCTGACCTCACTTGATTCTGTATGAGGAGAATGTCTTTTAACCCCTTATCATCGCCTTTATTTGTACCCTACTCAATACTCTTTTCAACCTAAAATTATTAATATTTACTCTTAAATCTAAAATTCTTAGTCGAATCCAAAAATGAGAATTTCACAATTATTTCCTAGGAATCTTTTTGTTCACTTTCATTAGTTAATAGTGTCTCTCTGACCTCTCTCTAGTTTTCTAGAGAGAGGAAGGAGCCAAACCACCCTTTGGGGCAAACTCCCTCCGGGGTATAGAAATAACCCTCTTTCGAGGGCAGCGACCACCGGCGGCGACGGCTCCTCCGCTCCGCCACCGTCCATTCATCCGGAGGCTCCCTCCCTTCCGGTTAGAAAGCTTCCATTTTCGGATTAGCGACATCGTGTTGCTCTCGCAAGCAAAACCTCCCTTCGGGATGTGCACTCAACAAGCGCCCGAGCCTCATTTCGAACAACCCCGCTTCTCCCCGGCGTCGCCGGTCTGTCCAATCCCACTCTTTTGAACCTCCCTAGATCCATCCGCACCCGCTCAAAAATCCCCCAATTTTTGGGCGATGCTTATCCAATCCGGCTTCTATGGTGGTCTTGGTTTCTCCCCCTCGCCGGTTTCGCCTTCGGCTGTGCTCGGCGGCGCCGCCCAGATGGCGGTGTCCTCGCGGGTTAGTCGTCTGTCGATCTCGGCAAGGGTGGCCTCCCTTTTTCGCTGCCTCCCTCCTCTCGGTCGGATCTGGGTGGTTTCGGATCCTAAGGGTTAGTCAGGCCGGTTGGTGTCCCGTCGGCCCTCCCTCGGCGCGTCTCCTTCACCCCGGCCCTTTCTCACCCTCTCCGTTCACATCTTCGTGCCGGTTCGGTAACTCCGGCCTCCTCATCGGCCGCTGCAACGCTGCTGGTCGGTGGTTTAGGTTTGCCGTCTCATCTGCCCTGGCTCTTTCGTTTCCTTGGGCCCGGTGGATCACAATGCTGCTTTGCCTTGGGCCCGATTTGTTTGCTTTGGGCCCAAGCTTCCAATTAGAACAAAAAAAAAAAAAGGTTAAATCCTTGCCCGGCACGGAGGTCTCCGGATTTTGTGGGATTTCTTTGCTGCTTGCTCGTGCCTTGCACGGCACGGTGTGGCTAGCAAAGTAAAATTAATAACTTAAAAAAAAAAATGGTAACACTCTCATATATTTGTTTACTCACTTTTGTAACAAATATATGGTTTATATATTTACTCATTTCAGAATGAATTGCATATTTATTTATTCTGATCTGTTTGCATATATATAATTATAAAATCCCGTAAAGGTTTCAAATCCTGCTCGAAAGGGCATAGACTAAATCCCGTTATGGGTTGGAAAATAATTATATATCTATAATAATAATGCTTCTCGAATTGTCCTATTTGGTTCGGGGAGTTCCGTTCACATTTCCGACGGTGGATCGATCTTCTCTTTTTGGCCCGTATTTGGCTCGTCTTCTGGCGTCGGTGCTTTGGTGTGGCTGCGTCTGCTTAGTGTTGGGTTGCAGTATCGGGCGTCCTGATTGATCGACGACGGATCGTGGTAGTGTTCGTGGTCTTCGAAGATCCTTCATTTAGGTGGAGGCAACGTCGGTGATCCACACTTCCTCAGGAGTTGCCCTTTCCGGCTGGGGTACTGTCTTGAGTCTTTGCACTCTCCCAGGTTCTTGGCACTCGTGGCGCGTCTCGGTTCTCGATCGACTTCTCCGCTGGTTGACGACTTATATGTGTTGATTGAGTTTTTCTTTCCTCTCTGATGTTTTGTGTTATTATATCCTGGTTGTATTGACGGTTTTCCGTCTGCCGACTTGTTCGGCTATCGAGTTTCAGGTATGTCTGAACTCGAATTTTTACCTAATCAAAAAAAAAAAATAGTTAATAGTGTCTCATCGCATTTCTT
Source organism: Persicaria maculosa (assembly GCA_963922045.1). NCBI lineage: Eukaryota > Viridiplantae > Streptophyta > Magnoliopsida > Caryophyllales > Polygonaceae > Persicaria > Persicaria maculosa. The sequence continues at coordinate 31,135,874 of OY998251.1, read as the reverse complement.
CTCCTGTCCCATGTTTTTCTCCTGTCACATGTGTTTTCATCTGTTCATGCTTCCTTTCGTACATTGATCGATTGTCTCTTAATTTCATGAATTAGTGTAGCTCTCGTTTCGTATACGGAAAATACATTAATATAATATTATAAATAATCTATATGGATTCTAATAAATAAAAAATAATAATCTTAATATAAATAATTTTTCTCACCAAAAAATAATATAAATATAAATAAAATTAGTTCGCCATATTATATATAAATAATTTTTTTCTTAATACTATTTATATTTATTACGTTAGTTTACTAAACTATCTATGCATAGATGAATTGTGGTTACATGATATTTTAATAATTTATAGACGGTTCGATCATTTATAATCGAAACGGTATAGATATAAATAAAATAATAATGATTAAATAACTAATTTTGATATACATAATTCTCTCCACCAAAAAATAATCTAGATATAAATAAAATAACATTTCTCAAATACAGCATATTTATCTATAAATATTTTTTGTTAGTATGACTATGAAATATTTATATTTATATTTTTATCAATTAACTAAAATATAGATAGATAGATTGTGGATTATATAACTTTCCATAAACTATGACAACATATTATTTTATTAAAGTTTCCCCTAGGATCAACCACAAGGCGTCACATAGGATTTTTTCCCTAGGATTAACCACAACGCACTACGTAGGACGATATGTATCGATTTTAGTATATGTACTAGCATAGTGCCCGTGCGTAACGCACGGGATTTATAAAATATAGTATTATATTTTATAGAAGACATTACCATAATTTATTTACATTATATATTAGATATAATATACTATTATATTAATATGAAAACGATATAGCAAAATAATATAAATTTGGATAAAAAAATATAATGATTATATTATATCAATATATAATTATATGTGGAAAAATGTCAATGTCTCACCTTCCTAGCAGAGTCGGGTTTGAGATTTGAAATGCTCGGGACAGGATATAAAAATGTCAATGTTAATTTTGGCTCTACTATTATTTTTTGTTGTGTTAATGGATTGGAAAGTAAGACTAAATAAATTGATAGTTCGACTACAAAGCTTAGGTGAATAGAGTTTTAAAAACTTTTGAATGGAGAGCACGTAAAATGTCGAATATATCAACGGATGAATTGCATGTACAAATGGACGCTGTAAAATGTAAATGTAAATGGATTAAATTGGATGAGTATGTATGAAAAGGCAAGGAGAAAACGATGAAAAGGCAGCACCAGTGCGACGGCTCTTTTCTTCCTTCTTTCTCCCAAATCCAATTCAATAATCCTCTTCCTTTCAATTTCTATCTGAAAAGTGAAATAGATCCTTCCTCAATTTCGATTTGAAATCAATCCTTCCGATATTTAGATCTAAAAAATCAAAGAGAGACAGCTCCTTTCTCCCCAGCCCCAATGCAGTCATCCTCTTCCTTTCGAAACCCTAAAATCAATTTCTATGGTCTGTCCTCCAAAGCTTTCATAAAATCCAGAGATTCGACGTTATTCTCGCAATTAACCTTTGTCAATTTCGATTTGAAAAAGATTCTTCCTCAATTTCGATCTGAAAAATTAAACAGAGACGAAAATCGAACACCGGCATTACACTCTGGGATGAAGGTAACGATTCTTAATGATTTGTTTCCTCCTTAACATTACCAAAGATTCATAACATGCTTGAACAATTCATGTCTTTGCAATTTATTTTGTCGAAGCATCACCCTTCTTATAACCGATTCGAAGGCAGTTGCATGATTGGGTGGATTTGGAGTAGTTTTGCTGTCACTAAGGAACTTGATTAGATTCGTATGGTAGGTAGTAGATTATTAGTTATGAGGTTTTGGGGGTTGAGATTGGCAATAGTTTATAAAATTCATCTATACATGTATGGTTGAATTAAAGAAGATCGGATTAATTTTCTAATTGAAGAATAAAATCGATAAAAATTGGATAGGAAGATGAATCAAAGAACTTGGATAGGTATCCTTATTGTCGGGTTTATGCAAAAACCCGAGCTAAAGATACAACTCAATGCTGCTAGAAGCTGCCCACATCCTGTTTCACTGTTTACATGTTTGGCTGTTCACATTATTAAGGGCATTACTTTTATAGTTTTATGTAGTTTGGCATTTAAAATACACAAATACTGAACCTGAGTTTAAGCCTATTAGCTCAAAATTGGAAGAGTGTTTTCATAAATCACAAAGATGAGGGTTCAAATCCCGCATAGGCTTCGTATACCTGACGTTAAAGTATCATAGGTAAAATTAGTCTAAAATGAGATGGAGAAGAGGCAATGTGATTGCATGATCTCTATGCTTTAGCTCTTCATTAGGGATGTTGACTTCAGGAGTGAGGTAAAAATCTTTCTATTTTTAAGTTGTTATGTTTTACTTGATACTTGGTTCCGTGAATGACAAATTTATATGGTATGCAGTTTTAAAAGATGGTATTGTGAATCTAAAATCAATGAAATTCATTTAATGAGTTGTTTAAAAAGTGAAGTAACAACTATCAAGGCATTAAGATGTTGAAATTTGGGATTTTATAAAGGCACTGAAAGGAAAAAGCTCTAAAAAGGGGGATTTTGATTTACTTTTAACCAATATACTGCAATCGGAATTTTTTCATTATAATTTTTAATTACTGAGTGACTTAATAAAAGTATGTGAAAGATTCGTAAAAGTATACATCAAAAACTACTTCTGGATGGAAGATACACTGAACTGATAAGAAAAGAACAAATGGTGAATTTGATTATCATATGTGAAGGAATCTAAAGTAGCATAAATTTCTGGACCTGGACAACACATAGAACCAATGACTCTCCCCTAACTAAAACACTTATTTGTATTAGGGATGAGAAACTAACCTCTGCATGTTTTGAAGAAGGGGCGCTTCATCTTATGAATTCTTGGTCTACATTCGGGAAGTACAGCATTGGGGAGGCCTATGAACACTTTAGAAGGAAGGCTCCCAATGAACCATGGTGCTCTGTAGTGTGGGACTCCCACATTATTCCCAAGCACGCCTTTATCCTCTGGTTGGCAGCAAGGAAACGCCTAGCTACAAAGGACAAATACAAATCAGGGGAAGTGGATCTACAATGTGCTTTATGCAACCTCTCTCTAGAATCACATGAACATATTCTCTTTGAGTGTAACTTCTCATGTAATGTTTGGATGCAGATCAAGAGCTGGCTGGGACTATGGTGAAGCCTGACATCGATACCAAGTGCTCTAAAATGGTTAAAGAAAGAAGCTAAAGGAAAGGGGTGACTTTCAAAAGAAAAGAGAGTGGGACTAGCTACCACGGTGTATCACATTTGGAAGGCTCGAAATGACAAGCTTTTTGGAGATAAAAACTGGACAGTGGAGGAGGTTGTGCACCTGATCAAAACACACACCTATAGGGTCCTCGACTACCACTTTGGAATGCACTTCAACAATGCTCCTATGCTAGCAGCTGGATTCCTACAAGAGCAGCAGATGTAGGCCAAGAGGATGGCACGACAAGGGAACATCACAACCAAAGTTGACTAGCAAGCCATGGGATATATAGAGGGCAGGAAACATTTTGTCTCTCGTTGCCTTTATGTTTTTGGGCTTGTATTGCTTTTTGTAACAACATTGGAGTCAACTTACTTGAATTGGATGATGTTAAAGGGTGCTCGGAGTGGTTTGGGGTAACACCTTGATGGCATAGCCGAAGGGGTGCTACTCATTACTACTCTTGAGAGTGTGTGTCCGACTTCCGATAGCCTCGGCTTGAAGAGATAGGAACCACACAAAGGCATTGGCTTTCACACCCTAACGCCTACAATAGGAAATGAGCCTTACTCATTGAAAGTTCCTATAGAGAATGACCGTAGGAACTTATGGCCTTCTTGAAACCTTTGTAAATATTCATTTCCAAGTTTTTAATATATTTACATTTATAATAAAAAAAAAAGTAGCATAAAGGTAATCCTTGCACAAAATAACAATGTAAAATGAGATGGCTCCAAGGAAATGTGCTTACATGATCTTTAAAAGATCCTAAGTACCACTTTCAAAGATCCATTCTGGTTTCATATTCCTATTCTTGTTATGCATTATCCTACTTATGAAAACATGAAGAAGGTGATTTGAAAGACATGAAAAGATAGGGAAGGTGATACCAAGAGGGTGCAAGAAGGGGAAAGCAATGGAGATTGCGATCCTGAAATAGATAAATGTAAAAACATTAATAAGTAAAAGACTAAAACTGGGTTGAGAAGAAGTAGAAAATAAATGAAGATAAAGCAAGAAAAAGAAGAATGTAAGCCGCAAAAAAAAAAAGAATGTAAGTCGCTGTAGGTGGATGAAAATAGGTGAATTACTTGCTATATTTCATTATCAATATATCTATACTATATATAAAAGCCCCAACTTCTGAATGAACAGTAAACTAACACTGTTAATTAACTCCGTCTCTCGAAAATCGCTTCGTTCCCTGCTTCTCTCCACTTATCTCTCGCCTCCCTGTGCCAGAGTCTCCCTTTCCCTGCCATCCCTCTCAGTGAGTCGGTCTCTCAGTCTCTCCGCGTTCGTCTCCCTCTCCCTCTCTGCTACCGCCGGACTCTCCTTCTCCCTGTCCGCCTCTCGGACTCTCCTCTTCCGCCAGGCGCCCGCCCACAAAGTCTCTCCTCTCCCTCTCGACGACTCAGTCTCTCAATCTCGCACTAAAGAACTCAAGGTTTGTGATTGTGACTTCATCATTCTTAATCCAATTCCAATTGTTCTTCATTGTTTTGTGCTGATTGGAATTAGTGAGTTTAATTTGTTCTTAAAAGGCTGTTAGGGTTAAGTTGTGATTTGGTGAATTGGGATTTTTGGGATGACAGATCGATGCCTGAATTCAATTTGTTCTTAAGTGTTGTAGGTCAGCGCTTCATTGGTGTTGGATTTCCATGATTCTTGATAGTATTAAGGACTACAGTACCTAGAGTACAGTAGATTTGACAATGAAAGTAAAATTGTGATTACGTTGTCACTTCACTCCCCATCTTCGACTGCCTTCTTCGGTAATTATCCCTCCTTCAGCCTGCGGCCACCTTCTACGGTAAGAATTCAATTCCTCAATATATCTCCCTCGGATCTTCGACTGCTACTCAGAGAGCCAGACCCAGGGTTATAGTGGTTAATAAAAAAGAATTCTTCGTAGGTTTGATGAGATACATTAGCTATTGTTTGATTGAAACACTTACTTATTTTCCAATGAAAAAGGATTGAAACACACATTTTTGTTCCTGTAAACGTTAATTTTTGTACGTATTGTTTAATTGTCCCTCAAGGCCATTGACTCTCTTGCAAAGGCAGGCATATATGATATTTTCTGAACTATTTAGGTAAAAAAAAATTGTCTTATATTTGATTATAGGGTTGTAGATTTGTTTAGTATATCTTCCTAATTATCCTCCTAATTATTTCAGGGTTATATATTTGTTTAGTATATCTTCCTAATGATCTGTAAATAGCAGCTTGGTAATTTAACAATGAGTCTCGATAAGAATTTTTTTTTTTATGTTAGCATTTTGTAGCTTTGTTTTGAAACTCTATCTACATATGAATGCTATTCAAGGTGCAACTTCAATTCAACTTGTGACAGTTCATTCTCACGTCACAGTTGTGTGTTACAGGTGAGGAATTTGTGAGTTTCTTCTTTACTTTCTCATTTTTTTAGTGTCAATTCTCTCTTTTGTTTTATAGCCAACCTGTCCAACTTGAACTCCTGTGGGCGGAGTAACATAACTATTTCTTAGGAGACTATGGACCTATGGTTACTCATGTATTCTCTTTTGTGGTAAAAAACATATCATAAAAGAAGACTGCTTCCCTCTGTCAGATGGTTTCAGTCTCTATATCTTGCATTTTTATTCGTCTTTTTTAATTCCCAATTCAAATAGAAGTTTTAGAAGGATGGGTATCTTATCGCAAGCTAGGGAATGTTTTCAGACATCTTTTTGGGCTTGTAGGGCATACGTCTCCTCGCTCATGTCTCCATGATGGACTAAAAAGTGTAGCTTTCTGGAACCGAAGGCCATTCCTTAACTGCCATGTTGATGAGCATTTGTTCTGACTTTTCTAACTGCGAGCTTTTGAGCAAGATATCAGGGAATTTTTCTGAATATTAGTGTTCATGGTAATGCGATATCCACATTGATCTTGACTTATTCTATAACGATATAAATTTAAGTCAACTAATACTGGTTTAGTGTTGCAATGATTTCAAAAGGAGTCTAGGTAATGGTGTTCGGTTCTTTTATATAGATGCTGCAGGTCAAACTCTTATTATTGCACGAAAATCTTCAGGAATGGGTGGAAGGCATTCAATGACCAAGGTAATTTTTTTCTTAATAGTTTAAATACATGTTCCTTTCTACTTGAAGGTGATTATCTGTTTAAATATATATAATTTGCCACCTTGCAGATGAGTTTACTATGCTTGCATGACCATGAAGATATCAGTCTTCCTTCAAATGTCAAAGTAGTGACGGATAATGTTTCTCCATTTGGTAGACTTGCACTTGTGGCTTTACTTAATGTATCAAAAACAACATTTTACTTGGTGGTGTTGGTCCATAGGCTGTACTTAATGGGAATTGGCTCCTTAGTTGTGGCTCTTGTTGTCTTAGTTCTTGTTTTGATTGAATAATCTGTATAGAAATGCTTTCTTTTATTAGTAATTCCTGCTTTCAACTGAGAACATGTGTTTTTGATGAAGTTAGATAATAGTATAACCATGTTTTCAATCTGTAACAGTTGCTACTACATTTGAGGATGTTAAACTTGTGATTATGGAATGATGCTACTGCATCGCAGGATAGTTTGATCATGAGATCCACTGAGTCGTATTTCTTATTTTTCCATCAATTGCGACTCCACAAGCCTTGTCTTTCTTTTAGAGCTTGGTTTGCCTCTTTAAAGACGTAGAATATACCCTAATGTGAAATGTATTTGTTTATTAACTATTACAATCAACTTTTTGTTCCATTCCTTGATTGATTACACGGATTAATCCTGCGCCAAGTGAAAATGTGGAGGTGAGAAAGAGATATGACAATATATAATGCAATTACGATAAAACCGCGCGCGAATGCGCGCGGTTCTTATCTAGTATATATATATATATATATATAGATGAGTAAATATGATAGTTAAAGTGAATGGATAAATATTTGTTTAATAACTCAGCATTAAAAATCCCAAAAAATATCCGAGACAACCGTGAAAATCCTTGTATTCGAGATTGAATTTTTTTTTTGTAAATAGATAAATATTAGATTTTAAAAAATCATTCAAGAAGGTAAATAGGTGGCAATTGACTATCACATATACTCCTTTTTTTAGTGTTATGGGTAAAATCAAATCTTTGTATTGAGATTGCATTTTTTTGTTTTGTAAATAGATAAACATTGGATTTTAATAAATATCAATTGCTATGTTTGAATCGACTGCTTTAATAAAGCCCATGTATATTCAACTTTCACCGATAATGATTTTATTTTATATTCTCAGGGAAAAAAAACTTGAAGTGCAAGTCCCCAATTGAGCTACTGTCGTCATTCATAATATGGCTACCTGATCTAATTTTAGAGCTGGAATCTAATTCACTGTACGTTTACTACTGATTTTCTATCGTTTATGTTTGATTGAGTTTATGACATCTGGATTTCAAGTTAATTTGGTTGTTCTGGATCACCAGAGAGGACTTCCTTCTAACATTCAGGGAAAAAGACCCTCATGGATGCATACTCGATCCGGTATGAACTTGTGTACCTATAATAATTCTTAGTTTTGGTTGTTTTTAGTTTTTAGACTACTTGAGATTTGATGAATAATGATCATGTATGCAGTTTTGTGATGCTACTGATGCAAAGTGGGAAACTATGAGTGAGGCTGAAAGAGCAAAGATGCAAGAAGAATTATTGAAGAAGCTCCCTGGGATTATTTTTTGTAATTCATATGAAATATTTATTTTTTGTAATTCGTTATTTATAAAATCATCAAATATCTCAGGGAGTTGTGTGGAATAAAATCATCAAATATCTAACAAAAAAGTTTTAAAATTAAAAAAATAAATTGCACGTGACAATCATTCAAAGGAGTTTAGTGAAATTTATTTATTAGTAACATATTGATTTATTATTTTATGGCTTTCAAAAATCTTGGATAAATTTATTTATTAGTAACATATTGATTTATTATTTTATGGTTTTAAAATAGCATAAAAAATAATTTTAAAAAAACATTGATATATTTATCATTAGATATGTCCCCTATATCCATATAAAAAAAATTATTTTAATCTAAGGGGTATAAGGCTTACTTCTCATCTTCTCATTTAAATGTTACTTCTCATTAGATATCTCCCCTATATATATATATATATATATATATATATATATATATATATATATATATATATATAACTCTTAAAACAGGAGAGTTTCGCTTATGTGTCGCATCCACCTTAATTCTCTCATTTTCAACTAATAACTTTTTTTTTTTTTGCAATTAATTTTCATTTTTAAAATAACCATCTATCTATATCTATATAAACTCTTAAAACAGATGAGTTTCGCTTATGTGTCGCATCCACCTTAATTCTCTCATTTTCAACTAATAACTTTTCTTTTCTTTTTGCAATTAATTTTCATTTTGAAAATAACCATCTATTTAAACTCTTAAAACAGAAGAGTTTCGCTTATGTGTCGCATCCACCTTAATTCTCTCATTTTCAACTAATAACTTTTTCTTTTCTTTTTGCAATTAATTATCATTTTTAAAATAACCATCTATCTATCAATATATAAACTCTTAAAACAGAAGAGTTTCGCTTATGTGTCGCATCCACCTTAATTTTCTCATTTTCAACTAATAACTTTTCTTTTCTTTTTGCAATTAATTTTCATTTTTAAAATAACCATTGGGTTTAATTCAAAATATTAAATTAATATATAATGTGTATCTTTTGTAAATTTTCATAAACTATCACAATATATTGAGTCCATCTTGAATGAGTCAATTACACCATTCTTCTTATGAGTCTGTTCTTATAAGTTTGATTCAAAATATAAAACCAATATTCTATTTAATTGTATAATATTAATGTATTTTATTATTAAATTTTTACTTAAAAAAATCGCGTCATGACGCGGGAACTCTACTAGTTGTATATATATATACACACAATGTAATACGGTAGGTAGGTATACAAAGTAAAAGTGTATAGTTGAACTAGTTAGCAAATTTTTTTATTTTTTTTTAAAGTAAGCAAAAATTTAGATGCACTACCGACATCCATGATCATCTCGCAAGATGATGTTCTGGAACTCATAAAAACAAGAACTCAAAATAAAATTACAATTCAACTGAGATTTAGCAAGAAAATCAGCTACACCATTTGCCTCCCATGGTGTATTATTGACTTGATTGATGGCATTGACTATGATTGCGCAATCACTTTCAATAATCACTCTTCTTACCCCATCTCTGCTGCGAGTCTTATACCTGTATAAACCGCAAAAGCTTATGCTAGAATGACAGAACTCATCCTGCCGTTACATTTATGAATCCGAAGAACTAGACCGTCATTATTCCTCACAATACAACCAACCTGCGGTTGAGTATCAATTTTCACCAAAGCATCTACATTTATCTTAATAACATTTATTGGAGGGCATTTCCAAATCAATTTATCAGGAGGCCTAACACGTTTTGGTAACTTCGTTTTTACCTGCTCTTTATTCCAGCACGACACTTTATCTATAGTTTGAATTAGAGCATAGCATAGATAATACCTGTATCAGAAGTATTGCAAAAAATAATTCTATTTCTGAGCTCCCAAATAGAATGCCATAAATGACATAAGTCTGTAAAATCTATATTAAGAGCCCTAGTATTTAAAATATTTTTCGAAACATTACTAGTTAAATTTGGAATATTATAACATTTTCCCAACTTAATACCCAGATTTTGAATAACGAATCTAGTGATCTGACAATTAAACAATAAATGATTTGTATCTTCTATATCAGAATTACAAAGAGAGCATGTACTAGAAACTCTATTTATATATCTATTTAGACGGGCCGTGGTAGGTAAGATATCTAAAATAATTTTCCAAATAAAATTTTTAATATTCGGAGGAATATTAAGTTTCCAAATCCAGTCTGCTGGAATTTTCTTAGTATTCCCAGTATTACAAATAGAAGATGTTGATTTAACAGAGAATTTTCCATTGCTACAATAAATCCAAATTAACCTGTCAGGAATATCAATTATTGGAATATGGATATTAGTAATAGCTTGAACAATATGAGAGGGGAATATACTATTTAATTTATCAATATCCCAAGAGTTGGTATTTGTAAATAAATCACAAACTTTTAAGTTAGGATTACGATCATTCCGAAAGTTTTGAAGATATTGTGCATTTACCCAAATGTCAGACCATACATTTATAGTTTTCCCATTACCCACTAGCGAGAGCAGTCCTTTAGAGAATAGATCTCTGACATTAAGAAGTCTGCCAAATTGCCAAGAAGTTTTGAATTTTCCTCTTTCCATTAGAGATTCTTTCGAGAGATATTTATCTGTGACTACCTTAGACCAAATATTATCAGGATTAACCATTATTCTCCACAGCAGTTTCATTTGCATGCCAATATTAGTTTGCTCAGCCAATTTAAAACCTAATCCTCCATCTTTTTTAGGAGTACACAGATGATTCCAGCTGATTAAAGGATGATAATTATCCGATTGAAGTTTATTCCAAAAGAAATTTGTGTTTATCTAATCAATTTTTTGTAGAACTCCTTTTGGAAGGAGAAATGATTGCATTAAATAATTTGTTTTAGAATTTAGGTTTGCCTGAATGAGAATCGATCTACCTGCTTGTGAGAGAGTGTTAGATTTCCATTTTGACAGCTGTTTTTTAAGGCTTGTTATTACCTCATCAAACAAGGCATTACAAACCCTTCCACTAATAAGTGGTATACCAAGGTATTTTTCCATTGATTTAGTAACTGGAATATTTAGTTGTTGAGCAAGGGACTGAGCTTTACTGACAGAAATATTTTTAGAAACTTGTAACGAACTTTTATTATAATTAATAGTAAGTCCTGACATATTAGAGAAATTATTCAAGAGATTTCTAATTGTATGAAGACTTAACTCATCAGCACGTCCAAAAATAAGTGTATCATCTGCAAAGGAGATGTTAGCAATTGATTACAAAGTGCATCACTGTAATTATATACAGAGTAAATATTTGTGTAATTATTTGTATAATATATCCCGTGTGTATATATATAAATAAAATAGTAAAATATAAAAAATATTATAAATCTATATATGTTACGTCTAATAATGCATATCTTAGATAGGCATTATAAGCATTTTTAGTTTAGTTAGGTTGCATTTCTTTCATACTTTGTTGCTAAATTGCATCTTTTGATTATTTTAGAAGAGTTCGGATTCTGTGCAAATTTGTGTTTATCTTGTAGATTGAATCGGGACACATTAGGGAGATGCAATATCTCGAAGAGAAATACAAGAAACATTGGAAGGAATCAAGGAAGGAAGAGAAGCAAGACAAGTGGAGATACCCGCGAAGAAAGACAAGAGGACACGACAACAATATGCCGCGGCCGCAGCATGCGTGCCGCGGCCGCAGCATGCGTGCCGCGGCCGCAGTAGGGACCGGTGAAGCGGGTAGCCAGAAGTTGCTGATGCCGCGACCGCAGCATTGGTCATCAGCGCTGAGACGCTGCGTTTTGATTACTAAAAACCCTAGATGTTCTTATTTTGTTTCATGGCCGACTTGGGATCCTTTATAAGGCCGAATTTAGTTATTTTTCCAGCACTTCTATTCTATTCTTTCATTCATCAGACACTTGAGAGATTTTGAGCGATTTCTTCCATGAGGAACTAAACTCATCTATTCTGCTTGCAATTTGAAGCTTTATTTGGATTGATTGTGGGTTTCTAATTCTCGTTCCTTGTTTCCTATATTTGAATGCTTCAACTTCTTTGTGCTTGATTGCCTATTGTTTTATTCTATCTAGCCTGCACAACTAGTTAGAATCAATTCAATTGCTAAGGTTTTGTAGATTCCTGGTTGTGAACCTTAACCTAAGTGGCAAACTTGTTCCTTTAGGGCTGGTTGAACTAATTGAATGAGTAGGAAGTTGAATGTGTTGTTAAATCCTTCTTTAGGGACTGCAAATACCTTGGCTAATCTCTGAACTGAAAGCTATCAATTGGGTTAAATCCTTCTTTAGGGACTGTTCGATTGATAAGGGTTGCTAGGACTGGTTGGACTAGTAACTATATTAGGTCGGGACAAGGGCATCCATAGGAAACTTAATAGGACGAGAAGAAGTTACAAGGATCGCTTCAATCTAATAAAGTGGAAAATTGTAGGTAGAATTGCTTCTCCTAATTGTCTAAACCAAATCTATTTACATTGCTTTCTTTACTCCGCTTTGATAAAAGGCAAAACTTTCACAAACAAAAACCCCCCAAATTGGTTACTTTGATTGACACTTGAATCAAACTGGAATTATAACTTTCCCTGTGGATCGACCTCTTCCTTATTGCTATACTTGCTATAGGTTTGAGTTTTCTTTGGCGGATCAACGACAGGTTTTCCCTCCGTCAAATTTGGCGCCGTTGCCGGGTATTTTTTTTATTAATTCTTGTGTGTTTCTAGTGTTGATCTTGATGTGGACCGTCTTATATGGTCCATACCCGTGCTACTAATTCTTCTTTTTTGCCGTTTCATTCAGAGATTGAAAGAACCCTTGCCTCTCTAAGGAGAGAAACTCGTGATCGCTTTCGCGAACTCCCTTTTGATCAAGAAGAAACTACAACAGAGATGGCTAACGACACTAACCGCACTCTTAAGGAGCTTTCTGCTCCTGATCTGGCACAACAACCCCTGGCAATCGAATTCCCTGCCCAAATTTGAGCTGAAGTCAGGGGTAGTTCATCTTCTACCCAAATTCCATGGGTTGAGTGGGGAGGACCCCCACAAGCATCTGTCTGAGTTCCATACGGTGGTTGTTGGGATGAAACCAGAGAACGTAACTGAAGATCAAATCAAGCTGAGAGCTTTTCCCTTCTCTTTCAAGGATGAGGCGAATGAATGGTTCTTCTATCTACCACTTGGATCTATTTCTACTTGGGCTGAGATGAAGAGAGTCTTCCTAGAGATGTACTTCCCTGCAACAAAGCTCAATCCTTTGAAAAGGTCAATCAGCAGCATTGAGCAATACGCGACGGAGTCGATAGATGAGTACTTTGAGCGCTTCAAGAAGCTCTGCGCCAGCTGCTCATGCCATGGGTACTCTCAAAAGGATCTGGTTCTCTTTCTCTTCAATGGGCTGACTGATATAGAGCGCAAAACAGTGAATTCTTCTTGTGGAGGAAACATGCTGAACAAGACGCGTGCCGCAGCTTGGGATGTGGTTAAGGAGCTATCTGAGGGCTCTAGACGGTTCAACAAGAGCCCTTGTACTAGGGGTGTACTCTCTGTTGATGACCCTGTGGCTGAACTTCAGACTGTTATGGCAGAGGTAAAGGAGATGATGAAACAATTGGTCATTGATAGAACTCCTCAACAATTGAAGGCATGTGGTCTTTGCAATCAATTCACTCATCATATGGACATGTGCCCGCTTCTGCAAGATCCTGATGTAGATTTGAATGCCATTGGGAATTTCGCTCAACAAAGGCCTAGGCAAGGCAATTATGGAAATCCTGGGTATTTCAACAACAACAATTATAACAAAGGCTATCAGCAAGGCTATTGGAACTACCAAGCCTCTTTCAATCAGCAAGGGGGGCAACAGGCAAGGCCCCAACAACAATATGAACCTCGATAGGGAGGTCAGCAGCAATCAAATGAGGATAATGAGGACCCACTACAGAAACTGTCACGATTGGTCTTGAAGAATGAGAAACAACAGTCAGAGCGGATTGCAAATCTAGAGAAGCAGCAATCCGATCGGATGACAAATCTGGAGAATCAGACGAGTCAGCTCATTCAAATCTTAAGTGCTAAGGAGGCAAACAATTCAGGAAAGCTTCCATCACAAACCATCGAGAATCCAACGAAGGAGAATGTCAATGCTGTAACGCTTAAGAGTAGCAAGGAACTGATTGTCATGCCTCAAAAGGATGACGAAGAAATAATGGACGAAGAGATAGAGGTCATCGAAGACGAAGAAGGAACACGTACGGTGCGGCGGCCGCAACAACCATGTCGCGGCCGCGGCCAATCAATTGTGTTGCGGCCGTAGCACCCTGCCGCGCCTGCCGCCACCTCGGTGTCAGGTACCTCTCTTCCTTGTTCTTCCCCTCTTCCTCTTTCTTCTCCTTCTCCTCCTTCTTCCTCCTTACCTATGGAGACTCCAAAGCCAGTTCCGCCCTTCCCGAAAGCCTTGAAGGATACACGAAGGTATGAGAACGACAAGGAGATCTTTGAGACATTCAGTAAGTGTGAGGTAAAAATCCCTTTGCTTAATTTGATCAAAAGCATTCCTAGATATGCTAAATTTTTTAAGGAACTTTGCATTATCAAGCGGACCCAAAAGCTAAAATGTAAGCAAAAGGTGGAGGTAAGTGAACATGTCACTGTTGTATTCCAAAAGCGTATGCCTGAGAAGTGTAGTGACCCTGGTATGTTTGCTATTCCATGTGTGATAGGCGATACTAAATTTGACAAAGCCATGTTAGATCTAGGAGCATCTATTAACGTTTTGCCTTCTAATGTTTATCATGCTTTGGGGTTGGGACCTCTGAATGATACTCCGATAGTAATTCAACTTGTTGATCGATCTACTATCTACCTGAAAGGGATTGTTGAAGATGTCTTGGCTATGGTTGACAACTTGATATTCCCTGCCGATTTCTTTGTGATTCACATGGGTCCTGGTAACGATGAAGGCCCTATTCTGTTGGGCAGACCTTTTCTGAAAACTGCTAGGACTAAGATAGATGTCTATTCAGGATCTCTTACTATGGAATTTGATGGTCAAAGAGTTGAATATAATATTTATGATTCCATGAAATTCCCATCTGATGATCCTTCTCTGTTCTTTGTGGATGTTATTGATACTATGGCACAAGATTGCTTTGATTTGGAATGTGTTGATGAGATGGAAGTCGCCCTACATGCCCCTATAGATGAAATTTCTAGAGATTATGTCTTGTCATCTAACTTGCAGGAGGCTATAGTGGCTCTAGACCATCGATCTCCCACCTATGTGTCACCAAGGGGAGACCACATCGAGCTGACCATACCTACTGAAAAGCTTCTTCCATCCATTATCCAAGCGCCTGATGTGGAATTGAAACAACTTCCTAATCACCTTAAATATGCTTTTCTTGGTGAAAATGATACTCTGCCTGTCATTATTTCTAACAAATTGGCCTTTGGGCAGGAGGAGCGATTGGTGACTGTTCTAAAGGAGAACAAGGAAGCGTTAGGATGGACGATAGCAGATATTAAGGGCATCAGTCCTACCATCTGCATGCATAGGATACTATTGGAGGATGATACCAACCCATCTAGATAACCTCAGCGGAGACTCAACCCGCCAATGATGGAAGTGGTAAAGAAGGAGGTGCTGAACCTCCTTCAGGGAGGTATGATCTTTCCCATATCTGACAACAAATGGGTGAGTCCTACTCAGGTTGTCCCTAAGAAGGGAGGTATTACTGTTGTTGAAAATCAGGATGGTGAATTGGTCCCTAGCAGGATACAAACTGGAGGGAGAGTCTGTATTGATTATCATTAATTGAATGCAGTTACTCACAAGGACTATTTCCCCATTTCCTTTATTGATCAAATGCTTGAGCGCCTTGCCGGCCGCTCCTTTTATTGCTTTTTAGATGGCTACTCAGGAGATTTTCAGGTACCAATAGCACCGGAGGATCAAGAAAAAACAACATTTACATGCCCCTTTGACACTTTTGCATATCGTAGAATGCCTTTTGGGTTATGTAACGCACCTGGGACCTTCCAACGGTGTATGGTAAGCATATTTTCTGAGTATGTAGAGCGTTTCATAGAAGTATTTATGGATGACTTCACTGTGCACGGAGATGATTTTGATACTTGCTTGTACCATTTGTCACTTGTGCTTAGGCGGTGTGTGGACACCAACTTAGTTCTTAATTCTGAAAAGTGTCATTTTATGGTTGAGCAAGGCATTGTTTTGGGTCATATTGTGTCTAGCATGGGTCTTGAGTTGGACAAGGCTAAGATTGATGTCATTCAGTCTCTGCCTTACCCCACCAATGTGCGCGAAATTCGTTCCTTTTTAGGCCATGCAGGGTTCTATCGCAGGTTTATTGAGGATTTTTCTAAGATTTCTGCACCTCTTTGTGATTTACTGAAAAAGGAAGTAGCTTTTGAGTTTGATGACAGGAGTAGAGCATTCTTTGATGAGCTTAAAGGTCACCTGACTAGAGCTCCTATAATTCAAGCACCCATATGGTCTTAACCTTTTGAGATTATGTGTGATGCTAGCGACTATGCTGTGGGTGCTGTCTTGGGACAAAAGGAAGGAACGAGCTCTCATGTCATCTACTATACCTCCATGACTCTGAACGGAGCGCAAAGGAACTACTCAACCACTGAGAAAGAGCTCTTGGTTGTGGTCTTTGCACTGGAAAAGTTCCGATCCTATCTTCTAGGAGCTAAGGTAATAGTCTTCACTGATAACGCTGCTCTTCGCTATTTGTTGACTAAGAAAGAAGCAAAACCAAGATTGATTCATTGGATTTTACTTTTAAGTGAATTTGACATTGAAATCAAAGATAAGAAAGGTGTAGAAAACTTAGTAGCGGACCACCTCAGCAGACTTGTCCAAGGAGAGGACAAGCCGGAAGATTAAAGACCCATTCACGGTGAGTTCCCTGACGATACATTGTTTTATTTAACTCACACTTTTTCTTCTCAGCTGCAGGGAACTACGAAAACGGAGGGTGTTGCGGCCGCAGCAACCATGCTGCGGCCGTGGCCAAACAATCTTGCTGCAGCTGCAGCTTATATGCCGCGGCGGCCGCATGTTGTTCAGGCCCCCGTTCCGTCTCTTTCCCTCCTATCTGACGAGGTAAGTTCTGATATTCCTGAATTGTTGATGGGTGTCCATACTCCTCAACCTTGGTTTGCCAATATGGTGAATTTCTTGGTCACGGGAGAATTTCCACCCAAATTCACAAAATCTCAGAAGGACAAGATTCGACATGACTCTCGCTTCTATGTTTAGGATGACCTCTACATTTGGAAACATTGTGCTGATCAGGTAATCAGGAGGTGTCTGCCGGACAATGAGGTACAATCTGTCCTTCCTTCTTGTCATGCTCATGAATGTGGAGGCCACTTTGGTCCTCAAAAGATTGCTAGGAAAGTTTTAGAAGCAGGTTTCTTTTGGCCTCACTTATTTACAGATGCTAATGCCTTCTGTAAATCATGCGATAGATGCCAAAGGGTTGGGAACATATCTGCTAGGAATGAAATGCCACAAACAACTGTCATATTTTGTGAAATTTTTTATGTTTGGGGGATCGATTTTATGGGTCCCTTCCCTAGTTCTTTTGGGAATGTATATATTTTGCTTGCGGTGGACTATGTCTCCAAGTGGGTTGAGGCAAAGGCCACCAGAACTAATGATTCTAAAGTGATTGCAGATTTCCTGAAAGACACCATTTTTGCAAGATTTTGGGTGCTTAAGGCTATAATTAGCGACAGATGGACATATTTCTGCAACAGGACGATCACTGCCTTGTTAAAGAAATACCATGTTACACAAAGAGTATCCACTTCTTATCATCCTCAAACCAATGGTCAAGCGGAGATATCAAATAGAGAGATAAAGACCATTTTGGAGAAAAGAGTGGCACCTAACAGGAAGGATTGGAGTCTACGGCTGAATGACGCTCTTTGGGCCTATCGGACGACCTATAAGACTCCCATTGGTATGTCCCCTTATCGAATTGTCTTTGGAAAGGCGTGTCATCTCCCTGTGGAACTTCAGCATAGGGTGTTGATGTTGCTAAAACCAACCCCGCAAGAATACGGTGTCAATTGTAGTATTCAAGTGTCGTATCACAAGGACTGGTGGAATACCAATTATTAGCTTTAAACCAGTTTGACCAAGTTCAAAAGTAGCAAACAATTTAAGAGAATTTATAATTGAAAGTGACACATAACAATAGAATGATGAGAAATATATATGTGAGAGATATTCCAGGGCTAGGGATTCTGCGAACGATGCATCCTCAATGGACCAAAATGTAGTCTCACCCGAATCATTTCCAATTCTATGTGAAGGTAGGTTATCTAATGTAATTGCAAATCTCCTTTCGGTCTCAATGCAAATGTGTCTGAATTGGATAACAATCTCCTTTCGGTCTCATGCAACCAATTCAGACCCTTTGAGCTCTTAGAATCTAGGTGATAATCATATCAATATCTCCTTTCGGTCTCAATCAATATCACTATAACCTAAGATTTCTACGACAACCTATTAATCCTCAAAAAGCTTAATTCACTTTCGTACAATTAAACTTTAGGCTTAATCCTATAGTTCTGATGGATCAGATCACCTTTCGGTCTCAATTCACCATCTAGATTCCAACTTAGGGTTATCTTCTTTCGATCTCAAACCCTAAATCAGGTCTAACCAATTCACATCGATTAGATTAAGTACAATAGGATTAAATCACAATTCAAATGAGAGATCATTCGGGCGATATGAAGAGCGAGTCTATTTCCGCATCGTCGGGATTATCCCTAACCCTAGAACAAGGAGAACTAGCCTAGCATGGAGATTCTCATATTCAATTCGATTAGACTAAGCATAGAAATCAAAGACAAATAAGAGACAAGAGGGAAAGTACCAATTCTGAATTGAAACGATTCCAATCTCCCCTTCGGGTTCTCACAAAGATCTTCCAAATAGCCCTCAACAATGTCAGATTTTTCAGGCCCCCTTATTCTCTAAAAAACGTCCCTTAAATACCCCCTCAATAAAAATAAATTAAAAACGGAAGAAAAACGGTTCAGGGGACGGCACTCGGCCGAGTGTTTGGTTCTGTAAAGTACTGGAGGCCACTCGAGACCATAACTGCTCGAGTGTATAGGGCACTCGGCCGAGTATGTGTTATTTCTCGCTTCTGAGGGCCACTCGAGCATACAACTACTCGAGTTCACATTCACTCGACCGAGTGTCTGGGCTTCCTTACTTCTTTGTCTTTTGCCAAGCTCGTCACGATTCCGGTGCTCCACATCCTTGATTCCGTCCCTCCTAGTGCATCTTTGACGCCTTCCGAGTGCACCGAAAAGCCTCGAAGCTTGTCATTCTCCATTAGCTCTCTCATTGACACCAAAACCGCTCAAAAGCACCTGAAATCATAACAAACGAGCGGTAGACACCGATTCCACCAAACTAAACCAAAAAGGGCCAAATATATATATAATACTTAACTCAAAGGCCCTAAACCCGATGCAAACATGCCCTATATTCATCGCTAAATAGATTCTATCAAAATACCCCATACTTAACCTTGCTTGTCCCCAAGCAAGACTAAGACAATAATCACAAAATAGCATCTACTATTTCAAAATATTCGACGAATGTCGTCCTAGCATATCATAGCCAACAACCAAGCTTGACTAGCTCTTCTAATCTCAACCTCAAAACTCATCATCCACAAAGCTTGAACAATCTCAGAAATCTCCAACGCATGGAATTGCGCACACAAAGAAATCATGAGGACTTTATAAGGTTATGATGGGTCTAAGACAGAAACAGTTAGGTATGGAAAAATTTAGGTCATTTGGTGCTAAAATCCGGGAAAAAGGATCATGCGAGAACAACCAGAAGAAACACCAACTTCAAAGAATCAAATTCATACCAATCCATCAAACAAGCTCCATCACAACAACTTTTTCATCTTAACTTTTGTCAACCACACCAAGAATTCTGTTTTTTTCTTTCTTTTTCTTCTTTTTTTTTTCAAGATTTTTTTTTCTTCACTCTCTAGTCTCGACACCGTTTTACGCAAATACAAACATTTGTGATGAATGCACCCGGTTACTAAGTGTCTTGACCATCTCACTTTGCACTTTTTCCTCCTTGTGTGAATTTTATTCTCCACAAGCAGGATCAGTTACTAACCGTATTTTTTCTTTCTTGACTTTTGCACAGGAGTGAATTTTATCCTCCTCTTATCCCAAGACTTTTTCTTTTTTTTTTTCTTTTCTTTTTTCACTCACAATCAAGAGAAATCATCTCATACTTGAAGCACATCCACACAACAAAACACACTATCATGACCCAAAATCCCGGATTGGGTAAAGGCAAATAACGGGCTATGAAAATCTTGTGGACCTACCAAAGAAACAAGCTTCTAAGGCTCAGAAGGCTTCAAGCAGATGGTCAAATGTAAGGGTAGGTAAGGATAAATGGGCTGACAAACTGCCTCAATCATATTTCAATTTGTGCACATAAACCCAATAATGCGGTGACAAGCTCGAGTATCCAAGAATGAGGCGAGATATACACATAATCGAGCAAGAGGATATACATGTTATCTAGTCAAACAAGGCAGCAGCTCAATGCTCAAGCAATCATCAAATATTCCAACCACCATAACATTCCAGAATCATATTTAGGTCCAAAAGTTCAAAAGAAGCAAGACTCATGACCCATGATAAAAATATATACATGACACAAGATATACACATGACAAATACGATAATAATAAAAGTGCAGACTCTAAATAGAAACGAAAAACAAAAGGAAAAAGACATAAATAGTACACCAAATGTGAAGTTCACCCCATACTTAAATGAAACATTGTCCTCAATGAGACCAGAAAAAGTAAAATGAGACAGGGTACTCACAATTTGGTGATTAACGCGGAGGGCAAGTGTCTAGAAAGTATCCGACTCGCCCTCAGCAACCTCATCATCTGAGTCGTTCTGCTCTTCATCCTCTTTCTCTTCAGAGTCCTCTTGATGCTCCTCTTCTTGTCGAGACTGCAAGTTGCGTAGCTGGGTGTCGATAGAATCAAAGCGCCTATCGAAGTAAGATCGCATCTGGCCGAACTGGTAATCGAAATAAGCTCTATCGTTGGTAAACTGAGGAGGATCGCTCGGCGCAACGTCCATGCAATCAGCAGCATTGGGGGCACGAGAGGTCCTAGAGGGCCCAGCAACATCAGAAGGCTACGCAGCTGCAGCACCGTAGAGAGTATCCAAGTGGGCCGAAATCCCGTCATACCAGTTGTGTGCATTCTGGACCGTCAGGTGCGGTGGAAGGAGGAGCGGTAAATGGCGCTTCGTTGTAGACCTATCCTTGCATAAGGCTTGCTGCCCGTTGAACACAAGAATCTCACAGCGCTCTAGCTCCTCATGAGACCACTCGATCTGAGGGGTGATCTGCTGATAGATGGAGATGTCGATATTGACGGCACTAGCAAGCATGGAAACCATTGCAACAATAGAGATAGCGGATGAACCTCTCACTTCCTTCTCCCACCGCGTCGCCATTATATGCCCCAGATTGACAGGTCGGTCGTTGAGGGCGCCATACAAGGTTCGCAGCTCAAGTGCCCCCAAGCACCCTTGACTTCCCTCTCGAGCAAAGACTGTACTCGCGAGGAAGCGGTGGAACAAGCGGATAGCCGGATGTAAACATGAAGAACTCTTTCCCTGCCCCAAAGTAGACGTCTCACCGGTGTTAGGGATGCCGAAGACAGTGCAGAATTGCTCCAAGGTGAGTGTGTGATTCTTATTCCCCAACCGGAATGTCACCTTGTCCGTGTTATACTTGAATGTGCACACCAACTCCCTAATCAGCTGAGGGATGGAAGGCAACCGACAATCCCAAATAGCTCGAAGAGAGAGCTTGTTGACAAGAAAATTCATATCCTCTAGTAGACCCAAACTCTCCAGGACTCTAGTGTTCATGAACTGAGTTGAGCGCACATCTCTTTTCTGCACTTTGGCATAAAGCTTCCTCTGCTCGGATGTGGTCAAACGGATGGGTGGTGGGTCTCCCATTGAAAGTACCTATAGCAGAGCAAACAAACCATCAACCACATTACACAAGTAGCAACACCAAGGGGTTAACAACTAGGTATAAACAAGCACACACTATCACCCCATACTTAGAACACTTGCATCAACATATATATGGTCAAATAAGGGTCCATGCACAAAGCTCCAATAGACACCCCAATTCCAATAAGAAATCATCAATTTATGCACACTTACCCCATAATAAAAATTTCAAGTAAACCATGGGTACAAAATTACCCTAAAAACACCATCAAGCTCAATAAAATTCAAGCAAGCCACAAGAGTTCATTGGAATGCACACAAGACTTGCACAAATTCAACAACATATTCCTAACCACCACAATCAAGTTCAATCACATTCATCAAAATTCAACCATATTCAACCACATTTCCACATTAACCATTAACAAACAAACTCAAGAGATGCACAAGCACAAAATCACTCATAAACCCATCCAATCCTCAAAACCCCAATTTTCCCCCACCTCAATCTCCACAAACCCTAACAATTTCAATTCCTCAAAACAACCACTCAAACCTCAAATTAGTTGAAGAAGTAACCGAATCTGAGCAAAATAGATTAGAAGAGGAGGAGACTTACCAAGTTCTTGAAGAAAAAGAGGAGAAAAGAGAGACTAGCAATGGAAGAAAGAGAGAGGAATGGGAGTGGCGGCTGCAGGGCGGCACTGGGAGGCGGCGCCGGCTGGTGGCGGCGACAGGTGCGCCGGAGCAAGTGGGGTGGGGCTGAGTGAGAGGGCGAGTGAATGAGAGAACGAGAGAGGAGTGAGAGCGTTCAGCAGGAGGGCCGAGTTTGGGACAAGAAGGGCGAGTGAAGGAAGAGAGAAAAAGAAAGAAGGAAAAGAAAAAAATAAATAAATAAAACTGATTTTTTTTAATTTTTTTTAGAGGGAAATTCTGGGCAGATCCCACTCGGCCGAGTGTAATAGACACTCGACCGAGTGGCGGTCTACTCCCTTCTGGAAATACCACTCGGGCCCTTTTTTTTTGTGCGAGCAGAAAAAAAAAAGAAGAAATTAAAAATACTTACCTCGGGTTGCCTCCCGAGAAGCGCTGGTTTATGGTCTGAAGCCGACCTTCCATTCCTTTCAAGCAATCGGATCAAGAAGGTCAATGGAAACCACCTTCTCAATCGGATGACCGATGAAGTACTTCTTCAACCTTTGCCCATTAACTTTGAACTCACCGGTCTCTTCACTGCATACATCGACCGCTCCATGAGGGTATACCTTCTTCACCTAAAATGGACCTCCCCACTTAGATTTTAGCTTTCCAGGAAAAAGCTTCAATCTAGAGTTATAAAGCAACATAAGATCACCAATCTTGAAAGTCTTGGGGATAATATGCCTGTCATGCCATTTCTTGGTTCTCTCCTTGTAAATCTTGGCGTTCTCATATGCATCTAGCCTCAATTCCTCGAGCTCCTGAAGTTGCAGATTACTCTTCTCACCGGCCTCCTTCATATCAAAATTGAACAATTTGATTGCCCAATAGGCCTTGTGTTCAAGCTCCACAGGAAGATGACAAGACTTCCCATATACTAGTCTGTAGGGCGTAGTACCTATGGGAGTCTTGTACGCCGTTCTATAGGCCCAAAGTGCATCGTCTAGCTTCATTGCCCAATCCTTGCGAGATCGGGACACGGTCTTTTCCAAGATGCTCTTAATCAGCCTATTAGACACCTCAACCTGACCACTAGTCTGCGGATGGTATGGTGTCGCCACCTTATGGGTCACCCCATACTTGCTCAAAAGTGCCTTAAAATTCTTCTCAATAAAATGGGAACCCCCATCACTAATGACAACTCGCGGAGTACCAAATCTAGGGAAGATTACCTTGTTGAAGAATCTAGAGACCACTCTTGAGTCATTCGTTGGAGACGCAATGGCTTCCACCCACTTTGAAACGTAATCTACCGCCACCAAGATGTACTTGTTATTGCAAGATGGAGGGAAAGGACCCATGAAGTCGATTCCCCATACATCACAAATCTCCACCTCTTGTATGGTGTTCAATGGTATCTCGTTCCTTCTAGAAATGTTTCCTGTTCTCTGACAAGCATCACAAGAAACAATGAAACGGTGAACATCTTTGAACAAAGAAGGCCGGAAAAATCCAGATTGTAGTATCTTGGTGGTGGTTTTTGAAGAGCTCATATGACCACCACAAGGGAGAGAATGACAGTGGTGTATGACACTCTCCACCTCCTCTTCTGGAATGCAACGCCGATAGACTCCATCACCGCACCTTTTGAAAAGAAAAGGCTCTTTCCAGAAATAATGTCTCACATCTGACATGAACTTCTTCTTCTGCTGAAATGATAAACCACTAGGCAACTCATGACAAACAATATAGTTCACGAAGTCAGCATACCATGGTACCTCAGAAGTGGCTATATTCAAGATCTCATCAGTGATCCTGAGTAGATGCTCATCGGGGAAAGAATCATTGATCGGAGGCTCAGTAGTTGTGTGCTCTAACTGCTCTGGCGGTAGCCTGGATAAATGATCAGCAACCAGATTCTCAGTCCCTTTCTTGTCCTTTATCTCCAAGTCGAACTCTTGGAGGAGGAGGATCCATCGAATGAGACGAGGTTTAGCATCCTTCTTATGCAGCAAGTACCTAATTGCAGCAGGATCAGTATACACAATAACTTTGGCACCTACCAAATATGACCGAAACTTTTCGAAAGCAAAGACGACAGCAAGTAACTCTTTTTCGGTGGTAGCATAGTTCCTCTGAGCTTCATCCAAAGTCCTGCTAGCATAATAGATTGCATGGAGCTTGTTGTCTTTCTTTTGGCCCAGAACAGCCCCAACTGCATGATCGCTGGCATCACACATGATCTCAAAAGGGAGATCCCAGTCAGGCGATTGCATTATGGGGGCTGAAATCAATGCCTGCTTCAACCTGCAAAAAGACTCATGGCACTCTGGAGAAAAGTTAAACGCAACATCCTTTAGGAGTAAATTGGTAAGAGGTTTTGCAATCTTTGAAAAATCTTTAATAAACCTCCTATAAAACCCAGCATGACCCAAAAAACTCCTAACTCCCTTAACCGATGTAGGAGGTGGCAATTTCTCAATCAAGTCTATCTTAGCCTTATCCACCTCGATATCTCGATTTGATACTAGATGTCCTAAGACAATCCCTTCCTTCACCATGAAATGACATTTCTCCCAATTTAAAACCAAGTTGACCTCTTCACAACGCTGCAAAACTCGAGATAAGTTAGACAAGCAGTTATCGAAAGAAGATCCATACACAGAAAAGTCATCCATGAAAACTTCCATTATGTCCTCTATGAAATCAGAAAAAATGGCCATCATACAGTGCTGAAAAGTGGCAGGGGCATTACACAAGCCAAAAGGCATCCTCCTGTAAGCGAAGGTGCCATAAGGGCACGTGAAAGTAGTCTTTTCCTGGTCATCCGGATGGATGGGAATCTGAAAGAAACCACTGTAACCATCCAAATAACAGTAATAAGAATGCCTAGCCAATCTTTCAAGCATCTGATCGATGAAGAGGAGGGGGAAGTGGTCCTTTCGGGTTGCAGCATTCAACTTCCGATAATCTATGCACATCCTCCACCCTGTGACAGTCATAGTGGGAATTAATTCATTCTTTTCATTCTTTACAGTTGTCATCCCACCTTTCTTAGGGACCACATGCACAGGACTCACCCAATTACTGTTAGAAATAGGAAAAATAATGCCTGCATCTAACAATTTTAGCACTTCTTTTCTCACAACCTCTTTCAAGTTTGGGTTAAGTCTTCTTTGATGCTCTATGGAGGGTTTATGATCATCTTCCATTAAAATTATGTGCATACACATTAAGGGACTAATCCCCTTCAAATCATCAATTGAGTATCCTATGGCCTTTCTATGCAATCTAAGCTCATGCAACAACTTCTCAGTTTCATCAAGATTCAGAGTAGCACTCACAATCATAGGATAAGTAGCATCAGGGCCTAAAAACTCATACCTCAATGTGGATAGAAGTGGCTTCAACTCCACTTTTGGTGCTCCTTTAGCTTCGCCCTTAGAGTCTCCGTCATCTTCCTTCACGACCTCAAACACCGCTTCAGGATCTTCCTCAGTAACTTCTAAATCCTGAACTACAGCAGCAAGTAGTTCATCTTCATCGCCTTCAGTCACACTTTCAATCAGACAAAGCTCTAGAGGGTCTTGAACGACCACCACCTTCATATCAACATGAGTTCCTTCATCTACCACATCAATCCTGTAACACTCATCCTCAAAAGCAGGTTGTTTAATAGCATTAGAAAAATTAAACTCAAGTTTTTCATCTCCCACAGTGAAGGTAAGAACAACGTTCTTGACATCTATATTGGTACCTGCAGTAGCTAGGAAGGGCCTTCCTAGTATAATAGGTACAGGACAATTTGCTTCAATATCAAGAACTATAAAGTCTACTGGGATGAAAAACTTACCAACCTGAATAGGAATGTCTTCCAGTATACCTGATGGATGTCTAACCGACCTATCAGCCATGCAGAGCGTCATCCGGACTGGTCTGGGGTCTCCCAATCCTAGCTTCTTGCAGATGGAAAGGGGAATGATACTAACGCTAGCCGCCAAATCGCAAAGGGCGAAGTAGGTGAAGTTTCCCATGGTGATAGGAACACAGAAACTCCCAGGATCTTCAAGCTTAGGAGGGAGCATGTTCTGAATGAGAGCGCTGCACTCTCGATTCAACGAGATAGTCTGACACTCTTCAAGCTTCCTCTTGTTTGACAAGATCTCCTTCAGAAACTTTACATAGGATGGCATTTGAGATAGAGCATCAGTGAAAGGAATGTTGATGTAGAGCTTCTTCAGCACCTCCAAAAATTTCCCATATTGCTTTTCGATTTGAGCCTGAGCTTTTCTCTGTGGAAAAGGAAGGGGTGGCTTGTAAGCGGGAGGCGGAACATATACAGATTGTTTCTCTGGCTCAGGAGCCTTTTCCTTCTCAGTTTCAACATTCTCCTGAGCTTCTCTTTGCTCTGCAAGTTTCAACTCTTCTAGTTGCTTTCCATTCCTTAGGGACACAGCAGAAATCTGTCCCTTAGGATTATCTTCGGTACGCCATGGAAATTGACCATTCTGTCTAGGGGCATTGTTGGCCTGTTGAGCTACATGTGTCTCACGCATCTTTTGGCTCTTACTAAGGTTCTGTACTTCGCCAGCCAGATTCTGAACGGTGCCCATAAGTTGTTCCATCATCAACTCCATTTTATCCTTCTGAGGTTGGCCTTTCAGTGGGAATCCAGGTGGTGGCGATTCTGCAGCTTGCTTATTAGCATATGAAAATCCGGGGTGATCCCTCGCTCGAGGGTTGTAATTATTGAAGTTCCTGTTATAACCTTGACCCCTATTATAATTCCCCATGTAATTTGCTTCCTCCTCCTGACTGCTGATATCTTGAGAGGCATAAATCTGACAGCCAGAAATGGTGTGATCTTGAGCTCCACAAAACTGACAAGGCACTGGTCTGGTGTTTGTAGTAGCACTCACTTCTTTGACAGACAAAGACTTCTCCAATGCTGAGCTCAGACGTTTGATTTCAGAAGCCAATGCATCATATCTAGCATCATTGAAGGTTTCAGCTCCCACTTCGTAGATCCCTGAACCTCTTTTGGCATTAGAAAGAGCCCTGGGTTGTGAGTACTTCCCACATCGCTTAGCGGTCTTCTCGATGAACGCCCAAGCATCTTCAGCTCCCATTTCCAAAAATTCTTCTCCAGATAAGGAGTCAATAAGCACCCTAGTGTTGTCACTGACAGCTTTGTAGAAAATTTCTAACAGATTCAGCTTCGGTATCCCATGGTGAGGACACTCAAACAAAAGGTCTTTGAATCTCTCCCATAACTCATGGATGTTCTCCGCATCACCAACCATGAAAGAATTTATCTTCCGCCTCATCTCATCAGTCTTGGCTAGCGGGAAGAACTGATTCAGAAACTCAGATGACAATTCCTCCCAAGTAGTAATAGTGCCAACAGGGATAGAGTTGTACCAGTGTCTAGCTTTTCCCGCAAGTGAGAAGGAGAATGATCGCATTAAGAACTCTTCAGGGGTGACACCTTGAACCTTCACAGTATCCATCAATTCCTTGAATGTGGATATGTGCTGATGGGGGCTCTCAGCAGGAAGCCCATTGAACATGTTCTGTCTTATCATATTCAACAGTGCAGGCTTTAGCTCAAAATTGGCGGGTGTTAATGTAGGAAGAACTACACCCGGTTGAGGTAGGTACTGAGCCGGATCCATACGCTCTCCTAGAGTTTGCGGCCCTTGGGGTTGTGGTAGTGGATTCACCATAATTTGTCGATTAGCAAGCTCTTGTCGCAGGGCAACATTCTCTAGATCTCTCTGACCCATCAGTCGCTCGAGTTCAGCTAAACGATTAGCGTTGTCACCCATTATTTGATTTCTAGCAGTGCGTTGTTCAGCTCTTCTTCTACGAAAGGTGCGTTCTGGTTCAGGATCAAAAGGGAATAGATCACTAGAGCTTTTAGTTTTTCGCATTCAGAGCAAAGCACAACCTGAAACCAACGACAAAAGGAAATAAATCAAAGCAGAAACAAGGACTTAGAAAACCAGTTGTCAGGAAACGATTGATACTAGCACCAGTCCCCGGCAAAGGCGCCAAAAACTTGATGTTGCTAAAACCAACCCCGCAAGAATACGGTGTCAATTGTAGTATTCAAGTGTCGAATCACAAGGACTGGTGGAATACCAATTATTAGCTTTAAACCAGTTTGACCAAGTCCAAAAGTAGCAAACAATTTAAGAGAATTTATAATTGAAAGTGACACATAACAGTAGAATGATGAGAAATATATATGTGAGAGACATTCCAGGGCTAGGGATTCTGCGAACGATGCATCCTCAATGGACCAAAATGTAGTCTCACCCGAATCATTTCCAATTCTATGTGAAGGTAGGTTATCTAATGTAATTGCAAATCTCCTTTCGATCTCCATGCAAATGTGTCTGAATTGGATAACAATCTCCTTTCGGTCTCCAGCAACCAATTCAGACCCTTTGAGCTCTTAGAATCTAGGTGATAATCATATCAATATCTCCTTTCGGTCTCAATCAATATCACTATAACCTAAGATTTCTACGACAACCTATTAATCCTCAAAAAGCTTAATTCACTTTCGTACAATTAAACTTTAGGCTTAATCCTATAGTTCTGATGGATCAGATCACCTTTCGGTCTCAATTCACCATCTAGATTCCAACTTAGGGTTATCTTCTTTCGATCTCAAACCCTAAATCAGGTCTAACCAATTCACATCGATTAGATTAAGTACAATAGGATTAAATCACAATTCAAATGAGAGATCATTCGGGCGATATGAAGAGCGAGTCTATTTCCACATCGTCGGGATTATCCCTAACCCTAGAACAAGGAGAACTAGCCTAGCATGGAGATTCTCATATTCAATTCGATTAGACTAAGCATAGAAATCAAAGAAAAATAAGAGACAAGAGGGAAAGTACCAATTCTGAATTGAAACGATTCCAATCTCCCCTTCGGGTTCTCACAAAGATCTTCCAAATAGCCCTCAACAATGTCAGATTTTTCCGGCCCCCTTGTTCTCTAAAAAACTTCCCTTAAATACCCCCTCAATAAAAATAAATTAAAAACGGAAGATAAACGGTTCAGGGACGACACTCGGTCTTAACACATCTCGAGTGTCAAAGGCACTCGGCCGAGTGTTTGGTTCTGTAAAGTACTGGAGGCCACTCGAGACCATAACTGCTCGAGTGTATAGGGCACTCGGCCGAGTGGGTGTTATTTCTCGCTTTTGAGGGCCACTCGAGCATACAACTACTCGAGTTCACATTCACTCGACCGAGTGTCTGGGCTTCCTTACTTCTTTGTCTTTTTCCAAGCTCGTCACGATTCCGGTGCTCCACATCCTTGATTCCGTCCCTCCTAGTGCATCTTTGACGCCTTCCGAGTGTACCGAAAAGCCTTGAAGCTTTTCATTCTCCATTAGCTCTCTCACTGACACCAAAACCACTCAAAAGCACCTGAAATCATAACGAATGAGCGGTAGACACCGATTCCACCAAACTAAACCAAAAAGGGCCAAATATATATATATAATACTTAACTCAAAGGCCCTAAACCCGATGCAAACATGCCCTATATTCATCGCTAAACAGATGCTATCAGGTGTATTGGGCTGTAAAGAATTGCAATATGAGGTTGGATGAAGTAGGTGAGTTCAGAAAGCTTCAATTGCAAGAGCTGGAGCAATTGCGTCTGGATGCTTATGATAATGCAATGATCTACAAGGAGAAGACTAAGGCTTGGCATGACAAACACATCCTGCGAAAAGAGCTAACAATAGGAGACAAGGTCCTTCTATACAAATCACGACTGAAACTCTTCCCTGGAAAGCTTAGATCAAGGTGGGAAGGACCCTACACTATCTCAAGGATTTTCTCTCACGGAGCAATTGAACTCTATGATCCTAAGTCTAATGAGCTCTTTAAGGTCAATGGTAATAGAGTTAAGCCATACTTTGAGAACATTCCGCATAATGAAGAAGAGGAGTTGGTGCTTGCTAAACCAACCCATTAGGCCACTCACGGCCCATTACGTCGAGCCAACGACTTGAAACAAAGGCGCTTCTCGGGAGGCGACCTGAGGTAAGTTCTTCTTTCTTTTTCATCTTTTTCATTTTCTTAGGTAGTTCTTATATCTTACCATTCTTAACCTCTGCCACCAGCCATTCTCTAGATCTAGAACCTCCCCACCATTGTTATTCTTCTTCTTCATCCCTAAAAAAAAAACCACCATAGCCACCCCCAAGCTCTCTCTTTCCTCTCCTTCATAGTCCCCTAGTTTCCTTGCCGGATCCAGCCTTCCATCGAGCTCCCTGCACCGGATCTCCATTGCTGCACCGAAGCCATTCCACCGTCGAAGTCACCTGCTGCGGCCGCCGCTTGTCCGCATCACCCGCCGCCGGTTCCGCCGCCCAGAGGTTTGGTTTGTGGTTTGTTTAATTATTATTGTGTGGAGTTGAGGATTGAAGTTGGAAGTTTGGTTTGAGAAGTGGTGATTTGAAAGATTTGGGGTGTGATTGTTTGATAGTTGTTTGGATTCTGGAATTTGGGTGGTTTATTGAAGGATTTGGTTTTGGTAATTTACTTGAACCATATTTGTGTTGGGGTTTGATTTGGATTTGTTGATTAGCTTGAATTGTGTTGGAGGTTTGTTGTTGGATTTTGGATTTTTTTATTAGCTTGGGTTGTGTTGGAGGTTTGTTGTTGGATTTTGGAGTTGTTGGGTTGTTAATTTACTGCTGAAATTTGGTAACAATGGTGTGCCGATTGAGAAATGTGACTAAAGAACAGAAGAAAGCATTTGAGAGCTTCGATGCGAAGCGATTTGTACAGACGAAGCTCTTTCATATCCCTGCCTTACAGACATTAGGGATGCTGGACATTACACGTCGGATGTTTAGTCATTGCAGTTTGGGGGCATTTATAGACTGCAATGCCCCCATTCCCGTCAAATCTAGTTCTAGTCGCTGCGTACCAGACATGGGAGTTTCTGGCCACGTTTCAGCGTGTGGATAGTTCGAGGAATCGGTTCAACTTGCTGGATCAGCCCTAAACTTGCACGCATGACAAGCTGAGATAACTTTTTGGGATCACTCGGGCACCCACCCAAGATTGGTATCTGATGGCGTCGGAGCAGCAATGCCATGATGTCTGGTACGCAGCGACTAGAACTAGATTTGACGGACACAAGGGCGAGTACAATTCCAATTTCGTCCACCCATGCCTCTGTCTGGTTCACAAGGTCTTGGCCATGTCTTTCAGCGGCCAAAGGCGATGTGAACAAAGTGCCTTCTCATGATCTGTCCTGGCTATGGAGCCTTGCTCCCCAGTCCCGTGGTACGCCGGACTGGGTTGAGATCTTTGTGGACAGCTGCCTGAAGATTCAAGGGAAGAAGACAGGGAGGTTTGGTTTGGGAGGCATGATTAGCCTCACAGCCTGCCAATTTCTGGAGCCTGCACAATGCGGTGCCCCATGTCTGGTGGGTACACCTATACAACGGAGCAGCTCAGGAGGGCTTTCTTGATTGAGGGCTTTGATGGATTGGCTGGATTTGGAAGTCGGGGAAGCATGGAGAGCACCGACTGAGCCTTCCTAGGGCCTTACCTTATGGCCCTTCCAACGCCTCCCTTTACATTGCGGCTGATCAGAATGTTGCTGAGGAGGAGGATACTGATGACGAGGACAAGGAGGACGCCCCTGCACAGACAAACTATCATATGGGGGATGGACAGCACGCTGCTGGCTCTTCTGAGGGGCCTCGCTTTTCTTATGCTGAGGATGACGCCTGGCGGGACCACATGTTCACCGAGTTCCACCGTATGTCCATGCGCCAGGACTCCTTCGAGTTCACTCTCCACGACATTGATCGCAATGTGCGGGAGACGAACTATCACATGGAGGAGATGCGGAGAGAGCAGTCTTACTACCTCCGCCGGCATTATCCACATATCCTGCCATACTAGTCGCTACCGTACCAGCCGCCGCCTCAGTGAGTGGTTAGTTCTGTCTCCTTCACCCTGAATTTTTTATGTTTTATTTTGGTTGTATGTACTATTTCAGTGAGGACACCGAAAACTTAAATGTGGGGGAGATGGATTATATGTATATTATGTCATTTCTGTCATTTCCTATACCATGTTTAAATTTCTGCACAACATGTTTAAGTTTCTGTAATAGTTATTTAGTTTATTTAATTTCTGTTGAGTTTATTTAATTTTTGTCTAATTTAATTTATTTATTTCAGCATTTTCAGATTAAAAAAAATCGAAAATCCAAAAATAAATCATGCATTGCATACATATGTGTTATTCAAATACCCATCTGCCTTAGTTTGTCCTCTAATTTAAATTTCAAGCATGTTCATAAAAATCCCATGGAGTTCTGGATGTTTTGATTTTGTCTTTATTTGATTTTTGTGGAACATGAGCTAGCAAATATAATTGAGCATGTATGATTAAGCTAAAGTATGATTGAAGTCCTAAAAACATGACCCTGTGAGAATGTTTGGCCTTATTTGAATTCTTTTGCTAAATTGTGTGAATTACTCTCCTTGTGTTGCTGCCTCTTGGCATTAACTGCAGTATCTATTTATAAAGACCGATGCACATGTTTGTTGCTTGCGGAGTTTATGTTATATTTTGAGTCTTTTGTTTGAATTTGTACATATTTAGTGAATAAGGTGGCAATGGTTGATGCACTTAGTAACCGGATCTATGCATGACACCCATGAGTATGATTCGCGCAAAAAGGTGTTGAAAACTATCCACTAGGAAAGAAAGCTTGATCATTGAGTAACCAGGTTCATTCATGACACCCGTGTTTGCAACTTGCGTCAAAAGATGTTCAAGTTGACTTCATATTAGTAGGTTGAGGTGATGATAGACCGGGGCCATTCATGACACCCATGTTTGCGCCTCGCGTAAGGAAAGCACCAAGACAAGAAACAGAAAAAAAAACAAAACAAAACAAAACAAAAATAAAAAAAAATGTCACATTCTATTTTGTTGTCTTTATTGTGTCCCGCAAGTAATGACATTTCGGTAGATATGGTGGTCAATGTCTATGAGCTTAGTGCATGTTAGGTTGAGTTGAGAGTTGTATCCTAAAGCCTAAACACATGAGTGAAACACATATTTCTGGTGAAGTTGGATAATGTCTACTTCTAAGCTTTGATCACTATAATACATGCTATGACGTTTGTTTGCTTGGTTTATGTTTTCACCTGCTATGATGTTGCTTTTTGATGAGGTTGAAACTTGAAGGGATTTCCTGTGGGATACATTGATTCATGTTCATTCTATCGTTGCTTGAGGACAAGCAAAGTTAAGTGTGTGGGAATTTGATAATGCATATCTTAGATAGGCATTATAGGCATTTTTAGTTTAGTTAGGTTGCATTTCTTTCATACTTTGTTTCTAAATTGCAGCTTTTGATTATTTTAGAAGAGTTCGGATTCTGCGCAAATTTGTGTTTATCTTGCAAATTGAATCAGAACACATTTGGGAGATGCAATATCTCGAAGAGGAATACAAGAAACATTGGAAGGAAGCAAGGAAGGAAGAGAAGCAAGACAAGTGGAGATACCCACGAAGAAAGATAAGAGGACACGACAACAGTATGCCGCGGCCGCAGCATGTGTGCCGTGGCCGCAGCAGGGACCGCTGTAGTGGGTAGCCAGAAGTTGCTAATGCCGCGACCGTCGCATATGCCGCGGCCGCAACATTGGTCGCCAGCGCTGAGACGCTGCGTTTTGATTAATAAAAACCCTAGATGTTCTTATTTTGTTTCATGGCCAACTTGGGATCCTTTATAAGGCCGAATTTAGTTATTTTCCAGCACTTCTATTCTATTCTTTCATTCATCACACACTTGAGAGATTTTGAGCGATGTCTTCCATGAGGAACTAAACTCATCTATTCTGCATGTAATTTGAAGCTTTATTTGGATTGATTGTGAGTTTCTAATTCTCGTTCCGTGTTTCCTATATTTGAATGCTTCAACTTCTTTGTGCTTGATTGTCTATTGTTTTATTCTATCTAGCCCGCGCAACTAGTTAGAATCAATTCAATTGCTAAGATTTTGTAGATTCCTGGTTGTGAACCTTAACCTAAGTGGCAAACTTGTTCCTTTAGGGCTGGTTGAACTAATTGAATGAGTAGGAAGTTGAATGTGTTGTTAAATCCTTCTTTAGGGACTGCAAATACCTTGGCTAATCTCTGAACTGAAAGCTATCAATTGGGTTAAATCCTTCTTTAGGGACTGTTCGATTGATAAGGGTTGCTAGGACTGGTTGGACTAGTAACTATATTAGGTCGGGACAAGGGCATTCATAGGAAACTTAATAGGACGAGAAGAAGTTACAAGGATCGCTTCAATCCAATAAAGTGGAAAATTGTAGGTAGAATTGCTTCTCCTAATTGTCTAAACCAAATCCATTTACTTTGCTTTCTTTACTCCACTTTGATAAAAGGCGGAACTTTCACAAACAAAAACCCCCCAAATTGGTTACTTTGATTGATACTTGAATCAAACTGGAATTATAACTTTCTCTGTGGATCGACCTCTTGCTTATCGCTATACTTGCTATAGGTTTGAGTTTTCTTTGGCGGATCAACGATAGGTTTTCCCTCCGTCAACGTCTTTAAAAACTGCAAAATATATAAGAATTTTAGATTTTTTGTAATGTTTTTTTTATTTGAGGGACAAGGCTCGCCCCGTCCCGTCCCGTGAGGGACAAGGCCCGTGCGGGATTGAAAAAAAAGTAGTGAATCCCGTTCCGGTCCCATCCCGCAAAAATTACGTGGGATGGGACGTGATGTGAGCCTAATTCGCCATATTTTACACTTACTTTTATATCGATTTCTGCATACATTGCATGCATTTGGGTTAGAATAATACAGAATCTGTGTAGTTTACACTTATTTGCAATATATGGAGGTCTACACAAGTTTTGGTTATATTTCGCAGAAATCGGACGCACTTTGGAGCTTAAAGGAAACTCATGGAGAAGCTAAGAATGGTGCAGCTGGAGAAAACGCCATTTTTCACCATTCTTTGTTCTGAATCAAGCTTTGATGTCTTCATGAGAGTTGTAGCCCTCGAAAATAGCTTTCCAACGCATGGTCATATGCGTCAATCCGACGAACGAGGACTCGGGAAAGTGCGTTTCAAGAACAGAGCAGAAAGCTGAGAGAACTCTACTCGATCTCGAGTACACCGTACTCGATCTCGACGAGGGCTGGTCGAGCACACCTGGTCGAGCAGAGCTGATCGAGGACACTGAGTCAGAGACAACCCGACTCCGGAACCTTACTCGATCTCGAGTACCATCTAGTCGAGATCGACGACACTTCGGAGCCATGTCCGGAGTCGACGAGCTGTGCCAAGCCGAGAAGCCGAGGACGAAGACGCAGACCACCTCTACTCGATACAGAGTAGCCGTGGTCGATATCGACCAGACCTCCGAGCCATGTCCGAGCCTTGTCGAGCAGAGTCACCCAGCCAGACCGAGTCGACGAACCCTGGTACTCGATATCGAGTAGCCGTGGTCGATATCGAGTAGACATGTCGAGCCGCGTTACTCGGTTTGGGCAGTCCGAGTAGAGCTGGGATTCCTTGGGCACGAAGGAGGTCGAGTAAGCCGAGATCTATCATCATCTATCTATGGGAGGAAGATCTATCAACATGAAGACATATTACCTAGTTTAGATTTATCTTTTCCTTTTAGATTTATTTCCTTTATTGCTTTTATTTATCATTAAGCATTTTAGATATAATTTTAGATATAGATAGAAGATTCTATTCTTGATTAGCAAGGAATAGAAGGCTATAAATAAAGCCCTAGGGAGCTGATTTTCATTCATTCAAGCAAAGGCGTCTTCGTGCGCAAGGGGAGAGAGAGAGAGGAGGAGAGAGAGAGGAGAGAGGAGAGAGAGGAGGAACGTTTGGAAGGTTTTGTAAGTTTTAGTTTATTTTATGTTAAAGTTAATTTCTTTCATCATGTTTGCTTTCTAATTTTCCTTCTTCTAGGGTTGGGGTGATCCCAACATAGATATGTGTGTTTGATTTATAAATCCATGAATTTATATGTCTTTATAATCATCTACCTATGTGCTTAATCCTTTGCGACAGTCGAGGACAATTTCTTATTTGCAATTATGAAGCGAAAGTGAATTAATTATAAATTTGGATAGTAATTAGGCTTTGCTTGCGAAAGTTGGTTGATCCTAATTAAGAAAAGGTAGTAACACTTAGGGTTTATGCGAAAGCCTCTATATTCCTATTTGTTAATAACGAAAGTTATTTGATATAAAGCATGCATCTTTATGTGATTTATGATCTGCGCATATGTTTATTGTTGTGGTGATCCCTAACCTTGGAAGTTTGCATCTTTATATATTTTATTTCATTATTTTTATCCTGCAAAGTTACCCGACACCGACCACCTCTTCTTCTATCATTCCCTCGACATCGACCAAGTCTTAGTCGACATCGACAACAACCTCCCCACCTTTTCTCGCTATCCCTGAACCCCAAAACACACTAAACCTAGAACCGCTGACTTCTCTCCTGAGGACGAACCTGACTCCACTATCCTATAACGGGGTCTTGACTACAAATTTATTTGGTCGAGAAACCCTCTCGTCAAATTGGCGCCGCTGCCGGGGAGATATCAATCGCGCCTAGTTTAATTGTGTTTAAGGTTCAGAAAAGCCCATCCCTTTTTCTTACCCTTCACATACCCTACCACCATCTACCTCACCGGTACCAACTGGGTGCCAAGCTTTTACCACTAATTTGTGTTCTTGATTGTGATTTCAAAGCTTAGGTACGAAGATGGAAGACTTTGTCGAAGGGAATCCTGCATGGGAAGAATGGTATCAAGATTTGAGACGGAGAAATAGGATCGCAGTGGAGGAGTCACGATTAAGGGAAATAGCTCGGTTGGAAGACGAAATCCGAAGGCTTGAGGCTTCCATTCAGTCTAAAGGACCATGCCCTCCTCTCGACGAGCCAATTGACCCACTCAATGTCGACAACCAGGTATGTCCTTCCTCGAATTTCATTCCTACTTTGCTACCTATTGTTGATGAATCATATAAAGGATCCCACGGCGAAATAGCACTAGAAGAGAAGAAGTTGGACATTGTTGACCAGGGCATTCCAAGATCGCTTTTAACTTACAAGGTGAAGGCTATCCCCGATGATTTTGAGCAACCGATGTTCATATTCAAGTATGGGGTCCTAGCAAAGTGGCATGAAGCTCCGCATGATTAGGTGGAAATATCTCTTCCCACTCCACCGTTTTGCTGTGGTGGAGACGCGCAACCAAGTCAACCTATGAATCGGAAGAGGTATGATGATGAGGTATGTATATTTTCTTTATATCTTCCTTTATGCATGCCAACTGGAGCCCAGGAAGATGAATGGGTGAAGCTATGGAGCGTTCACTCGGGGAGGTTTAAGCTTCTTCACATGATGCCTCCGGATGACATCCCACGCTTTCCACCACCGGAGGAACCACCAGATCCACCTATACCTCCGGACAAAGATGAGCCAGGCTAATGCTTAATGGAGAAGTCGGTCTAGCGACTATAAAATCTAGAGCTTGTACATAGACATTTATTTTTGGACTTTTGAGACTTTGTTGCTTTTGTTTGTTTTTGTTTTCGGAACTTTTAGTTTTTCTATTGTGGGTATATGTCTTCTACACTTTTCAGGTCCATGGATAGATGCAAGCTAAAAACGGACTCGGCTCAGGCATTTTAACTCGATATTATGAAGCCTTGCACATCTGTCTAGTGAGTTTCTTTCTTTACCCTTGTTTTTATACAGTGAGGACACTGTAATCACTACAACAGAAGTCGATTTTAGCGAGAAATTTTTTCCTCGTTGAAAATTGATATTTCATCGCTAAATCTATTTAGCGAGGAAATATGCTTCCTTTTTAAATAGTCGCTGAAACCTCGTCACAAAAGAGTCTAACGTGGAAAAATGAAATCGTCGCAACAAACATTTTGCGATGAAGTCAATATTTGTCGTTGTAAGTCTCTTTAGTGACTATTAATTTCATCGCAAAAAGTAATCATATTTGTCACAAGAAAAGTCAATGGATTCCATAGTAGTCGTAGAAGGTAGATGGCGAGAAACTTTAATTTCTCGCAAAATTGTATATTTCCTCGCTAATGATGATATCATGTTGGCTCGATATTATTTCGCTACATATATTTTTGTCACAAAAAAATAATAATTTCCTCAGGAAAGATGTTGACAGAATCGATAATAATTGCTAAATGTATTTAGCAATGATTAAAATCATCGCTAATAGAGTAGTTTCCTTGCGAATACAAGAAAAACAGTTTTTGGTGACAAATAGATTCGTTGCCCAAAGCCTATACTTCGTCGCCCAAACATATTTGTGACAAAAAAAGTTCATCACTAATTCTTCACAGTAAGAAATGATAGCTTTGACAACTAAATGTCGCTTCTAGTACTATATACATACACACCTCAACTGAGAAATGATAGATTAACATAGATAATCTTGCCATTTAGGTCAATGTATACATACATCAATAATAATGAAATGAGATTACAATCCAAGTATTTGTTAGAGAAGCTCATAAATCAAAAGTCTCTCTTCGCCATCTAAGCATAAACTGAAAATTCTAATGAGACTCACGTGGTGATGATTGGCCACTAAGCAGAAACTCATTCTTCAATTCGGATTCACCTTGCCCTGAATTGCTTGTTAGCCTCTTCACTGCTATTTGTTGCCCGGTAGAAAGGACGCCCTATAGAAACAAAAGCAAAAACAATTTATTGCTTAAGAGTAGAAATATAATACAAAAAAGGGCATATTTCAAGTAGGACATCTAAGATCAAGTTACTCTCAAAGCCTACTGTTATCTTATAAAAACTAAAGACAGAGTCAATAAAATAATGACAAAGTCAACTAAGAGCAAAAGTTCAAGGAAATAAGGGTAGAACAAAATAAAAATAACACTCACACCAAGGGTACATCGATCAAAGGTTCTTTTGTGCCTTCACTTTTTCTGATTTCATATTATCAATTTCAGAAGAACACAAGTTTGTTCTTCTGAGACTGCAAGGACCTCAAAGGAGGGAAATAAATCATCAAAATATAAATTTATCACAAATGATCTAAAGGTAGAAGGGGATGGACACAACAAAAAATAAGGTTGAGAGAGATAGACAAAAGAATCCCTCACTTGCGTTTGTCATCTGAACCTGAACTTCTAGGAGCATTGTCAAGCTTAAAATTCAGTAAAGCTGCAAACAAAGGTTGAGATTAAGAAATATGTTATTAAACATAAAAAAATATCTATTAATAATCAGAATACATCAACAATGAAGAACTTACCCAAGATGATGGAAGAGAATATTGCATGAACTGAATAAGCAGGGCATGGAGCGTTCACCCCAACTAGTTTTGTTAGATCAATTCATCAGAACAGAGCCTCGGTCAAGTTCCACTTCTAAATTTAATTCAAAAGTGAAGGCTAGTAAGATCATAATCAAACCAATATATCCAATAAAGCTCAACAAATCAGTAGCATATTTCAGCCCTAGACAAACCAAAATTATCACATTCCCTAAACAGACTCAAGAAGTACACATGAATGACCCAGCAGGCATTCGTCAAAATACTGATTTAGAAAATAAAAGAGCAAGTGCCATCCTAGTAGATTCTACTCAATCTCAACATAGGACAAATGATTCAACATCCAAATCCGACAACAAATATGCAGGCAACAAAAAAAATATGAGCAATTTTATAAATTCTAATCTTCTCAACGCAAACAATCCCCTAATCTTCTCAATGCAAACAATCACTTTCATCTTAAAAATCCCATCTTGTAGCTAATGTAAAGGTCAAATAAGTCATGCATTCTTGCATCAATAGCTAATTTAAGAATATCGAATGACAATTGAAAAGGAGAACTATGAGGA
Organism: Persicaria maculosa; assembly: GCA_963922045.1. NCBI lineage: Eukaryota > Viridiplantae > Streptophyta > Magnoliopsida > Caryophyllales > Polygonaceae > Persicaria > Persicaria maculosa. The sequence goes on along the minus strand of OY998251.1, from coordinate 31,095,126 downwards.
AGGACATCTAAAGAATTTTGTGCAAATAATTGATAATGCTCTAGTTGATAACCCACTTCATAGCAAACCCATTCGTAGGCGCAGCTACCATAGTCAATAATCATTTTATAACTAAATTAAATAAAAGATAAAATGAAGAAAAAATAAACTATCATGTTGGGAACTATTGCGAAAATTTGAGGAGGTATATTTGGTGATAAAAAAAGAAGTTGTATGTAAACTTTGAACCAATTGCCTTGGATTTTTCTCATTTAACTCTATGGATGTTAATGAAACCAACAACAAACAAATTCCACCCCACAACAGGCTGTAGATATCATTCATAGAAAAATAAATCACCTTGGAAAGTCATTCACTTCGGTTTACAGCACTTAAAGATGGAAATGGTGATTCTCTTAGCAGTTAAGTGGTAAAATTCCTCATACATTATTCCCAAGGCCCCCTTTGTGGATCATTGAGAGGCCTCATCTGCATTTTATAACCGATCGTCATAAAATTGACAACAACATTATAGATTGGGAAAAAAAACAACAAAAGCCTCTTTATGAACTTGCATAATTTGCTACTCTCTTTCAAGAATGTAGAATATACCATTAAGTGGAATCAAATCAGAACACCACTTTGGGTATTCAACTACAAGTTTGTAACCTATGTAATATAACATTAAATGGAATTAAATAGAGAAAACTCAATTATACCAAACCTAATTGTGAAGCAGAAAGTCCGAGATTTCAAATCCAAAGGCAAAATTCAGCATCTAAACATTCGGGTGAATAAATTTGACAATGATTTGAGTGTTTCAAACATTACACAAGTAAAATAAAATGTAAGCAAGAATCTATCTCAGAGGTAAGAAATCATTGATGTTCATTATGAACTGAAAGCCAATCGGGAGCAGCAAAGCAAAGACCTACCTCCGAGAAGAGGGAGAAGCGGCATCAGGTGCGGTGAATGGAGACGGTGAGGTGGCTGCGTGGTCAGGTGCAAGGAGCAGGCCCCCAACAAGGTGTCGAATGAGGCCTACGAGCAGAGGCGCGACGACGGCGATTAGGCGGGAGGTGCGACGAGAAAGAGCGAGATGGGATGGGCAGCATCTCTGGGGTCACCATAGTAGCTAGCGATTTCCGACAGGGGAGAAGAGGTTAGTTAGGTTCCGACGGGGAAGCGACCGAGAAGAGGAAGAGATACTGGAGAAGGAGGCGAGAGCGAGACGGGGCAAGAGAGAGGAACTCAGATCTAAAAATGGTGGCTAAGGAATAGGGTTTTCAAAGTGTTAGGAATTAGCGGGTATATATATATATTTTTTATTAAATTCAGCACTTTTTATTAGAAGTTGAAAGAAATACTTTTTTTATCCGAATTTGAAAAAATATTTTAACATCATAAGATAAGAATGATGTTTATATTTTTTTATTTAAAACGGAAATATAAATGCTGATTTTATAAAGTCATCATATGTAAATAAAGTGATGTTAAATAATACAGAATATAATTTTAGAAGTGTCAATACATATAATATACTAAAAAATCAAACACTGATATAAGTTTAATTTATCACAATAACATGTAACATTATACTCATTTATATATCCTTTCTAGCAAATAGGATTGAATCAACAAATTAAATACAAGTTTAATTTCACTACAACAATATTAGGATAAGCTTTTAGGTTTGTTTACACCAAGCTTAAGAATCTTAATATTAATCCACAATAACTAACTTTTTAGAAATAATCAATATATGCCTAATCGTAGTCGTATAAACCAATCATAATTTTTTTAAATAATCAATATATGCCTGAGATAAAATTTTATTATAACTCTATTTAATCAATATATCTATATATGCATAAGATAAAATTTGACCCAGTTTGATTATATATATATATATTAGAAGATATTAACTAATTTAAAAAATATATGTATAAGATAAATTTTTATTCTAACTCTATTTAATCAATGTATCTATTAATGCATAGAATAAAATTTGACCCAATTTGATTAGATATGGATATATTTTTAGAAGATATTAACTAATTTTAAAGACTATTTTATAAGATAAGGGTAGTTTTATCTTAGGCACAGAGTGCGGGTACTGAATTAGTTATTATAATAAAGGAGAAGTCGTCTTAGACACGTTACAACTTCTCCTTAATTCCAGTCATATGAACCAATCACAAATTTTTTAAATAATCAATATATGCATAAGAGGAATTTTTATTCTAACTCTATTTAATCAATATATCTATATGTGCTTAAGATAAAATTTGACCAAATTTGATTAGATATGGATATATTTTTAGAATATATTAACTAAGTTTAAAGACTATTATATAAGATAAGATTTTACCTATTTTTCCCTATATATGAACATATTTTTAGAATATAAAAACTTTATCAATATATTACATGGTCTTTATTAATTAAATAACTTTATCAATAACTTTATCCAATTTCATTAGATATGAATATATTTTACAAGATTTTACTCAATTTTGTTAAACATAGATATATTATATCAATACAATATATCGATATAGATATTTGAATAATATTTTTCTCAAAGTACCTATCAATCATTACACACACACACTAAAAGTATATAAATCATAATAAAATATCACATATTTATTTCTTAGTGGTATTCAAATGTTATTAGATGAAATTTTATCTCATATGATGTAAAAGATTAAATTAATATTTACTAATTATTTTTGGTGAAAAGGATATTCATTGTATAACTAACCTAAAATACATTAAACAAAATACATAGTTGTTAGAGTATTATAAAATACTTCATTTTTAAAATTATGTTGCATACATATTTTTTTAAGTTAAAAATATTATTTAAATTATTTTACCTATTTTTCCCTATATATGAACATATTTTTAGAATATAAAAACTTTATCAATATATTACATGGTCTTATTAATTAAATAACTTTATCAATAACTTTATCCCATTTCATTAGATATGAATATATTTTACAAGATTTTACCCAATTTTGTTAAACATAGATATATTATATCAATACAATATATCGATATAGATATTTGAATAATATTTTTCTCAAAGTACCTATCAATCATTACACACACACTAAAAGTATATAAATCATAATAAAATATCACATATTTATTTATTGGTTGTAGTCAAATGTTATTAGATGAAATTTTATCTCATATGATGTAAAAGATTAAATTAATATTTACTATATTTTTGGTGAAAAAGATATTTATTGTATAACTAACCTAAAATACATTAACAAAATACATAGTTGTTAGAGTATTATAAAATATTTCATTTTTAAAATTATGCTGCATACATATTTTTTTCTACTGCTGCTGTCACAAGAAAGGGAGTTAAAATTGATCGATTTTGATAGAAAAATGCATAACTTTGTACACAGAGTACCAAATCGATTAATGTAAATTCCTACAGCTTTCTAAAGACGTCATCAACATTTTCCTTTATGAAAAAGTGGCCTAAAAAGAGTGATTATTTTTTTGGCTGCTGCTGTCACTTGAAAGGGGGTTAAAATTGATCAGTTTTGATAAAAAAAAAAATTGCATAACTTCGTCCACAGAGCACAAAATCGATTTTTGTGAATTCATAAAGCTTTCTAATGAGGTAATCAACCTTTTACTTCATGAAAATCTGGCCTAAGAAGAGTGATGATTTTTGTTTCTGCTGCTGTCACACGAAAGAGGGTTAAAATTGATCGATTTTGATAGAAAAATGCATAACTTCGTCCACATAGCACCAAATCGATTTCTGTAAATTCCTACAGCTTTCTAAAGAGGTAATCAACCTTTTCCCTCATGAAAATTTGGCCTAAAAACAGTGACGATTTATTTTTGTTGCTGCTGTCACAAGAAGGGGGTTAAAATTGATCGGTTTTGATAGAAAAATGCATAACTTCGTCCACATAGCACCAAATCGACTTCTGTAAATTCCTACAATTTTATAAAGAGGTAATCAACCTTTTCCCTCATGAAAATTTGGCCTAAAAACAGTGACGATTTATTTTTGTTGCTGCTGTCACAAGAAGGGGGTTAAAATTGATCGGTTTTGATAGAAAAATGCATAACTTCGTCCACATAGCACCAAATCGATTTCTGTAAATTCCTACAGCTTTCTAAAGAGGTAATCAACCTTTTCCCTCATGAAAATTTGGCCTAAAAACAGTGACGATATATTTTTGTTGCTGCTGTCACAAGAAGGGGGTTAAAATTGATCGGTTTTGATAGAAAAATGCATAACTTCGTCCACATAGCACCAAATCGATTTCTGTAAATTCCTACAGCTTTCTAAAGAGGTAATCAACCTTTTCCCTCACGAAAATTTGGCCTAAAAACAGTGACGATTTATTTTTGCTGCTGCTGTCACAAGAAAGCGGTTAAAATTGATCGGTTTTGATAGAAAAATGCATAACTTCGTCCACATAGCACCAAATCAATTTCTGTAAATTCCTACAGCTTTCTAAAGAGGTAATCAACCTTTTCCCTCATGAAAATTTGGCCTAAAAACAGTGACGATTTATTTTTGTTGCTGCTGTCACAAGAAGGGGGTTAAAATTGATCGGTTTTGATAGAAAAATGCATAACTTCGTCCACATAGCACCAAATCGATTTCTGTAAATTCCTACCGCTTTCTAAAGAGGTAATCAACCTTTTCCCTCATGAAAATTTGGCTTAAAAACAGTGACGATTTATTTTTGCTGCTGCTGTCACAAGAAAGCGGTTAAAATTGATCGGTTTTGATAGAAAAATGCATAACTTCGTCCACATAGCACCAAATCGATTTCTGTAAATTCCTACAGCTTTCTAAAGAGGTAATCAACCTTTTCCCTCATGAAAATTTGGCCTAAAAACAGTGACGATTTATTTTTGCTGCTGCTGTCACAAGAAATGGGTTAAAATTGATCGGTTTTGATAGAAAAATGCATAACTTCGTCCACATAGCACCAAATCGATTTCTGTAAATGCCTACATCTTTCTAAAGAGGTTATCAACCTTTTTCCTCATGAAAATTTAGCCTAAAAACAGTGACGATTTATTTTTGCTGCTGCTGTCACAAGAAAGGGGGTTAAAATTGATCGATTTTGATATAAAAATGCATAACTTCGTTCACAGAGCACCAAATCGAGTTCTGTAAATTCCTACAACTTTCTAAAGAGGTTGTCAACCTTTTCCTTCATTAAAATTTGGACTGAAAAGAGTGATGTTTTTTTTTCTTTCTGAATAAATTACTGTCACTTTCTACTTTTCTTTATATTTTAATAAATGTACTATGATTCTTATTAAAAGAATTGACAGTAAAATAAGAGCACAGTGTATCCAAATTCACAGAAGAATAAGAGCATACTGTAACCAAATTAAAAGAATTCACAGTACAAACATCTATTTGATATGTAGAGAGAGAGTCAATATTTTTGGAAAAACTTGAATGCTAAAAATTTAGATTTCAATGCTGAAAATTATATGCTTAACAATCAGATTTCAGTGCTTACAAAAATAAAATTATAGTGCTGCAAATATCATATTGGATTGATGTTAAAAATTTAAACTACAATGCTAAAACATAGGTGCTTAAAAATCAGATTTATACATAGGTGCTCATAAAAATGAAATTATAGTGCTGAAAAAGTCAGATTACTGTGTTGAAACTTTGATGCTTACAATTCAGATTACTTTGCTGAAACTTAAAAGTGCTCAAAAATCAAATTATACTGCTGAACTAAGATGCATAAAAATCACAATAAATGCTGAAACGATGGTGCTTAGGAATCATACTACAGTCCTCATAACAATCAATTTATAGTGCTGAAAATTCAGATTATGCATAAACTTTGATCCTTAAAATTCAAATAATCCAAAATAATGGCCAACATACTTACAAAAAGATTGGTGGGTTTTGTATAATTCCCAATAAACATATAACGACAAATTTGGAATTTTCTCATCTATTGAATTCATTGTGATGAAAATATTGCTTAATAAAAGCTAAAAATTCGTCGTTATTACTCTTACGCTTTTGGCTATCATTCACACCAACTAATAATGATGAAATTGATATTTCCTCGCTAACTAATCAGTTTAATGATGTAATCTTTCCTTGTTAAAAATATATTTTTAGCGACAAAGCTCATTATTTCTCGTTGTAAAAAATTGGCAGGTTTTGTGTAATTCTCACTGAACATATAACGATAAGGTTGGAATTTTCTCGTTGATTAAATTTGTTGCGATGGAAACATTACTCAATAAAAGCTCAAAATTTGTCATTATTGCTTTTACACTTAAGACTATCGTTCACACCAACTAATAATGGCGAAATTGATATTACCTCGCTAACTAATATCTTTAGTGATGGAATCTTTCCTCGTTAAACATATACTTTTAACGATAACGTCCATTATTTGTCGTTGTATAAAAATGACAGGTTCTGTATAATTCTCGCTGAACATAAAACGACAAATTTCAAAATTCCTCGCTGATTGAATTTGTTGCGATGAAAAAATTACTCAACAAAAGATCAAAATTTGTCGTTATTTCTCTTACAATTTAGACTATTACTCACACCAAATAATAATGACGAAAGTGATATTTCCTCGCTAACTAATATCTTTAGTGACAAAAATTTTCCTCGTTAAACATACACTTTTAGCGATGAAGTCCTTTCTTTGTCGCTGTAAAAAATTGTCGAGTTCTATATAATTCTCCTCTAATATATAACGAGGAAATTTTAAATTCCTCGTTGATTGAGTTTTTTGCGATGAAAACATTAGTAAATAAAAGATCAACATTTGTCGTTATTGCTCTTACACTTTAGGTGACCACAGTACGGTAACAATTAGTGAGGAAATGAAACATTTGTCATTGAATGTTGCCTTCATCGAGGAATATAGGTTCCTCGCAAAAGTTCACATACCATTTTAAGAGGAGTCGTTAAAGTCATCGCGAAAGACAACATTTAGCAAGGAAAATAAATTTGTCGCCAAAACTGTGGTTGCTAATAAGCCATTTTGTTGTAGTGAATGTTTAAGTATGGGGTGGGGGAATGGCTTACTTTATGCATATTTGCCATATTTGACATTATGTGTGCATATTTAAAGTTTATTTCTTATACATGGCTATTTTGGAATTCATTATTGATTTATGTGCTTACATGCATGATTTCCAAAATTTAGAAAAATGACCCCCATTGAAAAATTTTGATTAATGTCATGGAAGCTATATTGAACTCGGCGATGCGAAAATTGGATTCATTAGAGATATAGCATGAAATTGCCTAGTAAAGGGAAGTCACAATGAAGTGCATATTTTCTTGAAAACCATAAAAGGATGTAAAATTTGATGTTGTTTTTGACATGTTGCATGATAAGAGGATGGATGACTTTATATTTCCATATAATGCTCATATTGTTTATAATCCTAGCCTTACCTATGCTTATGCATTACACAAAAGCCATAATATGCCTTATTTCATATATTGCTCCACATGATCTAAATATTGCCATTTCTTTACCTTATTCGGGGATTATGTTGAGAATGATGTTACATTATGTAGATGTTATTTGTGTTATTATTATCATTATTGGAGTTTGGCGGAATTGTTTGAAATATATGGAAAATTTAATGAGTGAAAGAAAATCCGATCAAAGATCGACCCTGCTCGCTGAGATAATAGTTTGGCGAGATGGGACACCAGGTGAGGAGTCCGACGCACTAAGTATCCGGGGCCATTCATGACACCCATGTTTGCGACTCGCGAGAAGGCAGTGCTGAGGTTAGAGAGGTAAAAACATTATTATTGATAAAAGTATTATGATAGGTGATGAATCTTATGAAGAAAGAATGTGGAAATTCAAGTTTGGAAATACTCCATTTCCCCGGATCATAAGCACCACATTGCCAAAAATTGCCCACCTTTTAGTCTTTTACCAATCTACTCCTTATTTGAGCTTAAATTAAAGTCCTCTTGATTATTAATGCTTTATCACATATGAATTGTTTTTGCATAACCCTCCTTTTGTGAGTAGATGTTGCTTTGGTATAATTTCACATACATGGATCTGTGACATAAGTACCTTTTCGAGGATGGTAATTGATTGCAGGGTTATATGGCAATGAATCTAATATGTTGAGAGTTTTGATTTCTTCCCCTGAATGACAAATAAAAGTATTGCTTGAGGACAAGCAAGCTTAAGTATGGGGTGTTTGATGTGAGCCTAATTCGCCATATTTTACACTTACTTTTATATCGATTTCTGCATACATTGCATACATTTGGTTTAGAATAATACAGAATCTGTGTAGTTTACACTTATTTGCAATATATGGAGGTCTACACAAGTTTTGGTTATATTTCGCAGAAATCGGACACACTTTGAAGCTTAAAGGAAACTCATGGAGAAGCAAAGAATGGTGCAGCCGGAGAAAACGCCATTTTTCACCATTTTTCGTTCTGAATCAAGCTTTGATGTCTTCATGAGAGTTGTAGCCCTCGAAAAGAGCTTTCCAACGCATGGTCATATGCGTCAATCCGACGAACGAGGACTCGGGAAAGTGCGTTTCAAGAACAAAGCAGAAAGCTGAGAGAACTCTACTCGATCTCGAGTACACCGTACTCGATCTCGACGAGGGCTGGTCGAGCACACCTGGTCGAGCAGAGCTGATCGAGGACACTGAGTCAGAGACAACCCGACTCCGGAACCTTACTCGATCTCGAGTACCATCTAGTCGAGATCGACGACACTTCGGAGCCATGTCCGGAGTCGACGAGCTGTGCCAAGCCGAGAAGCCGAGGACGAAGACGCAAACCACCTCTACTCGATACAGAGTAGCCGTGGTCGATATCGACCAGACCTCCGAGCCATGTCCGAGCCTTGTCGAGCAGAGTCACCCAGCCAGACCGAGTCGACGAACCCTGGTACTCGATATCGAGTAGCCGTGGTCGATATCGAGTAGACATGTCGAGCCGCGTTACTCGGTTTGGGCAGTCCGAGTAGAGCTGGGATTCCTTGGGCACGAAGGAGGTCGAGTAAACCGAGATCTATCATCATCTATCTATGGAAGGAAGATCTATCAACATGAAGACATATTACCTAGTTTAGATTTATCTTTTCCTTTTAGATTTATTTCCTTTATTGCTTTTATTTATCATTAAGCATTTTAGATATAATTTTAGATATAGATAGAAGATTCTATCCTTGATTAGCAAGGAATAGAAGGCTATAAATAAAGCCCTAGGGGGCTGATTTTCCTTCATTCAAGCAAAGCCGTCTTCGGGCGCAAGGGGAGAGAGAGAGAGAGAGGGGAGGAGAGAGAGAGGAGAGAGAGAGAGAGAGAGAGAGAGAGAGAGAGAGAGAGGAGAGAGAGGAGGAACGTTTGGAAGGTTTTGTAAGTTTTAGTTTATTTTATGTTAAAGTTAATTTCTTTCATCATGTTTGCTTTCTAATTTTCCTTCTTCTAGGGTTGGGGTGATCCCAACATAGATATGTGTGTTTGATTTATAAATCCATGAATTTATATGTCTTTATAATCATCTACCTATGTGCTTAATCCTTTGCGACAGTCGAGGACAATTTCTTATTTGCAATTATGAAGCGAAAGTGAATTAATTATAAATTTGGATAGTAATTAGGCTTTGCTTGCGAAAGTTGGTTGATCCTAATTAAGAAAAGGTAGTAACACTTAGGGTTTATGCGAAAGCCTCTATATTCCTATTTGTTAATAACGAAAGTTATTTGATATAAAGCATGCATCTTTATGTGATTTATGATCTGCGCATATGTTTATTGTTGTGGTGATCCCTAACCTTGGAAGTTTGCATCTTTATATATTTTATTTCATTATTTTTATCCTGCAAAGTTACCCGACACCGACCACCTCTTCTTCTATCATTCCCTCGACATCGACCAAGTCTTAGTCGACATCGACAACAACCTCCCCACCTTTTCTCGCTATCCCTGAACCCCAAAACACACTAAACCTAGAACCGCTGACTTCTCTCCTGAGGACGAACCTGACTCCACTATCCTATAGCGGGGTCTTGACTACAAATTTATTTGGTCGAGAAACCCTCTCGTCAGGACGCGGGACGACCCCAATCCCGTCCCGTCCCGTCCTGCGCCCACCCCTAGTAAATTACATGAAAATACAACTGAAGTTGAAGATGAAAGGAAAAATGAATGTCACGGATATATATAGGAAAAATACAGAAAATAAAAAAAAAAGTATAGGATTGAGGTGATACGTGTGTGATTTGATTTGGAAAAAAATAGGAAGAAGATATAATATACAAAGAAAATAGGTAAGTAAAATATAGAAAATAAAAAATAAAGTAGGATTGAAGAGATACGGTATAAAGTGTGATTTGATTTGGAAAAAAATAGAGAAGCGGATATGTATACAAAGATAATAGGTAAGTGTATAGGATAACAAATATATGTAATATAATATATGAGATATATAGGCAAGTTGAGCTATTACTACAATGAGTTGAAAACAAGTATGTATATATATATAATAAATAAGATATACTTCGTACTATACCTAATGTAGAATGTAGATATATAATATTCTAAATAGGAAAATCTATATATACATGCGATTCAGATGGTTACCATAAATAACAATTATTTTCTAATTTAATTATGAAAAGAAATAAAGGAAAAATAGTTGGAAAAAAATTTGAAACGTGGCACACTATTATTAAGAGTTAAAAAAAGGCGGAAAAAATACAAGGAGAGCGCGACCCGTGTATAGATCAGAGGCGGATGATAGAGAGGGCAAACCCAGCAGCCGTTGGGTCTAACTTTCTACAGTTAGGTAAAAAAAAATATTTGCTGGGTCATTTTTTATGTTGTTAGATGACCTAATTTGTTGGGCTTGGGCCCAATAAATTAAATCAAGCATGTTTATGTATGCTCAATTAATTAAAATTAAATCCGATTCTCTAATACTACTCTCTCTGTGAATACGGGGTAACCGGGTAGTCTTTTATGACTATTAAATTTCTAAATTATGATTTTGAATTGTTTGCTAGTTTGATCGTTGAAAATAAAATTAGTGTTTTATACTTTCTCTTTTTTATAATTTTGGTCGTTTGATTTTTTGACATACTTTTTAATGTATTACATTAAAAACTCTATAAAATATAAACTTTTTAAAAATAATTTCAAACTTATTAGTATTATTTGTTTTTTATACCTTATATAATATTTTATTTTATACCAAGTGGTCTATTGTAATACAACACCACTCGAATGAATTTATAGAATTTATTGCTTTTATATAATTTTTTTTGTAACTTTTGGTTTAATAGGATGTCTGATCATACAAAACTCAAACGATTGAAAAATATTTTTTCTTTCTATAAAAAAATGATGCATCAAAGACTCAAACCTCAACACTAATTTCTTTTGGATTTTTGATGAAATACTATATAAGAATTGTATTTTGGCTTGATAAATTTTGTCTATTTATCATGATTAAAACTTTATCATGATTAAAACTTTTTTCGCTCACCTAACTTTTATACACTAGATTCGCCACGGGTATAGATAAATGTTTGTCCGCCAGTTGGAAAAAAATTTGCAGCCTCTTCGTTCATTAGGTGACATCTCGCCTAATTAGTGTTTCGAATCTCTTTTCTACGGAGTATTAAAAATAAATTGCTAGTTATGTCCTCCGGTCCCCTCTCACAAAAATTCTGTTCCGGCCCTAATATCCAGCCCACCAAACAAAGCATCAACCCCCTACCTCCTTTTCCCAGCAAAACGTGAAGGGTAAGAGGGTCAGTAGCGCCGAAGGTGCTCAAAAATGGCGATTGAAAGCTAAAAGCAGAACCTTGAGGTTTACGGATTCTTCGCCTTTGGTAATTATCTCTACTTCTTCTCCTGAAATTTCGATTTCGGCTTTGAATTTAATCGCAAAGGCGAAGGCACATTCCTAACAATATACGCCATGCTCTGCAATCTGTCCAAGACACATCTGGTATTGCCTATGGCAACGAGGATTTCATCTCAATCCAAATGCATAACCCCATTTCCGATCTCAAAGCTCCATTTTTTCTCACACTGCTCTTCCCTAAAACCCTGCCAAAGCCCTAATTTTGCCTCCGACGCCGATTGCCCTTCTAGGGCTCGGAAAACCCTCCAGTTGTTCGAACCGAGGAAAGCTTGTATCCAATTCCATGGCAAACGAAGGCGAAGAAGCGTCTTGCAGTGTGCTCAATTGGAAAGAAATGTGAGGTTTTTGAGTTACGCTACGGGGAATCCGGACCCAAATCATGGAGATCCACTTCCTTGGTTGGCTGATGGTGCTTTGAAGGATTCAAAATTGGGAAAGAATTCGAATGTGAAGGTGAAGGCTGGACGATCTTCTTGGGAGGAATCAGCTGAAAAACTCGTCCAGAGACGATCTTCAACACCGCAGGAGGAGTTGAGTGGGAGTAGAAGGGGGAGAGCTACTATAGAGAGGAAGCAGGTAGAATGGGATGAGAGTGTTGAAGGGGAGGAAGATAGAGGAGGAAGAGGAGAGGCTGAAACCGAGGTGATCAATGATCCGAGATGGGATAAGATCAAGACTAAGGTTGAGAGAGTTGTATATGCTGGAAGGGGATCCGAAAGACCCGGTATGAGAAGGTGGAATAGGGAGGATAGTTGGGGGAGAAAGACATTCAAGCAGGCTACAGAATCGACCCTGCCAAAGATGGTTGGCGAAGGTGTGTATGGAGTTGGACCTGTTCTGGCTGCGTTGTCTGCGGGGAGAAGGGAGTTTTATCTGTTGTATGTGCAGGAAGGATTGGATCTGAGCGGGAATAATAGGAAGAAGAAGGATAAGAAGGGATTCGAAAAGGTGTTGAGAATGGCGGATAAGATTGGTTTGAGTGTTAAAGAGGTGTCCAAGCATGACCTTAACATGATTGTCGATAATCGCCCTCATCAAGGGCTGCTTCTGGATGCTTCTCCGTTGGAGATGGTGAATGTTAAAGAGTTGGACCCTGTCTCTGCTGACGAGGAAGATAAGGGTCTTCTCTGGGTGGCGTTGGATGAGGTCACAGATCCTCAGAATTTAGGGGCAATCATCCGATCCACTTACTTTTTTGGTGCAGCAGGCGTCATACTGTGCGCTAAGAATTCAGCTCCTTTGAGCGGAGTTGTAAGCAAAGCCAGTGCTGGTTCGCTTGAGCTCACGGAGCTCAGGTGTTGCAAGAACATGATGCAGTTTCTAACCTCCTCGGCAGAAAATGGTTGGCGAGTCCTTGGCGGGTCGATCTCTTCAAGGGCTGATCCCTTGGATGAAGTATCCCCAGGCAGGCCAACGATTCTGGTTTTAGGCAGCGAAGGAACTGGGTTGAGGCCTTTGGTGGAGAGATCGTGCACTCAGCTTGTCCGGATCCCTGGGAACATGCCTGTTGATGTGTCTGTTAGAGATGTTGCTAACGAGGAAGATGGTGAGACAGATCATATGGGTACGAGTGAAGAGTTCCAATCCTTCCTGGCTGTAGAGAGCTTGAACGTCAGTGTTGCCGCTGGTGTGCTTCTCAATCACTTGATCGGAAGCAACTATAGAACGCACAACCACCGTCAGTCATCCGACAGTGTGAACAAAATCCTGCATTAGAAAGACTTGTTTTGCAACCCTGCTGAGTAGTCCATTGTTTTAGCCTCTCATTTTCGTTTTTATGTATGATTTTGTTACCCACAATTTAGTCATCAGTGGTGGAATCCCCTCAGTTCTTATTTGCTTCATGATCTTCAATTTTAGCACTGTCAAAATCAGCAAAATGTTTCTTGCCATCAATATAATATATAACTGAAGTTATTTAATACCTCCGTTCAGAAATAAATGTCGTTTGATTTTTTGACACGTTTTTTAATGAGCTCAAAACTATATAAAATATTAATTTTTAAACATTTTTTTAAAAATAACATGACCCTTATTATTAATAACTGTTTAGTATATTAAAAAATTACTAAAAAATTGATATTTTATACTCCCTCCGTTGCAAAATATAAAGCCTTTTACTATTTGATACGTTTTTTAATAAGCTAAAAACTCTATCAAATATTAATTTTTTATTAAATTTTTTCACATAGTATTATACGTAGTACATATTAACAATATATATAAGACTGTAAAAAAATTTAATACAAATTTAATAATTCATAGAGTTTTTGTATAGTTTTTAGCTCGTTAAAAAACGTGTCAAAAAGTCAAACGACATCTATTTCTGAACGGAGGTAGTACTTTTATTTTGGTATGAAACTGAGGCCTCTCAGTTCAAGTCGTTAAAAAAATTACATCTATGGTTTATAAAAGCATATTAAAAATCGAAAAAGCTATCAACCGCATCTTGTTGCGGTGGGTGTTCCAATTTGTCAAGTTTCACCTAGCTAATTCCTAATAGTCGTTGATGATGCGGATCAACATGGTCTTCTAAGGGTCAAACAACGATCTTGATCCTGGCGACAACTCGAGGACGGGTCGAATGCAAATGGAGGAGAATGATGTCCTCTTCAAGAGAAAGAAGAATGCTCCACCATGGAAGAAGGTCCAAAGGTGCAAGGTGAGCTTGATTCTGACGTTTTGGTTCGTTTAGAATGGTTTGACAGCTTTTTGACGTCTCAGTAAAATGAGTCGTTCGGAGTCTATATTTATCGGATTGGGTCGTGTCATATCTTTTTCGAACGAGGACGAAAAGATCTACAACTTTACTATTAAAGGTTTTTCCATCATCAGCCTCCAAAATGGCCGAAATTCATCATCTTTCTAGCTGTCACTGTTTGGACGAATTTCCATATATTTATTTATTTATTTTATTTTGTAAGCATTATATTTATTTAGGAATAATGTAAGTTATAATAATATCTATTAGTTGACTTTTCAATTAATTGATATTATTTCTAATTAGTTTATTTCCTATTTTTACTAGGGTAAATAAAAGTGGAGAAGGAAAATATCTTAGGGATTTTCCTTAACCACTAAGAGCTCGTTTGGTTGGCAACCCAAAAACCCAGGAAGTAGAACTTCCTAGGAAGTAGAACTTCCCAAGAAGTAGGAGAAATTCATGTGTTTGGTTAGTATTTGTAAAATTAAAAAACGCAGGAATTCAACTTTACGGGAAGTTGAATTCCCTCAAAATGGAGGAAGTTCACTTACCTAGTCCCCCCTAGGTAAGTTCAACTTCCACCATTTTGAATTTGGAAATTTCCAATTCCCCTTTTAATCCTCTACCATAAAAAAATCAACCAAACACATTTTCACAATTCATATCAATTGGACTTCCCGGGAATTCAATTCCAATGAAGTAACTTCCCGGGAATTACAATTCCCATGAAGAAACTTCCCGGGAATTTCAATTCCCACATTGAACCAAACGAACTCTAAGTCTTTGATTTTTAACTATCATCTAGGAAAAAAATCTAGTTTTATGATTATTTTTATTTAGCCAAATAAATCATTTGCAAGGAAAGATTGGCTCTGCAATTTCTATTTAATGCTCATTCGTTACCGAGGGAAAATTCAGATTGAAATATAGAATTGAGGAAATCCTTTGGCTAAAGGGTTCTTCAATCATTCAATCTCAAACCTTGACTTCTAGCTATCAAAGTTCTTCATTGTTACTTTCATTCAATTGAGAATCTGATCCAAACACATAAACCAAACACACAAAAAACAATCGGAAGTTGTCGCAAAACCCAAGGGAGAAACCGTCGCTACCATCAGGAACACCGTCGCTGCTACCCGCCAGCACACCAGGTGGCGGCAGCCGTCCTAGCTGCCACGGCCGCTGCATCCTTCTGTCGTCGCCGCTTCGTCGTTGTTCCTTGTCCTGTGTTCTTGTTTTGAGTTTTTTCTCTTTAGTTCGTGTATTACCTTTCTAACACTTGTTCTTAAATCAAGATAAGTCAAGGCGGTAATTGCAAGATCGGGACATCAACCAGTCGTTGTTCTTGATTCCAAGCCCACACGCGAAGGATCGGGAATAGCAACACACCAGTTTATTCATCATCTTCATCCTATGGATAGCGGTGGCGGTCTGTGTGAGCGCATGCCACCAGCGATGGAACTATACCATCACACTCCCCCATCGCTCCCGATCGTCCGATTGCGGCCTTGTTGTCCTCGTCCGATTGCGCCACCATCGCATTCTCATTGGCCATCCCCGTCCCATCCGCAAAGCCCTTGGAGAGCTGCTTATCTGATGTGAAAGTTGAGCCCGAGCTCAAAAGAGAGGATGAAGGCGCGCTAACTATATACGTCACATGCATATCACCACGTTGCTTTGAACGTGACTAATTATCCCTCCTAAAAAGGATTTAAAATATGATTAATTAAAATTTTTACCAGTCTAATTGAACATGGATCACATTCACTTAGGGGAGGTGATTTGTTGTGTATTAACAACATCCAGATGTATGTCTTACAAGAGTCCTACAATGCGCCAAGTGGAGATGATTTGATGCAGTTGAAGTTGGGACCGATTTGCGGTGGTCTTTGCATTTCATTGCGCGGCCGCCACAACTTATGTGCTGCAGTCGTTAATGATGCGTGTGTGTATATATAAATTTATCAGTGTATATATAACCGCCCATTAAAAATATGACAAATGATTTTTTTGTTGTTAAAAAGAAGCCATAAATTAATTTGAATTGTCATGTAAAAATTAGACTAGCTAGTCTATAGTTCGTGCGCTACCCACAAGATTTTTAAAATTATTAATCTAAGTATACTTATCTTATTTTTTTAGATGTTATCATATTAATCAATGCGTTTTAGATGATATAAGTTCAAATCTTGTATAGACTATCTATGGTTATGTGTAATTGTGTAGTTATCATGTTCCTTAGCTTTTAGTTTTTTTGATCAATTGAAGTAGAATTCAGATAAAAAAAATTCATAAACAAAGCTTGAAATTATAGAATATGAAATTACACATTTAAGAAAAACCGTAGAAGCTGAATTCATGCCCATACATGAGAGCAATGGTTGAACAGGAGCTATAAAATTAACAATAGAAGTTGTAAAAAATCTTAAGTTGTATAAAACATGTATGCTGTAAAAATTCAGCAGCTCTAAATATAGATATTGGAAGATATTCCTCAAGTTGACCCCGGTTCTCCTCTGCCAAAGTCAAATAAGTGACCGGAAAGTAGGAAGGATACCAAAGGATTACACTTCTTCGTGCCAAAAACCAAATAGAAACTATAGTCTGGACATATCATCCCCTCCATCTTAGACGTTAATTGTGCACCACACTAATGCTTCTTATCAAATAGAAACCGGTGAGATAGCTTTTTCTTGTAGGCGGTTGGGAACAGGTGCATTTAAAGATATATCCATGTTAGGTGACAGGACAGGAAACAAAAAATTATTTGATCAAATCGGCTAACCTATAAAACTCTGCAAAAAGGTCCTTGTCGCTAACATATGCAAAAAGCTTGACTATCTGCAAAAGATATGACCAGAAAAGTTAGAACCTAGGAGTGAGAGACCATCAAGACAAAGCAATAGTATTAGAATAGCATACCTTTTCTAGTGACTTTACAATTGCATCATCACTCAATTTCTCACTACCACCCTTTTCCAAAATATTGTCACATCACGTAGCCAACAATTCAGCACTTGAGCTACCCGCAACACCCTTTTTCAAAAAGGACTCAAACGCCTCTTTAAGAGACTATGAGTGTGATAAAAACGATGTAAATCATTAACAACATATTTAAAAGATAAAATCAAGGCCACACGTGAAAAAAGAGCATGCACAAACAAACCTTGTGAAAAAAAAACCCGATGAGTGAGAAAACCACAAAACCCCTTTCCCACCCTGAAGAACCCTAGGCTGCAAATCCACCCCCAATCTCCCCCAAAGGTGCTTGTAACCGGCGATCGGCATGGGGCAAATCTCTTCGCCATCAGCATTAACGCACCCAAGCCCAAAAATCCGGCTCTTGGGCATCGCTCGAGGGGTCGAGAGCATAAGTTCGGAACGGAGTTTCACCAAATTCGCAAGAACATGTTCAGCAAAATGGGGAAAAATCAAGTAATCAAAGCAACAGATGGGGATGTAAATGCTAATAGGCGATTCTGGTGGTGGTGGTCTGCAGCTTGGGGGCTTCCTCCTCAAGGTATAATAAAGATCGAGTTGAGCAAGGCACACAATAGGGGATGGCGGTGTTCTCCGAAGTGGGCGTACGGGAGGTCGGTTTGCATTGGCTCTCTTCGTATGCGACGATATGGTCTTAGGCTCTCATTTTTGTTCATCCTTGCTCCTGTCCCCTCTTATTTTAAGGTTGGATGGGCAAGCAATTCACACAAATCATATTCCAATATCAATCTCTCTCTGAGCATTAATCCAGTTGAACTAATTTTCTTTCGTTGTTTGTCCGGCAATTTGGGGGATAGACATGGAGAAAATATGGGTAAGCAAAAAATCTTAGGATTGGTACCATTGGACGAAACTGAACCTCAACCACCTGGAAATGGTGGCAAAGGCTCATCTATTAAACCAATTTCCAACGGGGGACCAGGCCCTGCGGATTTGGGTGCAAACCCACCTTCTAAACCCTTCAAGGGGAAGCTCATGCTCCCTCTTGATGTGACGAGATACAAAGCCCGATTGGCCGGGGTCGGAGAAAATAGCACTATGCTGAAAACCACCACAGTATATGCAATGACCATTGGAGACATGTTGGATTTAAGGGAAATCAAGGAAAGCACACAATTTGAGTGTAAATACATGTATAACCTGCGTTTTTCCTTCTCGATGCTTGGCTCTTGGGTGAAGGATGGTGCAGTTCCAACAATATATAAATTTATCAAAATAAATATATGGAGGAATGCTAGCACAAATGGGGTATGGATGTTGATTGGCTTTCAAATCCAGTGGTTAAAGGTTACCTCCAAAACAAAGCACAATAATGGCAATCGCCAAATACCATATCGCAAACTGAATATTAAAACAAACACTATAGAGATACACCAACAATATAAGTTGATTACTCACATTATACACCCAAGTGTTGGGTTCAAACCTACCTTCTTTGTTGTTTGGTTTGTTTTTACTCAATTTACGAGATCATGGTTTGGGGTTTGGAAGAGTCGGTTTTCTCTCGGCTCTAAACATATACAAAACAAGCTGAACCAATACAAATTATATAATCTGATTCCCACAAAATTTGAGAGCCGAATACCTGCCTCGAGCTCTCTAAAGTATGTTATCTATGAAGATTAGTTTTTGGAATTGTAGGGGTTTGGGGAGACCAACCTTATGGACAGACATTAACACAAGATGCAAAGCGGAGCATATTCACATGTTAGCACTTGTAGAAACAAAGACAGAAACTATTCCTGACCCTTCAGTTTGGCGGGGTGCGGGTTTTGACAGAGCCATTTGGTCTCCTGCGCAAGGCAAATCAGGTGGTATTGGATTACTATGGAAAGAAAATGGCCTTCTAAACGAAGAGGTAGAAGTTATCTCTCAAATAAATCGAGCTATTACAATCAAATACACCAACACTGCTGATAACTTTTCTTGCTTAATTTGGTTTATTTATGCTCCGCCGCATGAGCAAGATAAAGATGCGTTCTGGGGTCCGGTAATCCAGGAAATAAATCAGGCAACTATCCCATGCATTATTATGGGTGATCTGAATGAAATTGGCAACTTTACAGAAAAAGAAGGTGGGGCCGTAACGCAGCCTCGACGATTTGCAAGACTAATGGACATAAAAAACCAATGCTCTTTAGAAGAGATTCCGTCTTGGGGAAATAAGTTCACATGGCGGAAAAAACAAGCCGAAGACGGCAATATAAAAGAAAAACTAGACCGTGTGTTAGTACAGAATGGAATTATACAAAAATATCCAGCTTTATGTACAAAAAACGGGGCTTTTTCGTATTCGGACCATTGCCCAATTACAATTGAACTAACAACCAACCAAACTTTTAAACCTCCTCCCTTCAAATTCGAAAACTGTTGGTTACAACGCGGAGATTTCCGGAATATCGTTCGGCAGGCTTGGCGATTCTATTGTCATGGTTCTGCTATGTATCAACTAACCCGCAAAACACGCATTCTAAAAGACAAAGCAAAGACATGGAATAAGAATACTTTTGGAAACATATTCCGTCAACTGCAAAAGGTGGAAGAACAACTACTGTTATTACAACAGACACAGAACCAAGGGACAAACAATAGAATACAAGCGAAAGAGTGTACATTAATAAAGAAAAAGGAAAAATTGTTACTGTTTCAGAAATCCTACTGGAACCAAAGAGCTAAAACCAGGCATATTAAATTATCAGATTCCAACACAGGATATTTCCACAAAATAGCTACGGGCAAGCGGAATAGAAAATGTATCAAAACCATCACAACAACAGAGGGCACACAGATTGTAGGGGAGGAAAACATCAATTAAGAAATCAAGAACGACTTTCAGAAGAGATTTAAAAAACAGCCGATCAATACTGTGAAACTAAACGAATATCTCAACCTCATCTCAACTGACATCACAAATGAAGATAACAAAATGTTAACGGCAATCCCTTCTAATGGAGAAATTAAAAATGTTGTTTTCTGCCTTGGAAGGAATAAGGCTCCGGGCCCGGACGGTATGACGGCCGAATTCTACAAGGCGTCATGGGAAACAGTAGGTCCATCTGTTATCAAAGAAGTCAAAGGTTTTTTCCTCTCTGGAAAAATCCTCAAACAAATAAATCATACGTTCATCACTCTTCTGCCAAAAAAGGACAACCCGATGACAACTGCTTACTATAGACCGATTAGTTTGTGTTCAACAATCTACAAAATAATATCCAAGATTCATACAGAACGACTTAAGCGCGTCATGGGGAAACTTATCAACCCTCTTCAGGGTGCGTTCGTCTCTGACAGAGCCATCCAAGACAACGTTCTTATAGCCCATGAAATATTCCATTCATTCAAAAGCCGAAAAGGAAAGGAAGGTTGGATTGCTTTGAAATTGGATATGGAAAAAGCATATGACCGGGTGGACTGGGAATTCACTAAATTAGTTCTATTAAAATTTGGATTTCACCGAACCTTTGTCAATTGGGTCATGGAATGCATCACGTCTGTGTCGTTCTCTGTCCTTGTCAATAATGAACCCACAGATTTGTTTCTCCCATCGAGGGGCCTTCGACAGGGGGACCCATTATCGCCATTCCTCTTCATTCTTGGTGCGGAGGTTCTGGCTCGACGCCTTGTTATGGAGGCATACTCTCCAGATAAGATGGTTGGATTCAGATTTGGATCTAACGGTCCCTGTATCCCCTTTCTCGCCTTTGCAGATGATATTCTGATATTTCTAAAAGGGAGCACTAATGGGTGCCACAAGATTAGGGAGATTCTAGATGAATATTGCCAAATCTCGGGGCAGCAGGTCAACTACCATAAATCAGCATTCTAGGTCACTTCTGGTGTGGCCCGAGGGCGCATTCCAGAACTTGGTGGGGCTCTCGGAATTGCTCATTCTAACTCAATCGAAAAATATCTGGGTTGTCCTATTATCAATGGACGGGTTAACTGTGATACCTTTAAGGAGGTAATCAGTAAAACACACGAACAACTCAGTAAATGGTGTGCTGATGCACTCTCACAACAAGGTAGAGCGACACTCATTGCCTCAAATCTAACAGCGAAGCCGCTGTTTATCATGCAGAACTTTATGCTGCCAGCAACAATGCATAAAGAACTAGATACAACAAATAGAACATTCTTTTGGAATAAGGATGCACAACACAAACCGTTAATTGGATGGAGTAAGATATGTAGATCGAAACAGGCAAGCGGGTTGGGCATTAGGAAAGCAAAAGAAATGAATGAAGCCTTACAATTAAAACTGCTGTGGAAAATTCTGGCTGAGCCAGGCAATATTTGGGTCAAAATAATTACCCATAAGTATCTAAAAGATGCCCACATTCTACAATATAAGAAAGCAGGAAACATGTCTTGGCAATGGTCGAAATTATCAAGTCTACTTAAACAATTTAAATCGGGCCTCATCTGGTCCATCGGAAATGGAGCATCGGTCAAATTTTGGACTGACAACTGGGTGTCAGAAGTAGCCATATGTAAGTGGGAAGAGTGTCCTACACAATATGACGCGAATGAGAACGTCTTTGAGTATATCCACAACGGGAAGTGGTGCGAGGAGAAGCTCCGTCACATACTACCAGAGTCGATTGTGGAACAAATACTAGCCATTCCACTACCTGTTTCAACAATGGAAGATAGGATTTACTGGTGGCCGGATAAAAAAGGTTGGTTTACTACATCATCCGCATACAAGTTTATTACAAACGACGACTCCTACAGAAGCTTAGATTTTTCATGGATATGGAAACTAAACATTCTACCCAAAATCAAAAACTTTATGTGGAAAATCAGTCAAGCTGGACTACCTACAAAAGTCAGACTCGCCTCACGGGGGGTCTCTGTACCATCCATGTGCGACAAATGCCAAGATTGTAGTGAGGATGACATCCATGTACTTATTGAGTGTTTCCCCAACCTTATTCGAAAGTATTTAACCAATACAGAGATGTGTAATCTCCAACAACTTATAAATGACAGTAGAGAAATGGGAAGGGTGCTACAATGGATTCAAACACTGTCTAAAAAGAAAATTCAGCAGATTGCTACAACTTGGTGGGGTATTTGGTACTTCAGGAATGGGTCTGTCTTCCGAAATCTACCATCCCCATCGGAGACCAGTATTGAGGTGTTCTGTGTCAGACAATTAGAATTATGGCATCGTGCCTGTCATTTTGAGGAGCTGGTGGATCATGTTGCAACTCCTCACATGGGTGACGGGGTAGGTCAGAAACACAAAAAACACCATAATAAGCAGAAGAAGTGGTCGAAACCACCAATGGGGCAGTTTAAATTAAACTTCGACGGATCCGCTCTCCTCGATGGTAGAAGTTCTGCTGGTGCCATCATCCGGGACTGGCATGGAAAAGCAATTCAAATATCATATCAAAGATTATGGCACCTTTCTCCCTTAAGAGCTGAAGCTGCTGCTCTAAAATTGGGCATTATAGAAGCCAAAAAACTAAATATACAAAACATCATTATCGAGGGGGACTCGAAGATCACTATTGACTACATGCAGAACAGCATAAGATGTCCGTGGGAGATTGAAATGACTCTGTCTGATGTGCAGGTCCTCTTAAATGATATGGGAGAGGTTCGCTTCTCTCATATACCCCGCGCAGGCAACAGAGTAGCTGACAAGGTTGCACACCTTGGCCACTCTGCCTTTGGGGTACAGTTAACAGCAAATCAAGATCTTCAGGATCTCATTCGTAAGGATGCCCTTGGATAGTCATATATCCAAATTATTACCTAATCAAAAAAAAAAAAAAACCTTGTGAAAAATTGTGTGGTTTGCAAAGCAGTCATTCACAAAGGCCATGAACTTATCATGGAGCTCAATAACTTTTCTTACAAAGAGCTGGCACATCCACTAGTTTAATTGTAAAGACCGGAATTTAATTAATATTTATAAAATATCCGTAGGATAATCCGAATATTATCCTCCCTTATGATTATGAAAACCCGAAAAATTAAAAAATTTATGGATGGCTTTACATTGGTTTAATTATGGATTTTATGAAAGAAGTATATACCCGAGCCACTTTTCTCGTATCTTGTAAACGTAATGGATTTTAACGCGTCACGAACTCAAGATTTACGTCTTGATAATATAAGGGCGGCCGCCCCATCCATTCCTTGCACACATCTCACCCACTCCCTTTGATTTGATCATATGACAAGTTAGGATCCTATTCATCTCACCCACTCTCTTTCCCATCACCCCTCCCATGCTTTGACCAAAGGAGCCCTCTCCCATTCTTTAAATCTGATCCCCAAGGCTCAGCCTTACTCATTCACAAAGAACAAGCCGTCACTTGAGAAGAAAGGGAGAGAAAAGAAGCCTATCTCCATTGCTAGTCCTTTTTGGCTGCCTTCCATTATAAAAGCCATAACTCCCTCAATATTGATCCAAATGGAGTGATTCTTAAGCCCTTATCTCCGTCTTTCAATCAGATTTCAATACATATATCAAACATCCAAATCCAAGGTGATTTGCCCCTCCAAACTGACCGATCTTTGGGGATATATAGGAGGACCTTGGGTTTTTCAACTTGATTCCAAGGTGATAAGTCCTCTTGGTTCCTTTCAAAACTGAGTTCCAACATGTTTTATAACTCCTTTTCTTAAACTTTGAGTAAGAATCTAAATCATGTTTTGGGATTTTTGGTGACAAAATGGCAAGGTGTTTGGAAGGTGTTCCGAAGGACTCCCGAGGGTGTTCTTGAGTCGTTTGTGTGGGACTCTTCGAAGGTAATCTCTCATCCGCCTTCCCCTCTATAGGATAGATGTTTTTTTTGTGTGGAAAAGGCTTATAAAGTGCAGCCTCTATGTGTTTTGGTTGCGTTTTGTAGCAAAAACGTCAAAAAACAAAATGGATATATGTGCCTCTGTAATTTCGACTTTTTTTCCAATCCATCGATCTGATCCGGCTGAAATCGTAATATGATGTTCATGGCATTGTAATCTAACTCCCCACCAAAACTTAGGATGATCCAACGGTTGGATCAAGAGTTACTATAAATTTAGTAAACAATGTTTATCATGACTCGATTAAAAACTTGGTTAAGGGAATACTAAGAATATAGTTAAATATATGATGGCATAACAGAAACTTAGAGCATATAAAATACGGAAATGAATTATACCCATAACTTGACCAATAATAAGGATGAAAGGTTAGGATTACGTGATTATATGACCCGGATTATAACTCGTTAAGTGGGGATACTTAACAAAGCTTATAAGTCCTTAAGCCATTAACCTTATGTGAATGTGTGTGATTATCTTGTGGTATGGGTTTATTTGATGCATGAATAAGAAGAACCTAATGTGAAATAATTACAATTGTTAGGCGTTTGATTCGTGTTTACACTTGGTGCTTGTTGGTTTTCGTTCTTACCTTCGGATTTCAGGTAAGTCCCCTGGACTTACTCATGAGGTTACTCGTGACACATGAGTGTCGTAATAAGATAGATTCATGCATATTTTACGACATAGAATTGTTGTAGGGTATAAACCAAAATTGTAACATAGAACGAAACATAGGGAATGAAAGGAATCCTTGTCTTTTCTTTGTCTTTGTTATAATAGGTGGCCATCCTATTCTATGTTGTTGTGTGGTGATTATCTGGATTCCTTAAAGGCTGCGGCGTAGCCGAACCTTCGAGCATTCGATAAATGTTGGCACATCCTCAAAGAATTTGGTGATAAAGGGTGGTGTAACCTCCAACCATTTGGAAAGGGATTATATGGTTGATTGTTATCATTTGGGTACCCATTACCGCATTTATTTATATATTCAGATTATGCCTTAGGAGCATGATAGTGTATTTACAGTTTTATCGCATCACGTTTATATGCCTTTTTACATACTCGCAAAGTATGCTGGTGCATACTTGTATGAGTAATCAATGATTGACCCCGTTATCTTTCTTGTTTTTAGATTCAGGTACCCCCGATACCCGATTTGTATGATCATATGTGGATGTTTGCCGGGCATAGCCTATGGGACGATAGAGTGAGAGAGACATGGACCATGTTTTAGTATTTTCTCGCTACTTATTACTTTTGCGTTTTGACCCGGCTAGGTTGCGACATGTGTTGTACTTGAATTCCGCCTTTATCTTCCGCTCAATAATTGTTTTGTGATAGTTGCCTAGGATAGGTTCTAGCCTCCAATGGGCATGCATTTGCTTTGGGGTTCGAAATCCCCGTTTTAACAACTTATCTACACTTCCACTAAATAAATAATCTAAGTAATAACTCGTACTCGGTCGTAAGATCTAAAGCCCACAGAAGAATTCAAAACTCTTCCTTAGCGTACCCCGAATAACCGGATCATCCGAACCTTATTAATCCTCTAAGTGGATTAATGGAGGCATATTCGAATATCCAAACTTTTGGGTCGTTACATTAATCTTCATATACACTTTCTGGAACAATTAACAAATGAATTTTAAGATAACAAATGTACCTCCACATGGGAACCACCAACATTATCAGCCTTATCAGCCTATCGAGAGAGAAATTTAAGATACATCACAAGTAAGTCAAATAATGGACTAAAGGCTTAAGCTTTTAACAAAATTGCATTTGTTATTGAGCAAGCTAATAAACTGAGATAGAATTTTAATCAGACCTTTCTGTTTGTAGTATCCTCTGCCTGCTGTACAAGGATTGTACCTTCAGCAATATTTTTCTATGGAAATTTAGATAACTCAGCAAATAAAAAATAACAAAAATGGAGAAGATTGGGATATAATTGTAATCAGACGTTTCTCTTAGTTTCCCTTTTATGAGATGAAAATTAAACATGACTCATTCCAAATCTCAATCACCAATAATCACACTCCCAAGATTGAATATCGCAAATTGTTATAAACCAACTTACCAACTTGATATTGATGTCCATGTTTTATGCCATGTTTTATATCTACTTTTATATCGATTTCTGCATGCATTTCATGCATTTGGGTTAGATTTATACAGAATCTATGTAGTTTATGCTTAATTGCCAAATTATAGAGTCTACACTAGTTTTTGTTCAAATTTGCAGAAATCGGACGCACTTTAGAGCTTAAAGGAAACTCATGAAGAAGCTAAGGATGGTGTAGCTGAAGAAAAGGCCATTTTTTCGGCATTCATCATTCTGAGTCAAGTTCTGATGTCTTCATGATAGTTGTAGCCCTCGAAAAGAGATTTCCAACGTATGCTCATATGCGTCAATCCGACGAACGGGGACTCGGGAAAGTGCGTTTAAAGAACATAACGAGAAACTGAGCACAGGTCAATATTGACTCATCCTAGTCAATATCGACTTAATCTGGTCAAAAATCACAAGTCAAATCGATATGGACGAGAAGCAAGAAGTGAAGAAAAGGGCAAGTCGATATTGACCTTAGTAAGTCAATATCGACCAGAAAAATCGACTCAATATCTTCCTTAGAAACCAAAATCGAGCTAAGACGGAGAGAAAGCTGAAGATTCAACTCGATATTGACCGGTTCTAGGTCAATATCGACTACAAGTCACTCGATTTTCATCCCAGGAGCCGGAATCGAGTAGCAGAAGAGAAAAGCCGAGAAAAGTTAGTCAATATCGACATGCCTTGGTCGATATCGACATACACCCAACGACGTCACCAATCCGATTCCGAGCTTCACTTAAAGTTTTATCCCGAATCCGTTGGAGATATTTTCGGGAGGAGATTCCTTGCGCATGAAGACTTGAGAGATTTTATCTTTTTATTTATCCTAAGGGTTAAAAACATTTAATTACCCTAGGATTTATCTAGTTTTATCTTATTTAGATATATTTTTTTCGAAGTAGAATTATATCTTCTATGGTAGTTAGAGATATAGATAGAGATTTCCTTCCTTGATTAGCAAGGATTGGAAGCCTATAAATAAAGCCCATGGGGCTGAGTTTTATTCAATTCAATTTCGGAGAGAAGTAGGGGAGAGAGAGAGAGAGAGAGAGAGTGGAGGCCAAGAGGAATTTGTGAAGCAAGAGCGGAATTGGCTTCCTTTGGTTGTACGCTCTGTTTGGTTTAATTTAATGCAAGTTTCTTTTCATTCAACAATGTCTGAGGTTGCAATGAAGCGCGAGTAGTCCACCCACTTCTAGGGTTGGGGGCGAGCCTGACGATAGCCATGCACGTATGAGGTAAAGATCCGACTTTCATCATGTTTTGAGCATCTACTACTTGTTATGTGTTTATTACCCATTCAATGGAGGTCCATGCTAACAACTTGGATTGTAAACATAAAATCGGTAGATACAATTAGGGTTTCTTGAAAGAGTTGTCTAATTGTTGGAAAAGGCGAAAGCTTGATCCTTCGATGCAATTTGCATGATTATCGTTATTTATCTTGCCTTATGCATGCTTGGTTATTGTCGTTGCAAACCCCGATCTTGGAAGTTTTCTTTTACATAAAGTTTATTCCGAAATCTACCAAAGCTTTGTTCTTTATTTTATTTTATTTTTTTTCTATTGTTGCCCTACTCGATATTGACCTTCTATAGGTCGATATCGACTTCCGACCTTCGATCCAGAAAGATCGTTGCTCGTTTGTGTCTCTGAACAGGTCGATTTTGAGGAAGAACCAGTCGATATTGATTGACCTAAGTCAATATTGAGTGACCCTGACCAGAAATTGACTGACTTGCTGAAAGCTGCCCAAAATTGACTGAACTAAGTCAATATCGACTGTCTCTAGTCAATATTGAGTTGTTCCCTGGAGTCGAAACCGAGTGAGATTTCTCCGCTGCCTAGGATCCGCTGACACGCTTCCTCGAGGATCGATCCTGACTTCCCGCTGCTACATCAGGAGGAGGTCTTGTAATTATTTGCAAGGGACGGAATCTGGTTTGCTCTACTTTATTCATATTTTATTTGCAATCTCGATTTCCTCCTACAACAGATATCATGTCCACCTCCACCACCACCACCACATGTGCCACCAGGGAGAGTGTTTAGAGTCCTCCTTATAATAGCAAGCCATTTCTTGGCCGGGCCATTGTCTTCTTTCCCCAAGACATTCCCAGGATTCAATGGAGCAATCTCTTGAAACCTGCAAGCCAGTTGTACCACAAAGAATATTGACTTATTTCTATAGATTGTACAATTTTTTTAAAACTAAAATAACATTAACTATGTGATGAATCTCAACTAACAACATCTAATTGACGGGTTGTAAAAGACCAACCATGTGATAGAAACGTAATGACTAGTTAAACATTCAAGAACATATAGTTGATGAAATGAATGATGAAATAGAAGCATACCCATGAACATAGATGTCAGCAGGGGTGAGGTGTGAAGCCAATCTTAAAGATTCAAGTGCAGAGGAGGAGATTGTGCACCACAAAATACGACAATGTGTAAAAAAACCTCTTTCTTTTGACACACAAATCAATTAAATATGGATGAAAAAGTTTACCTAAAGCTATTCACATCAGTGACTTGAGAGGGCTTTAGATCAATCTTACCATGGCGAATCCAATAAGAGCTTCTCCTATTTGTACAAATCATAACCCAAATTAGAAATTCACTCATCTGTAATTCAAACAAAAAAAACAAAGAGGGGGGAGCTAAAGAAAAACAAACAAACAAACAAAAAAACCTTGCTCTTTTTAAGCTCTCATCTATCATTGTTCAACCACTATCATAAGGAGAGGTGCACAAGATCTCACTATAGCACACCAATGATCGTGGGAGAGAAAAGGAGAGAGTTTGGTTGTACTTGGAAAAAGTAATGAAGCAAACACCAAATGCCAAAAAAAAAAAAAAATCATGTGCCCTCAGCAAAGAATTGGAAGAAAATGGCAGATTCTTGGTGTTATTGATTTTGTGATTGTGGGTCTTCAGTTTGAGGGTTAAATTCACAGAACCCGGATGGGAATTGGAAGTTCTCAATCTGCACACTCAGACTCTCCATGTCAATGTAGCGGTTCGTTACAACCATAGGTTACAACACCTGTGCTTTCGCATCTAATTCTCTAATTGAAACCCCTAGCCTCAATTGAAACCCCCAACCCCTAATTGAGTCTGGATTGAGCCAAAATATTCATCTCTAATTCTCTATAGTTACAAATTGATAAATAGATGAAGCTTTGAATTCCAACTAATCAAAATACCTTGCAAATCATGGTAAGAAAAATAAGCCTTTTTCATCCCAAATCTTCATAGATTTCAACCAAATCTCAATAACAAAACACAAAGAGGTTGAAAAAATAGAAACTCTTTTGCACATGGTTATTAATTGAGATTGCACATGTACTAATGTGTAAAAGCTCAAAATTTTAAATCTTAATTTCTCGAGAAAAGAAAATCAAAATGAATTTTAAAACGGAATTTAGCGGAAAAACTCTCTAGCTCGGACTTTGATCCAAAAGCGGATTTCCGACCTAACTAAAATTTTCAGATCAACACGACAACCTCGATTCTAGATTTTAAGATCTAATTTCGCGAAAGAGAGAGCGGGAATGGGGAAACTAACATCGTGGTCTAATTTCGGGACACCCCTCGGGATTCAAGATTTTCAATGTTAGAACTAAAGGTCAGACTCCTACAATCTTAACCCTAGCTGAGATTCCACACCCAAACCCTAGCCCAAGTGAACCCATGTGAGAAATGGAGATTGGTCAAAGATGCTTACCTTAAATGGGTGAGACACCCACATTAGCTTCTTTCTTCTCTTCCCTCTTCCCATTTCTAGAAGGAGTACAAATCTCACTCTTACCTTCAAACTCATCTAATCAAAGAGATAAGGATTTGACATCATCAGGGATTCAAACTCCACAAAATGCCAATTCTTTAGCATGCCAAATGGTCTTAAAAAGAGAAGAGAGGTTGGAAGCTCCACATATCACAACCCAAAACCCTAAACACTCTCCTACTGTCTCCCTTCTCTTCTTGTGCTCCCCCACCTCACCCCCCCAACCACCACTTCAGCCACCTTCTCTTTCCCAAGCCACCGCCAAAACACCAAGGAGAGCCACCTCCTCTTCCCCTCTTCCTCTCGGCACCACCCTCCAAACACCACCCCCATCTTGCTTTTATTCTCTTTCTCAAGATCCAAGGAGTCCAGCAGCCTTTACACCTTCCAAGGAGCCAAAGAGGTCCATTGGAGCCACATCTCAACCCGAAAGTCAAGGATCGAAGCCCCCGAAGTTCGTTTGCTTGGTTTTGGGTCTAGGAAGGGTAAGTTGGTACCTTTTCTCCTTATTTCACTCCTCAGCCCTCCAAGTTATCTTCTCTATTTTCTGACTAACTCCTCTCACTCACCCAACAACCGGATCTAGGATTTTCAGCCTCAAATCACCTCAAAAGCTACCCGGGAGAAGAAGAAGTGGACCAAGGAAGTGGTTGGTGAGAGATCTCTTCACCTTTTCATGTTTTTCGATTCCTTCTTATACTAACATGTGCCTGGGTACCTTGGAAAAAATTGGAAAAATGGGAGCTCCAAACAACTCCCCATAAGGCCACACACGTCCCTTGAATTTAAGATTCAGGGACGTAATCGCCGCCGCAACAAGGGTCTCGCGGCCGCGAGGAAGAACAACCCTATCAAGGTTCTGACTCGCGGCCACGACAAGGGTAACTCACGGCGGCGAGGTGGAGTCCGGATGCCCTAGGAGGGGGACCCTGGACTCAGGACCGCGACTTGAGAGCCTCGCGGGCGCGAGTTGCTCACAGGTGCAAAAGGCTCCTTTGAGACGCTGGGTCTCGGGGGCGCAGGAGGATGACTTGCAGCCGCGACTGACCTTCTGAGTTCAACGTTTTAACTCCGTTTTCCGACGTTTTCGACGATCGTTTTTGCGACTGGTTTTCAATGCTTATGGGAGATTTCAAGGACAAATTTAAGGGTATGGTTTGGGAGTTTTGCTAAAGAACTTCATGAGCCTTTATGATCGAACGTTTTAATCGGATTTTTTGTTTTGAATCGGTTTTGGGACTGACTCGGGAATTATGCGCTCGATGGCTAACTAGCATGATTGATGTGATTGATTGTCTGATGTTATAGTTGTGTGGACTAATGGCATGATTGGTTCACTAATAGCATGATGAAATGTTAAGAATATGAATCATTAGCTTATGCTTCGGGATATGATGATTATGATGAAATCGAGTTATGTGATATGTTGGTACTTGATTATGAATACATGAATGTGGCTGAATGGTATGATAAGGATGATATGGTATTGTGGAATCACTAGAACAAAAAACCCATTTTATCACGGTTCATTTGAGGTTTTTATCAGAGTTTCGAACTGTGATAAAATGTTTCTCGAAAATAGAGAATGGAAGAGTATCTAAACTTACAACTCATCCCTACTTGTTTAAAGATTTCAATGTGTTGAAGGTTTCCATGCATTCCTACTGTTCCGAACTTGCAACTCATTCCATGCTTTCAAATTTTCATCTTTCGAGTCCGTTTCTCCTAGCCAAGTGATAATGGAGGTTCTACTAATCTTCCAGAGACAAAGGCCTGATCCCAAAATTAAACAAATGGTGGTCAAATGACTAAGAAAGTATACGCATCTTTGTATATGAAACATTCCAACTAGAAGAGACATACGTTCATTTCTAGTCCCGTTTACCAACTCTTTCCCATGCTTCAGACTGCAAAGTAAAGAATCATGTTATTAACATATTGTGCAAGATTTCAAAGACTTGCACTAGGAAAAAAAGATTAGGAAAAGGTCTAAATTATCACCATAAAAATTTATAGACGTTGGAGTGAATGGATGATGTTCTTGGTTTAGTTAAATAGTTTAAAATATGAGTTACAAAAGGGATTATAATTTATACAGTTGAGGCACTTTTAACAATGTTTCATTTAATCATTTTAGTGTGATGACAAAGAAATTTAATATGCAAAAGTTATAAAATCAAAAGCACAATGAGGCCAAATCCCATACCCTGGGTGTGCCAAGCATCTCACTATATGAGCCTTCATGTTGTGATGAACCCTCAACCTCCTTGTTCTGATTGGGTGGACAGACTTGCATCTGTTGCTTTATGTGCTCACTAGGCATAAAAATAAAGTGGTAACACTAGCACAACCACCTGCGGTGCAATGCGAAAAAGAATGATACT
Organism: Persicaria maculosa; assembly: GCA_963922045.1. NCBI lineage: Eukaryota > Viridiplantae > Streptophyta > Magnoliopsida > Caryophyllales > Polygonaceae > Persicaria > Persicaria maculosa. The sequence continues at coordinate 31,062,385 of OY998251.1, read as the reverse complement.
CCTACAAAAGAAAAAGGAAACACACTTAAGAATTAAAACAATGTCGCGCCCTTATCATTGAGCTAACACATACTATTAGAAAGAATATTGATGCATCATATTGAACACTATAATGGAAAAAAAATGTTAACAAGCTGCAACAAGAAAATGGCATATCTAAACAGTCAGAAGAGAATAAGACCCCATTTCAAGTCTATTATATTTTTAGTGGCACTGCAAAGAGCGAGGCCATAAATAATAGTAAAGAGGTACCTATTATTTAAACCAACACCACCAAACACAAGGGAAATGAAATTCAAATAAAATTGTTCAATAGCGTCTACAATAGAGTGGACTCAACTGAGTGATAAAAAAACTATTTGCAAATCAATAGACAAGTGAATTCAGAACTTGAGATGGTCACTAAGTCAACCGTATCTACAAAGCTAGGAGGATATTGTGATTGGTGTATAGTATGCAATTCAGTGACTTTTCAAAACTGATTACTGTTAAGACCAAAAACACCGTCAACTAAAACGAAATTGTAACTATAGAGAAGAAACACTAGCACAACCACCCCTATTAGGCTTTTAATGTTTTTTCTCAATTGGGTTAAGTATCTACAAGTGTAATATATAAGAATATAAACCATAACTGGAAAAAAACTACAAGTAGTGAAAAGTATAAGAATATAAGCCATAATTCACCAAAAATAAAAAACGTAACTCTAGGGTTATATAATGCAACACAAGTACAAAATCAGAAGTGTAAGGTTGATAGAGAAAGGTAAACTGGCATGTACTTGACATTTTATTCTTTCTGACCATCAAATTCTGAATAATGGACCACAAGCAAGATCAAGAGGTGCGACAACGACATTAATAATGTTATGGAACAACTATAGAAGAACATTCAATTATAAACAACGGAGAAGTAAACATCGATATTAGAGAAGCGCACGGCTTAGATTGGTATCCAACAGTGAATCAACGACCCAAGAGACTATGGATTATATTCTATCTTCATATATGCAATAGAAGTTAAGCAAATCACTATTAATTACTTGGAACCCTTAAAGAAAAAATCATCAATAATCAAAGCTTAGACATGTATGAGTAGGCTTATATTAGAGGGTAAGGCAAGCAATTACGCAACAACATCTCTAAGGCATTTCATCGAATACTTAGAGGGCATCAATGACTCACATATCTAAATCTAAATTTCAAGAGTTGATAATCCACATGCAACTAATACACAGTCACCTAGTTTGTAAATCTACAACCAGAACCTCAAGGTCTTCACATTAAGAATGGGAGAGATGTAGATATGACTAAAGGCAGATGATCGAGAACTTGAAGAAAGCAGGATGGAGAAAACATTGTATAACTAAGACATTATCCATTCACAAGGAAAACAAACTAAATGCAACAAGTTGTTGATCCCAAACACTAAAAAATCCAACTAATTGAATAACTAAGGGAGGATCTAATGCAATTACCTTATTTACTACACTGATGTTGACCTAGACAAAAAGATCCCTAGGAACAAAATGAAGGAGAATGGGCCACAAATTTCCTAATCGTTGAAGGCCTTCCTAGATTCTTCCCAATGAATTGGAGAAATTGCCGCTTCAACTTGATTATTGTTGTTCTTTGTCGCTTTCGTCAACAAAAAGAGGCGGTTTCTGAGAAACACTTCAAATTATTGGAGTAAGGATTCATAGAAGTGAGGGATAATACCATAGAGAGAGGCGTTGATTCACCAAGAGAGGGGCCAATGAACGATCGATGAAGAGGTTGATGTGCGATGAGAAAGTTGTTAGGGTTTCAGAGATGCGGTCAATTAGAAATTGCTAATAGAGATATAGATTGTAGGAAAGAGATAAAAGAATGCAATAAACATGTTGGAGGAAGATGTTTGGGGACATGTAGTGGATGGCCGGAGATCGGAGGAGGGTGATCCGGTGAGGGGCGGTCGAACATCTCCGTACGGAGTGGGGGCCGTGAGGCTAATCTCAAAATTGGATTTGGATAGATTAGAAAATAAAGCGTATAATTGGTCTGTTTTTTAAGGATATCCCCTTTTATATCACGGTTAAATTTAAAACTGAGATAAAAAACCTTAATCTTACCTATTAAGATAGAACAGACAGAACCGTGATATTTGTTGTGTGATCAAATGGTGTTTTTGTTCTAGTGATTGTGGCTAGTATGATGAGTGGTTGAACTTGATGATGTTATGATATGTTTATGTGTTGTTAAATTATGCACACTAGAGTACGATTGGATGGTTAGAAGTAGACTTATATGGATGTTGCTATGATCTAGGTGATATTATAGGAATGTTCGTGCTACTTGCTAGGATTGTACTTTTGCTGTTCTGCTTACCAGGTAAGTCTGTTCAAAGCTTACTCAAATTGATAGAGAGATATTCCCTGTTTTATGTGCATGATATACTAGGTGCTTGCATTCTTGATCAGCATGCCTTGTAGTATCATGCTAGGTTGCACTGACCGTTAAGCATTCTATTTCTTTACGCGTATGTGGTGGAGGACGGGCGTTGTTGACACTTTCGTCTCTTGCCAAATAGTTATAATATTCAAACACAAACACAAAACCAATAGATTAGGCAATCAGTCACTTGATAAACCAAATAACTACTAGTATAGCGATGAAGTCCGGTGTCGAACTCATAGGGAGAAGCGATTTCCTATTTAATAACTCTAAGCAAAGACTCTTAAGACAAAGCAATGCTTTGTAGCAAATAACAAAGATGTAAAAGTAACCAGATTTATGATTGCAAAGTAAATTGATATCAAAGTAAAAATAACATTTCACCTGTAATTCTCTGACAATGGTTGGATTTCATGGTCCTCAAATTGATCTACTAATTATTCATATTTATAGTTCTACTTGACTAAAGTTGAGAGATCCGCATAGATTCATTCATCTTATTCAATATCATTAAAAAATAGCATTAAGGACTCAAGTAATCAAGACCAATTGACACATTGACTCAATGCAATTAAGACTAATAGGCGCATACCGAACTCAACCCTAATCGAATATCCTCAACATAGATCAATTGAAATCATCCACTACAAAGACAAAGAAACATCACTATATGAATACATTTTTTTGCTATCGAGAAAACAATAATGAAGTCATAGCTAAGATGCAATTCATAACATGGTGATCAAGCATAGAAAGGAACACGCAAATGATAATTAAGCATAAGATGATAACTATAAATATGAATAACTAAATAGAATCAAATCCTCACAATCCAAACAACCATGTCTTCGAATCACAGGCGAAACTATGAGTTTAGCAACTCATAGGCCAATTCTCTCTCTCTCTCTCTCTCTCTCTCTCCCTCTCTCTAATTGTGTTCATAGTCTCACAATAATCAACCACACACGGCGAATAGAACTGAAATAATAAAGACTCTCAAAGAGTCGGCCAAACCCTAATAGGAATAGAATAAAATAATAGGAAATAATGTTTCCAGATCCAAAATCACAATTGCTTGAAGTCGGCCCACAACGGGGGCTGTGCAAATGGCGGCGGGCGCCGCCTATGCAGTGTCCGACTTTTCTCAATTGTCTTCAATAAACTCCAATGTCATGCTTCCTTGCTCATCTCTAGCTTTCTCCTTAGCCTCCATATGCTCCAAAACATGTCTATTAAGCTCTTCCAAAGCCCATTCAAGGCCGGATTGTAATTCTGCAGAATAAACACTAAAAAGGCGTAGATTTTGAACTCGAATACTTCACAAGCAATATACGAAACTAGACTCAAACAATAGCAGAACCACTACCTAATTGCAATAAGAAATACCTATAATGCCTATATGAAATATGCATTATAAAATCCCCCCACACTTAACTCTTGCTTGTCCTCAAGCAACCATAAAGCAAAACATCATCTATGGATCCCACGGGAAATTCTTTCATAACTTTACTCATCAAAAGCAACATCATCAACATTGCAAACATAATCAAAGCATATAAACGTCATAACATGTATATATGGGATCAAGTTGCTCGAATGCTCAATCCAACCTTACTAAGGATAAACATGTATCTCTCACTCTAATGTGTTTAGGCTTTAAGCACACACTCACCTCAATTCCATATACAAGCATCAACTCAAATATGGACATTTATATCACAAAATCTCCACCGGATATATAAGTCAATGCAAAAATAAGGACACCAAGAAGACTTTCGCTCAATGGAAACCTTCATAGAAGATTCCATTCGGCGGAGTTGTAATGGGGCTTGGTAGAAACATAAGGGCAAGGGATTGTATTTGGTCATGTGGTGCTATAAATTCCAAGAAAATAAGATTCCAAAACTCCCAACATAACACAAACCAACTCAATAACATGAAGCTCACAAATGCACTTAGGTAGTGGTTCAAATCATCTCAAAACTCCAAATAAGCACATAACTTTATAACATGAAAACCAAGTGCATAAAAATGAGAGGAATAAATAAGCACATAACTTTACATCTTCTCAAAACCATAAACCATAAAATCACCTTAATCAAAAAATAAATAAACCATAATCATCACACTTTAGCTTCATTCTCTTCAATCTCCAAAATAGATTCCGTAACCCACTCAAAATCTCAATTACCCTGGAATAAGGGTAAGGCTCATCATAGGCTAGGAATAATAATTTTGTGGAGCTATCAATAAAAAGGATAAAGGCTCAAATTGGCTTCAAAGCAAGATATAACATAAGGCAGACATTGATAAATATGTGGCTAAAAAGTTGCCTCTATCATTTGAACTTATCAAGCAATGAACATGTATATAATCGGCCTTGAAAATAGATAACCATGACAATACTCAATGATAAATACATTGGAAGAGTAAATCACACAACAAAAGCAAAAGGAATATAGATGCATCCCTTATAAGGCAAAAAATATCTCACTGGGAATTTTTTTTTTGTCGAATTTCAAGCATACTCCCAAACATATATCATACATGCTCAATTACATATGCCTAATCATATTTCACATAAAAACCAATTTTCAGGATAAGATCAAATCATTCCAGAATTCCACGGGATTTATAAATCATGCCAGTATAAAGTCGAAATAGGACAAGCTCAAATTAGATGAAAATCTTTGATAACACAACATGCAAAACAACAAACAAGACTCACTTTTTTTTTCTTTCATTTTTTCGACATTTTCAATTTTGTTTTTCATTTTTGACATTTTCTATAACATAAAAGAAATAACATAAAGGAAATAGCAAAAATTCAAAAACAGAAATTCAAACATGAACTAACCTAACTAATTCACTTCACTGATCCCTCCCCCCATATTTACATGTTGCATTGTCTTCAATGCATTGAAACACAAAAAAGAACAATGAAAAATAAAAATAAAGGGTTTGAATGAAGCAAATGACAGACCAATTACTGTGAAGGCGAGGTCTGGGGTCCAGACCGCTGAAGACCAGAGAGCTTCTCCGAAAGACTAGCGAGTTTGTCAGCAGTGCTTGCCTCAAAATCAGCAAATCGACGCTCAAGATCATCCAAAGTGACACATATAGGGTCAACGTCATCCTCAACAACTTCTTCTCTGGCTACCACCTCTTCTTCTATAATCTCAGCAGGCTCATCATCAATGGCCTCATCATCCGTGGCCTCATGAGCAACTATAGACCATCATCTCTCTATACTATTCTCATCTGGATCTAATGGAAATTGGTTATGACAGAGACTAAAATCAGACATCCTCAGGCAATATGGTAGTTCCGCAGGTAGATAATTATGATGCTCCTCAGTTGGTCCCGACTTTCATTTGAAACACCATGTTCCATCCGGATGCTGGGCCCACTAAGTCATGCCCCAACAATTCAGGCTGGCAATAGTGTAAACCTTCTCTCCATTGAGAGGATGCAGATCATCAAGACAAACACCCATTCAGCAAGCAATCAGCGAAATCAAACCTCCGAAATGAATAAGGCGTTCAGGCCTCACATAAGTAGGTCTAGTCACCTCCATACAGTTTCCCAAAAATAGCTGAACCCCTGTCAGAGATAGGCACCCCCTCCGGAATCAAGCAACAAATGTATCTCCAGGCTTTCATAGTAATAATGGAAGAATTTTCCACACCCAAGAAAGAGATATAGAGTACGAAATAGCACATCCTCAACGCAGGATGAGTAATCGTGGATGCACAACGTTGTCGGCTCATCTCAAAGAACTAATCTGTAGCCTCCTTGCACAAGTCAAGAAGATTTGGAGCAGGCAACTCGTGCCCCAATATGGCATCAGCAGGTGTTTTGGTAACACCAAAAGCTTGTGCATTGAGATCCTTAGTTACCACGAACTTTCGATTCCTCAAAAAGAGAATCTCCACATTATAACGATAATCCAAGGTAGCCAAGAACTCTCTCACTAATGTCAGATAGGTAAAATCAGCCACATCCAAGAAATCGCTCAATCCTCCCTTTCTAAGAAGTAGATAGACCTCCTCGAATAATCCCGATTTCTTCAACGTCAGAGGATGAAAGAATAGGGTTGATTCATACTCCCTCTTTTCAAGCATGAGCCAACAATCCTCTTCTTCCCCAGACAACAAATGGGGCTTCTTCATAATAGGAGCTGGAAACATGATGCAACTCGAGGCAAAACCGAAGAAAAACCACGAAAACGACTAAAAGATGGGCTCCCTGCAGGGACGGTGGGCGCTGTATCTGGGGCGGCGGGTGCCGTGTACTCAGAACCTCGAATCCGAGTGAAAACGTTGGAAAACCGACGTCCACACCCCTCAAAACTTGAAACTTTCTCGAACAACTTAGTTTCACAGGGTTCTTAGGTGATAGGTAGGGGAATGGTATGGGAAAGGTTGAATTTTCGTGGATGTAGGGTAATGGTGAAAAGTATTTTGGTGGACAGAATCGATTGAAACACAAGGTTTTAGGTATTTGGAATAGATTCAAGTAGACTTTTGGGTTTTGTAGATTTCCGGAGCAAGCTTGGTTGATTTAAAATAGGGAGTAGTAATGTATGGGGAGTTGGAAAGGGAAAATTTATCAGAAAGAAAAATAGAAAATATTAGAACTAGATAGATATGAAATAGAAAAAGATAGAAAATCTAATCCTAAACAATTAGGAAACTAACCCTAAAAAGAAAAATCTAATCCTAAGACAGATGGAAAATAAGTAAAAGATAAAATAAACTAACCTAAGATAGTGATAGCATGCAATTAGGTAGGCATATTAGGTTGTATTTAACATGATTTAGATGTGCATAATGCATAGTTTAAGCTAGATTTGCATTTATACTTGTGTTGTTGGTGGAGTCGGAATCTACACGCTTTTATGGATTTTTTCAGGTATATGTGGATCCGACGAGGAATGATGAAGCTCATGGATGAAGGAAGAGTGAAGAGCAAGAGGAAAAGTGAAGAGCCCGGGAGCGGAATCGAAGTTAGAGAGCCTAAGTGAATAACAAGTTAGCAGAAGTTGTCCCCAGACATCCTGAACTTGTTTGGCACTTTCTGGAGGCCTCGGTGGTCTGATTGACTATTATAAGAATGCATTGGAAAGATCTTTCAGAGATCTACAACTTTCATGTTGACATCAAGACCAGATTCGAAACGAAAAATCGCTGTGAACAGTAAAAGCCGCCCCGCAGCCAACAAAACCGCCCCGCGGCTCGAAGCATTGACAAACGATTTCGCAATTGCATGGCCACCCCGCGGCCTTGGTTGGCTGCCCTGCGGCTTCTGCAGAAACAAGGAATCTGTTGACGTACTTTTTATCTCTTTAATTAGGGATTTAGTATTATTATTTGACTGACTCTTTGGAGGCTTTTTAAGGACGTTTTAGAGTTTGTTTTAAGGATCTAATTTCTTAGTTTATGCAGTTGGAGATTATCAATTGAAAAAGCCCTAGAGGGGAGCCTCCATGGCCATGGAGTGCTAAACTCTTCCGTTTCGTCTATGGATTGAAGCTTTGGTTTGGAAAAGTTGTGAGATTTCTATTCTTATTCTATTCCTATTGATTCGTATTGATTCTTTTGCGAATATTGTTGATTTCTTCTAATCTGTACAACAAGTTGAGATTATTGCTAAGATTTTGTAGATTCCTCGCAGCGAACCTTAATCCATGGTAGCAATCATGCCTTTCTAAGACTGGTAGGACTAAATTGGTGTGTAGAGAATCAATTATATGTTAAATGCTTACTCGTAGCTTGGTGTTGCATGTATCCTGGCTAATCCTTAATCTTAATACTACTATTAGGTTAAATCTTGATCGTGTTAGGGTTATTTGATTAGTAAGGGTTACTGGGATTCGTAGGACTAGTAATTTACACAAGATCAAGACAGGAACAATAATAGGATGAAAAGAGAACTTGAAGAAGAATCAATGATCAACTAGTCAAACTAAAGTGGATATTTGTGGATGAAACTATTTTCTCAATTGTTATCTGTTGTAGGAGGAAATCGAGTTCAAAATATAATAAAATAAATCAAACCAGATTAGTGCCCACGCAAATGATTACAAGATTTCCTCCTGATGTAGCAGTGGGAAGTCAGGATCGATCCTCGAGGAAGCGTGTCAGCGGATCCTAGGTAGCGGAAATCTCACAAGTGGTCGTCGACTACAGGGGTACTCGACCTTGACTAAGTGGTAGTCGACATGGGTCAGTACAGTCGATTCTGAGCAACAGAAGACTCTGGGCGGTGGTCGACGTCGACTAGGCCGTACTCGACGTCGAGTAGGATCTAGTCGTAGTCGAGTAGTCTGTCGAGTACTGTAGAGACAGAAGCAACATCGATCTTGCTCGATTGAAAGTGAGTGGTCGACGTCCACCAAGGTGTGGTCGAAGTCGAGTAGAAACAGTAACTAAAATAAAAGACAAATCTTTTCGGAATTCGGAATAAAAATATGTAAAAGAACTTCCACAATCGGGGTTTGCAACAACGATAACCAAATATGCAGAAGGCAAGATAAATAACGATAATCATGCAAATCCCATCGAAGGATCAAGCTTTCGCCTTTTCCAACTATTAAGAAACTCTTTCAAGAAACCCTAATTATATCTACCGATTTAATGTTTATTAATCCAAGTTGTTAGCATGGATTTCTATTAACTAGAGAATAAACACATAACAGGTAGTAGATGCTCAAAACATGATAAAGGTCGGATCTTTACCTCAAATACGCAGAGCTATCGTTTGGCTCGCCCCAACCCTAGAAGTGGGTGGACTACTCGCTCTTTATCGCAATCACAGACATCATTGATGGAAAAGAACTAACTTGCATTAATAAACCAAACAGAGCTTACAACCAAAGGAAGCCAATTCCGCTCTCGCTTCACAAACTCCTCTTGGCCTCCACTCTCTCTCTCTCCACCTCTCTCTTCTCCTCCTTCTCTTCCTCTAGAATTGAATGAATAAAAACTAGCCCCATGGGCTTTATTTATAGGCTTACAATCCTTGCTAATCAAGGAAGGAATTCTATCTATATCTATATTTATCATAGAAGATATAATCCTACTTGGAAATAAATATATCTAAATAAGATAAAACTAGATAAATCCTAGGGTAATTAAATGTTCCACCCTTAGGATAAATAGAAAGATAAAAATATCTAAATCTTCATGTGTTGGGAATCTCGTCTCAAAAATATCTCCATCGGATTCGGGATAGAACCTTAACAAGACTCTGATTAGCTCGATTTCGGGCACTGTGGTAGTCGACTTCGACCAAGTCTGGTCGACGTCGAGTAGGGTGTACTCGATTCTCGGTAATCTTTAGCTTGTCGAGTGCTTCTCTTCGTCGAGCTCGGATAACCGCCCAGTTCTAGTCGACCTCGAGTAAGGTGTAGTCGACGTCGAGTACTGTGTGGTTGACGTTGAGTGCAGCTCGTGCTCGAATTGTCTTCTTCTTCTTCTGTCCTCGATCAAGTCTACTTCAGTTGTAGTCGACTTTGAGTAAGGCATGGTTGAAGTCGAGTAGAATCCAGCTCTCAGCATTCTGCTCTGTTCTTGAAACGCAGTTTTCTGAGTCACCGTTCGTCGGATTGACGCATATGAGCATGCGTTGGAAAGATCTTTTCGAGGGCTACAACTCTCATGAATACATCAAAGCTTGATTCAGAATGATGAATGTCGAAATATGGGCTTTTCCCCAGTTGCACCACCCTTAAGCTTGCTTGTCCCCAAGAAATAACTTGGATGGTCATTCAGAGGAAGAATTTAAAACTCTCAACATCATAGATTCATTCTTATATATCCCTGCAGTCAATTACCATCATCGAAGAGGTACTTGTGCCACAAATCCATGCATGTCCAATAAAAACAACATCTACTCACAAAAGGAGGGTAATGCAAAAACAATTTATGTGACAAAGCATTAATAATCAAGAGGACTTTAATTAAGCTTAATAAGAAGTAGATTGGTAAAAGGCAAAAGGTGGGCAATTTTTTTTGGTAACGTGGTGTTAATGATCCGGGGAAAAGGAGTATTTCCAAACTGAATTTTCCAAATTCCTTCTTCATTTGATTCATCACCTTTCACTTAATCGCTCATTGCTTTTTTCAATATTATGCTTTTACCTCTCTAACCTCAGCACTGCCCTCTCGCGAGTTGCAAACATGGGTGTCATGAATGGCCCCGGATACTTAGTGCTTCGGACTCCTCACCTTAGTTTCCCATCTCGCCGAACTATTATCTCAGCAGGCAGGGTCGATCTACCTTTATCTCCTGAGGTGATCGGAATTTTTCTCACTCATTAAATTTTCCATAAATTTCAAACAATTTCCTACCAAACTCCAAAAATAACAATAACAACACAACAACCATATAATAATCACCATAATGTGACATCATTCTCAACATAATCCCCGGATAAGAAAGGTAAAGAATGGCAATATTTGGATCATGTGGAGCAAATATGAAATAAGGTATATTATGACTTTTGTGATGTATAAGCATAGGTATGGATAGGATATAACAATATGAGCATTATATGGAAATATAAAGTCCTCCATCCTCTTATCATGCAACATGTCAAAAGCAATATCAAATTTTAACTCCTTTCATGGTTTTCAAGAAGATATGCACATCATTGTGCATTTCCTTTACTAGGCAATTTCATGTTATATCTCTAATGAATCCAATTTTGCATCGTCGAGTTCAATTAAAGCTTCCATGACACTATTTGTTTGAACAATTTACAAGCAATGGGAGATATCTTATAAAACTTTGAGTTTAGCAATTAAGCACAAAATTTTAAAATTTTACTCAAAATTCACCATGTAAAATCAAAAACAAGAATAAAACATAAATAAATAATAATGAGCTCTTCCCCCACCCCATACTTAAAATGTGCAGTGTCCTCACTGTATAAAATCAATAAAAAAACAGAGGTAAAGGAAGGAACTCACCGAATAACACGTCGTAGAGTCAAAACAGGGCAGTCTAGTAAATGTGTTGGTCGACGTCGAGTAGGCGTGGTCGACGTCGAGTACAGATCTACTGCATCGATTGAAAGATGGAGTCGAGGATGCTTCTGGATGGTCGACGTCGAGTTGCCCTACTCGACGTCGAGTGGTTCTGGGCTGCTCCTCTTGGTCGATCTCGACTGGCCTAGTCGATCTCGACTGGCCTAGTCGATTTCGACTGACTGTCAGGGACTTCTCCTTCCGCTCTTTGCGATCCTTTTATGCTTCTCGACCCTAAAAATGTTAGTTGTTGCACAAAGACAAGACCTTCCACATGAAGTATTAAAAAAAACAAAAACAAACAAAACCAAAAGTTTCAAAGTCTCAAAATTCAAAAGTTTTAAGTACATGCTTTAGATTTTAAAGTTGCTAGGCCGACATCTCCGCTTGTGCATCAGCCTGTCTCATGTTTGTCCGGAGGTATAGGTGGATCTAGTGGTTCCTCCGGTGGTGGGAAGCGTGTGATGTCATCTGGGGGCATCGTATGAAGAAGCTTAAACCTCCCCGAGTGAACGCTCCATGGCTTCACCCATTCATCTTTATGGGCTCCAGCTGGCATGCATAAAGGAAGATATAAAGAAAATATACATACCTCATAATCATACCTCTTCCGCTTCATTGGTTGATTTGTTTGCGCGTCTCCACCACAACAAAACGGTGGAGTAGGAAGAGATATTTCCACCTCATCATACGGAGCTTCATGCCACTTTGCTAGGACCCCATACTTGAATGTGAACATCGGTTGCTCAAAATCGTCGGGGATAGCCTTCACCTTATAAGGCCAAAGTGATTTTAAAACAACATGGGCAACGACGTCCAACTTCTTCTTTTCTGGCTCTTCTTCTTCTTGAGGTTCTTCAAATGGTTTTTCAAAGACAGATAGCAAAGTTGGAATTGAGATAGCGGAAGGACATAACTGGGTATCGACTGTAGATAGGTCGATATCGACTGGAGATGGGTCGACATTGACTAGGTGTTGGTCGAGGTCGACCTCAGGTTCAGATCCTCCTTCTAGCGGGATTGGGGCTTCTAACGGTGATTCTGACGATGCTTGTAGCTTCCTGAATGCGCGTACACCTTCAAGCCATGCCTCCTCATCAACCATGTATATCCATCTCAAATATTCAAATTCTTTTGCATACCGTCTCTCTCTTTCCCTTTCAGCCCATGTTTCGTTGAAATAAGTGAAGGTGTCCTGCATATACCTGGAGAAGAAAAACTTAAAGAAAACGGGACATCTAACTACCTAAGACGCGAATGATTGTTTCTCCGGCAACGACGCCAATTTGTTGTAGGAGGAAATCGAGTTCAAAATATAATAAAATAAATCAAACCAGATTCGTGCCCACGCAAATGATTACAAGACTTCCTCCCGATTTAGCAGTGGGAAGTCAGGATCGATCCTCGAGGAAGCGTGTCAGCGGATCCTAGGCAGCGGGAAATCTCACAAGTGGTCGTCGACTACAGGGGTACTCGACCTCGACTAAGTGGTAGTCGACAAGGGTCAGTACAGTCGATTCCGAGCAAAAGAAGACTCTGGGTGGTGGTGGACATCGACTAGGCCGTACTTGACGTCGAGTAGGATCTGGTCGTAGTCGAGTAGTCTGTCGAGTACTGCAGAGACAGAAGCAACAGCGATCTTGCTCGATCGAAATTGAGTGGTCGACGTCGACCAAGGTGTCGTCGAAGTCGAGTAGAAACTGTAACTAAAATAAAAGACAAATCTTTTCGGAATTCGAAAAAAAAATATGTAAAAGAACATCCAAGATCAAGGTTTGCAACAACGATAACCAAACATACATAAGGTAAGATAAATAACGATAATCATGCAAATCGCATCAAATGATCAAGATTTCGCCTTTTCCAACCATTAAGAAACTCTTTCAAGAAACCCTAATTGTATCTACCGATTTTATGTTTATTAATCCAAGTTGTTAGCATGGATTTCTATTCAATAGAGAATAAACACATAACAGGTAGTAGATGCTCAAATCATGATAAAGGTCGGATCTTTACCTCAAATACGCAGGGCTATCGTTGGGCTCGCCCCAACCCTAGAAGTGGGTGGACTACTCGCTCTTCATCGCAATCACAGACATCATTGATGGAAAAGAACTAACTTGCATTAACAAACCAAACAAAGATTACAACCAAAGGAAGCCAATTCCGCTCTCGCTTCACAAACTCCTCTTGGTCTCACTCTCTCTCTCTCTCTACCTCTCTCTTCTCCTCCTTCTCTTCCTCTAGAATTGAATGAATAAAAACTAGTCCCATGAGCTTTATTTATAGGCTTCCAATCCTTGCTAATCAAGGAAGGAATTCTATCTATATCTCTGTCTATCATAGAACATATAATCCTACTTGGAAATAAATATATCTAAATAAGATAAAACTAGATAAATCCTAGGGTAATTAAATGTTCCACCCTTAGGATAAATAGAAAGATAAAATTATCTAAATCTTCATGTGTTGGGAATCTCGTCTCGAAAATATCTCCATCGGATTCGGGATTGAACCTTAACAAGACCCGGACTAGCTCGATTTCGGGCACTGTGGTAGTCGACTTCGACCATGTCTGGTCGACGTCGAGTAGGGTGTACTCGGTTCTCGGTAATCTTTAGCTTGTCGAATGCTTCTCTTCGTCGAGCTCGGATAACCGCCCAGTTCTAGTCGACCTCGAGTAAGGTGTGGTCGACGTCGGGTACGGTGTGGTCGACGTTGAGTACAGCTCATGCTCGAATTGTCTTCTTCTTCTGTCCTCGATCAAGTCTACTTCAGTTGTAGTCGACTTCGAGTAAAACATGGTCGAAGTCGAGTAGAATCTAGTTCTCAGCATTACGCTCTGTTCTTTAAATGCACCTTCCCGAGTCCTCGTTCGTCGGATTGACGCATATGAGCATGCGTTGGAAAGCTCTTTTCGAGGGCTACAACTCTCATGAAGAAATCAAAGCTTGATTCAGAATGACGGATGTCGAAATATAGGCTTTTCTCCAGCTGCACCATCCTTATCTTCCTCATGACTTTCCTTTATGCTCCAAAGTGCGTCCGATTTATGTGAAATTAAATAGAAACTAGTGTAGACTCCATAATTTGGCAAATAAGCATAAACTTCATAGATTATGTACATTCCCAACCCAGAATATACAAAATGACAGAATAATGGGCTATAATATATATAAAAACATGGAATAAAACATGGACATCAAATCACCCCATAGTTAAGCATGCTTGTCCACAAACAATAACTTGGATGGTCATTCAGGGGAAGAATTTAAAACTCTCAATATCATAAATTCATTCGCATATATCCCTGCAGTCAATTACCATCATCGAAAAGGTACTTGTGCCACAAATCCGTGCATGTGCAATAAGAACAACATCTACTCACCAAAAGGAGGGTAATGCAAAAACAATTTATGTGACAAAGCATTAATAATCAAGAGGACTTTAATTAAGCTCAATAAGAAGTAGATTGGTAAAAGGCTAAAGGTGGGCAATTTTTTTTTTGGTAACGTGGTGTTAATGCTCCGTGGAAATGGAGTATTTCCAAACTGAATTTCCATATTTCTTCTTCATTTGATTCATCACCCTTCACTTAATCACTCATTGCTTTTTTCAATATTATGCTTTTACCTCTCTAACCTCAGCACTGCCTTCTCGCGAGTTGCAAACATGGGTGTCAAGAATGGCCTCGGATACTTAGTGCTTCGGACTCCTCACCTTAGTGTCCCATCTCGCCGAACTATTATCTCAGCAAGCAGGGTCGATCTACCTTTATCTCCTGAGGTGATCGGATTTTTTCTCACTCATTAAATTTTCCATAAATTTCAAACAATTTCCTACCAAACTCCAAAAATAACAATAACAACAGAACAACCATATAATAATCTCTATAATGTCACATCATTCTCAACATAATCCCCGGATAGGAAAGGTAAAGAATGGCAATATTTGGATCATGTGGAGCAAATATGAAATAAGGCATATTATGGCTTTTGTGATGTGTAAACATCGGTATGGCTAGGATATAACAATATGAGCATTATATGGAAATATAAACTCCTCCATCCTCTTATCATGCAACATGTCAAAAGCAATATCAAATTTTACCTCCTTTCATGGTTTTCAAGAAAATATGCACATCATTGTGACTTTCCTTTACTAGGCAATTTCATGCTATATCTCTAATGAATCCAATTTTGCATCGTCGAGTTCAATTAAAGCTTCCATGACACTATTTATTTGAACAATTTACAAGCAATGGGAGATGTCTTATAAAACTTTGAGTTTAGCAATTAAGCACAA
This sequence comes from Persicaria maculosa, assembly GCA_963922045.1. Taxonomy (NCBI): domain Eukaryota; kingdom Viridiplantae; phylum Streptophyta; class Magnoliopsida; order Caryophyllales; family Polygonaceae; genus Persicaria; species Persicaria maculosa. The sequence goes on along the minus strand of OY998251.1, from coordinate 31,046,616 downwards.
AAATTTAAAATTTTACTCAAAATTCATTATGTAAAACCAAAAACAAGAATAAAACATAAATAAATAATAATGAGCTCTTCCCCCACCCCATACTTAAAATGTACAGTGTCCCCACTATATAAAATCAATAAAAAAAACAGAGGTAAAGGAAGGAACTCACCGAATAACGCTTCGTAGAGTCAAAACAGGGCAGTCGAGTAAATGTGCTGGTCGACGTCGAGTAGGCGTGGTCGATGTCGAGTACAGATCTACTGCGTCGAGTGAAAGATGACGTCGAGGATGCTTCTGGCTGGTCGATGTCGAGTTGGCCTACTCGACCTCGAGTGGTTCTGGGCTGCTCCTCTTGGTCGATCTCGACTGGCCTAGTCGATCTCGACTGGCCTAGTCGATTTCGACTGACTATCAGGGACTTCTCCTTCCGCTCTTTGCGATGCTTTTATGCTTCTCGACCCTAAAAATGTTAGTTGTTGAACAAAGACAAGACCTTCCATATGAAGTATTAAAAAAAAACAAACAAAACCAAAAGTTTCAAAGTCCCAAAATTCAAAAGTTTTATGTATATGCTCTAGATTTTAAAGTCGCTAGGCCGACATCTCCGCTTGTGCATCAGCCTGTCTCATCTTTGTCCGGAGGTATAGGTGGATCTAGTGGTTCCTCCGGTGGTGGGAAGCGCGGGATGTTATCTGAGTTATCGTATGAAGAAGCTTAAACCTCCCCGAGTGAACGCTCCATGCCTTCACCCATTCATCTTCATGGGCTCCAGCTGGCATTCATAAAGGAAGATATAAAGAAAATATATGTACCTCATCATCATACCTCTTCCGCTTCATTGGTTGATTTGTTTGTGCGTCTCAACCACAGCAAAACGGTGGAGTGGGAAGAGATATTTCCACCTCATCATACGGAGCTTCATGCCACTTTGCTAGGACCCCATACTTGAATGTGAACATCGGTTGCTCAAAATCATCGGGGATAGCCTTCACCTTATAAGGCCAAAGTGATTTTGAAACAACATGGGCAACGACGTCCAACTTCTTCTTTTCTGGCTCTTCTTCTTCTTGAGGTTCTTCAAATGGTTTTTCAAAGACAGATAGCAAAGTTGGAATTGAGATAGCGGAAGGAGATAACTGGGTATTGACTGTAGATACGTCGATATCGACTAGAGATGGGTCGACATTGACTAGGTGTTGGTCGAGGTCGACCTCAGGTTCAGATCCTCCTTCTAGCGGGATTGGGGCTTCTAGCGGTGATTCTGACGATGCTTGTAGCTTCCTGAATGCGCGTACACCTTCAAGCCATGCCTTCTCATCAACCATGTATAGATCTCAAATATTCAAATTCTTTTGCATACCGTCTCTGTTGTAGGAGGAAATTTGAGACTTGCAATAAAATATAAATAAATCAAAGCAAACCAGATTTCGTCCCTTGCAAATAATTACAAGACTCCCTCCCTATGCAGTAGTGGGAAGTCAGGATCGATCCATGAGGAAGTGTGTCAGCGGATCTCAGGCAGCTGTAAATCTCACAGACAGAATAGCAGAAAGACAGAAAGATGGAAAGAAATAACAAAGCAAAGCAGAAAAATAAAGCAAGGACACAGAAACTTGTCGATATCGACAACAGTAACTCGATATCGACAAAGCACAGTGACGACAGAAACTCAGAATCGAACAAGAAACTCGATCTTGACAACCCTCCTCGATATCGACTAAGCAGAACTTGATATCGACTAAAACTTTTCGAGATCGACAAAGACATAAACTAAAAGATGCAAACTTCGAACACAAAATCTCAGATTTCCGATGAAATAAATCAATATACTAAAAGACTTCCAAAGCTAGGGTATCAACACCACAACGATAACCATGCAAAATAACACATAAAGGCATAAAAGATCATGTTTTCCATCAAATAACTTTCGTTATTAACAAACAGGAATGTAGAGGCTTTCGCATAAACCCTAATTGTTACCAAACCTTTTTCACATAATTAATCCAAGTTCCATTAGGATCACTTTCGCTTCAATAACACAAACAAGGATCACCTTCAACTCTCGCAAAAGAATCATGCTCATAGGGATAGAAGATGAATTGCATAAAAAGATTGTACCTTCACCGCATCACCTTACATGGCCACCGCCGGGCTCACCCCGACCCAAGAAGTGGGTGGACTACTTGCTCTTCATCGCAATCGCAGTCATCTTTGATGAAAAAGAACTAACTTGCATTAAATAAACTCAAACTTACAACCTCTTCTCCTTCTCTCTCTATGTGACTAATTGTCTTTGAAATTGAATGAATAAAAACCAGCCCCAAAGGCTTTATTTATATTGCTCAAACCCCGCTAATCAAGGAAAGAACATCTTATCTATATCTATATCTAAATATCTAAAGGCTTAAAGATAAATAAATGCAATAAAGGAATTAAATCCATAAAGGAAATTATATCTAAAGTAGGTAAAACTTCCATGTGTTGATAGGTCTTGATAGATGTTGATAGATCTCGGCAAAACTCGGACTCCTTCGGCCCCAAGAAATCCAAATTCGCGTAGGACAGCTCACCGCGTAATGCGTCTCCATAAAGATCTCCTCGATATCGACAAGAACTACTCGATATCGAGTAAAGTGTGTCGTCGACTACGGCTGGCTCGTCATGTCGGGTTGCTGCCGCTTGATCAGGCTCGGTCAGGTGATCTGGGGTCCTCGATATCGACAACTTTCATCGATATCGAGTAAGCTTGTGTCGACTTCTGTGCTGCTGGTCTTGGTCGAGGAACTGCTCCCTGATCTTGGCTTGGAAGTGTGATGCTGGCCTTTGTCGATATCGAGTAAGATCCTCGATATTGAGTAGATGTTGCTCGGCATGTCCAGTCCTCGGCTTCTTGACTTGGTGTGGCTTCCTCGACTCCGGGCATAGCTTCATGGGTTTGTCGATATCGAGTAAGCTACTCGATATCGAGTAGGCTTGTGGAGTCGGGTTGTCTCTGGCTCTCAGCTCCTCGATCATGCTTTACTCGACCAGCACTGCTCGGACATACTTTGTCGATATCGACTACTTTTCATCGATATCGAGTAACTTCTAGGCTCCAGCTTGATTCGTCCTGGTTCTGTAGTCCTTTGACTTTGGACTTCTGTAGCTGATTTCCGAGCTTTTCCCACTTTTCTCAGAACTGCTGTAAATTGCCTTGAATTCTGCGAATTTAAACAAAAACCGGTGTAGATTCCATAATTTGGCAACTAAACATAAACTACATAGATTCTGTACTATTCTAGCCCAAATGCATGAAATGTAAGCAGAAAACGATATAAAAATTACTGTAAAACATGGCATATTCAGCTCACAACAGTCTCTCTCTTTCCCTTTCAGCCCATGTTTCGTTGAAATAAGCAAAGGTGTCCTGCATATACCTGTAGAAGAAAAACTCAAAGAAAACGTGACATCTAACTACCTAAGACGCGAATGATTGCTTCCCCGGCAACGACGCCAATTTGTTGTAGGAGGAAATCGAGTTCAAAATATAATAAAATAAATCAAACCAGATTCGTGCCCACGCAAATGATTACAAGACTTCCTCCCGATGTAGCAGTGGGAAGTCATGATCGATCCTCGAGGAAGCGTGTCAGCGGATCCTATGCAGCGGGAAATCTCACAAGTGGTCGTCGACTACAGGGGTACTCGACCTCGACTAAGTGGTAGTCGACAGGGGTCAGTACAGTCGATTCTGAGCAACAGAAGACTCTGGGTGGTGGTCGACGTCGACTAGGCCGTACTCGACGTCGAGTAGGATCTGGTCGTAGTCAAGTAGTCTGTCGAGTACTGCAGAGACAGAAGCAACAGCGATCTTGCTCGATCGAAAGTGAGTGGTCGACGTCGACCAAGGTGTGGTCGAAGTCGAGTAGAAACAGTAACTAAAATAAAAGACAAATCTTTTCGGAATTCGGAATAAAAATATGTAAAAGAACTTCCAAGATCGGGGTTTGCAACAACGATAACCAAACATGCATAAGGCAAGATAAATAACGATAATCATGCAAATCGCATCGAATGATCAAGCTTTCGCCTTTTCCAACAATTAAGAAACTCTTTCAAGAAACCCTAATTGTATCTACCGATTTTATGTTTATTAATCCAAGTTGTTAGCATGGATTTCTATTAAATAGAGAATAAACACATAACAGGTAGTTGATGCTCAAAACATGATAAAGGTCGGATCTTTACCTCAAATACGCAGGGCTATCGTTGGGCTCGCCCCAACCCTAGAAGTGGTTGACTACTCGCTCTTCATCGCAATCACAGACATCATTGATGGAAAAGAACTAACTTGCATTAATAAACCAAAACAGAGCTTACAACCAAAGGAAGCCAATTCCGCTCTCGCTTCACAAACACCTCTTGGCCTCCACTCTCTCTCTCTCTACCTCTCTCTTCTCCTCCTTCTCATCCTCTAGAATTGAATGAATAAAAACTAGCCCCATGGGCTTTATTTATAGGCTTCCAATCCTTGCTAATCAAGGAAAGAATTCTATCCATATCTCTATCTATCATAGAAGATATAATCCTACTTGGAAATAAATATATCTAAATAAGATAAAACTAGATAAATCCTAGGGTAATTAAATGTTCCACCCTTAGGATAAATAGAAACATAAAAATATCTAAATCTTCATGTGTTGGGCATCTCGTCTCAAAAATATCTCCATCGGATTCGGGATAGAACCTTAACAAGACCCGGACTAGTTCGATTTCGGGCACCGTGGTAGTCGACTTCGACCAAGTCTGGTCGATGTCGAGTAGGGTGTACTCGATTCTCGGTAATCTTTAGCTTGTCGAGTGCTTCTCTTCGTCGAGCTCGGATAACCGCTCAGTTCTAGTCGACCTCGAGTAAGGTTTGGTCGACGTCGATTACGGTGTGGTCGACGTCGAGTACAGCTCGTGCTCAAATTGTCTTCTTCTTTTATCCTTGATCAAGTCTGCTTTAGTTTTAGTCGACTTCGAGTAAGGCATGGTCGAAGTCGAGTAGAATCCAGCTCTCAGCATTCTGCTCTATTCTTGAAACGCAGTTTCCCGAGTCCTCGTTCGTCGGATTGACGCATATGAGCATCCGTTAGAAAGCTGTTTTCGAGGGCTACAACTCTCATGAAGACATCAATGCTTGATTCAGAATGATGAATGTCGAAATATGGGCTTTTCCCCAGTTGCACCATCCTTAGCTTCTTCATGACTTTCCTTTATGCTCCAGAGTGCGTCCGATTTCTGTGAAATTAAACAAAAACTAGTGTAGACTCCATAATTTGGCAAATAAGCATAAACTACATAGATTATGTACATTCCCAACCCAGAATATACAAAATGGCAGAATAAGGGGCTAAAATAGATATAAAAACATGGCATAAAACATGGACATCAAATCACCCCATACTTAAGATTGCTTGTCCCCAAGAAATAACTTGAATGGTCATTCAGGGGAAGAATTTAAAACTCTCAACATTATAGATTCATTCTTATATATCCCTGCAGTCAATTACCATCATCGAAAAGGTACTTGTGCCACAAATCCATGCATGTGCAATAAAAACAACATCTACTCACAAAAGGAGGGTAATGCAAACACAATTTATGTGACAAAGCATTAATAATCAAGAGGGCTTTAACTAAGCGCAATAAGAAGTAGATTGGTAAAAGGCTAAAGGTGGGTAATTTTTTTTGGTAACGTGGTGTTAATGATCCTGGGAAATGGAGTATTTCCAAAATGAATTTCCACATTCCTTCTTCATTTGATTCATCACCTTTCACTTAATCGCTCATTGCTTTTTTCAATATTATGCTTTTACCTCTCTAACCTCAGCACTGCCTTCTCGCGAGTTGCAAACATGGGTGTCATGAATGGCCCCGGAAACTTAGTGCTTCGGACTCCTCACCTTAGTGTTCCATCTCGCCGAACTATTATCTTAGCAAGCAGGGTCGATCTACCTTTATCTTCTGAGGCGATCGGATTTTTTCTCACTCATTAAATTTTCCATAAATTTCAAACAATTTACCTCATTTCATGGTTTTCAAGAAAATATGCACATCATTGTGACTTTCCTTTACTAGGCAATTTCATGCTATATCTCTAATGAATCCAATTTTGTATCGTCGAGTTCAATTAAAGCTTCCATGACACTATTTCTTTGAACAATTTACAAGAAATGGGTGATATCTTATAAAACTTTGAGTTTAGCAATTAAGCACAAAAATTCAAAATTTTACTCAAAATTCACCATGTAATATCAAAAACAAGAATAAAACATAAATAAATAATAATGAGCTCTTCCCCCACCCCATACTTAAAATGTACAGTGTCCCCACTGTATAAAATCAATAAAAAACAGAGGTAAAGGAAGGAACTCACCGAATAACGCGTCGTAGAGTCAAAACAGGGCAGTCGAGTAAATGTGCTGGTCGACGTCGAGTAGGCGTGGTCGACGTCGAGTACAGATCTACTGCGTCGAGTGAAAGATGAAGTCGAGGATGCTTCTGGATGGTCGACTTCGTGTTGGCCTACTCGACGTCGAGTGGTTCTAGGTTGCTCCTCTTGGTCGATCTCGACTAGCCTAGTCGATCTCGACTAGCCTAGTCGATTTCGACTGACTGTCAGGGACTTCTCATTCCGCTCTTTGCGATCCTTTTATGCTTCTCGACCCTAAAAATGTTAGTTGTTGCACAAAGACAAGACCTTCCATATGAAGTATTAAAAAAAAAACAAACAAAACCAAAAGTTTCAATGTCCCAAAATTCAAAAGTTTATGTACATGCTCTAGATTTTAAAGTCGTTAGGCCGACATCTCCGCTTGTGCATCAGCCTGTCTCATCTTTGTCCGAAGGTATAGGTGGATCTAGTGGTTCCTCCGGTGGTGGGAAGCGTGGGATGTCATCTGGGGGCATCGTATGAAGAAGCTTAAACCTCCCCGAGTGAACGCTCCATGGCTTCACCCATTTATCTTCATGGGCTCCAGCTGGCATGCATAAAGGAAGATATAAAGAAAATATACATACCTCATCATCATACCTCTTCCGCTTCATTGGTTGATTTGTTTGCGCGTCTCCACCACAGCAAAATGGTGGAGTGGGAAGAGATATTTCCACCTCATCATACGGAGCTTTATGCCACTTTGCTAGGACCCCATACTTGAATGTGAACATCGGTTGCTCAAAATCGTCGGGGATAGCCTTCACCTTATAATGCCAACGTGATTTTGAAACAACATGGGCAACGACGTCCAACTTCTTCTTTTCTAGCTCTTTTTCTTCTTGAGGTTCTTCAAATGGTTTTTCAAAGATAGATAGCAAAGTTGGAATTGAGATAGTGGAAGGACATAACTGGGTATCGAATGTAGATAGGTCGATATCGACTGGAGATGGGTCGACATTGACTAGGCGTTGGTCGAGGTCGACCTCAGGTTCAGATCCTCCTTCTAGCGGGATTGGGGCTTCTAGCGTTGATTCTGACGATGCTTGTAGCTTCCTGAATGCGCGTACACCTTCAAGCCATGCCTCCTCATCAACCATGTATAGCCATCTCAAATATTCAAATTCTTTTGCATACCGTCTCTCTCTTTCCCTTTCAGCCCATGTTTTGTTGAAATAAGCGAAGGTGTCCTGCATATACCTGTAGAAGAAAAACTCAAAGAAAACGTGACATCTAACTACCTAAGACGCGAATGATTTCTTCCCCGGCAACGGCGCCAATTTGTTGTAGGATGAAATCGAGTTCAAAATATAATAAAATAAATCAAACCAGATTCGTGCCCACGCAAATGATTACAAGACTTCCTCCCGATGTAGCAGTGGGTAGTCATGATCGATCCTCGAGGAAGCGTGTCAGCGGATCCTAGGCAATGGAAAATCTCACAAGTGGTCGTCGACTACAGGGGTACTCGACCTCGACTAAGTGGTAGTAAACAGGGGTCAGTACAGTCGATTTTGAGCAGCAGAAGACTCTGGGTGGTGGTCGACGTCGACTAGGCCGTACTCAACGTCGAGTAGGATCTGGTCGTAGTCAAGTAGTTTGTCGAGTACTGCAGAGACAGAAGCAACATCGATCTTGCTCGATCGAAAGTGAGTGGTCGACGTCGACCAAGGTGTGGTCGAAGTCGAGTAGAAACTGTAACTAAAATAAACGACAAATCTTTTCGGAATTCGGAATAAAAATATGTAAAAGAACTTCCAAGATCGGGGTTTGCAACAACGATAACCAAACATGCATAAGACAAGATAAATAACGATAATCATGCAAATCGCATCGAATGATCAAGCTTTCGCCTTTTCCAACAATTAAGAAACTCTTTCAAGAAACCCTAATTGTATCTACTGATTTTAGGTTTATTAATCCAAGTTGTTAGCATGGATTTCTATTAAATAGAGAATAAACACATAACAGGTAGTAGATGCTCAAAACATGATAAAGGTCGGATCTTTACCTCAAATACGCAGGGCTATCGTTGGCCTCGCCCCAACCCTAGAAGTGGGTGGACTACTCGCTCTTCATCGCAATCACAAACATCATTGATGGAAAAGAACTAACTTGCATTAATAAACCAAACAGAGCTTACAACCAAAGGAAGCCAATTCCACTCTCGCTTCACAAACTCCTCTTGGCCTCCACTCTCTCTCTCTCTATCTTTCTCTTCTCCTCCTTCTCATCCTCTAGAATTGAATGAATAAAAACTAGCCCCATGGGCTTTATTTATAGGCTTCCAATCCTTGCTAATTAAGGAAGGAATTCTATCTATATCTCTATCTATCATAGAAGATATAATACTACTTGGAAATAAATATATCTAAATAAGATAAAACTAGATAAATCCTAGGGTAATTAAATGTTCCACCCTTAGGATAAATAGAAAGATAAAAAATATCTAAATCTTCATGTGTTGGGAATCTCGTCTCGAAAATATCTCCATCGGATTCGGGATAGAACCTTAACAAGACCCGGACTAGCTCGATTTCGGGCACTGTGGTAGTCGACTTCGACCAAGTCTGGTCGATGTCGAGTGGTCGACGTCCAGTAGGGTGTACTCGATTCTCGGTAATCTTTAGCTTGTCGAGTGCTTCTCTTCATCGAGCTCGGATAACCGCCCAGTTCTTGTCGACCTCGAGTAAGGTGTGGTCGACGTCGAGTACGGTGTGGTCGACGTCGAGTATAGCTCATGCTCGAATTGTCTTCTTCTTCTGTCCTCGATCAAGTCTGCTTCAGTTGTAGTGGACTTCGAGTAAGGCATGGTCGAAGTCGAGTAGAATCCAGCTCTCAACTTTCTGCTCTGTTCTTGAAATGCATCTTCCCTTGTCTTCGTTCATCGAATTGACGCATATGAGCATGCGTTGGAAAGCTCTTTTTAAGGGCTACAACTCTCATGAAGACATCAAATCTTGATTCAGAATGATGGATGTCGAAATATGGGCTTTTCTCCAGCTGCACCATCCTTAGCTTCTTCATGACTTTCCTTTATGCTCTAAAGTGCGTCCGATTTATGTGAAATTAAATAGAAACTAGTGTAGACTCCATAATTTGGCAAATAAGCATAAACTACATAGATTTTGTACATTCCCAACCCAGAATATACAAAATGACAGAATAAGGGGCTAAAATAGATATAAAAACATGGCATAAAACATGGACATTTAATCACCCCATACTTAAGCTTGCTTGTCCCCAAACAATAACTTGGATGGTCATTCAGTGGAAGAATTTAAAACTCTCAATATCATAAATTCATTCTCATATATCCCTGCAGTCAATTACCATCATCGAAAAGGTACTTGTGCCACAAATCCGTGCATGTGCAATAAGAACAACATCTACTCACAAAAGGAGGGTAATGCAAAAACAATTTATGTGACAAAGCATTAATAATCAAGAGGACTTTAATTAAGCTCAATAAGAAGTAGATTGGTAAAAGGCTAAAGGTGGGCAATTTTTTTTTTGGTAACGTGGTGTTAATGATCCGGGGAAATGGAGTATTTCCAAACTGAATTTCCACATTCCTTCTTCATTTGATTCATCACCTTTCACTTAATCGCTCATTGCTTTTTTCAATATTATGCTTTTACCTCTCTAACCTCAGCACTGCCTTCTCGCGAGTTGCAAACATGGGTGTCATGAATGGCCTCGGATACTTAGTGCTTCGGACTCCTCACCTTAGTGTCCCATCTCGCCGAACTATTATCTCAGCAAGTAGGATCGATCTACCTTTATCTCCTGAGGTGATCGGATTTTTTCTCACTCATTAAATTTTCCATAAATTTCAAACAATTTCCTACCAAATTCCAAAAATAATAATAACAACACAACAACCATATAATAATCTCCATAATGTGACATCATTCTCAACATAATCCCCAGATAGGAAAGGTAAAGAATGGCAATATTTGGATCATGTGGAGCAAATATGAAATAAGGCATATTACGGCTTTTGTGATGTATAAGCATAGGTATGGCTAGGATATAACAGTATGAGCATTATATGGAAATATAAACTCCTCCATCCTCTTATCATGCAACATGTCAAAAGCAATTTCAAATTTTACCTCCTTTCATGGTTTTCAAGAAAATATGCACATCATTGTGACTTTCCTTTACTAGGCAATTTCATGCTATATCTCTAATGAATCCAATTTTGCATCGTCGAGTTCAATTATAGCTTCCATGACACTATTTCTTTGAACAATTTACAAGCAATGGGAGATGTCTTATAAAACATTGAGTTTAGCAATTAAGCACAAAATTTTAAAATTTTACTCAAAATTCACCATGTAAAACCAAAAACAAGAATAAAACATAAATAAATAATAATGAGCTCTTCCTCCACCCCATAATTAAAATGTACAGTGTCCCCACTGTATAAAATCCATAAAAACAGAGGTAAAGGAAGGAACTCACCGAATAACGCGTCGTAGAGTCAAAACAGGGCAGTCGAGTAAATGTGTTGGTCGACGTCGAGTACAGATCTACTGCGTCGAGTTAAAGATGAAGTCGAGGATGCTTCTGGCTGGTCGACGTCGAGTTGGCCTACTCGACGTCGACTGGCCTAGTCGACGTCCACTGACTGGCCTAGGCGATTTCGACTGACTGTCAGGGACTTCTCCTTCCGCTCTTTGCGATCGTTTTATGCTTCTCGACCATAAAAATGTTAGTTGTTGCACAAAGACAAGACCTTCCATATGAAGTATTAAAAAAAACAAAACCAAACCAAACCAAAAGTTTCAAAGTCCCAAAATTCAAAAGTTTCATGTACATGCTCTAGATTTTAAAGTCGCTAGGCCGACATCTCCGCTTGTGCATCAGCCTGTCTCATCTTTGTCCGGAGGTATAGGTGGATCTAGTGGTACCTCCGGTGGTGGGAAGCGTGGGATGTCATCTGGGGGCATCTTATGAAGAAGCTTAAACCTCCCCGAGTGAACGCTCCATGGCTTCACCCATTCATCTTCATGGGCTCTAGCTGGCATGCATAAAGGAAGATATAAAGAAAATATACATACCTCATCATCGTACCTCTTCCACTTCATTGGTTGATTTGTTTGCGCGTCTCCACCACAGCAAAACGGTGGAGTGGGAAGTGATATTTCCACCTCATCATACGGAGCTTCATGCCACTTTGCTAGGACCCCATACTTTAATGTGAACATCGGTTGCTCAAAATCGTCGGAGATATCCTTCACCTTATAAGGCCAAAGTGATTTTGAAACAACATGGGCAACGAAGTCCAACTTCTTCTTTTCTGGCTCTTCTTCTTCTTGAGGTTCTTCAAATGGTTTTTCAAAGACAGATAGCAAAGTTGGAATTGAGATAGCGGAAGGACATAACTGGGTATCGACTGTAGATAGGTCGATATCGACTGGAGATGGGTCGACATTGACTAGGCGTTGGTCGAGGTCGACCTCAGGTTCAGATCCTCCTTCTAGCGGGATTGGGGCTTCTAGCGGTGATTCTGACGATGCTTGTAGCTTCTTGAATGCGCGTACACCTTCAAGCCATGCCTCCTCATCAACCATGTATAGCCATCTCAAATATTCAAATTCTTTTGCATACCGTCTCTCTCTTTCCCTTTCAGCCCATGTTTCGTTGAAATAAGCGAAGGTGTCCTGCATATACATGCAGAAGAAAAACTCAAAGAAAATGTGACATCTAACTACCTAAGACGCGAATGATTGCTTCCCCGGCAACGATGCCAATTTATTGTAGGAGGAAATCGAGTTCAAAATATAATAAAATAAATCAAACCAGATTCGTGCCCACGCCAATAACTAAAAGACTTTCCTCCTGATGTAGCAGTGGGAAGTCAGGATCGATCCTCGAGGAAGCGTGTCAGCGGATCCTAGGCAGCGGAAAATGTCACAAGTGGTCGTCGACTACAGGGATACTCGACCTCGACTAAGTGGTAGTCGACAAGGGTCAGTACAGTCGATTCCGAGCAACAAAAGACTCTGGGTGGGGGTCGACATCGACTAGGCCGTACTCGACGTTGAGTAGGATCTTGTCGTAATCAAGTAGTCTGTCGAGTACTGCAGAGACAGAAGCAACAGCGATCTTGCTCGATCGAAAGTGAGTGGTCGACGTCGACCAAGGTGTGGTCGAAGTCGAGTAGAAACAATAACTAAAATAAAAGACAAATCTTTTCGGAATTCGGAATAAAAATATGTAAAAGAACTTCCAAGATCGGGGTTTGCAACAACGATAACCAAACATGCATAAGGCAAGATAAATAACGATAATCATGCAAATCACATCGAATGATCAAGCTTTCGCCTTTTCCAACAATTAAGAAACTCTTTCAAGAAACCCTAATTGTATCTACCGATTTTATGTTTATTAATCCAAGTTGTTAGCATGGATTTCTATTAAATAGAGAATAAACACATAACAGGTAGTAGATGCTCAAAACATGATAAAGGTCGGATCTTTATCTCAAATACGCAGGGCTATCGTTGGGCTCGCCCCAACCCTAGAAGTGGGTGGACTACTCGCTCTTTATCGCAATCACAAACATCATTGATGGAAAAGAACTATCTTGCATTAATAAACCAAACAGAGCTTACAACCAAAGGAAGCCAATTCCGTTCTCGCTTCACAAACTCCTCTTGGCCTCCACTCTCTCTCTCTCTACCTCTCTCTTCTCCTCTTTCTCTTCCTCTAGAATTGAATGAATAAAAACTAGCCCCATGGGCTTTATTTATAGGCTTCTAATCCTTGCTAATCAAGGAAGGAATTCTATCTATATCTCTATCTATCATAGAAAATATAATCCTACTTGGAAATAAATATATCTAGATAAGATAAAACTAGATAAATCCTAGGGTAATTAAATGTTACACCCTTAGAACAAATAGAAAGATAAAAAGATAAAAATATCTAAATCTTCATGTGTTGGGAATCTCGTCTCGTCTCGGGATAGAACCTTAACAAGACTCGGACTAGCTCGATTTCTGGCACTGTGGACCTGTGGTAGTCGACTTCAACCAAGTCTGGTTGACGTCGAGTAGGGTGTACTCAATTTCTGGTAATCTTTAGCTTGTCGAGTGCTTCTCTTCGTCGAGCTCGGATAACCGCCCAGTTCTAGTCAACCTCAAGTAAGGTGTGGTCGACGTCGAGTACAGATTGTGCTCGAATTGTCTTCTTCTTCTATCCTCGATCAAGTCTGCTTCAGTTTTAGTCGACTTCGAGTAAGGCATGGTCGAAGTCGAGTAGAATCCAGCTCTCAGCATTCTCCTCTGTTCTTGAAACGTAGTTTCCCGAGTCCTCGTTCGTCGGATTGATGCATATGAGCGTGCGTTGGAAAGCTCTTTTCGAGGGCTACAACTCTCATGAAGACATCAAAGCTTGATTCAGAATTATGGATGTCGAAATATGGGCTTTTCTTCAGCTGTACCATCCTTAGCTTCTTCATGACTTTCCTTTAAGCTCAAAGTGCGTCCGATTTCTGTCAAATTAAATAGAAACTAGTGTAGACTCCATAATTTGGCAAATAAGCGTAAACTACATAGATTCTGTACATTCCCAACCCAAAATATACAAAATGACAGAATAAGGGGCTAAAATAGATATAAAAACATGGCATAAAACATGGACATCATTATCTCTACTAACTTGTTTATAGTTTCTTTTCTCATCTTTAATTACCAAAACTCCTCTTTTCTACTAATTGGTAAATATACATTGCTTAGAAATACTTGATTCTCTGTGGGATCGACCTCTTACTTGCTTACTATACTAGTTTGTTGGTTTGAGTTATACTTTGATAGGAACAACGACAGTTTCCTCCTGTCAAATTTTGGCGCCGTTGTCGGGGAACACAAGTTTATTTCTTTGTTTTATGCATTTATTGATTTTTGTGCATATATCTAACCCGTTGTGAACCTATCTTACGGTTCACGACGCCGTTTCTACTAATTTTTTACGATGTTAAGATTAGCGTAGTTTGAAGGTGAGAACTTTCACCAATATTTCACTAGATTGCAAAAGTATGTTTACGACCTTATATCATTGGGTTATCAATATGAAATGCGGGAAATGCGTGTGTGCATATTTGTTGTAAGCTGAATCTGCCATGTTTTACAGTAACTTTTATATCGATTTCTGCATACATTTCATACATTTGGGCTAAGATAGTACAGAACCTATGTAGTTTATGTTGATTTGCCAAATTATGGAATCTACACCAGTTTCTGTTTAATTCGCAGAATTCGAGCCATTTTACAGCAATTCTACAGAAGTTCAGAAAAGCTCAGAAAATAGCTACAGAAATCCAAGGTCAAAGCAGCAACGGAACCAGTAGAATCGAGCCGAGAAACCAGACTACTCGACCTCGAGTAGCCCTTACTCGATTTCGACCAGTATGTCCGAGCACAGCCTTGTCGACCAGGAGCAACGTCGAGAGCCAGACCACCCAGCTCCGGAAGTCTACTCGATCTCGACAAGACCTGGTCGAGATCGACGAAGCGCAGTGCCACACCCGGAGTCGAGGAGAGAATTGATCGAGAAGCCGAGGACAATCCTACTCGATCTCGACAAGCTTCTAGTCGAGATCGACGAGCTCCAAGTCCAGATCCGAGCCTGTCGAGTAGAGCCACCCGAGAAAGACCCAGTCGACATAGCCAGTCTACTCGACCTCGACGAGCCCTTGTCGACATCGACGAGCACCGTGAACCAAGTCCGAGCCTGTCGAGCAGATCTAGCCGAGAAGTCCAGTCGACGATGAATCCTACTCGAGGTCGACCAGACCCTTGTCGATGTCGAGTAGCCCAGTTTCTAGAAACTCGTCGATGTGACGAGTCCTACTCGACTTGAGATTCCTTGGGGCCGAAGGAGGAAGATTCTATCCAAAGTTGATCAATTCTATCCAAGGAAGCAAGATCTATCAAGACATGAAGACTTACCCATTTTAGAATTATCTTTTCCTTGTTGATTTATTTCCTTAAAGCATTTTATTTATCTTTTAGCAAATTAGATATAGATTTAGATATAGATAGATGATTATTTCCTTGATTAGCGGGGTTTGATCACTATAAATAAGGCCCTAGGGGCTGGTTTTTCATTCATTCCAATTCACAATCAATTCAAGTAAGTAGGATAGAGAGAGAGAGAGTTTGTAGCAAGCAAGGTGGAGAGGCGAAAGCGGATTTGTCTTGTCGGTTGTAAGCTTTCTTTATTTAATTTAATGCAATTTAGTTCCTTTTGTTATTTGATGTCTTTCTTGATGATGAAGAGCGAGTAGTCCACCCACTTCTGGGGCTGGGGTGAGCCCGACGGTGGCCATGTGAGATGATGCGGTAAAGGTCAGATTTTGTTATGCAATTCATCTTCTGTCCCTATAAGCATGATTCTTTTGCGAGAGTTGAAGGTGATCCTTGTTTGTATTATTGAAGCGAAAGTGATCTTAATGCAACTTGGATTAATTATGTGAAAAAGGGTTAGTAACAATTAGGGTTTATGCGAAAGCCTCTATTTGCCTATTTGTTAATAACGAAAGTTATTTGATGGAAAGCATGATCTTTTATGCCTTTATGTGTTACTTTGCATGGTTATCGTTGTGGCATTGATACCCTGGCTTTGGAAGTCTTTTATTATATTGATTTATTTTCATCAGAAATCTGAGTTTGGGTTCGAAAATTTGCATTTTAAAGTTTCTGTTTTTAGTCGACATAGAGTAGTTCTCGTCGATCTCGAGTAGGTTGTACTCGATCTCGAGTACGCTTGGTCTAGGTCGAGTAAAGTTTCTGTCTTTTGTCGATTTCTGAAGTTTCTGTCTTTACCTGCCTTTGTCGATCTCGAGTAGTTGTTGTTCGAGATCGACGAGCCCTCTGCTTTGCTTTTACTTGCTGTTTTGCTTTGTCTTTTCTGTCTTCGTTTAGTTCATTGCTTTTGTTTGTTATTTTCTGCTTTTATTTCTGTTTCTTTCTGTGTTTCTGTCCTTCTGCTGCTTTGTCTGTGAGAATTTACAGCTACCTGAGAACTGCTGACGTGCTTCCTCGTGGATTCGATCCTGACTTTCTCTTACTACAACGGGAGGAAGTCTTGTATTCATTTGCTGAGATAGGGAAGTCAGTCTGATCTTTATTCTATATTTATTTCATACTTGACCATCCTCCTGCAACAACAAATTGGCGCCGTTGCCGGGGAAGCTATCAATCGCGCCTTAGGTAGTTAAATCTCACGTCTGCTTTGAGTTACTTTACAGGTGTATGCGCCGTTCTGGTCAACCACCTGAGTTTGACGGCTTAGACGAACCAGAGCGCCTTCTACACATCAGAGCTAAACTACAAAGAGCCATGGCAGCCGCTGAAACACAGGAGCAGCTGATACAGAGGCTTACCAGGGAATTGGCCGCTAAAGATGCTGCTATCGCCGCTGAGAAAGCAGCAATGGAACAAGCACAGGCTGAGCTTGCCCAGTACCCAACCACGGCAGAGGACTATATGCACCCAACTCTCGTCGTGCCTGAATCGGCGATTCTTATCCCTAACAACTCTTTTGAAATTCGCACTCAATTTCTTATAGAGCTTAAAAATAATGCCTTTTATGGTAGATTTAATGAGTGTCCTCTTGAACATATTACAAACTTTGCTGACATGTGCCGTACTCTTGCTGAAGGTACAACTTTGGAATATGTCAAGATGAAAGCTTTTCGCTGGTCTCTCGCTGGGCCTGCACTGAAATGGCTGGAAGGGCTGAAACCAAAATCACTCACAACCTGGGCCCAAGTAGAGCAAGAGTTCCTGAACAAATTCTTCCCACCCGCCAAAACAGCACATCTCCGCCAGAAAATCACCGCCTTCAGACAGAAGCAAGGGGAACCGCTGGCAAAGGCATGGGAGCGCTACAAAGAACTTCTGCGATCTTGCCCTACTCATGGACAGCCACCCTACGTCATTCAGGAGATCTTCTTCAACTCTCTTGATCAAGTCACCAAGGACAGAATCAACCATTATACTCGCTATGAGTATTTGACAATGCCGCCAAGTGACGCATGGGGTGTGCTAGAGAAGCTCACTACCTACGACAACAAGTATGGGTCTACTGCAACTTATGAAGAGAACCCATACGCCAGGCCAGCACCATCCATGCCCCTATATGATCCACCTAAGGAGATTGATCCAGATGTTAGGGAGCAGTACTACAGAGACCAGAACAAAAAGCTCATCAAACAAGTAAAGTATCTCTCCGTCAACCAGCCTTGTATTGAATGCGGATCTCAGAGGCACACCACTACTGAGTGCCCACACACCGAGCAAGTCAGGCTGGCAGAACACCAAGAGGAGGTAGCTTACGCAGGGGGTCCCAATCGCTACATGGGGGACCAAAGGTTTCAGCAACCACAATGGAACCAAGGTGTCCCTAGGAACCCCCCGCCCTACAGAGCTCCAGGACATACTTGACCATCCTCCTGCAACAACAATATTTGATGGGATGACTGCTGAAACACGTAGTCTTGTTGAGCACATGAGTAATGGAGACCTATTGGATATGGGACTCTCTGAGATTTGGGATTTTTTCTGTTACATGGATTGCCATGTTGCTCAGGAAGAATGGCTCGCCACGTTTGAAAAAAACGAGAGTTCCGTCGACGATGGAGAAGAGGGTCTAGTGTTTCCTGACTTGGAATCTCATTAGTCGACGCATGAGGTTACATGTGATGTGTCTCCTACTCCATCTGCATCATCTATTCTGAGCTCGCCCATTGATGAACTAGGTCTAGAGCAATCTGCTGGGGCTCAAGAGGTAATAAAGCTAAACTTTTGCACTTTTGAAGTTAATGGTGACTATGTTGATCCTTTTGACTGCTATTTTGAGAAGCCATGAGTGGAACTGAACTGGTGGTATCATATTCCTCCATTAGAGAGTCATGCTCAACTCTTTGATAGATTGAAAAGGTTTTTAAGTGTTATATTATATAGTTTCAATTTATTATTGGGTTATTATGTCATGTGTAAAATGTGTGCATAGGAATATGATAGGTTGTTGAAGGCCTTGACGATGTCTGATAGGTAAGGAATTGAGATTGAGAATAAGTCATGCCAAATGACATAAAAGAAAGGCACTTCTTGGGAGGCAACCCAAGATAGGTAATAATCTTTTTCATCTTGAGTTTAGTTATTGTTTAGAATTTTTATTTAGTTATAGGTTAGTTTGTGTTTGGTGTTTTCGGTATGGGCACCTAACACTTCAGATCGAGATGAAGCCACGGGCTATGGATGTTTCTAGTTACTCTTTGTTCATCCACGAAGTTTCATAAATCCACCTTTCCACCACATTTTGAGTATTCCATTTATCTCTTCCTTTGGGTTTTTATAATTTTGCTGTCTTTAATTTTCATTAAGGACGATGAAAAATTTAAGTGTGGGGGAGGGATTGCATTGCATATACATAGATTTTGCATATCATGTTTATTTATGTTTTCATATTTATTTTTACTCATATATTGCATTTGCTACAAAAATCCAAAAATATCATGAATTTCATACACTTTAGGTCTTATTTTCCCATCTATGCTACTTGTCCTTTATATTTATCTTATCATGTGCCCCATGACTTGCTTGAAGTGTTTGAAGCTTTGAATTGTTTTTATAGACTTTTTGGGAACAAGATTGATGAGATAATTGGAATTTAAGTGGTATTGAAGATCTAACAATTTGACCTTGTGAGTTATTTTGGCCTTATTGGGACTACACATATATGTCCTCTAGTTTCTTTGTGTGTGAATACTCTCCTTGATTACTTCCTTTTTAAATTGTGTTTAGATATCTTTATTGAGGCTGCGTTTATATGATTTTTGCATGTAACCTTAAAGTGATTGAGGCATGATTTTCTTTTAGCCATATTATACTCTACCCACCCATACACATTATCCTTTGCTTGAAGCCCATTTGAGCCTTATAAGCCTATTTTGTTAGCTCCACAAAATCTTCCTAGCCAATTATTAGCCTGACCCATCCGAGAATTAGAAAAAGAGTTGGTGAATATCTTGATGTATTAATGGAGTTGCTTTGAGTTGAGAAATTATGTTGGGTGATTCATTTGTACTTCATAGAGATGGATTATATGTGCTTATTACTTTGGACCTAAGAAGGATAAAATTCACTTAGGGGTAAAAGTCAAGAAAAAAAGAAAAAAAAGCATAACAAAAAGCAAAAATGAATGAGTTTGTGTGGATATTTGAAAATTGTGTTTTGGTGTTGGTGTTTTTCTGGTAGTTTACTAACCCTTTTTTTCCCGGATTTTTAGCACCACATAACCTAAATAATTTCCATACCCTATGTTCCTACCATGACCCCATTACAACCCATACAAAGACCTCATTATTTTGGTTGCATATGAAGTCACTAGCGGTGGAGATTTATACCACTGACGCAATTTTGTCGTAGCTAAGTTTTCAAGGATTGAATTTGAGCGTGAATGTTTAAACCTAAACACATGAGCGAGAGTGGAAACACATTTTCCTGGTGAGGTTGAATGAATATGCTTGTGATGTCCATGTTTTATGCCATGTTTTTAAATCTATTTTAGCCCCTTATTCTGTCATTTTGTATATTCTGGGTTGGGAATGTACATAATCTATGTAGTTTATGCTTATTTGCCAAATTATGGAGTCTACACTAGTTTCTGTTTAATTTCACAGAAATCGGACGCATTTTGGAGCATAAAGAAAAGTCATGAAGAAGCTAAGGATGGTGCAGCTGGAGAAAAGCCCATATTTCGACATTCATCATTCTGAATCAAGCTTTGATGTCTTCATGAGAGTTGTAGCCCTCGAAAAGAGCTTTCCAACACATGCTCATATATGTCAATCCGACGAACGAGGACTCCGAAAAATGCGTTTCAAGAACAGAGCAGAATGCTGAGGGCTGGATTCTACTCGACTTCGACCATGCCTTACTCGAAGTCGACTACAACTGAAGCAGACTTGATCGAGGACAGAAGAAGAAGACAATTCGAGCACGAGCTGTACTCGACGTCTACCACACCATACTCGACGTCGACCACACCTTACTCGAGGTCGACTAGAACTGGGCGGTTATCCGAGCTCGACGAAGAGAAGCACTCGACAAGCTAAAGATTACCAGAAATCGAGTACACCCTACTCGACGTTGACTAGACTTGGTCGAAGTTGACTACCACAGTGCCCGAAATTGAGCTAGTCCGGGTCTTGTTAAGGTTCTATCCCGAATTCGATGGAGATATTTTCGAGATGAGATTCCCAACACGTGAAGATTTAGATATTTTTATCTTTTTATCTTTATATTTATCCTAAGGGTGGAACATTTAATTACCCTATGATTTATCTAGTTTTATCTTATTTAGATATATTTATTTCCAAGTAGGATTACATCTTCTATGATAGATAGAGATATAGATAGAATTCCTTCCTTGATTAGCAAGGATTGGAAGTCTATAAATAAAGCCCATGGGGCTAGTTTTTATTCATTCAATTCTAGAGGAAGAGAAGGAGGAGAAGAGAGAGGTAGAGAGAGAGAGTGGAGGCCAAGAGGAGTTTGTGAAGCGAGAGCGGAATTGGCTTCCTTTGGTTGTAAGTTCTGTTTGGTTTATTAATGCAACTTAGTTCTTTTCCATCAATGATGTCTGTGATTGCGATGAAGAGCGAGTAGTCCACCCACTTCTAGGGTTGGGGCGAGCCCAACGATAGCCCTGCGTATTTGAGGTAAAGATCCGATCTTTATCATGTTTTGAGCATCTACTACCTTTTATGTGTTTATTCTCTATTTAATAGAAATCCATGCTAACAACTTGGATTAATAAACATAAAATCGTTAGATACAGTTAGGGTTTCTTGAAAGAGTTTCTTAATTGTTGGAAAAGGCGAAAGCTTGATCCTTCGATGCAATTTGCATGATTATCGTTATTTATCTTGCCTTATGCATGTTTGGTTATCGTTGTTGCAAACCCCGATCTTGGAAGTTCTTTTACATATTTTTATTCCGAATTCCGAAAATATTTATCTTTTATTTTAGTTATTGTTCCTACTCGACTTCGACCACTCCTTGGTCAACGTCGACCATTGATTTTTTGATCGAGCAAGATCGGTATTGCTTGTGCCTCTGCAGGAACTCGACCACGACCAGACCGTACTCGATGTCGAGTAGGCCTAGTCGACGTCGACCACCATCTAGAGTCTTCTGTTGCTCGGAATCGACTGTACTGACCCATGTCGACTACCACCTAGTCGAGGTCGAGTACCCCTGTAGTCGACGACCTCTTGTGAGATTTGCCGCTACCTGAGATCCGCTGACGTGCTTCCTCGAGGATCGATCCTGACTTCCCGCTGCTACATCAGGAGGAGGTCTTGTAATCATTTGCGTGGGCACGAATCTGGTTTGATCTATATTTTATATTTTGAACTCGATTTCCTCCTACTAACAACTTGCTTTATTCCTTGGATTACACCTATACATGTTGTGACGTTAATTGTCAATCTTCGTTTCCCAACTTTGAGGTTTAAGTATTTTACCAAAGTTATAAAATGGATTGCTTGTCTGTGGCGTGTTGATTAGATTTGGTTTTAATTGCTTGAGTACAAGCAAATGCTTAAGTGTGGGGGAATTTTATAGCATGCAATTAGGTAGGCATATTAGGTTGCATTTAGCATGATTTAGATGTGCATGTGCATAATGCATAGTTTAAGTTAGATTTGCATTTATAATTCTGTTGTTGGTGGAGTCGGAATCTAGACGCTTTTATGGATTATTTCAGGTATATGTGGATCCGACGAGGAATGAGGAAGCTCATGGATGAAGGAAGAGTGAAGAGGAGGAGGAAAAGTGAAGAGCCCGGGAGCGGAATCGAAGTTAGAGAGCCTAAGTGAAGAGCAAGTCAGCAGAAGTTGTCGCCAGACATGCTGAACTTGTTTGGCACTTTCTCGAGACCTCGATGGCCCAAATGACTATTATAAGAATGCGTTGGAAAGCTCTTTCAGAGATCTACAACATTCATGTTGACATCAAGACCAGATTCGAAACGATAAATAGCTGTGAACAGTAAAAGCCGCTCCGCGGCCAAGAAAACCGCCCCGCGTCTCGAAGCATTGACAAACGATTTCGCAATTGCCTGGCTGCCCCGCGGCCTTGGTGTTGCATGTATCCTGGCTAATCCTAAATCTTAATGCTAGTATTAGGTTAAATCTTGACCGTGTTAGGGTTATCTAATTAGTAAGGGTTACTAGGACTCGTAGGACTAGTAATTTACACAAGATCGGGACAGGAACAATAATAGGATGAAAAGAGAACTTGAAGAAGAATCAAGGATCAGCTAGTCAAACTAAAGTGGATATTTTTCGATGAAACTATTTTCTCAATTGTTATCTCTACTAACTTGTTTATAGTTTCTTCTCTCATCTTTAATCACCAAAGCCCCTCTTTCCTACTAATTGGTAAATATACATTGCTTAGAAATACTTGATTCTCTGTGATCAACCTCTTACTTGCTTACTATACTAGTTTGTAGGTTTGAGTTATACTTTGATAGGAACAACGACAATTTCCTCCTGTCAGATAGATAGTCATAATCTAATCCTAAAAATAGATCGAGAGTAATCTAACCTAAAACAAAATGAAAAGACGATAAATCTAATCTTGAAAAGATAGAAAACATTTAAAACTAACCTAAACCGAAAATAACCAAAAATAAAAAAGATAGAAACTTCCCTTCCAAGTTTACCAAAATTCGGATCGTCAGGAGAACAGGGGGCAACGGGCGTCGTGTGATGGACGGCGGGCGCCATGTCCACAGAACGACCATCCGTACTCCTTATCAAACAAAACTCAACTCCGACGAAGGTTTCAACTTACCGTAGCTTTCGAAATTCAGCTACATGATTGATCCTACTTTATTGAATTGATAAACTAATTGCAAAATAGAAATAATATACCTAACTACCTTGGGTTGCCTCCCAGGGAGCGTCTTTGTTTCACGTCTTTAGCTCGACGTGATGCATTTCTTGATCAAATTATTCCACCAAGATCCTCCACACTTGTCCTTTTCAAGACAAGCGGTGGAACTTTAGGAACTTCTCCAACATATCCATCAATTGTATCCAACAATTCCTTCTTGAAATGAGTCACTCCTTGAGGTTGTCTTGCAATTGCAAAGACCTCAACATTGTTAGGAATCGATTTATCATAGTGAATAACAATAGAATCATTTGAATTAGACACATTGTCATGTGACTTAAACAAATTCTCAATTTTCCTCTCAATGTCATCTTTCCCTAATCCAATTTCATCTTTGTTAGAAAACTCAAGATTCATAGATTCAGTTTCAATAGAAGTATCTAACAAACCATTTGTTTCATTCCTGTGATTACTTTCATTAGAGTCAAGAACATCTACAGAATCATTGACAAAAGAAACAATAGGCTCAAATAGAAAAAAACTCAATATTTCTACCATCAAACTCCATAGTTAGTGAACCTTCAAAACAATCAATCTTAGTCTTGGCCGTTCGCAAGAATGGCCTTCGGCTTGAAGGACTTCATCACCACTAGCAAGTCTCTCCCATAAACACCTTTAGTGGCAGCCTCCAACACTGTTCCTGCATCCACTTCACATAATCTTGAATTCGATGAGTGAAAACGCAAGGACAAGTTCGTTTTGATCGGCTGCGAACCACTGTCCTGCCTTCCCTGGTGGGCTACCTCACCAAATCTCAGACCTCTCGACAGGCGTGGGATGCTCTGGAGTGTATGTTCCAGTCGCAATCTCGTGCCCAAGCAATGTACATTAAACAACAACTTCAAACCATTCAGAAGGGCTCTACTCCCATGATCGAGTACTTGTAGAAGAAGCAGGCACTCGCCGACTGCTTGCAGGAGATTTCTGATGATGACTTGGTGGCCTGTATTCTTCAAGGCTTGGATTCTTATGGATCCTTCCGCGCCGCTCTGAATATGCGAACCGACCCCATCAAACCACCAGATCTGTTAGGGTTTTTGCTTCAGGAAGAATAACGCTTACTGAATGAGGCGCGTCTCCTGGCTGCGGCTACTCCACCACCAATGGCCAATTACGGGAACACTCGCTCATCTGATTCCTCCTCTGGCCGAAGTCGTTCCTCTGATCGTGACGACGGTCGTTCCAATCAGAACAGGTCCAGTGATCGTTTCTCCTCGAATCGCAGTGACACGGCCTCACAGGATCCTCGCTCTCGTCCTCACCTTCCTTATCAAATTTGCGATCGTACCGGTCATGCCGCCAAGGACTGCTTCAATCGTCTGGATGTCCAGGGGAATTACCGTCTCGCCACCCGCCGTAGAAGTTCAATAGATCCGGTCAGTCCGCCCCTGTTGTGTACATGGAATCCCCTTCGGCCATCACTGATCCATTATGGTACTTTGATTTCGAAGCCTCCGACCTCATCACGGGCGACTTCAACAAGGTCTCTATCAACTCGGATTACAGCGGTGGAGACCAACTCGCCTTAGGAAATGGTAAGACCCTACCTATATCTAACCTTGGTCACACTTCCTTGCCATCAGCCATTCGCCCTATTAAATTATCCAATGTCCTTGTTGTTCCACAAATGAAAAAGAATCTGATTAGCATTACTCGCCTCACCCAAGGTAACAATGCTTTCTTTGAACTACACTCTACTCACTATTTGCTGAAGGATATGCAGGGAAAGGTAATGCTCAAAGCAATCGTTGATAATGGGCTCTATCGGCTTTCGTCAGCTTCACCTATTCGTCAATCTGTCGCCCTAGTTGGAGAACGCACTTCTCCTCTTCATTGGCATCATCGTCTAGGCCATCCGAATTCGTTTGTGTTTCATCAAATTTGCACTCAGTTTAATTTACCTTTGTCATCTAAAACTGCATTGTCTGATTGTTTGTCCTGCTCTATGGGCAAGAGTCATAGACTTCCTATTTTATCTTCCCATGTTTCTAAGACTGCTCCTTTTGAGATTGTTTATTCCGATGTTTGGGGCACTACCCCCGCGTTATCAATAAATGTGTGTCGCTATTTTTTTGCTATTTGTCGATGATTTCACTCGATACACATGGATATACTTTATGTCTCACAAATCCCATGTTTTCCAATACTTCAAACTCTTTCAAGTTATGGTTCAAACACAATTCAATTCCACCATTAAAGCCCTTCAAACTGATTAAGGAGGGGAATATCGGAATGTCTCGGCATACCTTCGTTCACAGGGCATCGATCATCATATTTCTTGCCCCTACACTCCCACACAAAATGGAATGGTTGAACGCCGAAACAGGACCATTCAAGAGAAAGGTCTCACCCTTCTTGCCCATTCCAAACTACCCTCTGAGTTTTGGGAACACACCTTCCACACCGCTATCTACCTTCACAATCGATCTCCCACTCCAATTCTCCAAAACGATTCCCCATTCAATCGTCTTTACAGAAGGTCGCCAGATTACTCTATCCTTCAATCATTCGGCTGCCTCTGCTTTCCCTTCCTTGGTCCCTATCGGTCCAACAATCTGGAGTTCAAGACCGCAAATTGCATCTTCTTGGGCTACAGTTCGTCTCATCGAGGCTATTTATGCTATGAGCCTTCCTCCGGCAACACCTATGTCAGCTGACATGTCGTGTTTCATTAGTCCGTGTTCCCCTTCCTCTCACTCTCTCGGTCTCCTCCTGTTACCTCCTTTGCGTCTTCTTTGCCTCCTACAGATCTGTTAAAAACAGCAGCTCATTTGTTATCCCCTCCACCGCCAATGGATCCTCCTGTGCTGCTCGCCGAGCCTATTATCAACGACTCCACGAAGTCACTTGCCCCAACCTCACCAGTCCCTAGTACCTCCGCCTCCTCATCCTCTCCGGATCCCACCTCCAACTCCCCATCCTCTCCGAATCCTACCACCGCCTTGCCTGTCCATGATCAGCTTGCGGTCAACCCCATCCTAATTCACCCTCACCTTCGGCCCTCAGACAACTCCTGTCATCCTATGCAAACCCGGGCTCGCACCGGCGACATCAAGCCTCATGCCCTCCTAACCTCCAAACACCCTCTCTCCCCTGATCGGCTACCCGACCATGACCCTAAAACCTTTTGTCAGGCCTCCAAACACTCCCACTGGCTCTCCGCCATGAAATCCGAGTTCGATACTCTTACCCGTACCGACACGTGGTCTCTGGTTCCCCGTAGAGCATCACAGAATGTAGTCGGCTGCAAATTGGTCTATAAGGCGAAGAGGAAAGCTGACGGATCAATTGATCGCTTTAAAGCACGTCTTGTGGCAAATGGATACAATCAAGAGGAAGGGGTAGATTATTTCGATACATTCAGCCCTGTTGTTTGTCCCGCTACCATTCAATTGGTCCTTGCTATTGCCGTGTCTAGGAACTGGCCAATTCGCCACCTTGACATCAACAACGCTTTCCTCATCGGTGATCTCAACGGGGAGGTTTTCATGGAACAACCACCAGGATTTGTTGATCCTCAAAGACCATCTCATGTGTTTCACCTGCATAAGGCTCTATATGGTCTCAAATAAGCCCCTCGAGCATGGTTCAACAAGCTCAAATCCTTCCTCATCCGGTCCGGCTTCCGAGCCTGTCAATCCAACTGTTCGTTGTTCATCTACATGTCTTCCGACTGCATTATCCATGTGTTAGTTTTTGTTGATGACATCATCAACACTGGCAACTCGCCCACAACTATACATCACTTCACCGACAGCCTTGATACGGTCTTCCCTCTCAAGGATATTGGCTCTCTTCACTACTTTTTGGGCATTGAGGTGCAACGGCATTCGAATGGCCTGCTTATGTGCCAACAGAAATACATCAGGGAGCTCCTCACTCGCTCTAAAATGGATGACGCCAAGCCATCATCAGTCCAACAGAGCCTCATTCTTGGCTCTCTCGCTCCGGTGACCCTATGTCGGATCCATCCCTTTATCGAAGTATTGTAGGTGCCCTCCAGTATGTTGTCATCACTCGCCTAGAGATATCGTACGCCATCAACCGAGTATGCTAGTATATGCATCGACCCACCAATGCTCATTGGGGTGCGGTGAAACGTATTCTTTGGTATGTGAAGGGTACCCTACACTACACCTTTCATCTTCGGTGCTCCACCAACTTCCCCGTCACCACTTTCACAGACGCGGGCTGGATTTTGGACTCCCATGATTTTCGGTCCCAATATGGGTTTGCATTCTACTTTGGCAATTCGTTGATCAGTTAGACATCCCGGAAACAAAAGGTAGTTGCTCGGTCTAGCATGCACAGAGGCAGAATACCGAGCCATTACTGCTACTGTGGCCGAGCTTGCTTGGATCCAGCAGCTCCTTCATGACGTCCGGCAGCGCCTGTGTGCAGTTCTTGTGGTTCTATGTGACAACCTAAGTGCGACGTTTTTTACTAGGAACCCCGTCCTCACCAGCAAATCTAAACATATTCCTGTCGACTTCCACTTTGTCCGTGAAAAAGTGGAAGCTAAGGAACTTGTGGTTCGTCATATCGGTTCGAAAGATCAGACGGTTGACATCTTCACCAAAGCTCTAAGCAACCAGCGGTTCGAGACTCTCCGGTCCATGCTTCATGTCCTTACCCCTCCATGAGCTTGCGCGGGGGGGGGGGGGGGGGGGTATTGGATATACATTATATATAGTTGAGATTGTATCTTATTGTTATCAAAAGATCTTATCTTGTAAAGATACTCGTTGTACGATTTCTCAGTATATAACTCATTCTCTCGTTGAGAATTAACTCAAATGAGATTACAGCCAATTGCGTAATCTTTTAATGATGAAGAAGACGGAATATACATCGCAAGATATGTCGAAGTTCGTCACAGGAGACCTGAAAACTTCACACCAATTCAAAAAGAGAAAGGAGAAGCTACAAGCCACTTATATGGGGAGAAAGTGGAAATAGAAGCTAGTGGCACAGGTCCGATGATTGAAACCTCGCTCTAATACCAATTTATTATGTCCCAACATGATTTTGGTGAATTGCTAAGAAAAGAGGAAGAGATTAGGGAGAAGATAGAGAGACCGGGGAAGATTAGGGAAGAAGATGAGTCTAGGGATGAGAGAGAGCAAGGGTTTAGGAGAAAGAGTAATTGACAATTGATTATTTTTCATAATGCCCTTACAATTACACTTATTGGTATATATATTACTAATACTCTATATCACTTATAAACACATGACACACCTTATATATGTATACATGACAATACCTACCCTTTTTGAAAGTTTTGTCCTCAAAGTTTCTTACAAAGTAACATTACACACCGTATATATGTATACATGACAATATAAAAGTAACACACCCCTTATAGAAGCTTTGTACTCAAAGCTTCTTATAAAGTATACACATCACACACCCTATATATTTATACATCACATCAACTTGTAAGCTGAAAATTGCCACCATGCCCTCTTTTTTCTTAATTAATTGTAGCAGTGAATTTACAGCGTACCCGGCCGGACATTTGCATAAGCTCCTACCTCATCCTCCACTTGACGTGGAAAGCGTGGGGCCCAGCTCCCACCCCAAAATCCCCAATGCGATATTTGAATTGAGGGAAACAACCTAATCTCTTGGTTTTTTCCGTGGAAATATCTTGATGTATGTGGACTTTGTCAATGTACTTATATTTTTGAATTTCTAGTGAGATCGCTCATTCATTGCATATAGATCGATGTACGCAGCGTTTTTGTCCATTGATATACTGTAGAACTTGATTTCTCTCTGTATTAATTCTTGACAAAGGACTTATAACACTACAATAAGGAAAGGATCACAAATGAAAGGGATAATTACATATCCTACCAAATCCCAATAGGATAGAAACAAATCCTAACAAATCATTTTGAGTTTATCTAATAATATATATGTGAGAGATTTATCGATCAAGTAAGTTATCACAAACCTCACGAAAAATGAAGTCTTCCACATCACCTCTTTCATGGGATATCCTGGATACCCTCTTCGCGGTCAAGTTCCAACCCTACTCATCCCCGGACCTAAACAACGTCGTTTCTTCTAACGTCCCCATCGACCCCACTCGTAACCTCTGGTTCCGCCTATACTTCCCCACCTCTCACACGCCCACTGGTCTGCATGTGATCGTCTACTACCATGGTGGTGGCTTCACCTACTGGTCCCCTGAATGCAAGCCCTATGACCGCCACTGTCCACTATGCCATTTTGCAAGTTAGGTGACATACATTTGTGGGTTCATCGCTTGAGAAGCATTCAGGTGACGTACCATATACATCTTCGTCACCTGAGTCGAATCCAAGGAAAGTAAAAGGAGATCGAAGCTCAAGTGACGAAGTTATCATTTGTTCGTCGCTTGAATAAATTTAGGCGACGAACGTATGTAGAGTCGTCACCCGAGTGAGTGTCGGTAAGCCCACATTAACTTGCAGGATGTTGGGGCGACGAAGTTTGAATGAGTACGTCGCCTGAAGGAGGGGTAAGTCTGACACATTTATTACTAAATCACCTAGGCGACGAACATATGCTAAGTATGTTGCTTGAGTCGTTACTTGCATACATTCAAGCGACGAACATAACATATGTTCGTCACTTGAGTTCCTAAAATAAAGGCGCCAAGTTTTCCTACTCTAATTTTGAGAAGAAAGTGATGTATCTATATAAAATCAAAAGATCGAGTCTTGTGTATCTATATATGATTTTTGTGAATACAATATTTAAAAATAATTCAATGTAAAATGATATATTTTGTACGTAACCACTTAAAATAAAAAAATTAATAAAAAAATATTATAGCATAAATCATGGTAAAATATTGAAGACCGAGATTACGATCAACATCGAGGTTTTGAGACCGATATTTAATTTGAGTATGAGATAGAGATTTGAGATTGAGATCGAAGTTTGAGGTTTGAGATTTGTCATTGAGATTTGAAATAAAGATTAAGATTAAAACCAAAATCGACATTTGATATTGACATTTTACATTTGATAATTAAGAGGAAGAGTTGATATTTGAGATTGAGATTGAGTTTGAGATCGAGATTTGAGATTGAGATCGTGATTTGAGACTTGTGATTTGTCATTGAGATTTGAAATCAAGATTAAGATTAAGAACGACATTTGATATTGAGATTTTATATTTTATAATTGAGAGTGAGAGTTGATATTTGAGAATGAGATTAAGTTTGAGATCGTGATTTGAGATCGAGATCGCGATTTGAGATTTGTCATTGAGATTTGAAATTAAAATTAAGATCAAGATCGACTTTTGATATTGAGATTTTATATTTTTGAATTGAGAGCGATAGTTGATATTTGAGATTGAGATTAAGTTTGAGATCGATATTTGAGATTTGTCATTGAGATTTGAAATCAAGATTAAGATCAAGATCGACTTTTGATATTGAGATTTTATATTTTTGAATTGAGAGGGAGAGTTCATATTTGAGATTGAAATTGAGATTTGAGATGGCGATCGCGATTTGAGGTTTGTGATTTGTCATTGAGATTTGAAATCAAGATTAAGATCAAGATTGACTTTTGATATTGAGATTTTATATTTGAGAATTGATAGTGAGATTTGATATTTGAGACTGAGTTAATGGGTGAGATCGAGATTTGAGATATAATGTTATATTTATAAAAGTTATTAGCAACAACTCAAAAGTTATAAACATATAAGTATTAACTATATAAGGTTATAAAAATATAGATATTAATTTATTTGGCAGGATATTTTTTTTGGTGGGGATTTGGCAGGATATGAGATTGAGATTGAAATTGAGATTTCAGATTGAGATTTGATATTTGAGATTGAGATACATATTTGAGATTTAGATTGAGCTTGAGATCAATATTTGAGATTGAGATCGAGATTTGATATTTCAGATTTGTGATTAAGATCAAAATCAAGTTAAGATTGAGGTTTGAGATTAAGATCAAGATTGAGATTGATGTTTGAGATCGATATTTGAGATTGATATTTGAGATTGAGATTGAGATTGAGATCAAAATCAAGTTAAGATCGATATTTTGGATTGAGATCAAGATTAAGATCAAGATCAAGATTTGATATTGAGATTAACATTAAGATCAAGATCGAGGTTTAAGACTGAGTTAAAGGTTGAGATCGAGATTTGAGATTGAGATTGAAATTGAGATTTGAGATCAAGATCGATGATTGAGATTGAGATTTGATATTTGAGATTGAGATTCATATTTAAGATTTAGATCAAGATCGAGATTTGAGATTGCGATCGATATTTGATATTTGAGATTTGTGATTAAGATCAAAATCAAGATCGATGGTTGGGACTGAGTTAAAGATTGAGATCGAGATTGAGATTCATATTAGATATGTTGGTTCTAACTTTATAGATAATCAATTTAACAGAATACTTTTTCATAGAAAAAAATATATGCCTTCATTTAACCAATAATTTAAAGAACTAAATAAATTATTAATTAGTTTGAAATCTTCTATTTATACGAACCGTTGAATAAAAAATACAAAAATGAAAGTTTTTATTTATGAAAAAAAAATTCAAAGTTACAAACAAATGCAAAATTAAACTACAGAAAAATCAAATTGGCGGGGTTTGAGGCGGGCAAGGCGTGGCAAGATACCAAAAATTGAAAATGAAAATGAAATTGGAGGGTTGAGGCGAGTTGAAAAATTACAGTGGAGTGTTTAGGATTCACTTGAAAAGGGAGGGTTTGAGATGAGGCCGCTTTTTACTCCCTCTCTCTCACTCGTTCTCCATCTCTCTGTTCTTCCTCGTCCACCACCCCCGTCGGCCCCCTCTGCCACGAATCCCATGGCGGCTACTAACCCTTCCAGATCTGCCACCCCCGCCGGCCACCACTCCTCCGAAGACCATAGGCGGAGGTCGTCCGATCTCTACTTCCCCGCCGACGCCTATGATGGTTCCCGCTGGCGGTGAAATCCATCCCGAAGGCCAAGGTTCAACCTCCACCACCCCAGCGGCGGCTCCGCCTCTCACCACAACAGTCACCTCGGCCAGCTCCTCCACCCCCGGAAGCGAGGGGAACCTCTCCTAAGTGCTCGATGCAAGAAGCGGCCTGGCGCCATTCGACCTCCACCTTTTTCTTCTTTCCTTTTAAGTTTCTATCGTTCTCTTCCAACTGGGGGCTTCTATGGAGTTATGCTTAGGGGTTTTACAATTGAGGTCCGATTTTAATAGAGATCTTGACAATCTTGTGCTATTATTTTGCTCGCAGCATCACCAAATTGCTTAGAAGTAAGAAGAATGCATCGGGAGAGACTGGAGTAAGGAAAAGGAGGATTGGTTGGAGCAGTTGTGCAAATCCAAGGTAAATTGTTGATATTTGCTTTCGTGTTTATCGCGTTTGAGTGGGAGTGGAGATTCCTGAGATTTGGAACTTGAGTCAGAATATGGGAATTTTTTTTTCAGTTTGTTATATTTTGTTCAACTAGCTAGAATTCGAAGCATTTATGCTTTACAGTGTTTCCATTTTTGAAGTTTGCAACTCTGATTTATAGCAGATCTCACCTTGCGGAGAATTGTGATTTGTAATTGTTGCTTATGTTATCTTAAACTTGTGCATTATGGTGATTGACAGTTAGTGTTTGATCCTGAAAAATTAAAATTTTTATGCCTTTGATCATGTTTTTAATGTTTTCATGAACTTGTTTTTTTATGATCTCCACTGATTAAGCCTGCTCTTTTTGGGATATTAGGGTGTGCTGGAGAAAAGAACCCGAGGGCTGAGGTTATTTCTTATTCCATTGCAAAAATTAGCAAGAAGATCAGAAAGGAGACAAAGATCAAGCAATGATGTTGTCCATTGTTGTATTTGTGAGCTAGTTTTTGTATAGTATGAATGGTATTTTGGTACAGGTTTTGTGAGTTTGGTAGGTAAAAAACAGGGTATCAACAATATTGTAAACATATATTTTTTTATTATAAAATTTACTCAGATGACCAACATATCATGTAATAATTGCTTGAATTTAAAAAAAAATCTCAAAATTGATTCATACAACGAATATTGAGAATATTATTGGTCACCTGAATAACATGGTGACGAATATACTAGTCCTTTCACACCTTCATGTGACAAACACTTACGTCACTTGATTGGTCAAGCAACAAGTATTTTGGTCACTCGAATGCTTAGGTGACGAGCATATTCGGTCTCTTGAATGTCCTCTCTGACAATATTTGCTCTCTTTTAGGCGACGAAAACTTGGTTGCCTGAATAGTCCGGGTCAGGCTTTTGTCGGGCTTTGACTTCTATATGCTGAATCACTTTCAGCGACCAACTTTGATAGAGTCGTCACCTATAAGGTCAAGGGACGGCGGTCAGGTGCTGACATTTCAAGTGACAACTATTCATCACCTGAATTCTCAGGTGACCTAATTTGAATTTCAGGTGACCATTTATGTCTGTTACCCAAGTTGCAAAATGGTGTAGTGTTGTATAGAAGGAAATCGAGATTTGCAATTCAAAATATAAATAAAGTAAAGCACACCAGATTTCGTCCCTTGCAAATAATTACAAGACCTCCTCCTGATGTAGTAGTGGGAAGTCAGGATCGATCATCAAGGAAGCGTGTCAGCGGATCTCAGGTAGCAGCAAATCTCATAGACAGACAGAAATAATATAGAAAAGCAGAAAAGAAA
Organism: Persicaria maculosa; assembly: GCA_963922045.1. NCBI lineage: Eukaryota > Viridiplantae > Streptophyta > Magnoliopsida > Caryophyllales > Polygonaceae > Persicaria > Persicaria maculosa. Next base: position 31,012,477 of record OY998251.1, on the reverse strand, counting down.
GCAAAGCACAGAAAACTGGTCGATATCGACCAATGTTACTCGATATCGACTAAGCAAAATCGACCAACAGTGCACGAAGTCGACTTAACAGAAAGCAAAACCCAGCAAATTAACTCGATTTCGACAAGACTTAACTCGATGTCGACCAAAGCTTCTCGAGATCGAGTAACTCAGAAACTAAAATTGCAACTTTTTCGAACGAAAACGAATGTAAACATGAAATTAACTTTATAAACTAAAGACTTCCAAAATCAGGGTTTCCACACCACAACGATAACCATGCAAAATAACACATAAAGGCATAAAAGATCATGCTTTTCATCAAATAACTTTCGTTATTAACAAATAGGAATATAGAGGCTTTCGCATAAACCCTAATTGTTACTAACCCTTTTCACATAATTAACCCAAGTTGTATTAAGATTACTTTCGCTTCACTAACACAAACAAGGATCACCTTCAACTTTCCCAAAAGAATCATGCTTATAGGGATAGAAGACGAATTGTATAAAAAGATCAAACCTTTACCGCATCACCTCACATGGCCACCGCCGGGCTCACCCCGACCCTAGAAGTTGGGTGACTACTCGCTCTTCATCATCAAGAAACTCATCAAAGATTTCAGGAAATAACTAAATTGCATTAAAAATAACCAAAACTTACAACCGATCGAAGCCAAAAACCGCTTTTGCAAACTCCAACTCTTCTCGGCTACAAGCTCTCTCTCTCTCTCTCTCTCTCTCTCTCTCTCTCTCTCTCTCTCTCTCTCTACTTACTACCTCTTCTCCTTCTCTAGAATTGAATTGTATCATTAAATGAATAAAAACCAGCCCTATAGGCTTTATTTATAGGCTTCATTCCCTCTCTAATTAGGAAAGAATTACCTATCTATATCTATATCTATATCTATCTATCTAAGTTATTAAGATAAAAAACATGGAAATAAATAAATAAATCCAAAAAGGAATTATATCTAATGTAGGTAAATATCTTCTCCTCTTGATAGCACTTGATAGATCTTGATGGAATTTGGTGTCGAAAATATCTCCATTGGATTCGGATAGAAACTTAACAAGAGTCGGACTACTAGATGTTGGCTTCTGTGGTCCAACTCGATATCGAGCAGTTTACTCGATATCGACCAGAATTTCTCTGTCTTCAGCTTCTTCGTCGATCTCGGCTCCAGGAAGACATATCGACTTGGTTTTTACTCGATATCGAGTAGAGTTCCTCGATATCAACTTGCATGTTCCAGCTCCAGCTTCTTTACTCGATCCGGGGCATTGACTCGATGTTGGTTACTCGTTATCGACTAGATGAAGTCGATATTGAGCAACTCTCCTCAGCTTGCTCGATTCTGGTCAACTTCAGTGGAAATCGACTTGACCTTACTCGATATCGAATTGCAGTACTCGATATCGAGTTGTGTGTTATGACTCGGTTTTCTTCTTTCCAGCTTGATTTGTCCTGGTTCCGCTACTCCTTGGCCTTGGAATTCTGTAGTTGACTTCAAGCTTTTCTCCTTTCTCAAAATTGTTGTAAATTGCTTCGATTTTTGCGAAATTAAACAGAAACTGGTGTAGATTCCATAATTTGGCAAATAAGCATAAATTACATAGATTCTGTACTATTCTAGCTCAAATGCTTGAAATGCATGCAGAAAACGATATAAAAGATAGAATAAAACATGGCAATTTAGGCTCAGAACAAACACCCCATACTTAAGCTTGCTTGTCCTCAACCAATACTTTTAATTGTCATTCAGGGGAAGAAATCAAAACTCTCAACATATTAGATTCATTGTCATATGTCCCTGCAATCAATTACCATCCTCGAAAAGGTACTAGTGTCACAAATCCCTGCATGTGCAATAAAAAACAACATCTACTCACAAAAGGAGGGTTATGCAAAACCATTCATAAGTGACAAAACATTAATAATCAAGAGGACTTTAATTTAAGCTGAAATAAGAAGTAGATTGGTAAAAGGCTAAATGTGGGAAATTTTTGGCAATGTGGTGCTTATGATCTGGGGAAATGGAGTATATAACAACACAAACACCATAAAAGGCTAAATTTTCCATAATTTTTAAAATTTCCTACCAAACTCCAATTTATGATATATAACAACACAAACACCATATAATAATCTCCATAATGTGACATCATTCTCAACATAATCCCCGGATAGGAAATAAGGTAAAGAATGGGCGATATTTAGATCATGTGGAGCAATATATGAAATAAGGCATATTATGGCTTTTGTGATGCATAAGCATAGTTAAGGCTAGGATATCAACATATGAGCATTATATGGAAATATAAAGTCCTCTATCCTCTTATCATGCAATATGTCAAAAGCAACATCAAATTTTAGCTTATTTCATAGTTTTCATCAAAATATGCACTTCATTGTGACTTCCCTTTACTAAGCAATTTCATGCTATATCTCTAATGAATCCAATTTTGCATCGTCGAGTTCAATTTTAAACTTCCATGACATTAATCAAAAATTTTCAATGGGGGTTATTTTTCAAACTTTGGAAAACATGCATATAAGCACAAAAATCAATAATGAATTCCAAAATAGCCATGTATAAGCAATTCAAGAGATAATGCACAAATAAATAAAATTAAATATGCATGAAGTAAGCCCTTCCCCCACCCCATACTTAAACATTACAGTGTCCTAACTGTATAAAAACAAGGGTAAAGAAAGAAACTCACTAGACATGTGTGCAGGATGCCAAAAATCGAGTGATATGTTGTAGTCCTGGTCGATTTTAGCTTGCTTCTATCCCCATGGACCTGAAAGATGTAGAAGAGAAATATCCACAATAGAAAAACTAAAAGTCCAAAAACAAACAAAGTACAAAATTCCCAAAAAATAAATGTTTATTTACAAGCTCTAGATTTCATAGTCGCTAGGCCGACTTTCTCCATGAAGCTCAAGGTGGCATTTGCAGGGCCCATGTAGCTTGGGCTTCAAACATGACTCCATTCTTGTCCATCAGCTTCAATCCTCCTGAATGGATCTTGTTCACCGTGAAGGGCCCCATCTTCTTCTTATTGAATTTGTTGGGAAATAAATGATCATTTGATTTGGCAACATAGACTTTCTCACCAACTTCATACTCTTTGGGCTCATCATTGGAAATCCTACATAAGCGCACATACCAAGGCAAACCTCTCCCATGTATAGATAGAGCATTAATTGAAATAGGAGAAGAATGATCCATACCTTAGCTTACCTTCGCATAATCGGATTCGGGGACCTCAGTGTTTGGTCGATTTCGAGAAAGATTACTCGATATCGAGTTGAGCTGCTCTTCTAGTGGATTCTCAGTCGATATAGAGGAAGTTTTGTCGATTTGGGTTGGTCGATATCGACCAGAGGTGGTCGATGTCGAGTTGTGTTTCTCAGAATCGGCTGGTAGTGGCTCGACAGGGGAAATCGACTCGGTAAAAACTGGTCGATATCGATCAGTCTTGGTCGATATCGAGTTGTCCTGCTCAATATTTCCTGACTCGATTCCTGGTGGGGTCAGCTCGACATGGGTAGGTCGATATCGACCTGGTGTAATCGATATCGAGTTGTTTTCTAGGCCCGTCGATTTCTCCTGGTCGATATTGACCCCATACTTAAGACCTGGCAAGGCATCCGAAAAATAGTTAGTCCAAATTGACGTACCTTGGTCTATGTCGAGTGGATTCTCAGCTTCTTCGTTCAGGATGGCCATGATCTTCTCCACCTGGGCTTCCATATCCCTCTTTTCTAGCTCTTCAGGAGTCATATTTCTTACCTTAGGCTCCTCGCAAATAATGTAACCAGCTGATATAGACTTTACCTCTTCCATGGGACCTGTATGTCTTCCACTTTTATTAAAGGAATACTCAATTACCTCATCGCTGATGTTGAAAGTGAGTACTCCCTTCCTTACGCTTATGTTGGCATCCACCGTCGGCAAGAAGGGCCTTCCTAGAATAATTGGACAAGCAGGGTCCTCCGCCATAACAATATATAGAAAATCAGCTGGGACAAAGAACTTACCTACTTGTACTGGCACATTGTCCACCATGCATGTTAGGATGACCACCGTGTTGTTTGCTATATAAAGCTTTTCATCCACAAGCTCTAGGGCACCTATCTTAATCTTGGACCATATTGACAGAGGCATTATACTTACACTAGCTCCAAGATCACATAATACATTAAATTTGTATTGACCAAATCCAATGGTTATAGCAAACTTACCTGGATTTGGCCTTTTCTCAAGTATGTCCATATGGCTGCACTCCTCTGCGATCTCAGCCATTGACCGCTTTTTTCTTAGGATCTCCTTGAGGAACTTGACATATGATGGCATTTCATTAAGCGCTTTTGTGAAGGGTATGGTGACATTGAGCCTCTGAAGCATCTTGATGAAGCGCTGAAATTTCTTCTCTGATGGATCCTTTGGAGATTTTGTCGGGAAAGGCAGCTTCTTTTTCTGCTTCGGAGCCAGAACAGATGTCGGAGGTGTTGCAGCGTCCTCGATGTCGACTTGATTCTTCTCGACGTCGACTTGATTCTGCTCGACATCGACCAGTTTCCTCTATGTCGAGTTGGAGTGATGTTCAGACGAATCTTGGCCAAGCTGTTGCTCGATTTCGACTTGATGTTGCTCGACATCGACCAAATTTTGGTCGACATCGACTTGCTGCTGGTTGATATCGAGTTGTTTTTCAGCTTCGTCCTGCTGCTTTCCGACTTCTGGCTCACGTAGTTGGTACCCGCTCCTGAGCTTTACGGTTGCGATGTGTCCGGTCTTCCCCTTAGGATTGGGCTCAGAAGATCCAGGGAGCGTACTTGACTGTTGTTGTGAGCTGAATCTGCCATGTTTTACAGTAACTTTTATATCGATTTCTGTATACATTGTATTCATTTGGGTTTAGATAGTACAGAATCTATGTATTTTATGTTTATTTGCCAAAATTATGGAATCTACACCAGTTTCTGTTTAATTCGCAGAAATCGAGGCATATTACAGCAATTCTACTGAAGGTCGGAAAAGCTCGGAAAACCGCTACAGAAGTCCAAGGTCAAAGCAGCGGAACCAAACTGAAAGTCAAGGCTACTCGATCTCGAGTGGGCCCTACTCGACATAGACGAGCATGTCCGAGCACAGCCTTGTCGACAAAGCCTGATCGAGAGCCAGACCGACCCGAGCTTCGGACCCAACTCGATCTCGACAAGACCTAGTCGAGATCGACGAAGACCAGCACTACACCCGGAGTCCTCGAGGAGAAAGCTGATCGAGAAGCCGAGGACGAGAACCCGGACAACTCTACTCGATCTCGACAAGAGTTGGTCGAGATCGACGAGAGCCTAGTGAGCCAGGACCGAGCCACATCGAGCAGATCTAGCCGAGGAAGTCCAGTCGATGAACCACCCTACTCGAGGTCGACGAGCCGTGGTCGAGGTCGAGTAGAGCCGTTTCCAGAAACTTCTCGACGAGACATGTCCGAGTAAACTTGGGATTCATTGGTGCCGAAGAAGGAGTCGATTTGGCCGAAATTCTATCCGATTCCATCAAAGTTCTATCATCAAAGAGACAAGATATATCAAGACATGAAGACTTACCTATTTAGTTTTATCTTTTCCTTTTAGATTTATTTCCATAAAATAATTTATTTATCCTTTCAAGTTTTAGATATAATTTTAGATAGAGATAGACATCTTCTTTCCTAGAGTAGCTAGGGAATGAAGGCTATAAATAAAGCCCTAGGGGGCTCAGTTTCATGCATTCCGATTCCAATTCCAAGTCAGAGGCAATTAGTTAGTTACACAGAGAGTTTAGGAGTTCTAAGGTTTTTAAGGTTTTGGCTTTCTGCGAAAGTTGATTGCCAAGATTGTAAAGGCTTTTGAATTTAGTTTTAATGCAATTTAGTTCTTTTCATCAATCAATGTCTGTTATTGCGATGAGGCGTGAGTAGTCCACCCACTTCTGGGGCTGGGGTGAGCCCGGCGGTGGCCATGTGAGATGACGCGATAAAGGTCAGATTTTGTTATGCGATTTGTCTTCTATCCCTATGAGCATGATTCTTTTGCGAGAGTTGAAGGTGATCCTTGTTTGTGTTATTGAAGCGAAAGTGATCTTAATGCAACTTGGATTAATTATGTGAAAAAGGGTTAGTAACAATTAGGGTTTATGCGAAAGCCTCTATATGCCTATTTGTTAATGACGAAAGTTATTTGATGGAAAGCATGATCTTTTGTGCCTTTGTGTGTTACTTTGCATGGTTATCGTTGTGGTGTTGAAACCCTGGCTTTGGAAGTCTTTTAATATATTGAAGTTTATTTCTGTCGAATTTCTGAGTTCTGTCGATTCTGCAATTTTATATTCTGTTTCTTGTCGATCTAGAGTAGTGCTTTGTCGATCTCGAGGAAGCTGTGGTCGAGATCGAGTAGGACTTGGTCTAGGTCGAGTTGGTTTTCTTCTGTTTTCGTCGATTTTCACTTTCTGTTGTTCACTGTCTTTTCGATCTCGATGAGCTGTTGTCGAGATCGAGTACGCCTTTGCTTTGCTTTTCGTTTTTGCTTCGGCTTTGCTTTTGTTTTAGTTGCCCTTGCCGGGTTTATTTGTTTCTTTCCTTTCTGTGTTTCTGTCCTTTCTGCTGCTTTTGTGAGAATTTACAGCTACCTGAGAACTGCTGACGTGCTTCCTCGTGGATTCGATCCTGATTTTCTCTTACTACAACGGGAGGAAGTCTTGTATTCATTTGCTGAGACAGGGAAGTCAGTCTGATCTTTATTCTATATTTATTTCATACTTGACCATCCTCCTGCAACAACAAATTGGCGTCGTTGCCGGGGAAGCTATCAATCGCGCCTTAGGTAGTCAGTTCTCACTGTTTCTTTGAGTGAATTTGCAGGTGTATGCGTCGTTCTGGTCAAACACCTGAGTTTGACGCCTTAGACGAACCGGAACGCCTTTTTCACATCAGAGCTAAACTACAAAGAGCCATGGCGGCCGCTGAAACACAGGAACAACTGATCGCCAGGCTTACCAGGGAATTAGCCGCTAAGGATGCTGCTATCGCCGCTGAGAAAGAAGCAAGGGAACAAGCACAGGCTGAGCTTGCCCAATATCCAACCACGGCAGAGGACTATATGCACCCAACTCTCGTCGTGCCTGAATCGGCGATTCTTATCCCTAATAACTCTTTTGAAATTCGCACTCAGTTTCTCATAGAACTTAAAAATAATGCCTTTTATGGTAGATTTAATGAGTGTCCTCTTGAACATATTACAAACTTTGCTGACATGTACCGTACTCTTGCTGAAGGTACAACTTTGGAATATGTCAAGATGAAATCTTTTCGCTGGTCTCTCGCTGGGCCTGCATTGAAATGGCTGGAAGGGCTGCAACCAAGATCACTCACAACCTGGGCCCAAGTAGAGCAAGAGTTCCTGAACAAATTCTTCCCACCCGCCAAAACAGCACATCTCCGCCAGAAAATCACCGCCTTCAGACAGAAGCAAGGGGAACCGCTGGCAAAGGCATGGGAGCGCTACAAGGAACTTCTGCGATCTTGCCCTACTCATGGACAGCCACCCTACGTCATTCAGGAGATCTTCTTCAACTCTCTTGATCAAGGCACTAAGGACAGAATCAACCATTATACTCGCTATGAGTATCTGACAATGCCTCCACGTGACGCATGGGGTGTGCTAGAGAAGCTCACTACCTACGACAACAAGTATGGGTCTACTGCAACCTATGAAGAGAACCCATACGCCAGGCCAGCACCATCTATGCCCCTATATGATCCCCCTAAGGAGATCGATCCAGACGTTAGGGAGCAATACTACAGAGACCAGAATAAGAAGCTCCTCAAGCAAGTAAAGTATCTCTCTGTCAACCAGCCTTGCATTGAATGCGGATCGCAGCGGCACACCACTCCTGAGTGCCCACACACAGAGCAAGTCAGGATGGCAGAGCATCATGAGGAAGCGGCTTACGCAGGGGGTCCCAATCGCTACATGGGGGACCAAAGGTTTCAGCAACCACAATGGAACCAAGGTATCCCTAGGAACCCCCCGCCCTACAGAGCTCCAGGACATCCGGAAAGGGAGCAGAAAAAGGATGATATACAGACAGTCCTGGAGGAAATACGGAGGAACCACTCAGAAACTAGGCAATCTTTCAACTCCGTCTATACTCAGATGCAAGGTGTCAACTCTAGGCTTGGGGAAATTGATATCTGGCGGAAATCAGTTGATACACAGATTGGTCAGCTAGCAGCGAGAATCCCCCGACAGTCAGGTGCACTCCCTGGATCTTCAGAACCAAATCCTAAGGGAAAGACTGGACACGTCGCTGCTGTAAAACTTAAAAGCGGCCATCAACTGCAAGAGCCAGAGGTCGGAAAGCAGCAGGACAACGAGGAACAGCTGGTCGACCAGAGCCTAGTCGATCTCGACAAGGGCCAAGTCGATCTCGAGGAGAAATTTCCAGAACCCTCGTCTGCGCCACACAGCAACTCGACTTCACCAAACCTGGTCGAGGTCGACAAGGGGGTAGTCGATCTCGAGGAGCACCAAGCCGAGGTCGAAAAATCTGTAGCACCTCCGATGTCTGTTCTGGCTCCGAATCAGAAAAAGAAGCTGCCTTTCCCCATAAAATCTCTAAAGGACCCGGCGGAGAAAAAGTTTCAGCGCTTCATCAAGATGCTTCAGAAGCTCAACGTCACCATCCCCTTCACAGAAGCTCTCAATGAAATGCCATCTTATGTCAAGTTCCTGAAGGAGATTCTGAGCAAAAAGCGATCGATGGCTGAAATCACAGAGGAGTGCAGCCATCTGGACATATTAGAGAAGAGGCCGAATCCAGGTAAGTTTGCTATAACTATTGGATTTGGTCCATACAAAATTAATGCCCTATGTGATCTTGGAGCCAGTGTTAGTATTATGCCTTTAACGATTTGGTCCAAGATTAAGATAGGTGCCCTGGAGCCTGTGGATGCTAGACTTTACATGGCCAACAACACGGTGGTCATTCCGACAGGCATGGTGGAAAATGTCCCAGTACAAGTAGGTAAATTCTTCGTCCCTGCTGATTTCTTAATAGTTGATATGCAAGAAGATCCTGCTTGTCCAATTATCTTAGGAAGACCATTCTTGGCGACGGTGGATGCCAACATAAGCGTAAGGAAAGGAGTGCTCACCTTCAACATCAGCGATGAGGTAATTGAGTATTCCTTTAATAAAACTGAAAGGCATACAGGTCCAATGGAAGAGGTCAAATCTATCTCAGCTGGCTACATCACCTGCGGGGAACCCAAGGTCAGAAATATGACCCCTGAGGAGATAGAAAAGAGGGACATGGAGGCCCAGGTGGAGGATATCATGGCAATCCTCAAGGAGAACACAGAAAATCCGATCGACACAGAACAAGGTACGTCGTTGTGGATTAATTATTTTTCGGATGCCTTGACAGGAGCTAAATATGGGGTCAAGATCGACCAGGGCTCCTCGACTTCGAGTAGAACCCTAGTCGATCTCGACCAGACCAAGGAGACTCCACCAGAGCCAGCTTCGTCGAGCAGCAAACCAGAGGAGCCACCCTACTCGACCTCGAGTAGACTTGTCGAGGTCGACCACCAGTGCCCTAACTCGACTCCATCCTCCTCGACACAGAAGCCGCCTGACGAACCAGCCTCGTCGATCTCGACTAAGCTTGTCGAGATCGACCACCACTCGGCTCCACCAGATCCGCCTTCGTCGATGAGCAAACCACCAGGAGCGGAGTCTTGTCGAGGTCGACCAGGCTTGTCGAGATCGACAAGCCATGCTCTTCGTTGACTTCTGCCTCTTCGACCAAACCACCACCAAAACCTGCAGACTCGTCGAGATCGACTATCCCTAGTCGAGATCGACTAAACACAGTGGTCCCCGATTCCGTCTCTGCGAAGGTAAGCCAAGGTATGGATCTTTCTTCTCCTATTTCCATTAAAGATTTATCTATACATGGGAGAGGTCTGCCTTGGTATGTACGATTGTGTAGGATTCCCAATGATGAGCCTAAAGAGTATGAAGTTGGAGACAAGCTCTATGTCTCTAAATCAAAGGATCATTGGTTTCCCAACAAATTCAACAAGAAGCGGATGGGACCTTTCGTGGTGAACAAAGTCCATTCTGGAGGATTACAGCTGATGGACAAGAATGGAGTCCTATTTGAGGCCCAAGCTGCATGGGCCCTGCAAATGCCACCTTGAGCATAAATGGAAAGTCGGCCTAGCGACTATAAAATCTAGAGCATGTACATAGACTTTTTAGGACATTTGAGACTTTGTTTTTTGTTTTGGTTTTGAACACTTTTTAGTTTTGCTATTATGGGTATATGTCTTCTACACTTTTCAGGTCCAAGGATAGAACCAAGCAATATTAATACTCGGTCCAGGAGGTGCTCCAATCGAAAATATAAGGCTCTGCACACATGTCTTGTGAGTTTCTTTCTTTACCCTTATCTTGTTTTTATACAGTGAGGACACTGTAATATTTAAGTATGGGGTGAGGGAAGGGCTTACTTTGTGCATATTTGATCATATTTGACATTATGTGTGCATTATTTCTTTACTTTGTGCATATTTTATCATATTTGACATTATGTGTGCATTATTTCTTTGAATTGCTACATGGCTATTTTGGAATTCATCATTGATTTATGTGCTTATATGCATGATTTCCAAAATTTGAGAAAAATGACCCCCATTGAAAATTTTGAGATAATGTCATGGAAGCTTATATTGAACTCAACGATGCAAAATTGGATTCATTAGAGATATAGCATGAAATTGCCTAGTAAAGGGAAGTCACAATGGAGTGCATTATTTATTGAAAACCATGAAAGGAGGTAAATTTGATGTTGCTTTTGACATGTTGCATGATAAGATGATGGAGGACTTTATATTTCCATATAATGCTCATATTGTTATAATCCTAGCCTTACCCATGCTTATGCATTACACAAAAGCCATATTATGCCTTATTTCAAATATTGCTCCACATGAACTAAACATTTGCCATTCTTTACCTTATCCGGGGATTATGTTGAGAATGAGGTTACATTATGGAGATTGTTATATGGTGTTTGTGTGATTATTATCATTATTGAAGTTTGGCGGAATTGTTTGAAATATATGGAAAATTTAATGAGTGAAAGAAAATCCGATCAAAGATCGACCCTGCTCTCTGAGATAATAGTTTGGAGAGATGGGACACCAAGTGAGGAGTCCGACGCACTAAGTATCCGGGGCCATTCATGACACCCATGTTTGCGACTCGCGAGAAGGCAGTGCTGAGGTTAGAGAGGTAAAAGCATTATTATGGATAAAAGCATTATTAAAGGTGATGAATCTCAAAGAGAAGGAATGTGGAAATTCAGTTTGGAAATACTCCATTTCCCCGGATCATTAGCACCACATTGCCAAAAATTGCCCACCTTTAGCCTTTTACCAATCTACTCCTTATTTTAAAGTCCTCTTGATTATTGTGAGTAGATGTTGCTCTTATATATTTGCGCATGCATGGATCTGTGACACTAGTACCTTTTCGAGGATGGTAATTGACTGCAGGGACATACAAGAATGAATCTAAGATGTTGAGAGTTTTAATTTCTTTCCCTGAATGACAATTAAAAGTATTGCTTGAGGACAAGCAAGCTTAAGTATGGGGTGTTTGTTGTGAGCTGAATCTGCCATGTTTTACAGTAACTTTTATATCGATTTCTGTATACATTGTATTCATTTGGGTTTAGATAGTACAGAATCTATGTAGTTTATGTTTATTTGCCAAAATTATGGAATCTACACCAGTTTCTGTTTAATTCGCAGAAATCGAGGCATATTACAGCAATTCTACTGAAGGTCGGAAAAGCTCGGAAAACCGCTACAGAAGTCCAAGGTCAAAGCAGCGGAACCAAACTGAAAGTCAAGGCTACTCGATCTCGAGTGGGCCCTACTCGACATAGACGAGCATGTCCGAGCACAGCCTTGTCGACAAAGCCTGATCGAGAGCCAGACCGACCCGAGCTCCGGACCCAACTCGATCTCGACACGACCTAGTCGAGATCGACGAAGACCAGCACCACACCCGGAGTCCTCGAGGAGAAAGCTGATCGAGAAGCCGAGGACGAGAACCCGGACAACTCTACTCGATCTCGACAAGAGTTGGTCGAGATCGACGAGAGCCCAGTGAGCCAGGACCGAGCCACATCGAGCAGATCTAGCCGAGGAAGTCCAGTCGACGAACCACCCTACTCGAGGTCGACGAGCCGTGGTCGAGGTCGAGTAGAGCCGTTTCCAGAAACTTCTCGACGAGACATGTCCGAGTAGACTTGGGATTCATTGGTGCCGAAGAAGGAGTCGATTTGGCCGAAATTCTATCCGATTCCATCAAAGTTCTATCATCAAAGAGACAAGATCTATCAAGACATGAAGACTTACCTATTTAGTTTTATCTTTTCCTTTTAGATTTATTTCCATAAAACAATTTATTTATCCTTTCAAGTTTTAGATATAATTTTAGATAGAGATAGACATCTTCTTTCCTAGAGTAGCTAGGGAATGAAGGCTATAAATAAAGCCCTAGGGGGCTCAGTTTCATGCATTCCGATTCCAATTCCAAGTCAGAGGCAATTAGTTAGTTACACAGAGAGTTTAGGAGTTCTAAGGTTTTTAAGGTTTTGGCTTTCTGCGAAAGTTGATTGCCAGGATTGTAAAGGCTTTTGAATTTAGTTTTAATGCAATTTAGTTCTTTTCATCAATCAATGTCTGTTATTGCGATGAGGCGTGAGTAGTCCACCCACTTCTGGGGCTGGGGTGAGCCCGGCGGTGGCCATGTGAGATGACGCGATAAAGGTCAGATTTTGTTATGCGATTTGTCTTCTATCCCTATGAGCATGATTCTTTTGCGAGAGTTGAAGGTGATCCTTGTTTGTGTTATTGAAGCGAAAGTGATCTTAATGCAACTTGGATTAATTATGTGAAAAAGGGTTAGTAACAATTAGGGTTTATGCGAAAGCCTCTATATGCCTATTTGTTAATGACGAAAGTTATTTGATGGAAAGCATGATCTTTTGTGCCTTTGTGTGTTACTTTGCATGGTTATCGTTGTGGTGTTGAAACCCTGGCTTTGGAAGTCTTTTAATATATTGAAGTTTATTTTTGTCGAATTTCTGAGTTCTGTCGATTCTGCAATTTTATATTCTGTTTCTTGTCGATCTAGAGTAGTGCTTTGTCGATCTCGAGGAAGCTGTGGTCGAGATCGAGTAGGACTTGGTCTAGGTCGAGTTGGTTTTCTTCTGTTTTCGTCGATTTTCACTTTCTGTTGTTCACTGTCTTGTCGATCTCGAGGAGCTGTTGTCGAGATCGAGTACGCCTTTGCTTTGCTTTTCATTTTTGCTTCGTCTTTGCTTTATTTCTTTGCTTTTGTTTTAGTTGCCCTTGCCGGGTTTATTTGTTTCTTTCCTTTCTGTGTTTCTGTCCTTTCTGCTGCTTTTGTGAGAATTTACGGCTACCTGAGAACTGCTGACGTGCTTCCTCGTGGATTCGATCCTGATTTTCTCTTACTACAACGGGAGGAAGTCTTGTATTCATTTGCTGAGACAGGGAAGTCAGTCTGATCTATACTTTATATTTATTTCATACTTGACCATCCTCCTGCAACAACAACTGTCTAAGGACGCCTGCTGCTAGCTGGCCAATCTGTTTATCAATCGAATTTCTCCAGATATCGATTTCTCCAAGCCTAGCGTTGACACCATGTATCTGAGTGTAGACGGAATTGAAGGACTGCTTGGTGTCTGAATGGTTCCTCCGCTTTTCCTCAAGGATGGTCTGTCGGTCATCCTTCTTCTGGTCCCTTTCCGGATGTTCTGGAGCTCGGTATAGTGGGAGGTTCCTAGGGGCACCTTGGTTCCATTGTGGTTGATAGAACCTTTGGTCCCCCATATAACGATTGGGACCCTCTGCGTAAGCTACCTCTTCGTGGGTTTCTGCCATCCCGACTTGCTCTGTGTGTGGGCACTCAGTAGTGGTGTACCGCTGTTATCCACATTCGATGCAAGGCTGGTTGACAAAAAGATACATGACTTGCTTAAGGAGCTTGCGATTCTGATCTCTGTAGTATTGCTCCTTGACATCTGGGTCAATTTCCTTAGAAGGCTCATAGAGGGGCATGGATGAGGCTGCTCTGGCATAGGCATTCTCATCATAGTTTTTCGGAGTCCCATACATGTTGTCGTAGTTGGTAAGCTTATCGAGGGTAGCCCATGCGTCAGCTGGTGGCATTGTCAGATACTCATAATGAGTATACTGGTTTATCCTATCCTTAGCGGCCAGGTCAAGAGAATTGAAGAAGATCTCCTGAACGACATATGGTGGTTGTCCATGTGTAGGGAAGGATCGCAGTAGATCCTTATATCGTTCCCATGCTTTTGCTAGCGGCTCCCCAGGCTTCTGTTTGAAAGCTGTAATCTTTTGGAGGAGGAACGCTGTCTTGGCAGGAGGAAAGAATTTGTTGAGAAATTCCTGCTTTACTTCAGCCCATGTTGTTAAGGATCGTGGGGGAGACCTTCAAGCCACTTCAATGCTGGACCGGCCAGAGACCATCGAAAAGCTTTCATCTTGACATATTCCAGAGTAGTACCTTCAGCAAGAGTATGGCACATGTCAGAAAAATTGGTAATATGTTCAAGAGGGCACTCATTAAATCTACCATAGAGGGCATTATTTTTAATCTCAATCAGGAAAGGAGTGCGAATTTCAAAATTATTTTCAGGGATTAGAATGGCCGATTCAGGCACGACGAGAGTCGGGTGCATGTAATCCTCTGCAGTGGTAGGGTATTGGGCAAGCTCAGCTTCCACCTGCCTCATTCGCTCAGCTTCCTGTGTAGTGCGTGCTCTCTCAGCGGTGAGAGCAGTATCCTTGGCGGCTAGTTCTGTCCTAAGCCTCTGTATCGGTTGTTGCTGTGTTTCTACGGCCGCCATGGCTCTTTTCTATTTAGCGTGGGCGTGTATAAGGCGTTCCGGGTCGTCCAAGGCGTCAAACTCAGGTTGTTGACCAGAACGGCACATACACTACAAAATCAAAACATAAAGAAAAAGTGAGATTTAACTACCTAAGGCGCGAATGATTGCTTCCCCGGCAACGGCGCCAATTTGTTGTATATGAGGAAATCGAGATTTGCAATTCAAAATATAAATAAAGTAAAGCAAACCAGATTCCGTCCCTTGCAAATAATTACAAGACCTCCTCCTAATGTAGGAGTGGGAAGTCAGGATCGATCCTCGAGGAAGCGTGTCAGCGGATCTCAGGTAGCAGCAAATCTCATAGACATACAGAAATAACAGAGAAAAGCAGAAAAGAAAGCAAAGAACAGAAAACTGGTCGATATCGACCACTGTTACTCGATATCGACTAAGCAAAATCGACCAACAGTGCACGAAGTCGACTTAACAGAAAGCAAAACCCAGAAAATTAACTCGATTTCGACAAGACTTAACTCGACGTCGACCAAAGTCCTCGATGTCGACCAAACCTTCTCGAGATCGAGTAACTCAGAAACTAAAATTGTAACTTTTTCGAACGAAAACGAATGTCAACACGAAATTAACTCAATAAACTAAAGACTTCCAAGATCAGGATTTCCACACCACAACGATAACCATGCAAAATAAGACATAAAGGCATAAAAGATCATGCTTTTCATCATATAACTTTCGTTATTAACCAATAGCAATATAGAGATTTTCGCATAAACCCTAATTGTTATTAACCCTTTTCACATAATTAACCCAAGTTGTATTAAGATTACTTTTGCTTCAATAACACAAATAAGGATCACCTTCAACTTTCGCAAAAGAATCATGCTTATAGGGATAGAAGACGAATTGCATAAAAAGATCAAACCTTTACTGCATCACCACACATGGCCACCGCCGAGCTCACCCCGACCCTAGAAGTTGGATGACTACTTGCTCTTCATCATCAAGAAACTCATCAAAGATTTCAGGAAATAACTAAATTGCATTAAAAATAACCAAAACTTACAACCGATCGAAGCCAAAAACCGCTTTTGTAAACTCCAACTCTTTTCGGCTACAAGTTCTCTCTCTTTCTACTTACTACCTATTCTCCTTCTCTAGAATTGAATTGTATCATTGAATGAATAAAAACCAGCCCTATAGGCTTTATTTATAGGCTTCATTCCCTCTCTAATTAGGTAAGAATTACCTATCTATATCCATATCTATCTATCTAAATTATTAAGATAAAAAACATGGAAATAAATAAATAAATCCAAAAAGGAATTATATCTAATTTATGTAAATATCTTCTCTTCTTGATAGCACATGATAGATCTTGATGGAATTTGGTCTCGAAAATATCTCAATTGGATTCGGATAGAAACTTAACAAGACCCAGAATACTCGATTTCGGCTTCTGTGGTCCAACTCGATGTCGACCAGTTTACTCGATATCAACCAGAATTTCTCCGTCTTCAGCTTCTTCATCGATCTCGGCTGCAAGAAGACATATCGACTTGGTTTTTACTCGATATCGAGTAGAGTTCCTCGATATCGACTTGCATGTTCCAGCTCCAGCTTCTTGACTCGATTCCGGGTCGTTGACTCGATGTTGGTTACTCGATATCGACTAGATGAAGTCCATATCGACCAACTCTCCTCAGCTTGCTCGATTCTGGTCAACTTTAGTGGAAATCGACTTGACCTTACTCGATATCGACTTGCAGTACTCGATATCGAGTTGTGTGTTTTGACTCAGTTTTCTTCTTTCCAGCTTGATTTGTCATGGTTCCGCTACTCCTTGGCCTTGGACTTTTGTAGTTGACTTCAAGCTTTTCTCCTTTCTTAGAACTGCTGTAAATTGCTTCGATTTCTGCAAAATTAAACAGAAACTGGTGTAGATTCCATAATTTGGAAAATAAGCATAAACTACATAGATTCTTTACTATTTTATCCCAAATGCATGAAATGCATGCAGAAAACGATATAAAAGATAGAATAAAACATGGAAATTTAGGCTCACAACACGTAGTGGTCGGACTCTAGCTTTCCAATCTCCCGCTGTCGCTGTCTCCGTCAATTACCGCCTCTCCCCCGATCATCGCTGCCCTACTCAGTATGAAGACGGGTTTGAGGCTCTAAGGTTTCTCGATATCCATGCCACCGCACATACTCTTGATGGGTTCCCTGGCAACGCCGTCCTTGGCAAGTGCTTCCTCGCTAGCGATAGCGCTGGTGGAAATCTTGCTCACCATGTCGCCATCAAAGCCAGTGAGTTCCTCGAATTCCATGTAAATGTACAAGACCACATTTTTGTTGTCATGTGCAAACTTGCTACAGTTTTGTTATGGTTGTCATCACAACAGTACATATATGTAGTCAATGATTCGTTCGAGTCAACTGAGTCGAGTATTGGTTAATTCATGTTGAGCTTATTTAGAAACAACCTGAGCTTGAACCATGCTAAAATTTTGCCTCGAGTCGAGCTTTTATAAATTCCACAAAATTCAAGTTTTTCTCCCTTGAATTGAACTAAAAAATGTGCTTAAAATTGCTTTTACTTAACTCGCTTGATAAATAAATATATGAAAAAAATTCCAGCTACTCGCTCATCCGTGGTTGAAGATGATCTCTAACAAAAAATAATTAATATGGGGATATGATAGGATGGTGATCTTAATTAGGCTGTGAAGGTAATCGGTCTAATAAAAATCCAGCCCTTCTTCACGGTGAACAAAAGATGTGAATCGGAGCTCCGGCTCAAAACGGATCCGATATTGTCATTGGAGCACACAGACGAGTTCTGGAGGTTGTTTCTGCCAAAGGGGTCGGACAGGGAGCATCAGCGAGTGTGTTCGGGCCCAAGGGGAAGGACATATCGGACTTGGAGAGGTTCCCGAAGACCCTGATCTTCACGGGCGGGTTGGATCCGCTCCAAGATTGGCTATATATGTACTGTTGTGATAAATAAGTGCTACACAAGTGCTACACATTGACTCATAAATAAGTGTTGTTTTGCAAACTAGCTACCAGTGGTTGTTACGTGAAACGAAATAAATTAAATTTATTTCCCTCATAAATAAGTGCTATACATTGACTCAGTGTCGCTTGAGAACCATCTGAGTGGTATCCCTGGAAGAAGAAGTGGATCAAGTCTTCTTTGCCGAACGAGAGGTAGAAAATAGAGGACTCAAATATTTGAATAAAATGTTTATCGGAAATAAGTTCATGGCATGATACCATTTGTAAAAATTCACCAAACAATTCACCCGAATTTATCAAGTCGGTCTACATCTTGGGGACTCCGATTCAAAAAAGATTCGAATAAACTGATGTTAGGAACTTTTCTTTCTCTTTTTTCTCAAATTTGGCATGGCACTCAAAACCTTTCAGATCGGTGAATTGGTATCATTTTTGACTTCCGACATGGCTTTCCCAGGCTTGGAAGGACTGCCATTAAATGCATCATCGTGAGCTATTTGTTGTTGCTGCGTACCAGATGGATAACTACACTTGATGTCTGCTACACTGTCTAAAGCTTGTCGTGGAACTTCACTCGGGCCCATTTGACCTGCATTGTTTTCAGTTTCCCTTAACAGGAGCACTATCATCTTGTAATATAAACTTCACTCGGGCTCATTTGTCCTCCACCCATTTGAAGGTAGCGTCTATCAACCTCAACAGGAGCACTATCATCTTGTAATATAAACCAAATGGGAAATGGCTATCAAATAACGACAGACCGGGGTAGAAAACAAAATCATAAATGTCCATGGAAAGGAGAGAGACTACCCTTCGTACTCTATCAGAGGGTTCTAGTTTCTGCATTTCCTTGTCATCAATGCTGATGTCAGCATCATAAAACATAATATCAGCTATTCCATCCCTCTTTCTTCTCCCCCGCCCCAGCTTGTGTCTTTTGCTTTCCCCTGGCAGTTGTTCTTGCATCCGCACAAGATCCTGTTTCCTTTTTTAGGATAGATTCACTTCTCTGCTCCTTTTCAGATGGAAAATTTTCTCTTCGAGTCTTCCTTTTTCTTGGTTTCTTGGGAATGTTAGCAAGGCTCTCCTCTCCACAGACAGTGTCATTCTTTACAGGCCAAACTTGGAATCATTGCTTGACTCGAAGGACTGATTCCCGGTTATTCCCTTGACAGCTTGGTTGATTCTCTTGCTGGGAATTTTGACAAGCCTTTCATTGAAAGTGTAAAATGCTTCCAATCGCAGTTGGGTCTTCACAAATAAAAAAGGAAGAATTATACACTTTACTAATCTAGAACTCCAATCAAAGGAAATATACATGTAGTGAAGAATAGATGATTGTCTGATGTGGCCGCCTCCATTCAGTCAATTCCCCTCTCAAGCTCATGTGCGTTCATAAGTTTATTCCGGCCATCAGATCTGAGATCTCGTGACGAGATCTCAGATCTTGTCTTGCCGGCTTGTCTTCCTCCATCCTCGATGCCAACCTCGTCGAAGTCGTTGTCTAACCCAGGTTTGCTTGCGGTTCCTTTGAAGCTCGGCATACCGACCAGACGACTATCGAGTGCCTCCTCACACCCTTGACACCACCTTCTGGCTTGTCAGAAGTCGGAATTGCCGCCTACATCCTTGTGAGTCCAATTAACCTCAAATTTTGATTTCGGTTTCAAAATCAAAATTTAATTTGTAATCTGAATGTATTAGTGTAATCGTTGGAGTTAATTTATTAGAGTATTGATATCGATATCTAACTATTACCAAACACAAATATCAAATATCACTTGATATCAAGTGATATATGATGTGAGCCTAATTCGCCATGTTTTATATTATCTTTTATATCGTTTCTTGCATGCATTTCATACATTTGGGCTAGAATAGTACATAATCTATGTAGTTTATGCTTATTTGTCAAATTATGGAATCTACATAAGTTTCTGTTTAATTTTGCAGAAATCGAAGCAATTTACAGCAGTTCTGAGAAAGGAAGAAAAGCTCAAAGTCAACTACAGAAGTCCGAGGTCAAGAAGCAGCAGAACCAGGACAAATCAAGCTGGAAGCAAGAAAATCAACTCGACACAATCTGGTCGATATCAAGCAAGCTTAGTCGATATCGAGTCATCTAGTCGATTTTCACCAAAGTTGACAAAAATCGAGCTGAGCTGAGAAAGTTGGTCGATATCGACTTCTTTTAGTCGATATCGAGTTGGCCATATCGAGTCAATACCCAGAAGTCGACTCAAGAAGCTAGGAGCTGGAAGAAAGAAGTCGATGTCGAGTAAGTTAACTCGATATCGAGGAAAAACCAAAGTCGGCATGCATCCTTGAGCCGAGATCGACGAAGAAGCTGAAGACGGACCAAACCTTGGTCGATATCAAGGAAACTACTCGATATCAAGTAACACCCAGAAGCCGAAGTCGAGTAGTCCGGATTCATGTTAAGATTCTATCCCGAATCCGATGGAGATATTTTCTAGGGCAAATTCCATCAAGATCTATCAACTCCATGGAGGATTTATCCACAAATTAGATATAGTCCTAGTTGATTTAATTATTTATTTCCATGTTTTAATCTTTAGATAAAAGATAGATAGAATTAGATATAGATATAGTTTTCTTTCCTAGATTAGCTGGGAATGAAGGCTATAAATAAAGCCTTAGGGGCTGATTTCTATTCATTCAATTCTAGAGAATGAGAAGAGGTAGTAAGTAGAGAGAGAGAGAGAGAGAGAGAGAGAGAGAGAGAGAGAGAGAGAGAGAGAGAGAGAGAGCTTGTGGCGAGAGCAAGGTGGAAAGGCGAGAGCAGATTTGGCTTGTTCGGTTGTAAGCTTTCTTTTTAGTTTTATTTTAATGCAAAGTTATTTCCTTTTATTATTGATGTCTTTATTCATGGTGAAGAGCGAGTAGTTACCCAACTTTTAGGGTTGGGGTGAGCCCGACGGTAGCCATGTGAGGTGATGCGGTAAAGGTTTGATCTTTTTATGCAATTCATCTTCTATCCCTACGAGCATGATTCTTTTGCGAAAGTTGAAGGTGATCCTTGTTTGTGTTATTGAAGCGAAAGTGATCTTAATACAACTTGGGTTAATTATGTGTAAAGGGTTAGTAACAATTAGGGTTTATGCGAAAGCCTCTATATTCCTATTTGTTAATAACGAAAGTTATTTTATGAAAAGCATGATCTTCTATGCCTTTATGTGTTATTTTGCATGGTTATCGTTGTGGTGTTGAAACCCTGATCTTGGAAGTCTTTAGTTTATTGATTTATTTCATCGAAAACCGTGTTTTGTGTTACAAAAAGCTTCGAATTTAAGTTTCAGAGTTAGTCGATTTCGAGCAGGTTTTGTCGATCTCGAGTTGTTTACTTGATGTCGAATTGATTTGGTCGAGGTCGAATTACTTGCTGAGTTTTGCTTTCTGTTGAGTCGATTTCGTGCACTATTAGTCGATTTGTTTACTCGATATCGAGCAACAGTGGTCGATATCGACCAAAATTTCTGCCTTTGCTTTCGTTTCTGCTTTTCTCTATTATTTCTGTCTTTCTGTCTATTTTTCTTGTGAGATCTTTCCACTTTCTGAGATCCGCTGACACGCTTCCTCGAGGATCGATCCTGACTTCCCGCTGCTGCATCAGGAGGAGGTCTTGTAATCATTTGCAAGGGACAGAATCTGGTTTGCTTTACTTTATTTATATTTTGAACTGCAAGTCTCGATTTCCTCCTTACAACAAATTGGCGTTGTTGCCGGGAAAGCAATCATTCGCACCTTAGGTAGTTAGATCTCACTTTTTTTTAAGTTTTTGATCTTGCAGTGTATGCGCCGTTCTGGTCAACAACTTGAGTTTGACGCCTTGGACAACCCGAAACGCCTTATACACGGCCACGCTAAATTGAAAAGAGCCATGGCAGCCGCAGAAACACAGGTGCAGCTGATATAGAGGCTTAGGACAGAACTAGCTGCCAAGGATACTGAGCGAAGGAGGCAGGTGCAAGCTGAGCTTGCCCAATACCCTACCACTGCAGAGGATTACATGCACCCGACTCTCGTCGTGCCTGAATCGGCCATTCTAATCCCTGAAAATAATTTTGAAATTCACACTTCTTTCTTGATTGAAATTCGCCCAATACCCTACCTCTATGGTAGGATTACATGCACCCAATTCTATGCACCCGACTCTCGTCGTGTTGGAATATGTCAAGATGAAGGCTTTTCGATCGTCTCTCGCCGGTCCAGCACTGAAGTGGCTTGAAGGTCTCCCTCCACGATCCCTCATGACATGGGCTGATGTAAAGCAGGAATTTCTCAACAAATTCTTTCCTCTTGCCAAGACAGCGTTCCTCTGCCAAAAGATTACAGCTTTTAAACAGAAGCATGGGGAGCCACTAGTAAAATTTTGGGAACGATATAAGGATCTACTGCGATCTTGCCCTACACATGGACAGCCACCCTACGTCGTTCAGGAGATCTTCTTCAATTCTTCTGATTTGGCCACTAAGGATAGGATCAACCAGTATACTCATTATGAGTATCTAATGATTCTGTCAGCTGACGGATGAGCTACCCTCGACAAGCTTACCAACTACGACAACAAGTATAGGACTCCGACAAACTATGATGAGAATGCCTATGCCAGGCCAGCCCCATCCATGCCCCTCTATGAGCCTTCTAAGGAGATTGACCCAGATGTCAAGGAGCAATACTACAGAGATCAGAATCGCAAGCTCCTCAAGCAAGTCAAGTATCTTTCTGTCAACCAACCCTGCATCGAATGCGGATCACAACGGCACACCACTACTGAGTGCCCACACAGAGCAAGTCAGGATGGCAAAAAACTATGAAGAGGTAGCTTACGCAGGGGGTCCCAATAGCTATATGGGGGACCAAAGGTTTCAACAATCACAATGGAACCAAGGTGCCCCTAGGAACCCGCTGCCATACAGAGCTCCAGAACATCCGAAAAGAGGCCAGAAGAGGGATGACCTACAGACCATCCTAGAGGAAATGCGGAGGAACCATTCAGACACCAAGAAGTCCTTCAATTCCGTCTACACTCAGATACATGGTGTCAACGCTAGGCTTGGAGAAATCGATGTCTGGAGGAAATCGATTGATACACAGATTGGCCAGCTAGCAGGAGGTGTCCCCAGACAGCCAGATACGCTCCCTGGATCTTTTGAGCCGAATCCTAAGGGGAATACCGGACACATCGTAGACATAAAGCTCAGGAGCAGGCACCAACTACGCGAGCCAGAGGTCAGAAAGCAGCAGGACAGACCTGAACAACAACTCGACAATGACCAACAGCAACTCGATATCGACCAAACGTTGGTCGATGTCGACCAAAATCATCTCGAAGTTGAGGAAACGCTTGGCCTGGATTCGTCTTCACAGCACTCCAACTCGACATCGAGGAAACTGGTCGATGTCGAGTAGAATCAAGTCGACGTCGAGGAGAATCAAATCGACGTCGAGGACGCTGCAACACGTCCGACATTTGTTCTGGCTCCGAATCAGAAAAAGAAGCTGCCTTTCCCGATAAAATCTCCAAAGGACCCAGCAGAGAAGAAGTTTCAGCGCTTCATCAAGATGCTTCAGAGGCTCAATGTCACCATACCCTTCACATAAGCTCTTAATGAAATGCCATTATATGTCAAGTTCCTGAAGGAGATCCTAAGCAAAAAGTGATCAATGGCAGAGATCGCAGAGGAGTGCAGCCATATGGACATACTTGAGAAAATGCCAGATCCAGGTAAGTTTGCTATAACCATTGGATTTGGTCAATATAAATTTAATGCATTATGTGATCTTGGACCTAGTGTAAGTATAATGCCTCTATCAATATGGTCCAAGATTAAGATAGGTGCTCTAGAGCCTGTGGATGCAAAGCATTATATGGCAAACAACACGGTGGTCATCCCAACAGGCATGGTGGACAATGTACCAGTGCAAGTAGGTAAGTTCTTCGTCCCTGCTGATTTCTTAGTTATTGATATGGCGGAGGACCCTGCTTGTCCTATTATTCTAGGAAGACCCTTCTTGGCGACGGTGGATGCCAATATAAGCGTAAGGAAGGGAGTGCTCACTTTCAACATCAGCGATGAGGTAATTGAGTATTCCTTTAATAAAACTAGAAGGCATACAGGTCCCATGAAAGAGGTAAAATCTATATCAGCTGGTTACATTACTTGCGGGGAGCCTAAGGTAAGAAATATGACCCCTGAAGAGTTAGAAAAGAGGGATATGGAAGCCCAGGTGGAAGAGATCATGGCCATCCTGAACGAAGAAGCTGAGAATCCACTCGACATAGACCAAGGTACGTCGATTTGGACTAACTATTTTTCGGATGCTTTGCCAGGTCTTAAGTGTGGGGTCAATGTTGACCCAGAGAAGTCCACTAAGCCAGAAAACAACTCGATATCGACTTCCATGGGTCCATATCGACCAGCCCTTACCGAGACAGCCCCACCAGAAATCGAGCAGAGGAATATCGAGCAGCACTACTCGATATCGACCAATTTTGGTCGATATCGACCAAACCACGCCGAGTCGATTCCTCTTGTTGAGCAGAAGCCAGTCGATATTGAGCCAGCTAACTCAATATCGACCAATCTTGGTCGATATCGACCAACTCAAATCGACAAGTCTCCCCCCATATCGACTGAGATTCCACCAGAAGAGCTGAATTCCTCGATGTCGAGCAGCCTTACTCGAGATCGACCAAAACAGGAGCTTCCGACATCTGATTCTGCAAAGGTAAGCCAAGGTATGGATCCTTCTTCCCCTATTTCCATTAAAGATCTATCTATACATGGCAGAGGTTTGCCTTGGTATGTGCGATTATGTAGGATTTCCAATTATGAGCCTAATAAGTATGAAGTTGGAGACAAAGTCTATGTTGCCAAATCAAAGGATCATTGGTTTTCTAACAAATTCAACAAAAAGAAGATGGGGCCCTTCATGGTGAACAAGATCCATATAGGCGGACTACAGCTGATGGACAAGAATAGAGTCATATTTGAAGCCCAAGCTACATGGGCCCTGCAAATGCCACCTTGAGCTTCATGAAGAAAGTCGGCCTAGCGACTATAAAATCTAGAGCTTGTAAATAGACAATAATTTTTGGGACCTTTGGACATTGTTGCTTTTGTTTTGAACTTTTAGTTTTTCTATTGTGGGTATTTCTTTTCTAACGAATCTTATAGGGAAGAAAAAGCTGCAGCCTTACTCGACATCGAGTACGCTACTCGAAATCGACCACACATCTCGAGCAAAAAGGAGCATGTGGTCGAGAAGGATCACCCTTGAGGCAACAGGTTATTCGATCTCGAGTAGACTTGGTCGACATCGACCAATCTCCTCGAAGTCGAAGAGCCTTGTCGATTTCGACCAGCTCTGCAACAACATTACACTCGATTTTTCAACGTCCTGCACACCTGTCTAATGAGTTTCTTTCTTTTCCCTTATTTTTTTTATACAGTGAGGACACTGTAATATTTAAGTATGGGGTGGGGGAAGGGCTTACTTCATGCATATTTGACATTATGTGTGCATATTTAAAGTTTATTTTTTGAATTGCTTATACATGGCTATTTTGGAATTCATTATTGATTTATGTGCTCACATTCATGTTTTTCAAAGTTGGAAAAAATGACCCCCATCAAAATTTTGATAAATGTCATGGAAGCTTTATTGAACTCGACGATGCAAAATTGGATGCATTAGAGATATAGCATGAAATTGCCTAGTAAAGGGAAGTCACAATGAAATGCATATTTTCTTGAAAACCATGAAAGGAGGTAAAATTTGAAGTTGCTTTTGACATGTTGCATGATAAGAGGATAGAGGACTTTATATTTCCATATAATGCTCATATTGTTATCCTAGCCTTACCTATGGTTATGCATCACAAAAGCCATATTATGCCTTATTTCAATTATTGCTCCACATGATCTAAATATTTCCATTCTTTACCTTATTTCTATCCGGGGATTATGTTGAGAATGAAAGCTACAGTATGGAAATTGTTATATGGTTGTTTTGTTGTTACTGTTATTATTAGAGTTTGGTAGGAAATTGTTTGAAATATATGGAAAATTTCATGAGTGAAAGAAAATCCGATCACCTCAGGAGATAAAGGTAGATCGACCCTACTTGCTGAGATAATAGTTCAGTGAGATGGGACACATTGTGAGGAGTCCAAAGCACTAAGTATCCGGGGCCATTCATGACACCCATGTTTGTGACTCGCGACAAGGCAGTGCTGAGGTTAGAGAGGTAAAAACATTATTATTGATAAAAAGCATTATGGAAGGTGAAGAATCTTATGAAGAAGGGATGTGGTAAAGAAAATTTGGAAAGTACTCCATTTCCCCGGATTATTAGCAACACATTGCCAAAAATTGCCCACCTTTATCCTTTTACCAATCTACTCTTTATTGAGCTTAAATTAAAGTCCTCTTGATTATTGTTGTTTTGTCACTTATGATTGTTTTGCATAACCCTCCTTTTGTGAGTAGATGTTGCTTTTTAATTGCACATGCATGGATTTGGGACACTAGTACCTTTTCGAGGATAGTAATTGATTGCAGGGTTATATGGCAATGAATCTACGATGTTGAGAGTTTTGATTTCTTCCCCTGAATGACAATTAAAAGTATTTCTTGAGGACAAGCAAGCTTAAGTATGGGGTGTTTGATGTGAGCCTAATTCACCATGTTTTATATTATCTTTTATATTGTTTTCTGCATGCATTTCATACATTTGGGCTAGAATAGTACAGAATCTATGTAGTTTATGCTTATTTGTCAAATTATGGAATCTACACCAGTT
The DNA here is from genome assembly GCA_963922045.1 of Persicaria maculosa. Taxonomy (NCBI): domain Eukaryota; kingdom Viridiplantae; phylum Streptophyta; class Magnoliopsida; order Caryophyllales; family Polygonaceae; genus Persicaria; species Persicaria maculosa. The sequence goes on along the minus strand of OY998251.1, from coordinate 30,985,593 downwards.
TCTGTTTAATTTCGCAGAAATCGAAGCAATTTACAGTAGTTCTGAGAAAGGAAGAAAATCTCGAAGTCAACTACAAAAGTCCAAGGTCAAGAAGCAGCGGAACCAGGACAAATCAAGCTGGAAGCAAGAAAATCAACTCGACACAATCTGGTCGATATCGAGCAAGCTTAGTCGATATCGAGTCATCTAGTCGATTTCCACCAAAGTTGACAAAAATCGAGATGAGCTGAGAAAGTTGGTCGATATCGACTTCTTTTAGTCGATATCGAGTTGGCCATATCGAGTCAATACCCAGAAGTCGACTCAAGAAGCTAGGAGCTGGAAGACAGAAGTCGATGTCGAGTAAGTTAACTCAATATCGAGGAAAAATCAAAGTCGACATGCATCCTGGAGCCGAGATCGACGAAGAAGTTGAAGACGGACCAAACCTTGGTCGATATCGAGGAAACTACTCGATATCGAGTAACACCCAGAAGCCGAAGTCGAGTAGTCCGGATTCTTATTAAGATTCTATCCCGAATCCGATGGAGATATTTTCGAGGGCAAATTCCATCAAGATCTATCAACTCCATGGAGGATTAATCCACAAATTAGATATAGTCCTAGTTGATTTAATTATTTATTTCCATGTTTTAATCTTTAGATAAAAGATAGATAGAATTAAATATAGATATAGTTTTCTTTCTTAGATTAGCTTGGAATGAAGGCTATAAATAAAGCCTTAGAGGCTGATTTCTATTCATTCAATTCTAGAGAATGAGAAGAGGTAGTAAGTAGAGAGAGAGAGAGAGAGAGAGAGAGAGAGAGAGAGAGAGAGAGAGAGAGAGAGAGAGAGAGAGAGAGAGAGAGAGAGAGAGAGAGAGAGAGAGAGAGCATGTTGCGAGAGCAAGGTGGAAAGGCGGGAGCGGATTTGGCTTGTTCGGTTGGAAGCTTTCTTTTAAGTTTTATTTTAATGAAAAGTTATTTCCTTTTATTATTGATGTCTTTATTCATGGTGAAGAGCGAGTAGTCACCCAAATTCTAGGGTCGGGGTGAGCCCGACGGTAGCCATGTGAGGTGATGCGGTAAAGGTTTGATCTTTTTATGCCATTCATCTTCTATCCCTGCGAGCATGATTCTTTTGCGAAAGTTGAAGGTGATCCTTGTTTGTGTTATTGAAGCGAAAGTGATCTTAATACAACTTGGGTTAATTATGTGTAAAGGGTTAGTAACAATTAGGGTTTATGCGAAAGCCTCTATATTCCTTTTTGTTAATAACGAAAGTTATTTGATGAAAAGCATGATCTTTTATGCCTTTATGTGTTATTTTGCATGGTTATCGTTGTGGTGTTGAAACCCTGATCTTGGAAGTCTTTAGTTTATTGATTTATTTCATCGAAAATCGTGTTTTTGTGTTACGAAAAGCTTTGAATTTTAGTTTCTGAGTTAGTCGATTTCGAGCAGGTTTTGACGATCTCGAGTTATTTACTCGATGTCGAGTTGATTTGGTCGAGGTCGAGTTACTTGCTGAGTTTTGCTTTCTGTTGAGTCAATTCCGTGCACTATTAGTCGATTTGTTTACTCGATATCGAGCAACAGTGGTCGATATCGACCAAAATTTCTGCCTTTGCTCTCTTTTTTGCTTTTCTCTGTTATTTTTGTCTTTCTGTATATTTTTCTTGTGAGATCTTTCCACTTTCTGAGATCCGCTGACACGCTTCCTCGAGGATCGATCCTGACTTCCCGCTGTTGCATCAAGAGGAGGTCTTGTAATCATTTGCAAGGGACAGAATCTGGTTTGCTTTACTTTATTTATATTTTGAATTGCAAGTCTTGATTTCCTCCTTACAACAATATATTATGCATACCAAACACTAGATATCGATATCAGTTAAAGTGATATCGATATCTAGCTCTACCAAACACTAGATATCAGATATCGGGGGCTGATATCCGATATCTGATATCTAGATATCAATACCAAACGACCCCTGAGGCATGTTTCTCCTTCTGCGAAATCAGATACGTAGTATAATTCAGCCCAGAATTGTATGTTTTATGAGCTCAATTTGAGCTTTCAACAAAACAACACCTTGACACTATTTTGAAACTTAAAAACAAGCGAACGAGCTCGAGCTCGGCTCGAACAAAAACGAGCTAAACGAGCTCGAGCTCGAGAGCCGAATACAAATAGGGTTTTAAGCTCGAAAAAAAAATCAGGTTCGGCTCGATATAAAACGAGCCGAACATGAGCACCCAAGTACTCGGCTCGTCGACTCGAATAACACCCCTAGTTATGAATTCCACTCATTTATTGAAGGAAGCCTCAAAATTGGATGTTGGAGCTATACCGTAAAATAGCAGAACAGACACATAAAGCTAGAAGTTGTTCTGTCAATATAGTCCAAGTTTCCATTCAATCACATCATGGAAAAAAAAAAGGAAAGTTGATGGGCTAATATATGTTGATAGAGATTTAGAAAATAAAAGTGTCAAGTTTAATGTACATCTTGGCTAAATCAAAGCACAAATTCAAAAGGAAATGAGCAATTTGAAAGTGAAAGAGCAATGAACTTTAAACTTCAGCATACAATATCCGTCCAAGAGATGCTTAGTAAGAATAAATAGCAACCTTACCAAGTGGTTTGGACGTATAGGTTGGGATTGCAGATTAACCAATTTATGTTATGTCCCGGACCAGGGGTGGTGAGGACTCTATGGTGACGGTGGTGGTGGTTGTCTGGTATAACAGAAGGGTAACAGAAAGGGAAAGAGGGAGAAGTAATTAGGAGGTAGGATATAGAGAGAGGATAGAGGTAAGGAGGGAAAGATAGGAATTGGTTTATACATTGGATGTCCATCACATACAATTCCATCTCTATTTATAATGTGCTACATATTTCCCCCTTCAATACTAGCTACATTACATTGCATCCCCCCCTTAAGAAAGCCTTGTCTCAAGGCTTAAGCTGAAAGTCCGGGAAGAGGTGTAAGATGTGCCCTGTAGGTTCCCATGTAGCCTCTTCAGTGGGCAAATTGGACCATTTCACTAGCCATTCAGTCACCGGCTCTCCATTGCTCAAGTAAGTCACTATGCTGTCTAACACTGCTTCAAGCATGGTCACAATATCACCCTCTTCATTAGTGGAAGGTAGGACCAGAGAGTGTGGCCGATTCCTCACAATGCTACCCTTCAACTGTGATACATGGAAGACTGGGTGGATGGTAGCAGTAGAAGGTAACTCCAGTTTATAGGCAACTACACCCACTCGAACACTGACCTTAAAGGGTCCATAAAAATTGGAACTGAGCTTGAGGTTGCGTCTAATAGCAAGGGATGATTGACGCTAAGGTTGCAAATTTGGGTAGACAAAATCCCCTAGATGAAATTTGACCATGGAGAGCATGTGTTGGCGTTGTTGAAACCAGGTTGAAGCATCCATGTTTCTCCCCCTAAACATGTTAATACCCAGAACTGATGGTGGATGTCCATAGAGAGCTTGGTATGGGGTAGTCTTCAGGGCAGTGTGATAGTTTGTGTTGTACCAAAACTCTACAAGATAGAGCCACCCAAACCACTTCCTTGGGTGATCAGAGCACATACACCTCAAAAATGTCTCAAGGCATCTATTGACACGTTCTGTTTGGCCATCCGATTAAGGATGATAGGCGGTACTCATATGTAATTCTGCTCCCAAACTCCAAAAAAGTTGATGCCAAAATGAACTAAGGAAGACCTTATCCCTGTCTGAAACAATACTTTCTGGAAGGCCATGGAGCTTATAAATGTGGTTCATAAACACTGCATCTACACCTTCTGCTGAGAAGGGATGAGATAGCCCCACAAAATGGGCATACTTGGTAAGCATGTCTACTACCACAAAGATGCAATTCCTGCCTTTCCATTGAGATGTGGGACCAGGGGGTGCTGGGCACTGGCAAGGGTTGAAGTAATCCTAGGGAAGCCACGTTTTCTGTCTTACTACGCTGACAAACTTCACATGAAAGGACAAAATTAGTGACCTCTTGCTTGAGACCAAGCCAATGGAACAGTTGCTTTAGTCTCTGGTAAGTGCCTTGGATGCCAGAATGGCCACCAATAAGCTCTTCATGTAATGCCTTAAGCAGCTTGAATCTCAGATCGGTGGAAGCCCCAATGTACAGCCTCTGTTGCATTCTTAAAAGACCTTTGCAACCCGACAACTTCCCACTAGTGTCACTCATAGCTTCCACAAGTAACTGTTGAGCATTGTGGTCATCCTTATAGCTTGCAATAATATCTTACATCCAAGTTGGTTGGACCGCTGAGATTGCTAAACATTGTCCATGTTGATCCACATCTCGACGAGATAAGGCATCAATTACCTTATTCTCCACCCCTTTTTTATAAGCTATAGAATAACTCAAGCCAAGTAATTTACTCATAGCTTTCCTCTGCAACTGAGTAGTCAGCTTTTGGTCCAAGAGATGCTTCAATGGTTGATGTTCTGTCTTGATGATGAATGGTTGTTGCTCCAAGTAATGGCACCATTTGTCGACTGCTAAAAGAATAGCAAGAAGCTCCTTCTTATATGTGGACCAGAGCAGTGTTCTACCATGTAATGCCTGACTTATAAAAGCTAATGCTTTCCCATCCTGCAGCAACACAGCTCCAATGCCAGAGTCACAGGCATCTGTCTCAATAGTGCATTGCTTGGAGAAATCAGGCATGCCTAATACAGGTGGAGAGGTGAGTCTAGATTTCAATTCAAGGAAGGTCAATTCAGTTGTTGTAGACCAATTAAAAGCATCCTTTTTAAAAAGATCAATGAGAGGCTTAGCAATACCACCATACCCTTTAATGAATCTTCTATAATACCCTGAGATCCCCAAAAATCCCCTTAAGGATTTGAGAGATTTTGGAACAGGCCACTTAACAATAGCCTCAAGTTTCTTGGGGTCAGTAGATACTCCCACTAGTACAAACCGGCTCATTAAGAGCGGTTTTTTATAGGGAAGGACAGCGGTTATTAAGGTGCGGTTAATTAAAGCGCTGTGAGATATTTAAGAGCGTTTTTTAAAAAAGCGCTGTGAAAAACACAAGGAAAGCGCTTATTTGTAAAAAGCGCTATGTTTCTTTTTTTCTTTTATTTTTCTTTTATTTTTCTTTTATTTTTTGCTTATGCACAGCAGTTTTCTAAAACAACCGCTGTGCAATTTTTTTTTTAAAAAAAAAGAAAAATCTTATGAATACCACTGCAAACTGCCAATGGTTTTGCCTGCCAGTGACTTATCCTTCTCCGGTCACTGGCAAACTGCCAATGGTTTTTCCGGCCAGTGGCTCATCCTTCTCTTGTTCTCAAACCCTTGTAATCTAACAACAAATTAAAAAAAAACTCATAGAAACTGAAGTGGTGAAGGAGAAGGACATGGTGTCGAAACACAGATCTAAGCACAGATCGAAAAATCCAGAAAACCCTCAACTATTTACAAACCCTAGAGGTCGAAACACAGATCGAAAAATCAAGAGAAGGAATTTGGGTGGCCGACGCCAAAAGCGAAAGCGAAGTGGCGAAGAAGATCGCCCAAGCCGGTGTCATAAGCGGAAGCGAGGTGGCGAAGGAGATCGAAGGAGATGGACTTGGTGGCCGGCGTCAGAAGCGGAAGCGAAGTGGCGAAGGAGATCGAAGGAGATGGACTTGGGTGACCGGCCGACGTCTGAAGCGGAAGCGAAGGAGATTGAAGGAGATGAACCTGGGTGGCTCACTCCACCGGAAGCAGCTTGCTTGGTGGCCGGCGTCGGAGCGGAAGCGGCTCAGCCCACCGAAAGCTGCCTTGCTCGGTGGCGTCGGAAGCGGAAGCGGCCTGGTTCGGTGGGTCGGCTTGAAGATGGAGATCGAAGGAGAGGGATTGGTCTTTAGGGAACTTGAAAACACCATTGAAGATTAATTTGAAGGAGGTGGGACTTGGGAGGTTAATTTCAACTTTGAAGATAATGGGAACTTGGAATGAATTGAAACGGCGGGTCGGCAACTAGAACTTAAATGGAAGACTAGGGTTTATTTTCCAAAGCATTATATTATTATTAATTCATTAATTTTTTTTTTGAAAATGATTCTAATGAAAGTGCTATATTTGAAAAAGCGGCTTCAGATTTTGTTGATTTTTTTTATTATTAAATTTAATGGCGTTTTTTTTAAAAGTGCTGTGATTCCCATATATTAATAGCGCTTGTGTTTAAACAAGCGCTATGCTTGAAAAAATATATATAAAAAAAATAAAGTAAATATATTATCAGCGCTTGTTTAGAAAAAGCGCTATGCTTCCCATACATTAATAGCGATTTTGAATAAGCGCTCTTAAATTTTCGTTGTTAATTACTTAATTTGTACTAGTGTCCCTCTCCAGAGATTATATGGCCTAGATACTCAACATGTGGTTCTCCAAACTCACACTTAGATTTATTTGCAAACAAAATGTGCTCCCTTAAAGTAGCAAGAACTGAAGCTAAGTGCTGAACATGCTGTTTCAGGCTCGTACTATAAACTAGTATATCATCAAAGAACACAAGCACATACTTCCTTAATACTTCTTTGAAGACATCATTCATAACTGCTTGGAAGGTTGCAGGGGCATTAGTAAGGCCAAATGGCATTACCCGAAATTCATAGTGACCTTGATGAGTTCTGAAAGTTGTTTTCTCAACATCCTTGGCCACCATCCTGACCTGATGATACCCTGAGCGCAAATCCAGCTTAGAGAAGATGACAGCACCTCTCAATTCATCCAATAAATCCTCAATATGAGGTATAGGAAATTTATCCTTAATGGTAGTTTCATTGAGCCTCCTACAGACAATGCACATCCTCCATGTAACATCTTTTTTTGTTTACTAACAAAACTGGAGAAGCAAATGGGCTATGGCTTGTCTGCACTACCCCAGTCTTCAACATATCACCTACTTGCTTTTCAATCTCAACTTTTTGAAAGTGGGCATACCTATAGGGTCTAGTTGCAAGTGGTGGTGTCCCTTCCTTGAGAACAATGGCATGCTCATGCCGCCTGACTGGTGAAAGTTGTTTTGGTTCCTCAAACACATATGTAAACTGAGCAAGTACGTCTGCAATGGCTGGCTGTGTGTCTGTGATTGTAGAGTAAACCAGGAAAGGTTGTGAGATCTCACCTAACTATACATGATCCTTGGTGTTGATTACTTTACAAAACTCTCTTCCTGATACCATCTTGATACTGGCTTCCGAGTCCCCAATCTCCTCCTTAATGCCCTTAATAACATTCTTCTTCCCATTCTTGAGGAAGGATATCTAGACCTCCAAGAAATCAAACAATACTGGGTTAAACCCAGCTAACCAGTCGGCCTCCAGAGTCATGTCACTGCCTGGCATGCTCAGTAGCCTGATATCGAAGATGAATTTGTTGCCATTCATCTCCCATTCACAGTTCTTGCAAATCTGATTACTAGCCATTTTCCAGCTAAGGTATTAACCACCATTAAACCTGTGCTACCAATTTCAAAACCTGCGCTCTGAGCAATCCCAATATCCATGAAGTTGTGAGTGGCTCCACTATCTATCAAGATTGTAATCACCTTGCCTTTGATCAATCCTTTGACACGGATTGTAGTGCCTGACTCACTCCCTGACAAGGCATGAACAAAAACCTCAGGCACTTCCTCCTCAGTCTCAGTCCATTCTTGCGGTAATAACCCTTCCTCAGCATCTCCATTCGTCTTCTGTGCTAGTAAATTGTGCAATGTATTAGTCTTACATTTGTGACCGAAGAAGTACTTGTCACCACATTTAAAACATAATCCTTTCTTCTGATCCTGGACCCTCTTGGCATTCATTTCAGGCAACTGGTTTGTAATATTCCTCAGGGGCGCTACATCCTTGATCTCAGGTTTTGAAGCAAGATCCTTCGACCAAGAAGGTTTGAATACATACCCCCTAGGAGTGCTAGCTCTGCTCTGAAATCGAGTGAGTTTCACTAATGCTTGAACAACCCGGTAATGGAGGCGTGATTGCTCAAAGACTGCAGTCATCGATGAAGGCCTCCTAATTGTACCAAAGATTCGAACTCTGGTTTCAATCCACTAATAAAGCTTGAGACGAAATAGGACTCAGTCAAGTGTGAATTAAACGATAACATACAGGTTCTCAGATCCTTGAATTTCTCAATATACGCCTCCAGATCTTCACCCTGATCTAACTTGTTAAATTCGGCCACGATTTCTGTCTCTTTGCACTCACCGAATCTTGCACAAAAATCATCACAAAATTCACTCCACCTCGCACGAGGTTTGTGAATCATGTGGCCTTGCAACCATATGTATGCACGATCCGTGAGATACATAGCTGCTATCTCTACCTTTTGATGCTCCGGAATTGCAAAGATGGAAAACAATTTATTCGCCTTTCGTATCCAGCTTCTTGGTTTGTTTCCATCAAAACTCGTAAAATCTAGCTTGGGTAATCGATTGCTCCTGAAACTGTCATTTGACAAATTAGACGTCGAACCCGAGCTCTGGGCACTCTATCCCCCAGATTGCACACCTTGGCCATGGATTTCTCTCTTAGGTGACACTGAACCCATTAGCGATTGCGGTTCTTGCCTCAGTTGCTTTCCTTCATTGACCGCATCCTTGTTCTTTAATCGGCCATTTGAATTCGAAGAATCATGAACTGGATCACTGATCGGAGGGTTCCTGATCAACTCTGTCAACTGCGCCAACTGTTGCTCGGTAAATTTCTTGAACTCTTCAAATTATTTACTTGATGCTCAATCAATTTCGCCTGCTCTTCGCGCCTCAATTGCGAATCTGAAATTGATTGCTGTGTTGATTCCGCAAAAGTTCCCATCACCTCTCGGAATTCAACGAACTGCGCTTCCAATGTCTTCGATCTTGTTCCTTCAGCCATGGCGGAATCCGGTGTCGTGGAGGAAAGAAGCTCTTATACCAATGTTATGTCCCGGACCAGGGGTGGTGAGGACTCAATCGTGACGGTGGAGGTGGTTGTCTGGTGTAACAGAAGGGTAACAGAAAGGGAAAGAGGGAGAAGTAGTTAGGCGGTAGGAGATAGAGAGAGGATAGAGGTAAGGAGGGAAAGATAGGAATTGGTTTATACATTGGATGTCCATCACATATAATTCCATCTCTATTTATAATGTGCTACACATTTCCCCCTTGTATACTAGCTACATTACACTTTCCTCAGGTCAAATTCATACTCCTTCACCGGTACTTTCTCCTTCTGAAACTAAAGAACAAGCCGACATATCATAAAAATAAGATACCACACCTCTGATATAAAGCAAAATACAAATATAAAATTTTCCATTCAAGTGTCAACACTCTGAATCCAAATTTAGGGCATGTTTGGCATACACATTTTTTAATCTAGCTAAAGATTATAATCTAGAGTAAAATTTCAATCAGCTTAAGATTATAATCTAACTTAAAATTGAATATCTTGTTTGACATCATCATTAATTATCAAACTTTTTTGGAGATTAAGTGGTAAAATTACCAAAATGGATCTATTGTATTTGATGCATGACTTTAGAGTCCGGTCATATTTGACCTAGGCTATAAAGTTCCTTTATAAAATGGAAAAATACATGACTTTATAGATTATTAACATGCCTGTGCTATAAAACCAAAATCATACATTATCAATCAAAGCTATGAATGGCGGGATCTTTTATTTTTTGTAAACCACCACCCAAGAGAAAAAGATGAACACCGGGATCTGATCTACGATAACACAAAATAACATTTTCCATTTTTCCATTTTTTTCTGGAGAAATAAGTAAATGAAATTCAAGAAAGCATGATTTACATTTTGTTTCTAAAGCCCTAAAGATTATCATCATCTAGAACAGAAAACAAAAACCTCCCTCCCCAAAAATAACATATTTCTTGGATTGCCAATTAAATATTATTTGCTTTCCTACCTTAACAAAAAATGTGAGAGCTATATGCACAATGATGATACTGCTTTCAATTATCCCGATCTGAGACGAGAGCCATTGACCAAGGCGATAAAGTCGATTGACCGTGATCGAGTTCAGCTTACCATAGAGAAGCTAGATGCAAAAATTCTTTTCTTTTTTTTCAATCTCTAGTCATGTGATGTGGTCGAGTACTCGAAAATAAGGTGTTTGGGGGGAGCAGATTGTAGAAGCACCCGAAGGCGACTTGTTAACCGATAGATCAGTGTCCACTGCATTGCCATTTCAAAGTCCTTCTTCTGTCTCACCATAGATGCCTAAATAACGAAACGAAAAAAAAAATCAATACCATCACATTCCATATATGTCAAGTCATTCATCTGACAGTTTTACCCCTTTCTATACAAGCACACCCTGAACATAGCCTTAACAAGAGGGTAAATGGACACAAACCTGAAGACGCTTTCCAAGCTGAACCTCTACTTCCATGCCAAATGATATGTTGCTGGCAAGGGACTTAAGAGGGTCTATAGTCGGGTCAACTCAAAGCAGAATTGGGATTTGGGGCGCATACACCAGCCTCCATATAGGATGCCCAATCTCTCCCTTCCCCTCTATTCTTAACATTAGAGACTCCACTGTTGCAGTTGCAAGCTTCTTTAGTGCAAGATGACCATTTCCGTCTAAAATGGACTCTGCTAGCTGACTCTCGAAAAGTCTTACCGCCTGTCAAAAGTTCCAACGTAAGAAATGACATGAAAGCATTGCACAATAAAAGAATGAAAATGGTCAAAACATCCCAACTTCTTAAACACGTGTTTCCTGCAATGTTAAGAAGACTTATGGCTATTATCTGTTTCCACCTTCTTCATGGAAAAGGCCTGAATGAACGCATTGACCGTTGAAGTTCACATAGACTACATAGTATCTCTGCATTTCTTTTATCTATCTCAATATAATATCTAGAGGATCTTCCATATGCCAATGGAAGATGCAACCTTCATATACTCACTCCAACTGTAAATTAATTGAAGAATCTCCCAATGCCTCAAACAGCTAACCAGAAAAATGACCAATTAGCTAGAATACTCTTTGTTCATATTGTCGTACTTGTTCTTCATAGAATTATGATTGGCTTTTTCCCCCAGAAACTTTTTCAAAATCTTTCAGAATATGCGTCCATTGAAACTTTTGGTTACACCCATATTTTTGTCGATAATGGAAACAAACATCAATTAAGATCTTCATATTTGCTTTAGTCCACATAACATTGGACCCTTTGGAACTTGGATCCACCTACTTTTATGTTTTTTTTTAACCGGAAAAAATTTGACTGTTGACAGAGCAAACTAGCCAAGGGCATCCTTACGGATGATACTGCACAGGACAGCGTCAGGGGGAAAGGTCAAGCCAGAGAACCCAAAATCTAGATGAGATAGTCGACCAGCAGCTTGATTGCCTTCCCTAAATACATGTGAGACCTTAAATTCTGGAATCATATTCAGTGCGCATAGAGAGTCGGATAAAAGCGTCTCTATTTCGCCACTTCAAGACATACCTGCCTTGAGGCTTTTTATAATACTAAGATTATCACCTTCAATGCAGATACGCGGGATTTTTAATTCAACGGCTTTGAGAACACCTTTCCACAAGCCAAAGCATTCAGATCTAATTGCTGAAGCGAGTGGGGGGGAGCCGGATTCAACATATCTTGTACTACCCTGACAATCCCTGATCATGTATCCATAAGTTCCTAGATTGTTAGAGGAAAATGCTCCATCGAAATTTAGTTTGCACCAGTTTTCTCTTGGTTTTTTCCATTTTGTGACTCTTTTCCTGGTTTTTGCTGGTTTCATCATTTTGTTTCCTGTTTCCTTTTCCATGCTTAGGTCACCCATTTTTGCTTTTTCCCAGTTAGTTAATTGCTCTTTTATGAATGTTGTTATTGTTTTTGGGTTGGCTTTGATTTTATCAAAAAGCGCCTTGTTTCTGAAAATACCATAAGCACCACCAGGCAATGGCAAGGAATGAGAATTCTGGTTTACTTAAAGAAGCATGTAGGGCGCATAATATTTTGGTTATGTTGTAAGTAGTGTCGTAAACTCCTTGGAGGGTGTTGTAGATTTTAGGGAATAGATGTTGTAGTGTAATTGATGTTATTGGGCAATGGAATAATAAATGGTCGATATCTTCGAAATTCATTCCACACAAAGGGCAGTCAGTGGGTATACCCACACCACGACAGGCTAGTTTAGCGGATGTTGGAAGGCCATTTTTGGAGATGCGCCATAAGAAATCTTTTATTTTTGGGAACACATCCAACTTCCATATCCAAAGGATCTCCGAAACTGTATGGTTTTTTGTTTTGTTGATTAGTTCCATGGAAGAGGCCGTTGAGAACCGTCCGTTTTTACTAGGAGCCCAGTATAACCGATCTTGCAGGATATGTTTTGGGATTGGCGTTTCTGTTATGTTTGTCAACATTTCTCTACTGATTTGGTTGTTTAAGGTGGCATGTAGTTTACTTATGTCCCAGGTTTGATTCTCCATGATAAAGTTTCCAACTAAAAGGTTCGTGTCGATTGGATCTGTAGTTATAGCTTGCGCCAGTAGGGGGAGTTCCCGGTCCATTGATCTTTTCAGAAATTTATGGATTTTCCATTAGCTATTCCCCATCGTAGCCCTGATTTAAAAAGGGGGATTAGAGATGTCAGTTTTAACCATTGCCAAGATACATTTCCTTTTTTTCTCATAATTGAGAATTTGTGTATCCTGTAAATATTTCTGGGTTACCAGTCTAACCCATGGGTTATCTGGCTCCATTAGCAATTTCCAGAGGAGTTTGAGTTAAAGTGCTTTGTTCATATCTTCTGATAGGCGGAGACCTAGGCCTCCATTAGATCGAGCCTTACAGATCTCGAACCAGTTAATAAGGGGCCTGTGTTTAGGGCCTTTGTTCAATAGGAAATTCCTATTGATCTTATCTAGTTCTTTATGTATATATGATGGGAGAAGGAAACACTGCATGATATGTAAGGGTTTAGTGGCAAGATTTGATTTGATAAGTGTACCTCTTCCAGCTTGTGAGAGATTGTTTGTTGTCCATTTTGTTAGTTGGGCTCTGCTAGATTTTGTGATGTCTTCAAAGGTTGAATTGGAGACTTTGCCACTGATGACCGGACATCCTAGGTAGATTCCCAAATTAATTGTGTAAGGAATCTGAAGTTCATTCTTTATTGTGTTTTTTATTACATTCTCCACATTTTGTGTAGTGTAGAATGCAGACTTATGGTAGTTCATACATTGTCCCGAATGGTGGCAGAAGTTCTGGGTGATGGCATTGATTTGGTCACAAGCAGTTTTGGTGGCAGATGCAAAGATGATTATGTCGTCGGCAAAGGCCAGAAAAGGTAATTTAAAGCAGGATCGTTTGATTGAGATTCCGAGATGACTACATTGCTGGTTCATTCCGGATTGTAGTCCTCGCGCTAAAACTTCAGAGACCAGGAGAAATAGATACAGTGACAAAGGATCTCCTTGACGAAGGCCTTTTGATGGGTTGAATAGGTTGGTTGGTTCATTGTTCACCAGAACCGAGTAGGATACGGTTGTAATGCATTCCTTAATCCAACAGCAGAATTTGTTACAGAAACCGAATTTCTTCAAAATGGTGAGCAAAAATTCCCAATGAACCATGTCAAAGGCCTTTTCCATGTCTAGTTTAACACCCATCCAACCGGGTTTCCCTTTTTTGTGTTGAAATAAGTGAAATATTCATTAGCAATCAGGATGTTATCTTGGATTGATCGCTTAGCGATGAATACACTTTGTAACGGGTGAATGAGTTTTGGTAGAATTTGTTTTAGCCTGTTCGCTAGAAGCTTGGATATTATTTTGTATATGGTTGAACAGAGGCTTATGGGCCTGAAGTTGTTTGTAGTTTGTGGGTTATCACATTTGGGAATTAGTGTGATAAAGGTGTGGTTGATTTGTTTGAGGATTCTCCCACTCGTAAAGAAACCTTTGTCTCTGCCAATAGAGAAAACGGCACCCTTGACTTCTGAATTCGAGATTGGTTGTGTTAGCCAGTCATTGTCAGTTGTGGATAATGCGGGTGATATGTTGTCCAAGAGGCTACAAGAACCCTGGAGATGGAAGGTGGCCGAGTATCGTCCTTCAAAGTCTTTCTTGATTTCATCTCGAATTAACGAAACTGAGTCTAAGGCAGTGTCATCCTTGGTGATAAGATTTTTTATTATGTTTCTGTTTCTTCGTCCAGTTGCAGCACGATGGAAATATTTGGAATTAGTGTCCAGATTTTTAATGTGGATTCTTTTCTCTATTTGTCCCCAATATGTCTTTTGAAAGTTTATCAGGTTGTTGTATTTGTTTAGAAGACACTGATGCCTCCTCTCTATATTTTCATCATACTTTGTGAGCAGCTGTGTTTGTAGTCATAGCATTTCTGATTCCGTTGTGGCAATTTGGGCGAATACATTTCCAAAGGTTTTCTTGCTCCAGACTTTACTTTTCTTTTTAAGTTCTTGGAGTCATTTAATTAGTTTGAAGAGATGTGAGCCAGGAGGATTTAACCGCCAAGCTTGTTGTACTATCTTCTCGTATTCTTTGTGTTTTGTCCAGGCTAATTCGAACTTGAAGGGCTGCATTATTGGGAGTTCATTAGGCAATAGCCCAATGGTTATTTGAGAGTGGTCTGATGTTGTGAACGCATGATTCTTGGTGGTTAAGTGCGGGAGGATTGTATAAATGTTTTTATGAACTAGAAATCGGTCCATTTTTTCATAAGTGTTGTTTTCAGCATGTGAACTTTTGCGCCAAGTGAATTGGTTCCCAGTTGTTGGGAGATCTATTAATTCATGTTTTAGAATGAAGTCGGTGAGTCTAGAGCATCTGGCCATTGTGGGGTTGCCCCTCCAGATTTGTCAGAAAGGCATAGGATATCATTTAGATCACCAGCTCTAATGCATGGATGGAAGCTGGCTTGAATTAGAGAAGATATTTCATTCCAAAAAGCTCATTTTTGGTGTTGGTGCGGTGGTGCATAAATAAATAGAATTGCAAATGTTATGTTTTGGTTAGCACTATGGTATTCCGATAGGATATATCTGTCGCCTGATGATATGATTGTAAATGTATCTTTATTTAGATGAGATGATTTCCAGAGTAGGCAGAGGCCACCCAAGAGGCCTTGAGACGGACAAAACGAAGGTTGTCGAAGACAATACTTCGCCAGTGAGAATCTTGTGCGGGGGGGGGGGGGGGGGGGGGGAGGTTGGAGCTTAGTTTCGGCTAAAGCTAGGATTTGAATGTGTTCGGTTTTACATGTTGAGTCTATCTCGGTCCATACGTTTTTCCGGGCTAGGCCCCGTATATTCCAATAGCTGACTTTCGTATAATTATCTTAGTTTGAATCTGAGTAGCTAGTAGGTATTGCTTTCGCAAAAGAGTTAGCCCTATAGCCAAGAACAGGATCCTATCAAAGGATATGAGAAGCTTTGCCATATGTTTGTTCAATTGAATTGATTGATTGCATTCTACCTTAGGAGAACACGAGCCTTTTACTAACTGCTTAGTTTTCCTTAATTATTTGTGTGTGTGGACTGCAATTGTTAGGAAATCCCATTCAAGATGGTGCTTGCCTGTTTGTTTCAGATCATGTAGGTTAGTAGCAACTATAGAATGAGAAGCTTCGGACACTTGGATAATTGCAAAATTCCCAAACAAAGAAAGTTTGTAGTGCATTAAGTAATCAAGACACCATGAATCATGAAAACTAGTTAATACAGAATAACTTTGGGAAGGAATATTGCATTTACAACCAAATTGAATTCGGATAAGGATGATAAATTTAAACTTCTGGTAGATGGTAGTAAGCAGAATATGCCTGATTAAGTGCCATCTCATTTGGTGGTATTTATGGTATGGGTGGAGTTTAGTTCTGTTAAGGAAATATATCTTGAACATGAAAAGTAGCTTTCCTAAATTCTTCTCGAACAGAATATCCCCTTTCCCTTTAGGTGTTTTGTTGCTCGCCATTATAGAAAAGCAAAGGTGGAGTTTGGATAAGAAGATGTAGGATAGGATACCATGCCTGTAATGATTTGAAGCTTTACCCATCGGATCTATGTATGTATGCAGTCCTCTTCGGAGAGGATTAAATATGGGGTCAACCTCATATACATATTTATAATCACAAATTAAATGATTAAGATAGATAAGCCAGTGTTGAGAATAGAAGTAGTGAAAGGGAGCAAACCTGGTCGAGCGCTTCAAAGGCAAAGAAACCGCGCTCCACCAGAAAACAAAACACCAGGAACGTAAGCACCAACATGCAACGCTAGGGGAGAAGCCAACCGCAGGTCTTGCTTGATGAAGGTGGAGCAGTCGAACAAAACGCAGGGGATGAAGACGACGAATCCCCAGCCCACCGACGCGCCAACTCGAAAACCCGAGGGAAGAAAGAGGCCAACCATCAAGTATAAGCCAGCAAAGAAGTAATAATTTCAAGGTATCGATCTGAAAGGAGGCATAGCGAGGGCATAAGAAAATGAAGAAACCCCAAGCCCAGGCTAAAGAAGTTAACACTATGAGATGAGGAACGATTCGAAGGAGGATGAATATCCATCTGAAGAAGAAGGGGGTGCTGATTTTGTGAAGCAAATCCAAAATAGGGTGAGGGCTATTGCTATAGGTTTCAAAAGGAGAGGAAACACAAATCCAGAAACGGAGGGCAAGTACAAAGATCGCCCAATTCGATCGATGGAGGTCAGAGGTGCGGGGAGAGAGACGGATTTCGACTTTGCACTGAGAGACACAAAGATTAAGATTTTGAGTAGGACTTTTGCTAATTTTTTGGATATAGAGTTGATCAATAATGAGGAAAATCAATGGATTGAAGAATTTGTGCAGGTACCAACAATCAGATCTAGGTTTAGGGTGTTCTTCGATTTTGGGTTGGGGATGAAGCGACGCGTGGATGAGCGCATTCATTTATAAAGATGACGGTTTTGGTTTTTACCTACTTTTATGTTGTTAGAAAAGATTGAATAACAAATTATAGATACATATATATTACAGAAAAAAAAAACATTACATAAATTAAGACTGAATAACAAATGTACATTTTATGTATAATAATGAGAAATTTATAACAAATGTACACTTATATTTTTTTGTGGATCTAATCTTATAGAAGGATAAGATTGAATAATAGTACTAATTTAAGCCTTAAATAACAGTAATAAATTTTTTTGGGATCTAATTCTTATAGAAGGATCTAATTTTTTTTGTGTGGATCTAATTCTTATAGAAGGATAAGATTGAATAACAGTACTAAATTAAGTCTTGAATAACAGTACTATTATATTAAAGATTACTCCCTTTATATCTCCAAGTCATAAATGAAGAAGGCTTTATGGCTGGAAAAATATCAGCAATTTCTCAAAGTGAAAGAATAGCCAAGCTTGCAGTCTAGGAAATTCTACAATGGGAAAATTTGATAATTAGCCAACTAGAAATATCACATTGAACAAGAAATTTCTTGTGATGTGTCTGCACTTCAAGAGATTTTTTCCTATCTCTTTCAAAAGGTATAAAAATATTTGGTGGATGGAGCACCAAATCTGAATGTAGCATAAGCTAATTATAATAAGCACCCAACACTTCAAACATAATGATCTAGTCAAGGCACAAATCGATAGAAGTTCTGAAAAGGGAATTAATTTCATATCATTATTGAACAATATGGATTTAGCAGGTCTTCTCAATAATATATTTTCTTCCTATGCTTAGTAAAAAAATTCTTAATCTCCACCCTATTCATCTCTATCCTTCCCCTTTCTCTAGCTATTCTTAACAACAAGGAGTCAATTTATGTCAACAAATCAAATTCGTAGGAGATAGATGAATCAAAGGCAGACTCAACAATCAAGATAAGTAACAAATCCCCCATTGAATCCCTCCACTTGGAGGTTGATAATGCATATTTCATATAGGTATTATAGGTATTTCTTATTGCATTTAGATAGGAGATTTGCATATGTTTAAGTCTAGTTTCATATATTGCTTAGGAAGTATTCGAGTTCGGAATCGACGTCTTTTTAGTGTTTATTCTGCAGAATTACATTTTGACCTTGGAAGTATCTTAGAAGAGCTTAAGAGACATGTTTTGGAGCATATGGAGGTTGAGGAAGAGGCTAGAGAGGAGCAAGGAAGTAAGACATTGAAGACAATTGAAGAAAAAGAGGGAATCCTGTCACTGAGATGGCGCCCCCCGCCTCTTGCACGGCACCCGCTGTGGGCCGGTTTCCAGCGTTCGCAACTTTGGATCCGAAGATTCTATTTCCTATTATTCTATTATTATTATTCTAGGGTTTTGCCGACTCTTTGAGAGACTTTATTAGGTTATTTTCCATCAGTTTGTGTGTGGAGAAATTATTGTGAGACTATGAACACAATTAGAGAGAGAGAGAGAGAGAGAGAGAGAGATTTGACTTATGTGTTGCTAAACTCATAGTTTCGCATGTGATTCGAAGACATGGTTGTTTAGATTGTGAGGATTGTTTCTATTAGTTATTCATATTCCTATTTATCATCTTGAGCTTATTGTTGGTATTTGTGTTCCTTTCTATGATTGATCACCATGTTAGGAATTGGATCTTAGCTATGAATTCGTTGTTGTGTTTTTTATAGAAAATGAAGGTATTGAAGCAGTGATATTTCTTTGTTTTTGTAGTGGATGATTTCAGTTGATCTATGTTATGGATATGTTGATTAGGGCTAATCTAGGGTTGTTCCGGTTTGTCTTGATTGCATTGAATCAATATTCCAATTGGTCTAATTACTTGAGTCTTTAATGCTATTCCTTAGTGATATTGAATAAGATGATTGTATCCATGCGGATCTCTCAACTTTAGTCAAGTAGACATATGTTTATGAGTAATTGATACGAACAATACTAGGACCATGAATCTCAACCATTGTCATAGAATTGCAGGTGAAATATTTCCTCTACCTTATTATCAATTTACTTTGCAATCATAAAGTTGGTTAATTTACATCTTTGTTATTGGACCTAAATCATTGTTTGGTCACAATAGTTCTTGTTAAGAGATATTGAGTAATGAAATGCTTCTCCCTGTGGGTTCGACACCGGACTAAATTGCTATACTAGTAGTTTATTGGTTGATCACGTGATTGATTTGCTAATCTATTGGTTTTGTGTTTGAGTTCGGATTTTTATAACTATTTGCTAAAGGGAGAAAGTGCCAACGACGTTTGTCCCGCATCAAATTCTTGGCGCCGTTGCCGGGGAGAAGAAAGGAGTTTGCTTTTCTTTATCTCTTTCATTAATTCTTTCTTTTTGTTTTTGTTTTCATTCTTTTCTTTGAGTCTTTTGTGTCCTTGTATGGTTCAAACTAGATCTTCAAATTCATTGTCTTTGTCTTTTGATTATGAGATTGAAAGATCTCTTAGGTTGAAAAAAAGGCTCGAGTTTGATACAAATAAGGAGATTGGAGACGAAATTGTTAATCCGCCAAGAAGAACCTTGAGAAACCTAAAGAAACCAAATTTGAGTGCTCAACCACTTGCAATTAGCCTTCCTGATCTCCCTGTGGGTTCAAGATTTGAGTGTAAGTCGAATTGGTCTACTATTTTACCTTACTTTCATGGATTGCCTGGGGAGGAACCAAACAAGCACCTTGCTACCTTTGTGAGTGTTTGTGATAGACTTAGACCTCAAGGCCTTACCGATGACCAATTGATGTTGAGAGTGTTCCCCTTTACTTTGAAAGATTCTTCAAGCGATTTACTTTATTACCTACCCCCAGAAAGCATTACTACTTAGGTTGAATTGATGAAAGCTTTCCTGCAAAAGTACTTTTCTGCGACTCGCCTCAACAAGCTTAAGAAGGAGCAATCCGGAATTGAGCAATCACCTACGAACAGTCTTTATGAGTATGTTGAGAGGTTCAAGAAGCTTAAGGGTAGTTGTCCACACCATGGTATACCGAAGGATGATCTAGTGCTATATCTTTATGAAAGCTTGCTTCACACCGATAGGAGTTTCATCAATGCTACTAGCGGAGGAGATATTTTGGATAAGACACCTCAGGAAGCAATGCAAATTTTTAAAGGGTTGGCTAATGCATCGCAACAATATGGGAGACACCAAGGAGTTAGAGGAGTTCATAAGTTGGATAGTTCTAGAGATGGTCACAAGGATGATCTTGATAGGCTTACAGAGATAGTGAACAAGATGGCTATGCAAATGAATCAATCTCATCAAACTAGACCTTATGGTGTTTGTGGAGATCCAACTCATCCGAATGATAAGTGTCATTTGATTCAAGAGGATGTCGCTGATGTGAATGCTATGGATTATGGACCTCACTGTAACTTTGGTAACAATGGCTACAATCAGGGCTAAAATTCGAACTATCACAGTGGATTCAACGGCAGAGGTCAACAACAACAAGCTCCTATCAAAGAGGACAATTAGAGAATCGTCAGAGAAACACTCAACAAGAGGGTAGAGATGAAACATTGAGGTTGTTGTTGGACAAGATAAGTTTTCAAGAGAAGATGTTGAGTCAAATGGCTAAGGTGATTGGAGAATTGAAAGCGAAAGATTCGGGGAAGTTGCCATCACAAGTGGTAGTGAATCTAAAGGAGAATGTGAGTGCCATGATCCTTAGAGGAGGTAAACAAGTGAATGTGCCCACTAGGAATATTTAAGAGAAGCCTTATGAGGTGATTGATGTGGGAGAGGAAGAGAAAAACGAGACGGAGACGCATTGTAAAGACGGTGCCCGCCGCCCCTCACCAAGGCGCTCGCCGCCCCCTCCAGTGACGGAGCCGAATTTTGACGTTGTTGAATCCCCAAGGAAATCATTCAATGAGTGGTCTTCTGAGGTTTCAAGACCTGCACCACCTTTTTCTCATGCCTTAAGATCTGATCGTAAGTGGGAAGATGAGCAAATTCTTTATGACACATTTGCTCATTATGAGGTAAATATTCCACTTTTGAATTTGATTAAAACTGTGTCTCGCTATGCGATGTTTTTGAAAGAATTGTGCACGATGAAACGCAAGCAAAGGATGCGAAAGAAAGAAAAGGTAAGTTTAAGTGAAAATGTTTCTGCTTTACTTCAGAAAAGATTGCCTGAAAAGTGCGGAGATCCAGGTATGTTTACTATCCCATGTGCAATAGGTAATGCTAGCTTCACCAAAGCTATGTTAGACATAGACGCTTGAATCAATGTGATGTCTCATAATTTGTACATGTTTTTGGGTCTCAATGCATTATCTGAAACTGGTGTTACTGTACAACTCGCTGATCGTTCTAGTATTAAGCCTAGAGGAGTCGTTGAGGATGTTCTAGTAAAGGTAAATGATTAAATATTCCCAGCTGATTTCTTTATTCTCGATATGGAACAAGGTACGCCTGAAACTCCAATTATCTTGGGAAGGTCATTCTTGCAAACGGCTAAGATTAAAATTGATTGTTTTGAAGGTTTCTTAAATATGGAATTTGATGGTAGAAAGATTGAGTTTTCTATATTTGAGCCTATTGTTTCTTTTACTAATGATTCTATAGATGTTCTCGACTCTAATGAAACTGATCACAAGAATGAATCAAATGATTTGTTAGATGCTTCTATTGAAAATGAATCTTTGCATGTTGAGTCTTCTAACAAAGAAAAAGTTGATTTAGGGAGGAAAAAATTGAAACAAAATTAAAACTGAACAGATCTAACCAAATACCATTCTTCGTCTCAATTTGAGAGGGTGACAGGAAAAAGCGTTCTTCGCCTCAGATCCAATCGAATATCATACAACTGTCCATGCTACAGATCTAATTGAGAGGTGCTTTTGTTGTCAAATCTAGCGGAAGAAGATGTAGAATCGGCGCCATCAAAGCTCTCGTTAATCGGAAACTCGGAACCATCGAGACATCGCTTTCCATTGAAACGATTCTCTCTCGCTCGCTTTCTCCCTGTGATCTGGAAAATTGCAAAGACAAAGAACTGGTTAAGAAATAGAGAATAGAAATGGTTGATAGAAAGCCATGAGAGGAGACATATGGAGTCTTAGTTTAACAAAGTAGAGATGAAGTAGAGAGGAGATAGAGCGGCGTATGAAGAAAAGCAAAAACCCTAAGTAATCTTCCTGCTTGCATTGGACTAATTGGGTCGGGCCGGGCCTTATGGACTTTTGAAAAAAAAGAGTAGGGGTGTGCATGATTCGGCCCAAACCGAATTTTTGGGCCGAACCAACACAAACCGAACACAAACCGAACCTAACCGAATTTTTTCGGTTCGGCTTTCGGTTCGAGAATTTTCATTTTTCGGTTTCGGTTCGGTTTGTGTTCGGTTTAGGTTCGGTTTGTGTTAAACCGAATTTTTTTTATACGCTACATAAATACATTGTATATATATTTGTATACTTTATATATACACACATACTTACTCGTCTTACTGTATATACATATATATAGTGTATATACACATAATTGTATTTGCAAATGTATATATATTTTAATTTTGTATACTTTAGTCTTAGAAAGCATACAACTACAATGTATGTGTGTGTGTATATATATACACACTGTATTTGTAACCGTATATATATTTGTAACTATATTTGTATACTTTATATTGGAATATGTGTATATATGTGTATATATACTATATTTTATATATATTTGTATACTTAAATTATTTTTTTTTATGGAAATTCGGTTTAATTATGTTAAAACCGAACCGAACACAAACCAAACCGGCAAATAACCGAACCGAACCTAATACTTTCGGTTCGGCTTTCGGTTTGAAAATTTTGAGATTTTCGGTTTCGGTTCGGTCCGGTTCGGACCGGTTCGGTTAGGTTTTAGACCGATGCACACCCCTAAAAGAGAGCCTAATATCACGGTGTGACCCTCGGTAATATTCCGGGCGAGTGGCATTTTCAAGCTGGTGAGTTATTTGCAAGTGCAATGCTAATACCTCACTTCGTAATAGTCCTAATATCCCGGTTATCTTCTCATATATTCGGTATATTATTCTATTAATGAGTTAAAGAAAAAAAGGAATTATATTTTGGTACCTTTTACACACATTTTATCACGTAAATTAAGTATTCGGGATATTAGCTAGTGTGATAAAAGGTGATTTTTGTACTAGTGATGGGTATGAGATGGCTGCTCCAAATCCTCATGACACTTGGAAAGAAGCTATAGAACAATTATTTGAGTGGAGTCGAAACCACTATGAATCCACGATTACTCATCCTGCGTTGAGGTTGTGCTAATTGGTGCTTTGTAGTTCTTTCTTGGGTGTGGAGTGACGAGAGGGTTTCTCGTCCAAATAAATTTATAGTCAAGACTCTGCTATAAGATAGTGGAGTCAAGTTCGTCCTCAGGAGAGAAGTCAACGGTTCTAGGTTTAGTTGGTTTCAGGGTTCAGGGATAGCGAGAGAAAGTGGCGAGGGCGTTGTCGATGTCAACTAAGACTTGGTCGATGTCGAGGGATGGAGGGGGAATGGTGGTTGGTGTCGAGTGGAATCTGTGCAGAAACTTCAAAATAACGAAAATAGAATAATAAAGGTGCAAACTTCCAAGGGTAGGGATCACCACAACAATAAACATATGTGTAGATCATGGATCACATAAAAGAGCATGCTTTATATCAAATAACTTCGTTATTAACGAATAGGAATATAGAGGTTTTCGCATAAACCCTAAGTGTTACTACCTTTTCTTAATTAGGATTAGTCGGCTTTTGCAAATAAACCCTAAGTACTATCCAAATTCATAATAAGATCGCTTTCGCTTCAATATCACAAATAAGGAATTTCCTCAACTCTCGCAAAGGATTAAGCACGTAGGTAGATGATGATAAAGACATACAAATTCATGGATTTATAAATCAAACACACATATCTATTTTGGAATCACCCAAACCCTAGAAGAAGGCAAATTAGAAACAAAACATAATAAAAGAAACTAACTTTATCATAAAATAAACTAAAACTTACAACCGTTCGTCTCTCTCGCATCCTTCTCTCTCTCTCTCTTCTCTCCTTGCGCCCGAAGACGGCTTTGCTTGAATTAATGAAAATCATCCCCCTAGGGCTTTATCTATAGTGTTCAATCCTTGCTAATCAAAGAAAGAACAATCCTATCTAAATCCTAAATCTATCTATCTCTTTCCTAAGATATAACTTTGATAAATAAAGGAAATAAAATAAGTAAATTCCCCTAAAGTAAATATGGAAAATACTAAAGTGGATAAATATCTTTTCATCTTCATAAATCTTCGTCTCTTGGTAGGTAAGCAACATCTCTATCCGAATCTCCACTCGATCTCGACTTGGACTCGTCACTGGGAAGGACTCGACATTGAGTAGAGTACCCGGCGTTGAGTAGAATTCGTCATCTCGAGTGGTCCAATGCTCAGCTCGTGCTCGATCTCATCCTCTAGAGTGAATGTCGACCAAAAAGTACTCGACATCGACCAAAGTGGTCGACGTCGACTAGTTCTATCAGCTTTTAGCAATTCTGCTCTGTCTTGAAACGCACTTTCCTGAGTGCTCGTTTGTCCGATTGACGCAGAACTTGATTCAGAGTGATGAATGGTGAAGAGTGGCGTTTTCTCTAGCTGCACCTTCCTGTGCTCTTCCTTAGTTTCTCCAATGTTTTCATGACTTTCCTTTAAGCTCCAAAGTGCATCCGATTTCTGCAAAATTAAATAGAAACTTGTGTAGACCACCATATATTGAAAATAAAGATAAACTACACAAATCCTATATAAATCAAAACCAAAAGTATGAAATGCAGACATAAATCGATATGAATGTAAGCGAAAAACATGGTTAATTGAGCGCACATCACGGAGAATTCTTCCATGGTTACTATGAGAGCCTGGAGCTATATTTTTTGCTTGATTCATGAGGGAGTGCATATTCCTAACTGGGTTCAGCTATTTTTAGGGAGCTGTATGAAGGTGACTAGAGCTACTCATGTGAGGTCTGAGCGTCTTATTGTTTTCGGAGGTATGGTATCGTTGATTTCTCACCGAGTGGGCGTCTGTCTTGATGATCTGCACTCTTTTGATGGTGAACAGGTTTACAATATTGCCAACCTGAATTGGTGGGGCATTACCGAGTATGCTCAGCATTTGGACGGAATATGGTGTTTTAAATGGATGATTGGAGAGACTTCTGAGCATCACCTTTATCTGCCCGCGGAGCTACCACATTGCTATAGGATATCAGATTTTCATATCCGTCACAACAGATTTCCCTTGGATCCAGATGAACATAGTCTTGAGAGGCAATGGCCTGAAGTTGTGGATGAGGCATCTGAGGATGAGCCTGCTGAGAATACAGAAGAAGGGGTAGTAGTAAAAGAAAAAAATTTTGTGGATGACGTTGGTCCTGTCTGTGCTACTTTGGATGATCTTGAGCGTCGATTTGCTGAGTTTGAGGCGAGCACTGTAGACAAGCTCACTAGTATTGCGGATAAGCTCTTTGGTCTTCAAGATGCGTTATTGATCACCCTAAAGGGTATCAAACAGCAGTCTGGAACCAGACCCCGCCTTCACAGTAATTGGTTAGTCATTTACTTCATTCAAACCCTTTATGTTTTGTTTCATTGTTCTTTTTATGTATGTTTATGCATTTAGGACAATGCAACATGTAAGTGGGGGGGGGGGGGGGATTGAAGTGAATTACTTAGTTAGTTTAGTTCATGTTTAATTTTTTGTTTCATGTTTCGATTTTTAGTTGTTTTAATTCTTTTATTTATGTTATTTGTTTTAGAAAATGTCAAAAAATGAAAAAAAAAAAATATTAAACGTCGAAAAAAGAAAAAAAAGTTGTTTTCATGCATTGCATATTGTGTTATCAATGATACCCATCTAATTTGAGTTTGTCATATTTAACTTTATATGGGCATGATCTTATAAATCCCATGGAATTCTGGAATGATTTGACATTGTCTTTAAAATTGGTTTTTATGTGAAATATGATTAGGCATAGTTAATTGAGCATGTATGATCTAAGTTTGTAAACATACTTGATATTCAACAAAAATTTGTCCTTGTGAGATATTTTTAGTCTTATAAGGGATACATCTATATTTTTTTGCTTCTCTTATGTGATTTAGTCTTCCTATGCATTTATCAATGAGTATTGCCATGGTTATCTATTTTCAAGACCGATTATATACAAGTTCATTGCTTGATAAGATCAAATGATAGAGGCAAATTTTTAGCCACTTTTTATCCATGTCTACCCTATGTTATATCTTGCTTTGAAGCCAATTTGAGCCTTTAGCTTGTTTTATTGATAGCTCCACAAAAATTACATAATTCCTAGCCTATGATGAGTCTTACCCTCATTGCAGGGAAATTGAGATTTTGAGTGGGCTATGGAATCTATTTTGGAGTTGGGGAGAAAGAAGCTAAAGTGTGAGTTTATGGTTTATGGTTTTGAGAAGATGTAATGTTATGTGCTTAGTAGTTCCCTCATTTTTATGCATTTGTTCTTACATGTATTTCAGCCCTATTTAAAAAAAAAAACAGTCCGAAAAAAAAAAGAATAAAGAGCCAAGTTTATTTATTATTGCATAATGAGGAAGAATTGGATTTATGTTGGTTAAAATTTAGATTGGCTGGGTGTTGTAGATTGCATGAGTATGTGGTGATGAGATGAGATGATGATAAGTATATGATGATGAGTATGAGTTTATTGATATATCTTGAGAGTTTTGTTATGGAGGATTTTTGGATTCGTTATTGTGAAATGTTGTGTGTATGTGAGCTTGAGGATTTTTGAGTTGGTTTGTGTTATATTGGGAGTTGTTGGAATCTTGTTTTCCCAAAATTTATAGCACCACATGACCAAATACAATTTCTTGCCCTTATGTTTCTTTACCAAGCTTCATTACAACCCCGACGAATGGAATCTTCTATGAAGGTTTCCATTGAGCGAAAGTCCTCTTGATGTCCTTATTTTTGCATTGACGTATCCGGTGGAGATTTTGTGATATAAATGTCAATATTCGAGTTGATGCTTGTATATGGAATTGAGGTGAGTGTATGCTTAAAGCCTAAACACATGAGAGTGAGAGAAATACATTATCCTTGGTAAGGTTGATTATTGAGCATGCAAGCAACTTGATCCCATATATACATGTTATGACGTTTATATGCCTTTATTATATTTGCACTATCTATGATGTTGCTTTTGATGAGTAAAATTGTGAAATAATCTCTTGTGGGATGTGTAGATGATGTTTTTGTCTTATGGTTGCTTGAGGACAAGCAAGAGTTAAGTGTTGGGGGATTTGATAATGCATATTTCATATAGGCATTATAGGTATTTCTTATTGCATTTAGATAGGATTTTTGCATATGTTTGAATCTAGGTTCGTATATTTCTTGTGAAGTATTCGAATTTGGAATCTACGCCTTTTTAGTGTTTATTCTGCAGAATTACATTCCGACCTTGGAGAGATCTTAGAAGAGCTTAAGAGACAAGTTTTGGAGCATATGGAGGCTGAGGAAGAGGCTAGAGAGGAGTAATGAAGCACGACATTGAAGACAATTGAAGGAAAAAAAAATAATCTCGTCACTGAGATGGCAGCGCCCGCCGTGGTCCGCTTTCCAGTGTTCGCGATTTTGGATCCGAAGATTCTATTTCCTATTATTCTATTATTATTATTATTCTAGGGGTTTGCGGACTCTTTGAGAGACTTTATTGGGTTATTTTTCATCAGTTTGTGTGTATGGAGAAATTATTGTGACACTGTGAACACAATTAGAGAGAGAGATGAAGCGATCGTGGAATTTCACCTATACTTATTACCTCATTGTGACGACAGAAAAGACTAGGAATACCTGCACGCTTTGACCGAGAGGGGTTATGATTAGATTACGTATTGTACTGGTCCAAGTGATGAGGGTGTTATGCTTGGCTCGCGAGTATTCGAGTCGTTCTGTCGCGAACTTGGATGGGAGTTTGCTGATGTTCTTTTTCCAAGAACGTTCTTCTCCGATCACAGATCTTGAGAACTCAACTCCGGAGGTTTTATGTCTGGGGGATGATCAGAGCTCTTCTGTTTTCTTCTCTTGAAATCGGATCTCTTCATTTGGGGTCGGAGGGGGGTATTTATAGGGAAACCAGGCGAGCAGCTGGCTGGCAACCTCGTGGTTCTATATGGGACACGTGTAACGCATGCCCACACGCTTAGGAGCATAGGCAATACACGTGGAGCTATTTAGAGGTGAGGTGCTTGAGCTGCTTGCTAGGATCCCGGAAGGTTCAGGTTGCGAGGGAAACCGGGGTCAAAGTTCTAGGGGGCGCTAGGGCTAGTTATTTGGTTTTGATCAGGTATCTTACTCGTGATGGATCTAATGGTGGTCCCGGATCCCCGTTTGTGTTGGGCGACCCATTTATGAGGTCATTTTCGTGTTTATTTTATACTCTATTTTCTATGGCATCGTCATATCTTCTCGTAACCGGATCGCGAGTGATACATTATTCGCGATTGGGTTTCGACAAGCACGATGCTCCCTGCCAAAGGACCGGTTTTATTAGGTGGGCCTTAGTTGGGCCCATTGTGTATTTCGGCCCACTGGGCGGGGTGGTCCCACAAAGACCTATAAGTGGGGCTTTCGTCCTCGCTCCCCCTTATCCCACATTTCTGAACACTCACAAAGGAGAAGAAAGAGAGAGGGAGTTCAAGTGTTTCCTGTGCTGTTTGAAGAAACGAGATCAGTGTCTGGTGGTGGTCCGTTTCCAGCTTTATGAGCTTATTGGCGCTTCTCTTCCGCATTTCTCAAGTGAGTTTTCTCCGATCTCCCTCTTGCTCTTTTTAATTTCTAGGCTTGCGTTTTTCTCTTGAGATTTTTAAGGTTAGCCAGAAACACCGAACCTAGTGGTGGAAATGCCCTCTTCTGGTAAGGGGAACGACGGTTATGGGGTGGAGACCGGGGCATGCCCTGGTGCCCCATCCGCTGCCTCCTTTGCTGCTACGTCGTTTTGTTCCCTACTTCCTCCTTTATTACCTTTGTCATAACCAATTTTTATGGAGTGGTAGACGGATACCTAGTAATAGTGGGGTGGTGCCGGGATGGGGTAGTGTTTCCTTTGAGCTCTTCGGAAAACCTCCGGCGGTTCTTTTGGATTTTTAGGGAAAATCTCTGATGACAAGGGGTAGGAGCAACCTTTCGCCTCCCTTCTTGCCTCTCTCGGATATGATTTTCTCGAAAATCGAGAAACCTTTATGGAGGAGGCGAAAAGGCGCCTTTTAACAGTCATTGTAACGGCCCAGAATTATGATTCCCGGGTTACGTTTCAAGGGATAAAACCCCTTGTTCGGATCTTGCAATCCAGGTACGGGTCGAGGTTTCAACTCATTTTAAGGTTAGTGGAAAGAGGGATTTCAAACCCAAAAAGTCACGAAGGGTCGTTGGGTACCCTTAACCTATCTTAAGACTATGTCGCGAAATTCAATTCAAATGAAAGTAAAGCGGAAGCAAGGTTAAGATACAAATGTCACGACAAAGCCGGGTCAAAACCAAATCATACGCGAGTGATTACCATTTTACCAAGTTAGAATATTAGCCAGGTTCTTCGATTCGCCAAAGGAAACCCCGTCATATAGACATCGAGCACTCAAATCTGCAGAGAATACCTTTAAAAAAAGAACGGGGAAAGGAGTCAGATCGAGCCACTCATGCGGGACCGGCAGTCCTCGCTGAGGCCACATAGTATGTGCTATACCTAATAAAGATGCTCTAATGCAGTACGAAAGTCAAACACACTAGCATGCTCCTAGTTATAATAATGTGCAGAAACACTGTAAAGGGCCCAAGACAATGCCAAGTGGCATATCCCTCTCCTACCTCCACCCCTTCCGATAGGTGGAGACTGGCCAGCTCGTGAATGCATTCCATCATAATCGGGGGGCACGCATGCCTAACCCGCTCCACAATAAAGCCCGCAGGCATATCATAATATAAGGAAGTTCATGACTCGATTGACTCAGGGTACCCGATGAGGCTGGGCTACCCTATGACCCTAGCAAAGACTCTAGGACTATCACAGATAACGGCCGTTCTGTTTCAAACGCATAAAGTAAACAGATGCTCAATCAATTAGTGCAACCTAAACATGATACTACATGGCATGATTTTATGCATATGCAACACCTAACATAAAATGCAACAACAGGCATGAATGTCCAACCTGAGTAAGCCCCCTAGGGAACTTACCTGAAGATGCAGAACAGCAGGATAATACAAGCAAGGCCCAAATGCAAGTCCAAAGCAATACACACCTATCATCAAGTCATTTCCGTAAGCTACTGAACCAACATTCACACACACACGAACCCAAGTTCTCAATATCCTCAAACCAGCCGATAGTGAAACCGTTTTCCAAAACCTTTCCGATATTATCAAGATCAACCAAAATCATTTCATCAAATCAAATCCATTGATAAAATCGTACTTAACCCAAATCCCACCATTAAACCATTAACCTTAAACCCAATCTCTCCAAAATCATATTATAGAGATAATTCCGGCATGTGATTTTCCCAACACAATCCATAAAAGACATTTCTGAAACCTGAAAATCTCCTTTTAAATAATTTATTATCAATATACATAGTTAACATAAACATCAACCATTTTATTAATAACCCATTTCAAAGATCCCAAAATCTCATTTTAATGTCATATAACAACCTTTTTCCAAATAATAATATTTCTAAAATAATTAAAATATATATAATAATTCCAGAATTAATATGTCCAATTAAAACCGAATCATATAACTAATATACAAAATAACAAACATACGTGTTATATAACGTTATATATAATGGAACAATAGTTAATAACAACTCAACAACCAACCAGCCCAACCGAAATGAAAGAAACTGACCCGGCCCAGCAAAACAAGAAAAGAAAGGGAAGGCTCGGATCCAAGCCCACAAGGAATTAGGCCCCAAGCTCTCTTTTCCTTTTATAAAACCGGACCCTAAGACCCCAACACAAAGGAACAGGCCCAAGTTTATCTTTGATTTCTTTTTAAAATACAAACTCGGCCCAAAGGGATCAGGCCCAATCCCATTCTCATCTTTCCTTGAATTCTGAAGAAGATACGTTTTAAAAAGAAGAGAGGGCCCATGCCTAGCTGGCCGCTGAGGTGGAGGAGGCCCCACAACCTTCTTCTTCATTGTTCTGGTTGAAAGAAAGAAGACAGGGGACCGAGAACAGGGCGGCATTCGAAACCGGAAAAGGAAGGAGAGGAGGAAGGGAGCTCGCCGGCGGTGGCTGCGACTGGCTCGACTTCGGGCATCAAGGGAGGCTGAGAGGAGGCTTCTCCTGCTCGGACGTTGAAGAGGACGGTGACGAAGGTGGTGCGAAGGCGTGCTCGCCTCGGCTTCTCCGCCGGAAAACAGGGAGGGCGCCCCGGGATGGTGCTGGTGGCGGCAACTCAAGCAGGGGAGAGCGAGGCTGGGTTCGGCTCCCTGGCCTTGAAACTGAGGTTAGGAGGGAGCTTTCGGCTCCAATGGAAAGGGAGAAGTTTGGAGTTGAAATGGGGAAAAGAGAAGGGTGGTTTCCTGTCTGCTGCACAATCAGAGTGGGGGAGGGGATAAAATGGGTAGAATTGTGGGTTTTCTTGCCTTTTAATGGGATAGATAACAAAAGAAAAGGGGTCAAGGATGAAAGCAGGAGAGAGGAGATTGGGGCTGGGTTGCAGCTCTGCGTGGGATTGAAAGCAAAGAGGAGGGAAGAGGACAAGGGAGATGCTGCAAATCTGCAGCCTTGAAGTCGGATAGAAGGAAGAGGGGGGGACAAATGGGTCCCAAATTTGACTCTCAAAATACCCGAAAGATATGACCCTAAAACCCGTTCACTCGACTTTAACCCGACTCAAAAGATATAAAGCTTAAAACTTCAAATTTAAATCGAATTCCCGACTGAATCAAATAATAAGATTATATATTATACTTTCAAATTTTAGCAAGCGAAAATAAATCTGAATGAACGTCCATTTAAAAATAATTATATGCCGGAATTCATTTTCAGAGATTTTAATTAACCCGATTTAAATTCATTTTTATTTATTTATTTATTTATTTATTTATTTTTATTTATTTATTATTTAAAAAAAATCCGGGCCTTTACATCATCCACCTCTAAAGACAAGTCTCGTCCCCGAGACTAAAACCAAAATAAAGGAGGGGATAAAGTTTGTATTTGATGAGTCCGAGGACCATGTCCAAGAATCTTGTAATCATCTCGGTTGCGTCTTCCGAGATTCTCACAACATCCTAGTCACGGTCGTGACATCTCCAATTGGCCTTGACAAGTATGCAATAAGCGCCCCTATCACATCCCCGCTTTGACTTTTCGGAAGTACCACAACTCGATCTCTACAATATCATCACTAGGTCTTAGCAAACACCCTATAAGCGCCCCCATAAAGTGCATGTATCCACTTCGTGAAGTATCATAGAGTTGCCCGGGTTTGAAAAGTTTCTAAAGGAATTCCGCAATTGAAAATAAAGATTAGCCTCAAAATCGTTGAAATTCTCGGTATCGTTCATTCTTTAAAATTTCAGGTAATTTCTTTTCAAACCGCACAAAATCTTCAAATAAGGCGTTTAACCAAGCAACTTTGCACCAAAACAAGTAAAATTCTTTTGATCAAAATTTCGTCAAAATCTTCCAAAACCAATTCAGTTTCCCACATAACAATCAATCAATTTCAGACGCTCGGAGGTGGAATCATCCACCTCTAAGGGCTAATCCCATATTCTCTCCCTAGTTTCCAAATCAAATCAATCTATTAGTCTCAATTCAAGCAAGATTCACAAGCCATAAACAATGCATAACCACATAACCAATCGATCCTCAACGAGTACATCATATAACAAGTCTCAAACATATGTCAGCACACTGCCACAAGATCACATCAACGTCTCCACATCATACTAAAGGTCATAATATGCATCTATGCCAAAATCATAACACACATCTCGATATCACACCAAGGTCATAACAGGTACACCCTCATCATAAAGTCAACGAATCAAACTCATTGTCAATACATCAACACAAAAAGTCATGTTATTAAGATTCCGCAAAAGGGGAGGTCAAACAGTATATCAGTCATCGAATGTCAGCATATTCACCAAACATCATCTTAACTCATCACAATGTCATATAACGATCATTTAGAAATCTGGTATCATTATCTTATATATACTAATCATGATCATACTTAAAGTCATATTTATCATTTACATAACCAATAATCTTGCTTGTCAACCATATAGTGCACATCATGCTTACTACCACATAATAAAACATTATGCTTCTACATAATAACATATCATTATCCCATAGTTCACACTCATCATTACTTCATATATCATATCACATCACATCCCAACATGCTTCTAAACCAATATAACAAGATATCAAAGTACTAATATATCATGCTAACACTTGTCACTACCAACTAGATTTTAATATTGCATATCAACATTTAATTAATTCCATATCAGGTTCATCATGGTCGTTATCTAACATCATGCCAGCAAATATAAATAAATCACAAAATCAAGAAAATTCCTCATATCATACCAGTCAAAATAAAATACAATCCCCACTCGCCCATCTCCACTCTCAAGCCAAGACTAATCCTCTTCTAGACTCGCCAACGTCAACCCAGACAAAAATTCCCCAAACAAATCCCAATTCACCTCGATGCTCAAATCTCGCCCCTCCTTCTGCCAAGCACTACCACACCATCCACCTCTAAGGATCCAACTCCCATCTCTAACTTCACACCCAAGTACCTCTAATACCATGTCCTCAATATTCACGAGCCCTTCCTTACACTTCTAATACTACCCGAAGCATCACCAACATCACCTAGAAGCTCATCAGAACCACCAACATTGCCTACCATAAATCACAAAGCTCACTCAGTCTTACCTAAACCAATATCTCTCTCATGCGACTTATCTCATAACATCCCGATATTCCTAACCACTCAAGCTCTTTAACCACTCTTCTACCACGCTACCAACGACCTCACCCACAGGTTTAAGGAAGAAGCAATAATTAAAATCATCAAACATAAGGTCTACATCATGCAACTAGCATTCATAAACATAATATCATGGGTTCAACAAGTCTCAGTCTACCATCATGCTCAATAACCATCGCAACATCATATATGAACATAATAAAGTCAAGCTAACATGTTGCATTAACCTTATCAGATACAATTCAGGCTTCTTAGCATATGCAGTTCACATTTTACAAGCAAAGGAATTCAATCACGCTTAGCAACTTAGAGTAGCAACACGTAAAGACACCATGGTACATGAGATCTACAAGTCATCAAATCATATCATCATAGGCAACAGGCAATCAGGCAACCGTCATCATCAAGTCAACACATCAACACGTAAATCTCATCACTAGGGCAGTGCAATATCATCGTCAATAAATTCAAAAGGGTTAGCGATTCGAACGGAGAACACTCCCGCTTCCAAGTCATATCGTACTTACTATCCACAATCCTTGATGTGTGCTCGTTCCGTCGACATCATTGATCCTGAGGTCGTGGGTTATGGGCCCACGCTTCTGCTGCACTGCTCTTTCGCTATCTAACTTTTCGTTCTCTTTCCCATGCGGTCGCTCGTCCAAGTATCGCAGAGGAGTCTAAGTTAGCAGAGATAGGGGAGTGACAAGAGGAGACAACCCAAATTCCTTTCGGGGACAAACACGGACCATAACTAAAGACGACAACTAGAGATGAAACTCCGACTCGAGAATAGTAACGATGCCCCTACGGGAGTCTATTAGGTTATAATCGCGACAAGCAAACACGAATTCACCATGGAACACATCCGTCACATTAATCCACACTAACATGTACCTATCTCAAGGAGAACGACATGCATATTCAATCCAAAGACATAATCGAATTCTACACGGATGTATGTGATATAAGCTAATAGCCTTTTATTCCAGGGAAACAGATATGTCTAGCAATTTCAAGTAAGATATGCGGAGCCAGTAATGGTCATGAAGAGCTTAACGAGGATGACAAACATCATGGATATGAACAACGCACGAACATGGTATACTCATCAACAATTGAGATCAAACATAACACAACGAGGTATATCATGACAATCAGCTGAGGCATCATACGAGAACACATAAAAGCAGCATAGTAACTATCACATCTGACAACAATGATCGTATAGTAGGTTAAGAACGACAGGTGATCCTACGACGAGATACATTTAGAAATCATAGGTCCTGAACAATACTAGCGATACATGATTTGATACAAGCATAGTCAAGAGTCATTAAGGGGAGCTCAACATAATATTCACGAAACATGAGACATCATCAAAACAACAAGAAGGGCATCATGGGAGACATATTATAATCATGTTAAGAACGAACCATCATAGAGCACATATATGATACAATAGTCATCACATCATAGAACAAGTACAACACGTGATCCTTTAGTGAGTTATATTGGAAATCATAAGCCCTACAAGACACTACTAGCACATATCAAACATGAACACAATCAAGGTAACTCGACTAAATTCGTTCTAACATTCATGCATCATGCGTATGCGAAATCACGGTATAGCGTGGTGTGTGATCATGCGAGGTGTCCAGTCTTACGTTCATGCAAACACGAGAGAATATCATAGGGTAATAGGGAATACCACTGAGCGATAACATGTAAGCATGCTAGGATTTACCATCACGAAAAGCAAGTCGATCATCGAATTCAGCATCAGTCTAATGAGGATGAGTAAAACACTTTAGAAAAAAGGGAAAAATCACACTATCAAGGACCTAACCCGGGAGAGAATTAGCAATACTGTAGGCAAGATATAAACTCACACAAGTCACAACCAAGGGTCCTACACGACACTAATAGCTCAACATAATATGCTATACATATAAACATTGAATTGATAATTACAACGGTATGAAGAAATCAATCACTCATATTCTGACGATATAGAAGCATGGGGGCAAGTGCAGCGGTGTATAATACGAACCTAGTAATGGGATAATATAGCTAGAATACGGGGGCATGAGCTCAAATCAACACATAACATGATAAAACATGCATTCATCAAGACCCAATTATACAACATACTCTCCATCCAAAGCACATAATTATACAACAATATTAACTTGCAAGATCATCAATAATAGTCAATTTAACGAATACAAAATAGATGGGCATGCTACATATTCTCGTCACAAAGAAGTGATAAGCATTGACACGTCATCATCTAGCATGCTAATGAGATCATTTCCAGGAAATTGTACAAAGAAGAGTTTACCACACTATCATGGACCTAACCCAGGCGAAAACAAAAAGCATATAGGTTCATATCATGTGGTTTATGCTTCCAATCAATCATACGATCAATAGGCCAAGTAAACATGCTATAAGAACCTGCAATCGTGATAGAAGGCCAAACACAACACGAGACTGAAGCAATCTAAGCAATCACATATGTAATAGCATGAGCAGTCTGTACTAATAGTCATTCGCAAGGTATATGCAGGAGGCTATAAGATCATGTCATATAGTTCAGAGAGAGTCACCATTACAACCGAACAGGGATCCCTAAGGGCAACCATTGACTTTCCCCAACTAACTCATCACCCCAAATTACAGTGGGACTTGGTACGACTCTTTGTGGTAAGGAAGCACTGGGTGATCATCATAAGAATCAAGAAAGACAGTCCCGAGAACACCTTACTTTTGACTCAAAGTGACATTAAGAACCACCTTCCAATACGCACTCAGACAACCTTCATAGCCATACATGATTCCCGACACAAAGTGGTTACCAACCCAATTCCCCGTGGAAAACACTGACATCCAGGAAAAGGCTAGATAGAACCGTCAAGGGGTTAACATAGTAGAAGAGGCTGTTCCACACAAGCTGGGTTTGACCACACAGAAACAAGGGTACTCCCACTATCCCGTTTGCACAGATATGTAAATACACAACTCATTGTTAGGCATACCAAATCAGATCTCTAGCATAGCAAGCACTCAGGACAGAATCAGTTAATAACACTCATAATGAGCTCATTTGAGTCTCCCAACCCATCTGTAAAGAACAAGCTGATATTTCGCCTACCGTTCCCAACTACACCCAATAGGGGTGGTCTACCGCCTTTACTACCCACTCGTGTCCCCGTTTGGTCGGTTTTTCTCCTTTATTACAAGTCGAGTTCATTACTTAGTCCCATTTAGGTTAGACATCTTAAGTTCATTTTGCCCCTTTAAAACACTTTTAAATCCTTTGAAATTCATGGGCGGTTTTCCAAAACATACACTCGACCCTTGTGTACCCGAATTGCACAACCTCAGCTCTGATACCATCTTTGTAACGGCCCAGAATTATGATTCCCGGGTTACGTTTCAAGGGATAAAACCCCTTGTTCGGATCTTGCAATCCAGGTACGGGTCGAGGTTTCAACTCATTTTAAGGTTAGTGGAAAGAGGGATTTCAAACCCAAAAAGTCACGAAGGGTCGTTGGGTACCCTTAACCTATCTTAAGACTATGTCGCGAAATTCAATTCAAATGAAAGTAAAGCGGAAGCAAGGTTAAGATACAAATGCCACGACAAAGCAGGGTCAAAACCAAATCATACGCGAGTGATTACCATTTTACCAAGTTAGAATATTAGCCAGGTTCTTCGATTCGCCAAAGGAAACCCCGTCATATAGACATCGAGCACTCAAATCTGCAGAGAATACCTTTAAAAAAAAGAACGGGGAAAGGAGTCAGATCGAGCCACTCATGCGGGACCGACAGTCCTCGCTGAGGCCACATAGTATGTGCTATACCTAATAAAGATGCTCTAATGCAGTACGAAAGTCAAACACACTAGCATGCTCCTAGTTATAATAATGTGCAGAAACACTGTAAAGGGCCCAAGACAATGCCAAGTGGCATATCCCTCTCCTACCTCCACCCCTTCCGATAGGTGGAGACTGGCCAGCTCGTGAATGCATTCCATCATAATCGGGGGGCACGCATGCCTAACCCGCTCCACAATAAAGCCCGCAGGCATATCATAATATAAGGAAGTTCATGACTCGATTGACTCAGGGTACCCGATGAGGCTGGGCTACCCTATGACCCTAGCAAAGACTCTAGGACTATCACAGATAACGGCCGTTCTGTTTCAAACGCATAAAGTAAACAGATGCTCAATCAATTAGTGCAACCTAAACATGATACTACATGGCATGATTTTATGCATATGCAACACCTAACATAAAATGCAACAACAGGCATGAATGTCCAACCTGAGTAAGCCCCCTAGGGAACTTACCTGAAGATGCAGAACAGCAGGATAATACAAGCAAGGCCCAAATGCAAGTCCAAAGCAATACACACCTATCATCAAGTCATTTCCGTAAGCTACTGAACCAACATTCACACACACACGAACCCAAGTTCTCAATATCCTCAAACCAGCCGATAGTGAAACCGTTTTCCAAAACCTTTCCGATATTATCAAGATCAACCAAAATCATTTCATCAAATCAAATCCATTGATAAAATCGTACTTAACCCAAATCCCACCATTAAACCATTAACCTTAAACCCAATCTCTCCAAAATCATATTATAGAGATAATTCCGGCATGTGATTTTCCCAACACAATCCATAAAAGACATTTCTGAAACCTGAAAATCTCCTTTTAAATAATTTATTATCAATATACATAGTTAACATAAACATCAACCATTTTATTAATAACCCATTTCAAAGATCCCAAAATCTCATTTTAATGTCATATAACAACCTTTTTCCAAATAATAATATTTCTAAAATAATTAAAATATATATAATAATTCCAGAATTAATATGTCCAATTAAAACCGAATCATATAACTAATATACAAAATAACAAACATACGTGTTATATAACGTTATATATAATGGAACAATAGTTAATAACAACTCAACAACCAACCAGCCCAACCGAAATGAAAGAAACTGACCCGGCCCAGCAAAACAAGAAAAGAAAGGGAAGGCTCGGATCCAAGCCCACAAGGAATTAGGCCCCAAGCTCTCTTTTCCTTTTATAAAACCGGACCCTAAGACCCCAACACAAAGGAACAGGCCCAAGTTTATCTTTGATTTCTTTTTAAAATACAAACTCGGCCCAAAGGGATCAGGCCCAATCCCATTCTCATCTTTCCTTGAATTCTGAAGAAGATACGTTTTAAAAAGAAGAGAGGGCCCATGCCTAGCTGGCCGCTGAGGTGGAGGAGGCCCCACAACCTTCTTCTTCATTGTTCTGGTTGAAAGAAAGAAGACAGGGGACCGAGAACAGGGCGGCATTCGAAACCGGAAAAGGAAGGAGAGGAGGAAGGGAGCTCGCCGGCGGTGGCTGCGACTGGCTCGACTTCGGGCATCAAGGGAGGCTGAGAGGAGGCTTCTCCTGCTCGGACGTTGAAGAGGACGGTGACGAAGGTGGTGCGAAGGCGTGCTCGCCTCGGCTTCTCCGCCGGAAAACAGGGAGGGCGCCCCGGGATGGTGCTGGTGGCGGCAACTCAAGCAGGGGAGAGCGAGGCTGGGTTCGGCTCCCTGGCCTTGAAACTGAGGTTAGGAGGGAGCTTTCGGCTCCAATGGAAAGGGAGAAGTTTGGAGTTGAAATGGGGAAAAGAGAAGGGTGGTTTCCTGTCTGCTGCACAATCAGAGTGGGGGAGGGGATAAAATGGGTAGAATTGTGGGTTTTCTTGCCTTTTAATGGGATAGATAACAAAAGAAAAGGGGTCAAGGATGAAAGCAGGAGAGAGGAGATTGGGGCTGGGTTGCAGCTCTGCGTGGGATTGAAAGCAAAGAGGAGGGAAGAGGACAAGGGAGATGCTGCAAATCTGCAGCCTTGAAGTCGGATAGAAGGAAGAGGGGGGGACAAATGGGTCCCAAATTTGACTCTCAAAATACCCGAAAGATATGACCCTAAAACCCGTTCACTCGACTTTAACCCGACTCAAAAGATATAAAGCTTAAAACTTCAAATTTAAATCGAATTCCCGACTGAATCAAATAATAAGATTATATATTATACTTTCAAATTTTAGCAAGCGAAAATAAATCTGAATGAACGTCCATTTAAAAATAATTATATGCCGGAATTCATTTTCAGAGATTTTAATTAACCCGATTTAAATTCATTTTTATTTATTTATTTATTTATTTATTTTTATTTATTTATTTATTATTTAAAAAAAAATCCGGGCCTTTACAGTCATCCTGCGGGGGGGGGGGGAGATGTCTTTTCAACGTCCCTTTAGGGGGCGCGTGAGGCGCCAACTTGGGCCCCAGGAGGGTTTTTTGGCGCCAATTTTGCTTAATCGCGATGTTGATAAGGTAGTTTCCCCTTGTTGATTTTTCCTTTTGCTGCGTCTTTTCCAGGGGGTTTTCTTCTTTTTTTCCTAGACTTAAGATGTCGTAAGAGAGTGATAGCCAGAACCGTAGCATGAGCTTTGAGTATGAAGAGGTTAGTTCTTCGCGAACAAGGTCCCAAGCAGATGTTGACTCGGATTCTACAGTGAGTCCAGCTCCTCCCCCACCGAGTAAAAAACCTCGCGAGGAAAAAAGAAAGAGATCGAATCCTGGGGTTGGCTCGAGCGCGAAGAAACGGAAGATGGTAGGAACCATCAACCGTCCTATGAAGAAGGACAACCCTGAGTACTGCCACACCTCGGAGTCCATAAATGATTTGGGAAAAGGCGAGTCATCTCGCGTACTCAAAGAGGCTAAAAAACCTGTCCGAGTGGTCCCGGCTGACTTCGCCCTGCCTCCTTACAACCGGACAGAAGTAGATAACTGCAACTTCTGTACAAGTCATGCTTTCGTGGCACCTCCTCCTCTCCCAATGATATTTACAGTATGCGTACATCTTACCGTAGCCAAGACGTTGGGTGAGGAATCGATTCTAAATGTCCAGCATCTGGAAGAAATGGCGAGGCTTTACCCATGGCCGGCCGGGGTAGAGATAGGTTTGGCTACCAGGAGTGGGGGGTGTTTGAATGAATATAAAGACCACGTCGTCGTTCACTTGGGTAGTTTTCTCCAGGGGTTCCACCTTCCCCTCCCCCCACTTTATTCAGACTTTTTGGCGTGTATTGACCAATGCCCCGCCCAGCTTGCTTTTAATGTATGGATGTATCTGGCGGTATACATCATGCGTTGCGCCACTATCAAGGAAATGTCGACGTTAGACCACCTCTTCTCTTTCCTTTTCTTGAGGCATGGTTAGGGACGTGTGTCTGCCTCTTTGGCTGTAAAGATTGTTGAA
Organism: Persicaria maculosa; assembly: GCA_963922045.1. Taxonomy (NCBI): domain Eukaryota; kingdom Viridiplantae; phylum Streptophyta; class Magnoliopsida; order Caryophyllales; family Polygonaceae; genus Persicaria; species Persicaria maculosa. Next base: position 30,944,220 of record OY998251.1, on the reverse strand, counting down.
AGGTTGTCTAGCAGCCCCGAAGATTTCTGCACTCGCGAAGAAAAAGAGTGTTGCAAGAGGTGGGTTCAGGCCTGCCTTTACTGTTACTTGTTGTAGGAGGAAATCGAGAGTGCAAATAAAATACGAATAAAATAAAGCAAACCGATTGGATTCCGGCAAATAATGTTCAAGACTCCCTTCCGATGCAGCAAAAGGAAGTCAGGTTCGATCCTCGAGGAAGCTGGTCCGCGGCTCCTAGGCAGCGGAGGAATCTCATGGCAGAAGTCGACTACAGATTACCCGACCGACTAGGTTTAGTCGACAGAAGATCGAACAAGTCGAAACAAGCAGGCGGCAGTCACAGAGCTTGGTCGATATCGAGAAGTTTACTCGATATCGAGTAAATTCGTCAAAGTCGAGGAGTTCTGTTCGATGTCAAGTTGCCTGCAGAAACCAAAAGCTACGGCGATATTGTTGATCGATTATCAGTAGTCGATGTCGACCTGTTTGGTCGAAATCGAGTAGAACAGAAAGTAAAAACGAATGCAAAATCTTCGAATCTAAACCGATGGATGAAAGAGAACTTCCAAGATTGGGGTTTGCAACAACGATTACCATGAAAGCGGGATATAAATCATAAAATGCGGTGACTTTATCGATAAAGGAGAAGGCTTTCACCTAATCCGACAAGTAGGAATATAAATCTCGCGATAAATAACCCTAATTGCATCTATTTCTTTTCATAATTAGAATTTATAAACTTCCGAATAAAAATCCTAATTACTACCCAAGTTTCACAACATGAGTTCTTCAATTTCTCAATCAAAGATGAAGCACATATAGAATAGAATAAGATAATGACAAAATACCTCCTTTTGTAATCGCTAATCCACCAACATGGCTCTCGTTGGGCTCACACCAACCCTAGAAGTAGGTGGACTACTCGCGCCTCACCGCAATCGTAGACATTGATTGAAAAGAAATAACTTGCATAAACTAAATTCAAAGTCTTTACAATCCCGACACTCAAACTTTCGTAGAATGCCAAAACCCTAAAACCTTTGAACTCCTAAACTCTATGTGGAACTACTTATCTGAAAATTGAATGAATAGAAATCAGCCCTATGGGCTTTATGTATAAGGCTTAATCCTTGCTAATCAAGGAAAGCAATCTATATCTACTTTCTAAAGATAAAATTAAATAAAGATAAAGCATTAAATCTAAAGGGAAATATCTAAATATCTAAATATCTCTTGATATTGATGAATAATCTTCTCTCCTTGGATAAACCTTGATATAACTTGATAGATTCGGACTTTCTTCGAGCCCAAGCTAGCCAACTCGACTCGGATTAGCCCAACAGCGTCACGGCCCAGAGAACTTTTGTCGACATCGACCAATTAGGTCGATATCGAGGAAAATTGTCGTCGACTTCGGCTTTCTTCGTCTCTTCGAGTAGCTTCTTTCCTTCTGGGACTCGGACAGCTACTTCTGGTTTGGTCGATATCGAGGAATTTCCTCGACATCGAGTAAAAATGTCACTCGAGTTGGCTTCTTCTTCTCACCATTTTTGTCGATATCGAGGAACTTTCCTCGAAATCGAGTAAAACTCGGCTTCAGTCTTCTCTTCTTGGTTTTGTCCCGGAATGGCTCCAAATTCTGTAATATTAAACCAAAACTTATGTAGACCTCTATTTTTTGCAAATAAGCATATATTACAGAAATTCAACATATTCCCAGCCCGAAATACGCAAAGTATATAGAATAAGGAGCTAAAATGTGCATAAACACATGGCTATTTTAGTGTACATCAAATCACCCCATACTTAAGCTTGCTTGTCCCCAAACAATAACTTGGATGGTCATTCAGGGGAAACCTGCAAAGACTCTCAACATAATGGATTCATTCTAATATTACCCAACACTCGATTGCCATCCTTGAAAAGGTACTTAGTGCCTACAAATCTGTGCATGTGAATGAAAAGCAATTTCTGCAAACAAAAGGAGGTTTATACTAAAACAATTTTATATGACAAAGCAACAATAATCAAGAGGATTTTATTTCAGCTCAAAAAGGAGTAGATAGGTAAAAGGCTAAAGGTGGGCAATTTTTGGCCACGTGGTGTTAAATCCGGGGAAATGCATTATTTCCAAACTTTCTCAACCACATTCCTTCTTCATAAGACTCACCTTTCATAATGTTTTTATCAATAATAATGTTTTTACCTCTCTGACCTCAGCACTACCTTCTCGCGAGTCGCAAACATGGGTGTCATGAATGGCCCCAGATACTTAGTGATTTGAACTCCTCACATGTGTGTCCCATCTCGCCAAACTATTATCTCAGCGAGCAGTGTCGATCTACCTTTATCTCCTGAGGTTATCGGATTTTTTCTCACTCATTAAATTTTCCATAAATTTGAATTTTTCTTGCCAAACTCCAATAATGACAATCAACACAACAAACCATATAATGTCTCCATAAAATGATTTCCATTTTCAACAAATATCCCCGGATAGGGTATAAGATAAAAATGGGCAATATAAGGCATACGTGGAGCAATAAGGATATATAGGCAAATAAAGTATGACTAGAAGTATGAAAATGAGCATATATGGAAATTTAAAAACCCTCCATGCTCTTATTGTGCATAATGTCAAAAGCAACATCAATTTACCTCACTTTTGTTGTTTTACCATAAAAAATCACACGTCATTGAGACTTCATTTTTCTAGGTCATCTTGTGCAATATCTCTAACAAATCCATCATTTGCATCGTCGAGTGTTGTCTTGGCTTCCATGACTCTTTTTTTTTAACGTTTCGCAAGCTTGGGCGATATCCTTACAACTTTCTTTAAAAGTGCATATTTTGAATAATATGAAAATTAGCCATGTAAATGCGATAAATAATATGCAACTAAACTCAAATACAGAGTTGTGCCATGTCCTAAATAAATCCGATACAAACCATGAAATGAAATTTAAAATACAGTCTGGAAGCACATAAAAACAAATAAAGTCCTAAACATAGTCTTTACTCCCACCCCATACTTAAAATAGACAGTATCTTCACCGTCAAAGAAATATAACCAAAGGGAGAGAAAAAGACTTACAGAGCTGCTCACTGATGAGGTGGTGGACCGTAGTAGGGAAGGTGAAGTTCGACCTGGTAGTCGGGAGCTCCTCCAAGGGAAGAGCTACCAGGCTGCTGCTGCTGCTGTGAAGGGCGGCCCCGGAGGCGCTGATCCATGCTGTCGAAGGTATCTCTGACCATGGAAAAGTGATCCATGGAAGCTGAATAGAGTCGCTCCCTGGAGGCTGTCGATGGTGTCAACTCTGAGCGTCAAAGAGGTCATCTGGTCAAACATGGTCGCCTGTAACTCCCGCATCTGTCGCATCTCAGAAACCATCTCATCTGAATATCCTCCAGCATGGTGAGCCTGCTGGGTATGGTGAGAGTGATGAGAGGGTATCTGCTGGGGAGAGTGGTAAGAATGATGGAAGGGGATCTGCTGTGGGGAGTGGTAGGAGTGGTGAGAGGCTTGTGTCCTGTCAGTCTCGTCGTCGTTGTCATCCCCTTCGTCCTCAGCATCTGCAGGATCTGGCTGGGAGTCTACGGCCATAAGCTCAAGGTCGGGGTGGTCGTCGAAGATAGGCTCGTCCGCAGCGTAGGGTCAGCGGCTGGGTTAATGGTAGGGTGGTAATCCACCCCTGTCTATGTGGTGTACCAGTCACGGACACGGTGCAGATCCATCAAATCCTGCCGAATGGGGATATGCGACCTATAAAGGACCCATCTGTCGTGGCGGTGTGCTATAATATGTCCCTTCTGCAGGGACGTCAGGTTAATCCTCATCACGTTCCACGCAGTGTACCGGTGGACGGGGAGCTCGAGGTGGAGGGTTAGGATAGCCACCATACAGCCGTCGTAGATGGCTACTCGCGGGAGGTTCCGGCGGGAAACACAATGCTCTAACCATGCGTAGGCAAGCGGCAGGGGGTCAAACTCGAAAAGCATCCGCCGCAGACACTCTATCTCTGGTTGGTTGGGTCGCCGCAGCTCGGGGCGGGCCCAAATTGTGCTACCCAGAACCCTTAGAATAGTAGCGAATAGAGGGCTAGCTATGTTGGCAGTGTAAGTGGTGTCCTGGGTAGGCTCCAACACGCCGGACATGTAGCGCCAGACAGACGGCAGAAAGCAATCCTTCCAACCAGAATGCGGTGAATCTAAATTTCGTAACATTTTCTGGACAAAAAAAACGATTCGTCCATCTTTTCCCATGCCTTTCTGGTTGGACCAACCGGCGATCTGTGTCGTGGATGTGGAAAGGGTTGGTGGTGTGGCGGAAGTCGAAAGCGGCGCTCAGCTCCTCCAAAGTCATGGTGATCCGCTTGTTGGCCAGCTGGAAGTGGACCCGGCGGTGGGAGGCAGGTGAATCTGGGATCCGTAGAGTTGCTAGGAACTCTCCTGTCAGTGTCGGATAGTGATGGTCTAGGGGCTCAATCAGACGGTCAGCATCTATCCAGCCAAACATCTGGATCATCCAGAAGTGCATACCCAGCTCCTCCATGGTCGGCCGGTGATACCAACGAGCGTTCTCAGCCCGCGCTGCTAGATCCTAAGCTAACAGACGTGTCTCCTCATCGGCGATCCTCAAGTGATCCATTTTTACAAAATAAAGTACCCTTTATAAGATAATATTTAACAAATATAACAACCCCATACTTAGTTCATAAACTATCCTATAAGATACACTAAATAAGCATAAGGAGGTGTATATCATCAAATCATGTAACAATTTCATATAATGAAACAAGAAGTGCAACATATATATGAATTTAAATAAAGCCCTAAATTCAAGAAATCTCCAAATATAATGTGAAATAAATCTCAAATTTCATGAATTCCTTTGACAATATAAATGAACTAAGCATGGAAATTATTTAGATATATAAAAATTCAGCCTATCAAATATAGCTATTTCCATAGATAATCCACCCTTAATAATATAAATATCAATTTCCCGCGCAAATTTCAAACCCTAGACATTCAAAACACAACTCCAGATCCAATCTCTACCTAGGTTCTCATAAAAATAGTAATCTGAAATTTAGAGAGAAAAGAGGGAGAAATCATACCTTTGAGTTGAAATAGGGGGAAGAAATGTGTAATTAGAGAGAATTAAGGGGTGGTGTTCTTCGGATTTGTGCAAGAAGCAACAATGGTGGCGGCGGTTTTGAACTGGCAATAGCGCGAGAAGGGGGATGGGCTTGATGGTGCTCGGAGGGGGTAGATCTTGGTTCAAGGAGGCCGGAAACTGAGGCTGATGGCCGGATCTGGGAATGGAGGTGATTGCCGGCGTTTTCTGGGCAGAAGCGAGAGCTTCAGGGAGGAGTGCCCGGACTCGGTGGTGCTGCTGTGTGGCTTGGTGGACTCGGAGAAGGTGGTTCCGGGTTGGTGGAGGCCGGAAACGGGGAGAGGTGGCCGGATCTTGGGGGATGGAAGTGGTCGACGGCGGTTATGGGTAGCAAAGGCGAGAGCACAGGGAGGAGGGACTCGGCTTTACGGTGCTGCTGGTGTGGTGGGCTCGGAATGGCTAGATCTGGCCTTGGTGGCCGGCAAGGTTCAGCAGGAGAGCTCGAGGGAGGAAGAGCGGGAGGAAGAAGATGATGGCGGCTCTGGTTTCTTGGTCAGCTAGGGTTTGTCGAGGTCGGGGAAAGTGGAAGGAGGGAGAAGGTGTGTCCAGGGGATTTTAAAAAGGGAGGAAAAAAAAAAAAAAGCAAAACCCAAAAATAAAACTAACTGTAAGTATTAAATTTTTTTGTTTAATTTGTTCGGAGAAAGAAAACTTACCTGGACACTTGGTCGACATCGAGCAAGTTGCTCAATGTCGAGGAGCCTCTCACTTACCTTAGGCGCTTAGTCGATGTCGACGAAATTGCTCGACATCGAGGAAACAAAATCCGCCTCCTGGCCTCGACTAGAAGAACCCGACATAGTGTGCAACACCCATGATTTTTGGTCGATGTCGACTAAGGTTGGTCGACATCGAGTAGACCTTGAATACCTAAATTTAACAACGAGAGAGATTATGCACGAATTTCAATAAAATAAAATAAAATAGGATTAAAGAAAAAGGAGTAGAAAAAGCGGGTTGCCTCCCGTAAGCGCTAAGGTTTAAGTCGTTAGCTCGACCAACTTCCCTGTTTTAGGCTTTGACCAACGTCAGGGTGGCGCGAATCTCCTCTTTCGGGTCTTCTTTTTCATAGTATTTCTTGACCCTATGCCCATTTACATTAAAGGTGGTTCCATTAGTGCCAATTAACTCTACTGCTCCATGAGGGTATATGTGGTGAACCACGAAAGGTCCACTCCATCTTGTCCTGAGCTTCTCTGGGAACAGACGCAATCTAGAATTATGTAAAATCACTTTGTCACCTACCTCATATGTCTTTGGCACCAATTTCTTATCGTGTCATCTCTTGGTGCGCTCCTTGTAGATTTCGGCATTCTCGTAGGCTTTCAACCTTAGCTCCTCTAACTCCTGCAAATCAATAAAGCGTTTCTTACCTGCCTCGTCGAGATCCATGTTGAGCTCCTTGAGGGCCCACATTGCCTTATGCTCCAGTTCGACAGGTAAATGGCAAGATTTGCCATAAACCAAGTTGTAAGGAGTTGTTTGCAGCGGTGTTTTGTAAGCCGTCCTATAGGCCCATAGCGCATCATCAAGCTTAGATGACCAATCCCTCCTTGAGCGAGAGACTGTCTTTTCCAAGATGGCTTTGATTTGACGATTAGAGACCTCCACTTGACCACTAGTTTGGGGATGATAAGGTGTTGCCACCCTGTGCGTCACCTCATACTTAGCCAAAAGAGCCTCAAATCCTCTCTCGATGAAATGTGAGCCACCGTCTGAAATAAGAACTCTAGGAACACCAAAGCGAGGAAATATGTTAGTTTTAACAAACTTTGAAACTACCTTCGCGTCGTTCGTCCTAGTTGCAAAAGCCTCAACCCATTTAGAGACATAGTCGACCGCCACAAGGATGTATTTGTAAGGTCCTGAAGCAGGGAATGGTCCCATGAAGTCAATTCCCCAGACATCAAATAGCTCAACCTCCAAAATCCCTGTGAGTGGTGTCTCATTCTTCCAAGTAATGTTACCCGCTCTTTGGCACTCATCGCTTGAAGTGACATAAGCTTGCACATCCCTGAAAAGATTATGCCAATAAAAACCACATTGAAGTACCTTAGATGCAGTTTTGAAGCCTTTTGCATGCCCGCCTGTAGGGAGAGTATGGCAATGGCGAATGATACTTTCTACCTCCTCCTCCGGAATACAACGTCTGAAGATATGGTCCTTTCCTTGTTTGAACAAGTAAGGGTCATCCTAATAGTATTGCTTGACGTCGTGGAGGAATTTCTTCTTTGCTTGTGAGGATAGTCCTGACGGAATCTCATTTCCTGCAAGATAGTTAGCGAAATCCGCATATCAGGGTACCTTTGATCCTCTTATATCATATATATCATGTATAGGACTAGTAGAAGGGGTAAAGAAGAAATCCTCACCGGAATCTGTACGAAAAATCTCACCTGAAGACTTATCAGAAGTTGGTCGATTTCGAGTAAAACTACTCGATATCGAGGAAACTACAGTGTCTGCTAGTGTTGAGCTCGACTTCAGGTGGTCCGTCGAGTTGGATTTGGTCGAGATCGAGGAAATGTTGCTTGATGTCGAGTAACTCTGCAGCTCAAAACCATGCAAGGAAGAATACTCACCGGGTTTACTCGATGTCGAGGAAGTTTGCTCGATGTCGAGGAAAACTGTGTCAGTCCGCATCAGGTGCTCGTCTAGGCAAGAGTCGTCGATTGGTGTGGTGTCCTAGGCTTCCTCTAGCATGTCTTTGGGGAGCCTAGATAGGTGTTCGGCGACAGAATTCTCTATGCCCTTTTTGTCCTTTGGCTCAACATCAAACTCTTGGAGTAGGAGCACCCATTGTAACAACCTTGGTTTAGCATCCTTCTTTGTCATCAAATATCTAAGAGCAGCATGGTCAGTATGGACAATAACTTTAGATCCAACAATATAAGAACGAAATTTTTCAAAAGCAAAAACCACATCCAAAAATTCCTTCTCTATTGTGGTGTACTTAGCCTGAACCACATCAAGAGTCTTGCTTGCATAGTAGATGGCATGTATTTTCTTGTCCTTTCGCCGTCCTAGAACTGCTCCCACGGCATAATCGCTGGCATCACACATAATTTCAAAAGGTAATGACCAATCCGGCGATTGAATGATTGGAGCGGAGATAAGGGCTTCCTTCAACCTGTTGAAGGCTTCAAGACATTCGCTAGAAAACACAAACTTAACATCTTTCATGAGAAGGTTAGTTAACAATTTGGCAATTTTAGAAAAATCTTGAATAAACCTTCTATAAAAACCAGCATGACCAAGAAAACTCCTTATCTCTTTGATGGATGATGGTGGGGGCAATTTCTCCACTAGCTCTATTTTGGCCCTGTCCACCTCAATACCTCTCTTAGATACCTTGTGGCCTAACACAATTCCTTCCCTTACCATAAAGTGGCACTTTTCCTAGTTGAGAACCAAATTTGTCTCTTCGCAACGCTTGAGTACCCTGCGCAGGTTAGAGAGACAAATATCGAAAGTAGTACCATAAATAGAGAAATCAACCACAAATACCTCCACTATATCCTCTATCATGTCGGAGAAGATGGCCATCATACACCTTTGAAAAGTGGCAGGGGCATTGCAAAGGCCAAAGAGCATCCTCCTATATGCAAAAGTTCCATAGAGGCAAGTGAAAGTTGTCTTTTCTTGATCTTCAGGATGAATAGAAACCTGCCAAAAATCAGAATATCCATCCAGGTAACAAAAGTAATCATGTTCAGCTAACCTTTCAAGTACCTGGTCAATGAAGGGGAGCGGGAAGTGATCCTTCCTGGTGGCGGTGTTCAGCTTTCTGTAATCGATGCACATCCGCCAGCTGGTAGTGATTCTATTAGGAACAAGCTCTCCCTTCTCATTCTCCTCAACGATCATTCCACCCTTCTTAGGGACAACATGAACTGGACTTACCCACTTGATGTCGAAGATTGGATAGATGATTCCTGCGTCTAGCATGCGCATGATCTCTTTCTTGACCACCTCCTTCATGTTGGGGTTAAGCTTCCTTTGATGCTCAATTGTTGCCCTGTGATCATCTTCCAAAAGAATTCTATACATACAAGTAATGGGTGAAATACCTTTTATGTCCTCTAGAGAATAACCAATGGCTTTCCTGTGAGTGCGGAGGACTTCTACTAGCTTGTCTACTTCCTGTGTGTTTAATGAAGCATTGATAATCACAGGAAAAGTAGAGTCAGGACCAAGAAATTCATACCTAAGGGTGTCAGGTAAGGGCTTCAGCACAAGAGAAGGGCCTTGTGGAATCAAGATGGGCTCTACTTCCTCCGTCTTCATGATCTCCCCTAGGTAATCCGTCTTAATCCTCATGAAAAAAGCATCCAAATCAGCTACAGGAGTTGGCGTCGACCAAGCATACATCGAAGACAACGCTGAATCGGACATAGGACTGTACATCTGTAAGAAACTACTCGACATCGAGTTAGAATAGTCGAAATCGAGTACAAAATCAGAATTTACCTTTAATGCAGAGTTGGTCGATGTCCAGTAATTTTCCTCGATATCGAGTCAAAGTGCAGTCGTCGAGTTGTCCTTCTCGACTTCAGGTGCTTCTGCAGGAGAAAAGGTAGTCGATGTCGAGGATAACTGCTCGACATCGAGGAGATTTAGAGGATTTGCCTTCTCTGGAGAACTGGTCGTGGTCGATGTCGGGCAAGGTTCCTCGATATCGAGGAGATTAGTCGATGTCGACTTGATCTGCTCGATCTCGGGTTAGTCGTCCAGCTCCGCCGATAATGCGTCATCGAAGAACTCTTCCTCGCTTGATTCTGTTGTAACTAGTTCCTCTTCTAGTGTGGATTCTGCTTTTATAACTGCCTCTTCTTGTGCTAAAAGTTTTCCTGCAGGCTCATCGCAAGAGATAATATTAAATTTTGAATAGATGGCTTTTATTTCCATTACCTCTTCCGTGTCAGGATTGAAAAAGTATTCAATAATCTCATCTCCAATGGTGAAAGTGAGAATTCCCCTTTTTACTCCAATGTTGGGATTTGCTGTTGCTAGGAATGGTCGCCCTAGGATGATGGGGCAAGCTGGGTCCTCTGCCATTTCTACTACAAGAAAATCCGTAGGGACAAAGAATCAACCAACTTTAACAGGAACATTATCAACAATACCTGTAGGGATTACCACTGTGTTGTTTGCCATGTAGAGCTTGGCATCAATAGATTCCAGGGCGCCTATCTTTACCTTTGACCAGATAGATAGGGGCATGATGCTTACGCTTGCTCCTAAGTCACACAGTGCTTTAAATCTATGTTGACCAAGTCCAACAGTGATAGCAAACTTACCTGGGTCAGTTCGCTTCTTAGGGAAATCCATCTTCTTGCATTCTTTAGCAATCTCAGTCATTGATCGCTTATTGCTAAGGATCTCCTTGAGGAACTTGACGTAGGCAGGCATCTCGTGAAGTGCTTCTGTAAAAGGAATAGTGACATTTAGACTCTGAAGCAATTTCACAAAACGCTGAAACTTACAATCAGTTGGATCTTTCTGGTTCTTAGAAAGAAATGGAAGCGTCTTCTTAGTTTTTTGAGCTAGAACAGCTTCCGGAGGTGATGAAGACTCCTCGATATTGGCCTGTTTTTCCTCGACATCGACAAGGATTTCCTCGACATCGACAAGGATTTCCTCGACATCGACCACTGTTGTCGACTTCGAGTTGTTGTGCTGTGCAGACGAGTCTGGGCTTGGTTTTTCCTTGATGTCGAGTTGGTTTTTGTCGATATCGACCAAATTTTGGTCGACATCGAGTTGCTGTTGCTCATTGTCGAGGACAGTTTTGTCCTTTTCTTCTCCGTTCTCTGGCTCATGCAATTTATGACCGCTCCGTAGATTTACAGCAGCAACATGTCTGTGCTGCCCCTTAGGATTTGGTTCTGTATGCCCTGGGAGCTACCCGGATGGTCGTGGAATCTGCGCCGCAAATTGACCCATCCGGGTCTCTATGTTTCTCTTCCAAATATCTAGCTCTCCAAATCTTGTATTGATGTTCTGGAGCTGATTATTGATGGCGCTTGTAGACTACTGCTGTTGTGCTTGATTTTTCCTCATCTCGTCGAGGATGAGTTGTAGATCGTCCTTCCTTTGGTCCCTTTCTGGGTCAATTTCCTTAGAAGGCTCATAGAGAGGCATGGATGGGGCTGGCCTGGCGTAGGCATCTTCATCATAGTTTGTTGGAGCCCCATACTTGTTGTCGCAGTTGGTGCGCTTGTCGAGGGTAGCCCATGCGTCAGTTGGAGGCATTGTCAGATACTCATAATGAGTATACGTGTTGATCCTATCCTTAGCAGCCAGGTCAAGAGAATTGAAGAAGATATCTTGAACGATGTAGGGTGGTTGTCCATGTGTAGGGCAGGATCGCAGTAGATCCTTATATCGTTCCCATGCTTTTGCTAGCGGCTCCCCAGGCTTCTGTTTGTAGGTTGTAATCTTTTGGCGGAGGAGCGCTGTCTTGGCAGGAGGAAAGAATTTGTTGAGAAATTCCTGTCTCACTTCAGCCCATGTTGTGAGGGATCGTGGACGGAGACCTTCAAGCCACTTCAATGCTGGACCGGCCAAAGACCAACAAAAAGCCTTCATCATGACATATTCCTAAGTGGTACCTTCATCAAGAGTATGACACATATCAGTAAAGTTGGTAATATGTTGAAGAGGACATTCATTAAACTTTCCGTAAAAAGCATTATTTTTAATTTCAATCAGGAAAGGAGTGCGAATTTCAAAGTTATTCTCATGGATTAGAATAGCCGATTCAGGCACGAAGAGAGTCGGGTGCATGTAATCCTCTGCGGTGGTAGGGTACTGGGAAAGCTCAGCTTCCACTTGCCTCCTTCGCTCCGTTTCCTGTGCAGTACGTGCTCTCTCAGCGGTGAGAGCAGTATCTTTGGTGGCTAGTTCCCTATGAAGCCTCTCAATCATCTCAGCTTGTGTTTCGGCAGTCGCCATGATCCTTTTTAGTTTAGAATGGATTTGTATAAGACGTTTCGGATCGTCTAAGGCGTCAAACTCGGGTGGTTGACCAGAACGGCGTATACACCTGTAAAGTAACTCAAGGCAAACGTGAGATCTAACTACCTAATGCGCGAATGATTGCTTCCCCGGCAACGGCGCCAATTTGTTGTAGGATGAAATCGAGAGTGCAAATAAAATACGAATGAAATAAAGCAAACCGATTGGATCCCAGCAAATAATGTTCAAGACTCCCTCCCGATGCAGCAAAAGGAAGTCAGGTTCAATCCTCGAGGAAGCTGGTCAGCGGCTCCTAGGCAGCAGAGGAATTCACGGCAGAAGTCGACTACAGATTACCCGACCTCGACTAGGGTTAGTCGACAAAAGATCGGACAAGTCTAAACAAGCAGGCGGCAGTCACAGAGCTTGGTCGATATCGAGAAGTTTACTCGATATCGAGTAAATTCGTCAAAGTCGAGGAGTTCTGTTCGATGTCGAGTTGCTTGTAGAAACCAAAAGCTACGGCGATCTTGTTGATCGAATATCAGTAGTCGATGTCGACATGTTTGGTCGAAATCAAGAAGAACAGAAAGTAAAAACGAATGCAAAATCTTCGAATCTAAACCGATGGATGAAAGAGAACTTCCAAGATTGGGGTTTGCAACAACGATTACCATGAAAGCGGAATATAAATCATAAAAGGCGGTGACTTTATCGATAAAGGAGAAGGCTTTCACCTAATCCGACAAGTAGGAATATAAATCTCGCGATAAATAACCCTAATTGCATCTATTCCTTTTCATAATTAGAATTTATAAACTTCCGAATAAAAATCCTAATTACTACCCAAGTTTCACAACATGAGTTCTTCAATTTCTCAATCAAAGATGAAGCACATAGAATAGAATAAGATAACGACAAAATACCTCCTTTTGTAATCGCTAATCCACCAACATGGCTCTCGTTGGGCTCACCCCAACTCTAGAAGTAGGTGGACTACTCGCGCCTCATCGCAATCGCAAACATTGATTGAAAAGAAATAACTTGCATAAACTAAATTCAAAGTCTTTACAATCCCGGCACTCAAACTTTCGTAGAATGCCAAAACCCTAAAACCTTTGAACTCCTAAACTCTATGTGGAACTACTTCTCTGAAAATTGAATGAATAGAAATCAGCCCTATGGGCTTTATTTATAAGGCTTAATCCTTGCTAATCAAGGAAAGCAATCTATATCCTTTCTAAAGATAAAATTAAATAAAGATAAAGCATTAAATCTAAAGGGAAATATCTAAATATCTAAATATCTCTTGATATTGATGAATAATCTTCTCTCCTTGGATAAACCTTGATATAACTTGATAGATTCGGAATTTCTTCGAGCCCAAGCAAGCCAACTCGACTCGGATTAGCCCAACAGCGTCACAGCCCAGAGAAATTTTGTCGACATCGACCAATTTGGTCGATATCGAGGAAAATTGTCGTCGACTTCGGCTTTCTTCGTCTCTTCGAGTAGCTTCTTTCCTTATGGGACTCGGACAGCTGCTTCTAGTTTGGTCGATATCGAGGAATCTCCTCGACATCGAGTAAAAATATCACTCGAGTTGGCTTCATCTTCTCAGCTTCTCGATCAGGCTTTGCTCGAGCAGGCTCTGCTTCACCATTTTTGTCGATATCGAGGAACTTTCCTCGAAATCGAGTAAAACTCGGCTTCCGTCTTCTCTTCTTGCTTTTGTCACGAGATGGCTCCAAATTCTGTAATATTAAACCAAAACTTATGTAGACCTCTATTTCTTGCAAATAAGCATATATTACATAAATTCAACATATTACCAACCCGAAATATGCAAAGTATATAGAATAAGAAGCTAAAATGTGCATAAAAACATGGCTATTTTAGTGGACATCATTACTCCGCGGTCGGGTGGTGGTCGACAGAGCGTCCCCCTTGGGTCTCCTTATTTGAACATGAGTTCGAAGGGGAAAGAGCCGATTGACGACCGGGAGAGCATCTTGTCAGATGATCAGCCACTGGCCCATCACGGGCGAAAGAGACCAAGGGAGGGGACAAGGGGCACCATGCTCTTAAGCTCAGAGCCGATTACTTAGGCGGGGATTTCAACGACTGCTTTATAGGGTACCTGGGTTTGACCCAATCGACATCATGAAACTGGAGATTCCCAAGAAGAGCTGTCCAGCTGAAAGGGATTACCTTCATCACTTGACGGATGAAGAATTGGTAGAGCATGGTCATAAGAGCAGAGGCTGGGTAACCTCCTTCGCGATTTCTGCTTTTATTTTTTCCTTCTTTCCCTACTTTACTTATGCGTCTATTATTCTTCTTGTGTTGTCGTAGGATAACCAGCAATGGTCCGAAATGGTTGGACGTTTGATAAATTATGATGACAAGGTGAGGGAGTTAAGGAAGATCGTGGCCACTCTGAAGGCGAAGGTGGAGAAGTTGAAAGATGCGGAGCTCCACGAGGTAACTATCGAGAGTTTTAATGACGCTCTGACGAAATCCCAAAGAGATGTGGAAGTGGCGAGAAGCAAGCTAGACCTATCGCGAGTCGAACTCGCGAGGGCTCAAGAGACGGGGGCCCGTCATGAGTCAGAGGCCACATGTTGTAGGGGTCAGCTCAGGGATCTTGAGCATGAGTTAGGGGTGGTTCGTGAGGAGCTTGCTGACGTGAAGGGTCGGTTGGAGCACTTTACCTCTAAGGAAGACGTTGTTCTTTCCAGGAAAACACTCTGCAGAATCATGCTCAGTGATGACGGCCAGGGGTGGCTAACTGATTTCTTGGGGGAAGCCGGTCATGGTTGGCTTGATCACTACCTTGAGACGGACGGACATGATGTCCTTTACGACAGGGTTACGTACTGATGCGTTCATGGAGGGGGTTGCAGGTGGGATTTCTCAGAGTGTCAACCGCTTTGCTTATCTCGGCGATGAGGTGAGGATATTTCCTCCTAGCTATGAAGATGATGATATGAAGCTGAAGGACCCCCAACGCGAGCTGCCTCTCCCCCTTAATGCTCTGATTGATGACGCCGCCACCCTCGATTCTCCCCTTGTAGGTGAGGGAACCCCTGATCCTGCTCATCAAGATGACAACCCTCCTATCGATGCTTGAACAAATGCTTCTCCACTCTTTATGAAGTTTTTATGTAAGGGAGTTTGAAAACACTTTTACCCGCGGCGAGAGTCTCGTACTCTGCTGCGGTTCGTATGTTTTCTTTTGTGGGATGGTGAACACTTCAAACCATGACAAGTGATGCTTTGTTATGGTGTTTCGTGAATATTCTATCTTTGAATCCATTGTATTTTCGTTTATGCCTTTTGCCTGTTTTTCGTAATGGCTTGCTCGATCGATTTTACTTATGTTTTTTCGTGTCTAGAACTTGACCTTTCCACCTATCCATTGTTCTTATTTGAAAAGTAAATTCATGATACCCTCACCCATCTCCTGTCGTTGAACGTTTTATGAAATGAATCGTGAGATGAAAAAAAGTAGGGTTCGCGTACTTATTAGATGTTATGTAGAATGAAAGGCAAAACTGAAAACTTGTTTTAGCGATGAAATATAGCAGGAAATAACTTGCAATATTTCTAGTTATATTTCTTCGTAGCATAGGTAGTCAGGCAAGACATCTCCGTTCTCGTCTGGGCCTGGTTGCTCTATTGCCATATCAAAGTGGGATTCTCCTTGGTATTCGAAGGTAAGGCGACTGCCTATTCTGAGGTTGTCACTGCTCGTGAAAGACCTCCATCCTTCCGAAAGAGAGAACCAATCTCCTTCATCTCGTTCGACTAGTACGACGAATTCCTGGTTTGTGGGAGAACATAGAAAGATTTGGTCAAGTATTTCTTCCCCGAATTCCACAAAGATATATGGTAGGGGAACCCTGCGTAGTTGGCTTTCCCTAAGGATTATCCTGGAAAATTTAGGAATTGGAAACAGTATAGTGTTCATGATAAAGTCGGCGGTGGGATTTCTGGTGGAGAGAGCTCTCCTGAAGCCACGTCGAAACTTGGCATTTTGTCTTAGTAATTTTGTTTGTATCTTGTCTAAAGCACGCATTTATACTACTTTGTAATTAAGCGGATATGGATGGTTATCTGGCAAGGTTATCTTTTAGTTCTTATGAAGCAGGGAGGTGCGTGTCATCAACCTGTCCTTTGAGCATTCTCGGTGCAGGAGGTTTACTTGTTGCCTTTCCTTGCTGTGTGGCATGGGGTTGCAGTTGTCCCGTGTTCGTTGTTGTGTTGTTTGATATTTATTGACCTCGTGGCGGACTTAGGCGGTGTGTGGTGCCCTCCGTTGCTCTACCCTTGTAGAGACTAATATAAAAAGGTAGGGAGCCCGAGATTGTTATAGCGGTTTTGACTCGTGGTGATGATGCCTTCGACGCAAGTTGATATTCCCGATGTAACTCTTCCTCGCGTGCGAGGTTTTACACGGGATAATGTAGTGGAAGGGCACTTATTTAGGCTGGTAAATTGTGTTTTGTGTAATTTTTTCTCCTGACAAGACATCTGAATTTTTCTGACGTGTTTGCGCTTATAGCCTCTACCATCTGTGTACCGTGACTATGGTTATGATGCACTTGGCTTTGTGCATTTATGGACGCGTGCTGATGAGGAGTTTGTGGTGAGGGTAGAAGCGCTAGGTTCTAACAACTACTGGTCTACTAGCGGGTGGCCCGAGTTCGTTGTTTCGAAGGAACTTCGCATTGGGACACGTCTGATCTTTGAATATGACGGAGATTCCTGTTTCGATGTTGTTGCCATAGATCACGGGCCTGACCAAAATGGTGACGTTGATTTTTCGGTTCGGTGCTGAAGTTTTTCGTTTTCGCGACCTATGTAGTGGTTACGTCATTACTTTTGTTTTTGAATGGTTTTGCTTGATGTGTAATCAATAAACCAATATTTGGCGCGATGCTGATTGTTTGTGATCTTGGCGCGAATAGTGGATGAATAGAGTTGTAGTACTTTAGCTATCGATTCTTGTTTCGACCAAATTTTTAGTGTGTTGGTCGCGGGGAGGATACGTCCTTACTAAGGCTTAACACCTTTTGAATCAGGGATGACTAGGTAGTATGTATGTTCGTGATGGACAGATCTGGTGAACAATCTCCAGAGTCTTTGGACGCAGGAGAGTTTGTTTAATTTAGTATTTAGCGTGACGTTTACAATGGATAGGCGTCTATCTTCAGCGTCCTTGGACCACTAGTACAGAACGAACATCTAACGGGGTTTTTTTTTATGAAGTACACGGGAGTTTTGCACATCCTTTTATTCGTTTCGCTGATAAACATCTCTCGGGGGTTTTTTAAAAACTCCCGAGAAACAAAACTCGTTCAGGGGTTTTTAAAAAACTCCCGAGAGAGTCCATTTTCTAAACGCCAGTTTCCCACAGTGTTTTACGGGGGTTCATAAAAACCCCTGATATATGGGTACATATTTCTCATGCGTTTTTAAAAAAATATCCCGAGAAATGCGGATTGAAACGCCGTTAAATTTGTCGACTTTCTCGGGAGTATTTTAAAAAAACTCCCGAGAAATGCGTAGAAAGTTATCAGGAGTCTTAAAATAACCCCTGACAAATGATTTTTTTTTTATAATTCCAATGCTATTTCTGTATCGATTCACTATTGTATAAGAAGAATACCCGTACATTTCAACATAACCTGCTAATATACCAGAACAACGCATTGTAAATACAATTCAAAATCCTTCATTGAAGATCTAAATCATCCCAATACCAATGTAAACGTACACCTACATATACTTGAATCATTTTTAAAAGTGTAGCTAGACATAAGTTTAAAATAATTCAACTAGTATATATCTACGAACGTATACCACAACTAAAAAGGCATTCCTAACTTCCTGGCGACTGTTGTTTGTCCAGATATTGGAGCCACTCCTCTCTTAACTCATCAAGAGCAATGTTGTTGTAGAATTCCCCTGAATCTCGAAAATACTACAAAAAAAAACACAATTATTCTTAAAATTCATATGTAGTTAGTTTCTATTGATATCCAAAAGACTTATTAAAGATTTACCGTGATAGGGACAATGGTGCACTCCTGATCTATAATCTCTCGCATATAACGGCATATATAATAGCCGCAATCCACATTGTTTGGTTGCTTAGGACACTTCATTAAAAGAATAAACAAAAAATATTGTCAATAAACGCTAATTGAATATATATATATATATAAACACTTGTTCCCAAACTTACCGAAATTTGAAGCCAGCGTGTCTTTTTCCTTGGAAGATTGTACATCGAAATAGCACTGAAAAATATAAAAGCCGGTGATTTTAGACTTGTAGACATTAACATATTATTAAGTAATTCGATCAACATTCAAATTAAATATATATATATAACTTACGTTTCAACCATAACTTTCAAATTTTGTTTCACATTCCTCCTTTTTGGATCTAGCCAATAGACAATATTATCAAATGGATTTATAACAGCTAACATCCAATGATACCTACAAAAAAAAAATCAAAAGTGAACCACTAATATTACAATTAATTTATATGTGAAACTATAGTCTAAGATAAGAAAATAATAATAACATACCCTTCATTATAAGCTGCAAAACATATACGTTTTTCCATCCCTTCTTTTCCCATAGAAGTTGCCATGTACTGTTGTTTTTTCAATGCTACGTCTTTATCTTTATACCCATGAGCTATGTATATGGGGCAAAAAAATGCATAATTTTTTGAAGAGCATCTTTCATGCAAATACCTATCATTAATCATGTAATGTACGCATATTCCACAAATTAATCAACACTTTGTTAAAATAACTTTATATGGTAAGTTATACAAATAGTAAAGTGAAAATATGAACTTACTTCATGTACAAAGCAACATGAGTTTGATCTATTTCCGTCTTATCAAGCCACACCTGGATTTGTTCTTTCCCGACATGCAGCTCTTGTGCCATATGAAAAACATCCTCTCCCACACCAATGTTAATCACAAAGCCATTGTCTAGAGACGGACACAACATACGATACTTGTCTAATGCACTTACATTTTGAGGTCGTGGCTCTTTTCTGCCCATGTCCATCCTTGTAGTAGTTCGAGATGTACCATTGCCAGTTGACGATTTAATAGCATCCTAAAAATATAAAGTTATTATCAGATCCAAATCATGGATACTCATTTAAATTTAAAAAAAAAGAAGATGGTATCTTTAATGCATTTATTACCGATACGATGACAACCATGGACTTGTGCCATGCCACAAAAGTTCCTATTGCATCTTTGATTAAATTCACCTCATCGTTTGGTGGATACGGCAATGCTTTATTTGGCATCAACGGTACATCTATTTGAACTTTCAATTTATCCAGCCCTAATGGTTGACAGTGAAGCAATGAAACTATACCGGGTGCCGGAATAAATACTCGACCAATTGCCACTTCAGTATTAAAGTCAGGCAAATATAATTTGCATTTTTCCTGTTTTTCCTGAATATCAAGGCTATATAATTACTAGTGTTGTGGGATTAAACTTTATATATTTCAGACATTTGAACAAATTTAATTTTCTTACCGTTGGTTTCCTAGCAGAAGCTGAAGGTGCGATGGAACAACTCGCGTTTTCATTATGGAGTGATGGCACTTCTATATGTGAAACTGGTGCATGTGTCCCTAGCTCTTTCTGTTTTTCCTGAATATCAAGGATATATAATTACAAATATCGTGGGATTAAACTTTATATACTTCAGACGTTTGAAGAAATTTAATTTCCATACCGTTGGGTTCTTAGCAGAAGATGAAGGTGCAATTGAACAACTCGCATTTTCATTCTGAAGGGATGGCACTTCCAAATGTGAAACTGGTGCATGTGTCTCGACCTCTTCCTGATTTTTAGTTAAGGTTGCAAGTTGTGCCAATAACTCTTTCATTTGCTTATCTCGAGCAAGGTCTTTTTCCTTTAGCATCTGTACAATGTCTTTAAGCTCTTTTACTTGTCGGTTAGTGTAGGCACTAGAATCTCTAGCTCTTCTTTCTCCAAAATACCCCACACCAACACCAGGGCCAACCCCCTTAATTCGACCACTATGGTCTTCCTTACCCAAGGCCATTGTTAAAAGATCTTCTCTACCTTCCGGTGATATTTGACCTTCAGACACTTGCTTCTTTAATAAATTCTACAACACCAAATATATATTGACAATTGAATGCATAATAGTATTAACATTATGAATATTGATTATATACATATATTACACAACTTACAATATTTTCAACCACTTTCTACACATCAGAATCATAGGTTCCATCATCAGATTTCCTACCGGTCGCCCACAAGTCATATCTCGGCATTGTATCGATAGTAGGATTCAACCCATGTTCCTTTATCTAAACAACCATATAGAAAATTGAAGTGAAGAGAATCATGCAAACACAAGAAATAGCATAAGTTGGTTCTTACCCAATCTTGCTCGAGAAGAGCATAACTCCTTTTAGCACATTTGAAAGGATATAAATTGAGCTTTGCATTCTCACTGTTCCGCTCACTAACCTCCTGTAAATGGTTTCACAAAAGCCCATATAAATGGGATAAAATAGAATTTTAAACTTTAAAGGTATATAAAAGAATAATGTTACTTGGAATTCGCTTGTGCATCGTGATCGTACAAACTCAGCCCATGTATCTTTGTCAATGAATGGGTATTCTTTAGGAGGATCTGATCGCATCTGAGTTCTATCAGCAGATGTGTACAAGAAATCTCGTGTCAGAATAGATTTGAAGTCACTCCACTTCTTGCCAGCACTTTGAATGATGAACTTTGAATGTGATTTATCAACATCAAACTTCTCCTATAATCACATAATAATGTAAAAAAGTCAAAAAAGTATAATTTTTAACTGTATGCAGATTAAATAAAACTACTATAAGAAAAAAGCCTCAAAATGTAACATTACCGCAACTGCTTCAAAAATTAAGACTTTGAGATCTTCGGGAACAACTTTCCAGTTGGAGATAGATATAGGCACTCGTGCACGAGTATGAAAGCCAATGAAGTGCTGAAATTGAGATACATGTTCTCCAATAGGTTGGCCTTTGAGGTTCCAATCAACTCGAACCTTTCCTTTTTTCATCTTTTTTTTCAATTTTTTTCAGAATATGGGCACCTCTTCGACGTTTCTGACCAACGTTATCATCCACATCTTGCTCTGAGCTACATTCACTTGCCATCTAAAAATATGAAGAAAATTAATTCTAAGTAATTAGAGTGAAAAAGAGATCCATAATCTGTTTTCACACACAAACAACTAGGTAAATGAATACAAGCTTCGATGAATAAAATCTCCATATTTAAAAAGAAATAAATTTCAGCAGTTGTTGGAGAACAATTGTTTGCTGCAGAATATGCACCAGCAACATAAAATTCAATTATCAACTGTTGCAGAACTGTTTTTGCTGTAGAGTATGCACCACCGAAATAAAATTCAGCAGCTGCTGCAGAACAGTTTTTGCTCAAGAATATGCACCACCGAAATAAAATTCAACAATTGATTGTTTTTATAAACTATATGTCTTGCTTAATCGGAAACTAATATTGTTTTCTAAGAGAAGATACCCCTTGACATAAATCATTCAGTTAGTGTTTAAAAATAAATGCAAGTACAATACTAGTTTAATAATAGTTTACAAAATATATAATAAAAGAAGTTGTAATTAAGAACATTAATCTATATTCTCTTCCTTTTAGAACTCGCTCTTTCTTGTGTAGACGAAATATCTTCATTAATCCAGATTCCTTCTTCATGATCATCACATAAGTAAATCACATCTTCATTAACATTTATATCAGCGGATGGCATGATTACGGATGAATCCAAATCGTCATCTTCTTCCATGTGATCAGTCAAATGTTTCTCCTTTGTTTTGATAACGATAGACCACTTGCGATCCGAAGGGTCAGGAACATAAAATACTTGCTTGGCTTGTGAGGCTAAAATGAACGAATCATTCTTATGACCAATCCTATTTAGATCCACCTGAATGAAACCCAAGTCAGTTGTTCTTACCCCGTTAGTCGAATCCACCCATCTACAACAGAAAACCGGTACCTTCATGTGCGTATAATCCAACTCCCATATGTGCTCAATAACCCCGTAATAGGACGTGCTTTTGTAAATGGGGTTATTATCTCTTCCACTAGCTATATGCATTGCTTCAGCCACCACCATAACACCGCTATTTTGCATTGTACTTTTGTCATCTTGTTCTTTTGTGTAGAAAGTGAAGCCATTTATCTCATATGCTGTGTATGATTTCACAAAAAACAAAGGTTCTTGAGACAACCATTTCAACATAGGTGAAACTAAATCAGGAGATTCGTTAATTACATCAAGTATTCGGCTGCGTAACCAACCACTAAACAAACGATTATGTTCATCTGTAACCCACTTCTCCGTTTTACGATTCAAACATTGGCTTCTTATATAAGACATATGCTCTTCGACATAGTTTTCAACTTCGCTGGAATTGTGAAGGACATATAGATGACCTTGATGTTGCATGCCAGAAGTTACTTCTACAAGTTCTCCACCTACTGTTCCCTTTCCATCATCTACCTCTATTTGTAGAAACTTTGGAAGGCCTATAGGATCAACATCAGCTAAGTAGTCATTACAGAACTGCACAGCCTCTTCAATAATGTATCGCTCCACCATGGAAGCTTCGGGTCGATATCGATTCTTGACAAAGTTTTTCATAACTTTCATATACCGCTCAAATGGATACATCCATCGTAGGTAGACAGGCCCACAAAATCTAATCTCTTCAACAAGGTGAACGGTCAAATGAACCATTATATCAAAAAATGATGGTGGAAAGTACATTTCAAGTTGACATAATGTAATTACTATATCAACCTGTAAACCCTCCAACCCTTCAGGATCAATGACCTTATTGCATATCTTTTTGAAGAAGAAACAAAGACGAGTGATGGCATTTCGAACATGTTTCGGTAAAATGCCACGTATTGTAATAGGAAGTAGCTCCTGAATCAAGATGTGACAATCATGAGATTTCATTCCCTGAAACTTCAACTCATTCATATTCACAAGACTTCTAACATTTGATGAAAAGCCATAAGGAACTTTAACATCAAGAAAAAACTTGCAGAACTCAACTTTCTCCACCTTCGAGAGCGTATAGCATGCAGGAGGAAGGTAGGTACGTTTTCCACCCTCTTGTGGTGCCAATTCTGTTCTAATGCCCATGAGTTTCATATCTAATCTTGCGTTAATGCCATCTTTACTTTTCCCCTTAACATTTAGCAAGGTACTGATTACACTGTCACATACATTCTTTTCAATATGCATCACGTCAAGACAGTGCCTTACGTACAAATGTTCCCAGTATGGAAGGGTATAGAATATCGACTTTTTTTTCCACCCTCTCGATGGCAATGGTGCATCACGTTTCTTTCCATATAGGATATTCAAATCCTTCACAATGGCAAGTATTTCTGCACCACTCAATGGCTTTGGAGCTCTGCCTTCTTCTGGTTTATTGTTGAAGGCTTTTTTAAGCTTACGGTATCGATGATTTGCAGGCAAAAATCGACGATGCCCTTGATATACTGTTTTCCTACAGTGTTTCAACCATAAATGATCAGTTTCAGTTTGACAAATAGGACATGCCTCGTGCCCTTTAACACTGTAACCAGACAAATTACCGTATGCTGGAAAGTCATTTATGGTACAAAATAACATTGCACGCAGTGAAAAACTTTCATGAGCACTTGCATCAAATACTTCAACACCTTGGCTCCACATCAACTTCAAATCATCAATGAGTGGTGACAAATAGACGTCTATATCATTGCCTGGCTGTTTCGGACCCGAAATCAGTAATGAGAGCATCATATACTTTCGGCTTACACATAACGAAGGATGAAGATTATAAATTATAAGAACTACCGGCCAAGTACTATGAGTGCTCGATTGATGGTTGAAAGGATTAATCCCATCGGACGATAATGCAAGGCGCAAGTTTCTAGAGTCACCACTAAATTCAGGGAATAAATAATCAATAGCTTTTCATTGCGGCGAGTCCACTGGATGCCTTAATTTACCATCGATACTCTTCCCTTTAGCATGCCATCTCAATTTCTCCGCATCTTCTGCATTTGAAAATAATCGCTTGAATCGTGGTATTATGGGAAAATACCATACCACATTTGCTGGAATGCCTTCTCGCTTGTAACGCGGTTCACGACAATGAGGATTTGGACATGAGTCAAGCGATTCATGTTCTTTCCGGTACAAGATACAGTCGTTAGGACAAGCATGGATTCTCTCATAATCCAGTCCCAAAGAGCGAATAACTTTTTTTGCCTCATATGTGCAATCAGGAAGCACATTGTTTTCAGGAAGCATCTCTTTCAAAAGTTCAAGCAATGTCGTAAAACTTCTGTCAGTCCATCCATGAGATGCTTTTAAATTATAAAGTTTCAAAATTGTTGACAATTTTGTAAACCTTGAACACGATGGATAGAGAGGTTCTCTAGCATCTCGTAATAACTCCTCTAGAATCTGAGGACGACCAATGAAGTTATCCTCGACTGCTTGTGCCATGTCTTCTAGTCGATCACCCTAACTTGAATAGATGTCATCCACATTCATAGTTGGCTTCTCTTTTTCACCGTGCCATATCCATCGAGTGTAAGTTTGATCAATTCCACGGCACATTAAATGATTTTTAACTTCACTAACACTCAAACTCGCAGTGTTGAAACAATCTCTACACGGGCATAGTATTTTTCTAGGATTTTTCGCATTCTCTACCGCAAACTGAATAAAATCATTAACTCCACCTCTATACTCTCTACCCAAACGATTCATAGACATCCATTTTCGATCCATCACTAAAAAACAGCAAAAAAACAGTAAAAAAACAGCAACAACTTCAAAAAACAGCAGCAATAAAAAAACAGAAACAACTCATCCCATGTACAGCAGCGCTAAACAGCAATTAACAGCAGCCCTAAACAGCATTTGACAGCAGCCCTAAACAGCAATTAACAGCAGCCCTAAACAGCAATTAACAGCAGCCCTAAACAGCATTTGACAGCAGCAAAAAAAGCAAAAAATCAACAATAAATAGCAATTTACAATAATAAACAGCAACAAAAAAACTCAGCCCATCAAGAACTACAGCAGAAAAAATTAGCAAAACACAGTAATGAAAAAAAAAAGACCAAAAACATCAATAAACAGCATAAGAAAACAACAATAAATAGCATAAGAAAACAGCAATATACGACCATTAACAGCACCAAAAAAGAGCAATAAAAAACACCATCTGATCTGGATTAACGCTAGAATATACTTACCTCAAATAGTAGACAGAAGTAATCAACCGTAAGTATCGATTGAACAAATAATTTATGAACCTGAGAATGAAGACAGAAGCAATGAACATTGATTAGTGCGCCAGAATACAACCAACTTATCAAAGAGGGTGAGAGACGGGCAATTCACGAACCTTAGAGCCTAGCTTATTGATCGATGAGGACAAGACAAAATCATCCTCTGCAATGGGTTGTTCAATCGACCCTAAAGAGGCCAAGACATAAACAGCAGAAACCCTAACAGCGGGAGAAGAGAGAGATTGAGACAACAGCAGCGTCGACAGAGGGAGAAGAGAGACCCTTCTTTGCAATTGCTTGTTCGATTGGAAGATTATCGAAGACGCTCGTCTTCTTCAAGACATAGCTAATTGAACGAAGACGGGGAGAAGAGAGAAATCAGCGTCTCCACTACAAAGGGCAACAACATCGAATAGGGAGAAGAGAGAATATGAAGAATCACCAACCTTCCTCTGCAATTTCTTGTTTACTCGAAAGAATTCCGGCGACGGTAGTCTTCTTCGGGCCCTGCTGATCGGCCGAAGGTGATGGTTGCTTCAAGAGCGATGTGCGGGTGTACAGCGCGCTCTAGCTAATTAGTTTTTGCTAGGGTTATTTTTCGGGGGCTTTTTTTTCCAATACTAAAATTCCAGATAAATCTCATATGAATTTTAAAAGATAGATTTAATTAATTGGAGATAAAAAGGCGGGAATTATTTTAAGGCATATTTCGGGTCTTTTTATAAAAAAATCCTGATATAACTTGGTGTTTATCGAGAGTTAAACTAAAAACCCCGTAAGAGTAAAGTCAGTTATTTTAAAAAAAAACCGTATATCTAACAGGAGTTTTTGAAAAAAAAACCCTTGCGAGATTTCTCTCTCAGGAGTTTTTTAAAACCCCTGAGAGTTTTGTCCCGTAAAATGTGAATTCTGTACTAGTGGACGCTTGGAGAAATGAAACTAAAGATCGAGTAATCTCAAGTATATTGCTTGTGATGGAGAGACGTCCATCTCCAGCATCCTCGGACGCTGGGGAAATGAAATTTGAAAAGATCGATCGATCTTCAGCTTATCGTTCGCGGTGGGAAGACGTTCATCTCCAGCGTTCGCGATGGGGAGACGTTCATTGATGGAAAAAATATTATTTACATTTCTAGACCAAAAGTAATGGCGATACAAATCGAGGGAAAATAGGTCTTTATTGATGGTCCGAGTTTCGTTGAAGGTTTCAAATAGGAAGAAATCTGCTCACCGAGGAGTTCTTGGGATCTAGTGGAAATCATTTGATGTCGAGTCGTTGAAGTCGTCATCGTAGAGTTCCTCCTCAATGTAGTAGCCTTCTTTGTTGAAAAAATGGACTTCAAACTTTGCTTCTCCTAGGTGGGTGAAAATTATTGTTGTTTCTAACTCGAGTCCGTGTGATTCGACAAAGTCCCTCCAGCCGTGGGCAACCCAGTGAGATCCGTAACTACCCCCTACGATGTAGACAGGGAAATCTTTGACGACGCGAGTGGACAAAAAAGATTTGCTCAGGTACCTGGGGTGCGAAGTGTCGACCGAATTCATAAGGCAGCATCATGCGTATGTATTGCTTGTCCCCTACTAGATAAATATCAAAAACAAAGGGGTTGTTGGGATTTTGATCGCTGGTATTTGCTTCCATGTTTGTTTTTTGGAAAGATTTTTGATGAAAAGGTTGTGCTTTTCATACTGTCGGGGAGGGATCCATTTATAGTGGTATCAACTGGTTTAGAAAAAATATTTTTGTAATAAATGACTGTTTCCAGATTTGAAATGTCCCAGTGTACTTGGTCGGGCTCTGAGAGGATTTTTTGCCATGTGTTGTTCATGCAGTGTATCTTGGGAAGACCTTATTTCAGGCTTTATTTTTTATTCAATGCATGCCATGAATGCTTTCGCTGTACTTTGAGATATGACTAGCCTCGCTCTGTATATAAAAAGGGGCTGCGAGCTTGGTGATCTGGTTACCCATCCGTTGCCTTTTATAATTGCTAGAGATGGCACCTCCCAACTCCGAGATGCGTGATTTTTACCGCTGTGTTGATGTGGAGGGAAGGATGCATCGTTTGGAAAGCTTGTTTATATTTGTTGTGTATTGTGCCTGTCTAAGTTTGAGTTGCTGTGAAGAGATGCATGATTTCTATCATTTCATTTCTTTTTTGTTCGCAGCCTCTTCCCTGAGCGTTTGAAAGGATTTATGGGCATGTCGTGTTTGATCATGTTTCCTTGGCCTCTGCTACTGGTGAAAACTTTCGTGTTCAAGTTTCTAAAGATTGCACAAACCGTTGGTGGTTGTCTGAAGGTTGGGGAGGATTCACAACCAATAATGGTCTTCGAGTTGGTGCATCGATGATGCTTTTTCAGTACGTAGGAGGGCATCGTTTCAAGACCCTTGTTCTTGAGGATAAGTAGAGCCTTATTGTTTGTAAGGGTGGTTTTATTGGATAATTGCCTTTATGGCGTACTTTTTAGACTTAATATTGTGCTTTATTAAGTGTAATCGTGAAGTATCATGTAATGGTATTGTTGTTTTGAATAGTTAAATAGATATGCTTCCGCTCTTCGCGTTTTTGTCCTTTTTTGGTGCTGATGCGACTTTTCCTGGTGTGTTACTGTGGCTCTGATATACAGTAAGATGCTCTGAGATCCTACCACTTGCCCGGTATGTGGTTGCTTCTGAAAAAATTGTTTTGGATGGGGGTAAACTCTTTATTTTAGTGACGGGACAACACGACATGCTGCCTATTTTGCTTGTTGATAAATATAGGAGGTTCGGATAGAGCTTAGGCAGTTGTCTTCGTACTTTGTTTCAATCTTGGTGTTTTGAGCTTTGAAGAGCCATGACTTCCCCCAGTCCTCGTCGTCGTGACTTTTTTTGTTCTATTGACTTTGAAGAGAAATTGGAATATATATGGTATTCATTCCGACCTTTCTCGTGCGATATTTGCTTTTCTTGGTTGATATTCATTCTATTGACTTTTTTTTACAGCTTTTGTCCGAGTCATTTGGTGCTCAATATTCTCGCGAGGGATTGACTCACGTGTTGTTGATTTCCCCCACTGGGCGGGAATTTCGAGTAAGGGTGTTTCAGGATAGCCAAAACCATTATATTCTTATTGAGGGTTGGCGTGCCTTTGTCGTGGACAGTGGCTTGCGTGTTGGTGGATCCCTTATTATTTTTAAATATGAGGGGAGTAATCGCTTCACCATAATAGTTCTTGAGGCTAGCGAGTAAGCTTGTGAGAATGTGGCAAAATTCGTGTTGTGTTTGTGATCCCTTTGCTTCCTAGTCCTTTGCTTGTCGTACGAACTTTCAAAGGCTTGTATACCTGGTTTTTGGTCTTGTTTTATAGTAATCGCGTTGTGCTTTTCGGGGTACTGTTCATACGTTGGTTTCAAAAAAATGTGCACGGGTGGATCTAGTTGTACTAATTTCGCGAATAACCTAGATCGATACGGTTTATATGGTTTATTCCAGTGCCTCACACTCTCAACATACATTTGATTTCTTCCGTTGGGAATCAAAACGGAACGAAAACAAGAAATAATAGAAGAAGACATATCAGTTTTATTGATTCTTCAGATAATATGGAAACTTGTCTACATATCCAAACATACGAACGCAAAAATTGCTGAATCTATTCTCTTTTGGAGGCTTACTTGCATGAACATCCGTGTTTAAAACACACGCCATTGCTAAATTTATTCTCCTTGGAGGCTTGCTTGCATGCCCATCCGTGTTTAAAACACACGCGATTGCTAAATTTATTCTCCTTGGAGGCTTGCTTGCATGCATATCCGTGTTTAAAACACACGAGATTGCTAAATTTATTCTCCTTGGACGCTTACTTGCATGCATATTCGTGTTTAAAACACACGCGATTGCTAAATTTATTCTCCTTGGAGGCTTGCTTGCATGCATATCCGTGTTTAAAACACACGCGATTGCTAAATTTATTCTCCTTGGAGGCTTGCTTGCATGCTTATCCGTGTTTAAAACACACGCGATTGCTTCTCCTTGGAGGCTTACTTGTCTACATATCCAAACATACGAACGCAAAAACTGCTGAATCTATTCTCTTTTGGAGGCTTACTTGCATGCACATCCGTCTTTAAAACACACGCGATTGCTAAATTTATTCTCCTTGGAGGCTTGCTTGCATGCACATCCGTGTTTAAAACACACGTGATTGCTAAATTTATTCTCCTTGGAGGCTTACTTGCATGAACATCCGTGTTTAAAACACACACGATTGCTAAATTTATTCTCCTTGGAGGCTTGCTTGCATGCATATCCGTGTTTAAAACACACGCGATTGCTAAATTTATTCTCCTTGGAGGCTTGCTTGCATGCATATCCGTGTTTAAAATACACGCGATTGTTAAATTTATTCTCCTTTGACGCTTACTTGCATGCATATCCGTGTTTAAAACACACGCGATTGCTAAATTTATTCTTCTTGGAGGCTTACTTGCATGCATATCCGTTTTTAAACCACATGTGATTGCTAAATTTATGTGCATCGATAATTTGGGTTGGGTTTGGAACTTTCATTTATAAATATGAAGTGGTTTACCCAATCGGGAACCCTGACGACCCCTATACATGGAAAATCTAAGTCATCAGAGTTCTTCTTACGCCTAACCTTTACGCAAAATAAGCCTTGAGATTCTTGGCGTTCCATGCCTTCGCGAGTATAGCGCCTTTTGAATTTTGTACCTTGAAGGAACCCTGGCCTACTTCTTTGTGGATGACATATTGTCCTTCCCATTTAGGTTCAAGTTTTCCCCCGGTTGTTGCTTGTCGGAGGACCATGTCTCCTTTTTGCAGTGGGCGTATAAAAACGCGTTTGTTGTATCCCTCGGCCAGTCGGCACTAATATTCATTTGCCTTGAGACAAGCGGTGTCTCTTCTTTCTTCACGCAAGTGGAGCTCTAACTCGAGAGCTTCGTCGTTGGTATCTTTACTGAAATCAACTATTCTAGCCGATGGGATGAGCAACTCTACGAGGATGACTGCATCGACACCGAATGCCATTGGAATGGCGTTTCACCCGTGGGACTCTTGGCTGAGGTCC
The DNA here is from genome assembly GCA_963922045.1 of Persicaria maculosa. Classification (NCBI taxonomy): domain Eukaryota; kingdom Viridiplantae; phylum Streptophyta; class Magnoliopsida; order Caryophyllales; family Polygonaceae; genus Persicaria; species Persicaria maculosa. Next base: position 30,913,571 of record OY998251.1, on the reverse strand, counting down.
TATATGACCATAGTACTTATAAAGGCAACATCTCATCCCACTCTCCTTTTGCTATCCCTAGCCTCTTTTTAAGGGCATTAAGAATTTGGCGATTTATGGTTTCGCCCTGCCCATTGGATTGTGGGTATGCTACCGACGAGAATCGGAAGTCAATATGGAGGCCGGCACATAAATCGCGAATTGCTTCACAGTCGAACTGGGGGCCATGATCAGTGATAATCGCCTGGGGGACTCCGAATCAGCAGATCATGTTCTTCCAAAGGAATTTGCGCACATTTTCTGCTGTGATGGTGGCCATAGCTTCGGCCTCTACCCACTTTGTGAAGTAATCGACAATTATGATGATGAAGCGTAACTGACCTGGCGTTGTTGGGAATGGTCCCAAAATATCCATTCCCCACCTTGCGAACGGGCATGGTGTCGAAATGCACTTTAGAGGATGAGGGGGGCGATGATTTAGCAATGCGTGCCGCTGGCACGGGTCGCATATGTGAATAACCATCTCAGCATCTGCCCTAAGGGAGGGCCAGTAGTAACCTAGACACGTGATTTTTGATGCCACGGCTCTCCACCCTTGATGGTTGCCGCAGAGACCAGTGTCCAGCTCTTGGATGAGGTCAAAACCCTCCTGGTTTGAGACACAAAGAAGATCTGGGAGGTTAAAGCCCCTTTTGTATAATCGACCATTTCTGACGTGAAAACGGGATGCTCTTTTTCTGATTCTCTGGCTGTTTTGTGACCCGCTTGCCGAGGGTCCTTCAGTTATGTATTCTAGGAGGGGTATCTGCCAATCTCCGAGGTTTGATATTCTAAATACCCCTTGGTGGATTCCTCGGGCATGCTTCTTCTAGATAACCACGCGATCACTTAATCCTAGGGGCAGGGTGGCTCCCATCCTGGCCAATGTATCGGCGCGTTCATTCTGGTCACGAGGAATGGAGGAGATGGAGCATTTCCCGAAGGCTGCCGTGAGTGTTTGTACGCGTGCCCAATATTCAGGTAGCATCCATGTCTTTGCTTCATATTCCCCTTTAACCTGCCGAGCTACTACTTCCGAGTCCGTGAAAATCTGGACTTGCTGGGCTCCGCTGATCAATGCTTTGTCAATACCCGCGCTCAAGGCTTTATACTCCACTTCATTGTTGGTGGCTTCGAATAATAGCTGGAACGATAGATCGGTTATCTCCCCGCCTGGGCTTGTGATAGTAACCCCGGCCCCGCATCCCCCTGCTGGTACTGACCCGTCAGCGTTGATGACACAGTCTTCCCCATCACGATCCTGATGGTCTGTTAAGACAACCTCCACTACGAAGTCGGCCAAGGCCTGGGCTAGGCGGGCTTTTCTGGGTTTGAAATGTACGTCAAATTCGGAAAGTTCAACCGCCCATTTGACCATTCTTCCTAAGAGCGATGGCGAGTGCAGGATCTGATGAAGGGGTAAGTCGGAGAGTACCTTGATCGTGTGAGCCTAAAAATACGGCCTCAATCTTCGCGCGGTAAAAAACATGGATAAAGCCATTTTTTCAATCGGAGTGTATCTGGATTCGGCGGGTTGTAAGACCCTGCTAGCAAAATAGATGGGGAGTTTAAATTCCCTAGTAAGCACTGTGCTGATGGTTGTGGATCTAGCGGCTAGGTTTAGCTGCAGGGTTTCATGCTTGCGTGGAAAATGAAGAGTGGGAAAAGCGGCCGGATATTCCTTCATGCTCTTGAAGGCCTTATCCAAAATGGCAGTCCACTCGACCGGACCTTTCTTTTTCAGCTGCTCAAAGAAAGGCAGGGAGTGATTGGTTAATCGCGAGCAGAATCTACTTAAGTAGTTGATTGACCCGTTCAACTTCTGAATGTCATTCAACGTCTTTGGAGGGTCCATGTCGATGATAGTCTGCACCTTTGAGGGGTTCACATTTATTCCTCGATGGCTTATCACGAAACCTAGGAATTTTCCGGAGTCTACCCCGAAAACACACTTTTCCGGATTTAAACAAACGCGATTCCTTCTTAGCGTGTCGAGGGTTTCCTGCAGATCTTTGCAGTGGTCTTCCTTTGTGAGACTTTTGACCACGATATCGTCGACGTAAACTGCAACATTTTTTCCGATCTGCGACAAAAACACCTTCCCTATCATCCGTTGAAAGGTGGCGCCGACGTTCTTAAGCCCGAACGACATTACCTTATAACAAAAGGTTCCCTAGTTGGTAAAGAAGGTAGTGCTTTTTTCATCGCGAGGACTCATTTTGATTTGATTGTAGCCCGAATAAGCATCTAGAAAGCTTAGAGTAGCGTGCCCTGCCATGGTGTCTACCAGCTCGTAGATAGATGGTAAAGGGTAGCTATCTTTTGGGCAGGCTTTGATCAGATCTTTGAAGTCCACGCCCATTCTCCATTTGTCGCTGCTCTTTTTGAGCAGGACTACATTCGACAACCAAGTTGAATCATTAATTTCGCGAATAAATCCAGCTTGTAATAGCTTGTGTACCTCTTGTTTTGCTGCTTCCGACTTTTCCGCAACCATCTTCCTCTTTCTTTGGCATACGGGCTTCGCTTCGCGATTAAGTCTCAGGGAATGCTCTATGGTTTCTCGGGGGAGTCCCTTCAAATCTTGCGGTGACCACGCAAAAATGTCGCACGATCCTTTCAACATGTTCTTGAGGCGCTCCGGGGCTGGGTTGGTCAAACTGTGATCGTGGTACACTGCTTCAGTCTTGTTTAGAAAAGGGAAAAAGGCAATCTTTTCCTCCACGATTTTATCATCCATCTTCTCGGGCCAAACCTCCAGCTCCGCCTGTTGGTGCTCGGATGTGGGCTCTTGTTCGTGCTCATCGACCGCTTCCTCTTTTAGAGACCCTTGATCGCTTTCTTTAATCACGAATATTCGATTATGGCCCTTCTTCAGCGAGGATAAGTAGCATATTCTACTTTCTCCTTGTTTGCCCCGTGCTTCGCCCACCTTCCTGTCGGCACATGGGAATTTGACACTGAAATGATATATGGAGCATGCTATTTGGAATTTAAACGGATTTACTCGGCCAATGATAGCGTTGTAAATGAATGGTAGCCTAACCACCGTGAATTCAATCATGTGGGTTCTTCTATTCGGCGCGGTCCCTAATGTCAAGGCCAATTCAATTGTCCCAGCAACCTCGACTTCGTCTCCAGAGAAGGAGACCAGCTTTCTTGAGTACCGGCGTAGGGCGCTTTCGACGATCCCGAGTTGTTCAAAAGCGTCCCAATAAAGGACGTCAACTGATGAACCTGTATCTATCATAACTCGCTTGATAGTCTTGGTTCCTATCTGCACATGGATGACCATATGATCCGAGTGCGGCATTCTTAGGTCGCGAGCATCCCGAGTATCATAAACAGAGAAGCTGAGTACTTCGTGTTCGGTGGACGCATGCTTGACACTGGCCTCGGACCGGGGGGGGGGCGTCTAGCCTCTCTTTCATAGGTTTTCCTCTCTTAGTTACTAGTGTCAGATGTCGCGGGTCCCCCTGCGATGGTATTGATGCACCCATCTGGTGAGGGAGGCTTTCGCTGATCCCGGTTAGAGCGATCGGGTCGGTTGGATGAGGATCTGGCCTCCTGTGCATTCCTTATGTCCCTTGGAGGAGGTTTGTAACCCCCTCCCCTATTTCCATTTCTACCTCCTCTATTCTTTGGGTAGGCCCCTCTGCCCCTTCCTCTGGCCACATACTGGGGATTGTAAGATCTTGGTGGTGCATTTGGCGGTTTATGTTGCTGGGGCGGAACCGCAGGGGGGCTAGAGTTGTTGCGGTGTCGCGACTGGAAGATCGGGACCCGTTGGCGGAGCGCAAATCTGAAGGGGTACTTCCTTTGGAGGGAGGTTTTGCGGAATCCCATAGACAGGAGGTGATATATAGTCGGAGTGGGCCATCATTATATTTGTCGGGGCGCCGAGCAGGCCTGGTCCCGACCTTTGGTTGTACTGGACCTCTTGGAACTGAGGTCGTGGTGGGATGATTGGGTATTATCAGGGAGGATTGTGGTGTTGTTGGCCCCCGAAATTCTCTCTTCCTTGACCTTGCGACCTCCATGGCGTGGATCTGCTTAGTTACGAGCTCTATCAGAACATCGTAGCTCTTTGGCTCCTTTTGGAAGAGGCAGATTTTAAAATCTCCTTCAGCCAAATTGCCCATCAGTATGGTGATCGCAGATTCTTGATTGAACCTCGGGATTCGCACCACCATGTTGGTGAATCTGCTGAAGAAGTTTCCCAATGACTCGGTCGCTCCTTGCTTGATGAAGTTGAGGTCCAACATGGTCCTCTTCCTGGTGCGAGCACTGCCGAAGTGTGCGACGAATGTGCCTAATAGCTACGCGAAATTGCTTATGAAGGATCGGGCCAAATTGGTGAACCATGTTAGTGTTACCTCGCTCAGTGTGGATGGACACGAGCGACAATACATTGCATTATTGTCCTCGTTCATTCCCATTGTTGTGGCGAATTGGTTGAGGTGATCATTGGGATCGGTATCTCCTTTATACTTGACGATGGAGATATTCCTCCATCTTTTGGGGACGGGCGCCTCACGAATTTCCCTACAAAAAGCGGACGGGAAGGTTGGTTCGCCTTGGCGTGTTTGTCCAGGTGCCCCAAGGGAATTCGAACGCGACGACATGTCCCTGGCGCTGAAGACACGGTTGATCTTATTGGCTTTTTCGTCGAGCTCTAGGACGGGATTAAGAGGGCCTCCAGCGGGGTTGGGGAAATGGTTGACCGTTATGGGCACAGGACCTTGTTGTTGATAATAGCCACGGGGGTCATGTTGCCATGGTACCCCGTTCGCTTTTTGGTTGAAGTATATGCTGTGCGGGTAACTCCCCGCGAAGAATTAGTATGGGGGGTAGCCGCCCCACATTCCATAGGGAGCGAACAGGGGTGGTTGCGCGGTGTCCCATGGCGGTTGCTGAGGGACATTCTCGTTACCACTGTGCAGAACCTCTTCGTTGGGGGGAACGTTGTGGTTGAGGCCGTTGGTTTCTTCGGCATCATGGTGTTGGTTTTCAAATTCCTCCGCAAACAGGGCGAAGTTAATGATTTCCTGCAAAATTTATGAGTGTTTAAAAGGGAATAGGCGCTATATACTGGTTAATCTAGGCGGGATCTCCGAGGAGGAGATGTTTATTGATATAAAACAAAATGTGAAAAGAAATTGGAAGAAAGCAAAGTGAAGGATGCATATCGCTACGCGAAACCTCTCGTCGTGGAAGGTTCCCACAGACGGCGCCAATGAAGCGATCGTGGAATTTCAACTATACACCATTCCGGAATGGCTCACTGGAAAGGACTTGTGGGTAGTACCCATAGGTTCCCGGTTCGAACCCCGGAATGACCGCTCTTTATTTACAAATTCAAGGAATTTTAACTATACATATTACCTCATTGTGACGACAAAAATGACTAAGAATACCTGCAAGCTTTGACCAAGAGGGGTTATGATTAGATTACATATTGTACTGGTCCAACTGATGAGGGTGTTATGCTTGGCTCGCGAGTATTCAAGTCGTTCAACTCAACTCCGGAGGTTTTATGTCCGGAGGATGATTAGAGCTCTTCTGCTTTTCTTCTCTTGAAATCGGATCTCTTCCTTTAGGGTCGGAGGGGGGTATTTATAGGGAAACCAAGCGAGGAGCTGGCTGACAACCTTGTGGTTCTATATGGGACACTTGTAACGCATGCCCACACGCTTAGGGGCATAGGCAATACACGTGGAGCTATTTAGAGGTGAGGTGCTTGAGCCAGCGAGCTGCTTGCTAGGATCCTGGAAGGTTCAGGTCGCGAGGGAAACTGGGGTCAAAGTTCTAGGGGGCGCTAGGGCTAGTTATTTGGTTTTGATCAGGTATCTTACTCGCGATGGATCTAATGGTGGGCTCAGATACCATTTTGCGTTGGGTGACCCATTTATGAGGTCATTTTCGTGTTTATTTTATAGTCTATTTTCTATGGCATCGTCAAGAGAGAGAGAGAGAGAGAGATTTGGCCTATGAGTTGCTAAACTCATAGTTTCGCCTGTGATTCAAAGATATGGTTGTTTAGATTGTGAGGATTGTTTCTATTAGTTATTCATATTCCTATTTATCATCTTGTGCGTATTGTTGGTATTTGTACCATGTTAGGAATTGCACCTTAGCTATGAATTCGTTGTTGTGTTCTTGATAGCAAACGAAGGTATTGACGTAGTGATATTTCTTTGTCTTTGTAGTGGATGATTTCAGTTGATCTATGTTGTGGATATATCGATTAGGGTTGTTCCGGGTTGTCTTGATTGCATTGAATCAATATGCCAATTGGTCTATTTACTTGAGTCCTTAATGCTATTCCTTAGTGATATTGAATAAGATGATTGTATCCCTGTGGATCCCTCAAGTTTAGTCAAGTAAACATATTGTTGGTATTTGTACCATGTTAGGAATTGCACCTTATCTATGAATTCTTTGTTGTGTTCTTGATAGAAAACGAAGGTATTGAAGTAGTGATATTTCTTTGTCTTTGTAGTGGATGATTTCATTTGATCTATGTTGTGGATATGTCGATTAGGGTTGATCTAGGGTTGTTCCGGGTTGTCTTGATTGCATTGAATCAATATGCCAATTGGTCTATTTACTTGAGTCCTTAATGCTATTCCTTAGTGATATTGAATAAGATGATTGTATCCCTGCGGATCCCTCAAGTTTAGTCAAGTAACATATGTTTATGAGTAATTGATAAGAACAATCCTACGACCATGAATCTCAACAATTGTCAGAGAATTACAAGTGAAATATTTCCTCTACCTTATTATCAATTTACTTTGCAATTATAAAGATGGTTACTTTACATCTTGGTTATTTGTCCTAAATCATTGTTTGGTTATAAGAGTTCTTGTTAAGAGATATTGAGTAATGAAACGCTTCTCCCTGTGGGTTCGACACCTGACTTAATTGCTATACTCAGAGGCGGACCTAAGGGGTCCTAGAGGATCACGTGACCCACTCCTCATCTGACAAATTATCCAGGTGTATTCTCCTCGTCAATAGCTTCGTTTTGATATATAATACGCCCTAATCCGGCATCCGAGTAAAAAGTTATGAATGTTTGAAAATTACAGCAGTATTAATCACTTTAGTTTTATTTCGATATACTATAATACTTTAATATTTTACTTAAATTGACATTCACATATTATAATTCATCTCGAGAGCTTCAAAACCATATGTTATATTACTTATTTTGAGAATATGGTAAGAAGTTACGCAAGTTTAAATTTTTTTATATCTAGTTATACATTATTACACGTTAATAATGCAATGTTTATTTATTGCGTTTTATATCTTTATTTTTCATTTTTTATCCTTATTTTCGTATTATATATTTGTGGTATTTTCGAAAACATAGGTTGACACTAGTTTGTACTATCGATCACGTTGTGTTTTGCGATTTTTTTCTCGATCTTATTGTCGACTACTATGGTGACCCCCTGCTAAAAACTTTCTGGGCCCGCCCCTGGCTATACTAGTAGTTTATTGGTTGATCAAGTGATTGATTTGCTAATCTATTTGTTTTGTGTTTGAGTTTGGATTTTTATTACTATTTGGTAAAGGGCGAAAGTGCCAACGACGTTTGTCTCGCATCAAAGTCTTGTTATTTGGTACACTCTAGTACTCTAATGTATCCAGATACTACTTCTTACCCTCCTGAACTCCATGAAAAGGAGTGGGAAGTTTATAAATTGATTTTAAGGTCCACAATTTGTTTTTTGGGTTTGCCCACCTTGGCTTTTGGTTTGAAACTTGGAATTAATTAACTAGTCCATGTTTATATCATCCAGAATGAATTTGATGTGTATGGGGATATTATTTGTTAAAATATGTGATAGGTACTAGGTGGGTGCTTCAATCAGAGGGGTTAAAAGCTTTGTGGGTACTAGGGTGCTACAATTTTCTCAAATTGACTCCTTATGTGCAATCAAACCATCAGGACACAAACTGATTAGGCCAAAATCCTTCCAATAAGCTACCAGATAATTTTACACACACAAACTGACCAACTATGGTAGCGTAGCCTAGATCATCAGAACCTTTCCACTTAAAAATAATGTAGCAAATCGAAGCTAATAAGTTGATATGTTAATGATACAATGCTTTGGTTAAGCTTTTGGTCGGAAGTACATTACAATCACTCTATACAATCCAAGCTAGGTCTAAATTGAATTAGCACCCGCTAGACTTTGTTAAACTACACTTGTTAAATTGAATCAGACCATTCCTCAAACTCGGATACAGAACCCTAAATCGACCATATAAAAATCACAGATGACTCAAACAAGAAATTGGAAGGAGTACATGAAGCCATTCACAGATGACTCAAACAAGCAATTTTAGGGTACAGAACCCTAAAATCGTCCACATAAAAAAAACCCAAATAATTAAATGCAAAATTGATTATAACAGGGTTGTTGCAAATCGAAATCGAAATTGGGGTTCTTACCTGAAGAGCGTGAAAGGGAAAGAGTTTGGTGGAAAAGGCGATTTGGAATCTAGGAAGAGCACCTACAAACAGGCAAATAGATTAGTGATTTCAAAACCTTAATGAGAAATCGACTTGATTAGAGACATTACCGAGTTTGTCGTCCTGTGCCTCTCATGGAAGGAGAAAGCGATGACTGAGATGGAAGGAGAAATAGGCGATGGCGATTAGAGACCTTACAAAACGCTTTCCCCTTTCATCGAATGCTTGCTCCAGGGAGATGTCGAAGAAACGCTTGCAAAGCTGCCGGAGGAGATGAAGTGCGAGCGTTTTGAAAACGCTACTGCCTTGCCAAACGCGGATACTCAGAGCTTTTTTAAAACGCTCTATCTATCGCTCTATCTAACGCTGTGAAAAGATCCCGCCAAACATGCCCTTAATGAATTAGTCAATGCCCATCTAGCTTTAGTCCTTAATCAATTATACTTTTAGGCAAATATGTGAATACTCACGAGTAATTAGTCAATGCCATTCTTATTTTAATTTAGCCACTTCAGAGAAATCTAAAGTATTCCCACCATTAAATAGAAGAGAAAGACAAGGCATAGGAAGAACAAGCTCAGTACCAAATAAGCAAAAATAAAGCAACAACAAAAAGGAGATCGACGAAAAGGCATAGAATCAGCAAATTGTACGATGTGATTATAGCAAATTATTTGGAGGGGGAAGTTCATCAAGTAATGAACTTGGGTAATAGTTTGAAGGATATATCTACGTTGCCCATTTACAGAGGAAGAGAAAAAAAAGGTTCAAAACAGTAGGACATTAAGGAAACAAATTAGTGTAATGCATCAGGGAAAAGGAATTCAACGCTGCAAGCTTCCCTAGCTAGCAATACGATGCGATGATTCTGAGTTCAAGGCCAAGAACGGATAAAGCCCAATGAAATAGACTATCTACAGATAAACAAATGTCGAAAATCATGATATGTCAATCATCAAGTTGGTCTTGCCATCGAAGAGTGGGATCTTGAACGTCTTCATCACACTCGATGCCATCTCGTCTACACGGAATCCTTCCACCAACAAATGCTACACCGACTCTTTGACTCCGAAGCCCTTCGCAACCTTCGGCTCTGATACCACTGTTGAGAAAAACGGGTAGCTAACACTCAATCTCGTGTGACTTGGATGAACCGACTCTCTTACAAATGAGGACTTATATTAATGTACAAAAGTATTTTGTACAACTCACTCGATACAAGACTCTCACTAACTAACACGCCACTCGAGATGTACCACTCACACTTTGACCAACTCACTCTCACAAACTGAACACTCACTTTTGGAAGACTCAACTTCACTCACAACTCCACACCAAAATGATTGCATAAGGCCATATTTATAGGCCTAACACCACCGACCTATACTAGCTAGATGTCTAGACTTTTCTAGCCAATTCACATCTAATTTATTATTACAAAACCTGTAGTGTTCTAGTCATTCATATTGCCGAATTGTTCGGCTTTCTTCCCGAACTTTCTAGCTCCAATTCTACCATTTGATTTGGCCCATACCAACAATCCACTTATTTCCAACTTGGACCAAGCAGCCCATTGTGTTTTTGGAGGCATCTTTCCCATTGCATCATTTTTTGCCTCCATTTGGGGAGAGGAAGAAATAGAAAGAGTATGATCAGCACGATCTGTTTTTGGAGACACCTCTCCCATTGCATCATTGTTGCCCTTCTTTTGGGGAGAATAAGAGATATCATGGGTATAAGCACTACCATGTGTGTTTGAAGGCACCTCTCCCGTTGAATCATTTTCGGCCTCCATTTGGGGACATACCTCTTCAATATCAACCATTTTTTCTCCCTCGCCTTCCATTGTGTCAGCTTCAAAATTTGATTCACCAATTTTTTTCATTACCACCACCATCAGATGTTTCAGCACCCACAACACCTTCATCAAATCCATCATGTGCTTCCTCACTCCCCGAAGATGACCGCTTCACACAAGGTGTCAGAACATCACCCTCTTCCCGCCCTTCAAAACAGGTATCTCACCTCCATGAACTGTGCCCCCAAAGGTGTCAGCATCAACCCCATCAGCAACCTCTGCCAGGACATAAAGCCCAGCAGTCAGGGAAGCACGCGACTCATCAGAGCCAGAAGAATGGGTGTCACCGGTAGCATCATCAACCCTATCATCAGCATCACTAACTTTACCGCCAGAAATAGATCATACACCAGCAAATCCTTGTTTCTTCCACTCTATCAGCGCTCTAACGACCTACAACAGGTATTGTAGGCAGAAATGAAGACTTGTCAGCATTACTATCAAACCATGGCCTCCCACTACCTATACCAGCTTTCTTCATTTTAAGCCTTCGCTGAAACACAATATTCAACGAGACATCCTCATCTAATATATCACAAGTATAAGTATCCGACCTACCTCTTTTTGAAGGTGAAGCAACCACATCCACTTGCTCATCCTTCTCTGTGTCAGCATCAACACTCCTAGCCTTCTTAGCAGGCACATCCCCCTACTCATCATTTCATGTGTTAGCATCATCTCTCCCAACCTTTTTCCCTACCTTATCCTTCTTAGCAAGCTCATCCATCTCTGTTTCGACATCAACTCTACCAGCCTTCTTCGGCTCGGCCTTTTTTCTCAACTTCTTTAATTTACTCTTAATATATTTCTTATGCTCTAAATTTCTAGATGGATTGGACCGAATAAAACCTGCAGAACGACCCCTCCTCATAGGAACCCTTTTCACAGGGGTATCCCTAGACGTCACCTGCTGTTTCTTTTTACCAACCAGGCCCGGACCTGAGGCGAGGCCCAACAGGTCGTCGCCTCAGGCCCACTTTCGCTAGAGGGCCCAATCTGTATATAATATATATATATAAACTGAATACACTAAAAGACTACATGTGTAGCTTGGCTTAGCGGATAGAGACACGCGGGAGAGCAATGTAACGCAGGTTCGAATCTCTTACTTTACATTTTTTGCCTTTTTTTTGTTTTGTTTTTAAAAACAATCAATCAGTGTATGTTGCTGATATTTGACATTTGTTATTTTTAATACTTTAATGTTTGTTTTATATTTGTTTTTTTTAATACTTTAATGTTTGTTGCTGATATTTGATGTTTGTTTTTTTTAATACTTTAATGTTTGTTTTATATTTGTTTTTTTTAATACTTTAATGTTTGTTGCTGATATTTGATATTTGTTTTTTTTAATACTTTAATGTTTGTTTTATATTTGTTTCTTTTTTAATACTTTAATGTTTGTTTTGTTAGGGTTGAAAATTTGTTTTGTTTTGAAAAACAATCAGTGGATCTCAAAAAAAAAAAAACAATCAGTGTATGTTGCTGATATTTGATATTTGTTTTTTTTAATACTTTAATGTTTGTTTTATATTTGTTTTTTTTAATACTTTAATGTTTGTTGTTGATATTTGATATTTGTTTTTTTAATACTTTAATGTTTGTTTTATATTTGTTTTTTTTTAATACTTTAATGTTTGTTTTATTAGGGTTGAAAATAGTAAAGGGCCCCATTTTAAAATCTCGCCTCAAGCATTCAAAATCTCAGGTCCAGCCCTGTTACCAACAGTATCTCCTCTCACAGATTTCCTCTTTTTTTAGGTCTCTACTATATCCTCTTTCTCCACCATTGGGACAACTTCCAAAGCGATATCACTAGACTTCACCTTCTGTTTCTTTTTACCACCCGTGCCTCTTCTCATAGGTTTCGTCTTCTTTGAGGTCTCTCCTACATCCCGTTTTTCCAAGACATTACCTTCCTCACCACCAACATCTACATCCCTTTTTTAAAACTTATATTCGTATGCGTTTTTACGAACACGATGACACTCATACAACACATCGTCATCGGGTTGGGAAAACATAGGATCAGCAAGGTCATCAATTACTTCATCAGCTTTTTCATCACCATACACCATCCCTTTTGTGCATGCAAACTCGCCATAAGTAGGGAACAACGGAGTCTGTATAAAATGCATTTAAAATAGTATTAAAAAAACAAAGATGCCCCCAATAAAAATGCTCTTAATTAAAGCTAAATAATATAAAATTATTACCAAATCACCATCAAAAAACTTCTCAGCCTCAGCATACGTAGGGCTAACATTGCATTGCCAATACAATGAGTACGGATCTCTATCAGGCATCTTAAAATTAAAGTCAAACTTGGCAGACAGGGCTGGGAAAGCTTCTAATATCCAAGCCTGTTACACAAGAAAACTCGTTATGACATTACAAAATAGTATTAGACATATGTTGACATAAACAATAAGATTGTGCTGACACACACGAAAACTGCTGGCAAAAGAGATGCAAACAGTAAAACACAATACCTAAAATGCAAGGCAATACCCATACAAATCATAAGCACCCCTAATACCATTACGATATGCAACAGATGGCTTCTTCAATGAGTTAAACAAACGCATGTATGACTCTCTCCCCCAAGGATATACTTCAAATTCCTTATCAATGCACGCAAGAGGCAAGAATTTTGCACTTACAACCTCTGACCTCCTATACACTATTAACTTCTCAATGAGCAGCAACTTCGCCATAATCAACTTATTCTGAGACGACATCTTTTTCTCAGATTTGAAACGGGCAACTAACTCATCATGAGTGCATTTCTTCTTCCCAAAGAAATCAGATATAGACACTTGCTTAGTGAGATTACAAACATGGTCTTCACAAGGAAGGCTAGTAATCACATGGAACTCAACTAAGGAAAAGCGTGCAAGAAATCCATCAACTTTAAACCACAACTCCTTCCCTTTTTTTGTTTTCACTTGACGCAACATCATTTGATGCATAAGCTGAAAATTCTTAACCATTTTGGTGCCCTGCGTCAGCACCCATCCCACGCAACTTTTACGCAGAATCTCGTAATGAGCAAGAGACAGATGCTTCATTATGAGATCACAGACATCAGGATAGGAATAGATGTTCGATCTACAATGAAACCGCTCACTAATAGGAATGCAGTAGTCCAACCCTTGCTCATTCACAAAAAAAGTATCCAATAAACCAACATGACATTACTAAAAAATCAAAACTTGCTCATCAAGAAAAGAATTTAAAATGAAAAACAAAAAAAAAACTCACATCAAATTTACTTTTGTAGCCGACTAAATCACCAGATGCCTCTGCTATTAAGAACAAAAGAAAGAATAATGTAAAAACACAATAACAGAATCCATGCTAAACCAAACAACCATACACAAAAACAAAAATATATCACCAACACATACTAAAACAACATAAACATCACATGGAAACATAATACACAATCCCACTACACACATTCTTGTAACTACCATAAACTAACACAAACATATATACAAACACACATTGCCAGCCCCATGCACATGTGCATAATCGCAAACATTTTCCTATATGAACCGCACAAACACTACAAGCATCCCAAACAGATTTACCTATACGAATACCACTAAACAAACACATCCAAAATGCCGGATAACACAAAGTGAAGAAAACAAATGGTTAAACCCCATCATTTGCACATACATATTACAGAAAAATAATGAACACGGTCAAAATCGCCCCAAATTTATGCACAACAAGCATAGATTTATGCATAAATGGTCAAAAATTGAAAGAAGACATCGACAAAATCTACAGAAACCGCCTTAATCCAAACCCTAGCACGAAACATTGAGCGAAAACAACCAAAATCAATACCTGAACAACTGACGAAATCCGCCATTTAAGGAGTTAGCACAACACTGCACAATAATCACTCGAAAAACTACCTACTTTCACACAAATTGAACGAAGATGAACGAAGAAACGAATAAAAATAAGAGTGCGCGAAGAGTAGTTTGGAAGACACTGAACAGACGAAAGGTGTTAGTTTGGGGAAAGAGTTAAAAGCCAAGCACAAAAAGTGGACGGTTTTACAATTTGTCCCAAAAGTGGGGCTATCCCCTAATTAGACCAATAAAAGTGCATGTGGCACAAATTTTCTCAATAAATAATCAAAGTGGGGTTTGTGTTATCTCACTTGGCTTTTGGTGCATTCGATTCAGTCGTTGAGTGACTCTATGTTTGACGTGACTAGATTTTCTTCTCCGTTTGATGGGGTTCTGGCAGTCGGAGTCCTTGGAGATTCGTCTTCACTGCCCACAGGTGACTCCTGATGTGACGCTGGCCTACTGGTGCTTGACTTCGTCTTTCGTCTACGTCCTCGTCTTGTTCGATTTAGTTGTATTTAATTTCGCTTTTGATAGAGTTCTGGTCTTTATTTTGCACTAATTTTGTATTTTGTTGCCTGCTTAGATAGATAAGACGGTTATCCGTCTGCCGACTTATCGGCCTTCTACGTTCAGGTATGACAACGAATTTTTACCTAATTAAAAAAAAAAACAGAGTATTCAAGTATGTACCGGTCTGTTTCTCTCCCCCTCTTTCTCTCCCTTCTGTTGGTATCTTTCTCTGTTTTCCGCGTGGTTTGAGGTCTTTGGATCGGGGAATTTCTGAATTGAAGGAAATTACGTAATCAAATATCTCAAATCAATTGTTGTTGGAGTTCCAATCTCTCCTCTTGCTGAATCCAAATTTCTGGCTTCGCCGTGTTATTCTTCGATGTACATCCATTTTCAAGCGCGCTTTCTCTTCGGCCCCTATGCCTTCCGTCGTTAATGGCGATCTGACACGTAGGGGAGCACTGGAGTGGGTGAAGAAAGACGCTAGGGATTCTGTTAAGGTATTGCCGTTGCCGGTGGTGATCGCGTTAGGGCTTCGCTGCTTCCAGCTTCTCCCGCCGGAAAGATATCAATGTCGGCATTTGATTCTCTCGATTCGCTCCTTTTCGCTACTAACAGAGCTTGTCTTTCCACTCTGGCCATTTACATCCAGATCCAGGTTTTCCCTTCTCTCTTTGCCTAATTTTGATTATTTTCACTTCTCGTCTCCTAATCGGATTTTTTTTTAAAAAAAAAAATCTTTTTAAGTAAAAACAGACTTTTGTTTTTGGGAAAATCATCAATGCAAATTGGTCACTGAGATAATTGTTTTGTTCTGCTGGTTTAATTGTGCACTATACTTTATTGTTCATTGTTGAAGTCTGTTTTTTGGGTATTTTCATATACTTGTTTCATGTTGGGATACACGGTCTATTGGCGAAGCTTTTACTGATTCTGAAGAAATTATAATCTTGGAGCCATGTAGGTGTGGCAGGTTTTTGAGTTGTTATGAAGATAAGTGAAACATTCAGTCGGTGTTTTTTCTGCGTTCACTTTTTCAAGATATTTGGGCATTGCTGCTTGGAAAATGTCATTGAGCTTAGATGGACTTGGAAATTCTTAATTTTGAGTCATCTGATTGTCTTTCACTTCTTGCCGAATCTTGAGATCACTCATACACAAGCAATAATTTCCATCCCAAGCTACTCTTATTTATAAGTTTCTGCAATGCAGCTGGATAAGATGTTTAAATTAGGCAATCCCTGTTACCTATGTCACTCGATTGTTATTCCATTTGTACTATCCCTATAACATCCTAGTTTTATGCGACTTTTTGGATTTGAGGTGTTTAGATAGGAACATTCGGTGCTTGTATGTAAAACCTATAGGATAAGGTTATAGGCTTATAGTTGTCTTTCTCAAATAGGGTGCTGAATCTTAGCTTCTTTTAATTACATGAAATGTCTGTGATTTTCCATTGACGATTCAAAATCTAAACCCAAGTGCTTCTTAATTGTTACCACACTTAATTTTAAAATGCAGTTATGGCTTTTGCTAGTTCATGTTTGCATCACTTGCTTCCATTTTGAAGTGTTCTCTTTCTTCTTTTTTTGACTTTTTTTTTCTCATAATTTGTTTCAAGGTCTATATAGTACGTCTTTCTTATTATGCCCCTGATAATGGTTGAAAAAGTTAATCAAATTACTTGGTAAAGCTAAACTCCAGACCCTTAGCTACCTGATGTTTTTTTGCTTGTTCTGAACTATAGTTGAATTATATTACCTGTTTTTTGTGCAAGCAGAAGAAACAGTTTGTTCATAGTCTCTCTGAAGCTCATCTAAGTTTTGCATACATGGCAGGGATGTATAATCTGCTTATTCCTTGCTCTTGGTTTTGCTTTGGCAGCTCATGTGAGGTAACATTTATAGGGCAATTGTATATGTTATGAAATTAACCCTCCCCTTACGAATTGTACTTTCATGCTTTCCACAATTCCACATGATATCCCTTACAATCAATACACATAAATAAAAAAATAAAAAAAAATCTTTAACCATAGTTTTCTGACCATTTGTTTTACTTCCAGGTTTAGAGAGATGAAACAAATGAAGGAAAGTATGAAGCGTGGAAACAGCTTTGCCTTTTTGTATCATGATATTAATGATCTAGAGCATACTAATCAGGCCAATTTACCAAGAGTGACTGTTGTGATGCCTTTAAAAGGGTTTGGAGAGCACAATTTGCATAATTGGAGAAGTCAGGTAAGATTTTGTAGTTGGTATAGTCCTTTTTTACTCTCTCTCTCTCTCTCTCTCTCTCTCTCTCTCTCTAAGATTTTGTAGTTGGTATAGTCCTTTTTTACTGTCTCTCTCTCTCTCTCTCTCTCTCTCTCTCTCTCTCTCTCTCTCTCTCTCTCTCTCTCGTCAATGCAGTTTATTTAATGAATAATGCAGATTACAACTCTATATGGAGGTCATGTAGAGTTTCTTTTCATGGTGGAAAGCACAGAAGATCCAGCATATCCTGCTGTATCTGTGATGCTAATGGATTTCCAGGCATGTATTTGTACTTTGTCTTCTACCACTGGTTTATACTAGGAGAAAAGAATTTAAACTTTGAAGTAGAATTTCTTGAAAATTCATGGTGGTCAAAATGTGCATTTATGAAAAATCTGGTTCTTGGACCAAAAAAATCTGGACTCTGTTTTTTCATGTCGTGCTTCAAATTACTTTTGAGTTTCGCTAGTAATGGCATCTTTTGAACTGACAATGCCTTTCATTTTCTTTTTTTTCCCAGGATGAAATTGATGCTAAGATTATTGTAGCTGGTTGTTCAATAACTTGTAGCCAGAAAATTCATAATCAGTTGGTACGCAACATTTTTCATAATCAGTTGGTACGCAACAGTAGATATTGCATAACTATTGCTTATTAGGGTGCATGTTTTATGTTTTTATGCTTTTTTGAGTTGCAGAAGGAGGTTTAGATTTTGTGGCTATATAATATGTATGTATAATATTTCTTGAATCCTTCAATATCTATTACAACTGAGTTCATCTACAAGATAAGTGAGCTACTTTATCATCTCTCTAACGTAATTTATAATGTCGCTACCTTAATTTTTAATTCACTTTGTATTTTGCAACCAAACTGTCTTTGCTTGATTTGATTTGTAAAGTTTAGCAAACATTTGTTTCCGTCCTCGTGTTATATGAATGAAGGATAGTTTTATTTTTCATGATTTGTTACGTTATCTTACAAAATTTAAGCTTAATCCTTTTTTTACTAATATTGTGAAACTTGGCATTCTCAGGTCGGAGCAGAGAATATGAGTAAAGACAGCAAGTATATATTGTTTCTTGATGATGATGTTAGGTTGCACCCAGGAACCATTGGTGCTCTTTCTGCTAAAATGGAAGAAAATCCTGAGGTATTGTGGTATGCAAGATACGTTGAAAGTTGAGTAGTTAGAAAAGCAAATCCATACAGGCGTTTTGTGGTATGCAAGATACATTTACATAAACATTCTACTTTCTCTTGGTGACATATGACATCGGTGGCTAGGCGTATAACTGGTGTAGTTGCATTTGAACATATTATAATATACATTGGTAGCAATTCTCTTCTTGTTAGTGCCAGATAAGGAGTTTTATTTATTCCCTTCTTTCAAATGAAAATATTAAAGCATCTATAACCTGATTTCTCTGTTAACTAAAATTTTTAGGCCTTTATTTTTGTTTGTTTTTTGAGGATTCAGTTTGGCCAGGAATATTATTAGATATTTTACCATCATACTCCATCCTAAATCCTTTATCCATCTGCCAACTTTTATCATTCTTTATTCAGTACTTTTTTAGCCTTAAATATCTTATTTTATTTATTTATTTATATATTTATTTTTAATATGATGCAGATATTCATCCAGACAGGATATCCTCTTGATTTACCATCTGGAAGTTTGGGAAGTTACTGTATATACGAGTATCACATGGTAGATTGTTTAATTTTTGACTTTGTGACTCATCCTTGATGTATATATGATCAATAAGAGTATATATGAACAATAAGAACACATGCCCTGATCAATGAAATGTACTATGTTTTCCTCATGCCTTTTGGACCGTCTTTCCTCGTGCTTCAGCATGCCTCCTGATATTTGAAATGTTGAGATCCATCGATGTAATGTTGTAAATATTTCCTTATGCCTTTTGTTATGCAATAACCTCTATTTCAATGGCGGTAAATTATGGAACTGTAAAAAGAAAAAGGAGAAGAACTCTGGACATTGCAATCGTTAACTTTGCTTCCCTTCTTCATAGAAAGGATAAATAACATTCATGTGAATCTTGTTGTAAAGTGTCAAAACGATTTGGTTTATTTGAATTTTATATCTAGTAAATAAGATATATTTAAGGAGTCACACATTTTATATCATAATCCTTTCTTGTTTTAAACTGTTTATAGCTTTCGGTTCCAAACTAAACTTGTTCAAAATGTTCCTTTGGGTTCACTCAGTCTTTAAACTTTCTTGCTTTATCTCTTTTCTCTTTACAGCCATGCTCAATGGGGTTTGCTACCGGTGGTAGAACTTTCTTCTTATGGGGTGGATGTATGATGGTGTGTACATGTACTCCCCAATGCTGTTCTAAATTATCCATGATTAAATTACATAGTTTTCTTACATTCTTTTTCTGTTCTCAGATGCATGCAGATGATTTTCGGAAAGACAATTTTGGGGTGGTCTCAGGACTGCGTGATGGTGGATATTCTGATGACATGACACTGGCCGCCATATCAGGTAAATTTTTTATTGCTTTTTTTTATGCAGTCCCATGTGGCTTCAGTACTTTTTCGGCGTTCTATTTTGGAACCTTGCTACTAAATGATGTAACTTTTTAAAATCTTTCACGGTCATACAGTATCTGTTTCTCTTTTTAATAGCCCAAGTTAATATAGTGCTGCCACGTGAGCTTTTCTTACCAAATGTCCCGGAAATTATAAGAGGCTGATCACATCTGCACCTGTTGCTCTCTTTCCACATCCTCTTGCAACTGATCTTAGTTTTGGAAGGTTTGTGTTTTTGTTGTAGATCTTTTCTTTGACATGTCCATTCAAGGGCTTCCTAACCCTATACTTCTTCTAGTCTAGGTACTGGAATTACCTGAGGAAGCAAACCTTTGTTCTGGAATCATACATTTCAAAGGTTAATTGGATCATGAACCGTGCCTTGTTCTATTTCCACTGTTGCGTGTCATGGGGCTTTGTTGCACCATACTTCATGGCCGTAATCCATATTGCTGCTGCACTTCGGATTCATTATACAGAGCACTCCATTGATGAAGCAAACCTCATTTTTGGTGGTGAGCACACTTGGTTTACTTTATGAAGTTGATTTGAACCTAACCCGAATTAGGTTCATTCCAAGCTATTGGAGCTTACATGTATTTTGAACTTAAATCAGATAATCATTTACAGGCAAGTTTCTTTTAAATAACAGTTATCTAGATTTGGTTTCAGAAAGAATTTATGAGTAATAGTATTGAGTTATCTGGATTTTAGAATCCACTAGTTATGTGTATGTAAGTTCTACCCACCAACTAGTTGTTTAATTTTGAAAACCAATTCAATCTACCAGCTAGATGTTTAATTTTTTGCAGAAGTGCCAATTATTGAAAACCAATTCAATCTACCACAGTACCATCACCACAAATTTAATCTAATGGGCAATAAAAAGGATTTCACCCGTATGTATGAATGGTAAGCTGTGTTTGGTAAACATGTCAATAATGGTTAGGTGTGTCAATTGATAATGTGAGGACACAAAAGTATTTTATATAAACTTTATACTTTATCTTTAACTATAAATTCCATGCGATGTAGTGCTGATTAATTATTCCATATGTAGTGAGTGAGGTTAAAGAAATTAACTCATTTGGCCTTCCATACTGTACCTTGTGGCTGTTTGTCATTGTTAACAATTTAGTCAATGTTTTTCCAGGTCTTCTATTGGCAGGCTGCTTAACTGTTTGCACCATTAGTGAGCTACTTTCTATGTGGAATTTAACAAGGGTTGAAGTTCAACTATGCAACACATTATCTCCTGAGGCATCACCACTATCACTTGCTTCATATAATTGGTTTTTGGTTAGTCTTTCCTCTTTTGGGGCATAATACTAGCTTGCATTAAAGCTACTTTGCACATTGTTTTTTTTATATTTGTTTCGAGTCTCCGTGTCCATTGGTAAGAATGAGAGATTTGGAAAGGAAAAAGGATTAGCTTATTAACATATGGGAAGATAATTGTCACTCAAGGGTATATGATGCCACTCTACTTTCTCGTGTTCAGAATTCATCATTTGAATCAATTATTTCTAGTTGATTCCCTACATTATATGAGAATAAAATCTTTAGGAGATTATGTTCATTTATCTTTATGTTGGGCTCGTGTATGCAAATTTTAGACATGATAATAATGTTTTCCTAAAAAAGAAAACATATTCCATACTATACAAGTATCTATTGTTACCGCCTTTCCCTTTCCAATTAATCATTTCTTACCAAACATCACCCTATGTCTATACTTGAAGTGATTGGCAAGGAAAATGATTTTCGTTATATGCTAAATCCTAGGTTTTCATCTTTTAACTAGTCGTCCAGTGTTAAATTTCTTGGTATGCTTCTTAAATTCTTGGTTTTTTTTTGGTAAAGTTTATTCTAGAGATGGTTGTTATGAAGATTGATAATGATATGCTTTTCTGACGTATTATTCACTTAAGTTAAATGTCATTTTGCAAGGTTTATCATGATAACTTTTACATTAGAAGTTTAGGAAAATCTATCTAGAAAGCCAAGGATCCTGCCATTATATAACTAGACATCGTATTTAAGATTTTGAGATAGATACTTTTAGGCAACTAGCAAATTCACTAGCGTACGTGGGAGAGAGATCCTGAGGGGCTAGAAAATATACTTTCTGGGACCATTATGCACTGTGAGAGAAATGGCAAGGTTACGTTGTGGTCGCTGTGGGATGGTTGTTTATAAATATGGTAAGGGCCAGATTGAGGTGGCTTAGTAAATCTTCTGGACAAGGAACTCCACTACGGTTCCTTTGGTAATCACTAAGTTGTGTGAAAGAGCAGAGAAAATAAATACCAAAATGCAGTTATTCTAAATTGAAATTATATTCTTGCATTATCTATGGATGAAGCCTTCTATAATAATAATAATTAAAAAAAACTATGATTGTTAATGCGTTTATAATTTATTTATTTATTGTTTATTCGAGTTTTTGGGTCCTTGGTAATTATTTGAGCACTTTATTTCTGATACTGAGTAGTGTTAGAAGCCTCTTCTGTTTTAATATGACAGGGATGGATTTATATGATCTTGGTCCATATATATATCGCCCTTATCTAGTGCCGGTTTTGTTGAAATTTATGGAAACAATATAGGGAAAGGTGAATGAGATAGTATACTTCGAATAAGGAGCGAATAGGATCTTGTCTAAGAGCTTAATTACTGTGAGTCTAGAGGAAGAGGAGGGTTCGAGAGAAAGATTCCCTCATTTTATTTATTCATGTCCAATATGAGACACAATATCGGCTGGCTGTTCAAGAACAAAGTCTTTCCATTATATTTTGCTATTTTCTTGGGGATCTAAAGACTTTCCCAAATCAATCAAGAAATTCTACATATAGATAAATAGAAGCTGCAGAGGGAGCAAACCCTGGGTGCCTTGTGAAACAAAAAAGCCCTCTGTCGTTGAAGGATTAGTTAATTTGCACTAAGCTAATATGCGTTTGATGTTTTATCTGGCAGGTGTTCATTGCAATGATTGTTGACAACTTCTTATACCCTATTGCTGCCTTCAACTCTTACTTTTCACAATCTATTAACTGGTCAGGCATTATATATCACTTGAAAGATGGAAAGATAAGCAAGGTATGCTAATTGTACCATTTGATCAACTGCCAAGTCCAGCATTGTTATTTATGTAAATGACTTCATGCTGGAAAAAGGGTTTTTGAAAGAACTAACAAGTTCAGAGCGTGCGTTGAAAGGCGATCTATAAGGTCTTAGCACTTGGGACATTCAAATGAGAACAAAATACATCTACTTCTTAGGCTTTTCATGTAAAGTGATCATTTTCATGCAATTTGGCCATTGAAACTTCGCCTTGATTTCATACAGATTGACAGAGGCAAGGATATCGGCCCAAAGTACACGGATCTTGGTGGGAAGAATCTTGGGAACAAAGGATCTCCGCCCAAAATTTCATTCATAAGTTCATTGGCAAAACGTTATCCCAATGGCGACAGCCAAAGAAGTATGATAGCTTAGACTGATTCTTTCCTTTTCATGTCTTACATAAACGCCCGTCTTTTTATGCAACAATTCTTGGGTGTAATTCGGCCCCCTCCTTGATTGCTTGGCCATTTGCATCATTTTTGTTCTTCGTTCAGATTCATCTCCGTTGTAAATTCACTCAATCCCCCCCCCCCCCCCCCCCCTTCTTGATTTCAATGTGTCCACCGAGAACATATATAAATATATGATATATGATTGTATAGTTTGAGACTAGTGTTGGTTTGAGCTCTTGACACACAAGATGAAAAAGGTTTGCTGGTTTGGGTGAATGTCGGAATTACATGTTTCATGTTGCATCTTTCAGAGTCATTTGTAAGCTTAAAATACCTTTTGCTGGATTCAGTAATATGTAAACACGCATGAACCCTCATGGGAGCTTCTTCTGATGGTTAGATGGATGTACAATTTCGTTTACTCGGAAGGACCCTTTTTAAATTATCAGTGTCACCATGCAGGGCACCTCTAACTAATGACCTCAAAGAAAGCCTTTTTGACTTTTTAAGATTCTTGAAAAGGGTTTTGTGATCGTTGATGCTTCTAATTTCTAAGATTCCAAATACACCAAGCATATGACAGCTTAAATTGCTAATGGATTACCATGTAAAAGCAACCAAAAAAAAACATATTATTGGCCGAAAGTGACAATATTCCAAGGTGCAAAACATATCTAAGAGGAATAAAATGTTACATTTCCACTATTTTTCCCCTTTGGTTCAACACTCTTTATGCCTAATATATTCCCTTGGTCTTCTTTGATCTCATCTTTTTGATGCAAGTCCCAAGCTGCACTGTCCACTTGATAGACGACGGAGAAGCAGCTGAGATTGCAGGACCAAGAGACCTTACGATACTTCGCATCACAGACAATAACCTCTCCCTCGCAATCACCATCAAGGTCGGAGACAACCTCCAGTGGCCACTCACCAAGGACCAGCCAGTGGTGAAGCTGGATGATCTCCATTACCTATTCACTATCCCCATCAAGGGCAGTGATCCTTTGAGCTATGGAGTCACATTTTCCGAGCAAAGCAAGACAAGTTTGGCCTCTTTTGACTCCTATCTTCAAGAGAATTCTTGCTTTACTTGCCCCTCAGGATATCAAAAGAGGACGAAGAGTAGTCGTGGGATAGACTGGAAGGAGTTTGCTCCCAAGATTGAGGATTATAACAATGCTTTGGCCAGGGCTATTGCTGGTGGAACTGGACAGCTCATCAAAGGGATATTCAAGTGCAGCAATGCTTATACCAACCAGGTTTGTTTTCCTATATTTTACTTTCAAATACATGAACAATTTCAAATCATGTACCTTTTTATACTGCAAGAATCCCAAAATGGTAATGTTGCAGGTTCAGAAGGGTGGGGAATTGCTTGTAATCCAGGTCAAAGACGATCAGAAGGAAGTTAATGCGACGAAAAGGACACGAATTCCATCACAAAGCAATGGAGGCGGAGGAGGGAAAAAGAAGAGTGCCCTCAACAAGAATCTTAAGCGGTAAAGACTGTAAAACTCCGCGATTTACATGATTTATAGTGGTGTGTTTGTTTTGATATAGCATGTGGCCTTTTACATATCTTGAAGAGTGAGAAAGCTCTCGAAAGTAACGGAGAAGATGAGCAAGGCGATGTTGGATGGGCTAGGAGTCGCCTCAGGCTCATTGATGGGGCCATTGGTTCGCTCAAAACCCGGCCAGGCATTCTTCTCCCTTATGCCTGGGGAGGTACTCTTGGCTTCTCTAGATGCTCTTAGTATGGTTTCTTTGATAGCCAAACATTGGTTACACTCTTAACTCCTAATTTGTTAAAGTCACGAGCTAATACACAAGCTTAAGCTATTGCGTAGGGGTTTAATAAAGTTCATTGTGAGCAGATAGGATATTGAACGCGGCTGAGGCTGCAGAGAAGCAAGCTTTGCAGGCCACATCGGAGGCAACAATGAGAATTGTGTCCGAGAAGTATGGGGTGAGCACGGGAGAAGCAACAGGGCACGCCCTTGCAACAGCTGGACACTGCGCTGGGACAGCTTGGAATGTGTTCAAGATAAGGAAGGCCATCAACCCTGCTTCTTCTGTTTCCTCTGGAGTACTTAAGAGGACCCAAACCTTCAGGAAGACAAAGGCCTAACCTTGATATGCATTAGTTAACACACTTGTCAAGGAAATGCCATACACATATTTGTGATTAGTCCTATGCTCTTATAAATTGATCAACTAGATCCATTTATAGATCTTTTTTCGACCTTTTCGTTGTTGTTGTGGTGGTGGTGGGAAAATCCATGTTATTGATCTGTTGCATATATGCATCAGTAACAGAACTTACAAACATATGTTTAACTCAATCCAATGTCTGATTGAGTGGGTTGAGGAGAGGTAAAGGGGAAATTTACTTCACTGAAAATTACATCCCTTGAAATGTAGAAATTGTTTTGGTCTCGGTTGTAACAAGTGTAGGATTTGTGGGTACGGCTGTAACCGAGGAAGAAGAAAGAATGCGATCAGAAGGTAAATTTGTGGTTGTTTTAAAGGCGAAGATTCGGGAAGTAAAGGCTAAAAGATATGGAAGTTGTGATGATTTTCTCATTCAAAGGTAATGATATTATATAGACAATTACGGTTACAAAGAGAAGTATAAATCTATACAAATCTTAACATAAAAGGATGATATAAACAAGAAGATATCATATCTCTAATACCCCGGCAGCCCCCCGGGGCATAGCTCAGTGGTAGAAAGACCACCCTACGCTGGGCCTGGAAGCTTCGTGTGGGAGGTTCGATTCCCAGGAGGAGCATTATTTGTTTCTCCTGTGGAGTGGGCCTCCTGGAGCCAAATGGTATAAAAGGGGGGTGGTTGGATCATTGCTGAGGCACATCCCGTGGTTTACCTCCCCAAGTTGATGAGGGGCCGGAGACTTGGGGTCCAGGACTAGTATAAGTGTAAGTTTGGGATACCAGGAAAAAAAAGATCTAATACCCCGGCAACCTCAAGGCGAAGCACCGGCAAGCCAAGAGCTTTGGTAAAGATATCGGCAATCTGATCGTGTGTACTGATGTGACGAACAAAGAGTTCACGGGCATCAACCTTCTCACGAACAAAATGAAAGTTGTTGTGAATGTGCTTGGAGCGGCTGTTGAGGACAGGGTTTCAGGTCATGAAGGTAGCACTCAAGTTGTCACAAATCCGCGACGGTTGTCGAACCAGGGACTGTTGTAGGTCGAGGAGTAGTAGCTGTATCCAACTGAGTTAAGCAACCGCAGCCGCAACTGCTCGATACTTAACTTCAGTGCTAGATCGGGCAACAAACTTCTGCTTACGAGATGTCCAGCTGATTAGAGAGGAGCCGAAGTAGATTGCATAGCCAAACTGAGAACGACAGTCATCCATGTCAGAGGCCCACCTTGCGCCAGAGAAGGTGGTCAAGGCAAACTCCGAAGTGGTCTGCAGGATGAAGCGATGTGAGATTGTGCCTTTCAAATAGCGAATGATGCGCTTGACAGCTGACCAATGACCATCAGTGGGATGATACATATACTGACAGACGCGATTCAGAGCGTATGAGATCTCAGGCCGAGTGATAGTGACGTACTGAAGGGCGCCAACTATGCTACGATACAAGGATGGGTCCGGCATTCGGTCGCCAGACCGAGTCAGGCGTGAGTGTGGCTCGGCAGGAGTAGAGATGGCTTTGGCATCCGCCATTTTAGATCGAGTGAGAAGATCCCGAATATAACCTTGTTGACACAAATGAATACTAGTGGAGGTGTATGTAACCTTAATACCGAGAAAGTAGTGAAGGTCACCCAAATTCTTCAAGGAGAAGGCACGATTCAGCTGCTCAATAAAGCGATTGATATGAGGTGTAGAGCTTCCCGTCACAATCAAATCATCAACATAAACAAGCACATAAATAGTGGATACGTAGCTAGAATGGACAAATAATGAGCAATCAGACTGACAACCACGAAAGCCGGAGGACATGAGAAAGGCTTTAAGCTTACTGAACCAAGCCAATGGAGCCTTTTTGAGACCAAATAGGGCTTTTTGCAGAAGACATACATGTAAGGGACGAGTAGCATCCACAAATCCCTATGGTTGCTCCATATACACTTGTTCAGCAAAGTCCCCATTCAGAATTGCGTTGTTGACACCTAGTTGGCGAATGGGCCACTAGCGTGAGAGGGCGATAGTGAGAACAAGGCGAATGGTGGTAGGGGGAATGACCAGACTAAAGGTGTCAAAATAATCAACACCCTTCACCCGATGATATCCCTTCGCGACTATACGAGCCTTGTACTTGTCGATCAAACCATCTGCTTTCTTTTTTATCTTATAGACCCATTTGAAGCCAATAACATTCGCCCGAGCTGGGCGGGGCACCAACATCCACGTATATGTGCGACAGAGGGCATCAAACTCAGCTTTCATGGTGGTAACCCACTAAGGGTGAGGGGCGGCTTGGCGAAAGGTTTTGGGTTCATGATTGGGCTGATGATCAGGTGGGAGTGGGTGTCTGGAGGAGGTGATGATCTTAGGTTTGAGCTTCCCAGATTGAGCACGAGTTCGCATGGGATGGGTGCTCTAGTCAGCAGGACGTAGATGGGGCAAGGACGGTGGTGGAGGGAGGGCCGCACTTGGGGAGGCAGCATCAAGAGCGAGAGGTGGGTTAGTAGAAAGGGAAGTAGAGGGGGAAGCAGGGGTGGTAGGCGGGGACGTAGACCCACTCTCGCTAGGATTGGTCGATTTAGTCGGCTCTGCGGTGGACAAGCTGGTTGGTGAGGGAGCTGGTGACGTCACTGGCATGGACAAGGCCGCAGCCAAGAGGTGAGGCATCACAGGCACAGTCGAAGACACAGGAGTATTGGACAGAGATGATGTCGATGGTCCAATGGATGAAAATTCTGACTTATAGAAGATGATATGACGACTAACATAGGTTTGGTAAGTCTCTGAATGAAAGTAGAGATAACCCCGATGTGGAGGAGTTGTAGCCCAAGAAGACACATGGTAAGGTTTTAAACTTCAATTTGTTGGACTTGGAAGGTCCTAAGTACGGAAAGCAAAGACAACCAAATTACCGAAGGGACTTGTAGTCAGGCAGACGCTTGTATAGATGAAGGAAGGGGGAGTCAAATCTAGGACCTGGGTAGGAGTGCGATTGTGGAGATAAATGGCAGTATGGAAAGCATGCTCCCAAAATTGTAGTGGTATGTGAGATTCAACAAGCAAAGTAAGGCCTTTTTCTTGGATGGTATGGTTACGGCGTTCGACCATACCATTTGAGATGGAGTGTATGGGCAGAAGTCACGATGGATGATGTCTTGTTGTTGTAGCATGGATGTTAGGGACCGAAATTCACCCCCCCATAGTTTGTAGTCCTTTTATAGTTGTTTTATAGTTGCATTGAATTGTGTTTTGATAATGGATTGGAATAGACAGAAGTAGTCAAGGACCTGTGATTTATGAGTCAAGAAATATATCCAAATGAATCGGGTACAATCATCAATAAATAACACAAAGTAACGACAACCTATTAGGGATAAAGTGGGTGCATGACCCCAAACATCTGAATAAACTAATTCAAACGGAACTGTTTTGGGAACATAATTTGACACAATAGGGAGATGCTTACTTTTCCCTAAGGAACAAGACTAACACGAGCTGAAGGCCTTATTGGACAAAACAAGTAAATGAAACTGACGCAACATGTATTGTAAAATAGCCGGACTAGGATGCCCGAATCGATTGTGCCAATGTGCAGGAGATGTGTGCTCACCAACCAGAACTTGCTTGGAGACCGCAGACGGAGTCAACTTGTATAAGCCATCATTGACCAGACCTTTGAGAAGAGGATGCCCCTGCATGTCCTTGATCAAACAGAAGGTAGGGTGAAATTCAAGGAAAACATTATTATCTTGGGTTAATTTAAAAATGCTAACAAGGTTTTTATACATAGTGTGCACAATAAGAAAATTTGAGAGGGAGATAGACGAGATGATGTAGGAAAAGTGGTGCTGCCAAAGTGTGAAATAGGGAGGGTAGTACCGTTACTGAGGGCCAGTCGATCACCACCTTTATAATCCGAGGTGATGGAGACCTTGTTGAAGTCGTCGGTGACATGGTCAGTGGCGCCCGTGTCAAAATATCAGATCGGATCCTGAATTGATGATGACAAAACCGAGTAAGCGGACGGAGCAATATATTTGGGGGTAAAATTTCGTGTTTAATTAAAAGTTATCATGTGAGCTCATTAAATTGTTATCGACGAAGCTTTCATGTAATACGTTATATATTAAACACATGTACCAATTGGTTAACAATAATTACAAGCCAGTAAATGAGTGCGCAAAATGTGTTACGTATCAAATACATTATTTTAGCGTACTACAAGCTCGTGAACTAAAGCATTCAAGTTTGGTAGAGCATACAATATATATAGGGAAATGATCATTTGTAAACACTGTATAGAGTGCAATTTGTGAACGAATCTGGACCGTTTAAAGATTGAAAAGAACGGCTGAGATGGTAGGGAAAATGTTGGTTTTTGAAAGAAAAAAAAGTTCGGTGGGGCCCACTTATAATTAAACAAAATCT
Source organism: Persicaria maculosa (assembly GCA_963922045.1). Taxonomy (NCBI): domain Eukaryota; kingdom Viridiplantae; phylum Streptophyta; class Magnoliopsida; order Caryophyllales; family Polygonaceae; genus Persicaria; species Persicaria maculosa. Next base: position 30,883,883 of record OY998251.1, on the reverse strand, counting down.
CACCCAACGCGCGTAGACACAATTTCGATTGAGACGTACTCCAATACGGTTATTGATGTGGGGCCCATTAAAGAAACTTTCAATTTTTTCAATGCCTAGATCAATCTAGTAATTTCCAAATATGTACTCCGTACTACGTAGTTTGTTTTAAAAATTGATCGAATTTGCTCAAAATATAAAAATTTATTTTTCACTACTTTCGGTCAAATGTGTGAATAATATTTTCGTACCATAATTTTAATTCCAATCCGGAAAATATTATTCCAATATATTTTGTTGTGTTTCCCTCCTATATGGGGGAAGAGTCCAATGGACTATTTACCATATGGTTTTTACCATGTGAAGTTTTACCCTACCTCCTTTATAAAAGGGGATGCCTTTTCCATTTGGGAAAGTAAGAGAGAGAAAACAAAGAGTGAGAAAGGGAGAAAAGAGAGATCTTGGAGGAATTTTCGTAGGCCATTTTTCAGCCCAATTTGAAGTGCCCCGATCGACGATCAAACGACCTTCGATTGGGACGATTTTCTGGTATGTTGTTCACCTCATCATAGGCTTCATTTTGTACGGTTGGATCGTCGTTTTGAGCCTCCAATCTCATATCCCCTTTGCTAGTGTCCTCTCTTGGTTTGTTGTTGATTTCCACCAATTGGGTGATGAAATTGGAGATTTGTCCAAGCTTGTTGATGCTTGATGATGTTGTATGCCTCTAGCTTTGTCTAGGGAAGATTGTACCCACCTGTTATTGTTGATAGTGGAAGTTTCTATCTCCCGTGGTTTTTTCCCCGTTTTGGGGTTTCCACGTAAATCTGGTGTTCTTTGTGCTTGGTTATTTTATCTTCTGTTTGTGTCTGATTGTTGGTTTGGGTTGCTTGAGTTTGGCTCTCTGGTTTACAGTTCTTGTCCATCCCGATTCGTGTGTGTTAAAAGGGTTTGTCTGACGTCCCTTGCTTCCCGGCACAACAGACTGGTATCAGAGCTTTTGGTTTAGGATGGAGGAAAAGAACAGTTTTCAGGGAATGATTGTGTTGAATTCAGGCAACTACTCAGATTGGAAGATAAAGATGGAAGATCTTTTGTATGTGAAAGATTTGTATGAGCCGATTGTGCACAAAGAGATTCCAACGGGTGTCGTTGATGTTGAATGGAAGATTCTGAATCGAAAAGCGGTAGCTACGATTAGACAATTTGTTGATGTGAGTGTGCTCCAGCATATTGCCAATGACACGAATGCTTATGAGTTATGGTATAAGCTTGAGGGGATGTATGAGAGGAAGAACGCTCTCAACAAGGCGTCATTGATGAGAAAGCTTGTGAAATTGGAGTACAAAGATGGTGAGAGCATTGTTGTGCATTTGAGCACATTTCAGGGATTTGTGAATCAGTTAGCTTCTGCGAAAATGTCGTTAGATGATGAGTTGCAGGCTCTACTACTTCTCTCCTCATTGCCGGATAGTTGGGGCACACTTGTCGTGTCACTTAGTAATTCCGCTCCGGAAGGCAAGCTGACTATGGAATGTGTGAAAGCTAGTCTTTTGAACGAAGAGACTAGAAGGAAGGAGATGGGTGTCTCCTCACAGTCAGAGGCTAATGTGACGCAGGGTTCTGGTAACAACAGAGGAAGGAGTAAGCAACGACAGCAGCAGAACAGAGACAAGTCCAAAGGGAGATCGAAATCTCGAAGCAAGTACATTTGCTATTATTGTGAGAAGCCGGGTCACATTCAAAAGTATTGCCGAAAGTTCAAGAGGGACAAAGGCAAAGAACCTGAGAAGTCGGAGACGTCAAAAAATCAAGAAGATAAAGACACCGCTGCTCTTACAATCAGTGATGACATAGTGGAGTTGTTTGTGGCGGCTGATGAAGGTTCCTTGAATCTTGCAAGTGATGAGTGCACTTGGATTGTTGATTCAGCTGCTTCATATCACATTACTCCACACAAGGAGTACTTCTCATCTTACACTTATGGAGATTTTGGCCGTGTGAGGATGGGAAATGATGGTGTGTCCAATGTTATTGGCATGGGCACAATTTGTTTGTTGACATCCACTGGTTGCAGTTTGATTTTGAGAAATGTTCGCCATGTTCCTGATATCAGATTGAATTTGATATCTTCTGGGATACTTGATGATGATGGGTATGCTCAAAATGCACAAGGCGGTGTTTGGAAGTGCTCCAAGGGAAACTTGATTGTAGCCCGGGCAAAGAAGCAAAATACCATGTATGTGATGCAAGCCAAGATTTGCAAAGAAGAAGCAAATGTGATTAATGATGGTGCCAGTGAGCTTTGGCACAAGCGGCTTGGACACATGAGCGAGCGGGGTTTGCAAATACTTGCCAAGAAGGACATTCTCCCGGATATGCAAGGTATTTCTCTCAAACCTTGTGTTGATTGCCTAGCTGGAAAGCAACATCGAGTAGCATTTCATACTCGACCTCCATCTAGAAGAAAGCATGCATTAGATCTTGTTCATACTGATGTGTGCTCCATGGATTGCAAGTCACATGGTGGTGCACAATATTTTGTCACTTTTATTGATGACTATTCTAGAAAATTGTGGGCTTTTGTGTTGAAAAGAAAAGATCAGGTTCTGACAGTTTTCAAGGAGTTCCAAGCCAGAGTTGAACGAGAGACTGGTTTGAAGTTGAAGTGTGTCAGATCAGATAATGGTGGAGAGTACAGGGGTCCATTTGAGCAGTATTGCAAGAGTCAGGGCATCAGGCTTGAGAAAACAGTTCCGAAGACGCCACAACTGAATGGGCTTGCAGAGAGGATGAACAGAACCATAACAGAAAGAGTCAGAAGTATGTTGTCGACTGCAAAGCTGCCAAAGTCCTATTGGGCGGAGGCAATGTTGACTGCTGTGTATCTCATCAATCGCTCGCCTTCAGTTCCTCTTGATGGTGATGTTCCACAGAGGGTTTGGACTGGAAGAGATGTTTCGTTCCAGCATTTGAGAGTCTTTGGATGCCTAGCATATGTTCATGTTGCTAGAGATCAGAGATCCAAGCTTGATAGCAAGACAAAGCCATGCATCTTCCTAGGGTACTCAGAGGATGAATTTGGGTACAGATTGTGGGATCTTACAGACAAGAAAGTGGTCAGAAGCAGAGATGTTGTGTTCATGGAAGACAAGACTATTGATGACTGGAAGCTCCAGCGACCGTCGTTTTCCTCTCCTGCTCCAGTCACATTTGATCCCGTTTTTCCTCAAGTTGTGCAGAGAAGTTCAGTTCAGAATCAGCAGGAAGATGAGAATGATGATGGTGATGTTGATCCACCAGAAGTTCCACAACCTCAACAAGAGGAGCCCCCTATCCAACCTGAAGTTGAGTTGAGAAGATCCACCAGAGAGAGACAGACTTCCTCCCGATACTCAACCAACGATTATGTGTTGTTGACTGATTCAGGAGAGCCTGAATGCTATGAGGAAGCTATGTCAGATGTGCATCAGAAAGAGTGGTACAATGCCATGCAGGATGAGATGAGTTCCTTGCATGAGAACCACACCTATGACTTGGTGAAATTGCCTAAGGGCAAGAAAGCTCTCAAGAACAAATGGGTTTTTCGTTTGAAGTTTGGAGAAGATGGCACACCTCCCAGGTTCAAAGCTAGAGTTGTGGTGAAGGGTTTTGAGCAGAAAAAGGGTGTAGATTTCGATGAGATTTTCTCTCCAGTTGTGAAGATGTCATCCATCCGGGTTGTTCTAGGCATGGCTGCTAGCATGGACCTAGAGGTCGAGCAGCTTGATGTGAAAACCGCCTTCCTTCATGGTGATTTGGAAGAAGAAATCTACATGGAGCAACCTGAAGGTTTTGAAGTCAAGGGAAAAGAGAAGATGGTTTGCCGTCTCAGAAAGAGCTTGTATGGTTTGAAACAAGCACCTCGGCAATGGTACAAGAAGTTCGAGTCTTTTATGATCGACCACAAATTCCACAAGACACATGCCGATCACTGCGTGTTTGTGAAGAATTACGCTGAAGGTGACTTTCTGATTCTCTTGCTTTATGTGGATGATATGCTTATTGTTGGTCGGGATACCAACAAGATTGCTAGTTTGAAAACTGCGTTGAAGAAGTCCTTTGCTATGAAGGACCTTGGCCCTGCAAGAAATATTTTGGGTATGCAGATTACCCGTGACAGAAAGAATCAGAAGTTGTGGATATCACAAGAAAAATACATTGAGAAGGTGCTGCAAAGATTCAACATGGACAAGGCTAAACCCGTGAGTTCTCCACTTGCTGTGAACATGAAGCTGAGTTCTGATCAGTGTCCTACAAGTGAGAAAAAGAAACAGGAGATGAAGAAGGTGCCTTATGCTTCAGCTGTTGGTAGTCTGATGTATGCCATGGTTTGCACTAGGCCAGACATCGCCTATGGAGTCGGGGTTATCAGCAGGTTCATGAGTAATCCTGGAAAGGAGCATTGGGCTGCAGTGAAATGGATTCTCAAGTATCTCAGAGGCACTTCGAGAGTGTGTTTGTGCTTTGGTCCTGGAAAACCTATGCTTGATGGTTTTACAGATGCAGACATGTCAGGTGATATTGACACGAGCCGGTCCACATCTGGATATCTGATTACATTCGCAGGGGGAGCAGTCTCATGGCAATCGAGACTGCAGAAGTGTGTTGCTTTGTCAACGACAGAAGCAGAGTATATGGCTGCAGTTGAAGCTGGCAAGGAGCTGATATGGATGAGAGACTTCCTAGAAGAGTTGGGAGTGGAGCAAGCTAGCTACCCTCTCTATTGCGACAATCAGAGTGCCATCCACCTTGCCAAGAATGCCGCCTACCATTCTCGAACCAAGCACATCCGAAGAAGATATCATTGGCTTCGAGAAAGAGTAGAAGATGAAGATTTTGAGCTCATGAAGATCCACACAAATGAAAACGGATCAGATATGCTGACGAAGACTTTGTCAAAGGAGAAGCTCATCAAGTGCCGCTCAAAGGCGGGCTTGCTCGAGCCCCCCATATAGGATTGAGGGGGAGCTATGTTGTGTTTCCCTCCTATATGGGGGAAGAGTCCAATGGACTATTTACCATATGGTTTTTACCATGTGAAGTTTTACCCTACCTCCTTTATAAAAGGGGATGCCTTTTCCATTTGGGAAAGTAAGAGAGAGAAAACAAAGAGTGAGAAAGGGAGAAAAGAGAGATCTTGGAGGAATTTTCGTAGGCCATTTTTCAGCCCAATTTGAAGTGCCCCGATCGACGATCAAACGACCTTCGATTGGGACGATTTTCTGGTATGTTGTTCACCTCATCATAGGCTTCATTTTGTACGGTTGGATCGTCGTTTTGAGCCTCCAATCTCATATCCCCTTTGCTAGTGTCCTCTCTTGGTTTGTTGTTGATTCCACCAATTGGGTGATGAAATTGGAGATTTGTCCAAGCTTGTTGATGCTTGATGATGTTGTATGCCTCTAGCTTTGTCTAGGGAAGATTGTACCCACCTGTTATTGTTGATAGTGGAAGTTTCTATCTCCCGTGGTTTTTTCCCCGTTTTGGGGTTTCCACGTAAATCTGGTGTTCTTTGTGCTTGGTTATTTTATCTTCTGTTTGTGTCTGATTGTTGGTTTGGGTTGCTTGAGTTTGGCTCTCTGGTTTACAGTTCTTGTCCATCCCGATTCGTGTGTGTTAAAAGGGTTTGTCTGACGTCCCTTGCTTCCCGGCACAACATATATATATATATATATATATAATTCATTTTTATACGAATAATCCTTGGTATATTATCGAATAATTCTTATATATATATATGTATGAATAGTCCTTTACATCCATATTCACATGTAAATATAACAATAAATTAAAATTTATTAAAAATTAAACAAATTAACTTGTATGTACGAATAATCCTTCACACATCACTGAATAATTCTTATATGTATATAATTGGTTGAAAAAATGCTCATCCTCGAAAAGCGAAAAAAAATCAAATTTTCTTTCCTCAAACCCAAATATCGTCCTTATTAACTAAGATGAAGAATCATCGCTCGTCCGAATTTGGTATTTGTTGACATTGTGAAATCATCAAATACTTACGAATAATTTGGTGTTTGTCCCTTAGAACCCATGGAATTAGTTATACGGATAGATAATCATTCTCAATTTAACGAATAATGATTGTATATATACGAATAATCATTCTCAATTCAACGAATAATGATTATCGATTTATATAGATATTTTTTTCATTTATCTAGTACTTTTTCATTTTCCCTTTTTTTTCTATTTAAATATAGCAAACACAAGGGAATTGGATTTCTATCTATGAATAATGATTCTTAATTCATCAAATAATGTATAATTTATTCCAAATCCCCATCAAATAATGCACATTTTTAACTCCTCCAAAATTAATAAACTTGTACGTACATATGAATAATCTCTCAAGTTTAACCGAATAATCTCTATGTACATATGAATAATCTCTCAAATTTAATCGAATAATATCTCAAATTTAATAAATAATGTAATTTTCTCACAATTATCATGTGAACAATTGTTAAAAAAAAAAAAGCGAAGCAGAAAGGAAAAAAAAAGAAGTGAAATGAGTAATAGTAGAACTGTAGAACGTAGAAGGGATGTTCGGTTTATAGATAACTCAAAATTGTTCGGATTATTGTTGGCTTGTATTTGTAAGTTTGTTCACCGGCTACGCACTTCACGCGCCTAATTGTAACGCACGTGGCCATCTTTTTGCTTTTTTTTTTCTTTTAAAAAATATAATAAATTGAATTAATCTTCACCATTCATTCTTCTCAATTTGATGGTTAAGATTTGTTCACAAATTTCACCCTAAAGGGTGTTTACACCATAACCGCAAATCTTTCTTCAGAAATGCACGTCCTTTTCAACGTGCAATCATTTCCCACTAATTAGCACTTTTAAAAAATTAATTAACTCAATTTAACCCTGCAAGTCAATTCCGACGTGCTTGGTTTGGGGTGTATATAGCGGAACCGTATATATATATATAATCGAGTTGCCGAGAGCACACATTCCGCCATTTGGGTGGCGAGTTTCTCGAATACATTTGTTGTTGTGGTGTTGGTGGTGGTGGGAAAATCCATGTTATTGATCTGAACTTACAAACATATGTTTAACTCAATCAAATGTCTGATTGAGTGGGTTGAAGAGGAGTAAAGGGGAAATTTACTTCATTGAAAATTACATCCCTTGAAATGTAGAAATTGTTTTGGTCTCGATTGTAACAAGTGTAGCATTTGTAGGTACAGTTGTAACCGAGGAAGAAGAAAGAATGCGATCGGAAGGTAAATTTGTGGTTGTTTTAAAGGCGAAGATTCGGGAAGTAAAGGCTAAAAGATATGGAAGCTGTGATGATTTTCTCATTCAGAGGTAATGATATTATATAGACAATTACGGTTACAAAGAGATAAGTATAAATCTATACAAATCTTAACATAAAAGGACAATGTAAACAAGAAGATATCATAGCTCTAATACCCCCGACAAGCTCAAGGCGAAGCACCAGCAAGCCAAGAGCTTTGGTAAAGATATAAGTAATCTGATCGCGTGTACTGATGTGACGAACAAAGAGTTCATGGGCATCAACCTTCTCACAAACAAAATGGAAGTCGGTGTGAATGTGCTTGGAGCGGCTGTTAAGGACAAGATTTCGGGTCATGAAGGGACTGTCGTATTTCGAGGAGCAGTAATTGTATCCAATTGAGTTAAGCAACCGCATCCGCAACTGCTCGATACTCAGCTTTAGTGCTGGATGGAGCAACAACCTTCTGCTTACGAGATGTCCAGTTGATTAGAGAGGATCCGAAGTAGATTGCATAGCCAAACTGAGAATGACAGTCATCCAAGTTGGAGGCCCAATTTGCGTCAGAGAAGGCATTCAAGGCAAACTCTGAAGTGGGTTGCATGGTGAAGCGATGTGAGATTGTGCCTTTCAAATAACAGAGGATGCACTTAACAGCGAACCAATGACCATCAGTGGGACGATGCATCTGTCTTTATACTGACGGACGCGATTCCGAGCATATGAGATCTCAGGCCGAGTGATAGTGACGTAATGAAGGGCGCCAACTATGCTACGATACCAGGATGGGTCCATCATTGGGTCGCCAGACCGAGTCAGACGTGAGTGTGGCTCGACAGGAGCAGAGATGGCTTTGGCATCCGCCATTTTAGATCGAGTGAGAAGATCCCGAATATAACCTTTTTGACACAGATGAATACTAGCGGAGGTGTGTGTAACCTCAATACTGAGGAAGTAGTGGAGGTCACCCAAATACTTTAAGGAGAAGGCACGATTCATCTGCTCAATAAAGCGATCGATATGATGTGTAAAGGTTCCCGCCACAATCAAATCGTCAACATAAACAAGCACATAAATAGTGCATATGGCGCTAGAATGGACAAATAATGAGCAGTCAGACTCATAACCACGAAAGCCGGAGGACATGAGAAAGGCTTTAAGCTTACTAAACCAAGCCCGTGGAGCCTGTTCGAGACCATATAGGGATTTTTCCAGAAAACATACATGTGAGGGACGAGTAGCATCCACAAATCCCAGTGGTTGCTCCATATACACTTGTTCAGCAAAGTCCCCATTCAGAATTGAGTTGTTGACATCTAGCTAGCAAATGAGCCACTAGCGTGAGAGGGCGATAATGAGAACAAGGCGAATGGTGGTGGGGTGAATGACCAGACTAAAGGTGTCGAAATAATCAACACCCTTCACCTGATGGTAGCCCTTCGCAACTAGACGAGCCTTGTACCTGTCGATCGAACCATCTGCTTTCTTTTTGAACTTAAAGACCCATTTGCAGCCAACAACATTGGCCCGAGGTGGGCGGGGCACCAACGACCACGTACCTGTGCGATAGAGGGCATCAAACTCAGCTTTCATGGCGGTAACCCACTAGGGGTGAGGGGCAGATTGGCGAAAGGTTTTGGATTCCTGATTGGGCTGATGATCTGGTGGGAGTGAGTGTCTGGAGCATGTAAGGATCTTAGGTTTGAGCTTCCCAGATTGAGCACGAGTCCGCATGGGATGGATGCTCTGGTCAACAGGAAGTGGATGGGGCAAGGAGGGTGGTGGAGGGAGGGTCGGACTTGGGGAGGCAGGATCAAGATAGGGAGGTGGGTCGGTAGAAAGGGAAGTAGAGGGGGAAACAAGGGCGGTAGGTGGGGACGTAGACCCACCCACTCTCAGGGGCGGTAGGTGGGGACGTAGACCCACCCACTCTCGCTAGGATTGGTCGATGTGGTTGGCTCTATAGTGGACAAGCTGGTTGGTGAGGGAGCTGGTGGCGTCACTGGCATGGACAAGACCGTAGCCAAGAGGTCAGGCATCACTGGCACAGTCGAAGACACATGAGTATCGGACAGAGAGGATGTCGATAGTCCAATGGACGAAAGTTCCGACTCATGGACGATGATATGATGATTGACATAGGTGCGGTAAGTCTCTGAATGAAAGCAGAGATAACCCCGATGGGAGGAGATTTAGCCCAAGAAGACACATGGTAAAGTTTTAAACTCCGATTTTGTTGGACATGCAAGGTCCTAAGTACGAAAAGCAAAGACAACCAAATGACCGAAGGGACTTGTAGTTAAGCAAACGCTTGTATAGACGAAGGAAGGGGGGTCAAATTGTAAGACCTGGGTAGGAGTGTGATTGTGAAGATAAATGGCAGTATAGAAAGCATTCCCCAAAATTGTGGTCGTAGGTGAGATTGAGCAAGCAAAGTAAGGCTTTTTTCTTGGATGGTATGTTTACGACGTTCGACAATACCATTTTGAGATGGAGTTTATGGGCAGGAGACACGATGGATGATGTCTTGTTGTTGTAGCATGGATGTTAGGGACCGAAATTCACCCCCCCACCCCCAATTAGTTTGTAGTTCTTTTATGGTTGCATTAAATTGTGCTTTGATCATGGATTGGAATATATGAAAGTAGTAAAGGATATGTGATTTATGACTCAAGAAATATATCCATTTAAGTGAATCGGGTACAATCATCAACAAATAACACAAAGTAACGACAACCATCTTTTCTTCGAATGCCCTTTCTCTTTGGAGGTGTGGGGGGCTGTTCGGAGACATTTTGGTGTTCGTGATCAGATTGCCACGATTGCGCTTGGTTGTGCGAGTTTGCGTCGAGCTAGCAAGGGCATACAACCGTGTGATAGAGCTCGAGTGATGGCATTTGTCACCATGATTTATTACATATGGCATGCGAGAAATGCTCTCATTTTTTTATGATAACTCTATTCCGGTGGGGGTGATTGTTAGGCTTATTCTTTCGCATGTTTATCGATTATTGTATGACATCTTTCCTGTGGAGATGATCGTGAACCTTTGAGTAGTTTTTGTTTGATGGGTGATAGGTGACATATGTTGGGAGGGCTTGCATGTCCTCCCGAATATGTATTTTTTTTATGTAATTGGGTTTTGTACTCACAGGTGCTTTGCCTTGTGATTTATTTCTAATAGTATAATTTACATTTTAGAAAAAAAATGTAACGACAACCATCAATCAATCAATCAGTGTATAATACTAAAACAGAGACGTGAAAATCCTATATGGCGGGCTCTGGTGCAATTCGCTTACATGTCGTTCTTTGGTGTAATCTAAGCCGGATTTTGTGTCTCGTCAATTAATGACGAACCAATAAATTTAAGCCACGTTAGACGATAACCCTATCTATTTATACATGTGTCATCCTATGTATCTATTTTAATTAATGATTAAATTAATTTTTAGTGTCACGTCAATTAATGACGAACCAATAAATTTAAGCCACGTTAGACAATAACCCTATCTATTTATACATGTGTCATCCTATGTATCCATTTTAATTAATTATTAAATTAATTTTTAGTATAAATATTCAACTTTATATCTTACAAATCTTATCATTTTACCTTACGTTATTTTATAAATATTTTATCTAGCAATCTTAGTTTTATACTCCACATCAAAAAATAATCTTTTTAATATAATAACTTCTTTTTAATATAGTTTTTTCATCCATATCTTAATTGACTACACAATTAATATTTTTTTTTATCAATCAGTAATCCAATAAAATTTTATCTTATAAACTACAGTAATATTACTATTATACTTTCTTGGACATTGATTTCTTTTTCTTAGATAATAAAACACGGAGCAATAAATAAAACTTTTATCTTCTACAAAGTAAAATTTATAATTCAAACAAATACAAGCTCATCTCATCTTTTATTTTTAAACTAAGCATGTGGTTAATTACTAATGACAGTAAAACGGTAGAGAACATCCAATATATACGTACTAAAATATGGATTTCATTTATTTGTTATTTTTTCTGCAATATAATCTATATATCTATCTATATCTATCTATATATAAAATACTAAGCACGCGGAATTTTCTAGATTAAAACGGAGTTATTTTTGCATACATATCATATTCTAGATTAAAATAGTATTATCTTTTTGAATCACATCAATTAATAAGTCAATATAATTAGGTAAAAAAACTTATCTTTTTAGATCAATAATCTATCCAATATAACCCTATATCTTAATTAGATAAAGTGAATTATAATACATATTTATAATAAAGTGTATGATATAAATGTTCAAAGATAAATAGTACACGTGTGCGATGATACAGTAGTTCATGTTAATGAAGAAGATAAATGAATATGAACTAAGAATTTAAAATTTGGAGAATGTAAACATATAGTTTTCAATTTTATTAATATAAATTACTACTCCATATAAAGTAAATATATAGTTTTCAATTGTGTTATATTTTTTTAGAATGTAAACATGTTTGAATCTATATTAATCACATAATTTAATAAACAGTTGTTGGAATTTTAAGTGCAAATTGATAATATACTCAATTTTATTAGATCAATTAATAATTTTTTATGGAAAAAAATTAGGAAAAGAATAATGATATTACATCATACAAATTTGAAATTAAATGTCCTTAATTCGATCTATTTTACCATTAAGTATTCACACACACATAGACACATGTGTGTGTATATGCATAATCATTAATCAACCATTCAATATACATGATAATAAATAGGAAATTAAAAGGTTAAAAAAATATTTTATATAATTTTTATGATCATACACAATTTGTGCATGAATAATAATACTCATATAAAAAAATCGTGAAGATCGCGGGCAATAAAACTAGTTTAGGGATAAAGTGGGTGTAGAACCCCAAACATCCGAATAAACCAATTCAAACGGAAATGTTTTGGGAACATGATTTGACACAATAGGGAGACGCTTACTTTTGCCTAAGGAACAAGAATGACACGAGCAGAAGGCCTTATTGGACAAAACAGGTAAATGAAACTGACGCAACATGTATTGTAAAATAGCTGGACTAGGATGACCAAATCGATTGTGTCAATGTGTCGGAGATGTGCACTCACCAACCAGAACTTGCTTGGAGACCGTAGAGGTTGACGGAGTCAGCTTGTATAAGCCATCATTGACCAGACCTTTAAGAAGAGAACGCCCCTGCATGTCCTTGATCAAACAGAATGTAGGGTGAAATTCAAGGAAAACATTATTATCTCGGGTTAGTTTCGAAATGCTAACAAGGTTTTTATACATAGTGGGCACAATAAAAACGTTTGACAGGGAGATAGACGAGATGATGTAGGAAAAGTGGGGCTGCCAAAGTGTGAAATAGGGAGGGTAGTACTGTTACCGAGGGCCAGTTGATCACCGTCATTATAATCCGAGATGATGGAGACCTTGTTGAAGTCGCCGGTGACATGGTCAGGGGCGCCAGTGTCAAAATACTAGGTCGAATCCTGAATTGATGATGACAAAACCGAGTAATCGGACGGAGCCATCTACTGTTGGTGGTTGAGGCGCTCAGCTGAGTGAAGAGATAGGATGGGCTGAAGGTTCAGGTTGTTGTAGCAATCCTTAGCTAAGTGGCCTGTAAAATCACACAATTGGCACTGAGGGCGAGAACGAGGACAAGTTGGCGGCTCATCACCACCAGCCGAGCAAGAAGGTGGGCACTCAAGAGGTGGACCACGTTGCTGAGAAACGGATGGAGTGGATCGAGATGATGGTCGATCAGAACAGTGAGGATGAGACTAGTCGTAGTTAGCAGCTGGCTAGTGGGATTGATGGTAGCGACTAACTTCGATCAAACGTTCGATCTTCCTCACGGAGCAGGAAGCCAATTAAGTTATCTGATGTGAGCGATCGAGGCGGACATTGATAGCCGCACAAAAGGCGCCATAGGAGGGATCAAGGCCATGAAGGACGGAGGTGATGAAGTCCTACTCGGAAACTTGCTGGAGACAATCGGCAAGGGCATCTGCAATATCACATTTTTCTCGAAATACTCAAGAACGGAGATATTACCTTTAGAAAGAGAGTGCAATTGAGACTCGATCATGAGGTGCATAGAACGGGCATGGGATTGGGTTGGAACATGTGTTCCAGCGTAATCCAAGTCTCCCGTGCGGTGGTAGACCGAGTGACCTAGCCAAGAAGGTTGGACGAGATCATTGTTCGGATCCATACAAGAACAAACTTGTCCCTGCGCTTCCAAGTGAGGTACTCAAGGTCTAGATCGGTTTGAGAATAGGATGTGGCAGAGGGAGTGGGGAGTGTTTTGGGTGGAGCCGTGCCAAGAAGGACATGGTCCTGCAGTTCATACACATCCAGTGTATCAACAACATTAGCTTGCCAGATCGAGTAGTTAGAGCGATCAAGCTTGACAGAAAAAGTGGGCAATTGAAGACCCGTGTTGCCATAAGGGATGAGGGCAGCGGTCAAAAGGGAAGCACTCGATGATCGGGATGAGGAATTTTCATCAGAGTGATGAGGTGGTGGGGTGTTTTTTGGAGTTTGGTCGCCAGGAGTGCTGTCGGTGGTAGACATGGTGGTTGTGGTGGTGAATATGGCCGATCAAAGAGAATTGATAGAAGGGGGAAAAATTAGATGTGATCCCATAAAAGATATGGAAGCTCTGATGATTCTCACATTTAGAGGTAATGATATTATATAGACAATTACGGTTACAAAGAGATAAGTATAAATCTATACAAATCTTAACATAAAAGGATAATATAAACAAGAAGATATCATATCTCTAATAAAGGCAAACAAACACTTAAAACTCTTTAAGAAACTTGTAATCTAAGGGATGATAAAGCATTTTAAAGGTGATCATTTGTGTTGATTATGGGGCAGGAAGGCGATTTTGTAGGTACGCGGGTGTTTCGAATGCAAAGTCCCAAAAGGTGAGAGGCAATGAGACTTATCTAACTAGGGAAGCTAAGGCTTATGTCGCTGATTCATCAATGAGGACTTTTGGCGCTCCCATTCTATTGATGAGAATAGAGACAAGTAAGTGTACGAGAGATTCTCGAGTTTTGGAGAAAGGGTGTGAGAGGGTTGAACTCCGTGCCATTATCGGCTTGAATAAAGACTACATTTATGGAAAAGAAATTTGTAACAAATTTAATAATGTTTTGGATAAGACTATGAATTTGTGATTTTGATTGAAAAGGCAAATAACCACACAAATTTGGAATAATCATCAACCAAGGATAAAAAAAATTATTTATGTCCATTAAAGGAATATTCATGGGTTAAGCATCTGTAACGGCCCGAGATTATGATTCCCGAGTTACGTTTCGAGGGATAAAACCCCTCGTTAGGATCTTGCGCTCTGAGTACAGGTTGAATGTTTGAAACCGAAGATTTGTAGTTTAAAGCGGGATTTCGCACCCAAATCCGTAAGGTCCGTTGGAGACCCCGGGGTAACCCCTGTGCCTGTCCTAAGTCAGCAACGCGGAAAATCCATTTAGGCATGCAACCAGCATAAGTGAAGTTAACGCAAAATACAATCCCAAAAGTGTAAATCTGGTTAAGTCAGAGTTTCAAGCGCTCGCTCTCCACCATACGCATGGACCCCGCCATAACAACACGAATTCAAACAATGGAACGAGTACCTGAATCTAAAAAAAAGAGGGGGATCTGGGTCAATCATCAGGCCACTCATGCGCGTGTGTAAACACACTCTGAGAGGCATATAATAAGCATCCTATTCCTAAGATAAAATGTGTAATGCAAAGAGGACTTAAACAGACAAGCATGTAGATAATTAAGTGCGGACATAAATAAAAAGGCGTGCAGTTACAAGAAATGCCAAATAGCATGTCCCTCTAGGCTCCTAAGGAATCCTCTAGCAACTCCCTTCGAAGGGAACTACCTCACCCACGGTGCAGGTCATCCCTACGCAAGGAGCCTACTAACTATGAAGGGGAGCAAACAACGACACTCATATAAGGCCTAAGGCTCTAGGAGTCCTATGGCGACTCATTACCAAAAAGCCTACCTCACCCATCGAGTGCAAGCAACTCTCTATAATAAGCCCCACTAAGATGACAAGAATAAAAAAAAGGTCATATCCAATAAACATCTATAACGGCCGTTTTCTAGCAAGGACATATAGCAAGTCATATGGTTTCCATTTTAGATCCTAAGCGTCATTCTAAGTCGTATGGTGCATGAACACTAGCCTACAATATAACACCCAGTGCATAGAGCGCCCATCATGAGTAAGTTCAAAGAACTTACCTGGAGAAGCGCATAATCCAAGCAATATAACAATCAAGTAAATCCAGGCAGATTAGAGCTCACCTAGAAGATAAGCAACATAATAAGTCTAAGTCTAACTTACACAAAGGATATCAAATAACACACATAAGATTTTAAGTTAACCATCCCATCATCAACAACATTAATGTCTCAATTCAATTTCTCATCTCGTTTCATCATCTCATATCATTTTTATCATAACTTGCCAACTGATTAGCTTAGACAATCTCCATATCATACTTAGTCGAATTCGCATATTACCATTTCATACTCTCACTTATCATATGAATATATATCATCTTCATCAACAGTAACCAATATTTAATCTCTTATAATAAATCACCACAATTCATGCTATTAGTCAGACATATCATTTCGTTAGTCAAACGATCATATTATCATGCTAGTTAGTCATCGAAAAAGTATAATTCCCAAGTTAGTTCCAAAACCATTTTGAAATCCGAATCAAACAGTTAAGAATTTCGACTCTTGAAAATACTCGCTAAATTTCTTTTTCAATTTATTTATTAAATCACTCTCCAACCTTGAAATTCTTTTCCAAATTCTTTTTAATCTCTAAGTCCAAATAATATTATATGATATTTTATATACCCTTTATTAACCACATTTCATAAAATATATTTCAAATCCTTTAAAACTCCAACCATTTTTATTTAATAAAACCAACCCTTTAGAAAATCTCCAAAATAATATTTTCCCTTTTAAATCCTCAAATAATATTAATTAGCTAAATAAATAATTAAATAAGTAAACGGTTAAACCCGAACAGAACCAAACCCATTTAAATCCAACCGAACCGATCCCGCAAATAAAACCCAACCGGAATAAATAATATAACAAGAATGGAGGTGGCCACACAATTCATCTTCTTCTTCGTTTCAAGCCGAAGGTTCCCCCATGCACACAATCGATGAAGCTCGACCCGCTTCCGGCTTCATGGCTAGCCCCCGCTCGGGCTAGTCTGGCTTCTCCGGCCTTGGCTTGGACTCAACCTCGCACACTCTCGATCTCACTCGCTCATCTTCGCTTGCTCAGCGCTCGCGCTCGCCTCCGCTCTCGGCTCGGCGTTGCTTGCTCACGCCTCTCTCGAGCTCGCCGGAGCTCTCAAGCTAACCCAATCGTCCCGCACTCAGCTCTCACTCACTCCCGACTAATCTAAACATCGAAAGGATTCAAGACATCGAATGAGAAAGAAAAGAAGGCTCGGGAGCTCACCGACGGGTTCGCGACTTCGGAGCTCTTGATCGGAGGTCTGGGTGTCGTCGGTGGCTCGCGATTGCTCGTTGGACCTGCGTTAGAGATGGGTGAGTGTGATGGAGGAGCTCGGGGGTGATTTGGATCGGGAACGAAGGAGAACGGCTTACCGGAAGATTGTTCGCGCTCGAATGGAGCGACGGAGTTCTGGTGGCTTGCGGCGGCGCTGGGGAGCTTCTGGGCTACTCCGACTGCTGGTGGTGGCTCCGAGGGGTGCGTGGACCTTCTGCTGGTGGCTCGAGGTGGAAGGAGGGAAGAAGGAGGAGGAGACGGTGGTGATGGAATGGTGGCGACGATGATGTTGGTAAAATGGTGATGGTGACGATGTGTGATGGAGATGAATCAAAATGTAGCGGGAATGGTGCACCGATGGGAGTGGGAGAGTGAGGGAGGGAGTCGGTGAAGGTGATGGTGAAGAACGATGATGATGACAGTGATGGTGAGTAGGTGAAAGTGAGGGGTGAAATAGGCAGGGGGATGGGTTCGGGTTGCAGGGTAAGGTAGGAGGGAGTGGGTGAGGGTAGAGTGTGAAATTGGTTAAAACAATACCCAGAATAAATCCCAAATACGTGAATTTTGAATCCCGCAATTAGTTCTCAAATGTTAGTTTTCGTGACTCTCGCTCTCTCGATCAATTAGATTTTTAAAATCGATAAGGATATCGCCATCCGATAATTATTTTGAATTTTCGAGGTAAAAGGATGGAAATTATTCATCAAATTTTATATTTCGGTCGGAATCCGCTAAACGAGTTTTAAAACCGATTAAATTTCATTTTTAATTCTTTTTTTCCGAAAAATTAGAATTTGAAAATCCGAGCCTTTACAACATCTAAAGGCGACATGGGTCTATTGCCTAGGCGCAAGGCATTGGGCAAAAGGCTTGAACCTATTGGATCCAAGGTGTATTGACGAAACCTGACAAGAAAAAGTGTGTGGCCCCCACGTCTCCATGGGGGGGGGGGGGGTATGCCTGTAATTTCCTTTTGTGGGAAATGGGTAATACGGGCTTACCTGAGGCCCTTTTCCCCGGTCAGCCACCTGACGGGGGTGACCGAGCCGGGAAGAAGAAGGCCCTTACCTGAGCCGCTCACCCTAAAGGAACGTTCTGACGGTCTTACCCTTTACCTGGGATCCCCACGAGGTATGGGGGTCCCACGATCGGAGCCGCCGAGTCTTTCGAGAAGACTCGCATCTTTACTTGTCTGGGTTCATCAAATGACCCAATGGTAAAGAGGATACGCTTGTTGATACAGTAGAAGTTGAGGATGAGACGATCCCATATGTTATCTAGCCCCTTTGACGGACACCCGACTACCTGTCCCAAGTTGATAGTGTTGCTCTTCTCTCTATAGACGTCCGCGGACACGGGGGAGCAGGACGAGTCAAGATGTTGACCCCGACGTAGCTATTTCTTTCCTCACTCCCTCTGGGACTAGCGTTTCCTCTCTCTTTCTTTCCAAAAAATCCTTTCTTTCTGATTCCTTTCGGCCTTTTATAGTACATTTCTTCGTTTGTTGAGCAGGGGAGATGTTCCCCTCTTTCGGCCATTTGTCGGTGTTGTGGTGCCAGGTGTCCAGAGGAAAGAGAACATTTGGATGGGCGGCATGAGCGCCATCTGTCCTTTCATGCGCCATCTGTCCCCTTTGTGCAAGCGTTCTTTCTCCGCGGATCGTGGTGGAACTTTTTCCAAAACCCTCGGCTGCTTCTTTAATCCCGTTATCTTTTGGGCGTCATCACAGCTCCTCGGGCTGTGGTGGAACCGGTTAGGTTTTTCCACGGTTCGAAAACCTCCTCCGCAGGGGGTAATTTCTTTCAGGGCGAATAGATAAGGGGGATGGAAAAACTGGGCTTCTCATGGGCCCAAAGGGGTTTTTACGGGCCGGTAATGATTCGGCCCATTAGTTTGATTGATGGGGCCCATGCTTTCGACACGTGTCATGAGAAGGAAAGCGAAACGTTCTGGATCATGGTGCCTATAAATAAGGGTTCCGATTCCTCTTTTATTTTTACCGTTCTCCGTTTTTTTACAGCTCTGGACATCCTCGAGGTAAATCTTAATTTCTCTTTTCTTTTCCTCCCGCGACTTTAGCTTTCGTTTTTGATCCTAGTTTTCTTTTCTTTCCCTTTTCTTTCCTCGGGCTGTGGTTGGTGCGCGGGCAATCATTCGGGTTTGCATTGGCCGCGGATGGTGCTTAGGCATCCTTTCCCTTTACTACTACTTTCTTAACTGGCCCCGCTATTCTCATCATGTCAACCCCCTCGAGTAGTTCGGGGAGTGTGCAAGCTTTGATTAGGCCTCCATCTTCCCGACGCTCAGGAGGAAAACTCCGGATGGGTGAAATAGAGGTTCCCGAGAACGTTACCTTCAGGGAGCCCAAAAATCTCGAGGATCCTTCTTTTTACGCTTCCCCGAGCCGCGAACGTGGAGAGGATTCTTCCCCGACCGACTCAACGTCCTCGCGGTCAGGCGTTGGGGCCTTATCATCGGAATCTGACTCAATACTGGAGTCGCCGGAGTCTCAGCACTCTTACAAAGAGTGGGATTCTCGCACTGGTTTGCCCTCCGGCCCTGTCTTCATGCCGAAGGAGCGCCGTTCATCGTCTGTGCTGGGAGATTTCCGTCCGGTTTTGTACAATGAGAAGGTGTTAGCGACTTGTCCTTTCAGGGGGGACTTTCAGCCCTCCGCCTCGGGCCCAATACCTGTAGTTTCTCCTCAGCGCGTGATTCCTATCGCTCCCCCGAACGCCCAGAGTCGTGGAGGGGGAACATTCACCACTGTTGAGGATTTGAACGTTATTGCTCGCGTCTTTCCCTAGCCAGAGGGGGTTGTGCTGTGTTTGCCGGTCGAGGGGGGAGGACGCCTGGACGCTTATCCTGGTTGTTTGGTGGTGTATATCGAGAGTTTAGTACAAGGATTCCGTCTCCCTTTGCCTAATCTGTTCAAACGTTACCTGAAAGCCTGTGGCTTGAGTCCAGCCCAACTGGTACCGAACAGCTGGCTTTTCTTGACTTCGTTTGTGATGCGATGTCTGGAGATCGGGGTCCAACCTTCTCTCGGGCTTTTGAGCAATATGCTTACCTTGGGTCATGGGGGCATTCACAAGAGCCTTTATCAAGCCAAGCTCAGCGTCCCTATTGTGGATCGGAACACCAGCAAGCCGGAATGGCGGCATAAATGGTTTCTGGTTAGAGATCCTTCGCGTCGGGTTTTGAATTTTCACACTGAACCGCGTTTGTATATGCGGGTAAAAAAGAAAGCGGTTTCTGACCTTAAGGAGATCGAGCAGAAATTTGCCGTGGGGACGAAACCGTCATGGAAAGATATGGTTTCCCCCCTTCGGCTGGAGATGGCTGGCTTAAGTCTTCCTCATCCGCGCATAGGTTGTAGCTATAAATTCGGGGGATGCCCTGGCTTTTGTTTTATCCATAGTAGTTTCTTGGTTCGGTTTCCTAATTATCTTCGATTTTGTGTGGTTTTGTCTAGGTGCTGTGGAGCTAAAAACCATGGTGGACGCGGCTAAAATGTCTTCGGCCCCCCCTTCTTCTTCGAAGAGAAAAATTCCGACCGACGTGACGAGGGCTTTGAAACGCCCCAAGACCTCAGCCTCAAAGGCTAAAGGGAAGGCGGTGATGAAGGAGAAAATCGTGGCCGCGACTTCCCCTCTTCCGGTTGCTCCGGCGGAACCCGAGCCTCCCATCATACTGATTGATTCCTCTCCGGGCGCTGAGGCCCAGCCCTTATCTCTGGTTTCTCCCACAGAGTGTCGAGTCACCCCCGCTGGTGACGCGGGAACTTCCAAACCGTTGCCGAAGAAGAAAAAAGCGCGTTCATACCCGGCGTGGGAAGGTGTGAGCTGGGACGTACCAGTTTTTCACGTAGACGCTAATGGTCGGCCCGCGTACCGGATGCCCGGCTTTCACTCTAATACTCTCGAACAGTTGGCCTTTCCCCCCGAACTGGGGAAGGCAGAGTTACGGTATCTGGACCATTTGACTGACGAGCAATTCACATTAGAACAAGAGCGTTGGTGCAATTGGGTAAGTGAATCGTGTGTCATTTATCCTATCTATTGGACTTTTAAATGTATCCTTTATTCTCATAGTGCTTTCTGCGGCCAGGGTCATGTTTTTACTCACAACGGTTGGGGCAGATACCTTCGCTTGGGCCAGCATGCCCACGAGCTTGAAGAGAGGCTGGAGCAGATGGAAGGGAAACTCTCGGAGGCTGAGACACCGAAAAAGGAGGTTGAATCTCTCCGTTTACGGGTGAAGGAAAAGAATGAGATTATATCCGCCGAGAAAGCGAAAAGTAACAAACTGGTTGAGGACGTGGAGATGCTGCGCGCTCAACTCGAGTCTTCTCAACAGGCGATGGCTGCCTTGCAAACTGACTTTGAAGCCCTGAGGAAGGGATTTGAAACTCAGAGGCAAGAATTTGAAAACCAGAAAAAGGAGTTTGAGGAACAGCTGCTGGCGGCCAACGAGGCGAAGAGTAAGGCGGTCGTGGAAGCCAACCGTCGTGCGATTGAGTTGGAACGATATCGGTCCCGTACGGACGGTGATATCGTTCTGTCTTGGTTGGACATTCCGCACAACCGTACGAAGTTGGTGGACGACTGGTTGAAGACTTCGTCTGGTCTAGAGTTCATGAAGAGCGCGGTTCCCGAGTGGCTGAACGAAGAAGCTGGGCAAGATTTCATTCAAGGCCGGTATAGGGATTGCTTTTATATAGGGATGAGAGCTGGGATACATCAGAGCGTGAAAAAATCCGCGGAGAACCCGGGAGTTCCTCTTCAGCCGTTCTCTCCTAGCGAGGATCGGGAAGATTGGGGTCTGGTGGATGACGACAAAGTGGATTTCTCTGGTGATGGGTTGTAGACGTTCGTTCCCACCGTCCCGGGTGGTTCTATGTTTTAAACAAACCTTGGTACCTTGTTATATGTCCCTTTTCGGATTTCGTATGTTTTGTTTTTTGGTGGAAGGCTGGTGATGGGAAACTTGGTCCGCGGTTGTTTTCTGAATTGGGTTTTGCCCCAGGTTTCGCGGATGGCCTGCGTTAGGGGAACCCAAGTTTGCTGTGCTTATTAATAGTGATTCCTTATCTTTTTGATGACAGAGAAAAAAGATTTTGGAAGCCCGGCCACTCGAGCGTCTTAACATCTTCCATTTAATATTCTTATTTATTACAGGCTCCCTTTTTCTTGATAATTTAAACATTTAGCGAGGGGCACTCCTTCCTTAGGGAGTGTCACCGCTACTCTCATTTTCTGAGGTGTTCTCTCCTGAAGGCACGTAGGTGGCCCTGAAACGCGAGTCGCCCAGATACTTGAATATGACGGCCCCTCCCACGTGAACATTCCTGGACCTGGTGAATGCCCTCCAACCTTGGGTGAGCCAGAGCACCCCTGCTTCGTCTCTTTCCACTAAGACGCGTGTGCCCCTCCTTCCAAGTCCGTTAGTTAGGATGATTCTTTCGACGCTGAACAAACTATACTCCTCTTCGAAGAACTCCGGCAGGGGCTGTGGTTGTTTGGATGAAACGATTAATCGTAAGTAGGAAACAAGAACGTTTAACTGTGGAGTTTTTAGAGGGACGTTACCGTTCTTTGCAAGAGAGAAGCATTCTGGATCCATCGGAGGAAATCCCTTGGGGGGCCTCCACCTGCTGCCATGTTTTCTCCGGAACTGTTTGGTTTGTATATTTATTTGATAGGGAGTATTTTTTGGGGACTCTCTGGTCCCGGGCTTTTATAGAGAAGTCGTTGGCTACTGTCCCCTTGTTTGTTCGATCTTTAATTTAATGTTCGCAATGTTCGAGTATCTTTTCCGAATCGTCTCTTCCCCAAGTTTCTCGGGAAGGAGAACCGGTCAGTAAGGGAGAAAAAACAGCTTTATTGATTTATTTTCCAAACCGAGAAAAAGGAAAAAAGGAAAACTTTTATTCGTTCGCAAGAAACACCGGGACTTGCGGGCTCACTTTTTAAGCTTTGGCGCCTTGGCGCTCTTAAGAGCTCTCGGGGGCTTCTGATGAGCTTTGGATTTGAGCAAGCCCACACTTGTCGGGCCTGACTTCTTTTGGCGATCGTGGGTCGGATCTGGGTAGGACACATGCACCTCGAAGTGGGACTCCCCCTCGTAGACAAAGAGGAGCGAGCAGCCCAGGACTATTCGATTAGAGAAAACAAAGTCCGGCCACCCTTCGGTAAGCCAGTATGTCCCGTTTGCGTCTTTCTCCACGTCGACTTCGAAATCTTGACAAGTAGTTGACCACAGGTAGACAAGCTGATGCGCTGCCTCCCCGAGCTGCTCGTAAATTTGGGGTAGCAGTAGCGTCTGCAAGTGTTCCTCCTTGGTGATGAAGCGGTAGAATGCTCGAGTATTCTCGGAGCCCATGTCGGAGTTCCTCCGAAGGGGGTGTTTTTAACTGTAAAAAGCTCTGATTTCGCCACCTTCTTTCCCCTCTATTTATGGTGCTTCACTTGTAGGGACTGTCTGCGGCCAAGTGGTTGCTGAGGGTGGTGACTCTCGCTATACGTGGGAGTCCCTAGCAACCAACGTTCTCATTTATTTTTGGTCGAAGGGGATCCACGTGTTCGGGAGGGATCCTGAACCTACTCCCCGCATTCCTGAAGGAGAAAAAACCACTGCATGTGGGGTGCAGGATAGTGCTGTCTCCGCCCGTGATTGGGAATGATTTTTGATGCAATTTGGAGCAGTTATGAATGAGAAGTGCTCCTCCTAGAACGGGCGAGGGAGGATCCTTCCTCGATTTGGTGATAGTACGTGAAGGATGGTTTTCATAGTTTGGGTCTTTTGATCGACCACGGAAACCTCGTATAGAACCGTTTATTCCACTTTGGTGGTTTAGGGGGCGGCCTTGGGCCACTCGCGGTGACTTTAACAATTGTGAATTATAAGTGTTTTTGGTTGCCTCTAAGTATGTGATCGTGTTTTCGTGACTTCCACCGGTACTAAGAAACAGAGGTCTTTTATTATTGATCGACGGTAACAGGAACGAGATTTTTCTTAGACTCGACTCCCTCGAACCTGGAACATTTAAACATAGAGAGGGCACGGATTACAGAGGGCACGGATCTAGAATTTTTGTTTCTATATTTCTTCGCTGTCAGGGTTGATCACATCGACTTCAAAGATGGAATCCCCCATGTAGGCAAAGATCAAAGCGAACCCCACCGCAACTCGGTTCGCCTGAACGAAGTGGTGCCAACCCTGGGTTAACCAGAAAAGGCCATCGCCATCCTGTTCGACCTTCACCTCATGTTCCTGATTGGAGCGGGACCAAAGCCGGGCTTGCGATCGCGTGTCCTCGTCTATTAAGACGTACACGAGTGGGAGGCGGAGTGTTTGAAGCTGTTCCTCCTTCATGATGACGCGACAGAAGGTCCTGGGTGGTGCCCCTGGATTCATCTTCGTCGTTGGGGGGTGTCGGATTTCTTGAGTCGTCGGGGCTTTATCTTATGCCTAAAGAGTTGAGCCCTGGCCTCGATTTGGTCGCCTCCGGAGAGAAAATCTATGTTCACGGGTCTCTTGCTCTTTTTTCTTTCGTCACCTCTTCTCGTGGTTGCAGGATCGGATCTGCACGTAGCGTCCCATTCATCGTACATCTGTCTGCCATGCTTAGCCTAGGGCAGTGATGTCCTGACCGTCCTCGGTTTTCACCCTGGTCTCTTTTTCAGTATTTTGGTTTACCGAGATGGTGCCTGTGCAGCCTGTGACCCTTGAGGATCCCCTTTAAAAGTCGGGGTCTCCTCAACCTTTTATTTCTGCGAAGACGATCTATCTCAAGATGTCATCCTCGAACCCTACGGCCTGGTCCTTTTTCCGTTCACTGGATTTCCCGGAACAGATGTATCGTTTGGTACGTCGTAGTCATGGTTTCAATGTTTTTGTTAATTTTCCTCGTGAACTAATCTTTCCTTGTTTATCTGGCGCATCTGAGCAGCGGCTGCCTGCCCGTTTTGAAATCGAGTACGGCCCGGATCTCCCTGGGCGCGTCCTGCTATCGTCGAGGATCCTCCGGGATTTTCCGGTGACGGTGTTCCGGGGTGATTATCGGGTGCCTTTCTTGGGACAGGGCTGGAATCATTTTTCTTGTACTCATGGTGTCGACATAGGATCTGCCATCACCATTCTGCACAAAGGGAACGCTCGGTTCGAGGTTCATATATTGTCCGCGAATGGCAACGAGGTTGATGCTGAGTGGCGAGAGCCTCATCCTCCTCCGCCCAATGGAACTCGTTTGTGTGTTGACCGGTCTCGTTTGGTTTCGGATCGTCCCCGAGATACTCCTTGAGTTGACCTTGCGTTCCTGTGACCTACCATGTCTATCTTGCTTGATTTGGCCTTTCTGGGCCTTCTATGTGTTTCTTGTTATCTCGGGGATACCTCTCTTTGAATTTCAACAACCCAATTTTGGGTGATGTTCGTGATTTGGTTGGGTCCCAAGTTTGAGTCCCTGACTCCAGGGTATCTATCATCTTACCGGCGTGCCTTAGGCTTAAACATTATGAGATAAATGATTAATCTGGGTACCTAATGTATATTCTGAAATCCGGCGCGCATCTAGTTCCATCGTCATAGGACTAGGGTCAATCTAGGAACCTAATGCGTTCACCTGGTTCCTGACGCGGAGCAAGCTCCAGCGTCTTAGGACCGAGGATTAATCTGGGAGCCCAATGCGTCCACCAGATGTCCTACGCGGAGCAAGCTCCAGCGTCACAGGACTAAGGATTAATCTGGGAGCCAAATGCGTCCACCAGATGTCCGACGCGGAGCAAGCTCCAGCGTCATAGGACTAAGGATTAATCTGGGAGCCTAATGCATCCACCAGATGTCCGACGCGGAGCAAGCTCCAGCGTCATGGGACTCATCGTTAATCTGGGAGCCCAATGCGTCCACCAGATGTCCGACGCGGAGCAAGCTCCAGCGTCATAGGACTGAGGGTTAATCTGGGAGCCCAATGCGTCTATCAGATGTCCGACGCGGAGCAAGCTCCAGCGTCATAGGACTAAGGATTAATCTGGGAGCCCAATGCGTCCACCAGATGTCCTACGCGGAGCAAGCTCCAGCGTCATAGGACTAAGGATTAATCGGGGAGCCCAATGCGTCCGCCAGATGTCCGACGCGGCTTAAGCTCCAGCGTCAAAAGACTAAGGATTAATCTGGGAGCCAAATGCGTCCACCAGATGTCATACGCGGAGCAAGCTCCAGCGTCATAGGACTAAGGACTAATCTGGGAGCCCAATGCGTCCACCAGATGTCCGACGCGGAGCCAGCTCCAGCGTCACAGGACTAAGGATTAATCTGGGAGCCCAATGCGTCCACCAGATGTCCTACGCGGAGCAAGCTCCAGCGTCATAGGACTAAGGATTAATCTGGGAGCCTAATGCGTCCACCAAATGTCCGACGCGGAGCAAGCTCCAGCGTCATGGGACTCATCGTTAATCTGGGAGCCCAATGCGTCCACCAGATGTCCGACGCGGAGCAAGCTCCAGTGTCACAGGACTAAGGATTAATCTGGGAGCCCAATGCGTCCACCAGATGTCCGACGCGGAGCAAGCTCCAGTGTCATGGGACTCATCGTTAATCTGGGAGCCCAATGCGTCCACCAGATGTCCGACGCGGAGCAAGCTCCAACGTCATAGGACTAAGATCTGTAGAAAAATTCATAAATCACCCACTAACCGCTTTGATTTATTTACTGGTAGCGGGGGTGACTGGATAAACTTCGAATAAACTTTAGAGATTACACATAGTATTTCTTCAAGTGTTCTGCATTCCACGTCTTCCGAAGAACAACACCTTCGGGGGTTTGTAACTTGTATGCTCCGACGTGGATACATTCAATGATTACATATGGCTCTTCCCATTTGGCGTCTAGCTTTCCTCCTGCCAGGGCCAGACGGAGGACCAGGTCTCCCTTCTCAAATCGTCGCTCTTGGAGATGCTGGTCCCTGTGCCTTTGGGTTTTCCTTTTGTACTCCCGAGCATTAATTTCGGCGACCGTCCGCCTTTCTTCCCGAAGGTGCATCTCGACTTCCAGAGCTTCGTCATTGGCCTTGGACTCGTAGGCCAAGACTCGTGCTGAAGGGATCAATCGCTCGACTAGGATGACCGCGTCTGTCCCGAATACCAAGGAAAATGGCGACTCCCTGGTTGGAGTTTTTGGTGAGGTTCGATATGACCAGAGTACCAGGGGGAGGAGTTCCGCCCATCGGCCTTTGGAGGTTTTCCCCAGCTTCTTCTTGATACCTTCCAAAATTTGGCGATTTGTTGTCTTTGCTTGTCCATTCGTTTGAGGGTGGGCTACTGATGAGAATTTTAATTTTATTCCGAGGCCCTCGCAGAAATCTCGGATGTTTTCACAATCGAACTGCGTTCCATGGTCGGTGATGATGGCCTCAGGGACTCCGAACCGGCACACTAGGTTTTTCCACAAGAACTTTCTGACCTTTTCCGCGGTGATCAAACCCATCGCCTCCGCTTCTACCCATTTGGTGAAATAGTCCACCAAAACCAGGACATATTTGAGCTGTCCGGGGGCTGTGGGAAAGGGGCCCAGAATGTCCATTCCCCACAAGGCGAAAGGGCAGGCCCCATAGATGCTTTGAAGCGGCTCGGCGGGCACATTCTTCAGGTTCCCGTGTTTCTGACATGCTTCACAACTGCGCACAAAGTTCTGTACGTCTGCCCTGATAGTGGGCCAGTAGTATCCCAACCTCAAAACTTTGGAAGACAAGGCCCTCCATCCCTGGTGATGAGCGCAGACCCCGGCATGCAATTCTTCTGCAATGACCTGTCCTTCTCGGCTGGATACACACAACAAATCGGGGAAGTTGAAACCTTTTTTATATAGTCTTCCTTCGCGGATTACAAACCGGGCCGCTCTACTTATCAACTTCTTGGCCTCCATTCTTTCTGGTGGAAGGATCCCCTTCCCCAGATACTCCGTGATCGGGGTCCTCCAGTCATCGGGTCCTTCAGTTTGGACGAAGTACACCTCCTGTAACAGTCTTCGTCGATCCCTTCTTTCGAAATCAAATTTTTCCTCCACGTCTGACGGCATGGCGGCCCCCACTCGGGCCAACAAATCGGCCTGTTCATTGTCTTCTCTAGGGATGGAATCGATGGCAAAGTGCAGAAAGGCCTTTCTCTGAGCGTTTACCTTTCGCAGGTAATCTAGCAACAATCTCGTCCTGGCCCGTACTCTCTGTCCGCCTGCTTAGCGACAATCTCGGAATCAGTATATACGGTGACGGCCCGAGCCCCACGGGCCAGGGCTAACTCCAACGCTGCTATTAAGGCTTCGTACTCTGCCTCGTTGTTGGTAGCTGGGAAGTTTAGCTGATGAGCGAAGCAGAACTGGTCCCCCCAGGGGTGGTTAGTACGATCCCTGCTCCGCATCCATCTGCGTTGACAGCTCCGTCAACTTTTATCAACCAACCCTTCTGTGGGTCGCTGTCTTCATCTTCAAAACTGGTTTCGCAGATGAAATCGGCCAAAACCTGGGCTAACGCCGCCTTACGCGGAACGTACGCTATCTCGAACTCTGAGAGCTCGATGGACCACTTCGTCATTCGTCCTGAGAAGCCTGGGCAGTGAAGAATCTGCCTTAATGGTAAATCCGTCAAGACTTCGATCCGATGATCCTGGAAATACGGACGCAGCCTCCTGGCCGCGAATATCAAACTGAGGATCACCTTCTCGACCGGCTCATATCTAGTTTCGGCGTCTTGCAATACCCTTCTCACATAATAAACTGGGTATCGCCATTCTCTGGGGAGAACTGCACTAATAGTGGTTGTTTTAACCGCAAGGTAGATCTGTAAGTTCTCAGCTTTCTGTGGCTGCTGAAGAGTAGGCACATACTGCAGAAAAACTTTCAATTCATCAAAAGCTTGCTGGAGTTCTGGCGTCCACTGTATCGGTCCCTTTTTCTTCAGAAGCGCGAAGAAAGGCAAGGACCTATCTGCCAGGCAAGAACAAAAACGTCCTAGGTAGTTGACTGCACCGTTTAATGACTGTACCTCCTTGATAGTCCGTGGAGGTTGCAATTCCTGTATCGCTGCTATCTTCGCCGGGTTCACATCTATTCCTCTCTGGCTGACCATAAATCCTAAGAATTTCCCGGAATTGACTCCGAAAACGCACTTTTCAGCGTTCAAATTCAGCCCTCCCCGTCTCAGCGAATCAAAAGTCTCCTGCAGATCTGCTGCATGATTCTCTGCCTTCTTGCTCCTTACTACAATGTCGTCCACGTAGATGGACACATTCCTGGGCAGCTGATCGCAAAATATTTTGTCCACAGTCCTCTGGAATGTGGCTCAGGCATTCCTTAGGCCAAAAGGCATGACCTTGTAATGGAAAATCCCTTGATTGGTGATGAAAGTGGTGGCCCTCTGGTCCAGTGGGTCTAGTTTTATCTGGTTATATCCGGAGTACGCGTCCAAGAAACTCAGAGCTTCGTTCCCGGTAGTGATGTCCACTAACTCGTCTATCGAAGGCAGCGGGTAACTATCTTTAGGGCAAGCCTTGTTTAAATCTGAGAAATCGACACACATTCTCCATTTTCCGTTGGCTTTCTTAACTAGGACCACATTCGAGAGCCAATCTGAGTCCTCTGCTTCTTCAATGAAACCGGCTTCAAGCAGCTTATCTACTTCCTCTTTCGCTGCCCGGGACTTCTCCGGGGCCATCTTTCTTTTCTTTTGGGCCACCGGCCGCGCGTCATGATGGATTCTGAGGGTGTGGAGTGCGATGGAAGTGGGGACACCCAAAAGATCCTTTGGGGACCATGCGAACACATCCCGCGATTGCCGGATAATCTCTAGGACCCGTTCTTTTTCCCCTGTTCCGAGGGCTTGACCCATGTAAATTCTCTCCTCAGCATTGGAAAACGGCTGGTGGACGGTTCTTGAATCCACGGTCGGAACCTCCCTTTCGGAAGGCCGGACCTCGAGTTCGGCTTCTGATACAATCTTATCAATTACCCTTGTTGCTTCATTCTCGGGTGAAGGGTTTCTCCCGTCGTTCTTGGCCTTGCTCTAGGCGGTGTCTTCGAGACACATGACCTCCCTCTTTTTCTTCAGAGAGGTCACATAACAACTCCGACTCTCTGGTTGTTGGCCGCACACCTCCCCCGTTTCACCCCCGGGGACCGGGAACTTGGCTTTGAAATGGTAGATCGACACAACCATCTGGAATTTGTAAAGGGAAACCCTCCCGCAGGAGTGCGTTGTAGGTGGTCGGAATTCGGACCACTGTGAAGGTGATGTTTTCCATTCTTCGGCGAGGGGATGTGCCTAAAACTACAGCGAGCTCGATGGTGCCCGCCACTTGCACTTCATCTCCTGAAAAGGTAATCAAGGTGCCGTGATAAGGTCTCAAAGCTGTCGCGGATACGCCTAACTGGGAGAAAGCTTCCCACGAGAGTATGTCTACTGACGACCCTGTGTCGATGAAAACCCTCTTCACCGTTTTTGTGGCGATCTGCGCATGGATCACCAGTGGATCTGCGTGGGGCATGCGGACCTCCTCCGCGTCGGTCGAGGTGAAGATTATCTCCGGGTGCGGCTGTAAGGCGATTTTCTGACTTGTAGTTGATGGGGGATGTCTGGCCTCCCTTTCATAATTCTTCCTCTCTTGCCGACTGATTCCTGAAACCGACGGTCCTCCTGCGAGCGTGTCGATGAAACCTTCTGGTTCCGGGATTCGGTTAACCCGCGATCCTTCCGGGCGGTCTTCGCGGCGTGGAGCCTGGTTGACCGATACTTGGGCAGGCTGACCCTGCCCTCTTCGACCTCCCCTCCACCAACGTCCCCTCCCTCGGCCCCTGTTCGCCGGGGGGTACCGCTGTTGCTCATCCCTCCCCCGAGGGTTTTCAAATCGTGAGGCCTGGTGGTGACCCCTTCTGTCATCCACGTGCCTCCTATCGTTATGATTCTGAGCTTGCTGGTGACGTTGGGGGTCGTCGCGATGCCCATTTTTCCTGGCCGGAGAGACTGGCTCCCTCTGATGGCGTGCTTCTCGGTCATAGCCTTGATATCTGGTGTCCGGCCTCTCTCTTTCGTGGTTGAAATGGACCTCGTCCTGTCAGGACGCGGGGATTCCGCCCGCGGAGTAGTTCCTCCTTGGCTTCGCTGCTCCTTTACCTTTCCGGAATTTTCCCGCTATCTTCTCCAGAAGACCCCGTGAGGCCTCATTGGCCCTCGAACTAGAGGCCGCGGCTTCCTCTGCCTCAATCTGGGCAGACACCAAGTTCCTTAAAGTGTCATAATCTTTTGGCTTTTTTCTGAAAAGCCGAGTTTTGAAACCGCCATCCGCGATGTTCCCCCTTAGGATTATAACTGCGGATTCGTGATTAAAGTTGGGAATCTGAACTACCACAGAGGTAAAGCGGGCGAAGAATTGCCCAGAGTCTCATTTTGCCCTTGCCTGATCGAGTTGAGGTCCAACATGGTCTTTTTTCTAGATCGCGAGCTTCCGAAATGGGACTTGAAGACTTGGGAGAGCTGGAGGAAACTAGCGATTGAGTTCTGCGGCAGGTTGGTGAACCAAGTTAAAGCGATGCCGGCTAGAGTTGATGGGAACGTTCGGCATAACATTGCATCATTGTACTCGTTGATCCCCATGGCGGTCGTGAAATGGCACATGTGGTCATCAGGGTCAGTGGTGCCATCATACTTCATCAGATTAGTGTCTCTCCACCGCTTGGGTACGGGTGCTAGGCAGAACTCGGGGGTGAACACTGAAGGAACGAAATCCACCTTCCTCTCGTTCTCACGAGGTGAACCTGTTCGGGTGGACGTGGATATATCAGATGAATGCTCTCCCCTGTGGTGCTTGGATGCGCGTCTGCCTTCACCACGATGGTGTGTACCAAACTCATCAGAGAATCTGGGCTGATACTGATCTTGATAAGTGCCCCCATACACATTCTGGGGAAAGACGTTGAATGGGTTCCCCTGTTGGAACGGGGGATACCCGTCATACCCATAAAAGAAACCTTGTACCAGGTTTTGAGGGGGAACATAATGCTCGTCTGACATGAAGTAGCCTTGAGCCATTTGTGGTGGGACGTATGGCGAGACGACCGGAGCCTCCGGTGCGCTGTTCTGACCCGGGGAGTTTACAGGCAACTCGGACCCCTGGGATCCTCCGTGTTCCTGACTCATCATCCCGGGAGAAGCTCCTCCCATGCCTTCACTCATTTTTCCACCTGACAAGAAAAAGGTATTAGCTAATGATATTGTAATGAATAGTATTTTGATATTTAAAATCGGGAACCTCTCAGGGTGAGAGTGTTCCCACAGACGGCGCCAGTGACGAAACCTGACAAGAAAAAGTGTGTGGCCCCCCACGTCTCAATGGAGGGGTATGCCTGTAATTTCCTTTTGTGGGAAATGGGTAATACGGGCTTACCTGAGGCCCTTTTCCCCAGTCAGCCACCTGATGGGGGTGACCGAGCCGGGAAGAAGAAGGCCCTTACCTGAGCCGCTCACCCTAAAGGAACGTTCTGACGGTCTTACCCTTTACCTGGGATCCCCACGAGGTATGGGGGTCCCACGATCGGAGCCGCCGAGTCTTTCGAGAAGACTCGCATCTTTACTTGTCTGGGTTCATCAAATGACCCAATGGTAAAGAGGATACGCTTGTTGATACAGTAGAAGTTGAGGATGAGACGATCCCATATGTTGTCTAGCCCTTTTGACGGACACCCGACTACCTGTCCCAAGTTGAGAGTGTTGCTCTTCTCTCTATAGACGTCCGCGGACACGGGGGAGCAGGACGAGTCAAGATGTTGACCCCGGCGTAGCTATTTCTTTCCTCACTCCCTCTGGGACTAGCGTTTCCTCTCTCTTTCTTTCAAAAAGTCCTTTCTTTCTGATTCCTTTCGGCCTTTTATAGTACATTTCTTCGTTTGTCGAGCAGGGGAGATGTTCCCCTCTTTCGGCCATTTGTCGGTGTTGTGATGCCAGGTGTCCAGAGGAAAGAGAACATTTGGATGGGCGGCATGAGCGCCATCTGTCCTTTCATGCGCCATCTGTTCCCTTTGTGCGAGCGTTCTTTGTCCGCGGATCGTGGTGGAACTTTTTCCAAAACCCTCGGCTGCTTCTTTAATCCCGTTATCTTTTGGGCGTCATCATGTATATTTTCGCAAAATGTATTGCCTCTAAATAATACATGGATTACTTTTGTTATTTATGTTGCCCTTAAATCACTAGTTAAAATGTGAGGATCGTGTGTTATGAAACTAAAACATTTCAATTTTGAAATGTTGCACAATTGAAAATGGTTTTAGGTTATTATCTATTATGAAGAGTGGGATCGGTATCGTGCAATAAGAAAAGTGTGTTATCTAAATCATTTAACTTATATTAAAAATAGTAAAATGTGTAAAAGTGTGTAAAAGGTTTAAGAAATTCAATGTGAGGAAAGTGAGTGAAGCGTATGATATAGAAATGAGATGGTTTGCTCTTAAATTAAACACGGAAAAGGCATATTATTGAGTTAAGTAGCAGTTCTTGACCAATATTCTATATAAGTTTGGCTTCTACAAAAGGTTTATTGGTTGGATATTTGAATGCATATCTCTAGCCTTTACTGATGATAATGTGATGCATAAAATCTGCATCATAGTTGTTGAAGGAGATCGATCTTGACTATCGACTCAACTCGAATCGTAGCCTACAAAACAAGAACAAACGAGGTCGGGGTGACGCTTGTCTCCCTCGTAGGACCCTCCGACGCTCAAGTCAGTCCCACTCAATATGAATCTATCTCATCTTATTTATACTAGTTGAGTATTAAATAAAAGAAATCGTTACCGTAATTCAATAGGTCGAGGCTTTAATGCACGAAACCGTTATCATATTCAATAGGCGAAACGGTTTCTGCATTGATGTTGGTCAGCGCCGTATTGAATGTTCGGATTTATTGATTATGATATTTCTTGATAAAAGACCGGAATGCCCTTGTGCTATGATGACGGGATTTTCCCTATCTCAATTGCCCCTCGGGTTTCTTCTTCAAGTCTCGATGATGAAGGAAGCCGAAAAAATCACACGGCGAAGTTTATTGAGTGAACGATGATGGCAGTCGCTTGACTCGTAGTTGGCTATTGGTCGTAAGTGGCTATTCGGATTGGCCGTAAGTGGCGATTTCATTGGCCTTAAGTGGCGATTCAGATTGGCCGTAAGTGGCGATTTCATTGGCCTTAAGTGGCGATTCAGATTGGCCGTAAGTGGCGATTTCGTAGGCCTTAAGTGGCGATTCGGATTGACCGTAAGTGGCGATTTCATTGGCCTTAAGTGGCGAATCGGATTGGCCGTAAGTGGCGATTTCATTGGTCTTAAGTGGCGATTCAGATTGGCCGTAAGTGGCGATTTCATTGGCCTTAAGTGGCGATTTGGATTGGCCGTAAGTGGCGATTTCATTGGCCTTAAATGGCGAATCGGATTGGCCGTAAGTGGTGATTTCATTGGCCTTAAGTGGCGAATCGGATTGGCCGTAAGTGGCGATTTCATTGGCCTTAAGTGGCGATTCGGATTGGCCGTAAGTGGCGATTTCATTGGCCGTAAGTGGCGAATCGGATTGGCCGTAAGTGGCGATTTCATTGGCCTTAAGTGGCGATTATTCTGCCTTTACTGACATTTGCTTGGCCATAAGTGGCGAATCTTCACTTTCTTGAGTTGTTGTATGCCACTGCACACAATCTGTATATTTTTGCGGAGAAGTAGTAGGCTAAAATTCTAGTTCGGAATTACACATTCATCTTTTCAATAAACATTTTTTTATAAAAATGTTAATAAACAACCATGTCTGTATTAAGAAATTCTCCGCAAGTAAGGGGAATAGAAAACTTAGCTCACGAATTCCTTGCTTGAGTAATAGGATTCTCGATGGCCTTCATTATTCCCGATTTTGCTGTAGTGTCATTCCTGACCTGGCTAGGAGTTGGCTTTGGGTAAAATATCAAACCTCCAACTTGCCTTTTGCTTCTTTATAGCTCTCGATGTCTCGAATCATTTTGGTTGCCCCTGCGTACTTTGTAGCATTGAATCTTGCTCTGATTGTGAGACTTGAATTCATGCTTTCCTCGGGGAGTACACTCGACGCTTGTTGCTCATACTCCCTCTATAAACACCTATTCATGAGTACAACACAAGCGAAGCAAATGAAAACAAAGCAAAAGGCACCTCCGACTATAGAAACAACAAAAATAAGAACATGACCAACTCAATTCAAATTCATTCATATATTTGCAAAATAGTATCATGAAGATCGAATCATAACTACGCCGACAATCTAGAAGTTTGAAGCATATAAGAAAAGGAACTTCTCGCAAATAAACACATGTACTCACGGGCTAAATCAAACCGATTTCTAGCTATAAATCAATATACGAACAAGCGGGTCAAATAGATCAAACATTTAGCATAAAAATGAGTGGATAATTTCATTTCTTACTCAACCGATCGAACACGTAGTATAGCACATATGGGCATCAAGGAGTTGATTTACTCTTAGTAGCATGTTCTATTTCCAAGCAATTGATTTTTATGAATCCAAGACTAAATACCCCTCGGCTAACTAGCAATTAGATATGAAATAATTTAGAATTAATTTAAAGCACAAATGCAATCTCACCAAGTTACAACAAGAAATTGGGCAAATCGACTTTGCCATCAGTTTCCAATCTTACGGGGAAATTTAAATAATTCATATCATAATTTACTGAGATTTGGAGTCGGATTTGCGCTAACTGCCCAAATTTTTTCAGAAATACAAATCTACAATATTAACAAGCCAGTAATGTAGCCATTAGTCCATTTCAGGGTAAAACAAATCCGGAAGTTAGTGATGGCCGAACCGGATTAATCGATTTCAATGAAATTTTCGAAGTCTGTACCTGCAGTCAATATTTAATCATAAATTCAGTAAGTGGGAGAGGAAACTAATTATTTGCTTGCCTTAAATCTCGTGTGCCGCTAGACCCTAGGCGACGGAGACGACGTCCCTGTTGTGACCGACAAAGCGGCGGGCGGTGGTGCCGATGTTTTCCTCGACGGCATTAGAAGAGTGATAAAGAGAAGGTGAAGCGGCTTTCTCCCTCTCCAGGGTGGCTAAGCTCGATTGGATCGACCGCAATGCCTTCATCGAACGCCCTCTGAACTCGAATCTAGAGTATCCGACTCCGGACGATCCAGACTCGAATTCTAGATCTCTGAATGTCGCATCGAAGCAGTCGATCATCGCTCCGACACAACCGATGCTGGGGTCGAAGCCGGTGGCTAAGCACTGCCGACCCGCTAGAATCCGCTTGTTCCCGAAGCCATCTTCGTCATCCCGTATCTGAGGTGGTGAATCGGTGGTTTCAATGGCAGAGCCTTCCACCGCTTGTTCCCGAATCGGTTGTGCCTGTGGCCTTAGATCCACCACTACTGGCGACGGTGAAGCAGGTCTCCGACGCATCTGGTGAGTCCCGGCGCCCTCTATCCCTCAACTCGCGAGCGGAGAAGACGACATCGCCTGGAGCAGTCTTGTTCCGCCATCGGCAACTCGGCACCCATTCTAGTTCCACTGCCGGCAGCGGCTCTCCGTGCCACCTTACTCTCTCACCGCGTCGCCGGAGAAGACGATTGAAGCAGCTTTAGGCCTCGATTCGTCTCTTCTATTGCAATCCATCCCTGGTGTTGTGTTTCTCAGCCCGTGTTCCGTCTGTGCTCGCTCCCGTCTCCGCTTCAGGCCGGCGGCGCCCTCCCCTAGGGTTTGGGGGCCATGGAAGAGCCTTCAACTCCTCGTCCCAACACCAGATTTTTTTTTGTGTCTGTAAAGATTGGGAGATCCGATCTCATGGCTTTTTGATCGAATTTCCCCACGGACGGCGCCAAGTGTGATGCATAAAATCTGCATCATAGTTGTTGAAGGAGATCGATCTTGACTATCGACTCAACTCGAATCGTAGCCTGCAAAACAAGAACAAACGAGGTCGGGGCAGGACTTGTCTCCCTCGTAGGACCCTCCGACGCTCAAGTCAGTCCCCCTCAATATAAATCTATCTCATCTTATTTATACTAGTTGAGTATTAAATAAAAGAAACCGTTATCGTAATTCAATAGGTCAAGGCTTTAATGCACGAAACCGTTATCATATTTAATAGGCGAAACGGTTTCCGAATTGATGTTGGTCAGTGCCGTATTGAATGTTCGGATTTATTGATTATGATATTGCTTGATAAAAGACCGGAACGCCCTTGTGCTATGATGACGGGATTTTCCCTATCTCAGATAATATGATAAGCATTCGAGTCAGGATAACATATATATGGGATTGTTATAGCCGCATCTCGTGTCAGAAGGTCAATTTACATAAATCATGCTTTTAGGGATCTTCTAACATTAATTAACCGACTATTCACTTGCTAGCCTCCACTAATTTAGGAACTTCCCATTATGTGTTGGTTGAGAAGTATCTTG
The DNA here is from genome assembly GCA_963922045.1 of Persicaria maculosa. NCBI lineage: Eukaryota > Viridiplantae > Streptophyta > Magnoliopsida > Caryophyllales > Polygonaceae > Persicaria > Persicaria maculosa. The sequence goes on along the minus strand of OY998251.1, from coordinate 30,846,472 downwards.
GGTGTCCTGTTATTGATGGACGGGTCAATAAAGACACTTTTGAAGATGTGATTCTCTGAACGAGAAGGCAACTCAGCAAGTGGAAAATGTCTAGCCTTTTGGCAGAAGGACACAAGGTTCTTATTAATCTAATTTGAGTGCACAACCTATTTTCTTGATGCAATCTTTTATGCTACCTACAATGATTTTGATTGAATTAGACAAGGTTTACAGAAAATTCTTTTGGAATAAGAAAACTGTGCGGTCACCTCGCTAGTAAGTTGGGATAAAATTTGTTAAGATATTTTACAAAGTAGAAATTATGAACATTGCATTACAAATGAAGTTGCTTTGGAGGATAATTGAGGGACCTTCCAATATCTGGATTCGGGTGATTTCTATGAAATATCTTAAAGGCAATTAACTTTTAAGTTATAAGAAGGGGAAGTGCGCCTTATGGCAATGGTCTATATAATATCATTACTTCTGAATGTGAGAATCATTACCTTTTAGTAGTGCCGCATCCAGGATTTTTGCCCGAAGGGGGGTTGAAAACGACAAAGGACTATAATAAAGTTCATCTTGCGAGTACAATGCTACAAAATACAAATTAAATAAGTTCAATACAACAAAAAAGTTCACTTTGTGACGGTACAAACGGTAAAGCCATCTTGCATATTTTCATGTTATGAAAATGTTACAGAATAACTTCATTGTCAATGTTCCTGAGATTAGTTGGTGTGATCTCTTGATCATGCCATGCATGATTAAGAGGACCGCCAGCCGCTCTCCCGGCTGAGCTCGCTCTCCTGGCCCATCTTTTCGCTTCGAAACCCTTTTAAGAGGACTGCCAACCGCGCAGCAGCTCCTCCTCTTCTTCAACCTCCTCCTTCCTTGTCTTCCTGTTCCCCCATATGAACCTCTTTTATTTTGATTTATGGTAAATCTCATTCCCTCTAATCTTTTTTCACATTGAATTTCACATTGTTTGATGGTTTATTTGAAGATTTGAATTGTTAGGGTTTGGGAGAAATTGATTAATTTGGGGATTAATTTTTAGGGTTTGGTGCAAAAAAAGATGTCAGCTCAAAGATGTCATTAGCTTTTACTTCAATTGCTGGAGGTGCTTCATTATCACTTACTTATATTGCGTTTGAGAAGATAATAGTTTGTTCTTGCGATTATAGTTTTTGAATTTATAGTGGTGTTGCAGTATGTTATTAGATTTTGAATTTATAGTGGTGTTGCTGCACCCAGAGATTATAGTTTCTGAATGCCAGATCGTATCGATCTGATGAGTAGAGGCGGTCGTGGATGGGGTAATTCGACGGATTCCGCTTGTTCTTGCGATAATAGCGATGGAGGAATCATTTGGGCTCAAGGATGTAGGTAAAGGGAACGACAGAGGGAAGCTTTTAGAAGATCCGATTCCAAGCTCTTTTAAGAGATCAATCATTAGACTCGAACATTCATTTAATGTGTTCCTCATTCTATGATTTTATCCTTGCGCAAGAACTCAATCCAATGATGTTGTTGTTTACTTTGAATTCATTTTGCATTTAATCTAATTCAGTTCATAATTTGATTGAAATAATAATAACTAGTAGAATCCCCACGCCATGGCGTGTTTGCAAGAAAAAAAATATAAAACATTTATTTTATGGAAGAACAACAAAGCACCGATCTAAATAAAAATGATGGCAAAGTTAAATATAATAATATTTTTCGGGGATGACATAGGTATTCACAAAGTGTATAGAATTGTTGATTTAGGCTTCGTCCATACGAATACTGGAAAAAAAAAAGGTTGATTTATTGTGATATATAACTTACCTATGCTTTAATATAATATTTTATTAAATTAAAAATAATATCAATTTCCTCCCAAAGGAACAGATCATATGGCTAATGACGACGTGCCAAAGCATAAGCCTTCAAGACCTACCAAGCCAAGCTTTGTTGACCTAAGCTAACAATCTCAAGCATCAAGGGCACGCCCCACTGCGACTTTGGATCAAGTTATGATCTGACACATACTGGATATCTGCTTAAAACATCCAACTCAAGCAATCTGATGAAAATGTAACAATAGATGTGAACATATTGTAAAATATAGTCACCCGGGATAGCTCTAAGTGCCCATGCTTTGAGTTTGATTACAGGACATGGATTATCCCAAAGTACTCCACTTAGTTGTTTCATAAAGGATATAAATTGACTCATCATAACAGGTTTGCCTTTTCCACGATACGAACCCGTTGGCTTAAATAGCAAATTGCTCAGCACAACTCCTCGTATCTTTTGTGTTTACCAGAGTTTGAAGTTCTCAACTTTCTCATATCAGCACATGCACTCTTTGCAAAGATAGGATCCAAGCAAATGCACTCTTCATCGTGATCATGACAAACTCCCTGACGTGATTAGCACTCTTCCAAATCAGATGAGATTTGATGGTACCCTCGATTTGAACTCCCTGCAGTGGACAATAACAGTGATATTGGAAAAGACAAATACAAATAACACAACAATCAAAAGAAGACACTTGAGAGAACACTTATAAACAACTAATATGGATCCACATAATAATTATAGGACTAACTAAAAACACTACATTTATGCGAGATAAATGTTTTTCCAACTCCTTGGAAAAACATATGTGAAATTGAAAGGGAAATTACAAAGAACACACCAATCTAAAGTAAAGAAGTAGACACCTAAGAGAAAAGTTTTAGTATCTATTCATACCAATTGATCAACACAAACCAACTGCATTGGTCGTTTTGAATTACTCCCAAGATAAGGATGCTTAGAGAAAAGGCGTAGTATAAAAACCTTGATGGTGGAGGCCTCTGAGATATCTTCTAGGCTCGTAAACTCAACAATAGAACCCGCCATTTCACATAATATGAAAAATAAAATCAAGAAGAATCGATGGTGAGGAGATGGGTTTTGAGCGGTTCGGATTCCAGCATTTATAATGAAAATAGAGTAGCCAAAGGTTGATAAGAGATAAGAAGAGAAGATATATGAGGATATGAGAAAGGTAAAAAAATTAGAGTAATACGATTAGATGAGAGAAGAATCTTAGATTTGACATAATTGAATTGGGAAAAAATGAAGAAAAAATAAAAACGGTTTTTGTATGGGTTTTAAGAAAAGATGATATCTTAATAGAAGATATGGGAGGATATGAGGAAGGAAAACTGATTCTGAAATTGCAAATACTGGATGGAGCTGGATTTTTCGAAATATCAACTTATGTGTTTTAGTTGAAAAAGATAAATAAAAAAATTAAGATAAATCAATGTTATATGCTCGAAATAATATGAACCAAAAATATCAACGAAGATGGAAATATAAAAACAATATGAAGATCATCTCAATAAATAATATAGAAGCTCTAGATCAATAATATAAGTTTTCTATAAATTATCAATGGTGAAACAGAATTACTATACCTCTTCCTTGGAGAATCCTTCGTCAACTGGGGGGAAGATGTAGAATAGCTAAGATAACTGATGTCATCCTCAAGCGGAAGAAGAAGGCTCCACCTTGGGAGTCGTTGAAGAAACGGCGTTAATTATTTTATTATTTATATTTCTTATTTTTTTTATATATATTCTATTTTTAGTAACTCCTATGTTAGTTGGAGTCTAATTATAGAATTGCTTATTTTTAGTATTTCTTAGTTAGATTAAATAAGATGGTTAGGATTTTAGATTAAGTTTTATTGGTTTATTTATCTTTAGGATTAAAATTCTATCTTTATCAACCTAAATTCTATCTTGCACGGTAGAATTGGTTCTTAGGTTTTCTATTTAAACATTGTAGTTCTATTGAAATTAATCAGATTGAATAGAATTGAGAAACCCCTTTATAGGATTAAAGGGTTCTCGATTATCAATCCAAACCACTATCGTTACCTTTATGTTCTAATACCTTCGGCACTCGATCACATTCATCACCCTCACCTACATTCTTCTTCACCACCGAAACCAAACACCACCTAAGCCTAACCAGTCCGACGTTGCAAGGAAGAGGAACACCGGCGGCATAGTTCCTGGACACCGGCGGCTCGGCTTCGGCGCACAGCGCCAGGGCGCCCAGGCTCTCGCGCTCGCTCTCGCAAAGCGCGCGCACCGGGGTCTTCGCTCGCAACACCCTCGCTACCCGCGAGCGGAGTCCAGCGGCTTCGCCTTCGCACTAGGCCTCCTGTGCGCATCCCCGGCGCCGCGCTCGCACGCCCTGAGGAGCACCAGCTCCTGCGTGTCCGAGGACTCCCCGCGTCCAGGCTCTCGCGCACTCGCTTCTTTCCATCACTGTTACTTGTTAATTTAGATTTGTTAATTAACTTCCTTCTACCGATAGTTCAGTAGTTTGAATTCTTAAGTTAACAACTTGGCTTTTAATTAGTTTAATTTTTGTTTATGTTTTACTGTTACTTTTGTTTAGTTAATAATTAGTTTAGTTAGTTTTTGTCAAATCGAGAAGAGATTCAAGGAGCTTAAGTAAGATCGACGCTTTAGTTTAGCAATTGGCCGGCCTAGCCAATTGCTATACATCAATTGGTATTCAAAGACGGGTTATGCTACGCTCTTTGTTTCTTTGATGATACTGATGTTTTGATTTGATGGTTTGGGAAATTTGGGGAGGCGACTGGGATGATGATCCCGATCCATGGGCTGCACAACAACGACACCGACGAGAGTTGCAGAGGCGAGCTTTGCAACAGCAAGCTTTAGAGCGTCAACGACAACAAGAGGCTCAAAGGCATCACCTTTGGCTTCAAAGGCAAGAAGAGACCCATCGACAACAACAACAACTCCTTGAGCGTCAACGTCAAGCCGCAATTGAGGAGGAGAAACGACAACAACAACGTCGCCTCCGTCAGATTTGGCTTCTCCAACAACAAGAAGTTGAGGAGGAACGAAAACGAAAGTTGGAGGAAGCGGCCCAACGGCAAGCTAATTGGCTTGATGACGCTTGGAGGAAGGCTTATATTCAGAAACTTCTTTATAATCAGCCTCACGCGTCACCTACCTCTGAGATCTTGGAGATATCCGCCCCCGATTTGGACGTGATTTTTCTTTACTATACGGCTGACGGGAAGGTAAAGGAGTTTGTTTCGGATACTTTCGTTGGCCAAGAGACTGCACTGCGCGATGATTTTGTTTCGCAGATTTTCGTTGACTCCGAACTCGGAATTGAGTCAACTCAGTCTTGTTGCGAAGCTGACTCGACGAGCTTTCCCACGGTGGGTTATACGCTGCCCGAATTTTTCAATAAGGTCTCCGAATCTGTTCTGCAATCAGACTGCGACAGTGTTCATGACGAGCATGTTGATTCCGTTAACGAGGATGAGTTACTTGATGACGTATCTCAAGAGTTAGCGATTGTACCTCTTGGGCATGTTCATGAAGTTCCAGTTGCTGAGATTTGTGTGGTCATTGATCCTATTCTTATTGAAGATCAAGTCTGTTCAACGATCGCGCATGAAGGTGTTGTTTTTGGGGTTCCTATACCTCGAATTCTCGTGGCACTTATTCCACCCATTCCTCCATCATCTTCTTTGAAGGTTGCTGCTCCTTCCTCGCTGATCATCGCTGACTCGATTCGAGGACGAATCGAAGATAAGAGGGGGAGAATGATGCGGGTCAAGCTGGCCTTCTGTGGGTCAAACAACGATCTTGATCCAGGCGATGACTCGAGGACGAGTCGATTTCAAATGGAGGAGAATGATGTCATCCTCAAGCGGAAGAAGAAGGCTCCACCTTGGGAGTCGTTGAAGAAACGACGTTAATTATTTTATTATTTATATTTCTTATTTTTTTTATATATATTCTATTTTTAGTAACTCCTATGTTAGTTGGAGTCTAATTATAGAATTGCTTATTTTTAGTATTTCTTAGTTAGATTAAATAAGATGGTTAGGATTTTAGATTAAGTTTTATTGGTTTATTTATCTTTAGGATTAAAATTCTATCTTTATCAACCTAAATTCTATCTTGCACGGTAGAATTGGTTCTTAGGTTTTCTATTTAAACATTGTAGTTCTATTGAAATTAATCAGATTGAATAGAATTGAGAAACCCCTTTATAGGATTAAAGGGTTCTCGATTATCAATCCAAACCACTATCGTTACCTTTATGTTCTATTACCTTCGGCACTCCATCACATTCATCACCCTCACCTACGTTCTTCTTCACCACCGAAACCAAACACCACCTAAGCCTAACCAGTCCGACGTTGCAAGGAAGAGGAACACCGGCGGCATAGTTCCTGGACACCGGCGGCTCAGCTTCGGCGCACAGCGCCAGGGCGCACAGGCTCTCGCGCTCGCTCTCGCCTCGATCGCTCTCGCAAGGCGTGCGCACTGGCGTCTTCGCTCGCAACACCCTCGCTACCCGCGAGCGGAGTCCAGCGGCTTCGCCTTCGCACTAGGCCTCCTGTGCGCATCCCCGGCGCCGCGCTCGCACGCCCTGAGGAGCACCAGCTCCTGCGTGTCCGAGGACTCCCCGCGTCCAGGCTCTCGCGCACTCGCTTCTTTCCATCACTGTTACTTGTTAATTTAGATATGTTAATTAACTTCCTTCTACCGATAGTTCAGTAGTTTGAATTCTTAAGTTAACAACTTGGCTTTTAATTAGTTTAATTTTTGTTTATGTTTTACTGTTACTTTTGTTTAGTTAATAATTAGTTTAGTTAGTTTTTGTCAAATCGAGAAGAGATTCAAGGAGCTTAAGCAAGATCGACGTTTTAGTTTAGCAATTGACCGGCCTAGTCAATTGCTATACATCAATAACGCACTATTGCTTAAGCTAGAAATGAAATAAGAAGTAAGAACAGAGTCGTTACATGTTTCAGATGGAAGAATTATGTTCTATTGGCTGGGCGACAACTTTTTGAAAGCTAAACTTTAGCTTAATTCTTCAATCATTGAAGTGAACTCTTCCATCCTACCACTGAGAGTGGAGATTAATGATTATAGGGTGTTGTTCGCATGAAAAATGTGTATCACACCTTTTCCTGTTCAACTCAAAGCCAGTAATCTTAGGAATGTTGTTTTCCTTGTGGTTGGAGTACAACTGTGACATACCTTTGCATAGTAGATTACATGTGATATCTTAGCTAAAAACCAGGAACTAATCTTATTCTAAAAACATGACTTTGGAAATAAAGAAAACACCGCATCTTTTAAGGTTCTTGTCTATCGTTGATATGCAAGTATCAATTTCTCAAATAAACTCTTGTAGTTGGAGAAGCAAACACTATACAATACAACACAAAATCCATCTGATGTAATTGGATTCAACTAAATATAAAAAAAATTGCAGATTCCATAAACCGTGATCGCGTACGCAAATTAGCTATCAACACCACCATTACAAAATTCGGAATCACCGTAAACAAACCAACCAATCAAAATCACCAAACGGATTGATAAGGACCAGAGATCTGATATCGATTCCATAACCTATAATATCTGAAACAAAGAAATCGAGCACCACATCCACACAAAACAGACCGGACAAAAAAATCAAAACAAAAATCAAAATGAGAGAAAGACCTTTCGATGCTTGGGATTGAGCTCTTTAGAAATGTTGACCTTCTGGTTCATCGTGGATCAACAATCAACCAAAGAGGGATCGAAAGAAGGAAGAAGTAAGATGGAGAATGATATCCCTCTCCTCTTCTTCTATGATTGTCGGACTTTGGGAGGGCGAGAGGAGCAAGCAGAGAAGCGCAGAAAGACGAAGATGAGGAGGAGGGCGTATAACCTTAGCGGAGGAGAAAGAGCGAAGGAACGGAGGAGGAGCGATGGAACTGGCAAAGGGAAGGAGGAATGAGTCATACGAATCAGCAGAGGCAGGAAGGAAGGGGCGGGGGAGGAATTAAACCCTAAGTGTTATTGAAGAGGGAAAAAAAAGAAAATAAAAAAAAATTGATTGGACGGAAAGGAGTTAAATGCGGAGAGGCTGCCACATCAGCCCAAAGTCTTTTGAATTAAGTAATTAAAGAATATAGATATAGATATAGATAATTGGAGATTAAGCTTATCGAATTAATCAATGCCTATTTGAGTACTTGTTCAAAATGGGTGATGTCTATGACCTCGAGGTAGACCTGTCAATCGGATCATTCGGGTCGGGTTCAGGTTGGGTCATTTTGGGTTTCGGGTAAGCGGGTCTCGGGTAGATCCGACTTAACTCAAGACCGGGTTCAGATCAAATCGGGTCAATTTCGGGTTTGCCAATTTTTTTTTCATTTTTAATAAAAATTCTTATTTTGATGACTTTATGGTAACTTCAAAATGTAAATTTATTGATATGATTGATAAATTGTTCTTTTTAGCTCTATAGTTATTAGAAGATGTCATCTAAAGCTCGAGCACTTTTAATTATATATTATCTCCGATCTAAAATATTTGATTTTCACTATTACTAATTATTTTCAATAAAATTTAAAACTCTATAAAATATCAAAGTTTTAATTAACTTTTTTAAAGTATTTCATACGGATTAGTAGTGACTAATGAGTATAAAAATTTAATTAAAATTTTTAATATTTTATAGAGTTATTTTAGCTTTTTTTAAAACATATTAAAAATAAAAAAAATCAAATATTACCAATTGAAGGGAGTAATAAATACAATACAAATAAATATAAAAGGTAATTTGAAAAAGAATTGAGTGCTTGTAATTATAAAATATAATAAATTGGAATCTCCATGAATAATTTTAATAATATATAACTATTTATATCTAACTATTAAAATAGAAGCTTTTTTTATGAGGTGACATTCTCTCCTTAAAAGTAGGTTATTCAATTAATTTTTCAAAAAATTCAATTAATCCATTATCTTAGCCTAAATTATAATTTTGTAACTTTTTTTAAAAAAATAATGGGATTAATTCAAAACATAAAATTAATAATAAGAAAACATAAAATTAATATTAGTAATTTGCATCTATATATATATATATATATATATATATATATATATATATATATATATATATATATATATATATAGACACACACACACATACACACACTACTTTAATTGCTTTCTCAACCAATGGATTTAATTCAAAATATTTAACTATCTAAACTTTTACTGTTATTTGATAATATTAATTTAATATATTACTAAGATTTTATTTATAAAAAATCTCGTAATGGCGCGGGGATCATACTAGTAAATTAATTAATTTTAATAATATATTAATTACTAAATTTACCATAATATGACTTTGAGATTTTCTTGGCTTTTTATTAAGAGAAAATTTGTGCCGCAGGCACAAATTTTTGAGCTAATTTGAGATTCGTCCAACCTTTTGTAAATATTACAAAAGTGTCCGCGTTTATAATTTCCGCTGGAAATTTTACGATTTTGCCCTTCCTTCTTATTCTACCGTTGTTCACCCAGAATCCCTAATTTGTGAATCTAGTCTCTCGATTCATCCTCCTCCTCGTTCCTCCATCAATGGCGACCTCCTCCCAGCCGCAATAGTCGCCCCAATCCCAGACGGTTGGAGCCTTCTGGCGCCGAATCCCCAATATGTGAATCTTCTCCATCTCCGCTGTCTTCCTCCTCGCTCATCGCTCTGAACCGCCGCTGCCATTGAATCGCCGCCTCCTCCACCAGTAGAAAGCGCCTCTCCGGTCTCCTTCCTAGAGTTTCTCGGCCTCAATTTGTTGGATTGGAGTACGGCGGCGCCGTTCGGTGAAGATCTCGGTCCTGTGCCGCTCTTCGATCCCGCGCCGGTCGAATTTGCAGCCGTTCCTGTGCCGCCATGGCTGTTGTTCTCGTCGCTCATGTGCCGTCTCCCTCACCATCATTACCACCTCCACCGGCGCCGACGCCGCCGCCACCACTGCCACCTCCTCCCAGCGACAACAGTGGCCTCAACACTGGCTGCCAAATCTCTGAGGCGGAGATCCCAGATCTGCAGACGGTGGACAAGGAGCAGCCGAGCAGGGTCCTCCGCCTCCCGCCGCCCCTCCTCCCGGTGCAGAGCCGCGCTGGTGCCAGGTAAGTTGATTTGCCTCTGTTTGCTCCCGATCTTCTTTCTGTTTTTGATTTATGACAGATCTGGGTAATGTTTTCCTACTTGATTTTGCTTGATTTATGGAAGGTCTTCTTTCTGTTTTTTTTTTTTGAATTGGGTGTTTTTTGTGTGCTGATGTGCTGAGAATTCTATGTGCTCATCCTTTCCTTTACAAAGCTATGATAATTGTTTACATTCAGAAAGTTGATATTACTTGCAAAAGAGCATTGAATACAATCTAGAGTTAAAACCATATATGACACAAATCTCTCTATTATATGCTAAATATTACAAAGCCAAAAATTTGTGGCAGTTACAGATCACCATTGGTTGACCAATGCACAGAATAAGTAATAAAGAGGAAAATGAAAAGGGTTTTATAAGAAATCTCTTTGGAGTTATATATTGCATTAAAATATGAAATGGTAATATAATAGCTAGTGGTTAAAAGGGTAAAGTCTCATGGTATATACAACTTTACTGCTTTTAATCCCCTCATCTTTAAGTTTATTATCTTTTTAATTTCATTTTGCTTGGCCATGATTGGAGGGGTTCATGTGAAATTTTTGGCCTACCAAAGCATCATAAAATTCAGGGTAAAAAGGTGTGTTGTCAAATTAATTTAAACTTGGACAGATCTACTAATAATTCATATAATTAACTTAAACTTGGACAGATCTATTAATAATTCATATATTTTTAGTTTCAATACAAAGAGTAGTAACTTCATAAACTTGGTTGTTGTAGTTGTGAAGCTTGAAAATGATGACATCTTCAATGCTGACATTTTTCATGATCGATGACATCTTCAATGCTGACATCTTTTGAAATGGATGTTTCTAGTAATTTGGGAATATTTAAAATGAAGCCTTTTCATTTCCATTTTTTTTCTTTTTATAAGGTTGTTGTGTTAGTCTGTTGACACTGCAAAAAAGATGACATTGACCTATATCAGATTCTTTTCCCTCATAATTGTGAGTGCTGACATGTGAACAATATATGATTAGATGTGCTTGAATGTGCTGACATCTTCTGAAAACTTGTAAATGTTGACATCTTCTGGAAATAAATGCTGACATCTTAGCATATTTGAGGTGGAAAGCTGTTTTTTTTTTTTTGTGATGACATGAGTTTTTAAATTATTAAAAACCATGTCATCAAGCTTAACAACTAGGGTTTGGTTCCACTTTTCCTATTTAATAACGTGTTTGTATATTTACATTGAAGTGCCTTGAGATTTCTGACTTATCTAGAAATATTAGCTAGTAGCTTTACAAAGTTTAATTGTGCGCTGGCATGTTTCTTTTTTATTTCTAATTGTGTGCTGACATGGTATCGTTTTGTGCAATTCAAGTTGATGTATATGTTTTTTTTGTTAGAATGTATAAGTTTTTTTTTTATTTCTAATTGTGTGTTGACATTGTCTTTTTTTTGTGTAATTCAAGTAGATTTATAGGTTCTTTTTTTATTTTTAATTATGTCCTGACATGATCTCTTGTGCATATATAACTTATGCTTTTATCAGTCTCTATAAGTGCAGGAGCCCTCTTGTCATTCTGAAATTATTTCTTTTTCCCCTTTGGGATTTTGAGTTTATGGTTCTAGGTCGTAGAGAGTTTAGGGTTTTAGGGTTCTGTTGTTGTATCATTTTGTGGCTGTTGTAGCTTTTGATTTTCGCTTGCATTTTGCTTCCGCTGATTTCGGGTCTTTTTTCGGGGTTACTGTAGCTTCTGAATTTCGCTTGCATCTTGCTTCTGCTGATTTTGGGTCTCTTTTAGGGGTTGCTGTAGCTTCTGAATTTCATTTTCTGTTGTTGTATCTGCTGTAACTTCAATGTTGACATTTAGCTTCAATGTTGACATTTAGCTTCAATGTTGACATTTAGCTTCAATGTTGACATTTAGCTTCAATGTTGACATTTAGCATAAATGTTGACATTTAGCCTAAATGTTGACATTTAACATAAATGTTGACAATTATTCGTTGATGGACAAAAACTTTATCTTTTACTATTTCTTTTCACATTATTTGGTTAAAATTAAGATGGAATAACAATCTTGCTGACATCCGGTGTCAGTAGTTTAAACTTGCATAACAGATTGTTATATGTGCATATCATGGAGTTATATTTGCATAACAGTAACTTATATTTGCACAACATAAACTTCTTTATTTTCACTTTTTTTTAATTAAATTTCTCTATTTTCTTTTTTCTTTTTTTGGTTATCTTAGAATATAGCAAGGTTTTGTGATCTGATTTGCTAGTTATGCTAGATTCATCCCATTCTCCCTATGAAATATGAATTCTCTTGCTAGTTATGCTATGTTTTATATTGATTTAACATTTATTGTTCACATGTTATTCAAGTTGATGTATAAGTTTTTTTTTATTTCTAATTGTGTGCTAATATGATCTTATTTGTAAACTTTAGAAATGCTGACATTTTCTGAAAACTTTAGAAATTCATTATATGTTGACATTTAGTTTAAATGTTGACATTTAGCTTAAAGGTTGACATTTAGCCGTTGACATTTAACTTAAAGGTTGACATTTAACTTAAAGGTTGAGATCGTTATTTTGTATTATTGCTTTATATGATATTAATTTTGAGAATGATGTTGTTTGTAAATTTTAGAAATGCTGACATCTTCTGAAAACTTTAGAAATTTATTATATGTTGACATTTAGCTTAAATGTTGACATTTAGCTTAAAGGTTGACATTTAACGTAAAGGTTGACATTTAACTTAAAGATTGACATTTAACTTAAAGGTTGAGATTTAACTTAATTAAAGGTTGAGATCGTTATTTTGTATTATTGATTTATATGATATTAATTTTGAGAATTATCTTATTTGTAAACTTTAGAAATGCTGACATCTTTTGAAAACTTTAGAAATTCATTATATGTCGACATTTAACTTAAATGTTGACATTTAGCTTAAAGGTTGACATTTAACGTAAAGGTTGACATTTAGCCGTTGACATTTAACTTAAAGGTTGAGATCGTTATTTCGTATTATTGCTTTATATGATATTAATTCTGAGAATGATCTTATTTGTAAACTTTAGAAATGCTGACATCTTCTGAAAACTTTAGAAATTCATTATATGTAGACATCTAGCTTAAATGTTGACATTTAGCTTAAAGGTTGACATTTAACGTAAATGTTGACATTTAGCCGTTGACATTTAACTTAAAGGTTGACATTTAACTTAAAGGTTGAGATTTAACTTAAAGGTTGAGATCGTTATTTCGTATTATTGCTTTATATGATATTAATTTTGAGAATTATCTTATTTGTAAACTTTAGAAATGCTGACATCTTCTAAAAACTTTAGAAATTCATTATATGTCGACATTTAGCTTAAATGTTGACATTTAGCTTAAAGGTTGACATTTAACGTAAAGGTTAACATTTAGCTTAACGTGTTTGTATATTTACATTTAGTTGATGTATATGTTTTTTTTTATTTCTAATTGTGTGCTAACATGACCTCTTTTTGTGCAAATATGTATACAAATTTGTACTATTTATTAGGAGTTCCTACTTTTTTTTCCCCCTTTTTTGGTTGTAGCGCGAATATAACTCTTTTTTTTCACATTTTTTTAAAATTACCTTCCTCTTTTTTCTTTTTTTCTTTTTTTTTTGGTTATGTGATAACATAGCAAGGTTTTGAAGAGTTTTTTTTTACGAGCAGCTGCTGATGCTTGTGTGGTGACATGATTGTGTAGCAAAAAAATATGTAAACAGAAGCTGTAAATCTGTCACCATTCATGTAGAAGCTGTAAATCTATAATCAGGAAAAAAATATGTAAATCTATGATCATATACAAGCTGTGAAATCTGTAACCTGTGAAATCTGTAATCTGTAAAAAAAAATCTGTAATCTGTGCTATGTGAAAATCTGGAATCTGGAATCTATGAAAATCTGTAATCTGTAATCTGTGAAAAACTGTAATCTGTGCAAATCTGTAATCTGTAAAAAATCTGTAATCTGTGAAAATCTGCAATCTGCAAAAAATCAATAATCTGTAATCTGTGAAAATCTATAATCTGTAAAAATCTGTAATCTGTGAAAATCTGTAAAAAAAAATCTGTGATCTGTGAAAATCTGTAAAAAAATCTATAATCTGTGAAATTCTGTAAAAAAATCTGTAATCTGTGAAAATCTGTAATCTGTAAAAAATCTGTAATATGTGAAAATCTGTAATCTGCAAAAAATTAAGTTTTAAAATATTTAAATTCACATTTTAATATGCAATTTCACAAAACTAAAATTTCAGAAATCTGTAATTTCCTAAATATGCAATTTCAGCAATTTGTAAGTTAAGAAATCTGTATTTCTGAAATATGTAAAACAAGTTCAATTATTTGCTTAAAATTAAGATGGAATAACAATTTTGCTCACATCCGGTGTCAGCAGTTTCAAATTGCATAACAGATTGTTATATGTGCATATCATGAAGGTTTATTTGCATAACAGTAACTTATATTTGCACAACATAAACTTCTTAATTTTCACTTTTTTTAATGAACTTTCTTTCTTTTCTTTTTTCTTTTTTTGTTATCTGATAACATAGCAAGGTTTTGTAATCTGTTGTCCTAGTTATGCTATATTTATCTCATTCTCTCTATGAAGTATGAATTCTCTTGCTATGCTATGTTTTTTATATTGATGTGTATGTTTTTTTTTTCTATATTTCTAATTGTGTGTTGACATGGTCTCTTTTTGTGCAATTCAAGTTGATGTATATGTTTTTTTTTTAATTTCTAATTGTGTGCTAACATGACCTTTTTTTGTGCAAATGTGTATACAAATTTGTACTGTTTATTAGGAGTTCTACTTTTTTTTCCTCCTTTTTTGGTTGTGGCGCGAACATAACTCTTATTTGTTTATTTGAATGTTATGTTATAATATAATTAAAAGCCTTTTAGCTCAATGGTAGAGTGATGTGCTTATGCGCAAATACGTGGGTTCGAATCCCGCAATAGGCTAAAATTTATAATAATTCAAGTAATTTACAAAATTTTCTAGTAATTTATAATTGCATATTATACTTTCACATTTGCATATCATCAATTTATATTTGCATATTTTAATCTTATATTTGCATATCATTAATTTATAACTGCATATCATACTTTTACATTTGCACACCATCAATTTATATTTGCATAGTATAATCATATATTTTCACAACATCAATTTGTATTTCCCCAACTTATTTTTATTTCCCCAACTTATTTTTATATTTGCATATCATCAAGTTATAATTGCATATCATCAACTTATATTTGCATATCATCAATTTATATTTGCATATCATCAACTTATATTTGCATATCGTCAATTTATATTTGCATATCATACTTAACTACATCAAATGTTATCACTATAACAGATTTTTACATTAATTCAATTCATTCTAAAATCAAAAATCAGATTTTGGTTGTGCATAATCATTACAAGCTAGTAACACAATATCTCACTGCATTTTAATATTAGAAGCCATTCAACCAACACATTAGACCGAGTTCAACAATCACTTGTCAACAACACCAGATTTTTGCATAAGTATTAATTAGTAGTAGCACAACTATTCTTTTTTTTAGACTTATCACTACTAATTTATTTTTAGTTTCAATACAAAGAGTAGTAACTTCAAAAATTTCAATCTAAATTTGTGCCGAAGTCACATATTTTACTTCATTATATCAAACGTCAGCAGTGTAACAGATTTTTACAGTAATTCAATTGGTTTTGACATCAAAATCAGATTTTGGTTGTGCATAATCATTACAAGCTAGTAACATAATATCTCACTGCATGTTAACATTAGAAGTCATTCAACCAACACATTAGACCGATCTCAACTATCACTTGTCAACAGCACCAGATTTTTGCATAAGTATTAATTAGTAGTAGCACAACTATTCTTTCTTTTAGACTTATCACTACTAATTTATTTTTAGTTTCAATACAAAAAGTAGTAACTTCATAAATTTCAATCTAAATTTGTGCCGAAGGCACAAATTTTACTTCATTATATCAAACGTCAGCACTGTAACAGATTTTTACAGTAATTCAATTAATTCTAAAATCAAAATCAGATTTTGGTTGTGCATAATCATTACAAGCTACTAACACAACATATCACTGCATTTTAGCATTAGAAGCCATTCAACCAACAACTTAAATTGAGCTCAACTAATACTTGTCAGCAACATCCGAGGTTTGCATATGTACTACATAATAGTAGCACAACTGGTATTTCTTTTATACTGATCAATATTAATTTCTTCTTAGTTTCAATACAAAGAGTAGTAACTTCATAAATTTCAATCTAAATTTGTGCCGAAGGCACAAATTTTACTTCATTATATCAAACGTCAATAGTGTAACAGATTTTTATAGTAATTCAATTCATTATGAAATCAAAATCAGATTTTGGTTGTGCATAATCATTACAAGCTAGTAACACAATATCTCACTGCATTTTACATTAGAAGCCATTCAACCAACACATTAGACCGATCTCAACTAATGCTTGTCAACAGCACCAGATTTTTGCATAAGTATTAATTAGTAGTAGCACAACTATTCTTTCTTTTAGACTTATCACTACTAATTTATTTTTAGTTTCAATACAAAGAGTAGTAAATTCATAAATTTCAATCTAAATTTGTGCCGAAGGCACAAATTTTACTTCATTATATCAAACGTCAACAGTGTAACAGATTTTTACAGTAATTCAATTCGTTCTGACATCAAAATCAGATTTTTGTTGTGCGTAAACATTACAAGCTATTAACACAACATCTCACTGCATTTTAACATTAGAAGTCATTCAACCAACACATTAGAACGAGCTCAACTATCACTTGTCAACAACACTAGATTTTTGCATTGGTACTAAATAATAGTAGCACAACTATTCTTTCTTTTAGACATATCACTATTAATTTATTTTTAGTTTAAATACAAAGAGTAGTAACTTCATAAATTTCAATATAAATTTGTGGCGAAGGCACAAATTTTAATTCATTATATCAAACGTCAGCACTGTAACAGATTTTTACAGTAATTCAATTAATTCTAAAATCAAAATAAGATTTTGGTTGTGCATAATCATTACAAGCTACTAACACAATATCTCACTGCATTTTAGCATTAGAAGTCATTCAACCAACACCTTAGATTGAGCTCAACTAATACTTGTCAGCGGCATCCGAGGTTTGCATATGTACTATATAATAGTAGCACAACTGTTCTTTCGTTTATACTGATCACTATTAATTTCTCTTTAGTTTCAATACAAAGAGTAGTAACTTCATAAATTTCAATCTAAATTTGTGCCGAAGGCACAAATTTTACTTCATTACATCAAATGTCGGCACTATAACAGATTTTTACATTAATTCAATTCATTCTAAAATCAAAAATCAGATTTTGGTTGTGCATAATCATTACAAGCTAGTAACACAATATCTCACTGCATTTTAGCATTAGAAGTCATTCAACCAACACATTAGACCGAGCTCAACTATCACTTGTCAACAACACCAGATTTTTGCATAAGTATTAATTAGTAGTAGCACAACTATTCTTTCTTTTAGACTTATCACTACTAATTTATTTTTAGTTTCAATACAAATAGTAGTAACTTCATAAATTTCAATCTAAATTTGTGCCGAAGGCACAAATTTTACTTCATTATATCAAACGTCAGCAGTGTAACAGATTTTTAGAGTAATTCAATTCATTATGAAATCAAAATCAGATTTTTGTTGTGAATAATCATTACAAGCTACTAACACAACATCTCACTGTATTTTACATTAGAAGACAGTCAACCAACTCCTTATATTGAGCTCAACTAATACTTGTTAGCAGCATCCGAGGTTTGCATATGTACTACATAATAGTAGCACAACTGGTATTTCTTTCATACTGATCACTATTAATTTCTTTTTAGTTTCAATACAAAGAGTATTAACTTCATAAATTTCAATCTAAATTTGTGCCGAAGGCACAAATTTTACTTTATTACATCAAATGTCAGCACTATAACAGATTTTTACATTAATTCAATTCATTATAAAATCAAAAATCAGATTTTGGTGGTGCATAATCATTACAAGCTAGTAACACAATATCTCACTGCATTTTAGCATTAGAAGCGATTCAACCAACACCTTATATTGAGCTCAACTAATACTTGTCATCAGCATCCGAGGTTTGCATAGGTAC
This sequence comes from Persicaria maculosa, assembly GCA_963922045.1. Taxonomy (NCBI): domain Eukaryota; kingdom Viridiplantae; phylum Streptophyta; class Magnoliopsida; order Caryophyllales; family Polygonaceae; genus Persicaria; species Persicaria maculosa. Next base: position 30,828,184 of record OY998251.1, on the reverse strand, counting down.
TACATAATAGTAGCACAACTGATATTTTTTTTATACTAATCACTATTAATTTCTTTTTAGTTTCAATACAAAGAGGAGTAACTTCATAAATTTCAATCTAAATTTGTGCCGAAGGCACAAATTTTACTTAATTACATCAAATGTCAGCACTATAAAAGATTTTTACATTAATTCAATTTATTCTAAAATCAAAAATCAGATTTTTGTTGTGCATAATCATTAAGGGCTAGTAACACAATATCTCACTGCATTTTAGCATTAGAAGCCACTCAACCAACACATTAGACCGAGCTCAACTATCACTTGTCAACAACACCAGATTTTTGCATAAGTATTAATTAGTAGTAGCACAACTATTCTTTCTTTTAGACTTATCACTACTAAATTATTTTTAGTTTCAATACAAAGAGTAGTAACTTCATAAATTTCAATCTAAATTTGTGCCGAAGGCACAAATTTTACTTCATGATATCAAACGTCAGCAGTGTAACGGATTTTTACAGTAATTCAATTCATTCTGAAAGCAAAATCAGATTTTGGTTGTGCATAATCATTACAAGCTACTAACACAACATCTCACTGCATTTTACATTAGAAACCATTCAACCAACACCTTATATTGAGCTCAACTAATACTTGTCAGCAACATCCGAGGTTTGCATATGTATTACATAATAGTAGCACAACTGGTATTTCTTTTATACCGATCACTATTAATTTCTTTTTAGTTTCAATACAAAGAGTAGTAACTTCATAAATTTCAATCTAAATTTGTGCCGAAGGCACAAATTTTACTTCATTATATCAAACATCAGCAATGTAATAGATTTTTACAGTAATTCAATTCATTCTGACATCAAAATCAGCAGCGTCAGCATCTCCGATGTCGGCGTCAGCCGACATCATCGTCAGTGCTGACACGGAAAATGTTAGTGGTGTTCGCAATGTTTATGGTGACAGTGTCAACAGTGTCAACAATATTAGTGCTTACACGAAAAAAAGAAGCGTTGGCACAAAAAAAAAGCATCATCGACGTCGGCGTCAACAGTGTTCGCAACATCGATGTTGGCGTCAGCCGATATCTCCGATGTCAGCGTCAGCAGCGTCAACATCTCCGATGTCAGCGTTAGCCGACATTAACGTCAACGCTAATACGGAATATGTTGGTGGTGTTCGCAATGTTAGTGGTGACAGTGTCAGCAGTGCCAGCAATGTCAACAATGTCAGTGTCAACGGTGTCAGGAATGTTGGTGTCAGCAACATCGGGTTTGACATTAATGCAATTTTAAAGCCTCTTATGTCAATAAATGGTAGAGCGATATGCTTATGTGCAAATAAGATATATTAATGCAATTTTAAAATACATATGGATTTGCATATTCTTCCCATAAGGTTTTTTAAGCTTGCATAACATAATATTATATTTGCATATCATAATATTCTATTTGCATAACATTGGGTTATAGTTGCATATCTGAAAGTGCTGATATGTAAATTTAAAAAAAAAAAAAAAAAAAAAAAAAAAAAAAAAAAAAAAAAAAAAATCTGAAGGAGTTGGTCAACGTTGACCGGTCAACGGTCAACGTTGACCGGTCAATGGTCCAGCGAGGGGGGGCGCCGAGGGGGCAAGGGGGATGGACACTTTTGTAAAATTTTCAAATACATGATACTCCTGTAATTTGACCAATTTTTATGGATATTTATGTAAAGGCCCCTTTTATTAATTAGTCAAAGTATTGTTTTAACAAATCGGGCAGGTCAATCGGGACACTGGGTCGAAACCCATTTGACCCCGAAAAATACCGTTTTTTCGGGTTTGGGTCATAAAAATTTAGCGAATTAAAATTTTCGGGTCTTGACCCAAAACATTTTGAACGTTCGGATCGGATTTGCGGGTCGAGTTACGTTTTGACAGGTTTACCTCTGGGTATAATAGTTTCAACGCTCATGACATCTTCATTAAGAATATGTTGTGTTTAAAAGTTTTGCCTTTGGTTTGATTGTTTGGTTGCTAATCAAATTTGAGGTTGGTTCCTGTATTTGTTAGAAGACACCCCTCAAGCTCCTAAACTGCTTTTTTTAATTATGAAAATATTTATGCTTTTAATTCTTGTGGAAAATTATAAGAAACTGTAGGATTCGTGCACTAATAATCAAATACTAACTTTTTTTCATTTGTATCAACTGTAATATGTTCATTTTACTATTATGAAAGCTAGTATTCTCAATAAAACTTAATTTGTGTTTAGTTTCTCCACAAGATACCATTTTATTTGTCTTATGCTATTTTCCTATGGCAGTCCTTGTTACTAGGCCTGATACATGAGCCGAGTAGCTCGGGGTCGAATCGGGCTCGGCTCGGTAAAAGCTTGACTCGGGATCGCTCAAATATATATATATATATATATATATATATATATATATATATATATATATATATATATATATATATATATATATATATATGAGCCGAGTTCGAGCCTATTCCTGAGCTCGAGTAGCTCGCCAGCTCGAAGACCCCTAAATCCCTAAGTATAAAACCTAATTCCTCTAAACCTAACCCATCCGCTCCCATCCTTTTTTTTAATTTTAGGAACACTCCCACCCCTAATCTCTCTTACTCTCTCATCATCTCTTGCTCGTTGCGGCTGCCTCCAATCTCAATCTCCGTTCATCATCCTCAGAACTGGATTACCCGCCGTCGTCCCTCGTCACGCCTCGTCACCCTCCCATCGCCTGTTGCATGTCGTCTTTCTCGAATCTAGGTATCTCCCTTGCTCGTTTCTGCAGATCCAGGTCACCCTCCGTCGCCCGCTTCCTCTCAAGTCCTCAGATCTGGCTCACCCTCGCCTCCTCTCGCCGGCTCGCCCTCACTTGCTTCCACTATAAGAATCTGCTCCAGCTGATTTCCGCCATCTCGTCCTCAGATCTGACTTCCTCTTTACATATTCAATTTAGTTCAGGTTATTTGATTTCAAGTTGTTTGATTTCTTTAGGTTATTTGATTTCAGGTTATTTGATTTCAAAACCGAGCTTGATTGTGATATTGTAACCAAACAAACGTGCTTAAATCGAGCTAAAATTGGGTATTATCGGTTGTGTTGGACTGTGTTGTGTATTGTGTGTTATTGATTGTGAAATTGAGTATTATTGGCTAAGATTGAATCAAAACCAAGCTTAAATCGAGCTAAAATAACTCAAAAATTGTAATCGAACAAACGAGCGCACGAGCTCGAGTATAAGCGAGCTCGAGCTCGGCTCGAGTATAAACGAGCTCACGAGCTCGAGTACTCTTCCCAGCTCGCGAGCTGAGTACGAGCACCTGTTTAGGCTCATTTTCATATGGGAACTCGTTTATAAACGAGTCGAGCTTGAACACAAGGTACTCGAGCTCGTGAGCTCGTATATCACCCCTACGTGTTACCCTCTTATTTTGTATCAATATACTATTTGACATTTTTTAAATATTTAGCTTTGTGCTTATTATAGCAGTCACAAATATCATCATTGAATAAAAGTCATCAATAAAAGATATCATCAATCAAGTTCAATCACATTTTATGCTCTTGTGTCATCAATGAATAAAATGTAATAAACATGTCACCACAAGTGATTGCATCAATGAAGTGTAATGACAAATGTTTCATCAGTGAATAAAAGTAGAATTGATGAAAATATATCGATATACAGTTGATTAAATTAAAAAAAACAATGGCATCAAACGATTTAATTAAAAAAAGTGGCGTCAAATGATTATATTAGAAAAATGGCATCAAAACACTACTTTGAAAAAGTTGCATCACATTAAAGGAAAAAAATGTCATCAAAACACTACTTTGAAAAAATATGGCATCACGGTAAAAAAAAATCATAAAAATTGGCATACAAAAAATGTCATCGGTAGTCAACAGTAAAAAAAAAATGGCATCAATGGTCAATCTGGCATCACAGTAAATAAAAAATGTCATCAATGTTTGAAAAAAGTATCATTAAAAAGTGTCATCAAATCATTTCATTAGAAAAGTAGCATCAAAGCAAAAATAAAATGTAATAAAAATGGCATCAAATCGGTAAAAAACGGCATCATAAAAAAGACCCAAAGACGTTGGTTAACGTTGACTGGTCAACGATCAACGTTGACCGGTCAATGGTCAACTGTTGATCGGTCGGTGGTCAAACAATTAACCATTGCCCATTACTACTTTATTTGGATGGGGTGTGTCTCAACTAATTTTATTTTGGTGATGCCTAATTACCTAATTACATTTTCATAAACGACTAGTTACCTAAATCACCCTACCTTTTTTTTTCCTTATTTTTTAAAGAGATAATTTGGTAAAATATACCTTTAGTAAAATTGGTTTAAGTAATTCTATCCTATCAAATGAAAATTGGCCGCTCTATCCTTCCCCAAATAAAAAGTATCCCTTTGTACTGCCCTTTCCCTTGCATTCTCTTCGTGAGATCCGAAGCCCTCATCCATAACGCGGATCTTTCCGGTCTCCTCCTCACCTCTGCTCTCGTCCTTCTCTAGCACGTCCTGTGGAGATTCTGTCGTCCTTCCACGCCCCTTTCCAGGCCCTATAAGGGTTGAATCGGAGCTACGCCAACCAGATCCGATGGATTCAGGGGCTCCTCGTTGCGGTTGACGCTGCCCTTTCGCGTGCCGTCGGAGTTGTTCATTCGCTGCCTCTACTAGCCGCCTACTTCGATCGAGTTTTAGGATCGGTCGGGCCTGATGATTTGTTGAGATTTTGAAGGTATGAACTATCAGTCTTGTGTTGTATTATGGGGGAAAACTAGTAAACGAAATAAATATTAAATATAAATAATGAATCCAACTCCATGTCCAAGCAAATAAAATACAAGAAACCCTCATGTTGTAGTGGTAGGGTATTCAGGATCGTATCCACGAGGAAGCGTGTCAGTGCTCGCTTGATTAGTCCCAGAATCCTAGTAAACGAAATAAATATTAAATATAAATACAAGAAACTAGTAAACGAAATAAAATACAAGAAACCCTCATGTTGTAGTGGTAGGGTATTCAGGATCGTATCCACGAGGAAGCGTGTCAGTGCTCGCTTGATTAGTCCCAGAATCCTCTCGTTTCGACCAGCAGAAGTCCTTGAGGTCGAGTAAAGTACTCGATGTCGACTACCTCAGTCGAGTAAAACCTACAAAACAGAACAACAGAAGCAAAAACGAAGAAATATCGAGTAGAAGACTCCTCGACATCGACCAGAGTCCTCGACGTCGACTAGTCTGGTCGAGATCGAGTGTACTGCAGAATAAAAACCGTGACTTTGTGATAGAATATAGACGGAAATAACACGAAATTGGTGGGATTCGAATTCAATAATATAAAAGCTCATAGAATCGAGATTTCAATGCCACAACGATAACCATATAAGCATCATGCTAAAGGTAACAAAGATCATGCCTTTTCATCAAATAACTTTCGTGATTAACAAATAGGAAGATAGAGGCTTTCGCATAAACCCTATTTGTTACTAACCATTTTCACATAATTAATCCGCGTTGTATTAAGATCACTTTCGCTTCAATAACACAAACAAGGATCACCTTCTACTGTCGCAAAAGAACCATGGTCATAGGGATAGAAGACGAAATTGCATTAAAAGTTGTACCTTTGTTGCATTACCTTACATGGCTACCGTCGGGCTCACCCCGACCATAGAATTTGGGTGACTACTCGCTCTTCATCATAAAAACATACATCAATAATAAAAGGAAACTAAATTTCATTAAATCAAATAAAAGCTTACAACCGATCGAAGCCAAATCCGCTCTCGGGAACAAACACCTGTCTCGGCTCCAAGCTCTCTCGAAAACTCCTATTCGCTATCTATTGTGTTGGGTGTAAATTGGAATGCCTAAGAACCAGCCCCTAGGGCCTTATTTATATAGTATTCAATCCTCTCTATCCAAGGAGAGAATAATCTATCTATATCTAAAACTATCTATCTAAAGACTTTATGATAAAACTTGGTAAATAAAACAAATAAATCTTTAAGGTAAGTAAGACTAAGGTGGATAAATATCTTCAATCTTGATAGATCTTCACATGTCTTGATAGAACTCCACGTGACTTTCCTTGCAAGTAACCACAATTACTCAGATCGTCACTCGACATCGACCAATGTAGTCGACGTCGAGTAGAGTTCTTCTTCTCCTCGGATTTTGATCGAGCTCGACTGGGATTTGGACTCTTGATGGGTACTCGACATCGACTAAGTGTAGTCGACATCGAGTAGATTTTTGCTCCTTGAGTGGTTTCGTGCTTGGCTCGTGCTCAATCTCGTGTGATGAAGCTGAGGTCGACCAAAGCACTCGACATCGACTAGGTGTAGTCGACGTCGACTAGTCCTGTTGAGTGCTTTCTTCCTTGTTTTCTGCACGACGTGCTTTGGTTTAGCTGCTACTCGAACTTGGACTTTCTGTATTCAACCTCGAGCTCTTTCATGATTTTCTTCCTTCTCCGAACTGCTGTAAAATGCCTCAATTTCTACGAAATTAAACAGAAACTAGTGTATACTCCATAATTTGGCAAATAAGCATAAACTACATATAATTTGTATAATTCTAACCCAATGATATAAAATGCATGCATAAATCGATATAAAAGTTAATGTAAAACATGGCAATTTAGGGTCACAACAAACACCCCATACTTAAGCTTGCTTGTCCTCAAGCAATACTTTTAATAGTCATACAGGGGGAAAAATTAAACTCTCAACATCATAGACCCATTGTCATATATCCCTGCAATCAATTACCATCCTCGAAAAGGTACTTATGCCACAAATCCATGCATGTGAATAAAAGCAACTTTACACACAAAAGGAGGGTTATGCAAAAACAATTCACACTATGACAAAGCAACAATAATCAAGATGACTTTATTTAAGCTCATGGTGAAGAAAAGGTAAAAGGTAAAGTGGTGGGCTATTTTTGGGCAATGTGGTGCTGAATCCGGGGAGAATTCCTCAAACTTGCTTTCTTGCTTTGATGCACTTTCTCCCTTCATATGATGTTCCACATCACTCATCCTCTCATAATTTACTCTTTGCTTTTTTCACTTATATGCTTTTACCTCTCTAACCTCAGCACTGACTTCTCGCGAGTCGCAAATATGGGTGTCATGAATGGCCCCGGATACTTAGTGCTTCGGACTCCTCACCTTGGTGTCCCATCCTATGGAACTATTATCTCAACGCAGGCAGGGTCGATCTACCTTTATCTCCTAAGGTGACCGGATTTTCTTTCACTCATTAAATTTTCCATAACTTTTCAATTTCATGCCAAACTCCAAAATAATGATACAACACAAAAACCATATGAAGGTTCGATAATGTAAAAACAATGTAGTAAGAAATACTCTAGATGGGGGGTTGAATAGAGTATGCCCGTTTTTCGCAGATATTCTCAAGACTTTTGAAGCACGTGCCAAAACCTTTGAGATAAACCTGAATCACAAAGTTAGACAATCGAACCAAGTGCGGAAATAAGGTAAAGCAATAAGTAAAGAACACGAGTAATTGTTTACGAGGTTCAGCACAACTTGGCCTACGTCCCCGCCTAGGGTTCTTCCACAACCCTAGGATTCAAAGGCTTTATTGATTGCTTAGCTTAGGATCCTAATAGCTCACCGAGAAGCCTCTCTCCTATACAATTGTAATCTAGTCAACTCACGTTCCCTTGGAGTCCTAGACCAATCTAGAAGAGCCCCATCTCTCTCAGCTATCTAGTACAATCCTCTAACTCTCGCAAATCAATAGCCTAGTGCAACTTCCCGAGTTATAAACTCTCGAGTAACACTTTAAATGAATATATCCTATAAGCTCACAATGACTCTCAAAGGCTTTGAAATAAACAACAAACTCTTGAGCGCTTAGCAGAGAGACACTTTGGAAGACAGAATCGCTTGATGATTGAAAACTCGTGTAGCACTTGTGTGTTCTGTCTTTTTCCTTCTTTCCTTTATATATGAGTGGAATGGCGCCTGAGGATCTTCACCAACGGATCTAGAATCAGGCTTGATCTTTAATCTTCTATATAAGGACACTTCGAAGCCATGATCCGTTTTTGAATAAGATCTCCTCATATGCACCAAAGGAAAGAGATAATCTCAACTATACTTCCTGAAAAGGTTAGTTCAACACATATATATATAATATAACGGAAGTATATAATAATATAAAATAATATTCGGACAAATAATATAGGTTTTGTATTTCATCAACTGTTAACGCTCCAAGGCCTTTGACACAAACATCCTGTCAAAGCCTTTGAAACATTTATTCCAATTTTCATCAAGGGAGGGAGTTATCAATCTCCCCCTTGATGAAAGACAAAACATGTGCATCCCTGCAACTTAGTCAAACATAGATAATAAAATAGAAATCAGACTAAGTATCTGCAAGGGTTAGACAAATGTTGGATCAAAAAATTTAAAGTATGCAAAACTCATCCAACCGAAAACCATAAATCAAAAACCAAGGTCTTCCAAGACCTTTAAGCAGGGGTTTTCAAAGTCTAACGATCATCTCCCCCTTTTTGTCTTTCAACAAAGGGCGGAGGTAAAACAGTCACCAAAAAGTTACCAAAAGTTTTGAAAACGTTTCCAACAAACCAGTAAAGTAACAAGTTTTAGGGGTGGGATAGGGTGGGTTAAGGTTTAGGCTTAGTCATCCGGAGCATCATCAGTGAGCCTCGTCCACAGTCCTTCCAGCATCTTTCAAATCCCGCTCATCTCCGTCATCACCTCCTTCTGCAGCTCCTTAATATCCAGGCGAACCTCCTCCAAGCCCAACTCTAGGTTGTCCATGCGTTCATCGAAAGCTGGAGCAGTGGGAAAGGCTTTTGAAGGAGTGGCAAGACTCAAGGTCCCTTGGGGAGACCGAGTGATGCCAATCTTTTCAAGGCCTTTTGAGTCGAGCTTACCCGTATGACGCAGTTGTTCTTCATTTTTGACATCAATTCCAGAAGCTTTGAAGATAGGGGTCAAAAGGGTAGCAAAGGGGAGAGGAGAGCCTTTTCTGGCTTTTCTGGCATGAGCCATGGTTCCAAGGATAGTGTTGGCCAGATCAGGATCAAGGCCATTTAGAATGCGGTAGAGCAGGACCATGGCATTGTCGGTTAGGAGTGAGCCAGAGTTAAGACGGGGTAGGAGGCATCTAACAATGATGTTAAAGATAATTTTTGCCTCAAGGGTTAGGGATGAGTGGGTGAGTTGCTTTGAGGTGCTGTTGGATGCTTCGGGTAGGAGATATTTGGCTCGGGCTAGGATGATGCAATTTTCTTTTGAGGGGTGGATTTCAGCGGGTGGAACTGGTGTAGGTAAGTCTAGGGAATCTGCAAAATCATTGGAGTTGAGAGAGATTCTAACCCCTTTGACGACAGACTCCAAAGACCAACCATCAGTGTCGTTCTTGGCTTTTAGGTTAATGTAGAAGAGTCGGGTAAGCTCGGGGTAGTAAACAGTCTCAAGGTTAAGAAGGGTCCAGGCTGGGGATTTTTTGAGGAGCTCAATGCAAGGTAACTTCAAAGCTTCAAAGAACTCAACATCTAAAAAATCTGAACAACTAACCTTACGAGTTCTAAACTCGTCTACCCACTTACCAGCAGTCTCAGCATCTTGAAACCAAGAGGAGGGCAAGGATTGATTTACCTGGATATAGGCCGGGGGGTCTGCATTCTTTCTGCGCGCAACTGTTGGAGCAGCTCTCTTGACAGGCGCTACAAGACTCTTGACAGTGCCCTTCCTGGTACGCTTGGGGGATGGAGGCTTGACAGCAGCAGGGGCTTTCCGCTTCTTCGGAGACGGGGGAGGAGGAGGAGAAGGAGAGGGAGATTCTTCCTCCTCTTCCTCAGACCCCGAGTCCTCACCGGACCCCGCTTCATCTCCTTCAGGTTCCTCGTCCTCTCCAGATCCCTCTTGCTCTTCTTCTTCTTCTTCCTCAGGCTCCTCCTCGGCTTCCTTGGCAGCATCTCTTTCTAAGAAGGCGTCGAGATCTTCTTCCTCCTCTTCCTTGTCTGGTTCCTCAGCCAAGATCTTCCTCTTCCCTTTCTGTTTAGCACTGATCGGCTTCTTCGCAGAGCGCTTTTGAGAGCCTTTGGGAACAATGGCCGAGCTCTCAGCAATGGTGCTCTGGACAACGATTGGGATAATAGCTTGAGGAGCGGGTTCAGGTGTGGGAGAGGTAGCAGTGGCCTGACGTCCCTTGGGGGTGGCACCAAGTCTTTTGGGTGTGACAGTTTTCTTGGTTTTGGGTGCCATGGAGGAAATCGGTTAGGGTTTCTTGAGAGGCGATTGAGAGGTTGAAGATGAAGAAGTGGAAAGGGTTTGGAAAAGTCTGAGTGTGGGTTGTAATCGGGTACAGTATTGGGTTTAAGTAGAGGGAGTGATGGGACGGGTTTAGGGTTCCAAGGAAAGAAATCATTACATTGCCAATTTGAAGGGTTTTCAAATTCAAATTCAAATTCAAATATCCATTAAAATCGGACTAAACACAAACTGATTTAGTTCCAAAAATAAAATATCTTAACGGTTAAGGAAATCACAGAAATAGGCAATTTTTGAAATCCGATTAAAACAAATATAATTGATTAAATATCTAAAAAGATATTAACCAAAAATATATGATCCGATAAATGTACTCCACCATTTAGTTCACACACCTTGACATGGTTCTCAAGGGTCTTGACACTAAGTAGAATTTATCTTTCGTAAAGGGAAAGCTCCCCCTACGAAAGTGCATCCTTGTTAAGCATCCCAATCTCTCGTCTAATGAAGGTGAACCTGTCCTCTGCCAAATGCTTAGTAAAAATGTCAGCCCATTGATAATCAGTAGAAATAAAAGATATGGACACATCACCTTTTTCAACATGATCTCTAATGAAATGATGCCTTACATCAATATGCTTGGTCCTTGAATGCTGAACAGGATTCTTAGTGATGGATATGGCACTTGTATTGTCACACTTAATTGGGATACCTTTGAGGTTGATGCCAAGATCTCGCATTTGTTGAGCTATCCAAAGGATTTGGGAGCAACAGGCTCCAGCTGCAATGTATTCGGCTTGTGCAGTGGATAGAGCAACTGAATTTTGCTTCTTTGAGTGCCAACTGATCAAAGATGCTCCTAAAAATTGGCAACATCCTGATGTGCTCTTCCTATCCACCTTGTAGCCTGCAAAATCTGCATCAGAATATCCAATTAAAGTGAAATCCTTTTGCTTTGGGTACCATAGTCCAAGTTCCTTAGTGCCATTGAGATATCGAAAGATCCTCTTCACAGCCACGAGGTGAGATTCTTTAGGATCAGCTTGAAACCTAGCACACATGCAAACACTAAACATGATGTCAGGTCTACTAGCTGTGAGATATAATAAAGATCCAATCATTCCTCGATACTCCTTTTGATTGACACTTATTCCAGTCTTGTCTTGATCTAGAGATAATGTTGAGCTCATGGGAGTCTTGGCTGCCTTGGATTGATCCATCTTGAACTTCTTCAAGAGATCCTTAGTGTACTTGCTTTGGTTGACGAAGATCCCTTTCTTGGATTGATGAACTTGTAACCCCAAAAAGAAGTTGAGTTCACCCATCAAGTTCATCTCAAATTCACTGCACATGATGTCAGAAAATTCCTTGCACAAAGATGTGTTAGTAGCACCAAATAATATATCATCAACGTAAATTTGAATAACCAAAATGTCCTTCCCTTTGGTCTTGATAAAAAGAGTCTTGTCGATCAACCCCCTTTTAAAATCATTTTCTAAAAGATATTTTGACAAGCGCTCATACCAAGCTCTTGGGGCTTGTTTCAAACCATAAAGCGCTTTGTCAAGTTTATAAACATGATTGGGAAATTCTGAGCTTTCAAAACCTGGAGGTTGAGCCACATAAACTTCTTCCTCTAAGAAACCATTGAGAAAAGCACACTTGACATCCATTTGATATAACTTTATGCTCATAAAAGATGCAAATGCTAATAAAATGCGAATGGCTTCAAGCCTGGCTACGGGAGCAAAGGTCTCCTCGTAGTCAATACCTTCCTCTTGATTGTAGCCTTGAGCAACAAGCCTTGCCTTGTTCCTCACAACCTTACCATTCTCATCTAGCTTGTTTCGAAACACCCATCGAGTGCCAATGACTGATTGATGCTTTGGCCTAGGCTTCAAGGTCCAGACTTTGTTCCTTTCAAATTCATTAAGCTCACTTTGCATAGCAATGATCCAGTCTGGCTCCTGAAGTGCCTCATCTACCTTCTTTGGCTCAATAAGAGAAACAAACGCGTGAAAAGCACAAAGATCTTTAAGTTTAGAATGAGTTTGAACACTAGAAGTAGGGTCAGAAATGATATCCTTTAATGAGTGTGATGAGGAGTATTTGAATTTCCTTTTGCTAGTCTCAGCTCCTTGATTTGTCACACTTGTAGGATTGACTGGTAGTACATCTGACTCCATGGTCCTGTTAAGTTCAGTTACAGCAGTTTCTGACGTCTCAACACTGTTGGATTGGACACCAAGGGCTTTGGACGAATCTTCAACACCTTGGGCCAATTCTTCAGTGTTAAGAATCGGTTCCTGCATGTTCCTCTTCTCTGTGTTCTTGGTAGTAGCAACATCACCTTCCTCGTTCTCTTCATGGATGTTAAGATCTATATCTGCAACACTTTCACTCAAAGCACCGTCATTGCATTCATCAAAAATAACATGTATACTTTCTTCAACTACCTGGGTCCTTTTATTGAAGATTCTATAAGCTTTGCTACTCGTGGAATAGCCAAGAAATATACCTTCATCACTACGCGCATCAAATTTCCCAAGGTTATCTTTTCCATTGTTATGAACAAAACAAGTACAACCAAAGAGTTTAAAATAAGATATAAGTGGTTTGCGGCCTTTGAAAAGTTCATAAGGAGTTTTCTTTAAGATAGAACGAATAAGACAACGATTCAAAATATAGTTAGCTGTGTTAACAGCTTCAGCCCAATAGGTTTTAGGTAATGCATTTTCTAAAAGCATAGTCCTGGCCATATCCTCTAAGGTGCGGTTCTTGCGTTCCACAACCCCGTTTTGTTGAGGTGTCCTAGGAGCAGAAAAGTTATGGGAGATGCCATATTTAGCACAAAACAAATCAAATTGAAGTTGATCAAACTCCCTACCATGATCACTCCGAATAGACACTATGGGCTCATTTCTTAAAGTTTGCAACTCCTTACAAAGTTTTGAAAACTCAAATAAGGCCTCTGATTTTTCTTTCAAAAATGCAACCCAAGTATATCTTGAAAAATCATCGACAACAACTAGCATGTACTTTTTACCATTGGGAGGTTTGACTCGCATAGGACCACATAAATCCATATGTAAAAGTTCAAGGGGTCTAGAAGAACTTACAACCTTTTTGGGTTTGAAGGAGCTACGTGTTTGTTTACCTCGTGTGCATGCATTGCACATGTCAATACCTTTGAAGTCCATCTCAGGTAGCCCTCTTACAAGCCCTTTGGACACAAGCTTCTGTAGTGTATGTGGACTCACATGACCGAGTCTCCTGTGCCAAAGCTTTGGATCGTCTGTCAAAGCCTGTATCATCTCTGCACACTATACATCTTTTCTTGTTAAATCTGACATTGTTACCACTATCACATAATTGAGAGACACTAAGCAGATTATACTTCAAACCATTAACAAGATAGACATTTTTAATACTATGGCTGGAATCACTTCCAACACTACCAATACCAACGATGTCACATTTTCCTTTGTCACCAAGAGTGATTGTTCCCGTGGATTGCTCCTTTAGATCATGAAAGAGAGAACTCTTCCCACTCACATGCCTCGAGCATCCACTATCAATAATCCATTTGTGTTCTTTCACCTTGGTGATCTCCTACAAAACAAACATCAACCTTTGTGGCTAGACCAATAAGCAAATTTGGATCCATTGTTGGGGTAAACCATGTTTGGTAAAATAATGCCTTTGGGGACCCAAACTTGTGTTATCCGTTCTTTTCTCAAATGAACAGGAAATGTATTGCGAATAATATAAGGATCCTTTCTTCTATAGGGGCAGGTCTCTTTTACATGTCCCTTTCTGGCACAATGGTGACATATAGGAGAGGTTCTGCTTCCTTTTGCCTTTACAAAAGTGATAATGTGTTGCTTCTTTAAAAACTTTGGATTGTAACCAATACCACTTTTGTTTAGAGAGCTTTGTTGCTCACCCAACATCTTATCGAGAGTACCTTTGGATTTGGTAAAACTTATGAGGGTTGTCTGTTGGTCTAGAATCTTATTATTCAGGGAGATCTTCTCCTTCTCTAAGTCATGATGCTCATTTCTTACAGAGGAGAGATCTTGCTTGAGTTCAGATTTCTCCGAGTCAAGCGTCTTGACTTTAATGTCAAGACCTGAATAAGAAGTTTCAAGACCTTTGACCCTCATAGACAGATCCTCAATAGTTCTTTCCTGGTCCACAGTTCTCTTAATAAGAATGTTAGTTTGGGCAATAAGCTTTTCTTCATTGGCAATCATATTGGAAAGGAATTCCGATAATACCTCTTTTGGACTTTCCATAAGTTCTCTTATAGTAGCTTCAAGTTTTTCATCGTGGGATTCATCTTCTGAGGCCATAAGACAAATGTTGGCCTTCTCATCGTCGGAGTCAGAGTCGGAATCACTCCAAGTAGCCACCATGGCTTTCTTCTTCCATTTGTCACCTTTCTTGGGCTGGCTCTTTGTCTTTTGAGGGCAGTCCTTCACGAGATGATCTGTTTCACCACATTCAAAACAAGACAACGGTTTAGTCTTCTTTTCATACTTGTTGTATTGAGGCTTACCTCGAAATTTTGAAGACTCTAATCCATCCTTGTTGTTGAATTGCTTCTTCATTTTCAGAATTCTCGCAAGGCCTCTTGTGATAAGAGCAAAAGGATCATCCTCATCGTCATCCTCATCTTCGGAATCAGATCCATCCTTGGGCTCATCCTTCTTAGACTTGAGTGCCAAGTTCTTGGTGCTAGCTGGAAGTTCTCCATCATCTTCATTAAGGATCATCTCATGCGTGATCAGCTTTCCAAGGAGGTCATCAAGGGGTAGAGTGGTGAGGTCCTGGGCTTCCTCTATAGCTGTTACTTTTGGACCCCATTTCTCCTTTGGAAGGCACCTCAGTATCTTCCTTACTTTCTCAACGTTGGTAAAGCTCTTGCCGAGAGAGTCAAGGTTGTTGGTGATTTCTGTGAATCGTGTGAACATGGCCTTGATTGACTCATCAGACTTCATCTTAAAGAGCTCATACTTTCGAAGGAAGATGCTGATCTTGGTGTCTTTCACTTGGCTCGTTCCTTCATAGGTGACGACCAACTTGTCCCAAATCTCTTTAGCTGACCTACAAGAAGAGATACGGTTAAATTCATCAGTGCTAAGACAACAATAAAGTAAGTTAATAGCCCTGTAGTTCTTGGAGATGGTTTCAAGATCTGCTTGGTTGTATTCAGACTCCTTCTTTGCAACTTTGGTTGTCATTTGGTCCTTCCTTTTCTGGAATCTTCGGACCATTCTCTATAATGTTCCAAAGCTCTAGATCTTGGTCTATGATGAACATCTTCATCAAAGATCTCCAGTGGACAAAGTTGTTTCCTACAAAGAGTGGCGGTCTGCTTGTGGACCTTCCCTGTGCAAATCCTCCGCTTGCTTCACCAGACATGATCGAAAACTCACAAGATTGTTAGATCAAAAACAGTGAGTAAAGCTCTGATACCAATTGAAGGTTCGATAATGTAAAAACAATGTAGTAAGAAATACTCTAGAAGGGGGGTTGAATAGAGTATGCCCGTTTTTCGCAGATATTCTCAAGACTTTTGAAGCACGTGCCAAAACCTTTGAGATAAACCTGAATCACAAAGTTAGACAATCGAACCAAGTGCGGAAATAAGGTAAAGCAATAAGTAAAGAACACTAGTAATTGTTTACGAGGTTCAGCACAACTTGGCCTACGTCCCCGCCTAGGGTTCTTCCACAACCCTAGGATTCAAAGGCTTTATTGATTGCTTAGCTTAGGATCCTAATAGCTCACCGAGAAGCCTCTCTCCTATACAATTGCAATCTAGTCAACTCACGTTCCCTTGGAGTCCTAGACCAATCTAGAAGAGCCCCACCTCTCTCAGCTATCTAGTACAATCCTCTAACTCTCGCAAATCAATAGCCTAGTGCAACTTCCCGAGTTATAAACTCTCGAGTAACACTTTAAATGAATATATCCTATAAGCTCACAGTGACTCTCAAAGGCTTTGAAATAAACAACAAACTCTTGAGCGCTTAGCAGAGAGACACTTTGGAAGACAGAATCGCTTGATGATTGAAAACTCGTGTAGCACTTGTGTGTTCTGTCTTTTTCCTTCTTTCCTTTATATATGAGTGGAATGGCGCCTGAGGATCTTCACCAACGGCTCTAGAATCAGGCTTGATCTTCAATCTTCTATATAAGGACACTTCGAAGCCATGATCCGTTTTTGAATAAGATCTCCTCATATGCACCAAAGGAAAGAGATAATCTCAACTATACTTCCTGAAAAGGTTAGTTCAACACATATATATATAATATAACGGAAGTATATAATAATATAAAATAATATTCGGACAAATAATATAGGTTTTGTATTTCATCAACTGTTAACGCTCCAAGGCCTTTGACACAAACATCCTGTCAAAGCCTTTGAAACATTTATTCCAATTTTCATCAAGGGAGGGAGTTATCACCATATAATAATCTCTATAATATTACATCAATTTCTCAACATACTCCCCGGATGGGTAATAAGGTAAAGAAATAGGCATTATTTGGACCATATGGAGCAATATATAAAATAAGGCTTAATATGGCTTTGGTGATGCATAAGCATAGGTAAGGATTGGAATATCAAAATATGAGCATTGTATGGAAAATATAAAGTCCTCCGTCCTCTTATCATGCAACATGTCAAAAGCAACTTCAAATTTTAGCTCATTTCATGGTTTTCAAGAAAAATATGCACTTCATTGTGACTTCCATTTACTAGGCAATTTCATGATATATCTCTAATGAATCCAATTTTGCATCTTCGAGTTCAATTTAAGCTTCCATGACACTAATCAAAAATTTTAATGGGGGTGATGTTTATGAACTTTGGAAAACAATTGTAAGCACATAGATGAATAATAATTCCAAAGATAGCCATGTGTGAACAATTCGGAAAATATGCACAAATAATGTCAAATATGGTCAATTATGCATGAAGTAAGCCCTTCTCCCACTCCATACTTAAACATTACAGTATCCTCATTGTATAAAAACAAGGGAAAAGAAAGAAATTCACTAGACAGATGTGCAGAACGTCGGAATCGAGTGCTGAAGTTGCTGCATAAGTGGTCGATCTCGAGGAGAGTAGTCAACGTGGACTAGATTTACTCGATCTCGAGTACAATTGAAGCCTCAGGGTGGTCCTTCCTCGACCACATGCTTTTTTTGCTCGTTATGGGTGGTCGACGTTCAGTAGACTACTCGACGTCGAGTACTTCTACAACTTTTTTTGTACCTGCAAGACTCGTTAGATAGATAATATCCAAAATAGAAAAAACCAAAAAATGACATTTCAAAACTAAAAACCAAAAACATGTCTAAAGAAAACTAATTGTTTTGTTACAAGCTCTAGACTTTATAGTCGCTAGGCCGACTTCTTCTGTTTAAGCTCAAGGTGGCATCTGCAGCGCCCATGTAGACTGGGCCTCGAATAAGACTCCATTCTTGTCCATCAGTTGTAGTCCTCTGGAATGGATCTTATGCAACGTGAAGGGTCCCATCTTTTTGTTATTGAATTTGTTGGGAAACCAATGATTCTTTGATTTGGAGAGATACACCTTGTCTGCTACCTCGTAGTCTTTCAGATCATCATTGGAAACCCAGCATAATCTCACATACCAAGGCAAACCTCTTCCATGTATAGATAAATCTTTTATTGAAATTGGAGAAGAGATGTCCCTACCCCAGCCTACCTTTGCAGAGCTTTCATCATTCGGTGTCTCAGGTTCTGTTCGATGTCGAGTAGATCTCCGGAATCCTCATTCAGAATTGTCATTATTTCCTCTACCTGAGCTTCCATATCTCTCTTCTCCAGCTCTTCGGGGGTCATATTTCTTACCTTGGGCTCCCCGCAAGTGATGTACCTCGCTGAGATTGATTTGACCCTTTCCATAGGACTTGTATGTCTTTCAGATTTATTAAAAGAATACTCAATTACCTCATCGCTGATGTTGAAAGTGAGTACTCCCTTCCTTACGCTTATGTTAGCATCCACCGTCGCTAAGAAAGGTCTCCCTAGAATAATTGGACAACCAGGGTCCTCTGCCATATCAATAACTAAGAAATCAGCAGGGACAAAGAAGTTACCTACTTTTACTAGTACATCATCCACCATGCCTGTCGGGATGACAACTGTGTTTTTTGCCATATAGAGTCGGGCATCCACAAGCTCTAAAGCACCTATCTTGACTTTGGACTACATGGATAATGGAATGATACTAACACTGGCTCCTAAGTCATATAATGCATTAAACTTGTATTGACCAAATCCAATAGTTATAGAAAACTTACCTGGATTTGACATTTTCTCTGGTAGGTCCATCTTGCTACATTCCTCTGCGATCTCAGCCATCGACCTCTTCTTGCTGAGGATATCTTTGAGGAACTTGACATAGGATGGCATCTCATGCAACACTTCTGTAAAGAGAATGGTGACATTGAGCCTCTGAAGCATCTTCACGAACCGCTGAAACTTCTTTTTTGATGGATCCTTCAAAGAATTTGTTGGGAATGGCAGTGTTTTCTTCTTCGGAGGTGTTGGAGTGTGGTTGACATTTTCAGAAGGGTGGTCAACATCGACTGGAGGTTGGTCGACGTCGACTACAGTAGTCGACTTATGGACAAGCTTTGAATTCTGCTCGACATCGACAATAGGATCCTCGACATCGATCAGATTCTGGTCGACGTCGAGTGGACTAGTCGATGTCGAGTACTTCTCTGCATCTTTCTGCTCCATGTTTTGCTCAGGCGTTTGCATCTGAGGTCCACTCCTTAGGTTCATGGCGGCTACTTGTCTTGTAGATTTATTCTTAGGATTAGGTTCAGAGGATCCAGGAAGCGTAACTAATTGCTTGGGGATTGATGAAGTTAATTGACCCATTTGGGTCTCCATGCTTTTCCTCCGGATATCAATCTCCCCAAGCTTAGAGTTGATGCCGTGCAGTTGATTGTGGATGGAATTGATGGATTGCTTACTTTCTGTGTGATTCCTCCGCATCTCCTCAAGAATAGTTTGCAGGTCATCTTTCTTACCTTCTCTGTCAAGGTGACCAGGAGCTCTGTAGGGCGGGGGGTCTCTTTGATACTGGGGCTGGCGGTAATGGCTCCAACTCTGTTGCTGATGCTGCCCTGAGTAGTTCCCCCCACATAACGTGCCTCTTCGTGGGTTTCAGCTACAAGTATTTGGTCGGCGTGTGAGCACGCAGTAGTGTTGTGCCTCACAGACCCACATTCCAAACAAGGTTTATCTTTAGAAAGGAATTTAACTTTCTTGGTGAGACGACATACCTGATCATTATGGAATTGTTCCCTGACGTCCGGATCAATTTCCATTGGTGGCTCATATAAGGGCGTAGATGGGGCAGGCTTTTCATACCTTTCAACTGAGGTGGCAGAAGTCCCATATGTTTTTTCATAGTTAGCTAGCATCTCAAAGGTTTCCCAAGCACGCGGTGGGGTGTACTCGAGATACCTATAAGCAGTGTAGTTGTTGATCCGCACCTTAGTTGGTGCATCCAAGCAATTGAAGATGATCTCCTGGATGACATAGGGTGGATGCCTATGCGTAGGATAGGATTTCAATAGCCTTTTGTAGCGCTCTCAGACTTGTGCTAATGTCTCCCATGTCTTTTGTCTGAAAGCCGTGATTTGTTGTCTGAGCGCAGCTGTTTTGGCAGGAGGAAAGAACTTGTTAAGAAACAAGTCTTGTATTTCGTTCCACGTGTGAATTGATTGTGAAGGCAAACCCTCGAGCCATTATGGAGCTAATCCTACAAGAGACCAACGAAATGCCTTTAGTTTCAGATATTCTAGATTAGCACCATCTGCAATAGCTTCACATAAATCTAGAAAAGTAGTAATATGCTCTAAAGGACACTCATTGGGTTTCCCCCTAAATTGATTCCTCCTAATTTCAGGAATGAAAGAAGGACGAATTTAAAAGTTGACGCGTGGGAGGACGATTGGCGATTCTGGTACTTCCAGAGTAGGATGCAGGCAATCCTTTGCGTTTGCAGGGACATGCTGATATTGTTCCTCAAGCTGCCTTCGGGCATTCACTTTGCGATCCACCCTTGCTTCCCACCTTTGCTGATTCTGTTGGTATTCCGCCTCTCGTCGGGCGTACTCTGCCTCTCTGGTGGTGAATTCCTCAATCCATAGGCAGAGTTGCTCAAGCTTCTGTGCTGGTGTGAGCTAGACCTCATTCTCATTATTGGGAGGAGTCGACATAAGTCTTCTCCTTAGCCTTTGATGTAGATGGAAAAAGCATTCAGGCTCGAGAATAGGGTCAATAGGTGTGCGATCAGTAATTCGCATGCACCTGAAAAACAAAAACAAAAAAGAAAGAATAAAAAGGAACTAAAAAGGGCGCGATTGATTGCTTCCCCGACAACGGCATCCAAATTTGTTATGGAGGGAAACTAGTAAACGAAATAAATATTAAATGTAAACAACGAAACCAACTCCCTGTCCAAGCAAATAAAATACAAGAAACCCTCTTGTTGTAGTGGGAGGGTATTCAAGATCGTATCCACGAGGAAGCGTGCTAGCGCTCGCCTGATTAGTCCCAGAATCCTCTCGTTTCGACCAGCAGAAGTCCTTGGCGTCGAGTAAAGTACTCGATGTCGACTACCTCAGTCGAGTAAAACCTACAAAACAGAACAACAGAAGCGAAAACAAAGTAATATCGAGTAGAAGACTCCTCGACGTCGACTAGAGTCCTCGGCGTCGACTAGTCTGGTCGAGATCGAGTGTATTGCAGAATAAAAACCGTGACTTTGTGATAGAATAAGGACGGAAATAACACGAAATTGGTGGGATTCGAATTCAATAATAAAAAAGCTCCTAGAATCGGGATTTCAACGCCACAACGATAACCATATAAGCATCATGCTAAAGGTAATAAAGATCACGCCTTTTCATCAAATAAATGTTGTCATTAACAAATAAGAAGATAGAGGCTTTCGCATAATTAATCCGAGTTGTATTAAGATCACTTTCCCTTCAATAACAAAAGCAATGATCATCTTCGACTGTCGCAAAAGAACCATGCTCATAGGGATAGAAGACGAAATTGCATTAAAAGTTGTATCTTTGTTGCATTACCTTACATGACTACCGTCGGGCTCACCCCGACCCTATAAGTTGGGTGACTACTCGCTCTTCATCATAAAAACACACATCAATAATAAAAGGAAACTAAATTTCATTAAATCAAATAAAAGCTTACAACTGATCGAAGCCAAATTCGGTCTCGCAAACAAACAATTGTCTCGGCTCCAAGCTCTCTCGAAAAATCCTACTCGCTATCTATTGTGTTGGGTGTAAATTGGAATGCCAAAGAACCAGCCTCTAGGGCCTTATTTATAGTATTCAATCTTCTTTATCCAATGAGAGAAAAATCTATCTATATCTAAAACTATCTATCTAAAGACTTTATGATAAAACATGGTAAATAAAATAAATAAATCCTTAAGGTAAGTAAGACTAAGGTGGATAAATATATTCAATCTTCATAGAACTTCACATGTCTTGATAGAATTCCACGTGACTTTGCTTGCAAGTAACCACAATTACTCAGATCTTCACTCGATTTCGACTCGGATTGACAGTGGGGAGTACTCGACATCGACCAATGTAGTCGACGTCGAGTAGAGTTCTTCTTCTCCTCGGATTCTGATCGAGCTCGATTGGGATTTGGACTCTCGATGGGTACTCGACATCGACTAAGTGTATATGACGTCGAGTAGATTTATGCTCCTCGAGTGGTTTCGTGCTTGGCTCGTGCTCGATCTCATGTGATGAAGCTGAGGTCAACCAAAGCACTCGACATCGACTAGGTGTAGTCGACGTCGACTAGTCCTGTTGAGTGCTTTCTTCCTTGTTTTCTGCTCGATGTCGACTAGACTCCATAATTTGGAAAATAAGCATAAACTACATAGATTCTGTATAATTCTAATACAATGATATGAAATGCATGCAGAAATCGATATAAAAGTTAATGTAAAACATGGCAATTTAGGCTCACAACATGTTGCCTGCTATTTGTTCAATGAAATGCCTCTGCAATTTTAACTCTGCATTTTTCATTCTAAGAGCGAAGAGAGATTGATAATGGGGAAGTGTGATTCCAACTTGGAGGTGGCCTCTGATCTCATCGATTTCCTCAACGCCTCTCCTACCGCTTTCCATGTCGTCGGTACTCTCTCTAACTAGATGTGCAAGGTTATCGTTTCAATTTTGTTTACTATGGCATTTTTTTTTCAGATCTTATGACACGCTAAATAGGCAAATCGATGAACGTTTTTAGCTTTTGCCTTATCCTATTTGTATTCGATGATTGTCCTATTGTACCTGATTGTTTGATTCTTTCATGATTTGCTGCCAGTGGAAGCGAAAAGGAGGTTAAAAATCACCGGCTACGAGCCGCTATCGGAGCGAAAAGATTCGCAGTTGAAAGCCGGAAAGAAATAATACTTTACGAGGAATCACTCTACTATAGTGGCCTTGTGTTGCTTCCATGTCATTCAATTGGACCCCAAGCAAGTTAGTGATTCCATGCTTATTAATTGCTTTTGCCCACCAAGGCTGCATATTGTACTTTCAGATTGCTCTTATTTGTCCAATTTTGCTATGGCATTTGACACATCAAAGTTCATCTTTCAGGAAAAATCTTTTATAACTTGAAAGCTAGACTGTGTTCATATATGGCAGAAATCTGATCATTTGTCAGGACAGTTATCTCCCTCAAATGTAATAGGTAATTGATGAGTCTCCCTTTAAGATGGCAGATTATTGGAAACTTGACTGATTTTCTTGTTTTTGTTGATTTCAAATGATTAGATATGCTTTTGAAGCTGTTTGTATAAATGCTTAGCTTAAAACTATATAGACGAGGGTAAGCTGATGTGGTGATAACTGATAGTGCATTCGTTAGGCAGTTTAATTTATGATTCCTTTCATTTAGATAGATTAGTTGGTTGAAGTGCCATAGATGGCTTATGTTTGTGATTCATGTGAATGGGGAGCTTTGCATTGGAGAGCACCGTTAAGATTTCGTCAATTATATTATGTTGCTTTTTCTCCATGAGATTGCTTAGTTCTAAGTCCAAGTTCTAGGCCATTACACTTACATCAATTGAGGACACTAGATGTAAAGTAGCTTTCGAAGGTCACTATTTGAATGAACGTGCACCAGTTCTTTATGCTCTACATTGCCCAAAGAATCAATTTTGATTTTGTGAAACTACTGTCGTGAAATGTTGATGATCTTAGTAAGATGAGATGGTGAATAAGAGAGACTAATAAACATGAAGGTGTCAACATTTCACAGGTTTAGCATCATGCAAAGTAAAAAAAAAAGGGAAGTCTTGAATAATCTGAGCAAATAGACTGTTCAACGCAAAGTATGTGTTTGCTAATCGTATCTAATTGGATGTGTTTCCAATTCGATTTCCAGATTTATTTAGGATTTAAAACTTTTCTTTCTTTTTTGTGGTGTTTGTGCTGTGTTAATTTAATTATTCAGTTGTTTTTAATAGATTTGGTTGTTTCTAGGTTGAATTTGTACATATGGATTCAAAGTTGGAGCTGCTATGATGTCGTCTCTCAGTAGAGAGCTTGTGTTCCTGATTTTACAGTTTTTAGATGAGGAGAAGTTCAAAGAGGCTGTTCACAAGTAGGTTCTTCTGTCTGTTTCTTTTGCTCATTCTGGAATCATTTTACAAGCTTTGCAAGTGGACTTGGGAAGCCATCCTTAATTTTGATCCTAATGACTTTGTCAACTACAGGATAAGTTATAGTTGCTCTAAGCTCTTAAAGTACCTAGGCTCCTTCCATGCATTTTTTGGAAAGGTAAAAGTTGCTTCCATCTACAATTGCAGCTTTTGTAATTTCCTAAATGTTTTATTCCTAAATGAGGTCTATTTGGTTCATCCCTCATCTATTCATGACTTCGGTCCAAATAACCAAATGATTGGAATAGTTTGTTTCCAAGTTCACCACGTTTTTAACTAGGTGATCTACCCCTTTGTTGATTGCTTGCTAGCTAGGTGATAACATATTTTTAACTCCGCTTGTGTTTTAGTATACAACCGGTCCCAAGCCCGGGAAAAAGGAGGAGGGGGGACATGTTATCTGGTATTTCTTGTTATTAGATTCTTAATGTCATCCCAAATGCGTCAACAATAAAAATGTCACCAATAAAGAGGAATCAAATTGTTTGCTCATATGTTATCAATTGTATAAAATTGTTATCAAAAAAATTGTCATCAACAAACAATGTCATCACAAATAATTTAGATCAATGAGATATAATCACAAATGTCATCAATGAATAAAAGTAATCATTAAAAGATGTCATCAATTGATGAAACCACATTTGAGAAGTGGACCTACCTCTACGTCACCGTGGAGGGAGGGGAGCCACGTGTACTAATTAAGTTGGGGAGCCAGAACTGCGGTACTTGGATCAACTAACCGACGAGCAGTTCACGATGGGGCAGGAGCGCTGGTGTAATTGGGTAAGTGCGCTGTGTCTGTTGTTTTGGTTTGCCCTGGGGCATATTGGCCTAGAGGGAGTCTTGCTTTAGCTTTTCCTCTTCTTCTGGCCAGGGACGAGTATTCACCCATAGCGGTTGGGGAAAGTATCTGCGCTTGATTCGTCACGCTCGGAACCTTGAGGAAAGCTTGAAGAAGTCGAAGGAGAAGTTAATCGAGAGCGGCACACCCTAGAAGGAGGTCAAATCTTTAAGCCACCGCTTGAAGCAAATGGAGCAGGATTTATCCGAGGAGAGGGAAAAAGGTGCCAGGATGGCGGAGGGTCTGGAAGCCATGCGCGTTAGCCTTGAGGCTTCTCAGCAGTCTTTGTCCACCCTCCAAGCCAGTGACGTGGAGAGGATTGACGACCTGGAGGCCAAGTTGGCTACGGAGACCGAGGAGAAGAGCAAAGCCATTATCGAGTCTAACCGTCGTTCAATTGAACTGGAAAGGTATCAAGCGCCCACCAATGGTGACATCATGTTCTCTTGGTTGGAGGTCGCTCATAACCGCACCAAGCTAGTGGATAACTGGATGAGGAGTCCGAACGACCTTTCATTTATGCAGAGCGCGGTCCCGAAGTGGCTGAACGAGGACGCGGGCGAAAATTTCATCCAAGAGCGATACCGCGACTGCTTTTACATAGGCATGAAGGCTGGCATCCACCAAAGTGTGAAGCGGTCCGCGGAGAATCCCGGCGTCCCCTTGGGGTCATTTCCTCAGAGTGAAAACAAAGAAGACGGGGGCATGGAGGATGAGGAAGATGTGGAGTTCAGCGGGGACGGTTTCTAAGATCTTAGTTCTTCTTTCTTCTTTTTGGGGTGACTGTTTGTTAGAAAACTTGGCGCCTAAGTTTTGCGCATTATTTCTCGGTTCGCGGTATTCTACCCCATGTGAGGGGCCTTTCGTTGCAGTCCACGGGTGTGTTCGCGGTTAAGTACTCTTATTTTGCTAAAGACTCAAATTTTTTTAAAAACTTCATCTAAAGATAATGTCTTAGCCCACATAATTTTTCTTTTTTCATAGGGGTCGTTTACAGGAAATAACGAAAATACCCTAAGCGGCGGTGCGTCCTGGCGCGTCGGTCGACCTTCGTTCTTAGAGGACGTCTTCGCCATCTTCCCCTTCGGATGGTCCAGCATTTTCTGGTGGTATGACGAGAACCTTGAAGCGGGAGTTTCCCAGGTAGTGGAAAACAAGGCCTCCTCCCACTTGGACATTGCGGGACCCGGCGAACGTGTTCCATCCCTGCGTGAGCCAGAGGACTCTAGCGTCATCCCGTTCTGCTCGAACGTTCGTGCCCCTTCTCCCTCGTTCGTTGGTTAGTGATATCCTTTCTACTCCCGTTAACCCAAACTCGGCTTCGAAGAAGGCCGACAGCGGCATTGTTTGCGAAAACGAGGTGTTCTGGACCCACCGGAAAAAATCCCTCGAACTTCTTCCTGTGACCGAGAAGAGGGGCTCGGATGTGTTGCCGGTGGCCATCTCTCCGTTCCTCGTGATTGAGAAAATTCTGAAGAAATAGGTGAGAAGTGTATTGTGTGACCTTTCTAGGGGTCCGATTTATAAGGGAGGTTACTACCTTTTTTTAGGCAAAGATTTATTTTCATTTTCCCGAAGATTCCCCCCTTTATTTTATTTTTTCCAATATCTCAGGAAGGAGGACACCTGAAAAAGGCTCTCTATTAGGTCCATTCTATGACTGGGAGCTTTTACATTTTTTCGGAAATGACAAAATTGCATAAAAAACATTTATTTTTTGTCGGACACATCGAGTTCTAGAGGTGAGAAAAACCGCGCGCTTAGCCTTTTTGTTTCCCGTCGGCTTGTTTCGTATCCTTAATTGCGCCCTACTCCTGGGGATCCCTCTTCTGCGGGGTTGTGCTATCCTCCGCGGTTGGGGGTTGATCCGGGTAGGACACTTACACCTCAAAGTGTGTTGTCAGAGGAAATCGAGATTGCAAATAAAATATAATGTTCAAGACTCCCTCCCGATTTAGCAAAGGAAGTCAGGATCGATCCTCTAGGAAGCGTGTCAACGGATCTCAGGTAGCGGATTTTTCACGTCGGATTTGGACCTCAGGAGATTCACTCGATATCGACAAGTAGGCAGTCGATATCGACCAAATCCACTCGATTTTGGGTTCTGCAGACGTTAGGAAAATTTCGACCTCTTCACTCGATATCGAACAAAGAGCTCGATATCGACCAGTTCCTCGATTTTGACCCGTACCTGCAGAAACAAAAACAAGCAAAAGTCGATATCGACCAAGTGCAACTCGATATCGACCAAGTCAGTAGCAAAAATCGACCGGCTCAGAAGATTGTCGGTCGATCAGAAAACTCTATATCGACTTGTTAGGTCTATATCGAGTGCTATTGCAGAAACTGTGTCGGCGAAAGAGGGCCGAAGAATACGAGAATGGATGCGAAGGATGAACAGAAATAAACCAGTTTTTCAGATTTTGGATTTTAAATAATTAAACGAAAACTTCCAAGATCGGGGTTTACAACAACAATAACCATGAAAGCGGAATCATAAATCACAAAAAGCGGCAACCTTATCGATAAAGGAAAAGGCTTTCACCAAATCCGACAAGTAGGAATATAAACCCTTTGATAAATAACCCTAAGTGTGTCTATTCATTTTCATAATTAGAATTTATAATCTTCCCAATAGAAATCCTAACTACTACCCAAGTTTCACAACATGAGTTCTTTAATTTCTCAATCAAAGATGAAGCGCAAGGAATAGAATAAATAAGATAAAGTACCTTCTTTTGCAATTCGCTAATCCACCAACATGGCTATCGTCGGTCTCACCCCGACCCTAGAAGTAGGTGGACTACTCACGCCGCATCATAGCAATCGACATCATTGATGTAAAAGAAACTTTCATAAACTATATTCAAAGTTTTTACAATCTCGGCACTCACACTTTTGTAGAATGCCAAAACCCTAAAACCTTTGAACTCCTAAACTATGTGTAGAATAACTTGCTCTAGAATTGAATGAATGAAAAACTAGCCCCGTGAGCTTTATTTATAGGCCTTAATCCTTGCTAATCAAGGTAAGGAAATCTATCATCTATCTAAGGATATAATTCTTGAAGGTTCGATAATGTAAAACAATGTAATATAAAGATACTCTAGAAGGGGCGTTGAATAGAGTATGCCGGTTTTTCGCAGATAGTCTCAAGACTTTTGAAGCTCGTGCAAAACCCTTTGAGATTAGACTTAGTCTTTTCTCTGGAAAACCTGAATCACAAATAAGTTATACAATTCGAATAAATGCGGAAATATGGTAAAGCAATAAGTAAAGGACGCAACGAATTGTTAACGAGGTTCGGCACAAACTTGGCCTACGTCCCCGCCTAGGGTTCTTCCACAACCCTAGGATTCAACAGGCTTTATTGATTGACAAAGCTTAGGATCCTAATAGCTCACCGAGAAGCCTCTCTCCTATACAATTGCAATCTAGTCAACTCACGTTCCCTTGGAGTCCTAGACCAATCTAGAAGAGCCCCACCTCTCTCAGCTATCTAGTACAATCCTCTTACTCTCGAGAATCAATAGCCTAGTGCTCACTTCCTGAGTTATAAACTCTTGAGTATAACACTCTCTCAGAATATATCCTATAAGCTCATTGTGTATCTCTCAAATGCTTTGAAACAAAATAAAAGACTCTTAAGAACAAGCAGAGAGAACACGCTGAAGAGAGATCGTAAACTTGAGGGCCGATTGTGCAATGATATTCGTGAATGTGCGTCCGTCCTCTCTCTCTTCTTCATCTCCTTTATATAGTGAAGATCATCGGAGCCACTTGAGGAAGGAATCTTCTCCAACGGCTAGGCTGATCATGGCTATCTTCGAGATCTTCTAAACTTGGAAACTTTTGAAGCCATGATCTCCGATTGTGTCCTTCTTCACTTTTCGACTTTGGAAGGAGATAATATTTGAAAAGCTTCCTGAAATGTTAGAATATAATATCTGGAAGCATATAATAACATAAAATAATATTCGAACATAATATCATATAGAACAGGTTTTGTGTTTCATCAACACTGTTAAAGCTTCAAGACCTTTGACACAAACAGACTGTCAAGGCCTTTGAAACTTATTCCGATTTTCATCAAGGGAGTGGAGTTATCAATCTCCCCCTTGATGAAAGACAAAACCTGTGCATCCCTGCAACTTAGTCAAGCAGATATATCATAAGCAAAATCGGACTAAGTACCTGCATGGGTTAGACGAATGTTGGATCATAAGATTTCAAAGCCAAAGAGAAACATCCAACAAGGTAAAAGAAAACAAGGTCTTCCAAGACCCTTTAGCAGTTTTAAAGTCTAAACCATCATCAAATCATCTCCCCCTTTTTGTCTTTCAACAAAGGGAGGAGGGTAAACCAGTAACCAAAAGTTCAAATTTTAAAAAGATCCTTTCAATTCTTAAAGGCAAGAAAAGAAGATATTTATCCGATTTAAAATAATTTCCATAAATAAAATATACTCGGATAAAATAAAAGGATTTTTCAAAAATAAGATCGGTAACAGATAAAGAAGGTTAAAAACATTAAAACGATATTTGATCAAATATCTAAAAAGATATCAACCAAATATCTAATCTGTTATATGTACTCTACTGTTCAGTTCACAACCTTTGAAATGAAGTTCAAGGATCTTGACACCGAGTAGAATTTATCTTTCGTAAAGGGAAAGTTCCCCCTACGAAAGTACATCCCTGTTAAGCATTTCGATCTCACGTCTAATGAAGGTGAACCTGTCCTCTGCCAAAAGCTTAGTAAAAATGTCAGCACATTGATAATCAGTTGAAATAAAGAATATGGACACATCACCTTTTTCGACATGGTCTCTAATGAAATGATGCCTTACATCAATATGTTTGGTCCTTGAATGCTGAACAGGATTCTTTGTAATGGAGATGGCACTTGTATTGTCACATTTAATAGGAATGCCTTTGAGGTTGATGCCAAGATCTCGCATTTGTTGAGCTATCCAAAGGATTTGGGAGCAACAGGCTCCAGCTGTAATGTATTCGGCTTCTGCAGTGGGTAGAGCTACTGAGTTTTGTTTCTTTGAGTGCCAACTGATCAAGGATGCTCCTAAGAATTGGCAACATCCTGATGTGCTCTTCCTATCCACCTTATAGACTGCAAAATCTGCATCAGAATATCCAATTAATGTGAAATCCTTTTGCTTTGGGTACCATAGTCCAAGCTCCTTAGTGACATTGAGATATCGAAAGATCCTCTTCACAGCCACGAGGTGAGATTCTTTTGGATCAGCTTGAAACCTAGCACACATGCAAACACTAAACATGATGTCAGGTCTACTAGCTGTGAGATATAGTAAAGATCCAATCATTCCTCGATACTCCTTTTGATTGACACTTTTCCCAGTGTTGTCTTGATCTAGAGATAATGTTGAACTCATGGGAGTTTTGGCTGCTTTGGATTGATCCATCTTGAATTTCTTCAAGAGATCCTTAGTATACTTGCTTTGGTTGACAAAGATCCCTTTCTTGGATTGATGAACTTGTAATCCCAAAAAGAAGTTGAGTTCACCCATAAAGCTCATCTCAAATTCACTGCACATGATGTCAGAAAATTCCTTGCACAAAGATGTGTTAGTAGCACCAAATAATATATCATCAACATAGATTTGAATAACCAAAATGTCCTTTCCTTTGGTCTTGATAAAAAGAGTCTTGTCGATCAACCCCCTTTTAAATTCATTTTCTAAAAGATATTTTGACAAGCGCTCGTACCAAGCTCTTGGGGCTTGTTTCAAACCATAAAGCGCTTTGTCAAGTTTATAAACATGATTAGGAAATTCTAAACTTTCAAAACCTGGGGGTTGAGCCACATATACATCTTCCTCTAAGAAACCATTAAGAAAAGCACACTTAACATCCATTTGATATAACTTTATGCTCATAAAAGATGCAAATGCTAATAAAATGCGAATGGCTTCAAGCCTGGCTACGGGAGCAAAGGTCTCCTCGTAGTCAATACCTTCCTCTTGATTGTAGCCTTGAGCAACAAGCCTTGCCTTGTTCCTCACAATCTTACCATTCTCATCTAGCTTGTTTCGAAATACCCATCGTGTTCCAATGACTGATTGATGCTTTGGCCTAGGCTTCAAGATCCAGACTTTGTTCCTTTCAAATTCGTTAAGCTCACTTTGCATAGCAATGATCCAATCTGGCTCTTGAATGGCCTTGTCTACCTTCTTTGGTTCAATAAGAGAAACAAACGCGTGAAAAGCACAAAGATCTTTAAGTTTAGAACGAGTTTGAACACTAGATGTAGGGTCAGAAATGATATCCTTTAATGAGTGTGATGAGGAGTATTTGAATTTCCTTTTGCTAGTCTCAGCTCCTTGATTCGTCACACCAGCAGGATTGATTTGTGATACATCTGACTCCATGGATCTGTTAGGTTCAGTTACAGCAGTTTCTGACGTTTCAACACTGTTGGATTGGACACCAAGGGCTTTGGACGAATCTTCAACACCTTGGGCCAAATCTTCAGTGTTGAGAATCTGATCCTGCATGTTTCTCTTCTCTGTGTTCTCGATAGCAGCATCATCACCATCCTCGTTCTCTGTATGGATGTTAAGATCTAAATCTGCAACACTTTCACTCAAAGAACCGTCATTGCATTCATCAAATATGAAAACAAACATGTACTTTATATCATTGGGAGATTTGACTCGCATAAGATCACATAAATCCATATGTAAAAGTTCAAGGGGTCTAGAAGTACTTACAACATTTTTGGGTTTGAAAGAGCTACGTGTTTGTTTACCTCGTGTGCATGCATTGCACATATCAATACCTTTAAAGTCCATTTCAGGTAGCCCTCTTACAAGCCCTTTGGACACAAGCTTCTGTAGTGTATGTGGACTCACATGACCGAGTCTCCTGTGCCAGAGCTTTGGATCGTCCGTCAAAGCCTTTAGACATGTTAAGCTTCCTTGTGCCACTTGATCAGCATTTACGGCGTATATATTGTTGTAGCGATATGCAGTCAATATAACTTCACCTGTATCTTCTCTGCACACTGTACATCTTTTCTTGTTAAATCTAACATTGTTGCCACTATCACATAATTGAGAGACACTAAGCAAATTATACTTTAAACCATTAACAAGATAGACATTTTTAATACTATGGCTGGAATCGCTTCCAACACTACCAATACCAACGATGTCACATTTTCCTTTGTCACCAAGAGTGATTGTTCCCGTGGATTGCTTCTTTAGATCATGAAAGAGAGAACTCCTCCCACTCATATGCCTCGAGCATCCACTATCAATAATCCATTTGTGTTCTTTCACCTTGGTGATCTCCTCTTTTGGACTTGCCATAAGTTCTCTTACAGTAGCTTCAAGTTTTTCATCGTGGGATTCATCTTCTGAGGCCATGAGACAAATATTGGCCTTCTCATCATCGGAGTCAGACTCAGAATCGCTCCAAGTTGCCACCATGGCTTTCTTCTTCCACTTGTCACCCTTCTTGGACTGGCTCTTCGTCTTTTGAGGGCAATCTTTCACTAGATGGTCTGTTTCACCACATTCAAAACAAGACAAAGGTTTAGTCTTCTTGTCATATTTGTTGTATTGAGACTTACCTCGAAATTTAGAAGACTTTGATCCATCTTTGTTGTTGAATTGCTTCTTCATCTTGAGGATTCGAGAAAGACCCCTTGTAATGAGATCAAAGGGATCATCCTCATCATCATCCTTAGTGCTTGCTGGGCGCCAAGTTTTTAGACTTGAGCGCCAAGTTCTTAGTGCTTGCTGGAAGTTCTCCATCGTCTTCATTGAGAATCATCTCATGTGTGATCAGCTTCCCAAGCAAGTCATCAAGGGGCAGAGTGGTGAGATCTTGGGCTTCCTCTATGGTTGTTACTTTCGGACCCCATTTGTCTTTTGGGAGGCACCTCAATATCTTCCTCACTTTCTCAACATTCTCAAAGGTCTTGCCGAGAGAGTCAAGGTTGTTTGTGATTTCCGTGAACCGTGTGAACATAGCCTTAATAGACTCATCTGGCTTTATTTTGAAGAGTTCATACTTTCGAAGGAAGATACTGATCTTGGTGTCCTTCACTTGACTGGTTCCTTCGTATGTGACAACCAACTTGTCCCAAATCTCTTTAGCTGACCTACAAGATGAAATACGATTAAACTCATCAGTACTAAGACCGCAATATAGTAAGTTAATGACCCTGTAGTTCTTGGAGACGAGTTCAAGATCCGCTTGGATGTATTCAGCCTCTGTCTTCGCGACTTTGGTTCCATTTGGTCCTTCTTTCACTGGAACCTTCGGACAATTCTCTATAATGTTCCAAAGTTCGAGATCTTGATCTATAATGAACATTTTCATCAAGGACCTCCAGTGGACGAAGTTGTTTCCTACAAAGAGTGGTGGTCTAATGGTAGACCTTCCCTGTGCAAATCCTCTGCTTGCTTCACCAGACATGATCGAAAACTCACAAGATTGTTAGATCAAAAGCAGTGAGTATAGCTCTGATACCAATTGAAGGTTCGATAATGTAAAACAATGTAATTTAAAGATACTCTAGAAGGGGGGTTGAATAGAGTATGCCGGTTTTTCGCAGATAGTCTCAAGACTTTTGAAGCTCGTGCAAAACCCTTTGAGATTAGACTTAGTCTTTTCTCTGGAAAACCTGAATCACAAATAAGTTATACAATTCGAACAAATGCGGAAATATGGTAAAGCAATAAGTAAAGGACGCAATGAATTGTTAACGAGGTTCGGCACGAACTTGGCCTACGTCCCCGCCTAGGGTTCTTCCACAACCCTAGGATTCAACAGGCTTTATTGATTGACAAAGCTTAGGATCCTAATAGCTCACCGAGAAGCCTCTCTCCTATACAATTGCAATATAGTCAACTCACGTTCCCTTGGAGTCCTAGACCAATCTAGAAGAGCCCCACCTCTCTCAGCTATCTAGTACAATCCTCTTACTCTCGAGAATCAATAGCCTAGTGCTCACTTCCTGAGTTATAAACTCTTGAGTATAACACTCTCTCAGAATATATCCTATAAGCTCATTGTGTATCTCTCAAATGCTTTGAAACAAAATAAAAGACTCGTAAGAACAAGCAGAGAGAACACGTTGAAGAGAGATCGTAAACTTGAGGGCTGATTGTGCAATGATATTTGTGAATGTGCGTCCGTCCTCTCTCTCTTCTTCATCTCCTTTATATAGTGAAGATCATCGGAGCCACTTGAGGAAGGAATCTTCTCCAACGGCTAGGCTGATCATGGCTATCTTCGAGATCTTCTAAACTTGGAAACTTTTGAAGCCATGATCTCCGATTGTGTCCTTCTTAACTTTTCGACTTTGGAAGGAGATAATATTTGACAAGCTTCCTGAAATGTTAGAATATAATATCTGGAAGCATATAATAACATAAAATAATATTCGAACATAATATCATATAGAACAGGTTTTGTGTTTCATCAACACTGTTAAAGCTTCAAGACCTTTGACACAAACAGACTGTCAAGGCCTTTGTTACTTATTCCGATTTTCATCAAGGGAGTGGAGTTATCAATTCTAATTGGAAATAAATAAATCTAAATTGGTAAAACAAGATAAATCTTAAAGGGTAATTAAGGGTATGTATGGATGCACTTTTTAACTAGTTAAAAAAATAAGTAGAATGGGTTGTTTATTTTTTTAACTAGTTAAATGTTCCACCCTTAGGATAGATAGAAAGATAAAAATTTAAAATATCTCTCAAGTCCTCATGTGCAAGGAATCCTCCACTCGATATCTGAATCTGACTCAAAATCGACTCCGTACTCGTCACTGGAAGTTGGTCGATATCGACCAACATTGGTTGATATCGAGTTGCATGCTCGGATTCGCTTCAAATCACTCGATCTTGGCTCTGACAGGGATATCGACTTGATCTTTGGTCGATATCAACCAATATAGGTCGATATCGAGTTGTCTTCGGGTCTTCTTGCAATGTAGAGTCGATCTGGAAATTTCGAGTGGGATTAGGTCGATATCGACCAATATAGGTCTATATCGACCACTCTTTAGTGTCTCGTTCTGTGCTCAGCTTTGCTCGATGTCAGGTGCTCTTCCATCGATTTTCGAGCTCTTCAATAGACATCAAGTGTATTTCCAGTGCTTCTTGGTTTTGCTCCGATTTAGCTCCAAATTCTGCAATATTAAACAGAAAATTGTGTAGACCTCTATTTTTTATAAATAAGCATAAACTACACAAATTCGCTATATTCCCAACCCAGATTATATAAAATGATAGAATAAGAAGCTAAAATAGCTATAAAAACATGGCACAAATTATGGACATCAAAGTGTGAGTCTCATAGACGAAGAGGAGCGCGGATCCGACGAGCACCCGGTTAGAGAGAGCGAAATCCGTCCACCCTTCTGTGTACCAGTACGTTCCCTCGTCGTCTACTTCGACATCGACCTCAAAATCTTGGCATGAGGTGGATCAAAGGTGGACGAGCTCGTGGGCATCTTTCTTCAATCGTTCGTATGATTGGGGCAGTTGTAGTCTTCGTAACTGTTCTTCCCAGATGATGAACAGATAGAAAGCCCGTGGCGGGTCTTCGGTCCCCATGGTTATCTTTTTCTGGGTGATGGCTGTCTTACAAGGGCGTCCATGGATCTCAGTTCCTCTTATAACATCCATCACTAGGGCAGTGTTTTACACACGTGGCCCCTGGTCAGATGCATCCGTCTTACCTGGACAATCCATTCATTCCACGTTATGGGAGTTCAATCGTTCCCATGACTTAATGGGCCAACCTACGTCGAAAACCTTGGACCTTTTCCTAAAGATGAGAAGAAAATTTTTTACAGCATCGATCATCGGTAAATATGATTTTTATTTTGACTCAAACAAAGTTGGCAAGGTAGACCCTTTTACACTTTTTCTAAGCCGCTGCGGGGGAAACAGGTCTTCGAGGAGAGGGAGTCGGGATGTGGGCAAGTAAGCCTACGCGGCTGGGGGAAGGTCCGCGTACTCATGATCTGGGTCGACCACGGAAACCTC
The DNA here is from genome assembly GCA_963922045.1 of Persicaria maculosa. NCBI lineage: Eukaryota > Viridiplantae > Streptophyta > Magnoliopsida > Caryophyllales > Polygonaceae > Persicaria > Persicaria maculosa. The sequence continues at coordinate 30,792,194 of OY998251.1, read as the reverse complement.
GTATCCAGTTCCTTCTTTAGCCTTGGTGAATTTGAGGACGGCCCCCACTCGTATGCGGTTTGAGGCAACGAAGCCCTCCCATCCTCCGGCCAGCCAATAGATCCCATCCCTGTCTCGATCGACTTCAAATCTATGTTCTTAATATGATCGTGAGTGGAGGGAGATCCTCCCTTGGGCGTCGTCTCGGGCCAGCTCGTACGCTAGAGAAAGTCGGAGCCATTGTAGCTGATCTGCTCGGAGGACGACCCTGTAGAACATTGTTCGAGATAAGCCCGGTTCCATTGGGATTGGGAGGAGTGCTTCTGTCGAACCGATGGCCCTCCTTCTCCCTTTTTCTTTTTGGAGCCTTCTATCTTCAACGCTGTAAAAGTCACGGGTCCTAGGATACCCTTCTGCCGACGGGGATACGTGTCAAGGATAGTTTGTGCTCGTGTTCTTCTCGAGATGCAGTAGTCACAATGACCGGGGCGAGATTTCGCCGGGCAGGTGTCCTCCATGCCTAATCTAGGGCAGATCATGCTCGTCTTTTTTCGTTGACCCATGGTTCCTCGGGGGCCTGATTGGCCTGCTCAGTGATGGTCACTGCGTGGCTCGTGACCCTTGGAGCGCTTCTTTAAAGAGAGGCCCCTTTCGCCTCCTTTGGCTCACTTGAACTTCCTTACTCTCGAGATGTCTACTTCGGGCCGAACCAACCGGGAGTTTTTTCAAACTATTGATTTCCCGGAGCAGTGGCATCGTTTGGTAAGTTTCTTGAGTTATTTTTCTCTTCTTCTCAGTTAGTCTTCCATCTTAATAGTGTTTCCTTGTGCTTGTGCTTGGGCAGATGCTGCCCTTACGCTTCGAAGATGAATACGGCCAGGTTCTTCCTAAGCGGGTCATCATGTCGTCCCGGATCCTAAAGAACTTCCTGGTGGCGGTAGTTCGCGGTGATTATGGCATTTCTTATCTTCGCCATGGGTGGAACCACTTCGCTTGTACGCATAGTCTGGACATCGGTTCTTCCCTAACCTTTCTGCATAAGGAGAGAGCCCTGTTCGTCGTCCGCATCTGACCTCTGGTGGTGACGAGGTTGATGAGGGATGGGAGGAGCCCCACCCTGAGGGCCCCCTTCCTAACGAGACTCGTCTGTGCGAGGATAGGACTCAGCTGGTCTTTTGCAGGAGGAGGATGGGGTGAAGCTTCTTGTCGAGGACTGGGTATTCCTGCCTGTGGGGCTTTGTTTTTCAACTGCTTTTCAAATGCTTCGTGAATTTCGTCGGACACCCTGTTGGGGGGTGATCGTGACTGCTTTTGTATCCCTACCTTGTCCGCTTCTCTTTTTTCATTAGTGATTTTGAGTTTATCAAGACTTTTATGTTCATCAATCCTTCGGTGTGGAGGAAATCTCCACGCCTCCGGGGAAGCAAGTTCGCGAGTTCCGAGGTTTGGCAAATTCTTTGATCCGGGAGACCATTTCTCCGACCGGATGCCTGATGCGGAGCAAGCTCCATCGCTCTGGGACTTTAGCAAATGCTTTGATCCGGGAAACCATTGCTCTGAGCGGATGCCCGATGCGGAGCAAGCTCCAGCATCTTGGGATTTAGCAAATGTTTTGATTCGGGAGACCATTGATCCAACCATACGTTTGACGCGGAACAAGCTCCAGCGTCCAGGGACATAGCAAATGCTTTGATCCGGGAGACCATTGCTCCAAACGGAAGCCTGACGCGGAGCAAGCTCCGGCGTCCTGGGGTCTGGGCAAATGCTTTGATACGGGAGACCATTGCTTTGACCGGATGCCCAACGCGGAGCATACTCTAGCGTCCTGGGTCTGGGCAAATGCTTTCATCCGAGAGACCATTGCTCTAACCAGATGCCCAACGCAAAGCAAGCTCCAACGTCCTGGGTCTAGGCAGATGCTTTGATCCGCGAGACCATTGCTCTGACCGGATGCCCGATACGGAGCAAACTCCAGCGTCTTGGGACTTGGCAAATGCTTTGATCCGGGAGACCATTGCTCCAACCGGATGCCTGACGCGGAGCAAGCTCCAACGTCCTGGGTCTAGGCAAATGCTTTGATCCGGGAGACTATTGCTCTTACCGGATGCCCGACGCGGAGCAAGCTCCAACGTCCTATGACTTAGCAAATGCTTTGATCCGGGAGACCATTGCTCCAGCCGGATGCCCGATGCGGAGCAAGCTCCAGCGTCTTAGGACTTAGCAAATGCTTTGATCCGAGAGATCATTGCTCCAACCGGACGCCCGACGCGGAGCAAGCTCCAGCGTCCTGGGTCTGGGCAAATGCTTTGATCCGAGAGACCATTGCTCTAACCAGATGCCCAACGCAAAGCAAGCTCCAACGTCCTGGGTCTAGGCAGATGCTTTGATCCGCGAGACCATTGCTCTAACCGGATGCCCGATACGGAGCAAACTCCAGCGTCTTGGGACTTAGCAAATGCTTTGATCCGGGAGACATTTGCTCCAACCGGATGCCTGACGCGGAGCAAGCTCCAACGTCCTGGGTCTGGGCAAATGCTTTGATCTGGGAGACCATTGCTCTAAGCGGATGCCCGACGCGGAGCAAGCTCCGACGTCCTGGGTCTCGGCAAATGCTTTGATCCGGGAGACCATTGCTCTGACCGGATGCTTGACGCGGATCAAGCTCCAGCGTCTTGGGACTTAGCAAATGCTTTGATCCGAGAGACCATTGCTCCAACCGGACGCCCGACGCGGAGCAAGCTCCAGCGTCCTAGGTCTTGGCAAATGCTTTGATCCGGGAGACCATTGCTCTAATCGGATGCCCGACGCGGAGCAAGCTCCGGCGTCCTGGGTCTCGGCAAATGCTTTGATCTGGGAGACCATTGCTCTGACCGGATGCTTGACGCGGATCAAGCTCCAGCGTCTTGGGACTTAGCAAATGCTTTGATCTGGGAGACCATTGCTCTGAACGGATGCCCGACGCGGAGCAAGCTCCAGCGTCTTGGGACTTAGCGAATGCTTTGATCCGGGAGACCATTGCTCCAACCGGAAGCCCGACGCGGAGCAAGCTCCAGTGTCCTGAGACTTAGCAAATGCTTTGATCCGAGAGACCATTGGTGCTCTGAACGGATGCCCGACGCGGAGCAAGCTCCAGCGTCTTGGGACTTAGCGAATGCTTTGATCTAGGTGACCATTGCTCCAACCGGATGCCCGACGCGGAGCAAGCTTCAGTGTCTTGAGACTTAGCAAATGCTTTGATCCAAGAGACCATTGCTCCAACCAGATTCCCGACGCGGAGCAAGCTCCAGCGTCCTGGGACTTAGCAAATGCTTTCATCCAGGAGACCATTGCTCCAACCGGACGCCCGACGCGGAGCAAGCTCCAACGTCATGGGGTTTTAGCTTGTAAAAAAGAACACTAGATAGCTTAGCACCCACTAACCGCCTTGAATTATTTACATTCAGCGGGGGTGACTTAGAAAACTTCCAAACGTTAGTCGATTACACATAATATTTCTTCAGGTGCTCTGCATTCCATCTCTTGTTGAGGACCACGCCTTCTGGTGTTTGGAGTTTATAGGCTCCGCCGCTCCAGTGTGTGTTGGTAGGAGGAAATCGAGTATGCAAAATAGAATGTAAATAAATCACAGCAAACCAGATTCCGTCCCTTGCAAATAATTACAAGACCTCCTCCTGATGTAGCAGTGGGAAGTCAGGATCGATCCATGAGGAAGCGTGTCAGCGGATCCTAGGCAGCGGAGAAATCTCACGGTCAGAAGTCGACAATAGGGTCATCGATCTCGACTAGGGTAGTCGACAGAAGATCGGACAGTCGAGCAGAGTAGCAGCAATCACAGGTTCTCGTCGATATCGACCAGGGGTACTCGATATCGAGTAGAGGCCTTGTCTACTTCGGCTTGTCTTGTCGATCTCCTGCACAAATAAGCTACAGCGATGCTAGATCGAGAACCAGTAACTCGAGATCGACCAGGCTTGGTCGAGATCGAGTAGAGCAGAAACTTAAAACGAAACGAAAGAAAGTAAAAACAATTGCTTTGGGATTTCGAACTAAACTTAATGTAAAAGGCTTCCAGGATTGGGGTTTGCAACAACGATAACCAAGCATGCATAAGGCAGAGATAAACAGATAATCATGTGAATCGCATCAAGGACAAGCTTTCGCCTTTTCCAACAATTAGACAACTCTTTCAAGAAACCCTAATTGTCTCTACTGATTTTATGTTTATAATCCAAGTTGTTATCATGGATCTCCATTAGATGGGCAATAAACACATAAACAAGTAGGAGATGCTCGAAACATGATAAAAGTCGGATCTTTACCTCAATTATGCATGGCTATCGTCGGGCTCGCCCCAACCCTAGAAGTGGGTGGACTACTCGCGCTTCATCGCAACCTCAGACATCATTGATTGCAAAGAAATAACAACTTGCATTAAACTAAATTCAAAGACTTTACAATCCCGGCGATCCCACTCTCGTTGAACGCCAAAACCCTAAAACCTTCGAACTCCTAAACCGTTTATGTGAACTACTTGTCTCTCTTTACTTCTCCTACTTACTTCTCTCTCAAATTGAATGAATGAAACTCATCCCCATGGGCTTTATTTATAGCCTTCTAATCCTTGCTACTCAAGGATAGAAATCTCTATCTATATCTAAAATTATATCTAAAATGCTTAAGGATAAATAAAAGCAATAAGGAAATTAAATCTAAAAGGGAAATAATATCTAAAGTGTCTCAAGTGGATAGATCTCTCTTCTTCATGATGTGTCTTGATGATTTCGGATAGAATCGGCAAACTTCGAGCCCAAGGAATCCCAAACCGAGTAGGATTCGTCAAACCGAGTAACGCGGCTTCTGGGACCGTCGTCGATCTCGAGTAAAGCCTACTCGAACTCGACTAGGACTGTTGGTCGACTGGCTCGGCTTCGTCGTCTCGGCTAGCTGGTCCTCGACAGACTCGGACTTGGCTCCTGGCGCTCGTCGATCTCGAGGACCCCTCGTCGACATCGAGTAGAATTGTTCGTCGACTAGGTCTGGCTTGGCTCGGGCAAGTCTTCTCGAGGTGCTCGGTCCTGGCTCCATGTAGGGACGTTCTCAACTATACCTGTAGGGATGACCACTGTATTGTTCGCCATGTATAATTTGGCATCCACAGGTTCTATGCATCCTATCTTGACCTTCCGCCAGATTGATAAAGGCATGATGCTCACACTTGCTCCTAAATCGCACAGAGAATCATATTTATATTGCCCAAAACCCATAGTAATAGAAAACTTACCAGGGTCAGGTCTCTTTTCAGGGAAGTGGAGTACTTTGCATTCGCCTGCAATCTCTGAGATAGATCGCTTCTTGCTTAGGATTTCCTTTAGAAATTTGACATATCCAGGCATCTCTTGCAGGGCTTCTGTAAAAGTAATAGAAACATTTAGTTCTTGCAGCATATTAACAAATCTAGTAAACCTACATGCAGTGGGATCTTTCTGTGCTTTTGAAGGGAAAGGCAGTGACTTTTTCAGTTTCGGAGCCAGATCAGCTATCGAAGGTGTTGCAGAGTCGTCGACGTTGGCCAGATGCTGCTCCTCGATCTCGACCAGGGGCTCGTCGATCTCGACTTGGGTTGTCGACCTCGGGTTGCTGGTCTGCGCAGCGGAGTCCGAGCTCAGCTTCTGGTCTGTGTCGAGTAGCGGTTTGTCGAGGTCGAGTACGGTCTCCTCGAGATCGAGTAGGCTCTGCTCTGTCTCGAGTTGCTGCTCTGCCTTGCTTTGCTGTTTCCCGACCTCTGGCTCGTGTAATTGATGCCCACTCTTGAGTTTGATAGCTGCGACATGTCCGGTTTTCCCCTTAGGATTTGGTTCTGTTTGCCCAGGGAGCTGTCCGGACGGTCGTGGGATCTGTGCAGCGATTTGACCCATCTGCGTCTCTATTCCTCTTTTCCAGATGTCCAGTTCTCCAAATTTTGTAGTGATGTTCTGGAACTGGTTGTTGATGGTGCCCTGATTTCGACGCATCTCCTCAAGGATCAGCTACATATCATCCTTCTTGATCCCTTTCTGGATGTCCTGGAGCTCTGTAGGGTGGGGGATTCCTAGGAGGGCCTTGGTTCCACTGAGGCTGATAGAACCTTTGATCTCCCATGTAGCGATTTGGACCCCAGCGTAGGCTGCTTCTTCATGTGTCTTTGCCATTCTGACTTGCTCAGTGTGTGGGCACTCAGTAGTGGTGTGCCTCTGTGATCCGCATTCGATGCAAGGCTGATTGACAGATAGATATTTGACTTGCTTGAGGAGCTTACGATTCTGGTCTCTGTAGAACTGCTCCCTGACATCTGGGTCAATCTCCTTTGCTGGCTCATAGAGTGGCATAGATGGTGCTGGCCTGGCATAGGAGTTCTCCTCATAGTTTGCAGTAGACCCATATTTGTTGTCATAATTAGTGAGCTTGTCTAGCACACCCCATGCGTCAACCGGCGACATCGTCAGATACTCATAGCGAGTATACTGGTTGATTCTGTCCTTGGTGACTTGATCAAGAGAGTTGAAGAAGATCTCCTGAATGACGTAGGGTGGCTGTCCATGAGTGGGGCAAGATCGCAGCAGTTCTTTGTAGCGTTCCCATGCCCTTGCCAGCGGTTCCCCTTGCTTCTGTTTGAAGGCGGTGATTTTCTGGCGGAGAAGTGCTGTCTTGGCAGGTGGGAAGAATTTATTCAGAAACTCTTGCTCTACTTGGGCCCATGTTGTGAGTGATCTTGGTTTCAGCCCTTCGAGCCACTTCAGTGCAGGCCCAACGAGAGACCAGCGGAAAGCCTTCATCTTGACATATTCCAAAGTTGTAACTTCAGCAAGAGTACAGCACATGTCATGAAAATTGGTAATATGTTCAAGAGGACACTCATTAAATCTTCCATAAAAAGCATTGTTTTTAAGTTCTATCAGAAATTGAGTGCGAATTTCAAAGGAGTTTTCAGGGATAAGAATCGCCGATTCAGGCACGACGAGAGTGGGATGCATATAATCCTCTGCAGTAGTTGGATATTAGGCAAGCTCAGCTCCTGCTTGCCTTGCGCGCTCAGCTTCTTGTTCCTTCGCTGCCCCTTTAGCGGCTAGCTCCCTTGTAAGCCTCGCAATCAGCTGTTCTTGTGTCTCAGCAGCCGCCATGGCTCTTTGTAGTTTAGCTCTGATGTGTAGAAGGCGCTCTGGTTCGTCTAAGCCGTCAAACTCAGGTGGTTGACCAGAACGGCGCATACACCTGTAAAGTAACTCAAAGTAGACGTGAGATTTAACTACCTAAGGCGCGAATGATAGCCTCCCCGGCAACGGCGCCAATTTGTTGGTAGGAGGAAATCGAGTATGCAAAATAGAATGTAAATAAATCACAGCAAACCAGATTCCGTCCCTTGCAAATAATTACAAGACCTCCTCCTGATGTAGCAGTGGGAAGTCAGGATCGATCCACGAGGAAGCGTGTCAGCGGATCCTAGGCAGCGGAGAAATCTCACGGTCAGAAGTCGACAACAAGGTCCTCGATCTCGACTAGGGTAGTCGACAGAAGATCGAACAGTCGAGCAGAGTAGCAGCAATCACAGGTTCTCGTCGATATCGACCAGGGGTACTCGATATCGAGTAGAGGCCTTGTCGACTTCGGCTTGTCTTGTCGATCTCCTGCACAAATAAGCTACAGCGATGCTAGATCGAGAACCAGTAACTCGAGATCGGCCAGGCTTGGTCGAGATCGAGTAGAGCAGAAACTTAAAACGAAACGAAAGAAAGTAAAAACAATTGCTTTGGGATTTCGAACTAAACTTAATGTAAAAGGCTTCCAGGATTGGGGTTTGCAACAACGATAACCAAGCATGCATAAGGCAGAGATAAACAGATAATCGTGTGAATCGCATCAAGGACAAGCTTTCGCCTTTTCCAACAATTAGACAACTCTTTCAAGAAACCCTAATTGTCTCTACTGATTTTATGTTTATAATCCAAGTTGTTATCATGGATCTCCATTAGATGGGCAATAAACTCCTAAACAAGTAGGAGATGCTCGAAACATGATAAAAGTCGGATCATTACCTCAATTATGCATGCCTATCGTCGGGCTCGCCCCAACCCTAGAAGTGGGTGGACTACTCGCGCTTCATCGCAACCTCAGACATCATTGATTGCAAAGAAATAACAACTTGCATTAAACTAAATTCAAGACTTTACAATCCCGGCAATCCAACTCTTGTTGAACGCCAAAACCCTAAAACCTTCGAACTCCTAAACCGTTTATGTGAACTACTTGTCTCTCTTTACTTCTTCTACTTACTTCTCTCTCAAATTGAATGAATGAAACTCAGCCCCATGGGCTCTATTTATAGCCTTCTAATCCTTGCTACTCAAGGATAGAAATCTCTATCTATATCTAAAATTATATCTAAAATGCTTAAGGATAAATAAAAGCAACAAGGAAATTAAATCTAAAAGGGAAATAATATCTAAAGTGTCTCAAGTGGATAGATCTCTCTTCTTCATGATGTGTCTTGATGATTTCGGATAGAATTGGCAAACTTCGAGCCCAAGGAATCCCAAACCGAGTAGGATTCGTCAAACCGAGTAACGCGGCTTCTGGGACCGTCGTCGATCTCGAGTAAAGCCTACTCGAACTCGACTAGGACTGTTGGTCGACTGGCTCAGCTTCGTCGTCTCGGCTAGCTGGTCCTCGACAGACTCGGACTTGGCTCCTGGCGCTCGTCGATCTCGAGGACCCCTCGTCGACATCGAGTAGAATTGTTCGTCGACTAGGTCTGGCTTGGCTCGGGCAAGTCTTCTCGAGGTGCTCGGTCCTGGCTCCATGGTCTTGTCAACCTCGAGTAGCCGTACTCGATCTCGAGTAGGGTGTGGAGTCGGGTTCTTCGTCTTCAGTCTCTCGACATAGGCTCCTCGATGCTGGCTGGTGTCTAGACAAGTCTTGTCGAGATCGACTAGGGTTAGTCGATGTCGAGTAGCCTTGTGCTCCGGTTCCTGCTACTTGGTTTTCTTCCGAAATGGTTCCATATCCTGCGATATTTAAACAGAAACTTATGTAGATCTCTATTTCTGACAAATAAGCATATACTACATAATTCCGACATATTTCCAACCCGAAATATGCAAAACGTAAAGAATATGGAACTAAAATATGCATAAAGACATGGCTACTTTGGGGACATCAGTGTGTAAGCATTCGAACACCACGTACAACCCTTCCCATTTCGCGTCCAACTTCTCACCTGTCAAGGCCATTCGCAGGACCAAATCTCCTTTCTCGAATCTGCGCGGGACGAGGAATTGGTTATGGTACTTCTCAGTCTTCCTCTTGTACTCTCATGCCTTCAAGGCCGCCAGCATTCTCTTTCCTCCCGGAGATGCAGTTCCACCTCCAGAGCCTCATCATTGGCCTTGGATTCATAGGCAAGGACCCGGGTTGAGGGGACCAGCCTTTCGACAGGGATGACTGCGTCTGAATCCGAACACCAGCGCGAAGGGGGTTTCTCCTGTGGGGGTTTTGATCGTCGTTTGATATGACCACATCACTAACGGGAGTAACTCCGCCCACCGTCACTTGGCGGTCCTCCCCAGCTTCTTCTTTATTCCTTCTAGGATCTGACGGTTAGTAATTATGCTTGCCCGTTGGTCTGAGGATGTGCGACAGATGAGAACTTTAACGTGACTCCCAGTCCATCGCAGAAGTCTCGGATTCCTTCGCAGTCGAATTGCATTCCATGGTCCGTGATGATGGCCTCAGGGACCCCGAAGTGACACACCAAGTTCTTCCATGAGAACTTGCGGACCTTCTCTACTGTGATCATCCCCATAGCTTCCGCTTCGACCCACTTGGTGAAGTAGTCTACCACAAAAGGACATACTTCAGCTGTCCTGGAGCCGTGAGGAATGGCCCCAAGATGTTCGTTCCCCACATAGCGAAAGGGCATGCCTCAAAAATGCTCTGAAGTGACTCGGCGGGTGCCGCTCGGACGTTCCCATGCCTCTGGCAAGCATCGCAACTCCGTACGTGTGCTCTCATTGTTGGCCGGTAGTACCCCAAGTCCCCAACCTCATGATCTTCGTTGATAGGGATCTCCACCCTTGGTGGTGTGCACACACCCCGACATGTAGCTCTTTGACGATGATTTTCCCTTCGTCTTCAGTTACGCACAGTAGATCGGGGAAGTTGAAACTCTTCTTGTACAGCCTACCCTCGCAGATAGTGAATCGGGTCGCCCGATAGTTCGTTTTCTTGGCCTCGGCTTTCTCAGAGGGGATGACCCCCCTTCCTAGGTACTCTCCAATTGGGGTTCGCCAGTCTCTCAACCCTTCCGTTTGGACCGCATAGACTTCTTGGATGAATCCTCTTTGCTCCTTTTTTTCAAACACGAACTTCCCTTCGGCTTCTGGGGGTATTGCTGCACCAATTAGGGCCAGAAGACCTGCTGACTCGTTCATCTCTCGGGGCACTGATTCCAGACTTAAGTGCAGAAATGATTTCTTCAAGGCCATGACCTTCCGTAAGTAGTCCGGTAACAGACCAGTCTTGGCCTCGTAGGTTCTCTCCACCTGTCTTGCGACTACCTCTGAGTCAGTATAGATGGCAATCGCCCTGGCTCTGCGGGCCAGCGCGATCTCGAGACCGGCGATCAAGACCTCATACTCGGCTTCGTTGTTTGTTACTTGGAAGCCTAGCTTATGAGCGAAACATGACTGTTCACCTTTGGGGGAGGTGAGTGTAATTCCCGTTCTGCTGCCATCTGCATTTACGGCTCCGTCTACCTTCATGACCCATCTGCTTTGGTCATTGCCCCCGTCGTCTTCAAAACTAGTTTCGCAGATAAAATCGGCAAGGACCTAAGAGAGGGCCGCTTTGCGAGGTGCATACGTTATTTCGAACTCGGAGAGCTCCACGACCCACTTCCTCAGCCGTCCTGAAAGGCTGGGCGAATGGAGGATTTGCCTCAGCGAAAGATCCGTCAGTACCTCAATCATGTGGTCTTGGAAGTACGGTCGGAGCCTTTTGGCTGCGAAGACTAGGCAGAGAATTACCTTTTCTACCGGCACATATCTGGTCTCAGCGTCTTGTAGCACCCTGCTCGCGTAGTACACGGAGTATCGTCTTTCCCTGGTGAGGACCGCACTCAGGGTGTTGCCCTTTGTAGCCAAGTAAAGCTGCAAGTCCTCTGACCTTTGAGGTTGGTGCAAAGTGGGCAGGCATTGTAGGAAGACCTTTAATTCTTCGAAGGCGTAATGGAGCTCCAGGGTCCACTGTATTGGTCCCTTCTTCTTCATTAATGTAGAAAGGCAATGATTTATCGGCCAAATGTTGTAAGAGGAAATCGTGAATGCAAACAGTAAGTAAATAAAGTAAAGCAAACCGATCGAATCCTAGCAAATAATGTTCAAGACTCCCTCCAATGTAGTAAGAGAAAGTCAGGTTCGAATCCACGAGGAAGCTGGTCAGCGGATCCTAGGCAGCGGTGGAATCTCACGGACAGAAGTCGACAACAGTTGTTTGATCTCGACTAGGGCTAGTCGACAGAAGATCGGACAAGTCGAACAGCGCAGCAGCAATCGCAGGATGGTAGTCGATCTCGACTAGGGCTAATACAGAGGCTTACAAGGGAACTGGCCGCTAAAGATGCTGCTATCGCCACTGAGAAAGCAGCAAAGGAACAAGCAGAAGCTGAGCTTGCCCAATACCCAACCACGGCAGAGGATTATATGCACCCGACTCTCGTCGTGCCTGAATCGGCGATTCTAATCCCTGAAACTCTTTTGAAATTCGCACTCAATTCCTTATAGAGCTTAAAAATAATGCTTTTTATGGCAAATTTAATGAGTGTCCTCTTGAACATATTACAAATTTTTATGACATGTGCCATACTCTTGCTGAAGGTACAACTTTGGAATATGTCAAGATGAAGGCTTTTCGCTGGTCTCTCGCTGGACCTTCACTGAAGTGGCTTGAAGGGCTGAAACCAAGATCTCTCACAACATGGGTCCAAGTAGAGCAAGAGTTTCTCAACAAATTCTTCCCTCCTGCCAAGACAGCACTCCTCCGCCAAAAGATTACAGCTTTCAAACAGAAGCCTGGGGAGCCGCTAGCAAAAGCATGGGAACGATACAAAGAACTGCTGCGATCTTGCCCTATTCATGGACAGCCACCATACGTCATTCAGGAGATCTTCTTCAACTCTCTTGATCAAGTCACTAAGGACAGAATCAACCAGTATACTCGCTATGAGTATCTGACGATGCCACCAATTGACGCATGGGGTGTGCTCGACAAGCTCACTAACTATGACTACAAGTATGGGTCCACTGCAAACTATGAAGAGAACTCCTATACCAGGCCAGCACCATCTATGCCCCTCTATGTGCCTGCCAAGGAGATTGACCCAGATGTCAGGGAGCAGTTCTACAGAGACCAGAATCGCAAGCTCCTCAAGCAAGTCAAGTGATAATGCACATTTCTAATGGGCATTATAGGATAATTTAGTTGCATTTACATTGTAGAATATGCATATTTTAGTGTTAATTTAGATTAAACTCTTTTTGTGGAAAAGTTCGGAATCTACGCTATTTCGGTTGAATTGTGCAGAATCGTAGACCCGACATGGTGGAAAGCAAGGAAAAGCTGTTAAACATGGCCAAGTGAAGTCAAGAAATCAAGCTAAGAAGAGAAAGAAAGGAGGAAAGAAAGAACAAGGGAAGAACGTTGAAGAATTAAGTCTCTGGGCATATTTCGCTGCTAGCGGGATTTCACTCGCTGCCAGCGAGTGGAACCAGAATCATGAAACCCGGCAAGCCAGCGAGAGAGGAAGAGGGAGCTAGCGAAAGAGAGCCAGCGAGAGAGGAAGAGCAAGCAGCGGTGTCCGCTGCTAGCGCCTAGTCCCGCTGCAGCGAGACGTTCGCTGCCGCGGAAAAATCCGCTGCCAGCGAGAATCACCAGGACGACAAAGCTCGGAAACTCGCTCCAGCGGATCGATGAACTCGCTCCAGCGGAAGGCGCGTCTCGCGGAAGCAGATTCAGCGGCTCGCTCCAGCGGAAAGGAAGGACTCAGAGAAGCTCGAGAAAATTCTAAGGCATGAAAGTCGCTGCCAGCGAGTCTGCTAGCGAGGTGGTAGCGGAAATCCAACAGGAGCTCAATCAAGGCCATTCGCTGCCAGCGGAATTTCTCGCTGCCAGCGGAATCCGACGCTGAATTAATTTAGGAAAGTTCTATCTTTTATCTAGTTTGTTTAGAAAGTTTCTATCTTGTATCTACCTTTTATGGAAGACATTAGGCTTATAAATAGGATGTTCTAGGGTTAGTTTAATTAAGTTTTCAATTGGAGCAATCACCATAGAAGAGAAGAGAGCTTAGGTAAGCCATGAGCGCCTAATTTTCCTAGTGTTTCGCCTACGTTTTCGGAGAATTGGTTGGTGAATTGTGAGTTTTTAATTCAAGTTATCTTTCCTCTATTTTAATTCCTTCAACTTCCTTTTGCTTATTGTTATGTTATTGATGTTATCTTGCTTGGCCGACTTGATAATATTGATTTCGTGCTAAGATTTAATGCTTTCGTATTTGCGTTATTTCTATAGTAGCATGCATAAGATTGTGGATTCCGTGTTTGAAGCATGATTATGTACGGAGTTGACATATATCTTAAACATCGATTTACCGTGTTTAATTGGTGTTATTTATGTCCTCAAGTTCTTTATATGTTGTGTTATCTCTTTGTTAAATCTTAACTGTGTTATGATTGCATTGAGGTGTAAGGGATTAATTGGACTCGTAGGACTTTTAATCCATATAAACCAAGACGAGAGGAATTTGTAGGAAAGTTAATAGCTTGAAAAGAATTCGATGATCGATAAGCGAACCAATGTCAAAGAATTCGTAGGTGGAACCGTTCTCTACTCTTGATTTTACAACAAAATTCCATCTTTACTTTACTTTACTTGTTCTTATTTAAAAGTCGCATCTTTTCCTACTTTTGTTACTTGTTGGTGATCAAATTGCATTGTGAAATCTTAAATCTCCCGAGGATTCGACCCCTTTCTTGCCAATTATACTAATTTGTCAGAGTGGGAACTATTTGATTGGGAATCAACGATTTTCATCCCGTCAAGTTTTTGGCGCCGTTGCCGGGGAGATTTAATTAGATTTCTTTGTGGAGTTTAATCATCAACTTTTGTGTGGACCACTCGCATGGTCCACACCCGTTCTACTAATTCCAATCTCTTACCTTTTGATCCAGAAATTGAAAGAACGGCTTCTAGGTTGCGAAGAGAGTACTCATCCAACCCGGAAAACGAAGAAGAGATGGGCGACAACAACGGAAACAACAATCAACCACCGCCAAACGGCGGCAATGTGCTCGTGGTTCCACAACGACGCACTTTGAAGGAGCTAAAGGAGCCAAATTTACAAACACAACCATTGGCTATTAGGCTCCCACCACTCCCGGAGGGCACCAAGTTTGAATTCAAGTCACCATGGGTCCATCTTTTGCCAATGTTTCATGGCATGAGTGGAGAGGACCCAAACAAACACCTTGCAGAATTTCATGGAATATGCGATCGTTTGAGACCTCATGGCATCACGGAGGATCAAATGATGCTAAGGGCCTTCCCATTCACCTTGAAGGATGCGGCCAACGATTGGCTCTATTATTTACCCACAGAGAGCATTACTACATGGATGGAGATGAAAAAGGCCTTCTTGCGCAAATACTTCCCCGCCACTAGACACAATATTTTGAAGAAGGAGATATCAAGCATTGAGCAATCGGCCACGTAGACTTTCTACGAATATGTGGAGAGATTCAAGAAGCTAAAAGCGAGTTGCCCCTATCATGGCTTTTCGGATGACCATTTGGTCTTATATCTTTATGAGGGGCTACTCGATAATGATCGTGGGACGGTTAACTCGGCTAGTGGAGGGAACATCCTCAAAAAACACCGGAGGAAGCTATGGAGATATTTGAGGAGCTTGCTAATGCTTCTCAACAATATCGACGGTCTCATAGAGCTAGAGGAGTCTTACACTTGGACTCCCCAACATCAAGCATGCAAAACGAGCTTAAGGAGATTAGAGAGGCTCTAAAGAATCTAACTTTGCAAAGAGGTCAACAACAACAACTCAAAGCATGTGGGTTATGTGGGGACCCATCCCACCCTATGGATCAATGTCCCGACGTGCAAGATGGAGCCATGGAGGTCAATGCTATGGGAGTCTACGGTCCACGCCGCAACTATGGTAATAATCTCTATAATTCTAATTTTCAACAACAAGGTTATGGTGGTCGGTTCAATCAACAACAACAACTTCCCTATCAACAAGGAGGACCCCAATATAGAGCACCCTATGATAATCGTCAAAGGGGGGCACCTCAAGCTAATCAACAAGGTGAGGATCCATACAAGCTCATTCTAGAAACTCTCAAAGCTCAAACGGAGAAGATGAATGCACAAGAGAAGATGATGGGCCAAATGGCTCAAGCAATTGGAGAATTACAAGCAAAGGACTCGGGCAAGCTACCACCACAAGTGGTGGTCAACCCAAGGGAGAACGTGAGCGTCATCACCCTAAGGAGCGGTAAGGAACTGTTTGTTGCACCTAGGGGTGAGAAAGAAGCCTTAGAAGAGATAATGGAAGAAGGCTACGAAGAAAACAAGGAGGAGACAAGTTCTGTGCAAATTCCGCTGACAGCGAAACCAGACTCGCCGGCAGCGAATGGGGTGAATGCATCTCCTGAACCAGGTACGATCCCAGTCGCTGACAGCGGAACTCGACTCGCTGCCAGCGAACCTGACTCGCTACCAGCAAAACACGACTCGCTGACAGCGGATTCTGCCCAGAAAACTGACGTCCCCATGTCCGGACACGCTGTTGCCGATTCCAAACCTCCTCTTGACGATTTTAAGCCGGTGGCACCCTTTCCGGAGGCTTTGAGGAATCCAAGGAGGTCGGAGAGCGACACCGAACTCTTCGAAACATTCCCCAAGTGTGAGGTAAACATCCCCCTACTCAACCTAGTTAAAGCTATTCCTCGTTATGCAAAGTTTTTGAAGGAATTATGCACGGTCAAGAGGAATCAAAAGTTGAAGGGAAAGCAAAAAGTTCAAGTAAGTGAACATGTCTCCGCTATGTTAGAAAGGCGTATGCCCGAAAAGTGTAGCGATCCGGGTATGTTTACTATTCCTTGCACAATTGGAGATGCTAAATTTAATCATGCTTTGCTAGATTTAGGAGCATCCATTAATGTTATCTCATACTCCCTCTATAAATCGCTTGGTCTTGGTGCTTTGCAAGGAACAAGAGTTGTGATCCAATTGGCAAATCGTTCTCAAATCTATCCTAGGGGGTTTGTAGAAGATGTTTTAGTTATGGTGGACAAGCTAATCTTTCCCGCAGATTTCTTTGTTTTGGACATGGAGCATGGAGTAGCGGAGGCGCCTATCCTCTTGGGTAGACCCTTCCTAAGGACCGCCCGAACAAAGATTGATGTCTATGCCGGTTCACTCACTATGGAGTTCGATGGAGAGAAGGTAGAGTATTGCATATTTGATGCAATGAAGTATCCTCATGATGAACACTCTTTATTTGCTATTGATACTATTGAACCTTGTGTGGAAGATGTTTTTGAGCTTAATGGAAAAGATGAATTGCAAGTAGCTTTAGAAACCCCTCTAGATGAGCTTTCAATGGAATATTCTATTTCACCTTACTTGCATGAAGTTTTGGGAGCATTAGAGGCACAATATACTCACCAAAGAAATGATGCCTTAACACTAACCCTCCCAAGCGAGAGGCTTTTACCTTCTATTGTCCAGGCACCCGTGATAGAGCTTAAACCATTGCCGGATCACCTCAAGTATGCCTTCTTGGGTGATGGAGATACCTTGCCGGTCATCATATCAAATAAGCTCACTCTTGAGCAAGAGGAGAGGTTGATAGCGGTGCTTAAGGAACACAAGACGGCCCTTGGATGGACAATTGCGGACATCAAAGGAATAAGCCCAACCATGTGCATGCATCGCATACTCTTGGAGGAAGGAGCCAAACCATCAAGATAACCCCAAAGGAGACTCAACCCACCAATGATGGATGTGGTCAAGAAGGAAGTTCTAAAGCTACTACAAGCTGGTATTATCTATCCTATCTCCGATAGTAAATGGGTTAGTCCTACGCAGGTGGTTCCAAAGAAAGGAGGCATCATGGTCGTAGAGAACAAAGAAGGAGAGCTAGTGCCCACGCGAGTCCAAACTGGATGGAGAGTTTGCATCGACTATCACAAATTGAACGCGGAGACTCGCAAGGACCAGTTTCCTCTCCCATTTATTGACCAAATGGTGGAGCGCCTCGCCGGAAGAGCTTACTATTGTTTCTTGGATGGCTACTCGGGCTACTTTCAAATTGCCATCGCACCGGAGGACCAAGAGAAAACAACATTCACATGTCCTTTTGGCACTTTTGCATATCGCCGAATGCCTTTTGGACTATGCAATGCTCAGGGCACATTCCAAAGGTGTATGGTAAGTATTTTCTCCGAGTATATTGAAAAGTTCATTGAAGTTTTTATGGATGATTTTACCGTTCATGGCGATGACTTCAACTCTTGCTTAGACCATTTGACATTGGTTTTAAAAAGATGTGTTGAAACAAATTTGGTTTTGAATTTCGAAAAATGTCACTTTATGGTTGAGCAAGGGATTGTTTTAGGACACATCGTCTCCCGAAAAGGAATTGAGGTTGACAAGGCAAAGATTGACATCATTCAATCTTTGCCTTGCCCTACTAATGTGCGCGAAGTTCGCTCTTTCCTTGGTCATGCAGGATTTTATCGCCGATTCATCAAGGATTTCTCCAAGATCACCGCACCTCTTTGTGAACTCCTCAAGAAAGACACCACATTTGAGTTTGATGAGAAGTGTAAGGAGGCTTTCCACGAGTTGAGAAGTCGTCTTGTCACCGCACCAATCATTCCATCCCCGGTGTGGACCCTCCCATTCGAGCTAATGTGTGATGCTAGCGACTACGCCGTCGGAGCGGTTCTTGGACAAAGGATTGACAAAGCCTCACACGTCATCTACTATGCTTCAATGATGCTAAATGGAGCCCAACGAAACTACACAACCACGGAGAAGGAGCTATTGGCCGTGGTGTTCGCCTTGGACAAGTTCCGCGCATACTTGCTAGGTGCAAAGGTAATAATCTACTCCGATCATGCAGCCCTTAGGTACCTCATGAAGAAGAAGGACGCCAAACCAAGGCTTATTCAGTGGATCTTGCTCTTCAGAGAGTTCGACATCGAAATCAAAGACAAGAAGGGCGCGGAAAACTATGTGGCCGATCACCTTAGCCGCATTGTGCACCCAAATAGTGTGGGGGAGAAGCTACAAGCACTTGGAGAATTTCCGGACAAAACTCTACACTTCGTTTCAAGTTGTGCTGAAGACTCGCTGACAACAAAGACTCCTGTAAGCCAGCGGATCCAACTCGCTGATAGCGAACCCGACCCGCTACCAGCGAGTCAAGTCATCAGCAAACCTCTCCAGTCGCCGGCACCAGCTCACATTCTGACTCCATTCGCTGCCAGCGAACCTTACTCGCTGCCAGCGGATTCTGCCCAGAAGGTGTGTCCAGACTCCTTTACTCCTTTGTCTTTGATGGCAGCAAACGTTCCTCGGCCATGGTTCGCGGACATAGTCAATTTTCTTGTCACGAAGGAGTTTCCACCAAACTTTCCCAAGTACAAGAAAGACAAGATTCGCCACAACGCCCGATTCTATGTTTGGGACGATCCGTTTCTTTGGAAGCATTGTGCGGATCAAATCATTCGGCGATGCCTTCCGGATAATGAGGTAATGTCCGTCCTTAGCCTTTGTCATTCCTATGCATGTGGGGGACACTTTAGACCAAACAAAACGGCTAAGAAGGTACTTGATTCGGGATTCTATTGGCCCACGATTTTTCGTGATGCATATGCTTTTTATAAATCTTGTGATCGGTGCCAACGCATGGGGAATATTGCAACTAGGAATGAGATGCCTCAAACTAGGATGATGTTTTGTGAAATTTTTGATGTTTGGGGGATTGATTTCATGGGACCTTTTCCTAGTTCCTTTGGGAATCTTTATATCTTACTTGTGGTGGACTACGTCTCCAAATGGGTGGAGGCGAAGGCCACCAAAACTGACGATTCTAAAGTGGTTTCAGGATTACTTAAGGATTTGTTCACTAGATTTGGTATTCCACGTGCATTAATTAGTGATCGAGGTACCCACTTTTGCAACAAGACGGTGGCCGCTCTCTTGAAGAAATATCATGTCACACATAGGGTATCCACCGCCTATCACCCTCAAACCAATGGGCAAGCCGAAGTGTCAAATAGAGAGATCAAGAGAATCTTGGAGAAGACGGTTGCACCAAACCGAAAAGATTGGAGCCAACGGCTAAATGATGCTCTTTGGGCATATCGCACGGCCTACAAAACACCAATAGGTATGTCTCCTTACCGCTTGGTTTATGGAAAAGCATGTCATCTTCCGGTAGAACTCCAACACAAGGCCTATTTAGCGGTGAAAGAATACAACATGAGAGTAGATGAGGTTGGCGAATTCCGCAAGCTCCAAGTTCAAGAATTAGAGGAGATTCGTTGGGATGCATATGACAATGCCATCACTTACAAAGAAAAGACCAAAGCATGGCATGACAAGGTAGGTGACAAGGTACTTCTCTATCAATCTCGCCTTAATCTTTTTCCGGGAAAGCTACGCTCAAGATGGAGAGGTCCCTACACCATCATGCACATATATCCACATGGAGCGGTAGAAATCAAGGATGAGGAGAATGCACACGTGTTCAAGGTAAATGGCCACCGGCTAAAACGCTACTATGATGGCTTCTCCGACAAGATCATGGAGGAGATGAACCTCCAAGAGCCTACAAAGGAGACCCATTGAGGGGTCATACCGTCGAGCCTACGACATAAAACAAGGGCGCTTATTGGGAGGCAACCCGAGGTAAGTTTTTTTATCTTGCAATTTCACTTTCATAGTTAGTTAATTAATTTTAGTTTATTTATTTATCTAATTAGGTTAGAAATTTCCATATTAAATTAGATAGATTTTTTTCTTTCGGAATAGTGGGGAGCTAACCTTGCAGGGTTAGGAGAAGAAGTCGGAAAAAGGAAGCACTGGGCAGTTTTCGCTGGCAGCGAACCCAATTCGCTACCAGCGAGAGCAGCCATCAGTGACCGAGCAGGCACAGCAACACCATTCGCTGCCAGCGAACCCGACCCGCTGGCAGCGAGTTTCGCCGTCCTTCGAAGACAACCTGGGACCCCATCCGGATTTTCAAAAAAAAAAAAGAATAAAATATTTGAGAATCCATTTTACCCCTTTTTACACACTTACCTTTTAACCACTTTCCTTTTTACCCATTATTCATATTTCATCATCCCCTACTTTCCATTTTTACCATCTTCTTCCTCCTTCCAAAACCCCATTAAACCTCCATTGAAGAACCTCCAAGCTTCCCACCTCCATAGCCACACCACCATCTCCGCCACCCCGAAACCAAATTCCGGCACCGGATTCCGACTCCCGACAAGCCGATCTACACAACCACACCACATTAAAGACATTCCGACCACCCATCAACCACCACATAACCACAAAATCACCCAAATCCCTTTTATTCTTTCGCCATTGCGTAGATCGGGTCGAGTTGGGAAACTTTCGTGAAGGACTCTTTGAATTCCGACGTCCGGACAACGACGCCGGAGTCTCGGAAGCTCCGACTCGCTCCCGCGGAATAGTAGCCGCCACCACAGCTGCCACCAGCGACACTGCAGAGCCGTCGAGCCCGAAAGCTGATCCAAGTCGCTGCAGCGAAATCCCAGTCGCTGCCAGCGAGTCGCATCCATTACGCAGCAGCTCCAGAGCTCGTCGGTGTCACCCTGTTCGCTGCCAGCGAGTATCCTTCGCTGCCAGCGAGTCTCACCCAAAGCGCATCTTCCCCGGCCTGACTAGAGTCGCTTCCAGCGGGATTCCATTCGCTACCAGCGAAAATCCTGCAGTGAGTCGACTTCTTTGTGAGTTCTCGATCTTCATCCTTTGATTTTAATTATTATGGCTTCTCCTCCGATGCTTAGGCCTAGAGGTTTGACTAGAGCTCAAAGGACTAGGTGGGACGATCTTGATGCTCGTCGGTATATTTCGACGAAATTTTTTGATATCCCAACATTGAGATTATTGGGACTTGAGGAGAGTGTGCGGACATTTATGGGCATTGGAGATATTGATGGTTTGGTAGACAAGTGTGTCCGCACTTATCCGGATTTGGTGAGGGAGTTTTTGGCAACCTTTGCAATGGCTAGTGAGGATAGTTTTACTTTTCGATTGGGTGGGGCAAATCAAGTTATGACTTTTGAAGAATTGAAGAATGTGTTTGGGATCACGGGCAATCCCTCCGCCCGTTGGTCTGAATTGCCTCGTAGCTCCACCCCTCAACAACGATGGTTGGAAGTCACACAAAAGGTTATGACCTCCGGCAATGACTACAATTATAGCATCGTCCACCCTTCCCTTAGACTTTTCCACAAGGTCTTGAACAACACCTTTTTCGGGCATGCCGAGATCAACAAGGTTTCCAAAGGAAGTTGGGCATGGATGACTTGCTTATTGCCCGAAGCACATGAGACCCCGGATTGGGTGGAGCTCTTCTTTGCCGCTTGTAGCGAGGCTACTAAAAAACATTCAAGGAAGGAAGAGGTGAAGATTGGCTTTGGAGGCTTAATTACCTTGCTTGCATTGGAGCTTGACATTTATTTGAATGCCTATGTCCCTTGTGCGGACAACTATAGGCTCAATTTGGCTTCGCTAAAGAAGGCTAACATCGTGAGGGAAAGTGATTATGGGGGGAGCTTCATTTGGTATGCCGGGGTAAATAAGTCCTACACTTTGGTACTCCCTCGCCCACTACCCACTGGTCCGTCCCCCGCCGATTTATATATTCCATCCGACGCCTTACCTTTGGGCCCACCTCCGAACGCTAACGAAGGAGATGCTTACGAGGAGCATTATGAAGAACCTACGGAGATGGAGTATGAGCCGGAAATGCCAGTGGAGACATTCCATCCACAAGTGTCTTATGGCGGGGGAGCTAGTTCTTCACATGGAGGATACCATGGCGAGTCTTATGATGGATTTCCCTCTCATGGCTATTTTGAGAGTGCCTTCCGTCAAATCACCGAGCGTCAAGATGCCACGGACCGACAAATTGCGGAGAACCAAAACATTCTCATGGAGCAACAACGAAAGAATCATGAGGAGATCATGGCCCAATTCAACGCTTGGGCACCCTTTGGGTGGCAAACCCAATTTCCACCATCACATTGAGCTCGTGAGTTCCCTTCTCCCTCACCTATTTTAATTGTTTAATTTTTGTTGTCTTTATTTCATTAGGGACAATGAAATATTCAAGTGTGGGGGAGGGGTTTAGTGTACATATTGCATTAGTTAGGTCATATTTAAAATTTTCATATGCATATCATGTTTATTTCTAGCATTTATATTGCATTAGAAAAAGAAAAAAAATTCAAAAAATTCAAAAAACCCAAAAATATCATGCATTGCATTCATGTATTATTCAAATACCCATCTTGCCTTATTTGTCCTCTATTTTATTTGAGTTTTTGAGCTTGACCTATAAATCCCATGATATGTTTGAATTGGCTAATCTTGTCACATACTTGAGATGATTTTTATGGGAGCATGACTTGTTAGTTTAATTGAGCAAGTATGATTCTTTTTGGCACTATTGAAATCTAACAAAACTTGTCCTAGTGAGAAATTTTGGCCTTATAAGGGATTTTCTTCATATTTATTCCTTTTTGCTTTCTTGTGTGACATTACACTCTCCTTATGCACTTACCTCTTGAGATTGACATTGTTATCTATATTTGAGGCCGAATTTATATGTCTATTGCTTATGAGTTTCAAATGATAGAGGCATGATTTTCTTAGCCATATTATTATCCATATCCACCCTACATATGTGTCCTTTGCTTGTAGCAAATTTGAGCCTTAGTCTTTTCTTTGAAGCTCCACAAAAAATTTATCTCTAGCCGATGATGAGCCTTACCCTATCCGGGAATTGGGATTAGAGTTGGTGAATGATTGATTTGGTTGAGTGGGAAAGAGATTTTGTTGAGAAGGTTAAAAGTTTGGATAAGTATGTAATTTTAGTTTTATTCCTCACATTGTGCATTATTGTTTTGGCTCTAAAGAAAAAAAAAATGAATGAATGAAAAAAAAAAGAGAAAAAAAAAAGAAGAAGAAAAGAGAAAAAAAAGCATGAGTTTGAGCCTTTTATTTTCATTATGAATGTGAGAGTTGGAAATAATCTTTGGTTGAGAAGTGAATGTCTTTTGTAAAGTTGTTGTGAGAACTTGAGTTTAAGATGATGTTTTGGAGAGAGTGGATGGTTGATGTTTGATTATCTAGGATCTTGATTCCCGGATTTTGAGCACCACATGACCATAAATTCTCCTTGCCCTTAATTCCTTACCAAGCCCCATTACAACCTTGATAAAAGACCTCTTGATGTTGCTTGTGAGTGATGGCATCCGCGGTGGAGAATATGTGATATAGTGTCAATTTCTATGTAGCTCTTTGCATTTTGGATTGAGTCGAGAGATATATTGTTAAGCCTAAAACACAATGAGAATGAGAGCAAACACAAAATTCCGGTGAGGTTGGATGATATGTGCCTTATTTTGAATCGTTCATATACTTGCTAGGATGTTAGCTTTCATGTTCATGGCTCATCCACTTTGATGTTGCTTTTGACAAGGTTAGTGCTAGAAGGTCATATGTGTGGGATGATGGTTTTGATCTTCTTTATTTTGCATTGCTTGAGGACAAGCAAAAGGTTAAGTGTGGGGGAGTTTGATAATGCACATTTCTAATGGGCATTATAGGATAATTTAGTTGCATTTACATTGTAGAATATGCATATTTTAGTGTTAATTTAGATTAAACTCTTTTTGTGGAAAAGTTCAGAATCTACGCTATTTCGGTTGAATTGTGCAGAAACGTATACCCGACATGGTGGAAAGCAAGGAAAAGCTGTTAAACATGGCCAAGTGAAGTCAAGAAATCAAGCTAAGAAGAGAAAGAAAGGAGGAAAGAAAGAACAAGGGAAGAACGTTGAAGAATTAAGTCTCTGGGCATATTTCGCTGCTAGCGGGATTTCACTCGCTGCCAGCGAGTGGAACCAGAATCATGAAGCCCGGCAAGCCAGCGAGAGAGGAAGAGGGAGCCAGCGAAAGAGAGCCAGCGAGAGAGGAAGAGCAAGCAGCGGTGTCCGCTGCTAGCGCCTAGTCCCGCTGCAGCGAGACGTTTGCTGCCGCGGAAAAATCCGCTGCCAGCGAGAATCACCAGGACGACGAAGCTCGGCAACTCGCTCCAGCGGATGGATGAAGGCGCGTCTCGCGGAAGCGGATTCAGCGGCTCGCTCCAGCGGAAAGGAAGGAGTCAGAGAAGCTCGAGAAAATTCTAAGGCATGAAAGTCGCTGCCAGCGAGTGTGCTGGCGAGGTGGTAGCGGAAATCCAACAGGAGCTCAATCAAGGCCATTCGCTGCCAGCGGAATTTCTCGCTGCCAGCGGAATCCGACGCTGAATTAATTTAGGAAAGTTCTATCTTTTATCTAGTTTGTTTAGGAAGTTTCTATCTTGTATCTACCTTTTATGGAAGACATTAGGCTTATAAATAGGATGTTCTAGGGTTAGTTTAATTAAGTTTTCAATTGGAGCAATCACCATAGAAGAGAAGAGAGCTTAGGTAAGCCATGAGCGCCTAATTTTCCTAGTGTTTCGCCTACGTTTTCGGAGACTTGGTTGGTGAATTGTGAGTTTTTAATTCAAGTTATCTTTCCTCTATTTTAATTCCTTCAACTTCCTTGTGCTTATTGATATGTTATTGATGTTATCTTGCTTGGCCGACTTGATAATATTGATTTCGTGCTAAGATTTAATGCTTTCGTATTTGCGTTATTTCTATAGTAGCATGCATAAGATTGTGGATTCCGTGTTTGAAGCATGATTATGTAGGGAGTTGACATATATCTTAAACATCGATTTACCGTGTTTAATTGGTGTTATTTATGTGCTCAAGTTCTTGGGATGTTGTGCTATCTCTTTGTTAAATCTTAACCGTGTTATGATTGCATTGAGGTGTAAGGGATTAATTGGACTCGTAGGACTTTTAATCCATATAAACCAAGACGAGAGGAATTTGTAGGAAAGTTAATAGCTTGAAAAGAATTCGATGATCGATAAGCCAACCAATGTCAAAGAATTCGTAGGTGGAACCGTTCTCTACTCTTGATTTTACAACAAAATTCCATCTTTACTTTACTTGTTCTTATTTAAAAGTCGCATCTTTTCCCACTTTTGTTACTTGTTGGTGATCAAATTGCATTGTGAAATCTTAAATCTCCCGAGGATTCGACCCCTTTCTTGCCAATTATACTAATTTGTCAGAGTGGGAACTATTTGATTGGGAATCAACGATTTTCATCCCGTCATCAAGTATCTCTCTGTCAACCAGCCTTGCATCAAATGCGGATCACAGCGGCACACCACTACTGAGTGCCCACACATTGAACAAGTCGGGATGGCAGAGACACATGAAGAGGTAGCCTACGCTGGGGTCCGAATCGCTACATGGGAGATCAGAGGTTCTATCAACCACAGTGGAATCAAGATCCTCCTAGGAACCCCCAGCCATACAGAGCTCCAGGACATCCAGAAAGGGATCAAAAGAAGGATGACTTATAGCTCATCCTTGAGGAGATGCGTCGGAATCAAGGCACCATCAACAACCAGTTCCAGAACATCACTACAAAATTTGGAGAACTGGACATCTGGAAGAGGGGAATAGAGACCCAGATGGGTCAAATCGCTGCACAGATCCCACGACCATCCGGACAGCTCCCTGGGCAAACGGAACCAAATCCTAAGGGGAAAACCGGACACGTTGCAGCTATCAAACTCAGAAGTGGCCACCAATTACACGAGCCAGAGGTCGGAAAGCATCAAGACAAGGCAGAGCAGCAACTCGACAAAGAGCAGAAGCAACTCGATATCGAGGAGCCAGTACTCGATATTGACAAAACCCTCCTCGACACTGACCAGAAGACAGGCTCGGACTCCACTTCACAACCCAACAACTCGAGATCGACAACCCAAGTCGATATCGAGGACCCTTTGGTCGAGATCGAGGAAAAGCTGGCCGATGTCGATGACTCTACAACACCTCCGACGTCTGATCTGGCTCCAAAGC
The DNA here is from genome assembly GCA_963922045.1 of Persicaria maculosa. Lineage (NCBI taxonomy): Eukaryota > Viridiplantae > Streptophyta > Magnoliopsida > Caryophyllales > Polygonaceae > Persicaria > Persicaria maculosa. The sequence continues at coordinate 30,765,859 of OY998251.1, read as the reverse complement.
AGAAAAACCCACTGCATTTCCCTTCCAAAGCACTAAAGGATCCCACTGCAGGTAGGTTTCAACGTTTTGTTAATATGTTGCAAGATCTGAATGTCTCTATTCCTTTTACAGAAGCCCTGCAAGAGATGCCTGGTTATGTCAAATTCCTGAAGGAAATCCTGAGCAAGAAGCGATCCATCTCAGAGATCGCAGGCGAATGCAAAGTACTCCACTTCCCTGAAAAGAGACCTGACCCTGGTAAGTGTTTGGTCAATATAAATACAATTCACTGTGTGATTTAGGAGCAAGTGTGAGCATCATGCCCTTATCAATCTGGCGGAAGATAAAAATAGGATACATGGAGCCTATGGATGCCAAGTTATACATGGCAAACAATACAGTAGTCATCCCTACAGGTATGGTTGAAAATGTTCCTGTCCAGATTGGTAAATTCTTTATTCCAGTAGATTTCCTAATAATAGACTGTGCTGAAGATTCTACTAGTCCTATTATTCTTGGTAGACCATTCTTAGCTACTGCAGATGCCAAGATTAGTGTCAAGCAGCGATCGCTCACCTTCACCATAGGCGACGAGATCTTAGATTTCTCCTTTGGCCCTGCAAAAGAGAATATTTCATGGCTGGAGGTGAAGAGCATCAGCAACCACGGGACCAATCAAACAACGGAGGAAGGCACCAGTCAACTCGAGATCGACAACATCTCCTCGATCTCGACTAAGGAGCTACTCGATCTCGACAAAAGTTCATCGATATCGACTTCCTCTGCTGAACACCAGACTTGCCAAGAACCTAAGTATGGGGTCACTGTACTCGATATCGACCAGCCATACTCGATATCGACTAACCCCAAGCCCGAAGATTTCTGTTTTGGGCCCGAAAAGGTAGGTTCATGTTGTGAGCCTAATTTGCCATGTTTTACACTTACTTTTATATCGATTTCTGCATACATTGCATGCATTTGGGTTAGAATAATACAGAATCTGTGTAGTTTACACTTATTTGCAATATATGGAGGTCTACACAAGTTTTGGTTATATTTCGCAGAAATCGGACGCACTTTGGAGCTTAAAGGAAACTCATGGAGAAGCTAAGAATGGTGCAGCTGGAGAAAAGGCCATTTTTCACCATTCCTCGTTCTGAATCAAGCTTTGATGTCTTCATAAGAGTTGTAGCCCTCGGAAAGAGCTTTCCAACGCATGGTCATATGCGTCAATCCGACGAATGAGGATTCGGGAAAGTGCGTTTTAAGAACAGAGCAGAAAGCTGACAGATTTACTCGATATCGAGTACCTTTACTCGAGATCGACCAAAAATGTCCAAGGAGTGCCTGGTCGAGGACGAGCTGATCGAGAAGCCGAAGACGAAGACATGCCGTTTTACACTCTACTCGAGATCGAGTAAACCTACTCGAGATCGACGAACCCGGAAGCCGGCACCCGAGCCATGTCGAAGAGGAGTTCCTCGACCACACCAGGCCACACATCCTCGACGTCAGATCTACTCGATCTCGAGTTGCTTAGTCGAGATCAAGGAGCCAGGAGCCAAGATCCGGGCCTGGTCGAGCAGAGCTACCCGACCAAGCCAGCCAGCCATACTCGACGACCACCTTACTCGATCTCGAGGAGCCTTAGTCGAGATCGAGGAGAGCCGTGTCCGAAACCGCGTTACGCGGTGAGCTGTCCGTGTCGAGTTGGGAGTCCTTGGAGCCGAAGGAATCCAAGATTGCCGAGATACATCAAGTTTTATCTTTGGAAGACAAGATCTATCAACAAGAAGATATTTTACCTATTTAGATTTAATTTCCCTTTTAGATTTAATTCTTTAATTGCTTTTATTTATCTTTTAAGCTTTTTAGATATAGATAGATATATTCTATCCTTGATTAGCAAGGAATAGAAGGCTATAAATAAAGCCTTAGGGGCTAGTTTTTCATCATTCAATTGAGAGCAAGAGAAGTAGTACACATAGAAGTTTAGGAGTTCTAAGGTTTTTAAGGTTTTGGCATTCAACGAAAGTTGGTGTGCCGGGATTGTAAAGGCTTTGAATTTAGTTTAATGAAAGTTTCTTTTTATACATCAATGTCTGCGATTGCGATGAAGAGCGAGTAGTCCACCCACTTCTGGGGCTGGGGTGAGCCCGACGGTGGCCATGTGAGGTGATGCGGTAAAGGTACAATCTTTTGATGCAATTCGTCTTCTATCCCTATGAGCATGATTCTTTTGCGAGAGTTGAAGGTGATCCTTGTTTGTATTATTGAAGCGAAAGTGATCTTAATACAACTTGGATTAATTATGTGAAAAGGGTTAGTAACAATTAGGGTTTTATGCGAAAGCCTCTATATGCCTATTTGTTAGTAACGAAAGTTATTTTGATGGATAGCATGATCTTTTATGCCTTTATGTGTTACTTTGCATGGTTATCGTTGTGGTGTTGATACCCTGGCTTTGGAAGTTCTTTCATATATTGATTTATTTATGTCGAAATCTGAAGTTCTGTGTTCGAAGTTGCAATTTATACTTTCTGTGGTTTAGTCGATCTAGAGGAAAGGCTTGTCGATCTCGAGTAGGCACTGGTCGAGATCGAGTTGGCTTTGGTCTATATCGAATTGAGTTTATGCTTCTGTCGTCGATTTTCTGAGTTAACAGCTGATACATAGATTGGTCAGCTAGCAGCAGGAGTCCCCAGACAGACAGGGTCACTCCCATAATCTTCAGAACCAAATCCCAAAGGAAAGACTGGACACATCGCTGCTGTGAAACTCAGAAGCGGCCATCAACTGCAAGAGCCAGAGGTCGGAAAGCAGCAGAGCGGAGAAGTTGAGAAACAAGTCGATCTCGACAAGGATCTGGTCGATCTCGAGCAGAGTCAACTCGAGATCGAGGAAAAGGAAGACGATATCGAGAAAAGCCCCGTCGATATTGATCTAGCTGCAGCACCTCCGACATCTGTTATGGCTCCAAATCAGAAAAAGAAGCTGCCTTTCCCCATAAAATCTCCAAAGGACCCGGCAGAAAAGAAATTTCAGCGCTTCATCAAGATGCTTCAGAAACTCAATGTTACCATCCCCTTCACAGAAGCTCTCAATGAAATGCCATCCTATGTCAAGTTCCTAAAGGAGATTCTGAGCAAAAAGCGATCAATGGCTGAGATTACAGAGGAATGCAACCATTTGGACATACTGGAGAAGAGGCCAGATCCAGGTAAGTTTGCTATAACCATTGGATTTGGTCCATATAAAATTAATGCCTTATGTGAACTTGGAGCTAGTGTGAGTATAATGCCTTTAACAATTTGGTCCAAGATTAAGATAGGTGCCCTAGAGCCTGTGGATGCTAGACTTTACATGGCCAACAACACGTTGGTCATTCCAACAGGCATGGTGGACAATGTGCCAGTACAAGTAGGTAAATTCTTTGTCCTTGCTGATTTCTTAGTTGTTGATATGCAAGAAGACCCTGCTTGTCCAATTATTCTAGGAAGACCTTTCTTAGCGATGGTGGATGCCAACATAAGCGTGAGGAAAGGAGTGCTCACTTTCAACATTAGCGATGAGGTAATTAAGTATTCTTTTAATAAAACTGAAAGGCATACAGGTCCAATGGAAGAGGTAAAATCTATCTCAGCTGGCTACATCACCTGCGGGGAACCCAAGGTAAGAAATATGACCCCTGAGGAGCTGGAAAAGAGGGATTTGGAAGCCCAAGTGGAGGAGATCATGGCAATCCTAAAGGAGGACACAGAGAATCCAATCGACACAGACCAAGGTACGTCGTTATGGACTAACTATTTTTCGGATGCCTTGACAGGAACCAAGTATGGGGTCAAAGTCGACCAGGATTCCTCGACATCGAGGACTCTAGTCGACCTCGACCAACACCAGGAGCCTCCACCAGCACCAGCGTCGTCGAGCAGCCAGACAGAAACCGAGCCCTCCTCGAGATCGAGTACAGTACTCGAGATCGACCACCACTCTACTGCCTCTACTTCGCCTTCCTCGACGCTGAAGCCACCAGAAGCTGAACCTTACTCGATCTCGAGGAGGCTTGTCGAGATCGACCAAGCTTCACCGGCACCTACATCCTCGACCAGCACCCAACCAGAAGGGCCAGGCTACTCGAGATCGACCACGGTGGTCGAGATCGACCAAACCTCACCAGCTTCTGCATCCTCGAGCAGCTCACCTCCAGAACCTGAAAACTCATCGAGATCGAGTACCCCTACTCGAGATCGACCAAACACTGTGGTCCCCGATTCCGTCTCTGCGAAGGTAAGCCAAGGTATGGATCTTTCTTCTCCTATTTCCATTAAAGATCTATCTATACATGGGAGAGGTTTGCCTTGGTATGTGTGCTTATGTAGGATATCCAATGATGAGCCTAAAGAGTATGAAGTTGGAGACAAGCTCTATGCCTCTAAATCAAAGGACCATTGGTTCCCTAACAAATTCAACAAGAAGAGGATGGGACCTTTCGTGGTGAACAAGATCCATTCTGGAGGATTGCAGCTGATGGACAAGAATGGAGTTCTATTTGAAGCCCAAGCTACATGGGCCTTGCAAATGCCACCTTGAGCATAAATGGAAAGTCGGCCTAGCGACTATAAAATCTAGAGCTTGTACATAGACATTTATTTTTTTGGACTTTTGGACATTATTTTGTTTGTTTTTGGTTTTGAACATTTCTAGTTTTTCTATTGTGGGTATATGTCTTCTACACTTTTCAGGTCCATGGATAGAAGCAAGCTATATTCAGACTCGACCCAGGCGATTCTTTCATTCAATATTATGAAGCCCTGCACACCTGTCTAGTGAGTCTCTTTCTTTACCCTTGTTTTTATACAATGAGGACACTGTAATATTTAAGTATGGGGTGGGGGAAGGGTTTACTTTATGCATATTTTCCATATTTGACATTATATGTGCATTATTTCTTTGAATTGTTGCTACATGGCTATTTTGGAATGCATTATTGATTTATGAGCTTATATGCATGTTTTCCAAAGTTATGAAAAATGACCCCCATTGAAAATTTTGATTAATGTCATGGAACCTTTAATTGAACTCGACGATGCAAAATTTGATTCATTAGAGATATAGCATGAAATTGCCTAGTAAAGGGAAGTCATAAAGAAGTGCATATTTTTTATGAAAACCATGAAAGGAGGTAAAATTTGATGTTGCTTTTGACATGTTGCATGATAAGATGATGGAGGACTTTATATTTCCATATAATGCTAATATTGTTTATAATCCTAGCCTTACCTATGCTTATGCATCACAAAAGCCATAATATGCCTTATTTCAATTATTGCTCCACATGATCTAAATATTGCCCATTCTTTACCTTATTTCCTATCCGGGGATTATGTTGAGAATGATGTTACATTATGGAGATTGTTGTATGGTTGTTATGTTGTTATTATCATTATTGGAGTTTGGTAGGAGAATGTTCGAAATATATGGAAAATTTAATGAGTGAAAGAAAATCCAATCACTTCAGGAGATAAAGGTAGATTGACCCTGCTCTCTGAGATAATAGTTTGGAGAGATGTGACACATTGTGAGGAGTCCAAAGCACTAAGTATCCGGGGCCATTCATGACACCCATGTTTGCGACTCGCGAGAAGGCAGTGCTGAGGTTAGAGAGGTAAAAGCATTATTATTGAAAAAAGCATTATGGAAGGTGATGAATCAAAGGAAGAGGGAATGTGGAAAGTCAGTTTGGAAATACTCCATTTCCCCGGATGATTAGCACCACATGAATTGTTTTTGCATAACCCTCCTTTTGTGAGTAGATGTTGCTTTTGTATAATTGCACATGCATGGATCTGTGACACTAGTACCTTTTCGAGGATGGTAATTGATTGCACGGGACATATGAGAATGAATCTAAGATGTTGAGAGTTTGAATTCTTCCCCTGAATGACAATTAAAAGTATTGCTTGAGGACAAGCAAGCTTAAGTATGGGGTGTTTGTTGTGAGCCTAATTTGCCATGTTTTACACTTACTTTTATATCGATTTCTGCATACATTGCATGCATTTGGGTTAGAATAATACAGAATCTGTGTAGTTTACACTTATTTGCAATATATGGAGGTCTAAAAAAGTTTTGGTTATATTTTGCAGAAATCGGACGCACTTTGGAGCTTAAAGGAAACTCATGGAGAAGCTAAGAATGGTGCAGCTGGAAAAAAGGCCATTTTTCACCATTCCTCGTTCTGAATCAAGCTTTGATGTCTTCATAAGAGTTGTAGCCCTCGAAAAGAGCTTTCCAACGCATGGTCATATGCGTCAATCCGACGAATGAGGACTCGGGAAAATGCGTTTTAAGAACAGAGCAGAAAGCTGATAGATTTACTCGATATCGAGTACCTTTACTCGAGATCGACCAAAAATGTCCAAGGAGTGCCTGGTCGAGGAGGAGCTGATCGAGAAGCCGAAGACGAAGACATGTCGGGTTACACTCTACTCGAGATCGAGTAAACCTACTCGAGATCGACGAACCTGGAAGCCGGCACCCGAGCCATGTCGAAGAGGAGTTCCTCGACCACACCAGGCCACACATCCTCGACGCCAGATCTACTCGATCTCGAGTTGCTTAGTCGAGATCGAGGAGCCAGGAGCCAAGATCCGGGCCTGGTCGAGCAGAGCTACCCGACCAAGCCAGCCAGCCATACTCGACGACCACCTTACTCGATCTCGAGGAGCCTTAGTCGAGATCGAGGAGAGCCGTGTCCGAAACCGCGTTATGCGGTGAGCTGTCCGTGTCGAGTTGGGAGTCCTTGCAGCCGAAGGAATCCAAGATTGCCGAGATACATCAAGTTCTATCTTTGGAAGACAAGATCTATCAACAAGAAGATATTTTACCTATTTAGATTTAATTTCCCTTTTAGATTTAATTCTTCAATTGCTTTTATTTATCTTTTAAGCTTTTTAGATATAGATAGATATATTCTATCCTTGATTAGCAAGGAATAGAAGGCTATAAATAAAGCCTTAGGGGCTAGTTTTTCATCATTCAATTGAGAGCAAGAGAAGTAGTACACATAGAAGTTTAGGAGTTCTAAGGTTTTTAAGGTTTTTGCATTCAACGAAAGTTGGTGTGCCGGGATTGTAAAGGCTTTGAATTTAGTTTAATGCAAGTTTCTTTTTATACATCAATGTCTGCGATTGCGATGAAGAGCGAGTAGTCCACCCACTTCTGGGGCTGGGGTGAGCCCGAGAAGTGGGTAAAGGTACAATCTTTTGATGCAATTCGTCTTCTATCCCTATGAGCATGATTCTTTTGCGAGAGTTGAAGGTGATCCTTGTTTGTATTATTGAAGCGAAAGTGATCTTAATACAACTTGGATTAATTATGTGAAAAGGGTTAGTAACAATTAGGGTTTTATGCGAAAGCCTCTATATTCCTATTTGTTAGTAACGAAAGTTATTTTGATGGATAGCATGATCTTTTATGCCTTTATGTGTTACTTTGCATGGTTATCGTTGTGGTGTTGATACCCTGGCTTTGGAAGTTCTTTCATATATTGATTTATTTCTGTCGAAATCTGAAGTTCTGTGTTCGAAGTTGCAATTTACAAGTTTCTGAGTTTTGGTGAAGATAGAGCAGTGCTTGTCGAGATCGAGTAGAGTCTGGTCTAGATCGAGTTGTTGTTGTGCTTCTGTCGTCGATTCTGAAGCTTCTGTGTCTGCTGTTGTTAGTCGATCTCGAGTACTGTGCTAGTCGAGATCGAGTTAGCTTCTGTCTTGCTTTTATTTCTTGCTTTCATTTGCTATTTCTGTCTTTCTTTCTTTGTTTCTTTGTTTCTGTCTTTTCTGTTTGCTTTTCTGTGAGATTTACAGCTGCCTAGGATCCGCTAACACGCTTCCTCGTGGATTCGATCCTGACTTCTCATTACTGTAATTATTTGCGTGGGCCTAAATCTGGTTTGATCTATATCGTTATATTTCATACTCGATTTCCTCCTCACAACAGTTCAGGTATGAGTTCTACTCCTCCTCAGTCCATTAAGAAATTAATCGATAATTTAAGGGGAGGTAAGGCCCCATGGCGAGAGAATCTGCGGAAACTGAGAGCTGGGAAGAAAAAGAAGAAAGAAAAGGAGGATTATGCAAGCAACCACCTGTCAGCTGAGCTTGGATACTACAATCAAGACCTAGATGATCCAGGAGAAGGGCCAAGCACAAGCGGGCCCCACATTAAAGGTCCTTGAGCACAAACGGAGAAGTCGGCCTAGCGACTCTAAAATCTAGAGCATGTATATAAGACTTTTTGAATTTTGGGACTTTTGAACTTTTTGGTTTTGGTTTTGGTTTTTGTTTTTGGTTTTTTAGTTTAGAATACTTCATGTGGAAAGTCTTGTTTTTGTGTGCAATCTAACACTTTTAGGTCGGCAAGCATAAAAGGATTGCGAAAAGTGGAATAAGAAGTCCCTGAAAAACAGTCAGAATCGACGAAGGCCAAGTCGACAACGACAAAGAATAGCAGCCCAGAAACTCCTCGATATCGAGTAGGCCAACTCGATATCGACTAAGCCAGCAGAGTCTCCTCGACTTCAGAAGCCACTTGACGCAGAGAGCCTCCTCGATATCGAATACTGTACTCGATATCGAGAAAGACCATTTCCTCGACATGCCCTGTTCTGCCCTCCTCGATGCGTTATTCGGTGAGTTCCTTCCTTTACTCTTGTTTTTATTTGATTTTATACAGTGGGGACACTGTAAGTATGAGGTGGGGGAAGGACTCATTATCATTATTATATGTTTTAGTCTTGCTTTTGGTTTTACATGGTGAAATTTTATTTTTATGTTATGCATTCATATTTAAAATTATGTTTTATGCATTTTAGTCTTTTGTTATACTTTAGTCTTGTTTTTAGTTGCATAAAAAAAATGCATGTTTAAATTATTTGCATTGTCTTAGTTTTTATACCCTAACTTAGATGTCCTATGATGATAAATAATGACTGACTTGATCATGTAAATCCTATGGCATGTTTGGAAGGTTTAGTCTAAGTCCCCGAAATTGTTTTTATGTGGATTGTGAACTTGTGATAAAATTGAGCACATATGATCCTAAGCTAATGGTTGAAATCCAACAAAAATTGTCCCAGTGAGAATTTTGGCCTTATAGGGAGAACATAAAAAAATCCCTTTGCTTTCTTGAGTGTATTTACTCTTCCTATGCATCTCTAAATGTTGTGATAGTTATTCAAAACCAATGCATTTATATGTTTATGTGAATGAGAATTAAATGATGGAGGCATCTTTTAAGCCAATTTTACCCTCTCTTTACCTACCCTGCATTATCCCTGCTTGAAGCCAGAACATTAGCCTGAGACTTTTATTATAAACCCCACAAAATTATCCTTAGCCAAATTGAGCCTGACCCCCATTTGGGAATTAAGACTTAGAGTTGGTTGAAATAATGGTTTGTGGAAGACATAAGCTTGTGTTTCATTTCAAGTACGGAGGATTTTTGAACTTATTGAGATATGGGTTGGTTTTATATTTTATCTTGCTATGCATACTATGTAAAAGGATTTTTGGCTCACCTTATAAATGCACTAGTTTTATTTTATATTATTTCTTTCAAAAAAAAATCGAAAAAAAATAGTATATGTTTATGAATAAAGTGCATGAGCCAAATTTACCTTATTTCTTTCATTTTCGCAAGATTCATACTTTGGAGAGGTTAATTAAGTTTGAAAGGTTACATACTTCATTGAGATAAGTTGGAGAGTTTGGTTGATACATATGATTGAGAGTTATGGTTTGGTTGTGTTGGAGATTTAGGAGTCTTGATTCCCAAATTTTATTAAGCACCACATGACCAAATAATTCCATACCCTTTATTTCTTACCAAGCCCCATTACAACCCCGCCGAATGGAATCTTCTATGAAGACTTCTATTGAGCGAAGTCCTCCTGATAATTCTTGTTGCATTTACATAATTGGTTGCGAAGTGGATTTATATTTAAATTGCAATGTTTATGAGATTGTATATGGAATTGAGTTGAGAGTTGATCTACATAGCCTAAACACATTGAGAGCTGAGTGTAAACACTTTACCCTGGTGAGGTTGGATTTATATTGCCTATGCCTATGGATCACTCATATATGTGTGATGACGTTAAATTCACTTGTCTTACATTGCTACTGCTTGAGATGTTGCTTTTGACAAAAGGCGAAGACTTGAAGGATGTGTTGTAGGTCTTGGTTATTGTTTGGTTATTGCTTGAGGACAAGAAAGTCTAAGTATGGGGTGATTTGATGTCTCTAAAGTAGCCATGTTTTTATGCACATTTTAGTTCCATATTCTATACACTTTGCATATTTCGGGTTGGAAATATGTCGAATTCATGTAGTATATGCTTATTTGCCAGAAATAGAGATCTACATAAGTTTCTGTTTAATATTGCAGAATATGGAGCCATTTCGGGAGAAAAACAAGAAGCAAAGACGGGAGCCCAAAGCTACTCGATATCGACAAGTCTTAGTCGATATCGACACACCATCCCCGGACACACCCTGATCGAGAAAGCACATGTCGAGGAGCTGAAAAGAGAACAACCCGACTCGAGTTACTTACTCGATATCGACAAAGCCCCAAAGACCAGCCGGAGTCGAGGAGAGCCTGATCGAGGATGCCGAGGAGTGCTACCCGACCTGACCACATAAGCCGATGCGGAGCAACACTCTACTCGATATCGAGTTATGTACTCGATATCGACAAACACCAGATCACAGATCCGAGCTAAGAGCTGCTCGACATCACCAAGCCGAGCCAAGTCGACGCCATTACTCGAGATCGAGGAAGCTCCTCGAGATCGACAACATCTGAAGCCAGCACCCGAGCCATGTCGAGCACCAGCTACCCGAGACGCCGAGCTGAAGCTGAAGTCGATGACCACTTTACCCGAGATCGAGTAAACATACTCGAGATCGAGGAAAGCCACCCAGAAGACGCGTTACGCGGTTTGAGCTATCCTACTCGGATTAGGATTCCTTGGAGCCGAAGATTGCTGAGTTCTATCCGATTCTATCAAGATCCATCATGGAAGAGAAGATTTATCCACTTGAAGATATTTTAGGATTATAGATATAATTTCTCTTTATGGATTTAATTCCTTTATTTAATTTATTTATCTTTAAAGCTTTTAGATATAGATTTAGATAAAGATAGAGATATTCTATCCTTGAATAGCAAGGAGTGAAAGGCTATAAATAAAGCCCATGGGGCTGATTTTAGGAATCATTCAATTCACAAGTTAGAGAAGTAGTTCACAGAGAAGTTTTAGGAGTTCGAAGGTTTTAGGGTTTTGGCATTCAACGAAAGTTGGATTGCCGGGATTGTAAAGGCTTTGAATTTAGTTTAATGCAAGTTTCTTTTCATAAATCAATGTCTGAGGTTGCGATGAAGCGCGAGTAGTCCACCCACTTCTAGGGTTGGGGCGAGCCCGACGATAGTCATGCGTGTTTGAGGTAAAGATCCGACTTTTATCATGTTTTGAGCATCTACTACTTGTTATGTGTTTATTACCCATCTAATGGAGGTCCATGCTAACAACTTGGATTGTAAACATAAAATCGGTAGATACAATTAGGGTTTCTTGAAAGAGTTGTCTAATTGTTGGAAAAGGCGAAAGCTTAGTCCTTCGATGCAAGTTACATGATTATTTGTTTATTTCTGCCTTACACATGCTTGGTTATCGTTGTCGCAAACCCCAATCTTGGAAGTCTTTTACATACAGTTTATTTCGAATCCGAAAGCATTTGTCTTTACTTTATTTCGTTTTAGTTTATGTCTTACTCGATTTCGACCAACCTTGGTCGATCTCGAGTTACTGATCTTCGATTCCAGAATCGTCGTAGCTTCTGTGTGCAGGTGATCGACAAAGCCAACTCGACGTCAGCAACCTTACTCGATCTCGAGTAGCCCTAGTCGAGATCGACTAAACCCTGCGACTGCTGCTGCGCTGCTCGACTTGTCCGATCTTTTGTCGACTAACCCTAGTCGAGATCCCAAGACCACTACTAGTTCTATGGTGCCAGCCACCTGTACTTCATCTCCGGAGAAAGTCACTAGGGTTCCATTATAGGGTTTCAGGGCTGAGGCGGATATGCCTATCTGGGAGAAAGCTTTCCAAGAGAGGATGTCCACCGAAGAGCCAGTATCGATAAAGACTCTTCTCACGGTCTTAGTGGCGATCTGGGCGTGTATGACCAAAGGGTCCGCGTGGGGCATGCGAACGTCTTCAGCATTTCTTGCGGTGAAGATTACCTTGGCATGCGCCCGTAAGGTAATCTTTTGGCTGGCCGAGGAAGGGGGTTGCTTCGCTTCTCTTTCATAGTTTTCCTATCCTATCGGCTAGCTCCTGAAAGCGAGGGTCCTCCAGCCAAGGTGTCAATGAAGCCTTCCGGCTCGGGGATCCGGTTGGTCCCGGTCTTCTCACGATGGACCTCGTCCCTAGGGGGCTTGGTTGACTGATCGTTGTGCCAGCTGGGCTCTACCCCTTCGGCCACCTCGCCATCTTCGACCCCACCTCTTGCCGCGGTTATGGGGAAGATAACGCTGCTGATCATACCGATCCTCCTCCTGCCGCGGATATTCGTCCTTTTGAGCCTGCCGAAGGCCCCGTTGGTGTTCCGCGTATTGTACTTCCCTTGGGTCCTAGGGGTCGTGATGGGACCGCCTATGGTCGTGGCACCCTTTGTTTCTTCGGGAGGAGTCACGTTCTTCATTGCATCGCGCCTCCTGACCGTGTTCGTTTTGGTTCATGGCCGGGTTTCTTCTTTCATCATTAAGGTGGATCTCATCTTGCCGAGACACGGGCTGGTGCCCCGCGGAGTATTGCCTACTTTGCTTCCCGACTCCTTTATCCTTTCGGAATTTTCCAGCGATCTTTTCGAAGAAATCCTACTGTCCTTCATTCACCCTTGAACTGGAGGCCGCGACCTCCTCTGCCTCAATCTGGGTGGAGACCATGTCTCTCAGCGCGTCGTAGCTCTTTGGGTTCTTTCTAAAGAGGCGAGTCTTAAAATCCCCCTCCGCTAGGTTCCCCATGAGGATTATGACGACCGATTCGTGGTTGAAATTCGGGATTTGCACCACTACTCTAGTGAATCGTGCGAAGAACTGTCCCAGTTAGGCCTGTCCTCGGGTCACGGGTCAACCCGTGACCCGACGGGTTTGGCATGTCGACGACCCGGCGGGTCATGGACCCGGTGGGTCCGGGTCAAGCGGGTCGCGGGTCTTGGCAGGTTACGGGTTTGGTTAGGGTCGACCATATTTCAACCCGGCAACCCGGCGGGTCATGACCCGCCGGGTCGACCCGCAACCCGTGACAAAACTAAAAAAAACCGAAATATAAATTTATATTTATAACAATAATAATAATATTATTATTATTATTATAAATTATAAATATAAATTATAAACAAAAAACTGGAATTTATATTTATAATTATATTATAATTATTATTATTATAATTATTATAATTATAATTAAAAATTACAAATATAAATTATAAAAAAAGAAAACTAGAATTCATACTTATAAAATATATAAATATGAACTCATATTCATATGCATTCATATGCAATATATGTAATGCATGATAAGTTGTATATGTGTTGAACTCCTTTACCCTTTTTATAGAGTTAGGGTACCACTTACCATCTCATTTCCAATGTGGGACAAAAAACCTCTCATTTTCAATGTGGGACAAAAAAGATGGAACTCACATACTAACACTCTTTTCATGTGATCATGTCACATACTCACTTAGTTTTTTTTGTTGAATTATATTAAGATTAAAGTTATTGTTAAAGATAACAAAAGTGATTGTTAAAGATAATAAAATGGCTATTGTTAAAGTTATTGATTCATAAAGAGTTAGATAGGCATGAATGTTTTGCCTCTTTCGAAATCGTGAACAACTCCAACAATTTCAATTGTTCTTTTTCACCTATCAATTTCTTGTTTCTTATCAAAGCATCTTGCCCCCCCAAATTACCCATGATTTAAGTAATGTACATTTTGTTCCAAGTTTTGGGGGCTATATTTGACGTCTTAGCCACCGATCACAACTATTGTATCCAACAACACATATAGACTTCAAATGTGAAATTTTAATTCGAATTGTGTGAATTAATTAATCATTACATATCATAACTAATTAATCATCTTCAAAGACAATTATACAAATATATCAATATAGTAGGCAAAAAAAGAGATAAACAAGTGATGAATAAGTTCCAACTTTTTTGTCCCACATTGAAAATGAGAGATTTTTTGTCCCACATCGGAAATGAGAGTATAGGTGGTTGGGAGTATCCTGCTTTATAAAAGGAGATAAGCAAGTGATGAATCTTACCATGCATTACATATTGCATATTGCATATGAGTTGCATATTAATATGAATTTATATTTTATGGATATGAACTCTAGTTTTGTTTATAATTTATTTATTTATGTTTATATTTATAATTATAATAATTATTATAATTATAATTATTATAATTATAAATAAATATAAAATATATTCTAGTTTATATTTATATTTATAATATTTATAATATTATTATAAATATTATAGTATAATTTTTAAAAAAGTTTTTTTTTCGGATCGACCCATTGACCCGGCGGGTCGACCCGTGACCCGCCGGGTCAGCTGACCCGCCGACCCGGCTATTTCCCGGGTCCGGGTGCGGGTCATGCCTTTCCCGACCCGTGGACAGGCCTAGTCCCAGTGTCTCTTGTGTCCCTTGTCTGATAGAGTTTGGGTCCAGCATGGTCTTCTTGCGTGACCGAGAACTTCCAAAGTGTGATTTGAAGAGTTGGAAAAGTTGCGCGAAACTGGCAATTGAGTTCTGCGGCAGGTTGGTGAACAATGTCAAGGCTATGTTGGTCAGAGTCGAGGGAAAAGTGCGGCAGAGCATCGCATCATTGTGCTCGTTTATTCCCATAGCTGTTACAAAGTGGCACATATGATCGTCGGGGTCGCTGGTGTCGTCATATTTCATGAGACTAACATCTCTCCACCACTTGGGACCGGGGCTCGACAGATTTCACTAGAAAAGACCGACGGTATGAGATCAGGTACCTTCGTCCGAGCAGGGAGTGAATTCGTCCTGGTTGACGTGGAAATATCAGATGACCGCTCGTCGCGATGGTACTTGCTAATGTGTCGGTTTCCGTAATGGAGATGTTGACCAGGATACTCAAAACCCCTCTGCTGGTGATGCTCCTACCGAGCGTTGTCGTAGTCATTTCTGTAGAAACCATTGTGAACGGTCTCCCGCTGATGTGTCTGGTACCCGTCGTGCCCGTAGAAAAAAGCGTGTTCGGGGTTTGGTGGTGGAAAATAGTAACCTCCGTCCGCCCCACCACCTTGACAAAAATATTCGGGATTTGGCCGGGGGGGGGGGGGGGGGGGGGATGGTCTCCATTGATTCCGTCGCCTTGTCCGAAATGATGAGGTATGTATGGTGAGAAGACAGGGTCGTCGGGGACTCTTGAGGGATTTGGAGAGGCGTCATGCGGAGCAGATTCCGCAAACCCCTCTACATCGTGACTCATAATGTTGGATGCGTCTTCCATATTATTCCTCATTTTTCTGTAGTCAAACAAAATTCGTGGTTAGTTGTCAGAAAATATTTCTGTTATTTACCTTATGTATCCTTTTTGGGACCTCTTAGCGTGAGATTGTTCCTACGGACGGCGCTAGTGATGAAACCACATTTGAGAAGTGGACCTACCTCCATGTCACCGTGGAAGGAGGGGAGCCACGTGTACTAATTAAGTTGGTCAACGGTCTTACCTGAAGTTTACCCCCGTATCCTTAATTCTCAAATACTCCTAACCTAGGGGGGAAAACCCTTGCCTGTACCGCTGTTGTGAGCCTAATTCGCCATGTTTTATACTTACTTTTATATGATTTTCTGCATGCATTTCATATATTCGGGCTAGAATAGTTCAGAATCTATGTAGTTTAGGTTTATTTGCCAATTATGGAATCTACACCAATTTCTGTTTGATTTCGCAGAAATCGAGGCAATTTACAGTAGTTCTGAGAAAGGAGGAAAAGCTCGAAGTCAACTACAGAAAGTTCGAGGTCAAGGAGTAGCGGAACCAGGACAAATCGAACTGGAAGCAAGAAAATCGAGTCGAAACACACAAGTCGATATCGAGTACTGCAAGTCGATATCGAGTGAAGTCACTCGATTTCCACCAGAAGAGCCAGAATCTACTAAGTAAGAAAGCAAGAGGTCGATATCGACTATGCCAAGTCGATATAGAGTTGCCCATATCGAGTGAAGATCCAGAAGTCGACCCGAGAAGCTGAAGAAGAAAGGAAGAAGTCGATATCGACTTGACCTAGTCGATATCGAGTTGAAGCTGGTCGATGTTCATCTCTGGAGCCGAGATCGAGTCAAGAAGTTGAAGACGAAAAGTTGAAGGTCGATATCGACCTACCTATGTCGATATCGAGTTGACACCTAGTGACCGATTTCCAGCTAGTCCGAGTTCTAATCAAAGTTCTATCCAAAATCCAATGGAGATATCCACAAGATCAACTTCTATCAAGATCTATCAAGATGAAAGAGATATTTACCTACATTAGATATAATTCCTTGTTGATTTACTTCTTTATTTCCATATTTTTATCTTATGTTATTAGATAGATTTAGATATAGTAGTTGTTCAATCCTAGAATAGCTAAATGGAACACTATAAATAAGGCATTAGGGGCTGGATTTTATTCATTCAATCAATCCAAGCCAAGCCACAAGAGAGCATAGAGAGAGAGAGAGAGAGAGAAGTCTAGTAGGAGAGAGAGAGAGAGAAGTCTTGGAGCCGAGTGGAGTTTGTGAAGTGATAGCGGAGTTAGCTTTATTCGGTTGTAAGTCTTATTTAGTTTATTTAATGCAATTTATTTTCTTGAAATCTATGATGAGTTTATTCATGATGAAGAGCGAGTAGTCCCCCAACTTCTAGGGTCGGGGTGAGCCCGACGGTAGCCATGTGAGGTAATGCGGTAAAGGTACAATATTTGGATGCAATTCGTCTTCTATTCCTACAAGCATGATTCTTTTGTGAAAGTTGAAGGTGATCTTTGTTTGTTTTATTAAAGCGAAAGTGATCTTAATACAACTTGGATTAATTATGTGAAAAAGGGTTAGTAACAATTAGGGTTTATGCGAAGGCCTCTATCTTCCTATTTGTTAATAACGAGAGTTATTTGATGAAAAGCATGATTTTTTATGCCATTATGTGTTATTTTACATGGTTATCGTTGTGGTGTTGATGCCCTGATCTTGGAAGTCTTTTATTTTATTGATTTCTTTCACGAATTTCGGATTTAAATTTTCTGTCCAAGTCGAAATTGAGTTGTTGTTGGTCGATTTTGTTACTCGATATCGAGTCTGCTAGGTCGATATCGACCAAAGCTGCTGTCTTTGTGTTATTTTATGCTTTTCTCTGTGTTTGCTGTTTGTCTGGTTGATTTTCTGTTGAGTTCTGGAACTGAAAAGGCGGGTGCTGACACGCTTCCTCGTGGATCGATCCTGACTACCTTCTACTACAGCAGGAGGAAGTCTTGTAATTAATTTGCGGAGATCAGGGAGTCGAATTTGAATTTTTATTTCATACTTGATTTTCCTCCTAACAAATTCGGCGTCGTTGCCGGGGAGGCCATCAATCGCGCCCTTTTTAGTTCTTTTTCCTTTCTTTATATTTATTTTTATTTTTAGTACCTTTTTTCTTGCTTTTTCTTTTTGCTTTTCAGGTGCATGAGAAGAACTGATCGCACGCCTATAGACCCAATTCTCGAGCCTGAGCGGTTTTCCATCTTCAGCAAAGACTTAGGAGGAGGCTCATGTCAACACCTGACAATGAGAACGCGGGCCAGCTCACACCTGCACAGGAGCTTGAGCAACTCCGTCAACACAAAGAGAGGCGGAATATGCAGAGAACCAGCAGCGGTGGGAAGCAAGGGTAGGTCGTGAGATCAACACAAGGAGGGAACTTGAGGAGCGGATTGGGCGTGGCCCAGCCAACGCAAAGGAATATCTGCATCCTACTCTGGAAGTTCCAGAATCGGCGATCGTTCTTCCTTCTATTAACTTTGAAATTTGTCCTTCTTTTATCACTGAAATTAGAAGGAATCAATTTAGTGGAAGAATTAATGAATGTCCTTTAGAGCATGTCACCACTTTTATAGACTTATGCGAAGCTATAGCTGATGGTGCTAATCTTGAATACTTAAAACTAAAGGCTTTTCGTTGGTCTCTTACAGGAATAGCCCAACAATGGCTGGAAGGATTGCCTGCATGATCAATTCGCACTGGGAATGAGCTACAGGACCTGTTCCTCAACAAGTTCTTTCCTCCTGCAAAGACATCTTCCCTCAGACAACAAATCACGGCTTTCAGACAAAAGCCAGGAGAACCATTAGCACAAGGTTGGGAGCGCTACAAGAGGCTTCTGAAATCCTGTCCTACACATGGACAACCGTCCTACGTCATCCAAGATCATCTTCAACTGCCTGGAAGCGCCTACTAAAGATTGGATCAACAACTACACCAACTATGAGTATCTTGGATACACTCCACGCCGAGCATGGGAGGTATTTGAGACACTGGCCAATTACGACAACACATATGGGACTTCTGCGGCCGCTTCTGACGAAAGGTATGAAAGGCCAGCCCCATCTATGTCGTTGTATGTGCCACCTAGGGAGGTTGATCCAGATGTCATGGACCAGTTCCACAATGATCAGGTACGTCGCCTTACCAAACAAGTTAAATTCCTCTCTAAAGATAAACCTTGTTTGGAATGTGGGTCTGTGAGGCACAACACTACTGCGTGCCCACACGTCGATCAAGTACATCAAGGAGAGACCCACGAGGAGGTAAGGTATGCGGGGGGACACTACTCAGGGCCACATCAGAACCAGAACTGGAGCTACTATTGCCAGCCCCAGCATCAGAATCCCGGCCCTCCCTACAGAGCCCCTGATCACCCTGACAGAGAAGGAAAGAAGGATGACCTACAGACCATCCTTGAGGAAATGTGGAAGAACCATTCAGACACCAAGCAGTCCATCAATTCCATCTACACTCAGATGCATGGTGTGAACTCCAGGCTTGGGGAAATTGATATATGGCGGAAATCAATGGAAACACAGATTGGCCAAATGGCGGCATCCGTCCCCCGATAGTTAGGTACGCTCCCTGGATCTTCTGAACCCAACCCTAAGGGTAAATCAACTGGATAGGTAGCTGATCAGAATAACTGATCAGAATACAAAGGAGAAGGACGCAACAGACTACTCGACATCGAGCAAGCCAGTCGACATCGACCAAAACTTACTCGACATCAATGAAACTCTCCTCGATATCGACCAGAACGTTGTGCCCACCCTGAAGTCGACTACTCTAGTCGATGTCGACCAGCACCAACTTGATGTCGACCAACCTGTACTCGACATCGACAACTCTTCAGTGCCTCCGACAAAAAAGAAACTACCTTTCCCGACAAAATCTCCAAAGGATCCAGCAGAGAAGAAGTTCCAGTGTTTCATCAAGATGCTTCAGAGGCTCAATGTCACCATACCCTTCACAGAAGCTCTTAATGAAATGCCATCTTACATCAAGTTCCTCAAGGAGATTCTAAGCAAGAAGCAGTCAATGGCTGAGATCGCAGAGGAATGCAGCCAAATGGACGTTCTAGAGAAAAGGCCAGATCCAGGTAAGTTTGCTATAACCATTGGATTTGGTCAATATAGATTTCATGCTTTATGTGACTTGGGAGCCAGTGTGAGTATAATGCCTTTATCAATCTGGTCCAAGATTAAGATAGGTGCTCTAGAGCCTGTGGATGCTAAGCTTTATATGGCGAACAACACGGTGGTCATCCCAACAGGCATGGTGGACAATGTGCCAGTACAAGTAGGTAAGTTCTTCGTCCCTACTGATTTCTTAGTTATTGATATGGCGGAGGACCCTGCTTGTCAAATTATTCTAGGAAGGCCCTTCCTAGCAACGGTGGATGCCAACATAAGCATAAGGAAGGGGGTGCTCACTTTCAACATCAGCGATGAGGTAATTGAGTATTCCTTCGATAAAACTGAAAGGCATACAGGTCCCATAGAAGAGGTAAAGTCCATATCAGCCGGGTACATCACTTGCGGGGAGCCAAAGGTAAGAAATATGACCTCCGTAGAGCTAGAAAACAGGGATATGGAAGCCCAGGTGGAGGAGATCATGGCCATCCTGAACGAAGAAGCTGAGAATCCAATTGACATAGACCTAGGTACGTCGATATGGACTAACTATTTTTTGGATGCTTTGCCAGGTCTTAAGTATGGGGTCAAAATCAACCAGGACAAATCGACTAGCCCAGAGAATAGGTCGATATCGACTTCACCTACTCTATATCGACCAAATCATGTCGATTCACCTCCATTAGATCAAATCAAGCCAAGCAAAATCGACCAAGAGAACTCGATATCGACTCAACCTAGTCGATATCGACCTGACCATGCCGACTCGATTTCTTCCCCAGAGACGAAGCAAGGCGATTTCGAGCAGCAGAACTCAATATCGAGTGACCCAACTCGATATCGACCAGACCCTGAGGTCCTGAAATCCGATTATGCGAAGGTAAGCCAAGGTATAGATCTTTCTTCTCTTATTTCCATTAATGATTTATCTATACATGGGAGAGGTTTGCCTTGGTATGTGTGCTTATGTAGGATTTCCAATGATGAGCCCAAGGAATATGAAGTTGGAGACAAAGTCTATGTTGCCAAATCAAATGATCATTGGTTCCCTAAAAAGTTCAAACATAAGAAGATGGGCCCTTTCACAGTGAACAAGATCCATTCATGAGAACTGCAGCTGATGGACAAGAATGGAGTCCTGTTTGAAGCCCAAGCTACATGGGCCCTGCAAATGCCACCTTGAGCTTAATGAAGAAAGTCGGCCTAGCGACTATAAAGTCTAGAGCTTGTAAATAGACATTTATTTTTGGGATTTTTGGACATTGTTTCTTTTATTTTTGGACATTATTTTCTATTGTGGGTATTTCTCTTCTAAATTTTTTAGGAACAAGGAAGAACAAAGAAGCAGTCGATTTCGAGTAACAGTAGGTCGATATCGACCAAGTACACTCGAAATCGACCAGGACCACAGCAGAATAGCACTCGATTTTTGATATCCTGCACGCCTGTCTAGTGAGTTTCTTTCTTTGCCCTTATTTTTTATATAGTGAGGACACTGTAATGTTTAAGTATGGGGTGGGGGAAGGGCTTACTTTGTTCATTATTGATTTATTTTTGTGCATTATATCTTGAATTGCTTATACATGGCTATTTTGGAATTCATTATTGATTTATGTGCTTATATGCATGTTTTCCAAAGTTTGAAAAAATGAACCGCATTGAAATTTTTTGGTAAAGTGTCATGGAAGTTATAATTGAACTCGACGAAGCAAAATTGGATTCATTAGAGATATAGCATGAAATTGCCCATTAAAGGAAAGTCACAATGAAGTGCATTATTTTCTTGAAAACCATGAAAGGAGGTAAAATTTGAAGTTGCTTTTGACATGTTGCATGATAAGAGGATGGAGGACTTTATATTTCCGTATATACTCATATCTTAGACTTACCTATGCTTATGCATCACAAAAGCCATATTGAGCCTTATTTCATATTATTGCTCCAAATGATCTAAATATTGCCCATTCTTTACCTTATTTCCATCCGGGGATTATGTTGAGAATGATGTCACATTATGGAGATTACTCTATGGTTATTGTGTTGTTATTATATATTGAGTTTGGCGAGGATGTTCGAAAAATATATGGAAAATTTAGTGAGTGAAAGAAAATCCGATCACCTCAGGAGATAAAGGTAGATCGACCCTACTCGCTAAGATAATAGTTTGGCGAGATGGGACACACAAGGTGAGGAGTCCAAAGCACTAAGTATCCGGGGCCATTCATGACACCCATGTTTGCGACTCGCGAGAAGGCAGTGCTAAGGTTAAAGAGGTAAAAGCATTATTGAAAAAAGCAATGAGCGATGAGAGAAAGGTGAGAAATCAAAGGAAGAAGGAATGTGGTATGAAAGTTTGGAAAAATACTCCATTTCCCCGGATCATTAGCACCACATTGCCAAAAAAATTGCCCATATTTAGCCTTTTACCAATCTACTCCTTCATGAGCTTAAATTAAAGTCCTCTTCGTTATTAATGCTTTGTCACTTATGAATGTTTTGCATAACTCTCCTTTTGTTAGTATATGTTGCTTTTATTTGCACATGCATGGATTTGTGACACTAGTACCTTTTCGAGGATGGTGATTGATTGCAGGGACATATGGAAATGAATCTAAGATGTTGAGAGTTGTAAATTTCTTCCCCTGAATGACAATAAAAAGTATTGCTTGAGGACAAGCAAGCTTAAGTATAGGGTGTTTGTTGTGAGCCTAATTCACCATGTTTTATACTTTTATATCATTTTTTGCATGCATTTCATATATTCGGGCTAGAATAGTTCATAATCTATGTAGTTTATGTTTATTTGCCAATTATGGAATCTACACCAGTTTCTGTTTGATTTCGCAGAAATCGAGGCAATTTACAACAGTTTTGAGAAAGGAGGAAAAGCTCAAAGTCAACTACAGAAAGTGCGAGGTCAAGGAGTAGCGGAACCAGAACAAATCGAGCTGGAAGCAAGAAAATCAAGTCGAAACACACAAGTCGATATCGAGTACTACAAGTCGATATCGAGTGAAGTCACCCGATTTCCACCAGAAGAGCCAGAATCGACTAAGTAAGAAAGGAAGAGGTCGATATCGACTATGCCAAGTCGATATCAAGTTGCCCATATCGAGTGAAGATCCAGAAGTCGACCTGAGAAGCTGAAGAAGAAAGGAAGAAGTCGATATCGACTTGACCTAGTCGATATCGAGTTGAAACTGGTCGATGTTCATCTCTGGAGCCGAGATCGAGTCAAGAAGTTGAAGACGAAAAGTTGCAGGTCGATATCGACCTACCTAAGTCGATATCGAGTTGACACCCAATGGCCGATTTCGAGCTAGTCCGAGTTCTAATCAAAGTTCTATCCAAAGTCCAATGGAGATATCCACAAGATCAAATTCTATCAAGATCTATCAAGATGGAAGAGATATTTACCTACATTAGATATAATTCCTTGTTGATTTAATTCTTTATTTCCATATTTTTTATCTTATGTTATTAGATAGATTTAGATATAGTAGTTGTTCCATCCTAGAATAGCTACATGGAACACTATAAATAAGGCATTAGGGGGCTGGATTTTATTCATTCAATCAATCCAAGCCAAGCCACAAGAGAGCATAGAGAGAGAGAGAGAGAGAGAGAGAAGTCGAGTAGGAGAGAGAGAGAGAAGTCTTGGAGCCGAGTGGAGTTTGTGAAGCGATAGCGGAGTTGGCTTTATTCGGTTGTAAGTCTTATTTAGTTTATTTAATGCAATTTATTTTCTTGAAATCTTTGATGAGTTTATTCATGATGAAGAGCGAGTAGTCACCCAACTTCTAGGGTCGGGGTGAGCCCGACGGTAGCCGTGTGAGGTAATGCGGTAAAGGTACAATCTTTGGATGCAATTCGTCTTCTATCCCTACAAGCATGATTCTTTTGCGAAAGTTGAAAGTGATCTTTGTTTGTGTTATTGAAGCGAAAGTGATCTTAATATAACTTGAATTAATTATGTGAAAAAGGGTTAGTAACAATTAGGGTTTATGCGAAAGCCTCTATCTTCCTATTTGTTAATAACGAGAGTTATTTGATGAAAAGCATGATCTTTTATGCCTTTATGTGTTATTTTACGTGGTTATCGTTGTGGTGTTGATGCCCTGATCTTGGAAGTCTTTTATTTTATTGATTTATTTCACGAATTTCGGATTTAAAGTTTCTGTCCAAGTCGAACTTGAGTTATTGTTGGTTGATTTTGTTACTCAATATCGAGTCTGCCAGGTCGATATCGACCAAAGTTAATGTCTTTGTGTTATTTTCTGCTTTTCTCTGTGTTTGTTGTTTGTCTGGTTGATTTTCTGTTGAGTTCTGGAACTGAAAAGGCAGGCGCTGACACGCTTCCTCGTGGATCGATCCTGACTACCTTCTACTACAGCGGGAGGAAGTCTTGTAATTAATTTGCGGAGATCAGGGAGTCGAATTTGAATTTATATTTCATACTTGATTTTCCTCCTAACAACCGCAGTGACCATAGATCCTATGACGGTCTTACCCGAGCTCAGACCTCCGCGGTCAGCGGACGGTGTGAACCTGGCACCGTCGAGCCTCGTTCGTGGCTCATTCTACCTTTCGGGCGTCGATTTCATCAATGCCCTCCGGATAGGATGGGTTCTTGCTCTAGAATAGAGAAGACGGATCGAGATGGGGCTATATTCGAACAGACCCTATTTCTAATACCTGTATCCTCGCCTTTCGGGTGATCACGGTGATTGCATATATATGTTGGTATTTACTCGCTTATCTTCTTTCCCTTCTCTCTGTAGTTCAAGACCCTCCTTTTGGTTTTCCGGCAAAAGCCATTTTCTTAGAGTGCCTCTTCGTTTATATAGTGCATACTCGCATCCCTCCATGAGTGGGGCTTTTCCTTCTCATGGTCATTTGTTGCATTTCGGTTGCCACGTGTTCTATGGAAGAGGACGCGTGGATGGGGGGCATGTCCGTCACCTGTCCGGGTTGCATGCAGCTTACATCCGCGGATCACTTAGCAGTTTTATCCGCGATGGCCCATTTCTCCCTCTTTTCATTCTTTTCCTTTTTTCCTTTTCCTGCTATTTTTGTGCATCATCATCAATGAAGTTTAATAATATTTTATGTCCTTGTGTCATCAATTATATAAAAATGTAACAAAAATGTCATCACAAATGATTGCATCAATGGAATTTCATCACAAATGTGCCATCAGTGAATAAAAGTGGAATTAATTGAAATATATCGATTTACAATTGATTAATTAAAAAAGTTGAATCAAACGATTTGATTAAAAAAGTCACATCAAATAATTACATTAAAAAAATGGCATCAAAAGACTACTTTGAAAAAGCGGTATCACATTAATGAAAAAAAAATGTCATTGAAAAATGACATCAAAACACTACGTGATGCCAAAAAAAAGACATAAAAAGTGATATCAGTGTTCAATAATAAAACATGGCATCACAAAAAGTGCATCGTAAAAAAAAATATCCGAATAAGTTGGTCAACAGTCAACATTGATCGGTCAATGGTCCAACAATTGACCGTTGACCAGGAACGTACATCCCCAACCCAATTTTTTTTTTAGAATATGCTAATTAGCTAATTGAATTTTCATAAAGATCCAATTAGCTAAATCACACTTTTTTTTAGAGGAAATGGTACTAAATACCACTTTTCCAAAAATCTTTGCAAAAATGCCGGCATTTTGGGAAAATTTGCTAAAATGCCATTTTTGCCCCAAATTTGCAAAAATGTCAAGGTAGCCCCCCCCCAACCGGCTATCCTATGTTATTTTGCTCAAAAAAAAAAGAAAATTAAAATAGAGGCATCATTGCCTAGTGATGAGAGACATGGCGGGAAGGAGAAATAGGGGGTTAGTAAATGCAAATCCAATCACATATCTCTCTCTCGTTTCAAAACATACCAATAGCAGAGAGAGAGAGAGAGAGAGAGAGAGAGAGAGAGAGAGAGAGAGAGAGAGAGAGAGAGAGGGCTTCTTCATCGGGCAGTTGCAGCGACGCATAGAGAGAGAGAGAGGGGGGGTTAGTAAATGCAAATCCAATCACATATCTCTCTCCCATTTCAAAACATACCAATAGCAAAGAGAGAGAGAGAGAGGGCTTCTTCATCGGGCAGTTGCAGCGACGCATAGAGAGAGAGAGAGAGAGAGAGAGAGAGAGGGGGGGGGGGCGGTTTCTTCTTTCGCAGTTGCAGAGACGGTTTTGGGGGAGAGGAACAGCAAAGGAGAGAGAGCGGGCAGGTCCACAGTCGCCGGAAAGTACACACCAGGTCCACCATCAGGTACGCCCTTTTACTCTTCTCCCTTTGGTGGTACTGTGCGCGGGTGTGGGTCGGGGAAGCAGTGGGTGAAGGGGTTAGGGAAATGGTGGCCTGAATGGTGGGTCGGGGTGGTAGTTTTCGTGTTTGGAGAATGATGGGTGGTGGTGGCATTGGTGGTTTTCGGGTATGGAAAGGGGAAATCGGTGGTTAGGGTTTTCAATTGGGTGACGGTGGTTTTCGGAATGGGTTAGGGCAACGGTCGGGGAACTATGGATAGGGGAAATTGGTGGTTTGAGGTTCGAATTGGGTGACAGGGGTTTGAAATTGGGTGACAGGGGTTTCCATTTTGTAGAGAAGGGTTCCGAAATTTGTTGTGGCAGGCGGAAAAGGGGAAATGACGAGGTGTGGAAATTGGGATATGTGGATGTCGTAGGTGGCCGATTGAAGGAGGTTTGAGATATTGGTTATAGACTTCCGATTCATAAGGGGTGACATGGGTTTCACCTTGAGTGACAGGGGTACAGTGACATGGGTTAGTCTGTTAGGTGACAGAGGGAGATGAATATAATTTGTAAACTGACTTTGTTCGTCTGATAGAAATTGCAGGAAACAAATGGTGAGGACGAAGAATCTAAGGTCGAAGAAGCGGGAACCTGAATACCTAGTCCCGGAAGAGAGGCACTTCCGGGCCCGGGTGAACCAGGGCTCAAGACTGTCGATGCTCAATAACATCGATGACTATGTTGACGCTGGCGACTGGCAGAAGCTCCTTGACTCCCAGCTGGGTGGGGTTGTGCAGTTGGTGCACCGCGTCAAATTTTCTTCACAAATGGTGCATTATGCACTCCAGCGCCAGCTTGAGACCGATAAGGAGTGGGAAACCTGGTACCTGATAAAGGGGAAGCTCCAGAGGTTCTCCCTCAAGGAGTTTGCTTTAGTTACCGGGCTGCGGTGCAGTCAACTAAGAGCGAGTGAGATGGAGGACGACGAGAAAGCTATCAAGGAGTTTTTTGGAAACGAAAACATGACGGTCGGTGACCTGGAGAGCGAGCTGAAGAACTCATTGTTGGTGGTGCGGAGCCCGCGAAGACGATTCAAGCTAGTGCTTCTCTACATTGTGGAAGGCGTGTTGCTAGGGGAGGAACAAAGGAAGGGGCTGCGGAGCTAGATCGTCAGGTTGGTGGAGAATGTGGATCGGTTTTTTGCATTCCCATGGGGGCGGGTCATCTATGCTGCAACACACGTCTCGCTGGACGGCGCCGTAAAGCGCCGAGAGGCTGAGTTGAAGGCAGAAGATCGAACGAAGCACAATGGTTATAGCCTGATGGGTTATCCGTTATCCTTTCAGGTAACCTTCTCGACCACACCCATGATCATTTTGTAATTCATATCCTGAAAATGTATTAATTTGAGTGGGGATGCGGTGCAGATTTGGTTGTTGGAATCCATGCCAAAATGGGGGGTCCGGTTTGCATCGAAGGTTTCGACCACGGCTTTCCCTCATTGCATGTGATGGACCCTCAATGACAAGAACCTAGCTTATGCTGATATAGCCAGCCGCACTGAAGCTGAGGGAGAGGCGGCCATTAAGATTGACGATAACCCAATACTCATACTAGAGGAGGCTGAGCTGGAGTTGATGGATGGCTGTGTCTACGATGATGAGAAGTTCGACCCCCTCTTCGACGACCTAGTGGCACCCTTCCTGACACATTTCGAAGCCCCTGGTGGGAGCTCCCCAAAGACGTGAAGAGGAGGCAATGGGAAGGACGGCTGGGTGGAAGACGTGGCCAAGACTCTGGAAGCAGTTATGGACAAGCTTGAGACAATGTCAACAGGGATGGAGAAGATGGATGAAAAGGTACGCAATTAATTCCCATATATTCGTTTTGTGGAGACTCTGGAGAACTGTGGTGACAAAGGTAAATAGACTCCTGACACGTGAAATTGGACAAGTGACACATAGTGTAGATATTGAACGAATCTGCTATGAAATTGAGGGAGCCTAGTCTGATATGTGTTTGTTTAGAAGTGAATTAGGCGACCTCAGTCTGATATGAAGTGTGAATTTGCATTTGTTGGGTATTGATTACTCATCACAGTTGTCACGTAATAAAATGCTTGTGTTGAATTTTGTCACCTTATAGTGATATGAAGTATGAATTTGTTGACCTGCAGCTGAAATTGTTGGAGGTGGCCGTGACTGAGCTGCGGGATGGTAAAGGTAAGGGACGGCCGGGCAAGAAGCAACCCATAAAGAACAAGCTGCCGATGAGAAGAAACGGGATGAGTTTGTTGAAAGCTATGAGAATGTAAGTTTGTTTTTGCGTGACATGCGTTTCGATGTTTAGTCCTGCTTGAAATCGGGGATCCAATATCAAACGTTAATTTGTTTTTTATAGGTCGAACATGATGATTTGATTAAGTAAATTGCGCCTGAAGGCGGTGAGAAGACCCTAGGTGGACAAGGTGGTAAGGTAAGTTGTTGGTAAACATCACAAGAATTTATCGATCCAGTGTGACAGGAAGAATGTAGCTGTGTGACATGATTTGTTATGTTAAGTGACACTGGAAAGTTTAAGGCCTAATTGAATGTTGATTTCATTTGCAGTTTGGAGCTGCTGTTGAGAAGGGAACTGAAGTGGATGATGGCGGGGATAAGCACGCTGAAGTTCAAACTGTGAAGGCAAGGGATGGGGGGGCCAGAAGAGAGCAAGGAGGTAGGTGATGATGTCGGGGACAAGCATGATGAAGCTGAATCTGTCAAGGCAGGGGATGGGGGGGGGGGGGGAAGGAAAGAGCAAGGAAGTAAGGTTTATTTATGAAAAAAAGGTGACAAGGAAAATTATCTCTTTGACATGAACGTTTATGGCAACTAACACGAAAATTTTTCAGACCAAGGCAGGGGACAAGCAAGCTGATGTTGGGGACAAGCTAGCTGAAGGTGAATCCCTCAAGGCAGGGGATGGGGCGGCAAGAGAGAGCAATGATGTAATTTTTTTCTATCAATTAATGGTGACATGGACAATATAGTTGTACGACATGAGTATATCTGTTATGTGACAAGGGATAGTGTCAATCTTAGCTGAAGTTTGATATGTTTGCAGTTGGGAGAGGCTGGTGTCAAGGGGTCTGGTCCTAATGAAGGGGGAAAGAAAATTCAAGGTGATGATAGGGCGAAGCCCCGGGTAGCGTAGGTGTATGCATCTAAGGGGGCGAAGAAGATGAGGAAGGGTGTTGGAGAGGAGCTGGCTCCCGGCCAAGAAACCGTGAGCCCAAAAGGTAGCTAGTGTTCCCGCTGATGTTGTTGAGCTAGGAATTGTGTTCGCGATGGACAAGGACGCCATGACAAGTTGGCTCGCAAGGTACGTAACTTATGTGTCTTACTCTCGAATAGACGATGAAGGTAGATAGTTGAACGTCCACTATACCTGACATAAACTTACCGTGCAGTGGGGATGTGGAGTTGCACAAGTCACCTTGCGGTATGGATGTGACGAAGGAGTTACTCAGCTGCCTGATGAAACCCCAAGATTGGTTTGGCACAGTGGTATGAACACGTGTCACCTATCAAATTTCACGTGTCAGGATTTTGGATTGTAATTGCGGTTCACTTCATGCAGGAGATGGAGGAGTGTTGCTACCTTCTGCGCAAAGCGGTCGTAGACAGGGCGGCTGACATTGGCAGTCGAGCCATCGTTGTGGATACGTGCTTGACAGGAATTTATCTACCGTGGGAATGGAAGGAGTACAGCGCCAACCCCGAAGCATACGACCCCAGTGATGCATTGATGGCGTACTTAGATGGCGGGTCCCCGAAGCCGTTGGGGCGACCGTGGTCAGGTACGGACCTCATCCTCCTCCCCTTCAACGTGAGGAACAAACATTGGGTTGCGCTTGCAATCGATCTGAAGGAGTGGGAGGTCAGGGTGTATGACTGCGACGTCCACATCGTGACGGAACGCCAGCTCCAGCCCCTCTTAATGCCTGTGACAAGCCTCATCCCTGTCGTCATGCGGGCACACCCCGATCTGAAGGTGAAGTATGCGGATAAGGTCCCCACGCCGTTTGCCATTCGTCGGGATAGGAGCCTTCCACAGAACAAGCAAAGGTAAGTTAGTTCACATGGTTCAATTTCATTTCATTGGATGTGGAATCGGTGTCCGCGTTCTAACCGATTGTTCCCCACTGCATGAATCTAATGGTGTGAACCAACTTCGTTTCATTGGATGTGGAATCGTTTCATTGGATGTGGGACGGTTTTCCATCATGCAGATCCTTCTGGAGACCGTCCCGACCTTCGATGGATTGGACGACACGTACATTGAGGCATACCGCCAGATGCTAGCTGTTGGGGTATTCCATGGTTGACTCGAATGCTAGACTTTGGAGTGTCTCGTGAATGTTTGTTGTGAACACTTGCTTCCAATCATAAAACCCTCCTATAATAGTTGAAGTAGAACATTTGGATATTTTGCGAAATTTGGTAGTTGTCGAATGTGAACATTTGGATATTTTAGGTATGCGGGCATGTTAAACTTGGCAGTGTAGGTATATGTATCTATCCAATTTGGTGACAAGGTATATGTTGTTAGATGACACGGGAATTAAAAGGGGTGACATGGGTCATTCTATACGTAGGAATATGAGAGAGTGAATAGTAACACCAAAAAACATGTGAGGTGACAAGTGCATGCAAAGACGTGACCCGATACTGGGACAAAACAAAAAAACGACAATAGAAAAGGAATCTTTCAGGGTGGCAGTTGGTTGCACAATTACTTTGACCTACTTTAAAAAATAGAAAAAAAGAAAAAGAAAATATTGTGTCTCTCGAAAATAAAAGGTAAAGAAAAGCAAAAGCAAAAGTAACTTTCACCAACTTGCATTCATTGCAGTTGGGGAATAAAACCACCAACACGAGAGAGAGAGAGAGAGAGAGAGAGAGAGAGAGAGAGAGAGAGAGAGAGAGAGAATATTAATATAGGGCAAGAAGGTAGGCAGTTGTGAATTGAAGGGAAAGATGAGAGCCCGTATCGGAGAGGGAGGAAGACGCCGGAGAAGGGAGGAAGACGCCAGAGAAGCCCGTACCGGAGAGGAAGGCGCCGAAAAACAGGTACAACTCAATTGATTATTGAAATTCGTCCTCACCCATCTCTACTACTCTGAATCTTCACTTAATTTACAATCTTCCCCACTTCATTTGCATCCTTCCATTGTTTCGTTCGAAGGCATGCAATTTGGGAATGGAGAAAATTCGGAAATTGGGGATTTGGGTTAACGGTGATGTGGGGAATTGGGGGATACGGGGAAATAGAGATCTGGGGTAAAAGGGGTATGGAGATCTGAGGAATTGACAGAGAAGAGCGAGGGAGGTTGAAGATGAGCGTGGGAGAGTTGCGGGTCCTTTAACCCAGAATGTGAGAGTGGAGATTAACCCCTGTCATAAACGGGTACTGTAGGAGTATTGGGAGAAGCCAACTGACATTCATGACATGACTTATTCTGTTGGGTGACAAGGGTTACCCCCTAAGGTGACATGGGTCTTTTCTCGTGAAACACTCGCAGACAGATTTACTAAGTAGGGGGTGAATTTGTGTGGATATTGATTATGTTCATGTCCACCTAATTATAGGAAGAACATGGTTCGGTCCCAAAATTTGAAGAAGAAGGGTGTCCGGCCACCGAAGAAGGTGGAGCCACGACTCGCAGTGCCGGAGGAGAAGCATTTCCGAGGGCGGGTCAACCATTGTTCCAAAGTGTCGCTGCTCGTGAACTTGGACGACTGGGTCGACCCCGTCGATTGGGAGAAGCTGCTGTCAAGCCAATTTGGGGGTATTGTGCAAATGGCAAGCCGGGTTCAATTCTCGTCGCAACTACTGCATTACGTGTTACAACGGTAGCTTGTGACAGAAAAGAAGTGGGAGACTTGGTACATGCTTCAAGACAAGCTCCGGCAATTCTCTATCAAGGAGTTTGCGCTCGTTACTGGGCTGCGGTGTGGTCGAGTTCGTTGGGAAGACACAGAGACGGAGGATGACAAGAAGACAAAGAAGGCTCTCAAGGACTTATTCGGAACGGACAACATGAAGGTGGGTGAGCTAGAGAACGCCTTCAAAAACTCCATCTTGAAGGAGTCGAGTGCGAGAAGGCGTTTTAAGATCGCTCTCCTCCTCATCATCGAAGGAGTTCTGTTGGGGGGAGAACCCAGGAAAGCCATACAAGGGTGGATTGTGAAGCTTGTGGAGAACGTTGATTGATTTCTGGATTACCCCTGGGGCAGGATTGTGTATGAGGCCACCCACGAGTCCCTGTCGGGCAACATAGAACGATGTGTCACTGACTTGAAGCCGAAGGTGAACGACAAGGACGACCGATATGGATATGGGCTTATGGGTTTTCCGTATGCGTTCCAGGTTACCTACTTGACTGAAGTTATACTTGAACTATTAAGTGCAATTGATGAACTCGAGTGTCATGTGTGGTTGTTGTAGATTTGGCTGTGCGAAGCGGTCCCGGGGATTGGGAAGGCGTTTGCGAACTGGGTGTCGAAGACTGCGTTGCCTCGCATGCTGAGGTGGACAGCTGATGACGACAATCTAATGTATGAGATGATCCAGTCCCGCATGGACCCTGAAAAATCGGATAGCATAAAGGTCGAAGACAACCCGATACTAGTACCGAAGGACAGCGAGTATGAATTGATGCTCGGGTGCTTCTACCAGCATGAGGAGCCTGACATCTACTTTGATGGCATTGAGGCTGCATTGGCACCGAGTTATTACGGTGAAGGCCCTGGCAATGTCCACCCCGCATTGATGGCCACCTACGTCGACAAGTTGCCAAAGCCGTTCGCCCTTAGGCGCGAGAAAAGGATGCCGCAAAACAAGCAGAGGTAATTTATGTGGAACACTTAAATATCTCTTCGTCTGATAGTGGCATCCGGCTGTAATGAATCTGACTTCAGAATCCCTATTGCAGTGGAGACTGCGGTCCATACACGATCAGGTTCATGCAACTCCTCACGAAGGACGCCCCCACCCACGACGGTCTTGACGACGCATTCATCGGGTCGTACAGGCACATGCTCGTTGTTGGCATCTTCAATGGTAGACGGTTATGATGATCGCAGTTGTGATCACCATTGCCCAGTGTTATGAACTTTGATGTTATGGTAGAAGGTTGTTATGAACATCGTTTTTATTGTGTTTGATATTTATGAACATGGTTGCTGGTCGGAACATTTAGTTGTGGACGGTAGTTCACTAGGTTGGTATTTTAGTACGTTGCTATGAACTATTTCGCTTTCTTTATCTTCAGTCAGTGGTTATGTGTTGTAGACTGTTAATTTATTTTTATGATATTTTTTAGGTAGTGATTGACGATGTTGGCATGTTGGAAACTTTGGTTATAAGTTGTAAGGAAATCACTCGTGTCACCAAAGTTGGAATCCCGTGTCAACTTACATAATTATCGTGTCACTGATGTCAATATGGTGACTAGGGTGATTTTCTAACACGACTAGCACAAACACTCAGGAATCTAAACATGAGCTGAAACAAGTGTCAATGCATGGGTGATTTCATTATCAAAGTGTCACCTCCGGACCGTTAAACATGAAATTCAAACCAGTGACATGATAACCCCTTCAACCTGACACGGTAGTACAAAGAGGGTGACAGGGGTTATTTACTGAATCCATCCCCAAAAGTACTATGAAGTTCTTTACCACTTACCAGTAGAGTGTAACCTGTTCCCAAAAGTAATTGTATCCAAACAACCAAAGGACAAGCTTAAGAGCAACGTTGTTCACAACAAACGACAACAATTCACTTCCATAACTACACCCAAACGACAATCAGATTATGCGTCCACCGAGTTGACCATTGAAGATGGCAGCCGCTAGCATCTGTCTGTACGCCCCAATAAATGTGTCGTCCAGCCCATCGAAGGTGGGATCGGTTTCCATGAGGAGCTCCATGAATCTGATCGTGTAAGGGCCACAATCACCACTGCAATGATGGAGATATTGTCAAAACAGAGGAGGAGATATCATCTAGTGAAATGAAATACAGGCGTCGCACCAAACATGCCTGAGCTTGTTTTGCGGAACGCGCTTGTCGCGGTGTATGCGAAACGGGCCTGGCAGCTTCGATGCATACTTCACCTTCAACTCAGCGTGTGCATCCATGATGATGGGGAGGAGGTGGATAACATGCATCAACAGGGGTGGGAGTTAGGCGTCTATCACGCAGTGCACATCGCAATCATACAGCTTCACTTGCCACTCCTTCGGATCAAGAGCAACGACAACCCAATGTCTGCCCTTCAGGTTAAGGGGTAGGAGGACGAGGTCCACGCCTGCCCACGGATGGGCCATGGGCGCCGGGGCCCGGCCATCGAAGTATGAGAGGAGTATGCCACTCGCCTCATACCCCCCGACGTCTGAGTTGTACTCCTTCCACTCCCTTTCCAGATAGCTGGAGAAGTAGGAGTCCAAGACGATGACTCGACGCCCAATGTCGTAACCCCTCTCCGCGCTTTGTTTACGTAGCAGGAAGCATGACTGCTCAAAGTTCTGCGAAAAGTTAACCCCCATTACAACCCACAACATAGTCCAAGTGCAACCCAAATGCGTATGCAAGGCGAATCATAATCAAATGTGATAACTACAATATACCAACTTCGTACCTCTGAGTGGATCCAATAGCGGGGCGTTTGGAGGGTGGTAAAAAACTCCTTCGACAGGTCCTTGCCGCAAGCCATTGACCGGTTCTCACCGTCCGTACTGGATCGTACAATGGAGTGGAATCAATGAAAGGGTAACTGTGCCGTATAATGAAGACTGAAATGAGACGATGGGTTACCTTGCGAGCCACCCCTGTAGGGCATCATAGTCGGCCGCAGAAACTAGTCCCATGGCAACGGCTTCACCGGGAACGACGGTGTCCTTCCCTTTAGAGGCCCGCGGTTTCGTATTCTTCGACGCCTTTCTCTCAAATTCCTGGTCGACGAACAACCTCTGAATTCCCAAACACATTTCCCATGTCACCAAACAAAACAACCCCTGTCGCCTTGCTAACATCCCCATGCCACAATTGAAAACATAAAGGATGAATGGCACGGGCCATAGGGAGCGTACCTTAGCAACTTGTCGGGGCTTCTCCACAGCTTCAGTACGAGTCCCCTTTGGTACATCAACATCAACATCAACATCAACAACCTGCAAAACCGATCTACAAGTTACATGGATTCCAACATGTACAACCACGTTTTCACTATCTCTTACTCTTTGTTCCTTGCCTCTTCCAATCAGTTTTCCATCCCGCAGTTCATGGACCTTCTCCTCCAATACTTTTATCTGCACACAATAAGTTGTTACAAGAAATTGAGTGACACGGGTAAACCCATGTCACCCTCGACCCTTGGTTTACCCATCGCCACCCTCGACCCTTGGCAAGCATCGTCACTCTTTGCATTTTTTGTCCGAACCATTTGTTTCCTGCAGTTTAAGAGCAACAATAAGTTATCGAGAAATTTTATATTCAATGTCACTCACTTTGTAAACCCATGTCACTCAATTTCTAAACCCATGTCACCAATGTCAGACCGTTTCTAAACCACTGACAACATACATTCCACATCAACTCCCCAAATCTCAATTTCAAATTAATGGAAACCCCTAATCTTCCCCATTCATAATCAAACCCCTAATCTTCCCCATTCCCAATTTCGACCCCCACCATAGCCATCCTCTTCGGGCTTTCTAAACCCTAACCGCGGGTTTGCCCTATCCAATCCCCAAAACCGCGCTCCTTTTCCTTCATTCGCAACCACCATTGTCACCCCTCTACAATCCCCAAAAACGCGCTCCTTGACGTTCAATCCCTTACCACCATAGCAGGTTCATTCATCCACCCACCCCGAACCCCAGATTCGAAGAAAACGGACAACAGAGAAAGGGGGCGTACCTTCTGACTTTATGCAATCCGACAGTTCCCGGCCGTCTCTTCTTCGACCCGTTGTTTCTCGTCACCGACGTCTCTTCTTCCTCCCCCTTTCGAATGCTTTTGAGTTATGGAAATTTAGAGTTGGAGTCCCGATGGAGAGAGAGAGAGACAGAGAGAGAGAGAGAGAGAGAGAGAGAGAGAGAGTGTGTGTGGTGATATCCGGGACGCGTGTCCACTCACCCAAAAATATTCTTTTTTTTTCATTTCTTGCCCAAACCCAGCTAAAAAGGGTGAGGTTATGGGCAAATTTTTGCAAATAAATGGGAAAGGGTCAATTTTTGCAAATTTCCCCCCATTGTGTTATTTTTGCAAATTTGGCAAAAATTTGGTCTATCTCTGACCAGTGGTTGACTATGTTGTCATTCTCGAAACTTTGGTTATAAGTTGTCAGGAAATCACCCGTGTCACCAAAGTTGGAATCCCGTGTCAACTTACATAATAATCCCTTCAACATTGTCATAATGGTGATTTCAATATGGTCACAAGGGTGATTTCCTAACACGACTAGCACAAACACTCAGGAATGTAAACATGAGCTGAAACAAGTGTCAATGCATGGGTGAATTCATTATCATAGCGTCAACCACCGAAATGTCAAACATCAAATTGAAAGCTGTGACATGATAACCCCTTCAACCTGACAAGGGAATACAAAGAGGGTGACAGGGGTTATTTTATGAATCCATCCCCAAAAGTACTACGAAATTCTTCACCACTTAACTCTAGTATGTAACCCCTTCCCAAAAGTACAGCATCCTACTTAGAGTTTGTCATATGTACAAACAGCCTAATTACACTACCAAGTACTTAGCCCGTTCACAAAATAATATAGACGGAGAATGGTCCAACCACTGACCCCAAACGGCAAATGCAAAAGAAGACCCAGCTGCTGAGGTAAGGCGTTGGACCACCAATGGAGGAACACATCTACGAACGACGGCACTTGAACGGGTAAATTCTCCCCGAGATGGGTATCGACAAGTCTTAGGGCGACCAGGGCGCCGCTTTACATCCGGGGGGAGACACACCGCGCTGGACATGCCTGGGGGGATTCGCCAATCTGCTCTGGGAGGAAGCGGATATATCACATTCTCGTAACACGCCTTCCATGCTGCGACTTTGTAGAAGTCATTCACGAGATCGAGAGAAGAAATTGGTACCTCGAAACCTTGCAGCGGCTATGGCGTGCTGGCACGGAAACTGGTCAATGTCGAACCGCTTGCATGTGCAGGTCCGGGCACACAGGTTCACAACCCGGGTGGAAGACCCTCTGCGGACAGTGTACTCGTCTGCGCTGAGCGCTCTGACATCCATGAATGTTGCCAACGCATAGCTCGTTTTCAGCTCACCTTGAACGTAATCGCTCACCGGCGACCCCGATTTGGTGCATTTTTCCCGACGCTCGTAAAACCACGTGGATACTGTTTCGATGACAGCATCAATCAGGGCTGTGATGGGTAGGTGTTGTAGGACGAAATCGAGAATGCAAATATAAAATACGATTAAAATAAAGCAAACTAGATTCCGTCCCTTAGAAATGATTACAAGACCTCCTCCTGATGTAGCAGTGGGAAGTCAGGATCGATCCACGAGGAAGCGTGTAAGCGGATCCTAGGCAGCAGAGAAATCTCACGAACAGAAGTCGACCACAGGTTGTCGATCTCGACTAGGGTTAGTCGACAGAAGATCGGACAATCGAACACAGCACAGCAGCAGCTCTCGGCGATGTTGGTCGAGATCGAGTAACCTTTACTCGAGATCGAGTAAGGTTGTCGACGTCGGTTTGGCTTTTGTCGATCACCTGCACACAGAAGCTATGGCGATGCTGGATCGAGAATCAATAACTCGATATCGAGGAGTGCTATTCGATATCGAGGAAGACAGAGAATAAAAATGAAATAAAGTAAAGACAAGTGCTTTAGGATTTTGAACTAAACTGTATGTAAAAGACTTCCAAGATTGGGGTTTGCAACAACGATAACCAAGCATGCATAAGGCAAGAATAAAACAGATAATCATATAATTCGCATCGAAGGACTAAGCTTTCGCCTTTTCCAACAATTAGATAACTCTTTCAAGAAACCCTAATTGTCTCTACCGATTTTATGTTTACAATCCAAGTTGTTAGCATGGACCTCCATTAGATGGGTAATAAACGCATAAAAAGTAGTAGATGCTCAAAACATGATAAAAGTCGGATCTTTACCTCAGGCACGCATGGCTATTGTCGGGCTCGCCCCAACCCTAGAAGTGGGTGGACTACTCGCGCTTCATCGCAACCTCAGACATTGTTTGATGAAAAGAAACTTGCATTAAACTAAATTCAAAGCCTTTACAATCTCGGCAATCCAACTCTCGTTGAATGCCAAAACCCTAAAACCTTCGAACTCCTAAAACTTCTCTATGAAAGGAACAAGGATGAAAACAGAACTCGATTTCGAGTACAGTAGGTCGATATCGACCATGCATACTCGATATCGACCAGGGCCAGCAGCATTTGCACTCGATTCTGATATCCTGCATGCCTGTTTAGTGAGATTCTTTCTTTACCCTTATTTTTTATACAGTGAGGACACTGTAATATTTAAGTATGGGGTGGAGGAAGGGCTTACTTTGTGCATATTTATGCATATTTGACATTTTGTGTGCATATTTAAAGTTTATCTCTTGAATTGCTTATACATGGCTATTTTGGAATTCATATTTTATCTAAATGCTTACATGCATATAAAAATGACCCCCGTTAAAATTTTGATTAGTGTCATGGAAGTTATATTGAACTCAACGATGCAAAATTGGATTCATTAGAGATATAGCATGAAATTGCCTAGTAAAGGGAAGTCACAATTAAGTGCATATTTTTATTGAAAACCATTAAAGGAGGTAAAATTTGAAGTTGCTTTTGACATATTGCATGATAAGAGGATGGAGGACTTTATATTTCCATATAATCCTCATATTGTTATATCCTACCCTTACCTATGCTTATGCATCACAAAAGCCATATTATGCCTTATTTCATACATTGCTCCACATGATCTAAATATTGCCCATTCTTTACCTTATTTCCATCCGTGGATTATGTTGAGAATGAAAGTACATTATGGAGATTATTATATGGTTGTTGTTTTGTTATATCATATATGGAGTTTGGTAGGAATGTTTTGAAAAAGATATGGAAAATTTAATGAGTGAAAGAAAATTCGGTCACCTCAGGAGATAAAGGTAGATCGACCCTGCTCGCTGAGATAATAGTTCAGCGGGATGGGACACACATGTGAGAAGTCCGAAGCACTAAGTATCCGGGGCCATTCATGACACCCATGTTTGCGACTCGCGAGAAGGCAGTGCTGAGGTTAGAGAGGTAAAAGAAAAATGTTGAAAAACGCAATGAGCGATGAGAGAAAGGTGATGATTCTTATGAAGAAGGAATGTGGAAATTCAGTTTGAAAGTACTCCATTTCCCCAGATTATTAGCACCACATTGCCAAAAATTGCCCACCTTTAGCTTTTTACCAACCTATTCCTTATTGAGCTTAAATTAAAGTCCTCTTGATTATTAATGCTTTGTCACTTATGAATGTTTTGCATAACCCTCCTTTTGTGAGTAGATGTTGCTTTTATTTGCACATGCATGGATTTGTGACATTAGTACCTTTTCGAGGATGATAATTAATTGCAGGGTAATATAAGAATGAATCTAAGATATTGAGAGTTTTGATTTCTTCCCCTGAATGACAGTTATAAGTATTGCTTGAAGACAAGCAAGCTTAAGTATGAGGTGTTTGTTGTGAGCCTCATTCGCCATGTTTTATACTTACTTTTATATCGTTTTCTGCATGCATTTCATACATTCGGGCTAGAAATAGTTCAGAATCTATGTAGTTTATGCTTATTTGCAAATTATGGAATCTACACCAGTTTCTGTTTAATTTTGCAGAAATCAAGGTGATTTACAACAGTTCAGAGAAAGGAAGAAAAGCTCGAAGTCAACTACAGAAAGTCCGAGTTCAAGGAGTAGCGGAACCAGGACAAATCGAGCTGGAAACGAGAAAATCGACTCGACACCATCTGGTCGATATCGAGTACCTTAAGTCGATATCGAGGAATCAAGTCGACATTCACCTGAAGAAGCTAGAATCGATTAAGTAAGAAGAGATCAGGTCGATATCGAGTTGACAAAGTCGATATCGAGTGCCCCTAATCGAGTGAAGATCCAGAAGTCAACCCGAGAAGCTGGAGCAGGAAAACGAAGGTCTGTATCGACATAGCCTAGTCGATATTGAGTTGAGTCAAGTCGATATTCACCCTGGAAGCCGAGATCGAGTCAGGAAGCTGAAGCTGAGGAAACACAGGTCGATATCGAGTTGTCCTAGTCGATATCGACTTGACCAACAGTGGTCGATTTCGAGCTATAGTCCGAGTTCTAATCAAAGTTCTATCCAAAATCCAATGGAGATATCCACAAAATCAAATTCTATCAAGATCTATCAAGATGGAAGAGATATTTATCTATTTTAGATACAGTTCCCTTTTAGATTTATTTCCTTTATTTCCATTGTTTTATCTTATATTATTAGATAGATTTAGATATAGTTGTTCTATCCTAGAATAGCTACATGGAACACTATAAATAAAGCCTTAGGGGCTGAGTTTTAGGCATTCTCATTCAATTCCAATTGAATTTAAGAGACAATTAGTTACATAGAGAGAGAGAGAGAGAGAGAGAGAGCTTGTGGCGAGAGAAGTTGGAGAAGGCGAGAGCAGGATTTGGCTTCGATTGGTTGTAAGCTTTATTTTATTTTATTTAATGCAATTTAGTTTTCTTTTATTATTGATGTCTTTCTTGATGATAAAGAGCGAGTAGTCAGCCAACTTCTAGGGTCGGGGTGAGCCCGACGGTAGCCATGAAAGGTGATGCGGTAAAGGTACAATCTTTGGATGCAATTCGTCTTCTATCCCTACAAGCATGATTCTTTTGCGAAAGTTGAAGGTGATCCTTGTTTGTGTTATTGAAGCGAAAGTGATCTTAATACAACTTGAGTTGATTATGTGAAAAAGGGTTAGTAACAATTAGAGTTTATGCAAAAACCTCTATATTCCTATTTGTTAATAACGAGAGTTATTTGATGAAAAGCATGATCTTTTATGCCTTTATGTGTTATTTTACATGGTTATCGTTGTGGTGTTGAAACCCCTGATCTTGGAAGTCTTTAGTTTATTGATTTATTTCACAAAATTTCGGATTTTAAGTTTCTGTTGGAATCGATATTGAGTTCTACAAGTCGATTTTCTTAATTACTCGATATCGAGTTAGCCCGGGTCGATATCGACCAAAGTTGCTGCCTTTGTGTTATTTTTTGCTTTTCTCTGTGTTTGCTGTTTGTCTGGTTGGGTTTCTGCTGAGTTTGGAACTGAAAAGGTGGGCGATGACACGCTTCCTCGTGGATCGATCCTGACTACCTTCTACTACAGCGGGAGGAAGTCTTGTAATTAATTTGCGGAGAACAGGGAGTCGAATTTGAGATTTATATTTCATACTTGATTTTCCTCCTAACAACCACCATGTTGTCACCAACTATAGAACAATGTCATCATATTATTTTTTTCGAACGTATTATAACCAACTACAAAACATTGTCACCACCCTATTGTCATCAACCTCTTGTAAGTAATATATTGCCACTAACGACATAACAATGTCACTAGCCTATTGTCTAGCGGTGTTGGAATAAATGTGCCAGCTTCAAACTTCCTTGAGGAGGCCAAACCTCCCCACGGAGCCACCACTGCGCCTCCTTTACCCTCGTAACCACCAGCTAGCCACCACCACAACCCCACTTCGGTGAATAAACTAAAACTCTCTCCTCTCTCTACTCCTTCTACTCCGGCGCTACCTCCTTTTTGGGCTTTTACACTCTTAGTAACACAGCCACGGTGCCACCTCCTTCTACTCCGGTGACAAATTCAGTGTTCCGGCTTTACCGGCTGCACTGCACCCCCATACACTACCTCTCTCTCCAGTGTGCCTTTTGTCGCCGCCCTCTTGTAAGCTTTCATTTTCATACCATTTGTCCTTGGTGTGGGCTTCCTTCCTCTCGGGGGTGCTTTCCCGTCGACCGTCACCCACCACCCTAGTGGGGCAGCCACCACTATCTTCGGTGTGTTCATGTTTGTAATCCGCAAATGGAATAACCATTCCTTCGTTAATCAGTCTTTGATTTTCATCCAAAACCCCAAATTGATTGAGGGTTTTCATCTATTTGTGTTTTCTTCCCCCAAATCTCATATTGATTTGTCTGATTTGTGTTATTCCACCCCTCCTCCTTGACATGCTCGGGCCCGGGCTCGAGCAAAAGGACCGACGACGTGTAATACCCCCATCCCACATCGGATATCATAAAGATGTTGGGAGTGGTTTATAAGTGATTTAAGCCCTACTCATGTCACAAGAGCTCTTCCTTTTCAGGTTCCAAGTGAGGACAATGGACCTGAAAGGGCTAGGTGACATGGGTTGACGCCTTTTTAAGACCTCGGGTCTTACACCGATGAGAATTCCGAGAAGTTGGGAAGTTGTTGGAAGTTTTGGATCAATAGAGCATTCGTCAAAGAATTCAACTTTCTCATCGATTGGCTTGGTTTCTAGAGCCCCGAGAGTACTACTTATGTAGATCTTGAAGTCACGGTCACGTATTGGGGCAGATCTTGTTAATT
Organism: Persicaria maculosa; assembly: GCA_963922045.1. Taxonomy (NCBI): domain Eukaryota; kingdom Viridiplantae; phylum Streptophyta; class Magnoliopsida; order Caryophyllales; family Polygonaceae; genus Persicaria; species Persicaria maculosa. The sequence goes on along the minus strand of OY998251.1, from coordinate 30,723,068 downwards.
GGAGGTCAGCCAAAGAGGGAAACAGTGTTTTATCAATACGTTGCTTGAGCCGATACGAATTCTGACTAGGCACTTTTGAGAGGGATTGAATGACTGTTTTGGAGTGACGTTTTGGGGGTGATTTGAGGGTGATGATAGGGTTGTGGAAGGCCTTATAATGATGGTAAGATAGAAAATGGGGTGTAAGGGATATGTGATGCAAGATCGCTCTCAGCCTCGAACTCCGAGCTCTCTCTAACACTCGATCTTCCACACTCTCGGCCTCACACTCCGAGTGTTTCCAAACCTTTGACCCCATCGTCTCTCGCTAGGGAATCAATCTTAGCATCTCACCAAGAAGTTTTATCCGACATCTCACAAAGATAGATTTTGTTTCTTAACCCGAAACGAATGAAGCGTAATTCTTAGTTTTCTCAAATTCAACTTGACTTGATTTAAAATGAAGTTCTTACAAGCAATATATAGGATGAAAATATAGCCCAAGGCATCTCTAATCGATGTGTGATTTATTTTGATAGAAATAAAAGCATGAAAAAAACATCTAGATTTGGGATGTTGTGAAGAAATTCAAATTCAAGCATCTTCGAGGCTGATTTAGGAGAAGTGTCCTTCATGGAAGTTGTAGCCACTTAAAATAGCTTTCCAAAAAGTTCTCATCATCTTCAATCATAATTTTTATGCAGCCCAAAAGAGCCAAAATACTTTGGTGTCACCACACAATTTCCCAAACGAGAGTTGATGTTCGACTATAGTGACAAAGCTTTGTAAGATAAAGGAGTACGTCGAGTTCATTGACAATTAAGATCACATCACCCTCCTCCCCTTGAAAAGGATTTGTTCTCGAATTCGTGATGGAAACAAACAACTTCTTCATACATGTTTCTTCTTCCTTGAAGGATATTGAATCCCCTCTTCTTCTTGAACAGTGAAAGGCAAGTAAGACAGAATGAAAGGGATCACATCCAAAAACTTAGTCGACATGGAATTCAGAAAGTTAGGCATGTTTGTTGTCATTCATTTCTCCTTCATGGAAAGTGCAATGTTGGGAACTTGGAAGATTTCCTCATCTTTCTTAAGCTCTGGGTTGACCTTTGCAATCTTAATCAGAAAATCCTTAGACTTTCCTTCTTTAATCTCAAGTGTCACGCACATGGCCATAGAGGATGTCGTCTTTGAATAGGAAGGTAGGAATATTGTGGGCTTCGATAGCGTTGACCCCAATGAGTTGACGAGTTTTTGAATTTCCTTTACTTATTGCATTGAATCTTCTGCGAACTTGCGAATCTCTTGCCAAGGTGGTTCAGCCTTCTTCTTATGCCGAGCCTCATCCTCTCAATCTCTTCTCTTTTGATATATCCTCCGGAGCTCTTGTTCAACTACATCATATGTAGCACCATCCATGTCACTCCAATGAAGATACCCATCATCATAGGCTAGAATAGCAAAAGCTCGAGGAACTTGAGTTGATTAGCTCTGATACCACTTGACGTTTATGAGCCCGAGCTCAAGCAAAAGGACCGATGATGAGAGTTCCGAAAAGTCACGGAGATGTAGGCAATTTTCGGAGCAGAGCAGTCGTAAAAGAATTCAACTTTCATGCCGATTGTCTTGGTTTCTAGAGCCTCCTGAGTATTAATTTTGTAGATATTGAAGTCGTGGTCGCGTATTGGGGCATATATAATTAATCAGAGGTTAGACGAAGTGGAAAATAATGTTTTACCGAGACGTTGCTTGAGTAGATACGAATTATGATTGGACAATTTTGAGAAGGATTGAAGGGCTGTTTTGGAGTGACATTTTGGGGGTGATTTGAGGGTGATGATGGGATTGTGGAAGGTCTTAGAATGATGGTACGATATAGAATGCGGTGTGAGGGATATTAGATGCAACATTGCTCTCAACCATGCATTCTGAGCTCTCTCCAACACTCGATCTTCCACACTCTCGGCCTCACACTCCGAGTGTTTCCGACCCTTTGATTCAGTCGTCTCTCACTAGAGAATCACTCTTAGCATCTCACCAAGAGGTTTTATCCGACATATCACCAAGATAGATTTGGTTCTTAACCCAAAAGAAAGAAACACAATTCTTAGTTTTCTCAAATTCAACTTGACTTGATTTAAAATGAAGTTCTTACAAGCAATATATAGGCTGAAAATATAGCCCCCAAGCATCTCTATTCGATATGGGATTTATTTTGGTAGAAATAAAAGCATGAAAAAAACGTACAGATTTGGGATGCTGTGAAGAACGTCAAATTTGAGCATCTTCGATGCTGATTTAGGAGAAGTGTCCTTCTTGGAAATTGTAGTAACTTAAAATATCTTTCCAAAAAGTGCTCATCGGCTTTAATCGGAATTTTATGTAGCCCAAAAAAGCCAAAATATTTCAGTGTCGCCACACATTTTTCTCAAACGAGGGTTGATGTTCGGCTCTAGCGACAAAGCTTTGCAAAATAAAGGAGTCGAGCTCATTGATGATTAAGATCACATCACCTTGATGAGACCCGAGGATCGGGATCGACCAAAGGCTTGAGCTTTCGAATACTCATTTTTGTGGGGCTAAATTTTGGGATTTTTGGAAACTACAAAAAGGGATATGTGGAGCAAGATTCGCAAGCCTCTCACTCTTGAATCCCTTACACTCGATCTCAATCCTCTCAGAATCGCACTCTGAGGATCTCAACCCTTTGACACCTTCGTTACTCACTAGGGTGTCACCCTCGACCTCTCACCAAAGGGTTCACTCTTAGCCTCTCATCAAGAACTCAATTCTTAACCCGGAATCATAGGAAGATATTAGTGGCTTAACCTTTAACTCAACTCAACTCAACTAGATTTAAAATGAAGTTCTTACAAGAAATATATAAGATAAAAATATAGCCCCCAAGCATCGTTAATCGATGTGGGGTTTATTTTGATAGAAAGAAAAGCATGAAAAATTCATCCAGATTTAGAATGCTGAAAAGAATGTTAAATTCGAGCATCTTTGAGGCTGATTTAGGTGAAGTATCCTTCATGGAAGTTGTAGCCGCATAAAATAGCTTTCCAACAAGTGCTCATCGAGTTCAATTGGAATTTGATATAGCCAGAAAGAACCAGAATACCGAGGTGTCGCCGAACAGTTTTCACCAAAGAAAGTTGATGTTTGGCTCCGAAGACAAACCTTTGTAGGATAAAAGAGTGAAGCTCATGGGAGACTACGATCACATCACTCCTTCCCTTTATTTTGGTTGTTCGGGGGATTTCTTCTAGACATGTTCTTCACAGCCCGTATGCCCTCTCCCTTTAGGAGTGCCGTCATTGGTATCGTCGGTGCTGGCTAGCTTGGACCACGTCCCCATCCCCTTTTTCCCTCGCTCGCCTTCTTGGTTGGCCTGGGGGCTACCTCCCTCTGTTTGGGCTACTTGGAGATATCGTTGGCTTCTCCGACGACCTCTCCGACTGCTCTACCCTTCAGCTACTCCTCCTTGGTTGCTCGGGTTCTTGGCTTCCTTCGGTGGATGTGCCTGTGGCCCAAATTTTGGTGTTTTGGGCCCAAGTAATTAAAAATAAATTAAAATTTTTTGAGGATATTTTTTATCTACAATTTCTAATGTTTTTGGAAAAAGCAAAATAAAATAAAATAAACAATTACCCCTCTTTTACGAGCATTGAAATCCATGTCTTCATTGGCCATTTTTCAGGTGTTCTCTTCGGGTAGCGTGTGGCTTTGTCTTTGGTGTTCCTGAGCGGTCTAAAACTTGGTTGGGTGTGCTGCGTTTGGAGTCGAGATAGGTTGGGGTCCTGATAGTGTGCAAAGGGAGACACCGTATCCAGGAAATTGGTCCTTAGAGTTTCATTTTCACCGCCCACAAGAGTTGTCCTGCTCTACCGCTGACCTGTGGTAATTTTCTTTGGTGGTACTTGGCTTCGTTTTTCATCGGTATCCTCAACATTTTGGTTTTAGTTCTTCTTAGTTTCATTCAATTCAGAGCGCATGTTATGTGATGATTGCACTTTTTTTTTCTCATGTATTTTTGGCTTTATTGTTTGTTCGATGGTTCACCCATCTGCCGACTTGTCGGCTTCTCGAGTTTCAATTATATGAGCTCAAATTATTACTTAACAAAAAAGACGTGTCAGTGCTAAAAGTTTTAGCGTTAGCGGTGTCAGCAATAACCCTGTCAACAACTTCGGTGTCAGCAACGCGGAGGACTTTTAGCTAATATGGATAGGTTGGTGGATAATTTGGTAAAAAAAAGAGGAAGAATATGGACATTTGGGTTAACACCACATGATAAAACCAACCTAAACTTGTAAGTAAGTGTTAGTTATTAATAGTACGAATGTTATTGTTTTAAAAAAAATTGTTTAAAATGTCATTTATTATTTATGTACATTTTAAAAAATTTCGTTTACAAGACAAGTTAGATTAAATGAGACAAGTACAATATATGTAACGGCCATGGATTAGAAACCCCGAGTTGCATTTCTAAGGATATAATCCTTTGTTCGGATCTTGCGCACTGAGTACAGGTTGAAGTTTTAAAACCAAATATTAGTAGTGGAAAGTGGGATTCCGAACCCAACATTTTGTGAAGTCCGTTGGAGACCCGGGGATAACACCCTTGTACCTATCCTAGGGACTAAGTCGCGAAAATCATTTCAGCATACAACCCAATCATCATAGTCTAAAACCAAATACATAAATTGTGCCACGTTAGAGCTGGGTCAAAACATAAATCCAAAATCCCAAAATACCAAGGTTTATGTGATGAAGTAAGAGTCTCAGAACTCTCTTGATGTGCGCCTATTTTACCATGTTTTACGCTTACTTTTATTCCAATTTTTGTTTATATTTTATACTTTTAGGTTGGGAAAGTGTGGAATTTGTGTAGTTTGTGTTTATTTGCAAGATATAGAGGTCTACACAAGTTTTTGTTTGATTTCATTGGAATTTGAAACATTTCAGAGCAATTTGAAGAAGAAGGAACCGAGCTGAAGAAGCACTCGATATCTAATGGACTCACTCGATATCGACTGAAGAGAAGCTGAAATTTGGTTTATTGTTGAACGAGCAAGCTACTGTAATTTCACTCGACGTGTAGTGAAGGGTACTCGACGTCTAGTGAAGATTCGTAGCACTTAGAAACTGAGAAGAAGATGCACTCGAGATCTACTGGCTGACCCGAAATCGAGTGAAGTTGACTTGATGTCGACTGACTGACTCGACATTGACTGAAAGTCCAGATGCTGTAGAATGAGTGGATAAGTCCGGATCTTTGGAGGATTGCTTAGCCACGGCAATTATTTATCCTCATTAGATAAACTTCTATCCTGATGGGTATTTTCCATTTTACCCTATGAAACTTTATTATTTTATTTTATTTTATTTAGGAAGTTTTATCTTTACCAATTAGATAGATTTTATTTCCCTAGGAAGCAAGTTGGTTTTCTCTATAAATAAAGGCATTAGGCCTAGATTTTAAATCATCTAAGAACACAAGCAATTGTGTGCTCTAGTTGAGAGAGTCGGTCGAGTTGAGAGAGAGAGAGAGAGAGAGAGAGAGAGAGTTTTGTTCGGTTGTACTCTTTTGTTTACTTCAATTCAAGATTTTGTTATTTTTCATGATGATGTCCATGATGATGAGGCGTGAGTAGTCTCACTTCTAGCGTTGGGGTGAGCCCGACGATATCCATGTAAGTATGTTTGAATTTATGGTTTTCTTATGAGTTTATCATCTTCTATCCCATACCTAATCCGCTACGAAAGTAGAGGACAATTCCTTATTTATGATGATTATGAAGCGAAAGTTAATTAATTATGAACTTGAACAGTAATTAGGTTTTGCTTACAAAAGTTGGTTAACTCTAATTATGAAAATGATATAAACAAATAGGTTTTTATGTGAGAGCCTCTATATATATTTCTATTTGATGATTGCGAAAGTTATCTATTTGATGAAAAGCATATATCTTTCGATGATTTGAGCATGTTGCATACATGGTTATTGTCGCGGTAAACCCTACCAATGAAGCTCTTTATATTATTGTTGCATAAATCCCTTTGAATATTTTTTTATCATTATTTCGCATCCATTCTTACATTCTTCGACCGTTCTTTGCCGATATTAGTTATTGTTTTCACGTTATCTGTACTTGACACCGACTCACCTAGTCGACATCGAGTAGCACTGACTCGACATCGACTGTCCTTTAGTCGACGTCGATTGTCCTGTTTTGTTTTGCAGGTTACTGAGGAGAAATCGACTACCACTAGTCGATATCGATTGAACTTGGTCCATATTGAGTGGCTTCTGGTCGATACAGAGAGCTGATTTTGAGATTACTTATGCGAGCGCTGACTAGCTTCCTCGAGGATGTATCTTGATTCCCTACTACTACATCGAGAGGGAGTCTTGTAATTTTATTTGCTTGGATAAGGATTGGTTTTCTTTTATATTTATATTTGCTTATTCGATTCTCCCACCTAACAAATTTTGGCGTCGTTGCGAAGAAGCCATCAATCGCGCCCTTAGTAGTCTTTTTTACGTTCTCTTTTAGTGTCGTCTTGTAGGTGTATGCGACGCGCTGATCGCACATCGGACTTCGAACCCTTAGTCAAATTAGGACAATTCTTTCGTCTACAGAAAAGGTTGAAAAGAATCATGTATAATCAACAGGAAATGAATCTGACCATCGAGCAGGAGCTTGAGAAGCTCCCGAAGCAGGTGGAGGAAGTATGAGTTGCAGGTCATCCTTTCTTTGCTCCCTCTCAGGGTGCCTAGGTGCTCTATATGGTGGAGGGTCCCTTTGGTATTAGGGTTGTTGCTAGCCCCAATTCTGTTGATATCCTCCATGGTTAGGGCCCCTCATGTAGCATCCCTTCTCATGTGTTTCCGCAAGCTGGACTTGCTCAGAATGTGGCTGGGTAGGCGGTGGTGTTATGCCTTTGTGACCCACACTCCAAACAAGCCTGGTTGTTAGTGAGGAACTTTACTTGCTTCTGCAACCGCCGTACTTGATCCTTTGTGAATTGCTCCCTCACATCAGGATCAATCTCCTTAGATGGCTCATAGAGGGGCATAGATGGGGTAGGCCTCGCGTCGGAAGCCACAAGAGTCCCATAGGTGTTGTCGAATTCTACAAGCCTCTCAATGGTATCCCAAGCCCTCTGTGGTGTGAGGTCTAGGTACCTATAAGAGTTTTAGGTGTTGATCCTCTCCTTTGTTGCCATATCCAGAGCATTGTAGATGATCTTTGATGATGTACGGTGGTTGCTCATGAGTAGGGCATGATCTCAGCAAGTCCTTATACCTTTCCCAGACCTGAGCTAGCGTCTCCCCGAGCCTCTGCTTGTAAGATATGATCTTTTTCCTTATTTGCGCCGTCTTGGAAGGTGGAAAGAACTTGTTGAGAAACAAGTCATTGATCTCACCCCATGTATGAATGGATTATGGGTTCAAACTCTTCAACCATTGTAGAGCCTTTCTTGTAAGAGACCAACGAAATGCCTTTAGTTTTACATATTCTAGATTAATTAGCTCCGTCAGAAATAGTTCACATAAATCTAAATATGTAGTAATATGGGCCATAAGACATTCGTTAGTCTTGCCCTCAATAGCATGTCTCCTAATCTTATAAATAAAAGAAGTTTTAATTTCAAATGAGACTCTAGGGAGAATAATAGGAGATTCTGGCACTACCAGTGTAGGGTCCAAGTATTATTTGGCATTATGAGGAATCTGAGCCAGCTGCTCCTCGAGTTCTCTCCTGGCCTGGGCATTGCAATCAGCCCTTGCCTCCCATCTTCGTTGGTTTCGAGTGTACTCAAGGATAGAATATCTCTATCTATATCTAAATTTATATCTAAAGCATTAAAGATAAATAAATGCAACAACATAATTAAATCTAAAAAAGGGAATTATATCTAAAAGTCTTCAAGCGGATAAATCTTCTTCTCCATGATGTAACTTGATAGAATCGGATAAACTCGGCAATCTTCGGCCCCAATGAATCCCAATCCGAGTAGGTCTACCCAAACCGCGTTACGCGTTTCCGAAAGATTTCCTCGATCTCGAGGAATTTTCCTCGATCTCCAGTAACAGGGTCTTGTCGACTTCAGTGGCTCGGCATCTCGGGTAACCCTTGCTCGATGTGGCTCGGACGCTGGCTCACAAATCTCCTCGATCTCGAGTTACATACTCGATCTCGAGTAACAGTGTTGGACATAGCTTGGCCTGGTGACGTCGAGCAGCTCTTCCTCGGACTGGCTCGGATGTGTGCTCTGGAGTTCGTCGATCTCGAGAACCTTCCTCTATCTCGAGTTGAGTGGGCTCATCGACTAGGTTCTCCGGTGTTGTCGAGCAACTCTTCTCGACATGCTCGGACAGGTGCTCGGCTTTGTCGACATCGAGGAAAGTCCTCGACAACGAGTTGTGGTGTCAGGGTGCCTAGCCAGGTCGGGTAGTTTCTCCTCGGCATCCTTGGGTGGGCTTCTCCTCGACTCCGGGCATGGTGTTCAAGGCTTAGTCGATCTCGAGGAAAGTGCTCGATCTCAAGTAAAGTGCTGGAGTCGGATTCTTCGTCTCTCGGCTTCTCAACATGGTGCTCCTCGACCCTGGTGTGTCCGGACATGATTTGTCGATATCGACGAAAACTAGTCGATATCGAGTAGACTTGCTGCTTCCGTCTTTGCTTCTTGGGTTTCTCCAGAAATGGCTCCATATTCTGCAATATTAAACAAAAACTTATGTAGATCTCCATTTCTTACAAATAAGCACAAACTACATAAATTCGACATATTCCCAACCCTAAAATATGTAATGTGTATAGAATATGGAACTAAAATGTGCATAAAAACATGGCTACTTTAGAGACATCAAATCACCCCATACTTAGACTTGCTTGTCCTCAAGCAATAACCAAACAATAACCAAGACCTACAACACATCCTTCAAGTCTTCGCCTTTTGTCAAAAGCAACATCTCAGTTAGTAGCAATGTAAGATAAGTGATTTTAACGTCATCACACATATATGAGCGATCCATAGGCAATATAAATCCAACCTCACAGGAATAATGTGTTTACACTCAACTCTCAATGTGTTTAGGCTATGTAGATCATCTCTCAACTCAATTCCATATACAATCTCATAAACATTGCAATTTAAATATAAATCCACTTCGCAACCAATTATGAAAATGCAACAAGAATTATCAGGAGGACTTCGCTCAATAGAAGTCTTCAAAGAAGATTCCATTCAGCGGGGTTGTAATGGGGCTTGGTAAGAAATATAAGGACATGGAATTATTTGGCCATGTGGTGCTTACTAAAATTCGGGAATCAAGACTCCTAAATCTCCAACACAACTCAACCAAACCATAACTCTCAATCATATGCATCAACCAAACTCTCCAATTTATCTCAATAAAGTATGTAACCTTTCAAAATTCCTCAACCTCTCCAAAGTATGTATCTTGCGAATAATGAAAGAAATAAGGTAAATTTGGCTCATGCACTTTATTCACGAACATATGTACTTTTTCTCTTCTTTTTTTCGATTTTTTTTTTGAAACGAAAATAACATAAAATAACACTAGTGCATTTATAGGGTGAGCCAAAAGTCCTTTTTACATAATATGCATAGCAAGATAAAAATATAAAACCAACCCATATCTCAATAAGTTCAAAAAAAATCCTCCTTACTTGAAATGAAACACAAGCTCATTTCCTCCACAAATCATTATTCCAACCAACTCTAAGTCTTAATTCCCAAATGGGGGTCAGGCTTAATTTGGCTAAGGATAATTTTGTGGAATTTATAATAAAGGTCTCAGGCTAATGTTCTGGCTTTAAGCAGGGATAATGCCGGGTAGGTAAAGAGAGGATAAAATTGGCTTAAAAGGTGCGTCCATCATTTAATTCTCATTTACATCATCATATAAATGCATTGGCTTTGAATAACTATCACAACATTTAGAGATGCATAGGAAGAGTAAATACACTCAAGAAAGCAGAGGGATTTTTAATGTTCTCCCTATAAGGCCAAAATTCTCACTAGGACAATTTTTGTTGGATTTTAACCTTTAGCTTAGGATCATATGTGCTCAATTTCATCAGAAGTTCACAATCCACATAAAAACAATTTCGAGGACTTAGGCTAAACCTTCCAAACATGCCATAGGATTTACATGATCAAGTCAATCATTATTTATCATCATAGGACATCTAAGTTAGGGTATAAAAACTAAGACAATGCAAAATTTTAAACATGCATTTTTTTTCTTTTCTTTTTTCGACATTTTCTATTTTTTTTATTTTTTTATTTTTTTTTTTTGTAACTAAAAAACAAGACTAAAGTATGACAAAAGACTAAAATGCATAAAATTTAAACATGAATGCATAACATAAAAATTAAAATTTCACCATGTAAAACCAAAAGCAAGACTAAAACATATAATAATGATAATTAGCCCTTCTCCCACCTCATACTTAAAATATACAGTGTCCCTACTGTATAAAATCAAATAAAAACAAGAGTAAAGGAAGGAACTCACAGAATAACACATCGAGGATGGCAGAACAGGCATGTCGAGTAACTGGTTTTTGTCGATCTCGAGTACAGAACTCGATCTCGAGGAGGCTTGTCTGCGTCTAGTGGATTTCTGAAGTCGAGGAGCTTCTGGGCTTGGTCGATATCGAGTTGGCCTACTCGATATTGAGGAGTGTCTGGGCTGCTCCTCTTTGTCGTTGTCGACTTGGCCTTCATCGATTCTGACTGTTTTTCAGGGACTTCTCATTCCACTTTTCGCGATCCTTTTATGCTTGCCGACCTAAAAGTGTTAGATTGCACACAAAAACAAGACTTTCCACATGAAGTACTCTAAACCAAAAACCAAAAACCAAAACCAAAAAGTTCAAAAGTCCCAAAATTCAAAAAGTTTTATATACATGCTCTAGATTTTAGAGTCGCTAGGCCGACTTCTCCATTTGCGCTCAAGGACCATTAGTGTGGGGCCCTCTCATGCTTGGCCCTTCTCCTGGATCATCTAGGTCCTGATTGTAGTATGCAACCTCAGCTGACAGGTGGTTGCTTGCATAATCTCCATTCTCTTTCTTCTTCTTCCTTCCAGCTCTTAATTTCCGCAGATTCTCTCGCCAAGGGGCCTTACCTCCCCTTAAATTCCTGATAATTTTCTTAATGGACTGAGGGGGAGTAGATTTCTTACCTGAACTTACCTTTTTGGACCCAAAACAGAAATCTTCGGTCTGGGGGTTAGTCGATATCGAGTACAGATGGTCGATATCGAGTACAGGGACCCCATACTTAGGCTCTTGGCAAGTCTATGGCTCAGCAGAGGAAGAAGTTGATATCGATGAACCTTTGTCGAGATCGAGTAACTCTTTAGTCGAGATCGAGTAGCCCTTGTCGATCTCGAGTTGGCTTCTGGTGTCTTCCTCCGTTGCTTGCTTGGTCCCATGGTTGCTGATGCTTTTCACCTCCAGCCATGAAATTTCCTCCTTTGCAGGGCCAAAGGAGAAGTCTAAGACCTCGTCGCCTATGGTGAAGGTGAGCGATCGCTGCTTGACACTAATCTTGGCATCTACAGTGGCTAAGAATAGTCTACCAAGAATAATAGGGCTAGTAGGATCTTCTGCACAGTCTATTATAAGGAAATCTGCTGGAATAAAGAATTTACCAACCTGGACGGGGACATTCTCAACTATACCTGTAGGGATGACCATTGTATTGTTTGCCATGTATAGCTTGGCATCCACAGGCTCTATGCATCCTATTTTTACCTTCCGCCAGATTGATAAGGGCATGATGCTCACACTTGCTCCTAAATCACACAGAGACTCATATTTATATTGTCCAAAACCCACAATAACAGAAAACTTACCAGGGTCAGGTCTCTTTTCAGGGAAGTGGAGTACTTTGCACTCGCCTGCGATCTTTGAGATGGATCGCTTCTTGCTTAGGATTTCCTTTAGAAATTTGACATATCCAGGCATCTCTTGCAGGGCTTCTGTAAAAGGAATAGAGACGTTCAGTTCTTGCAGCATATTAACAAAACGGTTAAACCTACCTGCAGTGGGATCTCTCTGTGCTTTAGAAGGGAAAGGCAGTGGCTTTTTCTGCTTCGGAGCCAGATCAGACGTCGGAGGAGTTGCAGAGTCGTCGAAGTCAGCCACTTTCTCCTCGATCTCGACTAGTGTTTCCTCGATCTCGACTTGGGTTGTCGACCTCGAGTTTCTAGGCTTCGCAGTGGAGTCCGAGCTGGGCTTCTGGTCTGTGTCGATGAGAGTTTTGTCGAGATCGAGTAAAGGTTCCTCGAGATCGAGTTGATCCTGCTCTGTGTCGAGTTGCTGCTCTGCCTTGTCCTGATGTTTCCCAACCTCTGGCTTGTGTAATTGATGCCCACTTCTGAGTTTGATAGTTGCGACGTGTCCGGTCTTCCCTTTAGGATTTGGTTCTGTTTGTCCAGGGAGCTGTCCGGATGGCCGTGGGATCTGTGCAGCGATTTGACTCATCTGGGTCTCTATTCCCCTTTTCCAGTTGTTCAGTTCTCCAAATTTTGTAGTGATGTTCTGGAACTGGTTGTTGATGGTGCCTTGATTCCGACGCATCTCCTCAAGGATGAGCTGCAGATCGTCCTTCTTTTGATCCCTTTCTGGATGTCCTGGAGCTCTGTAGGGTGGGGGGTTCCTAGGATGACCTTGGTTCCACTGTGGTTGATAGAACCTTTGATCTTCCATGTAACGATTGGGACCCCCAACGTAGGCTACCTCTTCATGTGTCTTTGCCATACTGACTTGCTCAGTGTGTGGGCACTCAGTAGTGGTGTGCCGCTGTGAACCACATTCAATGCAAGGTTGGTTGACAGAGAGATATTTGACTTGTTTGAGGAGCTTGCGATTCTGGTCTCTTTAGAACTGCTCCCTGACATCCGGGTCAATCTCATTTGCTGGCTCATAGAGTGGCATAGATGGTGCTGGCCTGGCATAGGAGTTCTCCTCATAGTTTGCAGTAGATCCATATTTGTTGTCATAATTGGTGAGCTTGTCTAGCACACCCCAGGCGTCAATTGGTGGCATCGTCAGATACTCATAGCGAGTATACTGGTTGATTCTGTCCTTAGTGACTTGGTCAAGAGAGTTGAAGAAGATCTCTTGAATGACGTAGGGTGGCCGTCCATGAGTAGGGCAAGATCTAAGCAGTTCTTTGTAGCGTTCCCATACCTTTGCTAGCGGTTCCCCAAGCTTCTGTTTGAAGGCTGTGATCTTTTGGCGGAGCAGTGCTGTTTTGGCGGGAGGGAAGAATTTGTTCAGAAACTCTTGCTCTACTTGGGCTCATGTTGTGAGTGATCTTGGTTTCAGCCCTTCAAGCCACTTTAGTGCAGGTCCAGCTAGAGACCAACGAAAACCCTTCATCTTGACATATTCCAGAGTTGTACCTTCAGCAAGAGTACGGCACATGTTAGAAAAATTGGTAATATGTTCAAGAGAACACTCATTAAATTTGCCATAAAAAGCATTATTTTTAAGCTCTATAAGAAATTGAGTGCGAATTTCAAAAGAGTTTTCAGGGATTAGAATCGCCGATTCAGGCACGACAAGAGTTAGATGCATATAATCCTCTGCAGTGGTTGGGTATTGGGCAAGCTCAGCTTCTGCTTGCCTTGCGCGCTCAGCTTCTTGTTCCCTTCCAGCTCTCTCAGCAGCGATAGTAGCATCCTTGCGGCTAGTTCCCTTGTAAGCCTTTCAATAAGCTGTTTTTTTTGTTTCTGTGGCCGCCATGGCTCTTTGCAGTTTAGCTCTGATGTGTAGAAGGCGTTCCGGTTCGTCTAAGCCGTCAAACTCAGGTGGTTGACCAGAACGGCGCATACACCTGTAAAGTAACTCAAAGAAAACGTGAGATTTTAACTACCTAAGGCGCGAATGATAGCTTCCCCGGCAACGGCGCCAATTTGTTGTAGGAGGAAATCGAGAATGCAAATATAAAATACGATTAAAATAAAGCAAACCAGATTCCGTCCCTTGCAAATGATTACAAGACCTCCTCCTGATGTAGCAGTGGGAAGTCAGGATCGATCCACGAGGAAGCGTGTCAGCGGATCCTAGGCAGCGGAGAAATCTCACGGACAAAAGTCGACCACAGGTTGTCGATCTCGACTAGGGTTAGTCGACAGAAGATCGGACAATCGAACACAGCACAGCAGCAGCTCCCGGCGATGTTGGTCGAGATCGAGTAACCTTTACTCGAGATCGAGTAAGGTTGTCGACGTCGGTTTGGCTTTTGTCGATCACCTGCACACAGAAGCTACGGCGATGGTGGATCAAGAATCAGTAACTCGATATCGAGGAGTGCTATTCGATATCGAGGAAGACAGAGAATAAAAACGAAATAAAGTAAAGACAAGTGCTTTGAGATTTCGAACTAAACTGTATGTAAAAGACTTCCAAGATTGGGGTTTGCAACAACGATAACCAAGCATGCATAAGGCAAGAATAAAACAGATAATCATATAATTCGCATCGAAGGACTAAACTTTCGCCTTTTCCAACAATTAGACAACTCTTTCAAGAAACCCTAATTGTCTCTACCGATTTTATGTTTACAATCCAAGTTGTTAGCATGGACCTCCATTAGATGGGTAATAAACACATAACAAGTAGTAGATGCTCAAAACATGATAAAAGTCGGATCTTTACCTCAGGCTTGCATGGCTATTGTCGGGCTCGCCCCAACCCTATAAGTGGGTGGACTACTCGCGCTTCATCGCAACCTCAGACATTGTTTGATGAAAAGAAACTTGCATTAAACTAAATTCAAAGCCTTTACAATCCCGGCAATCCAACTCCCGTTGAATGCCAAAACCATAAAACCTTCGAACTCCTAAAACTTCTCTGTGAACTACTTCTCTAGCTTGTGAATTGAATTATTAGAAATCAGCCCCATGGGCTTTATTTATAGCCTTCTACTCCTTGCTATTCAAGGATAGAATATCTCTATCTATATCTAAATTTATATCTAAAGCATTAAAGATAAATAAATGCAACAACATAATTAAATCTAAAAAAGGGAATTATATCTAAAAGTCTTCAAGTGGATAAAACTTTTTCTCCATGATGTAACTTGATAGAATCGGATAAACTCGGCAATCTTCAGCCCCAAGGAATCCCAATCCGAGTAGGTCTCCCTAAACCGCGTTATGCGTTTCCGAAAGATTTCCTTGATCTCGAGGAATTTTCCTCGATCTCGAGTAACAGGGTCTTGTCGACTTCAGTGGCTCGGCATCTCGGGTAACCCTTGCTCGATGTGGCTCAGATGCTGGCTCACAAATCTCCTCGATCTCGAGTTACATACTCGATCTCGAGTTACATACTCGATCTCGAGTAACAGTGTCGGACATAGCTCGGCCTGGTGACGTCGAGCAGCTCTTCCTCGGACTGGCTCGGATGTGTGCTCTGGAGTTCGTCGATCTCGAGAACCTTCCTCGATCTTGAGTTGAGTGGGCTCATCGACTAGGTTCTCTAGTGTTGTCGAGCAACTCTTCTCGACATGCTCGGACAGGTGCTCGACTTTGTCGACATCAAGGAAAGTCCTCAACATCGAGTTGTGGTGTTAGGGTGCCTAGCCAGGTCGGGTAGTTTCTCCTCGGCAT
The DNA here is from genome assembly GCA_963922045.1 of Persicaria maculosa. Classification (NCBI taxonomy): domain Eukaryota; kingdom Viridiplantae; phylum Streptophyta; class Magnoliopsida; order Caryophyllales; family Polygonaceae; genus Persicaria; species Persicaria maculosa. The sequence goes on along the minus strand of OY998251.1, from coordinate 30,707,416 downwards.
CCTTGGGTGGGCTTCTCCTCGACTCCGGGCATGGTCTTCAAGGCTTAGTCGATCTCGAGGAAAGTGCTCGATCTCGAGTAAAGTGCTGCAGTCGGATTCTTCGTCTCTCGGCTTCTCGACATGGTGCTCCTCGACCCTGGTGTGTCCGGACATGATTCGTCGATAATGACGAAAACTAGTTGTTATCGAGTAGACTTGCTGCTTCCGTCTTTGCTTCTTGGTTTTCTCCAGAAATGGCTCCATATTCTGCAATATTAAACAGAAACTTATGTAGATCTCCATTTCTAACAAATAAACACAAACTACATAAATTCGACATATTCCCAACCCTAAAATATGTAATGTGTATAGAATATGGAACTAAAATGTGCATAAAAATATGGCTACTTTAGAGACATCAGTAGGTCGCGGGGCTCCTTGAACACGGAATTCAGACACTTGGAGTTGTTCGTCGTCAATATGTTGTAGCGCATCCCCAAGAAGTATGCCCGAGCCTAGTTCTGGAATCCAGCCTCTTTTAGGTATTGGCCCGCAGGGGGTGACTGAGCGCAGAAATCAGCAAAGTGCTTCTCAAACTCTGCCCTCATGTACGCCCTCGCCACCTTGAAGTACAACGTCTGCAGGCCCGTCACCCCCTTGTACTTCACCCTGGCATTCTGAAATAGATGCCATTGATAGGCCCCTTGTTTGGCAAACACATAGTGGTCCCTCAAACCTTTGACGATACTAAGATGCCGATCAGAGACAAACATTACGTCCGGTGCATCCTCGATGACATGTAGCATGTTTTTTAAGAAGAAGCCTCATGACTCGTGATTCTCACCATCGACAATCACAAACGCAATCGGGTATACACTGTGGTCTGCATCATGGGCTGTGGCAAATAGAAGCGTGCCCCTGAACTTCCCTTTCAGGAAACTCTCATCCACTGAAATCACCTGGACATGGATATTGACACCAACTGGTTAGGTGACATGGATATTTATGTTAGGTGACATGCAATATTATAGTACCGACATGGGGTTTTACCTTTCGAAGGTATAGGATCGCCTTGCGCCATACCCCGAAGCTAACAAAGGCGTACTTGAATCTTTGGGATGCGTCCAGCTCTAACCTAGTATGTGTCCCGGGGTTAGTCTACTCCAACATGTGCAAGTATGTAATAATATCTCGGTAGCTGTCTTCGTCGGTCCCATGCTTCACCTCCCTCGCTGTCAGTCGTGCCCTTCGTGCCTTCCAGTAGCTACACGATACTCCATACTCGGACTTCGTCATTTTCTGCACTTGCTCGGGAACGAGGTCCTTTCGAGTCCCGATGAACCTGCATATAATGGTGTCATGGTGAGTTACATTATGTGACATGTGGAATAATGTTGTGTGACATAAATAGTTGTTCGCAACTAAAGTAACACTTACCTGGTCACGAGGTTGCGTCCAATCATGTTCGACGTAGCATGTCGGATATGGTTGTGCATCATGCTCAGGTCACATGTATGCTCCTGGACATACTGTCGGATGGACCACATAGTCGTGCGCCGGTAAGTCGACGCCCTTAACATCCACGTGCACTTGGTGTCCACACAAACAACTAAATATGTCGATTTACATGACCTCTTCACTACAAACTCGAAGCACTTCTGCACTGCAATCCACTTAAGGCAACACTGCACTTCAGCCTTCGAGGCGAACAATTGTCCCTCCGAAATTTTTGTCAGGTTGCGTCGTGGATCCTGGGTCCGAGGCGTTGCTCTGTCCACCATAGCTTCAACTTTCTCCATCATAGGTGGGGATGTGCTGGACCTAGGAACCCAATCTTCAAGTTCCCTCATCACCTCATCCTCAACTTCGTCCCCCTCCGTCGACACCCTCATACCCGGGTCTTCCTCAAAATCCTGCCAGTCAAAATCATCCAAACTTCTTCCCTCTTCACTCCGGCATCGAAGTCCTCCTCCTCCTCCTGACTGCTAATGGATATGACATCCAACCCCTTATACATGTCACCTTGACATTTTACCGTGTCATCGGAGGAGGAGTCCGTGTCACCCAAGTGGATAACATCTAAACCCTCACACCTGTCACCCTCAAGAATGTTCTTGTCGCCAGTTCCAAACCCCTTGTCAGCTGCGTGCTCCTGGCTCTTCCCTATCACCCCACCCAACTGGATCAATTCCGGACCTTTACCCTTGTCACCTACACTCATAAGCTTTTCACCAGTTCCAAACCCCCTGTCAGTAGCGTCCTCTTGTCTCTTCCTTATCACCTCAGCCATCTGGTTCGACTCCGGACATTTACCCTTGTCACCTTCAAAAATAACTCTGTCACCAGTTCCAAAACTCATGTCAGTAACATGATCCTGACTCTTCCCTATCACCTCAGCCAAGAGGATCACCTCCGGACCCTTACCTTTGTCACCTGCACATATATCCTTGTCATCTCTTCCAAACCCCGTGTCAACCTTGTTTTTCACCCTTATATCGTTGCTCTTCCCTATTGACTCGCTAACCCCTCCTCCACCATATAACCCCACATCTGCAAACATAGGGTTTGGTTGTGGCTTACCTTCTGCCTCCAGCTCGTCCACCTTTTGAGAGTTACGAGGCCCACTCAAGCATTCTTCCCCGACACCGGATTATGGTACTTGAAGGCTCTCTTTCACCACTGGACCAACATATATCGCCATGAGCCATCACTAGTAGAAACATAGTCATCGATGACGTTTGAAAAACGCCATAGAAGTCATTTTATGGCGTTTTTGAACGCCGTCGAAGGTGACGCCGTGCTTTTGGGCCTTAATTTATGGCGTTTGAAAAACGCCATAAAAATGTTTTCTATGGCATTTTAAAAACGCCATCAATAACGATTAGTAACCAAAATAAAGCTTTTTATGGCGTTTTAAAAACGCCATAAAAAACCTTTTCATGGCGTTTTAAAAACGCCATAAAAAACCTTTTCATGATGAGAACACAGTTTTTACGGCATTTTTTAAACGCCATAAAAAATAATTATCTATGAAGTTTTATAAAAGCCATAGATAAGACCCCATCTTGAGGTGAAAAATAGTTTTGTATGGCGTTTGTAAAACGCCATAGAATTTTATGATTTTTTTTTAAAATATATATTATGCCAGTAGGCTATACCTACATATATACCTGCCTTTCAAATTTGTCAAAACTAAAAGTTCACATCATTGAAGCACCATGGTGAATGCTACCACATCAACCTACTGATCAAAGTCTCAAAATATTCTTACAAAATCCATCAGGAACACAATTTTGACCATTACACAAAAGGATACAACATCAACCTACACAGTTTTTACCGATACACACATTGCGATCAACACTTCAGTCAACACAAAATGATAAGGCACCTTCATTTACACAAAATGAGCATAATTTAGAACTTTTCAGCAAGCTTAGACGAAGAGAAACCTTAGCGGCTTTGACTGACTTCATGATCCTGTTGAGATTGCAAGGAAGAAAGTAAGACATGTTAAGTTAGAAGTTAAACTGCTCTCTCTTGTAACAATAAGCCACCAAAGTGCAAGATCATAAATATAATAACTTGTTCCAAAAATATTACTGAATCAATTCTACAATAAGCCACCAAAGTGCAAGATCATAAATATAATAACTTGTTCCAAAAATATTACTGAATCGATTCTACTATAATGCCATAAACTTAAACTCAGATCCTATAAAGCTTAAAAACTTAAACCTGGACCTTGGAGTATTTAGTCATTCTACTAAGACCCTAAACTTGAACATGAATATTTGAATAATTAGCCATTGGATCCTTCCTATAAAAAAAAGCAGTTTGAGACAAAAAAAAAAGCCATTGGTTGAACATGAAACCTAAGGAATAGATTCATCAAACAAGAGTGAATGAGCTCAAACTAGATGAAAAGTAATCTAAGTACTCAAATCGAGAGTAAAAATATCAATTTCAAGACTGAGTCATCATTCTTACATATACAAAGGCAATGGTGACACAAAAATCATGTTTACTTGATCAAGGACAATGTATTTGATTGGCCAAGCTATTGTGCTACCAATTGAATCATCAAGGTTTGTAAACTCAGGCTCGTACCGATAAAATTCTGCATTTTCCACCAACACTTCTTCAATAGAAACCCTATAACAATCTGGACCAAGTATGTACCCATGCACAACGGCCTTTGGATCTATAGCTGAGATGGATCCTTTTGCCACTTCTTCTCCATTTCCATTCCAGTTGATCAACTTGCACTTGCCATGGATTGAAGGTTGATGTGTGCTTCCTTGTCCCGACTACAAAGGATATTAAATTAGACATAGTCATCCAAAAATGGCAGAAATATTCATATAACACATGTTATGTACCTGTGGAGTTGTAGCTGCTGGACTTGCTTTTTCAATATCACCAATTTGTAATTTGGCCTATGAATATAATGGAATATCGCTGATCAGCATCATTATATATATGGAAAAAAACTGAGAAAATATGTACATGAATGTATACCTTGCAATTTTCGGGTTCATCTTCCCCACTTTCATCATCATCATCACTGTCGTCGTCATCCAAGTTTATGCCAAGTTTGGAAGCTAATGCAGTCTCTATTTTCTTACATCTTGCAATCATTTTGTTCAGTTTTGCCTCCATTTTAGCATATTTTGAGTCCCTTAGTGATTGAGCATAAAGCTTGGATTTAGTAACACCCGCTCCAAGTCCTCTAATACGACCAGGGTATTCCTTACCAAGCACTTGAGTCAAAATATCTTCCCCATCGTCATTTGGTGGAGCCTCATCCATTTTCTTTTTTATCGCATCCTACCAAAATTATTTACACAAATCATAGTTATATTAAATTATTATAAACAAGTACGATCAAGTGTTAATTCGTAGGTAAGATTGCATACAATTTTAGACGCATTAGCCTCGCTAGTCTTTTTCTTTGAAACATGTGCTTCAATCCATAGTTGTGGCTTGGTCAAAGGCTTGTCCGGGTGTAGTTTGTTTTGCAAATAGAAAGTCATAAAAGTAACCACATAAAAACAGCCAACCTGTACAAACATTACTTCAAAGCTAAATAGACAACACATAAAAACTCTCTATTTGTCACTTACATACTCATCTTCCTTACGACTATACCCCTTTCGACTCAATGTGTGGGTAATAGTTTGTTTTGCCCTTATTTCTCTCATTTTCAAACTTTTTGCCTACATGATTATATGTAAGCCATGTTAAGGCCAAATAAAATTAAACATAAAACAAACATATTCAATTTTCTATAATTACGTACCTGCCATTTCTCTGACATTCGACTTTGAACAAATTGATCCCATTCTTTTACGGACACATCATGAGGCCTTAGTTTAGCAAGCTGATTTGTTCTCTCTGCGTTTGTTGATCTTGATTCCATAATTTTTCTTATCTGAGTTGAAAGTTCAGATTTCCAAGACCTCGAAAGCTTCCCCATTTGTTGCATGATGAATAACTTGAAGCATACATCCACCAAGTATTTTTGCTATAAAATTTTGAAGCCTAGTCAATAAACCATTCAACACGATCCAAGTGTAGCAAATTGATACAATTAGAGTATAAATTTAGCATACGAAAACCAATTTCAGAAAATTTAGAGCAAAATAAAGCAAGGAATCAGTTTTATTGTGAAATTAGCATACTCAAGACAATTTTAGAGAAGTAAGAGCATGATCAAGCAAGGAATCAGTGGATGAGAACTTGACAGCAACAACAATCTGCGAAATGTTTATGCTTAGTTTATATATCTTCTTAGGGCATAAAACTGATAGACAAAACAAGTGCAAAGACATATAAATAAAATTACCATCAAAAGTTTCCATAGACTCTCCCTAGCTTGAGCATTAACTCCATGCCAATCGTCAATATTAATTGGCACTTGTTCTCGAACGATTACCCCCATAGTGGATGAGAACTTGACAGATACATCTCCAATGGGCTGCCCTCTTGCATTCCACTCAACTAATTTTTTCTCATTTGCCCCAGTTGCCATAACCTGCAAACATGTCCTACCTCTTGGTTTCCTCTCCCTTTGAGGCGCATTGGTTGTTTTTTCAGTTTGCACCGCACTCCCCCCCATCTCAGTTGTGTTGGAGTCATCTCTGCGTTTCTTTCTCTTGCTAGTCTCCTGCACAACATGGAAAGTATATATGTAAAGTGTTTAATTCCCCTAAACTGTTTTAAGACAAACATTTCAAATACATAAATACATAGTAACAATAAAGATAAATCATCCTACCTCACTCATTTCAACTAACCGGTCTCTTGTAAAGTGTTCAAGTAACCTGAAAAGTCTTTATGACAAGCATACAAAGTCAAAATATAAGGCCACATAGCTAGGTACGAAGCATACAATTTACATATATTAGAACACAATACAAAATTACAAAATATTACACAACAAAGTCAACTTTCATCATTATCCCAAGAGTTTACATCAAGTGCAGCCACATCTAGAGGACTATAGGATGTAAAAACAGATTCATCAAACATTTCTAAGTCATGAAAACCTCTTGGAGGAGCCTTTAACACCACATACCAACTAGAATTTTCAGTTTCCCTAGAATAGAACACTTGATTTGCATGTGATGCTAAAATGAAAGGATCTTTCTTGAGCAAGTTATCCCGAAGGTTAACTAAGGTGAACCCATCCTCCTTTTTGACACCATTTACAATATTTGCCCAGTCACATCGAAAAACAGCCAACCGAAAGGTGTTGAAATCTAACACCAAAATCTCTCTTATGACTCCATAATAATTCAGATTCGTATTTACTTCAACATGGACACCATAATCAGCTGTTGAGACATTTGCATCCACCGTGTGGAAGCGTTTTCCGTTTATTACAAAACCTGTGTGCGACATTGCATAAAATCTAGGCCCTTTCACAAGCAACCTCAATGTATCCGCCGAATGCCCCTCTACACTAGCTTCAGACATAATCTATACATGGGCAAGCAATATATATACGTATATATCAGTAAACCCATGGAAAAATGTTATTGTACACATGTACATGATAACAAACAACAAAAGGACAGTTTTTTAAACCTTGGCTTGTAACCAAACGATGAATGTCTCTAAATGAGTTTTCTCTAACAAGTTGATATCATCAATAAGATGTGGATCTGAAAGAGTTAATTCTTCTTTGTGAATCCTAGTCAAGAAAGTAGGTTAGTCTATAAATCACTAATGTTAAATATTTATACTAATAACAACTTATCATAGACTTCACTCACGGTATGTATGGTTCAATTACAGCACTGTTGAGCAGCACACAAAGATGAACAAGTTTATGATCTGAATCTGATAAGAGTACCGAATGTCCTTTTAGGAGTGTAGACCCTTCTTCAATTGTGCTATCTTCAACTTCTTCATTGCGTTTCCTTTTAGAACTAATTGCATCTACTTGTTTCATATAGCGACCACAAAACCTCAAGCACTCATTAACTAAGTAATTTTCTGCAATAGAGCCTTCTGGTCTTGCACGATTTCTAACATAATCCTTAAGTACTTTCATATATTTGACAAGTTAAAAAAAAAGCTAACAAAGTAAGCAAAGATGTCTTGCAATGAGAAATAAATATGTATGGCTCTAAAAAAATCTATTTGGTTACCTCTCAAAAGGGTACATCCACCTAAATTGGACAGGACCACATAACTTCGCTTCCCTTGCAATATGAATACAAAGGTGGATCATAATGTCAAAGAATGATGGAGGAAAGTATCTCTCCAACAAACATAAAGTCATTATGATCTCTTCTTCCAACTCCTCCAACCTTTGTATACTTAGTACCCTTTGACATAACTCGTTAAAAAATGCAGATAAACGCCATAATGCTTTTCTTAGGCCTTCCGGTAAAAGCCCTCTTAATGCAACAGACAATAATTGTTGCATTAAAACATGATGGTCATGAGACTTAAGACCAAGCAGCTTACACTCTTCCAACTTAACACAATTACTGATATTGCTACAATACCCATCACGAAACCTTTGAAAATACAATTTACGACAAAATTGAATTTTCTCAACCTTTGTTAATGTGTAAGGCACAGATGGTAGCTCTAACATGGCACGTCTATCTTCCAGAGGAACATCTTTCAGCAATTCTATCAGCTCAAGATCCCTACGAGACTCATCTTCAAATTTTGATTTCCCATTGACATCTAGTATGGTGGATAAGACGCTATCGCATACATTTTTTTCAATATGCATGACATCAAGGTTGTGGCGTAAAGGAAGTACCTAAATGTTTGTAAGAAACATCATTTAGGCAAGGGCTTCTAGTAAACCTAGAAACAAGATCAAACTACATAACCAAAAAAATGAAGATGAAACATATACTAACCTCCCAGTATGGCAAGTAAAAAAAAATTGACTTCTTTTTCAACCATTTTGCGGGATCACCTTTTTTATACTACGGCTTCTTTTTTTTCTTTCCAAAATTATTTTTGAACCCACGCAAGGCTCGTACAACAGCCAGCCCATTATAAATCTTTGGGCGCCTTCGTTTTTCCTTTGTTCCATCAAACCACTTATACTTACGACGAAAAATGTGTGCTTGAGGAAGAAAGATTCTATGACAAGTATACACAGTCTTGTTGGCTAAAGGCAACCATTCAGATTTTGTTTCTGGACCACAAACGGGACATGCAAACTCCCCCTTAGTACTCAAACCTGATAGATTACCATATGCAGGAAAGTCATTTATTGTCCACAAAAGGACAGCTTTCAGATTGAACCTTTCCCTCTTAAATGCATCATACATCTCCACCCCAACAGTCCATAACTCCATAAAATCATCTATAAGTGGCTGCAAATACACATCTATTTCATTTCCCGGTTGCTTTTTCCCTGGGATTAGTAGGCTTAGCATCAAATTTTCTGCGGACATGCAAACGTTTGGAGGCAGATTATAGATGAATAAAATAACAGGCCATATACTGTGTGTTGAGCTTAGAGAGTTGTAAGGATTAAAGCCATCAGTGGCTAATCCGAATCTCAAGTTTCTTGGATCAGCAGCAAAGCGCTGGCCATTTCTGATCTATGGTGCGCCGTTGAATTGAGTCAGTTGGATGTCGCATCATTCCATCTTGACTATGATGAGTAAAGTGCCAAGTTAGCATCTCACTAGTAAATTCTGAAAGGAACATCCTCTTAATCCTTGGAATTATAGGAAAATAACGCAAGACCTTCGCTGCCACTCCCTCTTCTATTTCTTTAGTCCTTGGATTCACCTTCCACCGCGAAGCATTACATTCAGGGCATGTATCGAGATTTACTTTCTCTTTGCCTCTAAACAAGCAACAATCGTTGATGCATGCATCGATCTTCTCATACCCTAAATCAAATTCCTTCAGAAACTTTTTAATTGTGGAGATAGATTCTGGAAAAGTATTGACTTCAGGAAGCATGTCCTTAATTACTTCAAGCAATTCATCAAATGCTCCATCAGCAACGCCATTAGAGGCTTTGAACTTGTAAAAGGTAAGGGTTGCTGATAGCTTTGTATACTTCTTCTTACAACCAAGATATAGAGGGACTTCTGCCTCTTGAACTTTATTTTTGTAATCTTCCTCTGTGACATTAACGGTTGTACTTCCAACTCCATCAAAAAAGCTAGCATCTTTATACATTTGAAGCACTTCTGGGAGTTCAAAGTCCACATCAGTAGTATCAAAGGTTTCACTATCTACAACTTCTATAGATGGAACTTCTTCTCCATGAGCACACCAAACATCATAATCAGGATCAACTCCATAACTCAACAAATGTATCTCCAAGTCATCATCAGTTTTGTCGGCTAAGGTTACGACAAATTGCACAAGGGCATACTACCATTTCTGGATTCCTTCCACACCTCTTTGAATTTAAAACAAATTGTTTAACCCCTTCTCGATACTCCTGACTGTTTTTATCTAGGTTTACCCAACTTTTATCCATATTAAGGGAGAAATAAAACGCGGATTTCCTTACCTAATAAAAATTAGTGGCTTTTCAACCAACAAGTAGTGGAATGGAAAATGAGATCTAAAATGCTTAAATGAAAATAATCCAAACAAGAGTGAAAACATAAAACAAGAAGATCTAGGCACCAACCAATATTATCTCTTACATGTTAATATTTAGAACATATTACACAATTTCAGAAAATCATAAATTCAAATAAATTCAGAAATTGTCATCTAGTCATCACAAATTCACATGTTGAATAGTCTTATAATACTTTCTACAATATTTTAGAACATATTCAGACACAATAATTTCCAGCCTCAATTATTACCGGAATTTCAGAAATAGTTTACATAAAATTTCAGAAATAGGCATAACATATTGAACAATCCCATAATTTCAGAAGTTATAGACGATAGGGAGTTGCACAGTCACATATCAGTTTGCCTACAGTCCTAACAAGCCATTACAGGCCATCAAAGATAAGGAAATGGAACACATCAACCAATTTAAGTTAGAGAACAAAAAAAAAAACTATCACTTCATGACTTCAATCATGTAAAAATCAAAATTGTATACCAATAGAGTACCTAGTAGTCCCACCACTTGTACTCAAATCATTAAAATTCTTGCAAGGTCACAATAGAATGTAAAAGTGATATGATCTAAAGAAATCAGAGAAGCAAACAACTAGCCAACTTGGGAATTTTTCAGTATTCACTTCATTAGAATTCATACCTAGCACCCGATTGACACAAGCTACAAAGTCTCGCTTTGACTATGCTCTCGAACAACTTCTTTCCTGCAAAGAAAAAATAAAAGATTTAAATCAAGCATATGAATATATAGATATCCAACTATTTAAGGCAAATAAAAACATTTATTTATGGTTTAATGTCATTGCTACCTACTACCGAAATTCAGAGTTGATGTAATACATGAATGAGATGTTTCATCTCTTAATTCGAACACTGATATCATGAGAAATAAACTGGGTTTGGGAAATTACTGAAGAGCAACTGACTCTATATTTATAGAGATTTTTAATCTAACAAGTTAAGTTAATTCTTCATAAATTCAATGTGATGAATTTCCTTTCTCCCTCATTTCTATCTCTCTCACTACCATCTGTCTATCTTTCCCTCTCTTATCTCTCTTCCTAAATCTCTACCCAATTCAGTTACAATCACTCCACCATCTCTCAAATTCGTTGTGCACTCCCTGGGGTTACAACATATCCATATGTAGCAACACTTAGCAATTGCAAGGGAAGACCTTTCTCGGCCTTCAACAGCCCTAATCGGCTTAATCGGCCTCCAACACCATTGAACAGCCCTAATCGGCCTTCAACAGCCCTAATCCCCGCCATTGATAACAGCCCTAATCGGCCTCCAACGCTTAGCAAGATAACAAACCTTCAAGCATATGAATAAGAAAGAGAACAAACCTTCAAAGACAGAATCCGAACTTTCTAAGCAAAGGAGCCAGGCAATTGGAGCCCTAATCGCCGGATTTCGAAGAGATATGGCGCCCTAAGTGAAGCGAAGTCGAGTGCCCTAACTGAAGCGCAGTCGAGCGCCCTAGACGACCAAACTCCGAGCACCGCCGACCTTGAGAGAGGGAAGAACGCCGCTCACCGCCGACCGAAACAGATCCCGCGCGTCTGAATCTGCGGGTTTGGGTTTGCGAGAACGCAGGTCTGAGAGAGAGAGAACGCAGGTTTGGGAGAGAGAGAACTCGGACTGGTGTACTGGTGAGGTTGGGGATTTTTTTTATCACATTTAGAAATTGCAAATTTGGTCTTAAAAATTTTGCGCTAAATTACAAATTTCAGCCAAAATTTAGCGCGGAAAAATTTCCGCCAAATAAAGCATAAAACCATGGCATTTGTAAAACGCCGTAAAATTTCTACTAGTATTATGGCGTTTATAAAACGCCATTAAATTTTATGACGTTTATAAAACGCCATAAAAATATAGCATTGTAAACAAGCATGACGTTTTTGTTTAAAAACGCCATTAAAGACACTTTTAATGACATTTTGTGAAAAACGCCCTTGTTTAAATGTCATCGATGACTATGTTTGTACTACTAGTGCATGGATGTTCCCCAGACTTCGAGTTCAGAAACTTAAAAGCCTCAAGGTCGTCATCATCACCTATCGTTATCGGATGACCCGCTTCTTCCCCCTTTGGCATGTAAGACAACCGTCAATCTTCATATGAACAATCATGGCCGACCTTGAGCCTCAACAGTTGATTCAGAGAGGCAAAGTCGATGCCCTCTTCAATGATCACATTCTTCCGCTCGGTTTCACCAGAATACACCCACCCGACACCATCGAACAACCAACGACCGTTGAAGATGAGAGTGACACAGACTTTGGCGTTTTGCCCTGCAAATGAAAACTCGGATCAACACCATTGTTAATGGGTATCTACTCTTCGCGAAACATGAGGAGAAACAGGAGAGAAGCCTACCCATTGCACCTGAGAATTAGGGTTTCTCAGATACCTCTGTGACACGGAAGTTAACTAACACTAACACGAACAAATAATGCGCCCGACACGTGCTCTGCAACTGGACCTTGATGCGGATGAGTTGTTCTCCAATGGTGGCCTTCTTCTCCAACTCTCTTGTCCATGAGAGGAAGAAACTGATGACCTCTCTCCTCCTCTCCTATTATACTTTAAAAATGGAGGGAAATCCCTTTCCTATCACTTTTACACATATGCAATGATTATCTTCCTCTCTCTCTCCTCTTTTTGGCGCCAAAATCCCCCACCAAAACTCATGTCCTCTCTCCCTCTCTCCTTGTGAGAACCTGCAACCGGCTTAGCCCTTCCCTAGTTTTATTTGCACTAATACCACCTATGTTAGTCACTTAGTTGTGCAAATTTTCCAAAAAAGTGGCATTTTTGCAAACCCATAAAAAAAGTTGTTTAGTTGTGCAAATTGCCCTTTTTTTAACCCTTCGTTCGCCTACGTTTTTTTTTTAAAAAAAAAGAGAAGAAAAAGGGAAAATGAGTCGTATTATGGAGGATGGGTTTGGATTTTTGAGATATACATAGCCTGCCGTCCTGAGGAAGCCGAAAAACTTTTCCTCGAGCTTCCTCCTCCTCCAACCGACTTCGGCGGAATCTTCACCGCCTTCTTCCTCTTCGCCGTTTTTCATGTCTCTCCGTTTCTGTTTTTCCTGCGCTTGACCAAAATTAGGGCTGGAGCGAAGCTTGATAAGCTTCCATTCATGGCTTCCATGTCCACCTTCCTCTGCAAATCCCCAAACCCCTCTATTCCGCACCTTCCTATAAACCCGGGCCTGCCTGTTTCTCATCGATCGAATTTGGTAATTTTTCCTTCGTTTTTCTTCCCCTATTTCAATTTCTGCCCCTTTTTTGTGCTATATCATGCTTCTTTGGTTTGGCAACTCTGTGGCTGGTCCTTTGGAACTTGGAAATTCATCCAAATTGACGCATTATCTCTTGCTAGGAGTTCAATTTTGATTTCAATTTTATTTTTTGTCTCTGAATTTCTGCTTGTCTGAATCTCGGTGGATTATGTTTACTGGACATCATGCTTTTGCAGTTAATCGATGGACCCTGGGAAGCTTGTGTGTGGAATTTCATGGGATGAATAAAGATGGAGAATTTATTTGTTTATTTTGGTATTTCATTGGATTGGGTTTTAAAATCTAGGAAAAACTCCTTTCCTTTCCTGAACTAAACAGGGTTATAGCCCCATTCCATATTCTCTAACCAAATAGCCCCATTTATCACAATTTCAATCAAGTTTTGTTCCCTTCAAATAGCGCCCCATGCTTATAGGCTTATCTTATCGATCATCCTATCAGGTTTCTAAAACTGTCAATATTTTTTTTAAATATATAACAGGGTGTGCTATAGTTGGTGATTACGCATCCATATTAACGATTATCAAGGTGAACCTTAAATCTTTCCTATTTGAGGTCAATCAGCTGAGATATGTCTTGCTTGTAGGTAGTTTGGCCTTATCTTCCTGTTTAGTTCTTGATTAGGGATTATCTAGAAACTACTGCTGTAGTTTTGACTCTTTTCTTACTTCAGTAGTTTAGTGAAAGATGAAGGTGAAAAGGCAATGGTGGAGATGGGTTGAACAGACAATTTAATGGTAATAGGGTAGAATGAGATAGAAATAAGAGAGATATTTGGAGAAGATGTGAAGCATTCCAATGTGTTGCACAACTCAACATTACTTTTTTTTTTTTTTTTAATAATCACTGCCCTTTATTATAGGAGTTATAAATCATTTCATTTTAATGGTTAATGATCTGCTCTATGTAATGATGCTGCATTCAGAAAACTCTGAGCTGATTTCATACTTTGACAGTTGAACACACTTAAAAAATCCAATGTTGTTAGACCAATTTTATGAAGTATTTTGAAAAATAGATGCTCTCTGCTTATTTGTATAGGTATTTGTGGTTTTCAGTTTAGCGCATTATTTGGTATATTAAATATGTTGTAAGTTTTGTGAAATGTGTTATGTATCTCTTTCCAGACATTGGGCTCCCTACCTCTTTTCATTAGGTTTAGACCTTTCCTGTATCTCCCATTGGCAGTATCTTAAACATATTTATGTATTTATACTTCATTTGAAAGGTTATTGAGATAAACATTGAGTATGATTGCAATATTGGCAGAAAGAGTAACATTTGTGACCCATGATACATAGGTAACTAAGAGAGGGCACTAGTTGGCATACACTTGACCCAAAAAAGTAAATTCATTTTATGGTTTTCATCTGATTAATATTCGTGAATACCTGACATTGTAGGTTGAACTTTAGAAGATAGTATGGTGTATTGATGTAAGTATCTTTTGGATGAGATGACATTAGACTGGGGGAGGGCAGTATTTGTATGTCAGTTTGTTTTGGATAAGATCAAATTTGGCTTGGGGGAAAATACAAAGTTCAGAATCTTTTTATTTCCTTTTACCCAAAAAGTTCGTTTACTCACAGTTGACTACATTTTCCCCTTAATAATACTGCCCCATGATGGCATGAGTCCATCTCTTTGCAAGGTTAATACCATGTCCTCTCTTATTATGCTTCACAAATTATGTAGTGTCATTGCTCTGGTGCCTACTGCTTAGTAATTAAGGTAGTTGTGCCCCATATTATATGACATTTTACCTAATGGGATTTTAGTTGTGACTTACTCATTAGATGGTCATAATTTTCTCTTTCTTTCTTGGAGATGTGTTCCCTGTTAATCTGAACTTATTGGTGATCTCTTTCTGCCTTTTCAGAATTCTCGTGCAGATCTGCCCTGTAGAAGTTTGAGATGGAACAAACGGATAAAACACACCAATTGTCTGACATTGTTTCAGATGGTTTCAAGACAGGGGAGATTTACAAATCTATATAACCCTCTAAGGTATAATTTAATTTTTCCACCAAAATCCCGTCCTCTGAATGCATGCCCTGATTTCCTCATAAAAGTAAACCTTTTACCGAAGGGAAATTTAAAGAAAACCACCCTTTAAATATGGGTGTTTTCACTTAACATCCCTTAAATTCAAAATTACAGAAAACCACCCCTTAAATGGTCTTTGTTTACAACTCACCACCATTCCTCTATTTTTATTAATTTTTCATTAAATATATTATATTTTAATATTTTTAAACACAAATTTGATTGTAAATATATTCAAAATTTGAATTTAAGGGCTCAATTATATAATTATAGACATTTTTCAATTTTTATCAAAGATAATTATTGAACCACAATATTTAAACTATAGAAAAATAGTAATATTTTTAAAATATTTAAAATATAAACAATAAAAGTAATTTACATAATATTTTAAATATTTATAAACATTTTCAAACATAAATTAAGATAATAATTCTAGGCTATATTTATTATTATTTTTTAGAATAAATAAAATAATCGCTAAAATATAATCGAGCTCTTAAATTCAAAATTTAAATATAATTATAATCAAATTTGAGTTTAAAAATGTTAAAATATAATATCTTTAATGATAAATTAACGAAATTAGATGAAGGGGTGGTGATTTGTAAACAAATACCATTGAAAGGGTGGTTTTCTGTAATTTTGAATTTAAGGGGTGGTTAAGTGAAAACACCCATATTTAAAGGGTGGTATTCTGTAAATTTCCCTTTACTGAAAGAAGAAATTGGCATACAGTATAGTATATAATTTGCCAACAAAAGATTCCTATATAGTGTTAGCATGTAGAAAGATCTACTATGAGCTACTACAGCTAAAGTTGTTTGCTTTTGGATTCATCATGGATTGCCAAATTTGTAGTTATTCCTGGTATTTTCCTAGTTTTTATTGCCTGTGCATCCAATCTTTACTTTTTCTTCTTGAATTGGTAAATAAAGAGCGGCCATTCCGGGGTTCGAACCGGGGACCTTTGGGTACTACCCACAAGTCCTTTCCGGTGAGCCATTCCGGAATGGTTATTTACTTTTTCTTCATTTTTGCAGTTCTTCTCCATTTACTATTCTTGAGGTTCTTTCTATCTAATCATAGGATTTCTCTCTTCTGTAGGTTAGATGTTCCTCGTACATCTAGAGGAAGATACTTGAGAATATCTTCTTTCAAGGGGAATCCCCAAAATGATCAACTTGGAGATAAATCGAGCAAATCCCCCTTTCCCAAAAATTCTGTTGGTATTTCTTATGCTCCGCAAGACACTAACTCCACGAAGCTGCAAGATGTGTCAATATCATGTGCTTCTCAACCAAATGATGCCACACCTAGTTCTCAGGTTATCCATAAATTATTCAGACATTGGGTGGCCCTTTTGTGGTCAGATTCACAAACACAAATGAGCCAAGAGATAATAGAGACGCCTGCAAAGGATGTTTTGCAACAGCAAAAAGTTACCTACCTCAATGAAAGAAGTGAGGTTTTAAAGGTGGCTTTCAGATACTTTATGAGCCTGGATGCAACTTTGAAGATTCCCTTGCTGATATTGTAAGTATGATTGCTTTTGTAGGCACTTTCATTCTCCCTATGTTCTTTCTCTTTGCTTCTGCATACTCATTCCTTGTCTGCTGCTGAGTGATTAAGATTTTTGTGCTGAGTATTGTAACTCTTTTTTGTTTTTCATATTATTTCTCACCTTATATTTTAATATAACCATTTATTTTTGTGCCTTTTGTTTTAACCTTTTTCGTTCTTCAAACTATAATTTATTTGTATGGTATATGGATGTGCTTTTACCCTTTATTCGGTTGTGCACTTGTGCTGCACATGTAGAAGAATTTTGCCGAAACTAAAATGGATAATGCTCTACTATAAAAGTTTGCCATAAACTCTCCCTTCTATTGTTTTATCCTTTTTTCTTTGGAGCTGCTTTTGTTATGGTTAACTTCATGATTTTGGTTAGCAGCAGTCACTAAATGGGAAGTTGTGCCTTTTTCTATGGGGTTCCACTAGTCATATAGTCATATATCACTTGTCATTACTCATTTTAGCTTCAGAACATATATGGTTGAAAAACTAAAACTAACAAACTAGAAAGTAGAAAAGAACAATAAATAAGGTTAGTTTTAAACATCAACCAAGTAGAAAGTAGAATAATAAATGTGTTAACACTTGTTAGCGCTTTGGCTATCTAATACGACAAGTAATATGAAATGGGAAGAGTGTTCGTATTCTAATTTTTATGTTACAAAATTCTTTTTCAGATTTTGCTTTGTTGTATTCTGTTCAAACCTGATACAACATGGATAATGATACCAAAGAATACTAGAGAACAGTAATTTATAGTAGACTTATCCAGCCTAATATCAATCATATGAGTCTTTTTTGGCCATAGAAAGGGTAAATCAATTTGTATATTAAATAGGTTGAAGGATATTTATTTAAAAAAAATGTAGGAACATGCCAGGTTTCATTGAGAAGGTCCTAACATTGTTTTGTCAGCCTTTCTCTGTGGTTATGGCATTAAAGGACTTAAAACCTCGGCAGTCAACTATTCATTCCTGACTGTTTCTGATTATCTTTTTGAGGGGCTTGGACGGATAATGGGGGTTTGATGAGCTTCTACAATGAATTCTTCTTTCACGTATCTGATCATTTAATTATGGTAAAGTATTGAAGATCCTTTGGTTCGATCAACCCTTTCTTCCTGAATAGCGGTGTCATTGCCTTCATAGTTGCGAATTGCAGTCAGACCATCATGTCAGTGGATTAAATATCTTGCTTGTCCATTGGATTAGGGATCTGTGGACGTGTGGAGAGGGCAATAACATAACTATGCCGAACATTGTAACAGAAGTAGGATTAAAATGTATGTTCTAGCCAGCCATAACCCTTGAAGGAGATTGAAGGCCATATTTGTTGTCCTCTTTCGGAGATATTTAATGTTGAGGATCAGTCGCAAAATATTTTTGCACAAGCGTGATGCAGGTGCATTACGAGTGTGATTAACAAGGCTGTGTATGCAGAATTGTTTGGTTATCAAAGACTTGTGTTTTGAGTGGAATATTGTAATTATCTTCAATCTGATCAGATTCCTTTTAATTTATAGCAGTGAGGCCACTAATATTAGTTCTTAACTAGACCATTATTTGTTTCTCCGAACATTGTTTGATGACTTCTTATAGATGTTCTGCATCTGTGAATTATGGTTTCAGTTTTGAAGCCTGGACATGCTATTCCTATTTAACGCAGTTTATTTCACTTCTCTGTTTCTTTATGATGGTGCTAGTTATTTCTTCCTCTCAAGCTTCTTGCATATTAAGTCGAGTACATTCTGGATCCATGTCTGCCTGCATCACCAATGTCTATATTCAAACTGAAACAGAATAGCTTAAGGCGGCGCTCCCTGGAAAACATTGTTTAGATGTTTCTTTTTGTCTCCAGACTATATACCTGAGAAGTGCAGTTTCAATGTTTTGTTTACTTCGAGCTGGTTTTCTTTGGTTGATGTTATGTCTTAGAAAAATGGTGGTTTATGATGTTTGCAGTGTTCCTTTATACCTGGCTGTGACTTTAGTTTATGGTGCAAAAGTCTCCAAAGAATTGGCGCCTTTGTGGATATTTGGCCCTTTGGTTGCTGTTGTTTATGTTAAGATGATTCAAGCACTTGCTGCCCTTTATCTCCTCTCCTTCAAACAGACAGTTAAAACCTGGAAAGAATTCCCAACCTACTATACCACAGTTTCGAAATATCTCGCTGATGGGAAGCTCAAAGAAGCCATGTTCTTGCAGCCGCTGCGGAAGGTGAAGGAGTCGGAATCCAAGGAAAGGGCACAAGCATATGAAGATTGGTCAGAAGATGTGATGGGCTGGTTTTCACAGCTATTTTGGCCTGTGCGTTACAGAATCGTCAAGGTTTTAAAGAGAGCTAAACTCATTTAGAGATCCCATAGCTAACACCCGGAGCAACTGGATGGATACATTTCTTCCAGGAGTCTTAAAAAAATTGTTGCATCTTAATTTTTTTTCGGTTGCCTGGATGGCTTTTGGCCTTTTGAGAGAAATTAGGAGGTGAAAATTCATTTGTATTATGAATGAGCCCTTAGTTGTATGCCTTTTTGTTTTGGAAGTTCCTGGTATGATGAATATGGTTTAACTTTTTGTTTGCTTATTATGTTCCCAAGTCGCTTTGCACTCATCAATGATTGATTGATGATCAGTGTAAACTGCACACTTGAGAAACGCTTCTTTCTACGCTCAATCGACCCCCTTGAGGTCGCAACCTGGTATCCAGGGAGGGCCAATGCACTTATCTCTCCTTTTCTGTCGGAGCTGATGCTCCCAACAACTTCCTCTTTACTTTCATCTTGTGTACTTTGATTGGCTATTTTTTCACTTCCAACTGTTTTGGTGTCTCTCGTTGCTTAAAAACGCCTTCAATATTAGTTTTCATGTCACAGAATTCGAATTTTTATTTGCATGTCATCAAGTTTCAATTCTTGGTTTGCTCTAAATGCTCCACAAAAAAGAAGCTTCAAAAGTAGTGATAGTGGTTTTTTGCCTACTGTAAAAATAAAAAAAATGGGCAATATATAAAAAGTCCAAAAAAATTGTTCTAATTAGAGGAGTGTCCAAAATTTTGAAAAAATTTGTGGAGTGTAGATCCCCCCTTGCTCCCCCTCGCGTGTCCAGTTTTTTTTTCCCATTTTTTTTTTTAAAAAAAATTACATGTCAGCACTTTCTGTTATGCCACTATAACCTGATGTTATACAAATATAATATTATGATGTGCAAATATAGTATTATGTTATGCAAGCCATAAGAATATGCACATGCATTTGTATTTTAAAATTGCATTAATATATCTTATTTGCACATAAGCACATCGCTCTACCATTATATGGTCTAAGAGGCTTTTAAAATTGCATTAATGTCAACGTCAATGTTGTTGACATCGTTGACACTGACATTGTTGGCACTGCTGACACTGTCATCATTAACATTGCGAACACCACTAACATTTTTCGTATCAGCGTTGACGCTGATGTCGGCTAACGCCGACATTGGAGATGCTGACGCGCATGTTGGCTGACGATGATGTCGGCTAACGCCGACATCGGAGATGCTGACACTAATGTCGGCTGACGTCGACGCCGAAGATGCTTTTTTCCGTTTTAGAAGCACTGACGTTGACATTGTTGATACCGACATCGGAGATGCTGACACTTACGTTGCCGACGTCAACATCGGAGATGCTAACGCTGACATCGGAGATGTCGACTGGCGCCGACATCGATGCTGTCGAAGCTGCTGACGCCGACGTTAGGGATGCTTTTTTTCGTGTCAACGCTTCTTTTTTTCGTGTTAGCACTGATGCTAACATTTTCGACGTCGACATTCGAGATGCTGATGTTGCTGACGCTGACATCGGAGATGTTGTTGACACCGACATTCCTGACACCGTTGACACTGACATCGGAGATGCTGACGCCGACGTCGAAGATGCTTTTTTGCGTGTCAGCAGCACTGACATTGACATTGCTGATGCTGACATGGAAGATGCTGACATTGATGCTAACGTTGCTGACATCAGCATCGAAATGCTGACACTACTAACGTTGACATCGGAGATACTGACACTGATGTTGATGTTACTGACATAAACATCGGAGATGTTGACGCCATCACGCCGATAACGATGACATCGGAGATGTCGGCTGACGCCGACATCGATGTTGCGGACGTTGTTGATGCCGACGTCGAAGATGTTTTTTTTTTGTGTCAACGCATCTTTTTTTCGTGTAAGCACTAACATTGTTGACACTGCTGACACTGCCACCATTAACATTGCGAACACCACTAACATTTTTCGTGTCAGCACTGACGCTGATGTCGGCTAACGCCGACATCGGAGATGCTGACGCTCATGTTGGCTGACGCCGACATCAGAGATGCTGACTCTGATGTCGGCTGATGTCGACATCGAAGATGCTTTTCTCCGTGTCAGAATCACTTACGTTGCCGACGTCAACATCGGAGATGCTAACGCTGACATCGGAGATGTCGGCTAGCACCGACATCGATGTTGCGGAAGTTGCTGACGCCGACGTTAGAGATGCTTTTTTTCGTGTCAACGCTTCTTTTTTTCGTGTTAGCACTGACATTGCCGACGCCGACATCGATGCTACGGAAGTCGCTGACATTGCCGACGCCGACATTCGAGATGTTGATGCTGCTGAAGCTGACATCGGAGGTGTCGACGGACGCCGACATCGGAGATGTTGTTGACACCGACATTCATGACACCGTTGACACTGACATCGGAGATGCTGACGCCGACGTCGAAGATGATGTCGTCAACATCGGAGATGTTGACGCTGGTGACGATGACATCGGAGATGCTGATGCCGATAAGCTCAAACTTCTACAATCCTCTAATAAAAGAAATGGTAAAAGATAAAAACTTTTGCACATCAACGGCTAAATGTCAACATTTAAGTTAAATGTCAACATTTAAGTTAAATGTCAACATTTAAGCTAAATGTCAACATCAACATTTAATAAAAGATAGAGTTTAAAAATACGTTTCGGCTATATACACCGCAAATCCCCACGTCCTTAAGGACGTGCAAGTGGGGTGAGAGCCACCCGAACCCGGACGTGCTTGCACGTCCCCAAGGACGTGCAGCACGTCCATAAGGACGTGCAAAAGGGCACGTGCTTAAGAACGTGCTGCACGTCCTTAAGGACGTGCAAGCCCGTCCCTTAAAGACGAAGAGGACATGCCTCTTCGTCTTCGTCTTCATTCACCTTCAAAGAAATCGAGAGAGAGGCAGCGACTGCCGGAGCTAGAGACCGAGAGAGAGAGACCGAGACCGAGAGAGAGAGAGACCGAGAGAGAGAGAGAGAGAGAGAGACATGGACACACAGAGAGAGATCTCGAGGCGGCGGTGGCGGCCATGGAGGCGGATCTGCTGGCGACGACGGAGGGTGGTGGTGGTGCGACGGCGATGGAGGTGGAGGGTGGTGGTGGGGGTGGAGCATCGGGGCAGACGGTGCGGCTGGCGGCTTTGGCGGAGGAGGAGGGTGGTGGTGGTGGGGCGGCGTCTGGCGGCGGCGATGGAGGCCGAGCAGTGGCGGAGGAGGAGGGTGGTGGTGGTGGGGCGGCGTCTGGCGGCGGCGATGGAGGCGGAGCAGAGGCGGAGGCGGGCGACGGTCTATTACCGCCGCGGAAGCGTCGGACGATTGAGGTGTCCCCGATCCCGACTCCACCGGTATGTTATTTGAATTACTTTTTATTTGATTTATTTTTATAGTTTTAAAATATAATTTGATAGATTATAATATAGTTTTATAATAGAAGTTTATAGAATATGATATACTGTTTGATAGAATATAATTGATAATATTTTGTTTGATTTATTTATATATTATAATGTTTTTTTATAGTATATAGTTTGATAGAAAAGAATGTAGTTTTAATTTGATAGAATATAATAGATAGTATATATTCAAATACATAGAAAAAAATTACAATTGAAAGACAATAAAAAACATTAAAATATATTACAATACTTCAAAAGTATTTAATTAACATTAAAATATATTTGAATATATTCAAATACATAAAAATAAATTTATATTGAAAGATAATAAAAAATATTAAAAAATATTAAAATACTTCAAAATTATTTAATTAACATTAAAATATATTTAAATATATTCAAATATATTCAAATACATAAAAATAAATTAATATAATTGTAATACTTAATTAACATTAAAATATAATAAAAGACAATAAAACATATGAAAATATATTAAAATACATCAAAAGACATTAGAATAACATTAAAATACATTAAAATATACTGAAAAGACATTAATATTCAACTGGATCATAATAACAGGCAAGGAGGCTCATGATGGGTGATGGTACCCTTCGGCCTATTAGGTTCAGCGACCGGGCAGCGGTCAGCCAGGTACAGGAGTCTACGACACCCCCCGATTAGACAGTCGACGATCTACTTGCGTCTGCAGAGCGCTTACAGCCGTCGATGGGGACGCCCCCGACCGACGAGCACGACAGCTTCTGGAAGGGTCTGCTGGGTTGGGATCCTTCGGGCGATGCGATGATGGGGTTGCAGCCTTCATTAGAGCCCGCTGATGTTTTGAGTAGCTGTATTACCGACGTAGTCGGTGGGCGACGGGCCGACATGGGTAGACCGCCTACTCGTGTTCCACCGACCATCCCGGAAGCATCTACTTCAGCCGTGATAAAGGCTTCTACATCTGGCACACACGAGCCCGAGCCTTCGACCTTCGCCACACCAGCGGCGATCTCCTTGGGCTCTGTAGATGATGTGATCCCTGACGTCGTTGAGGAGGCTGACGACGGTCAGGAGGGGCAAGCTCAGGGCCAGGGGAGCCCACAGGTATAGCCTGAGCCCATCCCTGCGCAGGCTGCCGCACCGGCTGTGCAGGTCGACCCTTTATTGCCGCCGGGAGAGCTGCTTGTGTCTTACAGGCATCACCGTGCGTATCAGGTGTGGAGAGATCCTATGGTGAAGCTGCCGCTGCTGAAGTTCCACCACCGGGCGACTCACCTGCAGCCTTTCGAGCCCTACATATTTGAGGGCCCGGGGACCTGGGTGCAGGATCTGCTCCCATCCGGCATCCCCCAGCCGAGGTCCCTCCACTGACAGTGTGTCGACGAGTTCACCTGCACGGCCTTTTTGGAGCATTGGCACCCGGAGACCAGCTCCTTCCACTTTCCATGGGGCGAGATGACCATCACGCTCCACGATGTTGCCTGTCTGATGGGACTTCCGATTGATGGCCAGCCTTGCACGTCACATCTGCCCGCATGCGCTTTGGTCCCCGCCATTGCGGAGTACTACCAGCTCACCCCTGCGACTCTGAAATCGTAAAGACATGCTGGCGGCCCTCCGGTGACTGGGTTTACTACCCAGCGGCAGCAGAGACACGGGCCGCTCGTCGACACTCTAACAACCCTCAATCAGATTCCTCTCATCGTCCTAGCTTGGCATCATCCTATATCAGATTCCTCTCGTCGTCCTAGCTTGGCATCATCCGTTCACATGTCTCCCCATGATCTCGCCGACACCTGCTAACAACCCTCAATCAGCAATTCTTGGTGTAGCCTGCATCGAAAACCAAGACCATTTTGCCGCGGTACGACTTCAAACGTCTTTTTTATTACCTATTCATGCTTTTCATATATATATGTCAATACTCTAACTCTAATTTTCAGTTCTCATAGATCTGGTTGCGTCCTAACGCTCCTCTTCCGCCGCCTCCACCAGAATGGGTCGAACATCATCATCCGACCGTGGAAGGATGGGATGCTCCGTTTCAAGCTCAGATTGAGAGATTTTGAGCCTTGCGTATCGGGTCCGACCGCCCTTTACTATTTTCATAGATTGTATTCCACAACGTTATAAAAATTATGAATGTAACCCTTTTTTTCCGTTTTTTTTAACGTTATTCGCATATTATCCGATTGAAAACCTTAACAATTATTGTTTTCTATTTAATTTGACCCTAAATCCTTCAACTCTACTAGCTAAACACTTCAATTTTATCAATTAACATTACAAAACCGGCGGAAATCTAAACCCTATACCCTAAACGCGAAACCCTAACTAGGGTTTGCACGTCCTTAACAACGTGCAAGTATTGCACGTCCTTAAGGACGTGCTTGCACGTTGTTAAGGACGTGCAAGTCATTGCTAGTGGACGTGCACAGTCCCAGACTTGCACGTCCCTAAGGACGTGCAAATCCTTAATCCGGATTTGCGGTGCATATAGTGACACCCTAAAAATAAGATCATTCTCAAAATTGATATCATTTTACATGAGATGAGAAGCTCAAACTTCTCCAATACTCTAATAAAAGAAATGGTAAAAGATAAAGCTTTTGCACATCAACGGCTAAATGTCAACATTTAAGCTAAATGTCAACATTTAATAAAAGATAAAGTTTACAAATAAGATCATTCTCAAAATTGATATCATATTACATGAGATGATAAGCTCAAACTTCTACAATCCTCTAATAAAAGAAATGGTAAAAGATAAAGCTTTTGCACATCAATGACTAAATGTCAACATTTAATCTAAATGTCAACATTTAAGCTAAATGTCAACATTTAAGCTTAATGTCAACATTTATTAGAAAATTTTGTAAATTAATAGAATTATTATAAACTTTAGCCTATGCTGGATTCGAACCCACGTATTTGCGCATAAGCACATCGCTCTACCATTGAGCTAAAAGGCTTTTAATTATATTATAACATAACATTCAGATTTAATTTTTTTTTAAAAAAAAATATATGTCAGTACTTTCTGTTATGCAAATATAACCCGATGTTATGAAAATATAACCCAATGTTATGCAAATATAATATTATGTTATGCAAGCTTAAACAACCTTATGGAAAGGAATATGCACATGCATTTGTATTTTAAAATTGCATTAATATATCTTATTATTGAACATTTTGTAATGCATTTATATTTTAAAATTGCACTAATATATCTTATTATTGAACATTTAATAGAAAATTTTGTAAATTACTAGAATTATATTATAAACTTTAGCCTATGCGGGATTCGAACCTACGTATTTGCGCATAAGCACATCGCTCTACCATTGAGCTAAAAGACTTTTAATTATATTATAACATAACATTCAGATAAACAATATAACCCTACAACAAACTGATGTAAAAAGAAAAAACATCGCTTCACAGAAAAGACATGAAGCTGAACAGGCTCTAATTCGCAAAGAAATTTGAAGAAATTATCAAACCTTATACACATATCTTTTCTTTCTATTTATCTATATTCAAATCAGCATATTTACACAAATTATACAATATATCAATAGCGTCTAGCATGAGCAATAACATGTGAACAATAAATGCCAAATCCATATAAAATATAGCATAACTAGCAAGGGAATTCATACTTCATAGGGAGAATGGGACAAATACAGCATAACTAGCAAAACAGATCACAAATCCTTGCTATGTTCTCACTGAACCAAAAAAAAAAGAAAAAAGAAAAAAGAAAAAAGAGGAAGTTAATTAAAAAAAAGTGAAATACAAGAAGTTTAAGTTGTGCAAATATAACTTTATGATATGCACATATAACAATCTGTTATGCCAATATAACAATCTGTTATGCAAATATAACAATCTGTTATGCAAATTGAAACTGCTGACACCGGATGTCAGCAAGATTGTTATTCCCTCTTAATTTTAAGCAAATAATGTGAAAAATTATATTCCTCCAGCAATTAGTCTAGTAAAGAGTTATGCAAGTCTAAATCTCAAAAAGATGACTCATCAATTAGGAATATTACAAAAAATAACAAGGAAACTTAAAGAAAGTGCACTTTAATACAGCGTCTCCGCCATTCTTGCATAATTCTCCAACAAAGATTAAAGTACTAAATGAATTTTATACAAATGTCAAATCAATTTAATTACACATTCGAATTCAGCATGTTAAATTTGCACAAGAGACCATGTCACCACAATTAGAAATAAAAAATAATCTATACATTCTAACAAAAAAAAAGAACCTATACATTCTAACAAAAAAAAAAGAACCTATACATCAACTTGAATTGCACATAAAGAGGTCATGTTAGCACACAATTAGAAATAAAAAAGAACTTATACATCAACTTGAATTGCACAAAAAGAGATCATGTCAGAACACGTATCTTTTCTTTCTGTTTATCTATTTTCAAATCAGCATAGTTAACAAATTCTACAGTATATCAGTAGCTTTTAGAAAGAGCAATAATATGTGAACAATAAATGAAAAATCAATATAAAACATAGCATCCCACCAAAAAATAAAATAAAACATAGCATAACTAGCAAGAGAATTCATACTTCATAGGGAGAATGGGATAAATATATGATAACTAGCAAAATAGATCACAAAACCTTGCTATGTTCTCACACAACCAAAAAACGAAAAAAGAAAAAAGAGGAAGGTAATTAAAAAAAAGTGAAAAATAAGAAGTTTATGTTGTGAAAATATAACAATTTGTTATGCAAATATAACTTTATGATATGCACATATAACAATCTGTTATGCAACTATAACAATCTGTTATGCAAATTGAAACTGTTGACACCGGATGTCAGCAAGATTGTTATTCCCTCTTAATTTTAAGCAAATAATGTGAAAAATCATATTCCTCCCAGCAATAAGTGAAGTAAAGAGCTAGGCAAGTGTAAATCTCAAAAAGATGACTTATCAATCAATTAGAAATAAAAAAGAAACATGTCAACACACAATTAGAAATAAAAAAAGAAACATGTCAGGACACAATTAAACTTTGTAAAGCTACTAGCTAATATCTCTAGATAAGTCAGAAATCACAAGGCGCTTCAATGTAAATATACAAACATGTTATTAAATAGGAAAAGGGGAACCAAACCCTAGTTGTTAAGCGATAAAAATAAAATAACAAAATTGTTGATATTGTCGAAAAAAACATAAAATCTCAATTTTAAGCCTTGAAATGATCTCCGATGGCCGAAAAAGACCATATGTCACGGCATAGTTGTGAGTTCGAACCGTGGCGTGATTCTGTATCCCAAAAGGTATCATAATAGATAATCTGACACCAGATGCTTGATATCACTTCTACCGAGACCGCAAATATGCTAAGATGTCAGCATTTATTTCCAGAAGATGTCAACATTTACAAGTTTCTAGAAGATGTCAGCATTTACAAGTTTCCAGAAGATGTCAGCACATTCAAGCACATCTAATCATATATTGTTCATATGTTAGCACTCACAATTATGAGGGAAAAGAATCTGATATAGGTCAATGTCATCTTTTTGCAGTGTCAGCAGACTAACACAACAACCTTATAAAAAGGAAAAAAAATGAAAATGGAAAGGCTTCATTTTAAATATTCCCAAGTTACTAGAAACATCCATTTCAGAAGACATCAGCATTGAAGATGTCATCACGGAAGATGTCAGCATTGAAGATGTCGTCATTTACAAGCTTCACAACTACAACAACTACTTCTAGATGTTTGCAACAATGAATAAGAAACAAAACAACCATTCTAGTCTATATGTGCAAAATAATGCAAGTTCTAGTAGTAACAACAATGGCTTCTTTTACACCTTTTCGATTAAAAACCAAATTCAGATCTAAATATGCAGACTTTAGATATTCGAGCAAATGACTATATTCAGATCCCTAAATTCATATTCTAGCAAATTGCAAGTCCATTGACTTCATATTTGATCAAATTCCCTAAATTCAGATCTAAATATGCAGATTCGAGCACAAAAAGAGAACATGTCAACATAATCAAAGATCATGTCAGCATATAAGAGAGCGACAAATGCCTCAGGTGAAATGATGAAAAAAAAAGTTGTAAAACATGTAAAAACATATATTGGCTCCATATCAATTAAGATTGAACACTAATTGGTTCTAACTTGCAATGAAGAAATCACATATATTCATAACACATTCATAACTTGACAGCAAGTAATCACATAAATTCATAATACATTCATAACTTCTGCTTATTGCAATGGAAAGAACCAGAATGAGGCGCTGACATTGCAAAAGCAGATTTGAGAGCACAAGAACACATCAACGAGAACAAGAGAGGCATAGGAACACAAAAGAACATAAAACCTCAAAACTTGGGTTAAACTGATCATGATTGAAAATTACCAAGCCAATTAGATTCCTTAAGCTTAATGGAACCAAAAAAATAACTCAACATCCCCAAATCTTTCACAAACATGAAAGCAAGAGAGATTTCACAACTTTCACACTCTAACTTGCCAAAAACCAAGAAATATAAACCAAAAAATAACTCAACATTCTGTTGTTCAATTCATACGGATATTGCCTGAATCAAGCACTGACAAAACCAAGAAATATAAACCCATGCTTGTTTCAGATCTTGAAGCTCAGAACTGCATTACTAAAGTAGCCGATGTTTAAAACTAGAACGGCACAGAGCAAGCAGTCACACGAAACTGAGCACTGAAGAGCAAGCAGCCACACAGGATTGGCGCAAAATTGGATATCATTCCATCAAAGAATCGAAATTTCAGTTACAGGCACACGCGAAGGATCGAATCGGACGGAAAGAAACAAGCAAATTGAATGAGAGACGATTTACCGACATATGACGAAATAGAATCGAAATTTGAAGAACTCACCATCTCCGCCACTTCAGATTTTGATTTCGCTGGTGAAGAACTCACCATCTCCGCCTCTTCAGACTTCGATTTCACTGGTGAAGAACTCACCATCTCCGCCTCTTCAGACTTCAATTTCACTGGTTAAGAACTCACCATCTCCGCCTCTTCAGACTTCGATTTCGCTGGTGAAGAACTCACGATCTCCGCCTCTTCAAACTTTGAAAAACTCACCATCTTCGATTCGGCGTCGGAAGGCTTCAAGTGTCTGCGATTGGGGCCACTGTTGCGGCTGGGAGGAGGCGGCAATGATGGCGCCGGCGCCGGTGGAGGTGGTGATGGTGGTGAGGGAGGCGGCCGGTGACGAAGGTGAGAGCAAGGAATTAGGACTTAGGGTTTGAGCATGAACAGAGAAACGAACAGAGGCTTAGGACTTAGGTTAGTTTATTTTAATTAAAAAAGGTTAAAAGCAATGAACACTCTACCAATTTTTATAAAAACTAGGACACTCCCCAAATTAGAGCGAAAGTTTGTGCTTTCGGCACAAATTTTCTCTAATGATTATGCACACCAAAACTGTCATTTTGATTTCAGAACAAACTGGATTGTTCTCAAAATCTGTTACACTGCTGACATTTTATGTAATGAAGTAAAATTTGGGCCAAAAGGCACAAATTCAGATTGAAAAATTAGGAAGTTACTACTCTTTTGTATTGAAACTAAAAAAAATTAATAGTGATTGTTCTAAATGAAAGAATAGTTGTGCAACTATAATTAATCGTTATGCAAAAATCTGGTGCTGTTGACGTGGTTGAACTCAATCAAACGTTTTGATTGAATTGTTTCTAATGTAAAATGCAGTTAGATGTTGTGTAAATAGTTTGTAATGATTATGCACCCTCAAACTGTGATTTTTGATGTCAGAATGAACTAATTTATTATAAAAATATGTTACACTGCTGACATCTTACGTAATGAAGTAAAATTTGTCCCAAAGGGCACAAATTCTGTTTGAAATTTATGAAGTTACTACTCTTTTGTATTAAAACTAAAAAGAAATTATTAGTTATTATTCTAAAGGAAAGAATAGTTATGCAACTTCTAAATAATAATTATGCAAAAATCTGATTATAATGTATTGAATTTTTGTGAAAATCTGTTACACTGCTGACATATAATGTAAGAAATAAAATTTGTGCCATCAACACAAATTTAAATTTAAATTTAGGGAGTTACTTTTATTTGGTTTAAAAATTGAAAGAAATTAGTATTGATCACCATAAAATAAACAATAGTTGTGCTACTACTAATTAATACTTATGCAAAACTCTTGTACTGCTGACATGTAAGAGTTAAACTCAATCTGGTGTGTTGGTTTAGTGAATTGTGAAATTCTGATGCTAAAACATACTCGGATGCTGTGTTTACTGGCTGGTAATGAAAATGCGCCTCTCCAATGATATTTAGTTTTACCAGTAATTTAATTAATATAGCAATTTGTTATTGTGTTGACATGTGATGTAATTGCAAAGCATAATTTTATCTGTCTTATAATAGTACTGAAATTAATTGAGTTGATGTGTTTAGCTGTAGTATTGATGTGTGTTGTCTTGTTTTATCATAGGTAGGGAAAATATATGGCTCCATATGTGATTACAGTAGTATATGGTGGAGGATGGAGGTTTTCTGAGATCGGGCTTTCATTTGTTGGAGACAAAACTTCCAAGGTTTTTATATTAAATAATTCAATCACTTTTCAGCGGCTGGAAGAAAAAGTACGTAGTAGGTTCAATATTGATACTGCAGTTGGTTTAGAATTCAACCACCTACACCCTTTCAGATTGCTGAGATCGCCGCTGAAAGTTGACTGTGATGCTGATTTTCAAGAATTTTTGGCTTTGACAACACTTGCCAATGTGAAATTTGCTGTTGAACTGTGTGTTAGCAAAAAGTTCTTAGCTCTGTAAACAGTTGATGCAGATGATAGAGAAAGCTGGAGATCTTTTACATCTGAACAATTGCAGTTAGTTGAATATAATATGAATTTGGTTCAAAATATTGTTGAAAAGGATAGCACATCAGTGATGTCTGACTCGAAGATAAAGAGCATAAAAGTAGAAAACATGGAAGAGGATGATTGGTCTCAATATTCTGAAAGTGAAACAGAATCAGATGCTGAGGCTTGGAGAAATCTATACTATTCAATGCAGGGAAGAGACACATTAAAGGAAGAGTGGGATGCTTCCACATCCAGTGATCCAGTTTTACCAAACAACTCGAGTGAAATTCTGTATGTTGGAAAAACTTTTGTGTCAAGACAAGCAGCAAAGGATGCTTTGACAATTCTGTCACTAACTCAGACATTTGGTTTTAGAGTAAGAAAATTAGAGCCAAAGTATTTTAGAGTGCATTGCATGGATGCTAAATGCAACTGGAAAATGCATCTAAAGACTGTTTCTCAGACTTGTTATGTAGTCACAGTGTACAATGAGGAACACACTTGCACGTGGGATGCCAGAACAAAATATTGCAAAAAAGTTCCATCCTCAGTTGTTGCAAGAATCATTGAATCTAGGTGCGCATTATGTACAAAATAAAATTTTACTTAATTGCTCCCATATTTATTTTCATATGTTCTAACATATCAATTATTATAAAGTGTCGACAGTGGATTCAAATCAAAGCAGATAATCGATACAATGAGAAATGAAAAAAAAATACCAGTTAGCTACTGGAGAGCTTGGAGAGCATCACAAATAGCAAAGGAAAAAGTTCGGGGGACACCATAGTCTAATTATGCTGATCTGCCATCATTTTGCCATATGCTGAGGGAGAAGAATGAAGGGACTATTGCAGTAATCTCAACTGATAATGAGAACAGATTTAAGTACTTATTCTTATCATTTGGAGCTAGCATCCGTGCTTTTCCTCTTTTAAAGAAGGTATATCCTGTTGTGTGTCAGCATACAGTCTCGTCCTTTTTTATTTAGATGATTCATTACAACCAATTGTGCTTTGAATTCTTTTAACCAGGTAGTTGTTGTGGATGGCACGTTCTTAACTGGGAAGTATAGAGGGACTTTACTTGATGCAACTGCCCAAGATGCAAATAGGCAAATTTCCCCCCTTGCATTTGGAATTGCTGACACTGAAAATAATGACTCTTGGGAGTGGTTTTTTAAGCAGCTGCTGAAGGTTTTGCCGCAACAAAATGATTTAGTCTTTGTGTCTGATAGGCATGCGAGCATTTCAAGAGCTGTTGCCCTGATTTATCCTACTGATACACATTGCATTTGTACTTGGCACTTAAAGCAAAACATCAAATCGACCTTCAAGAAACAGTATCTGTCAGGCTGGTTTCAGAGCGCAGCAGATTGTTACACTATTGGTGAGTTCAACATCAAATTCAGGCACATACAAGAGAATTTCCCCAAGCTAGCAAAATATTTAGAGGATGCAGGTTTTGATAAGTGGGCTAGGATACATGCAAGATCAAACAGATACAACATGATGACTTCAAACAATGCTGAAACCCTGAACTCTGTAATAACAGGGAAGAAGAATTATCCGGTTGTAGCCCTATTAAAGTTTGTGCGAGAAAAGCTCACTTCCTGGTTTCAAGAAAGGAGAGAAAAGGCACTGCAAAACCAAGACAAAATAACCCCAGAGATACTGAAGGTGATCAGCAATTTACAGGAGAATATTGGAGCATACAAGGTGGTGAAAATTAATGAATATGAGTTTGAAGTCACATGAGAAGGAGCAGAGGTAATAGTTGATCTGTCAAGAAGGAGTTGTACATGTAGGGTGTTTGATATTGAGCAAATACCTTGTGTGCATGCTTTGGCAGCAATTAAGCACATAAAAGCAAATATATCAGATTTTTTAGCAGATTTTTACACGAATGAAGCTTGGGCATTGACCTATCAGGAAACGATATATCCAGTGATGTGTGAAGATGAGGAAATTCTCCCTGATGCTATAAAACTTATCAAATGTTACCCCCTGTTGTAAAGAAAAGGGCAGGCAGACCATCGTCTAAAAGAAAACCTTCTCTTTCGGAGTTCAAGAGAAGAATAAAGCACTCAAAGTAACTATCTCAGCAACACAACATATGTGCCATCTTTTAGCAAACTGATACATTTTGTAAACAACACTACATATGCACTTTTTAGGGTTACAAGTTTGAAACATTACAATTTAAAATCTTCTACTATATGAATTGAATGACTTTTATATTTTAAATTCGAACAATTTTAATTTTTTACTGTCTTAACAGTAGTTTCTTTTCATCTTGCATTGGTTTTTCTTGCATGTTATAATATGCAAAACTTAATTGAAGATGTGCAAATATATGCAAATATAAGTTGATGATATGCAAATGTAAGTTGATGATATGCAAATATAAGTTGATGATATGCAAATATAAGTTGATGATATGCAAATATAAAATCATCTAATGCATATATAAGATTATTAAATATAAATACTGTGGTGGTAGTAATAGATACACCGATGTTATGCAAAATGTACAATTATAATATCCAAATATAAATGCATGATATGCAATTATAAGTTGATGATATTCAAATATAGTTTGATGATATGCAAATATAATACTGTGATATGCAACTATAAATTGACCATATGTAAATATAAAATCATTTAGGGCATAAATAAATATTAAAAATATAAATATTAAATGTGGTAGTATAAATAGAGACAGCACCGCCCTTCTATTTTTCGTGGTTTCTCGCTTTACGAGTTTCACTTTTTACAAGCTTCTTCAATAACCTTCGTTCGGGGTGATCGTTTTTGTGTTGATCAACGATTTCTTCGTTTGAGTGATCGTTGTCGGTTAATTTTAAGCTTCTCTGTTGCCATGTCTTCCAATTCATCTGGTAAATCTGTGCTATCTTCAAATCTCCTGAAGTCCAACCTACTGCTGATTAGAAGACTGATGCTAATGAAGAACAACAACATGTTATGGATCATATGCATCAGAAACAACAAACTGTCAAGGGCATGGATATTGATGTCAATGTCTCTTTAGGTGGATGCCCAGAGCCTAGTAAAAGACAAACTTCTAGTGGTGGTGGCTTTCTTGAAGTTCCGAATCTGCATACTGATTCCTCTGATATTCCAACTCACAAATCCGATGTAGAGCCTGATCCTTCTCATAGAGCTATGTTGTCAAAGAAGCCAAGAATTCCAAAAGGTAAGAAGTTCCTTAAACTGAAGACAAGATCCAACCCGAAGATGTTTGTTTCTGCAATTGAGAGGCTCAGTAGTAAACAGAAGGAGTGCATTAAAAAGAGTGGGTTTGGAGATCTCCTTGATTTGAAAATACAGAATCTCCCGTTATCGCTTTCCTACTGGTTGGTTGATAATTTTGATGCAAACAAATGCTCTTTGATTCTACCTAATGGAGATAGGTTAGTGATAAGTGATTTGGATGTGCACATTTCCTTGGGCCTGCCAATGGGAAGGAAGTTGATATCCAAGAAATTTTGTAAAGAAAACTTTGAGGTTATCAAAGAGTGGCGTGCTTCTCTTTCAGCTGGAGAAATGATTCAACCTTCTATTTTGATAGAAAAGATTATTAACGATGTTGATGCTGGTGATCAGTTCCGGTTGAACTTCGCAGTTTTGTTCCATTCTTTGCTGCTGGACACACATCAGAGTGGGCACATAAACCATAGTTTAGTTAGAGTTTTTACTGGCCAAGAAGATTTCAAGGAGTTTAACTGGTGCGCATTCTTATTAGAATGTTTGGTTGACTCAAAGAAAAGTTGGGAGAAAACCAAACAAGGGCAGTTCAGAGGTCCCGTGTTGTTTTTAAACGTAAGTATTTATTTTTAAAATATTATATCTAATTCTACATTTTAATATCATATTGGCTGTAATATATAATTAACATTATGTTTTCCTGTTGCAGTTGTTCTATGTTGACAGAGTGAAGTTGTTTTCGAGCATTATGTTCAGAAGATTCACTAGATCAATCCCAGTTTTCATTGGTTTGATGTCAGCAATGCTTCGTCAGCGTAAAAAGGATGATATTGAAGCAGGAGATTTTGGTTCTGGATTAATTCAACCTCGTCAATGCATCCCTGGCTCTGAAACTGGTAGTCCAGAAACTGCTCCAACATCTTCTCCCCCTATGGAACAACCTGTCCCAAATAAAGAGCCAACTCCTATTGAGGTAGCTTTTTTATTATTTGATTTTTGTTTTGTTGCATCCCTTAATTTTGATATATTATTTAAAATCTTTTACTTTTATCTATATTTAGTTGTTCATACAAGCTTTAGCTGAAAAGATTACTGCACTAGCATCTGCAATCTCTGAATTTGCTAGTATGTCTACAAAGGTTCCATCTGAGTTTCAAGATAATGAGAAGGTCAAAGCTCTCGTTGATGCTGCTAATAATATTCTGGGGTTGGTAAATGAGCCAAATCAAGGTGGTGCACCCGAAGATCAACATCATAATTATATGGATGACTCTCCCAACACAATCTGGAATAATTCTCAGCATTCTTTTTGGACAGATCCAGCATTGTTGGATGTCCTAACTCAGGTTGATTTGGCTGCAAAGAACAAGGAACGAATGAAAGATAAACTCCCTGAAGAAGGTCGTGTTGATGACTTCGCTTTTGTTGCTTGTCCAACTACAACAACTGAACCTC
The DNA here is from genome assembly GCA_963922045.1 of Persicaria maculosa. Classification (NCBI taxonomy): domain Eukaryota; kingdom Viridiplantae; phylum Streptophyta; class Magnoliopsida; order Caryophyllales; family Polygonaceae; genus Persicaria; species Persicaria maculosa. The sequence goes on along the minus strand of OY998251.1, from coordinate 30,671,082 downwards.
CAGCAAAACAAGCTGCTGGTGACAAAGAAGTGCATCTTACAGATTTACAGAAAAAAGATATTTTACATGAGAAGAGAAAGAGAAAAGGAAAAGCCCCTCTCTCTGAAGAGCCAACTTTTGATTTGTTTGGGTCTGATCCTGCTTTCTTATCAAATAGTGCAGAGAAGGTTGTTAACGATGCAACTAATCCTCCATCACACTCAGATGGAAAAAATAAAGAACCTACACAGAAAGAAGCTAGTTTTAATGTGAAAGGAAAGGGCAAGAAGAAAGTGAGAATTTCTGAAGAACAAGATTTGGATATATATGATACTTACACAACACCTCCAGGACCTACCTCAAAACATAGTGCAGAAGAAGGGGAGAAGGTTGATAGAGATGCAATGAAGGGTGTTAGTGATGCGTCAAAGGCTGCTCGCGCTGCAAGGAAAGTTGGAGATAAGGTTGTTCATGCAACAGTTCACATTGGATCAGTTGCGGAGAATGTTCACGGTGTGCATCCACAAAATATTAATGAAGCTCAGACGCATGTTTCTAAAAAACAACAAGATGCACAGAAAAATATTGAAGAGGAAGGCCATGCCAGAAAAGAAGCTGATGTTGTTGAAGACCTGCCTGTTGAAAAAGTTGACAATGCTAAATCTGTTAAAACTATAGTGTATTCAAAGAAACCCAAGCCAGCTGCTGCTATGCCAACACATAGATCTACTCGCAGTTGTGCTAATGTTTTGGGTGATAAAGAAGAAGTTCATGTAGAGAAGGAAGATGGAGATGGGAAAAGGGCACATAAACCAGCTGCAACCTTGCAAAGCCCTTATTATTCTCGTGTTGTTGACATCGGGGATAATATCTCTGAGCTTGAGAAGATTTTAGCTGCAAGTGTTAGTAGGAGAACAGCATCTGATACGTATGTTTATTCCCATTCATTTATTTACTTTAGATTTTAATCTATATTCTCTAACTTAGTTTTATTCACATTTGTTTTGTGTTCTTCATGCATCTAATTGCAGTGAAACCTTATTTAAATGCAATCCTCTAAACTTAGTTAGGGCTGATATGAGAACTCTGGAGGAGGATTGTAAAGTATCTCCCAATATTATTGATGCTTGGGCAGCAATCCTAAATCATAAAGAGCAGTACAGGAGTGATTTGTCTCCATCAAGGCTTTTCTTGTTTATCGACTCGTCTGTAAGATTGCAACTTTTATTTTATTTTCCATTTCATGTGTATTTTTTATAAATTTACCAAGTTAAAATAAAACATTTTGCCGCCATTCTTCTAATATTTTTTTCCATCCAGAAATATCAAACGGAAGTATCGTTATCTGAAAGTGCGCAGCAGATTGAAAAGTTTAGTCTCCAAGTTGACAAAGCATTGTCCTTTGCTCCTCACATTAAATTGAAAAAACTGGACATGGTAATTACATAGTAATTCTCTTTTCTTTTCTTTTCTTTTTAATTCAATTTCCCATTTATGTTAATAACACAATTTTGTACTGCTGACATGCTAGTTGCTGACATATATTCTGATATATAATACTGACCTTTGTTGTAATAATATGAAAGACAATGTATATTAATGTGAATTCTTGTTTTTTTTATATGAACTTTAAATGCAATACCATACCTATATTCCTATTCATTTTTTTATGTCAGCTGTATTTAAACACAGTTGTTGACTTCCTGTAAAAAAAATGTACTGCTGACATGTTTACTGATGACATGTAGTGAGTTGAATAATACATATATGTATTCATATGATATGAATATGCATACATTAATAATAAGTATTGTTTTTTGATACTATATGTTAATGTAATCTTGTAACTATATAACTGATTACAAAGACCCACTCAGATGTCAACACTAATACAGATGTCAACACTGGTAATAAAAAATCACTTCTGATAGCCATCTTTTGATATATTTAAACCTATGACAGGTATTTCTTAATTTCTAGTTGTTTTTAAAAGCCTAAATTTTTTATCTACAACCCTAATTATTTTTTATTTAAATTCAGATACAATATAGTTGGTCTGTCACTCTAAAATTTATACTGCTGACATTTAAGTTACTGATATAATTTTGAATTTGGTGTATAGATTGTATTTGGCATTTACACTGAAGATTACGTCTACATGGTGGTTTTCAACTTGAAGACCAAGATCACACAGATCTTGGATGTAACTCCCTGCCGTGATGAACCAAAATGCAAGTGCGACTGCCCGCCTTTGGTTAACAATTTGGTTAGTCATATTATTGCCAATTTAGAAATTCAAAGTTACTTTTTCTTTTAAAAATTTATAGATTGTTAATTTGGTATTATGTTTAATTTCCCTTTCCTTGTCTTCTGCAGACATACCTAGTGAATGAATATTTCGTCAAAAAGGGGTTAATTGCAAAGGCAAATATAATCTCATATTCCAAGACAGAGGTGCTGGAACTTCCATGGGCTGGTGAGGACAAGGTTTTGCATTCTGAAATATGCATTATGCGTCAAATGGAAACTTTTTTGGGGATTGCAAAAGGCTACAAGTGCGGGTTCGAGCCAAATAGTGAGAAAAATATTTCAAAGCTGCGGTTGAAGTATTTGGCTGAAATCATTTGCTCAGACGTGAACGAAAAAAGGAGAGAAGTTGTAAACGCAGCAAGAGCACATGCAAAATTGATAATGAACGATGTCAAACCACAAAGGTTAAACTTGGGTTAGAATGGAAAGACAAAGCTGGGTTATGTCTTGATCATACTCTTTAAACCCTGATTATCGATAACTTTTAAGAGATTATGTTTCTTTAGGTTGGACTTATGTAATAACTACTAATACTTACCTATGTTGAGTATTCTGAACTTATGTGGTATCTTGACTGACTTACCTATGTTATGTTCCTTTCATTTGTTTTTTTTTAACCTCATCGTTAGAATTTTGATGTGCAAATATACTGTGCCTATATGCAACCATATTACAACGATATTCAATCCGACTACTATGTTATGCAAAAGTACTGATAGTAATATCTTATATTTATCTCTTTAGTATAACAGTTAAAAAAAATTTGTTATCCTTTTTCAATAAGTTCACATGTTTAAACATCATATGCAGTAATAATCGCCTGATATGCAAGTGTCTAGTTGTGTTGTGTAAGTTCCCAACAAACAAAACACATAACAAAATCCAACTTGATATTAATAAGGAGAGGAGAGGTTTGTTTGGGAAGGATAAAAACTGATTGAAAAGTTGAAATGAGAGGATATGCAACAAGTTTGGCAAGGGTATGTTTTTATAGCCTATAATGATTCACTTTTAAACCTTCACCTTCCGCCTGCCCTTTCTCGTCCCCCAATCTGTAATGCCCTTTTAATAGGTGCTTTTCTAATTAAAAATTGCAATTTCAATTATAAAAGTTAATAATACTCCCTCCTATCTTTAAAATGTTTGAGGGGGATGGATCTGATCAGAAATCTTAGATTTTCTAGGAAGTTTACACAATTTTCTTTTATTTGTCATTTACCATCACATTTATTTCTTGGGGTATTTGTCAATTTGCAAATGGATTTTTTATATTAAATATGCATATATTATGTACTAATATGCAAATTCAAATACTACTTATGCAAGAAAACTGATTGAGTGGGATAAAAGTAGATGTCCCATCCTTCTTGAAAAAACCAACACTCCATTACATAGGTATTGAAGAAAAGTAAGATTTTCGAATCTACCATAATCATTGCATTTTTTAAAATGCAAGGTATTTAATATGAGATTTAAAGGAAAAATAAGAAAACTTCCTTGGCAAGTTTGAAAAACATTCTGAAAAGTATGACAAGGTATTTAATATGAGATTTAAAGGAAAAATAAGAAAACGATTATATATGCAATGAAGTTTGAAAAACTTTCTTCAAAACACCTTTTAAAGATGATCAGATGGAGTATATAATTGTAACAAATGATAGAAATATAAAATAGCAGAAACATAAAACAGAACAGTTAAAATATAAAACATTAAGTAATAGATTCAACAACAGGCATAATGTTTGATAAGCAGCAAAAGTACATACATCTAAACCCAAAATACAACAGAAATATTGTTTGATAACCGCAAAATAACACAAACAGAAAGATAATCATCTAGTTGCCAAGGAAGGCTGTGATCTTCTCCTTCCTCTTCTTTTCTTCTACATAAACCTCGTCGATCGTCTCAAATATGTTAATCCTGAACTCCTTCATCTGTTCCTCCACCTCTTCTAGTATTTCTTGATTCTACAACCATTTTTTAATGAAAAAGTTAAATATTTAACTACTTATTAAATAATATTATGTAAAACAGAATCGACTTACCTTCTCAGCAGCCTTCTGGTCGTCGTCTTGAAGGGCCCTCTTGCTCAAATAAGAGATGTGATCTCTCTCCTGGTAGAGTTCAAAGTAGAAACCATGGAAAACCACGATCGTTTCCAAGAGATCCTTTCTCTTGGTTGCCGTGTTAGTCTGGGCCGCCTCTTCAAGCTGTGGCATATGATACTCTGGGTATCGTTCTTTGTGGTCGGATAGAAAAAGTAATCCATTTTTGGACTTGAAATGAAAGGGATGAGGTTTCGAAGATGGTGAGAGAGAATAAAAAGGATCAGGCGATTTGATGATGGATAATAACAGACGGGTGAGGGACTCCTTATATAGGAAGAAGCGGTTATTCAACTTCCCCCATCAACAATATGTCACTCATTTTAAAGGCGCGGTTTCCCAATGCATTGTAACCTTTCCCTTTCCCCATAAGTGTACTAATTAGATCAGATTTATCTCTACTGTAGTACTAAAGACTAACTGTAATAATTACTTCTATTAAGTACTAGTACTTTGTATTTGCAGAGCACAAGATATATCCCCCCTCCCCCCCTAATGATAGCCTTTTTTTAATGTATCTGGTTTTCCCTATTTTTTTTCTTTTTTTTTTAAAAAAAAAAATACAAAGACAACAATGCTTTTCTAATTAAAATTGCAATTTCAATTATACTACAGTAAAAGTTAACAATACTCCCTCCTATCTTTAAGATGATTGAGGGGAATAGATCTGATCAGATATTTTAGCTTTTCTAGGAAGGTTACACAATTTCCTTTGGTTTTTCCTTTACCATCACATTTATTTCTGGGGGTATGTGTCAATTTGCAAATGAATCTTCTATATTATCATGATTGCTAGTCTAAGATGTGTGAGAGAGGGGTGTCAGTACATAATCTATTAAATATGCATATATTATGTATTGATATGCAAACCCAAATACTATTTATGCAAGAAAAGTGATTGAGTGTGATAAAAGTAGATGTCCCATCCTTCTTGGAAAAAACAACACTCCAATGCATGGGTATTGAAAAAAAAGAAAGACTTTCGAATCTACCATAATCATTACCATTTGTTTAAAGTGATGCATTATTAACTTAAATATGGTGAATAATTTCTGTTTTGGCACAAAGATATTTTAGAAACTGATAAAATATAAAATTTAAACACACTGATAATCCATACAAAAATAAAAAAACAGAAATGTAAAATAACAGAAACATAAAACAAAAGAGGTAAAATATAAAACATTAGAGTAACAGAAGCAATAACAGTTATAATGTTTGATACCCAAAAGAACTTACATTAAAACCCAAAAATAACAGAAATATTGTTTCAAAATACAAAAAGAACATGAACGGAAAGCTAATCATTTAATTCCCAAGGAAGGCTGCGATCTTCTCGTGCCTCTTCTTTTCTTGTTCATAAATATCCTCGATCGTCTCAAACACGTTCACCCTGAACATTTGCATCTGCTCCTCAAGCTCCTGTAATCTTCCTTGATTGTACAATCATTTTTAATGCAAAAGTTAAATATTTAACTACTTATTAAATAATATTATGTAAAACAGAATAGACTTACAGCCTCAGCAGTCTTCTGATCGTCATCTTCAAGGGCCCGCCTGATCAGAGAGGAGACATGATCTTTCTCCTTGTACAGGTTGAAGTAGAAACCTTGGAATTGCTCAATCGCGTAGAGCAGATCCTTCCTCTTGGCTGCAGTGTTGGTCTCCGCAGCATCTTCAAGGAGGGACATATGATACCCTGGGTATCTGTCTTTGTCCAGTTCATCGCATGTCTTGTAGTAGTCCTCCATTAGGGAGAGAGGGTAGAAAAGACAATCCATTTTTGGACTTGAAATGAAAGGAATGGGGTTTCCGAAGATGGTGAGAGAGAAGAAAAATGGTCAAGAGATTTTATGATGGATAGAAACAGACGCGTGAGGGTCTTCTTATATAGAAAGAAGCGGTTATTCAACTTCCCCCATCAACAATATGTCACTCGTTTTAGAGGGCGGTTTCCCAATGTATTGTAACCTTTCCCTTTCCCCATAACTGTAGTAATTAGATCAGATTTATCTCTATTAGGTAAAGAGTAACTGTAATTATTACTTCTATTAAGTGTACTACTTTGTATTTGCTGAGCACCAGATACATCCCCCCCTCTAATAATCACCTTTTTTTACTGTATTTGGTTTTCCCTAATTTTTTTCTTTTAAAAAAAAATTACAAAGACAACAATTGTTGAATAAAATTGATAACCATGAATAGTTATGCTACTAAACAATGTGTGTCTCTTGTGATGAATTGAATTAATATAACAATCTGTCACACTGCTGACATTTGGCTTAAAAAAACAGAATTTGTGCGAAAAGCACGAATGTAGATTCAAAATAATAAAGTTATTTCTCCTGGAAATCAATCTTCAAAAGAAATTAAAAGAGATAAATCAGAAATAAACCACAGATATGCTACGAAACCCTGTATAACTAAATAAAAACTTTAATGCTGCTGACATATAAAGACTACACAACATCTAAGATATTAGATTTGTGAATTTTAATACTACAATGCACTGAGATGTTGTGCTGATAGCTTTTAATGATTATGGACATGAAATCCTTGCTTTCTCTCCAAGAATGACTTGAAATTTTATAAAAATCTGTTACTCTACTGACATCTTGCCTTAAAAATAATAATTACTGCCAAAGGTGCGAATTTAGACCCAATCTAATAAAGTTATTGCTCTTTAAAACCAAAATTAAAAGAATTTAAAAGTGATCAACAGAAAAAAAAAACTAGGCATGCTACTAAAACCTGTAGCACTTATGCAAAACTTTGATGTTGCTGACATATATACACTGCACTACACCTAAGGTATTATATTTGTGAATTTTAATGCTAAGATGCAGTGAGATGGTGTGCTTCTATGTTGTCATGTTTATGGACATCAAAGCCTTGCTTTGTCTCTAATAATGAATTAAATTAGTATAAGGATCTGTTACTCTGCTGACATTTTAATTTAAAAATAATAATTAGTGCCAAAAGCCAAGAATTTAGATCCAATTTAATAAAGTTACTGCTATTTAAAACCAATATTAAAAGAAATTAAAACGGATCAATCTAGAACCTATGTCACTTATGCAAAAAATTGATGATGTTGAAATATAGAGACTACGTTAAATCTAAGGTATTGGGTTTGTGAAATTTGATGCTAAAATGCACTGAATATTTTTGCTACTGGCTTGATATGAGTATGCACATCCAAAATATGCATAGGGTGATGTGCAACTAACTTAAATTGATTTTGTACAAGTGTAAAATTATGATATGCAATTACATTTTACTGATATGCAACCCCATATGACTGATATGCAAAATTAAGATTATTATATGCATAACTTGATGCTGATGACATATAGAGACTTAGCTAAATCTAACATATTAAGTTACTGATTTTTAATGATTAAATGCAAGGTGATGTTCTAAAAGATTGTAATGATGATACACATCAAAAGTTAGCTTTCCCACCTTTGAATGGATTGAATTAATATAACAATCTGCTACTCTGCTGACATGTGATATATATAACGACTCCACCACATATAAGGTATTAGATATGTGAATTTTAATGCTAAAATGCACTGAGATGGTGTGTCTCTCTTGTGATGAATTGAATTAATTTAACAATCTGTCACACTGCTGACATTTGGCTTAAAAAAACAGAATTTGTGCCAAAAGCACAAATATAGATTCAAAATAATAAAGTTATTTCTCTTGGAAACCAATCTTCAAAAGAAATTAAAAGAGATAAATCAGAAATAAACCACAGATATGCTACGAAACCCTGTATAACTAAATAAAAACTTTAATGCTGCTGACATATAAAGACTACACAACATCTAAGATATTAGATTTGTAAATTTTAATACTAGAATGCACTGAGATGTTGTGCTGATAGCTTTTAATGATTATGGACATGAAATCCTTGCTTTCTCTCCAAGAATGACTTGAAATTTTATAAAAATCTGTTACTCTGCTGACATCTTACCTTAAAAATAATAATTACTGCCAAAGGTGCGAATTTAGACCCAATCTAATAAAGTTACTGCTCTTTAAAACCAAAATTAAAAGAATTTAAAAGTGCTCAACAGAAAAAAAAGTAGGTATGCTACTAAAACCTGTAGCACTTATGCAAAACTTTGATGTTGCTGACATATATACACTGCACTACAATTAAGGTATTATATTTGTGAATTTTAATGCTAAGATGCACTGAGATGGTGTGCTTCTAAGTTGTCATGTTTATGGACATCAAAGCCTTGCTTTGTCTCTAATAATGAATTAAATTAGTATGAGGATCTGTTACTCTGCTGACATTTTAATTTAAAAATAATAAATAGTGCCCAAAGCCAAGAATTTAGATCCAATTTAATAAAGTTACTGCTATTTAAAACCAATATTAAAAGAAATTAAAACGGATCAATCTAGAACCTATGTCACTTATGCAAAAAATTGATGATGTTGACATATAGAGACTACGTTGAATCTAAGGTATTGGGTTTATGAAATTTGATGCTAAAATGCACTGAGATATTTTGCTACTTGCTTGATATGAGTATGCACATCCAAAATACGCATAGGGTGATGTGCGACTAACTGAAATTAATTTTGTACAAGTGTAAAATTATGATATGCAACTATATTTTACTGATATGCAACCCCATATGACTGATATGCAAAAGTAAGATTAAAATATGCATAAATTGATGCTGATGACATATACAGACTTAGCTACATCTAACATAGTAAGTTACTGATTTTTAATGCTTAAATCCAGGGTTGTGTTCTAAAAGATTGTAATGATGATACACAGTAAAAGTTTGCTTCCCCACCTTTGAATGGATTGAATTAATATAAAAATCTGTTACTCTGCTGACATGTGATATATATAACGACTCCACCACATCTAAGGTATTAGATATGTGAATTTTAATGCTAAAATGCACTGAGATGGCGTGCTTCTTGTTGTCATAAATCTACATTCTTCTAATATAATCTACAATCTTCTTTAAAGTATGAATCCACATGTATATCAAGTATATTTGATGTATTATTACCACATCCTCAAAAATATGCATTTTGTTACTTTTCTGTCACAAAATTGGTTGTTAACAAATAATGTTTCAGTTGGTTGTTGTTCTGTCAAAATTTTGTGTGTTATCAATTATGCATTTTGTAACTTTACTGTCATAAATATGCATCAGTGCACACCTTGTACTTCAAACATCTACCCTATTATGCATCATGTTGGCCTAGTTAATCCAACCTATATGCAAACCAATGAGAAACTAAAGAAATAGGGAAAAGCAAGTAGAAACTGTTCTGAATCTCCTAAACTGTAATTTAAAAATTCCATTACCATCAACACATATATAATGGAGTGCAAATCTTAGAGAAAAACGAACAACACAGAATTCCATTAATTTTATAAATATGTTTACCCCAAGTCCTAACAACAGATACTACAACTTCCCTTACACCAATACCCCAAAAGTGTTAAAATACATAGTCTTTTGCTAGCATGCCGATCCTATACAAAAAGGGCTACAATCCCGATACTACAGCAAACCCAAGTTATAAGTGCGTCGACTATGCAATCAACATTCACAAAAACTAACTTCTAATTGCGTCGACTATTCATTACAACTACAGTTACATTGCAAATCGACATAAGGGACAAAAGCTTTGAATATTCAGCCATTCTCTAATACAATCTGGGTGAAAAGAATGTGAGCATGGCAGGACTATGACAGGCATCGACTGCGACATCACCTGACGACAGATGGTACATTCTTCACCATCCCGCTCAAGATCATAAACCTCTAGAAGGGCTGCAACAACGTCTGCTGGGGCTGGATGATGTTCATACTCATACTCAACCTCCATAGGAACCTCCATGTCGGAGTCAGAGCTGGAATCCGATTCAGGCACATCCGTGTAGTACAAATTAAACCTGACGTTAGGGCACAACCCATACTCGACCAAATCAGCGTCTTGAGGAAACCATGACCTGGTGAAATCACATAACATTTGATTTCCTAACTGATGTCGAACCACAGCTGGGAATCCCACATCATCTAACCTTACATCGCAGTCCTGTAAACTCCATGGCAACCCATTCCAAAGGTAAAATTGCTCAATGGTCTCAGGATGGTGATCGGATTGGATGGACACCCGAACTTCACTGTGTCCATAATGTTGAGACGGCAAAAGAAAGATCATTATAGTAAAATGGCCAACACTGGGGTGAAACCCTTGTTCCATAACCACGTGCAATGCCATTCACGAAGAAAACCCTACAAAACAAACAATCAAAAGACACTATCTCTATAATCGGATCACTTAAACTCAAAAATAAATACAAAACCTGAACAGAAACAACAACTACAATCTAACCCCTTTTGGATGAAGAAGACTAACTCAAACGCCTGTGGATGAAGGTTACTCAGCCGAAACTCCAAATGCCTATGGAGTGTGGATGAAGAACAATCTCTGATAACTGTAATAAAGGTGAAAATGGAGGGAGATGAAACGCCGAGGGGATGAATTGGTAGAGATGATGAAAGTGGGCATACTTCTTTGATGTGGGCCGGGCCTTCGTTTTACAAATTATGAATGAAGCCCAATAACATTACTAAGAATTATACCCAATGTCCTACTATTAGATCTGTCAAAACATAACCCGACCCGAAAACCCGACCTGATCGAAAGAAAGTTTTTGGGCCTTGAAGCGAAAATTGTGACCTGGAATTTTTTTTCGACCCGAACCTGAAAACCCGGAAATTTTCCGGGTAATCTAGGCTTCGACCCGGCGACCCGATTGACCCGGTAATTTTGACCCGATTGACATGGTGACCCGATCGACCCGGTTGATTTATAATTAAATAGATTTAAAACTTTTTATATTTAATTAACATGGTGACCCGATTGACATGCTGATTTTTTACTTTAAAAAAAAAAATTAAAAACTCGAAATCGACCCCAACCCGCCCAAAACCCGGTCAAACCCGAGTTCTAGACAACCCGCAAAACTCGGATAGTTATGCTACTAACACAATGTGTGTCTCTTGTGATGAATTGAATTCATAAAACAATCAGGCACACTGCTGACATTTGCCTTAAAAAAACAGAATTTGTGCCAAAAGCACGAATGTAGATTCAAAATAATAAAGTTACTTCTCTTGGAAACCAATCTTCAAAAGAAATTAAAAGAGATAAATCTAAAATAAACCACAGATATGCTACAAAAACCTGTATAACTAAATAAAAACTTTAATGCTGCTGACATATAAAGACTGCACAACATATAAGATATTATATTTGTGAATTTTAATGCTAGAATGCACTGAGATGTTATGCTGATAGCTTTTAATGATTATGGACATGAAATACTTGCTTTCTCTCCAAGAATGAATTGAAATCTTATAACAATCTGTTACTCTGCTGACATCTTACTTTAAAAATAATAATTACTGCCAAAGGTGCGAATTTAGACACAATCTAATAAAGTTACTGCTCTTTAAAACCAAGATTAAAAGAAGTTAAAAGTGATCAATCTAGAACCTATGTCACTGATGCAAAAAATTGATGTTGTTGACATATAGAGAGTAGCTTAAAATGCACTGAGATATTTTGCTAAAATGCACTGAGATATTTTGCTACTGGCTTGATATGAGTATGCACATCCAAAATATGCATAGGGTGATGTGCGACTAACTGAAATTAATTTTGTACAAGTGTAAAATTATGATATGCAACTGTATTTTACTGATATGCAACCCCGTATGACTGATATGCAAAAGTAAGATTAAAATATGCATAAGTTGATGCTGATGACATATACAGACTTAGCTACATCTAACATAGTAAGTTACTGATTTTTAATGCTTAAATGCAGGGTTATGTTCTAAAAGATTGTAATGATGATACACATCAAAAGTTGTAATGATTATGGATATCAAAGAATTGCTTTGTCTATAGCAACGAATTAAATTAGTATAGCAATATGTTACTCTGCTGACATGTGATATATATAACGACTACACCACATCTAAGGTATTAGATATGTGAATTTTAATGCTAAAATGCACTGAGATGGTGTGCTTCTAACTTGTAATGATTATGGATATCAAAGCATTGCTTTGTCTATAGCAACGAATTAAATTAGTATAGCAATATGTTGTTCTGCTGACATTGTACTTGATGCTGCTGACATATAGAGACTAGCTTAAATCTACGGTATTGGGTTACTGAAATTTAATGCTAAAATGAACTGAGATATTTTGCTAGTAGCTTGAAATTATTATGCACACATCCAACATACGCATAGGTTTATGTGCAACTAACTTAAATTAGGTGTGTACAAATATACAAGTATGATATGCAACAATATTTTACTGATATGCAACTACATTTGACTAATATGCAGATATAATATTAAAATATGCATAAGTTGACGCTGATGACATATAGACAGTTAGCTAAATCTAATATATTAAGTTACCGATTTCTAATGCTTAATTGCAATGTGATGTTCTACTAGATTGAAATAATTATGGACATCAAAAGGTTGCTTTTCCACTTTGAATGAATTGAATAATTATAACAATTTGTTGCTCTCCTGACATGTGATATGCATAAAAATACTTTGTGCTATGTACCCGAATTTATATTGAAATTGATAAAGTGACTGCTCTTTTAAACCAAAACTTACAATAAATACAAATGAAAACGCTGTCAAACAATACAGAATCTTCAGTAAAAATACAAAGTTGACAACACAGCTAATATATGTCGAATGACAATACATATTTACATTATAAAGCTCCATCGCTCCTTTATCAAATCTAAGCAAATAAGTTCTCGATATCGAAAGAGCTTTTCATTTGTGATTGCCTTCACATCTCCTCCAAAAATAAGCGCTTCAATTGCTTTTACTACAAACACCCCACAAGCACACCTACAATTCAAACACAACAAGGGGAAAATAAAAAGGTGCAAAAGTGTAATATATGATAAAAAATAAAAAAAGTATGTCAACACAGGAAGAACACGTACGAAGTACGATCGTGAAGTAAACCAGGCACCCTGATTAACTTGAAGGGGGAAGAGGTGAAATTTTCGTACACACCAACTTTCGCCAAATGGATTGGAAGCCACTTAGTAATTGGTTGCAGATATTCTTCAAGTAACCCAGCAGGAATTCCAGTAACATTGCAATCATACACATTTATAACCTTTTCATCAATTAGTATCTCCAAGGCTACCCAATGAATGCTGTGGATATTGAAAGGTGTATAATCTTCTTTGCTGACGCCCAGGCTTTAGGATACACGTCAGGACAATTGCCCATGAAATAAGCCTCAATAGATTTGTCAACATTATTATCTTCCCCAAAGGTTGAAGCGTATGAAGGCCAGTACTTAAAGACAAAAAGCCAATCCACCACAACACAATCTTTGTACTTGTCCGCTTCTACAGAAATTCGCTTTCTCATATAATATAACCCTGCTTCAAGATTCTGTAAAAATAAACTATTGTCAAGCATATTAAAAAGGAAAACATCCCCATATTTGGTTGATGTCAGCAGCTCTTACCTCTGAATCCAACCACTTGGTCCTACTTAAAATGTTCATGAAAAATGATTTGCCAAACCGTCCAGAAGGAGTTTCAACAGAAAAATTCCTGAAAAAGAATATACATTACACATAACTTTACAACAATCATAGAGAGAGTAATAAATAATAAAAGCATATTAATATATAGGTAATTGAATAATATAGTAAAAATAAAATACCGGTTGCTCTTTATAATAGAATACATAAACTGACGATCCTTGCTGCTGATCAGTGACTTCTTGGCATTGTACTGTGCCAATTTTTTTTCCTTTTCTTCTACACGTGGGCCGAACAAAAAGCTACTGACCATAGGAATGCTGTTGGAGTGCTTTAATTCTTCAATGTCACTTAATATAGTAGGATCCTTTGCATATGTATCCCAATCAACAAAGCGTGGCGCAATATAATCGTCTGGAACTAGAACAAGATTGTCTGATACAGAAGGAATAGAAGAAGCAGAACCCTTAACAGAAGCATCGCCAGCTTCCGTGGACGAGATGTTAGCAGCCTTACCAACTCCATCTGCATCGCAAATGACAGTACCCTTCACATCACACGGTGCACCCTCAACAACATCTTTTAATGACAAAAGAACCTCACTGATGACAATAGATGGAGATGATGACATCTCACAAGCATTTGCTCTGCATTTATCATCATTCCCAACTGCATTTACATCACCAACCATTAAATTGTGCACGTCACCAGCAAACGTTGATTCCTTTCGATAAGAATATCCTGCCCCACACCCCATGGCATCAACATTCTCAACATCAACTCCAATATTTTTTGAGGGGGGATCCATTTCAAGAGCAACAACGTTACATGGAGGACGCAGAACATCAGAATCATCTAATTGCAACTTTATATTACCACCTTCCAAGCCCATTAGTGTGATATCATCATCCTTTTCGTCACCTCCCATACAACCAGTAATTGAATCTTGCATATCAGAACCTCCACAATCATGTTCAGTGTTAGAGGAAGCAATTTTTATACACTGTGCATCACCTAAAGGGCACTGTGCATCAACAAACTCAACATCCAATGGCCTGACATCAACGTCAACCCCACATACAGTCTCAATAAATTCAATTCGTTCCTTCACATCAGAAATTCCGACATCAAGCTCAGACTCGGTAGCATTCAAATCAACAACTTCATCACTACACTTGCTATCAATGTCAGCCTCAGATAATACATTAAAATATGATGACATCTGAGTGTCAACGCACACAATTTTTAAGCACCGTGCATTCCCTTCAGGGCGCTGTGCATCAATAATTTCACCTTCAATTGGATTCACATCAACATTCATGCCACCTGCATCCTCACTAACTCCCATCACTGCCTTGACATCAGAATCTTCATTCTAAGCTTCATTCTGTGCATTCCCTTGAGGGTGATGTGTATCAATAATTCCACCTTTCATTTGCTTCCCATCAACATCCATCCCACCTGCATCCTCAATAACTCCCTTCACATTCTTTACATCAACATCTTCATTCTGAGCTTCATTCAAATCACCAGCTTCACTAATCCCCTTCAAATCAAAACAAGCCTGAATGGCATGAAATTCCTGCTCAATGGAATAAACTTGACAACCTCCACTATCATAATCATTACCTACCATATCCCCCAATGAAATATCAGCATTAATATGGATGTCAGCATCAGGAACACCCTTTGCATCTCTAACAGCCACCCCCGGTAAAGAGATGTAACAATCATTTTTATCTACATCGCCAGCAAATTTTTTTGAAGAGGGACACAACTTAACATCAACAATAGTAGATGGAGGACATAGAGCATTAGATTCATCCGGGCGAGGCTTCATAGCACAGCCTTCCGATCCCATTAATGTAATAACATCGCCATCTTTATCACCTCCCACACAAGACTTAATCGAATCCTCCATATCAAAACCTACACCATCATATTCAGTGGAAGGACATGCAATTTTTAACCACTGTTGATGTCATCCTCAAGCGGAAGAAGAAGGCTCCACCTTGGGAGTCGTTGAAGAAACGGCGTTAATTATTTTATTATTTATATTTCTTATTTTTTTTATATATATTCTATTTTTAGTAACTCCTATGTTAGTTGGAGTCTAATTATAGAATTGCTTATTTTTAGTATTTCTTAGTTAGATTAAATAAGATGGTTAGGATATTAGATTAAGTTTTATCTTCTAGGTTTATTTATCTTTAGGATTAAAATTCTATCTTTATCAACCTAAATTCTATCTTGCACGGTAGAATTCGTTCTTAGGTTTTCTATTTAAACATTGTAGTTCTATTGAATTAAAGCAGATTGAATAGAATTGAGAAACCCCTTTATGGATTAAAGGGTTCTCGATTATCAATCCCAAAGGCTATCCGGTCCTTGTGTTCTAATACCGTCTGCACTACTACAATCATCATCATCATCGTTCATCACCATCACCGTCACTTACCTCTGTCCTTGATCGAGCAAGACTCAATCGAATACAACATAGTCGATGCTTCAAGAACACCGGCATCGGCGCTTGTGGACACCGTCACCAAGCTCCGCAGGCCTCGGCGCTCGGCGCTCGGCTCCTCGGCACTCGCTAGCCCTCGCTCTCGCTGTCCTGCTCTCGATCGCAGCCACTCACCACCAGCAAGCCGCCACCAGCAAGCCTCGCTCACGCGCATCGGCTCGATCTCGATCGCACTCGCTCACCTCTGCTCACGTCCCAGCGAGCGCTTCCGGAAGCCTGCACCCTCGGCACTCCCGCACACCCTGAGGCCCAGCGCCTGTGTGCCCGAGCTCCGCCGCGTGCGCCAGACTCTCGCACCCAGCTTCCCGGATCCGCCTCGCGTGCACCTTCTCTCTTAAGCTGCTAATTCTTAGTTTAAATCGATATATATTGATTGTTTGTCTTTCGCTGTTTCTTCCTTAGCTTAGGTTTAATTAATTTAATTCCTTCGTTGCTAATTCATTAGTTTTAAGCTTAGTTAGTTTAGTTAGTTTTTGTCAAATCGAGAAGAGATTCAAGGAGCTTAAGCAAGATCGATGCTTTTACAATGATGCGGGTCAAGATGGCCTTCTGTGGGTCAAACAACGATCTTGATCCAGGCGACGACTCGAGGACGAGTCGATTTCAAATGGAGGAGAATGATGTCATCCTCAAGCGGAAGAAGAAGGCTCCACCTTGGGAGTCGTTGAAGAAACGACGTTAATTATTTTATTATTTATATTTCTTATTTTTTTATATATATTCTATTTTTAGTAACTCCTATGTTAGTTGGAGTCTAATTATAGAATTGCTTATTTTTAGTATTTCTTAGTTAGATTAAATAAGATGGTTAGGATTTTAGATTAAGTTTTATCTTCTAGGTTTATTTATCTTTAGGATTAAAATTCTATCTTTATCAACCTAAATTCTATCTTGCACAGAAGAATTGGTTCTTAGGTTTTCTATTTAAACATTGTAGTTCTATTGAATTAAAGCAGATTGAATAGAATTGAGAAACCCCTTTATGGATTAAAGGGTTCTCGATTATCAATCCCAAAGGCTATCCGGTCCTTGTGTTCTAATACCGTCTGCACTACTACAATCATCATCATCATCATTCATCACCATCACCGTCACTTACCTCTGTCCTTGATCGAGCAAGACTCAATCGAATACAACATAGTCGACGCTTCAAGAACACCGGCACCGGCGCTTGTGGACACCGTCACCAAGCTCCGCAGGCCTCGGCGCTCGGCGCTCGGCTCCTCGGCACTCGCTAGCCCTCGCTCTCGCTGTCTTGCTCTCGATCGCAGCCACTCACCACCAGCAAGCCGCCACCAGCAAGCCTCACTCGCGCGCATCGGCTCGATCTCGATCGCACTCGCTCGCCTCTGCTCACGTCCCAGCGGGCGCATCCGGAAGCCTGCACCCTCGGCACTCCCGCACACCCTGAGGCCCAGCGCCTGTGTGCCCGAGCTCCGCCGCGCGCGCCAGACTCTCGCACCCAGCTTCCCGGATCCGCCTCGCGCGCACCTTCTCTCTTAAGCTGCTAATTCTTAGTTTAAATCGATATATATTAGTTGTTTGTCTTTCGCTGTTTCTTCCTTAGCTTAGGTTTAATTAATTTAATTCCTTCGTTACTAATTCATTAGTTTTAAGCTTAGTTAGTTTAGTTAGTTTTTGTCAAATCGAGAAGAGATTCAAGGAGCTTAAGCAAGATCGATGCTTTTACAAAAACTAACTAAACTAACTAAACTTAAAACTAATGAATTAGCAATGAAGGAATTAAATTAATTAAACCTAAGCTAAGGAAGAAAAACTAAAAGTTTCAAAACAAAAACAAAAGCAACAAAGTCTCAAAAGTCCTAAAAAGTCTATGTACAAGCTCTAGATTTTATAGTCGCTAGGCCGACTTTCCATTTAGCTCAAGGTGGCATCTGCAGGGCCCATGTAGCTTGGGCCTCAAATAGGACTCCATTTTTGTCCATCAGCTTTAATCCTCCAGAATGGATCTTGTTCACCACGAAAGGTCCCATCCTCTTCTTGTTGAATTTGTTAGGGAACCAATGATCCTTTGATTTAGAGACATAGAGCTTGTCTCCAATTTTATATTCTTTGGGCTCATCATTGGAAATCCTACATAAGCGCACATACCAAGGCAAACCTCTCCCATGTATAGATAGATCTTTAATGGAAATGGGAGAAGAAAGATCCATACCTTGCCTTACCTTTGCAGAGACGGAATCGGGGATCACCGTGTTTGGTTGATCTCGACTAGGGCTAGTCGATCTCGATGAGTCTGCAGGTTCTGGTGGTGAGCTGCATGAAGATGCAGAAGCTGGTGGAGGGAAGGGCTTGTCGACATCGATTGGACTACTCGATCTCGAGTAGAATTCTGCTCCTGGTGGCTCCACCGTCGAGGAAACAGGAGCTGGGGGAGCCTGGTGGTGGTCGATATCGACTAGAGTAGTCGATCTCGACGAGTCTCGGCCGTCTGGTGGTGTCAGCGTCGTGGAAGGCGAAGCCGAGGCCGTGAGGCGGTGGTCGATCTCGAGTACCGTACTCGATCTCGAGTAGCCCTCAGCTTCTGTGTTGCTGCTCGATGACGCTGGTGCTGGTGGAGGCTTCTTGTCTTGGTCGAGATCGACTAGGGTCCTCGATGTCGAGGAGTCTTGGTCGATCTTGACCCCATACTTGGTTCCTGTCAAGGCATCCGAAAAATAATTAGTCCATAACGACGTACCTTGGTCTATGTCGATTGGATTTTCTGTGTTCTCCTTTAGGATTGCCATGATATCCTCCACCTGGGCCTCCATATCCCTCTTCTCCAGCTCCTCAGGGGTCATATTTCTTACTTTGGGTTCCCCGCAGGTGATGTATCCAGCTGAGATAGATTTGACTTCTTCCATTGGACATGTATGCCTTTCAGTTTTATTAAAGGAATACTCAATTACCTCATCGCTGATGTTGAAGGTGAGCACTCCTTTCCTTACGCTTATGTTGGCATCCACCGTCGCCAAGAAGGGTCTTCCTAAAATAATTGGACAAGCAGGATCCTCTTGCATATCAACAACTAAGAAATCAGCAGGAACAAAGAATTTACCTACTTGTACTGGCACACTGTCCACCATGCCTGTTGGAATGACCACAGTGTTGTTGGCCATGTAAAGTCTGGCATCCACAGGCTCTAGGGCACCAATCTTAATCTTGGACCAAATTGTTAAAGGCATTATACTCACACTAGCTCCAAGATAACATAAAGCATTAATTTTATATGGACCAAATCCAATGGTTATAGCAAACTTACCTGGATCTGGCCTCTTCTCCAATATGTCCAAATGGCTGCATTCCTCTGTAATTTCAGCCATTGATCGCTTTTTGCTCAGAATCTCCATCAGGAATTTGACATAGGATGGCATTTCATTGAGAGCTTCTGTGAAGGGGATGGTGACGTTGAGCTTCTGAAGCATCTTGATGAAGCGCTGAAATTTCTTTTCTGCTGGGTCCTTTGGAGATTTTGTGGGGAAAGGCAGCTTTTTTTTCGGATTCGAAGCCAGAACAGACGTCGGAGGTGCTGCAGCTTTCTCGACATCGGGTTGGGACTCCTCGATATCGAGTACACCCTTGTCGATCTCGACCAGATTGGGTGATGTCGAGTTGCTGTGTAGTGCAGACGAGGGCTTTCGAAGTTTCTCCTCGAGATCGACGAGGCCCTCCTCGAGATCGACTAGGCCCTCCTCGAGATCGACTAGTGGGTTGTCGACGTCGACTTGCTGTTCTCTGTTTTGTTGTTCTGCGATCTCTGGCTCTTGCAGTTGATGGCCGCTTCTGAGTTTTACAGCAGCGATGTGTCCAGTCTTTCCCTTAGGATTTGGTTCTGAAGATCCAGGGAGCGCACCTGACTGTTTGGGGATTCCTGCTGCTAGCTGACCAATCTGTGTATCAACTGATTTTCGCCATATATCAATTTCCCCAAGCCTAGAGTTGACACCTTGCATCTGAGTGTAGACGGAGTTGAAGGACTGCTTAGTTTCTGAGTGATTCCTCCGTATTTCCTCCAGGACTGTCTGTATATCATCTCTTTTCTGTTCCCTTTCCGGATGTCCTGGAGCTCTGTAGGGCGGGGGGTTTCTAGGGACACCTTGGTTCCATTGTGGTTGCTGAAACCTTTGGTCCCCCATGTAGCGATTGGGACCCCCTGCGTAAGCTACCTCCTCGTGGTGCTATGCCAGCCTGACTTGCTCTGTGTGTGGGCACTCAGTAGTGGTGTGCCGCTGCGATCCGCATTCGATGCAAGGCTGGTTGACAGAAAGATACTTTACTTGCTTAAGGAGCTTCTTGTTCTGATCTCTGTAGTACTGTTCCCTTACATCAGGATCAATCTCTTTAGGAGGCTCATAGAGGGGCATGGATGGGGCTGGCCTGGCGTAGGGGTTCTCCTCATAGGTTGTAGTAGACCCATACTTGTTGTCATAGTTAGTGAGCTTGTCTAGCACACCCCATGCGTCAACTGGCGGCATCGTCAGATACTCATAGCGAGTATACTGGTTGATTCTGTCCTTAGTGACTTGATCAAGAGAGTTGAAGAAGATCTCCTGAATGACGTAGGGTGGCTGACCATGAGTAGGGCAAGATCGCAGCAGTTCTTTGTAGCGTTCCCATGCCCTTGTCAGCGGTTCCCCTTGCTTTTGTTTGAAGGCGGTGATTTTCTGGCGGAGAAGTACTGTCTTGGCAGGTGGGAAGAATTTATTCAGAAACTCTTGCTCTACTTGGGCCCATGTTATGAGTGATCTTGGTTTAAGCCCTTCAAGCCACTTCAGTGCAGGCCCAGCGAGAGACCAGCGAAAAGCCTTCACTTGACATATTCTAGAGTTGTACCTTCAGCAAGAGTACGGCACATGTCATAAAAATTGGTAATATGTTCAAGAGGACACTCATTAAATCTTCCATAAAAAACATTATTTTTAAGCTCTATCAGAAATTGAGTGCGAATTTCAAAGGAGTTTTCAGGGATTAGAATCGCCGATTCAGGCACGACGAGAGTTGGATGCATATAATCCTCTGCTGTGGCTGGGTATTGGGCAAGCTCAGCTTCTGCTTTTTTCCTTGCTGCTTTCTCAGTGGCGATACCAGCATTTTTAGCGGCCAATTCCCTTGTAAGCCTTGCGATCAGCTATTCCTGTGTCTCCGCAGCTACCATGGCTCTTTGCAGTTTAGCTCTGATGTGTAGAAGGCGCTCTGGTTTTTCTAAGCCGTCAAACTCAGGTGGTTGACCAGAACGGCGCATACACCTGTAAATTAACTCAAAGAAAAAGTGAGATCTGACTACCTAAGGCGCGAATGATAGCTTCCCTGGCAACGGCGCCAATTTGTTGTGAGGAGGAAATCAAGTATGAAATATAACGAAATAGATCAAACCAGATTTAGGCCCACGCAAATAATTACAAGACTCCTCCAATGCAGTAAGAGAAAGTCAGGATCGAATCCACGAGGAAGCGTGTTAGCGGATCCTAGGTAGCTGTAAATCTCACAGAAAAGGCAGAAAGGACAGAAACAAAGGAACAAAAGCAGAAATAGAAATAAAACAGAAAAGGACGAACAAAAGCAAAGATCAAACGAAGACAGAAAAGACAAAGCAAAGCAGAAACAAAAGTGAGGACACAGAAGTTGGTCGATATCGACTAACTGTCCTCGATATCGACTATAGATGTCGACAACAGAAACTCAGCAAAGCAAACAGACAACTCGACCTAGACAAGCCAACTCGATCTCGACCAGTGTCTACTCGAGATCGACGAGGCTCTACTTTGTATCGACTAAGAATGCAGAAAACGTAAATTGCAATTTCTCGAACCCAAAACTCAGAATTCCGATGAAATAAATCAATATAATAAACGACTTCCAAGGCCAGGGTATCAACACCACAACGATAACCACGCAAAGTAACACATAAAGGCATAAAAGATCATGCTTTCCATCAAAATAACTTTCGTTACTAACAAATAGGCATATAGAGGCTTTCGCATAAACCCTAATTGTTACTAACCCTTTTCACATAATTAATCCAAGTTGCATTAAGATCACTTTCGCTTCAATAACACAAACAAGGATCACCTTCAACTCTCGCAAAAGAATCATGCTCATAGGGATAGAAGACGAATTGCATAACAAGATCTGACCTTTACCGCATCACCTCACATGGCCACCGTCGGGCTCACCCCAGCCCCAGAAGTGGGTGGACTACTCGCTCTTCATCATCAAGAAAGACATCAAATAACAAAAGAAACTAACTGGCATTAAATTTAAATAAAGAAAGCTTACAACCAACAAGACAAATCCGCTTTTGCCTTTCCGCCTTGCTTGCTACAAACTCTCTCTCTCTACTCCTACTTACTTGAATGGAATTGGTTGTGTTTCTGAATGAATGAAAAACCAGCCCCTAGGGCTTTATTTATAGCCTTCTATTCCTTGCTATTCAAGGATAGAATCTTCTATCTATATCTACTTAAAAGCTTAAAGATAAATAAATTGCTTAAGAATTTAAATCTATATCTAAAGTTGTAAAATATCTTCCAATGTAGGTAGAACTCCTCTTCCATAGATAGACTTGATCAAATTGGATAGAATCTCGGCCAACTCGACTTCCTTCGTGCCCAAGTAACTCCAACTTGACTCGGACTGCTCTCGTCGACGCGTTTTCGGAAACTGGGCTACTCGATATCGAGTACCGTGGTTCGTCGACTATGGTGGCCTGGCTTATCGGGTAGATCTGCTCGACAAGGCTCGGATCTGGGCTCCTTGGCTCCTCGATCTCGACTAGGACAACTCGAGATCGAGTAGAGGTGTGCTCGAGGATGGCTCGCTGGTGTTGTCGAGGACTCCTCCTCGGCATGGATTCGGACTGGCGCAGGGTGGCTCCTCGATCTCGTCAAGGCCTCCTCGAGATCGAGCAGGGTTCTGCTCGGCGTCTTCGTCCTCGGCTTCTCGGCATGGCACAGCTTCATCGACTCCGGGTGTGTCGTCTAGGCTTTGTCGATCTCGACAAGCTGTACTCGAGATCGAGTTGACTTCCGGAGTTGGGTTGGTCTGGCTCTCGACACTGCTCTTAGTCGACAAGGCCTGTGCTCGGACATGTTCGTCGAGATCGAGTAAGGTTCACTCGATATCGAGTAACCTTGGCTCTCAGTTTGATTCGACTGGTTCCGCTGCTTCTTTGACCTTGGACTTCTGTAGTGGATTTCCGAGCTTTTCTGACGTTCTTTAGAATTGCTGTAAAACGTCTCAAATTCTGCGAATTTAAACAGAAACTGGTGTAGATTCCATAATTTGGCAAATAAACATAAGCTACATAGATTCTGTACTATCTTAGCCCAAATGCATGCAATGTATGCAGAAATCGATATAAAAGTAAGTGTAAAACATGGCAAATTAGGCTCACAACAGGTCCTCAACTCATGACAAAGGTAATGAAAACATCATTGGGCCCTCAGGCAAATAGCGAGGTGCAACAATAGAAGATGCAAGCAGAATAGGCACAATGCAAGTACAACGACACCCAGTGCTTAAATAAAGGCACAGGTTACCTTGGAAATCATTTGATCAACACGAGGTGAAGAGGCAATGAATACCAACTTCATGTGTCAATTCAAAACTAAGTCAGGGAAACCAAAGGGGCGGTAATAATTGACAACATCAATGGGCCATCAACTCATATGCAAATCAACCAGTTTCTCAAGCAAGCATATTGCAAGAGCAAGATGAATGAATAAGCATATTGTAAGCAATTTCAAGCATCATTGAAAAGTTTCGACTGTAAGTCTAAACCTGCTGCCCGATCTTGTCTCCGCTTCATACACTTTGGTAGTTGCCATAGTGGTTATGGTGTACTGAAAGTCTCAACCAACCGCTTTTATAGTTTTCTTTTAACATCACCGCATGGTCATGCGGTATATGTATACCGCATGGTCATGCGGTATATGTATACCGCATGGTCATGCAGTATACCGCATGGTCACGGTTACACCGTTACATGACGACAGCGTCCCAGCACGTGGATTAGGGAGTCTAAACGAAGACATGAAGCAAC
Organism: Persicaria maculosa; assembly: GCA_963922045.1. Lineage (NCBI taxonomy): Eukaryota > Viridiplantae > Streptophyta > Magnoliopsida > Caryophyllales > Polygonaceae > Persicaria > Persicaria maculosa. Next base: position 30,646,508 of record OY998251.1, on the reverse strand, counting down.
GTACCAGCACGGCGGCATCGTTTCATGGTATGAATTTTGATAATTTCAGGGAATAACACGTTACATGAAAACGGATAGAGTGCCTCATTTTTCATATTAATTAAAGATATAAGATTACAACAAAAGTAACTCAGTTACTTTGTTTTGCCGCGTCGTCGTCATGTCACACATCAAAGGAAATCATTGTTGTTCTCTTCCTCTGATGGTGAAACATTCTCCGGCGGCACTACGACTACCCGAAACCGAGAGTTGCCTAAGTAGCTAAACATCAACCCCGCCCCTACGCGCACGCCACGGGATATCGCGAAATTATTCCATCCTTGTGCGAGCCAGAGCACCCCGGATCTGTTGCGCTCAACCCGGATGCTGGTGCCTCTCCTCCCTACCCCATTAGTCGGCGTTATTCTTTCGACGCCGGCCAGCCCGTATTCTTCTTCGAAGTTGGAAGGCAGAGGCTGCAATTTTTAAGATGTACTTAGTGAGTTCGGAACATTGTGAATTATATGTCAGACGACAGAATGGGGCTTACCAATATTTGTGTCAGCGAGACGTCTTCTACCCACTAGAAAAAATCCCTCGGGCCGCTCCCTGAGACTGAGAAGAAAGGTCTTGGTGTATTACCAGCCGCCATGTTGTAATAATCACGACATCGCACGGCGGTAATTTATAGCGGGAAATCATGTCGCGTTATATGCGAGAATTATACCGCATATCTATGCGGTATACAAGATATGCGGTATCGTATACCGCATGTGTAAGCGGTGGGTCACCGCATATCTATGCGGTATGCGTCACCGCATAGATATGCGGTATTCCAAAAAACCCGGAAACATACCGGCACGAGGACATCGTGATCTTCTTCCGCCATCGGAGTTGGTCGTCCAAATTCCATCGGTCGAAGGAGAGCGAGCCTCTTATAAAAGTGCGAAGATGAGATATTCCGTCGTGTGTTCCGACGAAAGTTCCCAGCTTCGTCCTCTTGTAAGAGGTTCATTCTCCCTTGACAGATGTAATTTAGACGCCCACTACGATGACGGACGAAGATGACGGTGTACCCGTACCGGTACGTTTCCGAAGCATTTACAGTTTTGTTTGGATGATCAATAGTCATCCGCAGGATAACGTAAAAGATGTTATGGACGTACATGTGTACTATCACAACGTCTTTCACGTTATCCTGCCGATAACTATTGCATTTTATTAGATCGAAGCTACATAACTCCATATCGAAGCGATATAACCCGAGCAACATGCCAGCAGCCAGCGATTTCAATCAAAAGACACAAATCGCCGGTCGTGGCATGTTGTCTAGGCTATCATCGCTATTGAGCCATGAAAAAAGCATACATACGGATTTTATTTAATTTATGAGACGAAACGATATAACCCGTGCAAACTAGTCAAGGGTCAAAAATTTCGATCTGAAGACACAAATCTTTGACCATGACTAGTTCGCACAGATTATCATCGCTTTTCCGCCACGGCAAATGTCACGAACCGGCCATGGGGGTATATATAGATACATACCGCATGGGCATGCGGTATACGGTGGTTCACCGTGTACCTATACGGTTGTTCATCGTATACCTATGCGGTGAGATACCGCAGACCTATACGGTGTCCATAGCACCGTGCACCTATGCGGTGGGCCCGCAAATTCAAATAATTCAACACCAACGGTCATCTGAAACCACCGCATAGGCATGCGGTGTTACTATATAAGAAGTCATCCGCTCTCCGTTGGAATGCATCCAATCCCCTCACACCTCATCTACGGGCGTTTTCTAATATGGTTAACGACGACACCAATCGACGACCTTCAAGCCCAGGGGAGGAAGCACCTACAACTACGCCAATGGCCGATAACTCACCACCCCCTCGTCTTCCGGTATGTGATTAATGTTTATCATTTGGAATGTCGTTGTAGGTAGAATATAGGTAGTGGAATAACCAGAATATAGGTAGTGGAATCATATGGAATGGAAACCCAGATATAGGTACCGGTTTTTAAATGTAGGGGAATAAATTAGTTTCTAAAGTAGAGCAGACGGAAACCATGAATGGGTCACGTAATATATATGCACTGTTTGCATGCTGGCAGCTGCCACTGGAGGAGCAGGCTGATCCGATGCCGGAAGACGGTCAGGACGATCAGGCCCGTAACCAGGAGTACCGCGATTACACTCCCGAATTTGCTACATCCCAGACGTGGACCAATCGCGACGATCTCCTACAACACTGTCGTGGCACAGCATTAAAGCTTAATATGGTTTTGACAATCAAGCGTTCTTGGGGGAGCACTCCTACAAGGCGTGGGAGTCTATTGCTCGCATGTGAGAAGTACGGCCAGTACACTCCCCGTAAGAGACCGCGAGTAGCCGGAGATGATGCAAGCGGGAACACGCGCAGAGCTGTTTCGAAGATAGAGGGGTGTCCGTTTGCATTGTATGGCGTGGAGTTCAAACGGGGCGAATGGGGCCTGGACGTTATTCATGGCAAGCACAACCATCAACTCCCCGGTGCATTGGACGTTCACCCGTACGTCGGACGGATGGATACAGATGAAAGAGACACTACGTTGGCCCTTACCGTCGCTGGTACCCCACCAAAACCGATTTTAGCTACATTGAAGATGATAGCTGACGCACGACAGAAGTTGAACTTCACATCACGGCGCCAAGTGTACAATGCGAGAGCAAAGTTTAAAGCTGAAGCGAGAGGAGATCGAACAGTCTCCCAGGAAGCACTCCGCATTTTGCGGGATAAGGGTTACTACTACTGTACGAGGAGATCCCCTGACGATCCCAACAGGCTTCAAGATCTATTCATTGCCCATACAGACGCTCGTCATCTTCTAGCCATGTTTCCATACGTCGTCCTCATTGATAGTACATACCGGACGAATGCGTAAGTTTCTATATACAGTTATTCTTTTACCCCTTCCCACCAGGGTATGCGAACTCAAATATTTCATTGTGGAGGTACAGGATCCCTTTGTGTGAGTTCGTTGGATTTACTTGCACAAATAAGAACTTCGTCATCGGGTTCTGCTTCATGTCGCACGAGAACACAGATACGTACATTTGGGCGTTGGGGCAGCTCGTTTACCTCATGCGAGGTAATCTTCCTAACGTTGTTGTCACTGATCGAGAGTTGGGGTTGATTGCGGCGCTACGAGAAGTTCATCCCAATGCCAGGCATATGTTGTGCACAGTGCACGTCCTCCGACGATGCGAAGAAGCTGCTTTCCAGAAGTCAAAGAATCTTGATGTTGCTAGGCGTTTCAAGAACGCATGTGTTGGCCTGTTCCAATCCAGATCGGTTGAAACTTTCGCTGCTAGAAGGAGGGGTATGCATGCAGAGTGGGGGCATATCGAAGGGCTTATGCCGTATTTGGAGGCGACGTGGTTACGAGATTACTCGAAGCAGATAGTTCGTGCATGGACAGACGCAATCCAGCATTTTGGTACGACCACGACGAACAGGTGCGCCTACGTTTTCATTATAAAATTCATTATACACGTAATTTGTTTACATATAACGATCTTCACCTGCGAGTCTCACTTATCTTTTAGGGTTGAGGCTGCTCATTCTATGTTGAAAAAGACCTTAAACTCTGCAGTCGGTGATTTCACTCACGTGATAAACACAATCGATCTGATGATGGCGGATCAAATATGGGAGGTGAAGAATACATTGGGGAGAGCGAACCACACCTGGCCTACAGACTCCCACGACCTATGGATTTTCGATCGAATTCGGAATATTGTGTCGAAGGAATGTTTCAACCTGTTGTTCGAAATCTACACAAAGATGGAAGCCGAGCCACCTTCGCAACCATGTAGAGATGCATACTGGAGGGACGTTTACGGTCTTCCATGCACACATGACATGCAAGCTTGTCGAGACACGCAGATACCCATCAGACCATCCCAGATACACATTTTTTGGAAGCAATTGGATTTCAAGAGTCCTCATGTTGACAACGTCCAGGATAACACTCCCCTCAGCAGAGCTGATGTGGACATGTCGCGCATGATCAGTTTGTTCCAGAGCGGAGCTATGGACGAGGACACTCGTTGAAGAATCGCATCGGCATTCAACGACGGGGATCGTCCCTCCCATACACCGTTGACCACCCCTGACCCGGAGGACCGTAGACCGCCCGGAAGACCGAGGACTCGCCACCCCTGTCAGACGAACCCTCTACCTTGGGAACGTGAGCGTGCTCGGGCTCAACGTCGGGCAGATAGACAGGCGACCACTGGATCCGCACGAGGGCGAGGCCGAGGTCGGGGTCAACCGGCATCAAATAAAACAGATGACGTGGAAGGTACTGAGGAGGCCACTGGGTCCAACGACATTGCCATCGACGACCCTCCTAGGGGCCGAGGAGTAGGCAGAGGACGAGGACGGGGTCGCGGAAGGGGACGTGGACGAGGTCGATCAGCGTCGGCGCCAGCTCCGGAGATTGTAGGTGACATTCCAACACCAGCACCTACGGCGCTTCCACCACAGAATCTACCTCGAGTAGAATTCAATTGGGGCACTGGCAACATCGACGAATTCATGATTACTTTCGTACGAGCCGTCACAAATGTTGCAGGTGATGGTCACTGTGGGTATAGGTCTTTAGCTTGTCTTCTGAACTTGGGACAAGACGCATGGCCTCGAGTTCGACGAGAGCTGGCCGTTGAGTGGCAGGTGCATTCAGATCGGTACCATTACTATCCGGCCTTAGATGAGCTCATCATGAGGGTCAACTATTTCGGCACGTGTCATGATGCTACGTATTGGATGGAGATTCCGATCATGGGCGAGGTGTTTGCCACGCTTCACCAGCGTCCTTTGGTGATTTTGTCACAGATGATGCCTATGTTGTGCCTACCTCTGTACGCCACCGGTGGCCCGTCAGTACCGGCCTATGAGGAGCTAGATGGAATAGCTTTAGTCGGCAACAGCAACCATTTCGTTCCGGTACGTTTCGTATTTCATATTCATTAATTTGTTACTGTTTCGTTTCTCTTTTCTGACATCAATATTAACCTTGTATTCACAGATTTGGTTGTTGCCTGGTTCACCTCTTCCTCCAGTCTACGTCACATGGACACGGAATCACGATCGCACTGTCGACGGTTGGGAAGAGCAGTTTGCAGCGAGGATTGCACGATATAGAGCTTACCGTCGTCGTGATGGTGGCCGTCCCCTACCGTATTAGCATTTTCCACTTTCTGATGTCATTTTTCGAACTTCATATGTTCAATTGGGTTGTATCTTTATCTATTCCATTTCACAACCGAACTCCATATTTTCGTCATCGATTATATTTATCGCACTTTCGTTTTAATCATCTTTCTTTTCAATTCAACATATGTGTTTTTTCAGATCACGGCTTTTATTACAAGTTAATTCCACTGTAGTAGGATATATCATTGCAGATGTCCATGGATTATACGATAAATTCGTAGTGTCGGCGAATACCGCATACCCAAGCGGTGTGTATCGGTTCCTATCGGTCCCTTCAGCTCCTCCAAATAGTTACGCGCAAATCCGGTTATCCGATACCCACCGCATGGGTCTGCGGTGAGGTTCAAACGGAACGGGAGTGCTCACCGCATGAAGAGGCGTGGGTATCTATACGGTAGGTAGTACCGCATATACATGCGGTGAACTATCGCATGTATATGCGGTGGGTTCGTTGACCGTCATTAACTCACCGCATATCTATGCGGTGATTAGCGGTGGAAATAGTAAAAATTAGCGGTGGAGATATCGTTTCCGGAACAAATCCCACCCAGGAATAAACCCCTCACGCGGCGCCCCCCAAATCCTTCCCTTCTTCACCTTCGATCCTCAACCAGGAAAACCCCTCATCTCTAATCCTCTCCTTGCCCTTCAATCCTTGGATTAGCAGATCTCTCTCTTCCCCGGATGCAAATAGTTTTCCCAATTTCATCAAATCTCATAAAATCAAAGATCTCTCAAGCTTCCTTGAATCAAAAACTGCGAAAGATTTTAGAATCTGATTCCTTGCTTCTGGCTGCTCTTAGTCTATGGAGGCTGGATCTGGATCTATCCTCTTCTCTCCTTCAGTTTCCATCGACTCATCCCGCTCAAATCGGTTCAGTTGGGACTTATTAGAGGCTTCTTTCTCTTTCCTCTTCCCTTCTATTCTCAATCCCGATTTAGGGGCTTTTTTATTTGCTTTGCGAATAAGCCGTTCTACCTTCCCCAAATCTCCCATAGCCTCGATCTAAAAAGGCCTAATGAATAAGTTCGAAGTCCATTTCGCGTTTGTTTGGACTTTGATCAGCCGAAAAAAGAATACAGTTCTTCCTTATCACAACTGTTCTCTCATGTTGAAGTTTAGGGGTTACAAGGATATGAGGAAAAAGATGAAGTTAGGATGGTTGCTTTGGGGATCACTCCTCTCTCCCTCTTTGTCTTGGGGGTCGCATAGGTTTCTAGTGTTCGGTGGCTTCCTCAGCGCCTGGTCCTTCTTCCCGCTGGTGGCCGCTCACCTCGTTCTTCCTTGTTCGCTCTCTCCTTGCTAGACGGGTGACTGTCGGCGTCCGCACACCTCTTTACTGGTACGCTCTCCATCTTTCTCCTCTCTATCTGTATTCGCAATCCTATATTTCTCTTCTTAATTTGCTACAGAAATTTCAATCCTATATCTGCTGGCTTAATCCTTATGTAAAACTTTCTCATTTTTGTCATCTTTGGACTTTTATGAACAATCTGAAGGGAAATTCCTTAGGGGATGACACCCAAAATTTTAATCTCCAAATAATACCAAAGGGGAAGCCTTGCGGCGACACCCACTCACTCTCACCGATTCTGAAGCAGCCTTCGGGCTCTTCAAACCCAAATACCCAACCTACGTATTGCCTCACTTAAACGTGATAAAGGCAAAGCAAAACTAAATCTCTCAACCTTCTATGCGGATCTCACTGAATTCTTCACTCCAAACAAGCCAAATCCGGACTGCTTCTTATTTGGGTGTGTGCTTGGTGCTCCTACCATATGCACTATGCTTTATTGGATCTATCCTTGTACCTTGATGAAGCACCATTGTAATATAAATCCATCTATGCCTTACAAGGTTGTTATCTACTTTGTTTTTCAATATCTTTACATCTGCACAACCCATAATGATAAGAAATCTGGTTTAAAAAATCTAAACATTACAAATCATAGAACTCATGTCTTAATACACTCTGAGTTATCTATTCTGCCGAGAACCATATTCAACTTAAACCAGCTTATAACACTACAACAAAAACAACCGAAGAAAACACTCAAATTATTCATCTTAACAGAGTTATCCAATTATCCAAAACCTGCTGGCATCCTATTTATCGGTAATCTAATGAACACCAATCTGAGTTCATATTTCACTCGAGGATCTTTGAATGGGCAGCTGTACATGAACATGACCACTCCTGGAACAATTATTTGTAATACCTTTAGATGGATGTTCACCAATAGCAAGCTATCAGCTCCATGTAATGTTTTAATCTATATATCTTTTATCTACCTTAACTTGCACAAGCAGTTATCAATGTTTAAAAAACTCTCTGTTACATATTGCGAGCTATCTTCCTTACTTTTCTCTCGAATTAATCTAAGGCATATCAATACTAGCTATTCATACTTGCTTAATATACCGCATATGCTACTAATCATCTTAGTGAGTCTTTCAAAGACTCCTAATCCATGTTGTCTACAGGAACTGTTGACTAACAAAGCTACCCCAAGTGTTGTTATTATGCTGCCCTGGACTTTAAGGGACCTCTTGCTTTCCTCTTGGATCCCTTTTCAGCAAGAACTCATCAACTTGTATCATTTTAACGGGGAGGATGCTCCTTTTGATCTCCTAAAGTTGCAACGACCAAAAACCACTTACTGTTGCTTGCAAGTGTTTTACTGCTATTGTCAAAATTCATGTAACCCAATAGTATACAGATTTCTAGTTTACAGATTTCTAGACCGACTGTTTTATCTTGCTAAATTAGAAACTTGGAGGAAGACTAACTTACTAGTTACATTGCATCTATACCAAAATAAGAAATATACAACCATATTAATCAAGCGTATTTCTAAGATAGTAGCCCCGGTCTTAGCACCACTCCTTTTGCTTAAGCAACACCCAATGATACCCCTCATTCAAGTAAATAAAATATCATGAAAATAAGCTTTTGGAACGTTAGGGGTCTTGCTCGGAAGAACATATGGACTGAGATAGACTCAACATGCAAAGCTGAACACATACAAATTTTAGCGCTAGCAGAAACCAAACTCCAAACCCCACCGAAAGACTCTCTTTGGCGTGGTGTTGGGTTTGACAATCTCCGTTTCTGTCCGTCACGCGGCCTCTCAGGTGGCCTTTGTCTCCTTTGGAAATCCTCTCACCTAAACAAAGACATTCATAATCATATCATCAGGTGATATATATATTCTATCTGAATACCAAATCGACAACCGAAACCTAAGGTTCACAATATTATTGATCTATGCCCCCCCACACCAACACCAAAAATTAGCCTTTTGGAACGAGATAACCTCACTAATCCAAACAAGCCCCTATCCATGTATTATTGTAGGTGATCTCAACGATATTTTATGCCCTTCTGACAAGTCAGGGGGTGCTATTCCCGCTGCGTCTAGATATTCTAGACTCACAGACTTTATACTAAAACATGATCTAATAGACCTCCCCACGACTGGAAACCAATTTACTTGGCAAAAAAGCTCACATGCTGAAAACAACACTTATGAAAAATTAGATCGCTTTCTGGTTCATAAAAACATATATGCTATTCTCCCACATTTAACTACCAAGAATCACGCCTTCACAACATCCGATCACTCTCAAATAACTCTTGAGCTCTTCCCTAACGAGCGACCAATAATGCAACCCTTTAAGTTTGAACTAGCCTGGACAAAACACAAGGATTACGAAAATTTAGTTCAGCAAGCCTGGCGCCTAAACCCCCCGGGCTCGCATCTCTTTAAACTGGTTAAGCGCCTCCAAGATCTTAAAAAGAAAAGTAAAATTTGGAGCAAGAAAACCTTTGGGAATGTATTCTCACAAATTGCCAATACTGAATCAGAAATGAAACACCTACAAGCCCAACTGTTCACAAAGTATGACAAAAATATAGATACAAAGCACCAGCGTCTCCTAAATAAATACAACAAACTGATAAACTTTCAAAAAACCTATTGGGGACAGCGAGCGAAGCGAATCCATATCAAGAATATGGATACTAACTCCAAATATTTTCATCGCGTTGCTACTGGGCGGAGAAACAGAAACATAATAAAAAGACTTATCACCAAGGATGGTACTACCCTTGACTCAGTACCACTAATCCGAGACAAAATTAAGACGGACTTCGTAGGGGCGTTTCTCTGCTGCACCCCTGCCTCAAGGTTCTTGTAGCCTTTTGGACAACATATCACCTACAATATCTACAGCTGATAATGACTGACTAACCCAACCAATCTCGAACTCTGAGGTTAAGGCTGCTGTATTTTCTCTGGCTAGAGATAAATCACCGGGCCCCGACGGCTATCCCGCCGGATTTTTCCATACTTACTGGCACATAGTTGGCCCTTCTGTCATCAAGGCCACCAAGGGGTTTTTTACAAATGGGAAAATTCTCAAACAAATCAACCACACCTTTATAACATTAATACCCAAATGTGATAATCCACAAACTACCAATAACTTTAGGCCCATTAGTCTCTGCTCAACCATTTACAAAATAATATCCAAAATCCTTGCCAACAGACTACGACAAATCCTCCCCAAGCTTATTCACCCATTACAGAGTGCATTCATTGCAAAGCGATCCATACAAGACAACATCCTAATCGCTAATGAAATATTCCACTCATTTCAACACAAAAAAGGGAACTCTGGATGGATGACAGTCAATCTGGACATGGAAAAAGCATTTGACATGGTTCGATGGGATTTTCTGCTCAAAATTCTCGATAAATTCGGGTTCTGCAACAAATTCTGTTGTTGGATCAAGGAATGCATAACAACTGTATCATACTCTGTCCTTGTTAACAATGAACCAACTGACTTATTTACCCCATCAAAGGGCCTCCGTCAAGGAGACCCGCTATCTCCGTATCTATTCCTCCTCGTATCTGAAGTTCTGGCCCAGGGACTACAAACGGAAACGAACCGACACCGTAGTCATCTTGGTATCTCAATCAAACGATCCTGCTATAAGATTCCTTTCTTGGCTTTTGCTGACGACATAATCATTTTTGCTTCTGCCACCAAAACAGCATGTGACCAAATCACGACAATTACTCGGAATTTTTGCCACCACTCCGGACAACGTATAAACTACCATAAATCAGCGTTCTACACTACTCCAAATGTACGACATACCATAAAAAACACAATTAAGAATGAACTTCAGATACCATATACAACCAACCTGGGAATTTATCTGGGATGCAAAGTCATTAATGGCAAAGTCTCCAACTCCACCTTTGAGGACATCACAAAATCTAGCAGATCCCAACTAACCAAATGGACAGCTAACAATCTATCACAAGCAGGAAGATGTACACTTATCAAATCCAACCTCGCAGAAAAACCCTTACACATTATGCAGTGCTTTCTACTTCCATCACACATACATAAAGAGCTAGACAAGATAAATAGGAACTTTCTGTGGAACAAAGGCCCTAAACACAAACCCCTTATTAACTGGTTTGAGGTGTACAAATCTCGATCCAACGGGGGCTTAGGTCTTCGCCTATCTGAAGACATGAACAAAGCACTTCAACTAAAATTCCTCTGGAAAATACTAGCAGAACCAGAAAACCCTTGGGTAAAACTAGTATCCCAAAAATATTTGAAAGACATGCAAATTCTCAATTACGAGAAAAAAGGGAATGTATCATGGCAATGGTCAAAACTGACCTCCCTAATCCCCCTCTTTAAGAGCGGACTACGATGGGGTATCGCTAATGGTAAATCCATAAATTTCTGGGATGAATTTTGGATTGGGGATTCCCCCTACTGACACAAGCTATAAATTCAGACTCAATAGACACTAACCTATTGGTTGGTAGCTTTATCTCGGAGGATCATACCTGGGACACCAACAAATTACAAAATACCTTAAACAACCTGGTCAGTAGAGAAACTCTGGTAAATATTACACAAACACCAATCCCAAAACATATCCATCAAGACAGGCTATACTGGGCCCCAGTAAAAACGGTTGGTTCTCAACTGCATCGGTTATGGAACTTATTAACAGAACAAAAAATCACTATGTATCAGAACTAAATTGAATATGGAAGCTTGATGTCTCTCCTAAAATCAAAGATTTCTTGTGGCGTGTCTCCAAAAATGGCATACCCACATCTGCCAAACTAGCCTTTCGGGGTGTGGGCATTCCCACCGACTGCCCTTCATGCGGAATGAACTTTGAGGATACTGATCATTTATTATTTCATTGCCCAACAATAATAATTACACTACAACATCTCTCTCCTAAAATCTACAACACACTCCAAGGAGTATATGATTCCACAACCAACTTAAACGGATTACTATGCACTCTCCACACCTCTTTAAGTAAGTCAGAATTTTCATTACTAGCTACAACATGGTGGTGTTCTTGGTATTTTAGGAACAAAGTCCTCTTTGATAAAGTCAAATCCAACCCAAAAACAATAGCATCATTCACAAAAGAACAACTAACAAACTGGGAAAAGGCAAAAATTGATGACTTAAGTACGGACAGGGATACATATAACAAAGAGACGATACCCACAAAGACCAGAAAACGAACTACAAAATGGATAAAACCTAGAAATAACTGGTTCAAACTAAATTTTGATGGCGCATTCTCCTACAACAAATTAGGATCTTATGGATTCATTATCAGGGATAGTCTAGGCAGGACTCAGTATGTAGAACCTGGTTCATCCCCACTCGCTTTTGTTATTGGATCAGAATGCTATGGCCTGTGGAGAGGAGCACTTAAAGCAGTTGAACTAAAAATTCCATGTATCTGTATTGAAGGCGATAATCTTAGTATTATCAAAAGCCTCAAGGCATGTATGTCTTGTTGCGGCGAGATAGAGATGCTCCTATCGGACACTCTATGCGCCCTGAATATGCTTTCTGAATTTGAGGTCTCTCATGTTTTTAGGGATGGCAATCAAGCCGCTGACCGTCTATCTCATCTAAACATTGGGTTCTCTGGCTCGTCCATCCTCTCAGATGCTGTCTTAAGTAGTATCATCCGAAAGGATGCTCTTGGCTAGCTGGCCCTGTCATCAGCCAAATTCTTTCCGGTTCAAAAAAAAAATCTGCATTTTATAAATACGGAGTAATAAAAAGAGTCAAATAAGTGAGCCTTTTTCCCCTTTTTTTTTTACAGTGGGCAAACATTAGGATGGTTCTGTTAAGGAAAACAGAATACAACCTTGATCATCCTGAAGGATGATGTTACAAAGATCCCTGTTCAAAGGGAGAGTAGACATATTATAGTTTATTCTACTCTTAACAATGAAATCTGCTACTCTATTTGCTTCTCTATAACAATGCTTAAATTCAATATGATCAGAAGAACTAGAAAGAAGCTTGATTTCTTCAATTTGGCGCAAGATCTCCCATTTAATTGGTGTCGATCCAGTAATTACTTTCACTGCTTCTAAATTGTCACCTTCAATTACGACTTTCTTGAGGCTTCTCTCAATCGCTTTCTGCATACCTATAGAAATAGCTAGAACCTCTGCTTGAAGAACTGAACTCTGACTTACCTCCTGATGAAAAATATCAATAATATGACTATTGGAGTCCCTGATGACCCCTCCCACATAACACTGACCAGTGGGGCGCACTGAGCCTTTTTCCCCATTAAAGCAAGTGACCTAGCTAGATAGTTTACAATTCAAATACCGATAACAAATAGTGTTATAAAATGACCTAGATTATTAATCATATTCGGTGAATCATCTCCATCTTTTTTATTATTGATCATATTGGGATTACCAAGATCAATTACACGAAAAATAAGGCTCGAAGAAGTTTTTTCCTTGGATCCTTACAAAGTAATCTCAATTTGCTTTGTCATTACATATTTACTAGTAAGATTCCCACGTCATGACGCGTTTTTTAAAAAATAAAATATTATATATAAAAATATTATAAAATATTGATACATGTTAAGATAAAAATCATTAAAATTTTTACAATAAATGTATCTTATAATTATATCAGAAAATTATTTTTTTAAAATCTATGTGAAGTATAATACATAAATATAGATATTTTAAATTACTCAGTAATAATAATTCAATATCATTTTAACATTGTTTAAATGTGATGTGTCATAATCAATAGTTATATTCAATGCTTTTAATTAAGGCCATTAGTTAGTAAATGGATTTGAGTTAAGCCCAATAGTTATATTAGAATGAATTCAATGTTTTGAATTAAGCTCAATAAATAGTAAGACTAATGAAAAAAGGATCATTAAAAGAAAAAGAAGAAAAAAGGAGAATTAAGAAAATAAAAAAATGGCAAAAAAAAGATTGGTCAAGACTACTAAAATACCTCTAAAATTGACAGATCATCCTAAACTCTTCTAAATTAAGAGTTTATATAGATATAAATATAGAAGTTAGTAGGATGAAAGAAAAAAAAAGAGAATTAAAAGAAAAAGAAGAAAAAATGAGAATTAAAAAGAAGATGATTAAAGAGAAAAAAGAAAATTATAATTGGTCAAAACTCCTAAAATCTCTGTAATGTTGACACCTCAACATAAACTCTTCTAAATTAAGAGTTTATATAGATATAGATATAGATGATTAGTAAATGTATTAAAAATAATAGAAAAAAATACACTTCGGTTAAAGAGATAAAGAGAAAAATAAATAAAAAATAGTGAAAGATAAAAGTTTTGAATTAATCCATTGATTAAAAAATGTAACATCAAATAATATTGAGTAATTAATATTAGAATATTTTTCAAAAAAATAATATTAGAAAATATAGTTACCATAATAAAATGATATTATGTAAATAATATTTCCACAAATAACTTTGAACATGGAAAGGACATGTGACATAAATTAATATAGTATATAGATATAGATAGTTAGTAAATGAATTTGAGTTAAGCCCAATAAGTAAATTAGATTGAATTCAATGTTTTGAATTAAGCCTAATAGTTAATAGGATGAAAGAAAAAAAAAAGAGAATTAAAAGAAAAAGAAGAAAAAAGGAGAATTAAAAAAAAGATGATTAAAGAGAAAAAAGAAAATTATGATTAGTCAAAACCCCTAAAATCTCTCTAATGTTGACACCTTAGCATAAACTTTTCTAAATTAAGAGTTTATATAGATATAGATAGTTAGTAGGATGAAAGAAAAAAAAAGAATTAAAAGAAAAAGAAGAAAAAAGGAGAATTAAAAAAAAGATGATTAAAGAGAAAAAAGAAAATTATAATTGGTCAAAACCCCTAGCTAAAATCTGGGAGAGAGTGGCTCACTCAGCTTTACAACGTCATTCTCAGAACTGCAAGGATGTCAGAGGAATTGAGACTCAGCAAGTTAATCCCATTATATAAGAACAAGGGAGATGTACAACATTGCAGCAACTATAGGGGAATTAAACTTCTTAGCCACACAATGAAAATATGGGAGAGAGTTATTAAATGGCGGTTGAGGAGGTTGGTTAGCGTATCTGAGAACCAATTTGGTTTTATGCCGGGAAGGTCAACTACAAAAGCTATCCATTTGATGTGGCGCTTAGTGGAGAAATATAGGGAAGAAAAATCTACATATGGTTTTCATCGATTTGGAGAAGGCATATGATAGAGTGCCAAGAGACCTTATATGGGAATGTTTGGGAGCTAAAGGGGTTCCAGAAACTTATATAAGGGTTGTCAAAGATATGTATCATGATTCATAGACTAGTGTATACTCACACAGTGGGGACCCTGAGTACTTTGTGGTTCAAGTGGGCTTGCACCAAGGCTCGGCTTTGAGCCCGTTTCTTTTTACATTAGTCATGGATGTGGTGTCAAGTAGTATCCAGGGTGGGATCCCGTGGTGCATGCTTTTTGCAGATGATGTTATCCTAATAGACGAGATGAGAGCAGGGGTTAACATCAAACTAGAGTTATGGAGGGATAAGCTTGAGGAGAAGGGCTTCCGATTGAGCAGGACAAAGACGGAGTAAGTGGTTTTCAGGCTGGGCGAACAGGAAGAGGGAGACGAGATTGTTAGCATGGGTGTGGACCCAGTTCCAACGAAAGACAGTTTCAAGTATCTGGGGTCTGTCATGCAGAGCGATGGAGGTGTGGAGATGGATGTCAAGCATCGGATTCAAGTGGGTTGGCGAAAATGGAGAGCCACGTCAGGAGTCTTATGTGACAGAAAGGTTCCACTCAAGCTCAATGGTAAGTTCTACAAGGTGGTAGTGAGACCAGCTCTATTATATGGCGCAGAGTGTTGGGCGACAAAAAAGGCTCAGGAACAGAAACTCATGGTGGCTGAGATGAGGATGCTCAGGTGGATGTGTGGAGTTACCTTGCGCGACAGATTCAGAAACGGGGCTATCCTAGAAAAGGTAGGAGTGGCTAGTATTCAGGCTAAGTTGCGGGAATCGAGACTCCGATGGTATGGGCATGTATGTTCAGAGGAGAGACCCAAATGCGCCGGTGCGTAGGTGTGACAACTTAGCTATCGCAAGAGTTCGACGAGGAAGAGGGCGTCCTAAGAAGAGTTGGGGTGAAGTGATTAGACATGATCTGACCGCTCTGGGAATCTCGGAGGAGATGACACGCGGCGGGATTTAGTGGAGGAGTGGTATCTGCATTGACGAATGCTATTCAGGGACAACATTTTCTCACTCATGCTTCCCTTCTATCTCAACTTTCCTTGCGTGCGTCCTTTTCAACTTTTCATCTTTGTCCCTATCTTATTTCCAGTTGCTTGGGGTGTGGTTTTCCGCTTTTCTTTGAAGTCCGGTCATGGGTCACTCGGAAATACCCTCTCGACCTAGTCTGAAATGGTATATATATATATATATATGGGAATTAACCCAAAATACAAAAGCAAGACCATACAGCGGAGTCTCGCGTAAAAATGAGTATACCAAAAGTACTACCCAAAAGTGGCCCGGCACTAATATCCCATTTTCTCTACAATTCTCTTTTTTACTTCTAATACCCCTATACCCTCCAAAACACATCACAAAATTCCAGCCCCAACTCTCCTATATAACCCCATCGCAACACCCTCCTACTCCTACTCAAAAGTTCCTAATCAAATCACTTAAGTCCAAGAGTATCCACTAGAGGTTTGCTCTTCCACCTAGCCGATATCCTGGACCTACAACTTCCTATGATAGCCGAAGCACAAGCAGTAGCATCGAACTGTTCCTCTCGAAATATGACTCCATTCCTTGCCTTCCAAGTGAAGTATACTAATGCTTCGAACACTAGAAGTTTTGCTTGGTAATGCTGCTTCTTTTGAACTCCCCTCGGCTCACTAGCAAACCAAATCAAGCATTCTTCGATAGACCCAAATCGTCTGGAGATCCCGAACCAATCGAAAACCAAATTCTTGACATTTCGGATTGCAGGGCAGCTAAACCACAAGTGCTCTTCCGTTTCTTCCTCATTTCTGCATAGGACGCATTCAGCAGCATCCAAACCACGCCAGTGTTTCGTCTTCTGACCTGTTTGTAGCCTTTTGCGAGCCTCTAGCCACACAATAAAAGCCCACTTACGACACTGAAGTCTCCTCCAAATCACGTCTCCCCACTGTATCTCTTCTCCCTTATCCCGCAAAATCTGGTAGATGCTTGCACTAGACAGGCCCCTAGAAGCGGAGAAGTGACCATCCAGCCCGCTTGCATGTGTACCATCCACCCCCATGTGGAGTTTCAATTCATCCCTTACACGCACAATGTTGCGCCAGATCCATGTTTCATGGGTTCTGAGCGTCAGATCCCACACATCTCCCTCTCTGATATGGTTGTGAAGACACCATCTATACCAAATACTCGGCTTCTGAGTGACAAGTTCCCCAAGAAGCTTTGCAAACAAACTTTTATTCCAAGCAAGTAATTCGTGTACATCTAAGCCCCCTTCACAGAAGGGTTTAGTCACATCCGCCCAAGCTACCAGAAACTTATGACCATCAACTTTCCTAGACCAGAGAAAATTCTTGCATAAGCTTTCAATTTTATCAATAGCACCTTTCGGCAAGATCAAAACTTGACCCCAGAAATTCAGAATCCCAGCGAAGACAGATTTAATCAACTGTAATCGACCAACGTAGGAAAGGTTATGTACCGTCCAGGAGTCAATCAATTTGCCTATCTTGTCAAACAGGTGAGAGTACTCATGCACTCTTAACATTTCTGGCTTGGAGAGGCAAACCCAGATATTTTACTGGAAACTCGCCTTTTTCAAAACCCAACTTGTTTATAATGTCATTCTGTAGCTCCTCATTAACTCCAGCCAAGTAAACAATACTCTTAGCATGATTTGCTCTGAGACCAGACATCTCAAAAAAGCTATCCAGACACTCCTTTATGATGCTGACTGACTGCTGATCTCCATGACAAAACACTAGCAGATCATCAGCAAACGCAAGATGCACAATTTTCGGCGCTTTTCACGTTGGATGATACTTAAATAAAGAATCCTCTACAGCTTGCTGCAACATTCTGCTCAGCATATCCATACAAAGAACAAAGAGGTAGGGAGAGGGAGGATCTCCCTGACGGAGACCTCGTTTTCCAGTAAAAAAACCCTCTGGTTCACCATTGATGAGTACCGAGAAAGCTGTTGTCGACACACACTCCATAATTAAATCAACAAGTTTACCTGGAAAATCGAAATGAATAAGAGTTGCTCTAATAAACTCCCAGCTCAAGTAATCATAAGCTTTATGTAAATCCACCTTTATTGTACATCTTGGCGAAACTCGTTTGGTACCATACCCATTCACAATATCCATAGCAACTGCACGGTTATGAGCTAGAGATCTCCCGGGTATAAAAGCTCCCTGACAATCTGAAATCAGTGTTGCCAACTCACCCTTAATTCTGCTCGCAATTAGCTTCGTAACCACTTTCATGACCGTGTTACAGCAAGAGATCGGTCTAAGCTCTGTCACTCTATAAGGATTTGTCACCTTAGGGATGAGGGAGATGAAAGTCGTATTAAGATGTTTCAATACCTTCCCATTTCGAAAGATCTCCCTTCTCGCCTCACAAGTGTCCCTTCCCACTATGTCCCAAGCATCCTTGAAAAATTTACTCCCAAAACCATCAGGTCCCGGGGACTTATTTATACCAACCGACCACATAATCTTTCTTATCTCATCATAACTTGGTATGATACTCAACATTCCGCTCCTACTGCTGTCCAGAACAGGCCCCAATGGGACTGAGAATTGCCTCAACCCCGCAGATTCAGTAGACAAGAGACTTGTAAAAAACTGACTACATGATTTCTAATTTCAGATTCTTCATCCATTAGAATACCACTGTCATTTTGCAGCTATAGTATAGCATTTCTGTCATTTCTCACTTTAACATTTCTATAGAACATCGATGTCGTTTCCTCCCCCATTGTTAGCCAATGCAATTTAGCTTGTTGGGAGGTTAAGATGATCATCCTTCCGACGCTTTTTCTAAGCTCCTGCTCGGCCTGAATTATCTGATTTGCCAGCAGCACATTACCCCTGTCTGATCTGATTTGTAGTTGCAGCTCATGGAGAGTACCCTTCAGCAGCTTGATTTGAGTTTGCAATTCGGGAAATCTAGCCTTGTCCCAAGGCTTCAGAGCCTCCTTCACATTCTTCAATCTCTGGACCAATCTATACTGCTTGGAACCAACTACATCCAAATTCCAGGCAGCACTCACTATCGGCTTAAACTCCCCCTCTTTCCCCAGAAATTTTTATATTTAAAGGGAAATCTCCTTCAAATGCTATTGTTGAAGATCGTTGCCACTGCTGGAGAGTGGTCTAACACACCTGGAGTGTCAAATAATCCCTTAGCATTACCATACTGATCCATCCACACATCATTTACCATAATTCTATCAAGTTTTCTTTCACTTCGACCAGTTCCCGTACGTCTGTTATGCCAAGTCATAACAACCCCAGTGTAAGGAAGGTTAGCAAGACCACAATCCTCCATAACAGTTCTTAATTCCACAAATTCATCCCTGTTCGCCTTCCTTACTGGCCATTTCTCTTCAATACTGAGAATACAATTCAGATCCCCTAAAACAATCCATGGCAAGTCCATACTCTCAGCAATAATCCTCAAACTATCCCACATCGGCTCTCTATCAGTTTTTGAATTGTGAGCATAAATAAATGTCGCAGCAAACACATACTTGCCATCCTTGGAAGCCACCCTACAGTGGATAAATTGCTCTTGAATAATCAAAATATTCACATCAAAAATATTGGGGTTCCATGTTAACCATATTCGCCCTTTAACAGTAGGGCTCCCATTAATGCAGCATCCCCAATCCTTCATCAATCTACTTCTCACATCCTCAAAATTGCAATGCAAAAGTTTAGTTTCCAATAATCCGATTAACCCAATATCATGATCAAAACAATAGCTATTTATTAGGCTATTTTTTACCGGGTCTTTAATCCCGGTTATGTTCCAAGCTGCAATTTAAAGTATATCCATAAGTTTCAGAAACGTGAGTGCTACCCTCACTAACACTGCATTCTGGGACGGAATCACTACTTACAGTGGACACAAAACCCTTTTGATTTTTCTCTTCAGCAAGCACAACAAACTGGAAGACTGAACATTAAATTTTAGGCCCTGTTGATGCTTAACTCTGGACTTAGGAGACCTTGCTGCCTTTCTTTTGCACACATCTGACCAGCTTTCAGATATCTCATTAATAGCTTCACCCACAACTGCCTGCTTACCTACTATCTGACCCTTGCCTTTAATGCCATTCTCTCCATTAACAGACCTCTCAGCCAGCTCCTCTGCATTCAGATCAGTTTTACTATCATAACCACACTCACTGTTACCCCGCTGGGCCTCTATCCCTTGTTCTCTTAAATGACCAGCCTCACAGCCATGAGAACCAATCTCACCCTCTTCTCTTCCTCTATCAGGTGTAATAAAAGACTGCACAGGCTGCACTTGACCATAATTGATAGTTCCCTTTTCCTTCGCTCTCCATTCCATTCTGGGAAGAACCTTTCGAGATGCCTTATTTTTAAAACAGCTAGCATCAGAGTGACAAAATTTCTTGCATCCCATACATTTCAAAGGAAGCCATTCAAAGACAACAGGCTGCTTATAGCTCGAACCATCCACATTCTCTATCTCAATACCATCCAATCTTGATTCCTCTACAGAAACTTCAACCAACAATCTCGCATAGGAAATTCTCTCTCCCAAAGCTGTTTTCTCATCAATACATACCGGATTACCAATAGAGCAACCTAATCTGCTCCGTGTTGTATTTATGAAAAGCGTTGGTTCCAAATCGGGTAGACAAACCCAACATGGCACCCTGTCAAAAGAGCTCCAAGAAATCTGCATTCCTGGACACCAACGCTTCAGAATAATCGGCTTCGATCCTTGCACATGCCATGGCCCATTGCTGAGCACCCAGTTCAAATCATCCTCCGAGGAGAACCTAAACACAAGCACCCCATTGTTCTTCTGGAAGACCTTCGGGCAATCAACCTTCCATTCTGAGTCCACAAAATCCTGAACAGCAGCAAACGGAACAAACCCACCCGTCATAACCCCAATCAGAGTAGCTTCCCAAATCTTAGTCGAATCCTGCACATCTTCTGGCCTTATCTTCAGCTTGCCTTTCTCCACATCTGCAAAGTAGGTTAATTTTTCAGCTTTTCGAATATCTCTATTACCATGGAAACCAGAGACTTGTACAACTCCAACAAATCGACGATTCCGCGCAATGCTATTCTTCACAGCTTGAGCAAAGTTCAGATCCACAGAGATCCCCGCCTCCTTTCGGTTACCACTGTCCTTGACAACCCTAGATCCTTGAGCACACGAATTTCCTCTGAGCCTAGGACACCCCGACGCCGAAACGGAATTAGGGTTCAAGCCCTCGCTCTTCTCGTTCTCGCTCACTTTCACAAATCTCTGAGGCTGAGGAAGCCACACCTTGGATCCCGCCGGAAAACCCCTCTTCCCCGGGGGGGAGGGGGGAGGTCCGCCGGCACGGCCACCGTGAGGGTGGAGCCGGTGACGGGCCTCCATTTCACTCGTACCTGAAATCGCAGCCACAATCGCCTGTACGGACACGAAAAGAGAGAGTTTTTGAGCCCTCTGGACCCTGCTCTAACCGGGAGATACTGGGTTTGTTATTGTTGTTGTTTGCTAAAATCTCTCGGATGTTGACACCTCACCATAAACTCTTTTAAATTAAGAGTTTATATAGATACAGATGATTAGTAAATGTATTCAAAATAATATAAAAAAATACACTTCGGTTAAAGAGATAAAGAGAAAAATAAATAAAAAATACTGAAAGATAAAAGTTTTGAATTAATCCATTGATTAAAAAATGTAACTTCAAATAATATTGGGTAATTAATATTACAATAATTTTCAAAAAAATAATATTAGAAAATATAGTTACCATAATAAAATGATATTATGTAAATAATATTTCCACAAATAACTTTGAACATGGAGAGGACATGTGACATAAATTAATATAGTATATAGATATAGATAGTTAGTAAATGAATTCGAGTTAAGCCCAATAAGTATATTAGATTGAATTCAATGTTTTGAATTAAGCTCGATATTTAGTAGGATGAAAGAAAAAAAAAGAATTAAAAGAAAAAGAAGAAAAAAGGAGAATTAAAAAAAAAGATGATTAAGGAGAAAAAAGAAAATTATAATTGGTCAAAACCCCTAAAATCTCTCTAATTTTGACATATCAGCATAAACTCTTCTAAATTAAGAGTTTATATAGATATATAGATAGTTAGTAGGATGAAAGAAAAAAAGAGAATTAAAAGAAAACGAAGAAAAAAGGAGAATTAAAAAAAAGATGATTAAAGAGAAAAAAGAAAATTATAATCGGTCAAAACCCCTAAAATCTCTGTAATGTTGACACCTCAGCATAAACTATTTTAAATTAAGAGTTTATATAGATATAGATAGTTTGTAGGATGAAAGAAAAAAAAAGAATTAAAAGAAAAAAAAAAGAAAAAAGAAGAATTAAAAAAAGATGATTAAAGAGAAAAAAGAAAATTATAATTGGTCAAAACAGCAAAAATCTCTCTAATGTTGACACCTCGGCATAAACTCTTCTAAATTAAGAGTTTATATAGATATAGATATAGATATAGATTAGGAATATTTGCATGACTATATCAAAAAAATTTGGGATTGGCAAAAATGGCACTGCCATACCAAAATTTGCAAGGGGGAGGGAATTGTCATTTTTGCAAATAAAATAGTGATCCACATAACCCTTACCCGGTAACAAGGAAGAAAAAAGTGGCGCCAATGATGATTCTCCCCTTCTCACAAAATTTGAAGAGGGACCAAATAGGAGGGCGCCAAGTGGCGTTACTTAAACTTTAATTGTTTTAAACTAATTTTCAACCATTTTCATTTGTTAAAATTAAAAAATAATTTTATTTTTGAACCTAATTTAATTTTATCTATCTATACACACCCACTTTATATATGTTAAAGGAAAAAATATTTCAAAGTGAGATTATTTTCTAGACAGAGAGAGAGAAATACAGGACACCATAGAAAGGTCTTCGACGCTGAACAGACAGTAGGAATTTGTTTGCCTGACTGCTGAAGGAAAAATTGTGCCACCTATAATATATTTCGTGACATAAGAAGACTTAACCCTGCCAAAAAGGTTTATGTACAGCAAAGTCTTTCGAAGTGTAAATGTAGTGGACATTGTCAATGTTCAGTACATGGATCACCTCCGATTCATGAAGGACACTGTCAATGTTCAGTACATGGCCCTTTCCATTGTACGTTTCGGTGAACGAAATTGGAACCCAAATTGGGCCTTATGGCTGGCATGGAAAATAGTGCATCTGGCACGGATATTGACACAACTGGCACAGAGAGACAAGCCCCTGAAACCTGGACCGCCACAAAAATCAATGAACAAGAAAGGACAGGCAAAGTGCCTGACAAGGACCGTGGAAAACAGATAATATGTCTCAGTAGCGATTACGAGGAAACTATCTTTGGGGTTGGTCAACGGGCACGGGGAATTTTCTTCCACTTGGGTAGCTCTTGGGATGAGGACCATGACACCCTCCTAAAATCAACTAAAGCCAACATGTTCATGCAGTTATAAAAACAATAATAGGGAGTTTCTTACGAGTCCTAAAACCATCAATAGCGAGCAAATGCACGAGTCTTAATGCAACAAAAAACCATGTAGTCCTAAAACAAATAATAAACAAGCACATCCCCCTCCCCTTCCCAAAGAGGGCTATCCAGCCTTAAGAGTCCTAAAACAAACAATAAACAACCTTCCTTTCACTTGGGTAGCTCTTCGAAAGAGGATCATCACATCCCCACGCAGCGTCATCGAAGGGTTGTTTTGAAATCTCATCCGACGATATAGGCACTTATTTGTACGCACTTTGGGGCTTCTCATCCCCCATGCATTTTGGGGTTGTTTTGTATTTACATATATAGGCACTTATTTGTACGCGAACTACCTCGACTTTACTTCCAATTTCTGTCTTCTGAAGTTTTCGATAATTTAGTATGTGCGAGTTTCGACATTATTTGTGCCAATAACGTTTATTTACTTTCCAGTAAAGGTGTATACCTTGCCAACTCATAGAAATCGGACAGATAAAACCAAGTTTTACGATAACAATAAACCCAGGAAGTAAAGGTATATATCAAAAGCAACTAAAAGTACGAGTCCTACAACCATCAAAAGCGACCAAATGTACGAGTCCTACAACGACAAAAGCAACCAAATGTACTAGTACTACAATCTTAAAAAGAGATCAACTTTTTATGGCAGTCACAAGGAGGCAGGAGCCTCTCCCAATCAGCAACAACAAGGGTGTCGTCTATATGGCGAAGGAGCCCCATCTTTGAGAAATAGTTAGCCCTTCCAATCTTGCTTGATGGCGTCGACACGACCTTCCCTCCTTTAGTTCTAACCATGACTCACTTATTTTTATACCTAAGATACAAGTGTGTACATTAAAAGTTACAGGTTGCTAACACAAGTGTCAGCAATTACAAAATTCGTGCCAATAATTATAAAATTCGTGTCAGTAAAGAAAAAATATATGCTAGTAAAGAAAAAATGTGTGACAGAAAAAATGTATGACAGTAAAAAATCCGTGATATTAACTATTTCCCCCATTCTAAAATCCATCAATTAATCGAGATTTTCAGTTCGATTCACTCAAGTTCAGGCCATCAATACCATATATTAATCTACAGAAGAAGATGATAATTTTGAATTCTCCAACAATTGACGAGTTGCCAGCCAACATCCCCAAATAAGGAAGCACTAAAAATCCCAAATTTATTTACTATGGTCAAGGACCAAAAAGAAAACCTAAAGATGAATTCCAGCTACCAGAAACGCAAAACAGACATACAATCATTGAAGAAACACCAAAGGAATTAAAAGCAAAAATGAACATCTAATCCTCGGCAATAGATAAAGAGAGGGGGGATGGAGAAGCTGCTAGGCGAAGTGCAGCGAATTCGAATGATAGCACCAGGCAGCAACACTTTGTTCCTGAAGGGAAGAATCCTAAGACGACCGGGTAGCTCAACGGAATCCGCCATAGATAGAGAGAGAAGAGGAAGGAGAGAAGCACTCACTGACTCCAATCGCTCATGCCGCGGTTTCGCCATCGCCAAATTCGCAACCTCCCTCGCCCATTCGCAAGTTCATGCAACTGATTCTCTTGGATCTATACTGGTCTCATGTGGCTGCATGTATCCTATACTACACAGACTCCTCATCTGTGCACAAAGAGAGCTCATGGATAGCCAGCATTGTTATGGGATCAATTGACTACATAAACTTTGAGCATCTTTCTATATATCCTAACCAGATACATCACCTCGGTGTACTTTGCGACTGCGATCATTACCACCACATGTACGTTTGTTTTAACTAAGATTGCGAAGTTGTGCTCCAAGCTCAATAAAAAGAAATCAGTTGAGGCTCGATCAAGTTGGCAAGTCCTAATTCTCAACATTCTAGACATTTTTTTAGCAATTTCCAAACATAGAAAGCCTAAACTCCAAATCAGTAAACAACAACACTAATACTTAGATTACTCTATGGTTAACAAGAAGTACTGATACAACTAAGAAATGACATAAGTAGACAAATTTCCCAACAAACAAAAAATGCTAAAGAACCATTGTTCAAACTTAAATACTCCGTACTAAAACTTTCTAAAAAGAAGGAAAGGGCAAGGGGAGGATTGTAGATGGAAAGTCCCGTCCATTGCTTAAAAGTAGGGGTGGAATTGGTACAATACCAATTAGTTTTTACCGTTACCACGAACCAACCAATTATAATTGGTAATCTTAAAATCCAAACCATTACCAACCACCGAAGGGCTTGTACCAACTTAATTGGTAACCAATTAAATTGGTTGGTACATGTTGGTAATGGTAATTTACCATGTTTTTTGTGTTGAAGAAAAAAACATACAAATAATCAAAGGCAATACAACTTAATTAAAATTTAAAATTTATAAGTAGCAACATAAATATTTAAATTGTTCATACATTTAAGCACAAAAGCAATATAAAGACTTAAATAGACCCGATAATATTCAAAATAAAATGTCTACTAGCTTCCGAATAACATTTAGGTTTTAGTCTGAACCGAGGCCGAGCTAGCATTCCTCCCTTGGTTAAAAGCATTTTCTGAAAATAAAAAATATAAAAAGAAATCAAGTGAATAGATAATACTTATTAGTTACTCCATCTGTTAATTAAAACTTGTCGTTTACTATTCATGCACGTTTTTTAAAACGATAAAAACTATATAAAATATTAACTTTTTTTACTTTTGATTTTATAAATTCATACTTAATAGTAATAAGTATGATATTATTTTAAAAAACTATTAAAAAAGTTAATATTTTATATAGTTTTTAACACCTAAAAAAACGTGCGGGAATAGTAAAACGTCAAGTTTTAATTAACAGATGGAGTATTACTTAATATCAAAAACAAAATAATAAATAAAAAAGAAATAGGTATTAGTACTAATTAACTTGAATAGCTTGCACCAAAAAAAAAAGATTCTCCTATATAGCAATAACAGATAGAAATAACGAACAACAATAAAAAGATTCTCCTATACAACAATATCAAATAGCATAAAAAACCACACAAATTGTGAAAACTGCAAGTCTTGAACAAAATAGCAAATAAAAATGAAAAAGGTTGAACAACAGCAATAACAGATAGCAAATTAGCAATAACGAATAGCAATATCAAACAGTATGAAGTCTAGAAATAAGCTTTTAAAAATAGAAATAAGCTTTTAAAAATAATTTTAAAAACCCCAAATATATATTGGTAATATTTGGTTGGTAATTACCGTATCAACCAATTGAAAGTCGGTTGGTAATGGTAATCCCAACTTTTCTGTTTTGATTACCATTACCATGCCGACTTCTAGAAGTTGGTACGGTATACCGTACCAATTAAATTGGTTACCAATTTAATTGAAAATTGGTTACCAATTTAATTGGTTCGGGTAGTACGTCTTGGTACGGTTTTCATGGAAAAATTTCCCCAACTCTACTTAAAAGCATATGTGCTATATTTTTGTTTATGATATATTCATTGGTATATGAAAACTATATAATACACTATCTATTGGAAATCCTTAAAAATCCATTAGAAATTTGGTATTACATAAAGTCAAATATTTAGTAGGGATCCTAATATTTTTTTTAAAAAGAAATCATTTACATTAATTTGATATGATTTGTGAATTATCATACGTTATGGGGATATACACTTTATGAGTGTGGAAAAAATGATAGTCATCATGGGTATCCTGCTAGTGAATGTATCGGTGTTGAGTGTAAATAGATTAGTAACTCAGAGTTTGACTAAAGCACGTGGATCAAAAATTGCGCGTTTGCTCAAAACACAAGATAGAGATAGTGCAATAAGAGCAAGTGATCTCGAGGAAGGCTTAGCAACAATAAGCTAATAAAACACAACATTATACAAGGAATTTGTGGAATCACTGGACAAGATTGAGGAAACGAAGAAAAAAATTCCTTGCGTATTTGAATATTTGATCTTTGCAACAAGATTGGACAAGGAAAGCGCGTCATTCCATGGATTTTTTTATCCAGCAACTCCTTAAGAATACATCACTTCACATGAAAATTTTATTTGTCTACTAAATCACTCCGACTACTATCAACAGCGATAATCCCAAAACACCAAAAATAGGACACCGCCAACAATGTCTCTGCCACGACCTTCCATGGATTTGGATTGCACTGATCCGGGGGGGAGGGAGAGGGTAGGGGGAAGCTTAAGGAGGGTGGAGTGTGGACTGTGGTGCAATGATGGAGCTCCTCATATACATATATACTCCTCTTCCACGTAATTTTTTTTTTTAAATAGAGAAAGGCATAGATTTGTTAGGAACAACGGAAGTTGAAAGGTGTATCACTGCGCACCGTTGCTAGGGAGGTCTTGAACTCTACGGTGTCGACATCGGCAGATGATCATACAACGGTCGGCCGCCGCTGCTAGGAAAATTGGAATGTAGCCGCGACAAGATCTTAGTTGTTGTCGGCTGGATTTGGAGTGTTGCATTTCTCCTACGACATATCATTAGTGAGAATGGCATCGTCGATAGTTGCAGATCGAGGATCAAACGGAGTCGGGCCACTGCTGGTAGGAAAAGTTGTGGAACACGTCGTTGTAGCTTCCATCACAAATATTTATCATATATTTTATATATGATATATGTGCGAGTATTTTATAAATGGCTAAAACCCTATCAATTTCACTAAGGATTCTTTCTAATCAGCGGTGGATGTAGGAATTTTCCTAAGGGGGGCTAAAAAAAAATTTGAGAAAATTTTTGTCACATATATCATATATGTATATATGAAATTTTTTTTATATATAAATATATTTGAAAAAATATTAAATTTGTGATTTAAATAGTCAGTTTTTTTTAGGAAAACCAAAAATTATATTTTTTTTATATATCTATATATAGGAGAGAAGTTTTTTAAAATATATTAGATAAAATTTTAAATTTGAATTGTTATTTAGTTAGACATTATTAGTAGAAGAAAACTAAGAGAAATAAAAATTATTTAAAAAAATAAGGCTAAAGGGGTTTGAACCCATGACCTCAGGGTAATAAATACACCTTTTTTTTATTAGAAAAGAATTCGGGCGAGTGAGCTCTACCCGATGGCATCCTTACGGATGAGGTCCAATAGACCCGAATCGTTGTAAATATCGACACCCCGAGTAGAGTGGCAAAGGTGTGCAACCTTATCATCCACTCTATTGCCCAAACAGGGAACATGAAAGAAGGAAACTTCTTTCAAAGTCGATAACAAGAGTTTAACATCTGATAGGATCAGCTCGATTTCCCAATGACATTTAGATGTTTGGTTTAAGTGGTTTATAATTATACTAGAATCACATTCAATGTGGATTTTGTCGATGCGGAGTTGTATGACATGTTGAATTCCCAATTTCAGAGAAAGAGCTTCCGCTTTCAAGGGACTTTGTCTACCAAGTTTTTGATAACTAATGTGTATCGGTCGCCCATCCCAGTCCCAGATTACTGCTCCTGCAGAGCTTTCATTGTTTGCAATTGTGGATCCATCAAAATTTAATTTAAGAATTCCCCTTGGTGGTTTACGCCATGTAATCTTACCATGCTTATTTTTCTTTCTCGGGTGATTATAGCTTGGTGAAGGAGAGGGGGAGATCTCATCTAGACTGCTCTCACATAGAGATATTTTACACCAATTATCCTTGTGGGTTTTAATCATGTGTAATGCCCTATCTTTGTGTGAGATGGGGACTTGCTTAACTACATGTTGGTTCCGAATGTACCAAACTGACCAACAAACAAAGGCAAGCTCCACCTTAGCCGCAGAGTTAAGATTGTTTCCGATGACGGAAATGATAGGTTTTATATTTCGTGATTGATTTATCATACTGAATATTGTTGAGTTAATGCGTGTGGTAAGACGGAAAAGAGAGCGTACAAAATGACATTCAAACAAAAGGTGAACATCATCTTTGGCTGCACAATTGCACAAACTACAGGTGGAGGGTACAGAAGCACAGCGACTTGCGAGCCTGGAGGCAGTTGGTAGACCATCCTAGCAGACTTTCCAGAGAAATTTTTTTACCTTAGGTGGTATATCCAAATTCCATATCCAAGCATTATTATCTAAGTTCAAAGAGGACCGAGTTGTGATTAATTTATATACACTCGAAGTGGTGAACCAACCCGCTCTATCAGGCCACCAATAAAGGTGGTCCTCAAAGGAAGAAACCGGGAGAAGGATATCCAATATTTCTTTGACTATATCTACAGGCAACCTATTGTTTAGTTTTTCCATCCACCATTTACCACCCGAAATATAATCACTAACAGTTTCTTCTATGTTGCCAATTTGGGGGCAAGTATCCCTAGACTGAAGAGGAGAAGTCGTAATTAAATTATCCGTCCAAATTTTTATAAAAGTCCCATTTCCCACTGACCAGATAAGACCTGTCTTAAATTTATCGATGAGCGTTGTTAGTGTGGCCCATTGCCAAGAGAAATCACCTCTTTTCTTATATTCAAGGATGTTAGATGAGCGTAAATACTTGTGTCTAATTAGGGTAACCCAAACATTATTCGGTTCAGCCAGTATTTTCCATAGTAGTTTCATTTGAAGTGCTTCATTCATCTCTTTTGATTTCCTAAGCCCTATTCCCCCACACTTTTTCGGTCTGCAAATCCTAACCCAGCTAATCAGAGGCCGGTGTTGGAGATCTTTGTTCTAGAAGAACATTCTATTGATCTGGTCAAGCTCTTTATGTATCAATGAGGGTAACAGAAAGTTTTGCATTGCGTACAACGATTTGTCCGATAAATTCGTATTGATGAGAGTTGCACGACCCTGTTGTGATAGGACACTAGCACGCCATTTGTTTAGTTGTTCTTTAGATTTACAGATGATGTCTTCGAAAGTGTGTTTGTTTACTCTACCATTAATGATTGGACATCCGAGATATTTTTCCAACGAGTTTTCGTTTGTAATGTTCAAGCAACTGCTAAGTTATGAGATCCTAGAGTTCGAAATGCCTTTTGTAGCTTGGAAGATTGATTTATGGTAATTAACCTTCTGTCCAGCATCAACACTCCCCTTTGAGAAGATGATGATGTCATCAGCAAAAGTGAGGAAGGGAACCCGAGGCCCATTCCTACCAAATGTAAATCCAATTGGGTTGTTAACCTTGATTTTGGTAAATAAAGAGCGGTCATTTCGGGGTTCGAACCGGGGACCTATGAGTACTACCCACAAGTCCTTTCCGGAACCAAATTTGTTTCATCTGAAAGTTTCTGAGCTAGAATTTCTGAACCTAAGATAAACAAGAAAGGGGATAGAGGATCCCCTTGAGGAAGTCCCCGTGAGGGGAGAAACATATCTGTAGGGCCGTTATTAACTAGTATTGAGAACGATACATCTGTAACGCATTCCATCACCCAAGTGATGAAAGTGGGGTGGAATCCAAATTTCTCCGAAATCCTTTTTCTGAAATTTCAATCAACTCTATCGTACGCTTTCTCCATGTCTAGTTTTATCGCCAACCATCCCTCCCGGCTCGTTCGCGACCTGAATGAGTGAAAAATTTCGTGAGCTATCAAACCATTATCTTGAATGGCACTGTCTGACACAAACGCACCCTGAAGAGGGTGAATTAGTTTTCCAATAATCATTTTGATTCTTTCTGTTAGAATTTTTTATATGATTTTGTATAGTGTAGAGCATAGGCTAATTGGACGGTAGTGACCAGTGATAGTAGGGTTATCACGCTTTGGTAGTAATGAAATAAATGTGTGGTTTATTTGTTTAAGAACCTTTCCGGAGTGGAAAAAACTTTTGACTGCTCTAATAACAGACACACTTACTATATCCCAATATTTCTTATAAAACTCGGTTGTAATTCCATCAGGGCCTGGAAATTTGTTGCTACCTAAACTAAACACTGTAGATTTTATTTCCTTATTAGAAGGATGTCGAATGAGGAATTCATTTTTCGCTGTAGTTATAGAGGGATGAATTAGGTTAAGCATTTCACTAAGAAGTCTATCGTCGGTAGCCTCATTTTTTAATCTTTTTTCAAAATCTTTTTTAATTTCGTTTCTGACATTTTCCTCACCTACTACAAGAGTGCCTTCAGCAGTAATTATGTTGCGTATTTGTTTCCTATGTCTTCTCCCAGATGCAACACGATGAAAATAGGAAGTGTTGGAGTCCGAAAGCTTAAGATGCTTTGTTTTGACTCTTTGATTCCAAAATGTTTTTTAAACCATGAGTAGTTTTTCCTTTTTCCTAAGAAGGCAACTTTCTTTACGGTTGGTTCTTTCTGAGTTATTTGTTGATACTGATGCTTGAATGTTAAGCAATTCCTTTTCCACTTCTTTCAACTGTCGGAATATGTTTCCAAAGGTGTATTTAATCCATTCTTTAGCCTTTTTCTTTAGAATTTTTTGTTTAAAGATAATTTGAAACATAGCAGAACCTAGGCAAGTTGCTCGCCACGATTATTTGACTATGTTACGAAAATCCTTCCGTTGAAGCCATGCGTTCTCAAACTTGAAAGGAGGCACTTTGTAATAAATATACCTTCTTACCAACTAAGCTAACTTGTCTTCATGATTTCTCACTTATTTTACCCTCTTTTATCCATAAAATTAGTAAAAATTACCAAAAAAAAAATCCAAAATATTTGTTTTTTTTACGTTTTTCTTCTGGGCTAGGGGGGGCTTCAGCCTCCCCTAGCCCGCTACAGATCTGCCACTATTTCTATTGAAGGATAGATTGGAAGATAGGGTTGCAGTGAGCTCCCTGGCGTTGTCCTGGACGATTAAGGAAGCGGCGTGATGTCTCCAAAGTAGCCATGTCTTTATGCATATTTTAGTTCCATATTCTTTACATTTTGCATATTTCGGGTTGGGAATATGTCGAATTTATGTAGTATATGCTTATTTCTCAGAAATGGAGATCTACATAAGTTTCTGTTTAATATCGCAGAATATGGAACCATTTCGGGAGAAAACCAAGAAGCAAAGACGGAAGCAGCAAAGTCTACTTGATGTCGACTAAGTTTTCATCGATGTCGACAAATCATGTCCGGATACACAGGAGTCGAGGACAACCTGGTCGAGGATGTCGAGGAGAGTTACCCGACCTGACCAGACAAGCCGGAGCAGAGCAACACTCTACTCGATATCGAGTTGAGTACTCGATGTCGACAAGTTCCAGACCACATTCCCCGAGCCATGTCGAAGAGATACTGCTCGACAACACCAGGCCAAGCCTTGACCAACATTGCTACTCGAGATCGAGTAAGATACTCGAGATCGAGGGCCATGTGAGCCTGTGTCCGAGCATGTCGACAAGAGGCTACCCGACCAGCCAAGCCACACCAGTCGATGAGCCACCCAACTCGATGTCGAGTAAGGGTCCTCGAAGTCGACGAAGCCCTTGAGCTATGTCCGAGCCTGTCGAGCACCAGCTAGCTGAGACGCCGAGCCACATCAGTCGACCAACAATCCTACTCGAGATCGAGTAGCCTTACTCGAGATCGAGGACGCCTCCAGAAGCCGCATAACGCGTTTTGCTCTATCCTACTCGGATTGGGATTCCTTGGGTCCGAAGATTGCCGATTCTATCCGATTTCATCAAGATACATCATGAAGAGAGAGATCTATCCACTTGAAGATACTTTAGATATTTCCCTTATTTAGATTTAATTATGTTATTGCTTTTATTTATCTTTAAACCTTTTAGATATACTTTTAGATATAGATAGATGTTTCTATCCTTGACTAGCAAGGTTTAGAAGCCTATAAATAAAGCCCATGGGGCTGGTTTTTCATTCATTCCATCACACAACAATTAGGAGAAGAGTAGAGAGAGAGAGGCCGAGTGGAGCAGGAGAGTGAGAGTGATCCAGCTTTGTTTGGTTTGTACTTTCTTGAGTTTGGTTTAATGCAAGTAGTTGTTTCTTTTCATCAATCAATGTCTGAAGTTGCGATGAAGCGCGAGTAGTCCACCCACTTCTAGGGTTGGGGCGAGCCCAACGATAGCCCTGCGTATCTGAGGTAAAGATCCGACTTTTATCATGTTTTGAGCATCTACTACTTGTTTATGTGTTTATTACCCATCTAATGGAGGTCCATGATAACAACTTGGATTGTAAACATAAAATCAGTAGAGACACTTAGGGTTTTTTGAAAGAGTTGTCTAATTGTTGGAAAAGGCGAAAGCTTAGTCCTTTGAGGCGATTCACATGATTATCTGTTTTATTCTCTGCCTTATGCATGCTTGGTTATCGTTGTCGCAAACCCCAATCTTGGAAGTCTTTTACAGTTTATTTCGAATCCCAAAGCATTTGCCTTTACTTTATTTCTTTTGTTTCGTTTTCTGCCTTTACTCGATCTCGACCAAGTTTGGTCGATCTCGAGTTACTGATTCTCGATCTAGCATCGTTGTAGCTTCTGTGTGCAGGTACTCGACGAGACAAACCGACGTCGACCAAGACTCTACTCGATCTCGAGTAGGCCTTGTCGAGATCGACTAGCCCTGTGCCTGTGACTGCTACGCTGTTCGACTGTCTGATCTCCTATCGACTTACCCTAGTCGAGATCTAGCACCGGTTGTCGACTTCTGTCCGTGAGATTTCACCGCTGCCTAGGATCCGCTGAGACGCTTCCTCGTGGATCGATCCTGACTTCTTACTACTGCATCAGGAGGAGGTCTTGTAATTATTTGCAAGGGACGGAATCTGGTTTGCCGTGATTATTTATATTTAATTTTGCATACTCGATTTCCTCCTATCAACAAATTGGCGCCGTTGCCGGGGAAGCTATCATTCGCGCCTTAGGTAGTTGAATCTCACCTCTACTTTGAGTTATTTTTCAGGTGTATGCGCCGTTCTGGTCAACTGTTGTGAGCCTAATTTGCCATGTTTTACACTAACTTTTATATCGATTTCTGCATACATTGCATACATTTGGGTTAGAACAATACAGAATCTGTGTAGTTTACACATATTTACAATATATGGAGGTCTACACAAGTTTTGGTTATATTTCGCAGAAATCGGACGCACTTTGAAGCTTAAAGGAAACTCATGGAGAAGCTAAGGATGTTGCAGCTGGAGGAAACGACATTTTTCACCATTCTTCATTCTGAATCAAGCTTTGATGTCTTCATGGGAGTTGTAGCCCTCGAAAAGAGCTTTCCAACACATGGTCATATGCGTCAATCCGACGAACGAGGACTCGGGAAAGTGCGTTTCAAGAACAGAGCAGAAAGCTGAGAGAACTCTACTCGAGATCGACTAGCATCCACTCGATCTCGACGAGTGCTGGTCGAGCACACCTGGTCGAGCAGAGCTGATCGAGGACACTGAGTCAGAGACAACCCGACACCGGAACCTTACTCGATCTCGAGTACCATCTAGTCGAGATCGACGACACTTCGGAGCCATGTCCGGAGTCGACGAGCTGTGCCAAGCCGAGAAACCGAGGACAAAGACGCAGACCACCTCTACTCGATCTCGAGGAGGCTTACTCGAGATCGACGAGCCCGGAGCCAAGGTCCGAGCATGTCGAGTAGATCTACCCGGGAAGACCTAGTCGATGAGCAAATCTACTCGAGACAGAGTAGGGCTACTCGAGATCGACTAGACCTCCGAGCCTTGTCGAGCACCAGTCACCCGAGAAGCCGAGCCACACCCGTCGACGACAATCCTACTCGATCTCGAGGAGCCCTAGTCGAGATCGACGAGCCGTGTTCGGGAGCGCGTTACGCTGTTTCGCTGTCCTACTAGGATTGGGAGTCCTTGGATCCAATTCTATCCAATTTGGCCGAGATCTATCAACATCTATCAAGTTCTATCTATGGAGAAGACATGGAAGACATCTTACCTAGTTTAGATTTATCTTTTAGATTTAATTCCTTTATTGCTTTTATTTATCATTAAGCCTTTTAGATATAATTTTAGATATAGATAGATATTTCTATCCTTGAATAGCAAGGAATAGAAGGCTATAAATAAAGCCCTAGGGGCTGGTTTTTCATTGATTCAATTTCACAAGTTAGAGAAGTAGTTCCAAAGAGAAGTTTTAGGAGTTCGAAGGTTTTAGGGTTTTGGTGTTCAACGAGAGTTGGATCGCCGGGATTGTAAAGTCTTTTGAATTTAGTTTAATGCAAGTTGTTTTCTTTCAATCGATGATGTCTGAGTTTGCGATGAGGCGTGAGTAGTCCACCCACTTCTAGGGTTGGGGCGAGCCCAATGATAGCCATGCGTGCCTGAGGTAAAGATCCGACCTTTATCATGTTTTGAGCATTTTCCTACTTGTTTATGTGTTTATTGCCCATCTAATGGAGATCCATGCTAACAACTTGGATTATAAACATAAAATCGGTGGAGACAATTAGGGTTTCTTGAAAGAGTTGTCTAATTGTTGGAAAAGGCAAAAGTTTAGTCCTTTGATGCAATTCACATGATTATCTGTTTGGTTTTGCCTTATGAATGCTTGGTTATCGTTGTTGCAAACCCCAATCTTGGAAGTCCTTTTACATACAGTTTAGTTCGAAATCCCAAAGCAATTGTTTTTACTTTCTTTTGTTTTGTTTTTTACTTTCTGCCCTCGTCGATCTCGACCAAGCCCTGGTCGATCTCGACTACTGATTCTCGACCCAGAGTCGCCGTAGCTTAATTGTGCAGGAACTCGACAAGCCCAACCCGAAGTCGACGAGGACCGTACTCGATCTCGAGTAGCCTCTTGTCGAGATCGAGTAGACTTTGCCGAGAGCTTCAGCCCTGTTCGACTAGCCTGATCTCCTGTCGACTAACTCTAGTCGAGATCTAGCACCTGTTGTCGACTTCTGTTCGTGAAATTCCACTGCTGCCTAGGATCCGCTGATACGCTTCCTTGTGGATCGATCCTGACTTCCCGCTGCTGCATCAGGAGGAGGTCTTGTAATTATTTGCAAGGGACGGAATCTGGTTTGCTCTGATTTATTTATATTTTATTTGCATACTCGATTTCCTCCTACAACATCAACCACCTGAGTTTGACGGCTTAGACAACCCAGAACGTCTTATACAAGCCCACGCTAGACTGAAAAAAGAGCCATGGCTGCCGTAGAAACACAAGAGCAGTTGATACAGAGGCTTACAAGGGAGCTAGCCGCAAAGGATACTACTATCGCCGCTGAAAGGGCAGCGAGGGAACAAGAAGCTGAGCGCGCAAGGCAAGCAGAAGCTGAGCTTGCCCAATACCCAACCACTGCTGAGGATTATATGCAACCAACTCTCGTCGTGCCTGAATCGGCGATTCTTATCCCTGAAAACTCTTATGAAATTCGCACTCAATTTCTTATAGAGCTTAAAAATAATGCTTTTTATGGCAAATTTAATGAGTGTCCTCTTGAGCATATTACCAATTTTCCTGACATGTGCCGTACTCTTGCTGAAGGTACAACTTTGGAATATATCAAGATGAAGGCTTTCCGCTGGTCTCTCGCTGGGCCTGCACTGAAGTGGCTTGAAGGGCTGAAACCAAGATCACTCACAACATGGGCCCAAGTAGAGCAAGAGTTTCTGAATAAATTATTTCCCCCCACCAAGACAGCACTCCTCCGCCAGAAAATCACCGCCTTCAAACAGAAGCCTGGGGAACCGCTGGCAAAGGCATGGGAACGCTACAAAGAACTGCTGCGATCTTGCCCTACTCATGGACAGCCACCCTACGTCATTCAGTAGATCTTCTTCAACTCTCTTGATCAAGTCACCAAAGACAGAATTAACCAGTATACTCACTATGAGTATCTAACAATGCCGCCAGTTGACGCATGGGGTGTGCTAGACAAGCTCACCAATTATGACAACAAATATGGGTCTACTGCAAACTATGAGGAGAACTCCTATGCCAGGCCAGCACCATCTATGCCACTCTATGAGCCAGCAAAGGAGATTGACCCAGATGTCAGGGAGCAGTTCTACAAAGACCAGAATCGCAAGCTCCTCAAGCAAGTCAAATATCTATCTATCAATCAGCCTTGCATCGAATGCGGATCACAGAGGCACACCACTACTGAGTGCCCACACACTGAGCAAGTCAGGATGGCAGAAACACATGAGGAGGCAACCTACGCAGGGGGTCCCAATCGCTACATGGGAGATCAACGGTTCTATCAACCACAGTGGAACCAAGGTCCTCCTAGGAATCCCCCACCCTACAGAGCTCCAGGGCATCCAAAAAGGGATCAAAAGAAGGATGATCTGCAGCTGATCCTTGAGGAGATGCGTCGGAATCAGAGCACCATCAACAACCAGTTCCAGAACATCACTACAAAATTTGGAGAACTGGATATCTGGAAAAGAGGAATAGAGACCCAGATGGGTCAAATCGCTGCACAGATCCCACGACCGTCCGGACAGCTCCCTGGGCAAACAGAACCAAATCCTAAGGGGAAAACTGGAAACGTCGCAGCTATCAAACTCAGAAGTGGGCATCAACTACACGAGCTAGAGGTCGGGAAACAGCAAGACAAGGCAGAGCAGCAAGATCTACTCGATCTCGAAGAGACTCTGGTCGACCTCGACAAGGAACTGCTCGACCAAGCCCAGAAACCTAGCTCGGACTCCACTGCACAGCCCGGCAAATTGAGGTCGACAACCCAACTCGATGTCGAGGAGCCCCTGGTCGAGATCGAGGAGCAGCAAGGTGACGCCGACGACTCTGCAACACCTCCGACAGCTGATTTGGCTCCGAAGCAGAAAAAGCCACTGCCTTTCCCTTCCAAAGCACAGAAAGATCCCACTGCAGGTAGGTTTACCAGATTTGTTAACATGCTGCAAGAACTGAATGTTTCTATTCCTTTTATAGAAGCCCTGCAAGAGATGCCT
The DNA here is from genome assembly GCA_963922045.1 of Persicaria maculosa. Lineage (NCBI taxonomy): Eukaryota > Viridiplantae > Streptophyta > Magnoliopsida > Caryophyllales > Polygonaceae > Persicaria > Persicaria maculosa. Next base: position 30,608,257 of record OY998251.1, on the reverse strand, counting down.
GGATATGTCAAATTTCTGAAGGAAATCCTGAGTAAGAAGCGATCCATCTCAGAGATCGCAGGAGAATGCAAAGTACTCCACTTCCCTGAAAAGAGACCTGACCCTGGTAAGTTTTCTGTTACTGTGGGTTTTGGGCAATATAAATATGATTCTCTGTGTGATTTAGGAGCAAGTGTGAGCATCATGCCTTTATCAATCTGGCGGAAGGTAAAGATAGGATGCATAGAGCCTGTGGATGCCAAACTATACATGGCAAACAATACAGTGGTCATCCCTACAGGTATAGTTGAGAATGTCCCCGTCCAGGTTGGTAAATTCTTTGTTCCAGCAGATTTCCTTATCATAGACTGTGCTGAAGATCCTACTAGCCCTATTATTCTTGGTAGACCATTCTTAGCAACTGCAGATGCCAGAATTAGTGTTAAGAATCGATCGTTCACCTTCACCATAGGCGATGAGGTTTTAGATTTCTCTTTTGGCCCTGCAAAGGAGGAAATTTCATGGCTGGAGGTGAAAAGCATCAGCAACCACAGGACCAAACAAACAGCGGAGGAAAGCGCCAGCACTGTACTCGAGGTCGACAAGAGCTCCTCGATCTCGACAAGCTGCCTACTCGATCTCGACAAGATTTTGTCGATGTCGACTTCTTCTGTTGAGCCACTGACTTGCCCAGAGCCTAAGTATGGGGTCCCTGTACTCGAGGTCGACCAGCCGTACTCGACATCGACTAGCCCCGAGCCCAAAGATTTCCGTTTTAGGTCCGAAAAGGTAAGTTCAGGTATAAATCCTACTCCCCCTCAGTCCATGAAGAAATTTTTCAATAATTTAAGGGGAGGTAAGGCCCTGTGGCGAGAGAATCTGCGGAAACTAAGAGCTGGTAGGAAGAAAAAGAAAGAGAAGGGAGATGATGCAAGCAACCACCTATCAGCTGAGCTTGCATACTACCATCAGGACCTAGATGATCCAGGAGAAGGGCCAAGCATGAGCAGGCCCCACACAAATGGCCCTTGAGCGCAAATGGAGAAGTCTGCCTAGCGACTCTAAAATCTAGAGCATATATATAAAACTGTATGAATTTTGGACCTTTTGAACTTTTTGGTTTTGGTTTTGGTTTTTGGTTTTTGATTTTGATTTTATGTCTTTTAGAATACTTCATGTGGATAGTCTTGTTTTTGTGTGCAATCTAACACTTTTAGGTCGGCAAGCGTATAAGGATCGCGAAAAGTGGAAGAAAGAAGTCCCTGAGAAACAGTCAGAATCGACGAAGGCCAAGTCGACGACGACAAGGAGGAGCAGCCCAGACACTCCTCGATATCGAGTAGGCCAACTCGATATCGACAAGCCCAGAAGCTCCCCGACTTCAGAATCCACTGGACGCAGAAAAGCTCCTCGAGATCGAGTACACTGTACTCGAGATCGACAAGCATACTTCCTCGACATGCATTGATCCGCCATCCTAGATGTGTTATCCTGTGAGTTCCTTCCTTTACTATTGTTTTTATTTGATTTTATACAGTGGGGACACTGTATATTTTAAGTATGGGGTGGGGGAAGGGCTCATTATCATTATCATATGTTTTAGTCTTGCTTTTTGGTATTACATGGTGAAATTTTTAATTTTTATGTTATGCATTCATGTCTAAATTTTATGCATTTTTCTTTTCCATACTTTAGTCTTGTTTTTAGTTGCATAAGAAAAAAAATAAAAATAAAATAAAAAAAAATAGAAAATGTCGAAAAAAAGAAAAAAAAATGCATGTTTAAATTTTTTGCATTGTCTTAGTTTTATACCCTAACTTAGATGTCCTATGATGATAAATAATGACTGACTTGATCATATAAATCCTATGGCATGTTTGGAAGGTTTAGCCTAAGTCCTCGAAATTGTTTTTATGTGGATTGTGAACTTGTGATGAAATTGAGCACATATGATCCTAAGCTAAAGGTTAAAATCCAACAAAAATTGTCCCAGCGAGAATTTTGGCCTTATAGGGAGAACATTAAAAATCGCTCTGCTTTCTTGAGTGTATTTACTCTTCCTATGCATCTCTAAATGTTGTGATAGTTATTCAAAGCCAATGCATTTATATGTTTATGTGAATGAGAATTAAATGATGGAGGCACCTTTTAAGCCAATTTTATCCTCTCTTTACCTACCCTGCATTATCCCTGCTTGAAGCCAGAACATTAGCCTGAGACTTTTATTATGAACTCCACAAAATTATCCTTAGCCAAATTGAGCCTGACCCCCATTTGGGAATTAAGACTTAGAGTGGTTGAAATGATGATTTGTGGAGAGAATGAGCTTATGTCACATTCCAAGCAAGAAGGATTTTCGAGTTTATAGAGATATGGGTTGGTTTTATATTTTTATCTTGCTATGCATACTATGTAAAAGGGTTTTTGGCTAACCTTATAAATGCACCATTAAGTTTTATTTTATTTTCGTTCAAAAAAAATCGAAAAAAGAAGAGAAAAAAGTATATATGTTTATGAATAAAGTGCATGAGCCAAACCTTATCTCTTTCATTACTTGCAAGATACATACTTTGGAGAGGTTGAGAAAGTTTGAAAGGTTACATACTTCATTAAGATAAAGTGGGAGAGTTTGGTTAATGCATATGACTGAGAAGTTATGGTTTGGTTGAGTTGTGTTGGAGATTTAAGAGTCTTGATTCCCGAATTTTATTAAGCACCACATGGCCAAATAATTCCATGCCCTTATTATTTCTTACCAAGCCCCATTACAACCCCGCCGAATGGAATCTTCTTTGAAGACTTCTATTGAGCGAAGTCCTCCTGATAATTCTTGTTGCATTTTCATAATTGGTTGCTAAGTGGATTCATATTTAAATTACAATGTTTATGAGATTGTATATGGAATCGAGTTGAGAGTTGATCTTCATAGCCTAAACACATTGAGAGTTGAGTGTAAACACATTATCCCTGTGAGGTTGGATTTATATTGCCTATGCCTATGGATCGCTCATATATGTGTGATGACGTTAAATTCACTTGTCTTACATTGCTACTACTTGAGATGTTGCTTTTGACAAAGGCAAAGACTTGAAGGATGTGTTGTAGGTCTTGGTTATTGCTTGAGGACAAGCAAGTCTAAGTATGGGGTGATTTGATGTCTCCAAAGTAGCCATGTCTTTATGCATATTTTAGTTCCATATTCTTTACATTTTGCATATTTCGGGTTGGGAATATGTCGAATTTATATAGTATATGCTTATTTGTCAGAAATGGAGATCTACATAAGTTTCTGTTTAATATCGCAGAATATGGAACCATTTCGGGAGAAAACCAAGAAGCAAAGACGGAAGCAGCAAAGTCTACTTGATGTCGACTAAGTTTTCATCGATGTTGACAAATCATGTCCGGATACACAGGAGTCGAGGACAACCTGGTCGAGGATGTCGAGGAGAGTTACCCGACCTGACCAGACAAGCCGGAGCAGAGCAACACTCTACTCGATATCGAGTTGAGTACTCGATGTCGACAAGTTCCAGACCACATTCCCCGAGCCATGTCGAAGAGATACTGCTCGACAACACCAGGCCAAGCCTTGACCAACATTGCTACTCGAGATTGAGTAAGATACTCGAGATCGAGGGCCCTGTGAGCCTGTGTCCGAGCATGTCGACAAGAGGCTACCCGACCAGCCAAGCCACACCAGTCGATGAGCCACCCAACTCGATGTCGAGTAAGGGTCCTCGAAGTCGACGAAGCCCTTGAGCCATGTCCGAGCCTGTCGAGCACCAGCTAGCCGAGACGCCGAGCCACATCATTCGACCAACAATCCTACTCGAGATCGAGTAGCCTTACTCGAGATCGAGGATGCCTCCAGAAGCCGCATAACGCGTTTTGCTCTATCCTACTCGGATTGGGATTCCTTGGGTCCGAAGATTGCCGATTCTATCCGATTTCATCAAGATACATCATGAAGAGAGAGATCTATCCACTTGAAGATACTTTAGATATTTCCCTTATTTAGATTTAATTATGTTATTGCTTTTATTTATCTTTAAACCTTTTAGATATACTTTTAGATATAGATAGATGTTTCTATCCTTGACTAGCAAGGTTTAGAAGCCTATAAATAAAGCCCATGGGGCTGGTTTTTCATTCATTCCATCACACAACAATTAGGAGAAGAGTAGAGAGAGAGAGAGAGAGAGGCCGAGTGGAGTAGGAGAGCGAGAGTGATCCAGCTTTGTTTGGTTTGTACTTTCTTGAGTTTAGTTTAATGCAAGTAGTTGTTTCTTTTCATCAATCAATGTCTGAAGTTGCGATGAAGCGCGAGTAGTCCACCCACTTCTAGGGTTGGGGCGAGCCCGATGATAGCCCTGCGTATCTGAGGTAAAGATCCGACTTTTATCATGTTTTGAGCATCTACTACTTGTTTATGTGTTTATTACCCATCTAATGGAGGTCCATGATAACAACTTGGATTGTAAACATAAAATCAGTAGAGACAATTAGGGTTTCTTGAAAGAGTTGTCTAATTGTTGGAAAAGGCGAAAGCTTAGTCCTTTGATGCGATTCACATGATTATCTGTTTTATTCTCTGCCTTATGCATGCTTGGTTATCGTTGTCGCAAACCCCAATCTTGGAAGCCTTTTACAGTTTATTTCGAATCCCAAAGCATTTGCCTTTACTTTATTTCTTTTGTTTCGTTTTCTGCCTTTACTCGATCTCGGCCAAGTTTGGTCGATCTCGAGTTACTGATTCTCGATCTAGCATCGTTGTAGCTTATGTGTGCAGGTACTCGACGAGACAAACCGACGTCGACCAAGACTCTACTCGATCTCGAGTAGGCCTTGTCGAGATCGACTAGCCCTGTGCCTGTGACTGCTACGCTGTTCGACTGCCTGATCTCCTATCGACTTACCCTAGTCGAGATCTAGCACCTGTTGTCGACTTCTGTCCGTGAGATTTCACCGCTGCCTAGGATCCGCTGACACGCTTCCTCGTGGATCGATCCTGACTTCCCACTACTGCATCAGGAGGAGGTCTTGTAATTATTTGCAAGGGACGGAATCTGGTTTGCCGTGATTATTTATATTTAATTTTGCATACTCGATTTCCTCCTATCAACAAATTGGCCTCGTTGCCGGGGAAGCTATCATTCGCGCCTTAGGTAGTTGAATCTCACCTCTACTTTGAGTTACACATTAGAGCTGAATGCGACCTCAACACAAAGATAAAAGATGGAGGCGATTAGAGGGTGAGATAAGTTTTTTAAATTTACATGTTCTAACTTTCTAAGTTGGTTTATTAATTTTTTATTTGGTAAATTAAACCATAATCATGCATGAGGGTGTCCTCGTCTCACATTGAATATTATTTTATTCTAAGAATAAGACATGTAATAATTATAAATTTATTTTTTAAAACAATTATTTTAAAAAAAAATAATATTTTCTAAAAAATTATTAATTTATGTATAATTATGAGTTATGGGTCGACCCAGGCCCCAATAGGCCGAGGGTTGGGGACGATCAACCCCAACCCACCAACCCAATGCACCCGACCACTCATTGACCCGGACCTGGCGACCTCCTTAGTTACGAAACCGTGGGCACGCTTAGAATAAGTTAATCTAGCATCCTCTTTAGCGTGTGTTTGGCAACATCTTTCAAGAGGTTTTGGAGGTGGAAAAAAAATATAAGCTCTTCACCTTGCTTGGCAACCACTTTCAAAAGAGTTGTGGGAGTTGCAGGTGGAGGTGTGAGGAGTTTATTTTCCCTGAAAATGGAACATGGGGGAGGGCAACTTCAGGGAGTTTATTTGGGAGGTGCTAAAATTAATCACTTTTTTACCCTTATCTTTCAATTGCTTTCGATTAATGGGGTGAGAAGATATCAGGCCTATACAACCATTGGCAATGAGGGTGTGGAGGAGGATGGCGGCGCGGAAGGCGGCGATGGTCGTGGTGGGGGTTGCTACTCCGACGACGGAGGAGAATCCCTTGCCGCTGGGCTACTTGTGGTGTGGGTCGGACTGCAAATGGAAGGAGGAGTAGGAGCACCAATTCGGGCGGTGTCATCTAGGGGTGTTCAGGAACTGGTAAGATCATACTCATGTCGGATATCTGACACGGATAACCCGGACCGTGTCGGATACCCATGTTGGATACCCGGTAGAAATTAAATGACAATTTTTTTTTCGAAAATTTCGCGAGGTACCCTCGTGATATAACAATTTTCGCCAAATATACAAAAAATTTACATATTTCGCGTGGCACCCCTAACATTTAATACTAATTCACCTCGCACCCTCCGAGGGTTAAAATTAACAGATCTCTATTAGTTTTGAAAGAAAGAAGGAAAGAAAGACGAATGAAGGAAGAAGATAGAAGGAAGGAACTCGGGTGAACTGAGAAGAGAACAAAAGAGAGAAAGAAGGTCGAACAGAAGGGGGAAGAGTAGGTCAAACAGAAGAAGAAGAAGAAGAAGAAGAAGAAGAAGCTGAAGGTCGAATAGAAGGAGAAGAAGCAGAAGGCCGAAAAGAAGCAGAAGAAGGAGGTCGATCACGGAGAAGAGGTAGGTGTTGTTTGTAAATTTTTCGATAATTAGGGTTTCAAATTTCAGATTTTGACTATAAGTAAGTGAATTTTAGTAATGGAGTTGCTATCTTATGTGAATTTGAGATTTTGGAGTTTAAGTTTCGAATTAGGGATTTGAATCAAGGGTTTGAATATGGCAAAGAATTTGATTTTTTAGGTTGAGTTGCTATATTATGTGAATTTGAGATTTTGGAGTATGAGTTTCGAATTAAGCATTTGAATTCGGGGTTTGAATATGGCAAAGAACATTTTTTTGGTTGAGTTTCGAATTAGGGGTTTGAGTATTGGATAGAAATTGTGTGAATGATTCTGCATTTTTAGTTGTTTTGAGTGTGAATAGATTGGACAACAGCTAGAAGTTGAGAGAGAACGGGCCTTGTAATAACTCCTGCATATATACATACCCATGAATGATTCAACCTTCTGAAATCTAAAATACTAAAAAATGTTATTTTCAAACAAAATCAGATTGAATACCTCCAAGTGTGAGATTCAATCTGCCATCTTCAATGGCCTTGAAGGCAGATAAAGAAGTGGTGACTGCATATCTTCCTCCATAGGACTCAGCCACAAGGTACAAAGGCCTCTTTCTCAAGGTGGAATCTTTATTGAAGAGCTTTATCAGCAATGTAGTCAAATCATTTGTTGCTTCCTCATCAGATTTCACCACTAAATCAGCTTGCAAAAAGGGGATATTTTGAATTTGCAATTACATGATTTGAGTTCTTTAGTGTTTAGTGAAATCAAAGAATTGCTTGGAAATTGGAATTGGACTTACAACAAATAAGAGATCTGCAGCTCTAAGGCAGGTCGAATTTGTGGGCTTCAAATTGGTATCCAAGGGGCCAATTTCTTGAAAATTACCAATTCTCACCCCTATGCTCCCTGAACAAAAAAAACATGTTTAATTCACCATGCAATACAAGAAAAAACAAAATTTCATTCCAAAACTGATGTGGGTTTTCACAACATATTTTCATTTATGTGTTTTCAATTAGTCTATTAGCTCAAAGGCAGAGCAATGTGTAATTACACATGATGTGGGTTCAACTCCTATATAGACTCCAAATTTAAAGAATGAAAAGTAGCACTTGGCTAAATTTTGCTGAAATTTGTATCTAATATTAATCATTATTAAAGAAGGTCTGTCGAATCTTTGCTGAAGTTTGCAATAACAGAGAGCATGTCGTACTTGAAAGAATTGTTGAATTCTTTTATGTACAGAACTTTCTTCATTTTAGAACTCTCTTTTTTACTGAATGTTCTTCTTTTTTGTACTCTTAGTTAAACTATTTTCTTTGCTACACTCTCTTCTTTAGCTTGGTGAAATTTTTGCAATTAGTGGAAGTAAAAAAAATACCATAGCCATAGCTTAGTGGAGCGTTTGCCTATATTACTTAATCATAACCACACAAACATAGAGAGCCTATGCAGGAGTTGAACCTGCATCTTTGTGCATGAGCACAATGCTCTTCCATTTGAGCTAATAGGCTTAAAACATTTTGTTGCCATGCCAAAGCAAGATGCAGTAAAATCGCAAGATAAAGTGCAGTAGTGTTGCAGATAAATCAAAGTTGCAATTAGAAAGAAAACTGAGAAAAAAGTTGCTCTGTGATGTGAAATAATGTTATATTATCCAGTCATACCACATTACTAATTGAATATTTAAAAAAAATCTGACATTACTTAGCGTAATGCATTGCACAAGACTCACCAACAGCAAAACTACCCAGAGAAATTGGCATGGCATGTGAACTAAAATAATATGCATAGTGCATCATGCATATAATGGGGGGTTCATTGCCCAAAACTTGTGACGTTTTGTTGATAACAAAGAACTATTACACCAACCAACAGGTACAAACACATACTATTCCTTCACCTCCAAAGTATAGAGGTATGGATGGAAAGAACCAATAACAAAATCATAGAGCAGTACTTTATTCTCCATCTCAGACTACAAAACAAACTAAAAAAATTCCTATCCCCAAACCCCAATTCTCAATTTACAACAAAGCATTGGATGATAGAAATTCGACTGAGATAAATTCACAAACTAAAAAAATTCAAATGACATCTTAATCCTTTTCCATATTCAATTCAGTCCTTCAAAATCAATGTATAACCAATCTCACAGAATTCACGAACTTCCATTTAAAATAACAAAAATTCACAAACTCAAAAAAAATTAAGATCCCCCTAATTCGAAACCCTTAATTCAAATAACGAAAATGCATGACTGCCTACTCAGTGCAGACAAACAGATTTTGAGACCCCTATTTCGAAACTCAAAATCAAAAATTTAATATAGCAACTCAAATATTCTGAGATGTAGTTTTAAGATAGCAATCGAATCCTAAAATTCACAAACGTATATTCAAAATCCCAAATCTAAGACCCTAATTATCGAAAATTTTCAAAGACTTCTTACCTTCTCTGTGTAGCCAATGACTCCAACTTCTCCATCTAGACTCTAGTCGTCGCCGAATTACCTATTTCGCCTTCTCCTTCGAGCTTCACCGGTGTCTCCTTCTCTACCTGCGAGGTCGTCTCTGTGCCGCCGCTCTTCTCCTCTCAATCAAGGATGCGTGTTCTTTGCAGTTTGTCCCTCCTCTCCAGTGGAATCTGGCGCAGCCTCAAACTGCAGTCGACGTTGCCGGCCGGCGTGAGTTGCCTTCCCCTTTCTTCCTTCCTCTATCGACATATGTGATTGTGTCTTCTTTCTTCCTTGTTTGGCATCAACCAGTATCCTTCTTTTCTTTTCTATTTTTAAGGAAAAAACTAACGGAGTTGTTAATTTAAACATGGGAGGGGTACGAGACGAAATTTCCATAACACTCAGGGTACCAAGCGAATCGCAAAAATTGCAATATCTCAAGTGTGTTTTAGGGGGGTCGAACTCTCAACCATCTCGCACAATTGCACCCAACACAACCAACTGGGCAAGCTCCATTTTATCTCACTTTTGGACATTAGATGTGCTATGTTTCATTTTTTTTCTCCCATTAATGGAAAAAATCGCACCCAACACAACTAACTGGTCAAGCTCCATTTCATTACACTTTTGGACATTAAATGCGCTATGTTTCATGTTTTTTTTTTCTACCATTAATGGGAAAAATTAGAAAAAGTGACATATTCAATTGGGAATCGAACAACTGACCTCTCGGCTCATGGTACGGAACGCCTATTACCTTGGCAATTCAAACCTTGTTACTCTTCTTTGACGAATAAATAATAATAATCCATAAAATATTTATATTTAAATTAAAAAAAATAAACGGTTCGTGTCGGGTATCCGATAACGGGATTTGCCCGATCCGAACACGAACCATTTATTTTCGTGTTTTTACCAGTTCGTGTTTATTCGTGTCGTATCGCCGTGTTTTCTTGTTGGGTCAGTCGTGTCGGATTTTTCTGCACACCCCTAATGTAATCTATGGCCAGTAGAAGCTCCAATTCGGGCGAGGTCCTCTTTTCTTTCGTTCTCTCCATTCTTAAATGGCCACGGTGGAGCTATCGACAGTATTGGTGTCGTTGCCACCACCATCCTACAACAAATCCGAATTCTACAGATCCACTGCAAGTCCAAGTTCACCCTCTTCTATCGCCCTCTCTCCTTCTGGTCAATCATCGCAGCCCCGCCCAAACCAGCGTCGACCACAAGCTGACCACCCCGTGTTCGAGTACCCACAAGCAGACCACCCCGTTGCGAACCCCCTGGCGCCGAAGAGGCTGAACAACGTGTCGTCGACCAAACCTAGGACTTCAGAAGATATGGCTGATTGTTGAAGACGGTTCAGTTCATGTACCCATTTAACAAAGATGGGAACAATGATAAGGGGCATTTATGGATAGCATTTTGGACTTTTCTACCACAATACCCATTTATAAAACTTATAACGGAAATTTCGTGTGGTACCCCCGAGGTAAGGGGTATTTCACGTGGTATACAAAAGTTTTCCATATTTCACCAAATACCCATGAGGTTTTCAAATTTTCCGCCAAATACCCCTCCTTTAGCTTTCAACTAAAAAAACGTTAACTTCCCGTTAAATACAAAGAAATAGATTAAAACAAAAGAACCATTCTGGAATGGCTCACCGGAAAAGACTTGTGGGTAGTACCCATAGGTCACCGGTTCGAACCCCGGAATGACCGCCCTTTATTTACCTATTCAAGGATTAAAACAAAAGAAAAGAGACGACTTGCGAGAGACAGACAGAGAGCGATTGAGCGAGGCGTAGAGATAGAAGGCCAATTGCTTGAAGATCTCATCGCTAGTGGAGGGACATATGCGAGGAGGGTGGCCGATGCTGACAACTGCCCTGGAGGTAAGTTATTCCTTCTTAATTTCGGCTTTAGAGACTAGGATTTGAGGATTACAGGTTTATGAGAAAAGTAAGAAACCACTTATACCTATCGCGAGAAGGAAGAGAGAGGCGATTCCAAGCTTACGAGAAAGAGAGGTTGAATATTGGCCGAAGTTCTGGACACCGGGGGAGGCAGAGGGAGATACCACATATGTGAGGAGGGAAGAGGCTAGCGAATGCAAGCTCTTGTCTACTCAAAAGGTAATGTTTGTTTTTCGAATTAGGGTTAGAGTTTATAGATTTAAAATCTTCAAATTGGGATTTTAGGTTTAAAATCTTCGAATTGGGGTTTAAGGTTTGGATGATTGTCTGATATTGCTAGTGTTGAATCTGCTCTCCGTTAATTCACTTGAGATTTGATTGAATGCTTTGAGTTTTTCATTAGGTTTGTTCTTCTATTTGAGTTTTGGGTTTGGATGATACAAATTACAAACGTTGAAGATGGTTGTTTTAAACTAGGGTTTGAATATCTTGATGTCAGCAATTGCAAGCTCTTGATGATTCCACACCCTATTAGCTTTTAAAAATTTTGATGTATGGTTTTTAAACTTGCAGCATTTGCGAGCTCTTGAAGAATAGGCTCTTTGTGTCCTTTTTTCCTTTTTCTGGTGTAGCATTCGATCATCCATTGCATTAGGGATAGAACACTAAATAGAGATGCTACATTGGTCTCCTTGACAAAAGACGTCAATCATCTGCCTTACTGTAGTCAGGATTCTGATAGAGGCGTTATGGTTTGGTTGTGGCTGCTTGTTGAGTTTTCAATGAAATTCCCAACAGCTAGGACTCAAAATTTCAATTCTCTACTTAATGACCTTGCTTTTGGGCAATTTCACATGTGTAGATACCATTATAATTTTTTGGACCCAAAAACTTTGTAAATCTCAGGACTTGTCTAGCTAATGTTATCGAGGTAACATTATACTGTATGTTTTAATTACTTCTATTACAAAATTGAACAAAGCTCCAAGGGAGTAATACATTGAACTATCTTATTAAGTCTATTAGCTCAAATGGAAGAGCAGTGTGCTCACGCACAACAATGCGGGTTCGAATCCCGTATAGGCTAAATTAAAAAACCAGCTGCTCTGCCTATCAGAAACGTAGAAATAAAACATAAAAAATATTTCCAACCAACTGCTCTCCCCATCAGAAATGTAGAAACTGAATTACGAAAACTAAATTATAAAACCGAGAACTGAATTCAGAAACTGTTTTTTTAGAAACTGGATTGTAGAACTGAATTACAAAAATTGAATTGCATAAACTGAATTGTCAAATCTGAATTAGAGAAATTAAATTTTAGTTACTAAATTACAGAAATTGAATTACAAACCTGAATTTAAGAAACAGAATTATCGAAATGGGATTTCAGTGTTGGTCAACAAAAATTACAGAACTGAAATTTGAGAAATTGAGCTATATGAATTAAAATTTCAGAAATTACATTCTATATCTCGATTTTATGTCAATCTTGTGTTTAAATCTTAGTTTGTGAAATTCTTTTTCTGAATTATGTAATTTCATATTCTGCAATGTCAATATATGTTTATGCTTGCTAATCTGAATAATATGGTTTGCTCCCGTACATTCAAGATCACTGATTTTCCACTCCCTCATTACCGTTTCTAGCTCATCAAACTCATCGTGGGCTTGAAGCGCTCTTGGAATTTCACCTATACTTATTACCTCATGATGACGAAAAAATGACTAGAAATACCTTCAAGTCTTAACCAAGAGGGGTTACGATTGTGCTATACGTTTATTGGTCCAAGCGATGGGGGCATTATGTTTGGCTCGCGGGGATTTGAGTCGTTCAGTCGCGGACTCGAGAGGGAGTCAGGTGATGTTCTTATTCCAAGAACGTTCTCTTCCGATCACAAGTCTTGAAAACTCAACTTCAGGGGCTTTAGGTCCGGGAGACAATCAGAGCTCTTCTGCTTTTCTTATCTTGAAATCAGATCCCTTTCTTTGGGGTAGGAGGGGGTATTATAGGGAAACTAAGTGAGCAACTGGCTGGCGACCCCGTGGTTCTACATAGGACACGTGTAACGCATGCCCACACGCTTAGGAGCATAGGCAATACACGTGGTGCCATTTGGAGGCGAGGGGTTTGAGCCAGCGAGCTGCTTGCTAGGATCCCAGAGGGTTACGAGATATTCGGGAGACCTACTCTGTTCCTACGCGGGGTTCAGGTCGTGAGGAAATGTGGGTCAAGATTCATGGGGGTGCTGGGTCTAGTCATGACTTTGATCAAGTACCTTACTCGCGATGAATCTGGTGGTGGGACCAGATATCCTTTTGTGTTGGGCGACTCATTTATGATGTCATACTTGTGTTATTTAATAGGTCTATTTTCCATGGCATCGTCAGGGTTGAGGCTCTGCAGGGCCATTTTTCATCCACTTGAAGTATGCAATTAAGGTCCCCAATAACTACCCAAGGACCTTGCATACCATATGCAATATGTTTCAGCAGCCTCCATACATCAACTCTTTCGTTTTTATGATTGGCAACATGCATAAAAGTAGCCTTGAACTTGAATTTACCATCACTAGTGCATACTTCACAATGCATGAGCTGCTGATGCTCAACTACTATATGCACTTTGAAAACATTCGGATTCCATTTAACTCGTATTCTCCCCTTCTCCTCCTCATTTCCATTCATAGAGCAATCCCAATTTTACATAAGACCTTTCTTCACTTCATCAATGTTTCGAGCATGCATTTTAGTTTCCAAAAATGATATAAAGGAAATATCATTATCTAAAAACTGCTTCTTAATTATTTTATTCTTAATGGGGTCATTTAATCCCCTTGAATTCCAAACTCCGAATTTAACTTTATCCATTCAACCTCTCACTGTGAGTGCTAAACTCACTCTATACGAGATGAAAAGACACAAACACAATTGGTCACAAATACCAAAAGCTAAGCAACAAGATAACTACACATAACCATAGATAGTCTATACGAGATTTGAACCTGCATCTTTGTGCATGAGCACAACGCTCGACCATTTGAGCTAATAGACTTAAAAGTACCTCTCAAAAATTGATTTCAATTTATAAACCAAAATGTCATGCAAAAAATCTGTTTATAGGACTAGGAAAGCTTTAACCAAGTTTATCTAAACCTTCAACATATCTAAATGCTAACCTTCATCCTGTAGTGGCAAAAAACCTCTCTGTGAATTCTCATTGTAATTAACCCACATATCCCATGGTGACCCCCTTCAACAAATTTAGGGAAAAAGTTTTATATTAGATCAGATATCAAACCACTTTAAGCAACACTTGCAAGATGGAAACAAAAGTATCCTACCATAAACAAAAAGTCTCTGGCATCGTTTAATATTTGAATCTCACACTTAGGCATTTTATCCAGAATCGGTTAAAATTTGAATGTCACGCTTTGGCAGAGCCTCTCTGCTTCATTTTGGCTTGGTAGCAGCTGATACTTTCCATTTAAAAAGAACCCCTAAACCATTGAAAGAGCCTCTCTGCTTCCTTATCATTGAAAGAGCCCAAAATGCACAAAGCTATTATTTTGGAGAAATTGGACCTAAAACCCTCAATTACAATCATGGATTCACAATTCAATCCCAAACACAATTCAAGCCGAAACCTCCCATTCTTTTAAAAAAGATACCTACAATCACAACTGCATTTCAACCCCAAACCCCAAATTTAGACGGAAAAAAAAACCCTAAATCCCCAAATCAGTTGAGCAGGGGAGAAAACTTACCTCCACTAGAGTCACCACGGTCTGCTCCACCTTGATGACCTCCTCTCATCGGCGTCGAACTCCACCAGCCGGAGGAGTTCGCCTCCGGCCAGCTCTATAAAACCCTCGCTCTCTCGTCGAACTCCTCGATCTATCATCATTCATTTGTTTCAATTTCTTTTAAATTGAACGGAAAATGCTAACGGGATAGAGTGAAGGGCACCCGACGAAAAAAATAAAAGTTCAGGGGTATTGGACGAAATATTCCAAAATTTGGTACACCCCGCGAAAAAGCCCTTACCTCAAAGGCACCATGCGAAATTTCCGAACTTATAACCATCAAACACCATTCAGATTTTTTACAAAGTTATTTTAAAAAATAAACTCTACCTCCCACACCTCTATAAATCCAAAAATAATCTCCACCTCCTGAAAAAAACACAACCCCTACAAAAAAAAAAAAACCTTTCGCCAAACACACGCTTAAGTCACGAAAAAATACCTGGGCTGGGGTGGACCCCACATAAGGGGTAATCTTTACCACTCACCCATCTTTTGATGGTTAGGATTTCTTTAACTTCACCGTACAGTACTTGAGGGAGCCAAATCCCCTAATTCTATAATAAGATTGAAAGTGGAAACCTACTTATTTGTCAAGAGTGAGGCTAGAGGCAAGATGTCCGAATGACTATTGACAAGATAATTTCAAGTAAATTGCACGCATGTCCTTTTTATTTTTTCCGAACACATTGCAAAAGGCCCAAAACTCTCTTTTCTCGAATCAAAACCTGAATCTATCGAACGAATTGTTTTGATTGAAAACAGCCTAAAATCGATGAAATTAATCAAAATAACTATTGATCGACACACGAATTGGCATATCGCTCGCTTTACATGATTATCGAATGGCGATTTTTGGTCTTCGTTCGAAAAAACCGTCGAAAGAAGGACTTGGCAGGTAGAAACGAGGTACATGATGGAGCTCGGCAGGTTTAGACGAGGTGAATAAGTAACCTCGGTGCATCAAAACGAGGGCATGACGGAGACTATTCTGGTTTTTGCAAGGTATATAAGGACCCATTTTGAAAGATCTTGTCTATTGCCTCATTGAATTAAACCGAGCTAGATAAATAACCCCGGCTCCATTGAGTGAGGTTAATGAGGGAGCTCGATGGATATTGACGCGCTTATGAAATAGCCTCATTGACTTAAGCCGAGCTTCATAAATTTTCTCGGCTTCTATTGTTGAGGGTTTGTGATTTAGAAATTTGTTTTCACATGTATTGCATAAATTCATTAAATTGTGTAGAGGTACGTGTGATGGATCTTGTTATAATGCAAACTCATATGCTTCTAAGAATGAGACAGACTAAATGAGTAAATCAATTTAGAAAATGTTGTTTTCTCCACTTCTGATAGCAACCCTCAATGACTAAATCAATATCATAACTTTATCCAAATAGCAAATTAGTTGTTCTTAAGCAAACATGAAACAGATGAATGCATATTTTAATGTTTTATCTTACAGTAATTGTTTCAAGTGGCCTCCCACATATCCTCAAAATTAGATTTGACATGTTCAGATAATTAATGAAGTTAAAAAATAACATAATTACAAAAATAAAGAGAAAAGAACGGAGAAAAAAATCACACTATTAAGCAATGATCTGCGAAGAACTCAAGGAGAAGTTGAGAATCTCCACACTGGGAGTGATGAAGAATTCGTTCCATTGTATGTAAATTATTTCCAATGTAGCTTTAACTCATTCTTGAATACATGTTGTAGTTACACAGAATAACTTATATGTAAATAAGAAAAATGCAATTACTTGGAGCTACATTACCTATACTGATCTAAATAACAAGTCATTGGCAGTGACTGTTGTTATGCTATGGAAATCTAATGTATTAGCAATAGAAAAAGAACTTCATAGTTAAGGAGTTTTCTTGCATATCGTGTCTTAGAGAATCTGAGCATAAGTGAATAGAATGGAAATATAATTGAAAAAATGAACAATACAGCATCAGCAGTTGCCTTGGCTGGTCCTTTGAAATACACAAGAGATCCATTAATGAGAATCGTTCACTTAAGGTACAAGCAATGGAATGACACACTAATTTATAATGGGTGGTGATACCTAGAAAAGAAAATTCATAGTCTTTTGTAGCCGCGTCGAAGCTCATTTGTCCCTCAGCATCACCTTTCAAGCACTTATGATTTCGAACACCCAAAATGGAAAAACAACTAGGAATTACATCCATGTTGCATTCATGATGGTTTCATGAACAAATAATATTGATATATGTCAGCTCGTCAACTAATATTGAAATCTTAAATGTTACATTCACGACGAATATATCTATTCATGTTAAATTGATGGTTGTTTTTATGAGCGAATAATATTGAAATCTAATATTAATCAATTAAAGTCGTTATCCCATTAGTTCTACCCATGCACGTACTTCACAGCGTCTTAGGTTCGATTTCGAATAACCCATGAATTTTTTACTTCAATTTTTTTTCTTAGGATATAGAAGAAGCTCGACAAATTCTACTGAGCTTATGAAAAAGCCTTGGCTTAATTTGGTGAGGTAATGTTGTGAGCTCGCCAAAATTTGATGAGCTTAACACGTCACCTCGATGACAGAAATTGAGCTTCCATCATCAGATCGGTGACAACAATTGAGCTTCCATCATCAGCTCAGTGACAACAATTGAGCCTCCTCGACGCAGACAACAATTCACGAGATTTATGCTTGACAGAAACGACATCAAAAATCGCACCCAAATCGCAAACAAAACAACTAATTTCTTTCGTTTTTGTTCCAATTTATTTATACTCATAATTCAACTCAAACAATACTCAAATCAACCACAATCAAACAAAAGACACAAAAAACAACCAATTTCATCAATTTTAATTCCAATTTCAAACCCTAAAACACACAATTTCTTCTCTAAAAGCTTATCAAAAAACAAATTATAATGAAAATTCTTACCTTAAAGTTGATACATCTATAGAACTCTCTCAAATGGACCTCAAAACTCTAAAATATTGTTAGTTGCTCATTGAAAGTCCACGAGATGTTCTTGGTAGTGTGAAATGGAGGATGAAGTTCCATGGAGGATGGGTTGAGGATCGATTGTTGTTGGAAAGGACTTTGTGTGCAATTATTTGAAAAAAATGAAAAAGTGTAAATTAGATGAATTTATCTTGACAATATCCCTTTCTCCATTTTGTCTAAGCCCTATGATTCGTCAAAGTCCCAAACTGCTTTCTTTCTTGTGCAATAAGCCAGTACGTGTACGTCACCTTTTGTGTGTGCAATCCTCAGAAAAACCCAATACATCAGCCGTCATAAACCGACTCTTTTAACTCTCAAGTCACCTCTTAGTTATTCGGTCGTTCAGCAATGGCGAAACTGAAAATTGCAGGGGCATGGTCGGGGGTTCTAGATGTCGAATTGGAGAAATGGACAGTGACCATGTTGAAAGACGAGGTCGCCAAGCGATCCAACTGCGGACCCGACTCCATCAATTTGATTTTCGCAGGTCGGGTGTTGCGAGAATCCGACGAGAACCCGAATTTAGCCCAACTCGGTTTCAAGAACAACGCCAAGGTTATGGCTAGCCGTGTCAAAGTCGACGAGGGCAAGTCTCTCGGAGTTCAGTTGCAAGCCGAGGAGCAACGCTCTGCTTCTCTTGCTCGTCTCAAGTACCTATCTTTAATCCTCCCTCGTTTTAATTTTTGGGGTTTTGATCAGTTGGGTGTTTAATTGGGGTTTTGAATTCAGTGTGCTGATGCTAGTTTGGAATTTTTTATGTTATTTCCTGATATGATCATGACGATCGTGATTGCAATTACAAGTGTAATGGAACGAGGAATTGTGACTTGTGAGCGATCATAGTGTTGAAGGCAAGGAAGCGGTTTTGGTTCGAGTCCAGTTATGAGTGTGATGTAGTGAGGTTTTGACTGTTGTTGCCTTTGATGAAAGTTTCTCCCTTTTGATGGAAATGGATATCTGAAGGGATAGGGTGTAACTGGACTTTGTGTCATCAGAAAAGTTTTTGAGTGTTTTTGTGGGTGCTGAATCCTGATCTAGGAGAAGAGTTAAGGGTTGTTGAATTCCACATTGATGTGGATGATTTGAGAACTGAGATTGAGTCTGTAACTGTTGAAATCCATAGCCTCTTTGGTTTAAGTGAAGAAAACAGGCTCGAGAAAGGGTTGGGCTGTTATGAGCTATCTACTTTGAGGGTAGAAGCCTTATAAATATAGACTTCGATTCCTAGATGTCAGCATAAAAGTGGGTGTGATTAATTATTAGTGTTATGGAAATTTTTCAAAGACTGAACCTGTCCATGATCTGCTGTGAAAATCATGGATTCAACTTTTGCTGGTTGTTTTGTATAACTTTTTCTTCATTATCTGCTCACATAAATGACTTTACAGAGCTGCTGTGGCTGGGCTTGCTACGAGACATTCTGATGGTTCACTACCACTTGAAGACTACAACATAGAACTTGAGGATCAAAGTGGGCAGAAAGTCAATCTGGGGTCCGAGACTGATCAGAGGTGTGATTATAGTTCTTTTTTTTTTTTTTTGTACTGATTAAATTACTGCATTCGTGTCAAGCTGCAATAATAATAATAGTAGTATTATTATTAATAATAGCTATCCCTAATGTTTCTTACTTGAAGGGCAATAATGATGGGTCTGATGCTTCATGTCAAAGGGAAACAACTGATAAGAGTGGAAAAGTATAAAGATGCACTGGAAGTGCTGGCAATGGGAGAGGTAAGAATCTTTTCTTTAAGCGGATATAGTCAATTGGTCAAAGATAGAATGATCCAGAATTTGAATACCATACTAGCTTTCAGTTGTGTTGCCCAAAATCAGTCATTTGGAAAAAGTATAAAGATGCATTCGAAGTGCTGGCAATGGAGTAATCTGGATAATGATGGATGGTGTGCCTGATACATTATTTAGATGCCCTTGGTGCACATCGGCAATTTGGCAGTAGTAAAAGTGAAGCTCTGTGAGAATTGCTCATGGGTTTGAACCCTGGCATTGTCGCTGCCAATCTTGATATGCCATATAGATGTTATTCATCCAGAAGATATATTCCTCCTAGGGCAGGGATTGTGGGGGTGAAGAAATTGCATGACTCTCGCTTGACTGATCATCTATCACACATCAACTACAATTCTATTCCAAGTGTTGGATAACACATGCTGTAGATGTCATATGATTAGCTCTTTCCTAATCACTCACTGCAAGGGCATATGTTTTATTGTGCTTCCTTTTCATGCTTAAAAGTAACACACAATGTTACAAATACAAAAAGGAATGGTAGAAATATATTCAAGCAATGTTGCTGGAAACATGCATCAAGAATGTATATCAAGCATGTATTACTCTTTCCTGTTAATATGTACTTTAGCAGATTATATACTCTATTTCTTCTTTGCAGGAAGCCTTTTCTCTCTGTGACCCAAAGTTTACTGAGGTAAATATGCATTTTTATTTTCAACGTGGTTCATTCGGTCAGTTTTTCACTTAATGGAAACCCTGTTTTCTTCCCAAAATAAGGAGAATATGTAGCTCCTTATCCTGTATGTTGTGTCCATTCCTCTTACTACGTATATAATAAGGACCATCTTTTTCATCCGAAAAAGAATAATCACCTTCAGACTTGGTATCGTTGTTCAGCAACCTCATTGATAGATAGATTCATCACTAGAAATATGATGGATCAATTTCTTCTGTGACTTGATCAAGTTATCAGGGACTCGTGATATAATTTGAGGAAGATTTTGATTTGGAAGGTCGTTAAATTAGTGAGTTTAAACTATGATAATATTCTTATTGTTAAACAAGTGAATCTCAATGCTGATAACTTATACTTCGTACTTTCCTAACATAATGCAGTTGCATTTTTTTTTGTTCCTTTCAGCATATTGACAATGTCCCTATCCTGCAAATCGATATGGTTTGGTGCTATTTCATGCTTCGAGACATCATCTGGCTGACAGATGCAGGTGCTCGTCTTGCAAAAGCTAGAAAAGGCATTGAACGTGCCCATGGGAAGGATGCTTCTCGTGTCAGACTCCTTCAAGGAGGTCAATCTACAGAGCTTGCTCTGTGAGTTCAAGCCTTTCTTATTAGAGTATTTAAAGGATATCAGTTAACACCATCTTAATAGATATTTTTTGCAGTAATTGGTTTGACTAAAATTCTAAATGAACTTACGCAGGCATTTGAGGCTGGAGCTATTAGAAGGCATAGTAGCTTATCATTGTGGCCAGATTGGAAAGTGTAGAGAATTGTTAACCTCTGCGCAAGCCAAATTCAGAAAAGTTAGTTCGTTGTCAATTTACTAATTCCAGTTTACCTCTTGCATTCTGAAACTCTCTCATTTTCAACAGTAGCTAATGATTTCATCTAATCGCATAGCCCATGCTTCTTCATAGTTTCCTTTTCTCCTTATACTAGGGCTTTGAGGTCATTCTGAAACACTTGGTATTTTCTGTTTGTCGTAGGAAAACACACATTTTTTAGCTATTTGAAATATTTGATTGTTGTATACAGTAATATTTCTTTTAATGGTTGTTGACTCAGCTTCAAGTGTCTGATGAAGCCCTATCACTTCTTATGAGCATGGGTTACAAGGAGAATGAAGCAAAAAGGGCCCTGAAGATGAACAATCAAGATGTTGAAAGTGCTGTTAGTTTTATTGTTGAGGAGAGAGAGAAGAAATTACAGAAGGATGCAGAGGATATTCAGAGACGAAAGGAAATCAAGTGTGTCCTTTTTCAATTCCTAAGTGGGTCACTCTTGTATTTCTTTTTGTTCATTGGGCTTGAAGGATGTATTCACTCGCAGGGAACAGAAAAACTATGGGAAAACACCACTTGGAAAGGCTGTTGATCTTGCAAAGTTGAACTATTTGAGCAGTATCGGGTAAGTACTAGCATGTTTTAGGGCAACTTTTTTTGTTAATCACCTTTTTGGTCTCTCATAAAATCCCGTTTTCTTTGGAGATAACATGGTTCCGCCATTGATACTTTAACTATAGCTGACATAGATTACTCAATATGTTAGGTTTGAGCGTGAGCTTGCTGCAGAAGCTCTACGAAGGAATGAAAATGACACGCATCAGTCACTAGATAATTTGACAAATCCCGAGCTCAACTCCAAGATACAGGTTACTTCTTGTGCTTCCTCATGCAAGCAACGCAGTAACAAAATTGTCTTCTTCCATTTGTCTATTTCTAGTAGAATTTTGAAGTCCTGTGCTTGAATGGCTTGACAGCTGTATATCGAATCAAAGAAGAGGAAGAGGAAAGACATGGCAAAAGAAGCAATCATTTCCGAGCTTGTTTCCATGGGCTTTGATAGCTCAAGAGGTAGAATTCTCTGAACGTTTATTGCTATTTGAAATGCTAAAGGCCTTTGACTCTCAAATCTTTATCACGCAACATTTCTCGTGTTGCAAAAGTTGCCAGTTGCTACTAACCAATCTGTACCCCATCTCTTGTTTGATTCCCACTACTGTTGTTTGGATGGGGATCTCCCTAGTCCCTCCTACCCCTTTGTCTTTTTCCAAACCAAAAACATCTTTAGTTTGCTATCACATGAAGGAAAATGGGAGGTAATTTTGGATTTTACCTGCCAGTGATCTCAGCAGTTGAAGCTTGCGGGACGAGGGAAGCAGCACTGAATCATCTTCTATCCCAGCCAGGACCAAATGCTGGAGAATCTACATCCTCTGGGAACATTAGTGTTGAACCCTTCATTCCTGCACCGGATGCTGGATCTAGCTTGGCTGACGAAGCAAGATCAGATGAAGGGGCATCGAGTTCTGTTGGGTCTGAAGATAGGGACGTCGAGATGGAAACAGAACTTGCGCAGGAGCTTGACAGGGGAGATGCCCTAGCAGACTATGACATCGATGTGATGAAAGAAGCTGAAGCAATAAACGAGTATCTGGCCCTGCTGGATTCTTCGGGCAACAGCAGTGCACACAGTTCTTCCCAGTGAGGAAGGGAAACTCGTACAGCCCGGTAGATAACAACTCCTGCTTAGCTCTATGATGCATCCCACTTATGGCTCTTTGTGAATAAACTTAGTTATGCTCTTTGCACTTGATGTTGCTTCTTGAATCATAATCTATTAGTTTTTTTTTTTTAATGATACACAACCTCTTGCCTCACATCAACAATAACACATTTGAGCTCAATAATATCACGTTTTAACTCAATTGGTAAGTACGAATTTCTGAAGTTACAAGTGCAGACATTCCAATAATGTGTTGATGTTGACCGAGGGATTAGCTAATTCCATTAGTGCATGAATGATACAACAGAATTGTGTGATTGAGCCTGTTCGAGTTCGTTCCAGGTCAAGTTTGGCTTGATCCCGTTCATTAATAGGCGCAAATATTATTGTTCAGTTTTGCAATTAGATCTATTATATTGATGAGACATCAGGTGTTTGATGTCGAGTCTGCTTAAGGAAAATTTGGCCGTTACATGTGAATGAAGAGTTGTAAATTACGCCTGTAACTTCGCATTGAATTGCAAAAGTGAAGGATTAAAATGGAAGAAGATCCATCCCTTATTCTCAGGGAGAATGAAGAAAGCAATAGACATGCAAAGCAACGTCGAAAACAGTCAGTTTGCTCACTTGTATGTTCATTCCCTCCCTCATTGTGGCACAAATCATACAGTGAGCTTTGGAAGAACAGCAGTCGATCAAAGAAGGATCAAAGATATACCTAAAATATCCTCCCCATTCTGTTTCCTATGGCCAGAAATCCATGTTTACATCCCTAATATAACAGGCGCCTGAGACTTGCAGGGATTGACAAAAGGAAGTGGTGTATTACTTTGCAAGAAAAAGTTAGTGTACAAGGAAACTCTAAACTATATTTTGTAATTATATTTCAGCCAAGAACATGCGAAAAGAAATTAAGCTGCAAATTCTTCAGCACCAAGATTAAGTGGATATTCTACTTCTGTTACCAGCTTAATCTGTGGCTCATCTTGACTATTTTCTGGTGTTTCTGCTTTCGTTTCTTCTTTCACGTCCTTAGGAAATGCATTGCAGTTAATGACGTGCCAAACTGGCCTCTCTTCTTGGAACATCCTGAGAAGGCAAGACATTCAAATATCTGAGCAACATGACTCGATTTGCAGACCCCACTTGATTGCATATATGGAACAATCACCTGAACATGTGTATAAACTAACACAAGGAACAAGCTAGATTTGGTAACACACGGGTTTTGATACTAGAGGGACAGAAAAGGAACTTACGGGTGTCTGCAAAGCATAGGAGCATGCACAGTCAGAGCATATTTACAGGTGGATAACTCAGTTATGGAGGTAATCATCGCCCTTGACTCCGAACAAACAAATCTGACCTGCCAATGCAATGGGATAGGAGTACAGAGAAAGAACAAATAATGTTATCAAGTGAAGGTGAGCGGTGAAACAGAAAATGAAGGTACTAAAGATGCACAAACCTCTGTTTCTCGAGGTCGACCAGTGAGGTCACAGGTTGTTCCATTTGTGTATTGGTGGGCATGATACCTTCAGAAGCCACAAAATAAATATGCCCTTGGTTATTTATTTTCATCTTTTAATAAATACATGCGAGTCTTATTTATTTTCATCTTTTAATAAATACATGCCAGTTTGTTTGGATGCTATTTTGATTATCACTTCCAGAAATGATTTCTTGTCCACCAAGGCACTGATGTGTATATACTGTGTAAGTGATGGTATGGTACCTTTGAGATGCATCTTTAGAACGTGGATCTTTTAATATTGAAATGTCAGAACGGTTCTCGTTATAAGCTGCTGTTGCCTCGGGATCAAAAACACCCAAGATAAACTCCTGAACTACCTGCATTTTAGAAGCACTTCTCCACATGAAAACTTATCCACGATATAGTGTGTACAGAATTGGATCTGGTGCCTAACTATGGCAATCAATGACAAGATTCACCAAACGAGTGACTATAAAGTAAGAAGTTTGTAAAGGTTACCTTTTCATCCTCACGGTGAAACTGACGCAATTGCTGATGATAACAGAATTCATATGACCACCAACCCTCTTGCTGTGCAATAGAAATATCTAATGTCAGGATATAAATAGTAGTAAGACAGCCCAAGCATAGATAGAAGTAAGAAAAAGCTGCATAACTCTGTAAATAAGGTCCCATTCTACCTCCACATACAATCATTCCTGTGAAGGATATAGAGGGAGAATAAAAGGTGCAAAATATTAGTAAAACACAATTCTTTACCTAGATGTTCAGTAATAAGAGAGTTACAGAATACTTTAAAGCAAAAGATTCTCCGAGATGTGCATGTGTAAGGTACCTATTTCCAAACATAATTCCATGCTACATATGGGTTTTCTGTGACACTATACCCCAGCCAGGCTAATAGATCTCTGATAGAGCATGGTAAAAACAACTTATTCCTATATCACAGTAAAAATAACAGTCTTCAAAATCGTGGCTTCTTTTGCCACTTATTACTATACAACAAAAATATGCACGAAACACTAAAAGAATGCATACAAGTTATGTCTTTTGAAATAAATTAGA
Organism: Persicaria maculosa; assembly: GCA_963922045.1. Taxonomy (NCBI): domain Eukaryota; kingdom Viridiplantae; phylum Streptophyta; class Magnoliopsida; order Caryophyllales; family Polygonaceae; genus Persicaria; species Persicaria maculosa. The sequence goes on along the minus strand of OY998251.1, from coordinate 30,582,957 downwards.
AGTTTTAAGGTTGACTTTAGTGTTCCACTTCCCAGGGGCATCGAATTGGAACTTTAATGTCGATGCACCTAGGAATGACTCTTTGGAACTTGGAAGCAAGCAAAGAATTATATCCAAAAGACATGCAAAGCAAAACAGCACTTACTCTGACAAAGCAGCCACCTCCTTTTAGTATTTCAAGTAGCTCATCAGGGGTCTTCACCCTAAGTGGCTTCTCACTTTCCATGATCATGTTGCTTGTGTTTTGTTGAGCCGCTGACTTTCCACTCTTGGGCTTCTCTACCTTAGGAAGGAAACAAAGGAAATTCTTTCCATTTTCATCTGGCATGAGTACAGACTCCTGGTCATCATCCTGCGTATGAAATCCAAAAGCAAATCATCAACTTTGTGGACTTTCCTTTTTTATATTTAATCCATTGTAGTTTTCTTAATTGCAAGGCATCAAAATTTCAACATTGAACTAGCAGCAGCAGGAAAAACAAAGATGACATAAAGACATAAGCTACAGTACATTCTAGTGCTGTGCAGCTATATTTTAACAATGCGATATTCTCATTTCCCTTCAACAGCAAATACATGGTCAACATATTAGCATCACCTAGAACCAAAATCTGGCCAATATTAATAAACCAGTAACTATATGTGAGATTACTTGGATCCTTTTCAAGACAAGATTTATCATCTTCTTTAGCTATAATGCATTAACATATAGGAATTGGGAAGAAAGGTTTCGTCCATTGTACTTCTATGATTGAGGAACTATTGATAAAATGTCTACCAAGTATCTAGAACCTAGGCCATCTTTTATTCCTTTCTACATTTAGATATTTACTTATAACTGTAAAATACATTCCCATACAAAAGGTGAGACAAGACTTCATTTCCTTACCACTTCTACTCGAATTTTAGCTCATTCATGAGCTAAATTCAACATCTGAATCTATTTACCTTTCCAATTGAGGCCAATATAGTTTATCATAAATCACATAAAAAACATATAAACTATGCTGTGAGCAAACTCACAGGATGAAAAGGGGCGTCCTCTGGATGAAATTCAATCTTATACTTCGGCTCATGGGGGCTAGCACCAAATGCTCCTGCTGCTCCTGCAGTCAGACCAAAATAAACAATGAAACAATCAGTTCAATGACTAATCAAGAATGTGGAAACAACCTTCCAATAATACACAGATGATCTTCCAACATAACAGTAGTTTTTAGTCATACTACTAACAAACAGTCAGATGGTTGTCAATTAATAAAGAAAAGTTTCATACTTGCGTCCAGCTTGCATCTGATTTTCAAGTAACAAAATTTCATATTCAGTTAAACTGCTTTCAGAAATCATCCGATTCCAATCGAAACGGAAATTTCCAAGTAATTATGCACACAATTTCCGATCCCCGTGTTTTCCGAACAATAATAAACTCATTAATTTGCACAACAACCGAAGCTAAAAACACGAAAAATCCCCTGATCCGCATCGAAATCAAGCTAAACCTAGGGTGCAACAGAAAGAGCTTGAAAGAATCGAAGCTGAAAAGAGAAATTCAGATGGCGTAAAATTAGGGTATAAAAAATGAAGAAACTCATCCATCGATGAATGAGATTTACCTGCATGTGCTGTGATGACTTGATCAGCTGAAACTTGACTCAGAATGGACAGAAAAACACACAAAACGAATACGAAACCAGATTTCTTCGTTCTCCCCATTTTTTCAGCTCCGAATCACTCCGACGGTGAAATCGATTCCGCGCGGCGACGGAGAGAGATATGAGCCTGGGAGGAGGGATCTGGTGCGGGCGATGACATGGAAGTATTACGCATCGCTGGCCAATGATTATTTGACACGTAAGACTTTAAGCTTTGCCAAGTCAACACGATTTTCATCAATGAAACGCCGTCGTTTAGAGCTTTCCACAAAAAAACTGAAATAGTTAAAAAGAAGGCTAATTGGCATAGATATACCAAAAAAAAATCAAGTTTGCAAAAATGACAATGAGGGGTAGAAATTGCATAGGTGTAGCAAAATGTTAGTTTTGCAAATAAATTGGCCACTTGCTCACCCGGTAGCAGGTAGAATAGGAGGATGGTGTGGTGCAATGTGAGAGGGTGGGTGACATGTGTCTAAATGTGTGAGGAATGAGTGAATTTCGATTGGTAAAAAAAAAAAGAAAAAGAAAAAGCTACAGCAATTGGGGAGAGAGAGAAGGCGGACTAGGACATGCATTTAATGCAAAGGGCATGTGACATCACAAACATTAAATGCAAGTGGAGCTTTTCATATGGTTTATTCCCGCCTAGGCAAAATGGAGGGAAATCATGTGGTGAAAAAAGAAGGATTGCAGACAGAGATGGGTGGTCTCGACAAGTGGACATAAAAGAGAAAAACAAAGAATTGTCTACTAGCTGCCATTAACGTGAAGTTCGAAGAAGAAAACCCAGCAATTTAGTTACTAGCCAGCCAAAAGAAAATCCTAGTCATCAACGACATATTTATTGACATGCACAGGAATACATGTGGCAATTGCGTATAATATATATCAATGATCATGGGTAAGTATGGTTTTCGTTTTCGATTTACAAATATGGATTCTCTACGTCCTCTCATTACCCTCAGCCAATACTGAAAAGACCAACTTATTCTCTTTCTTTCGCATGGGAGAAAAGAGTGGTCTTACTTACTATCGTGTGCAATGGTCGGTAGGAACATGGAGGAGGGGGCAATGCTCATAAAGCAGAGCATGCCGTTTGGGTCCGTCAGGAGTAAGATAATAGAGACAAGCAGGTACCCGTCTTGGAGAGAGTTCCTTCACCAGAAGCATCGGAGGACATAAGCAAGTGTGGCATGGCAAAGTGATGAAATCAATGTCTAGTGGGATAACTGTTCTTTTGCATAGTTAAATGTAGTATTTTGTTAGTTTGCTTGTAACTCACTGGCACTTTGGGGGGTTTTGGTGGTTTTGAATGTATATAATTGGCCGTTTAGTTTGTCAACAATGCAAAGGACAAATGTTTGCGATTTTTTTGATTACTAGCCAGTATATGAGTTTTCCTTGCTAATAAAATCAAAGTCTATGCCAATAAGATAACAATCCATGACATATCTTATCTATCTCAGAAATTTCCCATCATAAGTATATCAACCATTAAACTCAAACGAAATGCGTCATAACGCAGAATTCACAACAACCATCACAACACATGTAAACAAGTGTCCACAACATACCTTATCAGTCATCAAACACAAGTCATCCAAAAGGTGGAAACGATTAAACAATTAAGACCTAAACCAAACACTACGAAGTACTAAAGTTCCTAACCAATAAAGTCCATAACAAGTTAAGTACAAAACAACATAAGTAGTGGATAAAGGCACAGTAATATGACACATTGCTTCCGATCATTACAATGCCCCCTAGCCCGCTGTCCTTCAATATTTTCCAATCAACCGCAGTTAGGACCTCATCCATTCCTTTCAGCAAGCCCATCTTCGAGAAGTGGTTCGACCTCCCTCTGAAATACTTTTCTAGAGGAAGTGCAAGTGTCGACTGCACAAATATCACACGTCCATTGTAACATTAATGGTTTCAATCACAACATACTTCAACACATAGAAAGAAATTGACAACGATGTATGTATGCTTACTAGCCAGTAAATACTATTATCTAGCCAGTGACAATGATGTCTTAGCCGATAAAAGAATAACACCTGACATATTTTATCTATCTCATAAACTTCCCAATCTAAGAATATCAGCCATTAAACCCAAATGAAATGCGTTATAACGCAACATTCACAACAACCATCCATAATGAATATAAAAAAAGTGTCCACAACATAACTTATCAGTCATCAAATACAAGTCATCCAAAAGGTGGAAACGATTAAATGTTTAACAAGTAAACCAAACACTATGAAGTACTAAATTTCCCTTCCAAAGAAGCTTTGAATGTCATCTTTGTGATTCTCCTCCTCAAAGTCCCGATTTCTTCTAGCACATTTGAGGTCGGTGACAAGGCAAAATTTCTTGATGGAAAACCGAAGGAGTCGCCCCTGGAGCTCGTACCATGTCTCACACCTCTGAAATACTTTTCCAGAGGAAGGGCTAGTGTCGGCTGCACAAATATCACACGACACGACATGTTTAACATCACCAAGACAAAAAGAAGGCCCTTAATCTGTCCGAGAAGTGATTACAGTTAATACCTTGTTGTTCGACGACGTCGCTACTTTTTTTCTTTTCAATTTTCTCATTGTCTACTTAATCTGTCATACAGGTGTCCAGATAATACCCATTTTAACAATAATCCTAGCCAGTATATACATATGTCTAGCCAGTCAAAATAATGCTTATGTCAAAACAGATAACATTACACCAATGACACAACTACACAAATGTCACGAATACAAATGTTCACATATTCATATGTCCGACAAATACACATGTTCAAATAATCTCAAAATGGTAACTGACACAAGTAAAGAATGAACCAAACACCACACATACACAAATACACAATAGTGTCAACAATAAAAAAAACTTATGTAATACACATATGACAACCCTAGAAACAAACCTACATTACTCTCAAATGACATCGTCCAGTGTAACATTAATGGTTTCAATCACAACATACTTCAACACATAGAAACAAACTTACAACGATGTACAAGTATAACCCATTATTAGCATTATATTTTGAAGGCAACTAGCTAGTCACTAAACACCCCCGATCTTAAAATCCACAAAAAGTTTTCGATTTCCAAAATAATACGCACCCATTCCGTCTACGGTCTACCATTCACCTTCCCCTTTACCACATCCAACATCATTCCATACCCATCTCAGCAGGACAACAAAACACACACGAAAAGACACAACATCACCATTGTTGTTGGTCAAACAAAAATCCGTGCCAGTAAAGAAAAAATTTGTGCCAATAAAGAAAAAATGCGTGACAGAAAAATGTATGACAGTAAAAAATCAGTGACGTTAACTATTTCCCTATTTCAAAATCCACCAATTAATCGAGATTTTCAGTTCGATTCACTCATGTTCAGACCTTCAATTTCAATTTCGTCTTCAGATCCCCGATGACTTCCATGTCCATTTGAAAATCACAACTTCCTCAATTTCCCCAAACCTTCCAACTCCCACAAAGTTAGGGTTTCAAAAAAATTTCAATCCGATTTCTCCCAACCTGGGTGACTATCTACAATAGGAAAATCTACAAAATTTTCGAGTTCAATAGAGGGAGGATGAGTACTTACTTGCTTTCTGCGTGGGCGGAGGATTGTTCTCTTCAATCGCCTTCAATATTTCTCGGGGGGTGGGGTTTCTTCTTCTTCGAAACTCCTCCAAAGCTTCTTCCTTTAATTTCTTCATTGTCTTCTCCCTTATGGAATCGCCTCTTGGGCTTCTCTCTCTGTTGGGTACGTGGGCGGTTGAGGGTGGCGGTTCAAACGGTGGTGGTTGGGTGGGCACGAACCGGGTGGGTTCTGGGCTCAGTGGGTGCGCCGGAGAGAGAGGGTTCGAACGCAGGTGGTTGGGTGGCCGGAGGTGGCTCGTGGAGGGCGAGGAACGACCGGAGAGAAGGCGGGGCGGTGAGGGCTCAGTTTAGCAGGAAGGGTAACCTGTGAAAGGAGGTGATGACCACCGGTTATTTTTGCCAATGTTTGGACCTATTTGCTACTTTTGCAAATTTTAGAAGGGAGGTGTCATTTTTGCAAGAGGCCCAAAGTTTTGTTATATTCCCTATCATCTATATAACTACTTAATTTTGTATACTTTCCGCTGACGTGGCACGCTCTCCTTATTCCACTCCCTTTTAACCAATCACGTTTTTTCTTTTAATTTTCATTTTTTACCCATTTACTAACTATCTATATAACTACTTAATTTCGTATACTTTCCGCTGACGTGGCGCGCTCTCCTTATTCCACTCCCTTTTAACCAATCACGTTTTTTCTTTTAATTTTCATTTTTTACCCATTTACTAACTATTGGGTTTAATTCAAAATATCTATCGATATAATATCTTAATATATGGTTTTGTGTCTTTGGTGAAATTCTACTATTATAAGAGTATCTTAGGTTTTTACTTCTCCTGGTACTTTGGTTTGTGATTTGTGCCTTTTCTACTTTGGCCATATGTATCTGTCTTCTGTTTTTTTTAGCCTTTTGCTGTATTATGGCAGATTGCGGGATTGATTACTACTTAGGTATCATTTCCTGATCCAACATGGGTTGTCCAAGCAATGTAAGTACAGCTACGGCTGCAACTTGCAAGTTCAGTCTTTTATGGCAATGATTTGTTTTTATCACATTTGAAGATCATGTTGTTAAGGTTTCTTCTTAGCAATGATTTGTTTTTATCACATTACCCATTTGTTATTTTTTAAATTTCTTCCTATTTTTTGAAAAAATCACTTCTGATTTGGTTTTATCCATTTTCCCTCTGTTATAAATACTAATCCCTTATTAACCCACTCCCCATCATCCCATCAATTCATATCGCATGAACAACCTTTTATAGTGTCTTCTATGGGGATTAATTAAACCTAAATCCAGTACGACGCTGGAGTGAATGATCCGTGCATGTTGAATCAAGTATGTGCTCCTTTAGCTTTCACAATTCAATCCTAAATCAGGCTTCTTTGATTTCTCAATGGCTTCATCTATGGTTCTTCGATCCAAATTCCACCAACTCTGATTTTTGTCTAGATAATTCAGTTTCAATTGAGTTCCCCCTAAATCAGGTTATTTATTGCTTTTGTACACATTTCGTATCCTAAATCGATCAAGTTATTACTTTCTTTTAATTTTTTTGTATCTTCTTAGACAATATTGATATGATGGAAATTTTATCTTGAAAATTTGGAATTTCAGGTGCACAAAGGGATATATTGTATGGTTTGCACAATCGCCCGGAACAAATCAAGGAGCCTATCCTCATTTGATTTTAATATATGTAACTTGAAGAAAAGAAGTTTGAAAGAGGTAATGTGGTACTGTTGAACCAACTTATTTTTGCTTACATTTTTAATGTTGTTTTTTTTTCAATGTTTATGTTACAATGCCTCCCCTAGAAAATGTGTTCAAACGTGGAAATTTAATAGACATGCCCTGGTTTTTCTTTTATTGGAGATGTCTAATGTCTAATTATATACTGGTATTATTTTATCTCTTTAATCCACTTTGTTTGTTCTTATGAATATAAAACAATTCTGTTTTTTTTTTGTGTTTTGCAGCCTCACTTTGGAAGAACATAAGCAGCAGCTTCATTAATTTTGTTTCTACCTAGGTTGTATGAGTATCGGAACAAAATGCCAGGATTTATATTTTCATGGATTGTTGATGTATTTTACATATATGTTACATTTTGTCAATAAAAAAGCATCATATAACTATTACTTATCACTTCTGATATGTTCTGGATTAATTTTGTTATACAATTCAACTTAACTAATTCAGTTTTATTGATTCTTTTCCATCGCAACCGCGCCAGGCGCGGGTATTACACTAGTTTTCTCTAAAAAGAAAATGAAAAAAAAAACGAGGCGACACTAATAAAAAACAATAATAAAATCAGTGCTCGACATTGACAGTGTCATCATCATCTCCATTCCAATTCCTCATCATCGACCGGGTCAACTCCGACGGCTTTATCTTTCTCTCACCTCCCCGGAAAAACCCTAGAAACCACCCTCACACGCCCGTTCTACCGTATTAAATTCAAGTTTCCAGACATTCGGTTAAATCGGATTCGAAATTCGAATATTCGGGATCAACATTGCTATTTCAATTGGGCGAATTCTGAGCCCTGTTGTTGATTTCTGCCATGTCATCCGAGATCGAGGTGGTTGAGGAGGTGGAATCGAGAGGTAGGGAGGTGGCATTGGCGTCGACATCGGCGGAGGCGTCCACGTCGAAGGCGGAGCCGTCTGGTGTTGGCGGAATCGACTTGCCTAACGATGAGCCTATGAAGGACGACGTGTATACGGCGGCGGCGTATGGAGATATGGAGAAGCTGCACCGGTTGGTGGAGAGCGAGGGTTGTTCAGTCTCCGAACCGGATAGTCTTGGATACTCCGCTTTGCAGTGGGCTGCGCTCAACAATCGCACTGCTGCTGCGCAATACCTCATCGAGGTCTTTTTTCTCTCTCGTTTGAATTTATTTTCTTTCCTTTTTTGCTGGAATTAAGAGTGAGTGTTTGATTACATTGTTGAATTTGAAGGGGTGTATCAGAATTGGCTAGCTCTTTTTGGTGGATGGGATTTTGTATGATTCATCAATTGGGGTCCGTGGATTTCAACATTTGTTGGTTTTCATACATCTATGTGGCGGGACTGATTTAGTTTAGCTTGTTAGGGACATTGTATAGGAAACTGATCTTGCATAAGATGTTGAAATTCTATCTCTTTGCTTGCCCTATCCTGTATCATATCTGCTAGTCTGGTGTTTGTTTTTCCCATTGGTATTAGCTCACCAGTTTTCCATTCTCTTCGTTCAAATAGCATGGTGGAGATGTCAATGCCGTTGATCGAACTGGGCAGACTGCATTGCATTGGAGTGCTGTGCGAGGAGCAATCCAAGTGGCTGAGCTTTTGCTGCAAGAGGGTGCCCGCCTTGATGCCGCTGATATATATGGTTATCAGGTTGTAAAATCCCGAAAGGCTTTTCTTCTTTCTTAATGTTTATTTGCTATGGAGGATTGATACTACCTTTTTTTTTGCCTCATTTTACAATGGCTTAAATTATGAAAATTAATCTTCCGATTATTATTAAGTCGAGAAAATACCAACCCTTGTCAGCTTTGCAGATCTAGATGTATATGGGTATTGGGTTAATTCTCTGTATATAAAGTATGTCAGAATTTTTAATCATAGAAGCACATTGCAAGCACATTGCAAATAGTAAGAACTGTACTGGCATATTATTAATTCGTGGCATTCTATGCTGGCAGCTAGTATTAATAAATTTCAGCATTTATCAACTATATCTGTGGAATGTGATGAAGTAAATGAAGACAGCTATTTGTTTTTATTTACTCAATTTTCTGTTACTTAGGGTTTTTTCATGGTGCTACGTACAACATATCATCAGTTTTCTGGTCCCCTGTCGGGATATTATGATGTTTACGGTAAACCAACTAATTGCAGACAACACATGTAGCGGCTCAATATGGACAGACAGCTTACATTTATCACATAGTTACGAAATGGAATGCAGATGCAGATGTACCAGATAAAGATGGAAGAAGTCCTTTGCACTGGTATATTTAAAAAGCTAGACTTGTGTATCTATTCCATTTTGCATACTTCAATCTAATCTAAGTCTATTTTAATTTTTTTTCTTAATCACCTCGAATAGAGTTTCCATAAACCTTTGTTTGACACACTTGTTACACTCATGGAGTATAAAGCCCATTTATTCCTTTGATTCTGCATATGAACTTCTCCTGGTTTTGGTATTCTCATGAGCAGCTTCTACACGATATTTCCTTACAAATTTGGTAGAGGGTATTACACAATATTTGCTTGAAAGATTTTTTTGTTGTAGTTGTTGTCTTTGTTGTTGTTTACTATAGTATGATGTGAAATCATACCGTGTTAATTTATTTCTTCTGATACCACATGATTTGCCGAGGCATTTGAATATTTGACCTTTTGGTCTTCGGGTTTCCATGTTCAGCGTTGTCCTTCTTCTTTATATTTACATCATCTATAAATATCATACTTCCTTGTATAATATATAAATTATTGGTTTATATGATTTCAAAATTTGGAGAATTGTAGGGCAGCTTACAAAGGATTTGCTGATTGTATTCGTCTTCTTTTATTCTTGGATGCATATCGTGGTCGCCAAGACAATGAGGGTAATCATTTGGATTCTGACATCTATAAACTGAAATGATTAAATGATGTTAGCTGAACCCTTAGTTTTCCTCTCTTTGATATCTGCAGGCTGTACTCCTCTTCATTGGGCTGCTATTAAAGGGAACTTGGAAGCCTGTACTGTGTTGGTACAAGCTGGAAAGAAAGAGGACTTGATGATGACGGAGAACACTGGTCTTACACCAGCGCAGTTGGCTGCTGATAAGAATCACAGACAAGTTGCTTTTTTCCTGGTGGGTTATGGAACCTTAGACTTCTTCTTAAAGTTGATAGTTCTAATTAATTTATCCTTGAAAAAACTATGATTGAAGTTGAAGAAGAAATATTATGTTGGCACTTCTCATTCTAAATGTTTAGGTTTAATAGGTGATCATATAACTGCATCATAATGAAGTTCAGTTATGTCGTTAATTAGATATGTAACCTGGCTGAGTATTGCTTAGAATGGACATCGTGGTTGCATCTTCCCATTTGAAGGATTAAATTGTTACTTTAGGTTTTCTCGACTACGTAGTTGATGCTGCATTCATAACAGAGATTTGCAGTTAATTTGCTAGATTAACTTCTTATCTGGTGATTTGATCTCCTGTAATGCTCACTTTTGTCTGTTGTCTATGGTCATTGTGATCTTACAGGGGAATGCCAGAAGGTTGCTTGAGAGGCGTTATGATGGTAATAGTTGGCTTGGAAGAATGTCAAAAATGGGACTTGCTCCAGTCTTATGGTGTGTAATATTTGTGCTCGTTATGATATTTACACGCTCAGTGATCATGGGTATGTCTTTTGAGTGTTATTAACCTGTATTTAACTTCATCGTATCACTGTCATAACTTTTACACTAATAATTTCTGGAACTCCTCTATTTGCAGCTTCTGACCTACCAGTTTTAACAGCTGGATTTAGCCTCTTCGCTTGGTCAGGTGTTTTACTAGCTATTGCTGGATTGTTTATGCTGTATAGGTGCAGCAGGTAAACGGTTAATGTCTGCTCACAAAAATTTTCCAAGCTTCACCTCTTCAAAATATTGTTTCAGCATTTGTATATCATGGCATTCTTGTATATACATAGGTACCTTATACTTGATATTTAATGCGTATGAACAGTCTTATGTAAGGAGATCATTGTGTTTCTGTAGAAGTACTATACCAGCATAAAATATTGGAGAGTTTAAAGGACAAACTGATTCTGTTTCTTCTAATGGTGAAAAAAAAGTATAATATTGAAGCACATTAGGATCTATTAAGGGTTCTTGAAGTACTCTCGATTTTGAAGCTAATTGCATGCCATCATTTTTTTAGTAAACTAATTATCATCCCTCACTTGATTTCTTGGTTGCTGCAGCAAGGACCCAGGTTTTATCAAGATGAATGTCCATGATTCACAAAATATGAAGGATGATGTAAGTTTTATGGTTATTGTATTAAAATTCAAAGATTGTTTTCACCTTTGTTAGGGTTTTATGCTCATTATTTCTCCATACTTTTTTATGACTTGTTTTCTAATGTTTTTCTTAATAATCTGATTTCTGGTAAAGATGCGCTTCTTGGAAATCGATTTTAATTATGTTTTATTTTCTAGGAACCTCTATTGAAGGTGGAGATTCAAAATCCAGCTTTACTGTCTGGAAATTGGTCTCAACTCTGCATTACTTGCAAGGTGAAATTACTATCCATATTTTTCATGTTTCTATCTTAACCTTCAGCCGAAACATTTTACTTTATAAATAAAGAATGTGTTCTAACTCTGATGCCTTTTTTCCTCTTTTTTTTTTTGGGTAATTTGGCCTATAGATTGTCAGGCCTCTTCGTGCAAAACATTGTTCGACTTGTGATCGTTGTGTTGAACAGTTTGATCATCATTGCCCTTGGGTATCAAATTGTGTTGGAAAGGTGAGTAGTAGATATCTGTGTTTTGGGTTTAGTGTTAACTTTTCCCCCACCCTAGTGATTAATGAAGGTTTAGAAGTGATGCCATTTTACCATGAAGAAAGTAACTCAGGTTTTCATGTGATCACTTTCTTTTGTTAAATATACTATCACGCAATCACTTACTATAACTAAATATACTATCATTTCAAACAAAATACATACATATATTCAGCCAAATTATTTCTTATCTATGCCATGCCTTCATCATTTTCCATCCACTTTTAGGCAGATGACAGACCTCTAAAAAGAAAGACGAATCCTTTTCTTGTATCTGCGAAAACTAAATTTAAAAAGGAGAATTTGGTTTATAAAGGGTGTGGTTATATACACCACAAATCCAAAGGCTGAAAATGCACGTCCTTGAGGACGTGCAAGCCTTGTGACTAATTAACTTTTGAAAAAAATTAATTAACCCCTTTTAACCATGCACGTCCTTAAGGACGTGCATGATTTGGGGTGTATGTAGCCAACACGTTTATAAATTATCCAGAATATCTCCTTTTGGCAGAAACTAAATCCCAAATGGATAAATTGTATTCAGCAATACAAGTATCACCTCATTTTTTAATTTTGCTTCCACACACAATCCCAGCAAAAGGAAAATCTCCCTAGCCATGTGTGTCTTCCAAGTTCCTACATAGCCCAGTGATTACCCATGTACTCAATGGTGAATACTTTCACATTCCCATGACATGTTATCACATAATGATTTTATGCAGTTGGGATTATTTTCTGCCAATGGTTAATCATTTAGATTATTTAAATCCCATTTTTTCTTTTGTCGGATCGTGTATGCACTTTTGTTTTTCAACATTCTCGTGTCTCCACCTTTTCAACATCATTTTCAGTATATCAGTTGGCTTGACTTTATCTACAGAGTTCTCATATTTGCACTCTATATCTGCTTGAAAATATAAAACTAATAATAGATTGTAGTGGTTGATGTGTTATTTCTATGGCTGTGAAAATAACTTCACTGGATGCTGCTTTCTTGTGCATGAGTGTTTTTCACAAATTTTGCGTGGGCTTTTCCCTTATCGTTACTGAACAGAAAAACAAATGGGATTTCTTCTTGTTTCTCGTTCTGGAAGTTGCTGCAATGATAATCACTGGCACTACTGCTCTGATAAGTATGCCTTCTTGTACTTCTTTCTCTACCTCAGATTTATCATAAAAAGAAGTTTGTTCATCACTCTATGGATGTTGCATTTTACTTTATTTTATGATCTGATTGGGTGTTACGGTGCAATGCAGGAGTTTGGACAGATCCAACTTCACCATCTTCGTTTGGAGCATGGGTACACCATACTTATACAAATCATGCTGGTGCCATGGCATTTCTGGCCGCTGTTCTTTTTATCTTTTTCGGGGTGGCTGTCTTAACCATCCTTCAAGGTTCACAGGTATGTATTCCAATTTCTATGTCGGTAATTTGCTGCAGTTTATTACCTTGCCATCCTTGCTGAGTAACATGTTCGCAGTAAACCTCACAAATATGAAATAAGGTTTACATTAGACCGATCAAAACATGATTCAACAAAAAATCCAACCCGACCTTCACAAGAATATTGGGCAGCAAGAAACATGGTCAAACTGGAAATTCCAACAGTGAAACAAATCTTTGGACTGCACCTGCCATTCATTAAGAGTAATTGCTAAGTTGCATTTGTGCACCAATTAATTTTGTTGACCCCCAAAAGAACTCAACCCCAATAAAATTCCAGGGGTTAGGTTAGGTGGCCTTTCAACCTATAATCTGACACTCCCAATTCCTTGATACTTCTCTTCTTTCCTTGTTTCCTCTGAAGATTTCGTTCTCTAAAAAATGACTATACTACAATTATGTCCTTGTTGGTTTAAAGATTACCTCGAACTATTGCATTTATTCTTCATCTGTTGCTGTCTGTAGATATCTCGCAACATAACCACCAACGAACTAGCAAATGCACTACGGTACAGCTACCTGAGAGGTCCGGATGGTCGGTTTAGAAATCCCTATGATCATGGGTGCAGGAAGAATTGCTCAGATTTCCTGTTTAAAGGGTACAATGAAGACATCGAATGCGTCCAACCGTCAGACCACAACCACGGTGTACAAATGATGCATATGACCAGCAACTCGGCCATTCAAAACAGTGTGGCCCATTCTCATCACGAAAGCACTGGCAACGGTCATGTCGCTATCAACATCAACGGCAACCACTCAAAACCCAGCCACGGGCATGCTCATTCTTCCAATTGCAGTCACAATCACAGTCATGCTAGGACAAATGGTGCTCCACTGGGCTTGGGACTCGGGCTTGGGCTCGGGAGAGGGTCTCCCCGATCCGTTGCAGCTTCATGATACCCGTCTTTCAGATAATCGGAAATTAAGGATCGCCATACTTCTGTAGATGATTGTACACACGCATTCGCATTATATTCTTTTGTGCTTCGTTTTGTTTTTATTCTTTGGGCGACTTGTGCCATTCAGTGTGAAGTTTATCGCTGTGCAAATGTCAGTGCCTTGGACTACCCTATGGTTGATTCGAGGTTGCCAAGCAAATAGATTATTACTGTTAGATTGTGTACTTCCTTCCAAACTTCTTTTGAGGTCTTGGTTTGGTTGGAAAATATTTTGGGTGGGTGAATGAGAGAAAACGACTTAAAATCATCCAATTCCATATGTTTACACATCATAAACCATGGTTTCAAATTAATCAAACTAAAACAAGAATACAACAACCCAATATATCCCGCAATTAAGCCGAGTCAGGATGTACACATTCTTTCTTTGAAAAAGTCGAGAGAGTGTTTTCGATAAACTTAGAATGATAGGAGACATGAACCACATAGTAATAGACAACACAGAAGGGAAATGAGTTAGAAAAGAAGTAGAGCAGAAGCATAGACCAAAAGACAACCCCACAACCTAGACCTCTAAATATTAGCGACCCGAATGCATCTCGTCCAGTGGTCTCTATCCAATGTTATATCTTCCAAAAAGGTCAAAAGATTGAGGTCATGTTGGATGACCTCCATCTAGCTTTTCTTCGGCCTACCTCTCTTCCTACGGGTAGCTCCAAGATCCAAGCTCTCACACCTACGAACATGTGCCGATGTAGGTCTCCAACGAACGTGCCCAAACCAACGCAATCTGTACTCTCGCAGTTTGTCCACTATACTCGCAACTCCCACCTTGCTCTTAATGCCACTATTTCTAATTCTGTCAAGTCTCGTGTGTTCACTCATCCAACGCAACATTCTCATCTCAGCCATTAATAACTTCTGTTCTTGAGCTTTAGTAGTAGGCCAACACTCAGAGCCATACAGTGAGGTTGGTCTAACAACCACATTGTAAATTTTCCCTTTCAGATTTACCAGAACTTTCTTGTCACATAACACCCCGACGCTCTTCTTCATCTCAACCCCCCCCCCCCCCGCTTGGACTCGATGATCGATATCCCTATCGATACCCCATCGCTTTGAACGTATGAGCCAAGGTACCTGAAATACTCTTTTTCGAGGACTAGATCTTCCCCGACGTCCTTGGATCTCTGCCCTCTCTAAAGCAAAACTGAACATACTCGATCTTGGTCCTACTCAATCTGAAATCCTTAGACTCCAACACCTCTCTCCAGTTTTCTAACCTGCGAGCCAAACCCGATCTTGAGTTGTCCACTAGCACAATTTCGTTTGCAAACAGCATGCTCCAAGGGACCTCTTCTTGGAGTGGAGCGACAAGAAACAAGAGTGAATAGAAGTGTTCTAACTCTAAACCATCGCAAATATCTCTAATAACTTTGATATACGTCCCCTGCCCGCCCTTCTCTACCAAGCATCCCCATAACTGTAACGACCCAAAAGTATGGATATCCGAATATGCCTCCATAAATCCACTTAGAGGATTTATAAGGTTCGGATGATCCGGTTATTCGGGGAACGTTATAGAAGAGTTTTGAATTCTTTCATGAGCTTTAGATCTTACGACCGAGTATGAGTTATTTAGTTAAGTTATTTGTTTTTAGCGGAAGCGATGGTTTTCGAAAGTGGGGATTTCGAACCCCTAGAAATGTGTGCGCCCGTTGGAGGCGTTCACCTGTCCTAAGTAATATCGTGTAAATGATTTTCAAGTCGAAAATAAAAAGTGCAGAAATAACGTACATCAAAGTCGTCGCGGCATAGCCGGGTCAAAACCAAATCAAAGTAAGCGAGAAGTAAAGAGTGCGTAAGTCATGCCTCACTGGCTCTAATCGTCCCAAAAGGTCTGTCCCGACAACCATCCACATAAGTAAGTCATATCGGGTAAGGGGTACCTGAATCTAAAAACAAGAAATAAATCGGGGTCAATTATCGGAAATATGCACACTCAATGCCATATAAAGAGGCATACTTAAACTACATGAATGTTAAAATGTAACACATAAGCAAGTGTGTGTGTATATATATAAGGGAAATAAACACACAAGGGCCCGTATCATCATCATAATCATCATCATCACCATCATATCATAATATCTTCTCAAACGTACTCATCTTTCTCAAACATACTCATTCTTTCTCATCATAAGTCTTTCATCATTTCATTCTTGTTCCATCGAGCATAAGTCATTTATTCAGATTTTGACGGCCGTCCTACCATAGACATATAGCATACATATGAATTGTTGGATTTACTAAGTTCATCCTACGTCATATTACCGGTTTATATTCCTAAACATGTTACTAGGTCGTGTGATGCATGAAGACTCTCGATAAGACAAAGAGTATCACATAAATCCATCATGATAAGCCCAGGGGACTTACCTGGAGTTCGGAGAAGCAAGCAATACAATGCGCAACCAAGGATCCAATCAACAAGAGCCTAGTAATTTCATTAAGCTTTCATTAGGTGGTATTCTAATGCATGGTACCCAACCTAATAATCAACATAAATCCACACGAGGTTTACGATTCTATAGATTATGCACTTTGGTTAAGTGATCCGGACTTACCCAGTTATAATCTATATCGTATTATCACATAATCGATTTTCTTCTTATCGGTTCATAAGCCAAGTTATGGGTATACTTCATTTTTGTATTTTATATGCTCTAAGTTTCGGTTATGCCATCATATATTTAACCATATTCTTAGCATTCCCTTAACCAAGTTTTTTAATCGAGTCAGTATAAACACCGGTTACTAAAATTATAATAACTCTTGATCCAACCGTTAGATCGCCCTCATGTTTGAAGGACATTTAGATAACATTTCCATGAACATCATATTAAGATTTCATCCGGATCAGATCTTTGGATTGGAAATAAAGTCCAAATTACAGAGGCACATATATCCATTTTGTTTCTTGACGTTTGCTACAAAACACAACCAAAAACACATAGAGGCTCCACTTCCTAAGCCCTTTACAAGCACACAAGATATATTACTAGAGAGGGGGAGGCGGATGAGGGATTACTTTCGAAGAATCCCACACAAACGACTCAAGAACACCCTCGGGAATCCTTCGGAACACCTTCCAAACACCTTGCCATTTTGTCACCAAAAATCCCAAAACATGATTTAGATTCTTACTCAAAGTTGAATAAAAGGAGTTATAACATATGTTGGAACTCAGTTTTTAAAGAAAGAAAGGGTTCTTACCAAGAAATCAAGTCAAACTCTCAAGACCCTTCAAAAACAGTTTTCTGCAGCTCCAAAGATGGACGATTTTGGCTGGGAAAACCACCTTGGATTTTTATGTTTGAGATATTTATGGAAAGCTGGGTTCAAGACGAATCCATGGCCACCGAGTTTGCTCAATTTGGATGAGTATGGAGGGAGATATGCAAGTTTTGGTGCAAGGTGTCCAAAAAGGACCTACAATGGAGGAGGGGGGAGGGGGTTTCTTTGGGTTTTCAAAGGGAGTGCCAGCTAGGGCTTGTGTGGATGGATTCCTTGAGCTGCTGGGGTCAGTTTATAAAGAGAAGGAGGATGCAAGAGGCTCATTTAGTCAAAGCAAGGGTGTGATGGGAAGGAAGTGATGGAGGTGGTTGAACTAGAATAGGAGTCTGGCTAGTTAGTTTTCATCCAAAACAAATGGGGTTGTTAGCTCCTTTTTGGGCATTCGTTTAGATAGGGCGGCTGGCCTCTTTAATATAACGTAAAACCCGAGCTCACGAAGCGTTAAAATCCGTTACGTTTATAAGATACGAGAAAAGTGGCTTGGGTATATTTTTCCCATCATTAAATCCATGTAAAGCTAGGCATAAAAATTTTAAATTTTCCGGGTTTTCATAATCATAAGGGAGGATAATATTCAGATTATCCTACGGATATTTTATAAATATTAATTAAATTCCGGTCTTTACAATAACAACTCTCTCGAAATTGATGTCCATGTTTTGTGCCATGTTTTATATTGACTTTTTTTATCGATTTCTGTATGCATTTCATGCATTTGGGTTCGAATAGTACAGAATATATGTAGTTTACGCTTATTTGCCAATTATGAAGGTCTACACTAGTTTCTGTTTAATTTCGCAGAAATCGGACGCACTTTGGAGCTTAAAAGAAACTCATGAAGAAGCTAAGGATGGTGCAGCTGGAGAAAAGCCCACTTTTCACCATTCATCATTCTGAATCAAGTTCTGATATCTTCATGAGAGTTCTAGCCCTCGAAAAGAGCTTTCCAACGCATACTCATTTGCATCAATCTGACAAACGAGGACTCAGGAAAGTGCGTTTGAAGAACAGAGCAGAATGCTGAAAGACAGCAGAGTTACTCGAAGTCGACCAGAACTCGTCGACTTCGACCAACTTTTGCTCGACGTTTGCTCCAGAAGACAAATCGAGCATAAGCCGTACTCAACGTAGAGTACACTTTACTCGAGGTCGACTAGAACTGGGTGGTTATCCGATCTCGACGAAGAGAAGCACTCGACAAGCTAAAGATTACTAGAAATCGAGTACACCCTACTCGACGTCGACCAGACTTGGTCGAAGTCGACTACCACCAGTGCCCGAAATCAAGCTAGTCCGAGTCTTGTTAAGGTTCTATACCGAATCCAATGGAGATATTTCCGAGAGAAGATTCCCAACACATGAAGATTTAGATATTTTTTATCTTTTTATCTTTTTATCTCTCTTAAGGGTTGAACAATTAATTACCCTATGATTTATCTAGTTTTACTTATTTAGATATATTTATTTCCTAAGTAGAATTATATCTTCTATGATAGATAGAGATATAGATAGAATTTCCTTCCTTGATTAGCAAGGATTGGAAACCTATAAATAAAGCCTATATGGCTGATTTTTATTCATTCAATCATACAATTCAATTCTAGAGAAGGAGAAGAGGTAGAGAGAGAGAGAGAGTGGAGACCAAGAGGAGTTTGTGAAGCGAGAGCGAAATTGGCTTCCTTTGGTTGTAAGCTCTGTTTGGTTTAATTTAATGCAAGTAGTTTCTTTTCCATCAATGATGTCTGCGATTGCGATGAAGAGCGAGTAGTCCATCCACTTCTAGGGTTGGGACGAGCCCGACGATAGCCATGCGTGTTTGGGGTAAAGATCCGACCTTTATCATGTTTTGAGCATCTACTACCTTTTAATTCTCTATTTAATAGAAATCCATGCTAACAACTTGGATTAATAAACATAAAATCGGTGGATATAATTGGGGTTTCTTGAAAGAGTTTCTTAATTGTTGGAAAAGGCGAAAGCTTGATCCTTCGATGCGATTCGCATGATTATCGTTATATATCTTGCCTTATGCATGTTTGGTTATCGTTGTTGCAAACCCCGATCTTGGAAGTTTTCTTTCAAATAGTTTATTCCTAATCCGAAAAGTTTTGTTCTTTTATTTTCGTTACTGTTTCTACTCGACTTCGACCACCCCTTGGTCGACGTCGACCACTGACTTTCGATCGAACAAAGATCATTGTTGCTTGTGTCTCTGCAGGAACTCGACTACGACCAGACCGTACTCGACGTCGAGTAAGCCTAGTCGACGTCGACCACCACCAGTGACTTCTGTTGCTCGAAATCGGCCGTGCCTGACCCCTGTCGACTACCACCTAGTCGAGGTCGAGTACCACTGTGGTCGATCACCATCCGTGAGATTTTCCGCTGCCTAGGATCCGCTGACATGCTTCCTCGAGGATCGATCCTGACTTCCCATTACCACATCGGGAGGAAGTCTTGTAATCATTTGCGTGGGCATAATCTGGTTTGATTTATATTATTATATTTTGAACTCGATTTCCTCCTACAACAAATTGGCGCCGTTGCCGGGGAAGCAATCATTCGCGCCTTAGGTAGTTAGATCTCACGTTTTCTTTAAGTTTGATTTTGCAGGTGTATGCGGCGTTCTGGTCAACCACCTGAGTTTGACGTCTTAGACGATCCGGAACGTTTCCTACACATCCATTCTAGAATTAAAAGGATCATGGCGACTGTCGAAACACAAGCTGAGATGATTGAGAAGCTTCAGAGGGAACTAGCCGCCAATGATACTGCTCTCACCACTGAGAGAGCACGCATTGCGCAGGAAGCAGAACTCAGAAGGCAGGCAGAAGCTGAGCTTGCCCAATTCCCTACCACTACGGAAGATTACATGCACCCGACTCTTGTCGTGCCTGAATCGTCCATTCTAATCCCTGAAAATAACTTTGAAATTCGCATTGCTTTCCTGATTGAGATTAAAAATAATGCTTTTTATGGAAGGTTTAAGGAGTGCCCTCTTGAACATATTACCAATTTTTCTGATATGTGCCATACTCTTGCTGAAGGTACTACTCTGGAATATATCAAGATGAAGGCTTTCCGTTGGTCTCTTGCCGGTCCAGCATTAAAGTGTCTTGAAGGTCTCCCTCCACGATCCCTCACAACATGGGCTGAGGTAAGGCAGGAATTTCTCAACAAATTCTTTCCTCCTGCCAAGACAGCGCTCCTCCGCCAAAAGATTACAACTTTCAAGCAGAAGCCTGGGGAGCCGCTAGCAAAAGTATGGGAACAATACAAGGATCTACTGCGATCCTGCCCTACTCATGGGCAGCCACCCTATGTCGTTCATGACATCTTCTACAATTCTCTTGATCTGGCCGTTAAGGATAGAATCAACCATTATACTCAATATGAGTATCTGACGATGCCACCAGCTGATGCATGGGCTACCCTCGACAAGCTCACCAACTTCGACAATAAGTATGGGGCTCCAACAAACTATGACGAGAATGCCTATGCAAGGCCAACCCCATCCATGTCCCTCTATGAGCCTTCTAAGGAGATTTATCCAGATGTTAAGGAGCAATACTACAGAGATCAGAATCGCAAGCTCCTCAAGCAAGTCAAGTTTCTTTCTATCAACCAACCTTGCATAGAATGTGGCTCACAGCGGCACACCACTCCAGAGTGCCCACATACAGAACAAGTCAGGATGGCAGAAACTCACGAAGAGGTAGCTTACGCAGGGGGTCCTAACCGCTATATGGGGGACCAAAGGTACCATCAACCACAATGGAACCAAGGTGCCCCTAGGAACCCCCCGCCATACAGAGCTCCTGGACATCCAGAAAGGGATCAACGGAAGGATGATCTACAGATGATCCTTGACGAGATGCGCCGGAATCAAGACACCATCAACAATCAGCTCTAGAACATCAATACAAGATTTGGAGAGCTGGACATCTGGAAGAGGAATATTAAGATCCAGATGGGTCAATTCGCGGCACAAATTCCACGACCGACTGGGCAACTCCCTGGGCAAACAGAACCAAATCCCAAGGGGAAGACCGGACACGTCGCGGCTGTAAAGCTAAGGAGCGGGCACCAACTACGCGAGCCAAAGGACAGAAAACAGCAGGACAAAACTGAGAAACAACTCGACATCGAGCAGATCGTACTTGACGTCGACCAGCCTACTCGACGTCGAGTAGGGGTACCCGAGGTCGACCAACTCCACGCCGACGAGGGAACTTCTGCACGACAACAGAACTCGAAGTCGACTACCCCTGTGGTCGAAGTCGAGGAAGAGCTAGTCGACGTCGAGGAGAAGCAAGTTGACATCGAGGACGCTGCAAGACCTCCGACATCTGTTCTGGCTCCGAAACAGAAAAAGACGCTGCCTTTCCCTTCCAAGGCGCTGAAAGATCCCACTACAGGTAGGTTTAAACGCTTTGTTAAGATGCTTCAAGAACTGAATGTTTCAATTCCTTTTACAGAAGCTCTTCAAGAGATGCCTGCATATGTCAAGTTCCTCAAGGAAATCCTTAGCATCAAGCGATCTATCTCAGAAATCATCGGCGAATGCAAAAGGATGAACTTCCTTGAGAAGAGACCTGACCCTGGTAAGTTTTCTATTACTGTGGGATTTTGAAAATATAAATATGAGTCCTTGTGTGATTTAGGAGCAAGCGTGAGTATCATGCCCTTATCAATCTGGCGAAAGGTGAAGATAGGGTCCATAGAGCCTATGGATGCCAAGCTATACATGGCAAACAATACAGTGGTCATTCCTACAGGTATGGTCGAGAATGTCCCTGTCCAGGTTGGTAAATTCTATGTCCCCACTAATTTCCTTATTATAGATTGTGCTGAAGATCCTACTAGCCCTATTATTCTTGGTAGACCATTCCTAGCTACTGCAGATGCTAAAATCAGCGTAAAGCACCGATTGCTCACCTTCACGATAGGCGACGAGATCTTAGATTTCTCTTTTGGCCCTGCAAAAGAGGAAGTTTCATGGCTGAAGGTGAAGAGCATCAGCAACCACGGGATCGAACAAACAACAGAGGAACGCACCAGAAATCTACTCGACGTCGACCAGGGCTACTCGACGTCGACCACCATCCTCGACTTCGACCAAAACTTTTCGAAGTGGAATTCCTCAGTTGAGCACCTGACTTGCCAAGAGCCTAAGTATGGGGTCCCTCTACTCGACGTCGACCAGACCTACTCAACGTCGACCAACCCTGAGCCCGAAGATTTCTGTTTTGGGCACGAAAAGGTAAGTCCATGTATGATTTCAACTCCTCCTCTGTCCATTAATAAATTTAATAAAAATTTAAGGGGAGGTAAGGCCCTGTGGCGAGCTAATCTGCGAAGAATGAGAGATGGAAAGAAGAAGAAGGAAGGAAAGGGATACTATGCAAGCGACCACCTATTAGCTGAGCTTGCATACTACAATCAGGACCTAGATGATCCAGGAGAAGAGCCAAGCATAAGGGGGCCCCACATTGATGGTCATTGAGCACAAGCAGAGAAGTCGGCCTAGCGACTCTAAAATCTAGAGCATGTACATAAAACTTTTGAATTTTGGGACTTTGAAACTTTTGGTTTTGTTTGTTTTTGTTTTTAGTTTTGAATACTTCATGTAGAAGGTCTTGTCTTCGTGCGAAAATCTAACATTTTAGGTCAAGAAGCATAAAAGGATCGCAGAGAGAGAAAGAAGAAGTCCCTGCCAGCAGTTGAAATCGACTAGGCCAGGTCGAGATCGACTACGACGAGGATCGAGTACAACACTGTACTCGACGTCGACCTAGCTAGTCGACGTCGATCACCCAGGAGCATCCTTGACATCAGACTTTCACTCGACGCAGCAGATCTGTACTCGACGTCGACCACGCCTACTCGATGTCAACCAACACAAGTTACTCGACGGCCCTGTTTTGACTCTACAACACGTTATTCGGTGAGTTCCTTCCTTTACCCTTGTTTTGTTTAGTTTTCATTCAGTGAGGACACTGTATATTTTAAGTATGGGGTGGGGGAAGAGCTTAATATTATTTATTTATGTTTTATTCTTGTTTTTGGTTTTACATGGTGAATTTTGAGTAAATTTTAAAATTTTGTGCATAATTGCTAAACTCAAAGTTCTATGATACATCTCCTAAAGCTTGTAAATTGTTCAAAGAAATAGTGTCATGGAAGCTTATATTGAATTCGACGATGCAAAATTGGATTCATTAGAGATATAGCATGAAATTGCCTAGTAAAGGGAAGTCACAATGAAGTGCATTATTTTATTGAAAACCATGACAGGAGGTAAAATTTGATGTTGCTTTTGACATGTTGCATAATAAGAGGATGAAGGACTTTATATTTCCATATAATGCTCATATGTTGTTATTCCTAGCCTTACCTATGCTTATGCATCACAAGAGCAACATTATGCCTTATTTCATATTTTGCTCCACATGATCTAAATATTGCCATTCTTTACCTTATTTCCTTATCCGGGGATTATGTTGAGAATGATGTTACATTATGGAGATGTTATATGGTGTTGTGTTGTTGTTATTATCATATTTGGGTTTGGCAAGAATGTTTGAAATATATGAAAAATTTAATGAGTGAAAGAAAATCCGATCACCTCAGGAGATAAAGGTAGATCAACCCTGCTTGCTGAGATAATAGTTCAGTGAGATGGGACACACAGGTGAGGAGTCCAAAGCACTAAGTATCCGGGGCCATTCATGACACCCATGTTTGCGACTCGCGAGAAGGCAGTGTTGAGGTCAGAGAGGTAAAAGCATTATTAGTGATAAAAGCATTATGAAAGGTGAGAAATCAAATGAAGAAGAAATGCGGAAATTCAATTTGGGAAAGTACTCCATTTCCCCGGATCATTAGCACCACATTGCCAAAAATTGCTCACCTTTAGCCTTTTACCAATTTACAACTTATTGAGCTTAAATTAAAGTCCTCTTGATTATTAATGCTTTGTCACATGGATTGTTTTTGCATAAACCTCCATTTGTGAGTACATGTTGCTTTTTTATTGCACATGTATGGATTTGTGGCATTAGTACCTTTTCGATGATGGTAATTGATTGCAGGGTTGTATGAGAATGAATCTATGATGTTGAGAGTTTTGAATTCTTCCCCTGAATGACCATCCAAGTTATTGCTTGGGGACAAGCAAGCTTAAGTATGGGGTGAATTGATGTCCATGTTTTGTGCCATGTTTTATATTGACTTTTTATCGATTTCTGCATGCATTTCATGCATTTGGGTTAGAATAGTACAGAATCTATGTAGTTTACGCTTATTTGCCAATTATGGAGGTCTACACTAGTTTCTGTTTAATTTCGCAGAAATCGGACGCACTTTGGAGCTTAAAAGAAACTCATGAAGAAGCCCAGGATGGTGCAACTGGAGAAAATCACACTTTTCACCATTCATCATTCTGAATCAAGTTCTGATATCTTCATGAGAGTTGTATCCCTCGAAAAGAGTTTTCCAACGCATACTCATTTGCATCAATCCGACAAACGAGGACTCGGGAAAGTGCGTTTGAAGAACAGAGCAGAATGCTGAAAGCCAGCAGAGTTACTTGAAGTCGACCAGAACTGGTCGATGTCGACCAACTTTTGCTCGACGTTTGCTCCAGAAGGCAACTCGAGCACGAGCCGTACTCGATGTCGAGTACACTTTACTCGAGGTCGACTAGAACTGGGCGGTTATCCGAGCTCGACGAAGAGAAGCACTCGACAAGCTAAAGATTACCAAAAATCGAGTACACCCTACTCACTGTCGACTAGACTTGGTCGAAGTCGACTACCACCAGTGCCCGAAATCGAGCTAGTCCGAGTCTTGTTAAGGTTCTATCCCGAATCCAATGGAGATATTTCCGAGAGAAGATTCCCATCACATGAAGATTTAGATATTTTTTTATCTTTTTATCTATCCTAAGGAAAAAGACTTTACTTATAGGAGGAAATCGAGATTGCAAATAAAATAAAAGTAAAGTAAAGCAAACCGATTTGGTTCCTAGCAAATAATGTTCAAGACTCCCTCCCGATGTAGCAAAAGGAAGTCAGGTTCGATCCTCGAGGAAGCTGGTCAGCGGATCCTAGGCAGCGGAGGAATGTCACGGTCAGAAATCGACTTCAGGGTGCTCGACCTCGACTAGGGTTAGTCGATAGGGGCCAGGCAGTCGAATCCGAGCAAGCAGCAATCACTGAGGTTTTGTTCGATCTCGAGTAACCAACTCGATATCGAGGAACTAGTCGAAGTCGAGAAGTCTGGTCGAAATCGAGAAGGTTGCAGAGACAGAAGCGACGTCGATCATTGCTTGATCGAAGGTGAGTAGTCGACGTCGACCAGATTTGGTCGCAATCGAGGAAGAACAGTAACTAAAAACGAATGCAAAACTTCTAATCTAAACGATGGATGAAAGAGAACTTCCAAGATTGGGGTTTGCAACAACGATTACCATGAAAGCGGAATAATAAATCATAAAAGATGGAGACTTTATTGATAAAGGAGAAGGCTTTCACCCAATCCGACAAGTAGGAATATAGATCTTGCGATAAATAACCCTAATTGTATCTATTTCTTTTCATAATTAGAATTTATAAACTTCTAAATAGAAATCCTAATTACTACCCAAGTTTCACAACATGAGTTCTTTAATTTCTCAATCAAAGATTAAGCACATGGAATAGAATAAGATAACGATAAAGTACCTTCCTTTGCAATCGTTAATCCACCAACATGGCTCTCGTTGGGCTTACCCCAACCCTAAAAGTAGGTGGACTACTCGCACCTCATCATAGCAATCGACATCATTGATGTAAAATAAACTTGCATAAACTAAATTCAAAGTCCTTACAATCCCGACACTCAAACTTTCGTAGAATGCCAAAACCCTAAAACCTTTGAACTCCTAAACTATATATGGAACTACTTCTCTGAAATTCAATGAATAGAAATCAGCCCCATGGGCTTTATTTATAGGGATTAATCATTGCTAATCAAGGAAAGCAATCTATATCTACTTTCTAAAGATAAAACTAAATAAAGATAAAGCATTAATCTAAAAGGAAATATCTAAATATCTCTTAATTGATGAATAATCTTCTCTCCTTTGATATATCTTGATAGAACTTGATAGATTCGGACCTCCTTCGCATCCAAGCAAATCAACTCGACTTCGGATAGGCCCAATGGACTCTCGGCCCAGAAAACTTTTTGTCGATTTCGACCAATTTGGTCGATATCGAGTTGACTTGTCGATCTCGGCTTCACTTGGCTTTCCCGAGCAGCTTCTCCTCTGATTCTCGAACTCGGGCAGCTTCTGGGTCTGGGCGGTTATCCGAGCTTGACGAAGAGAGGCACTCGACAAGCTAAACATTACTAGAAATCGAGTACACCCTACTCGACGTCGACCAGACTTGGTCGAAGTCGACTACCACCAGTGCCCGAAATCGAGCTAGTCCGAGTCTTGTTAAGGTTCTATCCCGAATCCAATGGAGATATTTCCGAGAGAAGATTCCCAACACATGAAGATTTAGATATTTTTTATCTTTTTATCTTTTTATCTATCTTAAGGGTTGAACAATTAATTACCCTATGATTTATCTAGTTTTACTTATTTAGATATATTTATTTCCTAAGTAGAATTATATCTTCTATGATAGATAGAGATATAGATAGAATTTCCTTCCTTGATTAGCAAGGATTGGAAACCTATAAATAAAGCCTATATGGCTGATTTTTATTCATTCAATCATACAATTCAATTCTAGAGAAGGAGAAGAGGTAGAGAGAGAGAGAGAGAGTGGAGACCAAGAGGAGTTTGTGAAGCGAGAGCGAAATTGGCTTCCTTTGGTTGTAAGCTCTGTTTGGTTTAATTTAATGCAAGTAGTTTCTTTTCCATCAATGATGTCTGCGATTGCGATGAAGAGCGAGTAGTCCATCCACTTCTAGGGTTGGGGCGAGCCCGACGATAGCCATGCGTGTTTGGGGTAAAGATCCGACCTTTATCATGTTTTGAGCATCTATTACCTTTTAAATTGGCTTCCTTTGGTTGAAAACTCGGAAATTTTTCGGGTAATTTGGGTTTTGACCGGATGACCCGATTGACCCGGTAATTTTGACCCAATTTACTCGATTTACCCAATGACCCAATTAATTTATAATTATATATGAATAATTTTTTTATGGAGATTCCAATTTATTACATTTTATAATTACAATCACTTGATATTTCTTTTTCAAATCAACTTTTATATTTATTTGTATTGTGTAATACTCTGTCCGATAGATAATATTTGATTTTTTATTTTTCAAACACATATTTTTAAGAAGATAAAAATTCTAAAAAATATTAAATCAATTCTATGCTTATTACTAATTGCATGAACTTATTTTAAAAAAGTATTTAAAAACTTGATATTTGATATTTTATACATTATTAAATTTTATTAAAAATTACGAGAAATAATAAAAATCAAATGTTTTTTTAATTAAATGTAATAATATATAAAATATTAATTTTTAATAAAATTATTTAAAATTTTGATATTTATATATTATTAAATTTTATTAAAAATTATGAGAAATAATAAAAATCAAATATTTTAGATCAGATATGGTATATAATTACAAACACTAAAACTTATGAACAACGTCTTTAATTTTAAAATTATTGCAAAATTATCAAATCATGATTTTTTTAATTTAAAAAAGAAAAAGGTGACAAATCCGAAATCGACCCGAAACCCGGTCAAACCCGGGTTCGAATCAACCCGAATATTCCTAAAACCCATTTTACTCGATACCCGAAGTGACCCAACCCGAACCCGACCCGAATGACCCGTTTGACAAATATACCTGGGATAGTCCCTACCAGAGTATCCAAAGCCTCCCAAAATTTCTTCTTCTCCTCTACACCCCGACCTACTTGAGAGGAGCGTAGGCACTAATCACATGCAGAAAGGAGTCTTCCAACACTAACTTGATATGCATTAGTCTATCATTCACGTGCTCAACCCGCACAACCCTATCTTTCCAAGGATCCCCGACTAAAATGCCAACCCCGTTCCTCTTTTTGTCAAGACCTGAGTACCATAACTTCTACCCATCAACCCGTTGGGCCTTACTCCCCACCCACTTGGTTTCCTGCAAGCATGCAATGTCTACTCTTCGATCTTGCAGAATCTTAACCACCTCAAATGACTTACCCGTAAGGGTTCCAACGTTCCACGAACCGAACCGCAGAGAATACGCCTTAGGCCTAGATTTCCCTGGTTGATCACCACCCACAATCTGAGCAACCCCCTGACTAGGGTGACAAGCCATTCGGGCTTAGAATCAATGCAAATTCCATTACTCACACAAAACATAGGTATTATGACTTTTTGAAATGTTTTTTTTAAAAGCTAAAAACTCTATAAATAGCAACTTTTTTAATTAATTTTTAAAATAATGTCATATTCATTGATAAGTAGAAATATATTAAAAAATTTATAAAAAATTAATATATCATAGAGTTTTTAACTTATTACAAAATATGTTAAAAAATCAAATCACATAAAGTTAAAGACAAATGGAGTATTTTTTTATGAGTAAAAAAACCAAATTCTTCAATGAATTTAACCATCAAATTCATGGGATCCAAATTCCAAATTAATCTCTATCTAATACTCCGTACTAATCTTTTTTTTTTGGTAGAAAAGGACGGGTACGAGCCCCCTACTAATCTTTTTTTTTTCTTCCAAAAAACAGCGGTGGCTCATTTCACTTAGCTTTTAAAATATTCCTTTTTCTTGAATAAGTGATACAAAAAAATGATTCTACTTCAACTATTGACTGTATTTCGACAGTTGAGATTTTATCTACTATATTAATAGATTAAAAAAAAAATATTAAAACTCAACCTAAGAGAGATTTTATCTACCGTTGAATGACATCCTTTCGGATAATGACGTCATGTTTTGGCCGCGTTGCTACATCTTGTGCTGAAAGGAAATAGGAGAGGAAGACAATTTGATCAATCACGGTGTTGACCTCTGTTGTAGGAGGAAATCGAGTTTAAAATATAAAATATAAATCAAACCAGATTCGTGCCCACACAAATAATCACAAGACCTCCTCCCTATGCAGTAGTGGGAAGTCAGGATCGATCCACGAGGAAGCGTGTCAGCAGATCTCAGGTAGCTGTAAATCTCACAGATAGAAAAGCAAACAGAAAGACAGAAAGAAAGATAGAAATAACCAAGCAAAGCAGAAAATAAAGCAAGGACACAGAAGCTACTCGATATCGAGCAACAGTCCTCGATATCGACTACAGCAAGTCGACAACAGATAGCTGACTCAGACACAGAAACTCGATCTCGACAAACCCTTACTCGATATCGACAAGCAATACTCGATATCGATTAACAACACCCCGAGATCGACAACACAGAAACTTAAATTGCAAAGCTTTTCGAACACAGAACTCAGATTTCGATGGAATAAATTCAATAAACTAAAGTCTTCCGAAGCCAGGGTATCAACACCACAACGATAACCATGCAAAATAACACATAAAGGCATAAAAGATCATGCTTTTCATCAAATAACTTTCGTTGTTAACAAATAGGAATATAGAGGCTTTCGCATAAACCCTAATTGTTACTAACCCTTTTCACATAATTAACCCAAGTTGCATTAAGATCACTTTCGCTTCAATAATACAAACAAGGATCACCTTCAACTTTCGCAAAAGAATCATGCTCGCAGGGATAGAAGACGAATTGCATAAAAAGATTGTACCTTTACCGCATCATCTTACATGGCTACCGTCGGGCTCACCCCGACCCTAGAAGTGGGTGGACTACTCGCTCTTCATTATCAAGAAAGACATCAAATAACAAAAGAAACTAACTTGCATTGAATAAAACTAAAAAGAAAGCTTACAACCGAACAAGCCAAATCCGCTTTCGCCTTTCCGCCTTGCTCGCCACAAACTCTCTCTCTCTACTACTACTCACTTGTTCTCTTTGAAATTGAATGACTAGAAATCAGCCCCTAAGGCTTTATTTATAGGCTTCATTCCCTCTCTAATTAGG
The DNA here is from genome assembly GCA_963922045.1 of Persicaria maculosa. NCBI lineage: Eukaryota > Viridiplantae > Streptophyta > Magnoliopsida > Caryophyllales > Polygonaceae > Persicaria > Persicaria maculosa. The sequence goes on along the minus strand of OY998251.1, from coordinate 30,552,327 downwards.
AAAGAAGATCCTATCTATATCTATATCTACTTACTTAAGATAAATAAATTGAATAAAGGAATTAAATCCATAAAGGAAATAAATCTAAAGTAGGTAAATCTTCCATGGAATTGATAGATCTTGATAAGTCTTGATAGATGTGGATAGAATCGGACTCCTTCGGCTCCAAGCAATCCCAAACCGCGTCGGACAGCTCACCGCGTAACGCGGCCAAGTATAGCGCTCCTCGATATCGAGTAAAGTACTCGATATCGAGTAACCGTGTCGACGACTTCTTCACTGGTCTTGGTCGAGTAGCTGGTTCTCGATCTAGCTCGGACAGGTGCCTCCGGTCTTGTCGATATCGATCAAAGTACTCCATATCGAGTAGGTGGTGTCGACTTTGGCTGGCCTGGTGTTGTCGAGCAACCTCTCCCCGATACTGGCTCGGTCATCTGGTGCTGGGTTTGTCGATATCGAGAAAACTCCTCGATATCGAGTAGATGGTGCTCGGCATGTCCAGTATTCGGCTTTTCGACTTGGTGTGGCTTCCTCGACTCCGGGCATGTCTTCAAGGTTTTGTCGATATCGAGTAAACTACTCGATATCGAGTAGGTCTCTGGAGTCGGGTTGGCTTCGTCTTCAGCTCCTCGATCCGCTCCTACTCGACCAGGCACTGCTCGGACTTTTTGGTCGATATCGAGTAAGGTCCTCGATATCGAGTAACTCTTGGCTCTAGCTTGATTCGTCCGGGTTCTGTCGTTCTTTGACCTTGTACTTCTGTAGTTGATTTCCGAGCTTTTTGTCCTTTCTCAGAACTGCTGTAAATTGCCTCGAATTCTGCGAATTTAAACAGAAACTGGTGTAGATTCCATACTTTGGCAAATAAACATAAACTACACAGATTCTATGCTATTCTAGCCCAAATGCATGAAATGCATGCAGAAAATGATATAAAAGAAACTGTAAAATATGGCAGATTCAGCTTACAACAAACACCCCATACTTAAGCTTGCTTGTCCTCAAGCAATACTTTTAATTGTCATTCAGGGGAAGAATTTAAACTCTCAACATCTTAGATTCATTCTCATATGTCCCTGCAATCAATTACCATCCTCGAAAAGGTACTAGTGTCACAAATCCATGTATGTGCAAAATAAAAAGCAACATCTACTCACAAAAGGAGGGTTATGCAAAACATTTCATGTGTGATAAAGCATTAATAATCAAGAGGACTTTAATTTAAGCTCAAGAAGGAGTAGATTGGTAAAAGGCTAAAGGTGGGCAATGTTTGGCAATGTGGTGCTAATGATCCGGGGAAATGGAGTATTTCCAATCTGAATTTTCACATTCCTTCTCCATAAGATTCATCACCTTTCATAATGCTTTTATCAATAATAATGCTTTTACCTCTCTAACCTCAGCACTGCCTTCTCTCGAGTCGCAAACATGGGTGTCATGAATGGCCCCGGATACTCTAGTGCTTTGGACTCCTCACCTGTGTGTCCCATCTCTCCAAACTATTATCTCAGAGAGCAGGGTCGATCTTTGATCGGATTTTCTTTCACTCATTAAATTTTCCATATATTTCAAACAATCCTTCCAAACTCCAATAATGATAACAACAACACAAACACCACATAATAATCTCCATAATGTAACATCATTCTCAACATAATCCCCGGATGGAAATAAGGTAAAGAATGGGCAGTTTTAGATCATGTGGAGCAATAATTGAAATAAGGCATAATATGGCTTTGTGATGCATAAGCATAGGTAAGGCTAGGATATAAACAATATGAGCACCTATATGGAAATATAAAGTCCTCCATCCTCTTATCATGCAATATGTCAAAAGCAACTTCAAATTTTACCTCCTTCTATGGTTTTCAAGAAATAATGCACTTCATTGTGACTTCCCTTTACTAGGCAATTTCATGCTATATCTCTAATGAATCCAATTTTGCATCGTCGAGTTCAATAAAGCTTCCATGACATTTATCAAAATTTAAGCTTCCATGACATTTATCAAAATTTTCAATGGGGGTCATTTTTTTTCAAACTTTTGGAAAACATGCATATAAGCACATAGATATCAAATATGAATTCCAAAGTAGCCATGTATAAGCAATTCAAGAAATAAACCTTAAAAATGCACACAAAATGTCAAACATGATTAAATATGCACAAAGTAAGCCCTTCCCCCACCCCATACTTAAACATTACAGTGTCCTCACTGTATAAAAAATAAGGGTAAAGAAAGAAACTCACTAGACAGGTGTGCAGGACTTTATAATATCGAGTGCTATGCTCTGGGCCGAGTCCGAATTAGCCTGCTTCTATCCCCATGGACTTGAAAAATGTAGAAGACATATACCCACAATAGAAAAACTAAAAAGTTCAAAACCAAAAACAAACAAAAGCAACAATGTCCAAAAATCCCAGAATAAATGTCTATTTACAAGCTCTAGATTTTATAGTCGCTAGGCCGACTTTCTCCATTAAGCTCAAGGTGGCATCTGCAGGGCCCATGTAGCCTGGGCTTCAAATAGGACTCCATTCTTGTCCATCAGCTGCAATCCTCCAGAATGGATCTTATTCACCACGAAGGGCCCCATCCTCTTCTTGTTGAATTTGTTGGGGAACCAATGATCTTTTGACTTGGAAACATAGAGTTTGTCTCCAACTTCATACTCTTTGGGCTCATCATTGGAAACCCTACATAAGCGCACATACCAAGGCAAACCTCTCCCATGTATAGATAAATCTTTAATGGAAATTGGAGAAAAAAGATCCATACCTTGGCTTACCTTTGCAGAAACAGATTTGAGGACCACTGTGTTTGGTCGATCTCGAGTAATAGTACTCGATCTCGACGAATTTTCAGCTTCTGGTGTCCTGCTGCTCGAGGATGCTGGAGTCGAGGACGGTGAGGTTTGGTCGATATCGACTACGGTAGTCGATATCGAGTTGCCATCAGCTGCCAGTGGGTTGCTGGTCGAGGAAGGCGAAGTCGAGGCAGCGGGGTTTTGGTCGATATCGAGTAGTTTACTCGATATCGAGAAGTGCTGTGCTTCAGGTTGGCTGCTCGACGACGCTGCTGCTGGTGGAGGGTTCTGAGTTTGGTCGATATCGACCAAATTACTCGATGTCGAGGAATTTTGTCTGACTTCGACCCCATACTTGCATCCTATCAAGGCATCCGAAAAATAGTTAGTCCAAATCTACGTACCTTGGTCTGTGTCGAGTGGATTCTCTGTTTCTTCGTTCAGGATAGCCATGATCTTCTCCACCTGGGCTTCCATGTCCCTCTTTTCCAGCTCTTCAGGAGTCATATTTCTCACCTTAGGCTCTCCACAAGTGATGTAACCAGCTGATATAGATTTTACCTCTTCCATGGGACCTGTACTATGCCTTTCAGTTTTATTAAAAGAATACTCAATTACCTCATCGCTGATGTTGAAAGTGAGTACTCCCTTCCTTACGCTTATGTTGGCATCCACCGTCGCCAAGAAAGGCCTTCCTAGAATAATTGGACAACCAGGGTCCTCCGCCATATCAATAATTAAGAAATCAGCAGGGACAAAGAACTTACCTACTTGCATTGGCACATTGTCCACCATGCCTGTTGGAATGACCACCGTGTTGTTGGCCATATAAAGCTTAGCATCCACAGGCTCTAGGGCACCTATCTTAATCTTGGACCATATCGTTAAAGGCATTATACTTACACTAGCTCCAAGATCACATAAAGCATTAATTTTATATTGACCAAATCCAATGGTTATAGCAAACATACCTGGATCTGGCCTCTTCTCAAGTATGTCCATATGGCTGCACTCCTCTGTAATCTCAACCATTGATCTCTTCTTGCTTAGAATCTCCTTGAGGAATTTGACATAGGATGGCATCTCATTCAGAGCTTCTGTGAAGGGTATGGTGACATTGAGCTTCTGAAGCATCTTGATGAAGCGCTGAAATTTCTTCTCTGCTGGATCCTTTGGAGATTTTGTTGGGAAGGACAGCTTCTTTTTCTGATTCGGAGCCAGAACAGATGTCGGAGGTGTAGCAGCTTTCTCGATCTCGACTTGATCTTCCTCGACATCGACCACTTTCCTCGGTGTCGAGTTGCTGTGCTCTGCAGACGAAGGATGGTCCACTCTGTCGTCGATATCGAGTTGTCATTCCTCGATATCGAGTTGCCTCTTTTCGATATCGACCAAGGTCTGGTCGATATCGAGTTGCTGTTCTCCTTCGTCTTGCTGCTTTCCGACCTCTGGCTCGTGCAGTTGGTGGCCGCTTCTGAGTTTTACAGCAGCGATGTATCCGGTCTTTCCCTTGGGATTTGGTTCTGAAGATCCTGGGAGTGAACCTGACTGTCTGGGGACTCCTGCTGCTAGTTGACCAATCTGTGTATCAATTGATTTTCTCCAGACATCGATCTCCCCAAGCCTAGAGTTGACACCTTGTATCTGAGTGTAGACTGAGTTGAAGGATTGCTTGGTGTCTGAATGATTTCTCCGTATTTCCTCTAGGACGGTCTGTAGATCATCTCTTTTCTGGTCCCTTTTCGGATGTCCTGGAGCTCTGTAGGGTGGGGGGTTCCTAGGGGCACCTTGGTTCCATTGTGGTTACTGAAACCTTTGGTCCCCCATGTAGCGATTGGGACCCCCTGCGTAAGCTGCCTCTTTGTGGTATTCTGCCGGCCGTACTTGCTCTGTGTGTGGGCACTCAGCAGTGGTGTGCCTATGTGATCCGCATTCGATGCATGGCCGGTTGACAGAGAGATAATTTACTTGCTTGAGGAGCTTCCTATTCTGATCTCTGTAGTATTGCTCCTTGACATCTGGATCAATCTCTTTAGAGGGCTCATAGAGGGGCATGGATGGTGCTGGCCTGGCATAGGGATTCTCTTCATAGTTGACTGGAGTCCTATACTTGTTGTCATAGTTGGTCAGCTTGTCGAGGGCAGCCCATGCGTCCGCTGGCGGCATTGTCAGATACTCATAATGAGTATATGTGTTGATCCTATCCTTAGTAGCCAGGTCAAGAGAATTGAAGAAGATCTCCTGAATGATGCAAGGCTGTTGTCCATGTGTAGGGCAGGATCGCAGTAGATCCTTATAGCGTTCCCATGCCTTTGCTAGCGGCTCTCCAAGCTGCTGTTTGAAAGATGTAATCTTTTGGCGAAGGAGCACTGTCTTGGCAGGAGGAAAGAATTTATTTAGAAATTCCTGCTTTACTTAAGCCCATGTCGTGAGGGATCGTGGTTTCAGCCCTTCAAGCCACTTCAATGCTGGACCAGCTAGGGACCAACGAAAAGCCTTCATCAAAATGTACTCCAAGGTGGTACCTTCAGCAAGAGTACGACACATATCAGTAAAATTGGTAATATGCTGAAGAGGGCATTCATTAAATCTACCATGAAAAACATTATGTTTAATTTCTATCAGGAAAGGAGTGCGAATTTCATAGTTATTTTCAGGGATTAGAATAGCCGATTCAGGCACAACGAGAGTCGGGTGCATGTAATCCTCTGCAGTGGTCGGGTACTGGGCAAGCTTATCTTCCAATTGCCTCGCACGCTCAGCTTCCCGTGTCGTACGTGCTCTCTCAGCAGTGAGAGTAGTATCTTAAGCAGCTAGTTCCCTCTGAAGCCTCTCAATCAGCTGTTCCTGTGTCTCTGCGGCTGCCATGGCTCTTTTCAGTTTAGCTTGGATGTGTATAAGGCGCTCCGGTTCGTCCAAGGCGTCAAACTCAGGTGTTTGACTAGAACGGCGCATATACCTGCGAAGTAACTCAAAAGAAAAGTGAGATATGACTACCTAAGGCGCGAATGATTGCTTCCCCGGCAACGGCGCCAATTTGTTGTAGGAGGAAATCGAGTTTAAAATATAAAATATAAATCAAACCAGATTCATGCCCACGCAAATAATTACAAGACCTCCTCCCTATGCAGCAGTGGGAAGTCAGGATCGATCCACGAGGAAGCGTGTTAGCAGATCTCAGGTAGCTGTAAATCTCACAGATAGAAAAGCAAACAGAAAGACAGAAAGAAAGATAGAAATAACCAAGCAAAGCAGAAAATAAAGCAAGGACACAGAAGCTACTCGATATCGAGCAACAGTCCTCGATATCGACTACAGCAAGTCGACAACAGATAGCAGACTCAGACACAGAAACTCGATCTCGACAAACCCTTACTCGATATCGACAAGCAATACTCGATATCGACTAACAACTCCCCGAGATCGACAACACAGAAACTTAAATTGCAAAGCTTTTCGAACACAGAACTCAGATTTCGATGGAATAAATTCAATAAACTAAAGTCTTCCAAAGCCAGGGTATCAATACAACAACGATAACCATGCAAAATAACACATAAAGGCATAAAAGATCATGCTTTTCATCAAATAACTTTCGTTATTAACAAATAGGAATATAGAGGCTTTCGCATAAACCCTAATTGTTACTAACCCTTTTCACATAATTAACCCAAGTTGCATTAAGATCACTTTCGCTTCAATAATACAAACAAGGATCACCTTCAACTTTCGCAAAAGAATCATGCTCGCAGGGATAGAAGACGAATTGCATAAAAAGATTGTACCTTTACCGCATCATCTTACATGGCTACCGTCGGGCTCACCCCGACCCTAGAAGTGGGTGGACTACTCGCTCTTCATTATCAAGAAAGACATCAAATAACAAAAGAAACTAACTTGCATTGAATAAAACTAAAAAGAAAGCTTACAACCGAACAAGCCAAATCCGCTTTCGCCTTTCCGCCTTGCTCGCCACAAACTCTCTCTCTCTACTACTACTCACTTGTTCTCTCTGAAATTGAATGACAAGAAATCAACCCCTAAGGCTTTATTTATAGGCTTCATTCCCTCTCTAATTAAGAAAGAAGATCCTATCTATATCTATATCTACTTACTTAAGATAAATAAATTGAATAAAGGAATTAAATCCGTAAAGGAAATAAATCTAAAGTAGGTAAATATTCCATGGAATTGATAGATCTTGATAAGTCTTGATAGATGTGGATAGAATCGGACTCCTTCGGCTCCAAGCAATCCCAAACCGCGTCGGACAGCTCACCGCGTAACGCGGCCAAGTATAGCGCTCCTCGATATCGAGTAAAGTACTCGATATCGAGTAACCGTGTCGACGACTTCTTCACTGGTCTTGGTCGAGTAGCTGGTTCTCGATCTTGCTCGGACAGGTGCCTCAGGTCTTGTCGATATCGAGCAAAGTACTCGATATCGAGTAGGTGGTGTCGACTTTGGCTGGCCTGGTGTTGTCGAGCAACCTCTCCCCGATACTGGCTCGGTCATCTGGTGCTAGGTTTGTCGATATCGAGAAAACTCCTCGATATCGAGTAGATGGTGCTCGGCATGTCCAGTCTTCGACTTCTCGACTTGGTGTGGCTTCCTCGACTCCGGGCATGTCTTCAAGGTTTTGTCGATATCGAGTAAACTACTCGATATCGAGTAGGTCTCTAGAGTCGGGTTGGCTTCGTCTTCAGCTCCTCGATCCGCTCCTACTCGACCAGGCACTGCTCGGACTTTTTGGTCGATATCGAGTAAGGTCCTCGATATTGAGTAACTCTTGGCTCCAGCTTGATTCGTCCTGGTTCTGTCGTTCTTTGACCTTGGACTTCTGTAGTTGATTTCCGAGCTTTTCATCCTTTCTCAGAACTGCTGTAAATTGCCTCGAATTCTGCGAATTTAAACAGAAATTGGTGTAGATTCCATAATTTGGCAAATAAACATAAACTACACAGATTCTGTACTATTCTAGCCCAAATGCATGAAATGTATGCAGAAAACGATATAAAAGAAACTGTAAAACATGGCAGATTCAGCTTACAACAACCTCTATAAAGATGTGGTTGATTCGGATCCCCACAAAACGACGAAGATGTGCAAGGATATCAAAGACAACCAGCCAGCTCATCTTTCAATAGCAGTTCCAAATCCCTTTCATAACACTCACCACATTAAGGTAGTCTCCTTCAACCTAGACATGCGAAAGACCAATTCTTGTAGCTTCGAACACAACATCAACAAAGCCAAAACTTCTACAAGGAGAGGAGAATTTGCCTTTCCCTGCATCATGCTCCAATAGATCATCTTCCCGGAGGAATCCCGAAAGAGAAACCCCATGCTGAACCATCCTCCTACATTGAACCATCAAAATTAATTTCAATAATAAAAATTGGCAAAGATTTCTATCATTTTGTTCTTGTGGTTATTTTCCTCTAAAGTCTCAAATTTAGTTTTGCGGTCAGTGGTTGGTTCTAATTTCTTGGTTTCTCGTCTTTTGCGAGTTGATGATGTGTTACAAAAACATATTCTCCATCTACATATAACATTTTAAAATATCAACATCATATTTACTAAAACAAATCATACTAATTCTACGACTCACACTCTTCTTAATTTTCTCATTTGTAACAATGTTAAGAACATATTATCTAAGTAAACCTTACTATACTATATTTTGACTAAAATATTTATAAATAGAGTGATAATTTATCACTTTCAAATTTTGTATCACAAAAAATTTAACAAGTGATCCTTTTTTTTAAAAAAAAGGCAAAATTATAGGATTTTTTCTGTAATTTTCAAATTTATGAGTTATATCGTGAAAAAATCATATTATAAGGGAAATTAGGGTTGATTTGTGTAATTTTGTTAGCATCTCATCTCTCTCTCCCCCTAATTCGACCCGGTCCAAATAGAACCCTAAAATTCCACACCCTCTCTCCTGACTCTTCCTCACTCATCCCCATTCCCCACATTCCTCAGCTACACGCTGTAATTCCACCAGCTCTCTCTCTCTCTTTTTTGTTTCTAGAGCCGAAATTTCTCGGTGTTTCTAGCAACAGCAGTCGTCGAAAAATGGAGGTGGGGTTTTGCAATTCTGAAGCGGGCAAGATGATAACGGTTTCTTACATGGCGGAAGCAGCCCTTGTCGACACACTCACGCTCGCTCATAAGTCCCTTGCTTTTATCTTCGTCATGGTATACACTTCTTCTTCTCGCTTTATCAATTGCCGTTTATGGCTTTTTGTTTGAAGTTATTTGCGGTTGGAGCTCCAATATGTTGGGGCGGTTGATTGACAACTTTTTTTCCCCTATGAAAATGGAGTTCTATTCTCTCCAATATGTGTTCTTTAATAGTTTGGAGTTGTTATCCCCCTTTTTTATTAGGGTTCCTATGGCTGGCCGGATGAATTTTGTGTTTTTGCTGCTATCCTGTCTAATATTTTGCCTTTTCGTTAATTTTGGCTGTTGGTTGGTTAATTGTTATGATTGGATTCTACTATGTTTTGAAAATGGGATTAAGTCATGGAAGGTGCCAAATGCAGTTTTAACTATGCCTTCCAATTTCTAAACTGTAGAATTGGGGGGGAAATAGTAGAGAAGATTATGGGCGTGTTTGGCTTGTCAAGCACTATTGGTAGCAGCTTGGGTAGTGGCACTGGTAGCGTTATAGACCGCTTCATTTTATAGTGAATGGTACTGTGGTAGCGTTATACCTCCAGCGCCACTTTGAACGCTATGCTGACTAGGCTCTAAGCAGCTGAAAATATCAAATTGTCTAATTGAAACATCATGGGAGTCAAAAGAGATATATGTTCATGCTGCTTTATGTTTCACGAGCTTGTAAGCAAGGATTTGAGCTATGACTGTTTTATTGCAAATATCTCGAATTATGCAGAAAACTGAGATTTTAATTGCTGCATTGGTTGATATGTTTGCTTCTGGAAAGCATAGTTTTCTGCAATCAGTTCACTTTAATCATAAAAAGTTAGTCTTGAGAATAGTCTTTCTGTGATCGTGGCAATTTCTTTCCGTTCTTACTTGACAGTCTGCTGTTTCCATTTCCTATCTTTTTGGATACTTTTTCTTGTGTGTTGATGGCTTTTCCCTTTTTAACTAATTATAAGAAATAATTGAAGGAATTGTACAACCAGACAAGAAATGGTTTTGATGCTTGTTTGTATCTTTTTTCTTCTTTGATTTTTTCTTGCGCTAGTTGACCAGGAAAAACTCAAATGTTTTGGACATCACTCAAAAGAAAATCATGTATGGCTTAGGAAGGCACTTTGATCCCTGCTATTTTAGTCTCTGGGCTGTCATATTTTGATTGCTGAGATATCGTTTCTACTTCTAAATGCTCTAACATCACAACCAAATTCCTGAACTGGTTTGAATTCAGAAGAGTTCAAATAGAGAGCCAGAAGTAGTTGATTCAGCTGTGTTTTCCCTCCTTGTAACTGAAAGGCATCCTTCGTCCACTTGATTGATACACGGTTGTATGAACTTCATCTTTACGTAGCTTGACATAGACTTTAAACTATAATCTATTTTGCTGAACTTACTATGATTTTTGTTGAGTATTGGTAGTGGTTAGCTATAGAAGGAATATAATTTTTTTTTATTGGGCAAGAGCATGTTTAACTTACCAATCTTGCTAACATATTTGCTGAACTTACTTTCAGATGGGATCTTTGCTAAATGATATTATTGAGTCGACGGGATTTCCTGCTGCTGATAGGTACTGAAATTCACAACAATCCATTCTAGCTGGGTTTCATTCTCTCTTTTTGTTACCTTCTAAGGTTAGTTATAAGAAATGTGACGGTTAATGGGTCTGTAATAGGTTCCCTGTCGACGAGCTCCACAAAAAGGAAAAGCCTGTTGTTGAGAACACCGATGGTAGTGATACAGAAGAGGATGATGAAGATGATGAAGATGGCGCAGAGGATCAGGATGACGAAGGTGATGAGGATTACTCTGGGGAGGAGGGCGGGGATGACGACGAGGAAGCTGACCCTGAGGAAGACGCCAAAGCCAATGGGAATGGTGGAAGTGATGAGGAGGAGGATGACGATGACGACGACGATGAAGATGGAGACGAGGATGATGACGATGAAGATGGAGAGGAGGATGAGGATGAGGAAGAGGAAGACCAGCCACCAGCAAAGAAGAGGAAGTGAGAGTCCATAAAGGAACCCGGGTCGAATTGTGATTTCCTGGAGTGTTGTTCTCTTGCTTTGAATGGTGTAGGGAAGAGGATTATGTACTTCTAATGGTGACTTTGTTAGGAGTAGTGGGATTAATTCAGATGCTTATTTGGTGGTGTGATGAATCTCAAAGTTATGAATTTATTTGGCATCACATGATTTCTGTTTTCTACAACATGTTTTTTTTAAAAGGAATTCGACGCAACTGATGGTTGAGAGGCCGAAAAGATCGACAACGAACAAACCGTTATAAAAAGGAACGAAAACACCGGACAAAACAAATCAACAAAGATAATTACATTGAGAGAAAACTAGAGTGAAGACCAATATTAGCATAGGTGAACAAAGATAATTACATTGAGAGAAAACTAGAGTGAAGACCAATATTAGCATAGGTGAACGAAATTGGAATTGGAACAATGTGAGTCATCTCTTTGCATCCTTGTAAAATAAATGTAGAGACCTCAAATTTAAATTTAGTCGTCAACGAGCTGTAAGATCACGATCACGTGCATGACCTCCCGCACTACGACAAAAGAAAAAAAACACTTAGCTCAAAAAATACCATGGCTAGAATCAAACATTCAACGCTCAAAGAATTAAGTAGGTGCAAAAAATCTTTGTAAAAGGATAAAAACGTTAGTGGATTTTTCCAATGGGTATTTACCATTAAAACGTACAATAAGAATAAGTGGGAGAAAATCACAATAAGAGGAACAAGAAGATGACACACCCAATACAAGAATAAATACCTACCAAAACAGAACAAAAAAAACAGAAAATTGTAAAATGGAAAAAGCCCGTCGACGACTGTGTCAAACTCAATTTTGACGGAGCGATGGTTGGTTCGGGCATTGCTGCCTCTGGGTTCGTTATTCGTGATAGCCAAGGTTCAGTTATCTCTTGTGGTGCCCGGAGCCATGGTAGGGTGTCTGCGGAGCAAGCTGAGTGTCTGGGTCTCTTGTTTGGACACCAGGAAGCCACGAAGAGGGGCTTCTCTCGACTGGAGGTGGTGGGTGACCGCTTGATGCTCATCAACGTCATGAAGGGGATCTAGTGGTGTCATTGGGAGATTGAGATGACGGTATCGGATGCTCTCAGCTTCTGCCGCACTTTCGAGAGGGTCTCTTTCTTGCACACTTTCCGCGAGGGGAACCAGGTTTGTTGATAGGCTGGCGCACATTGGTCTTTCTTTGTCGTTTGTCGCTGAGCGAGCTCCTGCTGAAATTGTCGACGTCATCCATTTGGACGCTCTTTGGCGATGGGTAAACCGCGGTTGACCATCCCCAAATCCTTGCTTTTTATAAAAAAAAGAAGAAGAATAAAACAGCAATATTTAATCGTTTGTACAACTTGACCCCCTTGTGGTGACTTTCATCTAGGTGATTTCAATTTGTAAAAATTTGCTTCACTTTGAAACTTTTGCTGTCCCTATCAAAAAAATTTACCCCATCAAAGACTTTTTAGGGTCCGATGCTTGATCATTCGAACCCGAAAGTGTATCAATTTATAGAAACATTCTGAAGTCTTTCAATGAATAATTACAGATGCTAACAACGCCATGTATTGGTAACTAGTTTTAGCACTTCACATACACTAACCATGATTAGGTCTGCAGTAACTTATGAGCCTACATAGCCTATGATTTGAAGCGAGGGTTCAGCTGAAGATCATCTTAGCAAGCTGAAAGATGCAGTCCTTGAACCCCGAGGGCGGAAATTTGCAGCAACAGTTACTAAAAAATGCGCCCCATTAAAAAAAACCGTAGCAGTGGATAATAACAAACAGATCAGCCTTTTTATATGAAAAATTCTCTAACAAAGTATTGTTTCTTATGCAGGTTTAAGACCAACACAAGTAGGTTTCCTGCAAAAATTCAGAACAGATTCTATGTAGTTCACTGTCACCAGGACACAGATTGTTGCGAATACCTCACACTCTCCTGGCCGGAGACATTCAGTCGCAGTCCTGCAAAATGGACAAATATCAAACATCAGGTGCATCGAGATCATTTGTGCAACTATCATCCATTAAAAATAAAATCATATCTTCTGATCCTACTGAATAGTGTCAAGTAGATCTGGTTGAAAGCCTTCTTGAGGCATATGAATTCAAGGCAAGAGATTAATAGCAAGAACATAATCCCATGTCAAGAGATTATCGTTTAAGGACTCGCAATCAGCCGCATAATAGGAAACAAAAGAAATAGCAATGACAAATGTAGTTGCATAGTGCATTCACAAAATCTGAAATTAAACAACTGCAAAACGACTTGGGCAGAAAACTGCAGATAACCAAATGTATTAAAAATGACAAGGGAAGAACTAGGGTGCAACACTTCAAGAAGTGATGTGGTGACTGGTGGCTGCATCCCTTATCCGTTATGGGAGTGGATTGTGGCATTGTGCCATTGCGGTAAGTTCACCCATGCAAAGTAAGCCTTTTCTTCCTTTGCTGAATTAATCTAAGTGAGGACGAAGGACACCAAAGAGCTTGGTTGGAATGGAGTAGAGCCCCTGCATCGCCAGCTCGCACACACAATAGGACATAAAAAAAATGAATAATACAGTAGACGGGCTTTTGGGATTTAATACTTTTGAGTCTATGACTGCAGAGTTTGTAACTCTCCCATCCCAATGTGCGCCACTATATAACAAAAGATCCATACAGATAACAATCAAAAGGGGCCTGCTATGAATCATCATAGCAACTAGTCTAACAATATCTACTTTACGAACTGAGTTATGAATCATGAGCAGAGGCAATCAGGCAATCAACCATTTCTTGGACCATGATCATTGCCAACTTGAAACTTGATACCAGCCACATAAATTAGCTGATCATTTCTTTGAGAACTGATCATACTTAGCTCCACAATGAATTTCATGTATGAGTACACAGTAAACACAATCAAATTGAAAACAGAAACGCCAATCCATATCGAAACAGCAATGGAAAGAAATAATAAGAATCTCATAACCATCACAAGCTCATAACGATAAATCCAGACTACTCACAGTCAATGCCGGAAGCTTCCCAGCTCGAAAAATTGCAAACTTGGACATCGTTGAGTAGGAATAACCAATCTCATTCTGCCTCAAGAAGCCCTCGATCGTCTCCTTCGCCTTTTCAGGCTCATCACTCTCGCATTCAATCTCATACATAGTACCGAAATCAAACATAGTCTCATCGACCTCCAATTTCAAACCTTCCCAATCGTAAACCTTCCTAACATTCAGAAACCCTCCCAAACAGACATACCTACCATCTCCCACTCCGAATTCCTCTCTCACCTTCTTCAAAACCCTAGACGCCGAATCCGATGCAATCAAGCACGGATCCTCGCGTATAGCCAAGCCAATTGAAAGATCCAGATCCTCCTCGTCCTCCTCCACGCGGCTGACTCCGTCTACGAGGACGGGCTTCGACTTCAGAGCGACGACGCACCGGGAGGGGTTATGTCCGTCGCCGTAGTAGCGTAAGCGGAGGACGGCGCGGCGGGAGGCGAGCTGGGAGGCGGCACCGTCGAAGAAGAGGTTGCGCTGGTGGTGAGTGTGGAGGAGGAAGGGGGAGAGGAGGGAGGAAAGAGATTGGAGAGACGCCGCGTCAGGAAGGCGGAGCTTGAGCTCCACTTCCATGGCTTAGAGGAGAAGGAGGGCTATATTTTGTACGACACCGCCAATCGGAGAATAGATGTTTTTGTCACTTCACTGTACGCCTTTTTAAGAAATAAAAATTATATAAAATATTTATTTTTTTAACAATTTCTTAGTTATTATTAATAAGTCCAAACTTGTTAAAAAAATAAATATTTTATATAATTTTTATCATTCTAAAGAAGTGTGCATAAATAGTAAACGATATGTTTTGCCCAACGGAAGGAGTATAAAATATTATTTTTTATTAATTGTTTTTATAGTTTAATATTTATTAGTAAAAAATATTAAATTATAAAAATATTAATAAAATAATTAATATTTTATATAGTTTTTATTTTATTAAAATATATGCTGAAAATTAAAATACATGCTGAAAAGTAAAAAATCTTATATTCTAGATTAGAGGGAGTATATTATTTAAAATTTTAAGTATAAATTAATATTGATTTTTTTTAAAAAAATATGTTAATTTGTAGAGGGAGTGATAGTAAATAACCCCAAATCCGAATGAGTTTGCATGCCTAACTCACTATCCATACAATTTGAAAGGGTTAGCCCCCCTTAAAAATTTGCATGCTAGCCGGTTGAAAAAATGGGGTGAAACCGGTGGTTGAGGGTAATTAAAAAAGGGAGAGAGCGACTGTGGGAGGGAGGAGGAGAGAGAGGACAATTTTTTTAAACTGTGTAAAAAAAGAGAGGAGGGAGGGCAAGAGGCAGGAAACCGCCATACGAGAAACGAAATCGGAGAGGAAGAAAAACACAAGGAAGAAGTCGAACCTGCCAGAAGAGAAGAAGAAGTCGGGATCGAAGCAAACCCTAACTCTGTCGAAAGAAGAAGACGACCCTGACAATGTTTAGAAGAGAGGGACTACCGGTTTTCAAATAAGTAAACCTTAACTCTACCGATTTAGTACTGATTGCAGAAATTAAAAGGAGGAGGGACCGATTGAATAACCTAATTTGTTTGCCATGGTTTGCAATTGGATGAAAGGGTGGAATATCCGCCCCTGTGATGTAGGAAGTAACCGGCGTCAAGTTTGAAAACAATGGGTGGAAATGCGGGAATAGGGGGTGTTCGCGACGGGAGAGAAGGGAAGTATCATTGCCGTGATGATATGGTTAAGGCCATGAATGGGGAAGCAAATCAGGGAAAAGCGACACATGTATTGGGTGAATTTGGGAAAATTGGTGAAATCGAGGAAATTGAGGAAATTGGATAGGTTATTAGAGAGGGCAATTGGGGAACGATGACGTGGATTCAAAATTTTCAGGAACAAGTTAGTAGGGGTGATTAGTTTTGTAAAACGTTCGACCATTGAATGAAAATGCTGTCACTTTCTTTCATGTCATGTTTTGAGTATTTAGTTGGCATGATAAATATTTCTCCTATCATGTGAATATGCAAACTAGCACGAAGTATATTTGGTGAAAGGTCAAAAATGTTTATAAAGTGTTCTCTAAATACGGTGACATCTTATATGTTTAGGGTCGAAATGTACTTGGAGTTTGATAAGTATAGGGTGAGATATGATTTATGTCATGTTTTAATCCTCAAGTGACACGTTATATAACCTTACCGTCATGTACATTGGGACTGGTGTGATGATAACAAGCATATGTTTGCAGAATGCTAATGCATTGCTCCCCAATCTGCAGGGTATCAAAGCAGAACATGGCTCGTTCATCACAAGGAAGGATTACCGAGATACCAACAACATGGGAGGTATGGTTTGCGTAGTGTCGAATATGGATGACGTTGGTTTTATAGACGAGTGGCTCTAACATTTCGACCACGATTGTGCAGGCGATATATGCCGTCCCGAAGGACTGGCATATCAAGTGTCGGTGCAATCAATGCGCCCGGCCCCAGGTCCTTTTCAAACTCGACGAGTACCTGACCACCTCAAACTGGACCCGTTTGTCGGAAAGCCAATTTGGCGGCATTGCGAGGCTTGGTTCCAATGTCGAGTTCTCAGCACATCTAGTCCACTACGTCATGCAGTGGCAGCTGCTGTCGAAAAAAGAGCGTGAAACCTGGTACATGATCCAGGGCTCCATAGTCTGGTTCTCCATCATGGAGTTCGCGTTGGCGATCGGATTGAAGTGCTCGTCTAACGTGCTACGGACCGTAGACACTGAGGCGGACAAGGCTGCCTGCTTAGAGTTCTTCGGAGTGGAGAAGATGAGGATGAAAGACTTCGAGGTGGCGTACCGAGTGGCGATGAAGTTCGAGCGTTCCCCCGCCAAACGTTTTAAGTACGCGCTCATAATGCTGGTGGATGGGGTGCTCTTCTCAAAGGATCCCCACAACTATATTCAGGGGTGGGTTGTGAACATGGTGTCGGACACTGATGCCTTCTTGCGTTACCCGTGGGAGCGTTTGTGCTACGATCGAACCCACGAGTTCCTCTACCGGGTTGTTGAGCGCAAGCTCCATCACGGGGTCAGCGAGTCTCGCCCGTCATACTTGTTAAACGGATTCCCCCTCGCCTTCCAGGTATGTATACGAAGCTCACTTGACAATAATCTATTTATGCTGGATACTTAGGCATGGTCACTGTGCAATGTAAAATGCAAACTGAACACGATTATATAGGGAAAATGTCCATATGTCATCATCTAGGTTTTTTTTGTAGTTGTGGGTGTACGAGTCTCTGCGCCCAGTAGCAAGACAATTTGCTATCAGCAGCAAAGACATACTCTACCCTCGGTGCCTGCGGTATAAGTCTAAAGAGCACAACATCACGTACGATTCTGTTGCCCTCCGCATGCAAGAGGCGAAGGATGGGCTAGGCATGTTCGACCAGGTTAACGATGTTCGGACAGTCACTAGTACAAAATGTATATTATAAGACGCCACATAGACAACGGTTTCTATAAAGATGGTGTCTATGTTGAAATTTTTTTGATATTTTTGGGACGGACAACGGTTATAAATTTAGCCGTTGTCTTTGGGTGTGTTTATATTTATAAACATAACGGGTATTTAAAAAACCATTGTTATATACACAGAAGACTTCTCAAAGAAAACGGTTGATAAAACCGTTGTGTAAGGCCGATTAGAATCGTTGTCTATTAGGTTATAAAGACAACGAATATTTAAAAAACCGTTGTTATATATATAGAAGACGTTTCAAAGAAAACGGTTATTAAAATCGTTGTCAAATGCTGAATAAAATCGGGTTTATTAAGTTGAAAAGACAACGGATATTTAAAGAACCGTTGTTATATATAGAGAAGACTTCTCAAAGAAAACGGTTGATAAAACCGTTGTGTAAGGCCGATTAGAATCGTTGTCTATTAGGTTATAAAGACAATGAATATTTAAAAAACCGTTGATATATATATATAGAAGACGTCTCAAATAAAGCGGTTATTAAAACCGTTGTCTAAGGCTGAATAAAATCGCGTTTTGTAAGTTTAAAAGGCAACGGATAATTAAAGAACCATTTTTATATATAGAAGATATTTTTTAAATATAATTTAGAAGTAGAGTACTAATTTTGTAATTCCCGTAACATAATCCTAAATGAATTGAGTACTAAACCTAGCCGCTCAAACCGCTCGACCTCTCTGGCTCCATTGAAGCCATCCTCTGTTCATCCCTCATTCCCTCCCTTGTCTCCCACCGTCCCCTCATCTTTTCCCTCTTCTTCCTAGGCATCTAAAGAAGCCTCTTTCACCTTCCTTGGATCTCATCTTCGCTGCAACTTCTCGGCCACTCTCGCTCTCGAAACAGTGGCTAAACAAAGCCACCGAAGGCCTTCGAAGCTGACCAATATGAATCATCGAGAGCAAACTGCCAAGGATCGAGAGTTCGAGACTAGCAGAATCGCGCCGCTTTTGTGTGAGTTGAGACTGTGCGATGAGGGCGTCTTTGTGCGTGGACTGGGCGGCTTTAGGCGAGGCCGGCAAGGGCCAGCAGAGCGGCACCGCGTCTGTGCGAAGAGGGCGGCTCCGGGCGAGGGCATCTCCGGGCCCTTAAGATGGTTAAAATCAAGCGGGCGGCTCCGGGCGGCAAGGGCGAGGGCATGATTTTGCAGTGAGTTACTAACGCAAGCATAACCTATTTTGCAGTGTGGTTTTTCCAAAATTGTATATGTCTTGATCAAAATTGTATACCAAGGTCTAGCAGGAAAAACCTCTCTCTCCGGGCCCTGAAGATAGTCACTAATGCAGTGAGTTATTCTTACCTACCAAATCTAAATTGTATTTGTGTTTTTTCAATCACTGGCATGATTTCGCCTCTGTTAACTTGTTAAGATGGATCCTTTTCGTGTGTATCTGTTTCACCCCTTTTTCTTGCCTTATCTCACTATTTGTTATTAAAACACATTAAATGTGATAGGTGCTTTGCATCCGCAAGCCTGAAGAACCTATTGATCTGTTTATGGTGGAGATTATGCACATGCGCCACAAGTTTGATGTTACACACGATTGGTATATATGTGTGAATACGCCACAATTGTCATGCAATAATTTTTTTGTATTTCTATTTGTCTCTTGTCTGTAAATAGGTTCATATATATTCTTATTCACTATAATGTTATTTCAAAATCTTAAGTAGTAAGTCCATAGGTGGTTTGACAATATCTTAAGAAATCATTATACTGGCTAGATGTTTGTTGATTCAAATCAATATTATTGAATGACTGCATCCACTAGTATTGGCCATTCATGTTTTTGTTTAGTTTTGTTGAAAAATTATTTTTGCTTTGACATTTATTAAGTTAGTTTTCTCTTTTAAGGTAGAAGGTCTTGTGCTGGATCATGGCGCACTCTAGGCATCCTGATATTAAAAGACGAGTAGAAACTTGCTACATATATGCAATGTGTCTCTTGAGTGTGAGAAAAGGTAACTATTAGGTGACTTTGTTTAATTGTATATTTCAGGAAAAAATTTATTGAATAAAAGGTTGAAAGGTACACCGTATCTCATACTCACAACTTCTCTCATGGTAGTTCATTCTAGTTCTTTGTGTCGTCATAATGGGTTATTCGCTGTTAAACACATAGTGAATTTGGATAAATTTCTATGGCAGTGTTACATGTCTTATTGCCTAATGGATTTCTTTCATGGCCAAACTTATTGTTCGCTCTCACTAGTCACTACTTCTAGTCTCCTTACTTATCTAAAAAAAAAACAATAGATCAAAGGTCTTGCATTGGCAACTCACTTGTAACTAGTAACTTTACCAATCATTTCTCTTTGTCACTTATCCAAGTCAAGGCTTACTAGGTCATGCCTATTTTGTAACTCGTAACTTTCCTATGTTTTCCATGTAATCTCAGGCAGCAGAACTCGTTATAAGGGAATTAGTTGAACCTGTTCGGGAACAAGATTGACTTGTTGGAATTACTTCACCAAAGTTTAGCAAATTGACTATCGGGCCAGTGGCACCTAATAATGAGGGTACTCTTTACATATCTATCTTTCTTATGCAAAATCATTTACTAGGATGCATATATATGACTGAGTGCTGAAGCAAAATGTGCTTAGGTTTGACATATTTTAATGTTGGATTTATTTTATGATTGAGTCACACACTACATCTATATGTTTAATGCCTCTGATTAATTACTTATACATGTGATACAGCCATACAGGTAGGTTGTTGATCGAAAAAATTGTTAAGCATTAATATGGAGGAGGTATAAGAGTTTACATCATGTATATATTTATATATCCTTTACTTTTGAGGATAGCTAGCTAGATTTATGTAGAGATATCACAAATACTCATATTTGATTCTGTACGTATGTATTAGCACTTGCATGTGATGTTGATGGAAGAATCGGTTGTGTTTTGCGACATATATATATATATATATATATATATATATATATATATATATATATATATATATATATATATATATATATATATATATATATATTGTTATGGCTTGATAAATCAATATACAGGTGCTTCTATTATGGCATAGACAACAATCACTTGCATGTGATGTTGATGGAAGAATCGGTTGTGTTTTGCGACATATATATATATATATATTGTTATGGCTTGATAAATCAGTATACAGGTGCTTCTATTATGGCATAGACAACAATTAATGTTTACTTAATCAACGGTTAGAACGTACATTGACAACGGTTAAATATATTTAGACAACGTTTATAAAGTATTTAACTGGCGTTTAAATGGTTTGTATACAATGGTTGAAAGTTACTTAGACAATGGTTTAAGTGAATCAAACCAATGATTTTTATGAATTTAGACAACGGTTAACGATTATATAGACAATGGTTAAAATATACGTACACAACGGTTTCAATGAACTTACACAACATTTATATTTATCTTAGACAACGGTTAATATGTACATAAACAACAATTGCAATCTCCTTAGACAACAGTTTGAATGTGATTAGACAACGGTTAAAATCGGATAAAATCGGATATCCTAACTTGAGACAACGGTTTTAGTGACCTTAGACAACGGTTAAAACCGGTTAATATGATTTGGAACTAATTTTAGAGGTGCATACACAACGGTTATCCGGAATCTATCACAACGGTTATAACCATTGTCTAAATGAACCGTTGTGATAAACGCAACCATTGCATTTTCAAAAACCACACGGGATGATGCAACGGTTCCAAAACCGTTGTCCGTTTTGTAAAATAACCGTTGTATAATGGCTTTTTTGTACTAGTGAGTCATCCTCTCGGATGTCGAGGAGGTGTAGAAGGGGGTTGTCCTTGATGCCATCTACATGACAGAGAAGCCGGATAAGTTCTTCGACGACCTCGTCCAGGAGTTCAAAGTGCGACATGAGGCGAGCACGACGGAAGCATCTAGGTCAGGCACGCAGTATGAGGGAAGTACGACGGAAACCCAAGTGGATGTGTCAAGGATTTTGTCTAAGATGGATGAATTGGGGAGGACTATAATGGCAACGTTTAACGAGATGATGCAAACAGTTGAGACGTCGATGGAAGAGTTGAAGAGGGCGGTGATGGGGAAGAAGCAAGTCGATGACGAGGTGGCACACTCCCTGGAAAAGAGATGGAACCCTGGTGAGATGAAATGTCGTGTGTTTCACCTCGCCAAAGATAATGATTCCCAAACTAACTAGTAAAATAGTACAGCGGATAAGTAAGGGGTCGAACTCACAGAGAACCAAGTATTCCAATGCAATGTGTATTTATCAATTTATAAATAAAGAGAAGATGTGAATGGAAATAAGAAATAAGGGATATAGGTGAAGTGTGATGAATGTTAGTAAGAGCGAATAAAAGATAGAAGAAGAGTGTGGTTTCATCAACAATTCGCAACAATGGTTGGTTATATTCAGTCCTTGACTCAATTCCCAATTATTCAATCTTTATTCCGATTTTGGTTTATAGGGATTGACATTCCTCGCGGAGATTACAATCCTTAATTATCGGCAGAAAGGCCGCCCAAACTGTCGTTGCCCTACACAATCGAGATCATCCTCGTGGAATCTCCCAATTATGCTTGCTAAAAATAGTTCTAATTATTCTCGCGAATCAATTGAAACCCTAGCATGATCCAATTCTACAAAGATGCGAATCAAAGTAAAATTAACAACATAGATCAACGCAAAGACAATGAAATAAACATGGGAATAATATAGAAATGAAGACTCACGAACCAACCAAGTCTTGAATTAAAGACAAAACCACGAGAAACCTAGGTATTCATGACGTACCTTGGATCTCTCAACCTCAAATCCTCTAGAGCGTTCTTAATCTAAATTGTGAATGAATTAGATAATCCAAACCTACTGAGAAATATGTCTAATATAGGCCAAAGGTATCTGCCAAAAAACCATAGGAAAGATAAATAAAAAGTTCCCATAAAGATAGACTGGACTGCGTATCGCAAATCCGGATCCGACAAGACGGCGGGCGCCATGGAAAGGGAGGCGGGCGCCGTCCGTACAACGCTGACAGCTTCGACAGACTGAACTTGGAATGCACTTTCTGGAGTCATCCCTCGTTCGATTGATGCATATGAATATGCGTTGGAAAACTCTTTTCAAGCACTACGATCCTCATGAAGACCGCAGAAGCTAATTCCAACTTCTCAGAACCTTAAAGATGGGATTTCTCAACGTTCTCCATTTCCGCTCTTGTTTCTTAGCTCTTCTTAGTCCATTTTGCTTCATTCTTTCTCCACCTTTCGAGTCTGAATCATAAGACCTGCAAATAAACACTAAAAACCGTAGATTCTACACTTCGAATACCAAATGACCAAAAATATGAATAGGCTTATTAAACATGCAATATGAATATCTAATGTACCTAAGACCTACCTATAATGCATATATAAAATATACATTATCAAACTCCCCCACACTTAAGCTTCGCTAGTCCTCTAACGAACTAGATTAGAGCATAGAGATGGAGATTTCTTCATGTCTAAAGATTTTTTTTTATACTATAACAAGTGCAAATTAAATATGAAAGAAGCAAACAAATTGTCATAACTCCATCTCCCCCACACTAAAGTCTTTGCTTGTCCTCAAGCAATGAAAACCATAGCAGTAACCAAACATCCCACAAACATATTCATAATGTATTCGCCTCATCAAAAGCATCATCAAATTTGAAATAAACACAAGATCAAATGAATAAATATCGTAGTATGTATTTAGTGATCAAAGCATAGAAGTAGAAATCATCCAACCTCACCAGGAATATGTGTTCCACTCATGCTCTCATGTGTTTAGGCTTTAAAGTTCAACTCTCAAATCTATCCAAGATGCAACTAAGCTCATAGAAATTGACAACAATATCACCAAATCTCCACCGAAATGCTATTACTTGCGGAGAAACAATAAAACTAAGCAATTTGTATCTAGATCTCACTCTTTTTTTTCTTTTTTCTTTTCGGCTTTTGTTTTTTTTTCTTTCTTCTTTTTATGGTCTTGATTTCTTTCGGCCTTGGTGTATTCCTTACGCGAGTCGCAAACATGGGTGTCATGAATGGCCCCGGTCTATCAACACCTTAACTTACTTGAATGAAGTCAACTTGAACATCTTTTGACGCGAGTTGCAAGCATGTGTGTTACGAATGAACCCGGTTACTCAATGATCAAGCTTCCTTCCTTAGTGGGTAGCTTTTGACACCGTTTTGCGCTAATCATACCCCTGTGTGTCATGCATAGATCCGATTACTAAATGTCTCAAACCATTGCCACATTATTTCACTCAAAACTCACAGGCAACTAAAGCCAAATGTATAACATAAAAGCATAAATTCTGCAAGCAACAAACATGTGAGTCGGCTTTGACAATAGCTATTGAAGTCAATATTAAGAAGGAGAAACATATGGAGAGTAAATCACACATCAAAGCAAAAGGAATTATAAATGATTCCAACAAGGCTAAAAACAATCTCACAAGGGTCATGTTTTGTAGGATTTCAATCATACTCAAGCTTAATCATACATACTCAATTACATCACCAATGATGCTTCATAAGAAAAACATTTTAAGACGATAAAGCTAAACAATCCAAACATGCTATGAAATTTATATGATCATGCTAAAATATATAATTATAGAGGACAAACGTTTCAAGATGGGTAGTTGAATAACACCTATTCCCCCCTCACACTTAAACTATTCATCATCCTTAATTGAAAATCAAATAAAGACAATAAAATTGAAAAGAAAATCACAAGTGGGGGAAAAGGGAACCTACTTGATCATGGTAGTGGTGGCGATAATCGTCAACAAACATTGGAGCACTAGGGCGGCGGCGGGCGCCGGGTATGCGGCGGCGGGCATTGTGTATGCAGAACCATGAATCCGAGTTTAAACGTCAATGTTCTGATGTCCAAACTCCTTCCAAATTGCTCTTTGAAGATCAGGACTTGGTTTCAAAGTCTTTCTTTTGTGGTAGGGATGGTGATGGTATGAAAAGAATCGAATTTTGATGGATGAAGGGTATTGATGGATTCGTTTGATGGATGGGAAAAGAAAGGCTTTTGATTGAAACACAAGGCTTATGTTTTTGGAATTTAGGTTCAAGTGGAGAAATTAGGGTTCTTGCATTTTCTTGGACAAAAAGGGTTGAATGATCAAATTTAGGGAATTGTGATATATGGTTAATTGGAAAGGGAAAAGATCATTTATCAAAAAGAAAAAAAATATTAGAAATAGATAGAAATAATAAAAGAAAATAAATAAAAAGATAAAATTTAGTCCTAAGATAAATGGAGACTAATCCTAGATGGAACAATCTAACCTAAGATAGATAGAATAGAGAGAAGATAAATAAAAATAACCAAAAAAATAAAAAGAAATCTAATCCTAAAGATAGATAGAATAAAATCTACTCCTAAAAACAAAAAATAGAAAACATCTAATCCTAAATAAAATAGAAAATATAAACTAACCTAAAAATAAAAAATAATAAAAGGATAGAAAATACTCAGTTCCAATGTTACCAAAATCCGAAAGTGTGTCACTGACAACCACGGCGGGCGCCGTGTGTGCAGAACACCAACTCCGTCATTTAATCAAGCAAATCACATGGTTAATTCAAGACTCCTCCAAAAACACATATCTAAATGGAACTCTATCATTTTACTGAATTTGAAAGACTAACTACCTAACTAGGAATTGAAAAACTTGCAAACTAGAAAACAAATCATGGGTCGCCTCCCAAGAAGTGCCTTTGGTTAACCTCATAGACTCAACGGTTTATTATGTCCTTCCCTTAAGACTCATTCAGACATTGTTAAAGCCCTTAAAAGCAAATCAAATTCTTGTGCCCAACCAAAATTTGAAAGAACACTAAACATGAAAAACTCTACAATGAAGGATACCTTTGACACTTCCCTATTTAACTTGGTTCGATCATCTCCAGAGGGAATGTAAGACCACCAACACAGTTCCACTTGTGTCTTATAGAAGTAATGCTCCCAGGGAACCAAATATTCACCATAATCCATAACAGTGTTAGAGATTTCATTACCTTGTTCATGAGTTACAAAAATCGACTTTGGACTTGGTACTTTGATTGGCGCGATTGAGATGCTTACCTCAGAGGAATTAGGCACTAAAACACATGGATCCTCAAAACATATTAGTGTGTCAGATAAAGTAGGAGGCATAACATATGATGTAGAAATAGACATATCCGATGATAGGGAAGATGACATAACATATGATGAAGAAGAAGGCATAATAGATAATGGAGAAAAAGGCATGACATAAGAAACCTCATGCGTCGACTCATGCGATTCCATGTCAGCAAACACTAGATCTTCTACTTCATCATCCAAAAGGATATCATCACCTTTGATAGGCTCTTCCACGCCTTCTTCACGGGTGTCTGAGATGTCTGCAAAGACGGTGGGCGCCGGTTTTGGGGCGGCGCAACGATCATCCTTCTTGTTTTGCTCAGCCACTAGCTTGCGTTCTTCCTCCAATGCTTCGTCAGCCAGGTCGTGAAAAAGGTCCCACAGTCCTGACAGTCCTGGGGCACAAACCATCGTCACCCATGTCATCAATAAGTTCTCGCATTTCAGGACTTACGCCTTCATAAACGCAAAGAACCATATCTCGCTCACTATCATGGATACCCCGTAAGATAGGTAATGGTGAAAATATTCTCCTTGGTCCTGATATAATCTTAACATTTTGAAGAAAATTAGTAGCGGGGTGTTGTGAACCGTAAGATAGGTTCACAACAGGGTAAGATATATCAACGAAAATCAACAAATACACAAAACAAAAGAATAAAATTGATTCCCCGGGAACGACGCCAAAATCTGGTGAGATGAAATATCGTGTGCTTCACCTCGCCAAAGATAATGATTCCCAAACTAACAAACTAACTAGTAAACTAGTATAGTGGATAAGTAAGGGGTCAAACCCACATAGAGCCAAGTATTCCAATGCAATTTGTATTTATCAATTTACAAATAAAGAGAAGATGTGAATGGAAATAAGAAATAAGGGATATAGGTGAAGTATGATGAATGTTAGTAAGAGCGAATAAAAGATAGAAGAAGAGTGTGGTTTCATCAACAATTCGCAACAATAGTTGGTTCTATTCGATCCTTGACTCAATTCCCAATTATTCAATCTTTATTCCGATTTTGGTTTATAGGGATTGACATTCCTCACGGAGATGACAATCCTTAATTATCGACAGAAAGGTCGACCAAACTGTCGTTGCCCTACACAATCGAGATCATCCTCGCGGAATCTCCCAATTATGCTTGCTAAAAATAGTTCTAATTATTCTCACGAATCAATTGAAACCCTAGCATGATACATTTCTACAAAGATGCGAATCAAAGTAAAACTAACAACATAAATCAGCGCAAAGATAATGAAATAAACATGAGAATAATATAGAAAACGAGTCTCACGAAGTAACCAAGTCATGATTTAAAGACAAAACCACGAGAAACCTAGGTATTCATGATGTACTTTGGATCTCTCAACCTCAAATCCTCTAGAGCGTTCTTAATCTAAGTTGTGAATGAATTAGATAATCCAAACCTACTGAGAAATATGTCTAATATAGTTCAAAGATGTTGGCCAAAAAACCCTAGGAAAGATAGATAAGAAGTTACCATAAAGATAGACTAGAATGTGTATCGCAAATCCAGATCTGACGAGACGGCGGGCATCGTGGAAAGGGCGGCGGGCGCCGTCCGTACAGTGCTGACAGCTTCGACAGACTGAACTTGTAATGCACTTTCTGGAGTCATCCTTCGTCCGATTGAAGCATATGAATATGCGTTGGAAAGCTCTTTCCAAGCGATACGATTCTCATGAAGACATCAGAAGCTAATTCCAACTTTTCAGAACCTTAAAGATGAGATTTCTCAACGTTCTCCATTTCCACTCTTGTTTCTTAGCTCTTCTTAGTCCATTTTGCTCCATTCTTTCTCCACCTTTCGAGTCCAAATCATAATACCTACAAATAAATACTAAAAACCTTAGATTCCGCACTTTGAATACCAAATAACCAAGAATATGAGTACGCTTATTAAACATGCAATATGAATACCTAATGTACCTAAGACCTACCTATAATGCCTATATAAAATATGCATTATCAAATCGCTTTGGAGGAAACCGAACATGTTGAGGTGCAGTCGAAGGAGGTAAGATGTTTTACTTGTCATGTCAGTATAGGCAAACGTCATGTATAAGAATACAGGCGTCATGCTAACGTCACTCCCATTTCTGCGTAGGGTGACGAAACTGTTAAAGACATGTGCCAAAAATCAGGAACCGATGCTGATCGAGAAAAAACCACCCAGACAACCGCTGAGGTAAGTACTCTAACTAAAATTGTGATGTCACTTTTGTGAATGACGATGACACTAACTCATTATGTGAAGGAGAAGGGTAAGAATGAGGGCACATGCCCTGGGGCCACGGAAATGGAGAAGGATGCGTAGCCAGAAGCACCCCCCACAGGACCAACCGATGAGCTAAGTCATCCCTGTCGTACTGTGATGTCAGTGTCGACAATGGTGTTTACACTAAGTTATTTCCCATTTGTGCGTAGGGTGAGGAAGTTTTGAAGGAAAAGGGTCATACTGAGAGGACAGGCTTGGGCAAATGGTAAGAGCGGCCGATGTTGAGCCAGAACCACCCACCACCGTGACAACCGCTGAGGTAAGACATCTGACTCACAGTGTCATTTCAAGTTAGTTAGTTTTCATGTCAACAATTGTGAGCTGTCATGTATCAGAACCGGGCTAATGTTCTTGAGGTGCTGGCTGAGGGCTCTAAGACTGAGGCGAAAGGGCTTGGGGTCACAGGGACGACAATCGTTGAGGTAGGTCGTCTTACGGTTAGTGTCATGTTAATTGAAGTAGGTCTCATGTCTACCAACATTGACTGTCATGTACGAGTACCTTGTTTCCGTGTAGGAGGCACAGGAGGAGGGCACTCAGGCAGATGTCCCCCTTCAGCGCAAGGGAGAAAGGGTGCGGCAAATGCCTGCGTCGTTGGCTAGGCACGAAGTCACACATGCCTGCGTCGTTGACGAAGTCACCAAGGGGGTCAAGAAGCCGCGGGTTCCAAAGGGGAAGAAGCAAATGGCGGAGGGTGACGCCGTGGCCCTAGGCCTGGCGACCAGGGATGACGTCGACGCCTTCTCTGTGTGGTTGACCAGGGTCGAGGCCGATGGTAATGACCCCACACGTACAATGTTGGGCACTCTCCTCCAGAGGGACTTCTTCGGGGACCTAAAAGCGCCAAAGCGTATGGTGGCTTCAGAGGTAATCTCCGCTCACCTGTGCTCCGGTAACATGACAATGATGTTGTTGATTGGACACTTGTTCGTTGTTCGCAGCATATGGACCAAGCAAGCGGCATCCTCCAAAAGGAGGTAGACAGCGACTCAAAGTACGCACTTATCGCTGTCGTCGACCCCTACTTTGGGGTTCTGCTGTAGCGACATACCGACATGGACGTCAACAAGGAGTTGAACTACTACTTCATCAGAATGTTGCTCGAGCAGTTTCCGAAACCTTAGGCCAGCGTCGACCGCGTTTTGACCTCCTGGAATCTCAAGGACAAGCACTGGGTTGCGCTGAAAATCAACTTTGCCGAGTGGACTGTCCATGTGTATGATCCGGAGACTCGTCTCACTCCTGAGTGACATATGCCAGCCCTTCTGAAGCCCATCACCCACACCATGCCCACGCTGATGAGTGTCGACCAAGAGCTGCACGCCAAACATGCAGGGAAACTGCCCCAGCCGTTCAGCTACAACCGTGTGAAGGGGATTCCTCAGAACAATCAACCGTAAGTCATCGTTCTCCATCTTTCGCATTTTAGTGTAATTGCTGCGAATTTGGTTGACACATTTATTTTTCGTTATGTAGAGGAGACTTCGGCCCCTATGCAATCTGTTTCATGCAGATGCTCGCATCAGGCGACCGCGCTTTCAAAGAGGTTGACGACGCCTTCATCGATGCCTACCACCAAGTCCTTTGTGTCTTCATCTTCCACGATACGTTCCGACCCAACCCCGATCCTCAAAAGTCATTGTCTCCTTCTCCCTTTATAAGAACAATGTTGCTTGTACAGTTGTGTGGACAGTTATTGGTCGCTTGAACAGTTGTGTTTTTGTTGGATTTTATGTGGTTGACATTGGTATCGACATTATGTCATTTTGGGATCCTAGGCCTTAGGTTTTGAAACTATGGTGTCATGTGGTGTTTGAAACTATGTTTTCATGTAGTTCGTACGATGGTTGGCACTTTTATCTACGTTTATGTGGTTCGCATTTCCATTAGACTGAAACTGAACAATACAAACTGTCATGTCCAAAATATCACCTGACATGTAAATATTACTGCATTTCATGTACATACTGAAATAGCTGAACCCGTCCCAACAAGCCTTAATTACAAAAAATGGTTTAAGTGCATACTGAAATGCCAAAGGTGGAGCGTAAACGTTTCCGAAGATGTGAGCCCTGATTACAAAATGTGGTAGCTACCTACTATCATGTCCTTACCTTTATATGTCATGTCAAACGATGTACCTAGCATGTAATATCCATATGATCGACCAAGTATGGAGCGAACAATCGCTAGGTGCGGCGCTGCTTCGGGAACTTCATTTCCCACTGGGACGGGTACCGCGATGTCTTCGGCCTCCCAGAGCGTGCCTTGATAGGGGAGGGGAGGCAATTCTCATTGGCGATTGCCTGGGGTACCCTCCAAGTGTCTCGCGACGGGACTGGATAGATCACGTCCTGGTAGCACGCACGCCACGCGTCTACCTTGTAGAAGTCATTGACAAGCGAGTACACATCCACCCCATGCAATTGGGCTGCCGTGATTGTGTGCGAACATGGGTATTGGTCGACGTTGAAGCGTCTGCAGCTGAATAAATGTCCCGTTCGGTTTACAAGCCAGGTGGAGGTTCCCTTGCGTACCTCAAACTCATGAGGACTCAGCTGCCTGATGACCATGGAAAGGGACTGCATGAAGTTTGCTCTGATGGCATTACCAACCATGTCGCTTATGACTTTCCCCTAGGCGGAGCTGGTCTCCCTCATTTTGACGAACCACTCCCCCCTTTTGATGAACCACTCCTCGACGGTCTCAAGGATGGCATCTACAAGGGTTGTTAGCGACAAATCTCGAGGATGTTTGAAAACACCGCATTCAAGCACTCGGAGTTATTAGTGGTTGTGATGTTGTACCTATTCCCGGTGTAGAACGCCCTTGCCTAGTTGCTGAACCCCGCTGCGGGAGCCCGTACACAGAACTCATCGTACAACGACTTTAACTCATCATATGTGTAAGCTTTACACATCGTCATGAAATGGTCTTGCATGCTCCCGCACTTGAACCAGAAATGGACGTTTCGAAATAAGTGTCATGTGCATATGCCGTGCTTAAAAAATATGTAGCTATCTCGTATGCCCTTCAGAATGCTCATGTGGCGGCTAGATACCTACACCAGATCACGTGTCTTCAATGACACGTAACATGTGTTTGAAGAAGAACCCCCAAGACCCATCATTCTCGTCGTCAACCATGGCGAAGGCGACAGGGTATATGTGGTAGTCAGCGTCTTGTGCAGTAGCAAATAGAAGGCACCCCCGAAACTTCCCCTTTAAGAACCCCCGTCTACTGATATGACCTGGAAAGGAAACAGCTTGAGTCATTAGTGATTTCATGTACAATTGAACCGCCGTCATGTTTATTTATTGTGTCTGTCATGTTGCAGTGAGTGAGCTCTTGGTTAGTGACATCCTTTACGTACGAAAGTGGTCTCCCCTATGTTACAATTATGGAATTAGGATTCAAGTATGCACTGAAGTCCAGGAAGGACTGACCTTTCGTAGGTGGGAGATAGCCCTCCGCTACACTCCAAAACTCACAAACGCATACTTAAATCGCCCCTCCATGTCCCGTTCTATCATGGTGTACGTCCCAGGGTTGGCCTGCTCTAGCATGTACATGTACGAGTACATTCTCCGATAGCTTTCCTCGTCCGTTCCGTACACGCTGTCCCTTTCACTCAACCGGGCTCGGCGCGCCTTCTAGTAGCTGCATGTGGCCCCCAGCTGCGACTTCATCAGGGAGTGGACTTGCTCCGGAACCAGGGGCTTCTTTGACCCTGTGAAACTTCACATGCTCATTCACAAACAAGTTATTATTAGGCCAAGCTTCAACCAACACGTGTGTCCAGTTCAAATTGTGGTGTGTCCAGTGACTACCTAAGTATGTCAAGTGTATATCATTTGGTGTGCAATTTAATTGGGGAAAGTGTCCAGTTAAGCCATACAGACTTGTCAACAAGCCGCTGCCTCATCTGCGTGTATGTCGCACTGCGCTTTTGTGTCATCACCTCGTTCAGTCCGCATGTGTGCTCGTCCATAAGCTTCCGAATCATCCATAACCGTGAGTTTTTGTAAGTCGAAGCCCGACATGACCACTTGCACTTGGAAGCAGCGCACACTGCAACATACAAGATCGTCGTCGACTTCTTCACCTTCTTCGTGAAGCACCAAGATAGACCTGCCCACGTTACGATGTCCTGCACCTCCTCCTTGCTCCGAAATACTTGTCCCTCCCGGAGCTTAACACTGCAATGGGATCCAATGGGTTCACCACCACCATCGGTTCACTTTCAGCAGGCTTCGAAAAAGCTCCCGACTTCCATTTTCCTCTTTCGTATGCTTCCTCTACTTCCCTCACCGCTCGCTCCGTCTCATAATCCCATGACCAAGACTTCGTCGGACCAGAACTACCGTGCTTAGGTTTAACCGCTTTTGGGATTGCATCATCCTCGTCGGAGGAGCCGTCGAGGTCAATGGCTTCATCTTCCATGTCACTGCTGACATAAATGACATGCTTCCCACGTTTAACTGCATTGGCAGTCTTTGCCCTCTTCGCAAACTCCAACTCCTCACTTATCCCTAACTGGTCAGAAGTTTCTTATAACTGGACACCTATTTGGTTTAACAGGACACATTTTGTTCCTAACTGCACACCTTTTTGGTTTACCTAGACAATTTGTGCTCCCAAGTCTTCGTCTTCTTCATCAAGCCCCAAAGGGGGGGGGGTCCGTCTGTGAGTGATCTTCTTGGGTCATGGGCGAACCAGTTAACGACACTACAACATCCTTCACCCCTGCAGTATACAAACCACCACCGTCTGAGTCATTCGTTGTCGATCCTTGTGTTTTTGCCACATCTCCACCAACCTTGCGTCGCAGGGAGACAATGAGGTCGATAGGCCAGTTTCATTCTCCAGAAAGCTCGTTTACAAACTTGTAGGCCTTCAAGTCTTCGTCATCCCCAATGGAAAACGGCATGAACCCTTCCTTCTTGGGCTTTACATATGTGAGCTCAACATCATGCCTCCTCCCATCGAAAGGATTGACGTAGTTAATCCTTTCGTCCACCAGCACGGCCTTCTGGCTCCTTGATCCCTTGAAGACCCAAGTGCCTTCACACGCTCACCATCCTCCAAACAATACAGTGATACAAACGGATGATTTTCCCCTATTGCATTACATAGGGAGACAACAAATCAATTTTACAGCAATAATGACATAGAAACAACACTTACCCTACATAGAGAGAACACTTACCCATTTTCTATCCGATTTGAGGAATGTCCAGTAACTTCCAATATGTATTCTGTGGATCATCTATATCTGTCTAGTGAAATGTAGCCGCTTACAAGTCAACCTTTTAATGAACCCAGACCCACTTGCTTCTTCTTCAATGACTTCTCTCTCTTTCTTCAGATTTAATTCCCCCAAGAAATGTGATTAAATGTGATGACCATCATTCCTCTGATGTCCTTATATAGACTCCCACATCATTGGATGTCAACTCTCCTTCTTCAAATGCTCCACCGACCCTTCTTCTTCCTCAAGTTAAAGTTCCCCTGCTGTGCATTAATGAGGAGTAATGATTTGCTGCATAATTTCTTCAATGCTTATATACCCTCCCCCTTCTCTTTCCTCTTCTTTTGTTTTGGCGCCATCGCTAGGCGGAAAATTTGGCTCCCTCCTTTTACTGTAGCCCCCTTCCAATTGCTCTCTCTCTCTCTCTCTCTCTCTCTCTCTCTCTCTCTCTCTCTCTCTCTCTCTGTGTGTGTGTGTGTGTGTGTGTGTGTTTCTTATCAATAACCCTGCAGATCGCTTTTCACTCCTCTCTCTCTCTCTCTCTCTCTCTCTCTCTCTCTCTCTCTCTCTCTGTGTGTTTCTTATCAATAACCCTGCAGATCGCTTTTCACTCCTCTCTCTCTCTCTCTCTCTCTCTCTCTCTCTCTCTCTCTCTCTCTCTCTCTCTCTCACTTGTGCAGCTGTCGAACCCAAAATGTCCAGTCTCCCTCCTCATGACCTTCTACTGGTTGCAACCAAAATCCAAATATCCGGAATTGTGCAATTCTTTTTCGGATCGGGTTAGCCCTGCAAAGATTTTCCAAAAAGGGGTTATTTTTGCAAATCACCCTAATTTTTAATACATTGATATATTTATAATTTTTTTTTGAAAAATTTAAATTTAAAAAATATAGATAACTAAAAGATTAATTATTTAAATTTTATTATATTTTTGTTTTTATTTATTTTTTGGTTCAAATTTTTGTTTTATTTATAAAAATTTATAAACATATAAATATAAATGCATAAAATATAAACATAATTTTGAATATCGGTTTTTCTATCCTATGCCCAAGGGCATAGGATAAGAGGCTAAAAATAGAAAGAATTTTCAAATTTAAATGATTTTAGCCATTTTTTATAATGCTTTCATAGGGTCTATGCATCCAAATATAGGGAATCTTTCCCAATATGGGTTGCTTATCCTATGCCCTTAGGACGGGCATAGGATAAGCGATGAGGTTTTACCAAAAGTTAAAAACATACAACTCTATACACATTTTGGTTCATTTTAGCAGTTTGGATCCTTCGTTAACCCCTGCATAGAATAGAAAAACCGTAATAAAATTTTTAGAGTTGATTTATATTTAAAATAATTAGATGATAAATTAATGGCTATGCAGGGGTTAACGAAGGATCCAAACTCCTAAAATGAACCAAAATGTGTATAGAGTTGTATGTTTTTAACTTTTGCGGGTGTAAATAGTTTTAAAAATTATTCATTACTTTTGAAAATGTAAAAATTAACCATAAAATTTTTCTTTAACATTTTGCTAATATATATATATATATATATATATATATATATATATATATATATATATATATATATATATATATAGGGTTTACTTCAAATGTAAGAACTCCTTAACGTGTAAAATTTGCTTATCGCGTAAAATTAGCTAATGGGCCTAATTTAATTACTAATGGGCCTAATTTCATGAGTAGGATGTCTGCCCCCCCTGCCCATGCGTGTGCCCCCCCTTCTCGAACCCGATTTTTTTTTTTTTTTTTTTTTTTTTTTTTTTTTTTGCCCAGAATTTTTTTTTTCGTGATAGCACTTTCTGCTGTGCAAGTATAACTTGCTTTTGTGCACATATAACATCTTATTGTGCAAATATAAGTTTATTTTGTGCAGACAAATAATTCATTATGGGGTAAATAGGTAAATGTGCCTATTTCAATTATAAATTTTTTTAATTGAAATATGTTTAATTTATGGGTAAATTGGTAAATATGTCTAATTTTATGGGTAAATGCACTTTTTCCCGTTTTCGATACCTTTTGTGCAACTGTGAAGTGCATTTGTGCAACTGTGGAGTGCATTTGTGCAACTGTGAAGTGCATTTGTGCAACTGTGAAGTGCATTTGTGCAACTGTAAAGTGCATTTGTGCAACTTTAATTGTGCAATTGTGCAAATTTAAAGTATGATACAATTGTGCAAATTTAAACTACAATTGTGGAAAAGTAAGATACAATTGTGCAGATGAAGAATACAATTGTGCAAATGTAAGATCATAATGCGCATTAATAAGTCAAAAGATGTGCTTTTGAAATCGATGTTTTAATTTTGTTTTTTTTTTCTTTTGAGAGTTTGGGTTCACCTCTCGGATAATTTAGGTTGATAGATGTAAGTTTGAAATCGATTTTTTTACGTATAAGCTTTTAAAATTAAAGTGCATAAATAAGATTAAAATGTGCATAATTAAGGTTAAAAAGTGCATAACTTAGATTATAATGTGCATGATTAACAATTTGCGATTGTTGCGCTCTTGTCTATTATGTAACCTATGTGGGATTTGAACCCACATCTTTTGTGCAAACGCACATTGCTCTACCAATTGAGCTAATAGGCTAAATTATGATTTTTATGCTAAAATAGAAGAACCTAATCGACCTAAAGCATATTGCAATAAAATTATAAAATTCAATTAGCTCATGATTCACAAACAATTTGACAATACTATAAACATGAAATTAGCTCCAAATCAACCCAACAACACAACCATATCATCAATTTAAGTCAATTTTGCTTTTGGCAAAAAGCCCCAAATTCTAAAACATATCGCAATCTAAAATTCTAAAATTCAATTAGCTCATGATCCATAAACAATTTGACAATGATATGAACATGAAATTAGCTCAAAATCAACCCAACAACACAACCATATCATCAATTTCAATCAATTTGGCTTTTGGCAAAAAGCCCCAAATTCTAAAACATATCGCAATCTAAAATTCTAAAATTCAATTAGCTCATGATCCATAAACAATTTGACAATGATATGAACATGAAATTAGCTCAAAATCAACCCAACAACACAACCATATCATCAATTTCAATCAATTTGGCTTTTGGCAAAAGCCCCAAATTCTAAAACATATCGCAATCTAAAATTCTAAAATTCAATTAGCTCATGATCCATAAACAATTTGACAATGATATGAACATGAAATTAGCTCAAAATCAACCCAACAACACAACCATATCATCAATTTCAATCAATTTGGCTTTTGGCAAAAAGCCCCAATTTCCGCTCCTAAATCAAACCCTAGGTTTTCAATCTCAACCTAAATCATTCAAACAATCTAAATAGATGTAATAAACAAGTTTAGGGTTAGAAATCATACCAAATTCGAGTTGAAACAAGGAGCAAAATCGGGATTTCGAAGGTATTCCGAGCCAAAAGCACCGATTAGCGTTGTTGGGAGAGATGGGCTCGGTGTGGGCTCGGCTGGGCTCGAACCATGGGGGTTCCGGGCTCGGGGGGTGCGCCTGAGGGAGGGGGTTCGAGCTGGTGGGGGCTGGTGGCCGGAGGTGGCTCGTGGGTGGCGTGGGAGGCCGACGAGCGAAGGTACGACGTGAGCCTTTGACTGGGCAGTGTGGGCGCGTCTGGGCTCGAACCAAGCCAAGTCAGGGCTCGGGGGGTGCGCCCAGGGGTTGGCTCGAGCACAGCTAGGCGGTGGTGGCCGGAGGTGGCTCGACTTGGGGCTGGAGGTGGCTCGACAGGGTGGGTGCGGGGCAGCGGGAGGCTGAGAGAGAAGCCACTGTTGAGCGCGCGTGTTGTAATTCATTAAAAAAATAAATTTTACACGTTAAGCGGATTTTACACGTTAAGGAGTTTTTACATTTTAAAGCTTCCCTATATATATATATATATATATATATATATATATATATATATATATATATAGTTTTAACAATAAAATTTGCAATAATCATTCACTATATTTTAGATTAGAAATAGTGAATATATCTATTTCTTTAACCACCTGATTATGAAATATTGTGAGTCTTTGGTTCATTGTGCCTTGTTTCTACATACTAGGTAGTAACCGTGCTTTGCAAGGTGAAAGTTTGGGGGATAATTATGTTATGTAATAAAGTTAAAAAATTACAAAAACCAACTCAAAATATGTATAAATTATAAACTTTATATTTATCTAGAGAGCAAAACTATAGGCTTACAAAAAACCAACTGAAAAAAGGTTGCCAATACATGCCCTTTTGTTTGGTCACAAGTCGTGGATCATTGCAAACTCTGTTTTGTATATAGTTATATCATTCTCAATGATAATGAACTGGTCTTTACTGTGAAAGCGTTGCAGAAGGATTTCATTGTTGTGGTTGATGTGGTAGCCACTTGCATTGAAAGTATAGAATTTCACCCATAATAGACTACAAAAGATGCGAGTTAGCACAATCAAGAATGACACACATGTACTTAAGAGGAACTAAACCATAACATAAAATCTCAATTAAAAGTGATGCACACGATCATTAAGCTATTATGCAAGTGAGAGAGGCCACGTTTAGACAATTTCAAGTTCTGATTTACTTGAGTTCTCATCAGCCCTACTAACACCCACATTGAGAAATGATGTTGTCGAACTAAATTTTGGTTGAGGAGGAAACATACTTCTGAAGTTATTTATTCATGATAGCAGCACTTGGCAATTAGTGTATAAAGAGAAAATGATGAAGGTGAAAAAACTCATACCCAATTCAGCTAGCCTAAAAGTTGACGTATATAATTTGCTATATAGATTTTAAAGCAATAAAACAGGTAAACCAACTTCCCTCAATTTTCGGTAACATACTACATAGAAAGTCTTTAGAAACAAGCATGTAGTCTTATGTCTACCCTGATCCAAGAATACCAAAGTCTTCAGAAACAAGCATATAGTCTTATGCCTACTCTGATCCAAGAATACCAAAGCCTGAATTTACTGATTTTGGATTGTCATTTCATAAAGCTAGGTATTCCAAATGGATAGATGATGTCCGATATAGAGGTCACACCAAAATGGTCCTGCAAAAACACCCACCCGACCAGGATGTACGTATTGAGGTCTTTGCTGATACTCTCACCAGATAAGAAAAGAGTTTTCAAGAACCACATTCCGTAGTGCAATATTACCGAAGAAGATGGTGTCCTTTATAACCCAGTAAAACAAAACACTGATCAAGGTGAGATATATACCAATGACAATGCTAGTGGCAAATTTCTAATCCAGTTTCCAACTATCTAGCATTGGCGATGGTTTAATTCTATCAATTGAAATTGTCATAATGGTATGCAGAAGAAGTTCACTATGTTATTGATTGTCACAAGAACATCACCTTGTTGCTATTTAAGGACTATAAAAGGTTGAATATTAACATCATTCAATATTTTTATGATCCGAACCATGAAGAGTGAGAAGTCATATTCCTATATCAGAACTAAGAGCATGAAACCCAATTGAAAACACGTAGTTGAAACTTATGTCAAATGTTCATGTTAACAAGAAAGAGATAATTTATAAAGAGCATGGATGATAATATATCTTCAAATTCGAAAGGTGTAAATTAGAAAATGATCACAAACGTATAAAATACCCAAAAAGTTGTATGATTATAATCCTAAAAATTAAAGAGAGAGCAACAATTAAGACAGTGAAACAACTTTTTTCAGTTCAGTTTTATTTAGCAAAAGTAGCAACCAACAAGTTGTTTAACAACATAAAGAAACAAGTTATTTTCAAACATCAACAAGTTCTTTTGCAGCATTAAAACACTATTTTTTAGCAAAAAAGAAGTTGTTTTGCAGCACAAAGCAACAAGTTGTTTAACAACACAAAAGCACAAAACAAGTTATTTATAACATCCTAAAATAAGCTATTTTCAACAACTTCACTCTAACATCATCAACAAGTCGTTTTCAACAATAGAAACAAATTACAATAGGCAAATAGAAGGACCCTAACCACAATGGCTTTAGGTCGAGATCCTATCC
Organism: Persicaria maculosa; assembly: GCA_963922045.1. NCBI lineage: Eukaryota > Viridiplantae > Streptophyta > Magnoliopsida > Caryophyllales > Polygonaceae > Persicaria > Persicaria maculosa. The sequence goes on along the minus strand of OY998251.1, from coordinate 30,512,969 downwards.
AAACCCCATCTTTTGAGTACAAATTTTGTGTAACAACCAAAATATAAATATTTGGGTTATGTTTCTAAGGTTGGATACCTTTCGTTCAAATCTTTCCATCCAAGTACGGGTTGAGGTTTCAAAACCCAAAAGTTGTTCTTGAAAGAGGGGATTTCAAACCCCAAAATACGCAAAGGGTCATTGGGTACCTCGAACCTGTCCTATAGGTCTAAGTCGCACAAAATCATTTCGAGGTCAAAGCATGTAACAGCGGAAATCAGAGTACAACTCGCCACGACAAAGCCGGGTCAAAACCAGAATACGAAAACATGAGTACGAAATCATCCAAGTCTAAAGTCTAGTGGTAGTCACTAGTCAGTCTCTCGATCGAAGTAAAGCCAAAAGGATAAACCCGCCATGGAAGCGTAGAGCAATCAACAATCTGCAATCATACCTAAAAAACAATACATGGAATGGGATTAGACTGAGACTCACACATGGGACTCGGTCCCATTGCGATCAGATCATATATGCTAAATCTAAATAAAGATGCTCTAACACAAGACGGAAATTAAACCCACAAGTCATGTTTATCAAGATATATTAATATGCAGAAAGTGCGGTAAATGGCCCAAAGAATGCCAACTGACATATCCCTCTCCTACCTCTGCCCCCCTTCTAGTTAGGGCAGAGACTAGTCAGTTCGATGCTATAGCAAGCATATTCAATTCATCATAATAATGCACATCAATAATCATGCTCATTGATCATCATACCCATCTCATCACCATGCTTATATCGTAAATCATGCTCATACAATAAATCAGGATCATCTCTTATCTTGTGATAATATGACTCGATGAGGACAAAACCTGATGAGGTTGGGCTGTCCTATGACCCTTGAAAAGACCCTACGACTCACATATAACGACCGTTCTGTTTTCAAACACATTGAGTAACCAGATGCTCATTCCAGAGTACAACCTAAGCAGGATACTACATGAATTATGCGATTATGCATATGCAACACCTAGTATATCGTGTGACTACATGCATGCTAGAATCAATCTGATTAAGCTCCCAAAGAAACTTAACTTAAAAAGTTGAACAACAAGAGTAACAACAGGTAGCGAGAATGCAACCAAGTCAATAAGCACCTAACATATTCGAATAATAAAGGTGCGATAAGTCTACATTCTAGCGAACCATTCACAAAGAACTAATCATACTCAAAAGCATTCCCAATGTAACAGCCCAAGATTATGATTCCCGGGTTGCGTTTTGAGGGATGAAACCCCTCGTTAGGATCTTGCGCCATGAGTATAGGTTGAAGATTTAAAATCAACAATTTCGCATTGAAAGTGGGATTTCACACCCAAAAGCTGAGAGGGATCATTAAAGTCCCCAGGGTAAGTCCCCTGATCTGCCTTATGACCTAAGTCGTGAAATTCGTTAATCATACAACTAAGAAAGTTTCCAAATTCATACATAAGAAAGCCACGACGGAGCTGGGTCAAAACATGATCAAAACATCCAAAGCCCAACCGTTAATAAGTTGGTGAAGTCAGAGCCTCGACTCTCTCTTTCCACATGTTAGACCCCTCGGTCATGGAGCCAAATCAGCAACTATAGTGATAGGCATAATGGATACCTAAAAATGTTAATGGTGAGCGAGATCAGATGACGCCCACCTGCTCTTTCCGCTGGCCCAGACACACAAATACGCTATACCTAATAATCATGCTTCTAGATGCAAGGTGGAATATTAACACACTATCATGCCATTAAGATCAAGTGCATAATAATAATAAGGCCAAATTGCAGAAAATCACCCTTTAAATAGAGCGATTTGCACTAAACCACCCTTTAAATTCAAAACTGCAGAAAACCACCCACTAAAGCCTAAATGATTGCAAATCACCACCTGTCTCATTTTACCGTCAACTTTTCCGCTTAGATGTTGTTAACATGTACAAAATTACCCTTACAACCCTATAGTTTCATTGGATTTTGAACAAAGAATTCGGGAGAAATTTTGGGATTGACTCTGGAAAGCTCGTACAAGTCTACAAGAGCCCCAATTTGAACAAGAGGAAGATAGATGAAATTGGAGAATGAGCAACCTAGTAGCAGCCTAGCAGATGCAATTGAACGAGGAAGAATGGGACATTGAACCAGAAGAGAGTGATGAAATGGGGGAATTTGAGGGTTAGCCTCTTTTTTTTTTCAAATAGATCGATTTTCCGTTACTTCACCACCGCAACATCGAGGAGGAAGATGCACTGGCAACGACTTTGAACTCTGTCGGAAGTAGTGGTTATGCTCGCCGCTGAGCGCTTCTTGTCGGATTGCTTCCCGTAGCCGATGACGGTTGTCGTGGTGGTGGAGCTCGGTGATGTCGAGGGATTCCAATGGCTGAAAAGTGCTTGGATGTTCCAAACCCTTAACCCTTGAATGATTTTCTCAATTTAAGCTATTTTTTTTGCAAGAAGAAGCCATAGGCCGGGTTTGGATGATGTTCCAAACCTTTAACGTACTGCTACTTGCCTACTTTTGATTAGGAGCTTATGGCATCCTTGTGAAAATTTGATAACCAAATAAGGGCATTTCAGTCTTTTATGTAAAAGATGGATGAAACACTAACAAAATCAAAGGGTGGGTGGTGATTGGCAAACGTTTGGGCTTTAGTGGGTGGTTTACTGAAATTTCACATTTAAGGGGTGGTTTAATGCAAATAGTCCTATCTAAAGGGTGGTTTCCTGCAATTTGGCCTAATAATAATGAAGGCCTTAGCACAGAATACCAAATGGTATATGTTGCGGAGGGAAATCAAGTATGAAATAAATCGAAAGATAAAATCAAACTAACTCCCTGTCCAAGCAAATAAAATACAAGAAACCCTCCCGTTGTAGTGGTAGGGTATTCAGGATCGTATCCACGAGGAAGCGTGTCAACGCTCGCCTAATTAGTCTTAAAATGCTCTCGAAATCGACCAGTAGAGTCCTCGATCTCAAGTAGAGTACTTGATATTGACTACTCAGTCGAGTAAACCAGCAAAATCGTGCAACAGAGAATGAAAACCAGTTATGTCAAGTAGAAAGGGTACTCGACGTCGACCAAAGTGCTCGACGTCGACTAGCATACAGTCGAGATCGAGTAGTGCAGAGCAAAAATTGTAACTTTTTCGCAAAGAAAGAAAGATAGAAACAACAGAAAATTGGTGGGATCGAATTCAATATTATAAAAGCTTCCAGAATTGGGGTTTCAACTCCACAACGATAACCATATAAGAATCATGCTAAAGGTATAAAAGATCATGTCTTTCATAAAATAACTGTCATTATTAACAAATAGGAAGATAGAGGCTTTCGCATAAACCCTAATTGTTACTAACATTTTTCACATAATTAATCCAAGTTGCATTAAGATCACTTTCGCTTCAATAACACAAACAAGGATCACCTTCGACTTTCGCAAAAGAATCATGCTCATAGGGATAGAAGAGAAAATCGCATTAAAAGGTGTACCTTCATCACATTACCTTACATGGCTACCGTCGGGCTCACCTCGATCCTAGAAGTTGGGTGACTACTTCTCTTCATCATAAAAAACATCAATAATTTCATGAAAAGAGTTGCTTGCATTAAATCAAATAAAAACATATAACCAATCGAAGCCAAAACCGCTCTCGCAAATCTCTACCTCCAATCGGCCAAGCTCTCAAAAACTCTCTACTGGCTATAAGGGAACACAATTGCTTGTGGCTTGGATGATTCATAAAATCAGCCCCTAAGGCCTTATTTATAGTATTCAATCCTCACTATCCAAGGAAAGAATAATCTATCTATATATCTAAAACTATCTATCAAAAGTATTATGATAAAACTTGGAAATAAAACAAATAAATCCTTAAGGTAAGTAAGACTAAGGTGGATAAATATCTTCAATATTGATAGCTCTTCACATGTCTTGATAGAATTGCACACGACTTAGCTTGCAAGTAACCACATATCCAAATCTTCACTCGGATTTCGACTCATAATGGCGCCAGGGAGTACTCGACATCGACAAGAGTGGTTGACGTCGAGTAAGTTTCTTCTCCTCGGATTTTGATTGAGCTCGACTGGGATTCGGACTCTCGATGGGTACTCGACATCGAGTAAAGTCCTCGACGTCGAGTAGATTTATGCTCTTCAAGTGGTTCTGTGTTCGGCTCGTGCTCGATCTCGTGTAATGAAGCCGAAGTCGACCATGGTACTCGACATCGACTAAAGTGGTCGACGTCGAGGAGAGTTCTTGAGTGCTTTCTCTTCTCTTTTATGCTCGACATGCTCTGGTTTAGCTGCTACTCGACCTCTGGCTTGGTGTAGTCGACCTCAAGCTCTGTCATGATTTTCTCCTTTCTCTGAATTGCAGTAAAACGCCTCGATTTTTGTGAAATTAAACAGAAACTAGTGTAGACTCCATAATTTGGAAAATAAGCATAAACTACATAGATTTTGTATAATCCTAACCCAATGATATGAAATGCATGCAGAAATCGATATAAAAGTTAATGTAAAACATGGCAATTTAGGCTCACAACAAACACCTCATACTTAAGCTTGCTTGACCTCAAGTAATACTTTTAATGGTTATTCAGGGGAAGAATTCAAACTGTCAACATCTTAGATCCATTGTCATATGTCCCTGCAATCAATTACCATCCTCGAAAAGGTACTAATGTTACAAATTCATGTCTGTGAATAAAAGCAACATCTACTCACAAAATGAGGGTTATGGAAAAACATTTCATACTTGACAAAGCATTAATAATTAAGAGCACTTTAATTAAGCTCGTGGTGAAGAAAAGGTAAAAGGCAAAGTGGTGGGCTATTTTTGAGCAATGTGGTGCTAAATCCGAGGAGAATTCTTCAAACTTGCTTTCTTTCTTTGATGCGCTTTCTCCTTTAATAATTTCCACATCACTCATCATCTCATAAATCACTCTTTGCTTTTTTCATTTATATGCTTTTATCTGTCTAACCTCAGCACTGCCTTCTCGCGAGTCGCAAACATGGCTGTCATGAATGACCCCGGATACTGAGTGCTTCAGACTCCTCACCTTGGTGTCCCATCCTGTGAAACTATTATCTCAACGCAGGCAGGGTCAATCTACCTTTATCTCCTGAGATGACCGGATTTTCTTTCGCTCATTAAATTTTCCATAATATGACATTAATTTCTCAACATACTCCCCGGATGGGTAATAAGGTAAAGAAATACGCAATATTTAGATCTCCATAATACAACATTAATTTGTCAACATACTCCCCGGATGGGTAATAAGGTAAAGAAATATGCAATATTTAGATCATGTGGAGCAATATATGCAATAAGGCGTAAATATGGCTTTTGTGATGCATAAGCATAGGTATGGCTTGGAATATAAACAATATGAGCATTGTATGGAAAATATAAAGTCATCCATCCTCTTATCATGCAACAAGTCAAAAGCAATATCAAATTTACCTCATTTCATGGTTTTTATAAAAATATACACTTCATTGTGACTTCCTTTTACTAGGCAATTTCATGCTATATCTCTAATGAATCTAATTTTGCATCGTCGAGTTCAATTAAAACTTCCATGACACAAATAAAAAATTTTGAATGGGGGTGATTTTTATAAACTTTGGAAAACAACTTATAAGCATCTTGATGAAATATGAATTCCAAAGATAGCCATGTGTGAACAATTCAGAAAATATGCACAAATAATGTCAAATATAGTCAAATATGCACAAAGGTAAAGAAAGAAACTCTCTAGACAGATGTGCAGAACATCGGAATCAAGTGCTGAAGTTGCTGCAGAAGTGGTCGATCTCGAGTAAAGGTAATCGATGTCGATTAAAACTACTCGATCTCGAGTACAGTTGAAGCCTCAGGGTGATCCTTCCTCGACCATAGGCTCCTCTGCTCGACAAGATTGGTCGACGTTGAGTAGATTACTCGACGTCGAGTACTTTTGTAACTTTTTCGTACTTGCAAGATTCGTTAAACGGATAATATCCACAATAGCAAAACCCAAAAACAGTGTTTCAAAACAAAAAACCAAAAGCAAAAATGTCTTATAATCCTAAAAACTAAGCATTTTGTTACAAGCTCTAGACTTTATAGTCGCTAGGCTGACTTCTTCAGTTTAAGCTCAAGGTGGCATCTGCAGCACCCATGTGGCTTGGACTTCGAACAGGACTCCATTCTTACCCATCAGTTGTAGTCCTCCAAAATGGATCTTGTGCACCGTGAAAGATCTCATCTTCTTGTTGTTGAATTTGTTAGGGAACCAATTATTCTTGGATTTGGAGAGATAGACCTTGTCTCCTACTTTCCACTCCTTAGGATCGTTATTGGAAACCCTGCATAATCGCACATGCCAAGGCAAACCTCTCCCATGTATAGATAAATCTTTAATTTAAATAGGAGAAGAGCTATCTTTACCTCGGCTCACCTTCGCAGAATTAGCATTCGGGACCTCTGGATCTACTCGACATCGAGTAGAAGTACTCGACGTCGTGTACGGCTGTGCATGTGGTGGATTGCTGGTCGGAAAAGAAGAAGTCGAGTTGCTGAAGGACTGGTCGACGTCGAGTAAGGTACTCGATGTCGAGTACTTCTCGGCTTTGGGTTTGTTGCTCGACGAAGGTGCAGTCAGTGGAGGCCTCTGATTCTGGTCGACGTCGACTAGAGTACTCCATGTCGAATACTTCTGGTCGACATCGACCCCATACTTATGAATGTCCAAGATTCTGAATAAAAGTTAATCGACATCGACTTACCGTGGTCGATGTCGAGTAGATCCTCTGTCTCCTCGTTCAGAATCGCCATGATTTCCTTCACCTGGGCTTTCATATCTCTCTTCTCCAGCTCTTCGAGAGTCCTATTTCTTACATTTGGCTCCCTGCAAGTGATGTACCTGGCTGAGATTGATTTGACCTCCTCCATAGGACTTGTATGCCTTTCAGTTTTATTAAAAGAGTACTCAATTACCTCATCACTGATGTTGAAAGTGAGCATTCCCTTCCTTACACTTATGTTGGCATCCACCGTCGCTAAAAAGGGCCTCCCTAGAATAATTGGATAAGCAGGGTCCTCCACCATATCAATAACTAGAAAATCAGTAGGGATAAAGAACTTACCTACCTGTACTGATACATCGTCCACCATGCATGTAGGGATGATAACAGTGTTGTTTTCCATGTATAATTTCGCATCCACATGCTCTAAAGCACCTATCTTTACTTTGGACCAGATTGATAGAGGCATGATACTTACACTGGCTCCTAAGTCACATAATGCATTAAACTTATATTGACCAAATCCAATAGTTATAGTAAACTTACCTGGATCTGGCCTTTTCTCTAGAACGTCCATTTTGCTGCACTCCTCTGCGATCTCAACCATTGACTGCTTCTTGCTTAGGATATCCTTCAGTGTTTTTCTTGAGCGTTTGCATCTGTCGCCCACTCCTTAATTTCATGGCAGCTACATGTCCTGTAGATTTATTCTTAGGATTAGGTTCAAAGGTTCCAGGAAGCATACCTGATTGTTTGGGGATTAATGAAGCTAATTGACCCATTTGGGTCTCCATGGTGTTCCTCCAGATATCAATCACCCCAAGCCTAGAGTTGATGTCATGCATCTGAGTGTGGATGGAATTGATAGGCTATTTACTTTCTGTATGATTCCTTCGCCTCTCCTCAAAAATAACATGCATGTCATCTTTCTTACCTTCCCTGTTAGGGTGACCAGGAGCCCTGTAGGGCGGGGGGGTCTCTTTGATACTGAGGCTGGTGATAGTGGCTCCAATTTTGTTGTTGTTGCTGCCCTGAGTAATTTCCCCCCGCGTAACGTGCCTCTTCGTGGGTTTTAGCAATATGTACTTGGTCGGCGTGTGGGCACGTAGTAATGTTGTGCCTCACAGACCCACATTCCAAACAAGGTTTATCTTTATATAGGAATTTCACTTGTTTGGTGAGACGTCGTACCTGATCATTATGGAATTTTTCTTTGACGTCCAAATCAATCTCTTTTGGTGGCTCATATAAAGGCATAGATGGGGCAGGCCTTTGATAGGTTTCAGCTGAGGCCGCAAAAGTCCCATATGTGTTGTCATAATTAGCCAGCGTTTCAAAGGTTTCCCAAGCACGTTGTGGGGTATACTCGAGATACCTATATGCAGCGTAGTTGTTGATTCGGTCCTTTGTTAGTGCATCCAGGCAGTTAAAGATGATCTTTTGGATGACATAGGGTGGATGTTCGTGAGTAGGACAGGATTTCATAAGCCTTTTGTAGCGCTCCCAGACTTGTGCTAATGTTTCTCCTAGCTTTTGTCTGAAAGTCGTGATTTGTTATCAGAGCGCAACTGTTTTGCTAAGAGGAACGAACGTGTTAAGAAACAAGTCTTATAGTTCATTCCACGTGCGAATCCTTTGTGAAGGCAAACCCTCGAGCCACTTTGAAGCTAATCCTGCGAGAGATCAACAAAATGCCTTTAGCTTCAGATATTCTAGATTAGCACCATCTGCAATAGCTTCGCATAAATCTAGAAAAGTAGTAATGTTCTCTAAAGGACACTCATTTGGTTTCCCCTGAAATTGATTCCTCTTAATTTCAGTAATTAAAGAAGGACGAATTTCAAAGTTAACGCACGGGAGGACGATTGGTGATTCTGGAACTTCTAGAGTAGGGTGCAGGTACTCCTTAGCATTTGCAGGGACATTCTGATATTGTTCCTCAAGCCCCCTTCGGGCATTCACTTCGCGATCCACCCTAGCTTCCCACCTTTGTTGATTTTGATGATATTTCGCCTCTCGTCGGGCGTACCCTGCTTCTCTGGTGGTGAATTTCTCAATCCGTAGGCAGAGTTGCTCAAGCTCTTGTGCTGGTGTGAGCTTGACCTAGTTCTCGTTGTTAGTTGTCGACATTAGTCTTCTCCTTAGCCTTTGCTGAAGGTGGAAAAGGCGTTCAGGTTCAAGAATTGGTCGATAGGTATGCGATCAGTTCTTCGCATGCACCTGAAAAACAAAAACAAAAAGAAAAGGAGGGTAAAAAGGAACTATAAAAGGGCGCGATTGATTGCTTCCCCGGCAACGACGCCAAAATTTATTGCGGAGGGAAATCATGTATGAAATAAATCGAAAGATAAAATCAAACTAACTCACTGTCCAAGCAAATAAAATACAAGAAACCCTCCTGTTGTAATGGTATGGTATTCAGGATTGTATCCACGAGTAAGCGTGTTAGCGCTCGCCTAAATAGTCCCAAAATGCTCTCGAAATCGACCAGCATAGTCCTCGATCTCGAGTAGAGTACTCAATATCGACTACTCAGTCGAGTAAACCTGCAAAACCGTGAAATAGAGAACGAAAACCAGCTATGTCGAGTAGAAAGGGTACTCGACGTTGACCAAAGTCCTCGACGTCGACCAGTCTACAGTGGAGATCGAGTAGTGCAGAGCAAAAATCGTAACTTTTTCGCAAAGAAAGAAAAACAGAAACAAGACGAAATTGGTGAGATCGAATTCAATATTATAAAAGCTTCCAAAATTGGGGTTTCAACACCACAACGATAACCATATAAGAATCATGCTAGAGGTATAAAAGATCATGCCTTTCACCAAATAACGGTCGTTGTTAACAAATAGGAAGATAGAGGCATTTGCATAAACTCTAATTGTTACTCACCCTTTTCACATAATTAATCCAAGTTGTATTAAGATCACTTTCGCTTCAATAACACAAACAAGGATCACCTTCGACTTTCGCAAAAGAATCATGCTCATAGGGATAGAAGAGGAAATCGCATTAAAAGTTGTACCTTCATCACATTAACTTACATGGCTACCGTCGGGCTCACCCTGATTCTAGAAGTTGGGTGAGTACTCGCTCTTCATCATAAAAAAAATCAATAATTTCATGAAAAGAACTACTTGCATTAAATCAAATAAAAACTTACAACCAATCGAAGCCAAAACCGCTCTCACAAATCTCTACCTTCAATCGGCCAAGCTCTCTAAAACTCTCTACTCGATATAAGGGAACACAATTGCTTGTGGCTTGGAAGATTCCTAAAATCAGCCCCTAAGGCCTTATTTATAGTATTAAATCCTCGCTATCCAAGGAAAGAATAATCTATCTATATCTAAAACTATCTATCTAAAGTATGATGATAAAACTTGGAAATAAAACAAATAAATCCTTAAGGTAAGTAAGACTAAGGTGGATAAATATCTTCAATCTTGATAGATCTTCACATGTCTTGATAGAATTCCACGTGACTTAGCTTGCAAGTAACCACATATCCAAATCTTCACTCAGATTTCGACTCGGAATGGCGCCAGGGAGTACTCGACATCGACATGAGTAGTCGACGTCGAGTAAGTTTCTTCTCCTCGGATTTTGATCGAGCTCGACTCGGATTCGGACTCTCAATGGGTACTCGACATCGAGTAAAGTCCTCGATGTCGAGCAGATTTGTGCTCCTCGAGTGGTTCTGTGTTCGGCTTGTGCTCAATCTCGTGTGATGAAGCCGAAGTCGACTAAGGTACTCGACATCGAATAAAGTGGTCAACGTCGAGGAGAGTTTTTGAGTGCTTTCTCTTCTTATTTCTACTCGACATGCTCTGGTTTAGCTGCTACTCGACCTATGGCTTGGTGTAGTCAACCTCAAGCTCTTTCATGATTTTCTTCTTTCTTCGAATTGCTGTAAAATGCCTTGATTTCTGCAAAATTAAACATAAACTAGTGTAGACTCCATAATTTGGCAAATAAGCATAAACTACATAGATTCTGTATAATCCTAACCTAATGATATGAAATGCATGCAAAAATCAATGTAAAAGTTAATGTAAAACATGAAAATTTAGGCTCACAACAGTATGTCTCTCTTCCTAACCACTGCCCCCCTTCCCGATAAGGCGAAGATTGGCCAGCTCGCGAATGCATTCTAATTCATTAATAGGGTGAGGTCCGTATTGGTACCCGACCCCATGTTTTCATGATATTTAATAATCATGAATGTGGACTGAAAAGAGAAAATGAATAATTTAATGCAAAAGGTAAAATAAATAAGAGTGGTAACGATAGTTGTAATTAGGACTCGGACGACTCAGGACAAACCCGATGAGACTGGGCCATCCTTTGACCCTATCGAAGACCCTAGATACTTCACAGATAACGGTCGTTCGATCTGTTTACACACGCATAAAGAAATAGAATGCTCAATGGTCAATGCAAGCTAGCATGATACTACATGACATGTTGATCATGAATGCAAGCACCTAGTATATGATGCACATAAGATAGGGAGTTCTCTTTGTCGATCTGAGTAAGCTCCGAAGAGACTTACCTGGCTATGCAAAACATCATAATAGAAGTTCCGACACACATCAATCATAATCACAAAGTATCACCTAAATACATATCAGAACACATATATAAGTCTACGTCTAGTCATTCAAGCACTCAAAGCATACATCATTCAATGAGAATAACAACCACATCGCAATCGTTATTCCATCAAGTTTAGCCATTCATCACATTGCTACATTCTGTACGTAAGACCACATCATTCTCATCGTTTCGTTCAGCCACATTCATATGTTCATAATAATCATATATCCGCATAATCATATATCCCAAAAGTTCATCATATTCATCATAGTTCATAAGGGGTGATCAACTGAAATATAAATTTAACATCTCAACATGTCGTTAGGCATTCATACATGTCATTAGTCCATACAAGTCATGATATTAGTCACTCAATCATATCTATATGCTAGTTAGTCATCGATCGTATAATTCCCAAGTTAATCCCGAAAACCGTTTCAAAACCCAAGTTATCGATTAGAATATTCGACCTTACATGCGTATGAAATTCGTTTCCCAAAACTCCGAGTCATATCTTTAAGTTAGTCCTTTAAAACCCCAAAAGCGTTGGAAACAAGTCGCGAAAATGGTTGTCGAAAACATTGAGAAACGCATTCAAAACCCATTGAACAGGAGATCAGTTGCGGTCGCGACCGCGAGAGAGGCTCTCGTCCCCGCGAGACTCGGCGCCTCGGAGGTCTTCACGACCGCAAGAATCTCGCGTCTGCGAGATCCCGAGTCACGGCCGCTAGTCTGGGGTCCCCTTCTAAGGCACCCCCGATCTCCACCTCACCACCACGAGACACCCCTTTCATGACCGCGAGTTTCTTCTCGTAGCAGCGACAATGGAGGTGAATCCTTGATTCAAGCTCCGTTTGTGGCGAAAAAGGGGAGGGACTCCCTCCCCTTTTTCCCAATTTTCCCTAAGGCTTCTAGGAACATGTTAGAACAAAGATTGAACATAAAAGTCGAGGATTGAAAGGATTTCTCATGATGTTTCTTCTTCTCCTTTGGTTTGCTCGTGAAGCTTTATCCGGGCTCCGATTGGACTCGTTCTTGCGCGAGGGTGACTAAGATTGTTAGAGGGTGTTAAAGGTGTGAACTTCGAGTTAGTATGAGATATGAGGAGGAAAAAACGAGCTGTTATTCTTGAATCCAAAAATGGAGAGTTTGAGCCTTCTAGGGCTTCTCGAGGCTTCCACGGCTTCTCCGGGCTGTTGGGGCTTCTTATTCCACTTTGAAGACCTCATGGGGAGGCTAAGGGAGCTTTTGGTCCTCCATTATGAAGAGGAGGGGCTGATCTTGGCTTGCTTTGGACCCAAACAAGAAGAGAGGGGGCTTAGACTCCTTACTCTTGGCTTCAATGGAGAAAAGGAGAAGAAAGGTGTTGTTGTTGGAGTTGTGTGGTGATGTTCAGCTGCTGGAATAGAGGGTCTTGGGGCTACTAGAAACTCTCATCAAAGGAGGAAAAAGGAAGGGAGAAACGAGAGAAGAAGATAAGGTTTCTTTGGAGCTTTCGGATAAGGCTTTGTGTTTGATTTGTGGTGAGTTGTGAGGGTCAAATTCAGATTTTTATGGTTCAAAATGTGTCCTTGGATGCTGAATTTCGGATGCAAGAGGAGAGGATGGCATGAGATTTGTTTGTCTTGTTGCTACTTTGGGTGTAGGCAAGCATATATAGGTGGAGTGAGAAAGCTTTTGTGGCTCTTTCTCTTCTTTGGGAAATGAGGAAGGTGTTAGGAAGCTTATGAGGATTTTCAATCCTCATACGGGTCCAAGAGATGCTAAAATTGGTGGTGACATGGGAGAAGGCACGTAGCTTTTCTCCCTTGGTTATTTTTGGTAAGGTCAAAGATGGAAGGGAAAAAACATGTTGTGGGTGCTTCACCAAATGGGGAAAGAGGAATCTTTGACCAATTTCAAATACTTCGCATGTCTTTCTTGGCTCCAATTTAGGATTTTTGATTTTGTCATGGGAGAATGAGGGCGAGAGTCTTCATTTCGTCATTGCGAGTTCGAATCCCGAGGTGCGTCCCGAAATTAGTTTTCAATGTTAGCTTCCCAAATCCCGCTCTCTCTTTCACGAACTTAGAATTTGAAATTCGAGAATTAAGGTTGCCATGTTAGTTCTTAAAAATTTTGGTTAGGTCGGAAATCCGCTTTATGAGATCAAAGTCCGAGTTAGAGAGTTTTTCCGTTAAATCCCACTTTAAAATTCATTTTGATTTTCTTTTTCCAAGAAATTAAGATTTAAAAATATGAGTCTTTACACCCAAAACATCCGACAAATCAAAACATCCAAAATACTTGAAACACGAGAAAACATCTGAAAGCCGAGATTTCCAAAAGATCACCATTTCATATCAATTCTCAAAACTCATCATCGTTAATACGTCCAGATCTCAATCTCATTCTAAGGTCCAGTCTAATCATATAACAGTCCATCGGTTCAATCAATTCAGAAGGCAAGGTCCAATGTCAAGTTTGGTTAAATAGTACAAAAAAATCCAGTTAAAAGAGGCCCAAAATTCCAATAAGTTAGATCAGTCCGCTAAAAAAGGTTCATGAAATACAGTTAATCCAAGGTCATTCTTAAATCATTAAGTCCAGTTGAATAGCCAAAGTTAAAATGTTAAAGGAATCTCGAATCTCGGTTTTAAAACACAGAAACCTTTCAAGAACATTTCCGAATATAAGTTCTGAAGACCGTCAAACATTTGAATAAAAACTAAGGTTCAAACCTTTCGAAATATTCCAAAACAACCAAAGCATTTCAATACATTTGAATCAATACTATCAAAACACTTTTCATTTCTGTAAAACCATATTTAAAACAATATAATAATCCCTTAGAACAAATACATTTAAAATCCACATATTAAAATCAACGATCTACAATAAACCCATTATAGAACCGATTCAACCCAAAATCGAACCAAGGTCCAAAGAAGGCAAGGGAGCCATCATCGGCCAATTTCGCCGCGGAGAAACTCATCCCATGGCTCCCGCGAAGACAAGCACATATTTGGCCACAAGAGGCCCCTATTGCCGCGACGAAAGACCTTCTTCTTCCTCTCTGGTTTTTGTTCTAACTTTTTGCAGCGGCAAGATTTCAACATTTTGGCTCGCTTTTGCCTTGAATCCATCCCATTCCTTCCCAAAACAATCTTAGACATAGTACTACCCTCCCCAACCTCAAACAACATACAAAGACACAAACGCGAACCAGAGGGGAGAATGGAAGAGGGATTACCCACGTAATGGCTTGAATATAAATATCCGGGTTACGTTTTGAAGGTTGGATACCTTCTTTCAGATCTTGTAATCCAAGTGCGGGTCGAGGTTTCAAATCGCAATGATTGATGTTGAAAGCGGGGATTTTAAACCCCAAAAATAGCGGAGGGCCGTTGGGAACCCATAACATGTCCTATAGACTAATTCGCTCAAATTCATTTCAAAGGCAAAATTTCGTAAAACTAAAAGTAGATACAACTTGCCACGGCGGGGCCGTGTCAAAACCAAAACAATAGTAGCAAAATACCAAGTCTTAAAAGATAAGTGGAGTCTCTCAGTCAGCTAAACGTCCCGAAAAGAAACTCTCATCATGGAAGCACGGAACAAGCAAGGATCAAATACTTGAAACTAACCACGGAGTCAGACCAAGAGACGCATGCAGGCCTTAAAGATCTCGCTGAGAACATATAACACACCTATACTTAGAATAAATGATGCTCTAATGCAGTACGGAATTTAAATATGCAAGTCATGCTTATCAGGATATAATACACAGAATAAAATAAATGGCCCAAAGAATGCCAAGTGGCAAATCCCTCTCCTACCTCCACCCCCTTCCCGTTAGGGATGAGCTTGGCTAGTACGGTAACAATTTCATCATGTATGTGCACATTATCATCATATCATCATCATATCATATCGCATCATCATGCTCATCAAATAATCAAGCTCTTGCCCGATGGTGATGGGCTATCTCATTATCAAGCTCATCTAATATAGTGACAATAAAGACTCAGGACAAACCCGATGGTCCTGGGTTATCCTATGACCCTAGCAAAGACTCTAGGACTCACAGATAACTGCCGTTCTGTTTCTCAAACACATAAAGAAGACGGATGCTCATTTATGTATGCAAGTCCTACGTATGATACTACATGGCAGGCGATATGCAACACCTGTATACTATATGATACATCAGGCATGAGGTCCAGTCACTGAGTAAGCTCCCGTAGGAAACTTACCTGGAGAAGGGCAGAATCCAAAAGCAACTTAGCAATATCACAAGCAAATCCAATCAAGTCACCTGGCAAGCATAATATAACATGCATAAGGCTATGTTCTAATACATATAATGATCAGGAATCACATAAACATAAAAGACTTATTCGTAGCATCATCATCATTTATCAACCATCTCATATTATCTCATCTCATGTCATATCATCTCGCCATCAACTCATCATGCTTCATTATATAATCTCATCATACTCATCATATAATCTCAATCTTATCATAAAATATATCATCATACTTGCAACTCATATTCATATCATATTCACATAAACTCACAAGTAAGACTCATCAAACCATTTACCGAGTTAAGTCCAATTAAGTCTGTCTCAAAGTTAGTCAAAGTCCTTTAAATCTCAAGGAAGTCAACTAAAAAATCAAACAATTTCTTTAAAATCGTACTTAGCCAAATCCCGACATCAAACATTTAAACCTTAAAACCAATTTCTCAAAATCATATTTTTAAACCTTAAAACCAAGTTCTCCAGGAAATTAATTAATGTATATTACATACAGTAACCAGTAACCAGTACCACTCCCAAGTATATATTACATACAGTAACCACCGCCAAGTAAGTGCAACGGTAAGTCTATTTTTATTTCTTATATGTTTTTAATGTTTTATTATTATTTAAAATTTAGATTTAAATAAATATTAAGGCACGCATAATAAAAATATATTCTTATATATTTTTTATTAATTTTAATTATATATATAAATATATATATAATTTTATATATGTGCGGGACGGGATGAGATGAGATCGGAATGGGATTGAAAATTTGCCATATCATCCTCTATGGCCATATTTTTTCATCAATGGGGATGTAGGGATACTGAAATCAACTTACCCTAAAGTATAGGATATTAAACGAAATTTGAAAAGTTCAAGGTGTTTAACGCAACTACCCCAAAGTTCAGGATATTTCCTACAATTTTACCTATATAGTTTTAAATAAAAAATATAAGATTTTAATTAAATTAAATTTTAAAATTATAACTTTTCATCAACTACTCATTAATCCTCATTCATCCGAAGAAATGTTCCATTGGCTTCCACTACCATTTTACCAAATATATAGCCTGAGTTATAAAAAATGATCAAGACAAAACTTTCGCCTCTGCAGTCTATAAAAGGCATACCTTATTTAGGTATTGCACCACAACCACAAACGAACAGTGTACTAAATCCTGAAATATCACTCTCCACTCCGGCCGGAGCAACCGATAAACCCGAAAATGGCCGCCAGAAACATCCCTTCAGCTGTCCTAGGACTGCCCGAGAAGTGCGTGCAAGAGCTCGCCCAAGGTGTCAATGGTGATGGTGATGGTCTCGTTCCGGAGAGGTATATATACAATAACGCAGTTGTTGCTGATCCGCCATTCGACCCCTCTCTTCCGATGATGGAGTGTCCGACGATAGATCTCGAGCTCCTCAGATCTTCATCGGAAGCGGAGCTCGAGAAGTTCTTGTCAGCTCTTAGCTCCTGGGGTTGCTTTCAGGTAATTGTAAAAATGTGGTTTGAAGTTTTTCTTTAACTAGCTAGGTTCATGTTTTGCATACATTAGAGTTTCGAGTGTAGGTTGTGAATCATGGGATGCCAAGTTCATCACTCGACGAGATGCGACGAGTGATCAAGCACTTCTTTGAGCTTCCTCTGGAGGAGAAGCAGAGGTACTCTAGATCAATAGATGATCTAGAGGGCTATGGAAACGACACCTTCATTTCCGAGAATAAAGTTCTTGATTGGACGGACCGAATCTACCTTGTGATTCATCCGGATGAGAAGCGCAGGCTGCACCTTTGGCCTGAAAACCCACAAACTTTCAAGTGAGATTTCGTATGTAACCTACATTTTGTCGTGTTAGGGTTTTACTTTTGCAACGAATGGCTAAATGGTACTAAAATCTGTGCAGGGATAACTTGCATCAATTTGCACTGAAGGTGCAAGAAATACTCGAGCTCGTGCTGAAGGCTGCAGCAAGGTCATTGCACGTGGAAGACGAGTCCTTTCTGAAGCAGTACGGGGAGAACGGGATGATTTTATCGAGGCTCAATATGTACCCCAAGTGTCCCTTACCAGACCGAGTACTCGGCATTCATGAACACACCGATGGATCGACTATCACTGTTATCCTCCAGGATAAGCAAGTTGAAGGCCTTCAAGTTCTTAGAGATGATCAGTGGTTTAAGGTACCTGTCAACGTTGATGCGCTCTTCATCAACATTGGTGATCAACTTGAGGTAAGCTCGATGATTGCGCCAACAGCCATAAATGATTAGATGATGTATCAGAGGTATGTATAATGTGCTGCAGATAATGAGCAATGGAATACTGAAGAGCCCAATGCACAGGGTGGTGACAAACCCGAAGAGAGAGAGGATCTCGGTGGCCATGTTCTGCTGCTCAGACGCAGACAGCGAGATTGGACCACTAGAGGAGCTGATAACGGAAGATCGGCCACAGATGTACAGAAGGGTGAAGAACTATGCTGAGATTTTCTTCAAGCATTACCAGCGAGGAGAATCACCGCTCTCTGCGGTGAGGATCTAAGCTTGTGATTTCCCAAACCGGAGTGGCCTTTTCATATGCCTGCAATCTTGAAAGATCAGGATTCAGGAAAAACCTTCATTGCTTTTCGCGTTTCGCTGTATGGGTCGCTACTCCATTGCTTTCAAATGCAGGAAGGGCTCTTAGATCCCCAAATGCCTGCAATGCAAATGTAATAAACAATTAAACATGGCATGATCAAGTGTTAAAAAAACTGGTTTCAACAGTGCTCAGAAGTTCGGTCTTTTTGCTTGGTTGTCTTGCTACTTTCATGAATGGGATTACAACTGTTGGTAAATCCGCAAACCAAGCAAAAAGGGTTATGAAATTGCTAGATGAAATAATCGATGAAGATGGAGAAATTCGAGATGGTTGCGATTAACCTAAGAAAGATAATCCGAAACAATACTATACTAGCCGCCTCGGCTTTGTCTCACTCGATGCAGGCCGTTGTTGTATTTTAATGATTTTTCACTGATTAGGGTAAATATACTGCAAATGATCCATATAAATGGATTAGAGGATCTTAACCGCATACAAGGTGGATCCACAAAGGAACCATTTGTACAAGATATTGCAACAGACAACTGTGTATAACCCACTGGGGTGGATCCATGGCTGAATGTGAGCTCATCACCCATGTCATAGCAAAATGAGTTGGCAAGAGACTCTCCTCACTTAACCAGCAGTTCAAGTGCTAATGATCCTATTCGGAGCTAAGTTCGAAAGCACATATCACTCGACGGGGAAGTGATCCACCCCTGGTTTGAAACATGTGAGAGAGTTAAGGTTCCCTCTTAATGAGGCGAAGTGGCCTACTAGCGGTTTCAGGGAAAAAACATTGAAAAAAAACGCTATATTCTATAACAAGCAAACATACTGAGAATATTAGTTTCTCACTTCGCGTGAGGATAAATATAGCAGACATTTACTCAGCTGTACCTCTTGGCCACTAGAACATGCATGTTAATATATCAATTCAGGCACCAAAGAGAGTCGTTAAATGTACAAAGAAAACAAACAGAGCAAATGGCATCCGTACCTTTTGTGCGCATGTGTTAACATATAAATCCAGGCAGAAAGACACATCGGTGAGATCTTTGCAATAGCCAACTGCATATAACCCATCTAAGGTAAACCCAACACCTATAACCCATCCATGCAGCGTCTATCGGATCTCCATCTCAATTTGTGAAAAGATCAATAGAACAAATAAGGTAACTAAATGCAGAAATGTAAGCATTTTTTTTTTTCCTTCTGTGTTCTATCACTGGCAATATACTTGTCAACACTGCAAGGAATATTATGTTTCGCTTAAAGATGATATAAGTCCGCCTTTTATTTCAGAAGGAACTTCAGGAGAAAACAAATGGCACAAGCCAAACAACAGAACAAATCTCTTTCATAATCTTAATGACGGTCTGCTTGATCTAGATATGCAAGTCAGAGATAAGGGCTGTTAGTTTCATCGCAAATACATTTCTTGAAACATCTGCTTCAGGAGAAACTAATCAGAGGTTAATGGAGCTTTGTACCAGACAACAAACATCATATGGGCATGATAGACCCATTTCTCAGCAAACATCACTATTTATGCCAATCCATCCTATATTGAGGAAGATTTCTACAATGCAGACAATTTGATAATCTGAGACATCAAACCAAGAGCAGTATATTAGGAGGATGAACAATTCAAATTGACAGAGTGGCATCATATTCAACAGAAGTGTAAATGAGCACGAAAGACAGTTGGAAAAAACTAGTTGAACAATCATCAGCATCAATTCCAGAATTTCAGATCACCAACTGTGCAAAAATATAAAGGTGTTACACGCACAGCAATTTTGTGGTGGGTATGAAATAGATCCATGAAAACCAAGTATCGATACATAATGAAATCTTGTCCACACAGAATCATACAAAAGCCTTGAATCACAAAACAGTAATTGTGTTACAAACATGACAAGGGAGAATCCATTTCTTTTTCTACAAGGCAGAAAGGCAATATTATGTCTTTACCATACTGGGCTTTGTTTGTTCACACCAAAGATCTTAACATTCCAGCATCAAGCAAAGTAAGAGCAAATATACAAATCAATTTGCCCGAAGGATACACAAATGAAAAATGGGAAATATAAATAGATAG
Organism: Persicaria maculosa; assembly: GCA_963922045.1. NCBI lineage: Eukaryota > Viridiplantae > Streptophyta > Magnoliopsida > Caryophyllales > Polygonaceae > Persicaria > Persicaria maculosa. The sequence goes on along the minus strand of OY998251.1, from coordinate 30,492,575 downwards.
GACATACCTTATCATCTCATAATCTTCTAAACTCCTACTATAGTACAAGATTGGAAGTATTCTTACTGGGCCGGATGAAGAGAATGGTTACAAAATTCATCACGTGTCCAATAGTTGAATCAGTTGGGTTTAATAAATCCAGCAAAAAAATCTGGAATCTAAAGTTACGGGATGAAATAGCCAGAAATTTAAACCTACTTATTGGATACGGGATCTAGGTACCCTTGCGATTGGTATGCGAAATAAAGGGCTCAACTACTGCTTATTTGATACTTGAATTGCTTCTTTAAGAGTGTACCCTATCCCTTTGGCATGATACTTTAACTATGATGGGCATGAAGAACTAACTAAGCCTAGAGGACTTCTGGTGTAATGGAAATTCGAAAAAACCAGGATATGAGAACCACCCAAACCTAAAAGACAAAGATCAATAGCTTCACTTGCAAATAAGCATAGGAAAAGTAGAAATGGAAGCAAGGGTCCATCTCAAATTCAAGGAACTCTTCAACCAAACACCATTTCCCATAATACAACCTCTACATAAGGCGTCAACACTCATCAACAATTACACCTAGAAGATAGTCATAACACTTTACCCCAATTCAAGCTCACACTCATTGTTCGAAGAGAAAACTCCATTACAACTTGTACAAGTTCTTCGAACTATGAACAAAAAGGGATAAATTACCCCAAAAAGGAAAAATGTGAAGGGCAAAGAGCAACTTACATAAGATACATCAATTTGAACCTATTTCTTCTCCACTGGTTTACCATTGGATGAAGGGGCCAGTATTGGTTCCTTTTGAGATGGTTCTGGTAAGAATTTATTCTGCTTCTTCTCCACAGCCTCCACCACCTCAGGTTCAGACTGTTCAGTACAATCAAACAACTGTTTCCTCAAGAGCCCATGTAAATGCCCAAACAACTGCTGCTTAACCATCTCAAAAGCCAAATCCATCCTCTCCAACTGTTCTATTGCATTCTTATTGTACAAAAACAGCCCATAAAACAGCTCAAAACTATCTTTAGAAGTGTTATCCACCAAATTCAGCAAGCTCTCATAACCCTTGGTATTGATGGGTGTGGACTCCAATTTCAGCTTCTCCAAAACCCTACCCATCATGTGAGTGATAAACTGTGAACCAGCAGCATGCCTATCGTGCTCGGCACAGGTCATCTCCACCATCCTACAACCTTCCCTCCTGAAAGCATCAATGAAATTCTCGCACCTCTTAGCCCTAGCCTCAGATTTTCCAATCCGAACCTTATCGTACACAAAAGGCAAACCATTCCATCCATTTTTCCCCGATTCAGGCCCAAACATCGGATGAGTACAAAGAATATCGAAATCGCGGGGCAAAATCTTAAGAAACATAGATCGAGGGAACTCCTTTACCGACAACACGTCAACGAACAGCGTATTGCGCTTGAGCCGCTGCAAGGGGAGCGATCTGAGCACTGATTCAGTGGAAAGTATGGAGGTACACAAGAGGATCACCTCGGGATGCTCCTCACAGAGGTCGTGGGGGTCAGAGAAGAAGGAGACACCGAGCTTGGCAGCGGCTTGGGAGTAATTGGAGCGAGAGTGCGCGAGGACGGTGTGGCCCTGGCGAGCTAGGGTTTCTGCGAGGAACTGGCCGTAGTTGCCGAATCCGATGATGCCGATCTTGAGCTTGGGGAAGGAACCGGAGGAGGAGGAGGCGCCATTGGTGGTGTGGTTGACGGAGAGACGATCGGAGAGCCTGGATTCGTAGTCGTAGGGTTGAGCGGCGTCGATGCTCCGAATCCGGAGGGGGCGGATGTGGTGGCGGTGGCAGAATCGGTGGTGGTGGCGGTTGAGGCGGAGGGGAGAGGAGAGGGAGGTCCGGCAAGGCGTCGAGCGGGCGGTTGGTGTGGAGCTGGGGGAGGAGAGAGAAAACATGGTGTTGACTGAGATTGATTGAATCGAAGGGATTGCTCGCAGCGAATCGGAGGAGATTGTGGAAAGGGGTTTATATGGACACGCGGTGGGGGTGGGTGGGCTTCTTCCACAGACGGCGGTCGTCGTGGGGGTGGGGCGTGGGGGTGGTTGAGACTTTAGAGATTATTTCCCCTCTAATTACACTTTAATCCATGATATTTGGTATAATTTCCCGGAGAGACCTTTTGTTTTGGAAATTCATTTTTTTTTGTTTTGGAAATTCATAGAGGTGTCGTGTCATTCAAGATGATCTGCATTTTTACCAACATTTAAACATTGGTTTGTACTTTGTAGTTGTTGTCCGGTCGGTTTGGATTCCCTGTATAACTTCATTTTAATTACTGTATAAGATACTACGTAATTAAACACTGCTATCGGGAGAGGAAACTGTTACGGTGATGGGGAGAGAGCGATCAAGAAGTCCTGACCGGCATGTCATTGCTCCGTCGGGCGAGCCGCCGGATAAGGAAACCACCCAGGAACCCGTTAAGGGCGTTGATCAGCAGGGGAACATTGTGATTGTGGAAGAGATTGCTGAAGACTCAGAGACGACAACGGAGGAACACCGACTGGACCAATTCCCGGCTCTGAACAAAGTAGGGGCCAACCCGCCGCCGTTGACCCTCAATTATAAAGACATGCTGGTAACTGGCGTTGGTGGTGGTTTCAGCCTATCTCTCACCAATCCGATCTATCAGGAAGGACGTGTGGGGGATGGCTATGGTACCGATGATGATATTTTGCCCGAAGAAGATCACCCGGCGTGTCCGACAATTGTGCTGAACAAAGCCGAGAAGTTGGCACTGCGCAAGCCGTGGGAGAATACTCTGATTATTAAGCTATTTGATAAGGGTCCAGGCTATATGCAACTCCATCGGAGACTCTGTCAGAAATGGGGACTCAAGTCGTCGTTCACACTTGTGGATCTGGGAAACGACTTCTACATTGCCCGCTTTGTCAACCAAGCGGACTATGATCATGTAGTCTTGGAGGGCCCTTGGATGATCGGTGACACGTACCTAGCTATACGGGAATGGGTCCCGAGATTCGATGCAGAGATTGAAGAAATCAAGACACTCACGGTCTGGGTAAGAATACCAAATCTACACATAGAGTACTTTGATCCTCGCTTGCTCCATAGAATTGGGAGCATAATCGGAAAAGTCCGTCGGGTGGACAACACGACTGCATCGGCAGACCGAGGGAGATATGCTAGAGTAAGTGTGGAAGTGGATCTGAGTAAGCCGTTGTTATCCAAATTCAAGTTGGACGGGAAAGTGTGGCCAATCCAATACGAAGGAATTCGGATGATCTGTTTCAAATGTGGCAGGGCGGGTCATTCCACTGAGAATTGCGATGCAAGCAAGGCGCATAATCCGGCAGAGCTTCTTAGGCCGTCGAATGCTGAAGCAAGGCGAGATCTCGTGGAGAAGGAAACCCATGGAGACTGGATGCAGGTGAAACGAACCAACCGAAGGAAGGCGGGAGTTTCACTGAACCCGGTGGTTCAAGGAAATAAGGGAGCTGATGGACACCACGTTGTGATGGGGTCGAATCCAGAGAAAGAGTTCGCAGCTCCGGGGCCGGATTCTTCGTCGGAGAAATTCACGATAGAGACCTCCGCCCGTTACGGTGCTCTCGTAATGGATAAGGAAGATACGGGGGTTACATCCGACGAGATTCGGGTGGATTCTCCAGTTACAAATCCCTCAAATTTAGGAAATTCTCCACAAGATAATTATTCTTCCCAAACAAAAGTCAACTCGGAAGCCTATGTGGACCCCCCGTAACCAATTCACCTAAGACGAGCCCAATGCCCCCTGCCAAAGATTCTGAGTCCCCTAAAGATGACCCTCACATGAACCCAAATGCGAACGTGTCACCCCCGCCACGCCAAAACCCCAAAAAGCAATCTGACGCTCATTCAAAACCAAAAAATCCTTTCCCCATCTGGATCATTTAAAACCGAGAGACCCTAGGACCAAAGCTTCAAATTCTCATTCAAATCCACAGAAGAAGACCTCAGGCCACAAGCAGAACTTCCCTAGACAACCGGCGGTGGGTATTCTGACTGACGATCATAATGGTCGAACAATTCCAAGTTCACACTCGAAAAAGTTTCCTCCTTTCAAACCGCCGGACAGGACCGATCATTGCTCAGATACCGAGAATTGCGAACCGAATGTTGGTGGACTTTCTACCGGTGATCACCGAGACCAATCTCATGTTATGTCGGGTATCGATGCCCCAAGTTCTAACTAATGCTCTGGATCGCTGCGAGCTCTTAGGACCGCGATTCGATGAACACAGATGGTTCCTTTTTAATCACTGTATTAATATGTTAAGAGGTCTTAGTATCTTGGTTTAGAATACATGCGGGGCAGGAAGTGAGGGCTTTCTGATTGCTCTTCGGGACTTGATCAGGGTGCACGAGCCTAGTGTTGTGGTCCTGGTGGAACCGAGGATCAGTGGAGAACAGGCAGAAAGAGTTTGCAATCGCATCGGCTTTGACGGTGTAGAACGAGTTGAAGCAGAAGGGTTTTCGGGAGGGATTTGGTTGCTTTGGAGGACTGCGTCGGTCCACGTCCAAACAATGGTGACCCATTCGCAGCATATTACGGTAGAGGTGACTCGTTTGGGTGAAGAGCCGTGGATATTATCGGCCATATACGCGGCTCCAAGACCAACCGACAGAGAGAGCCTTTGGAGATCGCTTGAAGAGTTTGCTGCCAGGAACACTCAACCCTGGTTGTTAGCAGGGGATTTTAATGCAACCTTCAACGAGCAAGAACGAACTCGCTCGTCGGTGAGCTCTAATCGAGCTTCCCAAGTTTTTTGTAGAGAAGTGGACAACTTGCAACTATTGGACATCGGGTTCACAGGAGTGCCTTACACTTGGTGGAGGGGTAATGACGTGGAGAGTAGAATTATGGCAAGGCTGGACAGAGGGCTCTGCAACAGCGAATGGCAGGAGCTATTTCCGGATGCTACCCTTCGGCACCCGTCATCACCAGACTCTGATCATTCGCCATTGTTGATCCGGACTGAGGGCGAGCGGCAACATAACTTGGGCCTGCCTAAACCCTTTCGGTTTCAAGCCAGTTGGTGCTTACATGAGGACTTCTCCAAGCACTTGCGTGAAACCTGGAAGCGGGATATAGATGTGTGCTCGGCTTTATATGACTTGTCGTTTAACCTCCTCAGAGGTATTCGGCAACATCTTCCATAAGAAGAAGCATCTGTCGAGCCGGCTTGAAGGGATTCGGAAGAAGCTGGTGGTGAAAGTCTCGAGACATTATTTGAATTTGGAGAAGGAAGTCTGCAAGGAGTTGGATTTGTTATTACAACAAGAACAATTATTCTGGTTTCAAAAGTCAAGATCGAGCTTTCTATTAGAGGGGGATAGAAACACCAGATTTTACCATCTTTCGACGAAAGTAAGGAGGGCCGCAGGCAAGGTCTCGACGCTGAGAAAAGAGAATGGGGAGTGGGAAGTCGACAGCCAGGTAATCAGCGAGACGGTGATGGAGTTTTTCCGCCTCTTGTACACTGCAGACGCGAGTGATGGAAATCATACAGTCCATAACGGTAGTGGCTTTCAATTTCCGGAGCTATCAGATTCCCAACTGGAGGGATTGAGGGCTCTGTTTAGAGGGGACGAAGTCAAGGATGTGTTGAAGACAATGGGACCTTATAAAGCTCCGGGTCCGGATGGTTTCCCGACTCTTTTCTACCAACACGAATGGGACGTTGTGGGCGTCCAACCAACGGAAACAGTGTTGTCCATGGTTAATCAAGGTCAATTTCCACCGGGATGTGCGAACGCGTTGCTTGTCCTAATCCCCAAAGTTCAAAGTCCGGAACGTCCGTCACAGTTGAGGCCGATATCCCTGCTGAATGTCTTGTTTAAAATTGCGACCAAACTGATTGTGGAGAGACTCAAGCCGGTGCTTCCGACGCTAATCTCGCCAGCCCAGGCAAGCTTTATTCCAGGCAGACAAATCATTGATAATGTTGTGATTGTCCAGGAAGTGATTCACTTGATGGAGAAGAGAGATCGAAGGAGAGATTGGATGGTGCTCAAAATCGACCTGGAGAAGGCCTACGATCGTATTCGTTGGGACTTTCTACAGGAAGCGTTAGTAATGGCTCGCATTCCGGATAGTCTGGTATCTGTCATAATGCAATGCCAGACCTCGGGGTCAACAGAGCTCTTGTGGAATGGGGCTAAGGCAGGCCAGTTTACTCCGTCTCGGGGGATCCGGCAAGGTGACCCGCTCTCCCCTTACTTATTTGTACTGTGTATGGAGCTTCTCTCTCACCTGATTGCTGTCGAAGTGGAGCAAGGCCGCTGGAAACCAATTGAGATTGGGGGGTTAAACTCTCTCATCTTTTCTTTGCCGATGACTTGATCCTTTTCGGGGAAGCATCGACTGACCAAAGTTTGCTGATGAAACAAGTCCTAGATAGCTATTGTGAGAGGTCAGGCGAGAGGGTGAATTACTCCAAGAGCTCTGTCTTGTTCAGCCGTGGGGTGCCGGATGCAACAAAGGTGAGAATTGCGAGTGACCTGGGCATCCCCATCTCGTCTGATTTCGGGAACTATCTTGGGGTGCCCATGGCATGTGGTAGAATGACAGCTCACCGTTACCGCTATCTCGTGGATAAAGTGGCGGGCAGGCTGCGGGGATGGCAATCATGATCACTCTCTTTTGCGGGTAGGATAACTCTCGCGAAATCAGTTTTAACGAGCCTTCTAGTTTATTTGATGCAATCGGCCTTTGTCCCTAGGAGTATATGTGATGAAATTGATAAAACTATCAGGGGTTTCATATGGGGCAGTAGTCCGCAGCAAAGGAAGATTCATCTTCTGCCATGGGAGACGCTGAAATTGCCCCTAGAAGAAACAGGATTAGGCATAAGGGCTATGCGAGAGACGAACCAAGCTGTCCTGTCGAAGCTTTGTTGGCGTATGATCCAACAACCGGAATCGTTATGGAGTCGTGTGATCCGAGGTAAATATTGTGATGGTAGAGTTGATGTGGATATGTTCGGTGCTAGGAGAGGCGCATCCCATAATTGGAGGGCGATTAACCATGGGGCCGAACTGTTACTCTCGGGGCTAAGGGTGGCGGTGGGGGATGGTATGTCCACTCTGTTTTGGATCCATAAATGGTTAGACGAGGAGTGTCTCATGGATATAGCGACTCAGCGAGTCCCGGAGGATAGGTTGGGTGAAACTGTCGGAGAGCTTTGGGTGAACGGGAGTTGGGATTGGGATGCTATCTCGCCATTTCTCGCCCCCAACATGCTCTTAAAGCTTCAGTCTATCCAGGTTAGACCTAATGGGGAGGCAACTGACAGTCTCTTTTGGGCTCACACATCAACGGGGGTACTGACCACGAAGTCAGCGATGTCACAGACACGAAGGGGGGAAGGTGGTTCAACTCTGGGAGGTTGGAAGCATCTGTGGAGAATTCCAGCCCAGCAGCGTGCCAGGACTTTCTCTTTCTTAGCTGCCCACAATTGTATTTTGAGTAATCAGAACCGGGTTCGGCGCCATCTTGCTAACATGAGTGGCTGTCCTCGGTATGGGATCGAGGAATCCACTATCCATATGCTTAGAGATTGCTCGCGGATTCGAGAGGCCTGGAACAAACTCACGGGGTACTCTCTTCAACCGGCGTTCTTTTCAGAGGGTGATGTAATGCTATGGATCCTTTCGAATGTGAAGAATGAAGATAGTTGGAGTGCCACGTTCGCCTACATGATCTGGTACATTTGGAAATGCCGCAACGCTTTGGTTTTCGACAACAAAGATTCAATTCGAGGACTACCTTCGACGGTAGTAAATCAGGTCAGGACCTACGCGGATATTAGACGTGCAGAGGTGACATCGAATGCCAAGCCAGGCCACACACAAGCGCATGAGGCAAGGATTGAGCAGGACTGGACTCTGCCACCTGTGGGCTGGGTAAAGATGAACGTTGATGGTGTCTCCAAGGGCAATCCAGGTCTAGCCGGAGGAGGGGGGATTCTCCGGGACGACTCGGGCAAGCTGATCCGCGCTTTCACTTTCAAGTGTGGTTATTGCCGGGCCCAAACAGCAGAAGCTTGGGCGGCTCTTCATGGAATTAGAATGGCGAAGCGTACAGGTGTGACTCGATTGATTCTCGAAACGGACTCGTCAACTAACAAAGATCTACTGTGTGGGGAGTCTTTGGTTCTGAACCCGGACTACCATCTTATATCCCAGGCCAGTAGAGGTGGCAATCGGGCGGGTCGGATCGGGTTCGGGTTCGGTTAGTCGGGTTTCGGGTTATTCGGGTTTCGAGTAATTCGGGTTTCGGGTCATTCGGTTTCGGGTAATGTCTAATAATTTGGTCATTTGGTTGGGTCGGGTTCGGGTTTCGGTTGTATCGGGTTTCGGTTCATTCGGGTTTCGGTTGTCTCGGGTTTCAGTTATTTCAATATTCATTTTGAAAATTTTACTAGAATGTATCTTAAAGTTCGGGTTATATCGGGTTTTGGTTGTAACGGGTTCGGGTCTTAATGGGTTTCGGTTGAATCGGGTTCGGTTCATTCGGATTTGGGTGAGTTTCGGTTATCGGTTATTCGGATTTCGGGTCCAAAATGGGTCGGGTTGATCGGTGTTCAAAACAATCGGTTTCGGGTCGACCGGGTCGGGTTTTTGGGTTCGGGTCGGGTTTTGCCAGCTCTACAGGCCAGGCATCTGATCCGTGAAGAGAGCTGGGAAGTAAAGGTTTGCAGTGTTCGTCGGAGGGCTAATGCAGCAGCTGACGCCCTGGCCAACTGGTCTCTCTCCCTTATGAATTCATTTGCTGAACATGAGTCTTTGCCTACCAATGTGTTTTTGAATCCTTCTACTATATCCTCCACTAGGAGCTAAACATTATTTACTTATATAATAAAAGGCTATAGCCACTTTCCTTGACCAAAAAAAAAGATACTACGTAATTAATTTTTAAACACTGGATAATAAATTTAGAAAAGTGTTTTAATTAATTTTTAATTATAGACCTAATTAGTGACGTTTGCACGTCGTGTGCAAATCATAGAGTGAGAGAGAGCGAAACCGAACCCTTCCCGGCTAGAAGCCTAGTTCCCAACCCCACGCAACCGCGGGTTCAGCAACAAGCACTGATGACTCGGACCCAAAGCAAGACCAACGCAGACGGTATTTGGATCTCCAAAGGTCAATCATCATGAAAGGCCTAGCGAGGATTTCCCGGATCTGCAGGAGGCTATGCAACATAAGGACTAGGGGGAGCTAGGTAGATAGCTATAAGGAGAAACTGACTAAAGGAGTGGGAGCCAGTTATGCTACTACAAGCACGGATCCGAAGGACCACCATGTGGAGGCTGACACTAACTTTATGGCAGTAGACGATATCCCACCGGAAGAGGATGACCCACTATGCCCAACGATCGTCCTCAACAAGAAGGAGGAACTATGGAGACCTTGGCGGGATACGATCATCATCAGGATGTTCGACAAAGGACCAGGTTACATGCAACTGCACAGAAGACTCCCATAAATGAGTACTAAGTGCTCCGTTCACTCTAATCGATTTGGGAAATGATTACTTCATCGCTCGCTTCTCCAACCCGACTGATTACAATCATGTTCTGTTAGAGGGACCATGGATGATTGGGGATAATTATCTCACGATCAGAAAATGGGTGCCCAAATTTGATGCGACTACTGACAAAATTACAACCTTAACTGTCTGGGTGAGGATACCGGGGTTGCATATTGAGTACTTTGATCGTCGTTTTCTAAGACTGATTGGGCAGCACATCGGCAAAGTCCTCCGAATCGATAACACCACGACAGCGGCGGCGTGGGGGCAATTTTCCAGACTTAGTGTGGAAGTGAATTTTGCTAAACTTCTGGTGTCCAATCGCTTAGATGGAAAGGTCTGACCTATCTAATATGAAGGCTTAAGACTGGTATGCTTTAAATGCAGCAAAGTGGGTCATACTTTGTGGCATCAAGGGTCATTTTAAATGCTTTAAATGAGTGCGCCACTACCCTTAACTTTATTGACCTTTCCTTCACCACTATGATTATATACCACTCGCGAGTGATTTTTTTATACTTGATGAGATTCTATTTTTATAGCGGGGAATCTCATTTATGATTGTGTTCACTCATATTTAACTCATGGCAGCGTAATTACTACTTTTTATATTATTGGATCATCAATGAGCGCTTCCAAGTTATATAAAATATATATTATTATAAACCAGGAAGATGAGCGCTTCCTACCCAGTTTTATGAAACTACGTTTCCTGACCCGAAAATGATTAACTGAGGGAGCCCATTCAGGGACTTTGATCAATACACTACTACATATAAAGGCCTAAGGTAACACTAAAAAATATTACATTATCACTAAAATTTGTTACATTAGGGATAAGGTAACACTTTTTTAGCATTGCATTTGTGGCCGTTGCATTTGACCTAATATAACATTTTTATTAGCTAATGTAACACTTCTTCATTAGCAAAATCAAGTGTTACATTTTATACCAAAACTATTACATTTGAAGTAAATGTTACATTTTAGAATAAATGTTACCTTTCTATGGTGTGTTACCATTAACTAAATATGTTACATCTAAAGAACAATGTTACCTTTAAAGAACAATGTTACACTTAATGTCAAACTATTATATTTAAATTACTTTTCTTCAACAAATATATACAATGTACCTACTAGTTACACAATCCAAAGTAGGAAATCCAAAAGGTATGAGTACTCAAGTTACATATAATCATTCTCTAGTACATAATTGACCGCTATACTGATTCTTTCACCTCCCTCGACATCTCCACCTCATGTCTCACTAACTTGCCATGTGGAGATGAAACAATTTATTCCGTACTTGCAGAAATAAGCTTCTTCAAATGGTGTGAACTATATTCATGATACAGAAGACCTGAAAATTTTTAAACGCTTTTAACATAAGATAACACAGATTTTCAAATGGCTATTTTTTGGATCACTTGTAAAAATGAACAACAAAAATTTTATAGGCAAGATGAGAAAACTAGCTAGCCGACACATCTTTCAAAGACAAGGTGACTATCTAAGTTGTAGATAATTACCTTATCTTAATCTCTAGCTTGGAAATTTTTATCGGACATAGAGTACAACATTGTATAATTCTTCAAATCAAACACCTTGTATACAATGAATGGAAATTCAATAACCAACATTCCCACATAAATATGAAAAATGCTAACTACAAATCACAATGACGGTAAAAGCTAAAAACTTACCTGTCCTGCGCAGAATAAGTGAGCATCTTTCCATTTACATCATCAAACTCTACAAATCCAGGCCATATCAGTGACTCAAATTTAAAAAGTGCAAAGCTAGCACCAGGCTTGCCCCTCATGATGTACCTAGAGACCAATATCATCAATTAATTACAATAAAAAATCAATAAATCAATCAATAAAAAAAATGCAAGAAAGAACGCACTCTATCCTTGTAGCTCTGCATTTCAATGAAATGAAATTATCAAAGGCATAAACTAAAATAGTGATCAAGGAGTCATTGTTCTTGTTATAGAACAAGCTCCGTATCACTTCATCTGCACTAGTTTACATGTAAATATGATATTTAAGCTCTACATGCATGTCCTAATATGAAGTACAAGTTAACAAATTAAAAATAAAATAGCAAGATCAATAGCTCTATATATATGCCTTTCATAGTTCCTAGTTAACAAATTAAAATTAAAATAGCAAGATCAATAGCTCTATATATATGCCATTCATAGTTCCTAACAGATTTGCACATATGAAATCCAATTATACAAATGACAAAAACTGACATGGAAGACGGAACTAGGATTTGAAGTTATGTTTAACTGCATGTCGCTGAGGAGACATACATACCACCACCCATGTTGCCAATTTAGGCCTTCTAGCAGTCAAATCATACTTTAATACATCAGCAAGAACCAGCTGAAACCTCTTAATGAATGGAGCATAAGCAATGTCAACCTGTAACCCACAAGTCCATAACTACACAACATTTTAAGAAGATTCCAGCTCTTCATGTGTGTTTTGAGTCAACTCATAGTTCAATTTAGGAGCATGAAAAATTGAACACAACGGAACTTACCTAGCTAAATTGTCTAAGGTAGAAAGGCCCGTCATTATTGTAAGAGTATTAGTAATATACGATTTCAAAAACTAAAACCATTGACAAGTGTTTTAAGTTTTCATTGAAATAGGATAACTACATACTAGCCTTGCAAGTTACAACTCTTAGCAAATTTTACCAAACAATTTATACAAAACACTAACTCAGGCCACTAGAAAGAACAATCGATACAATAACTCATCAACTAAATAGCTACTATAAACTTCCATCCGCTATAAGCTTATTAAGCTAACACCTAATTGTCAAATTCCACTCATAATTAATCAAAAACAAAGGCTAAAATCCTAGCCTAACCAATTGAGAGACTTCAAATAAACAAAAAAGCAGCTGATTTCATATCATATATAGCAAGAAGAAACTGAATCAACCGAAGGGAATTCATTATTATATCAAAGTCCCAAAATCAGTAGCAACTTATCCAAAGCAAAGCACAACACACCACAAACAAAGCAAAAACAAGCATTGTAGATAACAACATTTACAACACTAATAGACCATAATCAAGATTCATCAATCAAGTGGACTCAAGAATCATCAAGTTTGGAATAAAACCCACATGTAAAACATCTTATAACAGCACATGGCACTAAGGACTGCCGATAGGTCTTTAGAGAAAACAATTTATTCAATTGGCATACCTTGTATCTTGTTTCATGAAAAGTAGCTTAGCCTCCTGCCTTCCTCATTCTTATAAAGCATTAAATTGTCATACCTTCTACTCCTAAGCAATATCAAAGACAGATCTAATCCAATTTTGTGGTACTCGTCCAGAATGACAAGATAAAAAATACTTTGATACTCACAAGTCACTGTCCACCATTAAAATATCATGCTTGAACACCTTTAAGAAAAAAATAAAAAATTAAAAGGAAGCTCTGCAATACCACAAGAAATAAAATGAAATCAGAAACAAAGATGTCAAGGTAATATGTTTTCATTGGTATTAATCATAACAATAATATATTCTTACAAATTTATAGCATGCCAAACAATATACAAACATATAAGTACATATAAAACATAAAATTTTAGAGAATGTAAACCATTTATGTTAATAGACAAGACTAAAGTGTTTAAAAGGTAAGTTTTTCACCAACTCAAATCACTGCACAACACTTGAAAACCACCACCATAACAGTGTCCAACACCAGAAGTAGCTATTAACAACAACTAAGCAACAACAGTTAATCGAAACTTAAAACCAAAACCGATTAAATCCAAAATCATTACCAATCCATTACCAATCTAAGTTATCAGGTCAACAATTTTTTTCCAATCCCATTTTTACTCAACCAATTAACCACAAAAATTTAAATCAAAAACAGATTTATGATAAAGGTCCAGGAGATTATACCCAATCTCGACAATTATATAGGGTTTGGATTCAGAGTTTGGTGAAGTCAATTAGGCACCGATTTGGGACTGCCGAGGCGCCTTGGGAGCAGGGCCGTCCCAACCATCTCGGGGGCCCTATGCGATTGTCAAAATTAGGCCCCTATTAATGCAAAATATTAATAATAAAATATCAAAAAATCAACCGGCCTAATGAGTTATGAGTACATTTGCACTAGTTTCCTAATCCTTATCCGCTTCAAAAAAAAAGTACATTTCTTGATAGTACATTTGCACTTGCATTCTTGATTTCCTCTTTGAGATTTCCTGCACAAATCAACCAGCCTAATGAGTGATGAATAACTCAATTACTCAAAAAATTACAAAGCCCTCTAATTATAATATCAATTTAACCCTAATTTTTCAATAAGCCCTTTTTATAACTGGAGAGGAAAGAGTAATATTGAGAATCTGAGATTGAAAGGCACAATCAATTAAACCCTAAGTCAATGAAATACCTACAACAATGAAATTAAAGAGAAAAGATTGGAAAGACGAAATTCAAGAGAGTACTCACCCCTGGGCGTTGGGGCTGGATAGCTTACAAGATCCCAAACCTAATTTTTTTTTCTTTTGGCAGTAGATTGTCGGAGGATTAAGAAGCAGAAGATAGTAGAGGGACGAAGATAGGATGAGAAGAGGAGGTGTGCAGGAGGCCGATTAAAGAGGGAGATGAGAGAGGGATGAACTTTTCTAACATCTCGAGCCACTCGATTTTAGGATTGCAGACTTGCCTTGATCGATAGGGAGAAGAAGGTGCAGTCAGTTCGCATGAAGGAGAAGGCGAGAAGCGGTTGCGGAGTATTTTTCTTTTCCATTTATTTTTATTTATCTATATTATATACAGTACATAGCAACATATATACAAAGGCCCAAAAAAATATGGGCCCCCAAAAATTCCGGGCCCTGTGCAAAAAGACCTAATGCACCGCCCATGAAACGGGCCTGCTTGGAAGGCTTGGTGTGGCACTATGTCGGCGTCGGAGAGGTCCGAGTATTCACAGGGAGAGGGGCTGAGAAGAAGGTGAGCCCTTTAGCGGGTACTTCTTTGCAGCGAGTTAGGGGGAACCGTGAGAGTCACCGGAGGCAATGGAGGCAGCAATGCTGGCTGGCTTCGATGGTGATATAGATTACAAAGAGAAGAGTTTCGAATAAAAAGGAGCGCATAATCAGAAATAGGACTCCAAAAATAAAAAAAGAGCACATACTCACCTGATATATTGAGGGGCTTCAATCGTCGGCGCTTATAGGAAGATTGAGTGGCTGACAAAAGAGAGGAAGTGTCGAGCGGGTGATAATGGAGATTCTTGTCTAACTGAGGGGCAGACAGGATAATCCATGGGAGAAGGAGAGATAAGCTTCGCCATGGGCCTATAATGGCGAACGCAACAAGGGATCGAGCGGAATGCCATGGATAGAGTCGAGCAAGAGGAAGAATCAGAAGAAGGCACCATGGGAGCGTGCTCAAGGAGAGACCCGAGTTCCGAATTCGACAAGAGACAGCGGGATTGAAGGAGGAGACCAAGGGGGGTCGCAGATCAGAAATAGGACTCCAAAAAGGAGCTTCGAATAAAAAGGAGCGCATTGATAGCATGCATTTAGGTAGCCATAATAGGTTGCATTTAGCTTAGTTAAGATGCATTTCATGGATGGATTAAGCATGATTTGCATATTAGTTCTCTAGCTATGTTGTCGGAGTCGGAATCTACACGCTTTTATTGATTATTTCAGGTAATGGTAGATCCGAGGAGGAGACATGGGTTGATAACGCATTGGATGAGAATGTCTAGTTGATCGAAGAAGCTTACATGAAGATCTCAAGAGGTCCTGAGAAGAAGAAGCGAGCCTAAACGAAGAACAAGTCTGCAGAAGTTGTCGCCAGACATGCTGAACTTGTTTTGCACTTTTTGGATGTCTCGGTTGTCCGATTGAATATTATGACCATGCGTTGGAAAGCTCTTTCAGAGAGCTACAACTTTCCTGTTGAGAAGAAGAGCAAATTCGAGACGAATTTTCCGGGAAAGACCGATGCAGCGGCCGCAGCATGTATGCCGCGGCCGCTGCCAGGGCCGATGCGAGGAAATGCTGATGCTGCGGCCGCAGCATCCATGCGGCGGCCGCCGCATTTGCCGTCAGCGATTATGCGCTGCGTTTTGATTAATGAAAAACCCTAGAACCTATTTGTTTATTTTGTGGCCGACTTTGGATGTTTTAAAAGGCCAAGTTTTATGTTATTTTCATAACTTCTATTCTATTCTTACGTTCACCAGACACTTTAGAGATTTGAGCGATGTCTTCCATGAGGAACTAAACTCATCTATTCTGCCTGCAATTCGAAGATTTATTCGGATTGCTTGTGAGTTTCTAATTCTCGTTCCTTGTTTCCTATATTTGAATGCTTCAAATTCTTTGTGCTTGATTGTTTATTGATTTGTTTTATCTTATCTGGCCAACTTGTTAGATCAATTCAATTGCTAAGGTTTTGTAGATTCCTGGTTGTGAACCTTAACCTAAGTGGCAAACTTGTTCTTTTAGGGCTGGTTGAACTAATTGAATGAGTAGGAAGTTGAATGTGTTGTTAAATCCCTCTTTAGGGACTACAAATACCTTGGCTAATCTCTGAACTTAAAGCTATCAATTGGGTTAAATCCTTCTTTAGGGACTGTTCGATTGATAAGGGTTGCTAGGACTGGTTGGACTAGTAACTATATTAGGTCGGGACAAGGGCATTCATAGGAAACTTAATAGGACGAGAAGAAGTTACAAGGATCGCTTCAATCCAATAAAGTGGAAAATTTTAGGTAGAATTGCTTCTCCAAATTGTCTAAAACAAATTCATTTACTTTTCTTTCTTTACTTCGCTTTGATAAAAGGCGGAACTTTCACACTAAAAAACCCCCCTCTTTGGTTACTTAATTGGCATCTTAAATCACACTTGAATAATAATTTCCCTGTGGGATCGACCTCTTGCTTATTGCTATACTAGTTGAAAGCATGTGAATCCTACAACAATCCATCCCACCCTATGGATATGTACTCAACTTTGCAAGATCCTAGTGTTGAGTTGAATGCGATTGGGAATTTTGCTCCACAAAGGCCTAGGCAAGGCAACTTTGGTAATCCTGGGTACTTCAATAATAATAACTACAATGGAGGCTATCAGCAGGGTAATGGTTATGGCAACTACCAAGAACCTTTCAATCAGCAAGGGGGGCAACAAGCAAGGCCCCACCAATAATTTGAACCTCGGCAGGGAGGCCAACCACAATCCAATGAGGCTATTGAGGAATGAGGATCCAATACAGAAATTGTCACGGTTGGTCTTGAAGGTTGAGAAACAACAATCAGACCGGATCACAAATTTGGAGAATCAACTGAGTCAGCTCATTCAGGTCTTAAGTGCGAAGGAGGCAAACGATTTAGGGAAGCTTCCATTGCAAACGGTTGAGAATTCTATGGAAAATGTCAGTGCAATAACGCTTAGGAGTGGTAAGGAACTGATTGTCACATCTCAAAAAGAGGATGAAGAAACCATGGACGACGAAATAGAGGTAAGAAATGAAGAGGACAGACGCTGCACAGTGCAGCGACCGCAGCAACCATGCGGCGCCCGCGGCATAACAATGGAGCTGCGCCCGCAGCAATTTGCGGCGCCCGCCGCCAGTGCCCCCATCGACCTATCGGTACCAGGTACGTTTTCTTCGTCTTGTTCCCCTTCTTCTCCTTCTTCCCCTCTTCCTCCTCCTGCTTCTTCTCCTTCTTCTTCTTCCTTACCTATGGAGACTCCAAAGCCGGTTCCACCTTTTCCGGAAGCCCTAAAGGATACACGAAGGTATGAGAACGATAAGGAGATTTTTGAGACATTCAGCAAATGCGAGGTAAATATTCCTTTATTCAAATTAATTAAGAGCATTCCTAGATATGCTAAATTTTTGAAGGAATTGTGCACCATCAAGAAGAAGCAAAGACTGAAAAAGAAGGAAAAGGTAAGCTTGAATGAAAATGTCTCTGCTATGTTGCAAAGGAAATTGCCTGAAAAATGTGGAGATCCAGGTATGTTTACAATTCCATGTGCAATTGGGAATACTAGATTCAAACAAGCCATGCTAGATCTAGGAGCCTCAATTAATGTTATTTCCTATAACATGTACATGTCTTTGGGTTTGGGTGCTCTGACTGAGACTGGGGTTACAGTGCAACTTGCTGATCGATCACAAATCAGGCCAAGAGGCGTTGTTGAAGATGTTTTGGTTATGGTGGATGATTTGTTTTTCCCTGTTGATTTCTTTATTTTAGATATGGAGCAGGGAGCCCCTGAAACACCCATTATACTAGGAAGACCATTCCTGAAAACTGCGAAAAAGAAAATTGATTGTTGTGAGGGTCTATTGACTATGGAGTTTGATGGAAGAAAGATAGAATTCTCTCTCTTTAATCATGCTAAGCTTTCTCCTGAAAATTCTTTAGATATGCCTATTGCTGACAATACTGATCGCACCAATAATTTTCGTGATTTGTTAGAGACACCTAAGGAACATAGTTTATGGAAATTTGAACCTCCTAACAAATTGAAACCTTTTGTGATTCCAGGACAACCCCCAGGCATAGCTCAAGGAGAGAAGCTAAGAGTAATGGATGAATGTTTGGACAGAGAGCTACACCTTCCAAGGGTGCCCGCATTTGTCAATGAAATGACAGGTGTAGGTGACCCTGGTGGAGGAACCTAGGCCAATCAAGGGCCATTACGTCGAGCCAACGACTTGAAACAAAGGCGCTTCTCGGGAGGCAACCCGAGGTAAGTTTTGTTTTTCTTTCTTTTTCCTTTTCCTTCACCATGATTATATTTGATTTACTTTTGTTGTCTTTATTGTTTCATTGAGGACAATGAAAACTTTAAGTGTGGGGGAGAAGAATTCTGTATATAGATGCATATAGGAGATCATATTTAAATTTCTGCACCATGTTTAATTTAATTTATTTTTTTATTAATTTCTTGTTTATTTTCGTAATTAAAAAAAATTCGAAAATCCCAAAAATAACCATGCATTGCATACATATGTGTTATTCAAACACCCATCTGGCTTAGTTTGTCCTCTAATTTAAATTTCAAGCATAATCATATAAATCCCATGGAGTTTTGGATGTTTTGATTATTGTCTTTATATGATTTTTGTGGAACATGAGCTAGCAAATATAATTGAGCATGTATGATTTAGCTAACGTATGATTGAAGTCCTAAAAACATGACCCTGTGAGAATGTTTGGCCTTATTTGAATTCTTTTGCTCAGTTGTGTGAATTACTCGCCTTGTGTTGCTACCTCTTGGCATTGACTGCAGTATCTATTTTTAAAGACCGATGCACATGTTCGATTGCTTGCGGAGTTTATATTTATATTTTGAGTCTTTTTTTTTTGAATTTGTGAAATGCTTAGTGAAATAAGGTGGCAATGGTTGATGCACTTAGTAACCGGATCTATGCATGACACCCATGGGTATGATTCGCGCAAAAAGGTGTTGAAAACTATCCACTAGGAAAGAAAGCTTGATCATTGAGTAACCAGGTTCATTCATGACACCCATGTTTGCAACTTGCGTCAAAAGATGTTCAAGTGAACTTCATATTAATAGGTTGAGGTGTTGATAGACCGGGGCCATTCATGACACCCATGTTTGCGCTTTGTGTAAGGAAAGCACCAAGACAAGAAAAAGAAAAAGAAAAAAAAATAGAAAAGAAAAAAAAAAGAAAAAAAAAAGAGTATCGCATTTTATCTTCTTTATTGTGTCCCGCAAGTAATGACATTTCGGTAGAGAATTGGTGATATGGTGGTCAATGTCTATGAGCTTCGTGCATGATTGGTTTGAGTTGAGAGTTATATCTTAAAGCCTAAACACATGAGTGAAACACATATTTCTGGTGAGGTTGGATAATGTCTACTTCTAAGCTTTGATCACTGAAATACATGCTATGACGTTTGTTTGCTTGGTTTATGTTTTCACCTGCTATGATGTTGCTTTTTGATGAGGTTGAAACTTGAAGGGATTTCCTGTGGGATGCGTTGATTCATGTTCATTCTATCATTGCTTGAGGACAAGCAAAAGTTAAGTGTGGGGGAGTTTGATAGCATGCATTTAGGTAGGCATAATAGGTTGCATTTAGCTTAGTTAAGATGCATTTCATGGATGGATTAAGCATGATTTGCATATTAGTTCTCTATGTTGTCGGAGTCGGAATCTACACGCTTTTATTGATTATTTCAGGTAATGGTAGATCCGAGGAGGAGACATGGGTTGATAACGCATTGGATGAGAATGTCTAGTTGATCGAAGAAGCTTACATGAAGATCTCAAGAGGTCCTGAGAAGAAGAAGCGAGCCTAAACGAAGAAAAAGTCTGCAGAAATTGTCGCCAGACATGCTGAACTTGTTTTGCACTTTCTGGATGCCTCGGTTGTCCGATTGACTATTATGACTATGCGTTGGAAAGCTCTTTCAGAGAGCTACAACTTTCCTGTTAAGAAGAAGAGCAAATTCGAGACGTATTTTCCAGGAAAGAACGATGCAGCGGCCGCAGCATGTATGCCGCGGCCGCCGCCAGGGCCGATGCGAGGAAATGCTGATGCTGCGGCCGCCGCATTTGCCGTCAGCGATTATGCGCTGCGTTTTGATTAATGAAAAACCCTAGAACCTATTTGTTTATTTTGTGGCCGACTTTGGATGTTTTAAAAGGCCAAGTTTTATGTTATTTTCATAACTTCTATTCTATTCTTACGTTCACCAGACACTTTAGAGATTTGAGCGATGTCTTCCATGAGGAACTAAACTCATCTATTTTGCCTGCAATTTGAAGCTTTATTCGGATTGATTGTGAGTTTCTAATTCTCGTTCCTTGTTTCCTATATTTGAATGCTTCAACTTCTTTGTACTTGATTGTATTTTGATTTGTTTTATCTTGTCTGGCCAACTTGTTAGATCAATTCAATTGCTAAGGTTTTGTAGATTCCTGGTTGCGAACCTTAACCTAAGTGGCAAACTTGTTCCTTTAGGGCTGGTTGAACTAATTGAATGAGTAGGAAGTTGAATGTGTTGTTAAATCCCTCTTTAGGGACTACAAATACCTTGGCTAATCTCTGAACTTAAAGCTATCAATTGGGTTAAATCCTTCTTTAGGGACTGTTCGATTGATAAGGGTTGCTAGGACTGGTTGGACTAGTAACTATATTAGGTCGGGACAAGGGCATTCATAGGAAACTTAATAGGACGAGAAGAAGTTACAAGGATCGCTTCAATCCAATAAAGTGGAAAATTTTAGGTAGAATTGCTTCTCCAAATTGTCTAAAACAAATTCATTTACTTTTCTTTCTTTACTTCGCTTTGATAAAAGGCGGAACTTTCACACTAAAAAACCCCCCTCTTTGGTTACTTAATTGGCATCTTAAATCACACTTGAATAATAATTTCCCTGTGGGATCGACCTCTTGCTTATTGCTATACTAGTTATAGGTTTGAGATTTACTTTGACGGATCAACGACAGGTTTTCCCTCCGTCACGCATAATCAGAAATAGGACTCCAAAAATAAAAAAAGAGCACATACTCACCTGATATATTGAGGGGCTTCAATCGTCGGCGCTTATAGGAAGATTGAGTGGCTGACAAAAGAGAGGAAGTGTCGAGCGGATGATAATGGAGATTCTTGTCTAACTGAGGGGCAGACAGGATAATCCATGGGAGAAAGAGAGATAAGCTTCGCCATGGGCCTGCAATGGCGGACGCAAGAAGAGATCAAGCGGAATGCCATGGACAAAGTCGAGCAAGAGGAAGAATAATCAGAAATAGGACTCCAAAAATAAAAAAAGAGCACATACTCACCTGATATATTGAGGGGCTTCAATCGTCGACGCTTATAGGAAGATTGAGTGGCTGACAAAAGAGAGGAAGTGTCGAGCGGGTGATAATGGAGATTCTTGTCTAACTGAGGGGCAGACAGGATAATCCATGGGAGAAGGAGAGATAAGCTTCGCCATGGGCCTATAATGGCGGACGCAACAAGGGATCGAGCGGAATGCCATGGATAGAGTCGAGCAAGAGGAAGAATCAGAAGAAGGCACCATGGGAGCATGCTCAAGGAGAGACCCGCGTTCCGAATTCGACAAGAGACAGCGGGATTGAAGGAGGAGACCAAGGGGGTCGCAGATCTGGAGAAATGAGAGCGCCTCTCGTCCAAGACCGATAGATCTAGGGTTAGCTTTGAAGGATTTCCAAAATTAAATTTTGGCTGAAAATTTTAGGCGGAAAAAATTCCGCCAAATAAAGTATAGAAGCAATAAGGTTTAAAATATTACTATCTACTCCGTATCTAGTACTGTATTACATAATTTACATTACAACATATATAAAGCTTGTTTTTTTAATACTTTAAAACACATTTACTAATCAACCATTATTATCATAAAAAAAATTTAATTTTATTTCAAAACAAATCAATTAAAAAAATTTGCGCAATGGTTAGTTAAAAATAAATTTTGATTAGCACAATGTTTAAAATATTACTACTATTTAGATGAAAGGTCTGGAGTTTAATTTGTATAGGAGGCACTAAATTTATATATAACGATATATATATAATTATCTTCGCATAAAAAATTTATAAATTTTGTGCGTGAAAATATTTTCCCTTTTGTATAAATCGATGCACAATTTTTTATTATTATTACCTTCTTTCAGTGAAAAATATTTCCCCTTGTATTAATATTTGATTGGAGACTTATTTCATTAATATTTATTTTTATTTTCAATGAATAGAATAATGTTCAAGAAAAATTATTATAATACTTTAAAATCTTTTATTGACTAGAAGATATAATCAATTAAATTCGTGGAGATAATAAATACAAGTTACAACTACAATCTTCAAAGTGGATTTATTTAAATTAAATTTTATAAAGTAAAAAAATTGGCATAAACATCCCAAAAAATTAAATTCAACATCATTTTAAATAATGTTACAATAAAATGTAAAAAGTGTGTCATATACAAAATGTTACATCATTTTAAATAATGTTACATCCAATGTAACATAATTTGTGCTAATGTAACATTTTGTTAATAAAGGTTAAAATATGTTACAATAGATACCTGGCAAATTTGCTAAAATAACCCATTTCGGTGAAACCCTTGCACACATAACCCCATCCGGAAAAAATTTGCTAAAATCCGGATATTGGCTCAACCGGTAGCAGGTAAGTGGGGGGGGGGGGATTGGACAGTGTGAGTATGACAGCTGGACAATTGAGAGAGGGAGAGAGAGAGAGACGGAAAAGCGAGGAAAAGACAGAGAGAGAGAGAGAGTCTGTGTGAGAGAGAGAGAGGGTGAAAATCCTGATCAATATTGAAAAGACAGGTAGAGAGAGGGAGAGAGATGGAGCAGCTGGGTACAGTAAATCGAAGGGAGGCAATTGTTCCCGCCCAGGGATGGCGCCAAAAAAAAAGGTAAAAGGGAGGGAGGAGGGGGAGGGTATATAAGCTTTGAAGAATGTCTGAGGGAAATCATTAGCTCTCATTAATGAATTGCAGGGGAAATGGAACTTGAAGAAGGGGAATGGCCGGCGTTTGATTAGAAGAAAGAGGGTGGGTGTCAAATGATGTGCGGTCTATATAAAGAGATGAGAGAAATTCTGGGCGTCACTTTTATTCACAAAATCTGAAGAAAGAGAGAGAATCCATTGAAGAAGAAGTAAGTGGGCCTGGGTTCAGTTAACGGTTTACTTGTACGAAGCCACTTTTCACTGGACGGTTATATCGTACCAACTGGACACGTGTTGGAATTTACTGGACAGTCCTCTGATCGGACATAAATGGGTAAGTGTTCTCTCTATGTTTGGTAAGTGTTGTTCATATGTAAATACCGTCGATACAAATTAATTTCTGTCTACCTATGAAATGCAACAGGGGAAAAATCATCAGTTTGTATCATTGTATTGTTTGGAGGATGGTGGGCGTGTGAAGGCGGCACTTGGGTCTTCACGGGAACAAGGAGCCAGAAAGCCATGGTGGTGGACGAAAGGATTGACTACGTAAAGCTAAAGAAACAGGTGATGGACAAGTTTAATGTCGATGGGAGGAGGAATGATGTGGAGCTCACATATGTAAAGCCAAAGAAGGAAGGGTCCATGTCGTTTGCTATCGGGGATGACGAAGACTTGGAGGCCTACAAGTTTGTAAACGGGCTGTCTGGAGAACGAAATTGGCCTATCGACCTCAATGTCTCCCTGCGACGCAAGGTTGGTGGAGACGTGCCCGAAGCACAAGGATTGACAACGGATGACTCAGACGGTGGTGGTTTGTCTCCTGCAGGCTTGGAGGATGTTGTTGTGCCGTTAACTGGTCCACCCGTGACCCAAGAAGATCACCCAAATACAGATCTCCCCGTGGGGCTTGATGGAGAAGACGAAGATTTGGGAGAAAAAATTGTCGAGGTAAACCAAACGTATGTCCAGTTGGAATCATCGGATGTCCAGTTAACACAAACAGCTGTCCAGTTAACAGAGACTTCTGACCAGTTAGGGATAAGTGAGGAGTTGGAGTTGGAGTTTGCGAAGAGAGAAAAGAATGCCGACGCAGTGAATAAAGGGAAGCAGATCATATATGTCAGCAGTGACATGGAAGATGGAGCCATTGACCTTGGTAGCTCCTCCGACGAGGATGATGCAATCCCAAAAGGCGTTAAAGTTGAACACGGTAGTTCTGGTCCGATGAAGTCTTGGTCATGGGATTATGAGGCGGAGCGAGCGGTGAGGGAAGTCGAGGAAGCATACGAAAGACGAAAATGGAAGTCGACCACTTCTCCGAAGCCTGCTGAAAGTGAACCAATGGTGGCGGGGAACCCATTGGATACCAGCCAGTGTGGTATTAAGCTCCGGGAGGGACAAACGTTTCGGAGGAAGGAGGATGTGCAGGAACTCGTAGCGTGGGCGGGTCTGACTCGCTGCTTCACGACGAAGGTGAAGAAGTCAACGAAGACCTTGTATGTTGTAGGGTGCGCTGCTCGCAACTGCAAGTGGTCATGTCGGGCTTCGACTTACAAGGGAACGGGGTTATGGAAGATCCGAAAGCTTGTGGATGAGCACACGTGCTCGCTGAACGAGGCGGTCAGCCAAAAACGCAGTGCGTCATACACGCAGCTGGGCCGGCGCATTGTCGAAAGGTATGTGTCCCAATACGTAAAACTTAACTGGACTCTTGCCTAAATTCCACTGGACATATAGATATACACACTGGATACACAACACTAGTAACTGAACACACAACTGCATTCACTGGACACACAACTTTATTCACTAGACATAGAACTTTCTTAACTGGACACACAACTATTGTAACTGGACACACAGAAATAGTCACTGGACACACAACTGTCTTAACTGGACACACAATTAACTTAACTGGATACATGTGTGTGAATAGGCATGTTCAGTTTTGGACGGTCGAAGAAGCCCCTCGATCCCGATCAAGTGCAGAGGATGATGAAGTCGCAGCTGGGGGTCACATGCAGCTACTGGAAGGCGCGCCGAGCCAAGTTGAGTGCGAGGGACAAAGTGTACGGAACGGACGAGGAAAGCTATCGGAGCATGTACTCGTACATGTACATGCTGGAGCAAGCCAACCCTGGGACGTACACGAGGATAGAACGCGACGCGGAGGGGCGATTCAAGTATGCGTTTGTGAGTCTTGGAGCGTGGCGGAGGGCTATCCCCCACCTACGGAAGGTAAGTCCTTCCTTACATTGAACATGACGCTCATTTACTAGAAACATGACGCCCATACGAATATCACATGACGTCTGTTTGCCTAGACATGACACCTCTAACTCATCAAGATGTTTATTCTCCAGGTTATATCAGTGGACGAGAGCTTCTTGAAGGGGAAATTTCGAGGGTGCTTGCTATTTACTACTGCACAAGACGCTGACCACCACATTTACCCCGTAGGCTTCGCCATGGTTGACGGCGAGAATGATGGGTCTTGGGGGTTCTTCTTCAGGCAGATGTTGCGTGTCGTTGAAGACACGACTGATCTGGTGTGGGTATCTGACCGCCACATGAGCATCCTGAAGGGCATACGGGATAGCTACATCTTCGCGAAGCATGGCATATGCACATATCACTTATTTCAAAACGTCCGTTTCCGGTTCAAGTGCGGGGGCTTGCAAGACGAGTTCATGACGATGTGTAAAGCTTACACGTACGATGAGTTCCAGGTGTTGTACGCGGAGTTCTGTGCACGGGTTCCCGGAGCAGGCCAATATCTGAAGGAGGTCGGGTTCAGCAACTGGGCAAGGGCTTTCTACACTGGGAACAGGTACAACATCACAACCACTAATAACTCCGAGTGCTTGAACTCGGTGTTCAAATATCCTAGAGATTTGCCGCTAACAGCCCTTGTAGATGCCATCCTTGAGACCGTCGGCACGTGGTTCGTCAAACATAGGAAGACAAGCGGCGAGCAGGGGAAAGTCGTGAGCGACTGGGTTGGTAACGCCATCAGAGCAAACTTCGTGCAGTCCCTTTCCATGGTCGTCAGACAACTGAGTGCACATGAGTACGAGGTACGCAAGGGAACCTCCACCTGGCTTGTAAACCTAACAGGACGTTTATGCAGCTGTAGACGCTTCAACGTCGACCAGTACCCATGTGCGCACGCAATGGCAGCATCCCAATTGCACGGGATGGATGTGTACTCGCTCGTCAACGACTTGTACAAGGTAGACGCGTGGCGTGCGTGCTACAAGGACGTGATCTACCCAGTCCCGTCGCGAGAGAATTGGAGGGTGCCCGAGGCAATCGCCAAGGAGACTTGCCTCCCCCCACTTATCAAGGTACGCCCTGGCAGGCCGAAGACATCTAGGTACCCGTCTCAGTGGGAAAGGAAGTTCCCGAAAAGGCGCCGCACATAGTGAAGAAAAAGGTGGTATTTTGGCATGACGGGTTCATATTTTGGCATGACAGCTAATGGGGTAGACATGACGGATAGCTATTTTGACATGATATATTTTGTGTAAGACAAGCCAGTAGGTATTTCACGCGGTTTGTAGTCAGGGCTAACTTATTCGGAAACGTTATCGCTCCCCCTTTTACATTGAAGTATGGATGTCGCCCGTGTTTTGTTATTAAGGCTTGTTGGGCCTGGGTGCAACTATTTCATTTTGTACTTGACATGCAGTTATATCAACTTGGCAGGTGATATTTTGGACATGACATGTTTTAATTGTGCATTTTCAGTGGAAATGTGGACGACGTAAATATATAACTGTCAACCATCGTACGACCTACATAGTTTCAAAAACAACAAGACATCATAGTTTTAAAACCTGAGCCCTAGGTTTCCCAAAACAACATACCGTCGATACCAAAGTCAACCAAATTAAATCCTACGAAAGCATAACTGTTCAAGCCACCAACAACATTTGCAGACAACAGTACAAACAACAATGTTCTTGTAAAAAAAGGACGGAGCCAATGACTACTGAGGATCGGGGCTGGGACAGAAGCCACGGTGGTAGATGGCGACACATAGGACTAGGCGGTAAACATCGATAAAGGCGTCGTCCACCCCTTTGAATGCGCGGTCGCCTGATGCGAGCATCTGCAAGAAACGGAGAGCGTAGGGGCCGAATTCTCCTCTGCGTCGCAAAAAGTATGTGTCAAACCTAATGCGCACTAATTACAATATAAATCAGAAGATGGACTACGACGACTTACGATTGCTTGTTCTGAGGGATCCCCTTCACACGGTTGTACTTGAACGGCTGGGGCAGTTTCCCTGCATGCTTGGCGTGCAGTTCTTGGTGGCCATCCATCAGCGGGGGAAGGGTGTGCGTGATGGGCTTCAGAAGGCCTGGCAACTGTCGCTTAGGAGTGAGACGAGTGTCCGGATCATACACACGGACAGTCCACTCGGCCAGGTCAATCTCAACCGCTACCCAATGGTTGTCCTTCAGATTCCATGGGGCCAACACACGGTCGACGCTCGCTCAAGGCTTCGGACACCTCTCCGGCAACATACCGCTGAAGTAGTACTCCAACTCCTCGTCGACGGGCATGCCGGTTTGTCTCTGCAGTAGGACCTTGAAGTAGGGGTCAACGACTGCAACGCCTGCATACTTCGACTCGCTGGCTACCTCCTTTCGGAGGATGCCGCATGCTTCGTCGATATGCTGCAAACAAGGAACACGTGTCCAGTCAACCACAAAAATGTCAAGTTATCGGAGAACGGGTGGCCGAAATTTACCTCTGAGCCCACCACTTTCATTGGCGTTTTTAGGTCCCCGAAGAAATCCCTCTCAAGGCGGGTGCCTAGCATTGTACGTGAGGGTTCAGTCCCTTGGGCATCGTCGGTGGTCATCCACTCAGTGAATGCGTCCACGTCAGCCCTGGTCATCATGCCCAAGGCCACGGCGTCAACCCCCACAATCACCTTCTTCCCCTTGGCGGCCCGCGGCTTCTTCTGCCCCTTCGTCACGTCCTCAACCACCTCCTTATCCTTGTTCCCCTTGTCGACATGCGGCTTCTTCACCGGCTGAGTAACTTTGTGGCCCTCTAACGTCGCAGGCGCTCGCCTCACCCTTCCGCCCTTACGCTGAAGGGGAAGTACGGCCTCCTCCTGTGCCTGTGCCTCCTATGGTTGATTACATGACACAAGGGTAAAATAACATGACACATAACTGTTTTTGACATGACAGTTTCATTAACACGTCCTACCTCAGGGGTTGTCTTTGTCGTGGGTGCTTCTGGCTCGGAGATGGTTGACTTGTCCCTAGGCCCTTTGGCCACAGTCTTAGACCCCTCAGCTAACACCTCATCCTCATTAGCCCGGTCCTCCTACATGACAACAACAGATTTTTGACATGACGACTAACAATCTTCACATGACACTAGGCGGCAGATGGCTTACATCAACGGTTGTGACATTGGTAGTGGCTGCTACTGCCTCAAGCCCGGCAGCCCCTACCATTTCAGTTGGCCCTGTGCTATAAGTCTCACCCTGCACAAATATGCAAAGGAACTTAGACTCGACACCATTATAAATAGTCACATCGCAGTACGACAGGGATGACTAACCTGTGTGGTGGGTGTTTCTTTGGGGGGTTCTTGTGGATCAGCATCCTTCTCCATTTGGGTCTCCCCATCAACTGGTCCCTTACTCTTACCCATCTCCTACAGATTATGAGTTAGTGTTACCGTCATTCACAAAATTTACATCACAGTTTCAGTTAGGGTACTTACCTCAGAAGTTGTCCTGGTGGTTTCATCTTCACCTGCATCAGTACCCGATTTCTGACCCATTTCCTTAACAGTATCCTCAGCCTACGCAATTATGGGAAAGGTATGTTACCATGACGCCTATATTGTTATACATGACGCATATATTATTATACATGACGGTTAGGGATACTGACATTACAAATTGAACATCTTACCTCCTTTGACTGCAACTCAACATCTTCGGTTTCCTCACCGTAAGTTCCATGCCTGTCTTGCGAGTGTGTCACCTCGTCCTCACCTCGCTTCTTCCCCCTCACCTCCCTTCTCAGCTCCTGCATCGCTGCCTCAATCCTTTCCATCCTCTCGTTAAACGTTGCCAATAAGCTCGTCCCCAGATCATCCATCTTTGACAAAATCCTTGACACATCCACTTGGGCAGCCGTCGTACTTCCCTCACCCTTCGTGCCTGACCCAGATGCTTTCGTCGTGCTCGGCGCATGTTTGGCTTTATACTCCACCATGAGGTCGTCGAAGAACTTATCCGGCTTCTCTGTCGCGTACATGGCGCCAACAATAACCCCCTTCCTGACCTCCTCGGCATCCGGGAGAAGGACTGTCCGAACAGCGTCCACCTCGTCGAACATGCCCAACTCTTCCTTCGATTGCTGGATGAGGGAGGCAAGAGAATCGTACATCATGTTGTGCTCTTTCGACTTATATCTCAGGCACCGAGGGTAGGTTGTGCTTGTGCTTGTGCTGGTGTCAGCAAATTGTCTTGCAACTGGCCGCAGAGCCTCGTACACCCACAACTACAAACAAACAAAATAAACCAAGTGATGACATGTCGACACTTTGCATTTAATTGTGTCCTGTTACCAGGAGGCAGTGTCCACTTTAAATCACTATTTGTCATGTGAGATTTATGTCCATACCTCGAATGCAAGGGGGAAGCCGCCTAACAAGTACAACGGCCGAGAGCTGCTGACCCCGTGCTGGAGCTTGCGCTCAACACACCGGTAAAGGAAATCGTGGGTTCGTTCGTAGCACAGTCGCCCCCACGGGTAACGCAAGAACGCCTCGGTGTCAGACACCATGTTTACAACCCACCCGTGAATAAAGTTACGGGGTTCCTTCGCAAACAACACCGCCTCCACCAGCAATATGAGCGCGAACTTAAAGCGCCTTGCAGCCGAACGCTCTGACTTCATCGCCACTATGTACTCCGTCTCGAAGGCCTCCATCCTCATCTTTTCCTTGCCTAAGAACTCTGAGCAGGCAGCCTTGTCCGCCGCAGTGTCCACGGTCCTCCCCACGTTTGCCGAGCAATTCAGTCCGGTCACTAGCGCGAACTCCGCAATGGAGAACCGGACTATGGGCCCCTGGATCATGTACCACGTTTCTTTTTCCTTTTTCGACCGCAGCTGCTGCTGCAGGACGTAGTGGACTAGCTGGGCGGAGAACTCAACTTTGGCTGCGAGCCTCGCAATGCCGCCAAACTGGCTTTCACAAAGACGCTTCCAGTCTGACGGGCTCAGGTACTCCTCTAGCTTTGCAAGGACATTGGGCCTGGCATATTGATTGCACCTACATTTGAAATGCTTGTCCTCGGGGACATCATATATCGCCTGCACAGTGGGGTGGAATGTTAGACCGACTCATCTGTAAAACACTCTACCCTTGATCGACACTAGCCAAACCATACCTCGCCTGTTGTCGGTGTCTCCGTTACCCTTCTTTCTCCTGAATCACTCATGTTGTAGTTTGATACCCTGCAGGTTGGGGAGCAATACTTTAGCATTCTTCAAACATTTGCAGATTTTCATCACACAAGTCACAATGCACATGACGTTAAGTTCATATAACATGTCATGTGACAATTTTAACATGTCAAATGACCATTTTCACATGACAGACACCATATCTTTCCTGCACTTATCACAAATGACAGTAACTTTCTAGCCTCACCATATCTTAGCTTATACTTATCACCTGAGCATTATAACCATTTTATAGCTTCCACAAAATATAAGCCGCGCAATTTTGCAATTAAACATGACAGCAAACCTATTAAACATGGCAACTAAATATTAAAAACATGACAGTTTACAATGTAACAGCATTTACATTCAATAACTTGTTCCTGAAATTTTTTAAACCACATTTAGGTTCCCCGATTTCCCTCTATCTATCCTATTTTCCCAATCTCACCAATTTCCCCAATTCCCACATGACAGACACCATATAACATGTCATGTGACAATTTTAACATGTCAAGTGACCATTTTCACATGACAGACACCATATTTTTCCTGCACTTATCACAAATGCCAGTAACTTTCTAGCCTCACCATATCTTAGCTTATACTTATCACTTGAGCATTATAACCATTTTATAGCTTCCACAAAATATAAGCCGCGCAATTTTGCAATTAAACATGACAGCAAACCTATTAAACATGGCAACTAAATATTAAAAACATGACAGTTTACAATGTAACAGCATTTACATTCAATAACTTGTTCTTGAAAATTTTTAAACCACATTTAGGTTCCCCGATTTCCCTCTATCTATCCTATTTCCCCAATCTCACCAATTTCCCCAATTCCCACATTTTCCCCAATTTTACCAATTTCCCAAATATTCACACAATACATGTATCGATTTCCCCAAATTTGCTTCCTCCTTCAAGCCCTTTACCATATCATCACCACAATGGTACTTCCATTCTCTCCCCAACTCGAACACCCCCGTTCCCACATTTCCACCCATTGTTTTCATACTAGACGCCTGTTACATCCCACATGACAGGGGCGGATAGTCCACCCGTTATTTCATCCAATTGCAAACCATGGCAAACAAATTAGGGTCTTCAAATGGTCCCTCATCCTTTCAATTTCTGCAATCAGTACAAAATCGGTAGGGTTAGGGTTTACTTACTTCAAATCGGTCGGTCTCTCTCTTCTAAACACCCACAGGGTCGTCTTCTACACGCTTCCTTTACTGGCTTGAAATCCGGCGCCGTCTTCTCCTCCGCACTCCCAGGTTCGTCTTCTTCCTTTGCCTTCTTCTCCTCTCTCATTTTCGTTTCAAAAATGGCGGTTTCGTGCCTTCTCCACACCCTCCTCTCTTTCTCTGTTTTCCACAGTTTCAAGATGTGACAGGTTTTTAAAACTGCCCTCTCTCTCCTCCTCCCTCCCTTCTTTATTGACTCCCAACAATCGGTTTCCACACCCCTTTCCCAACTGGCTACCTTCCCATTTTTTTTTTTTGGGGGGGGGGGGGGTCTAACCCTTGCAATTAGAAACGGTTAGTGGGTTAGGCTAGCAAACCAAACTGGGGCGGGGGTTACTTCCTTTAATTCCCTCTAGATACCTACGGTAACAGTTTTAAAAAATGATACATAATAAATGTTACATTTGATCATTATATGTAGTAGTGATAAGAAAACCTGAGCGAACCCGTTCGGTATACTTGATACTAAAATAAAATATGAGCGGACCCGTTCAATGGTCAATAAGAAAATCCAACCGGACCTATATATTCGGTACACTAGATACTAAAATAAAATCTGAGCGGGTCCATTCAGTATAGATTAAATATATAGATCTTATTATTTGAATTATAGATCATTGTTTGAATATTAGTTGTAAGTTTAAAGTTGTATAAACCATTAACCTTCTATTTATAAGACTTTGATCATAAAATAAGTTGGTCATAATTTCAACGTTTAATTATATTCCAATCCTATTTCGGAATATAATTTCATAGAGTGATTTATCACTCACATCCATTCTTCTTCCTAACTTAAAAATTCTCCAAGTTGAGTCGAGTGTCTGTTTTGTATTTCAGAATTCACATTTAAATAATCGATATTTCTCTCCTTTGGACTATTTGGTTCATAACGTTTTATGGTCAATGAACATATAGTGTAAATCGGTCTTTTATTTCGTGTCGTCACTTGCTAGTTCTTAAAGGAACTAACCGTCCTATTGATTGTGACAACATATGTCTCTCTTTTATATATGATGCATCAGACATAAGCTGTATGTATAAAGATCAAGGGGTATTTTAAACGTTTTGAACTAAAAGGGGTAACTCTAAATGTATTTAAGATGGTTATTTGTTCACTACATTTTTTTAAAAGTCGTTCGTTATACAAGTTAAACGATTGTAAAAGACTTTCGATATATTTACTTCTTGTAGAAATGTAATTTCCTTCTTGTAAAAGACTTATGCTGTATTTACTTTAAATGCATGTTATCATCTTGTTTATGGAGCATGATTGCATGTCCCTCTAAGCCTAAGGTGGTTGCGATGACATCAAAATCCTAGTAATCACTGGTGCTGTGACATTTCTCTTTTTTACAGAAGGGGGGGTTATAAAAAGATGGAGAACAGTGTATCCCGTTCTCCACTTTGGTAGAGGAAGTGGTTAATGACGTTCAACCAAACTTCTGATGTCCCGATACCGAAATGTTTTCACCGCTATTTTTAATTATGTGTATATAGTATTGTTGTTCGCTATTGTGTTTACTGTTATTGAATCCACCAATATCGCTCATGTTGTTCGCCATAATAAGACATTATTGGATTTATATTTATCTCGTTATTTTGTTGGTACCTATTGTATTTATTTCCATTAGTATCGTTGTTGCACATACTACATATTTAAACTGTCTATTAATTGTGCCTTTATTTTTCTGTCATTTGTATTTATAATTCTTTTTCCTCTACTATTAATATCCTGTATAATGATCTAGTTATTTATTTCCTTCATTAGCGTTTCTGATATTGACTATAGTATTATTGAATTGATGAATATCGGTTACGTTATTTGCCATAATTCTAAATTATTTCTACTATTATCGCATCATTTTGTTTTTACTTCTATTCACCATAATTCCACATTATTTCTGCTATTATCCCTTCATTCTCCATAATTCGTATATGAATTGTTGTTCTTCCCTCTTTGCTTCACCAGTCCACTGTAATGTCATAGAACCCTATAGAGAGCAAGCTGATCCATTGGACGGTGATTGGATTAACATTATCTTCCAAAACCTGGCATTTCCCAATCACATAGCAGATTTCACTACATCACATACGTGGACATATCAAAATGTCATGATCAAGCACATCTATGATATCGCTTTGAAGCTGAATATGGTGCTAACAATTCAGTGATCAAGGAAAAGTACTTCCATTGGACCTGGTAGTGTGTTACTCACTTGCAAGAAGTACGGAGCATACACATCAAGGAAAAGGAGGAGGGTTGAAGGGGATGACCTATGTCGAAGGAATCGCAGAACGATATCGAAGCTTGAACAATATCCATTCGCCTTGTCCGATGTGGAATTCAAAAGAGTCGAATGGGGGATGGATGACATGCATGGAACCCACAACCATGACATTCTAAACCCACAACCATGACATTCTAAATTCGTTAGAAGGATACTCATTTGTTGTCAGTTAGATCAAGAGTAGATAGAGACAACATTAACTCTCACCGTTGTTCAAACTCCCACAAAGCCTATTTTGGCATGTTTACAAAAAAACAACCAAGAAGTGGAAGAGGTTTTTTTTACATCTAGAAGGCAATTTAAATGCAAGGGAAAATTTGAAGAATGAAGCTCGATGGGACAAAATTGTCACACGGGAAACACTACATATGTTGAGAGAGAAGGGCTACTTCTACATTGTCAGAAGAGTCGTAGGAGATGTAAATAGGCTTCAAGATATATTTCTTATGAATCCGAAAGCTTGACACTTGTTGAATGTCTTCCCATATGTAGTCATAATGGATTGCATCGACAGGACGAACGAGTAAGTATTCTTAAACTCAATTGCACATCAAAAACTTTCATTCTTTAATCAAATGGAGCTTATTTACGTGACTACATTTGTCCAATGCATGGGTACGACATCACTTTATATGAGTTCATCAAATTCACTTAAATGGGGAAGAATTTTAACATAGCATTTTCCTTCATGTCATGGGAGAACATTGATACTTACACTTGGGCATTGCAACAACTAGTGTGCATATTCCGTATAAAGCTACCAAATGTCATTGTGACAAATCGAGAGTTGGGCCTCATCATGGCTCTAAGGGTGGTTCTCTCGAATGTGATGCACATGTTATCCAATGTTCATGTGTTGAGAAAAAAATGCAAAGAAGCCGCTTTCAAAAAGTCAAAGAATATTGACGTGGCAAGAAGGTTTCAAATTGCATGTTATGACCTCTTCGAATCTAGAAGAACTGATACATTCAACACTCAATGAAGGGGTATGCATGATTAATGGAGGCTCATCAAAGGATTGATGCCATATTTGAAGGCGGCGTGGTTACGAGATTATACAGAGAACATTGTTCTTGCATTGACCAACACCATACTTCATTTTGGTACTAGAACTAATAATAGGTATTAAGGCGGCATATTTCCGTATACATTTTTCAATTTAAAATGCAATTATAACATATTCTTTCTTAAATTGGTAATAGGGTTGAGTTTGCACATTCAGTGTTGAAGGACACATTGCACTCCTCCATCAGTGACTTTACCCACGTATTGAAGGGCATCAATCATGTTATAGAAGATCAAATGAGTGAAGGGAAGATTACAATGGTTTGAGCATACAAATCATTTGTGGTATCGGGTTATCGATCCAAAAAAAAAAAATAAATAACCCATGGACCATAAATGATTTTTGATTAATTAGCCTCTGCACAACTATATACAAGATAGTCGCAAAACAAAACCAAAAGTGTCGATCCAACAAAAATAGAATATTTATAGTAAAAATTAATAAACATAACAAACCATAACATACTTGACAAGTATTTGGGATATATGTTCTATTATGAACGGAAGAGTTACACATTTGAAGAAACGTGTGCAAAACCAAAAACCGGCTCACAAAATGGCGAGCAAATGCTATATGCCTCTATCCCAAGAAGGTGGAGTAAGACTCCTCAGATCGAACCTTGCGGGAAAAACAAAATTTATAATGCAAAACTTCATACTACCAAGCCAGATACATAAGGAATAAGACTAGATTAATCGATTTTTTTTTTGGAATAAAGATAATTCGTACAAGCCACTAATTAGGTGGGATAAAGTTTGAAGAAAAAAAAAAGATGGAGGAGCCGGAATACATAAAACAAAAGACAGGAATAAAGCCCTTCAAATGAAGTTAATATGGAAAATCCTAACCAAACCAGAAAACCCTTGGTCCATACTATTAGGAACAAATATTTAAAGGAACGAGATATCTTCAGTTATCAAATTAAAGGTAATTTTTCATGACAATGGACAAAATATATGACACTAAAAGCGGAGTTTTGTAAAGGACTTATCTAGCAAATAGATAATGGTAGAAAAATTAGCTTTTGGAAAGACAGGTGGCTCGATGAGGAACCACTAGAAGGAAGACAATTGCTAATTAAACATTCCTATATGTGAGCAAACTAAAATAGAAGAGTTTATAGATGAAAACCGCAGGTGGAAAGTTAGACAACCGACCCGCTATATACCCTATGAACATTGGCACTAAAACAGAGAACATGTATATACCTGAAAACCCAATTGACGATAGGTTATATTGGAAACTACAAAGAAACGGATGGTTTTCCATTTCCAGTGCATTGAGATACAACACAAAACATAATATAAATGAACAGAATAATACAAAATTGATATGGAACATGGAATCTAAGTGGACCAAAAAATTAAGAACTTTATATAGAAACTTTATCTAGATGGAATCCCAAATAAGATCGACTAGACTGACAAATAAAAGCACACCACTCTATACAAGACTAGAATTATGTGACCAAAGGGAAGAAACACTGAGTCACATGTTTATCAAATGTGATTGCATACTTAACTTGATAAGAAAGATAGAACCAATAATTGAACAAATTATAAAAATTGTGGACACGAGCAATGATAACATTACATAAAACATCAATCACATCATCCAAAACTAAATCAAAAACAAAAAGCAACACTTGCAACGACTTGGTGGAGCATTTGGACTAACAAAAATAACATCTTCTATTAAAGCAACTCTACAACAATACATGTAAGGACCTTAATTTTTAAATATTATTTTATTAAATATGAATTTAATATTGACTTGAATTCTAAGATTTCAGATATTTTGAAAAACTTCATCCTCGATTTAATATTCTTATTTTAATCATTTAAAGCGGAGTCCAGCCTAGTTTTGAACTTTTATAGATTTATTCCACTTTTTCACGTCGGAATTTGAAAATATCTTCGGATTTCAATATCTTTTGATTTTAAAATTTTATTTCGATTGAGTCGGGATAAGGTCGAGAGCAGCTTTTAGGATTTAATTTTTGAGTTTTTGAATTTCGTGTTTCCAGGACCACACTTCCTTTGTTTCCTTCTCTCCCAATCTTGTCTTTTCCTCCTAGTTGAATCCAAAAATTTTAGCCCTCCTAATCCCTCTTGTGTTGATTTTGAATCTAGGAAACTTCACCCCACCTTTCTCATTACCTAATGGGGTTAAACACCCACATTGCCTCCTTCCTCTCCCCATGCGTGTACACCCTTTTTATGGGAAACAAGACAAACCTTGCCTCCCCCTTGTTTGCATCCGATCAGCCACAAACAACACCCACTCTCAGGCCTTTATAATCTGGTTTTGTTGTCGTATTTCACCTCACCACAAATCAAACCCACAACCCTAAACACAAACCTCTCTTTAACCTCTCTTTTTCCTATCCTTCTTCCTCCTCCCTTCATCCTCCTTTTCTCCTTCCTTGTATCATGTGAAGCCAACCACCGCCACCTCCATTTCACCACCGAGGCACCACCACAACTCTTCCACCAAGCCACCTTCTCCTTCCTCTTCTTTCCCCATTGGAGCCGGTCGAGAGCTCCCAAGCTTCATTCCCTCCTTATTTTCGTGCTCTAGTCAGCTGAGGGCAGCCCTTTCTCTTCCTTCCTCAGCAACAACAACTTCACCATCTCCCCAACGTCCCCATGCAGCAGTAGCAGCAGCCCAGCAGGAGTCGGAGTCGCCAAGAGCAGCCACCGCCCTCGTCCTTCCTCTGTTTTTCGGTTTTGAGTTCGGTAAGGGTTTGTTCTTCTTCCTTCAACTTCCAAACCGCGTGAAGATCTTGGGCGAGCTAACCTCTTTTCCTTCGATTCTTTGACGTTGTTTTGATGCTAACATGTTCTTTGAGGTCGGATAGGGTTTAGTGAGGACGAGAGAGGCTAAGGCTAACAACAAAGGCTCCAACAAAGCTCGAACAAAGCCTAGTTGCAATTTTCGCCGTGGTGAATATGAGTCTTGCAGCGGCAAACCAGAATGCGAACTAGTTGTGTAGAGTGACCCTTCTCCACGACGAAAACCCTGCTTAGCCACGATGAAGACATGAGTACGACCTTGGTTGCCGCGGGTCACTCGGGAGCCCTGGAGATGAGCCTCGCTGCAGTGAGAAACCCTCGTCACCACGGCGAGTATGAACTGGGTTTGGAACCTATAGGATGAGCTTCGCCACGGTGAAACTAGGTTTCGCCGCAGCGAAAGCTAACTCGTGGCCGCGAGAGCCCCCCTGCTCGCGGGAAGCTCCCTGGAGGGGTTTCACCACGACGAAACTAAGTTTCGCCACGATGAAAGTTCCCTTAATTGATGATTTTTGCCGGTTTGGTTCTTTACCCTTGTTCGGTTTGGGTAGGTTTTATGCTATGGTTTGCCCATGTATTTTAAATGATGATTTTTGCCTAATTGTTATACATGTGATCTATGTGCTTTATGTGATTTTTAAGATTTCGAAACGTGTAACTAGTTATGTGAACTTGGTTTTCAAAAGGGTATTTGAGAAACGTTTTCGAAGGCTGGAAAGTTGTTTTAACTAATTGAAGGAGGTTTCGGAAATGTTTAGATCATATCGGGTCACTTTAATAAAATGAGTTTGTGAATTGGCTATGGATCTTATGTTTTACATGGTTTTGAGACAAGCGTGTTTGAAAAGGTTGTTTTGAAAATAGGATTAACCTAACTTGAGGTTTAAGATCGAGTTTTGGGAAACTTGAGGTTGCTTACTTGGGATAACTTGTTGAATGGATTATATGTGTACTAGTTATGTGAAGTAAGTTGTGATATGATATGTTATGGTATGAATATAAATAAAAGCATGATTTATGTTGAGATCTTAAATTAATGAGTATAAAGCATGATGCGTTAAGTATGAGGGTTATGTTATGATGTGCTATATGTAACCCCCTTCTGTAAACCAGGGAAGGTTGCAGCTAGCGCCAGTGATTACTCGGACATTAATGTCTTCGTAACCACCTTAGACTTATAAGGA
This sequence comes from Persicaria maculosa, assembly GCA_963922045.1. Lineage (NCBI taxonomy): Eukaryota > Viridiplantae > Streptophyta > Magnoliopsida > Caryophyllales > Polygonaceae > Persicaria > Persicaria maculosa. Next base: position 30,453,413 of record OY998251.1, on the reverse strand, counting down.
CATGCAACCATGCTCCCATAAACAAGATGATAACATGCATTAAAATAAATACAGCGGAAGAATTTTACCAAAAGAAAATTATATTTTTAAATAATATTTACAATCGTTTAACTTGTACAGTAGAAGACTTTTAAATACACCGGATAAATAGTTAACCAAACTGAACAAATTTGGAATTACCATTTTTGTTTCAAAACATTTAAAATGACCCTTGATGTTCTCCAACGCCTTCAGAACTTCTTCACTATGATCTCTATACCTGCAACTTAGGTCTGATGCATCGTATACAAACGAGAGGCACCAGCCGCCACAATACATAGGGCGGTTAGTTCAATTAAGAACAAGCAAGTGACGACACGAAATAAAAGACCACTTTACACTAAAGATTCATTGACCATAAAACGGTATGAACCAAATAGTCCAAAGGAGAGTAATACAGACTATTTATATAAATGTGAATTCTGCAATACAAAATAGACGCTCGACGCAACTTGAGAATTTATAAGTTAGGAAGAATAATGGATGTGAGTGATAAATCATTCTAGGAAATTATATTCCGAAATGAGACTGGAATATAATTAAACGCGAAAATTAGGACCAACTTATTTACGATCATCGTCTTATAGATAATTGTATAACTTTAAACTTACAACTTTTATTCAACCAATGAACTACAATAATAAGATCTATATATTTAATCTGCACTGAATGGGTCCGCTTAGATTCTATTTTTATATCAAGTATACCGAACGGGTCCGCTCGGATTTTATTTTAGTATCAAGTGTACCGAACGGGTCCGCTCGGATTTTATTATTGATCAAATTCACTGAACGGGTCCGCTCAGTTGATCATTTCCGGGTCCGGAAACGTAGCTTCATGAAACTGGGTAGGAAGCGCTCATCTTCCTGGTTTATAATAATATATTTTATATGACTTGGAAGCGCTCATTTTCCATATTTAATTTATATTATCGTTTATATACTTTACTAGGACGCGCTCATCTTCCTTAACTTTAATTTATAATATTCACATTCTATAATACACTAAACTACAATTCCAACATTCATAACTTATATTTTATAAGGACTAGGTTCAAAAGATAACCTAAGTCCACATCGAACTAATATGCAAACTAGTCCGAAACCGAATGGAATAAACGGAAATTATTATGGATATGAAAACAGATATACCACATAATTAAACTTAGCATGAAGAGGAGATAATAAATCATGCTTTAAGGGAATATGGGCACATAATGTCATTTTTCTAACTTAAATAACCTATAAAAAAACATTACCCATTTAACATGCCAAAATAGATTATCAATTTAATAAATCACACAAACGGAGGGATTGTAATTTATTTAACGTAATTTGGCATGATTCAACGGTAGACAACAACTAGACACGAAAGCACACAAATGAGCGTAGAGAGCTCGGAATATCACTTGTCTCTTTTGATGTTCTTGAATCGCGAGAAAAAAATATGACACGAAGGTTGATGAATACGATCAATTCTACATGCAACCACATCACACATTAAAGAAGTTTTTTAATTGGTATTTTATACGTATAAATGACTTATTTATTTCGAACCGAAAATCGAATTAATAAAAAGTCGGAATTCAATACCAACACAAACCTCTTGAGTTTCTTGTGTTGATTTGAGCATGTAAGGGTTCGGGGAGCGGCTGCGATTCAAGAGAATATACGTATTAGATAATGATTTAAACCCAAATAAAAATTATGGGTTAAAATATGTAATTCTTACAATTGGAAAAAGGACAACGTTTGTAGGAATGAAAATATGGGGAGGGCTTGTGTAATTAGTCCTTCTTCCTCTCACATCCGATGCTACTGTACACGCTCAGCACACACACTTCACCTATAGCGATGGTGGCTCGACAATGGAGGCTCGACACGGCTCGGTGACGACCGATCTGGGTGGTGGTGGTACCGGCGAAGGGTGGCGTGGCTCATGGTGGTCCTGAGCGGCGACGGCAGAGCTCCGAGCAGCTACGACATCGGCGACCTCCAAATTTGAAATTTAGGGGTTTTCGATTGGAGGTGATTTGGAATCAAATGTTTGAGGGAAAATGTTCCTAAGTGAATTTAGAACTCGATGAGATGGGTTTCGAGCTCTGATTCTCACAAATGGAGAGATATCCTTCCGACATGGAAAAACCCCTTTTCTAGAGTCGGGCTATTTCGTAACCGTTTTATCAAATTGAATGCATCATTGACAACCTCTTGATGACAGAAATGATTTCGAGCATTCAATTGAATCGAATTCAATGTGAATTAGACTAAATTTGATCGACAAAGGATAAGAATTGAGAATATTCTTAAGAATAAATTCAATGTGGTTCTTCCAATTAAATATATAGATAGGTTTGAATTGAATTGAGAATAGGATTACTACTTGTGACGTGTCGAATTTAATTCGAGCTCGAAGGATCACCACAACTAAGGTGTAGGTAGAGCTAGAGAAGGAAGAAGAAGGTGGAAACCCGGTTCCGACCCGGTTTCATGTACCACAAACCGGTTTAGTTGTAGGATTTTGATCCGCTTATTTATCTTACCCGGTTTTGACCCGATTTTGTTTTTATAAAGGATGGATGAGTTTTTAAAGTATAAATAATGCAACAATTTAATGATTTCAATTTGAATACATAAAATATTTATCTTAGTCTAAATACATTTCCTGTTTATTTAAATAATTACATATAATAATACCTTTTATAAAATGTATATATAACACATATAAACTATATTTTATCTTCCTCTTGCACATTTTAAATAATTATTAATTCATTCAAAGTAACCTTTCAAACTTAAAAACTTATTATTATGATAATAAAATCCTCCTTAAAATTTTATTGATAATTAAAGTAAATAAAAATAATGGAGTTACAAATCATAATATCTTTTACAAAAATGATATTACAAAGAACATATAAATAATTTAATCAAAAGGATTTTCACATAAGATATTAAAGAATAAAATAATAAACTCACATCAATTTGTATATCTACAACAAAATGCATACTACATTTTAGTTATAATAAGTTTCACTCTTAAATTCATAAAGTCAAACCATATTTTATATTTTAAATAATAAGAGCCAAATAATAATATATATTTCATGAAGAATTGTATAAATTCTTTTATATCAAAATTATAACCTTATTTTTTTATTTAAATTAAAATAGAAATACCCAAAAATACTTTGGGGTATTTCACTATATGAGTGCAAGCATGTTGATGTTGGAATGATGTATGTTATATGCTGATGTGATATGTGGACGTGATATATGAGACGACGTATGAGATAGTATATGAGTTATGATGAGATGTTGTGATGAATTATGAGATAAGTTGTGATGATGATGATGATGATGATGATGATGATGATATGGAAGTTGTGATGATGAGATCTATGATTATGTGAACTTATGTCTGGTATTATATATGTATTATGTGCCTAGACATAGACTTATATATGCTATCTATACTTGCTAGGTGATCTGTGACGTGTTTGGCCTTGCTTATATTCCTGGTTTTTGCTTTGCTGCCCTACGCTTCCGGGTAAGTTCCTTCAGAGGTTACTCAAATTGAACTCTCATGCCTGTTGTCATGTAGTATGCTAGGTGTTGCATATCGCATGATCATGTAGTGGCATGCTTAGGTTTTGCAAAACTGTTTGAACACTTGGAATTCTCTTAGTGTATGTTAGAACGACCGTTAAATTGTGAGTAGTAGAGTCTTTTGCTATGGTCATAGGATGACCCAGTCTCATCGGGTTCATTCCTCATCGAGTCATATGGTCTTGCTATGAGAACTTGAGAAATGAGAAATGATATGATATGAGCACGAGAACTTGACATGATATGAGAATTATGAGATGAGCATGATATATGATATGATAAATGAACATGAGATATGAGATGTTACATTGATATGATGAGAGATGCTATAGCATGAACGCGGCCGGTGTCTGCACTAATGAGAATGGGTGCAGAGGTAGGAGAGGGACATGCCACTTGGCATTCTGTGCAAGATCCTATTTACAGTTTTTATGCATTTATAAACTGTCAGCATGCTTGAGTGTTTAATATTCATGTACTGCATTAGAAGCATCTTTATTAGGATTAACGCATAATATGTGGCTTCATCGAGGTCTCTAGGACCCGCATGCGTGGCTCGATTTGATTCCTTTCTAATCCCCATTCCTTTTTAGGTATTATGCATGCTTTTGACTATGATTGATCTGTGCTAATCTGGCGTGTGTTTTTACTCTAGCGCATGTAGAGAGACTGACTCCATACACTATACTCTTGTGGTACTTTTGATACTTTATCTTTCCATATTGTTGTTTTAACCCAGCTCCGTCGTGGCACCCTTGTATTTGGTTTTATAACTATTGCATGCTTTTAGACCTAAAATGTTTTCCGCGACTTAGAAATATGCCAGGTACATGTGTGTTAACACCAGGTCCCCAATGGACTTATCGCGGTTTTAGGGTTCGAAATCCCTACTTTCTCACTAATCCTTTGTTTTAAATATTCAACCCGTACTTGGATTGTAAGATCCGAATGAAGGTATCCATTCCTTCGAAACGTAACCCTGGTTGTATAACTCGGGCCGTTACAATACATAAGTTGTATTTTTTTTATGAGACAAACTTTATAAAACTAGGGGAAAAACATAAGCAAAAGAAAAATCCTTACCACCGATATTCGGCCCTGTCTGCAACATTTCGAAGTGGGGGAATTTATCATGTCTTTCATGAAGTCAATAGTTTCAAGGATTACATTGCAAGCCTTTTTCATGTTGTAGCTATTTTGGAGCCGCTTCATGATAGAAATCTCAGTATTTGCATCCAAAATGATGTTATTTGATGATGGTCTAGCAGTGCTAGCCACAACCAAATCCTTACTTGTATAAAAAAAAGAAGAACATAAAAAGGAAGAAAAACCCTAGAATAGTACTATGCATAAACCGTAAGGGCTAATGCATTAAAAAAATGTAAAGGCATTTATTTTTTTACAAAATTCAAAATATAGGGGGGCTATTCATAAAATTCCAATGATTATAAATATAGGAGGGTTAATTATACATTTCTAAAAATTTTTTTATTTTTGAAATTATTTTTTATTTATAATATGGTAATTTGGAAATAAATTGTAGAAAATGTTTATCATGAGTCTAGATCTTCTGCTACCCACGGTGCACCACAAAATTATTTCGGGTATAATTTTTCTTAGAAAATTAAAAAAAAAATATATATATATATACATTCTATACACTTGTATTTACATATTTATAAAATTTTATTAGAAAAAATCACATTTAAAAAAAAATAAAATTTATTTTCTAATATAATTGATGTTTTAAATTTATAAAATTTTTTAAATGAAATTTTTTTCAATTAAGGAGTATAAATATCTAAATACAAGTATATGGAATTTAAATATATATATTTTTAAAAAAAATTCAAAGTAAAATTATACCCAAAATAATTTCGTGTTGCACCGTGGGTTACACCGTGGGTAGAAAGAGATCCAGACTAGTTTATCATATAATTTTATTCCTTAGTTATATCATTCACTTTATTTTTATTAATTAAATACAGAAGGATTAGCAATTCCAACAGAGGACACTCGCTTGCAAGTCATATCGTACTCAGTAACCGCCATCCTCGAAACTTGCTTGTTCCGTCGACATTGTTGATCCTGAGGCCCGTGGGTTATCGGCCCCCGCTTCCGCAACGTTGCTCTATCACTATCCAAGTTCCTTTCTCTTTCACGTGCGGTCACTCGTTCAATGTATCGCGCAAGAGTCCAAGTTAGGGGAGATAGGGGAGTGATAGGAGAAGACAACCCAAATTCCTTACGGGGACAAACACGAACCACAACTAAAGACGACAACTAGAGACGAAACTCCGACCTGTGAATAGCAACGATGCCCTTATGGAAGCCTATTTAGGTTATAATCGCAACAGGCAAACACGAATTCATCATGGAGCATATCAATCATTTTAATTCACACTAACATGTACCTATCTCGAGGAGCACCACTGATAATGCATATCTTAGATACGCATTGTTAGGCTAGTTAGGTTGCATTCCGTTCATAATCCGTGGTTAATTTGCATCTTGTGATTATTCTGGAAGAATTCGGATTCTGCACAAATTTGTGGTTATTTTGCAGAGTGAATCTGAAGACCATTGAGAGATGCAAGATCGTGAAGAGGACTACAAGGTACATTGGGACGAAGCAAGGAAGGAAGAGAAGCAAGTGCTTGGAGCTGCTCGCGAAATCGAGCAAGAAGAGCTGATGGCAACAGGATGCCGCGGCCGCATCATGTATGCCACGGCCACAGCAGAGCAATGTGCAGCGGGGTTGGATGAAGCCGCGGCATTTGTCGTATGCGCGTCATTTTGTTTACGAAAACCCTAGTTTTGGTTGTTTGGTTTTTTTGGCCGACTTAGACTTCTTATATGGCCGAGTTTATGTTATTTTTCCACCACTTCTATTCTATTCTTACGTTCATTAGACACTTTAGAGATTTGAGCGATGTCTTCCATGAGGAACTAAACTCATCTGTTCTGCCTACAATTTGAAGCTTTATTTGGATTGATTGTGAGTTTCTAATTCTCGTTCCTTGTTTCCTATATTTGAATGCTTCAACTTCTTTGTGCTTGATTGTTTATTGTTTTGTTCTATCTTGTCTGGCCAACTAGTTAGATCAATTCAATTGCTAAGGTTTTGTAGATTCCTGATTGCGAACCTTAACCTAAGTAGCAAACTTGTTCCTTTATGGCTGATTAAACTAATTGAATAAGTAGAAAGTTGGATGTATTGTTAAATCCCTCTTTAGAGACTACAAATACCTTGGCTAATCTCTGGACTTAAAGCTATCAATTGGGTTAAATCCTTCTTTAGGGACTGTTCGATTGATAAGGGTTTCTAGGACTGATTGGACTAGTAACTATATTAGGTCGGGACTAGGGCATTCATAGGAAACTTAATAGGACGAGAAGAAGTTACAAGGATCGTTTCAACCAAATAAAGTGAAAAATTGTAGGTGGAATTGCTTCTCATAATTGTCTAAACCAAAATCATTTACTCTTGCTTCCTTCAATCCGCTTTGATAAAAGGCGCGATTGATTACTCCCCGGCAACGGCGCCAAATTGACGTGCGTGAGGGGAGATCGATGCCTATGCTCACTCCAATCAAATATATTTATGCTTGAATCCCTCTATAGTATAGTGGAAATAAAGGTCGATCCAAGGGAGTATGTCAGCGGTTCTATCCTAGTTGTTTTATGGACGAAAATAGGGGAATAAATGGCAAAAGTGGGTGTTGTAAATGATGGTGAACACACTGAATTTGGCTCAAGTAACAAGTGATTTCAATGTATGAGAAGGAACTTCCAAGATTAGGGCTAACCACAACAACAAACACATGTATAGATCAATGAATCATGTAAGAAATCATGCTTTTATCTCAATCAAACAAATCAAATCACTTTCGTATAAGAGACTTATTTGACTATACCTTTTCTTAATTAGGTCTTTTTAACTTTCATCAAAAATCCCTAATTACTATCAATGTTAACAATCTCCTTTGGTGAATTCAATTGTAACAATGAATGCCCTAGATTTTCATCAAGGGTTAAACACATAGGTAGAAATAGATAAAAACATCTCATAAATATAAATTCATTCATTCACACACATGCCTATTGTTGGGTTCACCCCAACCCTAGAAGATGGGGGAACTACTCACGTACTCATTGCAAAGGAAAACATAAAAACAATGGAAGAATTCATAATCTTAACTTGCATAAATCAAACCTTAAAATTCACGTTGAAACTTTCAGCCAAAAACTCCCAGAACGTATGTCTCTTGCTGCTGTAAAATCAGCCGTGTGCTGTGTGAAGAGATACCTAATTAGCCTCTAATTGGCTTTATTTAAAGATAGAATTTTAGACTTAATCTCCAAGGAAAGAAATTTAATCTTAGGAAAATAATAAAATCTAACTAAGGAAGGATAAAATATCCCAAGTCTATCTAACTAAAAGATCCTAAAAGAGATTTAGAAGAAAACCCTAATTAAAAAGCCCATTAAGTGAATAAAACAGCCCGCAAAATCTTTTGCTGGTGCGCAGGGTATCGGCGCCGAGGTCTGAAGTGTCGGCGCCGAGGTATCTGTTCGAATACAGTAGCTTCTGATTTTCTTCAGCTTTTCGACTCTGTCTTCAATCGCACTTTCCCGAGTCCTCGTTCATCTGATTGACGCATATGAATATGCGTTGGAAAGCTCTTTTCAAGGCTCATGAAGGCTCCAGATCTTGAATCAAAGTGATGGATGGCGAAATCAAGGCTTTTCTCCAGCTACACCAATTTTTGCTTTTGCTTGGTTTCTCCATTGCCTTCATCATTTTTCATTAAGCTCTAAAGTGCGTCGAAACTCTTCCAAATCAACCTACAAAAACACCACCAAAGCTTGTGTAGACTCCATATCTTGCAATATTAAGCATAACTACACATTTTTCTTACTTTCCCAACACAAAAAGTAATAAAATGACTCAAATGGAATGAAAACATGATGCAAAATAAGACTAAATATGCGGACATCATGGGGTAGTTCATCTTCTACCCAAGTTCCATGGGTTGAGTGGGGAGGACCCCCACAAGCATCTGTCTGAATTCCATACTGTGGTAGTTGGGATAAAACCTGAGAACATTATTGAGGATCAAATCAAGCTGAGAGTCTTTCCCCTCTCTTTAAAGGATGAGGCGAATGAGTGGTTCTTCTATCTACCACCTGGATCTATCACTACTTGGGCTGATATGAAGAGAGTCTTCCTAGAGATGTACTTCCCTGCAACAAAGCTTAATGCATTGAAAATGTCAATCAGCAGCATTGAGCAGTACGCGACAGAGTCTATTCATGAGTACTTTGAGCGTTTCAAGAAACTCTGTGCTAGCTGCCCTTGCCATGGGTACTCTCAGAAGGATCTGGTTCTCTTCCTAGTCAATGGGCTTACTGATATAGAGCGCAAAACAGTGAATTCTGCTTGTGGAGGAAACATGCTGAATAAGACACCGACCGCAGCTTGGGATGTGTTCAAGGAGCTATCTGAGGGCTCTAGACAGTTCAAAAAGAGCGCTCGTGCTAGGGGTGTACTTTCTATTGATGCTCCTACGGCTGCACTTCAGACCGACATGGCAGAGGAGAAGGAGATGATCAAACAGTTAGTAACTGATAGAACTCCCTAACAGCTAAAAGCATGTGGACTTTGTAATCAATTCACTCATCCTATGGACATGGGCCCGCTTCTGCAAGATCCTAACGTCGAGTTGAATGCCATTGGGAATTTCGCCCCATAAGGGCCTAGACAAGGCAATTTTGGAAATCCTGGGTACTTCAACAACAACTATAACAGAGGTTATCAGCAGGGCTATGGGAACTACCAAGCCTCTTACAATCAGCCAGGGGGGCAACAGGCAAGGCCCCAACAACAATTTGAACCTCGACAGGGAGGCCAACCACAATCCAATGAGGCTATTGAGGATCCAATATAGAAATTGTCACGGTTGGTCTTGAAGGTTGAGAAACAACAATCAGACCGGATCACAAATTTGGAGAATCAATTAAGTCAGCTCATTCAGGTCTTAAGTGCGAAGGAGGCAAACGATTCAGGGAAGCTTCCATCGCAAACGGTTGAGAATTCTAAGGAGAATGTCAGTGCAATAACGCTTAGGAGTGGCAAGGAACTGATTGTCACACCTCAAAAAGATGATGAAGAAATCACGGACGATGAAATAAATAGAGGTGAGAGATGAAGAGGACAGACGCTGCACAGTGCGGCGGCCGCAGCAACCATGTCGCGGTCGCGGCATAACAATGGAGTTGTGCCCGCAGTGATGTCTCCAAAGTAACCATGTCCTTATGCATATTTTAGTTCCATATTCTTTACATTTTTCATATTTCGGGTTGGGAATATGTCGAATTTATGTAGTATATGCTTATTTGTCAGAAATAGAGATCTACATAAGTTTCTGTTTAATATTGCAGAATATGGAACCATTTCGGGAGAAAATCAAGAAGCAAGAACCGGAGCTCAAGGTTACTCGACATCGACAAACCATAGTCGATCTCGACAAGCCATGTCTAGGCACACCAGGATGCCGAGGAGAGACTACCCGACCATGCCCGGACACCTTCCTCGAGATCGAGTTATATTACTCGAGGTCGACAAAGCCGTGGAGCCATGACCGAGCACATCGAGAGGATCTACCCGACGCTGCCAAGAAGACCTAGTCGATAAGGCCACCCAACTCGAGATCGAGGAGAGGTCCTCGAGATCGAGTACACTTGTGAGCCCTGTCCGAGCCTTGTCGAGCACCAGCTAGCCGAAACGCCGAGCCAGTCCAGTCGACTACAATTCTACTCGAGATCGAGTAGACTTACTCGAGATCGAGGAAGCTTCCAGAAGCCGCGTAAGGCGTTTTGATCTATCCTACTCGGATTGGGATTACTTGGAGCCAAAGATTGCCGAGTCTATCCGGTTTATCAAGATCTATCATGAAGAAGAGAGATTTATCCACTTGAGACATCTAGATATAATTCCCTTATTTAGATTTAATTATGTTGTTGCTTTTATTTATCATTAAGCATTTTAGATATAGTTTTAGATATAGATAGATATTTCTATTCTTGAATAGCAAGGATTAGAAGCCTATAAATAAAGCCTTAGGGGGCTGATTTCTATTCATTCCATCACACAGCAATTGGTAGGAGAGTAGAGAGAGAGAAAGTGAGGCCGAGTGGAGCAAAGGAGCGAGAGCAAGTTGGCTTTGTTCGGTTGTACTTTCTACAGTTTGGTTTAATGCAATTAGTTTCTTTTCAATCAATGATGTCTGAGATTGCAATGAAGCGCGAGTAGTCAACCCACTTCTAGGGTTGGGGCGAGCCCGACGATAGCCATTCATAATTGAGGTAAAGATCCGACTTTTATCATGTTTTGAGCATCTAGTACTTGTTATGTGTTTATTACCCATCTAATGGAGGTCCATGCTAACAACTTGGATTGTAAACATAAAATCAGTAGAGACAATTAGGGTTTCTTAAAAGAGTTGTCTAATTGTTGGAAAAGGTGAAAGCTTGGTCCTTTGATGCGATTTACATGGTTATCTGTTTATCTCTGCCTTATGCATGCTTGGTTATCGTTGCGGCAAACCCCAATCTTGGAAGTCCTTTTCATACAGTTTAGTTCGAAGTCCCAAAGCAATTGTCTTTACTTTATTTTCTTTCGTTTTAGTTTTCTGTTTTCCTCGAGATCGACTAGCACTCCTCGATCTCGAGTTACTAATCTTCGACCCAGGTCGCTGTAGCTTCTGTGTGCAGACAATCGACCAAGACAAGCCGACGTCGACGAAGACCTTACTTGATCTCGAGTAGGCCCTTGTCGAGATCGACCAGAAACCGCCGAGTTGCTGCTACTGTGTTCGACTGTCCGATCTTCTATCGAGTTGCTGTACTCGAGATCTAGGACCCCTGTTGTCGACTTCTGTCCGTGAGATTTCACCGCTGCCTAGGATCCGCTGACATGCTTCCTCGTGGATCGATCCTGACTTCCCGCTGCTACATCAGGAGGAGGTCTTGTAATTATTTGTAAGGGACGGAATCTGGTTTGCCTTAGTTTATTTACATTCTATTTTGCATACTCGATTTCCTCCTACAACAAATTGGCGTCGTTGCCGGGGAAGCTATCATTCGCGCCTTAGGTAGTTAGTTCTCACGTTTTCTCTAAGTTACTTTACAGGTGTATGCGTTGTTTCGTTCAACCACCTGAGTTTGACGGCTTAGACGATCCGAAACGCCTCTTACACATCCAAGCTAAGCTAAAAAGAGCCATGGTAGCCGCAGAAACCCAGGAGCAGCTGATACAGAGGCTTACAAGGGAACTGGCCGCTAAAGATGCTGCTATCGCCACTGAGAAAGCAGCAAGGGAACAAGCAGAAGCTGAGCTTGCCCAGTACCCAACTACTACAGCGGATTATATGCATCCAACTCTCGTCGTGCCTGAATCGGCGATTCTAATCCCTGAAAACTCTTTTAAAAACAATGCTTTTTATGGCAAATTTAATGAGTGTTCTCTTGAGCATATTACCAATTTTTCTGACATGTGCCGTACTCTTGCTGAAGGTACAACCTTGGAATATATCAAGATGAAGGCTTTCCGCTGGTCTCTTGCTGGGCCTGCACTAAAGTGGCTTGAAGGGCTGAAACCAAGATCACTCACAACATGGGCCCAAGTAGAGCAAGAGTTTCTGAATAAATTCTTCCCACCCGCCAAGACAACACTCCTCCGCCAGAAAATCACTGCCTTCAAACAGAAGCCTGGGGTACCTCTGGCAAAGGCATGGGAACGCTACAAAGAACTGCTGCGATCTTGCCCTACTCATGGACAGCCACCCTACGTCATTCAGGAGATCTTCTTCAACTCTCTTGATCAAGTCACTAAGGACAGAATCAACCAGTATACTCGCTATGAGTATCTGACGATGCCACCAATAGACGCCTGGGGTATGCTAGACAAGCTCACCAATTATGACAACAAATATGGGTCTACTGCAAACTATGAGGAAAACTCCTATGCCAGGCCAGCACCATCTATGCCACTCTATAAGCCAGCAAAGGAGATTGACACAGATGTCAGGGAGCAGTTCTACAGAGACCAGAATCGCAAGCTCCTCAAACAAGTCAAATATCTATCTGTCAATCATCCTTGCATCGAATGCGGATCACAGAGGCACACCACTACTGAGTGGCCACACACTGAGCAAGTCAGAATGGCAGAGACACATGAAGAGGCAGCCTACGATGGGGGTCCCAATCGCTACATGGGAGATCACAAGTTCTATCAACCACAGTGGAACCAAGGTCCCCCTAGGAACCCCCCACCCTACAGAGCTCCAGGGCATCCAGAAAGGGATCAAAAGAAGGATGATTTGCAGCTGATCCTTGAGGAGATGCGTCGAAATCAGGGCAGCATCAACAACCAGTTCCAGAACATCACTACAAAATTTGGAGAACTGGACATCTGGAAAAGGGGAATAGAGACCCAGATGGGCCAAATCGTTGCACAGATCCCACGACCATCCGGACAGCTCCCTAGGCAAACAGAACCAAATCCTAAGGGGAAAATCGGATACGTCGCAGCTATCAAACTCAGAAGTGGGCATCAATTACACGATCCAGAGGTCGGGAAACATCAAGACAAGGCAGAACAGCAACTCGACATAGAGCAGACTCAACTCAATCTCGAGGAAACAGTACTCGACCTCGACAAAAAGCTGCTCGAAACAGACCAGAAGCTGAGCTCGGACTCCACTGCGAAGCCCAGCAACTCCAGGTCGACCACCCAACTCGATCTCGAGGACCCCCTGGTCGAGATCGAGGAACAGCAAGCCGAGATCGACGACTCTACAGCACCTCCGACGTCTGATCTGGCTCCGAAGCAGAAAAAGCCACTGCCTTTTCCTTCCAAGGCACAGAAAGATCCCACTACAGGTAGGTTTACCAGGTTTGTTAATATGCTGCAAGAACTGAATGTCTCTATTTCTTTTACAGAAGCCCTGCAAGAGATGCCTGGATATGTCAAATTTCTGAAGGAAATCCTGAGCAAGAAACGATCCATCTCAGAGATCGCGGGCGAGTGCAAAGTACTCCACTTCCCTGAATAGAGATCTGACCCTGGTAAGTTTTCTGTTACTGTGGGTTTTGGACAATATAAATATGAGTCTCTGTATGATTTAGGAGCAAGTGTGAGCATCATGCCTTTATCAATCTGGCGGAAGGTCAAGATAGGATGCATAGAGCCTGTGGATGCCAAATTATACATGGCAAACAATACAGTGGTCATCCCTACAGATATAGTTGAGAATGTCCCCGTCCAGGTTGGTAAATTCTTTGTTCCAGCAGATTCCCTTATCATAGACTGTGTTGAAGATCCTACTAGCCCTATTATTCTTGGTAGACCATTCTTAGCTACTGCAGATGCCAAAATTAGTGTTAAGAATCGATCGCTCACCTTCACCATAGGCGATGAGGTTTTAGATTTCTCTTTTGGCCCTGCAAAGGAGGAAATTTCATGGCTAGAGGTAAAAAGCATCAGCAACCACGGGACCAAGCAATCGACGGAGGGAAGCACCAGCACTGTACTCAAGGTCGACAAAGTTTACTCGATCTCGACTAAGACTGTACTCGATCTCGACCAAGACTCATCGACATGGACTTCCTCTGCCGAGCCATTGACTTGCCAAGAGCCTAAGTATGGGGTCCCTGTAGTCGATCTCGACCAGCCGCACTCGACATCGACTAGCCCCAAGCCCAAAGATTTCTGTTTTGGGTCCGAAAAGGTAAGTTCAGGTATGAATTCTACTCCCCCTTAGTCCATAAAGAAATTTATCAATAATTTAAGGGGAGGTAAGGCCCTGTGGGGAGAGAATCTGCGAAAGCTAAGAGCTGGAAGGAAGAAGAAGAAAGAGACGGGAGACGATGCAAGCAACCACCTGTCAGCTGAGCTTGCATACTACCATCAGGACCTAGATGATCCAGGAGAAGGGTCAGGCAAGAGCAGGGCCCCACACTAATGGTCCTTGAGCGCAAACGGAGAAGTCGGCCTAGCGACTCTAAAATCTAGAGCATGTATATAAACTTTATGAATTTTGGGACTTTTAACTTTTTGGTTTTTGATTTTTGGTTTTGATTTGATGTCTTTTAGAATACTTCATGTGGATAGTCTTGTTTTTGTGTGCAATCTAACACTTTTAGGTCGGCAAGCATATAAAGATCGCAAAAAGTGGAATAAAGAAGTCCCTGAAAAACAGTCAAAATCGACGAAGGCCAAGTCAACGACGACAAGGAGGAGCAGCCCAAACACTCGTCGATGTCGACTAGGCCAACTCGATATCGACTAAGCCACCAGAAGCTCCTCAACTTCAGAAACCACTGGACGCAGACGAAGCTCCTCGAGATCGAGTACCCTGTACTCGAGATCGACAAGAAACTTTCCTCGACATGCACTGATCCGTCCTCCTCGATATGTTATCCTGTGAGTTCCTTCCTTTACTCTTGTTTTTATTTAATTTTTATACAGTGGGGACACTGTAAATGTTAAGTATGGGGTGGAGGAAGAGATCATTATCATTATTGTATATTTTAGTCTTGCTTTTGGTTTTACATGGTGAAATTTTAATTTTTAATTTTTATGTTATGCATTCATGTTTAAATTTTATGCACTTTAATCTTTTGTCATACTGTAGTCTTGTTTTTAGTTGCATAGAAAAAAATAAAAAATAAATAAAAAATGTCGAAAAAAAAAAGAAAACAAAATGCATGCTTAAATTTTTTCATTGTTTTAGTTTTTATACCCTAACTTAGATGTCCTATGATGATGAATAATGATTGACTTTATCATATAAATCCTATGGCATGTTTGGAAAGGTTTAGCCTAAGTCCTCGAAATTGTTGTTATGTGGATTGTGAACTTGTGATGAAATTGAGCACATATGATCCTAAGCTAAAGGTTAAAATCCAACAAAAATTGTCCCAGTGAGAATTTTGGCCTTATAGGGAGAACATAAAAAAAATCCCTCTACTTTCTTGAGTGTATTTACTCTTCCTATGCATCTCTAAATGTTGTGATAGTTATTCAAAGCCAATGCATTTATATGTTGATGTGAATGAGAATTAAATGATGGAGGCACCTTTTAAGCCAATTTTATCCTCTCTTTACCTACCCTGCATTATCCCTGCTTGAAGCCAGAACATTAGCCTGAGAGTTTTTATAAACTCCACAAAATTACCCTTAGCCAAATTGAGCCTGACCCCCATTTGGGAATTAAGACTTAGAGTTGGTTGAAATAATGGTTTGTGGAAGGAATGAGCTTATGTTGGATTTCAAGTAGGAAGGATTTTTGGAATTTATTGAGATATGGGTTGATTTTATATTTTTATCTTGCTATGCACATTTTGTAAAAGGATTTTTGGCTCACCTTATAAATGCACTAAGTGTTATTTTATTTTCGAAAAAAAAAATCGAAAAAAGAAGAGAAGAAAGTATATATGTTTGTGAATAAAGTGCATGAGCCAAATTTACCTTATTTCTTTCATTATTTCGCAAGATACATACTTTGGAGAGGTTGAGAAAGTTTGAAAGGTTACATACTTCATTGAGATAAATTGGAGAGTTTGGTTGATGCATATGATTGAGAGTTATGGTTTGGTTGAGTTGTGTTGGAGATTTAGGAGTCTTGATTCCCGAATTTTATTAAGCACCACATGGCCAAATAATTCCATACCTTTATATTTCTTACCAAGCCCCATTACAACCCCGCCGAATGGAATCTTCTTTGAAGACTTCTATTGAGCGAAGTCCTCCTGATAATTCTTGTTGCATTTTCATAATTGGTTGCAAAGTGGATCTATATTTAAATTGCAATGTTTACGAGATTGTATATGGAATCGAGTTGAGAGATGATCTACATAGCCTAAACACATTGAGAGTTGAGTGTAAACACATTATCCCTGTGAGGTTGAATTTATATTGCCTATGCCTATGGATCGCTCATATATGTGTGATGACGTTAAATTCACTTGTCTTACATTGCTACTACTGGAGATGTTGCTTTTGACAAAAGGCGAAGACTTGAAGGATGTGTTGTAGGTCTTGGTTATTGTTTGGTTATTGCTTGAGGACAAGCAAGTCTAAGTATGGGGTGATTTGATGTCTCCAAAGTAACCATGTCCTTATGCATATTTTAGTTCCATATTCTTTACATTTTGCATATTTCGGGTTAGGAATATGTCGAATTTATGTAGTATATGCTTATTTGTCAGAAATGGAGATCTACATAAGTTTCTGTTTAATATTGCAGAATATGAAACCATTTCGGGAGAAAATCAAGAAGCAAGAACCGGAGCTCAAGGTTACTCGACATCGACAAACCATAGTCGATCTCGACAAGCCATGTCTAGGCACACCAGGATGCCGAGGAGAGACTACCCGACCATGCCCGGACACCTTCCTCGAGATTGAGTTATATTACTCGAGGTCGACAAAGCCGTGGAGCCATGACCGAGCACATCGAGAGGATCTACCCGACGCTGCCAAGAAGACCTAGTCGATAAGGCCACCCAACTCGAGATCGAGTACACTTGTGAGCCCTGTTCGAGCCCTGTCGAGCACCAGCTAGCCGAGACGCCGAGCCAGCCAAGTCGACTACAATTCTACTCGAGATCGAGTAGACTTACTCGAGATCGAGGAAGCTTCCAGAAGCCGCGTAACGCGTTTTGATCTATCCTACTCGGATTGGGATTACTTGGAGCCAAAGATTGCCGAGTCTATCCGGTTTATCAAGATCTATCATGAAGAAGAGAGATTTATCCACTTGAGACATCTAGATATAATTCTCTTATTTAGATTTAATTATGTTGTTGCTTTTATTTATCATTAAGTCTTTTAGATATAGTTTTAGATATAGATAGATATTTCTATCCTTGAATAGCAAGGATTAGAAGCCTATAAATAAAGCCTTAGGGGGCTGATTTCTATTCATTCCATCACACAGCAATTAGTAGGAGAGTAGAGAGAGAGAGAGAAAGTGAGGCTGAGTGGAGCAAAGGAGCGAGAGCAAGTTGGCTTTGTTCGGTTGTACTTTCTACAATTTGGTTTAATGAAATTAGTTTCTTTTCAATTAATGATGTCTGAGGTTGCGATGAAGCGCGAGTAGTCAACCCACTTCTAGGGTTGGGGCGAGTCTGACGATAGCCATTCATAATTGAGGTAAAGATCCGACTTTTATCATGTTTTGAGCATCTACTACTTGTTATGTGTTTATTACCCATCTAATGGAGGTCCATGCTAACAACTTGGATTGTAAACATAAAATCAGTAGAGACAATTAGGATTTCTTGAAAGAGTTGTCTAATTGTTGGAAAAGGCGAAAGCTTGGTCCTTTGATGCGATTTACATGGTTATCTGTTTATCTCTGCCTTATGCATGCTTGGTTATCGTTGCGGCAAACCCCAATCTTGGAAGTCCTTTTCATACAGTTTAGTTCGAAGTCCCAAAGCAATTGTCTTTACTTTATTTTCTTTCGTTTTAGTTTTCTGTTTTCCTCGAGATCGACTAGCACTCCTCGATCTCGAGTTACTGATTTCGACCCAGGTCGCTGTAGCTTTTGTGTGCAGGAAATCGACCAAGACAAGCCGACGTCGACGAAGAGCTTACTCGATCTCGAGTAGGCCCTTGTCGAGATCGACCAGAAACCGCCGAGTTGCTGCTGCTGTGTTCGACTGTCCGATCTTCTATCGAGTTGCTTTACTCGAGATCTAGGACTCCTGTTGTCGACTTCTGTCCGTGAGATTTCACCGCTGCCTAGGATCCGCTGACACGCTTCCTCGTGGATCGATCCTGACTTCCCGCTGCTACATCAGGAGGAGGTCTTGTAATTATTTGCAAGGGACGGAATCTGGTTTGCCTTAGTTTATTTACATTCTATTTTGCATACTCGATTTTCTCCTACAACACGCAGCCAATTGCGGCGCCCGCCGCCAGTGGCATCGCCACTCCGTCGGTGCCAAGTACGCATCTCCCGTCTTCCTTCCCTTCTTCTTCTTTGTCCCTTCTTCTTCTTTCTTCTCCTTCTTATTCCTCTCATCCTTCCTCCTCCTTACCTATGGAGACTCCAAATTCGGTTCCACCTTTTCCGGAATCCCTGAAGGATACACGAAGGTATGAGAACGATAGGGAGATCTTTGAGACATTCAGCAAGTGCGAGGTAAATATTCCTTTACTCAAATTGATTAAGAGCATTCCTAGATATGCTAAATTTTTGAAGGAATTGTGCACCATAAAGAAGAAGCAAAGATTGAAAAAGAAGGAAAAGGTAAGCTTGAATGAAAATGTCTCTGCTATGTTGCAAAGGAAATTGCCTGAAAAATGTGGAGACCCATGTATGTTTACAATTCCATGTGCAATTGGGAATACTAGATTCAAACAAGCCATGCTAGATCTAGGAGCCTCAATTAATGTTATTTCCTATAACATGTACATGTCTTTGGGCTTGGGTGTTCTGACTGAGACTGGGGTTACGGTGCAACTTGCTAATCGATCACAAATCAGGCCAAGAGGCATTGTTGAAGATGTTTTAGTTATGGTGGATGATTAGTTTTTCCCTATTGATTTCTTTGTTTTAGATATGGAGCAGGGAGCCCCAGAAACACCCATTATACAATGAAGACCATTCCTGAAAACTGCGAAAACGAAAATTGATTGTTGTGAGGGTTTATTGACTATGGAGTTTGATGGAAGAAAGATAGAATTCTCTATCTTTAATCATGCTAAGCTTTCTCCTGAAAATTCTTTAGATATGCCTATTGCTAACAATATGGATCGCAACAATAATTTTCGTGATTTATTAGAAACACCTAAGGAAAATAGTTTATGGAAATTTGAGCCCCCTAACAAATTGAAACCTTTTGTGATTTCAGGACAACCCTCTGGACTAGCTCAAGGAGAGAAGCTAAGGGTAATGGATGAGTGCTTGGACAGAAAGCTACACCTTCCAAGGGTGTCCGCACTTTTCAATGAAATGACAGGTGTAGGTGACCCTAGCGGAGGAACCTAGGCCAATCAAGGGCTATTACGTCGAGCCAACGACTTGAAACAAAGGCGCTTCTCGGGAGGCAACCCTAGGTAAGTTTTTCTTTCTTTTTCCTTTTCCTTTTCCTTCACCCTAATTATATTTGATTCACTTTTGTTGTCTTTACTGTTTCATTGAGGACAATGAAAACTATAAGTGTGGGGGAGAGGAATTCTGTATATAGATGCATATAGGAGATCATATTTAAATTTCTGCATCATGTTTAATTTCTGTAATCATTTTTATTAATTTTTGTTTATTTTCGTAATTAAAAAAATTCGAAAATCCAAAAATAATCATGCATTGCATCCATATGTGTTAGTCAAATACCCATCTGGCTTAGTTTGTCCTCTAATTTAAATTTCAAGCATGATCATATAAATCCCATGGAGTTCTGGATGTTTTGGCCTTGTCTATATTTGATTTTTGTGGAACATGAGCTAGCAAATGTAATTGAGCATGTATGATTGAGCTAAAGTATGATTGAAGTCCTAAAAAACATGACCATGTGAGAATGTTTAGCTTTATTTGAAATCTTTTGCTCAATTATGTGAATTACTCTCCTTGTGTTTCTACCTCTTGGCATTGACTGCAGTATCTATTTTTCAAGACCGACTCACATGATTGTTCCTTGCGGAGTTTATGTTTATATTTTGAGTTTTTTGTTTGAATTTGTGCATATTTAGTGAATCAAGTGACAATGGTTGATGCACTTAGTAACCGGATCTATGCATGACACCCATGGGTATGATTCGCGCAAAAAGGTGTTGAAAACTATCCACTAGGAAAGAAAGCTTGATCATTGAGTAACCAGGTTCATTCATGACACCCATGTTTTCAACTTGCGTCAAAAGATGTTCAAGTGGACTTCATATTAGTAGGTTGAGGTGTTGATAGACCGGGGCCATTCATGACACCCATGTTTGCGCCTCGCGTAAGGAAAGCACCAAGACAAGAAAAAAAAAGAAAAAAAAAAGGAAAAGAAAAGAAAAGAAAAAAAGTGTCACATTTTATTTAGTTGTCTTTATTGTGTCCCGCAAGCAATGACATTCCGGTAGATATTTGGTGATATGGTGGTCAATGTCTATGAGTTTAGTGCATGTTGGTTTGAGTTGAGAGTTGTACCTTAAAGCCTAAACACATGAGTGAAACACATATTTCTGGTGAGGTTGGATGATGTCTACTTCTAAGTTTTGATCACTATAATACATGCTATGGCGTTTGTTTGCTTGGTTTATGTTTTCACCTGCTATGATGTTGCTTTTTGATGAGGTTGAAACTTGAAGGGATTTCCTGTGGGATACATTGATTCATGTTCATTCTACCATTGCCTGAGGACAATGCATATCTTAGATAGGCATTATAGGCATTCACTACTAAAATTCTGCTATTTAACATCGGCTCATTAACATCAGCTAGAAAAACCTGCCATGTTAAAGAGTTTTTTAACATCGGTTTTTAAATTTGCGATGTAAATAAAAATATAGACACCGTCCCATTTATTTGACCGGTGTTAAATATGTGTTTTAAAAAAAATTTAGAAGGCGCGGATTGGAATCTGAATTACGTTAAATCCCGCCCATATCAAATACACGCGGGGTGATTTAACCCTTAGAATTTTTTTTAGAACTTTGAGTTTGTTTCGAGTTTGTTTCTTAAAATCACAACCCCAATATTCCTCTTCCATCCCGACTCAGCTGCCCTTTCCTCAGAGTCCAGATTCGCGGCCGCGGACGACTCCTCCCTGTACACCACCAACCCCTTCCTCCTCCGCCGGCTTTCGAACTTGAGGGTGGCTCCGGTGGGGATGTAGTCTCTCCCGAGGAATCCCTTCTTCGCTCTCGTTCCCATCCCTCAGCTCTTTCCTCAACAACGATGAAATCCCTTTCATTCCCGTCTCTCTCGTCTCGCTCGAGCCCACTGGAACCCTTTTCATCTCTGGTATCTCTCTCTCTCTCTCTCCCTCTTCAGGTCGACTTCCCCGTCGAAACCCTAAACACCCTCTTCTCACCCTCTTCTGTCTCGGGGAAACCCTAGATTCTAATTAGTAGGTTTTGCCGTTTTGTGTTGATCCTGTGCAGTAGATTTCATCGGTGATTATCCACTTGCAGTTCCGGTAGCATCGATTTCCCCGTTTCTCTGTTCCAAGGTGACGAGATGAGGTGAGTCTTATCCTTTGTCTTCCTTCTTGGATTTGTCTGCTTCCCTCTCCTTCTCATATGGAGCTTTTCCAGATATAATTGTTTGCATTCTTTCCAGATGTGTGATATAAGATGGGCCAATTAGTATGATAATTGAGCCTGTAACTCATAGGCGTCAGATGAAACAAATAGTAAATCAGGCTTATGTTCTTGTATATTAGATTGTGCCCCTTTCAGTTTATGATGTATTGTATTCAATTTGTGAAGTTTATGTTGCCAGTAAACACTCTAGTTAGTGGAATTGAGTTATTGTGCTAAATTTCCAACTTTCAGATATATGAAGTTATTGTCAATCTGGATCTGTTTTCTGTATTTTGATAGCTGATATCTAGGTTTGTGTTTTAGGGAAACCCTAGTCTGTGATTGGGATTTTGGGTTGTGATTTGCCGCAGATGTCTTCGGTATCTAGCCAACCCCAGTTTCGTTACACACAGCCTCCGTCCAAAGTGCTTCATTTGAGAAACTTGCCTTGGGAGTGTACTGAAGGGGAACTAATTGATATTGCAAGGCCCTTTGAGAAAGTTATAAATACTAAGTGCAATGTGGGAGCCAACAATAATCAGGCTTTTATTGAATTTGCAAGTGTAATGTGGGAGCAAAAACCAACAGTACTTCTATCTCTATTTTATTTGTCTCTGAATGACTTTCTGCTTAAGATTTGATTGTCCATTGCAGATCTGTTGGTTGCACCGAGCAAACATTTGCAATCTACAAAGGTAATATCTATTTCCATTTCATATTTATCAAATTTATAATTTGCATTATAATCAGTTCCCACCCTATAAAAAAGGCATGCTCATTTTTCTTTATTCTTGTGATTTTTTTTCTGCTTTTTAATGTATGTATAGTCAATTCATATGCTTGGTTTCTTTAGGTTGCAATGGAGATGATCCTAGTTCGCAATGCACAAAGCCAGTTCCAACTTTTGATATTTTTATTAATTGATCTATTCGTGTTGACATTGTAAGTATACTCAATCCATGGTAGAATTCATGAGTTCATTTTTACTTATTGTTATCATGATTTATGCTTCTTTGATCATCAGTTCATTGTCACTTAGAATTATTCCTGGAATGGGAGGTCTGAAAGAGTTTTGTTGTCTCTCTCCTTTTTTTCCCCTGATCTTTTTTTCTCTTAACACTACTGATCTGGAACTCTTTTTATCCTGTATACAAATATGTTAGATATGAGGTTTCAAATCTTGTTTTACCTCTCTCTATTCTTTAATAGGGGATGTTCCCCCTCTTTCTTTCTCGACTCCGAGTTCAAGTGATTCTCGAGTGTTCTCCCGACCTCCATTATCAGGTAACCTTTTCGAACCCTTCTCCTTTCACTTCACAACCTTGATTAGGGTTTGATTTGGTTAACTAGCGGAACTGGATTCGGGAGTTTGATTAGGGTTTGATTTTCCTTTCACGAGCTTGATTAGAGTTTGATTTGGGAGTTTGATTCGAGGATTTGGATTCACCGGATTGATTCGGGAGGAGATCTAGATAACGTCTAACAAATTTGGTAGAAGAGTGAAGCATATGAGCATTTCGAAGCCAGAATATGATGTCTTTGGGTAGGCTATGTGGGTGCATATTGACAGTGGTCGTGGAACTGCTTCAAAGGTGATTCATGTTGCATTCTTTCTGAGCCACTATCTGTCTTCATTTTATTTTTTTGTTCCTGTGGCTGCAGTTTCATACTTAACGTTTTCTATTTTGGTACAAGTACTTGGGAACATAAATTATTGATTTCTGCTTGTTTTACAGTCAAGAAAAGTAGATACACTAAAAACAACAGTTCAAAATGTTAAGGGACAGGAAAAGAAGCACAAGCGTCATGTAAATACTCTCTCCCCCTAATTTTCTCATTTTCCTCTTCAAGAGCTCTTTGTGGTAAATTTAGCCTATAGGGTGGACATAACATATGAAATATATGGTAGGAGGAGTCAATCACTTCACATAGTGTGAAGATGTTAAGCGTGAGAGCTGCTTTCGAGGAGAAGCTGAAACAGAAGGGCGTCTTTACTACTCTTGAGCCAAATACTCAAAGGACTCAAAAACAGAAGCTACGACTGCATAATAGGTTTCCAACCTATTATGCAGTCTAAACCTATTATGCGTTTTGAGATAATAGGTACGACTCTAAACAATTGAGATTTCCACTTTCTAATGAGATTTTAAACCTTTTTACACTAATTTAGGTTTGATGTTGGGATTATTTTTTAACTGTTGAATGGTGATTTTGGAGGTTTTTCGGTGCATTGAAATTGTCATGTGGTGTGGATTTGTATGACTTGATGCTGCATTTAATGAATCTTCCCACTTGTAAGAATTTGGATGGATAGGACCTACAATCTGATAGTTCACTAGGCAATAAGAAGGTCTTCTTTAAAGAGTATCATGTTTCTTTTCCCTGTCCGGGTTTATACATCTTGAGGTTCATTTGTTTTATTTAAAATGCGAAAATGGATCTCTCATTATTGGTATTTGGTAATGGTTGATGCAGGTGCATCTGCACAGGTGAAAGATAACTCGGAAGGTTTAATAAATGTCTTTCTTATGTTTGATTCCTTGTGGTACTTTGATCTGGTGTATGTGTATATATAGACAAGATATTGGGTTTATGAACCAAATTGATTTGGTTCATAAGCTAGAACGTCGGATATGTTCTCTTTAGTTGGTATTGTGGTCTGGTGTATGTGTGTATATAGACAGGATATTGGGCTTATGAACCAAATTGCTTCGTTTCATAAGCTAGCACATCAGGTTTACGGGCAAAAGACATCGGTTTAATGTAACAAAAGAGATCACTTTTACGAACTAAACACATTAGTTTTACGTACTAAAAACATTAGTTTTACAAAACAAACACATCAGTTTTACGTACAAAAAATCAGTTTTACAAACTAAGCACATCATTTTTATGAACTAAACACATCATTTTTACGAACTAAACACACCAGTTTTACGAACTTAACACATCTGATTAATTAAAATTTAGGATGTCTTTACTATATATAAACAACGACTTTAAAATCGAAAACGATTTCAATATATGTAATAACATCGGTTTTGTATTTATTCCATATATTCAAATTTTGCGTGGAAAAATAACATTACAAATTATAGAGAGAAAATGAATATACATATGTAGGATTTCAATACAAGTGATGTCTCTTTCATATTAAAACATCATTTTTATAATTAGAAACGATGTTATAAATAATATAGACATCGGGTTCTGGCCGATGTGAAAAACTTTTGACTTTTTACAACACCCACATAGACATCGATTTTTTTTTGAAAGACATCGGCTATTACCCGATGTTAAATAACAAATTTCTAGTAGTGATTGTTCATTTTACCATTGCTTGAGGACAAGCAAAGGTTAGTTAGGTTGCATTATCCCACAGGAAATCCGAATTTGATAATGCAACCTAACTAGCCTAACCTTTGCTTGTAGCCTAATAATGCCTACAAGCAAAGGTTAGTTAGGTTGCATTCCGTTCATAGTCCGAATTTGATAATGCATATCTTAGATAGGCATTATATGCATTGTTAGGCTAGTTAGGTTGCATTCCGTTAATATTCCGTGGTTAATTTTCATCTTGTGATTATTCTGGAAGAATTCAGATTCTGCGCGAATTTGTGGTTATTTTGCAGAGTGAATCTGAAGACCATTGAGATATGCAAGATCGTGAAGAGGACTACAAGGTACATTGGGACGAAGCAAGGAAGGAAGAGAAGCAAGTGCTAGGAACTGCTCGCGAAATCCAGCAAGAAGAGCTGACGGCAACAGGATGCCGCGTCCGCGGCATGTATGCCGTGGCCGCAGCAGAGCAATGTGCAGCGGGGTTGGATGAAGCCGGGGCCGCAACATTTGTCGTATGCGCGTCGTTTTGTTTACGAAAACCCTAGTTTTGGATGTTTGGTTTTTTTGGCCGACTTAGACTTCTTATAAGGCCGAGTTTATGTTATTTTTCCACCACTTCTATTCTATTCTTACGTTCATCAGACACTTTAGAGATTTGAGCGATGTCTTCCATGAGGAACTAAACTCATCTGTTCTGCCTACAATTTGAAGCTTTATTTGGATTGATTGTGAGTTTCTAATTCTCGTTCCTTGTTTCCTATATTTGAATGCTTCAACTTCTTTGTACTTGATTGTTTATTGTTTTGTTCTATCTTGTCTGGCCAGCTAGTTAGATCAATTCAATTGCTAAGGTTTTGTAGATTCCTGATTGCGAACCTTAACTTGAGTAGCAAACTTGTTCCTTTAGGGCTGATTGAACTAATTGAATAAGTAGGAAGTTAGATGTGTTGTTAAATCCCTCTTTAGGGACTGCAAATACCTTGGCTAATCTCTGGACTTAAAGCTATCAATTGGGTTAAATCCTTCTTTAGGGACTGTTCGATTGATAAGGATTTCTAGGACTAATTGGACTAGTAACTATATTAGGTCGGGACAAGGGCATTCATACGAAACTTAATAGGACGAGAAGAAGTTACAAGGATCGCTTCAACCAAATAAAGTGAAAAATTGTAGGTGGAATTGCTTCTCATAATTGTCTAAACCAAAATCATTTACTCTTGCTTCCTTCAATCCGCTTTGATAAAAGGCGGAACTTTCCCACTCAAAACCCCCCAATTTGGTTACTTTAATTGACACTTGAATCATACTTGAATTATAACTTTCCCTGTGGATCGACCTCTTACTTATTGTTATACTAGTTATAGGTTTGAGTTTCTTTGACGGATCAACGACAGGTTTTCCCTCCGTCAACGACATACGTATTCATTCCAAAAAGACATATTGGAGTGCTACGCGGATGCATGCGAGACAAGATAGTAGTCTATTATCCCATGAAAGCAGATATGCCTAGCAACTTAAGCAAGATATACGGGATTTAATGGGCATCACAATTATCACATATATGAGCAATGCACAAGCTTGGTGTATGCATCATACGAGAACATATAGGAGAAACATAGTAACTATCTCATCTGACACAATGATCATATAATGGGTCAAGCATGGTACGTAATCATATGACGGGATACATTTAGAAAGCATGGGTCCTACATGATACTAGGGATCGATAAATGATGTGATACAAGCATAGTCAAGAGCCATTAAGAGGAGTTCAACATAATATTCACGAAACATGAGGCATCATCAAAAGTAACGAGAAGGACATCATGGGCGATAGATTATAATCATGCTAAAAAGAAACCATCATAGAGCACATATATGGTACAATAGTCATCACATCATTGAACCAGTACAACACGGGATCATTTAGCGAGTCATATTGGGAAGCATAAGCCCTACAAAATACTAATAGCACACATCAATCATGAGCACAATCAAGGTAATTCGACTAGATTCACTCTAACACTCATGCGTCCTACATATGTGGAAACCTGATATAGTGTGGTGTGTGATCATGCGGGGTCTAAGGTCATATGTTTATGCAAGCAGGAGAGGATATCCTAGAGTAATAGAAAAACACTACTGAGCGATAACATGTAAGCATGCTAGGATAAACCATCACAGAAAGCAAATTGATCATCGGGTTCAGCACCAATCTAATTTCCATGAGTGAGACATGTTAAGGTGATAGAAGGGGGAAAAGACCACACTATCAGGAACCTAGCTCAAGAGAGGTTCAGCAATAATGCAGGCAAGGTATAGCACACACAAGTTACAATCAACGGTCCTACATGACACTAATGGCTCAACACAACATTCGATGCATACATGCATGCAACTAATCATGACGACACGTACGAAATCAATTCAAGCACATTCCAACAATATAGAAGCATGAAGAAGGTTTAACAATGTATAATACGGGTCCAAGTATTGGGCAATATGACTAGAATACGGGGATATGAGTTCAAATCAACACATAACATGATAAAACATGCATTCATCAAGACTCAATTATATCACATATTCTTCATCCAACACACGTAATCATACAACAATATTAACTTGCAAAATCATCAACAATAGTCAATTTGACGAATACAAAATAGATGGGCATGCTATAGATTCTTGTCACAAAGGAGTAATAAGCATTGACACGTCATCATTCAGCATGCTAAGGCGATCATCTACAAGCATCTATACAAGGAGGAGTTGATCACACTATCATGAACCTAATACAGGAGGAAATAACGATCATGTAGGCTCATATCATATGGTTCATGCTTCCAATCAATTATACGATCAATAGGCCAAGTAAACATGCTATAACAACATAAAGTCATGATAGAAGGCAAGACACAACACGAGACTTAAGCAATATAATCAATCACATATGGATTAGCATGAGCACTACTAATGGTCATCATTCGCAAGGTATATGAAGGAGGCTACAAGATCATGTCATGTAATTCAGAGAGAGACCATTACAACCGGACAGAGATCCCTAAGGGCAACCATTGACTTTTCCCAACCGACTCATCACCCCTTTTTCCCGTGGGACTCCGGTACGACTATTCATGGTAAGAAGACACTAGTTGATCATCACAAGAATAAGGAAAGACAGCCCCAAAAACACCTTACTTCTGACTCAAAGTGACATAGAGAACTTCCAACACTCACTCAAACAACCTTAATATCCAACCATGATTCCCGACACAATGTGTTGACCAACCCGATTTCCCGTGAAAGATACTGACATCCGAGAAAAGGATTCGATAGAACCGAAAAGTGGTTAACATAGCGGAAGGGGTTGTTCCACACAAGCTGGGCTTGACCATAGGGAAATAAAGGGTACTCCCGCTATCCCGTTTGCACAGATCAGTCAATACACATTTCATTATTATGGCATACCAGTCAGACTTTAGCATATCAAGCACTCAGCATAAAATCAGTTAATGACAATTATAATGACCTCCTTCAAGGGAGATCGTGCTCAGGCTCAATATATAAAGCACATCAAGCTATCTAATGTCGCACTTCGAGGAGCGACTGACCGGAGGGGCAAAAATCTCGCGATCCTACCTAACTCGCCACTCCAACCACCTTGGTGCAATCTCCTTGGAGTCTTCCGGACCCTCCGTAAAGAGCAAGCTAGTATTTTGCCTACCGTTCCCAACTACACCCAATAAGGGTGGTCTAGTGCCTTTACTACCCACTCGTGTCCCTGTTTGGTCGGTTTTCCTCTTTTGTTACAAGTCGAGTTCATTACTTAGTCCAATTTGGATTAGGGATCTTAAGTTCATTTTGCCCCTTTAAATCCTTTTCAAAAAGTCCTTTAAACTCGTGGGCGGTTTTCAAAACATACACTCGACCCTTATGTACCCGAATTGCAAAACCTCGGCTCTGATACCAACTTTGTAACGGCTCGAATATAAATATCCGGGTTACTTTCGAAGGTTGGATACCTTTGTTCGGATCTTGCAATCCAGGTATGGGTCGAGGTTTCAAACCTCAAACGACTATCCTTTTAAAGCGGGGATTTCAAACCCCAATGCATTCGGAGGGCTATTGGGTACCCTTAGCGTGTCCTATAGACTAAGTCGCGGAAATTCATTTAAGAGTAACTGCGAAAACAAAAAGAAGGTAAAGCTTGCCATGGTGAAGCCGGGTCAAAACCAAAAACATGGTAAATACGAGTATCCAAATTATCCAAGTTTATAAGTATCGAGGTTGGTCTTTCAGTCCAATAATCGCCAAAAGAGAACCCCGCCATATAGACATCGAGCACTCAAAATCTGCAGAAAATACCTTTAAAAGAATAACGGGGAAATGAGTCAGATCGAGCCACGCATGCGGGACCGAAAGTCCTCGCTGAGGCCACATAGTATGAAAGTCAAACACACTAGCATGCTCCTAGTTATAATAATATGCAGAAATACTGTAAAGGGCCCAAGACAATGCCAAATGGCATATCCCTCTCCTACCTCTGCACCCCTTCCCGTGAGTTTAGAGCTTGGCCAGTCGATGCTATAGCATAGCAATTTCCTCGTGGTGGTGCACGGACCACGGAATAAACATCATCATAACGTAACCAATCTTGTTCGATGATGCTGGGCTATAGTAACATGCTCATATTGACTCGATTGACTCAGGACACCCAATGAGGTTGGGCTACCCTATGACCCTAGCAAAGACTCTAGGACTATCACATATAACAGCCGTTCTGTTTCAAACACAGATAGTAACCACATGCTCAGTTCAATGCAATCCTAGCATGATACTACATGGCATGCTTTTATGCATATGCAATATCTAACATAAAATGCAACAACAGGCATGAGAGTCCAACCTGAGTAGGCCCCCTAGGAAACTTACCTGAAGATGTAGAACATCAGGATAATACAAGCAAGGGCCCAATGCAAGTCCAAAGCAATCCAAAAGCAATACACACCTATCATCAAGCCATTTTCATGTAACGGCCCGGGATTATGATTCCCGAGTTACGTTTCGAGGGATTAAACCCCTCGTTAGGACCTTGCGCCCCGAGTACAGGTTGAAGGTTTCAAAACTTACTTTAATGTTTTCAAGGGGGATTTCATACCCAAAATCGAAGGGATCGTTGGAATCCCCGGGGAAGTCCCCTGTACCTATCGTAATCTAAGCGTGGAAATCAGAAATCATGCGACTAACGAAAACAAGTATAATACAAAAGTGTGCCACGGCAGAGCCGGGTCAAAACGGAGTCTAAAGTGTAAATCCGTAAAAGTATAATCAGAGTCTGGTGAAGTCTATACTCCAGCGCTCACTCTCCGCCGATAAAATGGCCCGCGCAATAAGCAAACAGCACCGATAGGATGAACATAAATAATACCTAAAAAAATTGATATGGGGCGGGATCAGATCGATGCCCACTTAGCTCTGCATCCCAACCATAAGCACACATATACGCTATACCTAAAAAAGATGCTTCTAGATGCATGGCGGAATATTAACACACTAACATGCTCCTAAGATCAAGTACATAATAATGATAAGGCCTTAGCACAGAATACCAAGTGGTATGTCCCTCTCCTACCTCCACCCCCTTCCGATAGGGCGGAGACTGGCCAGCTCGTGAATGCATTCATTCATAATTGGGCGGCACGCATGCCTAACCCGCTCCACAATAAAGCCCGCAGGCATATCATAATATAAGGAAGTTCATGACTCGATTGACTCAGGGTACCCGATGAGGCTGGGCTACCCTATGACCCTAGCAATGACTCTAGTTACTTCACAGATAACGGCCGTTCTGTTTACATACGCATAAAGAAATAGAATGCTCACGGTCGATGCAACCTAGCATGGTACTACATGGCTTGCTGATCATGAATGCAACACCTATTATATCATGCACCTAAAGCAGGGAATAGCTCTATTCAATCTGAGTAAGCTCCGAAGAGACTTACCTGGTATCGCAGAACAGCAAAAGGCAATCAAGCAGGCAATATGAAATCCAACACGTCACAGATGATCACCTAACAAGTATAAGTACATGAATGAGTCTATTTCTAAGGCACAAAAAGCATAGAATTATCACACACACAACTTCACAACTTAACATAATAACCGTCACATCATCATTTCCATAATATCAACCTTATCTCATAATCTATCATCTCAATATCTCACATCCATACTCAATATAATTCTCCAATTCATCAACTTAAGATAATTCCAATTCATACTTAGCCAATTTGCATGCTATCATATCACAATCTTACTTAACATATAATTGCATATCCTCATCATAATCATATAACATTTAACCACAAATAATAAGTCACCACAATATCATATATTAAATCTCAAAACAACATTTTATATTTTAAATCCCAATAATTTACATATTACTTCTATCATCATTTTATTTTAACATCTTTATAAAATATTTATAAAAACCCAACAATATTTATTTAATCAAAACATCCTTTTTAATTTACCAAACCGAACCCTTATTCTATAAAAATCACCAAAACCGGCCCATATGTTCTAAATAACCCAAACCGAACCCATTTGTTCAATAGGCCAAACCGGCCCTTATGTTTTTATTTAAACCCAACCCAAAACCGAGCCCTATTCTTCTAAATGAACCCAGCCCAAACCTTGTTGTGGTTAAAAACCCCAAACCCGGCCCAACAAAAACAGGCCCAACAACACAACTCTAAATCCATTCCTTATTTTTAAAACAATCCGGGCTTTGAAGGAAATTAAAAGGGAAGGGGGGGGCCCGGCTGAGGTGGCAAGTGAAGGGGGGTCCACGGCGGGGGATGTGGCGCAGGGCCCACAAGCTTCTTCTTCCTCCTTACAATTGCCGTGAGAAAGAAAGAGGAACAGGGCTCGTGCCCAGGACGGCGGAGGGAAAGAAAAGGAGGGAGGAGGGGAGCCTTCCGGCGGCGGTGCTCCGGGCTCCGGCCACCCGACATCTCCGACGTGGACCCACGCACACGAGACAAAAAGAAAGGGGAGAAGAAGGAAGGGAGAAGGCTCACCGAGGGCAACTCGATGCCGGAAGCGGAGCTCCGAGAAGCTGTCTCCAGGCGCGCCGGGGCTGATTCCTTGAACTAGAGGTGCCTGGGAGAGGTGGGGAAGGTGAAAGGCGGAACCTTGGATTGATACAAGGTGAAAGAGAGGAAGGGCGAGCGGAACGAAACCTTTCCCAATCATTCTAACATCCACCTCTAAAGGCTATTCCCATATTCTCTTCCTAGGTTCCGAGTCAAATCATAATTCCACAATTCAATCTCTAGCATTTCTAATATTAGGTATCATGGATATAGAAGAATGATCATATTCTCAAGATAAACAGAAGATTATAGCACGTCAAAGACAGTCACATACCATAATATCTAGCACATCATCATATCATCGAGGCTTATCACATCATATCACCAAGGATCTGCACATAACTACCAAGCATAAGCACGCAATCAAAGAGACACCACTAACCAATCCCAACCAACTAGCTAGGCATACTCACCGCACTCGAGAGGTCAAGGTAATGTCTACGCTCGGCACAACATAGGACGCAAGTAGCTCATCTAAGACATCTCCATAGCTAGCCCGAATGCTCTCCTCGGTCTCCCAGGTGGCCTCCTCAGGGCTCCTCCTAGACCACTGAACCAGAAGCAAAGGAACCTCTCTGTTCCTAAGCTTCTTGACGCGACGGTCAAGGACCCTCACCGGACGCTCTACAAAGGTATGGTCAGGCTCGATGTGAAGGTCTGAGTGGTCAAGGACATGACTAGGGTCGGGAATATACTGACGGAGCTGGGAGACATGAAAGACGTCATGGACGCCGGCTAAGGATGGAGGTAAGGCTAAACGGTAGGCTACCACACCGACTCTCTCTAGGATCTCAAATGGGCCAATGAACCTCGGACTCAACTTCCCTTTGATGCCGAACCGTCGAACTCCCCTGGTGGGCGAAACTCGAAGCCATACGTGCGAGCCTACCTCGAACTCAAGCTCGGTCCTCCGTCTGTCCGCATACTTCTTCTATCGATCCTGTGCTACCCTCATATGCTCACGGATGCGACCAACCTTATCAACTGTCTCTCTGACCATCTCGGGCAAAGAAAAAACTGTATCTGCAGGCTCGTCCCAGCAAACCGGCGACTTGCATCGCCTCCCATACAAAGCCTCATATGGGGCCATCTCGATCGACGCGTGGTAGCTGTTGTTGTAAGAAAACTCCACTAGCGGTAGGTGCTTGACCCAATGGTCACCCCAATCCAAGACGCACGATCGCAACATGTCCTCCAACGTCTGAATCGTCCTCTCGCTCTGGCCATCTGTCTGCGGGTGATAAGCCGTACTGAAATGCAATCTGGAGCCCAAACTCTCCTGAACCTGCTGCCAAAACCTCGAGGTGAAGCGTCCATCTCGATCGGATACGATCCTCTCTGGTACTCCATGAAGCCTCACAATCTGGCGAATGAACGCGTCTGCTAACTTCGAAGCTGGCCATGTCTCCTGAATAGCTATGAAATGGGCCGACTTGGTCAACCTGTCGACCACGACCCAAATAGCGTCGAATCCTCTGACGTCTCGCCTCAGCCCAGTGACGAAATCCATGGAGATATCCGTCCACTTCCACTCGGGAACTGGAAGTGACTGGACGGGTCCTTCCAGCCTCTGGTGATCAATCCGAACCTGCTGGCAAACCTGACATCTGGCCACGAACTCTGTGATGTCTGCTCTCATCCTCTGCCACCAATAACTCCTCCTCAGATCCTGATACATCTTATTCGTCCCTGGATGGACAGAATAAGGGGTGGAGTGAGCCTCCTGCATGATCCTCTGCCTCAAATCTGACGTTGAGGGAACTACAACTCTGCCCTGGAAGGTCAGCATCCCGTCTGCTCTCTCTGCAAGCTCTCTGAATCTGACCTGAGCCATCCGCTTTCTCAGAACTGCAATCTCTGGACAATCTGCCTGACCCTTCCGAATCTCTGCTGACAACTCTGCCTGCACCTCCAAGAACGACAACTGCCCGCGATCTCGCTGAACCCACACCTCAAAGCAGCATCTCAACAGATCTCTCTGCAAATCTCGCTGAGCTGTAAGCCTCTCAACTGCCACCTCATGATGAGTCTTCCTACTCAACGCATCTGCCACTACATTGGCCTTCCCTGGATGGTAGACTATGTCCAAGTCATAGTCCTTCAGAAGCTCCAACCATCGTCTCTGACGCATGTTGAGCTCCTTCTGTGTGAAAATGTACTTCAAGCTCTTGTGATCCGTCATCACCTTGCAAGAAGTACCATACAGATAATGCCTCCAGATCTTCAGAGCGTGAATCACGGCTGCCAACTCCAAATCATGGATGGGGTAAGACACCTCTGCAGGCTTCAACTGACGCGAAGCATAAGCGATGACCCGATCTCTCTGATGCAGAACACAACCCAAGCCGGAATGCGAAGCATCTGTGTAGATAACGAAGTCCTCTGTCCCATCTGGCAGAGCTAACACCGGAGCAGTCGTCAACTTCTGCTTCAGAAGCTCAAAGCTGGCCTGACAATCTGAACTCCACTCGAAGGGGACGTCCTTCTTCAGTAGCTGCGTCATCGGCCTAGCAATACTCGAGAAACCCTGGACGAATCTCCTGTAATAACTAGCCAATCCCAGGAATGAGCGGATATCTCTGACGTTCTTGGGCACCTCCCAAGCAACGATGGCATCAATCTTTGCCGGATCCACGGCAACTCCCTCAGCTGAAATAACGTGGCCTAAGAAAGCCACCTCTGTGAGCCAGAACTCACACTTGCTGTACTTCCCATACAGCTGATGCTTCCTCAGCGTCTCCAGCACAATCCTCAAATGCTCCTCGTGCTCCTCTCTACTCCTCGTGTAGACTAAGATGTCATCGATGAAGACGACGACGAACTTGTCCAAGAAGTCGATGAACACTCGGTTCATGAGCTCCATGAACGCGGCTGGTGCATTGGTCAGCCCAAACGGCATGACCACGAACTCGTAGTGACCATAGCGGGTCCGAAAAGCGGTCTTCGAAACATCCTCTGGCTTCACCCTCAGCTGATGATGGCCCGACCTCAAATCAATCTTTGAGAAGACCACGGCGCCCTGCAGCTGATCCATCAGATCGTCAATCCGGGGAAGAGGATAACGGTTCTTCACCGTCGCCCGGTTCAGCTCCCGATAATCGATGCACAGTCTCAGCGACCCATCCTTCTTCTTGACGAATAGCACTGGCGCTCCCCAAGGCGATGCACTAGGCCGAATGTAGCCCTTCTCAGCTAGCTCCTCTAGCTGAGCCTTCAGCTCGGCCATCTCCGTCGGTGCCATGCGATAAGGAACTCGCGAGATAGGCCTGGTGCCTGGCTCCAACTCAATCGCAAAGTCGACCTCTCTCGGCGGGGGAAGTCCTGGCAGCTCCTCTGGTCGGGGTGCGTGCGATCCACCTCTAAAGCATAACACCAATACCCGATGCAACCCTGGTCTAAAAGTCTGGCGGCTCTGACTACGCTGATGAGTGATCCATTCCTCTTGGGGTCGCTCCCCCAAACCTGGTGCTCGGTCCCGTCGGATGCCAAAATCGACACTGTCCTCGTCCGCAAGTTGATGATAGCCCCGTAGTGGTCCATGAAGTCCATACCCAAGATGAGATCATCCATCCTCAATGGCATAACTATAAGGTCGGTAGGCCACTCTCGCTCACCTATCCGAATGGGGCACCCTAAAATCTCACGACTCGTCCTAACCTTGGCCCCATCCGCCAGACCAATAGTAAGGGGTGAACCACTCGTGCAGCTCAGGCTCAGCCTGGCCACGCACGCCTCTGCTATGAAGCAGTGAGTCGCACCAGTGTCAAATAAGATAGATAGGCACTCATCATGGAAGAATATCGTACCTGCGGAAGTTGGGGCTGAGCGGTCATCAGCATGCATCTGAAATACGCGGGGCGGTGGGGGTAACCCTGGTCCTCGACCTCCCGAACTCTGGCCACGATCATACCCTGACCCTGACGGTCCTACAGAAGATGATCCACGACCCTGACCCGACCCAGATGGTCCTCTACCTCCACGTCCAGAACCTCTACCTCCTCTACCTCCGCCTCGGCCTCTACCGGAAGGGTCACCTCGTCCCTGGCCCTGACCCTGGCCCTGGGGATATGTCAGCAATGGTGGCTGAGGAGCCACAGGGAGCCTCGGTGGCTGTGCAGTAGTTGGAGCTCCACGACTCTGAGGGCATGTGGTAGCTCAGTGCCCCATAGTACCACAGGTGTAGCACACAGTCGAGCGGTCTGGGCAAGAAGCAATCAAGTGGCCCCTCCCGAAACACCCATGGCAAGTCCTCACTCTGGCGTGTCCTCCATAAGAAGTCTGAACTGGGGGTGCTCTCTGTGCAGCTCCGTGATACCCTCCTCTAAACGCTCCTCTCCTAGATCTGTCATCTCCACGGGGGTCAGCTGGACGCGCCCTCTTCGCCTCAGGGCGAACAGTAGAGTAGGAAGTCTCACACAGAATCCTCTGCTGATCATACATAAGGATGACCTCCAGAAATCGGTCAAAGCTGACAGCTCCCAAGCTGGACGCATGCAGAAGTACAGGAGGCGGCAATCTCATAGACAACAAACGGATCCGACTCTCGTCTGATGGACATAGATGATCGCAGTATATCAGCTCGCTCTTGAACTGGCGAACGATAGCAGCTACAGAAGCCGACCGGTCATAGGTGCCGCGCATAAAAGATACCTCCCTAGCCATCTGTATCCCTGGTGGGCAGTACTCTCTCATCATCAGGGATCTGAACTCGTCATAGGTCCACTCGCTCCGCTCCTTCTTGCAAACAAACCACCTAGCATTCGCGTCCTCCCGCAGAAGTCCTGCTGCAAGTCTCTGTCGCTCGGAGATAGGTACATCCACATGGTCAAATAACCCCTCCATATCACGCAGCCATCTCTCCACATCGTCTCTGACGCCTCCCGCGAAGGTCGGCGGACTACACTGAGCAAACCTCTTGACCCAATCGATGCGCTTCTCAGGGCGCGCATCGGCCACAGGCTCGGCTGGCTGCTGAACTGGAACCTCTGGTGTCGGCGCCGTAGATCGAGCCCCTCCACGTAACTCGCTCAGAATATCATGAAGCGCTGCCTCTAGCAGCCCAATCCGAGTCTCGGGGGAAGCTGGCACCCGATCATCAGCTCGCGGTGGCGAAACTCGCTCCTCAGCGCTCTCAGCAGCAACTCGACGAGGGCGTCCCCTGCCGCGACGCGCCCTACCCCCACGCCCATCTAAGCCACGTCTCGTGTCGACCATACTTGCTACATAACAATAATTATATCACTCAGCACAGAAGCACTCAACGATTCAATATGACCCTCTTCAAGGAGGATCGCCCTCAGGCCCAATTGAATTGAAGACATACAAGCACAGAGACGATCTATGCCGCCCTTCGGGGGACGGCTAACCGGAGGGGCAAATACCTCACGGTCTCCTAACCCATTTTACTCCAACCCTCAAGTTCCTTGGAGTCTTCACAACCCATCTGTAAAAGAAGCTAGTATTTTGCCTACCTTCCCCGAGTTCTACATCCATAAGGGATGCCTATCGCATAGTCTCTACCCCACGAGATTGACATTCATAATTGATTAATTTATGCTTATGTCCAATTAACTTCATTTTGCCCCTTGAAACAATTTGAAAACCACTTGAAAACAATTTGAAAACCTTGGGCCATTTTCAAAACCACTTCAACCTATCATACTCGGATTGCAAAACCTCAGCTCTGATACCCCTTTGTAACGGCCCGGGATTATGATTCCCGAGTTACGTTTCGAGGGATTAAACCCCTCGTTAGGACCTTGCGCCCCGAGTACAGGTTGAAGGTTTCAAAACTTACTTTAATGTTTTCAAGGGGGATTTCATACCCAAAATCGAAGGGATCGTTGGAATCCCCGGGGAAGTCCCCTGTACCTGTCGTAATCTAAGCGTGGAAATCAGAAATCATGCGACTAACGAAAACAAGTATAATACAAAAGTGTGCCACGGCAGAGCCGGGTCAAAACGGAGTCTAAAGTGTAAATCCGTAAAAGTATAATCAGAGTCTGGTGTAGTCTATACTCCAGCGCTCACTCTCCGCCGACAAAATGGCCCGCGCAATAAGCAAACAGCACTGATAGGATGAACATAAATAATACCTAAAAAAATTGATATGGGGCGGGATCAGATCGATGCCAACTTAGCTCTGCATCCCAACCATAAGCACACATATACGCTATACCTAATAAAGATGCTTCTAGATGCATGGCGGAATATTAACACACTAACATGCTCCTAAGATCAAGTACATAATAATGATAAGGCCTTAGCACAGAATACCAAGTGGTATATCCCTCTCCTACCTCCACCCCCTTCCGATAGGGCGGAGACTGGCCAGCTCGTGAATGCATTCATTCATAATTGGGCGGCACGCATGCCTAACCCGCTCCACAATAAAGCCCGCAGGCATATCATAATATAAGGAAGTTCATGACTCGATTGACTCAGGGTACCCGATGAGGCTGGGCTACCCTATGACCCTAGCAATGACTCTAGTTACTTCACAGATAACGGCCGTTCTGTTTACATACGCATAAAGAAATAGAATGCTCACGGTCGATGCAACCTAGCATGGTACTACATGGCATGCTGATCATGAATGCAACACCTAGTATATCATGCACCTAAAGCAGGGAATAGCTCTATTCAATCTGAGTAAGCTCCGAAGAGACTTACCTGGTATCGCAGAACAGCAAAAGGCAATCAAGCAGGCAATATGAAATCCAACACATCACAGATGATCACCTAACAAGTATAAGTACATGAATGAGTCTATTTCTAAGGCACAAAAAGCATAGAATTATCACACACACAACTTCACAACTTAACATAATAACCGTCACATCATCATTTCCATAATATCAACCTTATCTCATAATCTATCATCTCAATATCTCACATCCATACTCAATATAATTCTCCAATTCATCAACTTAAGATAATTCCAATTCATACTTAGCCAATTTGCATGCTATCATATCACAATCTTACTTAACATATAATTGCATATCCTCATCATAATCATATAACATTTAACCACAAATAATAAGTCACCACAATATCATATATTAAATCTCAAAACAACATTTTATATTTTAAATCCCAATAATTTACATATTACTTCTATCATCATTTTATTTTAACATCTTTATAAAATATTTATTTAATCAAAACATCCTTTTTAATTTACCAAACCGAACCCTTATTCTATAAAAATCACCAAAACCGGCCCATATGTTCTAAATAACCCAAACCGAACCCATTTGTTCAATAGGCCAAACCGGCCCTTATGTTTTTATTTAAACCCAACCCAAAACCGAGCCCTATTCTTCTAAATGAACCCAGCCCAAACCTTGTTGTGGTTAAAAACCCCAAACCCGGCCCAACAAAAACAGGCCCAACAACACAACTCTAAATCCATTCCTTATTTTTAAAACAATCCGGGCTTTGAAGGAAATTAAAAGGGAAGGGGGGGGCCGGCTGAGGTGGCAAGTGAAGGGGGGTCCACGGCGGGGGATATGGCGCAGGGCCCACAAGCTTCTTCTTCCTCCTTACAATTGCCGTGAGAAAGAAAGAGGAACAGGGCTCGTGCCCAGGACGGCGGAGGGAAAGAAAAGGAGGGAGGAGGGGAGCCTTCCGGCGGCGGTGCTCCGGGCTCCGGCCACCCGACATCTCCGACGCGGACCCACACACACGAGACAAAAAGAAAGGGGAGAAGAAGGAAGGGAGAAGGCTCACCGAGGGCAACTCGATGCCGGAAGCGGAGCTCCGAGAGGCTGTCTCCAGGCGCGCCGGGGCTGATTCCTTGAACTAGAGGTGCCTGGGAGAGGTGGGGAAGGTGAAAGGCGGAACCTTGGATTGATACAAGGTGAAAGAGAGGAAGGGCGAGCGGAACGAAACCTTACCAAGGCGAAACGGAGAACAGGGCGGAGGAGGTGCTCGGCGGCGGTGGCTCCGGCTGTTGCTGGCGACGACGGTGGGTAATGGTGGCGGTGGTGAGGTGCGGCGGTGGTGAGGTGTGGTGGAGGTGGCGGTGGAGCTGTGACGGTTGAAGGTGGAAAGGAGCTCAAGGGAGCCGAGCTTTGGGTCTGTTTGTGATAGTGATGCCGAGAGAGAGAGAGAGGGAGAGGGAGAATCTGATTTTTCCAAAGGTCAAATTGCAACACAAAAGGTCTTATTTTTGGAAAGAGAAAGGTGTTGTTTGTTTGCCAAAATAAGGGGGTCAAAGGGTGGAGGGAGGAAAGGAAAGGATAGGATTTTCCCGAACTAGAATAGGGTGAGTCGGATGGATAAGGATTCGGAATATGACGGAATTGAGAGCTCGGGTCGGGAATTTAAATTTCCGGTGATTGATCGTTCAAAACCCGAAATGAAAGACAGAATTGATTTTTAAGTCGGAAAATTTGGGTCGGAATTTATTTTAAATTCATTTTGATTTTCTTTTTCTGAAATTTAATATTTTAAAAATCCGAGCCTTTACATTTCATAAGCCACCGGACCAACATTCAAACGCACGAAACCCAAGTTCTCAACATACTCAAAGCCAACCGATAGTGAAACCGTTTTCCAAAACCTTTCTGATACGATCAACATCAACCAAAATCATTTACCTCTAATCAAACCCATTGATAAAATCGTACCAACCATATTTCCAAAAATTTTCTCAAAACCAACATCATCAAACCAAGACAAAGAATCCCGACATTTAATCCTTAAAATCAATCTCTCAAAATCATATTATAGAAATAATCCCGCCATTTTATTTCAAAATCATTCTCTTAATGAACTCCAATGCTTTAGAAATATTCCAACCAACCTCTATAATTTAATAATAAGAACAAGGAATTAATAAGTAATTGGACTTTTAAACAATATATTTCACAAATTGAATAACCACCCAACCAAAACCATTTTGAATACTTAGTAAATAAATCAAGGGTCGAAATAATTACTTCAATAAATAATTCAGAATAATTCTCATAATAATTAAATAACTTATAACACTTAAATAATATATCAAATAATCAAAATTCACTAAATCAAAGAAAAGGCCCAAAGGGTTGTCTCCTAATTTTGGAATAGGCCCAAGCAATAGGCCCAATAAAACCCAACACTCAAACCCTTAAAATCTGATTTTGAAAACCCATGAACCGGACCGGTTTTCTTTTAATTAAAACACTGAACCGAACCGAATTAAAGAATAAACCCAAACCCTTTCAAAAATTACTGTTCATCATCTCCCCAAACCCCACTGCGCCCGACAATTGAAGGAAGAGAGGGAAGGGCTCGCCGGTAGGTGTGACGGCTCCGACCACCTAGTAGCATGAATCGAACAAGAAAGAGAAGAAAGAGGGAGGGCGCTCACCAAGGGGTTATTTCGTCGGAAAACGATTTGGGCTTATCGGAGGCGGAATCAGCACCGGATTGGCCTTGGGAGGAGGCAAGGGTTA
Organism: Persicaria maculosa; assembly: GCA_963922045.1. Classification (NCBI taxonomy): domain Eukaryota; kingdom Viridiplantae; phylum Streptophyta; class Magnoliopsida; order Caryophyllales; family Polygonaceae; genus Persicaria; species Persicaria maculosa. The sequence goes on along the minus strand of OY998251.1, from coordinate 30,411,508 downwards.
TAAAGGTGAAGTTTTATGGGGTTTTCACGCTCAAGAAGAAGAGGAGAGAGCTTACCGTTCTTGGAGATCGAAAACAGGGGACTCGGCCGGGAGGCCCGCAACAGCGAAGATGACAGAGAGGCGCACCTGGGTTGCCTGTCGAGTAGAACAGGGGAGGAGGCGCTCTCAGTCAGCAGGGGATGGTGGTGGTGCTCTGGCCAGCGTTTGGTGGCCGACGGGAGAAAAACGGGGTAGGTGTGGGCCAGATTGTGCTACTAGTGGCTGTTGTCGCTCCTCAGTTGATGAAGGAGGAACGCGGAGCTGCTGGCGGCTCGGTTGCTTGGTGGCGTTGGAAAACAGAGGGAGGAGGATTGGAACTTTGGAGGTGAAATACTCCCGACTGTATTCTCCTTTTATGACATCACTTTATAAGGAATTATGACGTCGGAGATGAAGTTTTAAGATAAAATTTTTAAAAAGTCTTATCAAGTTCAGAATTCAGTGAGATCTAGGGAAGATTCACTAGCATGTCAAAGATTAAGTAAGAAGCTATAAAATTTATTGGATATTTAAGACATGCTTAAAAATAAATTGGTAAAATATTCCGAAGCGGTGGAGTCAAAGATTATTGGAATATATATTTAAGGAGAACAAAATATGTAAATTTATTTAAGATGGGACAATTTTGGCAATTATGATCTAAAGTGGGTCAAAGTGCAAGTGCACACTACGTCATCTAGATTAGCTTGAAGTAAAGTGAATGTTTGGTTGATCAACACCAGGACATCCCACACATACACTTCTAATTGGTTGGAATTGTGTATAAATAGGAGATTTGGGCTTTGGAGTCTTCATCCTCATTCACACATTCATTCACATACGTAGTATATATATACTCCATACTCATATACGGTGAAAGCTTTCAACCGAAGCCGGCTCACGAATCCTTCCGATTCCGATTCGTAATCAACCTGTCCGATATGGTACCGAAATTGTAAGATATTTTTCATTTATTTTTACAGTTATGGATATTTTATATCATTATAATACCCGTATATAATTCAAGGTCATTCCTTATTAACCGTTATGATGCTCGTTATTGATTAATTATAAAGAAATTTGGGTATTTCTTAATACGATATAACATTTGATAAAACGGATATTTCTTTAATGTGGAGATAATGCCCAATTATTTTGGATTGTATGACATTTCTAAGTCGTTATAATGCCCAATTAAATTTAGAAAAGGAAATCCTAAATTAAGTTTGCAAGTCCTCATATTGCATGGGCATTTTAAAAATGGTGTTGGACAAATGAGTGTCAGGAAGTGAAGAGTATATGTTTTATCAGATTAATTAAGGATTATTTTAAAGGGAGAATCTGCTGAAGTTTAAGGATAAAATTATTGGGAAAACTTCATCAAACGCTCTCTTTTTTTTAGGGTGACCTAGCGCACCTCGCCGCCACTCACATCACCATCATCTCTTTTGCCTTCGCCAGGCTCGCCGGAGCTCCGATCCTCCGAACCTCCTCCACCCAGCCTTCACTATAGGCTCACCTCTACTTCCCTGGCCATCGGGTTTGCCACCGCCTCGGCCAACGCCGCACCAGCCTTCTACCTGCTCCACTGTCAGCCGCCTTGGCTCGTCGTCCCCATCGTTTGTCTTCTACCTTCGGCCCGCAGCCTCTCCAGGGGCGTTTTTGGGTTGTTTGGCATCCTCTTTCCGGCGGACGCCAAGCATCCTCGGTCCACCGCCGCCTCAAATCGTCCTCCGTCGCCGCCTTATTCATAGGCCACTCTCCTCTGCGAGTTAGTCCTACCGCCTCTTAGAGGTTCCGATACCTCCTTCGTTCCCCTGCCTCGTCCTGTTTGTATTCGGTACTCCTTCGGTCGCCCTCGGCTCCGACTCATTGGGGCTCCGCGGCTCAACCCTTGGCTATCATCTCGATCTCGCCGTCGCCATCGGCCCTCCTTCTGGATTTCATTCTTGTGCGTTGAAGAAACGCAGTGGTGGGTTTTGAACACATTTTTTAAAAAAAAAGGTTGTGAACCTTCTGCGTTACTTTTCAATCCGACTCTTTAGGCGGTTTATTGTTGTCATTTTTTTTATTCATGGCCTGACTTATTTGTTTCCTCTATTTTGGTTTTCCCTTGTGGTAGCCTATTACGATCTTGTTATCGTCCTTGAGGGTGTAAGTTGGGCTTTGGGGATTTGATTCGACAATAGTTTGTTAGAGTTTGGTCTGCGGGTTGGTGTGCTTTGCTTCTCTTGCTGTGGTACGGGTTTCATGTGAACGGTGGCTGATTTGTCAAGCTAAGAGACGTCGTGGAAATGCGATCAACACCTGTTGATTCTGTTTGGAGTCCAATTTGAGGTGTCCGCTAGTGATCTCTAGAGTTTCTCTGTGTGCGTCTTCCTTTTGTCGGATTTTTCATTTGTTCAGCTAGCTTGTAGTTTATAGTGTAGGCTGGCTTGTACTTTATTTTTGCGTTTTCCTTTCCGTCTTTTGTTTCTTGTTATTTCCATTCAGTCATTTGCTTCTGTTATTTGTTTCTTGTTGTACATGATGGTTAGTCCATCTCCCGACTTGTTCGGGTTCTCGGTTTCTCTAGGCTTGTCTAGAGAATCGAATTCCTTTCCTTATATAAAAAAAAAAGGATAAAATTATTGGACATAAGCTAATTAAATTATTATTTATCTGCTATGGTACCGATTCGTAATCAACCTATCCGATATGGCACCGAAATTGTAAGATATTTCTCATTTATTTTTAAAGTTATGGATATTTTATATCGTTATAATACCCGTATATAATTCAAGGTCTTTCCTTATTAACCATTATGATGCACGTTATTAATTAATTATTAAGAAATTTGGGTATTTCTTAATACGCTATAACATTTGATAAAACCGATATTTCTTTAATGTGGAGATAATGCCCAATTATTTTGGATTGTATGACATTTCTAAGTCGTTATAATGCCCAATTAAATTTAGAAAAGGAAATCCTAAATTAAGTTTGCAAGTCCTCATATTGCATGGGCATTTTAAAAATGGTGTTGGACAAATGAGTGCCAGGAAGTGAAGGGTATATGTTTTATCAGATTAATTAAGGATTATTTTAAAAGGAGAATCTGCTGAAGTTTAATGATAGAATTATTGGGAAAACTTCATCAAACTCTCTCTTTTTTTAGGGTGACCTAGCGCACCCCGCCGCCACTCACATCACCATCATCTCTTTTGCCTTCGCCAGGCTCGCCGGAGCTCCGATCCTCCGAACCTCCTCCACCCAGCCTTCACTATTGGCTCACCTCTACTTCCCTGGCCATCGGGTTTGCCGCCGCCTCGGCCAATGCCGCACCCGCCTTCTACCTGCTCCACTGTCAACCACCTTGGCTCGTCGTCCCCATCGTTTGTCTTCTACCTTCGGCCTGCAGCCTCTCCAGGGGCGTTTTTGGGTTGTTTGGCATCCTCTTTCCGGCGGACGCCAAGCATCCTCGGTCCACCGCCGCCTCAAATCGTCCTCCGTCGCTGCCTTATTCACATGCCACTCTCCTCTGCGAGTTAGCCCTACCGCCTCTTAGAGGTTCTGATACCTCCTTCGTTCCCCTGCCTCGTCCTGTTTGTATTCGGTTCTCCTTCGGTCACCCTCGGCTCCGACTCATTGGCGCTCCGCGGCTCAACCCTTGGCTATCATCTCGGTCTCGCCGCCGCCATCGGCCCTCCTTCTAGATTTATTTCTTGTGCGTTGAAGAAACGCAGTGGTGGGTTTTGAACACATTTAAAAAAAAAAGGGTTGTGAACCTTCTGAGTTACTTTTCAATCCGACTCTTTAGGCGGTTTAGTGTTGTCATTTTTTTTATTCATGGCCTGACTTATCCGTTTCCTCTATTTTGGTTTTCCCTTGTGGTAGCCTATTACGATCTTGTTATCGTCCTTGAGGGTGTAAGTTGGGCTTTGGGGATTTGATTCGAAAATAGTTTGGTTAGAGTTTGGTCTGCTGGTTGGTGTGCTTTGCTTCTCTTGTTGTGGTACGGGTTTCATGTGAACGGTGGCTGATTTGTCAAGCTAAGAGACGTCGTGGAAGTACAATCAACACCTGTTGATTCTGTTTGGAGTCCAATTTGAGGTGTCCGCTAGTGATCTCCAGAGTTTCTCTGTGTGCGTCTTCCTTTTGTCGGATTTTTCATTTGTTCTGCTAGCTTGTAGTTTACAGTGTAGGCTGGCTTGAACTTTATTTCTGCGTTTTTCTTTCCATCTTTTGTTTCTTGTTATTTTCATTCAGTCATTTGCTTCTGTTATTTGTTTCTTGTTGTACATGATGGTTAGTCCATCTCCCGACTTGTTCGGGCTCTCGGTTTCTCTAGGCTTGTCTAGAGAATCGAATTCCTTTCCTTATATAAAAAAAGGATAAAATTATTGGACATAAGCTAATTAAATTATTATTTATCTGCTATGGTACCGATTCGTAATCAACCTATCCGATTTGGTACCGAAATTGTAAGATATTTCTCATTTATTTTTAAAGTTATGGATATTTTATATCGTTATAATACCCGTATATAATTCAAGGTCTTTCCTTATTAACCGTTATGATGCTCGTTATTAATTAATTATTAAGAAATTTGGGTATTTCTTAATACGCTATAACATTTGATAAATCGGATATTTCTTTAATGTGGAGATAATGCCCAATTATTTTGGATTGTATGACATTTCTAAGTCGATATAATGCCCAATTAAATTTAGAAAAGGAAATCCTAAATTAAGTTTGCAAGTCCTCATATTGCATGGGCATTTTAAAAATGGTGTTGGACAAATGAGTGCCAGGAAGTGAAGGGTATATGTTTTATCAGATTAATTAAAAATTATTTTAAAGGGAGAATCTGCTGAAGTTTAAGGATAAAATTATTGGGAAAACTTCATCAAACGCTCTCTTTTTTTTAGGGTGACCTAGCGCACCCCGCCGCCACTCACATCACCATCATCTCTTTTGCCTTCGCCAGGCTCGCCGGAGCTCCGATCCTCCGAACCTCCTCCACCCAGCCTTCACTATAGGCTCACCTCTACTTCCCTGCCATCGGGTTTGCCGCCGCCTCGGCCAACGCCGCACCAGCCTTCTACCTGCTCCACTGTCAGCCGCCTTGGCTCGTCGTCCCCATCGTTTGTCTTCTACCTTCGGCCCGCAGCCTCTCCAGGGGCGTTTTTGGGTTGTTTGGCATCCTCTTTCCGGCAGACGCCAAGCATCCTCGGTCCACCGCCGCCTCAAATCGTCCTCCGTAGCCGCCTTATTCATAGGCCACTCTCCTCTGCGAGTTAGTCCTACCGCCTCTTAGAGGTTCCGATACCTCCTTCGTTCCACTGCCTCGTCCTGTTTGTATTCGGTACTCCTTCGGTCGCCCTCGGCTCCGACTCATTGGGGCTCCACGGCTCAACCCTTGGCTATCATCTCGGTCTCGCCGCCGCCATCGGCCCTCCTTCTAGATTTCATTCTTGTGCGTTGAAGAAACGCAGTGGTGGGTTTTGAACACATTTTTTAAAAAAAAAGGTTGTGAACCTTCTGAGTTACTTTTCAATCCGACTCTTTAGGCGGTTTATTGTTGTCATTTTTTTTATTCATGGCCTGACTTATTTGTTTCCTCTATTTTGGTTTTCCCTTGTGGTAGCCTATTACGATCTTGTTATCGTCCTTGAGGGTGTAAGTTGGGCTTTGGGGATTTGATTCGACAATAGTTTGTTAGAGTTTGGTCTGCGGGTTGGTGTGCTTTGCTTCTCTTGCTGTGGTACGGGTTTCATGTGAACGGTGGCTGATTTGTCAAGCTAAGAGACGTCGTGGAAATGCGATCAACACCTGTTGATTCTGTTTGGAGTCCAATTTGAGGTGTCCGCTAGTGATCTCTAGAGTTTCTCTGTGTGCGTCTTCCTTTTGTCGGATTTTTCATTTGTTCTGCTAGCTTGTAGTTTACAGTGTAGGCTGGCTTGTACTTTATTTTTGCGTTTTCCTTTCCGTCTTTTGTTTCTTGTTATTTCCATTCAGTCATTTGCTTCTGTTATTTGTTTCTTGTTATACATGATGGTTAGTCCATCTCCCGACTTGTTCGGGCTCTCGGTTTCTCTAGGCTTGTCTAGAGAATCGAATTCCTTTCCTTATATAAAAAAAAAGGATAAAATTATTGGACATAAGCTAATTAAATTATTATTTATCTGCTATGGTACCGATTCGTAATCAACCTATCCGATATGGCACCGAAATTGTAAGATATTTCTCATTTATTTTTAAAGTTATGGATATTTTATATCGTTATAATACCCGTATATAATTCAAGGTCTTTCCTTATTAACCGTTATGATGCACGTTATTAATTAATTATTAAGAAATTTGGGTATTTCTTAATACGCTATAACATTTGATAAAACCGATATTTCTTTAATGTGGAGATAATGCCCAATTATTTTGGATTGTATGACATTTCTAAGTCGTTATAATGCCCAATTAAATTTAGAAAAGGAAATCCTAAATTAAGTTTGCAAGTCCTCATATTGCATGGGCATTTTAAAAATGGTGTTGGACAAATGAGTGCCAGGAAGTGAAGGGTATATGTTTTATCAGATTAATTAAGGATTATTTTAAAGGGAGAATCTGCTGAAGTTTAAGGATAGAATTATTGGGAAAACTTCATCAAACGCTCTCTTTTTTTTAGGGTGACCTAGCGCACCCCGCCGCCACTCACATCACCATCATCTCTTTTGCCTTCGCCAGGCTCGCCGGAGCTCCGATCCTCCGAACCTCCTCCACCCAGCCTTCACTATAGGCTCACCTCTACTTCCCTGGCCATCGGGTTTGCCGCCGCCTCGGCCAACGCCGCACCAGCTTTCTACCTGCTCCACTGTCAGCCGCCTTGGCTCGTCGTCCCCATCGTTTGTCTTCTACCTTCGGCCTGCAGCCTCTCCAGGGGCGTTTTTGGGTTGTTTGGCATCCTCTTTTCGGTGGACGCCAAGCATCCTCGGTCCACCGCCGCCTCAAATCGTCCTTCGTCGCCGCCTTATTCACAGGCCACTCTCTTCTGCGAGTTAGTCCTACCGCCTCTTAGAGGTTCCGATACCTCCTTCTTTCCCCTGCCTCGTCCAGGTTGTATTCGGTTCTCCTTCGGTCGCCCTCGGCTCCGACTCATTGGGGCTCCGCGGCTCAACCCTTGGCTATCATCTCGGTCTCGCCGCCGCCATCGGCCCTCCTTCTGGATTTCATTCTTGTGCGTTGAAGAAACGCAGTGGTGGGTTTTGAACACATTTTAAAAAAAAAAAAGGTTGTGAACCTTCTGAGTTACTTTTCAATCCGACTCTTTAGGCCGGTTTATTGTTGTCGTTTTTTTATTCATGGCCTGACTTATTCGTTTCCTCTATTTTGGTTTTCCCTTGTGGTAGCCTATTACGATCTTGTTATCATCCTTGAGGGTGTAAGTTGGGTTTTGGGGATTTGATTCGACAATAGTTTGGTTAGAGTTTGGTCTGCGGGTTGGTGTGCTTTGCTTCTCTTGCTGTGGTACGGGTTTCACGTGAACGGTGGCTGATTTGTCAAGCTAAGAGACGTCGTGGAAATGCGATCAACACTTGTTGATTCTGTTTGGAGTCCAATTTCAGGTGTCCGCTAGTGATCTCCAGAGTTTCTCTGTGTGCGTCTTCCTTTTGTCGGATTTTTCATTTGTTCTGCTAGCTTGTAGTTTACTTGTAGGCTGGCTTGTACTTTATTTCTACGTTTTCCTTTCCGTCTTTTGTTTCTTGTTATTTCCATTCAGTCATTTGCTTATGTTATTTGTTTCTTGTTATACATGATGGTTAGTCCATCTCCCGACTTGTTCGGACTCTCGGTTTCTCTAGGCTTGTCTAGAGAATCGAATTCCTTTCCTTGTATAAAAAAAAAGGATAAAATTATTGGACATAAGCTAATTAAATTATTATTTGTCTGTTATGTACGGCGTGGCTGGATGCGCCCAATTATATAGTTGGTGACGTCAATCGAGATCCTACGTATTTAGAAGGAATTAAATCTCTTGGTTGATCCTAACCTTTATTATCTGCAGACTTCGGGTCTATAACCAAGGCAAGTGACTTTGTCCTACTTACTTCCTAAAAGACCCAATGCCTTTCTTTTAATCCGTGTCAGTTGCTAATTATCAAGTATATCTGTCATATCTGTTTAAAATAAATTGCAAAGTCTATGTATTCTTGCGATCTCTGTTCGTTCTTTCTCTATCCAAGCCAGTTATATACTTTCCAAGTGTGGACTTTGGTTGATTTATAGACTAGATCCTTATTTATTATGTAAGTTAAACATATGTATAAATTAGTGCCTTGGCGACTAAACGAGATAAATTTATATAGTGGAAAATTACACTGGTTCATCTAATGAATCCTTATAATGTGACACATATGTGTTACTAATCTAGTAACAAAAGGAGTGTTAAACGTGTGTGCGCGTGTGTGAATGTGCGTGATTATAACAGGTCAAGACTCGTTACGTCTTGCTCTATAAGCTTTTCATGAAAAGTTCATTTTGAATATTATCAAAATTATACATTTTACCCATATGAGTGGTTAAATAGGCGTGTGCCGGTATAACGTTGTTACTGTTACGTCAAGTACAATGTGGTTCAATAACGATATAAGTGAGTGATAAATAAATAAGCATTAATGCCTTGTAGTGAGAATTAAGTAATCATTGTTTGATATCATTCGAAGAATGGTATGTGTTAAGTAAATATTTTATCCTTATGAATAATCCAAGTCATGTATATCAGACAAAATATTGTGGAATCAATGTGTAACCTAAAGTTGTGCAATGTAAATATTCTATATAACTTACTACTTTGTAAATTATACCATATTACGGACACTGGTTTTTAAGTGGTTATCATCTATTCCGTTCCGTCATTTGCTAGTTCTTCACCGAACTAACCAACCGTGTTGTGAATGGTTGGCTGGTGTGCCTCGTCTTCATACGATGTACATTAGTCAAATTTTGTAGGTTGGGTAATGAAGCCTTGAAGAGTTGACATTGTACAGGTAAAGATTTTAAACGTTTTGTTATATAATAAAGTACGTCTTTCAAATTTCTATACCTTATGTATGAGATTTCACTTTATCTTGCAAGATTGTGGAAAATATATGTAAAAGCTTTGCGCCATGTTTAATGATAAAAATCGTACTTCATGTCTTCCGCTGTCATTCTTTTAAATTATTTATTTATTTATTTATCATCTTGTTTATGGGAGCATGGTTGCATGTCCCTATAAGCCTAAGGTAATTATGAGGACAGTAAAGTTTGAATAATTACTGGCACTGCAACATTCCCTCGTTTACAGAAGGGTGTTACAGAAGGTGGTATCAGAGCTACTGTTTTTTTTTCCAAAATTAATCTTAAAAAGAACTATATTTATAAACAATTTATTAAAGCTTATATTTTAATATAACATCATTTCAATGTACACATTCTATTCGATGATTTTACTGTCATGACTTATGTTTCAAAGTGTAGACTTTGAAAATCATTTAAAGTCAACTCTCAAGTGCTCTAACCTTAATTGAAGTTTATACCTTCTCGAGTATTCTGTTAAAGTAAATTGATTACTGTAAATCTTCTACTTTATTTTTCATCACTGGCTTGGTGTGTGTCTTATTTGCTTCTGCATAAGATCCTAGAGTTAACTTGGTGAGAAAGTATTTCTTAAAGTATCACCCACGAAAGGTGTGTTTCGATTTACAAAGCGCGGGAAGTTAAATCCTCGCTATGTGGACAATTTGAGATACTCCAAAAGGTGGGCAAAGTCTCTTATCGTCTAGCATTGCCACCTGTAGCTCATCCAGTATATGACGTCTTTCATATCTCGTTACTACTGAAGTATGTCCATGACCCCTCTCATATTTTAAGATATCAGAATATTGAGGTTTGTCCTGCTGGGGCTTTTGAGGAAGAATCCCCTCATATTCTAGAGCGATGGGAAAAACATTTTCGCGACAAGGTTAATTGTTCTTTTGGTAAAGGTTCTTTGGTATAAGCACGAAACTGAGGAGATGACATGGGAAATTGAAGCAGAAATGAAGACTAAATTTCCTCAGTTGTTCTTGGTCTAAGTTTCGGGACGAAACTTATTTTGAGGGTGAGAGGAATGAAATACCCCCGACTGTATTCTCCTTTTATGACATCACTTTATAAGGAATTATGACGTCGGAGATGAAGTTTTAAGATAAAATTTTTAAAAAGTCTTATCAAGTTCGGAATTCAGTGAGATATAGGGAAGATCCACTAGCATGTCAAGGGTTAAGTAAGAAGCTATAAAATTTATTGGATATTTAAGACATGCTTAAAAATAAATTGGTAAAATATTCCGAAGCGGTGGTGTCAAAGATTATTGGAATATATATTTAAGGAGGACAAAATATGTAAATTTATTTAAGATGTGACAATTTTGGCAATTATGATCTAAAGTGGGTCAAAGTGCAAGGGCACACTACGTCATCTAGATTAGCTTGAAGTAAAGTGAATGTTTGGTTGATCAACACCTGAATGCATATGTTATTTATGATTATGTTTGTTTTCCGCACCTTGATATTGTGTTAGATAACTCGTGAGCTTGATAGTGAGTGTACTATAGATGTCTGTTTGTGGGTTGTGCCTTTCGTTGTCTGGTCCTATGCTCTTCATGATGTTGAATATGCCCTCTTGGGTTGGTAATGATGTGTGAGTATGATGATTGTATTCTTTTCTGGTTGACAGCAAAATGCAGATTTATGTGATCATATAATCTGTTAATGATGACTTTTGCTATTCTGATATTTTGGATACGTTAATACTTGAGTTTGATGTTGAAACTGATCATTGGAAATTAACTTAGGAAGTGGAATCTGGGATTAGCCCTTAGATGTGGATAAATTGTTTCTTGGATCCTTGAGGATCTGGTTGACTGACATGAGAAGAGCTTTCTTGAGTTTTCGAAACGTTTTGTTGCTTTTTAAAAAGTATTTTAGTCCCGAGGACGAGACTGTTTTTAGAGGTGAATGAATGTAAAGACCCGGAAATTTAAAATATTATTTTATGAATTATGGCTTAATTTGAATATTATAAATTTCGGAAATTTTAAAAATCTCCGTCCTCGATCAAAATATTTTCATTTATTTACTTTATTCAAGTAAATTCCGGCATATATTTGAGTTCGATTGAAAATAGGTCTGTTCCGCTTTCTTATATCAGAATTTATTTGGGAGAAATTTGTTATTTAACGTGATAATATTTCTATAACTTAAGAATAGCGGGTTTAGTTTGTAAATTTTCATAAGCTACCCTTGACCTAATTCACCGGGTATATATAACCTTAGCCCCAAGACAGCCGCCCCAAAACAACTCTTCTGTCTCTCTCCTTCCATTTGGATCTGGAGAAGGAAATCACACTGTCCATCTTGCACTCCTCTTTTGTTCTAAAGAGTTGCCCGGCCTCTGTTCCTTCTAAATTCTGGATCTGAGCACTCCTCCTTCTCATCGCCTTGCTCTCCGACCTCCCTATGCTTCCTCTTTTCCTCGCCCTCAACCTCCCATGGCGCCCTCTTGCTCGTCCTTGCATCGAATATCCCGACCTCGAGTCCGGTGGGAGCAGGCAGCGCGGCCGTAGTCTCTCATTCGCCCTTTCTCGTGTCTTGTACCGCCGTCGACATGGCCTCCGGTGCTAGCAGCCACCAGGACGCTCCTCTTCACTAAGGCTCCAAGTAACGCATAAGATGAGAACCCCGGAGGCGGAGCTGTTCAACGCAGCCAGAGAAGAGCCCCCCGCTGCCACCTTTCTCTCTCGGAGCCCAGTATGTTCGTGGAACCAACGTTGAGCCTCGGAGCCAGCCTATTGCGCCGCTCCACTCCTTCCTCGCCGCCGTTGATTCCTGGAGGAGCCGGAGATCGACGCCGACGAGCCCCATCCTCTATCCCCATCCCTGCTCGTGCTTAGCTCAATCGGACAGGGAGCCTGAAGCTGCTGCGATCCCGAGCGCTTGTCCTAACCTCATACCCCCATGCCTCACGCCTTGGACCCGAGATCAGGGTAAATTTCTTAAGCTTGCATCCTTCCTGGATTTTGCTTTGGTTAAATCGATTCCAATTTTCGAATGTATGGGTATTGATCTGTCGATTAATGTTTTGGTCCCTTGTGAGTTGATAGTTGCTTCTCGGCATGACTCTACTATGGATGTATTTGTTATTGACTTCCGCCTTTACTAAACTAATAATAGAGTATCTATTAAATGGGTTAAATTTCATTAAGTGGGTATCCTTGTCTAATGAAGTGAAGATAATTAATTTGGTGTTTTCAGTAGGTGAGTTGAGCATTGAATAGGATATAAAAGATGTTTGTTTTTGTATTGTGATCTTTCTTGAGGATAGAATCGAGTTTAATCGGTGTAGTTATTGGGCTATAAATTTATTTTAAGTAGTTAACCTGTATCGATTGATCAATCCCTCTATCAACAGGTCGGATTGACTATATAAAAGATGGTAAGTGTGACCTTGTTAAGTTGATTGTAATTTAGGTGTGTGATTTGTGCGAATGCTTTGGTAGAAATTACAAGTGGGTAAATCAATTGCTACCTTAAGGTATAATCCATTGGCTTCTAGCTATCAACTTATTTAATAGTTGAAGGTTAGGTCAATTATAATTGATGTCATGAACTATCAACTTACCTTGGTTTACTCATCGAGCATGATTTATTTTGCAAACTTTGATGAATAACACTTGTTGATCTTTGATGTTGAGAACTTGTGAGTTTGGTTGAGTATTTGAGGATTTGATAAATTATCAATTACTTGAGCACTTGTTAAGCAAAACTAGAGAGTGATATGAAGTAAGATGTTTTGAGTGGTGATCTTGGTAAGACTTTGAACGTAGTTTCATACCCGATGGGTAGGGTTGGGCAAAATATGGATCGGACCGGAATCGGACTGGACCAGACCGGAATTTACGGTCTTTGGATCGGACCGGGACATTACGGTCTGGTCTACGGTCCAAGATATTTAAGATTCCGGGTTCCGGTCCAAACCCGGGACCAGACCGGAATTTCCGGTCCGGACCGGAATTGGACCGGAACCATGTTATTAAAAAAAAAAAAAAGAAGAAGAAGAAGAAGAAGAAGAAAGAAAAGAAAGACCTAAAGGAACTACGCCGCCTACCGCCTAGTACGTTTCACTCTCTTTCTCTGCATTTCATTTCTTCATTCGAGTACGTACGCTACTACGCTTCACAGTTCACCTTCACCAGCCGTCCAGGTCCAGCAGCCCTAGTCCCTCCTCGGCGGCTCGGTTCACGACTTCACCAGGCACCTGCGTCCAGCCCGACCCTCTGTCCTCAGCTCTCGGCTCTCAGCGGGTCCCTGTCTCAGTAAGTCATCCGGCCCTATTTGAATTTCAATTATAGATCTAGGTTTTTATATATATTTTGACTTATTAATGTTGATTTTAGTATAGATTTGGAGAAATTATACATATTCTAGCCGAAGATTGAATAATCTTCTCCCAATTTTAAATCTAGGGTTAAGAAATTTCAATTTGTATTTTGTAATATTTAGATATAGATGCGATAATGTTGATTTTAGTCTAGGCTTTGTACTTGGAAACAATTAAGAAACTACATAAAGTGAGGCTAGATTGAGGAGATTCAATTTGGCCAACATTACTTGCAATTGCAAGAAAATTTGTTACTTAAAAGCCTAGGAATGACCGTGATGGGTTGAATTGGTAGATTGTTGATTTGTTGTTGTTTTAATTGGTTGAAGAAAATGTTTTTTTGTCTTCTTCTTCTACCATGAAACCTCGGTTTTTATATTAGTTCGATTCAAATAGTCTCAACTATTTTACGTTCATACTATGTACTGAAATTGAATCTATAAATACAAGATCTAACAACAAAACCACTACGCTTCATGATACATCAATTTGCAGTGAAGTCGTCAATTTAGTTAGCAGTACTGTAAAAATTTTCAGTAAACAAATCACAAGTAGAATGTCACCACTACTTTCTTTCCCAAACAAACTCAATATGGTTTTTCTTATATAACATCTATAGCAAAATTCCACATCAAAAGAAAGGGGGAAAAAAGTTGTAGATGTGAAGCAAAAGGGTTAGCATGTGGGTCGTATGTTATGGTTAGTTCTATCAAGTATCAAACTATTAATTATTCAATTTGGCTAATGTAAGTATGTAACATTAATGAGATTAAAGCACTTGTTTTGTTTTTTTTTTAACAGAATTATGAGAAATTCGATATCCATGGAAATTTCTTCAAAACATTCCTGCAACGTAAGTGAGAGGGATTATTTTTGTTTGAAATGTATTATATTTGTGGCATAGAATGATTTCATGGTAATCTCTTATTTGTTTAAATAGATACGTATGGACCAAACGGAGACCACGGAGTTATCTGATGATACTGGGGCGCCTTTTTATATTTGTAAGGAGTAATGGTCTTGACAAGAAGGTAACAAACTTTAAATACTTTACATTTGTGCTAATTTGTTATCATAATTTATTGAATGTTTGTTTGCTTTACCTTCTAGGTGCTCTCACACAAGAACTCAAGGCAAGCTGACAAGATAATGGATGAGTAGTTTGATTACAACTTTCAAGTTTCAACATTTGTTTAAGTGTAAACATTTATTTTATGGATGTGTTTGTTTTAAGTTTAAACTTTGCATGTTGAGTTTGATTTGTTGTTTTAACTTTTAAACATTGTGTTTTTTTGTGGATTTGATCATGCATGAATTTATTTTCAATTTATAGGGCTTTACAGATTACAGAAATATGAACAGGTTGGGGCTGTTGTAAGTGTAAACAGCTGCTGTAAAATTCAACGGAAGCTGCTGTAAACTGCTGTAAAACAAGGGCCACTGTAAACAGCTACTGCCTACTGTAAAATACAGCTTCTGACTACTGTATTGTGTATAAAATGGGAATTTGTTGGGCTGCATGTTGTGCTGTTCAAGAGAGGAAAAAAATTGAAAAAAAAAAGTTGCGGTCCAAATGGTCTTTACGGTCCGCGGATCGGAAAACCCGGGACCATATTTATCGGTCCCGGTCCGATCCGCGGTCCAAGTATCCAAAAATTCAGGTCCATCGGATCAGACCGGGCGATGGACCGGAATGTCCGGTCCGGTCCGGTCTAGGCCGGATGCCCAGCCCTACCAATGGGAACAAGGTAAATTGAGAATGATGGTCATGATGAGATGTTAGATTATTTTGAATAAAATATTGTTGAATCCTGTATTGACTTGAAAGTATGCTTGCGTGTTAATTAAATGTATTGATGAGTTGTTCCTTACTTATTACTTGCTAGTGTGATTGAGTGATTATCCGAGTGGCTTGTTGACCAATGGATGATTATCTGAGTGGCTTAATTGCTGGTTAATTGGATGTGAAGACTCCAAATAAGTATCCAACGAGACTTACTCAGCAACCTAGACCTCATGCCTTATGTGTCATATAGTGGGTAGGTGTTGCATATGCATAAAAACATGCCATATAGTATCATGCTTAGGACTTGCACTTATAAATTAGCATCCTTATTCTTTATGTGTTTGAAAAGATAACGACCGTTATCTATGAGTCTTTAGAGTCGTTGCTAGGGTCATTGGGGCATTTGTGTTTCATGTCGTTTCGGTCCCAGTCGAGTCTTATATATGATCTGGCTGCGGCGGTGACCGAGCGTCCTACCAGGGCTGCTTCGGAGCAAAGTACGGACAGATGGGTTGCGGCACCGACCGAGCATCCTACCTGGGCTGCTGCGGAGCGAGGTACGAACATATATGCCCCGGAGTGGGCACAGATCAGGGGATATGCCATTTGACATTCTTTGAGCGCCTTTTCTGTACTTCTGCACTTATATTTATATATTCTGATAAGCATGCTTGTGTGATTTAAATCCTGTATTGCATTATATTATCCTTTATTTAGGTATAGACATGTTATATGGCCTCAGCGCGGTCAGAGGACCCGCAGATGATTACTAGGCTTGACTTCGTGGATAGTTTCAGGTACCCGTTCCCTTTTGCTTGCTGATTGCTTCTATGGCGGGGTTTTTCTCATGGGACGAGAGTGTTAAGGGACTTCGTGCATCCTAAACCTTGACTTTATAAAGGTTTTGATTTGGTTGAACATTTAGAAACAATGTATTTTATTTTGATTAAACTCGTTTTGTTCCTTTGTGAGTTTTGACTATTTGAGGGTTTGAAATCCTCTTTTCTCTTGAATCATATTGTAAAGGCTCGGATTTTCAAATCCTAATTTGCCGAAATAAAAGAATTTAAAAATGAATTTAAATCGGATTTAAAGCTCCTTTAGCGGATTCTGGCCGGAATATAAAAATTTGATAAACAATTCTGTCTTTTTTCCCTCAAAAATTCAAAATAATTATCGGTTGGTGATATCCTTGTCGATTTTAAAAATCTAATTGATCGAGAGAGCGAGAGTCGGGAAAACTAACATTCGAGAACTAATTTCGTGATTCAAAATTCGCGTATTCGGAATAGATTTCGGGTATTGATTTAACCACTCCCACACACTACCCTCACCAACTCCCTCACCATACCTCTTCAAGGGTCATCCCTTACCCCGTCATTCTCATTCATCATCACCCTCACCTGCTCCCTTCTATCAAATCATCACCGATCATCACCTTACCTTCAAATGCAACCCATCCCTCTCCCTCCATCCCCTATTCTGCTAATCACTACACACTACCCCTCCTACTTCCATTTATCATTTCTCATCCCTCCTAATCCCCTTTGTGCCTCACTACACCATCGCCACGGCACCACCACCCATTGTTGTCCCTCCTTGCATCACCATCGGCGCCACCAAATCTCAACCCACACAACCACTAGGGACCGTCTCTTCCTCCTCTCACCACGACCACCAAACACCATGCCTCGCTGCGCCATCACTGTCATCCCAACCATTCTCTTTCCCTCTTTCATCGAAGGCCAACAGCAGCAGCCTCGGAGACTCGACGTAACCGCCGAGCCACCGGAAGTCCACCGCTCGTCTCAATCACGAAACAACCTTCCAGTAAGCCGTTTTCCTTCGTTTCCGATCCAAACAACTCTTGAGCCCTACCATCACACTCACCCACATCCGACGCAGGTCCGAGAGGCTATCGAGAGTCTCCGAAGGCGCCCAAAGCTCCGGTCGAAGCTCCGACATCCGCGAACACCTCGGTGAGCGTTCGAACCCCCTTCCTTTTCCTTGGTTAGTTTTGGTTCCTTTCTCTTGTCCTTGGGTGGTCGGGAACGGAGTGTGAGGGTCGAGTGCGGAAGCTTGGCCGAGCTCAAGAGCTCCGGCGAGCTCGAGAGCGGACGAGGCCGAGGAAGAGAGCACGTGCAGGCGGGGAAGCGAGAGATGTGCGTGTAGGCTGAGTGCGGCGGTCCGGACGGTGCACCAGGGGCGGCGAGCACGAGTCCGGGCGAGCAGGCGGAAGCACAGGAGACGACGTCGTCGAGCGGCGCAGCACATGAGGTTCAGACGAGCGAGAGCTTTCAATTTTGGGGAAGGAGATGCCAACGTTGCTCATGTGGGCCCCTTGCCCTTACAAAATGTGCTTTAATAACTTAACCGGTTGGAATTACATAAATAGGTTCGGTTCGGTTCGGATTATCCGTTTATTATTAAACTAATTAGCGATATTTAAATTATTAATAATATTTGAGGATTTAAAAGATAAAATATTATTTTTGAAGATTTATAAAGTGTTGGTTTTATCGAGTACAAATGGGTTGGAATTTAACATAAATTAATTGGACTTGTCGGTTTAGAAGAGAATTTGGAAAATGAATTTCAAGGTCGAAAATCTTTAATAAATAATTGAAAAGGAATTTAGCGAGTATTTTCAAGGATCATAATTCTTAAGTTAATTAAGATTTGAAACCGTTTTGGAGCTAACTTGAGAGTAAGACATATTCGTTGACTAACCAGCATGATAATATGATCGTTTGACTAACGATATTATATGTGTGACTAATAGCATGATATTGTGATGATTTTTTTAGAAGAGATTAAATGTTCGATACTTATGACAATGATGATGATATATATCTTTATGAGTAGTATGAGATAAGAGATGGTTGATCACGATGAATTGAAAGTATGGTTGATGCGAGTTTGTTAATTACCTGCTTGTATGATTGTGTGATATATGTGTTCATAGTGGTTAGAGAGGTATACTAAGTGTATTCTCGTTATGTACTTAGGTGATACTTTGTGATTATGAACGATGTACGCTGGATCTTCTATTATACTGTTCTGCATAGCCAGGTAAATCTCTTCGGAACTTACTCAGATTGAAATAGAGATATTCCTTTGCTTTAGGTGCATGATATACTAGGTACTTGCATTCATGATCAACATGCCATGTAGTACCATGCTAGGTTGCATCGACCGTTGAACATTCTATTTCTTTATGCGTATGTTAACAGAACGGCCGTTATCTGTGAAGTAACTAGAGTCTTTGCTAGGGTTCTAGGACGGCCTAGTCCCATCGGGTCCTGTCCTGAGTCAATCGAGTCATATGGAACTTCCTTTACTTATATTATGAGCATGATTGCGAAAGCTGCATTGTAACGGCCCGAGATTATGATTCCCGAGTTACGTTTCGAGGGATTAAACCCCTCGTTAGGACCTTGCGCCCCGAGTACAGGTTGAAGGATTCAAAACTTTCTTTAATGTTTTCAAAGGGGGATTTCATACCCAAAATCGAAGGGATCGTTGGAATCCCCGGGGAAGTCCCCTGTACCTGTCGTAAGTCTAAGCGTGGAAATCAGAAATCATGCGACTAGCGAAAACAAGTGTAATACAAGAGTGTGCCACGGCAGAGCCGGGTCAAAACGGAGTCTAAAGTGTAAATCCAAAAATATAATCAGAGTCTGGTGAAGTCTATACTCCAGCGCTCACTCTCCGCCGACAAAATGACCCGCGCAATAAGCAAACAGCACCGATAGGATGAACATAAGTAATACCTAAAAAAATTGATATGGGGCGGGATCAGATCGATGCCCACTTTAGCTCTGCATCCCAACCATAAGCACACATATACGCTATACCTAATAAAGATGCTTCTAGATGCATGGCGGAATAATAACACACTAACATGCTCCTAAGATCAAGTACATAATAATGATAAGGCCTTAGCACAGAATACCAAGTGGTATATCCCTCTCCTACCTCCACCCCCTTCCGATAGGGCGGAGACTGGCCAGCTCGTGAATGCATTCATTCATAATTGGGCGGCACGCATGCCTAACCCGCTCCACAATAAAGCCCGCAGGCATCTCATAATACAAGGAAGTTCATGAATCGATTGACTCAGGGTACCCGATGAGGCTGGGCTACCCTATGACCCTAGAAATGACTCTAATTACTTCACAGATAACGGCCGTTCTGTTTACATACACATAAAGAAATAGAATGCTCAACGATCAATGCAACCTAGCATGGTACTACATGGCATGCTGATCATGAATGCAACACCTAGTATATCATGCACCTAAAGCAGGGAATAGCTCTATTCAATCTGAGTAAGCTCCGAAGAGACTTACCTGGTATCGCAGAACAGCAAAAGGCAATCAACCAGGCAATATGAAATCCGACACGTCACAGATGGTCACCTAACAGGTATAAGCACACCAATGAGTCTATCTCTAAGGCACACAAAGCATAGAATTATCACACACACAACTTCACTACTTAACATGATAGCCGTCACATCATCATTTCCATAATGTCAACCTTATCTCATAATCTATCATCTCAATATCTCACAACCATACTCAATATAATTCTCCAATTCATCAACTTAAGACAATTCCAATTCATACTTAACCAATTTGCATACTATCATCCCACAATCTTACTTAGCATATAATTGCGCATCTTCAACATAATCATATAACATTTAACCACAATAATAAATCACCACCATATCATATATTAAATCTCAAAACAACATTTTATATTTTAATCCCAATAATTTACATACTACTTCTAACATCACTTTATTTTAAAATCTTATAAAATATTTATAAAAACCCAACAATATTCATTTAATCAAACATCCCTTTTTAATTTAGCAAACCAACCTCACTTTATTAAAATTACCAAAAACCACCCACTTATTTTATAAAAGAAACCAAACCCGGCCCTCTTGTTTTAATTAAACCAAACCGGCCCTTTGTTAAATAACCCAAACCGAAAAAACCGGACCCTTAAAAAAAAATAGGCCCAAAGCCTTGTTTTGTGTTTAAGAAGGAATTAGGCCCAATTTCCCCTTTTTTATTTCTGGATGAATCGGCCCAAATAACTTAGGGCCAACAGCCCATTCTTCCATTCAAATGAAAGAGCTGGAATGTTTAAAAAAAAAGGGGACCCACGGCCGAGGTGGAGGCTGATGTGGCGATGGCCCACATGCCTCACTTCTTCTTCCTCCTTTGGCCGAACAGAGAGGGAAAGCAGGGGAGATGCCCAGAACGGCGGTGGAAGAAAGGAGAGGGAGGAGGGGAGCTCCGGCGGCGGTGCTCCGGGCTCCGGCCACCCGACATCTCCGACGCGGACCCACACACACACGAGACAAAAAGAAAGGGGAGAAGAAGGAAGGGAGAAGGCTCACCGAGGGGGTTTCGAGGTCTCGTCGGAGGAGCTCGGAGGTGCGATTTGGCTTCGCCGAGGTCGGAATCAACCAAGCGTGGCCTAGGAAGGAAGAAGGAGGTTAAAAGGGGAACCTTTACAAGGGTTTGGATTCGGAACGGAGGATCGAAGGCTTACCGAGGTGAACGGAAAACAGGGGAGGGAGGAGGTGGTGGCGGCTGCGCTGCTGCCTTCGACGGAGCTTCTGGCGGCTCCAGCTGCCGCTGGCGGCTCCGGGGATGGGCGGTGGTGAGCTGTGGCGGTGGTGAGGTGTGGCGGTGGTGAGGTGTGGTGGTGGTGGTGGTGTGGCGGCTGGAAGTGGAGCTCAAGGGGGAGCCAAGTTTGGCTTGTTTGTGTGAATGCCGAGAGAGAGAGGGGGAGGAGAAGAATCTGATTTTTTTTTGGGTCAAATTGCAACAAAGAGGCCTTATTTTTGGGAAGAGAAAGGTGTTGTTTGTTTGCCAAAATAAGGGGGTCAAAGAGTGGAGGGAGGAAAGGAGAGGATAGGATTTTCCCGAACTAGAATAGGGTGAGTCGGATGGATAAGGATTCGGAATATGACGGAATTGAGATCTCGGGTCGGGAATTTAAATTTCCGCTGATTGGTCGTTCAAAACCCGAAATGAAAGACGGAATTAATTTTTAAATCGGAAAATTTGGGTCGGAATTTATTTTAAATTCATTTTGATTTTCTTTTTCCGAAAAATTAATATTTTAAAAATCCGAGCCTTTACATCATCCACCTCTAAAAACAAGTCTCGTCCCCGAGACTAAAATCATTCTAAAGTGGGGATGAAGTTGGAATTGGTGAGTCCAAGGATCACGTCATCGATCCCGTAAGTACCTCATAAGTGCCCCCATGAGATCTCACAGTACCGTTGCCATGATCATAATACTCCCAATCGGTCGTAGTAAGGATGTGGTAGGGGCCCCTACCACACCCCACTCCGACTCCTCAGGCATACCATAACTCAAAAACCATCATGACATCTCCGCTAGGTCTTAGCAAGCGATCTACAGGTGCCCCCATACATGCTTGGATCCACTTCGTGGGGCGTCATAATGAAAGCTCGGGTTGGAATAGTTTTCTCAAAATCTATGTTTCCTTTTAAATCACCATTTGAAATTCTTTAAATTCGACATTAAACACGGCATTCCCAATTTCCCAATCATTCTACATTCACCTCTAAAGGCTAATCCCACATTCTCTTCCTAGGTTCCGAGTCAAATCAAAATTCCACATTTCAATCTCTAGCATTTCTAACATTTGGTATCATGGATATCGAAGAATGATCATATTCTCAAGATAAACAGAAGATTATAGCACGTCAAAGACAGTCACATACCATAATATCTAGCACATCATCATATCATCGAGGCTCATCACATCATATCACCAAGGATCTGCACACAACTACCAAGCATAAGCACGCAATCAAAGAGACACCACTAACCAATCCCAACCAACTAGCTAGGCATACTCACCGCACTCGAGAGGTCAAGGTAATGTCTACGCTCGGCTCGACATAGGACGCAAGTAGCTCATCTAAGACATCTCCATAGCTAGCCCGAATGCTCTCCTCGGTCTCCCAGGTGGCCTCCTCAGGGCTCCTCCTAGACCACTGAACCAGAAGCAAAGGAACCTCCCTGTTCCTAAGCTTCTTGACGCGACGGTCAAGGACCCTCACCGGACGCTCTACAAAGGTATGGTCAGGCTCAATGTGAAGGTCTGAGTGGTCAAGGACATGACTAGGGTCGGGAATATACTGACGGAGCTGGGAGACATGAAAGACGTCATGGACGCCGGCCAAGGATGGAGGTAAGGCTAAACGGTAGGCTACCACACCGACTCTCTCTAGGATCTCAAATGGGCCAACGAACCTCGGACTCAACTTCCCTTTGATGCCGAACCGTCGCACACCCCTGGTGGGCGAAACTCGAAGCCATACATGCGAGCCTACCTCGAACTCAAGCTCGGTCCTCCGTCTGTCCGCATACTTCTTCTGTCGATCCTGGGCTACCCTCATATGCTCTCGGATGCGACCAACCTTGTCAACTGTCTCTCTGACCATCTTGGGCAACGACAGGACTGTATCTGCAGGCTCGTCCCAGCAAACCGGCGACTTGCACCGCCTCCCATACAAAGCCTCATATGGGGCCATCTCGATCGACGCGTGGTAGCTGTTATTGTAGGAAAACTCCACTAGCGGTAGGTGCTTGACCCAATGGTCACCCCAATCCAAGACGCACGATCGCAACATGTCCTCCAACGTCTGAATCGTCCTCTCGCTCTGGCCATCTGTCTGCGGGTGATAAGCCGTACTGAAATGCAATCTGGAGCCCAAACTCTCCTGAACCTGCTGCCAAAACCTCGAGGTGAAGTGTCCATCTCGATCAGATACGATCCTCTCTGGTACTCCATGAAGCCTCACAATCTGGCGAATGAACTCGTCCGCTAACTTCGATGCTGGCCATGTCTCCTGAATAGCTATGAAATGGGCCGACTTGGTCAACCTGTCGACCACGACCCAAATAGCATCGAATCCTCTGACGTCTCGCCTCAGCCCAGTGACGAAATCCATGGAGATATCCGTCCACTTCCACTCGGGAACTGGAAGTGACTGGACGGGTCCTCCCGGCCTCTGGTGATCAATCCGAACCTGTTGGCAAACCTGACATCTGGCCACGAACTCTGTGATGCCTGCTCTCATCCTCTGCCACCAATAACTCCTCCTTAGATCCTGATACATCTTATTCGTCCCTGGATGGACAGAATAAGGGGTGGAGTGAGCCTCCTGCATGATCCTCTGCCTCAAATCTAACGTCGATGGAACTACAACTCTGCCCTGGAAGGTCAGCATCCCGTCTGCTCTCTCTGCAAGCTCTCTAAATCTGCCCTGAGCCATCCACTCTCTCAGAGCTGCAATCTCTGGACAATCTGCCTGACCCTACCGAATCTCTGCTGTCAACTCTGCCTGCACCTCTAAGAACGACAACTGCCCGCGATCTCGCTGAACCCACACCTCAAAATGTAACCCGAGAATCATAATTTCGAGCCGTTACAAAGTTGGTATTAAAGCCAGGATTTGCAAACCGAGTATGATAGGTTGAAGCGGTTTTGAAAGTGGCCCAAGGATTTCAAATGGTTTTGGGAAATCTTTTTAAAGGGAAAAATGAATTTAATTGGACCTAACCCTAGACTAACCGGCCTTTAGGATCAAACTCGTGGGTAGAGACCCAAGCGGTAGACATCCCTTTTGGATGTAGAATTCGGGGAACGGTAGGCAAAATACTAGCTATTTTTTACAGACGGGTTTTGAAGATTCCAAGGAGCCCGAGGGTTGGAGTAGCATGGGTTAGGAGGCCGTGAGGTATTTGCCCCTCCGGTCGGCCGTCCCTCAAAGGGCGGTGTACATCGTCTTTGTGATTGTATGCATATAATAGGGCTGGGCAAAAGTTGGATAGGACCGGAATCGGACCGGGACCAGACCGAAAATTACAGTCTTTGGATCGGACTGGGAGTATTACGGTCTGGTCCACAGTCCAAGAAATTATGAATTCCGGGCTCCGGTCCAAACCCGGGACCAGACCGGAATTTCCGGGTCGGACCGGAATTGGACCGGGTTCTGTTGTTTGAAAAAAAAAAGCGTGCTGCTATTTGCTTTGTTTGTGTTGAGAATGTATTCTACCCTTGTTCCTCCCGCAGCCGACCCTAATCTCCCTCACTCAGACTCCTCTCTCCGTTCTCGCGGCTCCGCTCATCAATCAGTCAGTCGGTCCTCCTCTGTTCTCCCTTGTGCTCGCCAGTCTCGCTCCTTAGTCGGCCGCCCTCTCTGTTCGCGGCTCCGCTCTACAAGTAAGCGTTCTTCTCCCACCAATCTACTTCTTCTTCTTTTTCCTTTTTTTTTGGTTTTGATCGATTTTTCTAGACGGGATCTTGGATTCCTTTTGGATTTGAGTTTTATGGCTATCGATTTGGGGTTGTATTTGGCTTGATTTTCATCTCTGGTCGGAGGGATCTGGTGAGGGGCGCGGGCGGCAGTGGTCGGGGCCGGTGTTAGGGTTTTTCCCACTCTAGTTTTCTCTCTCTGGTTGAAGTGTTTCATTTCTAATGTTGTTTCGTTTGTTCCATCAGTAGGAGGCTCAAGCTGCTACCTCAACCTAAATTAACGAAGGGTGGTGGCTGTTTGCAATTACCAATTTACCATATTGTTGTAATAGTGTAAAGCCATATAGATTGAATCACTTTTGGGTTGAATTAAATTTGTCTTAATACTTCTGCATTTCTAAACCTTGCGTAATCGTGTGATTGTTGTCTTTATATATAAATTCATATGCACTGGCAACTTTTTTTAGTATAAAATGCCCTTTAATCAATAGGTAAGGTCATTCTCATTTGGTGGTGCCAACTTCTATCAATGTATTAAATCTGATACTAACCGAGTTTACCCTATAAACCCCCGAAATAATTGTAAAAAAAAACAGAAAATAGTTGCTGCTATATTTCCGGTCCAAACGTTCTTTTCGGTCCGCGGATCGGAAAACCGGGGACCATATTTCTCGGTCCTGGTTTGATCCACAGTCCATGGTGGACCGGACCGGAATTTCCAGTCCGGTCCGATTCGGTCCAGACCGGAAGCCCAACCCTAGCATATATGCAATTGGGCCCGAGGGCGATCCTCCTCAAAGAGGATCATATTAATCTTGTTGATTGCTTCCGTGATGAGTGCTATTGTGCTTAGGGTAGCGAACTAATCAGTATGCCTTAACTTGAACATGTAAATAACGGAATGTGTGAAAGGGATAGCGGGAGAAAACCTTGCCCTCGTGTAATCGAAATTCCCGTCTTGTCGGAATAGCCATTCCCTCATTCAAACCCCTTGACGATTCTGACTCTATCATGTGTCCCACCAAAGAATTTAGGCCTGTTAGGAAAGGTCGAGGAGCGTCTGCTCTCCCCGTTTCGAGTCCTGCTTGGTATCCCGCCATCTACGCTTCTCTCGAGTCTCATACCTGTGGTTGATGTCTTCCATGGGAAAATTGGGTTAGTCAACTAAATACCTTTGGAAATTGTGTCGGGTGTGAGGGTTACCTGAGTGTGTTAGTGGGGTGACGACTGAATATTTTCGAGTTAGAAGTGAATTGTCTCATGGAGTCATCCCTTTCGATCCTCGTAATGGCCCACCATGTCTTCTTGCCACAATAGTCTAAACATGAGTTCTACCCTCCCATCTCGGAAACAGCGTGAATGTCCTAACCCAGCGAGTCATACTAGTGTCCCACGGGAAACGGGGTAATGAGTCGGTGATTGTCCTTGGAGGATTCTGTCTGGTTATAATAGTAACCTTCCTTCTAATTTTATGACATAATGCACTGATATATTTCAGCATGACTTGTCTGATATCTTACATGATTACAATTGTGAATGAGTATATATGCCGCATGAATGAATTCCTATGATTATTTCTCTCACTTGAATTAGGTCCATGATAGTGTGGTCAACCCTCATTGAATGATTAACATCTGGAATGAATTCTTAGTATGCTAAATTGATCTAATTGAACTATCTTGGCCGTGTACATGTTTAATGAGTATTGCTAGTATCATGTAGGACATATACCTCCCAATTCTAGACTCTTGTATGATTATGTGACGTCCTTGTCTTACTATGTAAAAATGGATGTATATGATGTGATAGTCGCTGCCCGCCAGGGGCGGCCCCAGGGTGGGGCGGGCGTACGCGGCCGCCCCACCCTTCGACCCACGTGCCCCGGGGTTTGAAAAAAAAAATTTATATATATAAGTGTTGTAATAAGTAAAACTAGGATGAATATAGAATCAATTAGTCTACTTTGCTTAATTGGTTGGTGGGAAGGAAGAAAATTAATGTTAGACCAAAAAGGTTGGGGGTTCAAGTCCCACTAGCCTCATTTTTTAAAACAAATTTCACCTCCCTAAAAATAGCTTTTTTATTATTTGTTCAACTTACACCCCACTTTCTTTGTTTCTACCCCTTATTTAATTATATTCACACTTCCCGACATTCCTATTATATAGTACAAATTATCTAGCTATAACTAATTAAACCCCATAAAATTGGTGAAATTAGCCTCTTTTTTTTTAAAAAAAAAAGAATTTGCCTCTCTCAAAATTATTTTTTTTTATTCTTTGTTCAACTTGCACCTACTCTCTATGTTTCTACCCCCTTATTTAATTATGTTCCCACTTCTCGAGCTCCCTACTATATACAAATTATCTAGCTATAAACTAATTAAACCCCATAAAATTGGTGAAATTACTATTTGATTATGAGAATAAATTTTGTGAAATTTTCATTAGAGTTTTGATTTTGAGAATAAATTTTGTGTTTTAATTATTGTGTATGTGATTTTGAGAATGAAATTTATGAATTGAATTTGGGGTTTGTGAATTGAATTTGTGAAGCTTTATGCAATATTTGTATTTTCGTAACCTACATATTCAAATCACAATTTCTATCATGTCTTTGGGAACCAAAAGATATTATAAAGTTGGTGAGTTTAAAATCCTAGCTAATATGCAAAAGCCTTGAATTTAACATGATTGAATTTCGATAAGTGTACACTCCTAAATATGACAAATGCCTGAATTTCCAATGAATGACGAGAAACAACTATCATAGCAACAAAGCAAATGTAAGCATACTTTTCTATAATCCACTGCTAAGTTGAAAATCGTAGCTTAGGTAAAGGAGTTTATTCAAGGCCAATATCTCAGTACACACTAGAAAATTTCGCCCCACCTTTCGGAGGATCCTGCGGCCACCACTGCTGCCCGCCCCTATATGACCTAACCATATCCCTTAGCATGATTACTAGGGTGCGTCTCGATATGCTCTCATTGACCCCACATTGTTATGACTTGCTTATGTGTGTATCCAAGTGAATGATAATTCGTACATGTGATATCCTGTGAGGTTTCTAGATCTTGCATGACTTGTGCCGCATATGTCCCATGACAATTTGTGCATTCATGTCCTTAATAGTCAAAGCATGATTAGTAAATGAAATGACAGATTGCTAGCTTGTTTCGCGTTCATGTAAAAGTTGATTATCTGAACATGTTATGAATGCATAGATCGCTATTATGGAGATATGTGCATGTTAGTGTGGAATGATGTGAAGATATTCATGATTGTTATGTGTTTGTGTGCCACAATTATAACCTCATGGAATACCCTAAGGGCTTCGTTGTAATCCGCGGGTTGGGATTCTATCTTCGATCTCGTCGTCCGTAGTCCTGCTGCATGTCTGAAACCCTTAAGGGTGTGTGTCGTCTGCCCTTGTCTCTCCCCTATCTCCGTAACTTCTAACGCTTGCGATCCCCTGATAAACGTCGACACAAAAGAAAGAGCGGATGACCAAGTGCCACCGAAACGGCACAATGGAAGCGTGGTGGGTCCATGACCTATAGACTCCAAGGACGGCGTCACCGACGGAAAAAAGGACGGATATGCTTCAAGGACGGCAGTCGTGAGCAGGATTCTCCCAACTGGCCCGAGGAAGAGCATTCTTAATTCTAATCACGAATTCTCCTATTAGTCGGAAGTGATGTTGTGCGCTAGGCCTAGAACTGACATAATTGGAGGTGTGATGACTAATGTGCTGAAATGGTATTTAATGATTGCCTGACTGAATTGTGCCTATGATGATATGCTTTGATGCTCTAGTACACTGATGTGCTAGTAAGTAAGATGTAGGGTATATATGGTTAATGGCGTTTCTCTCTTGAGTATGAGTCGTGAGGTTTTTCGGTAAGCTAGATCGGAAAGTGCTAGGTAGATTGAGGTCTTCGAGTTGGGTCATGGGTTGTGTGAGATGATGTGCAGGGAAAATGCGTCAGCAAGGGTCTAGCTGAGTGAGTTGGGACTTGTCGGAGATAGTGGTTAGTGAGTGTAGTTGATCTTCTACGTAGGTCTTAGTTGAGGAGTGGAGTTAGTATGTCGAGATTTCGAGGGAGAGGTCCTAGCTAGAAGTGCCGGTATATAGTGGGTGCTTGGTTTGAGTTTGTGGTATAAGAGGATATTTTTCTGGGGTCTAGACTAGTTTCATTAGGGTGACCTTGAGAGTGGGTGTGAGCATATGTAGTTGATGTAGTTCTAGAGGTGGATGAGTGAGTTAAGAGTGAATCGGAGAGATTCTTGAGGGATGTGGTGATAGACAAGTTAGTGTGCCGGAAGAGAGTGTCTAGATAGTCTAGGAGCAAATTGTGGGTGACGTTCAGGATGAACGGCTAAGGAATGTTTAAGGAATCGTAGAGTTTGGGACTAGGTTGTATGTGCGGTTATTTGGGGACGGTTTTGGTAAAGGATGAGATTAAAGAAGTGCTGAGGATGAGTAGTATGAGGTTGTTTGGGAAATTATTGATCTTGAATATTAGGTTTTTCGTACCATGAATGTACGTGTGATGAGTAATTGGGGTTGTAGAGATAGGATTGGTAATGCTTGGAGAATTTATGAGTAACAGATTTCTAGATGCGTTGTCAGAGGATTTTAGCATAGGGAATGAATCAGGATTTATGAGTGGAGGTTATCGTGGCGACTGAGGCATTCGCTGAGGCGAGGTGAATTTTTGAGGAAGGACTGGTAGCTAGGCAAGAATGTAGAGATTTTCTAGTAAAGACCTTGGGCTTGGGCGTGAGATAGGGAGATCCTGAGCTTGGAATTGGGAACTAGGCAAGCATAAGGCATTAAGAGTGCTAGAGGATGAAGGATTTTAGAAGTTGTGGGGAGATTGCGGTACTTGGGAAGGTTCGGATGAGATGTCATAGGAATTATGTGGAAATAATGATCAGTGCATAAGAGGGCTTAAGCGGTAGAAATTTCGAAGAAGCGTGACCTAATGCGATTTGGGAAAACGTGCAGAGTTGAGGGAGCTAGTCTAGGTAGAGGAGGTTGGGAATTAAATAGGTTGGAGAATCGTGAGAATTTTGGTCCGGTTGCGAAGTTATGAGTAATTCGACCTAGGGTGGCATAATGTTTCCTTGGAGAGAATGATCGTAGTTAAGGAGTGGTAGCTTGAGGATTCAGGGTTGGGAGTTGGCACTACATGTGTTTTAACGTTAGAGTTGATCAAGGGATAGATGCCCGTGTTGGTTGCGGTTCGAGTGTGGCCTATGAGGTGAACCCTGGTGGGAAATGTCGAGGATAAAAGAATGGGAGTGTCAGGTATGAGATGATCGATATGAGTTAAGTTCTTAGAGGTGGATGGCTAGTGAGAATGATTAGCAGTGCGAGAAGTGTGATCAGGTTGGTAAGGTGATTCGAGGCGTCTCTTTGGGATAATAGCCAGATGGAGTCTTGAGAGCCTAAGTAGAGTAACCGTGATTGTTAAGGAGCACCTAGATCGATCGAGATAGCAGTTCAGTTGAGGACTTGAGATTGGGGTATTGAAGCAGATTGATCCTTAGATGGCTTAATGGCGTATGAGTTGGGAGACCTAGTAATTGGCTTGAGATGTAGGTTTCCCAAAGACCCAAGAAATCAAGGCCCAATTCAAATATAGGCAGTTACAATAAAATAAAACGGCTGTAGCCAGAAGGGAAGTTACACGGAAGAAAACTGTACAAGAGAGAGTGGGGGGAGTAGTAACTGTGAGGAAACTACTCCTATTGCTCCCTATAAAAGACAAAAGAAATAGAGACTGCTGGATTTTTCTTCTTCTGCCTCCCACCATCAACGAAGCAGTTACACATTTTCCTCCTCCGGCTGGTCTTCTTCTGCCTCCTGGAGAAACCTGCAACAGCAAACACAAGCAAGAAAAACCAAATTCCTTTTCAATTATTTATTAAAGATTTTTGTCCTTGAAATTCATTTTCCAAATTCTCTTCTAAACCGACAAGTCCAATTAATTTATGATAAATTCCAACCCATTTGTACTCGATAAAACCAACACTTTATAAATCTTCCAAAATAATATTTTATCTTTTAAATCCTCAAATATTATTAATAATTTAAATACCGCTAATTAGTTTAATAATAAACGGATAATCCGAACCGAACCGAACCTATTTATGCAATCCCAACCGGTTAAGTTATTAAAGCACATTTTGTAAGGGAAAGGGGCCCACATGAGCCACGTTGGCATCTCCTTCCCCAAAATTGAAAGCTCCCGCTCGTCTGAACCTCATGTGTTGCGCTGCTCGACGACGTCGCCTCCTGTGCTCCCGCCTGTCGAGCACCAAGAGGGAGATGCCAAATTCCTTTTCAATTATTTATTAAAGATTTTTGTCCTTGAAATTCATTTTCCAAATTCTCTTCTAAACCGACAGGTCCGCCTGTAAAGACCGGGAATTTTAAAATATTAAATTATTAAAATAGTTATTTATAATCATCCCGATTTCTAAGATTTGAGCGGTTTGAAATTTCTGTCCTTGAGCTATTAGATTTACTTTAAATCTTTCGAAGCAAGTTCCGGCATTAATTGATTGAAAATTTAAAAATGTTATACTCTGCTTTTATATACCGAAAATTGGAAAATAATGTTGAATTTCATTTATTAAATTCGGGTTTTGAGATTATTTTGGGTTGGGATTTTTGTGACTGTTTTACTTCTTTTCTTCTCCCTCCCTACTTCAAATTGGAAGCAGCAGTAGTGGCGTGCCTCTTCCCCCACCTCTGAATCCCTGCAGCAGTCTCCTCTCCTCCCTTTTAGTTTGAATTGGGACCATTTTGATCCACTTTTGAATAGTTTTGACCCCCCCTTTTAGTTTGTCCTCTTGCCTGCAAATGAACAGCTAGCAACACCTATTCCTTCTTCCTTTTAATTGCTTTATTCAGATGGAAAAGCCACACAAACAAGCCCTTTTATTTTCAATTGGCAAGTCCCATTTCCGCCCTACAAACCCATCAGAGAAGCTTCCTCCTTTATCCCTTACATTGGACAACCAGCCACCAACCACCACTCCATACCTCTGTTCGGGCCATCAGCATCGGCCAGCAGCACCCCCTCCGACCGCCGGACTGAGAGCAGCAACACCCAGGAGCACCACCGTCGCCACCACCCCGAGCCGCTCCCGCCATCCCTGTTTCGCAACCATCAAGCACCTGTCGAGCGCCGCACCTCTGTTTCCCGAGCCTCTCCCGAGCACACTGAGCACCACAGCGGACACTCGAGCACACCAGGAGTCGCCCCGAACCGCCGGAGAGCCGCTAGTGAGCCCATCGACACTCCCTTTCTCTGGTTTTGGTTTAAGCGTGGTAAGGCTCGATTTCACTTTCTTTCGCCCCCTAACTGAGCAAGGTCGCACCTTTAACCCCCCTTGCTCCCTTCCTAGGCCAATTTCGCCTGATTCAGCCTCCGACGAACCAGTCGAGTCTCCGGCGAGCCCCAATCGAATCCGACGAATTCTCCGGTGAAGATTTGAAACTCGGTGAGCACCCCCTCATTCTCCCCTTCCTTATCCGATTCTCTGGTCTTTGACGTCGTGAAGGTGGCCGGAGCAAGCAACCATCGCCGGCCGTCGTGCTCTCTTTCCCTCCTGGTTTTGTCGAACAAGGGTGTTGGGGGAGGGAACAGTGAACAGTGATCCGGTTTGGGTTTTGTTTTCTTTTATTTGGGTCCGGTTTTATTTTTAAAACATGGGTTCGGCCAGCCTTTTCTTTCAGTAAACCGGTTCAACTTAATGGGAGATTGGGTTGGGTTTGTTTTGAATCCGGATTAAGGTTGGGCCTAATTTTTCTTTCTTCTTGGGCTGGATCCGATTTGGGGCTAGAGAGTTGGGCTTGATGGGTTTTGCTTTATAAATTGTTAAGTTGTTGTTGTGTTATATATTACATGTTATGACTATATGTTATGATTTACATTTAATTATTATTAGTTTGTTAAATTATTATTATGAATTATAAAATGGTTTAAAGGAGACATTATTGAAGTATATATATATATTTAGTGTTGTTTTAAATTGAAATGAATTATGAGTTGTGATTTATAAATATGGTTGTGAAAATAGAATTATTTTGTGACTAAATGTCGAAATTTATTTATTTAATGATTTTGAAAATAAACATGTCGGGATTGTGCTAATAATATGATTTTGGGAATCTGTTAAGGATTTAAATAATAAATGTCGAAATTTGGCCAAGCATGATTTGAGAAATTATTTTGAATATGAGTTGACTTAATTTAGGATTTAAGAGTTTGGAAATATTGTTGGTAAGATTTATCGATGAGGTTTGATTGGAAGTAAATGATTTTGGTTGATGTCGATCGTATCGAAAAGGTTTTGAAAAATGGTTTTACTATCGGTTGGTTTCGAGTATGTTGAGAACTTGGGATTCATATGTATGAATATTAGTCCGGTAGCTTATGGAAATGGCTTGATGATAGGTGTGTATTGCTTATGGATTACCTTGGACTTGCATTTGGGCCCTTGCTTGTGTTATCTTGCTGTTCTGCATTTTCAGGTAAGTTCCCTAGGGGGCTTACTCAGGTTGGACATTCATGCCTGTTGTTGCATTTTATGTTAGGTGTTGCATATGCATAAAAGCATGCCATGTAGTATCATGTTTAGGTTGCACTAATTGATTGAGCATCTGTTTACTTTATGCGTTTGAAACAGAACGGCCGTTATCTGTGATAGTCCTAGAGTCTTTGCTAGGGTCATAGGGTAGCCCAGCCTCATCGGGTACCCTGAGTCAATCGAGTCATGGACTTCCTTATATTATGATATGCCTGCGGGCTTTATTGTGGAGCGGGTTAGGCATGCGTGCCCCCCGATTATGATGGAATGCATTCACGAGCTGGCCAGTCTCCACCTATCGGAAGGGGTGGAGGTAGGAGAGGGATATGCCACTTGGCATTGTCTTGGGCCCTTTACAGTATTCTGCACATTATTATGAACTAGGAGCATGCTAGTGTGTTTGAATTTCGTACTGCATTAGAGCATCTTTATTAGGTATAGCACATACTATGTGGCCTCAGCGAGGACTGCCGGTCCCGCATGAGTGGCTCGATCTGACTCCTTTCCCCGTTCTTTTTTTTAAGGTATTCTCTGCAGATTTTGAATGCTCGATGTCTATATGACGGGGTTCCCTTTTGGCGAATTGAAGAATCTGACTAATACCCTAACTTAGTAAAATGGTAATTATCCACTCATTATTTGGTTTTGACCCGGCTCTGCCGTGGCACTTGTGTGTTTACCTTGCTTCCGCTTTACTTCCGTTGAAATTGATTTCGCGACATAGTCTTAGGATAGGTTAAGGGTACCCAACGGCCCTTCGAGGTTTTTAGGGTTTGAAATCCCTCTTTCTACTAATCTTAAAATGAGTTTGAAACCTCGACCCGTACCTGGATTGCAAGATCCGAACAAGGGGTTTTATCCCTTGAAACGTAACCCGGAAATCATAATTCTGGGCCGTTACAAGAACAGGAGCTAGAACATATTGTAAGTGCCTCTACTTGAAGCCAGGAGTGTTTTTTTCCAGTATCAATTACATGTTTACGGAGTATTTTTTAAGCGAGTCTATGACATTGCTAACTGTATCAATAGAGGCAAATTTGATTCATTACTTGTGCTTCTTCTGCTTACCTTGGATAAAATAATTCTGGCTTTGGAATTTGCTATTTAAGCTGTCATTTTTGGAGCCCCTACAAATATGCAATTTCTATATCCCTGTCTCTTCTCACGTTCAAAATATATGCATTTCTCTTGTCTAAGCTGATTTATATTTACCTGCAGAAAGTGGACAGGACAATAGCCTATAGGCATCACTCAGTTGAGCAATGTGATGATCATGGCCGTGATTCTGTGCAAAAGTCTGAGGGTCTTGCTGAACAATTTTATATAGAGAACCAGTCTGGTACAAGCAGGAACAATGGTAGCTTAAGTGCAGTTTCACATGGACAGACAATTACAGAAAGAGCTACTGCCTCAATTTCCCCTTGCAGGTATCGAGTGACCAAATTACGTGGTCATGTTGTAGGTGTAGCCTGTAGACTTCAATATTTCTAGACAAGTAATCTTTAGTGTGGCATAAGACAAAGGTTGCTGATGAATGAAAACAAAATAAAACAGCAGTTGAATAATTATTCATTTATTTGTCGGTTACTTTGGTTCTGAAGTGGGTCATGTGAAACAACTATTTTAGTAGGACTGATGATATGAATGTCAAACATACCAAGTGATACTACGAGGGAGTATTTTATAACTCTTCTAATTGCAAAACAGTCTATTTATCAGTGTTGAACAATTGTTCTTTCGGCAAACATTATCTTTATCATTTCATTTTGGTTTGGCGAAGGTATCCCATGGATGGAGAATATGAAACCCACATTAATATCCCGGGACAAGTGATGATGTATATGGCTGAATCAAACAAGTCTAGCAAATTTGCTTTGTAATGTCCTATGCAAATTTTATCTTATGCTCTGCAATGTCGGAAAGGTGTTAAAAAAAATGCGGATTTCTTGGTCCCGGACGATGGATAATCAAGTTTAAATGCCTAAACAAGAGAGAATGCAATTTTTTGTTCCTTCCTTCCATCTTAATCTCACTTGTCACATTTGATTAATGCTAACTTGTAATTAATCTAGCTAAGGAGTACCATTTTATGTGTTTGATCAAGTGGCAACACTAATTGTAACTAATATCAGTGTCAGCACTAATTGTAACTAATATCAGTGTCAGCACTAATTTTCACCACTAGTTGTGCAAAAATAAAGTATTGATGAGCAAAAATAAGAGCATGTTGTGCAATAATTTATTGAGAAAGTATGAAATTATATTGAGAGAAAATAAGATCATTTTGAGAACAAATTCAAAAGTCTCGATTGTTGTGCAAAAATAACCTATAGTTGATAAAAAAAAAAGATGACATTGAGCAAAATTTCACCAATCCCCCATGTTGTGCAATTATTGTCTATTGATGAGCAAAAATAAAATCATGTTGTGCAATAATCTATAAAAAAAAGTATAAAATTATATTTACAAAAAGTAAGATCATGTTGAGACACAATTTCACAATTCTAAAATGTTGTGCAAAAATAAAGTATTGATGAGCAAAAATATGAACATGTTGTGCAATAATTTATTGAGAAAATATGAAATTATATTGAGAGAATAAAATCATGGTGAGAACAAATTCACAAGTCTCGATTGTTGTGCAAAAATAACCTATTGTTGAGCAAAAATAAGATGATGTTGTGCAATAATTTATTGAGCACAATTTCACAAGAGAGTCGTGCAACTCTTAAAACAAAATCGTGCAACTCTTACAAGAGAGTCGTGCAATTAAAACAAGAGTCATGCAACTCTTACAACAGAGTCGTGCAACTCTTACAACAGAGTCGTGCAACTCTTACAAGAGAGTCGTGCAACTGTTACAACAGAGTCGTGCAACTGTTAAAATAGAGTCGTGCAACTCTTCAAACATGGTCGTGCAACTCTTAAAACAGAGTCGTGCAACTCTTGCAACATAGTCGTGCAACTCTTACAACATAGTCGTGCAACTCTTACAATAATATTGAGAGAACATAAAATCATGTTGAGAACAATTTCAGAAATCTCGATTGTTTTGCAAAAAATAACCTATTGTTGAGCAAAAATAAGAGTAAGTTGTGCAAATATAAGAGGACGTTGTGCAAATTTAATCACAAGTTGTGCAAATATAACCCTAGTATAGTTTTTATTTATTTTATTTTTTTAACCTTTTATCGTGCAAATATAAGAGTACTTTGTGCAAATATAACCATAAATTGTGCAAATATGATCCAAGTAGAGTTTAGAGTTGCACTTTTTTCCGTGTCAGCACTTTTTTTCTCATGTCAGCACTTTTTTTAGAGTTGCACAAGCATGGATAACAATTTCACAAAGAATCGAAGAAGCACATGACAAATGAATCATAAGCCGATCAAATGATGTCGAACAATTCCATCAAACCTGGATAACAATTTCACAAATATGATCCAAATCTAGTTTTTTTTTTCTACATGGATAACAATTTTTTTTTACTTTATAATATTATTCGTGCGCATTTTATTCTAATTTGTGCACTTTTTATTCTATTTGTGTCAGCACTTTTTTCAAATAATTTTTTTCTTTCACGGCAGCACTTTTTTAAAATAAGATCATGTTGAGAATAAATTCACAAGTCTCGATTGTCGTGCAAATCTTAAAATAGAGTCGTGCATTTCTTACAACAGAGTCGTGCAACTCTTCCAACAGAGGCGTGCAACTCTTAAAATAGAGTTGTGCAACTCTTACAACAGAGTCGTGCAACTCTTAGAACAGAGTCGTGCGACTCTTATAACAGAGTCGTGCAACTCTAAAATTTCATAGTGTTATTCATGAAATTTATAGTTTTATTCATACAAACTAAAATCTAATTTTAAAATGTATGTTAATCAATTACATTATGGTTATAATGTAATTTTAAAATTTTACACAATAATGTATGTTTAATTGACATAATTTACAAGATATTTCATTTAAAATTTAGTTTTACATTTTCTCGTACAAATATAAGAGTACGGTGTGCAAATTTAACCGTAAGTTGTGCAAAAGTGACCCAAGTCTAGTTTTTTTTTTCTTCATTTTGTCGTGCAAATATAAGAGTATCATGTGCAAATATAACCGCAAGATGTGCTAAAATGACCCAAGACTTTTTTTTTTACATTTTGTCGTGCAAACATAAAAGTACGATGTGCCAATATAACTGTAAGTTGTGCAAATATAACATTTTGTTGTGCAAAAACAAAAATAAAAATAAAGATTATGGATCACATAATAAAATATAGATAGTTTTTTTAATTTCTCATATTTATAGGGTGATTTTTTTAATAATATATAGATATGTTTTGTAATTCCCATTTTTTTGGGGTCAATTTTGTAATTTCATCAAAACTCCATCTTCAACCTTGTGAAAGCCGATGAACACAGGCACACAGCGTCGCCTCGCAGTGGCAGCGTCGCCTAGCTCCGGCCGCTCCCTCGACCTCGCTCCGGCTGGATTGCTCGCTCGCTCGCGCCGCCGCCTCGCTCGACCTCGCTTGCACCGCCGCCTCGCTCGACCTCGCTTGCACCGCCGCCTCGCTCGCTCCGCCGCCTCGCTCTCTCGGTCTCGCTCGGACGCTCCACTACATATCTGGACCAGAGGAGAAGCGACGGCGGAATTCGACTTCAGATCTGGACTCGCTCGTTCGAGCCACTTCAGATCTGGACCGGAGAATTCCTTTTTTCGCTCTCGATTTGGATGAAACCTCGAGGAAGACGATCGGAGAATCTTCAATTGAAAGGAAATCAGTCAAATTCGCACATCGAGCAAGCACCGAGAGCAAAACGTCGACATCTTCATCGGTTGCAGCGGCGGCGGTGGATGAGGGTCTCCGGATCCGGCGTCGATTTGCAAAATTCCAGATCCGGCATCGAGAGACTGAGCAAGCAAGAGATACGAGATCGAGAGAGCAAGAGAGATCAGAACAGGAGAGCAACAGAGCAAGAGAGATCGAGATGGAGAGAAAGAGAGATCAGAGAGATCGAGACAGAAGAGAGCAAAAGAGACGAGCGAGGAGAATCATCGATGATGAACAACGTACAGAGGATTTGGGCACAATTGGGAAAGATGTCCGTACAGCGAAATTAGGTATATATAGGGGCTATTTTGCAAAATTGTCCAAACACGCGTCTATTTCGCAAAAACGTCCAATTAATGTGCCTATTTCGCAAATTTTTTCAAAAATAATCTAGTTATAAATAAAATAGCACCTAACAAATATAGCATATTTATCTATTAATATTTTTGGTAAGAATGATTATGAAATATTTTTGGTAATATTGATATAGTTTTTCCTTAAGATATTTCATCTATCCAATTATATGAGTTAATGGTAAAATAAAATAATTATTTTTATTAGATTTCCTTTTTGACGGGAGAAAGCTTTGTGAGATGCACTCAAGCGCAGCCACGTAGATAGATGCATCCACCCGCCGCCACGTAGGCGACAATGCATCGGTTTCAGTATATTTATATAGATATTTTGTTTAATATTAAACCGGGTTGAGAGTTTATATTATGGGTTCGGTTCGGTTCGGTTCGATTCGGGTTATCCGTTTATTATTTAACTAATTAGCAGTATTTAAATTATTATATAATATTTGGGATTTAACATAATTTTTTTTTGATAAGGTAACGATTTGGATGAGGTCAGGCCCTGCTGGACCACCACCCAAGGGCATCCTTGCGGATGAGTACGCACAAAGCAGGATCAACGAGGAGGTCCCGCGTGGGCGTTGTGTGGATTAGACGCGCGATCCTGTCAGCGGTCGAGTTGACCTCCCGGAAGACATGGCCGAATTGCACCCTAGCAAATTGTTGGAGTAGGAGTAGGGTGTCAGAAATCAGCATCTCGATCTCCCACGGGCAACACCACATGCCTCGTAAACAATTGATGCCGGTCAAGTTGTCGCCTTCAATCACGATGCTCGGAAGTCGAAGCTCATTTGCCTTGGCGATGCCTCCTCTGATTGCTAGAGCCTCCGCAGCTAAAGGTGAGATGTGTCCACATTTGAAGCCGCCACACTCGATGACTTCCCCATTGTGGTCCCTAATGATAAAACATGCAGAAGCTTCACCCGAAGGTAGTTTGGATCCATCGAAATTTATTTTGAAAGCTCTCTCATCTAGTTTGTTCCATCTCAAATTTCTTCTTCTCCGTGGTTGAGTTGTCCGAGTTTTCTGATGGTGGCTTGTGGCCCCCTCTTCAAAGGTCAATTTAGAGGCAACCCAGTTATGTATTTGTTGTTTGATATAATTCTCCATAGTATGGATGGATGTTGTGTTGAGGTTTTCAAATACTTGTCGATTCCTACTTGTCCATAGGCTCCACCATGTTGTTGCAAGTCTTCGTTTTTGTTCATGGTTGAGTTTAGTAAAAATTTCACTTACAATGTTTTTGATTGATTTGTTTTTGGTATCGATTTCTCGAATCACTTTTTCAAATTTTGGGTCAATTTTGTGAATCAGTTGTAGGGTGTTGTGGCATTCGGTAAAGAGATGGATTGTGCTTTCATCCGTCTAGTCACACAAAGCGCAAGATAGTGGAACATGAATGCCTTTGTTTGCTAGTATGGTTCTCGTCGGGATTCCATCTGGTGTAAGTTTTCGGATGAAGTTTTTGACTTTCGGGAATGTGTCTAGGTTTCATATCCATGTCGTGTCACACGTTTCTTCTGTGTTTTGCTTTGCGATGTGTGCTAGGGCACTTGTCGTGCTGAACCAACCATTTTTAATTGGTTTCCAGTATAGTCTCTCTTCTATTTCGTGTTCCGGTATGTAGATGTCAATAATCTTGTTGACCACATCCATTGGAAGGATGTTGGATAGTTCATCAATATTTCATTTCTTGTTCATGTCGATGTATTTTTCTGCCTTGTCGGTTTAGAAGAGAATTTGAAAAATGAATTTCAAGATCAGAAATGAGTAATAAATAATTGAAAAAGGGAGTTTTGCTAACATTTTCAAGGGTCGGAATTCTTAACTTTTTAATTCGGATTTGAAACGGTTTTGAAACTAACTTGGGAATAAGACTTTTCGATGACTAACTAGCAGGATAATATAATCGTTTGATTAACGACATGATATGTGTGACTAATTGCATGATTGCAGTGATTTACTATAAGAGATTAAATGTTAGATATTATGATGTTGATGATATATATCTGTATGCCAAATGTGAGTATGAAACGGTAATATGTGAAATTGGCTAAGTATGGTATGGAGGTTGTCATGAGCTGGTGAGGATGATATTATGATCGAATTGAGAAATATGTTAATTTATGAGATATGATGAGACGAGATGAGAAATGAAGATGAGATGATAATGTTAATAATGACGAGATAGTTGAGTTATCATATATGTGTGTATCTTATATGTTTCATATGTGACTAGCTTGTGTGCTTTGTGTAAATTAGACTTAGACTTATTATGTTATTTATGGG
The DNA here is from genome assembly GCA_963922045.1 of Persicaria maculosa. NCBI lineage: Eukaryota > Viridiplantae > Streptophyta > Magnoliopsida > Caryophyllales > Polygonaceae > Persicaria > Persicaria maculosa. The sequence continues at coordinate 30,370,858 of OY998251.1, read as the reverse complement.
ATTACTAGGTGATCCCTGATCTGTTGGATTGCTTGCCATTGCTGATCATTGTTTGGATTTTGCGCTTCTCCAGGTAAGTCTTCTGGGGCTTACTCAATAACTAAGACCTCTTGTCTGATGTGTTATTTAGTATGTAGGTGTTGCATATGCATAAAAGCATGTCATGTAGTATCATGGTTGGGACTTGCACTTATGAATGAGTATTCTTATTCTGTATGTGTTTGAATACAGAACGACCGTTATCTGTGAGTCCTAGAGTCCTTCCTAGGGTCATAGGGCAGCCCAGCTTCATCGGGTATTGTCCTCCTTGAGTCATTTACATATATCATGAGATACGAGATGAGCATGAGACACGATATGATGATGAGATTTGATATGCTGTAGTATCGAACTGGCCAATCTCCATCCTATCTGGAAGAGGGGTCGTGGTAGAAGAGGGATATACCGCTTAGTATTATTTGTTAAGGCCTTCCTTAATATTCTTCATATATGAATTAGGAGCATGATAGTGTGGTTAAGATTTCAACACCGCATGAAGGCATCCTTTATTCTAGGTATAGACGTATTATGTAACGGCCCGGGATTATGATTCTCGGATTACGTTTCGAGGGATGAAACCCCTCGTTAGGATCTTGCGCCCCGAGTACAGGTTGAAGGTTTGAAATTCTAAACTAACGCTTTCAAAGTGGGATTTCATACCCAAGTTCGAATGGCTCGTTGGAATCCCCGAGGAAGTCCCCTGTACCTGTCGTAGGTCTAAACATGGAAAACCAATGGTCACACAAATAACGGAGGTAAAGCATAATACAAGGGGGTGCCACGACAGAGCTAGGTCAAAACAGAGTATAAGTAAGGAGAAATCCCAAAAGTATAAATTTGGTGAAGTCAGGGTTCAACACTCACTCTCCGCCATATGAATTGACCCCGTCATAACAGCACGAAATCAAGGAGTGAAACGGGTACCTGAATCTAAAAAAAAAGAGGGGGATCTAGGTCAATCATCAGGTCACTCATGCGCGTGTGTAAACACACTCTAAGAGGCATATAATAAGCATCATATCCCTAAGATGAAATGTGTAATGCAATGCGGAAATTAAATCACATATATATACTGACAGTTTAATATAATGCAGGAAGCGATAAATGGATCCACACCGAATGCCAAGTGGCATGTCCCTCTTTTACCTCCAAACCCCTTCCGATAGGGCGAAGACTGGCCAGTTCGGTGCTATAGCATAGCAATTTCCTCGTGGTGGTGCACAAACCACGGCATCATCATATCATATCATCTCATCGCTTGCCCGATGGTGCTGGGCTATCATATCATGCTCATATAGACTCGATTGACTCAGGGTACCCGATGAGACTGGGCTATCCTATGACCCTAGCAAAGACTCTAGGACTATCACAGATAACGGCCGTTCTCTTGCAAGGACATATAGCAATCATATGATTTTCATTTTAGCCCCTAAGCGTGATTCTAGGTCGTATGGTGCATGGACACTAGCCTACTATATAACACCCAGTGCATAGAGCGCACATCATGAGTAAGTTCAAAGAACTTACCAGGAGAAGCGCAGAATCCAAACAATGATCAGCAATGGCAAGCAATCCAACATATCAGAGATCACCTAGTAATCCCATAAATAACATAATAAGTCTAAGTCTAATTTACACAAAGCACACAAGTCACATATGAAACATGTAAGATACACACATACGATAATTCAACCATCTTGTCATTATTAACATTATCATCTCATCTTCAATTCCCATATTGTCTCATCATATCTCATAAATTAACATCTTTCTCAATTCGACTATAACATCATCCTCATCAGCTCATGACAACCTCCATATCATACTTAGCCAATTCCACATATTACCGTTTCATACTCACACTTGGCATACAGATATATATCAACATCATAATATCTAACATTTAATCTCATATAGTAAATCACCGCAAGTCATGTTATTAGTCACACATATCATGTCGTTAGTCAAACACTCATATTATCATCCTAGTAAATCATCGAATAAGTCTTATTCCCAAGTTTAGATTCAAATCTGTGTCAAATCCGCGTTAAAATCCCGACCCTTGAAAATACTCGCCCAATTTCCCTTTTAAATTTATTTATTAGATTACTTTCCAACCTTGAAATTTTTTTCCAAATTCTTTATAAATCTTGAAGTCCCAATAATATATTTTAAATCTCAATAGTATTACATGATATTTTAAATACCATTTATTTGACACCTTTATAAATTATTTCCAAATTCTCTAAAATCCCGACCATTTTTATTTAATAAATCAACCCTGATAATTCTCCCAAAATATAATAATTTATCTTTTAAATCCCCAATTGCAATTATAATATATTTTAATTACCATTAATTAGTTAAATAATAAACGGATAACCCGAACCGTACCGAACCGAACCGAACCCGCTTAAATCCCAACCGGTTAACAAATAACACAATATATATAATGTTAGCAAAAGGGGCCCACGAGTCCACATCAGCGTCTTTCTCCTCCAGATTCAAATGAAGCCGCCGCCCGCGCCATTGCCCAGCTCGACATCGCTCCTACCGGCGCCGCTGCACTGTTCGACGGAGCTGGCTACGTCCTTCAGCCTCGCCCAGCTTCTGGGCTCCCCCGTCTCCTCACACGCACCTGCTGCTCCCGACCTTGCTCTCGACGCTCGCTCACCCCTCGCTCAGCTCGCCCTCTTGCCTGTCGAAGCTCGCTCACCGCCGCTCTCGATCTCGCCGGAGCTCTCGAGCTCCACCCGACTTCCCGCACTCAGCTCACACACGCTCACACTCGACCACAGCCCGATCCCGATTAGAAATCGATTAGAAACAGAGGAAGGGAAAAGGTGGAACTCACCGACGAAGTTCGTGACTTCGGAGCTCTCGATCGGATTTCTGGGCATCGTCGGAGGCTCTCGATGGCTTCTCGGACCTGCGTCGGATATGGGTGAGTGTGTTGATAGGGCTCGAGAATAGTTTGGATCGGAAACGAAGGATAACGGCTTACCGGAACGTTACTCGCGCTCAACAAGGCAGGTGGTGCTTCGGTGGCTCGCCGGTGGCTCCGATGGTCCCTGGGCGGCTCTTCGGTGGAATTGGGCGGCTCAGGATGCTGTTGGTGACTCTGAGGATGGGTCGAGGGCTGCCGATGGTCCTTGGGTGGAAGTAGAACGAAGGAGGAAGAGGTGGGCTTGGTTTGCTTCTTGCGGCAAAACAGGGGAAGGAAGGAGCAGGGCTGCGGTGGTGGTGATCGGCGGCGATAGAGGTGACTGAGATGGTGATGGCTGCTGAAATGGCGGAGGTGATGGAGTGGTGATGGTGAAGACGGGATGGTGGTGGCGTGGGTATGGTGAATGAAGAGAGCAGAAGATGATAGTGATGAGTATGGTGATGGAGGTAGTTGGTGAATGATGGGAATGAAGAAATGACGGGGAGTGGGGTTCCAATTTGAAGGGTATGGTGAAGTGAGGGCAAAGTGGGTAAGGGTGGAGTGTTAAATTGGTTAAACCAATACCCGAAAATAAATTCCGAATATGCAAATCTCAAACCTCAAAATTAGTTCTCGAATGTTAGTTTCCCTGAATCCCACTTTCTCGATCAATTAGATTTTTAAAATCGACAAGGATATCGCCATCCGATAATTATTTTGAATTTTTGAGATAAATTGATGGAAATTATTCGTCAAATTTTATATTCCGGTCGGAATCCGCTAAACGAGTTTTAAACCGATTAAAATTCATTTTTAATTATCTCTTTTTTTTCGAAAAATTAGGATTTGAAAATCCGAGCCTTTACATCATCCACCTCTAAAAACAAGTCTTGTCCCCGAGACTAAAATCTTTTTAAAACAGGGGAGGAAGTTTGAAATCGATGAGTCCAAGGATCATGCCATTGATCCCGTGAACACCTCATAAGTGCCCCTATGAGATCCTCACAGTACCGTTGTCGTGATCATAATATCCATAGTAGACCGTAGTAAGAATGTAATATGGGCTCCTACCACATCCTTACCCCGACTTCTCGGTTATATCATAACCGACTACTAAGCTTCCCAAGTCATATGCCATCAAGTCATCTAAGAACCAGCCTACTTCGACATCTCGACTTCAAATCCTACTCGACCACCTAAAACCATATTTCGGAGTTCCCGATTGCACAATTCCCTTATTCCGACAAGCCTAACAACTCGATCGACTACCAAGACTCTCTATAAAGTATACCCTCATCCTAGAGGTCCTCTACCAGTCTCATATTTACATTCTAAGAGAAATCTCAAGTCAGCTCAACTTAACTGCTCTCTCGATCGACCTAGACACTTCTTAACAATCTCACTTACTCTCTCTAGGCTCTCAAGACTCCGCCTGAACATCATCCCCCAAAGAGATATCTCAAATCACCTTGCTAACCTAATCATATTCCACGCACCACTGACCACTCTCACCAACCATCCACCTCTAAGAATCCAACTCATACTAATCATCTTACACCTGTCACTCTCGACCAACTCTAATGCAGAAATCCATCTCGTGCTACTCCCAACCACGAATTACCAAGACCCTCATCACCAACGCCTATCCTTAAAGACAAACCAATGATTTTACCTACTCATCCCATTCCAGAACTCACGAAGCCTGAACCACTCAAGTTACCACTCCTTCACCAACCTTCTAAAATCTCTTATACTCTAGCATCCTCAATACCTTTTGCTTTGCCTAATTCCCAAATCCATACTCATAATCTCCCTATCTCAACCTTAAGCCCACAATCTTACTAGGAATCTCAACTACATCCTTGCCTAACTACCAGCCTTTCCTCGAAGATTCATTTCACATCCTCAAATACCTCAATAGTCACAATAACCTCCACTCATAAATCCCGATTCATTCCCTATGCCAAAATCCTCCAACAACGATCTAGAAATCTTTCACTCATAATTTCCCCAAGCATTACCAATCCTATCTAAACAACCCCAAATACTCATCATATGAACAACCCTGATGTGAACAACCTAATATCCCCGATCGATAATTTCCCAAGCAATCTCAAACTACTCTTCCTTGGCAATTCCTCAACCTCACCCCTTACCGAAATCGCTCCCACACACAGTACACATCACCTATTCCCATATTCTACGATTCCTCAGACGTTCCTTAATCGATCATCCTCGACACCGCCCATGATCCGCTCCTAGACTATCTAGACACCCTCCTTAGCGCACCAATCCGTTTCACAACACCTCCCCTGAAGAATCCCCCAATCAACTCGTAACTCGCCCATCCACCTCTAGAACTATCCTAACTACCTATACTCACACCCACTCTTAAGGTCACCCTCATGGAACTAGTCTAGACTTCAACCATTACCCTCCTAGCCTAAACGCTCACACCGCGCACCCACTACCTATCGACACTTCTAGCTAGGACATCTCTCTCAAAATCTCAACATACTAGCCTCACTCCCCACCTGAGACCTACCTGGAAGCTCATCTATACTCACGGACCACTATCTTCAACACATCCCAACTCACTCGGCTCTACTCAAACTAACGCATCATTCCCGCACCCTATCTCACACAACCAAAGACCCAATTTGAAGACCTCAATCCACTTGCCACTTTTCGACCTAGCTTACTGAAGAATCTCTTGACTCATGCCCAAGAAAAAGCACCACCACACATATAACCCATAATCTACTCAACAACAAGTCAGTATACCAAGCACCAAGGCACATCATCATAGAAACAAGTTAGTCAGGCAATCATTGCTACTAGTTCAGCACATCCGTCATCACACATTCAATTATGTCAGTTCTTGGCCTATCACACAACATCAATTCCGATTAGTATAGAAGAACCCACGATTTGAATTAAGAATGCTCTTTCTTGTGTCAGCTGGGAGGAACCTTTTCACGATTGTCCTCTTTGAAGCATATTCCTCCTTTTTACCATCGGTGACGTTGTTCTTGGGGCCTATGGGTCATGGACCCATCACACTTCCGTTGCGCCGCTCCGGTGCCACTTAGTCGTCGGTCTTCCTTTTGTGTCAATGTTCATCAGGGAATCGCAAAGGTTAGAAGTTACAAGGATAGGGGAGAGACAAGGGCAGACGACAAACTCCCTCAAGGATTTCAGACATGCACCAGGACTAGGGACAACGAGACCAAGATAGAATCCCCACCCGAGGATTACAACGATGTCCTTAGGGTATTCTATGAGGTTATAATTGTGACACGCAAACACATAATACTCATGAATATCATCACATCATTCCACACTAGCATGTACTTTTCTCAAGGGATAGCGATCTATACATTCATAATATATTCATATAATCAACTTTTCATGCACGCGGAACAAGCTAGCAACCTACCGTCTCATTCACTAATCAGGCTCGATATATATTAAGATCACATATGCACAAACCGAGAATAGACATATATACAGAATGAGTTGTGTACGACATAGCGGGCATTGTAGAATGTCACAGGTAGGATTAGGGATGGCAACGGGGCAGGTTCGGGGCGGGGAGTACCCTCCCCGTCCCCGTCCCCGTTTGTGAAAATTCCCCCCGTCCCCGTCCCCGTCCCCGTGCGGGGATAAAAAATGTCCCCCGTCCCCATCCCCGTCGGGTCCTCGTCCCCATCGAGGAATCCCCGTCCCCGCTAAATTTTCCCCGTTTGTGTTCCCCGCGGGTTTCCCCATCGGGTTCCCCGTTTAAAACTCATGGATTCCCCCCATTTAATAGAAAACTATAAGATATTATTAAAGTTATGTAAAAAATATGACATATATATTACATATAATATCTTATTAATGTAAATTATAAGGTAAAAGTTTAAAAATAAAAGAAAATTTATTTAAACTTAGGTAAAATATAAACAACAACGGGGATTTCATACTCTCTATTGGGGATCCCCACGGGGATCCCCAACGGGGACGGGGCGGGGCGGGGATCGGGGTGGGGACTACTATCCCCGTCCCCATCCCCGTCCCCGCGCGGGGAATCACTTTGCCCCCCGTCCCCGTCCCCATCCCCGTTTAAAATCCCCGTCCCCGTCCCCGTCACGGGGATTCCCCGCGGGGAACGGGGAGTCCCCACCCCATTGCCATCCCTAGGTAGGATTCATCACTCATTTTAGGAACACACATAAGCAGATCGAGACAATGCGAAGTCAATTACAAGCATGTTGAGATGGACCCTAATAATCATGCTAGAGGATATGGTAAGGTCATATGGGCATAGTAACGATCAGATCAAATATAACCATGTTCATATACCAAGACGAGATGACACACAATCATGCAAGGGCCTATGATTAGAAGGCATACGTCCTACATGGTACTAGAAACACTCATTAAGCATGTACACAATCAACACGGTTCAATTTGATTAACTTAGCATGCTAAGAATTTATTTCATATGTTAATTATTCAACGAGGGTTGACCACACTATCAGGGACCTAATTCAAGGGAGAGCAAAAATCATGGAAATTCATACATGCGGCAAATATACTCATTCACAATTGCAATCACGCAAGATATCAGATAAGTCATGCTGAAATATATCATTGTATTATGTCATGCAATTAGAAGGAGGGTTACTAGTATAACCGAACAGAATTCTCCAAGGACAATCACCGACTCATTACCCCGTTTCCCGTGGGACACTAGTATGACTCGCTCGGTAGGACAGAAGGACATTCACGCTGTTCCCGAGAGGTGAGGGAAAAACTTGTGTTTAGACTCTTGGGGAAAGAAGACATGGCGGACCATTACGAGGATCAAAGGGGTGACTCCATGAGACAGCTCACTCCTAACTCGAAACTACTTCAGTCATCACTCCCACTGACATACTCAGGTAACCCTCACATCCAACACGATTTCATGAAGGTAATCAGTTGACCGACCCAAATTTCCCGTGGAAGACCCCAACCTCAGGTACGAGACTCGATAGAAGCATCAATGGTAGGATACGAAATAGGACTCAAACGGGGAGAGTAGATGCTTCTCGACCCTTGCTAACATGCCTAGATGTTTTGGTGGGGCGGATGTGTCAGAACCATCAGGGGGGTTGAATTATGGAAGGGCTAACCCGACAAGACAAGAATTCTGATTACATAAGAACAAGGCTTTCTCCCGCTATCCCGTTTGCACGGTTATTCAACACATGATTCAAGTCAAGGAATATTTATTAGTTCGCTATCCTAAACACAATAGCACTCATCACATAAGCAATCAACAAGATTAATATGATCCTCTTCGAGAAGGATATAAGACATAAATGCACATAGACGATCTATGCCGTCCTTCGAGGGACGGCTGACCGGAGGGGCAAAAACCTCACGGTCTCCTAACTCAATACCCCCACCTCCGTGGTGTACCTTGGAGTCTTCTAGGCCAATCTGTAAGTAAAAGCTAGTATTTTGCCGACCGTTCCCCGAGTTCTACATCCATAATGGATGCCTACCGCATAGTCTCTACCCCACGAGATTGTTTCCCTTTTTTTCATTTTATGTTTAATTCCAATTAAATTCATTTTGCCCTTATAAAACATTTTTCAAAACCATTTGAAAACATTGGGCAATTTTCAAAACCATCTTCAACCTATTGTACTCGGATTGCAAAACCTCAGCTCTGATACCACCTTTGTAACGGCCCGGGATTATGATTCTCGGGTTACGTTTCGAGGGATGAAACCCCTCGTTAGGATCTTGCGCCCCGAGTACAGGTTGAAGGTTTGAAATTCTAAACTAACGTTTTCAAAGTGGGATTTCATACCCAAGTTCGAAGGGATCGTTGGAATCCCCGAGGAAGTCCCCTGTACTTGTCGTATGTCTAAACATGGAAAACCAATGGTCACACAAATAACGGAGGTAAAGCATAATACAAGGGGGTGCCACGGCAGAGCCAGGTCAAAACAGAGTATAAGTAGGGAGAAATCCCAAAAGTATAAATTTGGTGAAGTCAGGGTTCAACACTCACTCTCCGCCATATGAATGGACCCCGTCATAACAGCACGAAATCAAGGAGTGAAACGGGTACCTGAATCTAAAAAAAAAGAGGGGGATCTGGGTCAATCATCAGGTCACTCATGCGCGTGTGTAAACACACTCTAAGAGGCATATAATAAGCATCATATCCCTAAGATGAAATGTGTCACTACTAGAATTGTGTTAATAGACATCATATCTTTTAAATCAGTCGAAAAAACGCATGATTTTAAATTATTTAATTACATCAGTTATTAAATTGTTGATGTTGATAAAAATTTAGACAACGTTCATTCTGTTCGACTGATGTTAAATGGTTAATTTAAAAAATTTTGAAGCACGCGGGGTTGAATAAAATGAGCGGGATTTAAACACTTGGAAAAAATTAGGGGTGTTTCTAAAACCGGGGAAGGTTATATTCCGTAATATCGAACCCATACCCACTTTCTCTCTCTCTCTATCTCTCGCACACAAAACAAACCTTCTCAGATCTGCAACCTCTCCGATCATTCACCTTCCTCTAGCTTCAAGGAAGAACCCCAAAATCATTGATGGTGTTACTCTCATAGCCTCCTCTATCTCTTTCCCTCGGTTGGCGACTACGAAGATACGTTCCTAGAACCCGAAAACCTAACTGGTAAGCCTTCTCTCACCCCCTCTATAGATCTGTATGTCCGCCTTCTTCTCTAACACCTCTCGCAGTCCTTTGTCGTCTCTCTCTCTTGCGACCTCCTCTTTGGTTCTCGTTCTCTCTTGCGAGTGGAAGTCTAGAGGCATGGTAGATTTAGGCTTGGGCGATTCAAAGTCGATTGTTCTGAAGACGAACTCCTCGTTTGGGTTGACAGGTTCGACGACGTCAGTTTCAAACCTACCTGCGACTATAGGCACTGGTGGGGAAGAGGTCGGACTCGTTCAGGTGCAAGATTTGAAGGTACCTTTGCCCCTTCTTCTTTCAATTCAAAAGCTTAATTAGGGTTTGATTTGGTGAAATAGGTATCTCGATTTTGCTCATCAAAATAGGTAGGTAGGTAGGTAGGTATATCTTGTTCTTATGTTTAATTTCTATTCCATATCTGTTTAATTTTAGTGCAATTTAGAGAAGAGAAATTTCTGTTTACCAAAAAAAAAGAGAAATTTCTCGTTGCATAAGTTATTGGTGTATTTGAATTTAATTAGTCTTTCATATCAGTTTAAGTCTAGCCTAAGCCAAGTGCCAAATGATTATCCTTGAGGAATGTAATCCCATTGACTAAATGACCAATCAATGGATTATGTAGTCCACGATGGAAGTATAAAATCCAAGTCAATCACATGGGACATGAAATATAACTAATCCCTTTCCTTTAAATAGTCCCATAGCAGTACCAAAGTGATGGTTTGACCATCCAGGCCGATAGGTCAATATGTACGAAAATCTTTGCCACTAGCATTATATTTAAGGCAATTCTGCTTTGTTTAGATCATCATGTTTATGTTAAGACTGGTTAAAATTATTTTAATAGGGTCTAATATACTGTCCTTTTTATATTTCATATGAGTGCTTTTGCATGTTGTCATCAGTGATCATGGAATGACAGGTAGTGGCAATCACGGGGGTTCATTTGATTGAAGAAACTGATTCTTTAGCGCCTTTCGTGGCAATTGCGGGTAGTGTGATTTTGTTTCTGATCTTTAAGTTTCATTTCAGATGTAGCTTGAGCCAAACAAAATGTGTTGGGTTGTATTAATTCAAGTGCTCATTCTTCATTCTTGTTTTATACGATTTAGAAAATATACAAAGTATCTCAGCCCTAATGCTCGGGTAGTTATTAATTTCTTGTATGCATTTCTGTTATATCTTTCTGTGCTACTTACATTGAGGCAACATATGTATAAATTTTCAGTTTGATTTGTGTTGATTATTTTCCATTTGCCAAGAACAGATAGGCTCATAATGTTGGAAAGTAATTATCTTGGGGTGGGTTTTGTTGTTGTGAATTTCATGCTAACATCTTATCCTAGCTGTCTTCAATTGCTATTACTTGAAAAACACTATACTCCACATTAAAATAAATAATATCTCAAAGGAATAATACATTTTCTTGCAATGATTCATTTATTTAACCTTGGAAATCATATTCCTATCTAATTTGGGAATCTACCCTGAATTTTGTTATTAACAGGAGGAAATCTTCATGGCTAGAGCTCCTGGAAGGTTGGATGTGATGGGAGGCTTTGTCGACTGTTCTGGTAGTCTTGTCTTGCAGGTAATCTTGTACAACATACTACTTCATCATTGGGCATTTAGTGATGCCATTCAAGTTGTCTGATTCCTCATGATCACTACACGCTTTAGTTAGCAATGAAAAATTCTGTAATTAGTTCTGAAATTTTGTGTAATATTTCTAAAATGTAAATTTTAAATACAATGTTATGGTGTCATTGTGTTTCTAGGTTTGACAATATGAAAGATATACTTCCAAAATTCCTTGAATGTTCCACTAACGAAAGTGAACTAAACTGTACCTGATTATGCCCATACATTCCTAAGTTTGTCATTTTGTTTCATTCAAGGCCCTTTCTATTAAATTTTATAGTGCCAGCGGCCAACCTTGAACAATTAACTATTTGCAGGTTTGAATATCAGCCCAAGAGATCTAGCACTTCTATGCCAGAAGGTTTGATTTCTAGCCTTGAGTTGATTCTAGAAAATGCTTTTGCTAACCAATTTATAACTTCCATGTTACAAGTAAAGATATAAAAAATAATGCAATTAGTTTCTTTTCACGTCTACTGAATTTTTTTTAAGGTTGAGATTCTTGTTGTTGGAGCTCCCTGTGGTGTGAATCGTGTGATGGATCAGATGACTGCAGCATGTGGTGAAGCTAATAATCTTCTTGCAATGGCTTGCCAAGTATGTAGCTGGAATCAAAGAATCAGTGTCTTTATAGGTTGATTTATAGGGTTTTAGTTTCATTTTGTTTTTCATAAATGCAGTTTGTAGAGGTGTTATGACTTGTTGAAATACCTGGTCACGTTCGTTTCTGGGGCGTGGATTCTAGAATTCGACACAGGTAACATGTTCTGGCTGAACTTGGGGAAATTTGACTCAATCATAGAAAACTGATCTTACCCAGCCTGATCCAAATTTAAAATCTAATTTAACTTATTAATGAATTGACTTGGATGCATAATATTAAATCTATCTGAGTGGGTTCTTTAATAGGTGCTTTGTTCTTCCTTTATGGTTATGCCTATATCCTTGAATTAAATTTGTATGTACTGGGATTGTTTTCCTGGGATTGGTCTCACCATGGATTGCTGCAATTGTCATCCCTAAAGAACTTTCAATTTCTAGAGATCAGCTTTCAAATATTCATGTCATTTCATAAACCCAGTGGTTGTTGAGAAGTGTAAAGGCTTCAATGCACTTGAGTTGATTGGGTTTTGTGCTTTGTTGGTCTCTACTGCAGCTTGTCTGGCATGCTTTCTCTTTTTATAAATGGAGAGCAGTGCACCCTTTAGCAAATTGCTTCCTTGTTCATGGGAGGAATGGGATATAAGATGTCAAAGATTCAGTGTGCAGTGTTAGCATAATCAATGTAAAAGAGTAACTTGCGGTGATCTGATTGTCCTACCCAGTCAAGATCTGTGATAATTACGGGTACACTTTCTTACTCGTTTAATATATTTCTTCTCTTATTTTACCGCTTTACATGTTAACTTGAACAAGATTCAGGGAAGAGAAGTGGCAACACAAGGTCTGAACGAGAGGAAGAAGCAACGAATGACCAAGAGGAAGAAGCAACGAATGATATTATGTCAAGCTTAGAATCAAACTATTGATGTCTTTTGCATTGTTTAATTTTCTGCTTGCCAAAACAATGTCACAATATAGATTAGTAGGTTTATTTGATGAAACACATCGAACTTGTGAGCGAAAAGCGATGTCTACGTTTGTTAATACGTCAACCATTAAGATACAAATCGATTTCTAAACCCAGCATATATGAAAATTATAAAAAAAAACAGATGTGTATATGTAGCACTTACATCGTTAAAAATATATAAATCGATGTGTGTAGAAATATAAGACATCAGGTTTATAAAAAAATAGCGATGTTAATTTGAAATTTTGTATTACCCTACATATCTCAAAATGGCTAGAAATGAAAAAGAATAATGGTTTAACATTAGATGAATCAATCAAAAAGTCATTATATCTGTGTATTTAAGTCGTCATCAAAAATAAAAACGATGTTATAAATTATTAAAGACATCGGTTATAAACCGATGTGGTAAAGTTGTAATCTTTAACACCACCCACTAACACGTCGAATTTTTTTTTTAATAACATCGGTTTATACCCGATGTCTATGGACATAATTCTAGTAGTGTGTAATGCAATGCGGAAATTAAATCACATATATATACTGACAGTTTAATATAATGCAGGAAGCGATAAATGGATCCACACCGAATGCCAAGTGGCATGTCCCTCTTTTACCTCCACCCCCCCTTCCGATAGGGCGAAGACTGGCCAGTTCGATGCTATAGCATAGCAATTTCCTCGTGGTGGTGCACAAACCACGGCATCATCATATCATATCATCTCATCGCTTTCCCGATGGTGCTGGGCTATCATATCATTCTCATATAGACTCGATTGACTCAGGGTACCCGATGAGGCTGGGCTACCCTATGACCCTAGCAAAGACTTTAGGACTATCACAGATAACGGCCGTTCTCTTGCAAGGACATATAGCAATCATATGATTTTCATTTTAGCTCCTAAGCGTGATTCTAGGTCGTATAATGCATGGACACTAGCCTACTATACAACTCCCAGTGCATAGAGCGCCCATCATGAGTAAGTTCAAAGAACTTACCTGGAGAAGCGCAGAATCCAAACAATGATCAGCAATGGCAAGCAATCCAACATATCAGAGATCACCTAGTAATCCCATAAATAACATAATAAGTCTAAGTCTAATTTACACAAAGCACACAAGTCACATATGAAACATGTAAGATACACACATACGATAACTCAACCATCTTGTCATTATTAACATTATCATCTCATCTTCATTTCTCATATTGTCTCATCATATCTCATAAATTAACATCTTTCTCAATTCGACTATAACATCATCCTCATTAGCTCATGACAACCTCCATATCATACTTAGCCAATTCCACATATTACCGTTTCATACTCACACTTGGCATACAGATATATATCAACATCATAATATCTAACATTTAATCTCATATAGTAAATCACCGCAAGTCATGTTATTAGTCACACATATTATGTCGTTAGTCAAACACTCATATTATCATGCTAGTAAATCATCGAATAAGTCTTATTCCCAAGTTTAGATTCAAATCTGTGTCAAATCCGCGTTAAAATCCCGACCCTTGAAAATACTCGCCCAATTTCCCTTTTAAATTTATTTATTAGATTACTTTCCAACCTTGAAATTCTTTTCCAAATTCTTTATAAATCTTGAAGTCCCAATAATATATTTTAAATCTCAATAGTATTACATGATATTTTAAATACCATTTATTTGACACCTTTATAAATTATTTCCAAATTCTCTAAAATCCCGACCATTTTTATTTAATAAATCAACCCTGATAATTCTCCCAAAATATAATAATTTATCTTTTAAATCCTCAATTACTATTATAATATATTTTAACTACCATTAATTAGTTAAATAATAAACGGATAACCCGAACCGTACCGAACCGAACCGAACCCGCTTAAATCCCAACCGGTTAACAAATAACTCAATATATATAATGTTAGCAAAAGGGGACCACGAGTCCACATCAGCGTCTTCCTCCTCCAGATTCAAATGAAGCCGCCGCCCGCGCCATTGCCCAGCTCGACATCGCTCCTACCGGCGCCGCTGCACTGTTCGACGGAGCTGGCTACGTCCTTCAGCCTCGCCCAGCTTCTGGGCTCCCCCGTCTCCTCACATGCACCTGCTGCTCCCGACCTTGCTCTCGACGCACGCTCACCCCTCGCTCAGCTCGCCCTCTTGCCTGTCGAAGCTCGCTCACCGCCGCTCTCGAGCTCCCCGGAGCTCTCGAGCTCCACCCGACTTCCCTCACTCAGCTCACACACGCTCACACTCGACCACAGCCCGATCCCGATTAGAAATCGATTAGAAACAGAGGAAGGGAAAAGGTGGAACTCACCGACGAAGTTCGTGACTTCGGAGCTCTCGATCGGATTCCTGGGCATCGTCGGAGGCTCTCGATGGCTTCTCGGACCTGCGTCGGATATGGGTGAGTGTGATGGTAGGGCTCAAGAATAGTTTGGATCAGAAACGAAGGATAACGGCTTACCGGAACGTTACTCGCGCTCAACAAGGCAGGTGGTGCTTCGGTGGCTCGCTGGTGGCTCCGATGGTCCCTGGGCGGCTCTTGGGTGGAATTGGGCGGCTCAGGATGCTGTTGGTGACTCTGAGGATGGGTCGAGGGCTGCCGATGGTCCTTGGGTGGAAGTAGAACGAAGGAGGAAGAGGTGGGCTTGGTTTGCTTCTTGCGGCAAAACAGGGGAAGGAAGGAGCAGGGCTGCGGTGGTGGTGATCGGCGGCGATAGAGGTGACTGAGACGGTGATGGCTGCTGAAATGGCGGAGGTGATGGAGTGGTGATGGTGAAGACGGGATGGTGGTGGCGTGGGTATGGTGAATGAAGAGAGCAGAAGATGATAGTGATGAGTATGGTGATGGAGGGAGTTGGTGAATGATGGGAATGAAGAAATGACGGGGAGTGGGGTTCCAACTTGAAGGGTATGGTGAAGTGAGGGCAGAGTGGGTAAGGGTGGAGTGTTAAATTGGTTAAACCAATACCCGAAAATAAATTCCGAATACGCGAATCTCAAACCTCAAAATTAGTTCTCGAATGTTAGTTTCCCTGAATCCCACTTTCTCGATCAATTAGATTTTTAAAATCGACAAGGATATCGACATCCGATAATTATTTTGAATTTTCGAGATAAAATGATGGAAATTATTCGTCAAATTTTATATTCCGGTCGGAATCCGCTAAACGAGTTTTAAACCGATTAAAATTCATTTTTAATTATCTCTTTTTTTTTCGAAAAATTAGGATTTGAAAATCCGAGCCTTTACATATTATATGTCCTCAGCGCGATCTTTAGGGCCCGCGAGCGAACATTTGGCCCGACTTTGTGGTATAGTTTCATGTGCACGTTCCACTACTTGATTTCGTGCTGTTATGACAGGGTCCATTCATATGGCGGAGAGTGAGTGTTTGAACCCGGACATCACCAGATTTATACTTTTGGGATTTCTTCCTACTGATACTTGAAGGAGGGGTGGAGAAGGAGAGCGACTCGACCTAGAGAAGGACTTGGAGAAAAGGGCTATGCAAAAAAAAAAAATGTACCTAATCGCCTGAATCTTGCTTCGAGGACCTAACACACATGCAACTATTATCAAAAGAGAGGACTCCTTCCAATACTTGTCAAACTTTTCATGCTTGCAACCATAACTTTCATGAATTCCCTTGGGTCATTGGCCATCTCATCCAAGACATTCCTAATCTCCCAAACCTCAGGGAAATAAAGATTGGCAGTTGTGTAATCTCGACCAGAGAATACATTAGTTACCTTATCAAAAGTCTTCAAAAACTTGCACACATCACGAGCTCTTTCCCACTCTTCTTCGGACAGAACGATTTTGTAAGAAGGCTTCTCTAATTGTATACCTAAGAAAGGAAGAGAACCCAAGGTATATAAATTTATATATATATATATATATATATATATATATATATATATATATATATATATATATATATATATATATATATATATGGATTGGTTCCGGTGTACTCAACCCTTAACGTGTATCATGAACTCAGAAATTATTCATCTATTTGTTCATGATTATTCATCTGTTTTCACATAATTATTCATCTGTAAAAAATGTAAATTTTATTCTATCGAATAATCGCCCAATACCACTGAATAATTTCATTCTACCGAATAATCTCTCAATACCATCGAATAATCAGAAGTTACTTTTAATCTCATCCGCTGATCTTCTTAATTCAATGGCCCAGATTTGTGTACATGATACACGTTAATGGCTGAGTACATATGATCCATCTTTTATATATATATATATATATATATATATATATATATATATATATATATATATATATATCGACAGTTCATATATATAAAATCAGTAGCAACATCAAGAATTCCTAGGAACATCAAGAATTCATATATATAAAAAAAATAAGTAGGTAAATGCTTGCACACAACTCAATGGGTATATATATAATATATTTAAGCATGTAAATATATAAAAATCAGTAAGTGTATTTATATATAAAAAATTAGTAGGTATATTATGTATAACTAGGAAAAGCATCCTTGAATATTAGAGCTTTTTTCAATATATGATATGTTGAATTCCACCATGTACCAACATCAAGAATTAACTTATTGTTTGTGGGCAATTCTATATTCTTGACAACCTCATTCCACTTGTGAAGGCGTGAGGGACTCAAAAGTATGAACTTCACACTCTCACGGACATTTTGAATAACGCTCTTCAAAGGAATCAATCCATCTTGGACCAATAAATTCAAGATATGCGCACAATACCTAACGCGGAAGATCTTCCTTCCAAAGAACAATGCATCTCTTGACTCAAATTGTTCTTGCAAAGATGTGATGGCGGCATCATTTGAAATAGCATTGTCTAATGTGATGGTAGAGATCTTTTTTTCTAATCCTCATTCAGTCAAACATTCAAACATCTTGTCCGCAATAGCAATACCCATGTGCGGTGGAGGCAACAAACTAAAATTCAAAATGCGATTTTGCAACTTCCAATCTGAATCTACAAAATTAAGCTAACCCTTCCAACTTTTGTAAACATCACCTTCATTGTTGCCTTCTCTTCCATATATAACTTCATTGCACGATCTCTAATAGCAAGGCGACCAATCGGCTCAAACTTCGGGTTAAGCATTTGACTATAAGCCCTAAACAACTTATGCTCAAGGATCATGAACGGGTATTCATGCACCATAATCATCTTCGCCATCATGTTCAAAATTGCCTCCTTATCATACTTGTAAGAAACAAGTGAACCACTTCCACTAGAATCAAAACTTAGGAGTTGTTGCATTCCACCAAAACCTTTTCCTTTTCCCGAAAGTTTACTTTTCCGAATCACACAAAGGTCAATGTGCCTTTTGTAGGTAGTTTTTGGCCCTCCCTTGGTTTTTGTCATTTTCACATCACAATGGCTGCATTTCACATAAGCTACCCCATCTTCCTCAACTTCGGTAACATCGTTCCAAACAACATAAACTTTCCTTTTTTTTTTTCTTTTTCTCACCCTCAATGTCAATCGTACCCGTAGTTTGCTCTTCAATAGCAGATGGAGCTACTGTCTCAGCCGTTTGCTCTTCACCACTCGGTTGTGTATCCCGAGTGGCAGAAGCTCCTAAGTTGTTGACAGAGTCACTCGGTTGTGCAACCGACATAGTCTAATAAATAAGAGAGATCAATCAAATTTAAACAATGAACAAATTAACACAACACGATAGTTCATTCATATTTCAGAAAACTAAATTCCATATGTAAACAAGATTCCATATTCGGACTATTATAACAAGATTCACATTCAAAAAAGTCATTTGGAGTTGTTACTCCTTCTGTTGTTTCTTCATACATATTAAGGAACATACAGATTAAGGGAGTAACATACAGATTAAGGAACATACAGATTAAGGAAGTGAAAAATCAGTTGATGATTTCAGAAAATGAGTTTAGATCTTGAATCAAAGTAACAAGAGGAGCATATAGATTAAGGAAGAACGACTGAACGTAGAAGAGACATGAAGTAACAGGAGGAAAGAAGAGGACGAAACGCAGCAACGAAGGTCGAAGGCAATGAATATTGCTCACCTGCATGCAGACTGACTGCACCTTGCCGGCGTAGATAGAACTGTTCACCGTTGCCGCGCCGCCGCCTGAATCGAGCTCAGAATGAAGATGACCTTCGCAGGAGAATCCAAGGAAGAAGAGAAACTTAGAGCACCGAATGCTTCAGAACTCAGAAGGAGAAAGTGAGCGAGACGCCTGCACCAATGCCACCAAACCCTAAATCTCTCCTTTCATAACCCTAGGGGTATTTTGGTAATTTTAGGAATCGAGCTTCCGAGCTGGGCTCGGGCTCGGCTCGAGCCCAAAAGTATGTTCAAGCTCGGCTTGTTTACCCTCTACGAACGAGCCCCAGCTGATCGGCTTAGATAACAACCCTAGCTTCGACGCCTGACTTGGAGGAGAAGGAGAAAGAGGCCCGTCTGTCCTTGAATTGGCAGTCAGAGGAGGCGTCGCTAGGGGTGGTGGAGGCACTGCTCAACTCACCGGGGGTGGTGGTGGAGCCGCCAGCCAGCCAGGTAAGGCGATTTAGGTTTTGCAAATTGGGGTTTTCGATTTGTGTTTGCAATTTGGGGTTTCAATTTGGGATTAGGTCGAATTAGGGTTGACAATTTGATATTGAGGAATTGTTGAACTTGTAAATTCATACAGTACTAAACTTTAATTAGAGATTGTTGAAATTCATACTTAAATGTACAGATTAGGGATTATGTTTGCAATTTGGGTTCGATCAGCAGTCAAAACCGCAAATTGAAACGAACATTTAAGCCCAAATTGAAACCCCAAATCGAAGCCCCAAGCGATATAGTCAATATCACATGGTACCAGGCGAAATTTCCGAAAAGAAAATAAATGAAGGAAGGTGATTTTTTTACATGCATATAAAATCACGACAAACTTACATTTATTAGATTCAATGTATCTAGTCTTTTTAAACAAAAGTATGATAAATTTAATATAGGAAATAAATATTTAAAACTTTCATTAATAATATCGACCTGTAAGAAAAGAGCAGTTGAATAAAAATGCAAGTTTAATTTTTAGTATGAAAAAGTTATAAGATTTTGGTAATTAAACCCATTTATATATTTTTATTATATATATATATATATAAAAGTATTTGTGAAAGTATTTTTTAGATTTGGTTATATCACAATATGGAGAATATATAGAATACTCCCTCCGTCCCACAATAGATATCAACATTTTATTAAATATTTTTAAATAATATTATACATATTACTAATAAGTATAGAATTATTTTAAAAAATTAATTAAAAAATGGATATTTAATACAGTTTTTAGTTCATTAAAAAGTGTGCATGAATAGTTCAAAAACAACTATTGTGGGATGGAGAGAGTAGTAAGTAATTATATGAATATATTGCAAATAAAAAGAATCGAACAATGTTGATGAGTAATTATATATAGTTCTAATGTAAGCCGTTGCTGGTCCCACAAAAATGTCTTGGGTCTGGTAGTAAATAGTAATGAGAAAATTTGTGCCGAAGGCACAAATTTTTGCTCTAATTAGAGGAGTGTCCTAGTTTTTGTAAAAATTAGTGGAGTGTCCATAACTCCTAAAATAAGAAAAGAAGATGTCAGCGTAAATTTTCTCGTGAGATGTCAGAGCTCAAACCTCCATGGCTAACTTATACTCTTCCTTCTATCTCTCACCTCCGTCACCGCCTCCCTCACCATCACCGCTCCGCCGCCACAGAAGCCCGCATCCGCCGTCGATTTAACCATAGAACGACTTCGGCCCTAATTTGTTTCCTAGGCGGATCTTCAACTGCCATTGACGCATCTCCTTCTGCGCTGTCCAGAAAGGGGACTTGAATGGGCGGGATCTGGGCTTGGATAGGCGTGGAAGGCGCCGATCGGGCTCGGGTTCGGAGAAGTGCCAGCGAGGTTCTGTCAAGTGTGTCGAGAGATCTGTCAATTTGCCGGAGAGGTGAGTTTGTATTACATTCTAGGGGTTTATCTTTCTGTTTATGAAATTCGGAATTTCTGCTTCCATGGGAGTGCAGACCACCAATTTCTTTGTGTATTAGGCGTTTTCAGTTCAACATCAGAAAATAGGTTATCAGAGGTTGTGTGAAATTAGGCGTTTTCAGTTCAATCTGTTTGTGCTCTGCACAACAGATATTAGGGCGTTTTCAGAGGCTTGACAGTTTTTGTGTTATGAATTCTGATAGGTTTCTGATGTTGTGTGAATTGTAGGAAGTCCTGCATTTTTCTTGAGTTTTTGGAAGCTTTGGTTTTAGTAAGTTGTAATTTTTGTGTTCTGAATTCAGTGATTTTTGTGTTAGTTTACAACCTATGTTAGTTTCTTCTGGCTGATATATTCCTCAAAATTTCCTTTTCATTGTGCTGATATGTTCTCTTTTTGTGCTGACATGTTCTCTTTTTGTGCTCGAATATGCATATTTAGATCTGAATTTAGGGATTTTCTCGAATCTGAAGTCGATGGACTTGCAATTTGCTCGAATCTGAATTTAGGGATCTGAATATAGGCCTTTGCTCGAATATGAAGTCTGCATATGTATATCTGAATTCGGGTTTTAATTGAAAAGATGTAAAAGAAGCCATTGTTGTTACTGCATCTTTCTATAAGCTTTTTCTGAATTTAGTCTGCATATTAGAGGTTTGTAGAAGTTTGTGCATGATCTTCTTTGTAAACGGTATGATTCATCACACTTGTAAAGACTGACATCTTCTGGAAACTTGTAAATGCTGACATCTTCTGGAAATAAATAATGACATCTTAGCATAATTGAGGTGGAAAGCTGAAACTTGTAAATGTTTGGGTTTTTTTTATTTGGCCAATTTTAGGGTTCTATGAAAACGCCCCAATATCTCCTTTGTGTAATTGTTGTTCTTGTGTAAGTCATCTGTAAATGCGTTCGTGGAATTGCTTGTTTGAGCCCGAGGAATGGTCTGAATAACTTTTAAAATATATTTTGTTTGCGATTTGTTGAATTATTCAGTTTCTCATCTCTGCCTTCAGCCTTGACGCTCTTTCATTGTTCTTGCTCCATTCTGATTCAATTTCAAGGATTGGAGTTTGAAAGTGATAATCTGTATAATTTTCGATACTATGGCAGTTTCCTTCTCCTAACCTATTTTCATTGGGGGTGCTATTGTAATGACTAATGAAAGCATCAGTTTGGTGGTAAATGCCAAATGAGTTTATCAACTGATTACACAATGACAAATGCAATTACTGCAGTCCTTCGTTTTGTAGCTTATTGATCCTTTTTTTCATCGAATTCTGTTTGTGCCAAACTTACCCTAAAGTCTGTGGGTCAGAATCGGGGTTTAGCCATTGAGGTTTTGGGGGTAATCCAACCCAATTTATGGGCTAATACTGAAATCAAGTTGCAACTAAATACCAAAGGTAGCAGCCCGCCTGGAAAATTTGAGAGCATGACATGGAAGCCGGTTTTGTTCACTGGACAGTTGGTGCGCAACTTTCATGTTTGAAGTTCCATTCATGTCATGCTTTACTGTGAGTGTCTTCTACCACCCCAAAAAGGAAAAAAAAAAGTCTCACTTTACTGTAATTTGGCATTTGTCATGTTGTGATCAGTTTACCAAATCAGTTATCTCGGATTTTAGATCTAATATGTGAGAATTTATTATATGAGTAATGATTTATTTACTTAACTAAATATGAATTCATCTGTGCATGTGCTAATTAGTTGTTTGATTGTCACTGTGTGGTCTTAAGCAATTAATCTCTGTAATATTTTTTTTCTGTAATATATACATATCTATAATTTGTTATTCAATCTTTTCTAGCAACATAAAAGTAGATGGATGCAAGTTCCAAAGGGTCCAATTTTATTTAGACTAAAGAAAATATGAAGATCTTAATTGATGTTTGTCTCCAATATTGATAAAAACATGGGCGTAACCAAAAGTTTCAATGGCCGCATATGAGTGTATGCTCAAGGTTCCTTGCTCCGACTTACGAGTTATGTGTGTAACTATATGAGATTAGTCCATAGGAGGCATGAAAGAGGGCTATAAATAGATTTCTTATTAGTTTTTTAGTTCTTTTTTTCTTATTATAATGAATCTAATTTAAAGATTATGCATTACTATATTAGAACTTTTTCTTTCATTTTTTCTTCAACATAACATCAAATTTACTTTCTATGAGTAATTTACCCAAGTTCATTCATCTTCATACAGAACAATAGTTATTCTGTCTAGTGAAATCTATTTTAACAGAAATATGAAATAGAAATATGTTTTTACATGGAAAACAGATTTTTATAAATAGAAATCTGTTTTTACAGAAATCTGTTTTGACATAGAAAACAGATTTTTATGAATAGAAATCTGTTTTACAGAAATTTGTTACTTCTCTCCTAGAAGTTGATTTCTTGGATTCCTTTTACTGAAGTTAATTTCTGTCTCTGAAAGTATATTGGATTCTAAAAGTTGTTTTCTATCAAAACAGATTTTTGTAATTGATACAGGGTGGTAATGGTACATCTGTTTTATAACATGCATCTGGCATTTTGAGAAATCAGATTTTGAGAAATCTGTTTTGAGAAATATGTGTTTACAGAACAAATTTTCTTTTTTTTTACAGAAAACATAAAATAGATTTTGAGAAATCTGTTTATACAGAAAACAGTTTTTTATAACATGCATCTTGCATTTTGAGAAAACAGATTTTGAGAAATATGTTTTGAGAAATCTGTTTTTACAGAAAACAGATTTTTATAATATGCATCTTGCATCTTGCATTTTGAGAATCTTGCATTCACCTATTGTAACAGACTTTCATAGAAAACAGCTTGTGCTCAAAATTTCTTGCATTCCTTTTACAGAATGACAAAATTATGATTGCAACATTTTCCTTGCACAACTACATTCGAAGGTACTCTAATGGAGTTTCCAAGGAAGGGAAAGATGGTGGCTCCGACAATGAAGGCGTTGATCATGAGCCACTCCCAACTTCGTCTTCAAACTTTGAAGAAGAAGAGTCTCATTCATTATGGGCGGTTCGAGATGAGATTGCTACTAAGATTTGGAATACATATTGATTGCTACTATGATATGTCTGCTACCATTCTTAAACTTTATGTCTTGTTTTGTGGTGATTCTTCTAGTGCACTTGTGGCTTAGTATGTGAAAATGAAATTGTTTTCTTGTTTATATATAGTTGTCAAGTACTTTCCTATATTACTGTCAAGGTGTTTTATGCTTTGCTAATATATATATGCCTCCTCATTTTGAGCTTGTTGGGCATGTATTTCTAGCTTGATGATTCACGAATGTCCCTTGCAAGATGTAAGGTTGTGTTATCAAAGATGAAGAAAGGGAATAACTTGGAATTTTATTGTATTTCTAAATGTATTTTTACATGTAATTCCTAATATAAAGATACATGGGTTAAAAATGAATTGAAAAAAACGAGCAAATGAGCTCGAATTCGAGCTCGAGCTTGAGCTTGTCTAATTACTCGCGAGTCGAATATGATCACAAAACCAAGCTCGATTAAAAAAAATCACCTCTATTGACAATGTATGATTATGACATCATAGTCCGGTCTTGTTGCTAGGCTATAAAGTCATGTATTTTTTTCTCTTTTATAAATAAACGTTATAGCCCAGACCAAATATGATCGGACTATAAAGTCATGCATCAAATAAAATAGATCCATTTTGGTAATTTTATCATTTAATCTCCAAAAAGCTTGGATAGTCAATAATCATGCCAAACAAGATATTCAGTCTTAAGCTAGATTATAATCTTAAGTTAGATTATAATTTTCATCTAGATTATAATCTTAAGCTAGATTATAATCTTAAGCTAGATTAAAAAATGCGCATGCCAAACATGCCCTTAGTTTGAACATGTTTCACTTCTGAATTAGATTCTTAATCCGTTATGTTTGAATATTTAACTTATACTAGTCTTTCAACCTACAAAATATTCATTGCATCTATATCCTATAGACTTTCCATTGAGGATCTCGATGTTACTCCTTGTCTTTCATGGGCCAAGTTGATTTGGCATTGTTCTATGATTAAAAAAATTAATTTATGCATATTTTAGACTTATATTTGCATATCATCAATTTATAATTGCATATCATACTTTCACGGGCCAACTTATTTTTATTTACTAAAAATTAAAATCTAAGTATTAGATATCAATAATCTTATATATGTACAACGTGAATTAATTTATGCATATTTTAATCTTATATTTGCATATCATTAATTTATAATTGCATATCATACTTTTACATTTGCACAACATCAATTTATATTTGCATATTATAATCATACATTTGCACAACATCAATTTGTATTTTCCCAGCTTATTTTCATTTATTAAAAATCAAAATCTAGGTATTAGATATCAATAATCTTATATTTGCACAACGTGAATTAATTTATGCATATTTTAATCTTATATTTGCATATTATACTTTTACAATTTGCACAACATCAATTTATAAGATGCAAGAAATACTGATGTAAGATGAAAAAAAATACTGATGAGACAACAAAATATAAAAATTGTTCAAATTAAAATATAAAAGTCTTCTCATAGGTTATATTGTTTATCTGAATGTTATGTTATAATATACTCAAAAGCCTTTGAGCTCAATGGTAGAGCAATGTGCTTATGCGCAAATACGTGGGTTCGAATCCCGCATAGACTAAAATTTATAATAATTCTAGTAATTTACAAAATTTTCTAATAAATGTTGACATTTAGCTTAAATGTTGACATTTAGATTAAATGTTGACATTTAGCCATTGATGTGCAAAAGCTTTATCTTTTACTATTTTTTTATTAGAGGATTGTAGAATTTTGAGCTTATCATCTCATGTAATATGATATCAATTTTGAGAATAATCTTATTTGTAAACTTTATCTTTTATTAAATGTTGACATTTAGCTTAAATATTGTCATTTAGCTTAAATGTTGACATTTAGCCGTTGATGTGCAAAAGCTTTACCTTTTACCATTTCTTTTATTAAATGATTATAGAAGTTTAATATTCTTATCTCATGTAATATGATATCAATTTTGGAAATGATCTTATTTGTAAACTTTATTTTTCATTAAATGTTGACATTTAGCTTAAATGTTTACATTTAGTCGTTGATGTGCAAAAGCTTTATCTTTTACCATTTCTTTCATTAGATGATTATAGAAGTTTGATATTATCATCTCATGTAATATGATATCAATTTTGGGAATGATCTTATTTGTAAACTTTATCTTTTATTAAATATTGACATTTAACTTAAATGTTGACATTTAGCCGTTGATGTGCAAAAACTTTTCTTTTACCTTTTCTTTTATTAGATGATTATAGAAGTTTGAAATTCTCATCTCATGTAATATGATATCAATTTTGGGAATGATCTTATTTGTAAATTTATCTTTTATAAAATGTTGACATTTAGCTTAAACATTGAGATTTAGTCGTTGATGTGCAAAAGCTTTATCTTTTACCATTTCTTTTATTAGATGATTATAGAAGTTTGATATTCTCATCTCATGTAATATGATATCAATTTTGGGAATAATCTTATTTGAAAACTTTATCTTTTATTAAATTTTGACATTTAGCTTAAATGTTGACATTTAGCCATTGATGTGCAAAAGCATTATCTTTTACCATTTCTTTTATTAGATGATTATAGAAAATTGATATTCTCATCTCATGTAATATGATATCAATTTTGAGAATGATCTTATTTGTAAACTTTATCTTTTATTAAATGTCGACATTTAGCTTAAATGTTGACATTTAGCCGTTGATGTGCAAACGCTTTATCTTTTACCATTTCTTTTATTAGATGATTATAGAAGTTTGATATTCTCATCTCATGTAATATGATATCAATTTTGGAAATGATCTTATTTGTAAACTTTATCTTTTATTAAATGTTGACATTTAGCGTAAATGTTGACAATTAGCTTAAATGTTGACATTTAGCCGTTGATGTGCAAAAGCTTTCCCTTTTACCATTTCTTTTATTAGATGATTATAGAAGTTTAATATTCTTATCTCATGTAATATGATATCAATTTTGGAAATGATCTTATTTGTAAACTTTATTTTTCATTAAATGTTGACATTTAGCTTAAATGTTTACATTTAGTCGTAGATGTACAAAAGCTTTATCTTTTACCATTTCTTTCATTAGATAATTATAGAAGTTTGATATTCTCATCTCATGTAATATGATATCAATTTTGGGAATGATCTTATTTGTAAACTTTATCTTTTATTAAATATTGACATTTAACTTGAATGTTGACATTTAGCCGTTGATGTGCAAAAACTTTTCTTTTACCTTTTCTTTTATTAGATGATTATAGAAGTTTGAAATTCTCATCTCATGTAATATGATATCAATTTTGGGAATGATCTTATTTGTAAATTTATCTTTTATAAAATGTTGACATTTAGCTTAAATATTGACATTTAGTCTTTGATGTGCAAAAGCTTTATCTTTTACCATTTCTTTTATTAGATGATTATAGAAGTTTGATATTGTCATCTCATGTAATATGATATCAATTTTGGGAATAATATTATTTGAAAACTTTATCTTTTATTAAATTTTGACATTTAGCTTAAATGTTGACATTAAGCCATTGATGTGCAAAAGATTTATCTTTTACCAATTCTTTTATTAGATGATTATAGAAAATTGATATTCTCATCTCATGTAATATGATATCAATTTTGAGAATGATCTTATTTGTAAGCTTTATCTTTTATTAAAGGTCGACATTTAGCTTAAATGTTGACATTTAGCCGTTGATGTGCAAACACTTTATCTTTTACCATTCCTTTTATTAGATGATTATAGAAGTTTGATATTCTCATCTCATATAATATGATATCAATTTTGGAATTGATCTTATTTGTAAACTTTATCTTTTATTAAATGTTGACAATTAGCTTAAATGTTAGCATTTAGCCGTTGATGTACAAAAGGTTTATCTTTTACCATTTCTTTTATTAGAGGATTTTAGAAGTTTGAACTTATCATCTCATGTAATATGATATCAATTTTGAGAATAATCTTATTTGTAAACTTTATCTTTTATTAAATGTTGACATTTAGTTTAAATGTTGACATTTAGTTTAAATGTTGACATTTAGCCATTGATGTGCAAAAGCTTTATCTTTTACCATTTCTTTTATTAGAGAATTGTAGAAGTTTGAGCTTACCATCTCTTGTAATATGATATCAATTTTGAGAATGATCTTATTTGTAAACTTTATCTTTTATTAAATGTTAACATTTAGCTTAAATTTTGACAATTAGCTTAAATGTTGACATTTTGCTTAAATGTTGACATTTAGCCGTTGATTTGCAAAAGCTTTATCTTTTACCATTTCTTTTATTAGAGGATTGTAGAAGTTTGAGCTTATCATCTCATGTAATATGATATCAATTTTTAGAATGATCTTAATTGTAAACTTTATCTTTTATTAAATGTTGACATTTAGCTTAAATGTTGACAATTAGCTTAAATGTTGACATTTTGCTTAAATGTTGACATTTAGCCATTGATGTGGAAAAGCTTTATCTTTTACCATTTCTTTTATTAGAGGATTGTAGAAGTTTGAGCTTCTCATCTCATGTAATATGATATCAATTTTGAAAGTGATCTTATTTGTAATCTTTATTTTTTATTAAATGTTGACATTTAGCTTAAATGTTGACATTTAGCCGTTGATGTGCACAATCTTTATCTTTTACCATTTCTTTTATTAGATGAATACAGATGTTTCATATTCTCATCTCATATAATATGATATCAATTTTGGGAATGATCTTATTTTGTAAACTTCATCTTTTATTAAATGTTGACATTTAGACGTTGATGTGCAAAAGCTTTATCTTTTACCATTTCTTTTATTAGATGTTTATAGAAGTTTGATATTTTCATCTCATATAATATGATATAAATTTTGGGAATGATATTATTTGTAAACTTTATCTTTTATTAAATGTTGAAATTTAGCTTAAATTTTGACATTTAGCCGTTGATTTGCAAAATCTTTATCTTTTACCATTTCTTTTATTAGATGATTATAAAAGTTTGATATTCTCATTTCATGTAATATGATATTAATTTTGGGAATGATCTTATTTGTAAACTTTATCTTTTATTAAATATTGACATTTAGCTTAAATGTTGACATTTAGCCGTTTATGTGCAAAAGTTTTATTTTTTACCATTTCTTTTATTAGAGGATTGTAGAAGTTTGAGCTTCTCATCTCATGTAATATGATATCAATTTTGACAATGATCTTATTTGTAAACTTTATCTTTTATTAAGTGTTGACATTTAGCTTAAATGCTGCCATTTAGCTTAAATGTTGACATTTAGCTTAAATGTTGACATTTAGCCGTTGATGTGCAAAAGCTTTATCTTTTACCATTTCTTTTATTACAGGATTGTAGAAGTTAGTGCTTATCATCTCATGTAATATGATATCAACTTTGAGAATGATCTTATTTGTAAACTTTATCTTTTATTAAATGTTGACATTTAGCGTAAATGTTGACAATTATCTTAAATGTTGACATTTAGCCGTTGATGTGCAAAAGTTTTACCTTTTACCATTTCTTTTATTA
Organism: Persicaria maculosa; assembly: GCA_963922045.1. Lineage (NCBI taxonomy): Eukaryota > Viridiplantae > Streptophyta > Magnoliopsida > Caryophyllales > Polygonaceae > Persicaria > Persicaria maculosa. The sequence goes on along the minus strand of OY998251.1, from coordinate 30,341,247 downwards.
GATGATTATAGAAGTTTAATATTCTTATCTCATGTAACATGATATCAGTTTTGGAAATGATCTTATTTGTAAACTTTATTTTTCATTAAATGTTGACATTTAGCTTAAATGTTTACATTTAGTCGTTGATGTGCAAAATCTTTATCTTTTACCATTTCTTTCATTAGATGATTATAGAAGTTTGATATTCTCATCTTATGTAATATGATATCAATTTTGGGAATAATCTTATTTGTAAACTTTATCTTTTATTAAATATTGACATTTAACTTAAATGTTGACAATTAGCCGTTAATGTGCAAAAACTTTTCTTTTACCTATTCTTTTATTAGATGATTATAGAAGTTTGAAATTCTCATCTCATGTAATATGATATCAATTTTGGGAATGATCTTATTTGTAAATTTATCTTTTATAAAATGTTGAAATTTAGCTTAAATATTGACATTTAGTCGTTGATGTGCAAAAGCTTTATCATTTACCATTTCTTTTATTAGATGATTATAGAAGTTTGATATTCTCATCTCATGTAATATGATATCAATTTTGGAAATGATCTTATTTGTAAACTTTATCTTTTATTAAATGTTGACATTTAGCTTAAATGTTAACATTTAGCCGTTGATGTACAAAAGGTTTATCTTTTACCATTTCTTTTATTAGAGGATTTTAGAAGTTTGAACTTATCATCTCATGTAATATGATATCAATTTTGAGAATAATCTTATTTGTAAACTTTATCTTTTATTAAATGTTGACATTTAGTTTAAATGTTGACATTTAGCCGTTGATGTGCAAATGCTTTATCTTTTACCATTTCTTTTATTAGAGAATTGTAGAAGTTTGAGCTTATCATCTCTTGTAATATGATATCAATTTTGAGAATTATCTTATTTGTAAACTTTATCTTTTATTAAATATTGACATTTAGCTTAAATGTTGACAATTAGCTTAAATGTTGACATTTTGCTTAAATGTTGACATTTAGCCGTTGATGTGCAAAAGCTTTATCTTTTACCATTTCTTTTATTAGAGGATTGTAGAAGTTTGAGCTTCTCATCTCATGTAATATGATATCAATTTTGAAAATGATCTTATTTGTAATCTTTATCTTTTATTAAACGTTGACATTTAGCTTAAATGTTGACATTTAGCTGTTGATGTACAAAAGGTTTATCTTTTACCATTTCTTTTATTAGAGGATTTTAGAAGTTTGAACTTATCATCTCATGTAATATGATATCAACTTTGAGAATAATCTTATTTGTAAACTTTATCTTTTATTAAATGTTGACATTTAGTTTAAATGTTGACATTTAGCCGTTGATGTGCAAAAGCTTTATCTTTTACCATTTCTTTTATTAGAGGATTGTACAAGTTTGAACTTATCATCTCATGTAATATGATATCAATTTTGAGAATAATCTTATTTGTAAACTTTATCTTTTATTAAATGTTGACATTTAGTTTAAATGTTGACATTTAGCCGTTGATGTGCAAAAGCTTTATCTATTACCATTTCTTTTATTAGAGGATTGTAGAAATTTGAGCTTCTCATCTCATGTAATATGATATCAATTTTGAAAGTGATCTTATTTGTAATTTTTATTTTTTATTAAATGTTGACATTTAGGTTAAATGTTGACATTTAGCCGTTGATGTGCACAATCTTTATCTTTTACCATTTCTTTTATTAGATGACTATAGATGTTTGATATTCTCATCTCATGTAATATGATATCAATTTTGGGAATGATCTTATTTTGTAAACTTTATCTTTTATTAAATGTTGACATTTAGCCGTTGATGTGCAAAAGCTTTATCTTTTACCATTTCTTTTATTAGATGTTTATAGAAGTTTGATATTTTCATCTCATGTAATATGATATAAATTTTGGGAATGATCTTATTTGTAAACTTTATCTTTTATTAAATGTTGAAATTTAGTTTAAATGTTGACATTTAGCCGTTGATGTGCAAAATCTTTATCTTTTACCATTTCTTTTATTAGATGATTATAGAAGTTTGATATTCTCATTTCATGTAATATGATATCAATTTTGACAATGATCTTATTTGTAAACTTTATCTTTTATTAAGTGTTGACATTTAGCTTAAATGTTGCCATTTAGCTTAAATGTTGACATTTAGCTTAAATGTTGGCATTTAGCCGTTGATGTGCAAAAACTTTATCTTTTACCATTTCTTTTATTACAAGATTGTAGAAGTTAGTGCTTATCATCTCATGTAATATGATATCAATTTTGAGAATGATCTTATTTGTAAACTTTATCTTTTATTAAATGTTGACATTTAGCGTAAATGTTGACAATTAGCTTAAATGTTTACATTTAGCCGTTGATGTGCAAAAGCTGTCCCTTTTACCATTTCTTTTATTAGATGATTATAGAAGTTTAATATTCTTATCTCATGTAATATGATATCAATTTTGGAAATGATCTTATTTGTAAACTTTATTTTTCATTAAATGTTGACATTTAGCTTAAATGTTTACATTTAATCGTAGATGTGCAAAAGCTTTATCTTTTACCATTTCTTTCATTAGATAATTATAGAAGTTTGATATTCTCATCTCATGTAATATGATATCAATTTTGGGAATGATCTTATTTGTAAACTTTATCTTTTATTAAATATTGACATTTAACTTGAATGTTGACATTTAGCCGTTGATGTGCAAAAACTTTTCTTTTACCTTTTCTTTTATTAGATGATTATAGAAGTTTGATATTCTCATTTCATGTAATATGATATCAATTTTGGGAATGATCTTATTTGTAAATTTATCTTTTATAAAATGTTGACATTTAGCTTAAATATTGACATTTAGTCGTTGATGTGCAAAAGCTTTATCTTTTACCATTTCTTTTATTAGATGATTATAGAAGTTTGATATTCTCATCTCATGTAATATGATATCAATTTTGGGAATAATCTTATTTGAAAACTTTATCTTTTATTAAATTTTGACATTTAGCTTAAATGTTGACATTTAGCCATTGATGTGCAAAAGCTTTATCTTTTACCAATTCTTTTATTAGATGATTATAGAAAATTGATATTCTCATCTCATATAATATGATATCAATTTTGAGAATGATCTTATTTGTAAAATTTATCTTTTATTAAAGGTCGACATTTAGCTTAAATGTTGACATTGTAAAGGCTCGGATTTTTAAATCCTAATTTTCAAAAATAAAAAAATAAAAAAAATAATAATAAAAAATAAAAAAAATAATAATAATTAAAATGAATTTAAATCGGGGTATTTAAAATCTCTTAAAACGAATTCCGGCATATGATTATTTTAAATGGACTTTCATTCAGATTTATTTTCGCTTTCGCTTGCTAAAATTTGAAAGTATAAAATAATTTTATTATTTGATTCAGTCGAGAATTCGATTTAAATTTGAAGTTGTAAGCTTTATATCTTTTGAGTCGGGTTAAAGTCGAGAGAGCGGATTCGGATAATTTATTTTCGGATATTTCAAATTTGGGGTCTTGGGATCACTCTACACTTTGTCTCTTCCTCCTCCATATGCTTGTAGCTCTTTCCCCCCTTTCCCTTTGTTTGTCAAGTAGCAGCTCCCCTCTGAAATTGAACAGTTTTCCACGCCAACCAGCTGCACAATTTGTCCTTATGCACAAATGCAATTCACACCAAAAGCTCCCCTCTGCCTCACTCTTTCTCTCGCACCAGTACCTTCCAACAAAAAAACCCAGAGGTAGCCTCCCTTCTCTCCCTCCTTTTCCCTTCTCTGCAGAAATCAGGAAACCACCACCAAGCTTCCCAATTTCACATCCAAACCACCATCACCGATTCACCACCGCCGTTGTCGTTACTCAGCCACCTCTCCACCACCTGAGCGCCTCCGTCCTCGTCGACAACCGAGCACCACCCAAAGGCTTGTCCTGTTTCCAGAATCCAGGGATGAGACCTCCCATGCCTCCACTTCCCCTTTCCTTCTCGACAAGCAATCAGCAGCAACGCCTTCCTCCGAGAAGCAGAAGTTCGAGCCTCGACGAACCCAGGAGCGCCACCAGAGCACCACCAGCGAGCCGCCTTTCGCCCCTGGTTTTCCGAGCGGTCTGTTTTCGACCTCCTTTCGATTTCGGTTCCAATCTCTTCGAAAACGTGCCATTACTCACGTATATACCTTCATAGGCTCAATCCAATCTCTTCCCCCGACTATTTGCAGCCGAAGCGCCGCCGTCGAGCCCCGGAATCGCCCTCGGAGTCGCTACTGTAAGCCCTCTTTTCCTCTTCCTCTGTTCTGTTGCTTGCGTTTCGTTCCCTTCTTTCTGTATTGGGTGTGGTCGATTTCCTATTCCGAATCTCTGGGCAAGGGATTGAGGCCAAACGGACCACCCATGGCCGGAATCTCCTTCTTCCTTCTTCCGATTCCCTTCCGTCTTTCCCCCGTCAGATCTGTCCGCTGTTGCGTCCTGAGAGAGACGATCCCTCCTTTTGTTTTGTTTTGTGGGCTGGGCCGGATCCGTTTTCATTATCCGGGTTATATCATTTGGGAGAGAGATGCCTTCCCTTTTCTTTTCTATGGATCCGGATCTGATTGGGGTGGTTTGGATTTCCGGGTTGGGCTTCATTATGGGTTCGGGTACTCCTTCCTTCCGGGTTGGGCCTATTCAGATTGGGGAGTAAGAGAGTTGGGTTGGGTTATTGATGAGGGTTTAAATTGTTATATGTTGATTTTATAAATATTATGTGTGTTATTTTGTTATATTGATATATAATCCGGTCTTTTGAAAATATTATGTTATGAAATTATGATTTACATTTAAGTTGTGTTAGAAATATTATTATTTGAAAAATGTTATTATATGGTGTAAAAAATGTGATTTTGGGAATTTGAAATGAATTATTGGCTTTGGTTTATTAATGTAAATTGAAAAGAGAATTTAGCTATGGTGAAGTAATTTGGTTTGGTCGTTTTAAAAATGAAGGTTATTAAAATAGAATCATTTTGGTGATTTAATATAAGAATTTATTTATATAAAGATTTTGAAATAAAATGTCGGAATTATTTCTATAATACGATTTTGAGAGATTGGTTCTAAGGTATAATTGTTTAATGTCAGGATTTGGCTAAGTATGACTTTAAAGAAATTGTTGATTTTCTGAGTTGATTTAACTTGAGATCTAAGAGTTGGAAAGTTTTGGGAAGAACGATTTTGGTTGATGTTAATCGTATCGGAAAGGTTTTGGAAAATGGTTTTACTATCGCTTGGTTTTGATTATGTTGAGAACTTGGGTTTTGTGTATATGAATGTTGGTCCGGTAGCTTATGGAAATGACTTGATAATAGGTGTGTATTGCTATTGGATTATACTCTGGACTGCATTGGGCCCTTGCTTGTGTTATTTTGCTGTTCTGCATCTTCAGGTAAGTTCCCTAGGGGGCTTACTCAGGTTGGACATTCATGCCTGTTGTTGCATTTTATGTTAGGTGTTGCATATGCATAAAAGCATGCCATGTAGTATCATGTTTAGGTTGCACTAATTGAATGAGCATCTGCTTACTTTATGCGTTTGAAACAGAACGGCCGTTATCTGTGATAGTCCTAGAGTCTTTGCTAGGGTCATAGGGTAGCCCAGCCCCATCGGTTACCCTGAGTCAATCGAGTCATGAACTTCCTTATATTATGATATGCCTGCGGGCTTTATTGTGGAGCGGGTTAGGCATGCGTGCCCCCCGATTATGATGGAATGCATTCACGAGCTGGCCAGTCTCCACCTATCGGAAGGGGTGGAGGTAGGAGAGGGATATGCCACTTGGCATTGTCTTGGGCCCTTTACAGTATTTCTGCACATTATTATGAACTAGGAGCATGCTAGTGTGTTTGACTTTCGTACTGCATTAGAGCATCTTTATTAGGTATAGCACATACTATGTGGCCTCAGCGAGGACTGCCGGTCCCGCATGAGTGGCTCGATCTGACTCCTTTCCCCGTTCTTTTTTTTAAAGGTATTTTCTGCAGATCTTGTTTGCTCCTTGCTTCTGTGACGGGAAACCCTTTGGCGAATCGAAAAACCTAGCTAACACTCTAACTTGGTAAAATGGTAATCACTTGCTTATGATTTGGTTTGACCCGGCTTGCCGTGGCATTTGTATCCTAGTTTTGCTTCCGCTTTACTTTTGGTTGAATTGGATTTTTCGATATAATCTTAGGACAGGTAAAGGGGTACCCAATGGCCCTTCGTGATTTTTAGGGTTTGAAATCCCTCTTTCTACTAATCTTAAATGAGTTTGAAACCTCGACCCGTACCTGGATTGCAAGATCCGAACAAGGGGTTTCATCCCTTGAAACGTAACCCGGAAATCATAATTCTGGGCCGTTACAGACATTTAGCCGTTGATGTGCAAACGCTTTATCTTTTACCATTCCTTTTATTAGATGATTATAGAAGTTTGATATTCTCATCTCATGTAATATGATATCAATTTTGGAAATGATCTTATTTGTAAACTTTATCTTTTATTAAATGTTGACATTTAGCTTAAATGTTGGCATTTAGGCGTTGATGTACAAAAGGTTTATCTTTTACCATTTCTTTTATTAGAGGATTTTAGAAGTTTGAACTTATCATCTCATGTAATATGATATCAATTTTGAGAATAATCTTATTTTTAAACTTTATCTTGTATTAAATGTTGACATTTAGTTTAAATGTTGACATTTAGTTTAAATGTTGACATTTAGTTTAAATGTTGACATTTAGTTTAAATGTTGACATTTAGCCATTGATGTGCAAAAGCTTTATCTTTTACCATTTCTTTTATTAGAGAATTGTAGAAGTTTGAGCTTACCATCTCTTGTAATATGATATCAATTTTGAGAATGATCTTATTTGTAAACTTTATCTTTTATTAAATGTTGACATTTAGCTTAAATGTTGACATTTAGCCGTTGATGTGCACAATCTTTATCTTTTACCATTTCTTTTATTAGATGAATACAGATGTTTCATATTCTCATCTCATGTAATATGATATCAATTTTGGGAATGATCTTATTTTGTAAACTTCATCTTTTATTAAATGTTGACATTTAGCCGTTGATGTGCAAAAGCTTTATCTTTTACCATTTCTTTTATTAGATGTTTATAGAAGTTTGATATTTTCATCTCATGTAATATGATATAAATTTTGGGAATGATCTTATTTGTAAACTTTATCTTTTATTAAATGTTGAAATTTAGCTTAAATGTTGACATTTAGCCGTTGATGTGCAAAATCTTTATCTTTTACCATTTCTTTTATTAGATGATTATAGAAGTTTGATATTCTCATTTCATGTAATATGATATCAATTTTGACAATGATCTTATTTGTAAACTTTATCTTTTATTAAGTGTTGACATTTAGCTTAAATGTTTCCATTTAGCTTAAATGTTGACATTTAGCTTAAATGTTGACATTTAGCCGTTGATGTGCAAAAACTTTATCTTTTACCATTTCTTTTATTACAGGATTGTAGAAGTTAGTGCTTATCATCTCATGTAATATGATATCAATTTTGAGAATGATCTTATTTGTAAATTTATCTTTTATTAAATGTTGACATTTAGCGTAAATGTTGACAATTAGCTTAAATGTTGACATTTAGTCGTTGATGTCCAAAAGTTTTCCCTTTTACCATTTATTTTATTAGATGATTATAGAAGTTTAATATTCGTATCTCATGTAATATGATATCAATTTTGGAAATGATCTTATTTGTAAACTTTATTTTTCATTAAATGTTGACATTTAGCTTAAATGTTTACATTTAGTCGTAGATGTGCAAAAGCTTTATCTTTTACCATTTCTTTCATTAGATAATTATATAAGTTTGATATTCTTATCTCATGTAATATGATATCAATTTTGGGAATGATCTTATTTGTAAACTTTATCTTTTATTAAATATTGACATTTAACTTGAATGTTGACATTTAGCCGTTGATGTGCAAAAACTTTTCTTTTACCTTTTCTTTTATTAGATGATTATAGAAGTTTGATATTCTCATTTCATGTAATATGATATCAATTTTGGGAATGATCTTATTTGTAAATTTATCTTTTATAAAATGTTGACATTTAGCTTAAATATTGACATTTAGTCGTTGATGTGCAAAAGCTTTATCTTTTACCATTTCTTTTATTAGATGATTATAGAAGTTTGATATTCTCATCTCATGTAATATGATATCAATTTTGGGAATAATCTTATTTGAAAACTTTATCTTTTATTAAATTTTGACATTTAGCTTAAATGTTGACATTTAGCCATTGATGTGCAAAAGCTTTATCTTTTACCAATTCTTTTATTAGATGATTATAGAAAATTGATATTCTCATCTCATGTAATATGATATCAATTTTGAGAATGATCTTATTTGTAAACTTTATCTTTTATTAAAGGTCGACATTTAGCTTAAATGTTGACATTTAGCCGTTGAGTGCAAACGCTTTATCTTTTACCATTCCTTTTATTAGATGATTATAGAAGTTTGATATTCTCATCTCATGTAATATGATATCAATTTTGGAAATGATCTTATTTGTAAACTTTATCTTTTATTAAATGTTGACATTTAGCTTAGATGTTGGCATTTAGCCGATGATGTACAAAAGGTTTATCTTTTACCATTTCTTTTATTAGAGGATTTTAGAAGTTTGAACTTATCATCTCATGTAATATGATATCAATTTTGAGAATAATCTTATTTGTAAACTTTATCTTTTATTAAATGTTGACATTTAGTTTAAATGTTGACATTTAGTTTAAATGTTGACATTTAGCCATTGATGTGCAAAAGCTTTATCTTTTACCATTTCTTTTATTAGAGAATTGTAGAAGTTTGAGCTTACCATCTCTTGTAATATGATATCAATTTTGAGAATGATCTTATTTGTAAACTTATCTTTTATTAAATGTTGACATTTAGCTTAAATGTTGACAATTAGCTTAAATGTTGACATTTTGCTTAAATGTTGACATTTAGCCGTTGATTTGCAAAAGCTTTATCTTTTACCATTTCTTTTATTAGAGGATTGTAGAAGTTTGAGCTTATCATCTCATGTAATATGATATCAATATTTATAATGATCTTAATTGTAAACTTTATCTTTTATTAAATGTTGACATTTAACTTAAATGTTGACAATTAGCTTAAATGTTGACATTTTGCTTAAATGTTGACATTTAGCCATTGATGTGGAAAAGCTTTATCTTTTACCATTTCTTTTATTGGAGGATTGTAGAAGTTTGAGCTTCTCATCTCATGTAATATGATATCAATTTTGAAAGTGATCTTATTTGTAATCTTTATTTTTTATTAAATGTTGACATTTAGCTTAAATGTTGATATTTAACCGTTGATGTGCACAATCTTTATCTTTTACCATTTCTTTTATTAGATGAATACAGATGTTTCATATTCTCATCTCATGTAATATGATATCAATTTTGGGAATGATCTTATTTTGTAAACTTCATCTTTTATTAAATGTTGACATTTAGCCGTTGAAGTTTGATATTTTCATCTCATGTAATATGATATAAATTTTGGGAATGATCTTATTTGTAAACTTTATCTTTTATTAAATGTTGAAATTTAGCTTAAATGTTGACATTTAGCCGTTGATTTGCAAAATCTTTATCTTTTACCATTTCTTTTATTAGATGATTATAGAAGTTTGATATTCTCATTTCATGTAATATGATATTAATTTTGGGAATGATCTTATTTGTAAACTTTATCTTTTATTAAATATTGACATTTAGCCGTTTATGTGCAAAAGTTTTATTTTTTACCATTCTTTTATTAGAGGATTGTAGAAGTTTGAGATTCTCATCTCATGTAATATGATATCAATTTTGACAATGATCTTATTTGTAAACTTTATCTTTTATTAAGTGTTGACATTTAGCATAAATCCTGCCATTTAGCTTAAATGTTGACATTTAGCCGTTGATGTGCAAAAGCTTTATCTTTTACCATTTCTTTTATTACAGGATTGTAAAAGTTAGTGCTTATCATCTCATGTAATATGATATCAACTTTGAGAATGATCTTATTTGTAAACTTTATCTTTTATTAAATGTTGACATTTAGCGTAAATGTTGACAATTATGTTAAATGTTGACATTTAGCCGTTGATGTGCAAAAGCTTTACCTTTTACCATTTCTTTTATTAGATGATTATAGAAGTTTAATATTCTTATCTCATGTAACATGATATCAATTTTGGAAATGATCTTATTTGTAAACTTTATTTTTCATTAAATGTTGACATTTAGCTTAAATGTTTACATTTAGTCGTTGATGTGCAAAATCTTTATCTTTTACCATTTCTTTCATTAGATGATTATAGAAGTTTGATATTCTCATCTTATGTAATATGATATCAATTTTGGGAATAATCTTATTTGTAAACTTTATCTTTTATTAAATATTGACATTTAACTTAAATGTTGACATTTAGCCGTTGATGTGCAAAAACTTTTCTTTTACCTATTCTTTTATTAGATGATTATAGAAGTTTGAAATTCTCATCTCATGTAATATGATATCAATTTTGGGAATGATCTTATTTGTAAATTTATCTTTTATAAAATGTTGAAATTTAGCTTAAATATTGACATTTAGTCGTTGATGTGCAAAAGCTTTATCATTTACCATTTCTTTTATTAGATGATTATAGAAGTTTGATATTCTTATCTCATGTAATATGATATCAATTTTGGGAATAATCTTATTTGAAAACTTTATCTTTTATTAAATTTTGACATTTACCTTAAATGTTGACATTTAGTCATTGATGTGCAAAAGCTTTATCTTTTACCATTTCTTTTATTAGACTATTATAGAAAATTGATATTCTCATCTCATGTAATATGATATCAATTTTGAGAATGATCTTATTTGTAAACTTTATCTTTTATTAAATATTGACATTTAGCTTAAATTTTGACATTTAGCCGTTTATGTGCAAAAGTTTTATTTTTTACCATTTCTTTTATTAGAGGATTGTAGAAGTTTGAGCTTCTCATCTCATGTAATATGATATCAATTTTGACAATGATCTTATTTGTAAACTTTATCTTGTATTAAGTGTTGACATTTAGCTTAAATGTTGCCATTTAGCTTAAATGTTGACATTTAGCTTAAATGTTGACATTTAGGTTAAATGTTGACATTTAGCCGTTGATGTGCAAAAGTTTTATCTTTTACCATTTCTTTTATTACAGGATTGTAGAAGTTAGTGCTTATCATCTCATGTAATATGATATCAATTTTGAGAATGATCTTATTTGTAAACTTTATCTTTTATTAAATGTTGACATTTAGCGTAAATGTTGACAATTAGCTTAAATGTTGACATTTAGCCGTTGATGTGCAAAAGCTTTACCTTTTACCATTTCTTTTATTAGATGATTATAGAAGTTTAATATTCTTATCTCATTTAATATGATATCAATTTTGGAAATGATCTTATTTGTAAACTTTATTTTTCATTAAATGTTGACATTTAGCTTAAATGTTTACATTTAGTCGTTGATGTGCAAAAGCTTTATCTTTTACCATTTCTTTCATTAGATGATTATAGAAGTTTGATATTCTCATCTTATGTAATATGATATCAATTTTGGGAATAATCTTATTTGTAAACTTTATCTTTTATTAAATATTGACATTTAACATAAATGTTGACATTTAGCCGTTGATGTGCAAAAACTTTTCTTTTACCTTTTCTTTTATTAGATGATTATAGAAGTTTGAAATTCTCATCTCATGTAATATGATATAAATTTTGGGAATGATCTTATTTTGTAAACTTTATCTTTTATTAAATGTTGACATTTAGCCGTTGATGTGCAAAAACTTTATCTTTTACCATTTCTTTTATTAGATGTTTATAGAAGTTTGATATTTTCATCTCATGTAATATGATATAAATTTTGGGAATGATCTTATTTGTAAACTTTATCTTTTATTAAATGTTGAAATTTAGCTTAAATGTTGACATTTAGCCGTTGATGTGCAAAATCTTTATCTTTTACCATTTCTTTTATTAGATGATTATAGAAGTTTGATATTCTCATTTCATGTAATATGATATCAATTTTTACAATGATCTTATTTGTAAACTTTATCTTTTATTAAGTGTTGACATTTAGCTTAAATGTTGCCATTTAGCTTAAATGTTGACATTTAGCTTAAATGTTGACATTTAGCCGTTGATGTGCAAAAACTTTATCTTTTACCATTTCTTTTATTACAGGATTGTAGAAGTTAGTGCTTATCATCTCATGTAATATGATATCAATTTTGAGAATGATCTTATTTGTAAACTTTATCTTTTATTAAATGTTGACATTTAGCGTAAATGTTGACAATTAGCTTAAATATTGACATTTAGCCGTTGATGTGCAAAAGCTTTCCCTTTTACCATTTCTTTTATTAGATGATTATAGAAGTTTAATATTCTTATCTCATGTAATATGATATCAATTTTGGAAATGATTTTATTTGTAAACTTTATTTTTCATTAAATGTTGACATTTAGCTTAAATGTTTACATTTAGTCGTAGATGTGCAAAAGCTTTATCTTTTACCATTTCTTTCATTAGATAATTTGTAAAGACCGGGAAATTTTAGTATATTAAATTATTAAAATAGTGATTTATAATCATTCCGATTCTAAGATTTGGGAGGTTTGGAAATTCCGTCCTTGAGCAATTATTTTATTCAAATCTTTTAAGCAGATCCTGGCATAATTTTGAATTTGATTAAGAATTGACTTATTCCCACCTTCTCACCTCGGAATTTGAGAATGTTTTTGTAATTTCAATTATTATTAGAATATTGATTCAATGGGGTAGAAATTTTACAAACTAAAAAGAGTGGGTTAATTTTGAGAAGTAACATGACCACATCTAACCCTAATTGGCACGGTATAAAAGTCCCTTACCTTCATTGCTCAGCCGTCATTCTCAAATGTGGAGAGCAGCCGCACCTTTCTTCTTCCTCCTCCAAGCTTCAAGCCTCACCCATGGCTCCCTCTCCTCCTCTCCCGGAGCCGCTCTCTCTTGGGACCTCGCTCTCTCTCCCTCCTGCGCTCTCGCTCTCTCACTCTCTCGCTTCCCTCCCGTTCGCAGATCGGTCTTCCACGGCTGCCCCGCCTCCGCCTTCCTCGCTCGTAGCCGGTGCCGCCCCTGTTCAACCCACGCCGTCACCACTTCGTCAACCTCCTTCCCTCCTTCTGTCGAATGCAGCAGCCGTCATGGAGGAGTGACAGCGCCGACCATGGCCGCCCATTCATCCCCTTCGCACCTACGCCCGCCGTCGGGGCCGGCCAGTCCTGCTACCTCCATCGCCATTGGTGAATCTCAGGCTCCTCTCCCTCTCTATCGCCTCGAGATCACCCGAAGTCGTGCCTTCCTTTCCATCTCCCCTCTCTATCGACGAGCTCCGACCCGAACCCATCAGCTGAGCGGACCGTGTGGCTGCATAGGTCGAGCGCCTTTACCTTCATTCGAGCCCACTGATCGGTCCTTCAACTCCTCAAATTACCCGTTTACCTTAAGTCCATAAATTGGGTATGATCTCATCTATCCTTGGTGATCTCAATTGACTTTAGTGGTTGCTGAATTTGATTTTCCATGGAAATTTTGTACCCCATTGTTAAATTCTAATCGGTTGATTTTATATAGTATATTAATGGCTACAGATTTTGGTTGGACTTATAGATTGAATCATATACTTTACACCGTATGAATGGATTGAGTGGATTTCCATTGTTAAATTGACTTAATTGATTACTTGGTTAATTATTTTAATGGTATTTAAATGGTTAGAGAAGTAAAATGTGTTACTTTGAATTAATTCTAAAATGTCAGAATTTATTAAGATAATAATTTTTGAAATAAACATGCCAGGATCATTCTAACACTATAATTGGGAAAAATTGGTTTAAATGGTCAAAGGTCTATTTGGTTGTTTTATAAATGTAGGTTATTAAAATCGAATTGTTTTGGTGATATTTATTTATATAAAGGTTTTGAAATAAAATGTCGGAATTCTTTCTATAATATGATTTCGAGAGATTGGTTCTAAGGTTTAAATTTTTAATGTCAGGATTTGGCTAAGTATGACTTTAAAGGGGTTGTTGATTTTCTGAGTGATTTAACTTGAGATTTAAGAATTGGAAAGTTTTGGGAAGAATGATTTTGGTTGATGTTGATCATATCGAAAAGGTTTTGGAAAATGGTTTCACTATCGGTTGGTTTTGAGCATGTTGAGAACGTGGAGACTGTGTGTATGAATGATGGATCGGTAGCTTATGAAAATGACTTGATGATAGGTGTGTACTGCTTTTGGATTGCTTTGGACTTGTATGTGGGCCCTTGCTTGCGTTATTTTGCTGTTCTGCATCTTCAGGTAAGTTCCCTAGGGGGCTTACTCAGGTTGGACATTCATTCCTGTTGTTGCATTTTATGTTAGGTGTTGCATATGCATAAAAGCATGCCATTTAGTATCATGTTTAGGTTGCACTAATTGATTGAGCATCTGTTTACTTTATGCGTTTGAAACAGAACGGCCGTTATCTGTGATAGTCCTAGAGTCTTTGCTAGGGTCATAGGGTAGCCCAGCCTCATCGGGTACCCTGAGTCAATCGAGTCATGAACTTCCTTATATTATGATATGCCTGCGGGCTTTATTGTGGAGCGGGTTAGGCATGCGTGCCGCCCTATTATGAATGAATGCATTCACGAGCTGGCCAGTCTCCACCTATCGGAAGGGGTGGAGGTAGGAGAGGGATATGCCACTTGGCATTGTCTTGGGCCCTTTACAGTATTTCTGCACATTATTATGAATTAGGAGCATGCTAGTGTGGCCTCAGCGAGGACTGCCGGTCCCGCATGAGTGGCTCGATCTGACTCCTTTCCCCGTTCTTCTTTTAAAGGTATTTCTGCAGATCTTGTTTGCTCCATGCTTATGTGACGGGAAACCCTTGGGCGAATCAAAGAACCTGACTAACATTTTAACTTGGCAAATGGTAATCACTTGTTTATGATTTGGTTTTGACCCGATTCTGTTGTGTCATTGTATCTTAACTTTGCTTCCGCTTTATTTCATTTGAATTGTATTTCACGACATAGTCTTCGGACATGTTAAGGGTACCCAACGGCCCTACGATACTTTAGGGTTTGAAATCCCCCTTTCTACTGACCTTTGAAATGAGTTTGAAACCTCGACCCGTACCTGGATTGCAAGATCCGAACAAGGGGTTTTATCCCTTGAAACGTAACCCGGAAATTATAATTCTGGGCCGTTACATAATTATAGAAGTTTTATATTCTCATCTCATGTAATATGATATCAATTTTGGGAATGATCTTATTTGTAAACTTTATCTTTTATTAAATATTAACATTTAACTTGAATGTTGACATTTAGCCGTTGATGTGCAAAAACTTTTCTTTTACCTTTTCTTTTATTAGATGATTATAGAAGTTTGAAATTCTCATCTCATGTAATATGATATCAATTTTGGGAATGATCTTATTTGTAAATTTATCTTTTATAAAATGTTGACATTTAGCTTAAATATTGACATTTAGTCGTTGATGTGCAAAAGCTTTATCTTTTACCATTTCTTTTATTAGATGATTATAGAAGTTTGATATTCTCATCTCATGTAATATGATATCAATTTTGGGAATAATCTTATTTGAAAACTTTATCTTTTATTAAATTTTGACATTTAGCTTAAATGTTGACATTTAGCGATTGATGTGCAAAAGCTTTATCTTTTACCAATTCTTTTATTAGATGATTATAGAAAATTGATATTCTCATCTCATGTAATATGATATCAATTTTGAGAATGATCTTATTTGTAAACTTTATCTTTTATTAAAGGTCGACATTTAGCTTAAATGTTGACATTTAGCCGTTGAGTGCAAACGCTTTATCTTTTACCATTCCTTTTATTAGATGATTATAGAAGTTTGATATTCTCATCTCATGTAATATGATATCAATTTTGGAAATGATCTTATTTGTAAACTTTATCTTTTATTAAATGTTGACATTTAGCTTAGATGTTGGCATTTAGCCGATGATGTACAAAAGGTTTATCTTTTACCATTTCTTTTATTAGAGGATTTTAGAAGTTTGAACTTATCATCTCATGTAATATGATATCAATTTTGAGAATAATCTTATTTGTAAACTTTATCTTTTATTAAATGTTGACATTTAGTTTAAATGTTGACATTTAGTTTAAATGTTGACATTTAGTTTAAATGTTGACATTTAGCCATTGATGTGCAAAAGCTTTATCTTTTACCATTTCTTTTATTAGAGAATTGTAGAAGTTTGAGCTTACCATCTCTTGTAATATGATATCAATTTTGAGAATGATCTTATTTGTAAACTTATCTTTTATTAAATGTTGACATTTAGCTTAAATGTTGACAATTAGCTTAAATGTTGACATTTTGCTTAAATGTTGACATTTAGCCGTTGATTTGCAAAAGCTTTATCTTTTACCATTTCTTTTATTAGAGGATTGTAGAAGTTTGAGCTTATCATCTCATGTAATATGATATCAATTTTTAGAATGATCTTAATTGTAAACTTTATCTTTTATTAAATGTTGACATTTAACTTAAATGTTAACAATTAGCTTAAATGTTGACATTTTGCTTAAATGTTGACATTTAGCCATTGATGTGGAAAAGCTTTATCTTTTACCATTTCTTTTATTGGAGGATTGTAGAAGTTTGAGCTTCTCATCTCATGTAATATGATATCAATTTTGAAAGTGATCTTATTTGTAATCTTTATTTTTTATTAAATGTTGACATTTAGCTTAAATGTTGATATTTAACCGTTGATGTGCACAATCTTTATCTTTTACCATTTCTTTTATTAGATGAATACAGATGTTTCATATTCTCATCTCATGTAATATGATATCAATTTTGGGAATGATCTTATTTTGTAAACTTCATCTTTTATTAAATGTTGACATTTAGCCGTTGAAGTTTGATATTTTCATCTCATGTAATATGATATAAATTTTGGGAATGATCTTATTTGTAAACTTTATCTTTTATTAAATGTTGAAATTTAGCTTAAATGTTGACAATTAGCTTAAATGTTGACATTTTGCTTAAATGTTGACATTTAGCCGTTGATTTGCAAAATCTTTATCTTTTACCATTTCTTTTATTAGATGATTATAGAAGTTTGATATTCTAATTTCATGTAATATGATATTAATTTTGGGAATGATCTTATTTGTAAACTTTATCTTTTATTAAATATTGACATTTAGCCGTTTATGTGCAAAAGTTTTATTTTTTACCATTCTTTTATTAGAGGATTGTAGAAGTTTGAGATTCTCATCTCATGTAATATGATATCAATTTTGACAATGATCTTATTTGTAAACTTTATCTTTTATTAAGTGTTGACATTTAGCATAAATCCTGCCATTTAGCTTAAATGTTGACATTTAGCCGTTGATGTGCAAAAGCTTTATCTTTTACCATTTCTTTTATTACAGGATTGTAAAAGTTAGTGCTTATCATCTCATGTAATATGATATCAACTTTGAGAATGATCTTATTTGTAAACTTTATCTTTTATTAAATGTTGACATTTAGCGTAAATGTTGACAATTATGTTAAATGTTGACATTTAGCCGTTGATGTGCAAAAGCTTTACCTTTTACCATTTCTTTTATTAGATGATTATAGAAGTTTAATATTCTTATCTCATGTAACATGATATCAATTTTGGAAATGATCTTATTTGTAAACTTTATTTTTCATTAAATGTTGACATTTAGCTTAAATGTTTACATTTAGTCGTTGATGTGCAAAATCTTTATCTTTTACCATTTCTTTCATTAGATGATTATAGAAGTTTGATATTCTCATCTTATGTAATATGATATCAATTTTGGGAATAATCTTATTTGTAAACTTTATCTTTTATTAAATATTGACATTTAACTTAAATGTTGACATTTAGCCGTTGATGTGCAAAAACTTTTCTTTTACCTATTCTTTTATTAGATGATTATAGAAGTTTGAAATTCTCATCCCATGTAATATGATATCAATTTTGGGAATGATCTTATTTGTAAATTTATCTTTTATAAAATGTTGAAATTTAGCTTAAATATTGACATTTAGTCGTTGATGTGCAAAAGCTTTATCATTTACCATTTCTTTTATTAGATGATTATAGAAGTTTGATATTCTTATCTCATGTAATATGATATCAATTTTGGGAATAATCTAATTTGAAAACTTTATCTTTTATTAAATTTTGACATTTACCTTAAATGTTGACATTTAGTCATTGATGTGCAAAAGCTTTATCTTTTACCATTTCTTTTATTAGACTATTATAGAAAATTGATATTCTCATCTCATGTAATATGATATCAATTTTGAGAATGATCTTATTTGTAAACTTTATCTTTTATTAAATATTGACATTTAGCTTAAATGTTGACATTTAGCCGTTTATGTGCAAAAGTTTTATTTTTTACCATTTCTTTTATTAGAGGATTGTAGAAGTTTGAGCTTCTCATCTCATGTAATATGATATCAATTTTGACAATGATCTTATTTGTAAACTTTATCTTGTATTAAGTGTTGACATTTAGCTTAAATGTTGCCATTTAGCTTAAATGTTGACATTTAGCTTAAATGTTGACATTTAGGTTAAATGTTGACATTTAGCCGTTGATGTGCAAAAGTTTTATCTTTTACCATTTCTTTTATTACAGGATTGTAGAAGTTAGTGCTTATCATCTCATGTAATATGATATCAATTTTGAGAATGATCTTATTTGTAAACTTTATCTTTTATTAAATGTTGACATTTAGCGTAAATGTTGACAATTAGCTTAAATGTTGACATTTAGCCGTTGATGTGCAAAAGCTTTACCTTTTACCATTTCTTTTATTAGATGATTATAGAAGTTTAATATTCTTATCTCATGTAATATGATATCAATTTTGGAAATGATCTTATTTGTAAACTTTATTTTTCATTAAATGTTGACATTTAGCTTAAATGTTTACATTTAGTCGTTGATGTGGAAAAGCTTTATCTTTTACCATTTCTTTCATTAGATGATTATAGAAGTTTGATATTCTCATCTTATGTAATATGATATCAATTTTGGGAATAATCTTATTTGTAAACTTTATCTTTTATTAAATATTGACATTTAACATAAATGTTGACATATAGCCGTTGATGTGCAAAAACTTTTCTTTTACCTTTTCTTTTATTAGATGATTATAGAAGTTTGAAATTCTCATCTCATGTAATATGATATCAATTTTGGGAATGATCTTATTTTGTAAACTTTATCTTTTATTAAATGTTGACATTTAGCCGTTGATGTGCAAAAACTTTATCTATTACCATTTCTTTTATTAGATGTTTATAGAAGTTTGATATTTTCATCTCATGTAATATGATATAAATTTTGGGAATGATCTTATTTGTAAACTTTATCTTTTATTAAATGTTGAAATTTAGCTTAAATGTTGACATTTAGCCGTTGATGTGCAAAATCTTTATCTTTTACCATTTCTTTTATTAGATGATTATAGAAGTTTGATATTCTCATTTCATGTAATATGATATCAATTTTTACAATGATCTTATTTGTAAACTTTATCTTTTATTAAGTGTTGACATTTAGCTTAAATGTTGCCATTTAGCTTAAATGTTGACATTTAGCTTAAATGTTGACATTTAGCCGTTGATGTGCAAAAACTTTATCTTTTACCATTTCTTTTATTACAGGATTGTAGAAGTTAGTGCTTATCATCTCATGTAATATGATATCAATTTTGAGAATGATCTTATTTGTAAACTTTATCTTTTATTAAATGTTGACATTTAGCGTAAATGTTGACAATTAGCTTAAATATTGACATTTAGCCGTTGATGTGCAAAAGCTTTCCCTTTTACCATTTCTTTTATTAGATGATTATAGAAGTTTAATATTCTTATCTCATGTAATATGATATCAATTTTGGAAATGATTTTATTTGTAAACTTTATTTTTCATTAAATGTTGACATTTAGCTTAAATGTTTACATTTAGTCGTAGTTGTGCAAAAGCTTTATCTTTTACCATTTCTTTCATTAGATAATTTGTAAAGACCGGGAAATTTTAGTATATTAAATTATTAAAATAGTGATTTATAATCATTCCGATTCTAAGATTTGGGAGGTTTGGAAATTCCGTCCTTGAGCAATTATTTTATTCAAATCTTTTAAGCAGATCCTGGCATAATTTTGAATTTGATTAAGAATTGACTTATTCCCACCTTCTCACCTCGGAATTTGAGAATGTTTTTGTAATTTCAATTATTATTAGAATATTGATTCAATGGGGTAGAAATTTTACAAACTAAAAAGAGTGGGTTAATTTTGAGAAGTAACATGACCACATCTAACCCTAATTGGCACGGTATAAAAGTCCCTTACCTTCATTGCTCAGCCGTCATTCTCAAATGTGGAGAGCAGCCGCACCTTTCTTCTTCCTCCTCCAAGCTTCAAGCCTCACCCATGGCTCCCTCTCCTCCTCTCCCGGAGCCGCTCTCTCTTGGGACCTCGCTCTCTCTCCCTCCTGCGCTCTCGCTCTCTCACTCTCTCGCTTCCCTCCCGTTCGCAGATCGGTCTTCCACGGCTGCCCCGCCTCCGCCTTCCTCGCTCGTAGCCGGTGCCGCCCCTGTTCAACCCACGCCGTCACCACTTCGTCAACCTCCTTCCCTCCTTCTGTCGAATGCAGCAGCCGCCATGGAGGAGTGACAGCGCCGACCATGGCCGCCCATTCATCCCCTTCGCACCTACGCCCGCCGTCGGGGCCGGCCAGTCCTGCTACCTCCATCGCCATTGGTGAATCTCAGGCTCCTCTCCCTCTCTATCGCCTCGAGATCACCCGAAGTCGTGCCTTCCTTTCCATCTCCCCTCTCTATCGACGAGCTCCGACCCGAACCCATCAGCTGAGCGGACCGTGTGGCTGCATAGGTCGAGCGCCTTTACCTTCATTCGAGCCCACTGATCGGTCCTTCAACTCCTCAAATTACCCGTTTACCTTAAGTCCATAAATTGGGTATGATCTCATCTATCCTTGGTGATCTCAATTGACTTTAGTGGTTGCTGAATTTGATTTTCCATGGAAATTTTGTACCCCATTGTTAAATTCTAATCGGTTGATTTTATATAGTATATTAATGGCTACAGATTTTGGTTGGACTTATAGATTGAATCATATACTTTACACCGTATGAATGGATTGAGTGGATTTCCATTGTTAAATTGACTTAATTGATTACTTGGTTAATTATTTTAATGGTATTTAAATGGTTAGAGAAGTAAAATGTGTTACTTTGAATTAATTCTAAAATGTCAGAATTTATTAAGATAATAATTTTTGAAATAAACATGCCAGGATCATTCTAACACTATAATTGGGAAAAATTGGTTTAAATGGTCAAAGGTCTATTTGGTTGTTTTATAAATGTAGGTTATTAAAATCGAATTGTTTTGGTGATATTTATTTATATAAAGGTTTTGAAATAAAATGTCGGAATTCTTTCTATAATATGATTTCGAGAGATTGGTTCTAAGGTTTAAATTTTTAATGTCAGGATTTGGCTAAGTATGACTTTAAAGGGGTTGTTGATTTTCTGAGTGATTTAACTTGAGATTTAAGAATTGGAAAGTTTTGGGAAGAATGATTTTGGTTGATGTTGATCATATCGAAAAGGTTTTGGAAAATGGTTTCACTATCGGTTGGTTTTGAGCATGTTGAGAACGTGGAGACTGTGTGTATGAATGATGGATCGGTAGCTTATGAAAATGACTTGATGATAGGTGTGTACTGCTTTTGGATTGCTTTGGACTTGTATGTGGGCCCTTGCTTGCGTTATTTTGCTGTTCTGCATCTTCAGGTAAGTTCCCTAGGGGGCTTACTCAGGTTGGACATTCATTCCTGTTGTTGCATTTTATGTTAGGTGTTGCATATGCATAAAAGCATGCCATTTAGTATCATGTTTAGGTTGCACTAATTGATTGAGCATCTGTTTACTTTATGCGTTTGAAACAGAACGGCCGTTATCTGTGATAGTCCTAGAGTCTTTGCTAGGGTCATAGGGTAGCCCAGCCTCATCGGGTACCCTGAGTCAATCGAGTCATGAACTTCCTTATATTATGATATGCCTGCGGGCTTTATTGTGGAGCGGGTTAGGCATGCGTGCCGCCCTATTATGAATGAATGCATTCACGAGCTGGCCAGTCTCCACCTATCGGAAGGGGTGGAGGTAGGAGAGGGATATGCCACTTGGCATTGTCTTGGGCCCTTTACAGTATTTCTGCACATTATTATGAATTAGGAGCATGCTAGTGTGGCCTCAGCGAGGACTGCCGGTCCCGCATGAGTGGCTCGATCTGACTCCTTTCCCCGTTCTTCTTTTAAAGGTATTTCTGCAGATCTTGTTTGCTCCATGCTTATGTGACGGGAAACCCTTGGGCGAATCAAAGAACCTGACTAACATTTTAACTTGGCAAATGGTAATCACTTGTTTATGATTTGTTTTTGACCCGATTCTGTTGTGTCATTGTATCTTAACTTTGCTTCCGCTTTATTTCATTTGAATTGTATTTCACGACATAGTCTTCGGACATGTTAAGGGTACCCAACGGCCCTACGATACTTTAGGGTTTGAAATCCCCCTTTCTACTGACCTTTGAAATGAGTTTGAAACCTCGACCCGTACCTGGATTGCAAGATCCGAACAAGGGGTTTTATCCCTTGAAACGTAACCCGGAAATTATAATTCTGGGCCGTTACATAATTATAGAAGTTTTATATTCTCATCTCATGTAATATGATATCAATTTTGGGAATGATCTTATTTGTAAACTTTATCTTTTATTAAATATTAACATTTAACTTGAATGTTGACATTTAGCCGTTGATGTGCAAAAACTTTTCTTTTACCTTTTCTTTTATTAGATGATTATAGAAGTTTGAAATTCTCATCTCATGTAATATGATATCAATTTTGGGAATGATCTTATTTGTAAATTTATCTTTTATAAAATGTTGACATTTAGCTTAAATATTGACATTTAGTCGTTGATGTGCAAAAGCTTTATCTTTTACCATTTCTTTTATTAGATGATTATAGAAGTTTGATATTCTCATCTCATGTAATATGATATCAATTTTGGGAATAATCTTATTTGAAAACTTTATCTTTTATTAAATTTTGACATTTAGCTTAAATGTTGACATTTAGCCATTGATGTGCAAAAGCTTTATCTTTTACCAATTCTTTTATTAGATGATTATAGAAAATTGATATTCTCATCTCATGTAATATGATATCAATTTTGAGAATGATCTTATTTTTAAAATTTATCTTTTATTAAAGGTCGACATTTAGCCTAAATGTTGACATTTAGCCGTTGATGTGCAAACGCTTTATCTTTTACCATTCCTTTTATTAGATGATTATAGAAGTTTGATATTCTCATCTCATATAATATGATATCAATTTTGGAAATGATCTTATTTGTAAACTTTATCTTTTATTAAATGTTGACATTTAGCTTAAATGTTGGCATTTAGGCGTTGATGTACAAAAGGTTTATCTTTTACCATTTCTTTTATTAGAGGATTTTAGAAGTTTGAACTTATCATCTCATGTAATATGATATCAATTTTGAGAATAATCTTATTTGTAAACTTTATCTTTTATTAAATGTTGACATTTAGTTTAAATGTTGACATTTAGTTTAAATGTTGACATTTAGTTTAAATGTTGACATTTAGTTTAAATGTTGACATTTAGTTTGATATTCTCATCTCATGTAATATGATATCAATTTTGGGAATAATCTTATTTGAAAACTTTATCTTTTACTAAATTTTTACATTTACCGTAAATGTTGACATTTAGTTATTGATGTGCAAAAGCTTTATTTTTTCCATTTCTTTTATTAGACTATTATAGAAAATTGATATTCTCATCTCATGTAATATGATATCAATTTTGAGAATGATCTTATTTGTAAACTTTATCTTTTATTAAATATTGACATTTAGCTTAAATGTTGACATTTAGCCGTTTATGTGCAAAAGTTTTATTTTTTACCATTTCTTTTATTAGAGGATTGTAGAAGTTTGAGCTTCTCATCTCATGTAATATGATATCAATTTTGACAATGATCTTATTTGTAAACTTTATCTTTTATTAAGTGTTGACATTTAGCTTAAATGTAGCCATTTAGCGTAAATGTTGACAATTAGCTTAAATGTTGACATTTAGCCGTTGATGTGCAAAAGCTTTACCTTTTACCATTTCTTTTATTAGATGATTATAGAAGTTTAATATTCTTATCTCATGTAATATGATATCAATTTTGGAAATGATCTTATTTGTAAACTTTATTTTTCATTAAATGTTGATATTTAGCTTAAATGTTTACATTTAGTCGTTGATGTGCAAAAGCTTTATCTTTTACCATTTCTTTCATTAGATGATTATAGAAGTTTGATATTCTCATCTTATGTAATATGATATCAATTTTGGGAATAATCTTATTTGTAAACTTTATCTTTTATTAAATATTGACATGTAATATAAATGTTGACATTTAGCCGTTGATGTGCAAAAACTTTTCTTTTACCTTTTCTTTTATTAGATGATTATAGAAGTTTGAAATTCTCATCTCATGTAATATGATATCAATTTTGGGAATGATCTTATTTTGTAAACTTTATCTTTTATTAAATGTTGACATTTAGCCGTTGATGTCCAAAAGCTTTATCTTTTACCATTTCTTTTATTAGATGTTTATAGAAGTTTGATATTTTCATCTCATGTAATATGATATAAATTTTGGGAATGATCTTATTTGTAAACTTTATCTTTTATTAAATGTTGAAATTTAGCTTAAATGTTGACATTTAGCCGTTGATGTGCAAAATCTTTATCTTTTACCATTTCTTTTATTAGATGATTATAGAAGTTTGATATTCTCATTTCATGTAATATGATATCAATTTTGACAATGATCTTATTTGTAAACTTTATCTTTTATTAAGTGTTGACATTTAGCTTAAATGTTGCCATTTAGCTTAAATGTTGCCATTTAGCTTAAATGTTGACATTTAGCTTAAATGTTGACATTTAGCTTAAATGTTGACATTTAGCCGTTGATGTGCAAAAGCTTTATCTTTTACCATTTCTTTTATTACAGGATTGTAGAAGTTAGTGCTTATCATCTCATGTAATATGATATCAACTTTGAGAATGATCTTATTTGTAAACTTTATCTTTTATTAAATGTTGACATTTAGCGAAAATGTTGACAATTATCTTAAATGTTGACATTTAGCCGTTGATGTGCAAAAGCTTTACCTTTTACCATTTCTTTTATTAGATGATTATAGAAGTTTAATATTCTTATCTCATGTAACATGATATCAATTTTGGAAATGATCTTATTTGTAAACTTTATTTTTCATTAAATGTTGACATTTAGCTTAAATGTTTACATTTAGTCGTTGATGTGCAAAATCTTTATCTTTTACCATTTCTTTCATTAGATGATTATAGAAGTTTGATATTCTCATCTTATGTAATATGATATCAATTTTGGGAATAATCTTATTTGTAAACTTTATCTTTTATTAAATATTGACATTTAACTTAAATGTTGACATTTAGCCGTTGATGGGCAAAAACTTTTCTTTTACCTTTTCTTTTATTAGATGATTATAGAAGTTTGAAATTCTCATCTCATGTAATATGATATCAATTTTGGGAATGATCTTATTTGTAAATTTATCTTTTATAAAATGTTGAAATTTAGCTTAAATATTGACATTTAGTCGTTGATGTGCAAAAGCTTTATCATTTACCATTTCTTTTATTAGATGATTATAGAAGTTTGATATTCTCATCTCATGTAATATGATATCAATTTTGGGAATAATCTTATTTGAAAACTTTATCTTTTATTAAATTTTGACATTTACCTTAAATGTTGACATTTAGTCATTGATGTGCAAAAGCTTTATCTTTTACCATTTCTTTTATTAGACTATTATAGAAAATTGATATTCTCATCTCATGTAATATGATATCAATTTTGAGAATGATCTTATTTGTAAACTTTATCTTTTATTAAATATTGACATTTAGCTTAAATGTTGACATTTAGCCGTTTATGTGCAAAAGTTTTATTTTTTACCATTTCTTTTATTAGAGGATTGTAGAAGTTTGAGCTTCTCATCTCATGTAATATGATATCAATTTTGACAATGATCTTATTTGTAAACTTTATCTTTTATTAAGTGTTGACATTTAGCTTAAATGTTGCCATTTAGCTTAAATGTTGACATTTAGCTTAAATGTTGACATTTAGCTTAAATGTTGACATTTAGCCGTTGATGTGCAAAAGCTTTATCTTTTACCATTTCTTTTATTACAGGATTGTAGAAGTTAGTGCTTATCATCTCATGTAATATGATATCAATTTTGAGAATGATCTTATTTGTAAACTTTATCTTTTATTAAATGTTGACATTTAGCGTAAATGTTGACAATTAGCTTAAATGTTGACATTTAGCCGTTGATGTGCAAAAGCTTTACCTGTAAAGGCCCGGATTTTTAAATCCTAATTCTCGGAAAAAAGGAAATTAAATATGAATTTAAATCGGGTCAACTAAAATCTCTTAAAATGAATTCCGGCATATAATTATTTTAAATGGACCTTCATTCAGATTTATTTTCGCTTTCACTTGCTAAAATTTGAATGTATAATATAATTTTATTATTTGATTCAGTTCGAGAATTCGATTTCAATTTGAAGTTTTAAGCTTTATATCTTTTGAGTCGGGTTAAAGTCGAGTAGGCGGGTTTTGGATCTATTACGCTATTTTGAATTTCAATGTTGGGGACCATCTCTCAATTAATTTTTCTTTTCCTTTTATTTCTCCCCCCCCCCCCTCTCTCTCTCTCTCTCTCGTTCTTCAGGAGAAGCTGTTGGGGAAAGCAATCCCATTGTCTTGCCTTTGTACAGCAGATTCCCACCCTTGCCTTAATTTCTACAGCTCACATTTTGTCTTCATCTCTAACAACGCCTATTGTAAATATCTTCCTCCTCCTCATTTTATCTGCTCAGAAACCCACTAAACCCTTAATCCCGTTCCTTCTATTTCCTTTTGTGCCCGCCGTCAGCTCCTGGTTCCGCAACTCCAAGAGCCGAGCCCAGGGAGTACCTGAACACCAGCAGCCTTCTCCTCCTCGTTTCCGCGAGCGGCAGCAGGAGCACCTCCGGTCCCTCCTTCCTTCTCCGAGATCGCGCAGCTGCAGCAGCCCTCCGATGCCCAGAGGTTCCCGAACGCGCCTAGGAGCCGCCACCGCCGCCCCGAACGTCGCCCTCATCCTCCTTCCCCTGCTTCGTGCTCTCAAGGTCGGTTTTCGTTGCGTTTCCATTTCCGACTTAGAAACTGCGTAAAGGTCCTCTTTTATGACCTATTCTGTCCACCCCAGGCCCCTCAGAGCTCCCTTCATCTCTGACGAAGCTCAATTCAACTCCGGTGGACAGATTAGCTTAAATGTTGATATTTTGCTTAAATGTTGACATTTACCCGTTGATTTGCAAAAGCTTTATCTTTTACCATTTGTTTTATTAGAGGATTGTAGTAGTTTGAGCTTATCATCTCATGTAATATGATATCAATTTTGAGAATGATCTTATTTGTAAACTTTATCTTTTATTAAATGTTGACATTTAGCTTAAATGTTGACAATTAGCTTAAATGTTGACATTTTGCTTAAATGTTGACATTTAGCCATTGATGTGCAAAAGCTTTATCTGTAAAGGTCCGGATTTTTAAAATAACTATTTAAAAATAAATAAAATAAAATGAATTTAATTTGTATATTTTAAGAAAAACTCGTCATAAATTTAATGAATCTGACTTGAAATTCTTAGAGCGAATCCCGGCCCAAATTTTAAATTTATACAAAATAGATTTATTCCACTTTTCAGGGATTTCATTATTAAATTCGGATTGAAAATTTAAAAATCTTTTTGAGTTGGGTCGGATAAAGTGGAGCGAACGGGTTCCGAGCCTATTCCGCTATTTTGAATTCATTGGTATTCTTGGGACTGCTTCCAAATTCCATTTTCTTTAATTTTTTTCTTTTTTCCTCTCTCCCTCCCTCTCTCTTTCTCGCTCAAAATGCAGTAAAGAGGGACTCATGTACAGCTTGCATCCTTTGTCCTATTAACCCTTCCTCCCCTCTCCCTCTCTTCATTCTCAGAATGTCTCCCTCAAGCCACCATTGCCGCAGTCACTAAGCTCCACCATTTCCTCCCTTGTTGAGCCACCTCCCCTGCTCCCTGGATCGACAGCAGCTTACCAAGACGTCGAGCCCAACCGCCGCCTTCTCCTTCGAGCTGCAACTGTACGAGCACCGCAGCACCACCAATACTCCTCCTTTCGTCAAGCCCAGCAGTCGGGGACTCCGACGTCCAAAAACCGAGTAACAGCAGCACAACTAGGCACCACCGAGCTCCTCCCGCCGCGCCCCTGCAGCCCCATTCCTCCTCGTTACACGAGCGGCAGCAGCCAGTCTCCGTCCTCACCTTCTGCGACGCTAGGCCGCGCCTCACAGCTCCTCTTCCCTTCTCCGTGTCCAAGCCAGAAGCAGGGCTCCGACGTTCCCGGGCGAGCCGAGCCGCCGAGGAGCCTCCATCGCCGCCGCCAAGTCTTCTCCTCCCCTGATTTATTCGGTTTCGATCGGTGAGATTGTATTCCCATCCTTTCCTTGTAATGTCTAGCAAAACCACACCTTTATGACCAAGCGCACTCGATCCAGGTCCGAGGAATGCAGCGCCGCCTCCGACGAGGCCGAAGGAACCCCGATTGAACACTTTCCGGCGAATCCAATCGAGCGGCGACGTTTCCCGACGAGTTGAAATCTCGGTGAGCCTCTCCTTTCCCTCCTCCTTCTCGCGTCGTGTGTTCGATTTGGGGTGGTTGGAATCGCTATTCGGTAGGGGTGTGTGAGTCTCAGGCCGAAACGCCGTCTCCGGCGAGCCCGGCTTTCTCCTTCTTCCTTCCGTGAGTTGCTGAGCCTCCGTTCTGAGTTTAGGGAAGAAGAGCAATTGTTGGGCCTGATTATCCGGGTCGGGTAGGGATCCAAGCCTTCTTTTCTTTTCTTATTTTGCTGGGCCGGGTCCTCAGTTTTGGGAGGAAATGGGATCCGGTTTTTCTGTTCCGGGTTGGGTCATTTATTTCGGTTATGGGCTGGGTTTTGTCTTTCAGTTTGGGCTCTCGGTTGGGCTGGTGAGTGTGTTGTGATGATTTTTGTTAGTTATATGTTAATTTCCAGTTCAGAGTTATATGTTATTTTGCTATACATATATATGTTACGAAATTATTATTGGTAGGTTCTTATTTTATGATTTGGTGATTATCTATTTTCTAAAAATTGGTATATATTATAAAAGTGTTTAAAAATAGTATTATTTGATATAAATATATTTATGATATTATGAGGTATTTTAATTGATATTTATTACATGATAACGTAGTTAAGTAGTGTTGCTCTCAAAATGCGGATTGTTAAAACGGATTTATTTTGGCGTTTAAATTAGACAATTATTGTTTGATAAAATATTTAACGGGTCTAGGTTTTGAAATAAGAATGCCGGAATTAGTTCTATTAGAAAATTGGTTTTAATGTTTAAATGTTTAACGTCGGGATTCCTTGTTTTGGTTTGATAATGTTAAATTTGGGAAAGAAGTTTGAAAGGTGTTGTTGGTATGATTTTATTAAAGGGTTTGATTGGAAGAATGATTTTGATTGATATTGATCATATCGGAAAGGTTTTAGAAAATGGTTTTACCGTCGATTGGTTTTAAGGATGTTGAGAACTTGGGTTTCGTGTGTATGAATGTTGGTCCGGTAGCTTATGGAAATGGCTTGATGATAGGTGTGTATTGCTTTTGGGATTACTTGGACTTGCATTGGGCCCTTGCTTGTGTTATCATGCTATTCTGCATCTTCAGGTAAGTTCCCTAGGGGCTTACTCAGATTGGACATTCATGCCTGTTGTTGCATTTTATGTTAGGTGTTGCATATGCATAAAAGCATGCCATGTAGTATCATGTTTAGGTTGCACTAATTGATTGAGCATCTGTTTACTTTATGCGTTTGAAATAGAACGGCCGTTATCTGTGATAGTCCTAGAGTCTTTGCTAGGGTCATAGGGTAGCCCAGCCTCATCGGGTACCCTGAGTCAATCGAGTCATGAACTTCCTTATATTATGATATGCCTGCGGGCTTTATTGTGGAGCGGGTTAGGCATGCGTGCCCCCCGATTATGATGGAATGCATTCACGAGCTGGCCAGTCTCCACCTATCGGAAGGGGTGGAGGTAGGAGAGGGATATGCCACTTGGCATTGTCTTGGGCCCTTTACAGTATTTCTGCACATTATTATGAACTAGGAGCATGCTAGTGTGTTTGAATTTCGTACTGCATTAGAGCATCTTTATTAGGTATAGCACATACTATGTGGCCTCAGCGAGGACTGCCGGTCCCGCATGAGTGGCTCGATCTGACTCCTTTCCCCGTTCTTCTTTTAAAGGTATTCTCTGCAGATTTGAGTGCTCGATGTCTATATGACGGGTTCCCTGTTGGCGAATCGAAGAATCTGGCTAATATCCTAATTTAGTAAAATGGTAATTAAACACTCATGCTTTGGTTTTGACCGGTTCTTCCGTGACACTTGTATCTTTACTCTGTTTTCGCCTTACTTCCGTTTGAAATGGATTCCGCGACATAGTCTTAGGACAGGTCGAGGGTACCCAACGACCCTTCGATGTTTTTAGGGTTTGAAATCCCCTTTATTATTGACCTAAAAATTGAATTTAAAACCTCGACCCGTACCTGGATTGCAAGATCCGAACAAGGGGTTTTATCCCTTGAAACGTAACCCGGAAATTATAATTCTGGGCCGTTACAAAGATGGTATCAGAGCTGAGGTTGTGCAATTCGGGTACGCAAGGGTCGAGTGTATGTTTTGGAAAAACGCCCATGAATTTCAAAGGATTTGAAAGTATTTAAAAAAAAAGGGCAAAATGAACTTAAGCTGTCTAACCGAAATTGGACTAAGTAATGAACTTGATTTATCATAAAATATGGAAAACCGACTAAAGAGGGGATCGAGTGGGTAGAAGGACGTTAGGCCATCCCTATTGGATGTAGTTGGAAATGGGTAGGCGGAATATTAGCTTGTTATTTACAGATGGGTCTGGAAGACTCCAAGGAGGTCATTATGAGTGTCACTAACTGATTCTGTGTTGAGTGCTTGCTATGCTAGATATCTGATTGGTATGCCTAACAATTAAATGTGTATTGACTGATCTGTGAAAACGGAATAGTGGGAGTACCCTTGTTTTTGTATGGTCAACCCAGTTATGTGTGATAGTCGTTCCACGTTGCTAAACCCTTGAGGATCTTATCGAGTCTTTCTCCCGGATGTCAATGTCTTTGACGGGAATCAGGTTGGTAAACACATTGTGTCGAAAATCGTGGTTGGATATTAAGGTTGTCTGAGTGAGTGTTGGAAGTTCTTGATGTCACCTTGAGTCAGAAGTAAGGTGTTTTTGGGTCTGTCTTTCCCTATTCTTATGATGATCAACCAGTGTCTTCTTGCCATGAAGAGTCGTACCGAAGTCCCACGGGAAAGAGGGGTGAGAAGTCAGTCGGGAAAAGTCAATGGTTGCCCTTAGGAATCTCTGTCCGGTTGTAATGGTGACTCTCTCTAAATTGCATGACATGATTTTGTAATCTCTAACACGTGCCTTATGAATAACCATTGGTACCCAGTTGTTGTGTTATATTTACATGTGTGACTAGTTACGTTGCTTAAGTATTGTGTTATGTATTGTCTTCTATCATGATTATACGTTGTTTATAGCATGCCTACTTGACATATTGTATTAATTGCGCTAATGATCAATTGAAAGCATGAACCACATGATATGAACCTATATGCGTGTTGTTTTGCCTGGGTTAGGTACATGATAGCGTGATCGACTCATCTTTGTATGAATGCTGATAGATGATCGTCTTAGCATGTTGGATGATGACGTGTCAATGCTTATTATCCTTTGGTAACAAGAATCTATAGTATTCCCATCTGTTCTGTATTCGGCAGATTAATTAACGTTGATTGTTTTGCAATTTGCGTTGTTGTGTGATTACTTGCGTTGGATGGAGAATATGTGGTATAATTGAGTCTTGAGAAATGCGTGTTTTATCTTAGTATGTGTTGGTTTGAGCTCATGTCCCCGTATTCTAGTCATATTGCCATTACTTAAACTCGTGTTATACATTGTAAGACTTTCCTCATGTTTCTATGTTGTTGGAATGTGATTGAATTGATTTCTTAAGTGTCGCCATGATTAGTTGAATGCATGTATCGTACGCCAAGTAGAGCCTTTAGTACCATGTAGGATCCTTGGTTGTGACTCATGTGAATTATATCTTGCTTGCATTATTGCTGATTCTCTCTCGAGCTAGGTTCCTGATAGTGTGGTTCTTCCCTCTTCCTATTACCATAACATGTCTTACTTATCCTGGCTAGATGATGTTAAATTCGATGACCGACTTGCTTTTTGCAATGGTAGGCCCTAGCATTCTTACATGATCTCACTCGGTGGTATTCCTCTATTACTATATGACATCTTCTCGTATTTGCATGAGCGTATGACTTGACACCTCGCATGATCACACACCATGTTAGATTATGATTTTGCACACACATGACACTTGAATGTTAGGATGAATCTAATTGCATTATCTTGATTGCATTCATGTCCGATATGTGCCAGTAGTGTCCTGTAGGGATTATGATTTCCAATATGACTCGCTAGATGATCACGTGTTGTACTTGTTCTATGATGTGATGACTGTTGTACCATATACGTGCTCTATGATGGTTCGTTCTTGGCACGATTATAACCTATCGCCGTGATGTTATCTTGTTTACTCTGTGGTGATCCTTTTGCTTTCACGTGCATCATATTGAACTCATTTAATCACTCTTGTCTATGCTCATGCCTTGTCATGTATCGCTAGCATCGTATAGGATCTATGCTTCCTAAGTGTATCTCATTGTATGATTACATGCCATTCTGAACCTACAATATGATTCTTGTTATTAGTTGTGATGATTACTATGCCGCCTTATGTATTTTCGTATGGTGCTTAGTTTGATCGTTATGATGTACATCGCCATGCTATATTTGACCTCATCTTGTTCTGCATGTACCATTCTTGTACGTTGTTCATACTCATGATGCCTGTTATCTTCATTAAATCCCGCATGACTTCGAATCTTGTATGATAATTACTGGTTCCACATACCCTGCTTGAAGTTGCTAGACATATCTGGTTCCATGAAATAATAGACTACTAGCTTGTCTCACATGCATCAGTGTAGGACTTGACTGTGCCTTTTGGAATGAATATGCATGTCGTTCTCTTTGCGATAGGTACATGTTAGTGTGGATTAATATGATTGATATGCCCCATGATGAATTTGTATCTGATTGTCACAATTGCAACCTAATGGACTTTCATAAGGGCGTCGTTGCTATTCTCGGGTCGAAGTTTTGCCTCTAGTTGTCGTCTTAGTATTGGTCCGTGGTTGGTTCCGAGAGGAACTTTGGGTTGTCTGTCCTTGTTACTCCCCTATCCTTACTAACTTGGACTCCCCCGCGATGCATTGAACGAGCGACCGCACGGGAAAGAGAAAGGAAGTTGGATAGCGATATAGCAACGTGACGGAAGCGTGGGCCCATAACCCACAAGCCTCATGATCGACGGGGTTGGTGGGACAAGTATGTTTTGAGGATTGCGGCTACCGAGTACAAATATGACTTGCAAGCAGGAGAGTCCTCTGTTCGAATTGCTAATCCTTCTGAATTTGTTGATGATGATATTGCACTAACCTGACGATGAGATTTACATGTTGATGTGCTGACTTGGTAATGATTGTTGTCTGATTGTCTGTTGTCTGTGATGGTATGATTTTACGCCTTATAGTTCTAATGTGCCATGAACCATGATGCCCTTATGTGTTGACACTCTGAGTTGCTAAGCATGATCTAAATTACTGTACCTATAAAAGTATGAACTGCAAATGCTGAAAACCTGAATTGTTTATCTTCTGAGGTTATGATGGAACTTGTTAGCTTGACTTAATTACGTGCATACATGATGATTTGCAATAACTATTGAGCATGACAGGAATCGAGGCTTATTGATGCAGTTGCAATGTTTGATGATGAACTAATGATGTTGTTGTCATAAATGCTTGTTGATAAGATGTAGCCCTTATGTGTAATAATGTCCATGATCGCTTCTTCTTTAACTTGTGGGTGTGGTTTCTTTTGTGGAGGGGTTGATGAGTGGTAAAAGAATTATAGGCGGTTAGGATGATCGATGGTATTAGGAGGTGAGTCGCGAGAAAGGGATGTTGGCTTAGGTAAGACTGAGTGAGCTTTAGGATTTATGGGAAGCAAGGTGGGTGGTTTTGATGAGCTTCTAGGTGATGCTTGTGATGTCTTGAGTAGTAAATGAAGTGTGGGAAATGACTTTTGAAAGTATTGAGGATATAGTATGAGAGGGTTCTCGGGTGTGAAGTTAGGGATAGGAGTTGGGTTCTTAGAGGTGGATGGTGTGTGAGAGCGCTTGATGGAATGAATGGTGAGATTGTAGTATCGAAATGAATTGGGGATTTCTTCAGGGGATTTGTCGGAGTTAATGTTGTTGAGTCTAGAAGAGGATTAATCTTGACTTGAGAGTGGAGATGGGTGAGTGGGGACTGTGTTTTATTTTGACTGGTATGATGTGAGGAATTTTCTTGATTTTGTGATTTATTTATATCTGCTGGCATGATGTTAGATAACGACCATGATGAACCTGATATGGAATTACATGTTGATGTGCAATATTAAAATCTAGTTGGTAGTGACAAGCGTTACCATGATATATTAATACTTTGGTATCCTGTTATATTAGTTTAGAAGCATGATGTTTTATTATGTGGTAGTAAGCATGATGTGTACTATATGATTGACAAGCATGATTAGTGGTTATGTAAATGATGAATATGACTTGAAGTATGACCATGGTTAGTATATAGGAGATAATGGTGCATGATTTTTAAATGATTGTCATTCGATATTGCGATGAGTTAAGATGATGTCTGGTGAGTATGATGACATTCGATGATTGATATGCTGCTTGACCTCCCCTTTTGCTGAATCTTAATGGCATGATTTTGTTGTGTTGACATGTTGACAAGGAGTTTGGGTTCGTTGACTCTATGATGAGGTGATACTTTTATGACTTCTGGTGTGATGTCGAGACGTTTATTATGATTTTGTTATGTGGTTGAGATGCATATTATGACCCATAGTAAGATGTAGAGATTTTGATGTGACCTTGTGGCACTGTGTTGGCATGCATATGTTTGAGACTTGTCATATGATGTACTGATTGAAGATTGGTTGGTTATTTGGTTGTGCACTTCTTATGGCTTATGAAGCTTGCTTGAATTGAGACTGATAGCTTGTTTTGATTCTGGAAACTAGGAAGAGAATATGGGATTAGCCCTTAGAGGTGGATGATTCCACCTCTGAGCTTCTGAATTTGATTGATTGATATGTGAGGAAGTGATTTGGTTGTGGGAAGATTTTGACGAAATCTTGATTTGAAAGGATTTGACTCGTTTTGGGGTAAAATTGCTTGATTAAACATTGGATTTGAAGATTTGGATCAGTTTTGAAAGGAAATATCTGGGACTTAAAAGAATAAACGGTACCGAGAATTTCAACGATCTTGAGGCTAATCTTTTTCAATTTCGGAATCCCTTTTTGAAACTTTTTAACCCGGGCTTATATTATAACGTCTCACGAAGTGGATACAAGCATTTTATGAGGGCGCTTGTAGGGTGCTTGCTAAGACCTAGTGATGATATTGTAGAGAGTTGTGGTACTTCCGAAAAGTCGAAGCGAGTATGTGATAGGGGCGCTTATCGCATACTTGTCAAGGCCAATCGGAGATGTCACGACCGTGACTAGAATGTTGTGAGGATCCCGGAAGACGCAACCGAGATGATTACAAGATTCTTGGACATGGTCCTAGGACTCATCAATTTCCAACTTCATCCCCTGCTTTATTTTGGTTTTAGTCTCGGGGACGAGACTTGTTTTTAGAGGTGGATGATGTAAAGGCCCGGATTTTTAAAATAACTATTTAAAAATAAATAAAATAAAATGAATTTAATTTGTATATTTTAAGAAAAACTCGTCATAAATTTAATGAATCTGACTTGAAATTCTTAGAGCGAATCCCGGCCCAAATTTTAAATTTATACAAAATAGATTTATTCCACTTTTCAGGGATTTCATTATTAAATTCGGATTGAAAATTTAAAAATCTTTTTGAGTTGGGTCGGATAAAGTGGAGCGAACGGGTTCCGAGCCTATTCCGCTATTTTGAATTCATTGGTATTCTTGGGACTGCTTCCAAATTCCATTTTCTTTAATTTTTTTCTTTTTTCCTCTCTCCCTCCCTCTCTCTTTCTCGCTCAAAATGCAGTAAAGAGGGACTCATGTACAGCTTGCATCCTTTGTCCTATTAACCCTTCCTCCCCTCTCCCTCTCTTCATTCTCAGAATGTCTCCCTCAAGCCACCATTGCCGCAGTCACTAAGCTCCACCATTTCCTCCCTTGTTGAGCCACCTCCCCTGCTCCCTGGATCGACAGCAGCTTACCAAGACGTCGAGCCCAACCGCCGCCTTCTCCTTCGAGCTGCAACTGTACGAGCACCGCAGCACCACCAATACTCCTCCTTTCGTCAAGCCCAGCAGTCGGGGACTCCGACGTCCAAAAACCGAGTAACAGCAGCACAACTAGGCACCACCGAGCTCCTCCCGCCGCGCCCCTGCAGCCCCATTCCTCCTCGTTACACGAGCGGCAGCAGCCAGTCTCCGTCCTCACCTTCTGCGACGCTAGGCCGCGCCTCACAGCTCCTCTTCCCTTCTCCGTGTCCAAGCCAGAAGCAGGGCTCCGACGTTCCCGGGCGAGCCGAGCCGCCGAGGAGCCTCCATCGCCGCCGCCAAGTCTTCTCCTCCCCTGATTTATTCGGTTTCGATCGGTGAGATTGTATTCCCATCCTTTCCTTGTAATGTCTAGCAAAACCACACCTTTATGACCAAGCGCACTCGATCCAGGTCCGAGGAATGCAGCGCCGCCTCCGACGAGGCCGAAGGAACCCCGATTGAACACTTTCCGGCGAATCCAATCGAGCGGCGACGTTTCCCGACGAGTTGAAATCTCGGTGAGCCTCTCCTTTCCCTCCTCCTTCTCGCGTCGTGTGTTCGATTTGGGGTGGTTGGAATCGCTATTCGGTAGGGGTGTGTGAGTCTCAGGCCGAAACGCCGTCTCCGGCGAGCCCGGCTTTCTCCTTCTTCCTTCCGTGAGTTGCTGAGCCTCCGTTCTGAGTTTAGGGAAGAAGAGCAATTGTTGGGCCTGATTATCCGGGTCGGGTAGGGATCCAAGCCTTCTTTTCTTTTCTTATTTTGCTGGGCCGGGTCCTCAGTTTTGGGAGGAAATGGGATCCGGTTTTTCTGTTCCGGGTTGGGTCATTTATTTCGGTTATGGGCTGGGTTTTGTCTTTCAGTTTGGGCTCTCGGTTGGGCTGGTGAGTGTGTTGTGATGATTTTTGTTAGTTATATGTTAATTTCCAGTTCAGAGTTATATGTTATTTTGCTATACATATATATGTTACGAAATTATTATTGGTAGGTTCTTATTTTATGATTTGGTGATTATCTATTTTCTAAAAATTGGTATATATTATAAAAGTGTTTAAAAATAGTATTATTTGATATAAATATATTTATGATATTATGAGGTATTTTAATTGATATTTATTACATGATAACGTAGTTAAGTAGTGTTGCTCTCAAAATGCGGATTGTTAAAACGGATTTATTTTGGCGTTTAAATTAGACAATTATTGTTTGATAAAATATTTAACGGGTCTAGGTTTTGAAATAAGAATGCCGGAATTAGTTCTATTAGAAAATTGGTTTTAATGTTTAAATGTTTAACGTCGGGATTCCTTGTTTTGGTTTGATAATGTTAAATTTGGGAAAGAAGTTTGAAAGGTGTTGTTGGTATGATTTTATTAAAGGGTTTGATTGGAAGAATGATTTTGATTGATATTGATCATATCGGAAAGGTTTTAGAAAATGGTTTTACCGTCGATTGGTTTTAAGGATGTTGAGAACTTGGGTTTCGTGTGTATGAATGTTGGTCCGGTAGCTTATGGAAATGGCTTGATGATAGGTGTGTATTGCTTTTGGGATTACTTGGACTTGCATTGGGCCCTTGCTTGTGTTATCATGCTATTCTGCATCTTCAGGTAAGTTCCCTAGGGGCTTACTCAGATTGGACATTCATGCCTGTTGTTGCATTTTATGTTAGGTGTTGCATATGCATAAAAGCATGCCATGTAGTATCATGTTTAGGTTGCACTAATTGATTGAGCATTTGTTTACTTTATGCGTTTGAAATAGAACGGCCGTTATCTGTGATAGTCCTAGAGTCTTTGCTAGGGTCATAGGGTAGCCCAGCCTCATCGGGTACCCTGAGTCAATCGAGTCATGAACTTCCTTATATTATGATATGCCTGCGGGCTTTATTGTGGAGCGGGTTAGGCATGCGTGCCCCCCGATTATGATGGAATGCATTCACGAGCTGGCCAGTCTCCACCTATCGGAAGGGGTGGAGGTAGGAGAGGGATATGCCACTTGGCATTGTCTTGGGCCCTTTACAGTATTTTCGCACATTATTATGAACTAGGAGCATGCTAGTGTGTTTGAATTTCGTACTGCATTAGAGCATCTTTATTAGGTATAGCACATACTATGTGGCCTCAGCGAGGACTGCCGGTCCCGCATGAGTGGCTCGATCTGACTCCTTTCCCCGTTCTTCTTTTAAAGGTATTCTCTGCAGATTTGAGTGCTCGATGTCTATATGACGGGTTCCCTGTTGGCGAATCGAAGAATCTGGCTAATATCCTAATTTAGTAAAATGGTAATTAAACACTCATGCTTTGGTTTTGACCGGTTCTTCCGTGACACTTGTATCTTTACTCTGTTTTCGCCTTACTTCCGTTTGAAATGGATTCCGCGACATAGTCTTAGGACAGGTCGAGGGTACCCAACGGCCCTTCGATGTTTTTAGGGTTTGAAATCCCCTTTATTATTGACCTAAAAATTGAATTTGAAACCTCGACCCGTACCTCGATTGCAAGATCCGAACAAGGGGTTTTATCCCTTGAAACGTAACCCGGAAATTATAATTCTGGGCCGTTACATTATCTTTTACCATTTCTTTTATTAGAAGATTGTAGAAGTTTGAGCTTCTCATCTCATTTAATATGATATCAATTTTGAAAGTGATCTTATTTGTAATCTTTATTTTTTATTAAATGTTGACATTTAGCTTAAATGTTGACATTTAGCCGTTGATGTGCACAATCTTTATCTTTTACCATTTCTTTTATTAGATGAATATAGATATTTGATATTCTCATCTCATGTAATATGATATCAATTTTGGGAATGATCTTATTTTGTAAACTTCATCTTTTATTAAATGTTGACATTTAGCCGTTGATGTGCAAAAGCTTTATCTTTTACCATTTCTTTTATTAGATGTTTATAGAAGTTTGATATTTTCATCTCATGTAATATGATATAAATTTTGGGAATGATCTTATTTGTAAACTTTATCTTTTATTAAATATTCAAATTTAGCTTAAATGTTGACATTTAGCCGTTGATTTGCAAAATCTTTATCTTTTACCATTTCTTTTATTAGATGATTATAGAAGTTTGATATTCTCATTTCATGTAATATGATATTAATTTTGGGAATGATCTTATTTGTAAACTTTATCTTTTATTAAATATTGACATTTAGCTTAAATGTTGACATTTAGCCGTTTATGTGCAAAAGTTTTATTTTTTACCATTTCTTTTATTAGAGGATTGTAGAAGTTTGAGGTTCTCATCTCATGTAATATGATATCAATTTTGACAATGATCTTATTTGTAAACTTTATCTTTTATTAAGTGTTGACATTTAGCTTAAATGTTGCCATTTAGCTTAAATGTTGACATTTAGCTTAAATGTTGACATTTAGCCGTTGATGTGCAAAAGCTTTATCTTTTACCATTTCTTTTATTACAGGATTGTAGAAGTTAGTGCTTATCATCTCATGTAATATGATATCAATTTTGAGAATGATCTTATTTTTAAACTTTATCTTTTATTAAATGTCGACATTTAGCGTAAATGTTGACAATTAGCTTAAATGTTGACATTTAGCCGTTGATGTGCAAAAGCTTTACCTTTTACCTTTTCTTTTATTAGATGATTATAGAAGTTTAATATTCTTATCTCATGTAATATGATATCAATTTTGGAAATGATCTTATTTGTAAACTTTATTTTTCATTAAATGTTGACATTTAGCGTAAATGTTGACAATTAGCTTAAATGTTGACATTTAGCCGTTGATGTGCAAAAGCTTTACCTTTTACCATTTCTTTTATTAGATGATTATAGAAGTTTAATATTCTTATCTCATGTAATATGATATCAATTTTGGAAATGATCTTATTTGTAAACTTTATTTTTCATTAAATGTTGACATTTAGCTTAAATGTTTACATTTAGTCGTTGATGTGCAAAAGCTTTATCTTTTACCATTTCTTTCATTAGATGATTATAGAAGTTTGATATTCTCATCTTATGTAATATGATATCAATTTTGGGAATAATCTTATTTGTAAACTTTATCTTTTATTAAATATTGACATTTAACTTAAATGTTGACATTTAGCCGTTGATGTGCAAAAACTTTTCTTTTACCTTTTCTTTTATTAGATGATTATAGAAGTTTGAAATTCTCATCTCAAGTAAGATGATATCAATTTTGGGAATGATCTTATTTGTAAATTTATCTTTTATAAAATGTTGAAAT
Source organism: Persicaria maculosa (assembly GCA_963922045.1). Taxonomy (NCBI): domain Eukaryota; kingdom Viridiplantae; phylum Streptophyta; class Magnoliopsida; order Caryophyllales; family Polygonaceae; genus Persicaria; species Persicaria maculosa. The sequence continues at coordinate 30,299,993 of OY998251.1, read as the reverse complement.
TTAGCTTAAATATTGACATTTAGTCGTTGATGTGCAAAAGCTTTATCATTTACCATTTCTTTTATTAGATGATTATAGAAGTTTGATATTCTCATCTCATGTAATATGATATCAATTTTGGGAATAATCTTATTTGAAAACTTTATCTTTTATTAAATTTTGACATTTAGCTTAAATGTTGACATTTAGCCATTGATGTGCAAAAGCTTTATCTTTTACCATTCTTTTATTAGACTATTATAGAAAATTGATTTTCTCATCTCATGTAATATGATATCAATTTTGAGAATGATCTTATTTGTAAACTTTATCTTTTATTTAATGTCGACATTTAGATTAAATGTTGACATTTAGCCGTTGATGTGCAAACGCTTTATCTTTTACCATTTGTTTTATTAGATGATTATAGAAGTTTGATATTCTCATCTCATGTAATATGATATCAATTTTGGAAATGATCTTATTTGTAAACTTTATCTTTTATTAAATGTTGACATTTAGCTTAAATGTTAGTATTTAGCCGTTGATGTACAAAAGCTTTATCTTTTACCATTTCTTTTATTAGAGAATTGTAGAAGTTTGAGCTTATCATCTCTTGTAATATGATATCAATTTTGAGAATGATCTTATTTGTAAACTTTATCTTTTATTAAATGTTGACATTTAGGTTAAATGTTGACAATTAGCTTAAATGTTGACATTTTGCTTAAATGTTGACATTTAGCCGTTGATGTGCAAAAGCTTTATCTTTTACCATTTCTTTTATTAGAGGATTGTAGAAGTTTGAGCTTCTCATCTCATGTAATATGATATCAATTTTGAAAATGATCTTATTTATAATCTTTATCTTTTATTAAATGTTGACATTTAGCTTAAATGTTGACATTTAGCCGTTGATGTACAAAAGGTTTATCTTTTACCATTTCTTTTATTAGAGGATTTTAGAAGTTTGAACTTATCATCTCATGTAATATGATATCAATTTTGAGAATAATCTTATTTTTAAACTTTATCTTTTATTAAATGTTGACATTTAGCCGTTGATGTGCAAAAGCTTTATCTTTTACCATTTCTTTTATTAGAGGATTGTAGAAGTTTGAGCTTATCATCTCATGTAATATGATATCAATTTTGAGAATGATCTTATTTGTAAACTTTATCTTTTATTAAATGTTGACATTTAGCTTAAATGTTGACAATTAGCTTAAATGTTGACATTTTGCTTAAATGTTGACATTTAGCCATTGATGTGCAAAAGCTTTATCTTTTACCATTTCTTTTATTAGAGGATTGTAGAAATTTGAGCTTCTCATCTCATGTAATATGATATCAATTTTGAAAGTGATCTTATTTGTAATTTTTATTTTTTATTAAATGTTGACATTTAGCTTAAATTTTGACATTTAGCCGTTGATGTGCACAATCTTTATCTTTTACCATTTCTTTTATTAGATAACTATAGATGTTTGATATTCTCATCTCATGTAATATGATATCAATTTTGGGAATGATCTTTGTAACGGCCCAGAATTATGATTTCCGGGTTACGTTTCAAGGGATAAAACCCCTTGTTCGGATCTTGCAATCCAGGTACGGGTCGTGGTTTCAAACTCATTTAAGATTAGTGGAAAAAGGGATTTCAACCCTAAAAACCTCGAAGGGCCGTTGGGTACCCTTAACCTGTCCTAAGACTATGTCGTGAAATCCAATTCAAATGAAGTAAAGCGGAACCAAAGTTAAGATACAATGTCACAACAGAATCGGGTCAAAACCAAATCATAAACAAGTGATTACCATTTGCCAAGTTAGAATATTAGTCAGGTTCTTTGATTCGCCCAAGGGTTTCCCGTCACATAAGCATGGAGCAAACAAGATCTGCAGAAATACCTTTAAAAGAAGAACGGGGAAAGGAGTCAGATCGAGCCACTCATGCGGGACCGGCAGTCCTCGCTGAGGCCACATAGTATGTGCTATACCTAATAAAGATGCTCTAATGCAGTACGAAATTCAAACACACTAGCATGCTCCTAGTTCATAATAATGTGCAGAAATACTGTAAAGGGCCCAAGACAATGCCAAGTGGCATATCCCTCTCCTACCTCCACCCCTTCCGATAGGTGGAGACTGGCCAGCTCGTGAATGCATTCATTCATAATAGGGCGGCACGCATGCCTAACCCGCTCCACAATAAAGCCCGCAGGCATATCATAATATAAGGAAGTTCATCACTCGATTGACTCAGGGTACCCGATGAGGTTGGGCTACCCTATGACCCTAGCAAAGACTCTAGGACTATCACAGATAACGGCCGTTCTGTTTCAAACGCATAAAGTAAACAGATGCTCAATCAATTAGTGCAACCTAAACATGATACTACATGGCATGCTTTTATGCATATGCAACACCTAACATAAAATGCAACAACAGGCATGAATGTCCAACCTGAGTAAGCCCCCTAGGGAACTTACCTGAAGATGCAGAACAGCAGGATAACACAAGCAAGGGCCCAATTGCAAGTCCAAAGCAATCCAAAAGCATTACACACCTATCATCAAGCCATTTCCATAAGCTACCAACCCACATTCATACACACAGAACCCAAGTCCTCAATATCCTCAAAACCAATCGATGGTAAAACCATTTTCAAAACCTTTCCGATTTAATAAACATCAACCAAAATCATTTACTTTCAATCAAACCCATTGATAAAATTGTACCACCATATTTCCAAATCCTTAAATCCAAAATTAAGTCAACTCATGTTCAAAATAATTTCTCAAATCATACTTGGCCAAATTCCGACATTAATCGTTTAAATCCTTAACCACTCTCCCAAAATCATGTTATTAAAACGATCCCGGAATGTTTATTTTCAAAATCATTACATAACTAAATTCCGACATTTGGTCACAAAATAATTCTATTTTCACAACCATATTGATAAATCGAACCCATAATTCAAACAACATTTATCTAAATTAAACACTAAAAAAAATCAATCCATTTTACAATCCCTTTTAAACGACATCAATAACTCATTTTACCATTCCTTGAAAACCTTTTTCCCAAATCTCTTTTTTTTTTTTTTTTTTTTTCAAGACCAATGATATGTATTAAATTTCAATAATAATATTATATTTTAAATCTCATCATAATATAATATATACTATTCCATTTATTTAATGTTTACATAGAATAGATATAAGTCCTTAAGATTCATTTTATTTTTTTCACAATCTCACAAAAATTTAGGCCCAAAGAGAAGAGCCCACACTTTAAAAAAATCGGATCCAAAAATCTAGCCCATTCCCTCTTTAAATGAACCGGACCTGAACCCTTATTTTTTATTTAAAACACTGAACCGGACCCTTGTTTAGGCAAAAGAAAACCGAACCCAAGAGGGCACTGTTCACCGTCCCTAACAAGCGCCTGTTCGAACTGGAAAAAGAGGAAGGGGGAAGAGGAGGCTCGCCGGCGAAGGTGCCCAGCTCCGACCACGAAGACGACACCCACACACACACAGAGACAGGAACGAAAAGGAGGAGGAAGGAAGGAGGAAAGCTCACCGAGGTGCGCGATTCCGACTCCGAGGAAGGACTCCGGCGCTTCAATGGCGGATCTCCGGCTGTAATTGGCGGAGGGGAAGGCTTGCTCCGGACCTAGGGCGACGAGAAGGGATGTAAAGGTGCGCCTTTACACTGATTTACGCTAAGAATCGAAAGAATCGAAGGTTACCGTACGAATTTCAGAAATTAGGGGAAGAGGAGGAAGAGGATGGCGCAGCGGCATATCCGGCGGTTCGGGGCGACTCCTGGTGTGCTCGAGTGTCCGCTGTGGTGCTCAGTGTGCTCGGGAGAGGTTCGGGAAACAGAGGTGCGGCGCTCGGCAGGTGCTTGATGGCTGCGAAATAGGGATGGCGGGAGCGGCTCGGGGGGGTGGAGACGGTGGCTCTCGGGCGGCGTCTGGGCGGTGCTGGACGGAGATGCTGGCTGCTGCCGTTGCTTAGCCGCCAGGAGGAAGGAAGATAGAGGTGACGGTGGTGGCTTCCGATGTTGCTCTCGGGGATAAAGGGGAAAACAAAGAGGAGTTGAGGCTGGTTTGGCAAGTACAGTAGAGAGGAAGGGGGATTGTTGCCTTTGGTTGGGATCTAAACGAAGGGGAGGGATTTCTGCACAGTGTTTGGCATTTTGCCCAAAAAAAAAATGTACATCTTGAGAACAAGGTGATAAGATTTTACCCAAAGGAGAAGGAGGTGAGTTGGATAAGAAAATTGGTCAAATATGGGATCAATTGTAGAGATTTGGGTAAGAATTGGTGATATGAGACGGAAAGAATTTCGAATCCCGAGGAGAAAGACGGATTCAATCGTTAAATTAAAAAATTTGGTCGGAATTCGCTTTAAGAATCTAAATTTTGATTTAGCAAATTAATGACGAGTTTTCCTTGAAATATTCGAATTAAATCCGATTTAATTTCACTTTTAATTTCTTTTTCCGAAAAATTGGATTTAAAAATCCGGGCCTTTACATCATCCACCTCTAAAAACAAGTCTCGTCCCCGAGACTAAAGCCAAAACAAAGTAGGGGATGGAGTTTGAAATTGATGAGTCCAAGGACCATGTCCAAAGATCTTGTAATCATCTCGGTTGCGTCTTCCGGGATTCTCACAACATCCTAGTCATAGTCGTGACATCTCCAATTGGCCTTGACAAGTATGCGATAAGCGCCCCTATCACATTCTTGCCTCGACTTTTCGGAAGTACCACAACTCTAAAAGTTCTACAATATCATCACTAGGTCTTAGCAAGCACCCTACAAGCGCCCCTATAAAATGCTTGTATCCACTTCGTGAGGCGTTATAATATAAGCCCGGGTGTGAAAATTCTCTAAAAGGGATTCTGCAATCGGAAAGGATTGGCCTCAAAATTGTTGAAATTCTCGGTATGTTTATTCTTTAAAATTTCAAGTAATTCCTTTTTAAACCACTCAAAATCTTCAAATAAGACGTTTAACCAAGCAACTTTACACCAAAACAAGTAAAATCTTTTCGATCAAGATTCATGAAAATCTTCCAAAAGCCAAATCATTTTCTCGCATACCAATCAATCAAATTCAGAAGGTAGGAGGTGGAATCATCCACCTCTAAGGGCTAATCCCATATTCTCTTCCTAGTTTCCAGAATCAAATCAATCCATCAATCTCCATTCAAGCAAGATTCATACGTCATAACAAATGCATAACAGCTTAAACCAACCAATCTCCAACCAACACATCATACGACAAGTCTCAACTATGTACCCACACAGTGCCACAAGGTCACATCAAGCATCTCCAAATCACACTAAAGGTTACAATGTGCATCTCAATCAACATATCAAAATCATAACAACGCCTCGACATCACACCATAAATCATAAAAGGTATCGCACTATCGCATATCAACACCGCAATCATAGTAGGGTCAGTCACAATAGGGGATCTCATTTAACGCATTAAATCACATAGTCATTCTATCCAGTTTCTATCCAGCATTATCATAACAGATTTATCACATCAAACATTTGTATTTGCAAGGATAGCCACAGCGGGATTTCATCATAAGTCAATGAAACAAAACTAATTATAACCACATCAATACAAACAGGGTCATGCTAGTAAGATTCAACAAAAGGGAAGATCAAGCAGTATATCAACATCAATATGTCAACATGCTCTCCAGATATCATCTCAACTCATCACAACACCATATAACGATCATTTAGTCATTAGGCAGACATACACTATTACCTCATATATATACGAGTCATATTCATGCTCTGAGTCATATTCATCATTTAATATATCAATAATCATGCTTGCCAACCATATAATAACACAGCATTATCTCATGTATCATATCACAACACATCCTATCATGCTTCTAAATCAACATAGCAAAGCAGCAATATATCATGATAATATTTGTCACTACCACTAGATTTCAGTATTGCATAACAACATGTAATATCATTCCCTATCAGATGCATCATGGTCATTATCTAACGTCATGCCAGCAAATATAAATAAATCACATCATCAAGAAAATCCTCACATCATACCAGTCAAAATAAAACAAAATCCCCACTCGCCCATCTCCACTCTCAAGCCAAGACTAATCCTCTTCTAGACCGACAACGTCATCTCAGAAAAATTTCCCAAAGAAATCCCAATTCATCCCGATGCTCAAATCTCGCCCCTCCTTCTGCCAAGCACTACCACACCATCCACCTCTAAGAATCCAACTCCTACTTCTAACTTCACACCCAAGTATCCTGTAATACCATGTCCTCAATATTCACGAGTCATTCCTTACACTCTTCGCACTACCCAAAGCATTACCAGCATCACCTAGAAGCTCATCAGAACCACCAACACTGCCTACTATAAATTCCGAAGCTCACTCAGTCTTACCTAGGCCAACTTCCTTCTCTCGTGACTCACCTCCTAATACCATCGATCATCCCAACCGCCCAAAATTCTTTCACCATTCTCCAACCACGCTACCAAATGACCTCACTCACAGGTTTAAGGAATAAGCAATCATGAAAATCCTCAACCATAAGGTCTACATCATATCCACTAGCATTTATAAACATAACATCATGGATTCAACAAGTCTCAGTTTACCATCATGCTCTATAGTCAATGCAAACATCATATACGAACATAATGAAATCAAGCTAACATGTTGCATTATAACCTTATCCGATACAATTCATGCTTCTTAACATATATAGTTCACATTTTACAGGCAAAGGAATTCAAATCATGCTTAGCAACTTAGAGTAGCAACACGTCAAGACATCATGGTACATGAGATCTATAAGTCATCAAATCATAGCATCATACACAACAGATAATCAGGCAACGGTCATTTCAATTCAGCACATCAACACATAAATCTCATCGCTATGTCAGTGCAATATCGTCGTCAACAAATTCAAAAGGGTTAGCAATTCGAACGGAGAACAATCCCGCTTGCAAATCATATCGTACACAGTAACCGTAATCCTCGATGCGTGCCCGTCCCGCCGACATCATAGATCCTGAGGCCCGTGGGTTATGGGCCCACACTTCTGCGACACTGCTCTATCGCTATGCAACTTTTCGTTCCGTCTTCCATGCGGTCGCTCACCGAAATGTATCGCGCAAGAGTCCAAGTTAGCAGAGATAGGGGAGTGACAGGGACGGGAAACCCAAGGTTCACTTCGGAAATACAGACCAAGGCTAAAAGGATGACAAGACTGGAGACAAGACTCTAACCCGAGAATAGCAACGATGCCCTTATGAAAGTCTATTAGGTTATAATCGTGACAAATAACATAAATTCATCATAGAGCATATCAATCATATTAATCCACTCTAACATGTACCTATATCAAGGAGCACGACATACGCATTCATTCCAAAAGACATATTCGAGTGGTGCACGGATGCATGCGAGACAAGATAGCAGTCTATTATCCCATGAAAGCCGATATGCCTAGCAACTTACGCAAGATATGCAAGATTTAATGGGTATCACAATTGTCACATATATATGAACAATGCACGAGCTTAAGGTATGCATCATATGAGAACATATAGGAGCAACATAATAACTATCTCATCTGGCACAATGATCATATATTAGGTCAAGCGTGACACGTAATCATATGATGGGATACATTTAGAAAGCATGGGTCATTCATGATACTAGCGATACATGATGTGATACAAGCATAGTCAAGAGTCATTAAGAGGAATTCAACATAATATTCACGAAACATGAGGAATCATCAAAAGTAACAAGAAATATATCATGGACGATAAATTATAATCATGCTAAGAACGAACCATCATAGAGCACATATATGGTACAATAGTCATCACATTATAGAACAAGTACAACATGTGATCATTTGGCGAGTCGTTTTTGAAATCATAAGCCCTACATGATACTACTAGCACATATCGAATCATGACCACAATCAAGGTAACTCGACTAAATTCATTCTAACATTCATTCGTCATGCATATGCGAAATAATACAACGTGGTGTGTGATCATGCGAGGTGCCAAGTCATACATCTACGCCAGCACAAGAGGAATTCATAACGTAATAGGGAAGCACTACCGAGTGATAACATGTAAGCATGCTATGATTAACCATTACGAAAGCAAATCAATCATCGAATTCAACATCAATTATCTTGCATGAGTAAGACATGTTATGGTGATAGAAAGAGGGAAGAGCCACACTATCAGGAACCTAGCTCGAGAGAGAATCGACAATAATGCAAGCAAGATATAATTCACACGAGTCATAACCAAGGATCCTACATGATACTAAGGCTCAACATAATATACGATGCATGCATGCACTGATCGTGACGACGCGCAAGAAATCAATTCAATCACATTCCAACAATACAGAAGTATGAGGGAGGTTTTTACGATGTATAACACGAGTCTAAGTATTGAGCAATATGACTAGAATACGGGAACATGAGTTCAATTCAGCACATACTAGGATGAAACATTCATTCACCAAGACTCAATTAAACCTCATATTCTCCATTCCACGCAAGTAACACACAACAATATCAACTTGCAAAATCATCAACACTATTCAATTTGACGAATACAAAATGGATGGGCATGCGATAGATTCTTGTCGCAAAAGGAGTAATAAGCATCGACGCGTCATCATCTAGCATGTACTGGGAATTACATATTGCATAAGGCATGTTGACATCCAATTGTAACACGTGTCCATCAAGTAAGGAACTCACTCTATCATGGTATTAAAACTGAACGATCACACTATCATGAACCTATTCACATGGAGGACGTCGATTATGCAACTTTTCAACATATGACATTTACATTCATGCACTTGTATGACGATGCAGCATACTAAGTAAAACATGTTGGGTTGATAGGAATGTAACAATTGTACTCGGACCCATACAATGGTCATCATGAACATCAAACATGTAAGCACAATTTCACATTAAAGATTAATTCGTAGGTCAAGGAGTAGTACATGTAGAATCATACGATCAGTAAGTCGAGTAAACCTGCTATAACCATAACATGAGCTTAAATAATAAACCATGACAGAAGGCAAGGCATAACATAAGCAGCTTCTTACTAATGATCATTTGCAAGGTACATGCGGTAGATTACAAAATCATATCATGCAATTCAGAGAGAGTCACCATTACAACCGGACAGAGATCCCTAAAGGCAACCATTGACTTTTCCCGACTAACTTATCACCCCTCTTTCCCGTGGGACTCCGGTACGACTCTTTAAGGCAAGATGACACTGGTTAATCATCATAAGAATAAGGAAACACATCCACAAAAACACCTTACTTCTGACTCAAAGTGACATCAAAACTTCCAACACTCACTCAGACAACTTAATATCCAACCATGATCCCCGACACAATGTGTTTATCAACCCGATTTCCCGTGGAAGATACTGACATCCAGGAAAAGGCTAGATAGAACCGTAAAGGGGTTAACATAGTGGAAGGGGTTGTTCCACACAAGCTGGGTTTGACCACACAGAAACAAGGGTACTCCCACTATCCCGTTTGCACAAATTAGTCAATACACATTACATTGTTAGGCATACCAATCAGACTTTAGCATATCAGGCACTCAGCATAGAATCAGTCAATGACAATCATAATGATCTCCTTCCCAACCCATCTATAAAGAACAAGCTCATATTTTGCCTACCGTTCCCAACTACACCCAATAGGGGTGGTCTAGCGCCCTTACTATCCACTCGTGTCCCCGTTGGTCGGTGTTCCTCTTTTATTACAAGTCGAGTTCATTACTTAGTCCAATTTCGGTTAGGCATCTTAAGTTCATTTTGCCCCTTTAAAACACTTCCAAATCCTTTGAAATTCATGGGCGGTTTTCCAAAGCATACGCTCGACCCTTTTGTACCCGAATTGCACAACCTGGCTCTGATACCATCTTTGTAACGGCCCAGAATTATGATTTCCGGGTTACGTTTCAAGGGATAAAACCCCTTGTTCGGATCTTGCAATCCAGGTACGGGTCGTGGTTTCAAACTCATTTAAGATTAGTGGAAAAAGGGATTTCAACCCTAAAAACCTCGAAGGGTCGTTGGGTACCCTTAACCTGTCCTAAGACTATGTCGTGAAATCCAATTCAAATGAAGTAAAGTGGAAGCAAAGTTAAGATACAATGTCACAACAGAATCGGGTCAAAACCAAATCATAAACAAGTGATTACCATTTGCCAAGTTAGAATATTAGTCAGGTTCTTTGATTCGCCCAAGGGTTTCCCGTCACATAAGCATGGAGCAAACAAGATCTGCAGAAATACCTTTAAAAGAAGAACGGGGAAAGGAGTCAGATCGAGCCACTCATGCGGGACCGGCAGTCCTCGCTGAGGCCACATAGTATGTGCTATACCTAATAAAGATGCTCTAATGCAGTACGAAATTCAAACACACTAGCATGCTCCTAGTTCATAATAATGTGCAGAAATACTGTAAAGGGCCCAAGACAATGCCAAGTGGCATATCCCTCTCCTACCTCCACCCCTTCCGATAGGTGGAGACTGGCCAGCTCGTGAATGCATTCATTCATAATAGGGCGGCACGCATGCCTAACCCGCTCCACAATAAAGCCCGCAGGCATATCATAATATAAGGAAGTTCATGACTCGATTGACTCAGGGTACCCGATGAGGTTGGGCTACCCTATGACCCTAGCAAAGACTCTAGGACTATCACAGATAACGGCCGTTCTGTTTCAAACGCATAAAGTAAACAGATGCTCAATCAATTAGTGCAACCTAAACATGATACTACATGGCATGCTTTTATGCATATGCAACACCTAACATAAAATGCAACAACAGGCATGAATGTCCAACCTGAGTAAGCCCCCTAGGGAACTTACCTGAAGATGCAGAACAGCAGGATAACACAAGCAAGGGCCCAATTGCAAGTCCAAAGCAATCCAAAAGCATTACACACCTATCATCAAGCCATTTCCATAAGCTACCAACCCACATTCATACACACAGAACCCAAGTCCTCAATATCCTCAAAACCAATCGATGGTAAAACCATTTTCAAAACCTTTCCGATTTAATAAACATCAACCAAAATCATTTACTTTCAATCAAACCCATTGATAAAATTGTACCACCATATTTCCAAATCCTTAAATCCAAAATTAAGTCAACTCATGTTCAAAATAATTTCTCAAATCATACTTGGCCAAATTCCGACATTAATCGTTTAAATCCTTAACCACTCTCCTAAAATCATGTTATTAAAACGATCCCGGCATGTTTATTTTCAAAATCATTACATAACTAAATTCCGACATTTGGTCACAAAATAATTCTATTTTCACAACCATATTGATAAATCGAACCCATAATTCAAACAACATTTATCTAAATTAAACACTAAAAAAAATCAATCCATTTTACAATCCCTTTTAAACGACATCAATAACTCATTTTACCATTCCTTGAAAACCTTTTTCCCAAATCTCTTTTTTTTTTTTTTTTTTTCAAGACCAATGATATGTATTAAATTTCAATAATAATATTATATTTTAAATCTCATCATAATATAATATATACTATTCCATTTATTTAATGTTTACATAGAATAGATACAAGTCCTTAAGATTCATTTTATTTTTTTCACAATCTCACAAAAATTTAGGCCCAAAGAGAAGAGCCCACACTTTAAAAAAATCGGATCCAAAAATCCAGCCCATTCCCTCTTTAAATGAACCGGACCTGAACCCTTATTTTTTATTTAAAACACTGAACCGGACCCTTGTTTAGGCAAAAGAAAACCGAACCCAAGAGGGCACTGTTCACCGTCCCTAACAAGCGCCTGTTCGAACTGGAAAAAGAGGAAGGGGGAAGAGGAGGCTCGCCGGCGAAGGTGCCCAGCTCCGACCATGAAGACGACACCCACACACACACAGAGACAGGAACGAAAAGGAGGAGGAAGGAAGGAGGAAAGCTCACCGAGGTGCGCGATTCCGACTCCGAGGAAGGACTCCGGCGCTTCAATGGCGGATCTCCGGCTGTAATTGGCGGAGGGGAAGGCTTGCTCCGGACCTAGGGCGACGAGAAGGGATGTAAAGGTGCGCCTTTACACTGATTTACGCTAAGAATCGAAAGAATCGAAGGTTACCGTACGAATTTCAGAAATTAGGGGAAGAGGAGGAAGAGGATGGCGCAGCGGCGTATCCGGCGGTTCGGGGCGACTCCTGGTGTGCTCGAGTGTCCGCTGTGGTGCTCAGTGTGCTCGGGAGAGGTTCGGGAAACAGAGGTGCGGCGCTCGGCAGGTGCTTGATGGCTGCGAAATAGGGATGGCGGGAGCGGCTCGGGGGGGTGGAGACGGTGGCTCTCGGGCGGCGTCTGGGCGGTGCTGGACGGAGATGCTGGCTGCTGCCGTTGCTCAGCCGCCAGGAGGAAGGAAGATAGAGGTGACGGTGGTGGCTTCCGATGTTGCTCTCGGGGATAAAGGGGAAAACAAAGAGGAGTTGAGGCTGGTTTGGCAAGTACAGTAGAGAGGAAGGGGGATTGTTGCCTTTGGTTGGGATCTAAACGAAGGGGAGGGATTTCTGCACAGTGTTTGGCATTTTGCCCAAAAAAAAAATGTACATCTTGAGAACAAGGTGATAAGATTTTACCCAAAGGAGAAGGAGGTGAGTTGGATAAGAAAATTGGTCAAATATGGGATCAATTGTAGAGATTTGGGTAAGAATTGGTGATATGAGATGGAAAGAATTTCGAATCCCGAGGAAAAAGACGGATTCAATCGTTAAATTAAAAAATTTGGTCGGAATTCGCTTTAAGAATCTAAATTTTGATTTAGCAAATTAATGACGAGTTTTCCTTGAAATATTCGAATTAAATCCGATTTAATTTCACTTTTAATTTCTTTTTCCGAAAAATTGGATTTAAAAATCCGGGCCTTTACAATCTTATTTTGTAAAATTTATCTTTTATTAAATGTTGATATTTAGCCGTTGATGTGCAAAAGCTTTATCTTTTACCATTTCTTTTATTAGATGTTTATAGAAGTTTGATATTTTCATCTCATGTAATATGATATAAATTTTGGGAATGATCTTATTTGTAAACTTTATCTTTTATTAAATGTTGAAATTTAGCTTAAATGTTGACATTTAGCCGTTGATGTGCAAAATCTTTATGTTTTACCATTTCTTTTATTAGATGATTATAGAAGTTTGATATTCTCATTTCATTTAATATGATATCAATTTTGACAATGATCTTATTTGTAAACTTTATCTTTTATTAAGTGTTGACAATTAGCTTAAATGTTGCCATTTAGCTTAAATGTTGACATTTAGCTTAAATGTTGACATTTAGCCGTTGATGTGCAAAAACTTTATCTTTTACCATTTCTTTTATTACAGGATTGTAGAAGTTAGTGCTTATCATCTCATGTAACATGATATCAATTTTGAGAATGATCTTATTTGTAAACTTTATATTTTATTAAGTGTTGACATTTAGCTTAAATGTTGTCATTTAGCTTAAATGTTGACAATTAGCTTAAATGTTGACATTTAGCCGTTGATGTGCAAAAGCTTTCCCTTTTACCATTTCTTTTATTAGATGATTATAGAAGTTTAATATTCTTATCTCATGTAATATGATATCAATTTTGGAAATGATCTTATTTGTAAACTTTATTTTTCATTAAATGTTGACATTTAGCTTAAATGTTTACATTTAGTCGTAGATGTGCAAAAGCTTTATCTTTTACCATTTCTTTCATTAGATGATTATAGAAGTTTGATATTCTCATCTCATGTAATATGATATCAATTTTGGGAATGATCTTATTTGTAAACTTTATCTTTTATTAAATATTAACATTTAACTTGAATGTTGACATTTAGCCGTTGATGTGCAAAAACTTTTCTTTTACCTTTTCTTTTATTAGATAATTATAGAAGTTTGAAATTCTCATCTCATGTAATATGATATCAATTTTGGGAATGATCTTATTTGTAAATTTATCTTTTATAAAATGTTGACATTTAACTTAAATATTGACATTTAGTCGTTGATGTGCAAAAGCTTTATCTTTTACCATTTCTTTTATTAGATGATTATAGAAGTTTGATATTCTCATCTCATGTAATATGATATCAATTTTGGGAATAATGTTATTTGAAAACTTTATCTTTTATTAAATTTTGACATTTAGCTTAAATGTTGACATTTAGCCATTGATGTGCAAAAGCTTTATCTTTTACCAATTCTTTTATTAGATGATTATAGAAAATTGATATTCTCATCTCATGTAATATGATATCAATTTTGAGAATGATCTTATTTGTAAACTTTATCTTTTATTAAAGGTCGACATTTAGCTTAAATGTTGACATTTAGCCGTTGATGTGCAAGCGCTTTATCTTTTACCATTTCTTTTATTAGATGATTATAGAAGTTTGATATTCTCATCTCATGGAATATGATATCAATTTTGGAAATGATCTTATTTGTAAACTTTATCTTTTATTAAATGTTGACATTTAGCTTAAATGTTGGCATTTAGCCGTTGATGTACAAAAGGTTTATCTTTTACCATTTCTTTTATTAGAGAATTTTAGAAGTTTGAACTTAACATCTCATGTAATATGATATCAATTTTGAGAAAATCTTATTTGTAAACTTTATCTTTTATTAAATGTTGACATTTAGTTTAAATGTTGACATTTAGTTTAAATGTTGACATTTAGCCATTGATGTGCAAAAGCTTTATCTTTTACCATTTCTTTTATTAGAGAATTGTAGAAGTTTGAGCTTATCATCTCTTGTAATATGATATCAATTTTGAGAATGATCTTATTTGTAAACTTTATCTTTTATTAAATGTTGACATTTAGCTTAAATGTTGACAATTAGCTTAAATGTTGACATTTTGCTTAAATGTTGACATTTAGCCGTTGATTTGCAAAAGCTTTATCTTTTACCATTTGTTTTATTAGAGGATTGTAGTAGTTTGAGCTTATCATCTCATGTAATATGATATCAATTTTGAGAATGATCTTATTTGTAAACTTTATCCTTTATTAAATGTTGACATTTAGCTTAAATGTTGACAATTAGCTTAAATGTTGACATTTTGCTTAAATGTTGACATTTAGCCATTGATGTGCAAAAGCTTTATCTTTTACCATTTCTTTTATTAGAGGATTGTAGAAGTTTGAGCTTCTCATCTCATTTAATATGATATCAATTTTGAAAGTGATCTTATTTGAAAACTTTATCTTTTATTAAATTTTGACATTTAGCTTAAATGTTGACATTTAGCCATTGATGTGCAAAAGCTTTATCTTTTACCAATTCTTTTATTAGATGATTATAGAAAATTGATATTCTCATCTCATGTAATATGATATCAATTTTGAGAATGATCTTATTTGTAAACTTTATCTTTTATTAAAGGTCGACATTTAGCTTAAATGTTGACATTTAGCCGTTGATGTGCAAGCGCTTTATCTTTTACCATTTCTTTTATTAGATGATTATAGAAGTTTGATATTCTCATCTCATGTAATATGATATCAATTTTGGAAATGATCTTATTTGTAAACTTTATCTTTTATTAAATGTTGACATTTAGCTTAAATGTTGGCATTTAGCCGTTGATGTACAAAAGGTTTATCTTTTACCATTTCTTTTATTAGAGAATTTTAGAAGTTTGAACTTATCATCTCATGTAATATGATATCAATTTTGAGAATATTCTTATTTGTAAACTTTATCTTTTATTAAATGTTGACATTTAGTTTAAATGTTGACATTTAGCCATTGATGTGCAAAAGCTTTATCTTTTACCATTTCTTTTATTAGAGAATTGTAGAAGTTTGAGCTTATCATCTCTTGTAATATGATATCAATTTTGAGAATGATCTTATTTGTAAACTTTATCTTTTATTAAATGTTGACATTTAGCTTAAATGTTGACAATTAGCTTAAATGTTGACATTTTGCTTAAATGTTGACATTTAGCCGTTGATTTGCAAAAGCTTTATCTTTTACCATTTCTTTTATTAGAGGATTGTAGAAGTTTGAGCTTATCATCTCATGTAATATGATATCAATTTTGAGAATGATCTTATTTGTAAACTTTATCTTTTATTAAATGTTGACATTTAGCTTAAATGTTGACAATTAGCTTAAATGTTGACATTTTGCTTAAATGTTGACATTTAGCCATTGATGTGCAAAAGCTTTATCTTTTACCATTTCTTTTATTAGAGGATTGTAGAAGTTTGAGCTTCTCATCTCATTTAATATGATATCAATTTTGAAAGTGATCTTATTTGTAATCTTTATTTTTTATTAAATGTTGACATTTAGCTTAAATGTTGACATTTAGCCGTTGATGTGCACAATCTTTATCTTTTACCATTTCTTTTATTAGATGAATATAGATGTTTGATATTCTCATCTCATGTAATATGATATCAATTTTGGGAATGATCTTATTTTGTAAACTTCATCTTTTATTAAATGTTGACATTTAGCCGTTGATGTGCAAAAGCTTTATCTTTTACCATTTCTTTTATTAGATGTTTATAGAAGTTTGATATTTTCATCTCATGTAATATGATATAAATTTTGGGAATGATCTTATTTGTAAACTTTATCTTTTATTAAATGTTGAAATTTAGCTTAAATGTTGACATTTAGCCGTTGATTTGCAAAATCTTTATCTTTTACCATTTCTTTTATTAGATGATTATAGAAGTTTGATATTCTCATTTCATGTAATATGATATTAATTTTGGGAATGATCTTATTTGTAAACTTTATCTTTTATTAAATATTGACATTTAGCTTAAATGTTGACATTTAGCCGTTTATGTGCAAAAATTTTATTTTTTACCATTTATTTTATTAGAGGATTGTAGAAGTTTGAGGTTCTTATCTCATGTAATATGATATCAATTTTGACAATGATCTTATTTGTAAACTTAACTTTTATTAAGTGTTGACATTTAGCTTAAATGTTGCCATTTAGCTTAAATGTTGACATTTAGCCGTTGATGTGCAAAAGCTTTATCTTTTACCATTTCTTTTATTAGAGGATTGTAGAAGTTTGAGCTTCTCATCTCATTTAATATGATATCAATTTTGAAAGTGATCTTATTTGAAAACTTTATCTTTTATTAAATTTTGACATTTAGCTTAAATGTTGACATTTAGCCATTGATGTGCAAAAGCTTTATCTTTTACCAATTCTTTTATTAGATGATTATAGAAAATTGATATTCTCATCTCATGTAATATGATATCAATTTTGAGAATGATCTTATTTGTAAACTTTATCTTTTATTAAAGGTCGACATTTAGCTTAAATGTTGACATTTAGCCGTTGATGTGCAAGCGCTTTATCTTTTACCATTTCTTTTATTAGATGATTATAGAAGTTTGATATTCTCATCTCATGTAATATGATATCAATTTTGGAAATGATCTTATTTGTAAACTTTATCTTTTATTAAATGTTGACATTTAGCTTAAATGTTGGCATTTAGCCGTTGATGTACAAAAGGTTTATCTTTTACCATTTCTTTTATTAGAGAATTTTAGAAGTTTGAACTTATCATCTCATGTAATATGATATCAATTTTGAGAATATTCTTATTTGTAAACTTTATCTTTTATTAAATGTTGACATTTAGTTTAAATGTTGACATTTAGCCATTGATGTGCAAAAGCTTTATCTTTTACCATTTCTTTTATTAGAGAATTGTAGAAGTTTGAGCTTATCATCTCTTGTAATATGATATCAATTTTGAGAATGATCTTATTTGTAAACTTTATCTTTTATTAAATGTTGACATTTAGCTTAAATGTTGACAATTAGCTTAAATGTTGACATTTTGCTTAAATGTTGACATTTAGCCGTTGATTTGCAAAAGCTTTATCTTTTACCATTTCTTTTATTAGAGGATTGTAGAAGTTTGAGCTTATCATCTCATGTAATATGATATCAATTTTGAGAATGATCTTATTTGTAAACTTTATCTTTTATTAAATGTTGACATTTAGCTTAAATGTTGACAATTAGCTTAAATGTTGACATTTTGCTTAAATGTTGACATTTAGCCATTGATGTGCAAAAGCTTTATCTTTTACCATTTCTTTTATTAGAGGATTGTAGAAGTTTGAGCTTCTCATCTCATTTAATATGATATCAATTTTGAAAGTGATCTTATTTGTAATCTTTATTTTTTATTAAATGTTGACATTTAGCTTAAATGTTGACATTTAGCCGTTGATGTGCACAATCTTTATCTTTTACCATTTCTTTTATTAGATGAATATAGATGTTTGATATTCTCATCTCATGTAATATGATATCAATTTTGGGAATGATCTTATTTTGTAAACTTCATCTTTTATTAAATGTTGACATTTAGCCGTTGATGTGCAAAAGCTTTATCTTTTACCATTTCTTTTATTAGATGTTTATAGAAGTTTGATATTTTCATCTCATGTAATATGATATAAATTTTGGGAATGATCTTATTTGTAAACTTTATCTTTTATTAAATGTTGAAATTTAGCTTAAATGTTGACATTTAGCCGTTGATTTGCAAAATCTTTATCTTTTACCATTTCTTTTATTAGATGATTATAGAAGTTTGATATTCTCATTTCATGTAATATGATATTAATTTTGGGAATGATCTTATTTGTAAACTTTATCTTTTATTAAATATTGACATTTAGCTTAAATGTTGACATTTAGCCGTTTATGTGCAAAAATTTTATTTTTTACCATTTATTTTATTAGAGGATTGTAGAAGTTTGAGGTTCTTATCTCATGTAATATGATATCAATTTTGACAATGATCTTATTTGTAAACTTAACTTTTATTAAGTGTTGACATTTAGCTTAAATGTTGCCATTTAGCTTAAATGTTGACATTTAGCCGTTGATGTGCAAAAGCTTTATCTTTTACCATTTCTTTTATTAGAGGATTGTAGAAGTTTGAGCTTCTCATCTCATTTAATATGATATCAATTTTGAAAGTGATCTTATTTGAAAACTTTATCTTTTATTAAATTTTGACATTTAGCTTAAATGTTGACATTTAGCCATTGATGTGCAAAAGCTTTATCTTTTACCAATTCTTTTATTAGATGATTATAGAAAATTGATATTCTCATCTCATGTAATATGATATCAATTTTGAGAATGATCTTATTTGTAAACTTTATCTTTTATTAAAGGTCGACATTTAGCTTAAATGTTGACATTTAGCCGTTGATGTGCAAGCGCTTTATCTTTTACCATTTCTTTTATTAGATGATTATAGAAGTTTGATATTCTCATCTCATGTAATATGATATCAATTTTGGAAATGATCTTATTTGTAAACTTTATCTTTTATTAAATGTTGACATTTAGCTTAAATGTTGGCATTTAGCCGTTGATGTACAAAAGGTTTATCTTTTACCATTTCTTTTATTAGAGAATTTTAGAAGTTTGAACTTATCATCTCATGTAATATGATATCAATTTTGAGAATATTCTTATTTGTAAACTTTATCTTTTATTAAATGTTGACATTTAGTTTAAATGTTGATATTTAGCCATTGATGTGCAAAAGCTTTATCTTTTACCATTTCTTTTATTAGAGAATTGTAGAAGTTTGAGCTTATCATCTCTTGTAATATGATATCAATTTTGAGAATGATCTTATTTGTAAACTTTATCTTTTATTAAATGTTGACATTTAGCTTAAATGTTGACAATTAGCTTAAATGTTGACATTTTGCTTAAATGTTGACATTTAGCCGTTGATTTGCAAAAGCTTTATCTTTTACCATTTCTTTTATTAGAGGATTGTAGAAGTTTGAGCTTATCATCTCATGTAATATGATATCAATTTTGAGAATGATCTTATTTGTAAACTTTATCTTTTATTAAATGTTGACATTTAGCTTAAATGTTGACAATTAGCTTAAATGTTGACATTTTGCTTAAATGTTGACATTTAGCCATTGATGTGCAAAAGCTTTATCTTTTACCATTTCTTTTATTAGAGGATTGTAGAAGTTTGAGCTTCTCATCTCATTTAATATGATATCAATTTTGAAAGTGATCTTATTTGTAATCTTTATTTTTTATTAAATGTTGACATTTAGCTTAAATGTTGACATTTAGCCGTTGATGTGCACAATCTTTATCTTTTACCATTTCTTTTATTAGATGAATATAGATGTTTGATATTCTCATCTCATGTAATATGATATCAATTTTGGGAATGATCTTATTTTGTAAACTTCATCTTTTATTAAATGTTGACATTTAGCCGTTGATGTGCAAAAGCTTTATCTTTTACCATTTCTTTTATTAGATGTTTATAGAAGTTTGATATTTTCATCTCATGTAATATGATATAAATTTTGGGAATGATCTTATTTGTAAACTTTATCTTTTATTAAATTTTGAAATTTAGCTTAAATGTTGACATTTAGCCGTTGATTTGCAAAATCTTTATCTTTTACCATTTCTTTTATTAGATGATTATAGAAGTTTGATATTCTCATTTCATGTAATATGATATTAATTTTGGGAATGATCTTATTTGTAAACTTTATCTTTTATTAAATATTGACATTTAGCTTAAATGTTGACATTTAGCCGTTTATGTGCAAAAATTTTATTTTTTACCATTTATTTTATTAGAAGATTGTAGAAGTTTGAGGTTCTTATCTCATGTAATATGATATCAATTTTGACAATGATCTTATTTGTAAACTTAACTTTTATTAAGTGTTGACATTTAGCTTAAATGTTGCCATTTAGCTTAAATGTTGACATTTAGCCGTTGATGTGCAAAAGCTTTATCTTTTACCATTTCTTTTATTACAGGATTGTAGAAGTTAGTGCTTATCATCTCATGTAATATGATATCAATTTTGAGAATGATCTTATTTTTAAACTTTATCTTTTATTAAATGTTGACATTTTGCGTAAATGTTGACAATTAGCTTAAATGTTGACATTTAGCCGTTGATGTGCAAAAGCTTTACCTTTTACCATTTCTATTATTAGATGATTATAGAAGTTTAATATTCTTATCTCATGTAATATGATATCAATTTTGGAAATGATCTTATTTGTAAACTTTATTTTTCATTAAATGTTGACATTTAGCGTAAATGTTGACAATTAGCTTAAATGTTGACATTTAGTCGTTGATGTGCAAAAGCTTTACCTTTTACCATTTCTTTTATTAGATGATTATAGAAGTTTAATATTCTTATCTCATGTAATATGATATCAATTTTGGAAATGATCTTATTTGTAAACTTTATTTTTCATTAAATGTTGACATTTAGCTTAAATGTTTACATTTAGTCGTTGATGTGCAAAAGCTTTATCTTTTACCATTTCTTTCGTTAGATGATTATAGAAGTTTGATATTCTCATCTTATGTAATATGATATCAATTTTGGGAATAATCTTATTTGTAAACTTTATCTTTTATTAAATATTGACATTTAACTTAAATGTTGACATTTAGCCGTTGATGTGCAAAAACTTTTCTTTTACCTTTTATTTTATTAGATGATTATAGAAGTTTGAAATTCTCATCTCAAGTAATATGATATCAATTTTAGGAATGATCTTATTTGTAAATTTATCTTTTATAAAATGTTGAAATTTAGCTTAAATATTGACATTTAGTCGTTGATTTGCAAAAGCTTTATCATTTACCATTTCTTTTATTAGATGATTATAGAAGTTTGATATTCTCATCTCATGTAATATGATATCAATTTTGGGAATAATCTTATTTGAAAACTTTATCTTTTATTAAATTTTGACATTTAGCTTAAATGTTGACATTTAGCCATTGATGTGCAAAAGCTTTATCTTTTACCATTGTTTTATTAGACTATTATAGAAAATTGATATTCTCATCTCATGTAATATGATATCAATTTTGAGAATGATCTTATTTGTAAACTTTATCTTTTATTAAATGTCGACATTTAGCTTAAATGTTGACATTTAGCCGTTGATGTGCAAGCGCTTTATCTTTTACCATTTGTTTTATTAGATGATTATAGAAGTTTGATATTCTCATCTCATGTAATATGATATCAATTTTGGAAATGATCTTATTTGTAAACTTTATCTTTTATTAAATGTTGACATTTAGCTTAAATGTTAGCATTTAGCCGTTGATGTACAAAAGCTTTATCTTTTACCATTTCTTTTATTAGAGAATTGTAGAAGTTTGAGCTTATCATCTCTTGTAATATGATATCAATTTTGAGAATGATCTTATTTGTAAACTTTATCTTTTATTAAATGTTGACATTTACGTTAAATGTTGACAATTAGCTTAAATGTTGACATTTTTCTTAAATGTTGACATTTAGCCGTTGATGTGGAAAAGCTTTATCTTTTACCATTTCTTTTATTAGAGGATTGTAGAAGTTTGAGCTTCTTATCTCATGTAATATGATATCAATTTTGAAAATGATCTTATTTGTAATCTTTATCTTTTATTAAATGTTGACATTTAGCGTAAATGTTGACATTTAGCCGTTGATGTACAAAAGGTTTATCTTTTACCATTTCTTTTATTAGAGGATTTTAGAAGTTTGAACTTATCATCTCATGTAATATGATATCAATTTTGAGAATAATCTTATTTGTAAATTTATCTTTTATTAAATGTTGACATTTAGCCGTTGATGTGCAAAAGCTTTATCTTTTACCATTTCTTTTATTAGAGGATTGTAGAAGTTTTAGCTTATCATCTCATGTAATATGATATCAATTTTGAGAATGATCTTATTTGTAAACTTTATCTTTTATTAAATGTTGACATTTGGCTTAAATGTTGACAATTAGCTTAAATGTTGACATTTTGCTTAAATGTTGACATTTAGCCATTGATGTGCAAAAGCTTTATCTTTTACCATTTCTTTTATTATAGGGTTGTAGAAATTTGAGCTTCTCATCTCATGTAATATGATATCAATTTTTAAAGTGATCTTATTTGTAATTTTTATTTTTTATTAAATGTTGACATTTAGCTTAAATGTTGACATTTAGCCGTTGATGTGCACAATCTTTATCTTTTACCATTTCTTTTATTAGATAACTATAGATGTTTGATATTCTCATCTAATGTAATATGATATCAATTTTGGGAATGATCTTATTTTGTAAACTTTATCTTTTATTAAATGTTGACATTTAGCCGTTGATGTGCAAAAGCTTTATCTTTTACCATTTCTTTTATTAGATGTTTATAGAAGTTTGATATTTTCATCTCATGTAATATGATATAAATTTTGGGAATGATCTTATTTGTAAACTTTATCTTTTATTAAATGTTGAAATTTAGCTTAAATGTTGACATTTAGCCGTTGATGTGCAAAATCTTTATGATTTACCATTTCTTTTATTAGATGATTATAGAAGTTTGATATTCTCATTTCATGTAATATGATATCAATTTTGACAATGATCTTATTTGTAAACTTTATCTTTTATTAAGTGTTGACATTTAGCTTAAATGTTGCCATTTAGCTTAAATGTTGATATTTTGCTTAAATGTTGACATTTAGCCGTTGATGTGCAAAAACTTTATCTTTTACCATTTCTTTTATTACAGGATTGTAGAAGTTAGTGCTTATCATCTCATGTAACATGATATCAATTTTGAGAATGATCCTATTTGTAAACTTTATATTTTATTAAGTGTTGACATTTAGCTTAAATGTTGCCATTTAGCTTAAATGTTGACAATTAGCTTAAATGTTGACATTTAGCCGTTGATGTGCAAAAGCTTTCCCTTTTACCATTTCTTTTATTAGATGATTATAGTAGTTTAATATTCTTATCTCATGTAATATGATATCAATTTTGGAAATGATCTTATTTGTAAACTTTATTTTTCATTAAATGTTGACATTTAGCTTAAATGTTTACATTTAGTCGTAGATGTGCAAAAGCTTTATCTTTTACCATTTCTTTCATTAGATGATTATAGAAGTTTGATATTCTCATCTCATGTAATATGATATCAATTTTGGGAATGATCTTATTTGTAAACTTTATCTTTTATTAAATATTGACATTTAACTTGAATGTTGACATTTAGCCGTTGATGTGAAAAAACTTTTCTTTTACCTTTTCTTTTATTAGATGATTATAGAAGTTTGAAATTCTCATCTAATGTAATATGATATCAATTTTGGGAATGATCTTATTTGTAAATTTATCTTTTATAAAATGTTGACATTTAGCTTAAATATTGACATTTAGTCGTTGATGTGCAAAAGCTTTATCTTTTACCATTTATTTTATTAGATGATTATAGAAGTTTGATATTCTCATCTCATTTAATATGATATCAATTTTGGGAATAATCTTATTTGAAAACTTTATCTTTTATTAAATCTTGACATTTAGCTTAAATGTTGACATTTAGCCATTGATGTGCAAAAGCTTTATCTTTTACCAATTCTTTTATTAGATGATTATAGAAAATTGATATTCTCATCTCATGTAATATGATATCAATTTTGAGAATGATCTTATTTGTAAACTTTATCTTTTATTAAAGGTCGACATTTAGCTTAAATGTTGACATTTAGCCGTTGATGTGCAAGCGCTTTATCTTTTACCATTTTTTTTATTAGATGATTATAGAAGTTTGATATTCTCATCTCATGTAATATGATATCAATTTTGGAAATGATCTTATTTGTAAACTTTATCTTTTATTAAATGTTGACATTTAGCTTAAATGTTAGCATTTAGCCGTTGATGTACAAAAGGTTTATCTTTTACCATTTCTTTTATTAGAGAATTTTAGAAGTTTGAACTTATCATCTCATGTAATATGATATCAATTTTGAGAATATTCTTATTTGTAAACTTTATCTTTTATTAAATGTTGACATTTAGTTTAAATGTTGACATTTAGCCATTGATGTGCAAAAGCTTTATCTTTTACCATTTCTTTTATTAGAGAATTGTAGAAGTTTGAGCTTATCATCTCTTGTAATATGATATCAATTTTGAGAATGATCTTATTTGTAAACTTTATCTTTTATTAAATGTTGACATTTAGCTTAAATGTTGACAATTAGCTTAAATGTTGACATTTTGCTTAAATGTTGACATTTAGCCGTTGATTTGCAAAAGCTTTATCTTTTACCATTTCTTTTATTAGAGGATTGTAGAAGTTTGAGCTTATCATCTCATGTAATATGATATCAATTTTGAGAATGATCTTATTTGTAAACTTTATCTTTTATTAAATGTTGACATTTAGCTTAAATGTTGACAATTAGCTTAAATGTTGACATTTTGCTTAAATGTTGACATTTAGCCATTGATGTGCAAAAGCTTTATCTTTTACCATTTCTTTTATTAGAGGATTGTAGAAGTTTGAGCTTCTCATCTCATTTAATATGATATCAATTTTGAAAGTGATCTTATTTGTAATCTTTATTTTTTATTAAATGTTGACATTTAGCTTAAATGTTGACATTTAGCCGTTGATGTGCACAATCTTTATCTTTTACCATTTCTTTTATTAGATGAATATAGATGTTTGATATTCTCATCTCATGTAATATGATATCAATTTTGGGAATGATCTTATTTTGTAAACTTCATCTTTTCTTAAATGTTGACATTTAGCCGTTGATGTGCAAAAGCTTTATCTTTTACCATTTCTTTTATTAGATGTTTATAGAAGTTTGATATTTTCATCTCATGTAATATGATATAAATTTTGGGAATGATCTTATTTGTAAACTTTATCTTTTATTAAATGTTGAAATTTAGCTTAAATGTTGACATTTAGCCGTTGATGTGCAAAATCTTTATGATTTACCATTTCTTTTATTAGATGATTATAGAAGTTTGATATTCTCATTTCATGTAATATGATATCAATTTTGACAATGATCTTATTTGTAAACTTTATCTTTTATTAAGTGTTGACATTTAGCTTAAATGTTGCCATTTAGCTTAAATGTTGATATTTTGCTTAAATGTTGACATTTAGCCGTTGATGTGCAAAAACTTTATCTTTTACCATTTCTTTTATTACAGGATTGTAGAAGTTAGTGCTTATCATCTCATGTAACATGATATCAATTTTGAGAATGATCCTATTTGTAAACTTTATATTTTATTAAGTGTTGACATTTAGCTTAAATGTTGCCATTTAGCTTAAATGTTGACAATTAGCTTAAATGTTGACATTTAGCCGTTGATGTGCAAAAGCTTTCCCTTTTACCATTTCTTTTATTAGATGATTATAGTAGTTTAATATTCTTATCTCATGTAATATGATATCAATTTTGGAAATGATCTTATTTGTAAACTTTATTTTTCATTAAATGTTGACATTTAGCTTAAATGTTTACATTTAGTCGTAGATGTGCAAAAGCTTTATCTTTTACCATTTCTTTCATTAGATGATTATAGAAGTTTGATATTCTCATCTCATGTAATATGATATCAATTTTGGGAATGATCTTATTTGTAAACTTTATCTTTTATTAAATATTGACATTTAACTTGAATGTTGACATTTAGCCGTTGATGTGAAAAAACTTTTCTTTTACCTTTTCTTTTATTAGATGATTATAGAAGTTTGAAATTCTCATCTCATGTAATATGATATCAATTTTGGGAATGATCTTATTTGTAAATTTATCTTTTATAAAATGTTGACATTTAGCTTAAATATTGACATTTAGTCGTTGATGTGCAAAAGCTTTATCTTTTACCATTTATTTTATTAGATGATTATAGAAGTTTGATATTCTCATCTCATGTAATATGATATCAATTTTGGGAATAATCTTATTTGAAAACTTTATCTTTTATTAAATCTTGACATTTAGCTTAAATGTTGACATTTAGCCATTGATGTGCAAAAGCTTTATCTTTTACCAATTCTTTTATTAGATGATTATAGAAAATTGATATTCTCATCTCATGTAATATGATATCAATTTTGAGAATGATCTTATTTGTAAACTTTATCTTTTATTAAAGGTCGACATTTAGCTTAAATGTTGACATTTAGCCGTTGATGTGCAAGCGCTTTATCTTTTACCATTTTTTTTATTAGATGATTATAGAAGTTTGATATTCTCATCTCATGTAATATGATATCAATTTTGGAAATGATCTTATTTGTAAACTTTATCTTTTATTAAATGTTGACATTTAGCTTAAATGTTAGCATTTAGCCGTTGATGTACAAAAGGTTTATCTTTTACCATTTCTTTTATTAGAGAATTTTAGAAGTTTGAACTTATCATCTCATGTAATATGATATCAATTTTGAGAATATTCTTATTTGTAAACTTTATCTTTTATTAAATGTTGACATTTAGTTTAAATGTTGACATTTAGCCATTGATGTGCAAAAGCTTTATCTTTTACCATTTCTTTTATTAGAGAATTGTAGAAGTTTGAGCTTATCATCTCTTGTAATATGATATCAATTTTGAGAATGATCTTATTTGTAAACTTTATCTTTTATTAAATGTTGACATTTAGCTTAAATGTTGACAATTAGCTTAAATGTTGACATTTTGCTTAAATGTTGACATTTAGCCGTTGATTTGCAAAAGCTTTATCTTTTACCATTTCTTTTATTAGAGGATTGTAGAAGTTTGAGCTTATCATCTCATGTAATATGATATCAATTTTGAGAATGATCTTATTTGTAAACTTTATCTTTTATTAAATGTTGACATTTAGCTTAAATGTTGACAATTAGCTTAAATGTTGACATTTTGCTTAAATGTTGACATTTAGCCATTGATGTGCAAAAGCTTTATCTTTTACCATTTCTTTTATTAGAGGATTGTAGAAGTTTGAGCTTCTCATCTCATTTAATATGATATCAATTTTGAAAGTGATCTTATTTGTAATCTTTATTTTTTATTAAATGTTGACATTTAGCTTAAATGTTGACATTTAGCCGTTGATGTGCACAATCTTTATCTTTTACCATTTCTTTTATTAGATGAATATAGATGTTTGATATTCTCATCTCATGTAATATGATATCAATTTTGGGAATGATCTTATTTTGTAAACTTCATCTTTTATTAAATGTTGACATTTAGCCGTTGATGTGCAAAAGCTTTATCTTTTACCATTTCTTTTATTAGATGTTTATAGAAGTTTGATATTTTCATCTCATGTAATATGATATAAATTTTGGGAATGATCTTATTTGTAAACTTTATCTTTTATTAAATGTTGAAATTTAGCTTAAATGTTGACATTTAGCCGTTGATGTGCAAAATCTTTATGATTTACCATTTCTTTTATTAGATGATTATAGAAGTTTGATATTCTCATTTCATGTAATATGATATCAATTTTGACAATGATCTTATTTGTAAACTTTATCTTTTATTAAGTGTTGACATTTAGCTTAAATGTTGCCATTTAGCTTAAATGTTGATATTTTGCTTAAATGTTGACATTTAGCCGTTGATGTGCAAAAACTTTATCTTTTACCATTTCTTTTATTACAGGATTGTAGAAGTTAGTGCTTATCATCTCATGTAACATGATATCAATTTTGAGAATGATCCTATTTGTAAACTTTATATTTTATTAAGTGTTGACATTTAGCTTAAATGTTGCCATTTAGCTTAAATGTTGACAATTAGCTTAAATGTTGACATTTAGCCGTTGATGTGCAAAAGCTTTCCCTTTTACCATTTCTTTTATTAGATGATTATAGTAGTTTAATATTCTTATCTCATGTAATATGATATCAATTTTGGAAATGATCTTATTTGTAAACTTTATTTTTCATTAAATGTTGACATTTAGCTTAAATGTTTACATTTAGTCGTAGATGTGCAAAAGCTTTATCTTTTACCATTTCTTTCATTAGATGATTATAGAAGTTTGATATTCTCATCTCATGTAATATGATATCAATTTTGGGAATGATCTTATTTGTAAACTTTATCTTTTATTAAATATTGACATTTAACTTGAATGTTGACATTTAGCCGTTGATGTGAAAAAACTTTTCTTTTACCTTTTCTTTTATTAGATGATTATAGAAGTTTGAAATTCTCATCTCATGTAATATGATATCAATTTTGGGAATGATCTTATTTGTAAATTTATCTTTTATAAAATGTTGACATTTAGCTTAAATATTGACATTTAGTCGTTGATGTGCAAAAGCTTTATCTTTTACCATTTATTTTATTAGATGATTATAGAAGTTTGATATTCTCATCTCATGTAATATGATATCAATTTTGGGAATAATCTTATTTGAAAACTTTATCTTTTATTAAATCTTGACATTTAGCTTAAATGTTGACATTTAGCCATTGATGTGCAAAAGCTTTATCTTTTACCAATTCTTTTATTAGATGATTATAGAAAATTGATATTCTCATCTCATGTAATATGATATCAATTTTGAGAATGATCTTATTTGTAAACTTTATCTTTTATTAAAGGTCGACATTTAGCTTAAATGTTGACATTTAGCCGTTGATGTGCAAGCGCTTTATCTTTTACCATTTTTTTTATTAGATGATTATAGAAGTTTGATATTCTCATCTCATGTAATATGATATCAATTTTGGAAATGATCTTATTTGTAAACTTTATCTTTTATTAAATGTTGACATTTAGCTTAAATGTTAGCATTTAGCCGTTGATGTACAAAAGGTTTATCTTTTACCATTTCTTTTATTAGAGAATTTTAGAAGTTTGAACTTATCATCTCATGTAATATGATATCAATTTTGAGAATATTCTTATTTGTAAACTTTATCTTTTATTAAATGTTGACATTTAGTTTAAATGTTGACATTTAGCCATTGATGTGCAAAAGCTTTATCTTTTACCATTTCTTTTATTAGAGAATTGTAGAAGTTTGAGCTTATCATCTCTTGTAATATGATATCAATTTTGAGAATGATCTTATTTGTAAACTTTATCTTTTATTAAATGTTGACATTTAGCTTAAATGTTGACAATTAGCTTAAATGTTGACATTTTGCTTAAATGTTGACATTTAGCCGTTGATTTGCAAAAGCTTTATCTTTTACCATTTCTTTTATTAGAGGATTGTAGAAGTTTGAGCTTATCATCTCATGTAATATGATATCAATTTTGAGAATGATCTTATTTGTAAACTTTATCTTTTATTAAATGTTGACATTTAGCTTAAATGTTGACAATTAGCTTAAATGTTGACATTTTGCTTAAATGTTGACATTTAGCCATTGATGTGCAAAAGCTTTATCTTTTACCATTTCTTTTATTAGAGGATTGTAGAAGTTTGAGCTTCTCATCTCATTTAATATGATATCAATTTTGAAAGTGATCTTATTTGTAATCTTTATTTTTTATTAAATGTTGACATTTAGCTTAAATGTTGACATTTAGCCGTTGATGTGCACAATCTTTATCTTTTACCATTTCTTTTATTAGATGAATATAGATGTTTGATATTCTCATCTCATGTAATATGATATCAATTTTGGGAATGATCTTATTTTGTAAACTTCATCTTTTATTAAATGTTGACATTTAGCCGTTGATGTGCAAAAGCTTTATCTTTTACCATTTCTTTTATTAGATGTTTATAGAAGTTTGATATTTTCATCTCATGTAATATGATATAAATTTTGGGAATGATCTTATTTGTAAACTTTATCTTTTATTAAATGTTGAAATTTAGCTTAAATGTTGACATTTAGCCGTTGATGTGCAAAATCTTTATGATTTACCATTTCTTTTATTAGATGATTATAGAAGTTTGATATTCTCATTTCATGTAATATGATATCAATTTTGACAATGATCTTATTTGTAAACTTTATCTTTTATTAAGTGTTGACATTTAGCTTAAATGTTGCCATTTAGCTTAAATGTTGATATTTTGCTTAAATGTTGACATTTAGCCGTTGATGTGCAAAAACTTTATCTTTTACCATTTCTTTTATTACAGGATTGTAGAAGTTAGTGCTTATCATCTCATGTAACATGATATCAATTTTGAGAATGATCCTATTTGTAAACTTTATATTTTATTAAGTGTTGACATTTAGCTTAAATGTTGCCATTTAGCTTAAATGTTGACAATTAGCTTAAATGTTGACATTTAGCCGTTGATGTGCAAAAGCTTTCCCTTTTACCATTTCTTTTATTAGATGATTATAGTAGTTTAATATTCTTATCTCATGTAATATGATATCAATTTTGGAAATGATCTTATTTGTAAACTTTATTTTTCATTAAATGTTGACATTTAGCTTAAATGTTTACATTTAGTCGTAGATGTGCAAAAGCTTTATCTTTTACCATTTCTTTCATTAGATGATTATAGAAGTTTGATATTCTCATCTCATGTAATATGATATCAATTTTGGGAATGATCTTATTTGTAAACTTTATCTTTTATTAAATATTGACATTTAACTTGAATGTTGACATTTAGCCGTTGATGTGAAAAAACTTTTCTTTTACCTTTTCTTTTATTAGATGATTATAGAAGTTTGAAATTCTCATCTCATGTAATATGATATCAATTTTGGGAATGATCTTATTTGTAAATTTATCTTTTATAAAATGTTGACATTTAGCTTAAATATTGACATTTAGTCGTTGATGTGCAAAAGCTTTATCTTTTACCATTTATTTTATTAGATGATTATAGAAGTTTGATATTCTCATCTCATGTAATATGATATCAATTTTGGGAATAATCTTATTTGAAAACTTTATCTTTTATTAAATCTTGACATTTAGCTTAAATGTTGACATTTAGCCATTGATGTGCAAAAGCTTTATCTTTTACCAATTCTTTTATTAGATGATTATAGAAAATTGATATTCTCATCTCATGTAATATGATATCAATTTTGAGAATGATCTTATTTGTAAACTTTATCTTTTATTAAAGGTCGACATTTAGCTTAAATGTTGACATTTAGCCGTTGATGTGCAAGCGCTTTATCTTTTACCATTTCTTTTATTAGATGATTATAGAAGTTTGATATTCTCATCTCATGTAATATGATATCAATTTTGGAAATGATCTTATTTGTAAACTTTATCTTTTATTAAATGTTGACATTTAGCTTAAATGTTAGCATTTAGCCGTTGATGTACAAAAGGTTTATCTTTTACCATTTCTTTTATTAGAGAATTTTAGAAGTTTGAACTTATCATCTCATGTAATATGATATCAATTTTGAGAATATTCTTATTTGTAAACTTTATCTTTTATTAAATGTTGACATTTAGTTTAAATGTTGACATTTAGCCATTGATGTGCAAAAGCTTTATCTTTTACCATTTCTTTTATTAGAGAATTGTAGAAGTTTGAGCTTATCATCTCTTGTAATATGATATCAATTTTGAGAATGATCTTATTTGTAAACTTTATCTTTTATTAAATGTTGACATTTAGCTTAAATGTTGACAATTAGCTTAAATGTTGACATTTTGCTTAAATGTTGACATTTAGCCGTTGATTTGCAAAAGCTTTATCTTTTACCATTTCTTTTATTAGAGGATTGTAGAAGTTTGAGCTTATCATCTCATGTAATATGATATCAATTTTGAGAATGATCTTATTTGTAAACTTTATCTTTTATTAAATGTTGACATTTAGCTTAAATGTTGACAATTAGCTTAAATGTTGACATTTTGCTTAAATGTTGACATTTAGCCATTGATGTGCAAAAGCTTTATCTTTTACCATTTCTTTTATTAGAGGATTGTAGAAGTTTGAGATTCTCATCTCATTTAATATGATATCAATTTTGAAAGTGATCTTATTTGTAATCTTTATTTTTTATTAAATGTTGACATTTAGCTTAAATGTTGACATTTAGCCGTTGATGTGCACAATCTTTATCTTTTACCATTTCTTTTATTAGATGAATATAGATGTTTGATATTCTCATCTCATGTAATATGATATCAATTTTGGGAATGATCTTATTTTGTAAACTTCATCTTTTATTAAATGTTGACAATTAGCCGTTGATGTGCAAAAGCTTTATCTTTTACCATTTCTTTTATTAGATGTTTATAGAAGTTTGATATTTTCATCTCATGTAATATGATATAAATTTTGGGAATGATCTTATTTGTAAACTTTATCTTTTATTAAATGTTGAAATTTAGCTTAAATGTTGACATTTAGCCGTTGATTTGCAAAATCTTTATCTTTTACCATTTCTTTTATTAGATGATTATAGAAGTTTGATATTCTCATTTCATGTAATATGATATTAATTTTGGGAATGATCTTATTTGTAAACTTTATCTTTTATTAAATATTGACATTTAGCTTAAATGTTGACATTTAGCCGTTTATGTGCAAAAGTTTTATTTTTTACCATTTCTTTTATTAGAGGATTGTAGAAGTTTGAGGTTCTCATCTCATGTAATATGATATCAATTGTGACAATGATCTTATTTGTAAACTTTATCTTTTATTAAGTGTTGACATTTAGCTTAAATGTTGGCATTTAGCTTAAATGTTGACATTTAGCTTAAATGTTGACATTTAGCCGTTGATGTGCAAAAGCTTTATCTTTTAACATTTCTTTTATTACAGGATTGTAGAAGTTAGTGCTTATCATCTCATGTAATATGATATCAATTTTGAGAATGATCTTATTTTTAAACTTTATCTTTTATTAAATGTTGACATTTAGCGTAAATGTTGACAATTAGCTTAAATGTTGACATTTAGCCGTTGATGTGCAAAAGCTTTCCCTTTTACCATTTCTTTTATTAGATGATTATAGATGTTTAATATTCTTATCTCATGTAATATGATATCAATTTTGGAAATGATCTTATTTGTAAACTTTATTTTTCATTAAATGTTGACATTTAGCGTAAATGTTGATAATTAGCTTAAATGTTGACATTTAGCCGTTGATGTGCAAAAGCTTTACCTTTTACCATTTCTTTTATTAGATGATTATAGAAGTTTAATATTCTTATCTCATGTAATATGATATCAATTTTGGAAATGATCTTATTTGTAAACTTTATTTTTCATTAAATGTTGACATTTAGCTTAAATGTTTACATTTAGTCGTTGATGTGCAAAAGCTTTATCTTTTACCATTTCTTTCATTAGATGATTATAGAAGTTTGATATTCTCATCTTATGTAATATGATATCAATTTTGGGAATAATCTTATTTGTAAACTTTATCTTTTATTAAATATTGACATTTAACTTAAATGTTGACATTTAGCCGTTGATGTGCAAAAACTTTTCTTTTACCTTTTATTTTATTAGATGATTATAGAAGTTTGAAATTCTCATCTCAAGTAATATGATATCAATTTTAGGAATGATCTTATTTGTAAATTTATCTTTTATAAAATGTTGAAATTTAGCTTAAATATTGACATTTAGTCGTTGATGTGCAAAAGCTTTATCATTTACCATTTCTTTTATTAGATGATTATAGAAGTTTGATATTCTCATCTCATGTAATATGATATCAATTTTGGGAATAATCTTATTTGAAAACTTTATCTTTTATTAAATTTTGACATTTAGCTTAAATGTTGACATTTAGCCATAATTAAATTCGCCACCCTTGCTAGCTTCGGCAGACATGTGCCGTGGCAATTGATACCCTTTTGCCACGGCATTTGCCACGGCAGGCAATGCACTTCGGTGGAAAAGAGAAAATATTCACTGATTGTAGCTTCGGCGGGGCTTGCCATGGCTATTGAGTTAATTTTGCCATTTACGGTAGCGATGGCTAGTGTTTGCCGTGGCAAACTATACACCTTTATATATAAAAAAAATATTAAAAAATATAACCCTACTTCTACCCGAGCCCTCTCTCTTTCACTTCGAGAGCGTCCCTCTCTCTGGAATCTGGATGTTGCCTCCAGCCCTCCACCAGACTCCAGTTTCCATCGAACCCTTCTCGTTTCCATGGAGGTCCACCTCTCAGTCTCTCATCCACCTCTCATCTTCTTCTCTTTTGTTCTTACTCTCTCTCTGCGTTCTCTTTTCCTCGTTCGCCTTCACTCTCCCCTCGACTCGCTGAACCCAAGTTCTCCCCACGCCAACGCTGCTTCCTCGCCTCCCACTCCCTCTCACTTTGTTACAAATCTCCCTTCTCCAGATCTGCTTCTCCCCGATTTGTTCCTCGCCTCCCTCTCCCTCTCCCTCAGATAAGGTCGTCCCTTTGTCTGCTATACAGAGCAAACGAAAGAGCGAGATTGTGCTCCACACTGCATAACAGGTGACGAATTCGAGCGAGATTAAGGCCGACAAGATCTTCCCATCGAACTCTCAACTCTCTCATGTGAGTCTTTCAGCCTTTCTCAACTTTCCCTAATTTCTAGGGTTTGGATTTGGCCCTATACCTTATTTGCTTTTCATTTCCCTAAATGTTCATTAGTCAAACCCTAATCTCTGCAATTTTATTTGGGATCTAGGAATCGGAGCAAGAAGATATTATCGCTTCTAGAGGTTATGCATACCTCTTTTGAGGAAGTTGAGCGACTTGAGTGGCTCGCCGCCTAGGAGCTCCAGATGAGTAAGTTTATCTTGATTTATAGGTTATCCCCTTAATTGATTAGATTGAATTCCTTGGTCACTAGTTATCGATTCCTCCAAATGATGTAACAAATTGCAAATTGCATTTTTTTTTCCAGTTTCCTTGCTCTTGATTTGTGGTTTATCTCTATATATCAAGCTTGAAAATGTTTTTCTTCCCAAATCGATCTAAGATAAAAGAAGGGAGACCTAGAAACTCGAACCAGCTTACTGAATCTCTGAATATTTTATTTCTTATTTATTGCTCTTTCACCAGATCAGCCACATGAACATGTTGAAGTTTTCAAAGATAACATCATCTTTAAGTTCCTTCAGAACTTTCTACATGATTCTTTTTTTTTTATTGCTCTTCCTTCATTCTTATTTTGAGTGGTGGTGTTTGTCTTTGAAGGCTGCAGATATGGGGTTTGATCAGCCCAAGAGCAGGGAGATTGGAGAGTAGAGCAGAGCTGCAACTAATAAGATGACGAAATTTTATGGATTCTTAATTTGCTCCGATCATGGATTTATTTTATGCATCATTTTGCAGCATGGTAATGCTCTATTCATTTTGGTATTTTAAGCAGATATATATATATATTTATAATGAGAATAGAATTGCTACTTTTCAGGTTGGAATGGAATATGAAGGTTTTTCCCTATATGATGACATGAGGCTGCTGTCAAATGAGGTGAAGTACTTAAGATTGACATTTTTTTTATTCGACGGCAACATAGCTTTGGGTGAAGCTGCTTTCATTTGCTGTCTGCTTTTTTGTCTTAGTTATTCTCATATAATAACCTGTCAAAGTTACTAGAGTCCTACTTTTAGCCTTTTAGGAAGTGAAAATGGAAACAAAAATGTAATATCTGGCTGACATTAAATTTTCATTGAGGGGTGACTTCAGGAAAGTGGCTTTTCATTGCGCAAGCTGATTCAAGTAATAAGAAATTATGTATAGTTCTAGATTGTAGAAGATCCCTGATCAGAGAGCATAAATTTTTCCTTTTTTACCTAATCATTATGTAAAGCAAACGAAGTGACTTTTAAAATGACCTACAACCATGATTCAACAACCTCGAGCTTCATCAACATGGTTGATGCAAGCTAGTGATGTTCTTATTCGAGCAAAAGAGGTTAGTATTAACTTGCATATTTAGAGTTATCACCTCGTCTGCATGTATCCTTATTCCCTTTGATATATTAGATTGCCTTTTCTCAGGTAATACACAACAGGTTAACAAGGACACTTTTGATGCTTGATTGATCCCTTTGTAAAATGTGAGTTTGATGCTTGATTGATCCCTTTGTAAAATGTGAGTTTGATGCATGTATCCTTATTCCCTTTGATATATTAGATGGCAGAGCACACTGGAAATGTGAGTTTGATGCTTGATTGATCCCTTTGTAAAATGTTCAGCTTCATTTTACTTTAATGCCCGGTAGTTCAGTGTCTAAATTAGTGACATAAGGTTTTAGCTCCCCTACCATGTATGTGTAGAAGAGAGTGGACAACGTTTCAAGACCGCATGGCTAATGCGAAAAAGTCATATTACGAAGCACTCGGATACACCTTTCATCCATCGCACTAGGGTGCACACCTGTAGATTCAAATGGTCTAAGAGATTGAGACTAACACATGCGAGTTGAGTGTCAACTTGGGGGATTTGAAAAAGTAAGATCGGTAGAACTAGAACTTGTGCCTCTGGTTCTTCTTTCTTCAGCTTGAGATTGTGTATACTTATTGCTTATGTAGGGCATTGTGTTGTATCTGTTACCTTATTCATCCATGCAGTTCTATTTCAAATGTATTGAACCATGTGGCTTGTTGTCTCCAATTGCTTTTTAGGAGTCAGAGTTAGCAGTTTTTATATGTATGGCACCAATCATTTTAATCATTATGTCCTTATTTGCTTCTGAGATATGAATGTCAGTACTGCTAGCTACTCCCTTCTGTGCAACGTGGATCTGTGCACCCTTACTACATGCTTAAAGATTGATCTCAAGATATAGAAAGAACCTAGATTAAGTGTTATTATTTTATAGCATTATTTCTTCAAGTTCTTGGATGCTCTTGTTTCATCCCGGTATTGTCTAATGTTTTTTTTTGTCAATAAAATAATGTTTTCACTTAATTACAACTGCAAGGTTCCATGCAAGTGTCTATCTTGAGCCCAGGAATTGTCTAATAGCCATACGCACCTCGTGAACGAATTCCTTTTTGGAAGAGGTGACATGTTGTCTGAATAAATAGTTTGCTTTCAATCATCGTTTGTTTTTATGCTTATTCTTATCGCTCTTTGGTGTAATACCTTTTGTTCGGTGTGCTAGATGGTTCACCATGAATGGATGGCGTAGAACCGAGGACTTCACGCTAGAGGTAGACTATCATAACTTACTTATGCTGAACTTCCCAATCATCATTAATTTGTTTATACGCTAATTCTTAATTCTTTTGCTTTGTTGTTTTCTTTCACCAAATTGAAGGAATCTTTTTTATGAATAAATGAACTCTTTTTGGTTGTATTGTTTTCCTCTCACAAAAATATTATATTCAGCTAATGCTATTTCTCGTATGTTACAGCTCAGAAGTGCCTATGCCATTCAAAAACTGAGAAAATCATGTTACTCAAAACATAAGTTTTATGTTGAGGCCTTTAATTTATATAAAGAGGTGTGCTCTTTGTCTTATGTTTCCTTTCTTTCCATTTATCTCCTACTTCTGTTTCATTTAGTTCTATGCCCATACCATGCTAGGCTACGAATTTAAGTCTATAACAGAATAAAAAATGACTTCATTGTTCTTCTTTTTTCTGATAAACTCCTTGCTAGCACATGGTAACAGAAAATCGTTGAGGAAACATGTTACTGAGAAATTTCTCTGCAACTGTAAGCTGCTCATATTTGTATCATGTTGAAAATTCTGTCTGCATCTGGTTTCTTTGCTGATTATTGATGGTGAATAATTACAGAAGCTAAAGAATGAGATCAAACACTGAGTCAATGTGGAATTCAGTTTACTGGGAATTGATTCAACCCGCTATTAAAATTTGCACATTGCGAGCTAGGCTGGTGAGTTATTTGTCCTGCACCCCCTTTCATATTTCTCTTCCTGCATAGATCAACACTCTTGATTACAGTTATTTGTTTATTTATGCAGTCAACTGGGACTACCAGGTTCCTTGGTCTCTTATTTTATTAGTATATAATACTGCAATTAGTAGTTACTACACATAATCATTTCCGAACTGAAAAGCAATTGCTACTTTGCTAGATTGGTAAATAACTTATTCAACTCAATGGGAGATATTTTCGTACAAAGTAGTAATGAAATAAATTACTCCTAGAATAACAGTACATTTTAGTTTTACCCACTATTAACTTACATGAGCTGAACTACAGAACTAGTGAGTTGAGCCACCCCACATTGATAGAAAAACATTGCCCAAATCTTCACAGAAATTAATTAATAAAATAAAAACAAACAAAATCGGTCCAAAACTATGAAGTTTTGCTAGCTAGGACCGCTAGCTAGGCTATAGCCTATAAACATAGAAAGTGCCCCCTGAAGTTAAAATTATTCAGTTTGTGAAAAATTGTAATTTTATGTGAGTTGATTTTCTTTAGACACTATTTTTCTTGAGTGTTGACATATAATCATCTTCTTGCATAAATTTGAGGCTATTTTTATGTGTGTTGATTCAGATGGAGCTCAAAAAGGATCAAAAAGTTCATGTTGTTCTATCTTCTGAATGGCTAGTTAAGATTTTCTACCAAATGTTTCAGCTTGTGAGGTTAGTTGAGGTAGTATTATTTATTTCAATGATTCTAATAAATGAGACTGCTGGTATTTTGCCTGGTATTAATAAATTATTAGTGGTCAATTAAGTCTGTATGCTTTTGAATGAACTGAGCATATGGATGTTTATTTTCCAATATTGCATTCTGATTCTGCTCATGTTAAAAATAGCCCAGAAGGCATTGAGAAACTGTGCACATATATTAAGGTGGATCATACAGATGTTAGAATACTGATGTTGGCATGCTAAGGACTATTTTTTAGCTACTGGCAGTGATAGCTTAAGTTTTGGTGCTCTAATCTGTGGATAAAATCTGTTTGATTCACAAATGAGAAAGATGCAATGTGAGAAACAGGGGTTCTTTACTGTAGTAAGTCCACTCATATAAGTCTGCTAAAATTTATTGCAAACTTCATTATAAATAATTTTCTTTCCTTGTATGTATGGCTAGAAGTG
This sequence comes from Persicaria maculosa, assembly GCA_963922045.1. Classification (NCBI taxonomy): domain Eukaryota; kingdom Viridiplantae; phylum Streptophyta; class Magnoliopsida; order Caryophyllales; family Polygonaceae; genus Persicaria; species Persicaria maculosa. Next base: position 30,260,030 of record OY998251.1, on the reverse strand, counting down.
TTTGTATCAACTATTACTTTCTTATATTTTATTCCTTTTTCAGTGAGTTGTTTTTTTGGATAGTGCAACAGAAACGTTAAACTCTAAGCAATGTTGGCATTGAAGGATTGATGTATGCTGTCAATGATGAATTATTATTCCCTATTTCTAGTTGATTTGGTGGATTAGGTTGTTCCTTGGGCTAGTTAACTTTTTTTTTTTTGGTTAAAATGTAATTTTGGACATTTTATTGTATTTATAAATTTTATAATTATGTATATTTATTGTATATAAATTATGTATTTTTTGACATTTTATTTTCTATGTAAATTTTGTATAATTAATGAAATTTTATTATATAGGTAAATTGTGGTCATTATTTTTTTTTAAAAAAAAAAATATTGGACTTTTTAGCCCGAGTCTAAAGAATCCGGGCTAAAAAGCAGTTTTTTTTTTAATTTTACCCCACACTTTAGCTACGGCAGCTAGCCGTCGCTTAGCCGTCGCTAATTTTCTTGCTACGGCTATTTGCCGAAGCTATCAAATTTTGCCACCCCAGAATTCGCCACCCCCCCATTTGCCGTACCTAAGCCGAAGCTAGATGGCTTTTGCCACCCCTTGAAGGCCTTTTGCCACGGCTTTTTGCCGAAGCGAATTTCATTTTTTTTTGTAGTGGCAATGATGTGCAAAAGCTTTATCTTTTACCATTTCTTTTATTAGACTATTATAGAAAATTGATATTCTCATCTCATGTAATATGATATCAATTTTGAGAATGATCTTATTTGTAAACTTTATCTTTTATTAAATGTCGACATTTAGCTTAAATGTTGACATTTAGCCGTTGATGTGCAAACGCTTTATCTTTTACCATTTGTTTTATTAGATGATTATAGAAGTTTGATATTCTCATCTCATGTAATATGATATCAATTTTGGAAATGATATTATTTGTAAACTTTATCTTTTATTAAATGTTGACATTTAGCTTAAATGTTGGCATTTAGCCGTTGATGTACAAAAGCTTTATCTTTTACCATTTCTTTTATTAGAGAATTGTAGAAGTTTGAGCTTATCATCTCTTATAATATGATATCAATTTTGAGAATGATCTTATTTGTAAACTTTATCTTTTATTAAATGTTGACATTTAGGTTAAATGTTGACAATTAGCTTAAATGTTGACATTTTGCTTAAATGTTGACATTTAGCCGTTGATGTGCAAAAACTTTATCTTTTACCATTTCTTTTATTAGAGGATTGTAGAAGTTTGAGCTTCTCATCTCATGTAATATGATATCAATTTTGAAAATGATCTTATTTGTAATCTTTATCTTTTATTAAATGTTGACATTTAGCTTAAATGTTGACATTTAGCCGTTGATGTACAAAAGGTTTATCTTTTACCATTTCTTTTATTAGAAGATTTTAGAAGTTTGAACTTATCATCTCATGTAATATGATATCAATTTTGAGAATAATCTTATTTGTAAACTTTATCTTTTATTAAATGTTGACATTTAGTTTAAATGTTGACATTTAGCCGTTGATGTGCAAAAGCTTTATCTTTTACCTTTTTTTTATTAGAGGATTGTAGAAGTTTGAGCTTATCATCTCATGTAATATGATATCAATTTTGAGAATGATCTTATTTGTAAAATTTATCTTTTATTAAATGTTGACATTTAGCTTAAATGTTGACATTTAGCTTAAATGTTGACAATTAGCTTAAATGTTGACATTTAGCCATTGATGTGCAAAAGCTTTATCTTTTACCATTTCTTTTATTAGAGGATTGTAGAAGTTTGAGCTTCTCATCTCATGTAATATGATATCAATTTTGAAAGTGATCTTATTTGTAATCTTTATTTTTTATTAAATGTTGACATTTAGCTTAAATGTTGACATTTAGCCGTTGATGTGCACAATCTTTATCTTTTACCATTTCTTTTATTAGATGACTATAGATGTTTGATATTCTCATCTCATGTAATATGATATCAATTTTGAGAAAAATCTTATTTGTAAACTTTATCTTTTATTAAATGTTGACATTTAGTTTAAATGTTGACATTTAGCCGTTGATGTGCAAAAGCTTTATCTTTTACCATTTTTTTTATTAGAGGATTGTAGAAGTTTGAGCTTATCATCTCATGTAATATGATATCAATTTTGAGAATGATCTTATTTGTAAAATTTATCTTTTATTAAATGTTCACATTTAGCTTAAATGTTGACATTTAGCCATTGATGTGCAAAAGCTTTATCTTTTACCATTTCTTTTATTAGAGGATTGTAGAAGTTTGAGCTTCTCATCTCATGTAATATGATATCAATTTTGAAAGTGATCTTATTTGTAATCTTTATTTTTTATTAAATGTTGACATTTAGCTTAAATGTTGACATTTAGCCGTTGATGTGCACAATCTTTATCTTTTACCATTTCTTTTATTAGATGACTATAGATGTTTGATATTCTCATCTCATGTAATATGATATCAATTTTGGGAATGATCTTATTTTGTAAACTTTATCTTTTATTAAATGTTGACATTTAGCCGTTGATGTGCAAAAGCTTTATCTTTTACCATTTGTTTTATTAGATGTTTATAGAAGTTTGATATTTTCATCTCATGTAATATGATATAAATTTTGGGAATGATCTTATTTGTAAACTTTATCTTTTATTAAATGTTGAAATTTAGCTTAAATGTTGACATTTAGCCGTTGATGTGCAAAATCTTTATCTTTTACCATTTCTTTTATTAGATGATTATAGAAGTTTGATATTCTCATTTCATGTAATATGATATTAATTTTGGGAATGATCTTATTTGTAAACTTTATCTTTTATTAAATATTGACATTTAGCTTAAATGTTGACATTTAGCCGTTTATGTGCAAAAGTTTTATTTTTTACCATTTCTTTTATTAGAGGATTGTAGAAGTTTGAGCTTTTCATCTCATGTAATATGATATCAATTTTGACAATGATCTTATTTGTAAACTTTATCTTTTATTAAGTGTTGACATTTAGCTTAAATGTTGCCATTTAGCTTAAATGTTGACATTTAGCTTAAATGTTGACATTTAGCCGTTGATGTGCAAAAGCTTTATCTTTTACCATTTCTTTTATTACAGGATTGTAGAAGTTAGTGCTTATCATCTCATGTAATATGATATCAATTTTGAGAATGATTTTATTTGTAAACTTTATCTTTTATTAAATGTTGATATTTAGCTTAAATGTTGACAATTAGCTTAAATGTTGACATTTAGCCGTTGATGTGCAAAAGTTTTATCTTTTACCATTTCTTTTATTAGAGTATTGTACAAGTTTGAGGTTCTCATCTCATATAATATGATATCAATTTTGAGAATGATCTTATTTGTAAACTTTATCTTTTATTAAATGTTGACATTTAGCTTAAATGTTGACCTTTAGCCATTGATGTGCAAAAGCTTTATCTTTTACCATTTGTTTCATTAGAGGATTGTAGAAGTTTGAGCTTATTAGCGTCAGCATCTCCAATGTCGGCGTCATGCGACATCAGCGTCAGCCAAAATGAGCGTCAGCATCTCCGATGTCGGCGTTAGCCGACATCAGCGTTAGCGCTGTCATGAAAGATGTTAATGGTGTTCGCAATGTTAATGGTGACAGTGTCAGCAGTGTTAACAATATCAGTGCTTACACGTAAAAAAGAAGTGTTGACACAAAAAAGCATCTTCGACGTCGGCGTCAACAGCGTCCGCAACATCGATGACGGTGTCAGTTGACGTCTCCGATGTTAGCGTCATCATCTCCGATGTCGGCGTTAGCTGACATCATCGTCAGCCAACATGAGCGTCAGCATCTCCGATGTCGGCGTCAGCCGACATCAACGTCAACGCTGATACAAAAAATGTTAGTGGTGTTCGCAATGTTAGTGGTCACAGTGTCAGCAGAGCCAGCAATGTCAACAATGTCAGTGTCAACGGTGTCAGGAATGTCGGTGTCAGCAACATCGACGTTGACATTAATGCAATTTTAAAAGCCTCTTAGGTCAATCAATGGTAGAGCGATGTGCTTATGTGCAAATAAGATATATTAATGCAATTTTAAAATACAAATGCATGTGCATATTCTTTCCATAAGGTTGTTTAAGCTTGCATAACATAATATTATATTTGCATATCATAATATTATATTTGCATAACATCGGGTTATAGTTGCATAACAGAAAGTGCTGACATGTAATTTTTTTTAAAAAAATTATATTATAACATAACATTCACAAATTAGATTTAAGTTTTAAAATTGCATATTCAAACTAAAATTGCACTTTTTATTCCGTGTCGACACTTTTTTGAAATTTTATATTGGTGTGCAATTTCTCTTGTGCAAATATAATAATGTGTTGTGCGAATATAAGTTTATGTTGTGCAAATATAAGTTTATAAAATTGCACTTTTTAGTTTTGTATTTGAGTTATAAAATTGCACTTTTCAGTTTTATATTTGCACTTGTTCAAGCTAAAATTGCACATTTAAGTTCTAAAATTGCACATTCAAACTAAATTTTCACTTTTTTTTCCCATGTCGGCACTTTTTAAAATTTTATATTGGTGTGCAAATATAAGTTTCTATTGTGCAAATATAAGTTTATGTTGTGCAAATATTAGTTTATAAAATTGCACTATTTAGTTTTGTAATTGAGTTATAAAATTGCACTTTTCTGTTTTATATTTGCACTTTTTCAAACTGAAATTGCACATTTAAGTTTTAAAATTGCATATTCAAAATAAAATTGCACTTTTTTTCCCATGTCGGCACTTTTTTGAAATTTTATATTGGTGTGCAAATATAAGTTTCTGTTGTGCAAATATAATAATGTGTTGTGCAAATATAAGTTTATGTTGTGCAAATATAAGTTTATAAAATTGCACTTTTCAGTTTTGTATTTGAGTTATAAAATTCCACTTTTTAGTTTTATATTTGCACTTGTTCAAACTAAAATTGCACATTTAAGTTCTAAAATTGCACATCCAAACTAAAATTGTACTTTTTTTCCCATGTCGGCACTTTTTAAAATTTTATATTGGTGTGCAAATATTAGTTTCTGTTTTTCAAATATAATAATGTGTTGTGCGAATATTGTAAAGGCCGAGTATATTATAATATTATTTTATTGATTGGATATATTATTATTTCATTAAATTATAAAAATGGTAGAAAACTCGTCCTCGAACACAAGTTTCGCTTCTTTAAGTCATTCCGGCATCGCTTTAGAATTTTGGCATATAACAGATTTTAATTCCGTTTTCGAGTTTTGAATGTCGATAAAACTATTTAATTCCGAATATAAAAAAAATAAAAAATTCGATTTTCATTTCTAGTGTCGATTTAGCGGGTTGCAAATTTTGGGATGTCGGGATTTAAAATCGGTATGGTGGGGCCCACTCTCTTCCTTAATTTCCTTTCTTTTTTTTTTTTTCCCCACTTCCCTCTCTCCCCTCATCACCATTCAGTCTGCAGAGGCCGTTGCAGATGGAGGCCGAATTCCCCCACGCTTCTGTCGCTCCTATCCCACTTCCTTGCCTGCAATCCTCCAGCTGGGTGGTCCTCACCCTTCCCCTTCTCCCTACATAAGAAATCCCCACTCATTTCTCTTCCTCCCCATTCTAAAACCCCCCAAGAAGCCCCTTTCTCCCTCTCTTTTGGCTCTGCAAAACCCAGGGAACTGTCCCTTTCCGCTATCAATTTCTTCGTTTGTTCATCCGCCGACCTCTCTCGGTTTCAATCGATCACCCACCACGCTATTATCCGGCGCTGCAGCTCACCAGTTCGAGGTGTCCAGGGGGATCCCAGAGCCCGTCGGAGCCGCCATTGCCACCGGGGGCCACTCTCTCACCCTCAACGCCTCTGATTTCTTCCGAGAGAGAGCGGTAAAGCTTTCGATTCCTTTCCTTCACCTTAAACCGCTGAAGCTACTCGTTATTCACCTTTCTCCTTCCTTCCTAGGCCGAGGAGGATCATCCCGACCTCGACGGAGCCTCGTCGGAGCTACGAGACGCCTTATTCTCGCCCCTGTTCGAAATCGAGACGGTAACTTTCGATCCTTTTGATTCTTGGCGTACCTCAGTATAAAAGCACACCTTTACATCCTTCTCATCATCCTAGGTCCGTTTCCAGCCTTCCCTCCCCGTCGTTGCAGCCGGACACCGCTCGGACCATCCTCGCCGGAGTTCTCCTTTCCGCTCGGTAAATCTCTCTTCTCCTCCTCCTTCTTGCTCGCGCTTATTATCTGATGGGTGGGTTGAGGTCGGAATTACTAGTCGATTTTGTGGGTGAAGTTTGGAACCGAACGGAGCCCCCTCGCCTGAGCTCGTCTTCCTCCTCTCTAATTCCGTCGTCGTTGTTAAGCTCAGGAGCTCTGCTCCTTCTTTGGGAGGAAGATGACCTTTTGGGCCGGGTCGGGTCATTTCCTTCAGATCTGGGCCTCCCTCTAAGTTCATTTGTGGGCTGTTGTCTCATGGGTTATAGTGTTGTTATTGTTAATTGTTGAATTCCTACTAGATCGTTATATGTTATGTAACATATTAGATGCTGTGACTTATTTTATTTATTGTTGGTTATATTAACATTTTTACATTATTCTGATTTATAAAAGTATATCCTGAAATTATTAACTTGTATTATGGAATGGTCTTAAAAGTAACATTACTTGGAATATGAATTTTTTTGACGTTTTAATTTAGAAATGGTAAAGCATTTTGGTGATCTAATGTGGAAGCTTATTTATATAAGGACTTTAAAATAAAACATGCCGGAATAATTTTCATAGTATAATTTTGCAAGTGATGTAAAGATTTAATGTTTATAAATGGATTTTTTTGGCCGAATAGGGTTTGGGAAATTGCTTGAGAACGAGTTGATTTAACTTGAGGTTTAAGAGTCTGAAACATGGTTCCACTATCGACTGGTTTTGAGGATGTTGAGAATTTGGCTATGTGTGTACGAGTGTTAGTTCAGTAGCTTATGGCATTGGCTTGATTATAGGTGTTTATTGCTTTTGGATTGCTCTTGGACTTACTTCTGGGCCCTTGCTTGCGTTATCTTGCTGTTCTGCATCTTCAGGTAAGTATCCTACGGGACTTACTCAGTAACCTGGACCTCCTGCCTGATGTGTCATGTGATGTGTAGTTTTGTCGCATATAAGCATGCCATGTAGTATCATGCTAGGATTGCATTGAACTGAGCATGTGGTTACTATGTGTGTTTGGAACAGAACGGCCGTTATCTGTGATAGTCCTAGAGTCTTTACTAGGGTCATAGGGTAGCCCAGCCTCATCGGGTGCCCTGAGTCAATCGAGTCTTATAAATGATCTGGCTGCGGCGGTGACCGAGCGTCCTACCTGGGCTGCTTCGGAGTGAGGTATTGACATATAGGCTGCGGCACCGACCGAGCGTCCTACCTGGGCTGTTTCTGAGCGAGGTACGGACATATATGCTCCGGAGTGGGCACATATCAGGGGATATGCCACTTGGCATTGCCTTGGGCCCTTCACAGTATTTCTGCATATTATAACTGTTCAGCATGCTTACGTGAGTTAATTACTGTACTGCATTAGTCATCTTTTATCCTAGGTATAGGCATGTTATGTGGCCTCAGCGCGGTCAGAGGACCCGCAGGCGATTACCGGGCCTGACTTCGTGGTTAGTGTCAGGTACCGCCCCTTGATTGCTCCTTGCTTCTGTGACGGGAAACCCTTGACGAATCGAAGAATCTGGCTAACCATCTAATCCGGTATAAGATGATCATATTTCGCTTAAGTTTTTGGTTTTGACCCGGCTCTGCCGTGGCACCTTGTAAACTAATCTTGCTTCCGCTTTACTTTCGTTTGAATTGGTTTTCGCGACATAGTGTTAGGACAGGTTAAGGGTACCCAACGGCCCTCCGAGATTTAGGGTTTGAAATCCCTCTTTCCACTAACACTGAAAATGAGTTGAAACCTCGACCCGTACCTGGATTGCAAGATCCGAACAAGGGGTTTTATCCCTTGAAACGTAACATGGAAATCATAATTCTGGGCAGTTACAAAGATGGTATCAGAGCCGAGGTTGTGCAATTCGGGTACACAAGGGTCGAGTGTATGTTTTTAAAAACCGCCCATGAATTTCAAATTATTTGGAAGTATTTTAAAAGGGCAAAATGAACTTAAGATGCCTAACCGAAATTGGACTAAGTAATGAACTCGACTTGTAATAAAAGAGAAAAATCGACCAAACGGGAACACGAGTGGGTAGTAAAGGCGCTAGACCACCCCTATTGGGTGTAGTTGGGAACGGTAGGCAAAATACTAGCTTGCTCTTTACAGAGGGTCCGGAAGACTCCAAGGAGATTGCACAAGGTGGTTGGAGTGGCGAGTTAGGTAGGATCGCGAGGTTTGCCCCTCCGGTCAGTCGCTCCTCGAAGAGCGACATTAGGTAGCTTGATGTGCTCCTATATACCAATTGGGCCTGAGGGCGATCTTCCCCGAAGAAGATCATTAAAATCGTCTCTGTATGCTTCTTTGTTGGGTGTTAATTGAACCTCGAATATGCAGCAGTATGGTTGATGCACGACGTGGGGCAGTTGGGCGTGGGGGCCCGGCGCGTAGAGGACGGGGACGACCTCGACGAGTTGAGGCTGATGCTGTAGATGGTGGGGCCCAGGGCCCCGGAGACGCTGAGATCCCGGCTCCCCAGCCGGAGGAGGTTCTGCGACAGATGGACCGAGCGACCTTGATCGAGATGTTGAGAGGATTGGTCGGAGACCCTCCACCAGAGGCTCAGATTCCCGCAGGACAGCCAGTGGAGCCGGTCAGAGAGATTCCCGTCGGCCAGCCGGCAGGGCCAGACGTCGTCGCCGCGCGCCCTGAGAAGCGCGTCGACTGGGTTCGAGCACTGAGCCATTGCAACCCGCCGCACTTTTTGGGAGGACCCGGAGAGGATATAGAGGCTTGGTTGCAGCAGATTGACAGCATACTTGACTTCATCGGTGCCCCCGTCTCCGAGCGCCAGCGGCTGTCCGCAAGTCTTCTCCGAGAGGACGCTTTTCTACGCTGGCTCGCCTGTAAGGACGAGCGGACACAGTGGACTTATGACGAGTTTCGTACCCTGCTACTTCGAGAGTTTTGTCCGCCAGGGACACAGACGATGAGAGAGGTTACCTTCATGCGTGCTGCCTACGACCCCTCCCGCACGGTTTCTGAGATCATCTGTCAGTTTAAGAGGGAGCTGGTCCATTGTGCTCGCCTCTGCCCCACCGACGAGAGCCGCATCCGCATGCTGTCTATGAGGTTGCCGCCGGACGTTCTCCTGCATGCATCGAGCCTGGGAGATGTCCCCTTTGATCGCTTTCTGGAGGTTGTTCAGATGTACGCTCAGCAGAAGATTCTCACAGAGACTGTTTATGCTCCCTCTCGCCCTGAGGCGAAGAGGTCGAGACCGACTGACATGAGGGGAGATGGGAGACCCCGAGGAGTTTTTCGTGGAGGATCCCGCGGAGGTGTACCGATGGCCCCGCCATTTGCACGACCTAGGGAGATTTCAGTTCGAGCCATGATTTGCTATGGATGTCATGAGGAGGGGCATGCCTTACAGCACTGCCTTAGGAGGACCACGATATGCTACACCTGTCACACCCCAGGACATCGAGCTAGTCATTGTCCTCAGTCGCGAGGAGCTTCCCCTGCACCAGCAGCACCGAGACTTCCCGCCGCCCCTCAGCCCCCACTTCTGATTTATCCCCAGGGGCAGGGGAGAGGTGGCTCATCAGCTAGAGGCAGATCTGGAGGACGTGGCAGAGGATCAGTTAGAGGAGGTCGTGGATCGTCGGGGTCTGAGTCTGGTAGAGGATCATCGTCAGCTGGGCCATCTGGGTCAGGTTACGGGAGAGGACAGACGTCTGGAGGTTCCGGTTCTGCACTGCCCCCACCGCCCCGTGTATTTCAGATGAGAGGAGATGATCGGTCCGCTCCGAGTGCCTCAGGTACGATACATTTCCGTGATGCTTGTTTGGATATTTTGTTCGATACGGGTGCTACCCACTGCTTTATAGCAGAGTCGTGCGTCGCTAGGCTGAGCCTGAGCTGCACGAGAGGTCCGACCTATATCGTGGGTATGCCGGACGGGGCTAGGGCTAGGACGTGTCGAGAGATCTTAGGATGCCCTGTCCGTATAGGTGAGCGTGAGTGGCCCGCCGACCTTATCGTGCTGAGACTGCAGACCTACGACTTGGTCCTTGGGATAGACTTCATGGACCACTACGGGGCGATCATCAATCTGCGGACGAGGACTGTGTCTATCTTGGCTGAGGACGGTTCAGAGCATCAGGTTTGGGGTAGCGACCCCAAGAGGAATGGGGCAATGATCAGCGCCGTCAGAGCTGCGAGATTGATCGATCAAGGTTGTACAGGATTCTTGTGCTATGCCCTAGAGGTGGATAGAGATCGGCCCAGCATCTCCGACGTGCCGATAGTTCATGACTTTGCCGACGTCTTTCCGGATGATCTCCCGGGCCTGCCGCCGCCGAGAGAGGTCGACTTCGCGATCGAGCTAGAGCCGGGCACCAGGCCCATCTCCCGAGTACCTTACCGGATGGCGCCGTCTGAGATGGCAGAGCTGAAGGCGCAGTTAGAGGAGCTGGCAGGGAAGGGGTATATTCGTCCGAGTGCATCACCATGGGGAGCTCCGGTGCTTTTCGTGAAGAAGAAGGACGGTTCCCTGAGATTGTGCATCGATTACCGCGAGCTGAACCGGGCTACGGTGAAGAACCGTTACCCGCTCCCGAGGATCGACGACTTGATGGATCAGCTACAAGGTGTCGTGGTGTTCTCGAAGATTGATCTGAGGTCCGGGTATCATCAGCTTCGGGTTCGTGCAGAGGATATTCCGAAGACTGCCTTCCGGACACGTTATGGGCATTATGAGTTTGTGGTCATGCCGTTTGGGCTGACCAACGCCCCCGCAACTTTCATGGAGCTTATGAACAGGGTGTTCATAGACTACCTTGATCGGTTCGTGGTCGTCTTCATCGATGATATCCTCGTTTATTCGCGGAGCCGAGAGGAGCACGAGGAGCACTTAAGGATTGTTCTGGAGACGTTGAGGAGGCATCAGCTGTACGGGAAGTACAGCAAGTGCGATTTCTGGATTTTCGAGGTGGCCTTCTTGGGCCATGTGATCTCTGCCGCTGGAGTCGCCGTGGACCCGGTGAAGATTGATGCCATCGTTGCTTGGGAGGTGCCCAAGAACGTACGGGACATTCGCTCCTTCTTGGGGTTAGCCAGCTATTACCGCCGCTTCGTCCGGGATTTCTCGAGGATCGCACGACCGATGACTCAGTTGACTCGGAAGGATGTTCCCTTTGTTTGGAGCGAGGAGTGTCAGGCCAGCTTTGAGCTTCTGAAGGAGAAGCTGACGACTGCACCAGTTTTAGCTTTGCCAGATGGGAGTGAGGACTTCGTGATCTACACCGATGCTTCCAGGGCTGGATTGGGTTGTGTTCTGCATCAGAGGGATCGGGTTATCGCCTATGCTTCACGCCAGCTGAAGCCCGGAGAAGAGACCTACCCGACTCATGATTTGGAGTTGGCTGCTGTTGTTCATGCTCTGAAGATCTGGAGGCATTACCTGTATGGCACCTCGTGCAAGGTGATGACGGATCATAAGAGCCTGAAGTATATCTTCACACAGAAGGAGCTCAACATGAGGCAGAGGCGCTGGTTGGAGCTCCTGAAGGACTACGATTTGGATATCGTCTATCATCCAGGGAAGGCCAATGTAGTGGCTGATGCGCTCAGTCGGAAGACTCATCAGGAGGTGGCTGTGACTCGACTGACAGCACAGCGAGGCTTGCAGGCAGAGCTGATGTTGTGTGGTATAGAGGTTTGGATTCAGAGAGAGCGCGGCCAGCTGTCCTTCTTAGAGATTCAGTCAGAGCTGACAGAGGAGATCCGTAGAGAGCAGGCAGAGTGCCCCGAGATAGCAGCCTTGCGGGAGCGGATGGTTCAGGGACGAGCCGGTGAGCTTGCAGAGAGGCCAGACGGGTTACTGACCTTCCAGAGGAGGATTGTAGTGCCATCTACCGCAGACTTGAGACAGAGGATCATGCAGGAGGCCCATGCTAGTCCTTATTCGGTCCATCCAGGGACGAATAAGATGTACCAGGACTTGAGAAAGTCCTATTGGTGGCAGAGGATGCGAGCAGACATCACGGATTTCGTCGCCAGATGTCAGGTTTGCCAGCAGGTCAGGATCGAGCACCAGAGGCCATATGGGCTCGTGCGATCGCTTTCAGTTCCCGAGTGGAAGTGGACAGACATATCCATGGACTTCATCACGGGTCTGAGGAGAGACATTCGAGGATTCGATGCCATCTGGGTTGTGGTCGACAGATTGACCAAGTCGGCTCATTTCATAGCCATTCAGGAGACTTGGCCCGTCGCGAGATTAGCAGATTTGTTCATCATGCACATTGTGAGACTCCACGGAGTTCCAGAGCGTATCGTTTCAGACCGAGATGGCCAGTTCACGTCGAGGTTTTGGCGACAGGTTCATGAGGCATTGGGAAGCAGACTGCACTTCAGTACAGCTTATCACCCGCAGACAGATGGTCAGAGCGAGCGGACGATCCAGACCTTGGAGGATCTCCTGAGATCTTGTGTACTAGAGTGGGGAGATCGTTGGGTCAGATATCTGCCACTAGTGGAGTTCTCCTATAACAACAGTTATCACTCGTCGATTGGGATGGCTCCTTATGAGGCGCTCTATGGGCGGCGATGCAAGTCGCCAGTGTGTTGGGACGAGCCGGCCGACACCACAGCTTCGCTACCTGAGGTGGTTCGAGAGACAGTTGATCAGATTGGGCGCATCCGAGAGCACATGAGGGTCTCCCAGGACAGACAGAAAAAGTACGCAGATCGCCGTCGGACAGAGCTCGAGTTTGAGGTGGGATCACACGTTTGGCTTAGGGTATCGCCGACCAGAGGAGTTCGTCGATTTGGCATGAAGGGCAAGCTGAGCCCTAGGTTTGTGGGACCTTTTGAGATCCTTGAGAAGGTCGGCGAGGTCGCTTACCGGTTAGCCTTACCACCATCGTTGGCCGGCGTGCACGATGTGTTCCATGTGTCTCAGTTGCGACAGTATATCCCTGACCCGAGTCATGTCTTAGATTATTCCGACCTTCACATTGAGCCTGATCACACATACGTAGAGACCCCGGTTCGAGTACTTGACCGTCGAGTCAAGAAGTTGAGGACCAAGGAGGTACCTCTTCTTCTTATTCAGTGGTCTAGGAGGGGCCCTGACGAGGCCACTTGGGAGGCTGAGGATAGCCTGAGAGCGAGTTACGGGAGTGTTGTAGATGAGCTTTTGAGCTCTTACGTCGAGCCGAGCGTCGACCTGACCTTGACCTCGTGAGCTTAGTGGTGAGTCTAGTGATCTTTTATTTTGGGATGGATGGGTGCCTCTATGATGATGTGCTTATGATTGCTTATTTTGTGTGCAGACTCTATGATGAGGTGATGCTGGAGATCGGTTCTCCCGGCTTGTGTGATGACGTGCTCGATGATGTTCGTTGATACTTTTGGTAGTATATGTGTGCTATGACTTATGACTTCTAGCATTTTGAGACTTTTTATCCTTCTGGTACTTGAGCCTTGTTGGCATGATATGTTATGCTTATGTTAGACGGTTATGAGATGACGAGGGTTTGAGATGGTGATGAGGTGTTGAGACTTGCCATGAGAGAGATGGCTTATGGTATGATGCTTATATATGAGTAGATGAGACTTTTTGGTTATGGTCCTTGTTGAGTTATGAATGGTGTTTGAATGATTTGGAACCTAGGAAGGAAATATGGGGTTAGCCCTTAGAGGTGGATGCCTCCACCTCTCGAGATCTGGACTTGGTTGATTAGCGTCGGGTTTAAAGATTTGAACGGTTTATAAAGGGTTAAATTGGATTTTAAAGGAACAAGCTCTATCGAAAACTTCAAGGATTTCAAGTTCAACCTTCGCATTACAACACTTTATTGAACTTTTCAGAACTGGATTTGCATTATGACGCTTTTGAGTTATGATATAACCGAGAAGTCGGGGTAAGGGTGTGATAAGGGCCCATATCACATACTCATTACGACCCATTGGGGATATCATGGTCATGACGAAGATACTGTAAGGGTCTTATAGGTGCACTTATGAGGTCCTTACGGGGTCTATGACGTGATCCTCGGACTCACCAATTTTTTTTCCTTCCTCTCCTTGGCTTTAGAATGATTTTAGTCTCGGGGACGAGACTTGTTTTAGAGGTGGATGAATGTAAAGGCCGAGTATATTATAATATTATTTTATTGATTGGATATATTATTATTTCATTAAATTATAAAAATGGTAGAAAACTCGTCCTCGAACACAAGTTTCGCTTCTTTAAGTCATTCCGGCATCGCTTTAGAATTTTGGCATATAACAGATTTTAATTCCGTTTTCGAGTTTTGAATGTCGATAAAACTATTTAATTCCGAATATAAAAAAAATAAAAAATTCGATTTTCATTTCTAGTGTCGATTTAGCGGGTTGCAAATTTTGGGATGTCGGGATTTAAAATCGGTATGGTGGGGCCCACTCTCTTCCTTAATTTCCTTTCTTTTTTTTCTTTTCCCCACTTCCCTCTCTCCCCTCATCACCATTCAGTCTGCAGAGGCCGTTGCAGATGGAGGCCGAATTCCCCCACGCTTCTGTCGCTCCTATCCCACTTCCTTGCCTGCAATCCTCCAGCTGGGTGGTCCTCACCCTTCCCCTTCTCCCTACATAAGAAATCCCCACTCATTTCTCTTCCTCCCCATTCTAAAACCCCCCAAGAAGCCCCTTTCTCCCTCTCTTTTGGCTCTGCAAAACCCAGGGAACTGTCCCTTTCCGCTATCAATTTCTTCGTTTGTTCATCCGCCGACCTCTCTCGGTTTCAATCGATCACCCACCACGCTATTATCCGGCGCTGCAGCTCACCAGTTCGAGGTGTCCAGGGGGATCCCAGAGCCCGTCGGAGCCGCCATTGCCACCGGGGGCCACTCTCTCACCCTCAACGCCTCTGATTTCTTCCGAGAGAGAGCGGTAAAGCTTTCGATTCCTTTCCTTCACCTTAAACCGCTGAAGCTACTCGTTATTCACCTTTCTCCTTCCTTCCTAGGCCGAGGAGGATCATCCCGACCTCGACGGAGCCTCGTCGGAGCTACGAGACGCCTTATTCTCGCCCCTGTTCGAAATCGAGACGGTAACTTTCGATCCTTTTGATTCTTGGCGTACCTCAGTATAAAAGCACACCTTTACATCCTTCTCATCATCCTAGGTCCGTTTCCAGCCTTCCCTCCCCGTCGTTGCAGCCGGACACCGCTCGGACCATCCTCGCCGGAGTTCTCCTTTCCGCTCGGTAAATCTCTCTTCTCCTCCTCCTTCTTGCTCGCGCTTATTATCTGATGGGTGGGTTGAGGTCGGAATTACTAGTCGATTTTGTGGGTGAAGTTTGGAACCGAACGGAGCCCCCTCGCCTGAGCTCGTCTTCCTCCTCTCTAATTCCGTCGTCGTTGTTAAGCTCAGGAGCTCTGCTCCTTCTTTGGGAGGAAGATGACCTTTTGGGCCGGGTCGGGTCATTTCCTTCAGATCTGGGCCTCCCTCTAAGTTCATTTGTGGGCTGTTGTCTCATGGGTTATAGTGTTGTTATTGTTAATTGTTGAATTCCTACTAGATCGTTATATGTTATGTAACATATTAGATGCTGTGACTTATTTTATTTATTGTTGGTTATATTAACATTTTTACATTATTCTGATTTATAAAAGTATATCCTGAAATTATTAACTTGTATTATGGAATGGTCTTAAAAGTAACATTACTTGGAATATGAATTTTTTTGACGTTTTAATTTAGAAATGGTAAAGCATTTTGGTGATCTAATGTGGAAGCTTATTTATATAAGGACTTTAAAATAAAACATGCCGGAATAATTTTCATAGTATAATTTTGCAAGTGATGTAAAGATTTAATGTTTATAAATGGATTTTTTTGGCCGAATAGGGTTTGGGAAATTGCTTGAGAACGAGTTGATTTAACTTGAGGTTTAAGAGTCTGAAACATGGTTCCACTATCGACTGGTTTTGAGGATGTTGAGAATTTGGCTATGTGTGTACGAGTGTTAGTTCAGTAGCTTATGGCATTGGCTTGATTATAGGTGTTTATTGCTTTTGGATTGCTCTTGGACTTACTTCTGGGCCCTTGCTTGCGTTATCTTGCTGTTCTGCATCTTCAGGTAAGTATCCTACGGGACTTACTCAGTAACCTGGACCTCCTGCCTGATGTGTCATGTGATGTGTAGTTTTGTCGCATATAAGCATGCCATGTAGTATCATGCTAGGATTGCATTGAACTGAGCATGTGGTTACTATGTGTGTTTGGAACAGAACGGCCGTTATCTGTGATAGTCCTAGAGTCTTTACTAGGGTCATAGGGTAGCCCAGCCTCATCGGGTGCCCTGAGTCAATCGAGTCTTATAAATGATCTGGCTGCGGCGGTGACCGAGCGTCCTACCTGGGCTGCTTCGGAGTGAGGTATTGACATATAGGCTGCGGCACCGACCGAGCGTCCTACCTGGGCTGTTTCTGAGCGAGGTACGGACATATATGCTCCGGAGTGGGCACATATCAGGGGATATGCCACTTGGCATTGCCTTGGGCCCTTCACAGTATTTCTGCATATTATAACTGTTCAGCATGCTTACGTGAGTTAATTACTGTACTGCATTAGTCATCTTTTATCCTAGGTATAGGCATGTTATGTGGCCTCAGCGCGGTCAGAGGACCCGCAGGCGATTACCGGGCCTGACTTCGTGGTTAGTGTCAGGTACCGCCCCTTGATTGCTCCTTGCTTCTGTGACGGGAAACCCTTGACGAATCGAAGAATCTGGCTAACCATCTAATCCGGTATAAGATGATCATATTTCGCTTAAGTTTTTGGTTTTGACCCGGCTCTGCCGTGGCACCTTGTAAACTAATCTTGCTTCCGCTTTACTTTCGTTTGAATTGGTTTTCGCGACATAGTGTTAGGACAGGTTAAGGGTACCCAACGGCCCTCCGAGATTTAGGGTTTGAAATCCCTCTTTCCACTAACACTGAAAATGAGTTGAAACCTCGACCCGTACCTGGATTGCAAGATCCGAACAAGGGGTTTTATCCCTTGAAACGTAACCTGGAAATCATAATTCTGGGCCGTTACAAAGATGGTATCAGAGCCGAAATCAAATTTGTGAACTTTATAATATTAGTATTTTAATCTAATTTGTGCACTTTATAATTTGGTTATACCTAAACTAAAAACCGAGCATTTGTAGACTGCCGACTAGTGAATTGAGCATTGCTAATGAATCTACAAAAACAAGGAGCATGAAGTCCTCGAACATAAGTGCACGGTGTATCATAAATGTATCGCCATGTCAAGATAACTGCATGCAGCAATAAGGAGTTAATATGCTTTAGAAATACTGAAGGGTGTGTTGTAAACTGAACAAGGGTTTAGAACAAATTTAGTTCCTCCTGATGAAATGGAATGAACAGAGAAATTTGAGAATGTCAGTATCAGTTCAGAAGATGAAGTTTTGTCAGCTTTGATGATAAACAGATTGGGAATGCTATGATATCTATCAAGAGAAAATCAGTTCAACACTCCACCCTTTTCATGATTTTGTGCTCCCCAACTTGAATTATTAGCTAATAATTTCACATAGTCATGATTAAATTACATGAAGAGAAAATGGAAAAGGTTGGCATTGTCCTCTTCAGGTACACCAGTAGAAGACAAAGGTTTCACATCAACGTGTGTGCATGAGTTGGGCATAAATGCTGGTATGGAACAAGGCATAAACATAACTGAATTAAGCTATACGATCCAGATCTCGTAATCTTCTTCTGCTGGCATTGAGATTCTTTGAGCCTACCTTGTTTCACAATATATAAACTGCACTGGACCTTCCCAAGGAGAGCAAGTTGTTAGCCTTGATTAGCCTAAAAAAAAATAGAAGATACGAAATAGCCTCTCTTCTTACCACATTCACTCAAACAGTCTGCCAAGCGGATCAACCCTCTATGTTTCCCAATTCGATGAGCAGCTCAGCAAGCTCAGATCATCTGAATCTGCCTCTTCCTCATCCTCCCCAATCAATTCAAATGACTTTAAAGTAGTCTTCCTCTTTCTAAACTGGCAAATCCATATGCTAGGAAAACTTCAATGACTTTAAAGCAGAACACGGTCTCTAGGTTTGTGTTGAAAAAGGTGGAAGAAGATGAACTCACAAATTACAGATTCAGCATACAAATTACAGATTCAGCATACATATTCGGCAAGTTCAAGATTATAGATTATAACAAATTACAAATTTAACATACAAATTATAGATTCAGCATACAGATTCATCAGGTTCAAGATTACAGACTATCACAGACTAGAGATTCAACGTACAGATTCAGTAAGTTCAAGATTACAGATTAAAGTTTGTAAAAATTACCGATTTTTCAAGATGTAAAGATTTTTCAAAATGTATAGAATGTACAAATTTTTCAAAATGTAAAACAAATCAACCCTAATTTTAACCAAAGATTAAAACTGAAACGGATTTACTGACTTTATATGTTGTCCACAACAGTTGATTAGAACCAACCCAACAAAAGATCTGCACCGACATATTGAATGTATAGATGTTGTACAAATCCGATGAACGATTAGAACTTAGAAGGTTCCCTTTGCGATCCCTTCTTTGTGTTTTTCTTTCTTTTTTTCTTTGTGTGTTGCTATACTAGACAATAGACAATTAAATGAAATAAAATGGGAATATGAAAGAGCTTCATTTTTTTTATGGTAAAAAAGATTAAGTTTTTCTCGTTTTTTTCCCCATATCTTCTTTATTGTTTTAAATTTTTTTTTTGTCTATTAAGAGGAGTGACCAGATACTTGAGTTGTGAAGTCTCTTAAATATATGGAAAAAAATTGGCGGAAATAAATTTTGTTTAAGATCACAAAATGAATACAAGTGAGAAATAGCTAGATTGGGACTTATGTCCCTGCTCATAATTTGGCATAGAAATTTTCGTAGGTTCTTAAAGTTGGTTGTGCCTTCCAGTTGCTTATGCAACATCAGCCTTTAGTTTTATGCTATTTTCTTTCTTGAATTCTTGTTATAACTCGTCTAGGTTAATGTTTTGGATTTCTTCACTATCTACTGTACGTGACTTCGATTGCTTTTTTTTTTGTTTCAGATTGGGAACAAGAGCAGGAGGGATATTTAAGCCAACAAAACCCGAGTGATGTTTATGAGGTATCTAAACAATAGAATATGCAAGTTGAGGAGTATGAGAAGGTAAGTTTTCTTTGAACTTAAATGATTTTTTTCCCCTAAAGTCTGTTTTACTTTTATTGTTTGTCATTCAGTAGACTATTCTTTGTCTTTAAGGTGTGCTCTCCAATTACCGAAGCTAGAAGGTGAAAATAAAAATCTCATATGCAGAATATTTGAATGGCTTCATGAGTTGAGTTATAACATGAGAGTTATAAGTTATAACTATATATATCCTGATACAAGATCGAGGAGTACTCCGACATCACGGTGAACAATTTTAATGGAGGGTCTTGGCCAGGTGGAATCTACTATTCTCTCTATTTTCTAAGTTTCAACCCATTGTTTATCAATGATCTTAATATTTAGAAATGAATGCTCACAAGTATGTGTTGGATTGCAGTGTTGCCTTGTCTACTAACGATGCATATATAAAGAGCGGAATACCTCAACTTGCAAAGTGATGTATTGATTTAGCAAGTACACTAATGTTCAAAGATATGTGACATGAATACTGCTATGGAAAGCATGAATGGAAGCACCATATATACATGATGCTACCTAAGATGCTGCTGGAAGATCCTTCTCATATGGGGATGGTGTCCTTCACAATAAGCAGATATTGGAATCGGATTCCTACCGATGAATCTAGGTAAGGATTTCATCTTCTCTTGATTCAGTTCAAACTATTTTCTTTCATCAGATTCAAGTCAGTAAAAGAACATGTCATGATATGTGATTGGTTTCTGTTTTTATCCCGATTTGGGGTTGAGATTTACTTGGATTCGACTTAAACTGATTTTTTGTGGGTTTCAATTGAGAATTTCTGGGTTTTATTTATTTATTTAAGATGAATGGTAGGTTCAGATGATTTTCCAAGTTTGTGAGCTTAAAGGTAGGTTAGGATGCTTTATGCTTGAGGGTTTTGATTTTGGGTTAATTGGGTCGGAATTTCATCCATCAGCATACCCTTCTTCTGAGAATCGGGAATATTAGAATCCTATATTTAGAATAAGTATTTGGTAAGCAAGCTAAAGCCAAAGAAATTATATGGAAATTTGGTTAAACCACAACTAAGTTCTGTGCCACCATTAGCTTAAGCAATTTATCTACCACTCATAGACCTCATTTGGCTGCTTAAAAGCCATGTATTTTTGCATCTCCTGTTGCAACCTATAACGAAAAAAGAAAAAAAACACTTAATGCTTGGAGAAAACCCCCCACTCAGTAAACATAATGAGCAATCGAAAAAGATATTGAAGATGAAGATAGACACTGCAAAATGAATCAAATTTGAAACGAAACAGAATTACAGAATAGATACATAAAACCGCAAGGGAATCAAGGGAGGAAAGCAATCTAGTCAAAGCATGCTTACAATTTGGGGTAATGTGGAAGCTGGATAGAGGTGTCAGCATTAACACCCCTAATTTAATTATTAGGAGTGGACAAATCAAGAGTTTGTGGAAGGTAAAACAGGAACTGGTGTCAACACCATGATTTGTTCTTCTAAGCATCCAAGAAATAATGTATTCTTATGAGTACCTTTGCCTTTCATATTTCTTCATAGAGATTTCATTGATCAACATGATGTGTTTGCAAAGTATGTTCTTCCTAAGTGAACTACACTAATAAACATGGTAGAATGAGTACATTTGTTTATGGTACATTTGTTTACTGTCAGCAATTGGCAGTTCTAATTCTACTGTCAGCAGACTTTAGGAAAAACATCATTGAGTTCAAAGAAAGAGTACCCTCTACCAACTGCCAAGCTTCACATCTCGACCAACTGCCAAGACTCTCTATAAAGCACACCCTCGTCCTAGGGGTCCTCTACCATTCCTATCTTTAACTTCTAAGAGTGAACCGCTCTGACGATCGAACTAGAAGCTTCTTAAAAATCTCGCTTACTCTTTCTAGGCTCTCAAGACTCTACCTGACCATCATCTCCCAAAGACACATCTCGAATCACTTTCTAACCTGATCATACTTCCTGCACCACTTACCACTCTCACTAATCATCCACCTCTAAGAATCCAACTCATACTGACCATCTCACACCTGTCGCTCCCGATCAACTCTAACCCTGAAACCCATCTAGTGCTACTCTCAACCACGAATCACCAAGACCCTCATCACCAACGTCTATCCTCAAAGACCAACCACTGAGTCTACCTACTCATCCCATTCCGAAACTCACGAAACTTGAACCACTCATGACTTATCAAGCTGGCCTACTCTAGATCCTCTTCCCAGCATTTTCCGAAACTACCTCAGCTACCATTCGTTAATCACGACGTCTTATGCCTAAGGCCCTTATCTATCGACCATTCCTCTCAATGAAACCTCATGTACCGACCATCATTTCCTCAGAATTCCTATGACATCCCATCCAAACTTTCCCAAGTATCGCAATCTCGCCACACCTACTAAAATCCTTCATCCCCTAGCGCTCTCAATGCCTTCCGCCTTGCCTAGTTCCCAATTTCAAGCTCCGAATCTCCCTATCTCAACCTCAAGGACACAATCTTACCAGAAATCTCAACGACATCCTTATCTAGCTAGCAACCTTTCCTCCGAGACTCGTCTCACATCCTCAATACCTCGATAGACAAAATAACCTCCACTCATAAATCCTTATTCATTCCCTATGCTAAAACCGTCCAACAATGCATCTAGAAATCCTTCACTCGTGAATTCTCCAAACACTACCAATTCTATTTGAACAATCCACAACTACTCATCACACGTACAATTCTGATATGAAAAACCTAATATCCAAGATCGGTAATTTTCTAAGCACCCTCATACTATTCTTCCTTAGCGATTCCCCAACTTCAACCTTTACTGAAACTGCTCCTAATCATCGCAAATACAGCCTAGTCCCAAATCTACGATTCCTTAGACATTCCTTAACCGATCATCCTCAACGTCGCCCACCATCCGCTCCTAGAATATCTAGACACTCTCTCTTAGCACACTAACTCGTCTATCAACACATCCCTTCAAGAATCCTCCCAATCCACTCCTAACTCACTCATCCACCTCTAGAACTACACTACCCGCACACGCTATTGCCCCACACTACCTCTAACGAAGACCTTTCCCTCGAAATTTCTCCATACTACTCTATTTCTCACCTATAACCTCCTCACCTAAGACCTACCTGGAAGGTCAACTTTTCTCGCTCTCTACTATCTCCGACAAATCCCAACTCACTCGGCTCTACTCTTGCTGACATATCTTTCCTGCACCCCATCCCACACAACCATTGACCTAGTCCGAAAACCTCAATCTACCTACTACTTTTCGACCTGTCTCACCGAAGAATCTCATGACTCAATCTCAAGAGGAAAACACCACCACCTATATGACCCATAACCAATTTACTAGGAGGTCAGTACATTTAAGCATAAAGGCACATCATCACATACACAAGTTAGTCAGGCAATCATTCACTACCAGCTCAGCATATCAGTCATCACAGATCCATTTAGTTAGTTCCAAGCCTATCGCACGACACCGATTCCAATTCGCATAGGAGAGAACGTCATTCCTTGAATCATCTAGGAGGATTACGTCTGCAACCACCATCTTCGAAAGGTGTCCGTCCTTTGGTGACGCCGATCCTAGGGTTCATGGGTCATGGGCCCACCACGCTTCCGTTGCACCACTCTGATGCCATTCGATCGCTCGTTTTTTCTTCTATGTCGACGTCCATCAAGGGGATCGCGAGGGGTTATAAGTCACGGAGATAGGGAAGGGAAAGGGAGGACAACACGACTTCCTTAAGGATACAGACACAAACCAGGACTAGAAATGATGAGACTCAAGACAAGACGCGGACCCGAGAGTTACAACAATGCCCTTAGGGTATCCTATAAGGTTACAGGTGCGACAAGCAAGTACATGGCAATCACGAAATATCTCAATCATATCATTCCACACTAGCATGTACCTATTAAAAGGAATATCGTTCTATGCATCCATAACATGTTCACATAATTAGCTTTACATGCACGCGGAACAGGCTAAAACTTATCATCTCATGCACTAACCATGCTTGACATATTAAGATCATGTATGCACGAACCGACAATAGACATATGCAACATAAGTTATATATGATATATTGAGCATTATAGGATATCACATGTATGATTCATTACTCACTTTAAGTGTACACATAAGGAGGTCAAAACAATGTGGGTTCCAAGTAAGGATCTTAAGATGCATTCTAATAATCGTGTCAGGGGATATGGTAATGTCATATGGGCATAGCAACTATCACATCAAATACAACCATGTTCATATAACAAGGCAAGTATGGCACATAATCATGCGAGGGCCTATAATTGGGAGACATCTGTCCTACATGATACTAGCAACATTGATCAAGCATGTACACAATCAACAAGGTCCAATTAGATCAATTTAGCATGCTAAGACATTCATTTCTCGTATTAAACATACAAAGAGGGTTGACCACACTATCATGGACCTAATTCATAGGGAGACAATAATCACGAGAATTCCATACATACGACACATACATCCACTCATAAGTTCAATCATACAAGATATCAGGCAAATCATGCTGAAATACACTAATACACAATGTCATGTAGTCATAAAGAGGGCTACTATTATAACGAAATAGAATTCTCCAAAGGCAATCACCGACTCACCACCCCATTTCCCCGTAGAACGCTAGTATGACTCGCTCGGTAGGGCACAAGGACATTCACGCTGTTCCCAAGAGGTGAGGGTAGAACTCGTGTTTAGACTGTTGTGGAAAGAAGACATGGCTGACCATTATGAGGATCAAAAGGGGTGACTCAATGAGACAACTCATTCCTAACTCAAAACTACTTCAGTCATCACTCCCACTAACACACTCACGTAACTCTCACATCCGACACGATTTCCGAAGGCAATTAGTTAACCAACCCAAATTTCCCATGGAAGACACCAACCTCCGGTACAAGACTCGATAGAAGCATAGATGGTGGGGTACCAAACAAGACTCGAAACGGAGAGAGCGGATGCTCTTCGACCCTTGCTAACATGCCTAAATGTCTTGGTGGGACGGTTGACGGAGCCAAAATCATCAGGGGTTTGAATTATGGAAGAGATATTTCGACAAGACAGGAGTTCCAATGACATAAGAACAAGGTATTCTCCCGCTATCCCGTTTGCACAGTTATTCAATACATGATTCAAGTCAAGGCATACTGATTAGTTCTCTACCCTAAGCACAATAGCACTCAGCATGGAGCAATCAACGATCAAGCTATCCTATGGGCCGCCCTTCGAGGGGCGACTAACCTGAGGGGCAAAACCTCACGGTCTCTAACACAACTCGCCACTCCAGCCACTATGACGCAAAGCCTTGGAGTCTTGTAGGCCCATCTGTAAAGAAAAAGCTATATTTTTGCCTACTCGATCCCAACTACATCCAATAGGGATGGTCTAACGCCTTTACTACCCCTTCGTTTCCCTTTGTTTGATTACCGGATTTATAGAGTCAAGTTCGTATTTAGTCCATTTGAGTTAGCCATATTAAATTCATTTTTCCCTTTCTAAAACATTTTGGAAAACCATTTGAAAACCTTGGGCCATTTTCAAAACCACTTCAACCTATCATACTCGGTTTGCACAACCTCAGCTCTGATACCATCTTTGTAACGGTCCGGGATTATGATTCCCGAGTTACGTTTCGAGGGATAAAACCCCTCGTTAGGATCTTGCGCCCCGAGTACAGGTTGAAGGTTTGAAATTCTATCCTAACATTTTAAAGTGGGATTTCATACCCAAAATTCGAAGGGATCGTTGGAATCCCCGGGGAAGTCCCCTGTACCTGTCATAAGTCTAAGCGTGAAAAACCAACAGTCATGCAAATAGTAGAATCAAGGTGTAATACAAGAGGGTGACACGGCAGAGCCGAGTCAAAATCAAATCAATAAGCGTATTTATCGAAATTTAATATACAACGTTAGTGGAGTTAAACCATTTCTTTGAGATCGCCCAAGAGAGTTCCCACGTCACGGAAACAAGGAATAATCATGCTGCAAAACAAACCTAAAAAAAATGTATGCGGGGCGGTGTCAGATCGAAGCCCTACGCAATATAATCCCAAACAAGCAGACATATACACACGCTAGTCCTAATAAAGATGCTTCTAGATGCAAGGCGGAATATTAACACACTAGCATGGTCCTAAGATCAAGTGCATAAATATAATAAGGCCTTAGCACCGAATACCAAGTGGTATATCCCTCTCCTACCTCCACCCCCTTCCGATAGGGCGGAGACTGGCCATCTCGTGAATGCATTCCATATAATCGGGTGGCACGCATGCCCAACCCGTATCCACAATAAAGCCCGCAGGCATCTCATAATATAAGGAAGCTCATGACTCGATTGACTCAGGACGGGACCCGATGAGACTAGGTCGTCCTATAACCCTAGCAATGACTCTAGTTACTTCACAGATAACGGCCGTTTTGTTTACAAAAGCAATGAGTAAACGAATGCTCAATCATGAGTGCAATCCTAGCAGGATACTACATGGCATGCTTTATTATGAATGCAAGCACCTAGTATGCACATGGCTACAAGCAGGGAGATCTCTTTTCGAATCTGAGTGAGCTCATATAGGAACTCACCTGGCTATGCAGAACAGCATAATAGAAGATTCGGCATACACCAATCATAATCACAATTTATCACCTAGATACATATCAGAACACATATATGAGTCTACATCTAGCCACTCAATCACATAAACACACGTCATTCAATAAGTATAACCACATCATAATCATCATCTCATCAAGTTCAACCACTCATCATGTTGCCACATTCCATAAGACCACATCATGTATTCGCCACAGTATATCCGCAATAATAATCCGCATATCACATATATCTAGTTCATCATTTTCATCATATCTCGAAAGCATAAATTAACGATACACAAGTCTAACACTTCATCATGCCATTAGTCAATCACCAATCATGATATTAGTCAACCATTCACATCAACCATGCTAGTTAGTCACCGATCACATAATTCCCGAGTTAGTCCTGAAACCGCTTTAAAATCCGAATCAACTAGTTAGAAATTCCGATCCTTGAAAACGCTCATCAAATTCCCTTTTCAATTTAATCCCGAGAATATACTTTTAAATCTCTAAGTCTCAATAATAATATTATTATATAATATTTTAAATACCATTTTCTTTTAAACACTCTCATAAAATATTTCCAAATCCCTTAAAAATCCCAACCATTTTTATCTCATAAAATCAGCCCCTTTGAAATTGACAAAACCGACCCCTTTATTTATAAAATCCAAAATCGACCCTCCTTATTCTATTAATTACCAAACCGAGCTCTCATTTTCTTAAACCCCAACCAAATCCCCCATTTCCCAATTTTTCTTAAGACTTCTAGGAATATGTTAGAGCAAGGATTGAACATAAAAAAAATCGAGGTTTGAACGGATTCCTCACCCAAGTTCCTCCTTTTTCTTCGGTTTGCTCGTGAAGCTTCATCCGGGCTCCGATTGGACTCGTTCTTGCGCGAGGGTGCCTAGGATTGTTAAATGGTGTTAAAGGTGTGAACTTTGAGTTAGTATGAGGTGGAAGGAGGAAAAAACGAGCTGTTACCTTCTTCAATCCGAAAATAGCAAGTTTGAGTCTCCTAGGGCTTCTCGGGGCTTCTCCGGCTTCTCCGGGCTGTTGGGGCTTCTTCTTCCACTTTGAGGACCTCATAGGGAAGCTAAGGGAGATGTTGTTGCTGCTCATGGGGGGAGGAAGAGAAAAGGAGCTTGCTTTGTCTTGCTTTGAGCTCAAGAGGTGGAATGGAGCTCTTTTGGCATGTAATGGAGGAGGGAGTTGAAGGGGATGATGAAGTAGGAATGTTGTGGGGAGGAGTTGAGCACGAAATGTTGTGTTATGGCTGCTGGAATTCTCAGCAATGGAGGAGGAAAAAGGTGAAAGAAAGAAGGAGAAAGGATAAGGTTCCTTGGGAGCTTTTTGGATAAGGCTTGTGTTTGATTTTTGTGTGGTGTGTTGGTTGAGCCAAATCTGATTTTGGAAGAGAAAAAGGAGGCATGGGAGAGGGCTGAAATGGATGGGGCTAAAAGGAGGGACATGGAGCTTGTCTCCTTGGCTACTTTGGGTATGGTCAAGGATGGGAGATGGAAAAGCAAAATGGGGGTGTTTGGCTTCTTTGGGTAAGGAGGAAGCTTCCTTTGTATTTCAAATTGGCTCCATGGGGACCATTGTAGGGCTGAGATTTCGGATCCCCATGGGAGAATGAGACAAGATGTGGTCCCGAAAGCGATAGTTTGAATTTTCGACGCTAGATCCCGATGTTAGTTTCCCAAATCCCGCTCTTTCCTTCGCGAAATTAGAATTTAAAATCTGAGAATCGAGGTTGCCATGTTAGTTCTCAAAATTTTATTTAGGTCGAAAATCCTCTTTGAGAGTTCCAAAATCCAAATTAGCGAGTTTTCCGTTCAATTCCGCTTTTAAATTCATTTTGTTTTTCCTTTTTCTGAAAAACTAAGATTTAAAAATCCGAGCCTTTACAAAATCGAACGAAATCGATAAAGAGGAAGTGAGATGAAAGAGAAGGGGAGAAGGAAGACACCATCGTCCGGAGGTGGTCGGAGAGCTTGTGGTGGCGGCGGTCGAAGAGCTTGGTCGGACGGAAGCACCAGCGCCAGCGTCACCTCATTCTCTCTCATTCCAGCGTCATCTTCCTCAATCTCTCTCACTCCTCATCATCTTCAGTTCGTCGATTTCAATGGGGTAAATTGATTGAAGATGAATTTTGTAGGGTTAGAATGATTGAAGATGAGTTTTGTAGAATTAGGGATTTGAAGGAAGGAGAAAGGAGGAGGGGGATAACGATGTCAGTAGTGTTCAGTTCCGTTAGAAAGGATTGGACAGTTTTGCAAATTTTTCAAATATATGGATACTCCTCTAATTTAGGCAATTTTTATGGATATTTCACAAACTGTGCCAATAGTAATTGGAGCGGAACTCACCAAACTTGTGTTAAAAAAAAGCTGAATTTTGAAACTATAAGAATTCTTTTTCCCTTCTACAGTAGGAAATATCCCCAGATATAGGAAAATTTGACTTGACTCACTTTTATCAATGTCAATTCTCGGGGAGTAGTTTAAGGCCAAAATGGAAACTTTGAAAGTTATTTTACTCATTTTTTATTTTATTTTTCTAAAAAGGAAGTGATCGATTAGGTTTGAAATCGACAGTATTGATATGATTAGTTAGTGCATCGGCTGTTTAATTGGTCTGCGCGCATAACTAACTGTACAAGTCCTTGTCAGGGATATGATGACATTGATTGTGGACATCACGTAATTTGCCGTATAACCGGTTCAATGACGACGAATTGGGTGTTCTTGATCGATAAGTACTTATGTTGCTGATCAATTTAACACACCGATGGATTTGCTTCATTGAACACGATCAGTACTCAATATCAAACAGTCCCATGGCCGATGTTCATCATCCCGATGTTAATAATGAGGCGATGGGAGACATCGGGCAAAATACTCCCCCGGCCCCCTATGATGCCCCGGCGGAGACGCCAACAATCGCCGCCGCCGCCGGCTCCTCACCAGCCGCAGCCACCTCCGACTCCCTGTTCGTAACTATCCCCATCCTTGTGGGCGTCGCATTATATGTTCCTTTCGGGGCAGCCTACACGGTGATCGTCTTCTATTTGTTCGGCAAGGACAAAACCCCGAGCGAATTGTTCTGACCGAAGAACAAGCGGTCTGGCGGCATCTACTCCAACCTACTTCAATCGCATTCTTCCACCAAGGTTAAGCTTAGGGGCTATATTTGCGTCATAGCGTGTCGTGTCGGGTGTGCCTTCCTTCTCTTGTTGCTGTTAACCCTATACCTTCCTAGCTTGAAAAGCGTCACCATGCTCGGTTTGCTTCTCTCGAAGTGGTCCATGCTCGGTACCATCGTCTCCTTCTGCTATCCTTACTTCATCTACAATTTCGGCGTATTTGGCATCGTCTTTGTCGATCAAGTCCTTACCAAAAGCCACACCGGCTACTATTTCTGTATGGGCTTGATTGATAGTGTGTCGTCGTTGATCAACATTGCCGCCATTCTAGTCATGTGGTTGCTTTGCTTCCACCGCCAGCTACAAGGCGGTGGGACTACTAGTACTACCGTCGACAAGTACACCACCGTGACTCTGTCGTTGGTGCTAGTAGGGGCATTCCTATGGGTCCTGAAAAGCGCGGTGTTGCTTCGCTGGAAAGCAAAGGCGATTTACACGAGATTCAGGGGTCGGATCTTAATGGCTGGATTCCGCCTTTTCTTTCTTACACTCATCCTTGAATCGAAGAAGATGCATAGCTTGCTACCTTGGAGGTACAAGCAGGATGGTGATTATGAATGGTACGTCATTCGTGACCCGAACCTGGAGGAGGAGGAGGTGCAAAATATAACAACTGGTATTGCATTTGCAGCTAGTTTGAAGCGGAACATTCAAGCCCGTATCATATCGTCACAACATGTGTCGTTCGAACAAATGAACGAGCTCGCCCAATCTCTGATGAGTCTTGCTAAAGAGCCGCTAAGGGACGATGATGCTCAAATTTTCAACATCCTTGATGTATATCGACGAAAGATAGGGACCGAGTAAGCACCTTAACTAATTACTTCAACTCTGTATATTATCACTATTCATATGATTGCCTCTATTTCCTTTCGATTGGTATTTATTTACATACAGGCACAGAACCAGGGGTGGGTGGTCTTTGTTGCAGCCCACCCCGAAAATCCAAATTATATTTAATAGGAAGGATAGGTAGATCACAAAGTTGGCTTGGCAGAGTTTGTATGTAACTTTTGTGTAATTTGGGGATTCCCAACCCACCTGGGTTCGAACCCCCGACATCTCTCTTCATTATTTTTTCCTCTTCT
This sequence comes from Persicaria maculosa, assembly GCA_963922045.1. Taxonomy (NCBI): domain Eukaryota; kingdom Viridiplantae; phylum Streptophyta; class Magnoliopsida; order Caryophyllales; family Polygonaceae; genus Persicaria; species Persicaria maculosa. The sequence goes on along the minus strand of OY998251.1, from coordinate 30,229,671 downwards.
CTATTCCTTTCTAAGGTATGTCTCTTATTTTTCTGTGCTTTTATTAGATGTGATTTTTGTGTGTGCGCGCTATTATTTGTGATATTAATAAATGTTTAAAAAAAATTATTTGTAATATAAAACGATTTTAGCCTACCTCAATTTTTATTTCTAGTTCCGTGTCTTTCTACATATATAGCCTAGGTGGACCTATAATTAAGGGTCCTGCGTATATATATTTTTTGGTGGGATATATATGTGCAATACTTCCAACATAGTATAATAAGCCAATTATCATCAGATCAATTGCTAATAAGATTATATATATTGTTCCACTTTTCTTAATATTGAATATCCAATATAACAAACCAACCATTTTTATTTTCAAATATGAAATGAAATATTAATTTGTGTTAGAACACATACATACTAGCCTATCAGGTTCGAGTTTAACAATACATGGAAAATACACGGCTTCTCAAATAAAAAACATTTCGATTTCTAATTAAAAATATGTGGAAAATATATACATAACTTGGAAATAAAAAAAACAACGGGAATATTTTCAATATAAGATCGATCTAATTTTCCAATTAACTATGGAATGTACTAACAATATTAACTCAAATATAAAATAAATGTGAGGAACAAAATAAAGAAATAAAATTAGTATTTTTTAAGGGGTAAAAGGGTAAACCGTAAGTTTAATTGCATTATTGTATACTTATTGAGTGATTATTGGTGCGAGTTAATGGGGCAGGTTAATGGAGCGGGTTAATGGGCATGTTATTGGAGCGGGTTTTGTGTTAAAAAAATCATCATCCATACCCGCCCCGTCACCCACATCATCTGTCACCCGCTTTTTGCCGGTTTTCGCCCGCAAAAATAGTGTGGGTGAAGCGGATGAGCTGGATATCCGCACTCCATTTTCAACCCTAGATACACATCTCATCACATGCAATAGCTAGAAATGCAACACTAAATCCAAGTATGCTCGTCGATATAGCTCATTTTGATATATTATACACTATAATTCAACATCTAGAGTAAAAAAGTTATGACTATTTGAAAATCAAGTCCACATTTAATCACTTGAATAATGTATTTCAATAAATTCAAATGCTTTTAAAAATCACTCTGCTGGTGTTAGCAAGTTGAAGTAAACGTGATCATTGAGGGTAATGATCCTCTGAAGAAGGGAGATCTATGACATGAACATCTATGATAAAAAATTTAAGTTTAGTTGGGCCGTATAGAGCATATGTTAATGGGCTTAGCCCATTTATGTTTTGCTTTTTCTGGTTATGAAACCGGTTTACTTGCAATTTTGAGATTCAGATACCACCTTTCTTTATAGAGAAAACGGTAGTAAGTAAACCACTTTTTGCAAAATGTATCTATCTTGTGCAGCAGTGCAAGCTTAACCAATTTTAGAAACTAATTTCCCAATTTCAAACTCTCTAAATCAATTCCTTGTTCTATTATATATCCTTCGAATCAACCCCTCTAACTTCGTGGTTAATTGTTTTCTAGGTTTTAGTATTTAGTTTCGAGATTGATTATGAACTTCGAGCTAGCTAGAATTGAAGTTCAGACTTTGATATGGTATCAGAACGGTAATTAGACTAACTAACAGCCCGTCTTTCGATCCTGGTCTAGGTTACTAGTTGTCCAAGTGTCAACTAGATGAGCCATTCCTACTTGCAGCTACGAGGGAGTGATGAGATGTGAAAGGATAAAGAGAGTCCCATAGTGAAAGTTAAGCATAACCAGTCTTAGCACACATATAAGTCGGTGGACTACTTCTTTTATTGCCAATTGGTTTTAGGATAGAACCTCACTCGACTTGTGTGCTATGCCAACTTACTAGCGCACTTGTGCATGCACATGACCCGAACATTCAAATACTTGTATAATGTAATTCGACATGGTTACAAATTGACTCAATGCTGATTATATTACTTTTGTTGGCTTTATTTTGTTGGTTTGGATCGAGCACATAAAATATATGCACTAGATGATTAATCAGTTTAGTGAATTTGTACATTGAAATAGGAAGTACGTGACAGAGGAGAAAATCCGACAACTGGTGAAGGGTGATGATGTGAACCTCCTACTAGAAGAGCTACAAGCCGAGTACCCATCTAAAGATATTCATCAAGTACCCTTTAAGAAATGGGTGGTACGTTACCCTCATTATATTATCCTAGCTTCCATTATACCAGTTGTACTTCTTGTTAATTATCACATACTAGTATGTGAGAAAGATAACATAAAACGATAATAAGAATTTACATACTACATATGATTAACTAATTAATGGGCTTACTATTTACACGGCGAATTTTTTGGCATTTACACGGTTCGCAGCTCCGCACTCGCAATGCACAATTGCTCTTTCTTTTAAAATAAAATTCCTTACAGTGCCTATCTCTTCATTGGTTTCATCTGCAAGCCTAGGTACCTGCCCAACATAACGATTATTCAAGAACTAAAGGCCCTATTATAACATGCTAATAGAGCTAGAAAAACTCAACCCGAACCCGAAAATCCAACCCGGTCGACTCGAAATCGATTATTCTGAACACCAATACAACCCGTCCATTTTGGACCCGACATCCGAATGAACCGAATCCGATTACCCGAAACCCATTAAGACCCGAACCCGCTATAACCGAAACCCGAAATAACCCGAACTTTAAGCTACAATCTAGTAAATTTTTTAAAATGAATATTGAAATAATGAAAACCTGAGACAACCGAAACCCGAATAACTGAAACCCGATACAACCGAAACCCGAACCCGACCCAACCGATTGACCAAATTATTAGACATTACCCGAAACCCGACTAACCGAACCCAAACCCGATCCGACCCGCCCGGTTGCCACCTCTACAAGCTAATATTACTAGAATGACTCAAACTTTCAAAAAGCATATTAGTAACAGTAGCTCTTCTCACTGCTTAACCAAAGGAAAAAACAACTTTTTCTGAGAAGAAGCTCAAGGGTGATCCATGACCATATGAAGAACACACAGAACAAAGATCAGAAAGGGAGAAGGTGAGTCCTTTATAACAAAATCACTAAAAAAGGAGCACAAACTGAATTTAGAAGGATTAAACAAGGCCATAAGGATCGCAACTCAACTTCATTAATCCGACCCCCACCTCTGATGTTATCTTCCACCACCACCTTGACCACTGCCGCCGTCGCAACCCCCAATAGGAGTCACTAATCCTATGGAAATCGAATGATGCGAACCTAAATTCACTTGGAAATCGGCTTCCCGGCCTCCTCGTCGAAATCGTCGAGCAGACGAAGATATTCCAAATCGGCGTCGGTGGAAGCATCGATGCTACGAGCTACGGGTGTCGATCCCACAGAGAGCAGAGAGCGTGTATTCAGTGTGTTTTCTGTCAACTGTGTAGAAAAAGAGAGAATAAAGCACAATAGAGAAATTGATGGATGGTGAGAGCAAAGTAACGAGTGAATGAATATGATGGGCTTGGTTTCATCTACTTATCTCGACATGGACGATTATCTCATTCTTGGTTCTTCTTATTACCTTAGGGACCATTTTGTGCACAGAGTTGTATAGCTTTCTTATTTGATCACTACCCAACTCCCTAAACTCTTGCATGGGGTTCGAGAGGCAATATTAGGTCCCAAGTCTCCTTTAAAATTCAATAATATAACATATGGTTATAGCAAGTTTGTCACCTATTTGTCAACCCAACCCTTGCCTTTACCTACAAGCAATATTATTCAATTGTCAGTTTCCTTACAAAAACTAGTTTCCCAACCTGTTATCACTAGTTGTGTTTGCCACTATAGAGGTTCGACCCGCAATTGTAAGTTTTCTTAGTCTAGGTGATCAATCAAGACAAAGTAACAACATAATAACCATATAAGCACAAAGAAAATGAGATAATAAGATAGAAAGAACTTGAATTGATTATCAAACGAGCTTCTTGACAAGTAGATGAATGGAATATTAGCCTAGCATGGCTATCTTCATGCAAAATATAAGAAAAAAGAGTATTTCGGGGTTCTGCTCCACAAGGTAGGCGGATCCCTCTCATACAGAGAAGAGAATGATTATGTGTTGAATTAATGAAAAATCCCAGGTCTAGAGGCCTATTTATAGTGGTATGATGGATTGGCTCGCATGCTTATCCATACAACCTCACAGGGTAAATGTGTTTCGCTCACTCTCATGTGTTTAGCCTTTGAAGAACTACTCTCAACTCATTAATTGTACAAAAATCTACATAAGCATTGACACTTATATCACAAATTTTCCACCAGACATGTCAAAGCATATAAGTAACATCAAGAGGTCTTTCCCTCAATGTAAGACTTCAAAGATGATCCATTCGACAGGGTTGTAATGGGGATTGGTAAGAAAGTAAGGACAATGAATTATTTTGGCTATTGTGCTTTCAAATCCGGGAACCAAGATTCCAACATTCACCAAAACAGCTCAAAATTACACAAGCTTCCATGATGATAAAGCATAACTCTCTTATGCGAATTATCCAACTCTCACACATAGAAATAAACTAAGGCTTTATTACGATAATACTATGTTTTTCTTTTTTCTTTCTTTTTTTTCAATTTCTTTCTTTTTGTTTTGCTATTTTTCTTTAGAGCCGCATATGAAGTACAATGTAAGGAAAATAAGCACATAACATTACATCTCTTTCTCAAAACTTTTAACATTCTTGCATAAGCCATTAGCTTTTCTTCTCTACTCAAACGATAAATCCATCACCAACTCTAATCATAATTCCGAAAGGGTCAGACTTTTTATTGGCTAAGGATATAATATATTTTGTGGAGCTTCAAAGAAAAGGCTAAAGCTCAAAATTGGCTTCAAGCAGAGGTATAATGTAGGGTGGACATGGATAAATGTGGCTAAAAGGTGCCTCTATTATATGAAACTTATAAGCAATTAACTTGTATATAATTGATCTCAAAAATAGATAGTCATATCAATACTAAAAGGTAATTGCATAAGATGAGTAAATCACATAACAAAAGCAGAGGGAATATAAGTGTAATCCCTATAAGGCTAAAAATTCTCATTAGGACAATTATTCCGTTGAATTTCAGTCATGCCTAGTGAAGTGTTTCTAGAATTTCACCCATACTTTGTTACCTCAAGGTGACGATGAATGTCCTTGATTACCTATAAAGTTAACCAAGAAATGTGGTCGCGTGGGATCCTTTCCTTATGGTGAATTAGGTTGAATGACGATATGTTATTTGCGATGAACTTTAATCGCGTGTTGTATTCACTGTTCAATCGTCATCTTTAGAAGATGTTATGAAATGATGTTTATGATTCTAGAAGCGTTCTTCTCCGATCGTGGATTTTAAGAACTCCATTTCGAGGACTTTAACTCAGGGAAGGTTGCAGAGCGCTTGTGTTCTCTTCCAAAAGTCGGATCCCTGTGAGTAGGGAGGATGGGGGTATTTATAGGGTGATCAAGCGAGCAGGTTGGAAACCTCGTGGGTTGGCTGAGGACACGTGTAGCCCATGCCCTCACGCCTGAGATTTAGGTTTCTTACAGGATGCCAGCGATGTGATCCTTAACCATTGAGTTGTTTGATGACGTGGTCAGTGTAACAATCACGATGTATTGGTGCATTCACGATTGTTGCTCCGCGATATTCGAGATTTCTGGAGAGGGTTCGGTGAGGCCCTTTTTCCTTTTTAATTGGTGGGTGACCTATTTGTAACATCATAAGTCATATTTTCTGAGGGGGCTCTTTTTCCTGACATCATCACCTAGGAAATTAGAATTAAATTCTCTAATCATGCTCCAACCATTTTGAACATGTGAAAAAATTAAGTATTTCAATCAAATCATGACTCGTATTGTAGTGTTAGATATACCCAGACTATTATCATTCCCTATCCTAGCCATGACTCGTGTTGTATTTCATATTTCCTAGTTAATATGATTTTATATTTGAACTAGCTAGCTGATAATTAATTTATCACTTACATTAACATATACATACATATATATATATATATATATATATATATATATATATATATATATATATATATATATATATATATATATATATATCTTTTTTTTTAGAAATTCCTTAACGTACATGTCTTAAACTGCAGGTAGATGCACACCAAAGTTGTGTGGCTGTAAGTTATACGCTAGTGGATGCGTTTGCAATGGTGAAAGTGTTGAATATGATTCTTACTTCATGTCTAATCGCCCTGATTATCCTAATATGGCTACTCGTCACCGAACTAGCTACAACCCAAGTGATCATAGTGATTGGATCTCCATTTGTTGCACTCACTTTCGTATTTGGAGACACCCTCAAAACTTTTTTCCAAGGATTCATCTTCGCATTCATCAATCATCCTTTCGACATTGGTGATCGATGCATCATTGACGGGGATGAGGTACGTACATGACCCATTGATCAAACACGTACACCTTGCTAATTTCCCCACTCAACTACATACTCGATCCATATATAATTTTTAACACATTAATTTCATTTTTCCTACAGGTGGAGGTAAAACGTGTTAACATAATGACAACAACTTGCTTGAAAATTGGAACAAAAGAGAAACTCTTGTACCCAAACTCGGATTTAGCGACTAAACTTATTATCAACCTTGAAGGAAAACCCGAGCCAACCGACTTCATTGAGGTAGTTCTTAACTCGTCTATAAAAACTTCCGATGTAATAGAACTGGAAAAACACATTGCAAGGTAACTTTAAGATATTATTTATCAATGTTTGATCAATAGGTATCGCAAATCCGCGATGTATGTATTCCACGAATAGGCATTGTTGATCACCTTTTTATTTGTTTGTTTGTTTGTTGGTTTGTTGTAGGTTTTTAGATGCACCTGAGCAAACTGGATTATTTGAGCACTCATGTAGAGTAGTGGTGAAAGAGATGGGAAGTGATCTCAAGATTATTATCTATTTTCAACACACCATGGATGGAAAAGATGTGAGCCATTCACAATTCCTTGAAAAGAAGGAGACACAACGATCTAAATTATTCATTGAAATCAGGCGATTTCTTGACAATTTGAACACCCAAGTTGCAAATCAGATCAATACGCCATTTTCCGTCACTGATTAAAAATGATTGAATTAATAATTTCTTGGATGATTGTGTTTGACTATGCTTCATAGTATGATCGACATATAATCAGATAAGTCAAGTGAAGTTCTTTTTAATTAAAACCATTTGCCAATAAATGTTTGAATCTTTTTAATTTTTTGTATAATATATCGATGTGTAAGTGTTAGTATTTGTTTTCCCAATTAAAGAATCAATGTTATAAGCAGTATAAAAGTATTGTACGTACTATGTTTGATGGGAACTGTTGTTTGTTTTCCAAAGAATTGTTCTATTTGTGTAATTTGCTAAGGCTTAATAATTTTATGCATTGGTGGAAAACTTTTTTTCCTTTTAAGTTTATATCCTTAAAGACAAGTTTGGAGTACTTTGTCAACATGTAGACAATGTTGGGACCAATCAAACTAATTGATCGATTTATGAGAAATTTCTTCTTTTATGCACGAGGTTTGATTTAAAACTAAACAACCCAGCCGCCACCAACATCAATCTCAGCCAAGTCCCAAAAATCAAATCCAAATTTAGCCCTAAACTAGACAAAATCTCAAAAGCAAAACTCCAGATCCTAACAGAGTGGAAGGGGATTTGAGTTTCTCCCCAAAAACAATAAAAAAAGAAGCTAGAAAGAGATGCAAAAAATGGAAGATGAGGTGGAATGTTGGAAATTGAAGGTCTGTTGTCCACCTGGGGCGGATTTCGTGCTGGCGGTTGGGTTCTTGGGGGTCGATTTGCCCTCCCCGGCGACTGAGCTCAGAGCTCTGGCCTCGCTCTCCTCCCTCCTCTCTCTCTAACCATCCTCGGCTCTTCCTTTTGAGCAATTAGGTTGGTCCTCTCCGCCCCCGACGTCCTCTCTGGTGGTGCTTGCTCCTCAAGGTCGGCCCTCGTCCCCCTCAACCTCTCCTTCCTCCTCCGGTGCAAGTGGTCTCCCTTCGGTGGCCGGCAGTCTAATGTCCATGTTTTATGCCATATTTTTACACTTATTTTAGCTCCTTATTCTATTATTTTATGTATTATGGGTTGGGAATATAGCGAATTTGTGTAGTCTATGCTTATTTGCAAGAAATAGAGGTCTACACAAGTTTTTGTTTAATATTGCAGAATATGGAGCCAATTCGGAGCAAAACCAAGAAGCACAGGGAATGAACTTGATGTGTACTGAAGGAGCTCAACGATCGACGGAAGAGCGCCTGACATCGAGCAAAGCTGAGCAACAGAACGAGGAACTGAAGGGTGGTCGATATCGAATACATCTGGTCGATATCGACTAAACCCCAGTCGAAATTCCCAAACCAGACTTGGCACGACGTGCAGACAAGGACACAGAAAGAAGATAGGTTGATTTCGACCTAAACTGGTCGATATCGACCAAAGCCCCACTCGAAATCCAAGCAAGAGCCGACGTTAAACCGAGCAGAAGTCAAATCCGAGCAAGACACTCGATATCAACCAACTCTAGTCGATATCAATCAACCCTCCAGCGTCGAGTACGAGTCGATTCCGAGTCCTATCCTGATTCCGAGTGAAGATATTCCGAGTGGATGATTCCTTGCACATGAAGTCTTGAGATATTTTATCTTTTTACCTTTCTATCTATCCTAAGGGTGGAATATTTAATTACCCTTATGAATTTATCTAGTTTTACCATATTTAATTTATTTCCTTTAAAGTAGAATTATATCTTTAGATAGAGGATAGATATTGCTTTCCTTGATTAGCAACGATTAAGCCCTATAAATAAAGCCTTGGGGGCTAGTTTTTATTCATTCAATTTCACATTCAATCTCAGAGCTAGTAGTTCACATACAATTTTAGGAGTTTAAGGCTTTTAGAATTTTGGCACTCTGCGAAAGTTGGAGTGCCAGGATTGTAAGGTTTTGAATTTAGTTTAATACAAGTTTCTTTTCAATCAATGATGTTTTCGATTGCGATTAGCGAGTAGTCGCCCTACTTCTAGGGTCGGGGTGAGCCCGACGATAGCCATGCGCACCTGAGGTAAAGTTTTGATATTTAGTATGTTTTGATCATCCACTGCCTTTTATATGTTTATTGTCTACTTGAAAGAATAGAGATTCGTGTTGAAAACTTGGATTATAAACATAAAACTCGTAGATACAATTAGGGTCACTTGAAAAGGTTGTCTAATTGTTGGAAAAGGTGAAAGCTTGCTCCTTTGATGTGATTGCATAATTATTTATACATATTATCTTACTTTATGCGTGTTTGGTTATCGTTGTGGTAAGCCCCGGTCTTTGAAGTTTTCTTTTATTTTATGTTATCGTTATTCAACCTGGTTTATTCAGTTCATCCCTCGCCTCCATCCTCACAGTCTTCGACCCTCTTCTACAGACACAAAGTTTCTGCAGGGACTCGAAATCGACTCCTTTAGGGTCGAAATCGAGTCTTCTGGTCGACTGGCGGTTTTTTGAGCCAGTCGATATTTGATACTGACTAGGTTAAAATCGAGCACATCTACTCAAAATCGACCTCTTCTTGTTTTTGTTCGTTGCAGGTACAGGTAGAAATCGAGAGGGACTAGTCGAAATCGACTACATAGGTCGATATCGAGTTAGACCAGGTCGAAATCACCACTCTCTGCACAACAACCAGAAATTGACTAACAAGGACGATATCGACTATACCCTGGTCGATATCGAGTAGATCTTTTGAGTCAAAATCCGACGTGAACGTGAGATGTCTAGGATCCGCTGACCCGCTTCCTCGTGTATCGAACCTGATTCCCTTCAACTACAACGGGAGGAAGTCTTGAATTTATTTGGACAGGCTACAACTCAGTTGGAATTTATCTTTTGTATTTTCAATTCGATTTCCTAGTACATCAAATTTTGACGTCGTTGCCAGGGAAGCGATCATTCGCGCCCTAGGTAGCTTTATTTCATGTTCTGCTTTGAGTTTTCTTTTACAGGTGTATGCGACGTTCTGGTCAACCACCTGAATTCGACACTTTAGATGAACCAGAATGCCTTATACGTATCCACTCTAGATTGAAAAAGATCATGGCGACTGTCGAAACTGAAGATGAGATGATCGAGAGGCTTCAGAGGGAGCTATTAGCCAACACTACTGCTCTCGCCACTGAGAGAGCACCCGTTGATCGGGAAAAAGCACAAAAGAGGCAGGCTGAGGCTGAGCTCGCCCTGTATCCTACTACGGCTCAGGATTACTTACACCCGACTCTTACAGTGCTTGAATCAACTATTCTTATCCCTCCTAATAATTTTGAAATTCGTACTTCCTTTCTTTCTGAAATTAAAAAGAATCCTTTAGAAGGAAGACCGAATGAATGCCCTCTCATTAATATTACTACATTTGCTGATTTATGTCAGACTATCGCCGAAGGCGCAACACTTGAATATGTCAGAATGAAAGCTTTTCATTGGTCTTTTGCAAGTCCAGCATTGAAGTGGCTTGAAGGACTGACCCCACGATCTCTCACAACATGGGCAGAGGTTAGGAATACGTTCCTCAATAAATTCTTTCCTCCCGCCAAGACAGCGCTCCTACGCCAAAAGATTACAACTTTCAAACAAAAGCCTGGGGAGCCGCTAACACGAGCATGGGACCGGTACAAAGATCTACTACGATCTTACCCTACTCATGGGCAACCACCATATGTAATTCAGGAGATTTTCTACAATTCTCTTGACTTGCCTAGCAAGGAGAGGATCAATCAATACACGCAATATGAGTACCTCACGCAAACGTCAACGGAGGCTTGGGCATCCATCGAAAGGCTCCCTAACTTTGACAACACCTATGGGGCTCCTGCGACTTACGACGACAACATATATGCAAGGCCAGCCCCATCCATACCCTTGTATGAGCCATCCAGAGAGATTGATCCCGACGTCAAGGAGCAATTCTAGAAAGATCAAAACTGTAAGCTTCTTAAACAAGTTAAATTCATTTCCATTAACCAACCTTGCATTGAATGTGGTTCACAACGGCACACCACCCCTGAGTGCTCACATATGGAGCAAGTCCACCTAGCGGAGATGCGCGAAGAAGCGGCATACGCAGGAAATCCCAACCGCTATATGGGGGACCAACGGTTCTATCAACCGCAGAGGAACAAAGGTACCCCTAGGAATCCCCCACCATATAGAGCTCTAGGACATCTAGAGAGGGACCAGTGAAAGGACGATCTTCAGCTCGCCCTCGATGATTTAAGACGGAATCAAGCGGAAAACAAGCAAGCCAATGGCGTCATCCAACATCAACTCTAAAACCTCACTATAAAATTTGGAGAAATGGACATCTGGAAGTGGAACAGGGAGACCCAAATGGGTCAACTCGCAGCACAGATTCCAAGACCATCCGGACAGCTCCATGGGCATACAGACCTAAATCCCAAGGGGTAGAACGGACATGTCACTGCAATTCAACTAAGGAGCGGTCACAAACTACACGAACCCGAGATCGGAGAAGCGAATGACAGCACTGGACAACAGGTCAAAATCAACAAACAACAGGTCGACATCGACCAAACTGTGGTCGATATCGAGTCACCAGTGGTCGATATCGACCCATCTGCACCAGCAAACTCGGTTTCGACTCCTCCAGTCGATATCGAGCAACCTCAGGTCGATATCGAGTCCTCTCCAGTCGATATCGACTCCTCTGTATCGCCTCCGAAAGCTGTTTTGGTTCCAAAACCAAAGAAGACGCTCCCATTCCCTTCCAAGGCGCTGAAGGACCCTACTGCAGGTAAGTTTAAGCGTTTTGTAAAATTGCTTCAAGGACTTAAAATTACTATTCCTTTTACAGAAGCTCTTCGTGAGATGCCTGCCTACGTCAAATTCCTTAAGAAGATCCTCAGCAATAAGCGATCTATGACGGAAATAGCCAACGAATGCAAGAAAATGGATTTCCCTAAGAAAAGAACTGACCCAGGTAAGTTTGCAATCACAGTGGGACTTGGCCAGCACCGCTTTAAAGCACTCTGCGATTTGGGGGCAAGTGTGAGCATCATGCCCCTCTCTATTTGGTCAAAGGTCAAGATTGGAGCACTAGAGCCTATGGATGCCAAGCTCTACATGGCAAACAATACAATGGTAATCCCTACAAGCATAGTTGATGATGTTCATGTTAAAGTAGGCAAAAATTCTTTGTTCCTGCAGATTTTCTAGTAATAGAGATGACGGAGGACCCTGCTTGCCCCGTCATCCTTGGAAGACCTTTCCTAGCCACTGCAGATGCCAATATAAGTGTGAGAACGGGACTTCTTACCATCACGATAGGGGATGAGATCATTGAGTATTCTTTCAACCCCGACACCGAAGAGGTAATGGAGATTAAAGCAATATATATATATATATATATATATATATATATATATATATATTCTAAATTCAATGTTATCTCTTGCACTGAACCTACAGGAAGGGCGTTGACACAAGAAGAAGCTCTGATGAAGGCTGAGGCTGAGTAAGAGAAGGAACTACACGTTGTATACTCAAACAAGGAGGAAGTTTTCGACGATGCACTATCGACGGCGCTAAACGACCCACTCGATTTCGAGCAAAGTTAGTCGATATCGACTGCTGTACTCAATATCGACCCACTTCCTTTGATTTCGACCTCCTCTCCAGGTAAGTTTTCTTAACTCAGTCCATATCGACCACACTAACCTGATATCGAGTTCTCTTCTCTCAGCAGGTACACCAACAGTCGATATCGACCAGACATTGGTCGATATCAACCAAACCTCTTCGATTTCGACCCCACCCCTTGTCGAAATTCAGCCAGTCCACCCGACTACGAGGCCAGAGGTCGATTTCGACCAACAGAGGTCGATATTGGCCATTACAATCGATTTCGACCAACTCCTTCACCCGATTTCGACTGCCTCCTCAGCCGAGGTATGTACTGATTTTTCGTTTGAGGTTTCTAACTCAACTGGTTTTCTGCAGCAGTACAACCTTGTATCTGATTCAGCATTGAGGTCGATGTATGCTTGGTCGACTCCAACTTATGTAGCTGATTTGGATGCTTCTACCATGAGGATGGAGACAGATTACCTAGGGGAAATCATGAAGACGGAAGAAGTAGAGCCCATCTTGATTCCTCAGGGCCTTTCTCCGGTGCTGAAGCCTTTACCAGGCACCCTTAGGTACGAATTTCTTGGTCTTGACTCTACTTTTCCTGTGATTATCAATGCTTCACTAACCCTGCAGAAAGTAGACAAGCTATTGGAAGTCCTCCGTACCCACAGGAAGGCTATTGGGTACTCCTTAGAGGACATTAAAGATATTTCACCCCTACTTGTATGCATAGAATCCTTTTAGAGGATGATCACAGGGCAACCATCGAGCATCAGTGGAAGCTCAACCCCAACATGAAAGAGGTGGTGAAGAAGGAGATCATGCGAATGCTGGATGCAGGAATCATCTATCCAATCTCCGACAGCAAGTGGGTGAGCCCAGTCCATGTGGTTCACAAGAAAGGTGGAATGACCGTCGAGGAGAATGAAAAGGGAGAGCTTGTCCCTAAAAGGATCACAACTAGCTGGCGAATGTGCATAGACTACAGAAAACTCAACACCGCCACTAGGAAGGATCATTTTCCACTCCCCTTCATTGACCAGGTGATTGAACACTTATCTGAAACCTTCAATAGGTTAAAGGAAGCTCTCATTTTTGCCCCAATCATTCAATCGCCGGGTTGGTCACTGCCATTTGAAATCATGTGCGACGCCAGCGATTACGACGTAGGAGCAGTTCTAGGACAGTGGAAAGACAAGAAGCTTCACGCCATCTACTATGCAAGCAAGACTCTTGATGTGGTTCAGGCTAAGTACACCACAAAGGAGAAAGAGTTCTTGGTTGTGGGCTTTGCTTTTGAAAAATTCCGCTCTTGTTTAGTGGGATCTAAGGTTATTGTGCACACTGATCATGCAACTCTTAGGTACTTGATGGCAAAGAAGGATGCTAAACTTGATGGGTGCTTCTACTCCAAGAGTTCGACGTTGAACTCAAGGACAAGAAAGGCGCGGAGAACTCGGTAGCCGATCATCTCTCTAGGCTTCCCAAGAACATACTAGAAGAATCCCAAGCTGCCATCGATGATTCTCGCCCCGACGAACACTTACTAAAGATGGAAGCACAACAAGTCCCTGCAGGTAAGTATAGGCTAATACCTATTGTTTCACTGCAGGATGACTCGATATCGACCAAACCCTAGTCGATATCGACTAACACTCACTCGAAATGCCACCTGAAGTCGAGTGAAGCGCAGAGAAATGGAGACAGGTCAATATCGACCTACCCTTGGTTGATATTGACAAATTTCCACTCAAAATCTCCATCGAAATCGAGTCCACCACAACACAAAAATTTCCAGTCGATATCGACCAGTTCTACTCGATATCGAGTGGGCTCCAGCAACATATTAGGTGAGTTGGTTCGCATGGATTTCGGTGAGGATTTCTTCTTTACCCCTCCCTCTAGTTCTATTCCTGATTTTTATGCTATAAAGGGAGCAAAGGTTCCTTGGTATGCGGATTTCGCTAACTATCTTGTAGGAAACGAGATCCCGTCAAGATTAACCTCGTAGGTTAAGAAGAAGTTCCTCCACGACATCAAGCAATGCTATTGGGATGAACCCTACTTATTCAAGCAAGAGAAAGACCATATTTTTAGACGTTGCTTCCCGGAGGAGGAAGTTGGAAGTGTCATTCGCCATTGTCATAGTCTCCCTACAACAGAAATGCAAAAGGCTTCAAAACTACAGCGAAGATACTTCAATGTGGTTTTTATCAGCCTAATCTTTTCAGGGACGTGTATGCTTATGTCACTTCGTGCGATGAATGCCAACGTGCAGACAATATTACATGGAGGAATGAGACAACGCTCACAGGGATCCTGGAGGTAGAGCTTTTTTATGTTTGGGGCATCGACTTTATGGGACCATTCCCTGCGTTAGGCCCTTACAAATACATCCTTGTGGCCGTTGATTATGTCTCTAAATGGTTTGAGGTTGTTGCAACTAGGACCAACGATGCGAAGGTAGTTTCAAAGTTCATTAAAACTAACATTTTTCCTCTCTTTGGTGTTCCTAGAGTTCTTATTTCAGATGGTGGCTCACACTTCATCAAGAGAGGGTTTAAGGCTCTTTTGGCTAAGTATGGGGTGACACACAAGGTGGCAACACCTTATCATCCCTAAACTAGTGGTCAAGTAGAGGTCTCTAATCGCCAAATCAAAGCCATCATGGAAAAGACAGTCTCCCGCTCGAGGAAAGATTGGTCATCTAAGCTTGATGACGTGCTCTGGGCGTATCGGACGACCTATAAAACACCATTGCGGACAACTCCCTACAACCTGGTTTATGGCAAGTCATGCCATTTGCCCCTCCAATTGGAGCACAAGGCGATGTGGGGTCTTAAGGAGCTCAACATGGATCTCGATGAGGCAGGTAAGAAATGCTTTATTGACTTGCAGGAACCTGAGGAGTTGCGCCTAAAGGCATATGAGAATGCCAAAATCTACAAGGAGCACACAAAGAGGATGCATGATAGGAAGCTAATGCCCAAGACATATGAGGTAGGTGATAAACTTTTACTATACAACTCTAAACTACGTTTTTTTCAAGGGAAACTAAGAACAAGATGGAGCGGACCCTTCACGGTTCAACATATCTCCCCCCACGGAGCAGTGGAGTTGCTTGCAAACGATGGCACCACCTTTAAGGTAAATGGGCACAGGGTCAAGAAGTACTACGAAAAGGAAGACCCTGAGGAAGAAATTTGCGCCACTCTTGGGTTGAACTAGAACTAAAAAAGGAAAGTAGGTCGAGCTAGCTAGCGACTTAAACCCCTAGCGCTTACGGGAGACAACCCGCTATTTATTTTATTTTATTTTATTTTTCTCTTTATATTTTTATGTCTCTTTTACTTCGTGCAAGGTATCTTTTGTTGATTTTGTAGACATGTCGGGAAATTGGGATCGAGTAGGAATTCTGAGCAAACCTGGTCGATATCGAGTCACTCTACTCGATATCGACCCCTGAGGCAAATTTCGACCAGAAGCAAAGAAGACAAGGATGGTCGATTTTGACTACCTGCACTCGATATCGACCAAAACTACTCGATTTTGATCACCTGTCCACACTCAGCATCTACCTGATCGCAGTCGATATCAAGTCATTCTACTCGATATCGACCTCTGGCAATCTACTGCGGCCTGGATTTCGACCCTATAGCACGGTATTCGGTGAGTTCTTTCCTTTATCCTTGTTTTATTTTATTTATGATGTGATCCTAGTGGTCAGTGAGCTCGACTCATTTATCTTACAAAGCTTTGTCGTTGGAGTCGAATATCAACTCTTGTTTGAGAAAACAGCATGGCGACATCGTGGTATTTTGGCTCTTTTGGGCTGTATAAAGTTCTGATTGAAGCCGTTGAGTACTTGTTGGAAAGTTATTTTAAGTGGCTACAACTTCCATGAAGAACATTTATTCCGAATCAGCCCCGAAGATGCTTGAATTTGACGTTCAATTCAGCAGCTCAAGTCTGGACGAATTTTCCTTGAGTTTTTCTATTCTAATAATCCCACATTGCTTAGAGATGTTTGGGGCTTCTATTTTCATCCTATATATTTCTTGTAAAACCTTCATTTTAATTGAAGTAAAGTTTAGTTGAGTTAAAGGTTAAGCCACTAAATAGCTTCCTATGATTCCGGGTTAAGGATCGAGTTCTTGGTGAGAGGCTAAGAGCGAACCCTTTGGTGAGAGGCCGAGGGTGACACCCTAGTAAGAGGCGAAGGTGTCAAAGGGTCGAGATCCTCAAAGTGCGATTCCGAGAGGATTGAGATCGAGTGTATGGGATTCAAGGGTGAGAAGCTTGGGAATCTTGCTCCACATATCCCTTTTTTAGTTTCCATAAACCCCAAAAATAGCCCCACAAAAAGAGTGTTCGAAAGCTCGAGCCTTGGTCGATCCCAGTCCTTGGGTCTCATCAATTTATACAGTGGGGACACTGTATATTCTTAGTATGGGGTGGGGGGAAAGTCCATTATCATTATTCTATTCTTGATTTTGCTACTACATGGTAAATTTTTCGTTTTTATGCTTAATTGCTTAACCCAAAGTTTGTTTTATGAGACATCTCCCAAAGCTTGTAAAATGTTCAAGGAAAGAGTCATGGAAGCGAAAGCAAGGCTCAACAATGCAAGAGTGGATTCATTAGAGATATTGTACAAGATTGCCTAGAAAAGGGAAGTCTCAATAAAGTGCAAAATTTTTCTTGAGAAAGCCACAAAAGTGGGGTAAATTGATGTTGCTTTTGACATGTTGCACAATAAGAGGATGGAGGACTGTATATTTTCCATAAATGCTCATATTTATAATCTTAGCCGTACATATATCTAATTGCATCACAAAAGCCATATTACAAGCCTTACATGTCTTTAAATCATTATTGCTCCACATATGCCATACATTACCCATTTTTACCTTATTTCCCTATCCGAAGACTATGTTGAGAATGGAAAGCATTTATGGAGATATTATATGGTGTTGCGATATCATCATTGGAGTTTGGCAGGAAAGTTTCAAGTCTATGGAAAATTTAATGAGTGAAAGAAAATTCGGTCACCTCAGGAGATAAAGGTAGATCGACCCTGCCTGCATTGAGATGTTAGTTCCGCAGGATGGGACGCCATGGTGAGGATTCCGAAGCACTAAGTATCCGAGGCCATTAATGACACCCATGTTTGCGACTCGCGAGAAGGCAGTGCTAAGGTTAGAGAGGTAAAAACATTATTATTGAAAAAAAGCATCAAGTGAATGAGTGAAAGGTGAGAAATATGATGAAGAAGAAATGTGGTAACGAAAGTTGGAAAGTACTCCATTTCCCCGGATTTAACACCACATAGCCAAAAATTGCCCACCTTTAGCCTTTTACCTATCTACTCCTTTTTGACCTTACATAAAGTCCTCTTAATTATTGTTGCTTTGTCATAGAAAAAATTATTTTGCATAACCTCCTTTTGTGCAGAGAAATTGCTTTTCATTCACAGGCAAAGATTTGAAAACACTAGTACCTTTTTCGAGGATGGCAACTGAGTGTTGGGTAATATGAAAATGAATTCACTATGTTGAGAGTTTTTGCAGGTTTCCCCTGAATGACCATCCAAGTTATTGCTTGGGGACAAGAAAGCTTAAGTATGGGGTGATTTGATGTCCATGTTTTATGCCATGTTTTAATACTTATTTCAGCTCCTTAGTCTATTATTTTATGTATTCTGGGTTGGGAATATAGCGAATTTCTGTAGTCTATGCTTAGTTGCAAGAAATAGATGTCCACACAAGTTTCTGTATTGCAGAATATGGAGCTAATTTGGAGCAAAACCAAGAAGCACAGGGAATGCACTTGATGTTAGACTGAAGGAGCTGAACGATCGATGGAAGAGCGCCTGACATCGAGCAAAGCTCAACTGAAGAGTGGTCGATATCGACTAGAGCCCAGTCGAAATTCCCAAGCCAGACTCGACACGATGTGAAGACAAGGAGACAGAAAGAAGACAGGTCGATTTCGACCTAAACTGGTCGATATCAACCAAAGCCCCACTCGAAATCCAAGCTAGAGCTGACGTCAAACTGAGCAGAAGCCAAATCCAAGTAAGACACTCGATATCGACCAATTTTGGTCGATATCGACCAACCCTCCAACGTCGAGTACGAGTCGATTTCGAGTCCTATCCTGATTCCGAGTGAAGATATTCCGAGTGGATGATTCCTTGCACATGAAAACATGAGATATTTTATCTTTTTACCTTTCTATCTATCCTAAGTGTGGAACATTTAATTACCCTTATGGATTTATCTAGTTTTACCACATTTGATTTATTTCCTTTCAAGTAGAATTATATCTTTAGATAGAGGATATATATTGCTTTCCTTGATTAGCAAGGATTTAGCCCTATAAATAAAGCCTTAAGGGCTAGTTTTTAATTATAGGGATTTATTGCCTACTCGAAAGAATAGATATTCATGTTAACAAGTCGGATTATAAACATAAAACCGGTAGATACAATTAGGGTTACTTGAAAAGGTTGTCTAATTGTTGGAAAAGGCAAAAGCTTGCTCCTTTGATGTGATTGCATAATTATTTATTCATATTATCTTACCTTATGCGTGTTTGGTTATCGTTGTGGTAAGCCCCGGTCTTGGAAGTTTTATTTTATATTATCTTAAATCGTTATTCGACCTGGTTTATTTCTGTTCATCCCTCGCCTCCATCCTCACAGTCTTCAACCCTCTTTCGCCGACACAAAGTTTCTGCAGGTACTCGAAATCGATAAGGACTGGTCGAAATCGACTACATAGGTCGATATCGAGTTGGACCAGGTCGAAATCACCACTCTCTACACAACAACCAAAAATCGACTGACAAGGTCGATATCGACTATACCCTGGTCAATATCGAGTTGATCTTCTGAGTCGAAATCCAACGTGAACATGGGTTGTCCAGGATCTGCTGACCCGCTTCCTCGTGGATGGAACCTGATTCCCTTCCACTACAACGGGAGGAAGTCTTGAATTTATTTAGGCAGGCTAGAACTCGGTTTGAATTTGTCTTTTGTATTTTCAATTCGATTTCCTCATACATCACAGTCCAGCCTCGTCGTTTGTCGTTGCTGTTGTCTCCCCTTGTGGGTGGATGGAAAAGAATCCTTAGAAACATATTTAGAGATCAAGCGGCACTCAATCTCCCACAAATTCTAAAAAATTACAAGTTCAAACCAAAATTTTCAAAACCAAATCTTTAGTACAAACCCTTTATCTCAACCTCTTATATTATCAAAACTGTTGGTATCAAAATCCCCTCATTTCAGGTCGGAATCTTTGTATGCAACCGGAACTGTCAGTGCAGTAACCCAAAGTTAGTTTTCATGTTACAAGCTGCTATCAAGATGAACATCTCGGAGTGGGTCTTGTCCAAGGACTGTATTCTTATTCCAGCTAAGTACCTCTATAAAACTATATTTCATCATCGAAATACCTTAAAGTATCCCCGTATTTCAATGAAATTCCTCTATTGTCTTGTTAATCCTTACCTGGTTGCATTAGTAGTGATGATAGACTATTCGACTAGTTTTATTATGACCTATCTTTGTATAAATCTAGGTTGCGAGCATTTTATAAGCCATCAACTTTACTTGATAGTCTACCTCCTTGTGTTTGATTTTGGTTTGTCAAAGAACATCTTGTTAGGCTCTAGATCTAATCGTTATGACCTCTTCTCTATGGTTCTGATGCTTGGTGGGAATGATCCTATGACGCCCTTATCTGGCTTGGTTCGTTCTTTCTTCCTGGTGTCTGAGGTTGGATGGAGACCAGGTATGGTCTTACTCTTTCCCCTTACTCCAAACCTTCAACGACGTCCCATTTTTCTTCTTATGGGAGGGGTGGTGACAAGCAATCAAAACTTTATCAACAAACATATCATACACAACCTTGCTACAAGCTTATATATCAAAAGAAAAAGTAGGAGAAGCTACCGGCGCAAAGATATCCCTCTCAGTGAGTACTCTACTCAGTTCTGCAAGCCACAACTAATCCTCAACAAGCCAGGAATCTTCATACTTGGCCTTAAACAGCTGTGCACAAGTAGCCACTTTATTATTGTCATGCCTAAAGGTATGAACTACCATCGTTGCATAATTATAAGCAAGATCTTTTGGTTTACATGTAACTATATTATGTACCTGCTACTTCAGCATAATCAATGTTATCCTTATGATTAGTATTGGCTATTGGAATGTTAGGGGTACTACGAGACCCCTCTTATGGCAAGAAATCAACAAACTACGCTTTGCAAACAATCTTGGCATTCTTGTCTTAGCGGAAACAAAGGCCACATAACCTTTAAACGAAACCCAAATGCGAATCTCTGGCTTTCAAAAGTCCCATTGTATAAAAGCTTCTGGCCTTAAAGGAGGCTTATGGATGCTTTATAAATCAAAGATCATGGAAGATTGTAATATCATTGAACAAAATAATAGAGTCATTATGCTCCAAGCCAAGATAGAAAACCATGAATTGGCCATTCTCTTTGTATATACTCCTTAAATCGAGCTTGAGAAAGATCAATTCTAGGAAGAAAACTATGCTCTAATTCATAAACATCAGCTTCCTATCATCATAATAGGAGACCTAAACGATATTGAAAATGATACAGAAAAGGCAAGCGGCATTATCCCCACTTACTCTAGATTTAGAAGGCTAAAACGTGTGAAAGATAATCTAAATCTACGTACTGTACCTTTTAATGGTTCACCCTTCATCTGGAGGAAAAATAAAACAAACAAAAATAATACCTATGAAAGGTTAGATAGAGCTCTAGCCCATCAACATATTATATCATCATTCCCTAACCTTAGAACTAAGCATCACTCTTTTTCTCACTCTGATCATTGTCCCATCACTCTTGATATTGGTAAACATAGATCAAAGAAAGGAACCCCTTTTAGATTTGAAATGGCCTAGACTACAAACAAAGCTTACGAAGAAATGGTCAAGATAGCATGGACTATGGAGTAATAAACTATATGGATCCTTTGCCTATAAACTAATGCAAAAAAAAATTCTTAAATGAAACACAAAAAGCAGGTGTAAAAAGCAAACAAACAATCTGTCAAAACAGTTAGCCCAGGTTGAATTACAAATCAAGAATTTCCAGCTTAAACTCCCCTAGGGGAGGATTACAGCAAATGAAGAGGCCAAACTTGCTAGATTGGAACACAAAAAAAGGAAAACAGGTCGGATGACTCTAAAACTAGATATGGAAAAAAACATATGATAAAATAAACCGGAGCTATTTTGAAGCGGTTCTCACCAAATTTGGTTTCCATAGCATTTGGATAAAATGGATTATGAAATTTCTTTCAACAGCCTCCTTCTCGGTCCTTGTAAACAACATCCTTGGAAAACAATTCACACCTAACAGAGGAATTAGACAAGGTGACCCCTTAGCCCCTTACATATTTATACTAGTTATGGAAGGCATCTCTAGAGAGTTACACAAAGAAGCCTTACTAGAAGATGCTCTAGTAGGGATTAAATTAACTAAGAATGGCACCCCATACCCTTCCTAACCTTTGCAGATGATACTATAATATTCACAAAAGTAGCTGACACTAGTCTTAATACTATCGAAAATATGCTAAACAATTTATCAAACCTATCAGGATTAACCATAAACTATTCAAAAAGATCAGTTCAATATTCAACAAATGTATCTCCGACTCTAGCAAGAGATCTTGCACAACATATGGGGGTTCCTATCACGAGAACACTTGAGAAGTACTCTTATAAATGAAAGAATAAAAAAATGTGTTTTTGAAGATGCAGCACAAAATCTAAAAAGCAACTCTCTAAATGGAAGGCTTTCACCCTCTCACAAGCAAGTAGAGCGGTGCTTATCCAGTCAAATCTTAGCTCCAAAACAAATTACCTTATGCAAAATTTTCTTCTACCAAAACGAATCCTAGAACAAATTGACCAGATCAACAAAATTTTCTTCTGGAATAAGCTACAATCAGAAAGGTATACACCGCTGGTAAGTTGGGATAACATTTGCAAAATCAAATGCTAAGGAGGCCTAGGTATTAGGAAAGCAAAAGAACTCAACAAACGTTTAGAAATGAAACTCCTCTGGAAGCTCTACACAAATGAGAACAATATATGGGTTCAGGTGATAAAGGAAAAGTATCTTCAAAAGGATAATATTAGAAATCAATCCAATCATTTCACATCATGGGAATTCGGTCAACTCCTTTCTTGTAGAAACAAATTTGAACAGGGTCTCCTTTGGCTAATTGGGAATGGAAATAGCATAAATGTTTGGTCCCACTCCTGGGTCCTAAATCAAGATCTTGAACAATATAGAGGGAGCAATGATCCCAAAATGAAAGTAAACCAGCTTTTTAACTCACAAAAGTGATGGAATATCCCTCTAGTAAATAACCTCGTCCCCCCGGATGTCTCTTGTAAAATTCTAGATATACAATTACCAAACTGGGATACGCTTGATAAACTTATCTGGAAGCTAGACCCAAGTGGAAATTTCACTACGAAATCAGTCAATCGCATGACAAATAACGTTTCTCAAGCGTCAAAATACCTTAACATGATTTGGAAGCTAAATCTACCTCATAGAATAAGAAGCTTTATGTGGAAGATAATGGTAGATGGTCTTCTTACCACTCAAAGGCTTACTAAATATGTTAACCGAGTTTTCAGCCAGTGTAGCTTTTGCAATCAAGCAGAAGAAGATGCGGAGCATTTAATGAGAAGTTGTCTATTCACTAGGAAAATAATTGACCACTTTGAGATACAAACCGGAAAATAATTCCAATACATGAATATAAATCAATCTCAACTGTTTAATATAGATGAAATTCGACTAGGAAACAAAAATTTTAAGGAACTAGTCTTCATTTGGCAAACTATTTGGGAAATAAGAAATGAAGTTATCTTTATGAATAAAGCTCCGACCCCAATAGAAAATATCATTCAAAGAATCATTGCAAACATTTGTGATTAGACCCAAATTTAAAAAGATAATAATAGGAATAAAACTACAAACAAGAGAACTAAAACTAAATGGAGCAGACCACCTGGGGAAGTCTACAAAATCAATGTGGATGACTCTGTTAATCCCACAGGCTTTTGCCATGTGGGAGGGGTTGCTCGGAACTCCCGGGGCCATGTCATTGATATGTTTTACAAGGAAATTGTCAAAGCTACTCTCAGTCATTCAAACTAAAGTTATTGTTATCCAGACAAGTATGGAGCACGCAATTAGAAAAGGACTACGAAGAGTAATAATAGAAGGGGACAATCTACAGCTCATCAAAGCCATCACCAGCAGCAATAATGTCAGATGGGAGATTATACATCACGTTGAAAAGATCAAGCAACTTGAATCTGCTTTGGACCTTGTTCAATACAGACACTGCTACCGAGAAGTGAATAAAGTAGCCGACTTTATAGCTCGGAAGGGTATCATTAGTCATAGCTCTACTATCCCTTTTAATAGGGAACTTTGTACAATCATCCTTAAGGATGATCAAGGAGCCAGATTACAGCTTGTGTAATCACTCCTAATTCTTGTCTACTGTAAAAAAAAAAAAATTGTGTGGTGACCAAAATTTTTAAAAATCATATAAAATTTATGTAAAATAACAAACAAATAATGTCATATAGTATAATATCTTTACATAATCACCAAATTTTGGTGTTTTATTTTTAAAAAGTCATCAACAACCTTTTTAATTTTTAAAGAGGCAAACAACACAAGAAATGAGTAAATTAACAACATGGAAAAACTACCTTAATTAAATTATGTAAAATCATCTAAATTTGAGGTTTAGTTTTTAAAGAAATCAACATATCTTTCAATTATTAAAATTGTTAAAGGAACTACATAAATAAGTCGGCAAATTATGTAATACAATCCATAAAGAAGGAAAGTGTTTTATTAGAATATAAATGATTAAAGTAGAAGAAATCACCCTTTATTTTCAAAATCATAAATTAACTACATATTTTAAATTACTATACATCCAAATTTTTCTAAAATATACTAAAACTAGTATAGTTCCCGCGTCATTGCACGCTTATTTTAAAATTAAGGAATATTTACATTTTATGGGGTGATTTTCTTTTTCAGTTGAAACATTATTGTTTAAAAAATGAAACAAAATATAATTAATTATATACAAATTGTTTCAACTTTAATACAATTAGAGTACATTTCTTAAATAAAAATATAAGTGAAGTCCACTACTTATTAATATTATATTTTGAATTACTCTAATTAGATGATAAAGAAAATATTCATTTTTAGCAGGTTACAGAGAAATGTGGACTGAGATCGCAATTTATTCACAAAATGTGAAGTTTTAAATTAGAGTAAAAGTGACAAAAAAAGAAATGAGATTATATTTTCGCTAGCAAAATTGGGATTTTGGATATGTCCTACCTATGAAACATGGGTTAAAATCGTGTTTTTTAATAGGAAAACATTTGAGGACAAATTATACATGGTTCCTCAAAAGGCTGATAGAGTCGGCAGAAGGCGAACCATCAAATGTACAATGTAACATAAAAAGGTGCAAAACAAATGGTGACAAGAACATAATTCCGGGCAAGCAAGCGATCCTAATCCTAACACGCTGGGGATAACATAGATTAAAAATCGAAGCCAAGCACCCCAAGCAGTGGCACCGCTGGCCAGCGGTACATCAGGAGTCCTTGTGGGCTTTGAAAATGATCCTCCAAGGAAATATCCGAATCACGTAGTCGCCTCAATACACACCGCCTCTACCACATCCAGACTCGACTTCAGACACCAAAGCCCCAATTAATAAGAAAAGAATCACCAAGGCCAACGAAAATCACTGTCGAGCCGAGAACCACCCTTGTACAATGCACCTTAAAGCTCGTTTGGGATTTTGGTTTCAACCTTTTCAGGTAGGTTTACTCAAATTGTGTGTGTGTGTTTTTATAATTATTTTAGTTTATTTATTTTTATATTTTTCCTCGAACAGTCTCAGGCCTAGGCCCAAGACAAAGCTTTGGGCCCAAAGCAAAAAATTTCGAGTCAAAGTTCAGACGCGTGAGCACACCTAGGCAACCACGCCAAGGAGGAGAAACGCCGACAGTGGACCACCAACGACGGAAATAAGCGTGGCCTAGATGCAATCGATCCGGGTTGCACCAATTGAAACCCGACCGAGCAACAGAGGAGCGCCAGCAACCATAAGAATCAAAGCTCATCGGAGCGGACACAGGGGCAGACGGAGACAATCTGGGTGGTTGAGGGACAATGCGAGCCACGAGATGAGGGCCGAGAGAGTATAAGATGGTGGTTTCAATTTTAGTGAACGGTGCCCCTCCCACATTACCAGGCGACAACGAAGATGGGGAAGCAGCACTCAAGCCCATTACTTAAACGATCGGCGTTTTCAACTCAAAATTGGACAAGGGGGTGATGAAAAGGAGAAGACGAACCCTTAAACATCAAAAGCTAGCCCCAACATGATTTAAGATTTTGTTCAAGCAAGATTTGGCTTGTGTTGGTTCAGCCCAAAAATTCGATTTGGACCGAATCATGCACAACCCTGTTGACTTTGTAGGTTTCAATTTTCAAACGATATATTTTTATAATGTTGTCATAGAGTAAAACGACATCATTTTTTTCGTTTAAAGAGAACAAATATGTAACAACTAATGACACAGCTTTAAACTAAAAACCCCACCGTTTTGGAAAAAAAAAAATTGTATTGTAACGAAAAAAAAAACATTGTAAACTAAACTATTATCGTTTAATCTAAAATATCATAGTTTTCGTTTACTAAATTATAGAAAAATATATCAAAGAGTGAATCAACAATTTATACAAAATTTCGCCCCTCTTCAATAAATTTATGGCTCCGTCATTAGATGTTTCAATTGAATTTTTTAACATAATGAAGTAATATATACCACTCAAAATATTCCTTGAAATATTCTTCGAATCATCCTGTATTCCTGTGGGACTGGAACAAAAATTAGTAATCAATGCAAGGGTTGCGTACTTGCCTTGGCTCTCAATTGTTTGTCTTTGTGATTTCCTTTTCCCTCACGTACTCGTCTTGGACAAACAAATTCTTTTATCTACTCCAAAAATAACTGTCTGTTACCGTTAGAAAGGGTCAGGATAAAAGCATGGACCATAAAAATTTGTTGACGATTGAACTGCAAATGGTTGGAACAAAGGAATAGTTGTCCGAATATTATCCTTCGAATTTATGAACCTAATATGTTCTGCCACATTAATTAATTACTTAATTTTATCAATTTTTCTAATCCATGCTATTTAAAAAAAATGAAAGAGATTCTATATATTAGAGTAATTAGACAAATATGGTATACTAAAATGTCGAAATAGAAAAGAAACACAATAATGAGAACAAGTAAGACATACAATGAACCGAAACTAGAGAAGTACGAGAGGCCGGAAAACTGGTGATCATAGATTAAAAACAATGCGACGAAAACAGGCTAACCAAAGAAAGAACACTTGAGACTTTTCTGAGGAACAAATTGTAGAAACCTTAGACCTAGATTCTTCTAAACTCATCAACACCACTTTGAGCCAACATACTCGATCCGTCGTCTAAAAAGATGATGTTCTATCATCAAACAAATGCAACTTGGTGAAACGAAACACACGACGTTAATCGTTCTCAAATAATGTTGGAGTATATGCTATTAGGTTATAAGTTAAAATTTTCAATTTGCTTTTATGGTGAGCATATCTAGTTATTTTGTCAATATTTTTTAGGATATACTCTTTTTGAAATGTGATATTTGACTCTTTGATCAATTGCTCACTTTTTAAATTTAAAATAGAAAGAATAATAATTTAATAAATTTTCAATGCATATAAAAAACAAAAAGAAAATGTGTCTATTTTTTTAGGTAAAAATTCAACGCCCTGAACAGGCCTGGTGGGTCGAGAGGCCGAATAAATTGGCGATGGACAAACCGTCAAATATGATAAAGACATAAAACTATAACAAGGCAAAACTACCAAATTATAAGGGTGCAATTATAGGCAAAGACTAACATAAATGATGAAGGAACAGGCGCAGTGTGCGGCAACTCATCCATCAGTTGGTAGAGGCGACGTAGGGAATCTATGGGGAACTAAGTGAAAACCTCAAATTTGGACTCTGTCAGCGAGCCTTCAGGTTTCGATCACGTCCACGTCTCACACGTTGACAAATAAGAAAAACAAAGCAACAAAAAACTACTAGACCCCGAAGGCACACGACCACACTACCAAAGAACTCGGCAACATGCTCGATCCCACTTTATCAACTCGGCAAGCACTCGACAAATGAGAAGTACATTCCCTTTTTTTTTCTTTTTTTTTTGGTTCGGGCTACTTTGGGCTCTAGGCAAAACCTTGAGCCCAAAGTATAATTTACGGGTCCAATACTACAGGCCAACCGGGCCCATGGAACCCGCTTGAAACCCAGCAGCAACAGGAACTCAGGAAGAGGATAGTCGTCTCTAGCGACCGCCAAGGAAAACTTGACCAAACACCACCCAACCAGACGACAACCTAGCTGACAGACAAGAGGCCGACAGCAAAGGGGAATGACATAGTTAGAGGCGGAGCCCAGCACAGGACCCGAAGTTATCGCTGCCAGAGGTGAGAGATATCGAATAACACCAGATTTCAACAGAACATATGGACAATAAAGGTATTGACAGAGGGAGAAAGACCACCAAGCCATTAGCAACCATAAAGAGAAGGTTGGGAAGGTGGGGGGAACCCACGACAAATGAACGCCCCGAAGACCATTGATTAGCCCCCAGACCGGATCCTAAACGGCGCAAATGGAATGAGGCCAAACGCCACCTAACTGAACAAGGCGAGTGAGCAAAATTTGGCTCACAAAGAGCCGAATCAGGTAAGGAATCGGGCGAAAAACACCCAAGGGTGAGTAGGTGGGGTGATTTCTCACAGATCAAAGGATCGATCGAAGGTTTTCGAACTCCGGCGCATTTATATCAATAGCATCATTAGTTCAGCATTAAACATTGCAACAGCGTCGATAAATCCCAATTTATCGTCATGCTCGATCATTATTACAAATCATCATATATGCACATAATCAAGTCAAGGTAGCAAATTTCATCATAACCTTATCTAATAGACAGTTCAGGTTTCTCAACATTTGCAGTTCACAGTTTATAGGTAATGAATTTAGATCATGCTTAGCAACTCAAGCATCAACGTATCAAGACATCATGTACATTAGAACCGTAAGGCACTGAATCATATCATCGTACACAACAAGCAATCAGACAACAATTATTACCAAGTTAGCACATCAACACATAAATGTCACCATCAAAGCAATGCAACATAGTTATCAACATATTCAAAAGGATTAGCAATTCAAACGGAGGACACTCCCGCCTGCAAGTCATATCGTACTCGATAGCCGCAATCCTCAAAACATATCTGTCCCACCAACACCGTCGATCATGAGGCTTGTGGGTTATGGGCCCACGCTTCCGCCACACTGCTACATCGTTATGCAACTTCCTTTCTCTTTCAAGCAGTCGCTCACCAAATATCGCAGAGGAGTCTAAGTTAGCAGAGATAGGGGAGTGACAAGGACGGGCAACCCAATGTTCACTTCGGAACCAAGCATAGACCAAGGCTAAAGGACGACAAGACTAGAGACAAGACTTTGACCCGAGAATGACAACGATGCCCCTATGAAAATCTATGAGGTTACAATTTGTGACAAACAGCAAGGGTTCGTCTTAAGCAATCAACCATATCAACCCACACTAACATGTACCTATCTCGAAGATCAACGACATACATGTACATTCAAAAGACACATTCGAGTTCTACCTTGAGACGCATGCGAGACAAGCTAACAGTCTATCGATTCATGAAGCCATAATGCCTAGTAGTCTTAAGCGAGATATACGGGATTTACCAAACAGAGCGAATATCACATATATGAGCAATGCACTAGCGGGGTATATATATCAACAATCAAGGTTAATGCATCATGATGAGCTTACCGTAACAATTTGACCTAATGTTATACGAGAACACATAAGAGCATCATGGTATCTATCACATCTGGCAACAATGATCATATAATAAGTCAAGAATGGCATGCAATCACACGAAGGGTCACATTCAGAAAGAATAGGTCCTACAGGATGCTAGCGATACACGATGAGGCATGACATAGTTAAGAGTGGCCTAAGAGAACTCAGCATAAGGTTCACGAAGCATGTTTACGCAATGCAGTAAGTACGAAAAGTTACCATCTAGGGAGTCATATCGGAATTCATAAACCTTATAGGATACTACTAGCACATATCGAACATGAACTCATCAAGGCACTTCGACTAGACCCACCCTAACATTCCGATGTCATGTATATGCGGAAACATGATATAGCGCGGTGTGTGATCATGCGAAGTGTCAAGTCATATATTCATGTAAGCACGAGAGGGCATCATAAAGTAATAGGGAACGCTATAGAGCGATGATCATGTAAACATGATAGGGCTAATAAGGGCGAATACAACATTTTAAGAGAATAGCAGAAGGGAAGAGTCACACTATCAAGGACATATCTCGAGGGGGAATCAACAATAATGTAGCCAAGGTACAAATCTGCACAACTCGCAACCAAGAGTCCTACGTGGTACTAATGATGCAATACAACATTTGATACATACATGCGCTTGATTGACTAATACAACGATACACAAGAGACCACATTGACATAGTCCAGCGATACAAAAGCATGGGAGGAATGTAGCAGTGCATAATATAAGCCTATGTATCATGACAATATAAGCAGAATACGGGGGCATGTGTTCCAATTTAATAATACTAAATGAGACACGCATATATCAAGATATTACTTTGATATCATGGTCACAGATGGAACTACTAATTTAATCAAGCAAGGCCAAGGGCAACACTAACTAAAATGCCGAGGAGGTCATCTTACGGGGCACTCGTACAAAGAGGAGCTTACCACACTATCATGGACCTAATTCAGGGAAAGCAACATTCATATAGACTCATATCATGCCATTCGTGGTTCTAACCAATCAGTAGTACGATCATTACA
This sequence comes from Persicaria maculosa, assembly GCA_963922045.1. Taxonomy (NCBI): domain Eukaryota; kingdom Viridiplantae; phylum Streptophyta; class Magnoliopsida; order Caryophyllales; family Polygonaceae; genus Persicaria; species Persicaria maculosa. Next base: position 30,198,849 of record OY998251.1, on the reverse strand, counting down.
ACAGGTCAATCAGACACGCGAACCCAAACATAATCATGACAGAAAGCGAGATGCAACACGAGACCTAAACAATGTGACTAGCATGGATACAGAATGTTATACAATCACGAATTTACATTAAGGATCGTGACAATAACATGTACTAGAAATTACGTATCATATAAGACATGTTGACATCAAGTTGTAGCACGTATCAAATAAGGAACTTGCTTCATCAGGGTATCAAAATTTAACGATCACACTATCATGAACCTAGTAGAGTAAAATCATGCAGATTCATTTCATGCAGCTCACACATCCATTCAATCCTACGATCAATATGCCAAGTAAACATGCTATGACAACATATAATCATGGTAGAAGCCAAGACATAACACAAGACCTAAGCAAGGTAACCAATCATAGATACAACAACATGAGTAGCTTTTTACCAATGGGCATTCACAGGGTACATGCCAAAGATTACAAAATTATGTCATGTAATTCAAAGAGAGTCACAATTACAACCGGACAGAGATCCCTAAGGGCAATCATTGGCTTTTCCAACCGACTCATCACCCCTCTTCCCCGTGGGACTTTGGTATGACTCTTCATGGCATGAAGACACTAGTTGATTATAATGAGAATAAGGAAAGACAGCCCCATAAACACCTTACTTCTAACTCAAGTGACATCAAGAACTTCCAACACTCACTCAGACAACTTAACATCCAACCATAATTCCCGACACAATGTGTTTACCAACCCAATTCCCCGTGGAAGACACTGGCATCCAAGAAAAAGCTAGATAGACCCGTCAATGTGTTAACAAACATAGTGGAAGGGGCTGTTTTACACAAGCTGGGTTTGACAATGTAGAAATAAAGGCACTCCCGCTATCTCGTTTGCACAGGTCAGTCAATACACAACTCATTGTTAGGCATACCAAATCAGATCTCTAGCATAGCAAGCACTCAGCACAGAATCAGTAAATAACACTCACAATGATCTCATTGGAGTCTCCCAACCCATCTGTAAAGAACAAACTAATATTTTGTCTACCGTTCCCAGCTACACCCAATAGGGGTGGTCTATCGCCTTTACTACCCACTCGTGTCCCCGTTTGGTCGGTTTTTCTCTTTTATTACAGGTCGAGTTCATTACTTAGTCCAATTTAGGTTAGGCATCTTAAGTTCATTTTGCCCCTTTAAAACACTTTCAAATCATTTGAAATTCATGGGCGGTTTTCCAAAACATACACTCGACCCTTGTGTACCCGAATTGGACAACCTCAGCTCTGATACCATCTTTGTAACGGCCCAGAATTATGATTTCCGGGTTACGTTTCAAGGGATAAAACCCCTTGTTCGGATCTTGCAATCCAGGTACGGGTCGAGGTTTCAAACTCATTTTTATGGTCAGTAATAAAGAGGGATTTCAAACCCTGAAAATATCGTAGGGCCGTTGGGTACCCTTAACCTGTCCTAGGGACTAACTCGCGAAATTCATTTTAAACGGAAGCAAGACGGAAGCAAAATTAAGATACAAAGCGCCACGGCTGAGCCGGGTCAAAACCAAAACATAAGTGGGTGATTGTCATTTATAATGAGTTAGAGATTTAGCCAGGTTCTTCGATTCGCAAACAGGGAACCCCGTCATATAGACATCGAGCAATCAAAATCTGCAGAAAATACCTTAACAAAAAAGAACGGGGAAAGGAGTCAGATCGAGCCACTCATGCGGGACCGGCAGTCCTCGCTGAGGCCACATAGTATGTGTTATACCTAATAATGATGCTCTAATGCAGTACGAAAGTCAACACACTAGCATGCTTCTAATTATAATAATGTGTACAAATACTGTAAAGGGCCCAAGACAATGCCAAGTGGCATATCCCTCTCCTACCTCCACCCCCTTCCGATAGGGCGGAGACTGGCCAGCTCGTGAATGCATTCCATCATAATCGGGCGGCACGCATGCCTAACCCGCTCCACAATAAAGCCCGCAGGCATAATATAAGGAAGTTCATGACTCGATTGACTCAGGGTACCCGATGAGGCTGGGCTACCCTATGACCCTAGCAAAGACTCTAGGACTATCACAGATAACGGCCGTTCTGTTTCAAACGCATAAAGTAAGCAGATGCTCATTCAATTAGTGCAACCTGAACAGGATACTACATGGCATGCTTTTATGCATATGCAACACCTAACATAAAATGCAACAACAGGCATGAATGTCCAACCTGAGTAAGCCCCCTAGGGAACTTACCTGAAGATGCAGAACAGCAGGATAATACAAGCAATGGCCCAAATGCAAGTCCAAAGCAATCCAGAAGCAATACACACCTATCATCAAGCTATTCTCATAAGCTACCGGTCCATCATTCATACACACGAACCCAAGTCCTCAACATCCTCAAAACCAATCGATAGTAAAACCATTTTCTAAGACCTTTCCAATACGATCAACATCAACCAAAATCATTCTTCAAATCAAATCCATTGATAAAATCGTACTTAACCCAAATCCCACCACTAAACATTTAAACCTTAAAACCAATCTCTCCAAAATCACATTATAGAAATAATTCCGGCATTTCTCATTTCAAAACCTAAAACTCTTCTTAAATAATTTAACCAACAATATTTATCTAAAATAGACACCAAAATAAGTCCAAGCCAATAAGTCATTTCATAATTTCAAAAAAAAAAATTACATATTTAAATCGTCACAAATACATGTTCCAAATAATATCACTTTTAAGACTATAAAATATTAATATCAATATTTCATAAATAATATAACATAATATAAACCATATCGCATATACTAACATAACACTAATAACCCTCTTAAAATAAAATAACCATAACAACAACCCAACAATTTCCCAACAGGCCCAATCCATGGAAGAATGAAAGAAGACCCGGATCCAAGAGCTAAACCCGGCCCAAAGAAGAAAACAGGCCCAATTCTCACACTTTCCCACCCGAGCCCAAAACAAATAACCCAGAATGAAAGAACAGATCCGGCCCATCTCTAAGCCTAAAGAAATCTGAGGCTCGCCTTCCCCAGAAAGTGAAAGAGACGCTGCTCGTCAGAACGGAAGCGGAGGGGAAGACTGGAGGACAGGGCCTCGCCGGCGGCCTTTCGGCCTGAGATTCCCCACTCCGACCGAGCACCGATTCCGACCACACTCATACGGATACATCGATAACGCAGTAAGGGAGGAGGGAGAGAGAAGGATTACCGAGTCGCGGCGCGATTCTCCGACGCCGGGGGTGCTCCGACTGCGACTTCGGCTGCAATGGCAACGGGGGAAGCCTGGATCGAGTCTAAGAAGGGAGAGGAATGAGGACGAGCGAGGCTGAACGAGTTTTGAATCGAATCGACATAAAACAAAACTAAAACCTTGAACGGGAAATAAGGGAACCGGCTGCGAATTGGCCTCCGGCGATGTCTGGGCTCCGTCTCCGTCTTCCTGGAACCGAGGGAGGTGATGGCGTGGTTGTCGGTGCCTTCGAGCTGGGCGGAAGGCTTCCACTTCCTCTCCTTCTTCACCCGACAACAGGGGAGCGCTGCGGTGCTGGGTTCTCCGACGACGACGGCTAATCGGGATGGAGGCGGTTGTGGAAGCTCGGATCTGGCTCGCGGAAACAGGGGAAGCCGGGGCTGCGGTGGTGCTCGGGCAGCGCTCGAAGGCGCCCAGGGAGGTGCTCAGGTGCTGGAGCTGCGCTCGGGGAGGTGCTCAGGTGATGCTCTAGGGGTCTTCTTCAGAAACAGAGAGTGAGGAGGGAGACCCGGTGCTGTTTGGTGGGATGGTGTTGGTTTCTTTGAAATTGAAAGGTGAGCGTGGGAAATGGGCTACAATCTCAGATCTAAAGGTTGAATCAATTGGTCCTTTGGTCAAAATTGTCAGATTAGGTTGTTTGTTTGTTTGCCAAATTAAGTAAATCAATTAGAGAAAGGGGGTTTATAGATAGAACTTTACCCAATTAAGGGGTGATGACTTGGAATGGATAAGGATGAGAGAATATGACGAAATTGTGGTTCCGAGTCGGAAAAATTCGAATTTCCGACGATTGGTCTTTTGAATTCCGCTCTCTTGACCTTCCCGACTCAATCAAAATAAAGTTTAAAACTTCAAATTGAAATCGAATTCTCGAACTGAATCAAATAATAAAATTATATTATACTCTCAAATTTTAGCAAGCGAAAGCGAAAATAAATCTGAATGAAAGTCCATTTAAATTAATTATATGCCGGAATTCATTTTAAGAGATTTTAGTTAACCCGATTTAAATTCATATTTAATTTCTTTTTTCCGAGAATTAGGATTTAAAAATCCGGGCCCTTACAATACTAGCTTTGAATATACCTTCAAGTTCTTACTTTCGAGGTTATTCACCAATTATTTTCCTACACATTTCGCTTTCTTCCCTTTTTCATAATTTTAATTCAAGATATTATTTTAAAAAATTTATATTAAATCATATCACATAATATTTCTCAACACTTCATTTTAAGTTAGATCTAGCTACTTAACAATAATGATTTAATTAAACATAATAAATCACATATATATGAAAATATATGATTAAACATTAAAAAAAAATAGGATGATATACTTACCGATTAATGTGATTAACCGATTGTCATAAACCTCAAACAAACAAAGCTTCAAATCTCACTCATAGGAGGGCAAGAGAATCAAATCTCGTTTTGAGAATATTGGCAAAAGATCGAAGAATATTTGGATTGGTGGGTTGTTTGAATCTATGAATGAAGTTTTGGAATGGGTTGTGTAAAGAGTAAAGGGGATGTCGAGAAATAAATGCGGATGTGAAATTCCGGTGTAGCATTAATTAAATGAGGTTGGTGGATTATAGCCTCGAAGTTAGCCTCGAATTTACTCTCAAGCATTCACACCACATTTTAGCCTCAAAAATGGTTACGACTTTACCCTCTAAGTATGTATTAACATTGAACTTAACCTCGAAAATAAAATTCATTCTTAAACTGCACGCGAATCTAGCATCTAAAATAGCCTCAATCTTGGTTTGAGGCTAACCGACCTCGAATTAGGCCTCGGACATGGCCTTGAATATTTGTCGTTGCTATATGGACTCACAGAAAGTATCGAATTTGTATTTGTTGCCAATTAGTCTCAAAATTTAGCCTTGTGCATATTTCAAGGCTAACATGGCATCGAAAAAAGTTTCGGATGTAAAATCGAGGATAAGAGCCACAAAATTACCCTCGAAATATTCCGAGGCCAATGATTCGTAGCAATCTCACGTGTTTCTAGCAGTGACATGAATACATTATAGAACCACAAGTAGAAATTTTTATCAATTTGAAACCCCCCAAAAAAAAAATTGATCATTAATAGTGTCCAAAGTGTTAAATATGTGTTAAAAGTGTCAAATATTGTGTTATAAGATTTTGATTCTAAAGATTACAAGTTTATATATAGTAGTTAGGTGTGATGCAAAATCTCATGAGCACCAACAAAGGAGACGCTCTCTTGAGTGTCTAACTTATATATATATATATATATATATATATATATATATATATATATATATATATATATAAGAATATCAAATGTCAAAGTGTTTGTTTCTAGTAGTGGAAATTTTACGCAAAAAAAAAAAAAACTCTCTGGCAAATATAGTGCAGAACTCCACTTTTTCTAACTTGAAACAACAACAACTTAGTATATCCTGCGATTAAGCAGGGTTTGGGGGTTAGGATGTACGCCATCTTTCCCCGAATAAGTCGAGAGAGCGTTTTTGATAGACCCAAAACAATAGGGCACATGAATCACATGGTAATATGTCAAATAGTAGGAAAAGGAGGCAATATGAAGCAGAAAGGAAGGCAGAACAAAAGCATAAACGAAAGGACCCAACACCCGGCCTCGAACAGGTGTTCTTCATCAGATTGAGATCCTGTTGAGATCATGTTGGATGACCTCCGTCTAGCTCTTCATCGGTCTACCTCTCCCTCTACAAATAGCTCCAAGCTCCAAGCTCTCACACCTATGAACAGGTGCTGATATAGGTCTCCTACAAACGTGCCTAAACCACCGCAATCTAGACTCCTATGGTTTGTCAACAATACTCGCAACTCCAACCTTGCTCCTAATATCATCATTTCTGATCCTGCCAAGTCTCGTGTGCCCACTCATCCATCGCAATATTCTCATCTCATGCCACTGACAACTTGTGTTCTTGAGCTTTAGTAATAGGTCAGCACTCTAAGTCATACAATAAGGTCAGTCTACCAACCACCTTGTGGAATTTCCCTTTTAATTTTGTCGGAACTTTCTTGTCACATAACATCCCTCACACTCTTCTCCATCTCAGCTACCCCGCTTGGACTCGATGCTCAATATCCCTATCGACACCCCTATCGCTTTGAATGTACGAATCAAGGTATTTGAAATACTCTTGCATTGGGACAAGATCATTCCCCAATAAAATTGATGCCTTTGGGTCCCTGACCTCTCCAAAACGAAATTGAACATACTCGGTCATGGTCCTACTCATTCTGAAATCCTTAGACTCTAGCACCTCTCTCAAGTTTTCTAGCCTGCAAACCAAACCCGATCTTGAATTGTCAACTGGAACAATATCGTCAGCAAACATGCACCAATATATGCATGTATTGTGGGTCCTTTTAAGAGATTAAGCTTAGAATTCTTGCAAAACTTGATTTTCTAATCAATCTCTTAAATTGGCTTTAGAGCATCTCGATCAAACTGCACATTCTAATGGAAAAATAAACTAAGGGCACGTTTGGAAAGGGTATATAGATATAGGATATAGGCTATGGGTATGAGATATAGATATGAAGCTATGGGTAGTGGGTATGGGTACGAGATTGATATATATATCTTATATCTGTTGTTTGTAAAGGGTATATAGATATCAGAATTAAAAACAAAGAGAAAATATAATAAAAAAAATAAACCAAAAACTTAATAACTTTCTAATATAACCCTAATTCAATTCAAGAGCAATGGTGTCAATTTGGAGAGATGCATTAGGTTTCGAATCTGGATAATATGGACAGATGCATTTTCGAATCGAAAATCAGCCTGGGCATGGTAGAGTCATCATCACTGTGATCCAAACCCGAATAGCTCTCATCAGTCGGAGGGTCCAACAAGCTCGGATTCGACTCCATTTTCTCACAGGAACAGCACCCACCGAGCTCGCAGATCTCCTGCAAGAGCTGCTGCACAGCCTCATAAAGATCGAACCTTTCAAGATGGAGGTGTAACCAGTGAAGGGCACAGGAGGTGCCGGGAACTGGAAATTGTTCCATGGGGGGTGACTGGTTGAAGAGAGGGGGAGACCAGGTGAAAGGCGGTGGAAAGAGGAGGAGAAGAATTTCGCTAAGTCTGGATTAGCTGCTATATCCCCTAATTTCTGTAGATATCCAAAAGCTAAAAAGACCGTAGAATTAGTATATGGAGATATATGATGGCCGATTTGCATAACTAGACCAAAAAAAAATGTTTGCATAACTAGACTAGTACATAGTTTTTTGGCTAGGGGTAGAAAGTAGTCTAGTTTTGCAAAAAAAAAAAAGGCAACCGCATGAGGGAGTTGCAGGTGAAGGGGAGGGACACTGTAGCTGTCAGTAGCTGTCAGTGACATGTGGCACCAAAAGGCATCATCCGTTCATTTCAGAAAACTGTACACTGCCCATCTTACCAATAGAATGAATTGGTCCTACCAATAGGCTAAACCTGTCTTTCCATACTTGGAGATATTTTGGAGAGAATCTGGAGGGGATTCATTGTAGCTGATTTGGCGGACTGTCAGTGCAGTTTTGGCGCCAAAACAGGGTTCCTCCTTTGGGAAAACGGGGGAGCATTTATGAGGGGAAAATGCAATGATTACATTGATGGGTGTCCCCCAAGAACATATATAAACTTGAGAGGAGAATCTGAAACACCATAACATGCTCTGCAAAAAGTGAGGCAGAGTAGGAGAGAAGCGGGAAAGACGGGGAAAAAGTTACCCGTTCATTCCAGGAAACGATACAGTCCCCATCCTACCAATAGAATATTTACGTCCTACCAATAGTGTACAACTGTCCTTTCATACCTAAAAAGTGCAAGAAGTTTATCCGATGACAGTGGCAGCGATGGGTAAGTGATCTTGTACATATCCTTTGTAGTTGTTCCTTTTTCTTATAACAGAACTACCCCAAGGTGACGGTTTCACGAGACCAGTTGCAGAGAGTTCGTAATTTATACTCTCTCTTTTTTATCAATTGCATAACTTGCAAATTAAGATTACAAATTCAAGCGTTATTTTTGCTTCCTGCGAAATTAGCACTTCTTGATGCCTAAACGATCATAAGGACCCATTGAAAATAGTCTATTAGCTCAATTGGTAGAGCGTTGTGTTTGCACACAAAGATGTGAGTTCGACTCTCACATAGGCTAATACGGAGTATGTGTTCATGAATCTCTCTAAACTTATACAATTATGAATCTGGCAGAAAATATATATACTAATGGCAGGACAAATTTATTAACATGTTAGGACAAATTCATAAATCTCTATGAACTTATACGATTATGAACATGTCAAGAAATATATACACTAGTGGTAGGACAAATCTGTGAACATGGTAACACAAATTCATAAATCTCTCCAGACTTGTATAATTATGAACCTGGTAAGAAATATATACATTAGTGGTAGGATATATTTGTGAATCTGGTAGGGACAATTCCCCCTTTTCTTTTCCATTGTCTCATGTTCCCCCTTTTCTTTTCGAAGTTTAGGTTTTACTCAATTTTCTTTCTCCAAATGATGATCATGAACTTGTCAGCGATGACTGTGTACTTCTGAGTGTCAATCTTCACTACTTGGATCTTGTCTTTCAGTGCAGCACTAACTTTATCCAAGATAGGGACCATAGCTTGAGATTCATCATCACACATGATATATCCATGTATAGCTTTTGCATCTATGGTTCATATAACTTCAGTTTCTGACTATGGAGCCTGCCTTCTCCTTTTGCTTTTCTGAGATTCATGTGGAAGTAAATTTTTTCCGTAAAGTCAATTATGCATTTACATTTTTCCAATAGTATAAATATATCGTACCATCAGTGTGCATCTATCCTACCATTAGTGTCAAGTTATACAAGAAATACTGGGTTTCCATTATGATCCTACCAATATCGTTGTTTTATCCTACCATTAGTTTTCATCTATCCTACCATTGTTTGTGCATCTATCCTACCAATTTAAATAGCTTTCAAGGAAAATCAAGCTAGAAACCGTAGCAAATTATGTTCCACATTTTTCAGAAAAACAACCAAGGGTAGAGGGTTTCCAGTCTACAACAAAAGATGAAGGAAACCTAAGTAATATTATATCCAAGGGTAAAGGCTCTAATTCAGTCGTTCTAGCATTGAATTAGATTGGATTCATGAATTTTGATTGATAGAAATTGGATTGAGATTGGGATTTGTGGATTGGTAATTGAGATTGAGATTAGGGTCAATTCACGCCTCAGTGATTACTAGTCTGGGATTTGTGGATTGGTCAATATCAATTCTACTTCTTTCCAATAGTACAAATATATCTTACCATTCGTGTACATCTATCCTACCATTAGTGTCAAGTTATACAATGGATAAAAAAAACGTGTCAAGTTATACACATGAATTTCGGTGATTACATTTTTATCATACCAATATCGTATATTTATCCTACCAGGTTCACATATTTGTCCTACTACTAGTTTATATATTTCCTACCAAGTTCATAATTTTATAAGTTCAGAGATATTCATAATTCATAAATTTGTCGTACCAGATTCATCAATTTGTCCTACCACTAGTGTATATATTTCCTACCAGTTCATAATTTTATAAGTTCAGAGATATTTATAAATTTGTCCTACCAAATTCACAAATTTGTCCTCCCACTAGTGTATATATTTCCCACCATGTTCAATTGTATAAGTTCAGAGAGATATGAACACATACTCCGCATTAGCCTATGTGAGAGTCGAACTCACATCTTTGTGTGCATACACAATGCTCTACCAGTTGAGCTAATAGGCTATTTATCATCGTATCGATATGTGATATACATACCGTCACCAAGAAAAGTATTATAAGGTGTCGAATATGCTGCTGTTGTACTACTATTTTGAGATGCTTCAGGCAAACCAAATTCATCCTTACTACAAAAAAACTACTGTAGTGGACATATCACTTTCCATTTGCGAGCAACCAACAAAATTTGAGCCTTACCAAACATTATGAACCCCAATTAACGGAAAATCATATTGTAATGACAAACATCGACTCCTATTGATTATTTATCGTACATAATTCCACACTGGTCCCTGAAATAAGAGAATTCAACAGCAAATAAAAGAATGCATTTATAAAAGAGAACAAGGCATCAATTAGAATCACTTCAATTGAACTAGAAAGCATTGCTTGCGTAATAAATTCTAACTATAAAGTGCATTTACCAGCTCATAAATAATATCACCGTCCGACCTTCGTCGCGGAGCCTCCATCCAACGCCAAAGACCAAATCAACTTACTGGCTGCTCTGTGTCATATACTTCACGGGAAGAAGAAGGATTTCGAATGTATTAGTAGCTAAAACAACGACGAAACCCTCTTTGCGATATTAAATCCGAGATTTCAAAGAACCATTCAAGTAAATTGGCTTTCAAGAGCTTCATTCAACTTACTGGCTACTCTGTGTCACAGAGAATGCATGAATCGTGAATGTACTAGCCCTGGCTTTCAAGAGCTTTGTGCCTAGTTCAGTCACTAAATTGGCTTAATCTATCTCTCCATTTGATTCCACTTAATCTGTCCAAGAACTGGTTGAAATTACTTCTTTATAGCCAGTTCATGTGCTTCTGCAAAGGATTGAAATCCAAAAATTTATTTCTTGGGGAAAATAATCCTTCAACACCTATCTCAAATCAGCTATTGAATAGCAAAAAATCCTCTAAACTCTACTGGCTATAAAAAAAACATTGGCACTGACAATTAAAAAAAAATCCCTCCCAATTTTTACCTAAATTTTAACCAAAGGAAAATTTCTAGTTTTTCGGTGTACCTTCATCGTCCCAACTATCAACAATGGAGCAGATGCTTGAGAACAACTCCTGAACAACGCCCTGATTAACTCGACGCTCGCTGCCTCCGCTGTCCCTATTTCGCAGCAATTCCTCAAGCAAATCCTTAATCCGAGTCGACTACAACGTATCACAAATCAACAACACATTCAATTAAAATCCCTAACCTGAAACCATAACCCGAAATCTCGGATCCAGGAGCAGAGAAGAAGAATAGCGTACCTGGAATCGATGAGTCGACATTGCCTGAAGAAGGAGAGGAGAGAAGAGATGGAATCGCGGGAATAATTCAATATCTTCAATATCTCCATTGAATTCAATATCTCCAATTCCGCCGATTCCATCGCAAATTCCACCGATTCAATCTCCGCCGCACCAGCGACCTCACCTCCATCCCTTCCTCCACCGCCGATTGCGCCAATCTCGAGCTCATCTACGGCGACGTCACCGACTATCCCTCACTCCTCGCCGCCCGCTCCGGCTGCCACGTCATCATCCACGCCGCCGCTCTCGTCGAGCCCTGGCTTCCCGATCCTTCCAAATTCATCACTGTAAAGTATCCGACTCTTCGAAGAGCTCAGTGGCTCTGGCGAGGAGCTTCGAGATCGATCGACGACGATGGAGGCTTCGAAGCCTTCCAGATTGACGGAGAGAATGAGAAAGGCAGGGGTTGAGTACCTGTCGAGATTCAGGATTTCCTGACCTGCAACACCTGGTTCTCCACAGCGCCAAAATACTGGCAGTTTTTTTTGCTTGGGGTAGAGGGGTCATTTTGACCCATTTTTTGACCTGCTAGTCTAGTTTTGCAAATATGCCCGTTTTTTGGTCTATTTAATAGCATTTCCTCATATATGATTGATATCCATATACCAATTTTGATAAATATACCTAACAAGATATATAGATATAAGACTTTCTATACCGATAACCTATATCTATATACCCATTCCATACCAGCCCTAAATTTGAATTAAAGAATTGAATCTTGGAGTTGCGAAAGGAAGAAATACCGTTTGGAAATGGCGTCATATCCAAGCCCCCAACTTTAAATTCTTTTAATGGCCCCTCCTTCCAAAATTCCTCAGATAAATCTCTCTTTTTCCCTTCATCCGTGAGAGTGAATCAGATTCCTCCGTCCCTTTCTTTCGCTATAAAGCCACAGAAATCAGAGATGAAATCCACCAGTACCACTCTCATCTTCATCCTTCATCTTCCCCTTCATCGGTGGAGCAACAGCAGAGCTAAAAATGGCGGGAAACGACTGGATAAACAGTTACTTGGAAGCCATACTGGACGTCGGCCCGGGTCTCGGCCTGGACGATGCGAAATCGTCGCTGCTGTTGAGAGAGAGGGGCGGATTCAGCCCCACTCGCTACTTCGTCGAAGAGGTCGTCACCAGGTTCAATGAAACCGATTTGCATCGCTCCTGGGTCAAGGTATCATCTTTTTTTTTTTTTTTTAAATTTTATTTATCCGTCTTCGTTCATTAGTTGATTATGGATTGATTGGGGCTTTGCGATTGTTTAGGCTCAGGCGACGAAAAGCCCTAAGGAAAGGAACACCCGCTTGGAGAACATGTGTTGGCGAATTTGGAATTTGGCTCGCCACAAGAAACAGGTTTCCCCTCTTTTCCAGTTAGGGTAGTTTTATTTTTGTAATATGAAAAATAGTTGATTGTTTGAATGAATTGCTTATTCATTGAGTTGACTATAGATCGCAATTTTGGTAAAAACAAGTCAATGGGATTTCAAATTCAGATGACTTTGATGAGCGGACCATTTCTTGATGTATATTGCTTGAATTGTGTTGCTGATTCTTATGTATGCGCCATACTTGATTTCAATGCTCAGCTTGAGAATGAAGAGGTACAGAGAATGGCTAAGCGGAGAATGGAACACGAGAGAGGCCGCAGGGAAGCAACTGCTGACATGTCGGAGGAGTTGTCGGAGGGAGAGAAAGGGGATCCTGCGAGTGACATCTCAGCTCATGGTGATGGTAACAAGGGCAGGATGGCTCGTATAAGCTCAGCTGTTGCGATGGAGACGTGGATCAATCAGCAGAAAGGGAAAAAGCTATACCTTGTCTTGATAAGGTATTGAACTTATTTGATGTGGCATGTTATTGCTGACAGATGAAATGGTTTATGAGTTTATGGAGGCTTTAAATGAAAGGGTATTGATGTTTGAATATGATCTATCTCTCTTCAGCACTTAAAACTCACAGAACTCAAGATTTCTCAAAGGAGGCTTTTTGTTGGTAGATATTTATCAATTTGATCATCCAATGCAGCCTTCATGGTCTGATTCGAGGCGAAAATATGGAGCTTGGTCGTGACTCTGACACTGGAGGTCAGGTATCGATTGATTCTCAGAGTTATTAGTTCCTTAATTACATCGGTCAGGCGAAAATATGGAACTTATTCTTCGCATTTCTAAAACAGTCTAAACTACGAGCTTTAGGCTCAATGCCGACTATTTCATTCTCTTGTGTCAATAGGTTAAGTATGTGGTGGAATTGGCTCGTGCTTTAGGCTCAATGCCAGGGGTATACCGAGTTGATCTTTTGACAAGGCAAGTCTCAGCACCTGATGTGGATTGGAGCTATGGCGAACCCACTGAAATGCTAAACCCAAGAGGCTCTAACGGTTTTGTGGATGAATCAGGGGAGGGTAATGATGCTTATATTGTTCGCATACCATTTGGCCCGAAAGATAAGTATGTTGCAAAGGAGCAGCTCTGGTCCTACATTCCCGAGTTTGTGGATGGCGCTCTCAACCACATAGTACAGATGTCCAGGGTTCTTGGGGAACAGATTGGTGAAGGGGAACCGGTCTGGCCTGTTGCCATACATGGACACTATGCGGATGCAGGAGATTCAGCCGCGCTGCTCTCTGGGGCTCTGAATGTTCCCATGATCTTTACTGGCCATTCCCTTGGCCGAGACAAGTTGGAGCAGCTTCTAAAGCAGGGTCGGATGTCAAAGGACGAGATAAATGATACCTACAGGATCATGCGTAGGATAGAGGCCGAGGAACTATCACTTGATGCTTCGGAAATAATCATAACAAGTACTAGGCAGGAGATTGAGGAACAGTGGCGGCTGTATGATGGCTTCGATCCTGTCCTGGAGAGGAAACTACGAGCAAGGATCAGACGTAATGTGAGCTGTTACGGAAGGTTCATGCCTCGAATGGTTGTAAGTGCCCTGCCTTCCCATTTTCCTTGTCAGTAAACCATTAAAATTAATCTTGCTTTTTTTTATATATATAAAAAATATATACAATTCTGACTAGTTGGTGATATAAACATTTGAAAATTGCCCCAACGCAGGTTATGCCTCCTGGGATGGAGTTTCATCACATTGTTCCACAAGATGCTGATACAGACGGTGAGATTGGTGGGAAAGATGAACACTCCAAGTCACCTGACCCGCCCATTTGGTCTGAGGTATTTATTGTTATGGATATGTTGAATTTCCACTTCACCATCCTATGTTATTGTGAGTGACTGCTGAATGCTGATCAAAATCAACCATGGTTTTGTGCAGATAATGCGTTTTTTCTCTAATCCACGGAAGCCCATGATCCTGGCTCTTGCAAGGCCAGATCCAAAGAAGAATATAACAACTTTGGTCAAAGCTTTTGGAGAGTGTCGTCCATTGAGAGAGCTAGCTAACCTTGTATGTCATTATAACTACAGAAACAAATCAGATTAGGACTATTCTTCACATTCAGATTAACAACTTCCTTCTCTCTCTTGGTGTTTTTTTAATGTGTCGATTTCACAGACATTAATCATGGGCAACCGAGATGGTGTTGATGAAATGTCAGCAACAAGTGCTTCTGTCCTTCTCTCAGTGCTTAAGCTGATTGACAAGTATGATTTGTACGGACAAGTGGCTTACCCAAAACATCACAAACAAGCTGATGTTCCAGAAATTTATCGGCTGGCTGCTAAAACTAAGGTATGCAAATTTTAAAGGCTATGTATTGTCTGGTTATGTGTCTCAGTGATATGAAAGGTCAATCTAGAATTACAGGACATGGGTTTTTGTCTTTATAAATTATTCTCAGTGTCGCAGATCCTTTGCATGAACAATTTCTCGTTGCCATCATGTTCAGTATTATTGAGCTGAGTAGCTTATTCTCAGTGTTTGGTTGCAGGGTGTGTTTATAAATCCAGCTTTCATTGAGCCATTTGGCCTGACTTTAATCGAGGTGCTCCTTTGATTTTACTTGTGAAAATCTTCTTCTTCTTCTTTTTATTGTGTGTGTGTAAATCTAGCTTTTGTTGAGTCATTTTTATTGCAGGCAGCAGCTCATGGTTTACCAATGGTTGCCACGAAAAATGGCGGTCCTGTTGATATTCATCGGGTAATTTTACCTTTTTCCTGGATCTTAACTGAAAAGATACCATGTCAATTCATTCTATTAACTTGAGATCATCGCAGGTTTTGGATAATGGTCTTCTTGTAGATCCCCATGATCAACAGTCTATTGCTGCTGCGCTGCTAAATCTTGTAGCAAACAAGCAACTATGGGCAAAATGCCGACAGAATGGGCTGAAAAACATTCATCTTTTCTCATGGCCTGAGCACTGCAAGACTTACCTCACTCGGCTTGCTAGCTGCAAGCAGAGGCAGCCACAATGGCGAAAAAGTGATGAAGGAGTCAGTCAACCAGAGACTGAATCACCTAGTGATTCCCTGAGAGATATAATGGACATATCCTTGAACTTGAGGTTCTCAATGGATGGAGACAAAGCAGATGGTGTTGATAACATGGACAATGATTTGGGGCCTCATGAAAAGAAGCCAGGTAATGCCAAGAACAAGCTGGAAGACGCGGTGTTTGCGTGGTCAAAGAGAATGCAAAAGGACTCAAAGAAGAGCTGTAGCGTAGATAAAGTGGATAATTGTTCCGCTGGCAAGTTCCCGGTATTCAGGCAGAGGAAACACGTCTATGTCATATCCGTGGACTGTGACCAACTAATTGGCCTATTTGAGGTTGTTCAGAAGATAATATTCAAGGTTGCAGGGAAAGGGCGAGCTGACGGGTCTATAGGATTCATATTGTCAACCTCTTTCTCCATGTCAGAAATTCAGTCTTTCATGCTTTCAAATGGCTTGACCCTTCGGGATTTTGATGCATACATCTGCAATAGTGGAAGTGATATGTACTACTCGTCTTCTAACTCGGAAGATTCCTTGCCCGTTATGGTGGATCCAGACTACCATTCGCATATAGAATACCGATGGGGAGGTGAAGGTCTAAGAAAGACATTGCTTCGTTGGGGTGCTTCTGTCACCGAAAAGAGTGGTGAGAAAGAAGAGCAGCTTATTGATGTAGATGAAGAGATCTCTACTGAATTCTGCTATACTTTCAGAGTACAGAATCCTGAGAAGGTAATGGCATCCGTTTATTAAATGCAATTAGTATGTCTTCATCCATATGGTTTATATTGCCCATGGCATCTACAAGTTTTATAATGGATACTTTAATTGCAGGTTCCTCCAGCTAAAGAGGTCAGAAAACTGATGAGGATTCAAGGTCTGCGGTGCCACGCTGTTTACTGTCAAAACGGGACCAAGTTGAATGTGATTCCGGTCTTGGCTTCTCGGTCCCAGGCCCTGAGGTAATGCAACGACGCCTGCTTTTTTGTGCGTTTGTTTCTTATATCGACACGAAATCAAGCTCTAGGTAGTGTTCTTGAGCAGTTAAAATCCACACACAACTTTCTCTTGCCGTTTCAGGTATCTTTACGTTCGCTGGGGGATTGATCTCTCAAAGACGGTGGTCTTTGTGGGTGAATGTGGTGATACAGACTACGAAGGCTTGCTCGGGGGCATTCACAAGACCGTCATACTGAAGGGCGTCTGCCAAGACGTGCTGAGCTTACTCCATGCCAACAGAAGCTACCCCCTCTCCCACGTCGTGCCATTCGACAGCCCCAGCGTTTTAGAGGTGGCTGAAGACGACTCCGAGATCAGACATGCATTGGAGAAGGCAGGGTGGCTCTAAACATCCATTCTTTGATGGCAAAATTCTTTGCCTTTGTAAGTATTGAGTCTGAATCCCTACAGGTGAAGACCTATGAATAATAATGCCCCAACTCCCAGGTAATATGGCTGTGTATCAGCTTGTTAGGGCAAATGAAATGGTTTTAAATTTACAGGAATTTATTCTTGTATAAATAAAGCATGAAATCTCTTGTCTCAGCCTCCCCCACCTTCCAATCACTTTGCATCTTATACGAGATAAATTGTAGGATATACCTGAACGGAGTAGAGAATATGAGTTGTCTATCTGTGTTAAAACAAAAAAAACATTCGAGTCTTGCTTTGGCATGGATTTCACCCCTATGGTTTGCTAGCATTGTTACCAATATCTCCCTATCCTTTGAACCACTAGGTTTTATCCCAAGAAACTAAGTCAACTTGACTACGACAATAATAACATTCTCAATTTATTCCGTTTAGGTAGGATTTGAGGGTTAAGTTATGCGCCCTTGTTCTCTAGCTTATATCAATAGAGTGTTTTTAAATGACTCAAACATAGAAAGAAACACACAACATAAACAAATATAACGAACGACAAAGGGATTAAGTCAACTTGTCCATCAACGATAAATCGCTCCAGGAGAGAGAGAAAAAAAAAAGGGAATAGAGTAATGCTATGGGAATACATTCATGTATGTTAAGGTGCATATTTTACATTGTAATTCTGCTACAATAGGAGGGGTATTTTGGTCATTTTGTATGACAGATTGGTTGAGTTCAACTTGTATAAAGGAGAGCTGAGAGGTGCCAAATTCAGTTGGAGTTCTTGGTTGTAACAAACAATTCTAGATCTTGATTCTAGTTGCTCCAATGGAGTTTTGGTTTGAAATCTAACTCATTCCGAGTTTCTTCAAATGGTATCAGAGTCATAAGATCGGGTGCTTGTGTGTATTTCTTGTTATGTTTTGGAGATTTACAAAGATCTGGTGTTTGCTTCGTCTTTGTTTCTGTTCATTGCTTGTATTGGTTGATCCATGGCTGGAAGAGGTTCGACGATACCTCCAGCACAGAGTTTTCCTGATGTTCTCCCTGGAGGAAGTTGAGATATTTTTGTGAGTGTCACACCGCCTGGACCTGGTGCTAGTGGCAGAGGTTTTCATGGTGGTCTCAATGGCGGAATCCAGTTTAGGGATTTGGCTCAAGGTATGAATTCAGTGGATTACAATCCTCTTTTTTTTTTTTCGAATTCAGACCATCCTGGCATGCAATCAGTTACTATGATGTTTAGTGGATCTAATTTCATGAGTTGAAGCCGGGGTGTGAGCATGGCTTTGGGAGCCAAAGCCAATTTAGGTTTTATCACAAGTAGTTGTGTGAAGCCTCATATGGATAGTGAGGGTTATGCAAAATGGGAGAGAACGGATTACTTGGTGATGTGTTGGTTAATAAACTTCATGAGAAGTGATGTAGCTGAAACTTTCATGTATGTGGAATCCACTAGAGAACTTTGGGATGAGATCAAAGAACGGTTATATAAGTCTAATGATCCATTAGTTTATTAGCTTCGTCACGATCTGTGTAATGTTCGTCAAGACAATTTATCTGTTGGTACTTATTATGGAAACCTAAAGAAATTCAGGGATGAATTACAGTTGTTAAATGCTATACCAAGATGCCCTTGTGTGGGGGTATTAGTGGTTGCAGTTGTAGTTTATTAAAATGTGTGATTGAAAGAGAAGAGAAATCCAAGGTTATGCAGTTTCTGATGGGTTTGAATGATGTCTATATGAGCCTCTTAGAAACAATGTTTTATCTAAGGATATTATGCCTGACCTTCTTAAGGCATTTCAGATGGCTTTGCAGCTGGAGAGATCCAAAGGTGTCACATCTGTAGACTGTAGTTCCGACTGACATTACTTCCTTAAATGTGAGTAAGTTTCAACAAGAAGAAATTGAAGCTAATGCTGTGAATAGATTTGGTTTCAATAGGCAGGGTGATCAATCTAGATTTGAGCAGATTAAGAGAAATTACAAGAAGGCAAAGTTTATTGCTTCAATTTAGCGGGATATCTTGAGTGGTTTAAAGGTCCTAAGGAGGAGAACAAAGGTAAGCAACCAAGGAAACTTGCAGCTCAGTTTGAGACTATGCATAATGATTCTCCTCTTGATCATGTGTATCAAGAGATGACACCTAATCCAGCTATGGTCAATGCGATCTACAACGAGGTGGTGAAGATGATGAAAGGGAAGAACCCTATGGATCATTATGAAAGCTCATTTAATCAAGCAATGTTGCATTTTGCAGGTACTTTCCTTTCTCATTGGCATAAATAAAGCAAATAAGTTTGATTAGATTGTTGACTCTGGAGCTACTGATCACATAGGATTTGATACGGATATCTTTTCTAAGCTCATACCCTTAGGTAATGCTATTTCATTGGGATTGCCTAATGGCACTTATATTAGTGTGAAATTCCATGGTACAGTGGCTTTGTCTCCTAACCTTGTGTTGCATAATGTGCTATGTGTTCCTCAGTTTAGACACAACCTATTGTCTGTATCTCAAGTTCTTAAAGATTAGCACATGGTGTCTAGGTTTGATGCTATTTCTTGTTGGTTACATGACCCTCTAACGAGAGGTTTATTGGTCAAAGGATAGGAAGAGGATGGGTTGTACAAGTTGAATGCTTCTTCTGTCAAGGACCAACAACCTCATCCAAAGAGGAGTAGTTCAAATAATAAGAATTTTTGTAATAATGTTCAGGTTGTCAACATGCAAGACTTGGACACATGTCATTGTCCAAAATGAAGCACTTATCAATTTGTAAGACAGTGGATGCAATTTTAATTATGACACTTATTCTATGGCTAAAATGAATAAACTCAAGTTTGACAAAAGTGAATCTTTGGTATTGCTCCCTTCCATTTAATCCATATGGATTTGTGGGGTCCTTATAAGACTCCATCTGTGTGTGGTGCTAAGTACTTTCTTACTATTTTAGATGATTACTCAAGGACTACTTGGGTCTATTTGATCCAAGATAAATTACAGATGCTGAGATGTGTTACCGGTTTTTTTAAGTTGGTTGAGAATCAGTTTGAAGTTTATGTCAAGTGTGTGAGAACAAATAATGTAATTGAATTTACTGAGAGAGGTTGTATGGTATTGTTTGCTACTTATGGTATTGTTCATCAGAAATCTGCTCCTGGTATACATGAGCAGAATGGCAGAGTTGAACGCAAGCATAGACATTTAATTAAAACAGCCAGGGCTATTAGAATGCATGTTGGTATTTCTATTAAGTTTTGGGGAGACTGTGTTGAAGAAGCCCAATTTTAGAATTTCGTTCCCTCGGGTTCCGAGATCAAGTTGGACGCAGGTGAGCTCAGACGATCGGGCTTACCTGAGATACGCGATGAGATTACCGTCAACGTACCAAAACCTGTGTCGATCCGAGCTCAAGCCATCTGCAGACCACCATCCTCCCAAGGCTTCATCAAATGTCGACTCCCGCTGATCGAGATGAATCCCGCTTGGGAAGGCTGATCAAGCCATCCCCCCAAAAACCGACCCCTAGTCTCAAGGTTTCGACCCATATTTATAGGAAAAACTCATGAGCCATTATCGACACATGTTCAAGGTTGACGGCAAGTGTCGCGTTGTTTGGGACAAGTGCCCATGACCTTAGGTGGAATTTTCCATCAATTGGTTGATACATTATAATAAACCTAGAATTGGGTTTATTTATATAGCAAAAACCCGATTATTTACTCGTGATATTGTAAATGTTATTATTTATGTTAGCGCATCTCACAGCTCCTCGGACCTGAGTTAGAGTCGGGACTCAACTGGGGTTCGATCCAAACGATGCAATGTATGTGCATATACCTTGTCCACTTGTGGAAGAGTACTCAATATATCTGTCCTTTGGTGTAAAGTTTTAATTAAGTTTGTTTGGTCTGAGTTGCACCCACCTTTTAGTGGGATGCCTACGTATCTATTGGGAAGAGAATCAAGCATTTCGTAATTCATTCAGGAGACTTTCCGCGGATGATAGTAACAACTCCAGCGTTGACGGGATTAGTTTATACTCACTTAGAGTTCATCTCCGCGAGCTTACCAACTATGGACAGGAGGCCTTCCCCGAGCGATAGTAACAACTCCAGCATTGAGGAGCTTAGTTTATACTCACTGACAGTTTATCTCTGCGAGCTTACCAGCTATGGACAGGTGGCCCTCCGCGAGCGATAGTAATAACTCCAGCGTTGAGGGACTTAGTTTATACTCTCCGAGAGTTTATCTCCGCGATCTTACCAGCTACGAGCAAGAGGCCCTCGTAAGCAATAGAAACAACTGCAACATTGAGAGGCTTAGTTTATACTCATTGAGAGTTTATCTCCGCGAGCTTAATAGCTATGAGCAGGAGGCCCTCCGCGAGCGATAGAAACAACTCTAGTTGAGGGGCTTAGTTTATACTCATTGATGGTTTATCTCCGCGAGCTTACCAGGTACGAGCATGAGGCCCTCCGCAAGCAATAGTAACAACTCCAGTGTTGAGGGGCTTAGTTTATACTCACTAAGAGTTTATCTTCGTGAGCTTACCAGCTACGGGAAGGAGGCCCTCCGCGAGCGATAGTAATAGCTCCAGTGTTGAGGGGATTAGTTTATACTCACTGAGAGTTTATCTCCACGAGCTTATCAGCTATGAGCAAGAGGCCCTCCGCAAGCGATGAAAACAGCTCCAACATTGAGGGGCTTAGTTTATTCTCATTGAGAGTTTATATTTGTGAGCTTAATATTTATGAGTAGGAGGCATTCCACGAGCGATAGAAACAGCTCCAGCGTTAAGGAGCTTAGTTTATACTCACTGAGAGTTTATCTCCGTGAGCTTAGAAACTACGAGCAGGAGGCCCTCCACGAGAGATAGAAACAACTTCATCGTTGAGGGGATTAGTTTACACTAACTAAGAGTTTATCTCCACAAAATTACCAGCTACGAGTAGGGATGGCAATGGGTCGGGTGGTGGGTGGATGGTCCAAATTTTCACCCGATCCACCACCCGATCCGACCATCACCCGCCCCGTTTCACCCGTCACCCACCGGATTATCGGGTGGTTCGGGTGAGTATTCGGGTGAAAATCCTAATTGTTTAAATTCGAAAAAAAAACCTTTAAACTAAAAAAATAGCCCTTCATTTAACGAAAAACAACCCTTCATTGAACTAAAAACAGCTCTTCATTAACAATTTAACAAAAATCAGCCCTTCATTGAACCAAAAACAACCTTCATTTAACAAGAAACAACCTTCTAAATTGTAACCACCATACAAAATAATGTCTTAGAAGCTTAACATCATAATATCATTCCAACAATCACACATACTACTAGTCTTGAAAACAAAACAAATCATAAGATATAGTATTTGAGAAATGAGAAACAAAAATTGGAGAAAGGATCTTTGTGTTGCCAAGGAGGCTGTCGAGGACACCTATCGATCAAGAACTCGTGTGCTCTTGCACAAAAAGGATCATCGTTGTTTATATATACAAGGCTTCAGTTCAGGCCATTCCATCTTGTTGCTTCCTGAACATTGCTTCCCCTGTCATATTTTGAAAGAGAAGGGCAACCAAAAAGTTTCAGTAAGTGATTCTTTATAAATCAAACCATCAGGAGTATTCGTACTAGAAACTGAACAAACTTATCACAAGTCATATTACCTTTTTCTTGAAATAAAACAAAATAAACATTTTATTTGAAAAATCCTGAAACAACGAACACATATATTATTGGCATTAGCATACTGCATAATAATTGTTAAATTTGTTAAAAAGATTTATCCAAGGTAAACTAGAGAGAACAAACAAACCTTGGAGACAGAGGTATATCCCATATTACAAACAACTTTTATGAATTTATCTGGATCAGCTCCACCGGTATTAGGATCAAATCTACTCTTCACTTATGCTATCAGGAGCCATCCACTGAGGAAAAATGTGAAAGAAAAAAAATGTCTCATCCAAATAAATCGTGTGCCAGGAACCAGATTTGAACTGGTGACACGAGGATTTTCAGTCCTCTGCTCTACCAACTGAGCTATCCCGACCATTCCCTACGCATCATCTACTCATTTTATTAGAAAACTGGGGTCTATGTCAATTAAAAAGGTGAAAGGGTATTACAAAGTCTTATCTAGGCCCCGGAATTTCCCGGATCTTGAAAAGGAAGACTTTGTATGTAAGTCTTAGTACGAGAAGCGAGGATCCCACCAGAGTCCCATAGACTTCTTTTAAGGATTCCAATATAGAAAAAGAATTAATAGCTTGTACTCCTGTTGTATTAATTATCATTTCAACGATCAATTTCTCCCATAATGATATCTATGCTACCTAGTATTGTCATAATATCAGCCAATTTCATTCTTTTAACTAACTGAGGAAGAATTTGTAAATTGATAAAACCCGGCGGGCGGATTTTCCATCTCCACGGAAAAGAACTCTGATCTCCTATCAAATAAATTCCCAATTCGCCCTTTGGGGCCTCGACTCTTACATAAAGTTCTTGTCTCGATAACTCAAACGCGGGAGACGGCTTTTTACTAATGAATCGATATTCAAAATTATTCCATTCAGAATCTCTTACTATATTAAAGCGCCAGCTTTCCAAATTTTCATAGGGCCCCCCGGGAATTCCTTCTAGAGCTTGCTGAATAATTTTTACGGATTCCACCATTTTCCCAATTCGGATTAAATAACGAGCTAATGAATCGCCCTCTTTCTGCCATTGAACTTCCCAATCAAATTCTTCATAACATTCATAATTATCAACTTTACGAAGATCCCATTGTATTCCGGAAGCCCGTAACATTGGTCCTGACAATCCCCAATTTATTGCCTCTTCTCCGCCAATAATGCCTACCCCCTCGACTCGTTCTAAAAAAATGGGATTTCGCGTAATAAGCCTTTGATATTCAGCAATTGCTGTTAAAAAATACTCACAAAAATCCAAACATTTATCTATCCAGCCATAAGGTAGATCGGCAGCGACTCCTCCGATGCGAAAATAATTATGCATCATTCTCATGCCAGTGGCAGCTTCGAATAGATCATATATCAATTCTCTTTCTCTGAAAATGTAGAAGAAGGGGGTTTGTGCGCCAATATCCGCCATAAAAGGTCCAAGCCATAATAAATGAGAAGCTATACGACTTAGTTCCAACATAATAACTCGGATATAGCTAGCCCTTTTAGGTACTTGAATATTTCCTAATTGCTCTGGTGCATTTATAGTTATTGCTTCTGTGAACATAGTAGCTAAATAATCCCAACGTGTTACATAAGGCAAATATTGTATAATTGTTCGGTTTTCCGCAATTTTTTCCATTCCTCTGTGCAAATAACCCAATATTGGTTCACAGTCAACAACATCTTCGCCATCTAAAGTCACAATGAGTCGAAGAACGCCGTGCATTGATGGGTGTTGAGGCCCCATATTGACTATCATTAGATCCTTTCTTGTAACTGGTCCAGTCATAAAATTTTTCCTTATTTCTTCTTCCATGAATTGCTGAAAACAAAAAGAAGTTCATCAAAATTGAAGATCGAATAAATCAAAGAAAAGAATTATTCAAATTAACGTTTTTTTATCTCTCGAATATTCAATTGGTTAATTAATTCTTTATAGCGTACTCTATTTTTTTTTAAAAAATAAGCCAGAAGTCGTTGACGTTTTTCCAAAATTTTCCGTAGACCTCTCTGAGATGAATAGTCTTTTTTGTGTAATTCCAAATGTGAGCTAAGTCTCCGTATCTTATTGGTGAAAGAGAATACTTGAAATTCAACAGACCCTTTCTTTTCTTCTTGCGAAATAACCGAGATGAATTCATTTTTTGGCATAACTATAGAAATCCATATAAATATATATATAACTTCGTCAATTTTTTTAGTAATTTCCTATTTTTATTTTACGAATATGAATTTGACTGATCAGTAATAATAATGCGAGGTATTTTGATCTGGTATACACAATAATCAATCCGAATTTCCTTATTGATTCATTTTATGATCTAATTGATACGTCATTGAATTAGTATTCATGTATCAAAAAAGGATGTAAGACAAGGCATATGCGCAGCTATTTATCCACCCGATATCGATATATAGGGTAGGGGATATATAAGACAATTGTATCATCAATCAATTTTCAATCGTGGATACATATGTATCCTTAACATACTGAAACGACTACCATTATTAGTATCAAACCAATAGCGATTCATACAAGCTAAATCTTCTAATCGATAATTGGGCCAAAGAAAGAATTTTAATTTCATTAATTTCATTTTATCTCTATCAAGATCTTTGCTTTCATCCAAAAATGGACCGCAGGTTTTTACCTTGTTCCCATTGCAAAATCCTGCATTTTTATCCACACAATTACTATTCCTTGAATTGAAACAACTTAGAATTCTCAATTCTCTACGCCGTCTAGACGATAAAAGATTTTCAGGAACAAGCAAATCATAATGATTTTTGTTTATATTTTTCGTCATCATTTGGTGTCTTGCAATCGATTCCTCAAAATGATTCTTATCCATAATTTCTCTGTATCTTTTTTGATTCTTTTTTTGTTTAATCTCATGAACCAAAGAAATCCTTATGGTTTGATACATAAGAAATTCTACATTATGTTTTACAGGTATACGCATAATTTCAAAAAGAACTGCGTACATGAGGAAAATGTTTAGTATACCTCCATGGTAGTCCACCTCCCTTCTATTTTTAGTCTATTATTGATTAACTACAACATTTATTTTGCATGGGAAAAGTAAAAGGTGTTTATTGTTTTTTTTTTTGTGAGAAATGTGTTTATTAATTAGGACCTTCATACATTTACACTAGAGTAAAATATCAATTTTACACTACCAATAAATTTAAAACTTGTGTCACAATTTATATATTAGTGATTAATAAAGTTAATGAAAGCGGAAACCACAACTTTTCATCCCCTCCTCTGTGCTGCCGGCCTCCTGCTCCTATGGGATCTCAAGTCTCAACTCAAGTGTTCTCCCAAACAGGGCCGGACCTGAGATTTATAATGCCTGAGGCGAATTATAAATGTGGGGCCCTCTACTATAGTTAAAAAAATATTCTTGATCTATCAAATATGTCATCTAATACTAACGCACTAATGTACTATATTGTATAAGAAAATAAATTATTACAGGTTCAAAATCCAAACACACAAGTTACCAAGCACAGATTCAGGATTATAATTTTTGGTTGGTTAGATTTGCATATAATTTTTATTTTTTTCTCTATAGGTCACTATATCTATTTAGTTAAAAAAGTATGAATCATTTTTTTTACCTATATTTAAATTTTCAATAATATAATTAATTACCTATGAAGGATAATAATTTTTCCTTTTATTAAAAAGTATGAATCAATTTTTTTTATCTATATTTAATTTATCAATAATAGAATTAATTACCTATGAAAGATAATAACTTTTCCTTTAAATTTTTAGGGATTAACTAATTATTTTTATTTTGTAAATAGAATAAAGATAAAAAAAAAACGAATCAGTAAATCAAAAAAAAGTTGGCAATAAAAATAAATAAAAGAATGAGGAAGAAACGAATCAATAAGATGAGAAATTTAAAATTTTGGAGAAGCTGGGAATCGAACCCCACACTAGCGCAGAAGCACACAAATCCCCTAAAGAAGCTTTTGCCAAATGAGCCAAATTCACTTTGTGCTCTATATTAACACTTTATTCTATATATTACATTTAATAATGGTCTGGGTCTCGATGCATATTGGGCCTGAGGCGAGCGCCTGTTGGGCCTCGCCTCAGGTCCGGCCCTGCTCCCAAAGAATGGAAAATTCCCTCCTCTTTTATTTCCTCCCCAAATCTCAATCATGCATTACAAAACCCTTAATCAATTCCCAAATCAAACCTAAGAAATCAGTAAAGAAGACGACCGGGACAGAGTTTCACTGAGACGGCCCGGAGGGAGTTTCACTGAGAGGTGAACGCACCCAGAATCGAAACAAGGCAACTCCAATCGGAATCGAATCGAAACGAAACCAGCCAAGTTGAGTTGATTGGAAGAGATTCAGATAGAGGGAAGGTAGTCCAGACAGAGCGAGGCCTCCTGCTCCTATGGACCGATTTAATTGACGAGCGATTGCCTACAAAGTAGGAAATTAGGATCTCTCTAGATGGCTCCGTCATTCTATAACGTTGAATTCATCTTCCTTTTCATTTCGATTTTTTGAAAAAAAAATAGATGACCCGACGGGTCGACCCTGATCCGCCGGGTTCGCGGGTCAAAATCAACATGACCCTAACCCTAATTAAATTAATTACAAAAAATACATAAAATCAATATTCCTATTTTATTTGTTATATATCACTCAGTCTATTATTTAAGTTAAATATCGATAAAATATAATCTAAAAGATTAATATACCCTTAAAATAATTGAACCCTCTTTTAAAAAGAGATTGAGATTGATGTACGCAATAGTAACTATTCAGATAAAGTATGGCCAAATTTCGAACGATAAGTTTACAATTGCAAATCGGTCAAACATAATACAAAAAATCCAAATCGATTTATTGTAACTATTCCGATAAAGTATGCCCAAATTTCGAACGATAAGTAGTGTCACCTATTATGCCAATTTTTGGAAGACTTTTAGATAATTAAATATTTTGAATTAAACACATTGGTTGATAAAACAATTAAAGTAATACATATATATATATATATATATGTTTATAGATATAGATTACTAATATTAATTTTATGTTTCCTTATTAATTTAATGTTTTGAATTAATCACATTGTTTTTTTTAAACTATACAATTAGACCTATCAATCGGGTCATTCGGGTCGGGTCAATTTAAGTTTTGGGTAAAACGGATCCCGGATAAAATGGATGAGATATCTTCAAATCGGGTCAACTCGAACCCGGATTTGACCTGATTTTAGGTCAATTTCGGATTTAACAAGTTTTTTAATTTTTTAAAATAAAAATCATATTATGATGAATTTGCAATTGCAAATCGGGTCAACTCGTATGCAGTAGTAACTATTCTGATAAAATGGATGTAATTTTGTATTGCCTGATCTTTTACACCATTTTTATGAATTTATATGGTACATGTGACGGTCTGCCGACTTGTCGACTTCTCGAGTGTTATACTTGTCTGAGCTCGAATTTTTACTTAATAAAAAAAATTAAATCATTGGACAGATGCAAGTTAAAAGTGAAAACAACTTGCCTTAAATGTATTTAATGTGCAAAAAAAAAAGTATATAGGGTAAAATAATATACGAAATATTACATCTTCAAAATTCAAACGACCATTGTAAATTTGGGGCGGTATGAATGGTGATACATTTTAAATAGACCTGTCAAAATGTAACTTGATCCAAAAATTTGACATGGACACCTGATAAATTTTAGGTTAAGACCGGAAAATTTTAATCCGAATTTTTTTTGACCCAAACCTGAACTGCCCGATAAATTTCCGGGTAAATTGAGTCCAGTCCGGGTCAACCCAAACGGGTTTTTTTTAAAAAAATACAACCCTACTAATCTATCCCAAATTAACATCTAGTAAATTTTATAAATCATCTTAAGAAAAAATTAAAGTCATTGTTTTAATAATAATCTATGATATGTTTGTAAACTTTCTTTCGGTTTGAAGCAAATCAATTACTCCGTATGCGATAAGAGTTGAAAATAATTTTGAGGAAGAAAAAAAAAACAGAAACAATCAATTTTATATTTTCAAAAGAAACGTGTACTCCGTAATCCGTATTGGAATAATAAAATTCTTTTTAATTTTCCCATACAAATTAAATGCAGTAATTAATTAATGCTACAAACTAAAAATGTAAGGAGGTGGACTACCACCCTGATATACTAAACATGGTCCCGTACATGAGCATCGCATGACAATTAAAAGACCTTGGCTTAAGAACTCTGTCTCCTTCCAGAAGGTAGCTGTCGTAATTAGTACCCATTACTAGAGCTGGCAATCGGGCAAGTCGGATCGGTCTCGGTCGGACGTTTCGGTTTCGGGTTGTTTCGAACTCAATTTCATATCGGATTGACAGAAATTCGGGTCATATCGGATCGGGTCGGGTCAATTCTGGGTTTGACTGAATTGGATAAAATCGGATTATCAAAAAGTAACGGATTAAGTTAAATCGGATTTCGGCTTAATCGGGTTTCAACTTAATCGGGTTTCGACAAAATCGGGTCGGTGGAGTTGGGTTTCGATTGAATCGGAATTACACATGATCGGGTTCGGGTTGAAACGGATGTTGACATATTCGGGCTTCGTATTAATTGGATTTCGGGGTGATCGGATTTAGGATTGAAGAGAATTTAAGATTTCATAATGCGGTTGTTGATCTTAGATCATATTTAATTTCATTAGCTTATAATTGAAATGCTTTTATGGATATTTAAAAATTCCCTCACTTGCTACCATGTTTTATGTATATTGCTTTTGCCTAATTTCTATTCAGTCAACACTATTGAGATAAAATAAAATTTTATAGAGAATATGAGAATCTCATAGGAAGAAATCGTTCATTCATTTTCATTAAATAATATGAAAATAACAGTATGTTAAGAGTATGTTAAGAAGTAATAAATTAAAAAAGAAATTCATTTTGAAAACCAAAACACATATTTTATATCCCAAGCACCTAATAATAGACCACATAATATTATACTTTTATATCAGAATAAATGACCAATAGTGTGATTTTATTTTAAAATATACATTTAGTTAGCTTTTATTGATATAAAACACTTTTTCTCGAATGGTTAAGGACTAACAACTAATTATAAAATTACATTGTGTTAAAATATTCCCTTACACGGGAATATTGTGTTAAAATATTCCCTTACACGGGAATATTTTAACACAATATTATAAAATTACATTTATTATCTATAAAAAAAAAATCCTATTATAAATATGAAAATAAATAAATAAATATGAATTACATTATGATAATTAAACTAATAACTGAAAATATAAGATTAAAATTAATTTAGATCTAAATAACTCATTCTCTTGAAAAATAGTATATATATAAATAAAATAACTATGAAATAATTAATCTATATAATTAAAAATAATTTTTTTAATTAAACTAATCATTGTTCTAAAAAAAGCCTTAAAGGTCTGCCTAAACCCCTTACCTCATCCCTCCACCAAGGTCTTCAAGGTCATCAAGACCCGCCTAGACCCCAAAGACTGCCATAAAATTCGTCTATATGGTAATTGGGTGAACCTAATGTCTTTTTTAGGTCTCGTCCATATGGTGTAATTTATATATAAACCGTCCATTTGGATATATTATTTATAATCCAGATGGAGATACGCTTATATGGCAATTTGTATATCGGTATATGCCAAATTTATTACTATTATTACGTTTAATTATATTCATATAGTTATTTCCTTGTATAATATTTACTCTTTTATAAGATATTCCATCTATTCAATTATATGAGTTAATGGTAAAATTAAATAATTATTTTTAATTATATAGATTAGAACTATCTTATTATTTTCATTAGATTTCCTTTTTGACGGGAGAGAGTTTTGCGAGATGCACTCACGTGCCGCCACGTAAGCAGATTCACTCACACGCTGCCACGCCGCCAACAATGCATCGGTTTTAGTATATGTACTAGCGCAGTACCCGTGCGTGACGCACGGGATTTGTAAATTATATTATATATTTTAGAAGATACTATCACAATTTATCTAAATTATATATATATATATATATATATATTATAATATCTATTATGATAAATCCAATTGATAAGGTATACGTGGTTTTATTAATAAAAAAAATTAAAAGATAGGTATGTGGTTGGTTTAGATTGTTCTTATATTTATTAATATTTTTTTGGTTTTTTTATAAATTAATAAGGATCGAAAGTTAAAGGATCTGAGTAAAAAAGGTAAAACAATTTTATTTTCAGATTGTATGTTTATTTTAATTAGAATATCAGTATTTTTGTAAGGGTCAACCACCGAGAAAAAAAACGTTAAAGAAAAAATAAAAATAATAGGGGGATATATAAATTAACTAAATTGATTTGTGAAACAAAGGGGTTTGTAAAAATAAAAAAACATTTACGAACGCCCAAATTGAAACCCATCCTCCTCCTCCTCCAATTTTATTTTCAGATTGTATGTTTATTTTAATTAGAATATCAGTATTTTTGTAAGGGTCAACCACCGAGAAAAAAAACGTTAAAGAAAAAATAAAAATAATAGGGGGATATATAAATTAACTAAATTGATTTGTGAAACAAAGGGGTTTGTAAAAATAAAAAAAAAACATTTACGAACGCCCAAATTGAAACCCATCCTCCTCCTTCTCCAATTCCAAGCTACACGCCCAAATTGAAACCCTAGAATATCTGCAAATTCAATCTTCTTCGATTGCGATCTGTCACTGCGCTCCCTAGTCTCCGGTGCAGCCGACGTCATTGCATCGTTCGCATCCGGCCACCAATCGCACCCCTTCCAAATGTGTCGCACCGACCGCTCGCATCACCATCTTTTATCTATGTTTTCGAAACCACAACCTCCCAAGCATCCCTGTAGAGGATTTCGACCTTGCACCCACTCGACCACCAATCGATTCCGGTACCACTCGGCACTCGCATCCCTTATAGATGCGGCGTGCCGACCACTCGCAACCACCTCCCCCCAAGGCTGCGTGTCGAGAAATCCTGCCCTGCGACCTGCTCCCTCTAAAAACCTTGGTGATTCAACCTCGATCTGAGAAGCAAGAAGAAGAACAAAGAACAAAGAACAAATGTACAGTGGGAAAGATTGGCAAATAGGCGATTTTTGGATTTCTTTACAATTTCATTTTACAATCGACTTATACAAAGATTCGTAGACTTGTCTGAATGTTTTGTATTCCGTGAAAGAAGATAGGACATGGAGCGGATTGAACTTCACTTCGACGATATTGCGGAGATGCTGCATAGTTGGACGGCTACACAGGGAGGGCAGGCAAGTGATACTTCAAAGAATTTTATTATTATTTTTTAATTATTTGCATTTATATGATATACATTTCCAATTAACATGGAGGAGTGGTAGGAGAAACTTTATGGAAGATAACAAATAATTAACAAAGCAAAACAAAAGAAAATTAGGACAAATATAAATAGATAAAATAATTTCCAAGCCTAACAAAACAAAGAGAAACAATAATCAAATGACAATGTCTTGATCGAATAATGTCAATAAACGAATAAAAATCATCCTTGGAGTTAAAGCATAATGGGCAAATTTCCAACATCTCCATTCTTCTAATCCTTTTCAATCTTGACAACTTGTTTCTTTGTGGAAAGTGTCAAATCAGTGACCTCATCTTCACAAATAGAGTAAATTGAATACGTACGCTAGGAGGATATAAAATGAAGAAATTATGAAGGACAAACACCTTTTCATCATTCGACACATATTAGGTCCTTTGAAATCAGCTCTTGTTGTTTGTGAAAATTGATGTTGTCGAACATGCGCACAACTCGAACTCGGATGTTGCCTTTGATGTTTGTTGGATTAAGCTCGTCGACGTATGTGACATTCTTCATTGTTGCTTATTTAAAACATGAAAGAAGAATAGATGATCAAATTCCTGCAATGTCTAAGGTTTAAACATTATTAGTATTCGAAAAATAAAACATAAAAGATAGATGGTTGACAGAGAGGGAGAAATAGAAAGGATACAGTGGAAGAGGAAGGAGGAGAAGCGAGTTATCTGTGATATTCGATTCTGATTATATAGAGTAGTCTTGCTAGTTAGGTTAGGGTGAATGAGAGGTAAACGGTTTAAACAAATCTCAGCAGATCTGATTGAATAAATTATTTTAATTATTTTAACAAAAAGTAACAGAAATGAGATAAAGATTGGTTAAGTGGGTAATTGAATTAATTTTTGGATCCGAAATTGCTTCAAAAAAAACAGTAACAAACTTGGTTTAATTAAAATCTCTACGTATCTGAATGTTTTAATTATTATAAAAAAAAGTAACAGAATTGGTTTAAAAATCTCAAAAGATCTTTAAAGTTTAATAATTTTAATTAAAACGGTTTAAACAAAATTTAAAAAATCTCTGGAGATCTGAATTTAGGATAAAAGTGTAATCTTTTGGTTAAAAAAAAAGAGATAAAGATTGGTTAATTGGGTAATTGAATCAATAACGGATGGAATTAAAAAAAAAAGTTACATCAAATGGTTTGTAATTAATATATAAATATATGCAGATCTGTAAATTTTAATTATTTTAATTAAAACCGTTTTAGTTAGCTAGATATACAATCTTGGCATATATTAAATAAGAGAAATTTTAGAGGATAAATGTGTAATATTTTGGTTAAACAAAATTATTTGAACTGTTATTTTTATTTATTATTTATGGTTGCATATAGGAGATTTATCTTTGCAGATCCGATTTTGCTGTGTTGTTTTGCTTTATTTTGGTGATTCATCTTCTCAAGTTTAAATTTCTTATGACTGAATTCAAAATGTTCGCGTGCAGAAGGAGAGGAAGATTTGATTCCCCATTCAGATGAGTATTCACCTACAACAGTAACAGATTCTGAATTTGCAGAAGGAGATGGAGAAAGAGATTAAGAAGTTTAAGGATAAGGAGGAAATATTAAGAAACAGATTCAGGGGTTGCAGGATAATGATGAAAAGATGAAGAAAGAACTTCAGAAATCGCGGGATAAGGAGAAGCTTGGAGTGAATTGATCGGCTAAGTTTAGATGATGCATTCATTCGGTTTTGAAGGTTTAAAAGATGAAGAAAGAACTTCAGAAATCACAGGATGAGGAGAAGCTTGGAGTGAATTGATCGGCTGAGTTTAGATGCTGAATTCATTCAGGTTTGAAGGTTTAAAAGATGAAGAAAGAACTTCAGAAATCGCAATCGCAGGGTCATGAGGAGAAGCTTGGAGTGAATTGATCGGCTAAGTTTAGATGCTGTATTCATTCAGTTTTGAAGGTTTAGATGCTGCATTCATCTAGTTTTTTGAAAAAAAAAAACCTTAAACGTGAGATACTTTTGATTAGCTATCGATAATTGTGTGATTTAGATGCTGTATTCATTCAGATTTTTTTTCAAAAAAATACTTAAACGTGAGAAGAATTTTAAACAATTTGAGAAGTAATTGGAGATTTATCCTAAATTTCCAACTTTCTTTAAGCGTATGGCCGCCACGTGTCACAAATCGCAAGTGTTTTAGTATTATATTAGATATAGATTTTATTTTTTTAATTTTAAATAATTTTTATATTAACATCCGTTTAACCGGTTAATTTATATCAATATGTTTAATTGACTACCAATAAAAGAGATATAATATAATATTTACATATTTTACAAACATGTTTAAAATTTTGTACAAATATATCGACATCTAACAAAATTTGGTAAAATATTATCTTAAGCATGTTTTGTTATATTAATCTTCTAAAAATATATCGATATCTAACTAAATTGGGTAAAATCTTATCTTAAGCATATATTTTTATATTAGTTAAGTGGAATTGGATAAAAAAAATTAGTAAAATCTTATCTTGAGTACATATTGCTATATTGTATTAATTAATGGGAAAAAATATAATTTGTTAAAAACACTACAATTAAAGAGAAGCCGACACATATCACAAACATCTTCTCTTTTATTATACGTAAGTATATAATTCATTTAAATATATTTATATAATAATTTTTTTTATGTAAATATCTTCCGAGAATGGAACAATTAATTATTTCTATATATCTATATATAAAAGAGACGATGAGCTTATGAACAGTAACAATTTTTTGCCTTTTTTACCCCTGTATTTTTCACAAATTATCAATATCGCCCTTAAAAAGGTATACTGTTATAATATTATTATATTGAGATGGATAAACACTAAAAACCCTAGTTATTTTAAAATATAGAAATAACCTTTTTGTTATTTAAAAAAAGTGAAGATCAGAAACATAATTTGTAAAAAAAAAAAAAATCAACCGCGCCAATGAAATGGAGTTGGGCGGGAGGGGGAGACGATTTAGGAGAGAATTGGGATGGCCACAAAGGGTTGCTCTTGCCCACTAAGGCACTAAGTTAGTAACCAACCCGTAAATAACAACATTACCCCCACACAACTAAGCTAGTAATCTGTTTATTTAAATATATATGGGTATATGGCCTAGTTTAGGATTTTTGATACTAGTAAGTTCGGGTTTTTTCAGTTTCGGATATAATTGGGTTCGATTTATTTCAAATTTCATATTTAATTGGGTTCGGGTTCTTTCGGATTTCGGATACAATCGCGTTTGGGTTATTTAAGATTTCGGATATAATCGGGTTCAGGTTATTTTAGATTTCAAATATAATCGGGTTCGGGTTGTTTCGGGTTTCAGATTTGAACGGGTTCAGGTTGTTTCGGTTTTGGGTTAATGTCGAATTGATCCATTCGGTTAATAATCGGATTCGGGTACATCGCAAATTCGGGTTTTTTAAGTTTCGACCTAAATCGGTTCGGATCGGATCAGTCTCGGGGATCATCAAATTTTCTCTCTTATCAGATATCGGTCGGGTCGGTTTCGGATCGGACGGATCGGTTTTTTCGGGTCGGGTCAATTCTTGCCGGCTCTGCCCATTAGTGAGAGGCAGAAGACAGCGACATCTAACAAGCAACAAATAGATATAATCCCATAATCAAGAGTAGTTATAATCTCATACATACATATGCACACTATTTTAGTTCTCACAATCACAACTAACAAGCAATGCTATTTCGAATCTAACATTCTAACAAGCAATTGCTATTTCGGATCTAACACTAACAAGCAACAAATAGATAGAAATCGATGGAAATCATAGATTGAGATAGAGAGAAACGGAGAAAGAGATAGAGAGACGGCTAGAGAAGTAGAGAGGGTACCGATTTCGGACCTTAATGTTCCCAGTTCCCACCGAATCAGTCCAGCAGTAGAGTCGACGGCGGCTGGTGGTCAGGTGGAGATGTCGGTGCCGGCTGGCGGTCAGGTGGAGATGTCGGCGCCGGAGCTGGTCATCATCTCGAGCTTGGAGGTCGCGAGTGCACTGGTACTTCGACTGGAGTGGAAGAGAAGAGGGAGGCTTGACCGCTTGAGTTGTGCGGTTGAGTGAAAGAGCCGACAGTTAGGGTTTAGGTGAAAGGTATTATATATATATATATATATATATATATATATATATATATATATTAAAAAATATGTCAGGTGATTCACGGGTCGGGTGATGGGTCGGGTGACGGGTCGCGTGACGTGTGAAATTACTACCACTCGAATCCGACCCGATCCACCACCCGTTACCCGTTTAATATCCACCTTGAATCGGATTTTCACCCTTTTTTTGGGTCGGGTGAAGCGGGTTCCTGTCGGGTGCGGGTGAGCGATAGAAACAGCTCCAACATTGAGGGGTTTAGTTTATACTCACTGAGAGTTTATATCTGCGAGCTTACCAGCTACAAGCAGGAGGCCCTCTACGAGTGATAGTAACAGCTCCTGCATTGAGGGACTTTCACTATTTTTATGCTTCGAGAGGTTCAGGCTACAATCGAAGGCCCGACGCAGATAGCTTCTGCGTTTAGGGGCTTATGCTATTTTTGTGCTCCGAGAGGCTCAGACTACGATTTCGAATGCAAAAGAGGGCCACAAACATGCTTTCTAGGCCATGAAAGGATCGACTTCAGTGGCCTCCCAAGCATGAATCATGGATATATATCCAATTGTTTGAACAAACAACCTCTTAATTTTAACATGCAAGTATCCAAAGGTTGTGAGCTATCATCCCAACCTAACATTTTAGTGGGGGCCCGGGTATCAGTTGCTTGAGTTGAATTAAGCAAGTAAGCAGCTCCTTCATCGATCTTTCAATATATAGTGGCTATTGTCAACGGAGGAAATCAAGTCTAATAAATATAAATATAAATCAAACTAGTCTCCAACCTTCACAAATAAATTACAAGACTTCCTCCCATAACGTCTCGTTGTAGTGGAAGAGGCCAGGATCGAATCCACGAGGAAGCGTGTCAGCGCTCGCCAATCTAGTTCCAAAGTCAGCCCTAATTTCGACCAGCATTCCACTCGATATCGACTCAGATGGGTCGATATCAACTCAGGTAGTCGATTTCCAGTGATCATCTGCACAACAGAAAATAGAAACTCGGCGCCGAGTTTCTCGCATAACCTTCGTTATTAATAAATAGGTGGATAGAGGCTCTCGCATAAACCCTAATTGTTACTACCCTTTTTGATAATTAATTCAAATTCATATTAAGATCACTTTCGTTTCAATAATACAAATAATGATCACCTACTACTCTCGTAGAAGAATCATGCAAATAGGGATAGAAGATGAAATCGCAATAAAAATTGTACCTTTAAGCATAAACTTACATGGCTACCGTCGGGCTCACCCCGACCCTAGAAGTAGGGTGACTACTCGCATCTCATCATTATAACAAACATCATAATCATAATGAAAATAACTTGAATTGAAATTATAAGCAAAGAGTACAAATTGTACAAAGTCAAACCGATTTCGCTTCCTACTCCACTCGACCAAACTCTCTCTCTACTCTATATTGCCTAGACTAATTGTGTGTTGGAATTGAATAAAATACATCCCCTAGGGCTTTATTTATAGGGCTCAATCCTTGCTCGAGAATGAGAGCAATCTATCTATCTATATCTAAATCTATCTAAAGATAAAAGTTCCAAATAAATAAATAGGAAATAAATAAAATTCTCCTTGGTAATTATGGAATTAACCAAAAGGGATAGAAAGTCTTCCATCTTTATAAAAGATCTCTTCCTTCCAAGCTAAGCAAAGTCACTCTGATTAGGACTCGAATTGGCGCCCGGTCGGTTTATGGGCATCGCTCGATATCGACCAAACAAGTCGATATCGACTCCTGTGCAAATCTCGAGTGGAATGACACTCGACGTCGGCCTTGCATGTGTGTGTGTGTCGAGTGGAGCTCACTCGATATTGAGTTATGGGACTCGATATCGACTCCTTCTTCAGTCGAAATGCCTTGTGTTCTTCAGGGGACTCTATTCCTGGTAAGGCTTCACTCGATTTCTGGTCATTTAGGTCGATTTCTGGTGCTCTTCGGTCGCTATTGCGTGACTCAATTGAAATTGAGTGACTTAAAAAACTTCTTTCCTTTTTCTTCGAATTGCTCCGAAAATGTGTCGATTTCTGCGAAATTAAACAAGAACTTGTGTAGATCTCTATATATTGCAAATAAATATAAACTACACAAATCTCATGCTTTCCCAACCTAGAAGCATAAAATATAGACAGAAATCAAAATAAAAGATGACATAAAACATGGTGAAATGAGCGCACATCAGCTATGACGACAAGTACCCCATTTTACAACAATAACCTATAATTATTTATTCAAGGGGTCAAAAAGAGCTTGTAGAAAGGATGGTTTTTAAGGGTACAAGTCTACCCAAACACATTGATCATGCATATTTTAGATAGACATTATAGGCAGGTCTTAGGTGCATTAAGTAGTCATACTGTGTGTTTTAATAAGCTTATTCATATTCTTGATCATTTGGTATTCGAAGTTCGGAATCTATGGTTTTTATTGTTTATTTGTAGGTCTTATGATTCGGACTCGAAAGGTGGAGAAAACTTGGAGCAAATGGACAAAAGAAGAGCTAAGGAACAAGAGCGGAAATGGAGAACATGGAGAAATCCCATCTTTGAGGTTCTGAGAAGTTGGAATTAGCTTTCGAGGTCTTCATGAGAATCGTAGTGCTTGAAAAGAGCTTTCCAACGCATATTCATATAAGTTAATCGAACGAAGGATGACTCCGGAAAGTGCGTTACAAGTTCAGTCTTTCAATGTTGTCAGGCGGTACGGACGGCGCCCGCCGCCATTTCCACGGCGCCCACCGTCCACTCAGATCCAGATTCTGCGATACGCGACCCGAGTTTATTTTTATGGGAACTTTTATCTATCTTTTCCTAGGGTTATCAAGGGCCGATTTTGAGCCTAAATAAACTATTCTTTTCATTATTCATTCATTAGACAACTATGGATAGAAGAATGGAGGTTTTCTACTTTGGTATGATTCACTAAACCTCTTTAGTTTCGCCTACAATTCAAAGACATGGTTGGTTGACTTGTGAGACTTGAATTCTATGTTATTCCAATGATTAATTCATTACCTTTGCGTTGATTTTGTGTTGTTGATTCTATTTTGATTAGCTACCTTGATAGAATTGCATCGTGCTAAGGTTTCAGTTGTTTTGCGAGAGTAATTGTGCCTTTTGTAGCAACCACAAGCAAGTGATCCTGCGAGGAATATCTTGATTGTGGAAGGTAGTGACAGTTTGGTTGACCATTCTGCCTAGAACTTTTGAAATTTGTGCTATTTGTATGTTAAATCCTGCAGGGTTAGGGTTTTGCATATAGATGTAAGGGATTGTTATATCTGCGAAGAGTGTCAATCCATATAAACCAAAGTCGGATTAACCCAAATAATTAGAATAACTAGAAAGAGAGCCAAGGATCAATAAACCAACCATTGTTGAGAATTTGTAGGTGACATTACTTCATCCCTATTGTTATCAATCAATCACCATTCCTTCTTTTACTTTATTTGTTTATTCCAATCATCTCAATTTCCTTCAATTTCATTAATTTGATAGCAATTTGAGTAGACAGGAAATGTATTCTCTCTGTGGGTTCGACCCCTTACTTATCCGCTATACTAGTTTACTAGTTAGTTGTTAGTTTGGGAATCATTACTTTTGGCGAGGTGAGACACACGACATTTCATACCACCAAATTTTGGCGCCATTGCCGGGATGAATTACTTTATTTTCTTTGTTTACTTTTATTTCTATCTATAGTGTGATTCACTTCGGTGGATCGCACTTTGGTTACTAATCAATCTTTGTTGAAGTTCTTGATAGGCAGCGACGTTTGAAATTGTTAATCCCCCTCTCAAGAGGACATTGAGAGAGTTAAAGGAATCTGATTTGAATTCGCAAAGTCTTGCAATCAAACTTCCTAAACTCCCTGAGTGCTCCAAATTTGGATACAAATCTGATTGGTCTTCAATTTTTCTAATCTTCCGTTGATTGTCTGGAGATGAACCCAATAAGCATCTTATGGAGTTTATTAGTGTCTGTGACAGAATTAGACCTCAAGGATTTACCGATGATCAACTTATGCTTACACTGTTTCCGTTCACCCTGAAAGACACAGCAAGCGATTGACTCTACTACTTGCCGACAGGAAGCATCACCACATGGTTAGGCCTGAAGAAGGCTTTTCTGTAAAAATACTTCCCTGCTACACGTTTGAGAAATCTGAAGAAGCAATTGTCAAGGATAGAGCAATCCCCTAAGGAGAGTCTGTATGACTACATTGTGAGATTTAGGAAACTCAAGGCAAGTTGTCCTTAACATGGTATACTAGAGGAGGATTTGATTCTCTATTTTTATGAAGGGCTACTTGATCATGACCGCACCCTCATCAATGCTACCAGTGGAGGGGATATTCTAGACAAGACACCTGAAGAGGCTATGAAAAAATTGATGGGTTAGCCAATGCTTCTCAACAATACAAAAAGTCTCAAGGAATCGATGAAATTCACAGTCTGGATAACTCTGAAAGAGGTTGCAAGGAAGAAGTTATTAAGTTGACAAAGATTATAAAGAATATGGCTACTCAGATATCTCAGTTGCAACCACCACTCAGAGATAGAAAGGATGGAATTGAAGAGGTCAATGCTATAGGGAGCTCTATCTCTGAATTACCTTAAGAGTCCCCTCAAGAAAATTCACCTATAGATGAAACATTGAGATTATTGTAGGACAAGATGAGTGTTCAAGAGAAGATGTTGGGTCAAATGGCTAAGGAGATTGGAGAATTAAAAGTGAAAGATTCAGGGAAGTTGCCATCACAAGTGGTAGTGAATCCGAAGGAGAATGTGAGTGACATGATCCTTAGGGGAGGTTAACAAGTGAATGTGCCCACTAGGAATATTGAAGAGAGGCCTAAGGAGATGACTGATGTGGGAGAAGAAGAAAATAACAAGATGGGACCACACTGTGAAGACGGCGCCTGCTGCCCCTCACCATGGCGCCCGCGCGCCCCCGCCAGTGACGGAACCGGTTTTTGACGATTTGGAATTCCCGAGGAAATCATCGGAGAAGTGGTCTTCTGAGGTTCCAAGACCTGCACCACCCTTTCCTCATGCCTTAAATCTTGATCGTAAGTGGGAAAATGAGAAGGAGGTATTCGACACTTTCACTAAGTGACAGGTAAACATTCCTCTCCTTAATCTAGTTGAATCTGCTCCTCGTTATGCAAAATTCCTTCGGGAAGTGTGCACAACCAAACGAACACAACGGGAGAAAGAAAAAGAAGTTAAGGAACAAAAAGAAAATCTTTCATTAGTTTTTCAAAAGCGATTGCCTGAAAAGTGTGGAGACCTAGGTATGTTTACTCTTCCTTGCACGATTGGTGAAGTTAAATTCGGAACTGTCATGGTTGATCTTGGTGCATCTATTAATGTGATATCGTACAATTTATATGATGAATTGAGAATGAGGCCTCTGAATGAAACTAGGGTTGTTATACAGTTTGCTGATCGCTCTCAAATTCACCCTAGGGGGGTAGTTGAAGATGTGTTGATTATGGTTGATGATTTGATTTTCCCTGCTGATTTTTATGTGATTGATATGGGCCTTGGTATACCTGAGACACCCATCATACTAGGTAGACCTTTCTTGCGAACTACAAAAGCGAAAATTGATTGTCATGCTGGGTCCTTAACTGTGGAAGTCGATGTGAAAAAGGCTGAATATTTGATCCTTGATGGGAAATCTGTTGCATATTCTTTGAATTTGGTTGATGTTGTGGATGTTTTTGCTAAGGATATCATGAGTATTGATCGTCCTGACCAATTGTAGGTTCTTTTGGAATCCCCTTTGGGAGAGTTATCTCTTGATTATGCTTTGCCTAACAACCTGCATGACTTGTCTGTGGCTGTGGATGCAAATTCAAGGAATTGGTCCCTTGCTATAAAACTGAACCATTGAATCCTTCTTGTGAGAAACTTCTTCCAACTGTCATTCAGGTGCCTGAATTTGAGTTGAAACCCCTCCTTGATCATTTGAAGTATGCATTTTTAGGAGAGGGTAATACACTTCCTGTGATTATTTCTAACAAGCTTACTTTTGACCAGGAACAAAGGTTGGTGGATGTCCTTAGGGAACATCGTACTGCCTTGGGATGGACCATTGTTGATATCAAGGGAATCAGTCCAACGTTGTGTATGCATCGTATACTCATGGAGGACGATTCAAAGCCGGTAAGGCAACCTCAGCGACGACTGAATCCCCCGATGATGGAGGTCGTAAAAAAGGAAGTCTTAAAGCTCCTTCAGGCAGGTATAATTTATCCTATTTCTGATAGTCAATGAGTAAGTCCGACACAAGTAGTCCCTAAGAAGGGTGGTATCACATTCTCTGAGAACCAGGAAGGTGAGATGGTACCTATGAGGGTACAAACTGGTTGGAGAGTTTGCATTGACTATCGCAAACTCAATGTTGTAACACGTAAAGATCACTTTCCTTTACCTTTTATTGATCAAATGCTTGAGCGCCTTGCCGGCCGGTCCTATTATTGCTTTTTGGATGGTAATTCTGGATACTTTCAAATTCTTATTGCACTTGAGGACCAGGAGAAAACCACTTTTACATGTCCTTTTGGTACTTTTGCTTATAGTAGAATGTCTTTTGGATTAAGCAATGCGCCTGGTACATTTCAAAGATGCATGATGAGTATATTTTCTGAGTATGTTTAGAATTTCATTGAAGTGTTTATGGATGATTTCACTGTGCATGGGAATGATTTTGATTCTTGTTTGCATCATTTGTCACTAGTGCTTAAGAGATGTGTTGAAACCAATTTGGTCTTGAATTCTGAAAATTGTAATTTTATGGTTGAACAAGGGATTGTTCTTGGTCACATTGTATCCAAGAAAGGCATTGAGGTAGATAAAGCTAAGATAGATTTGATTCAGTCTTTACCTTATCCTACTAATGTGCGTGAGATTTGTTCTTTCTTAGGCCATGCCAGATTTTATAGGAGGTTTATTAAGGATTTTTCTAAGATAACCTCCCCATTATGTGAATTTCTTAAGAAAGATGTGTCCTTTGTGTTTGATGATAACTGTAAGAAAGCTTTTTCATGAGTTGAGGAATCAGTTAACTTCAGTACCGATTATTCAGGCTCCTGTTTGGACTTTGCCTTTTGAGTTGATGTGTGATGCTAGTGATTATGCCGTTGGGGCTGTTTTGGGACAAAAAGTTTAGAAAGATTCTCATGTGATCTATTATCCTTCTATGGTGTTGAATACGGCTCAGCGGAATTACACTACTACTGAGAAAGAGTTGTTAGCTGTGGTTTTTGCTTTGGAGAACTTTCGTCTTTATTTATTAGGTGCCAAGGTAGTGGTTTATAGTGATCATGTGGCACTCTGCTATTTGATGACAAAGAAGGACGCAAACCCTCGATTGATTCGATGGATTCTACTTTTGGCGGAATTCAATTTAGAAATCAGAGATAAGAAGGGGGCAGAGAACCTGGTAGCTGACCACCTGAGCAGAATTTACAGAATTGATGGTAGGGGAGAGCAACCAGAGAGACTAGGAGAGTTTCCTGATGAAGGATTGCTGATAATTTCGACCTGTCGCCACTGCATAGACGGCGCCCGCCGTATTTGCCACGGCACCTGCCGTCCTGACGGTGTTTTGAGGTCCGAGTTGCTTGATGATGATGAGGAGCCGCCTGGTTTGCTTATTGGTATTCAAACTAAGCAACCTTGGTTCGCGGATATTGTTATTTACTTGGTGGCTAGAATCTTCCCTTCCAATTGT
Organism: Persicaria maculosa; assembly: GCA_963922045.1. Taxonomy (NCBI): domain Eukaryota; kingdom Viridiplantae; phylum Streptophyta; class Magnoliopsida; order Caryophyllales; family Polygonaceae; genus Persicaria; species Persicaria maculosa. The sequence goes on along the minus strand of OY998251.1, from coordinate 30,154,684 downwards.
CCGAAAGCTAAGAAGGACAAAATTTGGCACGATGCTTGCTACTATGTTTGGGATGATCTTTTCTTGTAGAAGCACTGCACTGATAGTTGTTCATCGATGTCTTCCAGACAATGAGGTAACTTATGTTTTGAGATTTTGTCATTCACATCCAAGCGGAGGACGTTTTGGACCACAGAGGACGACTAGGAAAGTCCTGGAAGCGGGATTCTGGTGGTCGCATATCTTTCGCGATGCTCATGCTTTCTGCAGAACTTGTGATCGATGTCAGCGAACCGAAAATATCTCAGGCAAGAATGAGATGCCATTATCTTCGATCATGGTATGTGAGATCTTTGATGTCTAGGGTATCAATTTCATGGGACCCTTTCCTAGTTCATTTGGGAATGTCTACATCTTGCTTGAAGTTGATTATGTGTCTAAGTGGGTTGAGGCGATGGAAACAAAGACTTATGATGCTCGCACAGTTGCTAGTTTCTTGAGGAGTTTGTTTGCTAGATTTGGGATGCCTAGAGCTGTTATCAATGACAGGGGAACTCATTTATGCAACAAGATTGTCAGCGCTCTTTTAAGGAAGTACAACGTGACTCAGAAGGTCTCCACCGCCTAACATCCTCAAACCAATGGACAGACAGAATTGTCCAATAGGGAAGTGAAGAGGATTCTAGAGAAGACTGTTGCACCGAGTCGGAAGGACTGGAGTCTCAGACTAGAGGATGCACTTGGGCTTACTGTACTGCTTATAAGACAACTATTGGGTTGTCTCCGTTTCATCTGGTTTGTGGAAAGCCTTGTAATTTACCAGTTGAGCTCGAGAACAAAGCATATTGGGCAATCAAACAGGCCAACATGGATGCATTTGAAGCAGGAGAATTGAGGAAGCTTCAACTTCAAGAGTTGGAAGAGATCTGTTGGGATGCTTATGAGAATGTCATGATCTACAAGGACAAAACTAAGGCTTGGCATGATAAACACGTCCTGCGAAAGAAGTTCCGTCTAGGGGATAGGGTCTTATTGTATACATCGCGCCTTGCGCTCTTTCCGAGAAAGCTACGCTCATGTTGGACAGGACCATACACAATGGTCCAGGTCTACCCTCATGGAGCAGTGGATGTTCGCAATGACAAGGAGGATAGGGTATTCAAGGTAAATGGACGTCGCCTCAAGAAGTACCACGAGACTGCTTCTAGGCAAGTCTTGGAAGAGATGCACCTAGAGGACCCAACTTAGGAGGCCTAGAAACTTATTGTGTCGAGCCAAAGACATAAAACAAATGCGCTTCTTGGGAGGCAACCCAATGTAAGTTCTTTAGTTTTCATGTTTTTCAAATTCTAGTTAGGTCTTTAGTCTTTCAATTTAAATAAAAGGATAGAGTTCCATATCAATAAGTTTTTGGAGGAGTCTTGCGCTAACCAATGCAAAAGTAACCCGGATTCAAGGTTCTGCACAAGCGGCGCCCGCCGCCTAAGCCACGGAGCCCGCCGCTAGCATCAGTGCTCCGAAGCTTGTTTGCCCGACGATTGAAACCACCGCTGTCATGATCAAGTAGGTTTTCCTTTTCCCTAATTTGTGATTTTCTATTAAGTTTTGTTGTCTTTATTTGATTTTCATTGAGGACAATGAAAGATTTAAGTGTGGGGGAGGGGATAGTGAGTTAGGTCATGTTTAAATTTAGGTTCATGTTTATTTTTCCGCTATTTTATTGCATTAGAAAAAGAAAAAAAAGTTGAAAAATGTCAAAAATCCAAAAATTTCATGCATTGCATATATATGCTTTTACTCAAACACCCACCTTAGTTAGCGAAACTCTGCAATTTCTTATGGCATGAACTTGTAAATCCTATGATAAGTTTGAAGTGCTTAGCCTTATTGCTTTGAAATGTTTTCTTATGGTGCATGATTAGTGATGTAATTGAACAGGTATGATCAAGCTTGAGTATGATTGAAATCCTACAAAACATGACCCTTGTGAGATTGTTTTTAGCCTTGTTGGAATCATTTATAATTCTTTTTGCTTTGATGTGTGATTTACTCTCCATATGTTTCTACCTCTTGATATTGACTTTATTATCTATTGTCAAAGCCGACTCACATGTTTGTTGCTTGCGGAATTTATGCTTTTATGTTATACATTTGGTTTTAGTTGCTTGTGAGTTTTGAGTGAAATAAAGTGGCAATAGTTCAGACACTTAGTAACCGATTGGTATAATTCACGCAAAACAATGTTGAAAAGCTACCCACTAAGAAATGAAGCTTGATCATTGAGTAACCAGGTTCATTCATGACACCCATGTTTGCAACTCGCGACAAAACATGTTTAATAATGCATATTTCATATAGACTTTATAGGTGTTTCTTATTGCTATTAGATATTGGTTTTGTTATGTTTTGAGTCTAGTTCCGTTTATTACGTGTGAAGTACTCGAGTTTGGAATCTATGCATTTTTAGTTTTTATTCTGCAGAATTACATTCCGACCTTGAATGGACTATGGAAAGAGCTTAAGAAGCATGTTTTAGAGCATATGGAGGCCGAGGAAGAGCTAAGAAGGAGCAAGGAGGCACGATATTGAAATTCGTTGAAGGAAATGAGAAACGTCGAGCACTGCAGGAACGACGCCCGCCGCCCCTTGCACGACGTCCGTGGTTGCCCAGATCCCGGAAACGCGTTTTGGATCCGAAGATTATTATTTTTATATTATTTCTTTTATTTCCCCTAGGGTTTTTGCCGACCCTTCTGAACCTTATTTAGGTTGTTTTCAGTTTATTTTGTCGTGGTGTAGCTATTAGAGAGAAACTATGAACACCATTAGAGAGAGAGAGAGAGAGAGAGAGAGAGAGATAATTGGCCTATGAGTTGCTAAACTCATAGTTTCGCCTGTGATTCGAAGACATGGTTGTTTGGATTGTGAGGATTTGATTTTATTTGATTATTCATGATCTTAGTTATCATCTTGTGCTTAATTTATATTTGTGTTCCTTTTTATGCCTGATCAACATGTTAGGAATTGCATCTCTAGCTATGAATTCATTGTTGTTTTCATGATAGCAAACAAAGGTATTGATGACAGTGATGTCTCTTTGTCTTTGTAGTGGATGATTTCAGTTGATCTATGTTGAAGATATTTGATTAGGATTGAGTTCGGTATGCGCCTATCTGTCTTGATTGAATAGAGTCAATGTGCCAATTGGTCTTGATTACTTGAGTTCTTAATGCTATTCTTTAGTGATATTGAATAAGATGAGTGAATCTCTGCGGATCTCTCAACTTTAGTCAAGTAGACCTAGGAATATGAATAATTGATAAATCAATCCGAGGACCATGAATTCCAACAATTGTCAGAGAATTACAGATGAAATGTTCATTCTACTTTGATATCAATTTGCTTTGTGATTTATAATCTGGTTACTTTTATATTTGCTATATGTCAAAAGGATATTGCTTTGCTTTTAAAGAGTCTTGTCTATAGTCATTGAATAGGAAATTGCTTCTCCCTGTGGGTTCGACACCAGACTTCATTGTTATACTAATAGTTATTTGGTTTATCAAGTTATTGATTGCCTAATCTATTGGTTGTGTGTTTAAGTTTGGATTTTTATTACTATTTGGTAAAGGGCGAAAGTGCCAACGACATTCGTTCCGCATCAAATTCTTGGCGCCGTTGTCGGGGAGAAGAAAGGAGTTTGCTTTTCTTTTACTCTATCAATTACTCTTTATTGTAAGTTTGTTTTGTCTTTTCATGGTTCAAACTAGATCTTCTAATTCATCGTCTTTTTCTTTTGATCCCGAGGTTAAAAGATCTTTCCGTTTGAGACAGACGAAGAGATGGCAAACGCTGTTGTTAATCCGCCAAGAAGGACCTTGAGAAACCTAAAGGAGCCTGATTTGAGTATTCAACCACTTGCAATTAGTCTTCCCGGTCTCCCTTAGGGTTCAAGATTTGAGTTCAAGTCAAATTGGTCATCTATTTGGCCTTACTTTCATGGATTGTCTGGGGAGGAGCCAAACTAGCACCTTGCTAACTTTATGAGTGTGTGTGATAGACTGAGACCCCAAGGCTTGTCTGACGACCAATTGATGCTGAGAGTGTTCCCCTTTACTCTAAAAGATGCTGCAAGCGATTGGCTTTACTACTTACTCCCAGAAAGAATTACTACTTGCGTGTAATTGAAGAAAGCTTTCTTGCAAAGTACTTTCCAGTGACTCGCCTCAACAAATTCAAGAAGGAATTGTCCAGTATTGAGAAATCACCTACGGAGAGTCTTTATGAGTATGTTGAGCGGTTCAAGAAGCTTAAGGGTATTTGCCCACAACACGTTATACCCGAGGATGATCTAGTGCTATATCTTTCCGAAGGCTTGCTTGACACAGATAGGAGTTTCATCAATGCTACTAGCGGAGGAGATATTTTGGATAAAACACTGTAACGGCCCAGAATTATGATTTCCGGGTTACGTTTCAAGGGATAAAACCCCTTGTTCGGATCTTGCAATCTAGGTACGGGTCAAGGTTTCAAACTCATTTTAAGGTTATTAGAAAGAGGGATTTCAAACCCTAAAAACATCGAAGGGCCGTTGGGTACCCTTAACCTGTCCTAAGACATTGTCGCGGAATCCATTTCAAATGGAGGTAAGACGGAAGCAAAGTAAAGATACAAGTGTCACGGTAGAACCGGTCAAAACCAAATCATGAGTGTGTAATTACCATTTTACTAAATTAGGATATTAGCTAGATTCTTCGATTCGCCCAAAGGAAACCCCGTCATATAGACATCGAGCACTCAAATCTGCGGAGAATACCTTTAAAAAAAAAGAACGGGGAAAGGAATCAGATCGAGCCACTCATGCAGGACGGGCAGTCCTCGCTGAGGCCACATAGTATGTGCTATACCTAATAAAGATGCTCTAATGCAGTACGAAATTCAAACACACTAGCATGCTCCTAGTTCATAATAATGTGCAGAAATACTATAAAGGGCCCAAGACAATGCCAAGTGGCATATCCCTCTCCTACCTCCACCCCTTCCGATAGGTGGAGACTGGCCAGCTCGTGAATGCATTCCATCATAATCGGGGGGCACGCATGCCTAACCCGCTCCACAATAAAGCCCGCAGGCATATCATAATATAAGGAAGTTCATGACTCGATTGACTCAGGGTACCCGATGAGGCTGGGCTACCCTATGACCCTAGCAAAGACTCTAGGACTATCACAGATAACGGTCGTTCTGTTTCAAACGCATAAAGTAAGCAGATGCTCATCCAATTAATGCAACCTAAACATGATACTACATGGCATGCTTTTATGCATATACAACACCTAACATAAAATGCAACAACAGGCATGAATGTTCAACCTGAGTAAGCCCCCTAGGGAACTTACCTGAAGATGCAGAACAGCAAAATAACGCAAGCAAGGGCCCAAGTGCAAGTCCAAAGAAATCCAAAAGCAATACACACCTATCATCAAGACATTTTCATAAGCTACAGAACCAACATTCCTACACACCTGAACCCAAGTTCTCCATATCCTCAAACCAATCGATAGTGAAACCATTTTCCAAAACCTTTTCGATACAATAAACATCAACCAAAAATCATTTTCCCAATTTCCTTTTCAAAACCAACATCATCAACCAAGACAAAAATCCCGACATTTGAAATGACACTTTTAACATAACTCCAAGCTCAAGATCAAATAGTTCAAGTTCCGTCAAATCCCTTCTTTAATATTGAATATTAAAATAATATTCTAAAACTCATTTCCCAAAGTTTTCCAAACTCTTAAATCTCAAGTTAAGTCAACCCATTTTTAAAACAATTTCTCAAATCATAATTGGTCAAAACCTCTTTATAAAACATTAAATCTTTAATCAACTTGTAAATTTATACCATTAAAATAATTCCGGCATGTTTCTTATTTCGAAATCATTATAGAATAAAGTCCGGCATTTTAGATTGCCAAACGCAACTCCTTAAGAGACATTCTCGAAATTTAGAAATAATTTATCATCAATTAACATAAACATTAACCATGTTATAATGATTCATTTTTAAAAATCCCAAAATCACATATCTAAATCCTCATAAAATGCATCATATATAAATAATCCAATTAATACTATTTTAAAACAAATAAGCAATATATAACGATTAATTTCCAGAATTTATAATTATAACCAAATCCCAAAATAATAATAATAATAATATTCAAATAATTTAACACTTACTAATAATAAGATAGGTAATTAAAGGGAAACATCATTTCTCATCAAAACAAAAGGAGAAGCCCAAATCCTTACCCAAACCCGGATCATAACCCAGATCCGGCTCAAAGCCCACACACGCTCACCTGTTCACCCAAACAAAAGAAAGAACCCCCGTCTCCTTCAATCACCAAAACAAAATCAGGCCGCCGATCGGAAAACGAAGAGGAAGAGGAAGACTCTGGCCTGCCGGCGCTGTTCCAGCCCCCCACTCCGACTACCCTCACTAACCCAATCCCGACCGAAAGGAGAAGCGACACAAAAATGGAAGAGGGAAAAGCGAGCTTACATTGGGGCTGAGTTTCCGACGCCGGGAGGCTCCGAGGGCGGCTCCGACTGAGATCGACGGGGAGGAACTTCGGATTGAGTCTAGGAAGGGATATGGAATGAGCAAAAACAGATTGAAGGTCATTGGAATCGAAATCGAAAGGGAAATCATAAACAGACCTCCTCGGAAACAGGGGTGAATCGCGGCTGGGACGGCTCCGTCGGCTTCGTCCCTGGGCGTCATCTTCTGGGTCTCCATCTTCTACGATGCTAGAGGAGGACGGGAGGAGACGTTGATGCCGGCTGCTGCTGCTCGGACAGAAGGAGGAAGGAGGAGGAACGGAGTTGCTAGTTGGTGCTGCTCACGGACACAAGGGAAGGGGACGGCGGAGACTCGCTCGATCTTCAGGGCTCCGGTTGGGTTGCCTCTAGCTGGGCTCTGGGTGCGTCGAGTGTTGTCTCGGATGTCAAAGAAGAGCCGACGGCTGCTGGTTCTCGACCACAAAGGAGAATGAAGGTGGAGCTCGGTGGCGACGACGATGAACGGCGAGGAAAGGTGAGCTGGTGTGGGTGGGTGCTGTGAAATCGGTGAAGTGGGGGACTGATTCTTGTGGTGTTTGGAGGGTATGAAACAGAGGATGGAGATGTGAAATTGGGGATGAGTATGTTTGGATTTGTATTCTTCAAAAAGGGGCTTTAGGTGCTGCAATGGGTTTGCCTTTGTTCAAACAAAACGGTGAAACCATAGGGTGAGGGAGAAGCTGAGTGGTGGGGTTGTTTGGCTTATTTGTGGAAACAAACAAACAAAAGTGAGCTGGAGGGAGGTTGAGGCATGGAGCTGCAGATGACAAAAGTGGAGGGAGGTGTAACACTGTTGCTGCTGCCTGCTGGTTCTGAATCCGAATGAGTAAGGGGGGAAGAAAGAAAGAAAAAGAAGGGAAAAAGATAGAGAAAGAAATTGTGGTCCCAACTCTAAAATTCGAAGTAGCCAAATACTGAATCCCGAAACCCGTTTACTCGACCTTATCCCGTCGTAATTCAAAATAGATCGTCAAATTCGAAATTAAAATCATGTCGGAAAAATCCGCTTTATATAAATTCATTTTTAGTTTTTATTATTTATTTTATTTTTTTCCGACTTAAATCCATTTATATTATTTATATTATTTATTATTTAAAAATCCGGGCCTTTACAAACACCTCAGGAAGCAATGGAGATTTTTGAAGGGTTGGCTAATGCATCGCAACAATATGGGAGACACCAAGGAATTAGAGTAGTTCATAAGTTGGATAGTTCGAGAGATGGACACAAGGACGATATTGATAGGCTTATGGAGATCGTGAACAAGATGGTTATGAATCAACCCCATCAGTCTAGACCTTGTGGAGTTTGTGGAGATCCAACTCATCCGAATGATAAGTGTCCCTTGATTCAAGAGGGCACCGCTGAAGTGAATGCTATGGATTATGGACCTCACCACAACTTTGGTAACAATTACAATCAAGGATATAGTTCAAACTACCAAAGTGGATTCAACGGGAGAGGCCAACAGCAATACGTTCCTTTTCAAAGAGAACAATATGAGAATCGTCCTAGAAATACTCAACAAGATGACAGAGATGAGACATAGAGGTTGTTATTGGACAAGATGAGTGTTCAAGAAAAGTTGCTGAGTCAAATGGCTAAGGAGATTGGTGAATTGAAAGCGAAGGATTCGGGAAAATTGCCATCGCAAGTAGTGGTGAATCCAAAGGAAAATGTCAGTGCCATGATCCTTAGAGGAGGTAAAGAAGTGAATACACCCACTAGGAATGTTGAAGAGAGGCCTAGAAAGGAAGTTAATTTAGGAAATAAGGACGAAGAGATGGAATTGGAGACGCACTGCAGATACAGCGCCCGCTGCCACCTCCTTTGACGGATCCGACTTCTGACGTTGTTCAATCCCCGAAGAAAGCTTCTGAAGAGTGGTCTTTTCAGGTTTCAAGACCTGCACCACCCTTTCCTTACGCCTTAAGATCTTATCGTAAGTGGGAAGATAAACAAATTCTTTACGCCACCTTTGCTCATTGTGAGGTAAATATTCCACTTTTTAATTTGATTAAAATTGTGCCTCGCTATGCAAAATTCTTGAAAGATATATGCACGATGAAGCGCAAGCAAAGGATGAGAAAGAAGGAAAAGGTAAGTTTAAGTGAGAATGTTTCTGCTTTGCTTCAGAAACGATTACCTGAAAAGTGCGGAGATCCAGGTATGTTTACTATCCCATGTGCGATAGGAAATGCTAGCTTCACCAAAGCTAGGTGCTTCAATTAATGTTATGACTTATAACTTATACATGTTTTTAGGTCTCAATTCATTGTATGGAACTGGTGTTACTATACAACTCGCTGATTGCTCTAGTATTAAGCCTAGAGGAGTTGTTGAAGATGTATTGGTTAAGGTAAATGATTTGATTTTTCCGGCTGATTTCTTCATTCTAGACAAGGAACACGGTATGCCTGAAACCCCGATTATCTTGGGAAGGCCATTCTTGCGAACAGCTAAGACTAAGATTGATTGTTTTGAAGGTTCACTAACTCTGGAGTTTGATGGTAGAAAGATTGAGTTTTCTATATTTGAGCCTATTATTTCTTCTGCCAATGATTCCGTAGATGTTCTTGACTCTAATGAAACTAATCACAAGAATGAATCAAATGCTTTGTTAGATGCTTCTGCTGAAATTGAATCTATGAATATTGAGTTTTCTAACAAAGATGAAATTGGATTAGGGAAAGATGATCGACATTGAAAAGAAAATGGAGAATTTGCTTAAGTCGCATGAAAATGTGTTTCGTTCAAATGATTCTATTTCTATTCCTTATGAAAATTCGATTCCTAATAATGTTGAGGTTTTTGCAATTGCAAGACAACCTCCCGGAGTTACTCATTTCAAGAAGGAATCGATGGATGCTATTGATAGCTATGTCGGAAAAGTTCCAAAAGTTCCACCTCTTGTTCTAAAAAGAACAAGTGTGGGGGATCTTGGTGGAATAACTTGATCAAGATTTCATCACGCCGAGCCAAAGACGTGAAAAAAAGGCGCTTCTTGGGATGCAACCCAAGGTAGTTAGGTAGTATTTCTATTATTTTTGCATTTGTCTTTTCAATTCAATAAAGTAGGATCAATCGTGTGAAAGGATCTTGGAAGTTACAGTAAGTGAAACCGATTTTGGGTTTGAGTTTTGATTGATTTAAAAGACGGAGTTGCACTGTGTGGACACGGCGCCCGCTGCCCCAGGCATGGCACCCGCCGCATGTGTGTCCGCTTGACGAATCCGAATTTTGGTAAACATGGAAGGGAAGTTTATATCTTTTTGTTTTTGGTTATTTTCCAAGTTTGGTTATTTATTTTTATATCTTAATAGGACTATATTGTTTTATTTTTTCTAGGATTAGATTATTTCTTATCTATTTTAGGTTAGATTATCTTTTATCTGTCTTAGGTTAGTATTTTATTCCTATCTATTTTCTATTTTATTTTAGGATTAGATTTTTCTTTTTAGGAATAGTTTACTTATTTCCTAGGACTAGATTTATATCTTTCCTATTTCTATTCTATCTAGATCTAGTATTTTCCTTTTTCTTTTTGATAGATTTCCTTCCAACTCACCATATAATATTTCTCCTTATTTGTGGATCAATCAAACTTGCTCAAGAGGAATCTCAAGAATACCAAAAGTCTACTGGAATCCAATCCAACTACCTAAAGCCTTGCGTTTCAATCGATTCAATCCACCAACACACTTTTCCGCCACTACCCTACATCCACAAAAATCAATCTTTACCCATTCCATTCCCTTACCTATCACAAAAGAACCTTTTGAAACCAAGTTGTTTGAGAAAAGTTGAAGTTTGGAAGCGTGGACATCGGTTTTCCAACGTTTTCACTCGGATTCGTGGTTCTACGTACACGGCGCCCGCCGCCTCTTGCACGGTGCCCGCCGCCTCTACAGCAAGCCCGATTTTTGGTCATTTTTGTGGATTTTCTTCGGTTTTTCCTCGAGTTACATTATGTCGGCCCTTGAGATGAAGAAGCCCCTTTTGTTGTCTTGGGAAGAAGAGGATCGTTGGATCAAGCTTGAAGAAAAACGGTATGAATCCACCATATTCTTTTATCCCCCGACGTTGAAGAAACTGGGAATTTATGAGGAGGTCCATCGACTTCTGCGAGATGAGGGATTGGAAGATTTCTTGGATGTGTCTGTTTACACCTATCTAGCGTTAGTGAGGGAGTTCTTGGCCACCCTGGTTTATCACTCTGATATGGAAATTCGTTTTCAGCTAAGGAATCGAAGGTTGGTGGTGAGTGGTGACTAAGGATCTCATTGCACAGGCTTTTGGTGTTACCAAGTGGCCTGCTGATGCTAGGTTTTGTGATAAGTTGGGCGATCGAGATCCTATAGATATGTGGAAGGAGGCTATAGCAGAGTTCACTGATTATGATGAACAGTACCACGAATCGATGATTACTCATCCTGCGTTGAGGTGATGTTATTTGGCACTCTACTACTCTTTCCTCGGTGTGGAAAATCTGTCTGTTGTCACTATGAGAGCTTGGAGCTATATCTGCTGCTTGATTCTGGGAAGGGTTCACATCCCTGACTGGGTTCAACTATTTTTGGAAAATTGTATGGAAGTGATTAGAGCTAGCCATGTAAGGTCGTGGCGCATTGTTTTGTTCGGAGGTTTGATAACATTAATTACTCACCGAGTAGGTGTCTGCCTGGATGGTTTGCAGCACCTCGATGATAAGAACGTTTACAATCTTTCCAACTTGCAATGGTGGGAGATGATTGAGCGGGCCCAGCGACCGGATAAAACTTGGTGTTTTAAATGGATGTCGGGGCTAGGAAGGAAGCATCACAATTATCTGCCTGCGGATATACCAAAGTGCTTGAGAATGTCATATTACAATCTCTATCACAACAAGTTTCCATTAGATCCTACGGAGAAGAGTTGGTTAAAGCGTTGGATTGTTATCAATAATGAGGCCACCGACGACGAGAATGCGGATGATGAGGTTGCAGCTGATGAGCTTATTGATGAAGATGCTGGTGTTTTGACTGCTGAAATTACAGATGCTGCAGAAGAAATTGAGGTCGTCAAAGAGAAATAAGAACTTTATGAAGAAGACGAGCCTAGATGGGCTACTTTGGTTGATATCGAGCGTCGATTTGCTGATTTTGAAGCGAGCACGGCTAATAAGCTCGCCAAACTTGCGGATAAGTTCTCTAGTCTTCAGAACGCCGTGTTGATTGCCCTTCTGGACATCAATCAGCAGTCTGGAACCCAGACCCTGCCTCACAGTTATTGGTCAGTCATTTGCTTCTGTCAAACCCTTTATTTTTATTTTTTCATTGTTCCTTTTTGTGTTTCTATGCATTGAGGACAATGCAACATGTAAGTGGGGGGGGGGGGAGATTGAAGTAAATTAGTTAGATTAGTTCATGTTTGAATTTTTGTTTGTCTTTGAATTTGTGCTTTTGAGTCTTTGTTATTTCCTTTATGTTATTTCTTTTATGTTATAGAAAATGTCAAAAATGAAAGAAAAATTGAAAAATGTCGAGTAAATATGGAAAAAAAAAGTGAGTTTTGTTTTGTTGTTTTGCATATTGTGTTGTCAAGGATACCCATCTTAAATTGAGTTTGTCCTTGCTTGATCTTATAAATCCCATGGAATTATGGAATGATTTGATCTTATCTTGAAAATTGGTTTTTATGTGAAATATGATTGAGCATATATGATCTAAGTTTGGGAGTATGCTTGAAATTCAACAAAAATTTGTCCCAGTGAGATATTTTTGCCCTTATAAGGGATACATCTTTATTCATTTTGCTTTCCTTGTGTGATATACTCTTCTTATGCATTTATCATTGAGTATTGCTATGGTTATCTATTTTTGAGGCCGATTATATACATGTTCAATGCTTGATAAGCTCAAATGATAGAGGCAACCTTTTAGCCACATATTGATCCATATCTACCCTATGTTATATCTTGCTTTGAATCCAATTTGAGCCCTTAGACTTTTTGTTGTTAGCTCCACAAACTTATTATTCCTAGCCTATGATAAGCCTTTTGAGTGGGTTATGGAATCTATTTTGGAGATTGAAGAGAATGAAGCTAAAGTGTGATTCTATGGTTTATGGTCTTTGAGAAGATGTAATGTTATGTGCTTATTTAGTCCCAAATGTATATGCATTTGATTTTCATGCATTTTGGATCAAGAAAAAAAATATAAAAAGCTTGGACCTAGGAAGGATAAAATTCACCTAGGGGTAAAAGTAAGTTGAAAAAAAAAAGAAAAAAAATCCGAAAAAAGAAAGGAAAAAAAAGAGAAAATAAAGAGCCATTTATCTTATGTTTGCATATTGAGGAAGAATTGTGATTTATGTTGGTTATGAGATACATTGGTTGGGTGTTGAGATTGCACTATATGTAAGATGATGAGATGATGAGATTTGAGATGATTTTGGAGTTACTTTGATGATATTGAGAGATGTTGTGCATTTGTGAGCTTGATGTTATTGAGTTGGTTTGTGTTATGTTGGGAGTTTTGGAATCTTGTTTTCCCGGAATTTATAGCACCACATGACTAAATACAATTCCTTGCCCTTATGTTTCTAACAAGCCTCAATACAACCCCGTTGAATGGGATCTTCTATGAAGGGTTTCCATTGAGCGAAAGTCCTCTTGATGTTTTTATTTTTGCATTGACGTATCCGGTGGAGATTTTGTGATATAAATGTCAATATTCTAGTTGATGCTTGTATATGGAATTGAGATGACTGCATGTGTGCTTAAAGCCTAAACACATGAGAGTGAGAGATACACATTTTATCCTTGGTAAGGTTGATTTTTGAGCATGCAAGCTACTTGATCTCATATATACATGTTATGACGTTTATATGTTTGCTTGTATTTTCACTATTGATGATGTTGCTTTTGATGAGTAAAGTTGTGAAAGATTTCCCGTGGGATGCGTGGATGATGTTTTGCGTTATGGTTGCTTGAGGACAAGCAAGAGTTAAGTGGGGGGGGGGGGGGTTGATGATGCATATTTCATATAGGCATTATAGGTGTTTCTTATTGCTATTAGATAATTGGTTTTGTTATGTTTTGAGTCTAGTTCCGTTTATTACGTGTGAAGTACTCGTATTCGGAATCTATGCATTTTTAGTGTTTATTCTGCATAATTACATTCCGACCTTGGATGGACTATGGAAAGAGCTTAAGAAGCATGTTTTGGAGCATATGGAGGCCTAGGAAGAGCTAAGAAGCAGCAAGGAGGCACGACATTGGAATTCGTTGAAGAAAATGAGGAACGCCGAGCACTGCAGGAAAGGCGCCCGCCGCCCCTTGCACGGCGCCGCCGTTGCCCAGATCTCGAAAACGCGTTTTTGATCCAAAGATTATTATTTTTATATTATTTCTTTTATTTCCTCTAGGGTTTTTGCTGACCCTTGTGAACCTTATTTAGGTTGTTTTCAGTTTATTTCGCCGTGGTGTGGCTATTAGAGAGAAACTATGAACACCATTAGAGAGAGAGAGAGAGAGAGAGAATTGGCCTATGAGTTGCTAATCTCATAGTTTCGCCTGTGATTCGAAGACATGGTTGTTTGGATTGTGAGGATTTGAGTTTATTTGATTATTCATGTTCTTAGTTATCACCTTGTGCTTAATTTATATTTGTATTCCTTTCTATGCCTCATCAACATGATAGAAAACAAAGGTATTGATGTTAGTGATGTCTCTTTGTCTTTGTAGTGGATGATTTCAGTTGATCTATATTGAAGATATTTGATTAGGACTGAGTTTGATATGAGCCTATATGTCTTGATTGAATAGAGTCAATGTGCCAATTGGTCTTGATTACTTGAGTTCTTAATGCTATTCTTTAGTGATATTGAATAAGATGAGTGAATCTCTGCAGATCTTTCAACTTTAGTCAAGTAGACCTAGGAATATGAATAATTGATAAATCAATCCGAGGACCATGAATTCCAACCATTGTCAGAGAATTACATGTGAAATGTTCTTTTTACTTTGATATCAATTTGCTTTGTGATTTACAATCTGGTTACTTTTATATTTGCTATTTGTCAAAAGGTTATTGCTTTGCTTTTAAAGAGTCTTTTCTAGAGTCATTGAATAGGAAACCGCTTCTCCGTGTGGGTTAGACTCCGGAAAGTGCATTACAAGTTCAGTTTGTCGATGTTGTCAGGCTGTACGGACGGCACCCGCCGTCATTTCCACAACGCCCGTCGTCCACTCAGATCCGGATTCTGCGATACGCGGCCCGAGTTTATTTTTATGGGAACTTTTATCTATCTTTTCCTAGGGTTTTCAAGGGCCGATTTTGAGCCTAAATAGACTATTCTTTTCATTATTCATTCATTAGACAATTATGGAGAGAAGAATGGATGTTTTCTACTTTGGTATGATTCACTAAACCTCTTTAGTTTCACCTACAATTCAAAGACATGGTTGGTTGACTTGTGAGACTTGAATTCTATGTTATTCCAATGATTATTTCATTACCTTTGCGCTGATTTTGTGTTGTTGATTCTATTTTGATTAGCTACCTTGATAGAATTGCATCGTGCTAGGATTTCAATTGTTGCGTTAGAGTAATTATGTCTTTTGTAGCCACCACAAGCAAGTGATCCCGTAAGGAAGATCTTGATTGTGGAAGGTAATGACAGTTTGAACGACCATTATGCCTAGAACTTTGGGAATTTGTGCTATTTGTATGTTAAATCCTGCAGGGTTAGGGTTTTGCATATAGATGTAAGGGATTGTCATCTCTGCGAAGAGTGTCAATCCATAAAAACCAAAGTCGGATTAATCCAAATAATTAGAATAACTAGAAAGAGAGACAAGGATCAATAAACCAACCATTGTTGAGAATTTGTAGTTGAAACTACTTCATCCCTATTGTTATCAATCAATCACCATTCCTACTTTTACTTTATTTGTTTGTTCCAATCATCTCAATTATCTTCAATTTCATTACTTTGATAGCAATTTGAGTAGACAGGAAAGGTATTCTCTCTGTGAGTTCGACCCATTACTTATCCGCTATACTAGTTTACTAGTTAGTTGTTAGTTTGGGAATCGTTACTTTTGGCGAGGTGAAACACACGATATTTCATCCCACCACACATGCATTCGAGATTCAGCACTTAAAATGAGATCTATAGATCGATATGTGCATCTCCAAAATACATCCGCGCTTTCGCTATTCAATCTTCTAAAATAATTTCTGAAAATGGAATTCAATCGAAACTAAATCAGTAGGTAGGCCGTATTGATTTTAAATTACCTTTTAACGTGAGAGGTCCCCACAGACAGCGCTAGTGATGAAAACCCAATTTTAGAATTCCATTCCCTCGGGTTTTGGGATCAAGTTGGATGCGGGCGAGCTCAAACGATCGGACCTACCTGAGATACGCGACGATATTACCATCAACGTACCAAAACCTGTGCTGATTCGAGCTCAAGCCATCCGCGAACCACCGTCCTCCCAGGGCTTCATTAAACATCGGCTTCCGCTGATCGAGACGAATCCCACTCAGGAAGGGTGATCGAGCCTTCCCCCCCAAAACCGACCCCTAGCCTTAAGGTTTCTACCCATATTTATAGGAAAAACTCATGATCCATTATCGACACATGTCTGAGGTTGACGACAAGTGTCGCATTGTTTGGGACAAGTGTCCCTGATATGGAGTGTGGACACTTTCTCACTTGTAATGAGCTTAGGTAGAATTTTCGATCAATTGGTTGATACATTATCATCAACCTAAAAGCGGGTTTATTTATATAGTGGAAACCCGATTATTTACTCGTGATACCGTAAATAATATTATTTATGTTAGTGCATCATCATGTGTGTTAAATGCTACTCACTTAATAAACAAAATGACATCTTCTGTCTTGTAATGGAAGTCCTCTTTTAAGGTTTTGATTCATACTCATCCTTCTTATGATCAACTTAGGACTGTTGGTTGTTTGTGCTATGCTTTACAACCCAATGACCCCCGTGATAAACTTGGAAATGTGGCTAGAAGATGTATTTTTTCTAGGATATCCCCAATGACAAAAGGCATACAAGCTATATGACTTGGATAAAGGAACTGTGATCATCAGTAGGCATGTGAAGTTTGTTGATACTGAGTTTCATTTCAAAACCTTATCTCAGTTTCCTACTATGTCTCCCTTCCCTCGGGAGCTTGAAATTGGTAGTGACACTGAAGATATCATCAGTGTTCCACATATCCTTCCTACTCATCCTAACTCTCCCTTCAATGCTCTTTCCTCTACTGATCAATCTGTTATTGTGTATGGGGCTGATTTGAATTACAATGATAGCATTGGCTCTTCCACTAGTAGTGGTTCTCAGGATTCTTTCCATTCCTTTCCTCGTATTATTGGCTCCATCCCTCTAATTCTTCCAAAGAGACAAATAAGAGCTCCTTCCCACTTACAAGATTATGTTTGTTCTGGCTTACCCTCTCGCGACACATCCTTGCAGCCGATTTAGTGTCTCAATCTTTTGCAGTGTTTTCACTTCAAAATTTAGCTCATTTGGCCCCTTCTTATATTCATTTCTTTGTCAATGTGTATGCCACATTTGAACTAAACAGCTATGCTCAAGCCAGGGGTGTTGATCACTAGAAACAAGCTATGAAGGCTGAATTGGTGGCACTTGAACAAAATAACACTTAGACTGTTACTCTTTTTCCTGCTAGTAAGAAAGCTATTGGGTCTAAATGGATCTTTAAGATCAAATACAGACTTGATGGTTCAATTGAAAGGTACAAATCTCGGCTAGTAGCTAAAGGATACAATCAGGTGAATGATAAAGATTATAAACAAACATTTTCCCCTGTTGCTAAGCTGTCAACTTTGAGAGTGATTTTAGCTTTGGCTGCTACCAAATGATGGATTCTACATCAGTTCGACGTTAATAATGCATTTTTGCATGGTTACTTGGAAGAAGAGGTCTACATGGCTCCTCCTTAGGGTTATCTTGTTAAGGATGGGTGTGTTTGGAAGTTGAACAAGTCTTTATATGGTCTCAAAAAGGCTAGCAGGCAATGGACTCATGAGCTCACAAGGTTTTTTGTAACCTTGGGATTCTCTCAGACAAAACATGATTATTCCTTTTTTTGTTAAGCATAGTGGATTTGCTATGACTGTGGTCTTATTCTATGTGGATGATATACTTTTATTGGGAAATTCAACGGTTGAAATCACCCACACTAAGAGTGTTTTACATTCTGCCTTTACTATAAAGGATCTTGGTATTGCAAGACATTTTTTAGGAATGGAGATCGCTAGATCATCATCTCGCATCTTACTTAATTATAGGAAATACATTTTAGATATTTTAAAGGATGCTCAGATGGAGGGATGTAAAACGGCTTCATTTCCTATGCAACACGGCACAAAGTTGCCATCTATAGAAGGTGAGCCTATCTCCAATGTTGAAGCCTATAGGAGAATTATTGGTCGTCATCTATACCTCACACTATCTAGACTTGATGTTTCTTACCCTGTTTAGCAATTGAGCCAATTTCTTCAAAATCCTGTACAACCCCATTAGAATGCAGCTATGTATATTTTGAGGTACTTGAGGGGTAGTTTCAACTTGGCTCTTTCTTATCCAGCTTCTTCCTCATTCATCCTCAATGCTTATAGTAATGCTGATTGGGGCAACTGTCGTGATACAGGTAGATCTCTGACGGGTTATTGTGTGTTCCTTGGTTCATCTTTGATTTCGTGGAAAACCAAGAAACAAAAGGTGGTCACCAAATCTTCCACGGAAAGTGAATATAAGAGCATGTCCACTGTTGCTAGTGAACTGGTTTGACTACAAGGGTTGCTTGCAGATTTGCATATTCATGTTCCCCTTCCTATAACCTTGCACTGTGATAATAAATCTCCTCAAGATCTAGCTGTAAATCTCATTTTTCATGAGAGGACTAAACATGTCGGAATTGGCAGTCATTTCATTAGATAGATGGTATAGGAAGGTTTCATCAAAACATCACATGTTTCATCATCTCTTCAAATTGCAGATGTTTTAACCAAAGCTCTAGGGGCTCATTAACACAACTTTCTAACTGCCAAGCTTGGTCTCGTTCTTCCTATCACTTGTCTAACTGCCAAGCTTGGTCTCGTTAAGGTGCATATTTTACATTGTAATTATGCTACAATATGAGGGGGTAGTTTGGTCATTTGGTATGATAGATTGGTTGAGCTCAACTTGTATGAATGAGAGCTGAGAGGCGCCAAATTCAGCTGGAGTTCTTGGTTGTAACAAACAATTCTAGATCTTGATTCTAGCTGCTCCAAATCCTCCAATGGAGTTTTGGTGTGAAATCTAACTCATTATGGGTTTCTTAAAAAATGCATTCCGTAAAGAAAAAATGAGTGAAAAAAGTCTATATATTTTGCACCAAACGTATTTAATACTTGGGTAAATTGAGAAAGAGAACCTTAAGCCAACTCCTCTACTCACTCATTTACCACGACTTGAAATATATCGAGATTAATAAGTTTGGGAACAACCAATTTTGACCTCACCATTGACAAATTAGAGTTGAATCCATTTGGTTTATCTCTACCTTAATTAATGTGACTTTAAAGTAGGGGTGGACACAAATGCCACAAATCCCGATTCCGTCCCGATTCCAGTGGGATTTAGGACAAAATAGCGAATCCCGTTCCGATCTCGTCCCGCAACAATTATGCGTGACGAAACGCGGGAAGATTCCGGTGGAATCCCGCAAATCCCGTCCCATCCCGCATATTATAATAATAATAATAATAATAATAATAATAATAATAATAATAATAACATTAATAATAATAATATTATTATTATTATAGAATAATAATAATATATTATTAGTATTATTATTTTGAGCAAATACTATAATTCTAATTATAATCATAATCTTCTATTTATAATAATAATAATATTTGTTTCTAATAATAATATTATTATTATTATTTGAGCAAATATTATTTATAATTATAATAGTAATTTTCAATTTATAATAATAATTTATTATAATAATAATATTATTATTATATAATATTATAATATAATTTAATAATAATATTACTTTATAATAAAACTATTATTATTATTATATTATTATATTATATTATTATTATATCATATTATATTTTTGTTCTTGTAAAGTATAATTATTTTATAATAATAACAATAAAAATAAGTAATAATAATTTTTTTTTTTAATTATAACGTGGCATTATTATTATTATTATTATTATTATTATTATTATTATTATTATTATTATTATTATTATTATTATTATTAATATTATTATTATTATTATTATTATTATTATTATTATTATATCCATTTAGAGCTACAAGAGGCAAATAGCTAAATACGGTATTCTTCCCAACTAACAATCGATAATGAGACAGTATCTGGTGAATCTCGTCTCAATCCCTTTCCGTCCTGATCTAATAAGATAATGTAGCCAAATATGTTGAACATTATAATTAATTATACAATCATTGTATGAATTAATAATAGTATAATAATAATAATAATAATAATAATAATAATAATAATAATAATAATAATAATAATAATAATAATATTATTATTATTATTATTATTATTATTATTATTATTATTATTATCATTGAATAATATATTTGAGAAGAATGCCGTATTCAACATATTATACAAATTAATGAATTATGAAAGCATTTTTCACTTTGTAAATTTATATAATATTTTATTATTTTTATTTGCGGGGGACAAGGCACGTCCCGTCCCGTCCAGACACCATCCCGTCCCAATCCCGGCCCGAAAAAAAAGTGTCAGTCCCCTCCCGATTCCGTCCCGTAAAAATTTCGCGGGACGAGTCCCGTCCCGGCTCAATCTCGTCCCGTGCCCGCCCCTACTTCAAAGGTCACTGTTGTGGAGGTTTACTCTAATTGAGAGATGTCAATCTAACAATCAACAAATTCAAATTAAGATGCGTTTTGAGTTTTGACCAGTGAAATACAGTAAGTGCAATTAGGGATGGCAATGGGGCGGGCTCCCCAATCCCCGCGAAAAATTCTCGTTGTGGGGACGGGAATGGAGAAATTAAATGGGGACGAGGACGAGGATGGGGGCCAAAGTGATTCCCCACGCGGCGTGGGGTCCCTACCCCAATCCCCGCCCCGCCTTGCCTCCTTTTGGGAACCCCGCGGGGATCCTCTGATAGGGAGTATGAAATCCCTGTTTTTATTTAGATCTTACCTAAGTTTAAATAATTTTGCTTTTATTTTTAAACTTTTACCTTATAATTTACATTTATGAGATATTATATGTACTATTTATATCACATTTTTTTACATAATTTTAATAATACCTTATAGTTTTCTATTAAATCATGGGAACCATGAGTTTTAAATGGGAAACCCGACGGGAAAACCTGTGGAAAATGCAAACGGGGAAAATAAAATGTGGACGGGGATTCCCCGATGGGGATGGGGACCCGACAAGAATGAAGATAGGATACATTTTTTATTCCCGAACAGAGATAGGAGACTTTTACGAACGGGGATGGGGACGGGGAGGGTACCCCGGCCCCGAGCCCATCCCGTTGCCATCTCTAATTGCAATGAAGTAACAAGCTAGCTAGTTATTATTATCTACGGAGTATATTTTGTAAATCAAAACAACTAGTCAACTTTACGGTGGCATACAAAACCAAGAAGAAAACTTGCTATTTGAACAAAAAAAGAAGAAAACTTGTTATATTCACCAATTATGGTTGTTTCATTTCGATAGGAGGAATCAGTTAAATCACTAAAGAAATTTATAATTGTAACAACTTGAATCAATATTAATACAAATTTTAAAAATCACTAAAGAAATATACAAATTAATTCACATTAAACCAATTTTGATAGGAGGAAATTTTCATCGAATTTTTTCGTTCAGTGTTTTGACGTGGTAACTTAATGAATGAAAATTTAATGATGTTACACCACATTATTAAATGTACAAATATAATGTTTGGAAACAAAAACAAATTTCAAGTGCAAATTGGTTTATAGGGTTTATTTGCTCGTCTAATTTGCATTCAAAATTGTCGTTTTTTTAAAAAAAAATACATTGAACACTTAATGATGTGACTTAACATTATTGAATTTTTGAACCTTCTGTTGCCACATAAAAAATTTGCTCAGAATTTTTCTCATATGAAAATTGGGTTAATATGGAATAGTTTGTATACCTTAATTTTATTCATTTTCAAAGTTCATATTAATATGGATTAATGTCTAATAGGTCGTATTATTTTTGATAATTTTTCTATTTCTATTTGTTTAGTGCTATAGTAATTTTTTTTTCCAACATCTAATGTTATTATAGTTAAAGTCTTATTAATATTTGTGTGTGCATCTAATCTATATTCTATATACGTATACTAAAATCGATGCATAGCATTGTTGTTAGACCTGTCAAAACACAATCCGACCCGGTCGACCCGACCTGAACGCCCGAAAAATTTGCGACCCGAACCTGGAAATTTTGACCCGGAATTTTTTTTTTTGACCCGAACCCGAAACACCGGAAATTTTCCGGGTAATCTGGGTTTCGACCCGGTGACCCGATAATTTTGACCCGATTTTACCCGATTGACCCGGTTGATTTATAATTAAATATAATTAATTTTTTTTATATATAATTAAAATTTATTGCAAAATTATCAAATCATGATTTTTTTTAATTTAAAAAAGAAAAAATTGACAAACCCAAAATCGACCCGAAATGACCTGAAACCCGGTCAAACCCGGGTTCTAGTAAACCCAGAAATACCCGAAACCCATTTTACCCGGGACCCGTTTACCCGAGACCCGAAGTGACCCGACTTGAACCCGACCCGTTTGACCGGTCTAGTTGTTGTGGTTGATTATAGGAAAAAAAATTAAAATAATATGTTGTCATAATTTATAGAAAGTTATCCTAAGCCACAATCTATCTATATATTTTAGTGAATTAATAAAAAAAAATGTAAATAAAACTATTTCATAGCCATACTTACCAAAAATATTAATAGATAAATATTTTATAATTGTTACTTTATTTATATCTAAATTATTTTTTATTGAACGAAATTCTTATATCGAAATTAATTAGTTGACAGCGTTTATTTTATTTATATTTATATTATTTTTTGGCAGAATAAATTATTTATATTTAGATTAATTTTTACTTTATAACTTCCACACATTTTAATCGTTATTAGTTTAATTCTCACATTATAATTCAGTTTTATTTTTAACTTTTTTATATTAATTTAAATTTATTTATGTTAATATATTCATATGCATGAAACGGGACACACACTAGGAGTGTGTTACATATTGCCATACAGATGGATGAATGTATCATTTATTTTAATGGCATAAGTCGGTGAAGCGTAATAATGTGAACAAGCTAGGCTAATCGGAAAACTTGAGTTAGAGAAACTGTGTGAAATTAAAAGTCAATTTAGGTGTTGCTTGAGGACAACCTATTATAATTATATAGTGGTGGCTCCATTTTATGTAACTTGGGTGGGAACGTATAGTTGGCCAACCACTTCAGTTAGTAGATAGGAGTCTCCAATTGACCTTTGCTCGTTGAATTTTAAATTTAATATATACATACATACTATTTTTTTTTTGGCTGAAAAATATGAATCAACAATAAATAAGCTATTCTAACACCAACAATAAACCAAAACTCCCGTTATTGAGAGCCAAATTGGGGGCATTATTAGGAACAGTGCTGGTCAGATATCAACATCTTTCAACAAAGGATAGAGGCGGTCTCTGTCCTCCAAAATAGAAGTTACATCCATCTAGATGGGGGTTCAGCTTACTCTGAACAGCAAGATTCGGAACGTTGATCATCATAGAAGGTGATAATTATATGAAAGTTGTTAAAGGTATTAATGAAGGTACAAGTAGTGACTGAAAAGATTAAGCTGATGAAGATAAACTTCAACAATATTGAATTCCAACATTGCTTCAAAGAGTCAAACGCAACAGACTATATTAATGACATAAATAACTAGAATCACGAACATATAAATAAAATAGCGAGTTTCCCAATGGACTCGAAAAACTCATTAATCAAAGTCTATTATGGGTTGAAATCCCCTGTCCTCAACCTTGTCTCTTCCTCATATCCCCCAACCCCCTCCCCCTCACAAAACTTAATTAAAAAGAAAAACAAAAATAAAATAAAATAAAAAAATAGATTAAAAAAATAAAAAAATGAATGGGTTTTGTGAGGTGGGACAGTAAAGGGAGACAAGCTTCGGAACAGAGGATTTGGACCCGTCTATTAGGCTATTGATTTTTGAAAACTATCACCTCAAAAATGGGAAAAAGTGTGCTACAAAAATCAATTTTTTAATTTTGTGAAGAAACGAAAACTCGAAATGGAAACCTGAACTAAATAATTACCTAGATATGAGTTTGTTTTGTGAGATTGAAGTCTTTCAATGGACGTACATAGAATGATAGAAAGCTGATAAGAATTTGCATCAAACTTGGTAAAACGTGGTCATATATAGATTGGATATATTGAAAATTTGTTGCTAATTAATAACTTGCATCAAAACTTGGTCAGTTGAAGTAATGGAGTTTGATTTACATAGTGACCGGCAACCGCCCAGCAATCACCAACATCAAATTAATGCTTGTTAATTAGTTAACCATGCCCATCTTTGTTGGTGGAAAATGACATTTGCAACCCAATTTGGGCCACCTATTGAAATAGGTACACCCGAGAATATATAGAGAATATTTTTTCTATGTTCATTTGTCTTATAGTGATTAAAAAAAAAGAGCTTATCAAAATAAGAATGTTTTTTTTAAAAAAAAAATGATTAATTAACTTGTTGCTGTAAATATTTTTTTTTTTAAAAAAAACTCTTTTAGTCCGTATAAATAATTAATTAGTATACATTTTTATTATAACAAAGGAATGGCTAGCAATGTTTCTTATCAAAATCGTTTTATTTGAACATTGATTAGGTCCAGCTAATAGATGAGTGATTAGACTCATTAGAGAGGTTGTTGGTTGTTGGTAGTTTCTAGTTGTTTGTGAATGGTTAGAAAAGAATTGTAGTCTTACTAAATAGTCCCATTAAGGCGTTTGATGTAGAGATGAAAATTTGACCAATTTTGAAAATTATTGTTAAAAGAGAATTGATTAAAGAGTTATGAGATTTAAATAGAGATTTAAAAAGTTTATAACATACCAAAAAAATGGTTAAATCTATAGCTAGGGGTGTTTTAGTATTTTTGCTACTAAATAATTTATAATAATCTCCCCAATGTAGGGCTGCACCATAAATTCAGGTTCGGTCCAAGATTGTTATCCAAGATTGTTGGATTAGAATTTTGAAAACCTTGGATCGTGAATCGAAACAGGACCGCAATATACGGTCTTAGGTTTTTCGTTACACGGATTAGTTGGATCGAAAGTACTGATTTGAAAATTAAAGGGATTAAAAATTAATTAAATGGATTATAAAAATAATTTATCATATTTTTTTTAAAGTGGTTTAGTTAATGTGATAATACATTTAATTGAACTAATATTAGTAATACTTGAATGAAAAAAATATATAATATTTTCCACTTGATCACTTTATTTTTATTTTAAAAAATAAAGATATGTACATATTCCGGACATTCCGGTCCGCCGGTCCCGGATCGGAATTTACAGTTCGGTCCCGGTGTTGGACCGAAAACTAGAATTGAGATTTTTATGGACCGAAAACCGAAGCGTAATATTTTCGATTCGACCGAAGACCGAAAATTTCGATCCGATCCAAATTTTGTGCAGTTCTTCCAATTTCAACCCTACATAATTCACTGAAACATAAAAAAAAACACACACAATTAGCCAGCTTCTCTAAAAATGTGAACATAGTTTTAAACTATGGCCTATGTACCCCCTCATCCATTTATTTTATTTGTTGTTTGATATATACCCCTCATCCATTAAGTAAAATATATCATTTTTATTATTTTAATGCATATTTTTTAAGAAACTAAAAACAATCTAAAATATCAACTTTTCTTAAATAATTTTTAAAATATCATATTTTTTAAGAAACTAAAAACAATATAAAATATCACATTTTCCTATATTTTAGGAAAAAGCTGGAAATTTAGATATTGTAGTTGTGTCACTGCTTGGAGGTGCTTCGCTTCGATTCTTATCTATGTGGTCCCCAACGTGTTAGGATTAGGTTTGCTTATTCATTCGGATTTGTCTACTTGCCACTGTTTGTTTTGCACCTTCTTGTTTTATGTTGTATGTGTGATGGTTCACCGTCTTCCGACTTTGTCGGCCTCTTGAAGAGTCGGGTATATCTGATCCTTGAATATTGTCCTAATAAAAAAAACTCCTGCATATGGATGACAAAATAGAGAAATTAAATAGAGTAATTCAAGTGTATTTAATCAAATTTAAGACTCATTTGGAAGGAGAGAGAAATTTGGAAAGTCGGTGTCGGCAAAATGACCCTCATCTTGTCAGCATCGGCTTCCCGTGTTGGTTAATTTTTTTCGGCCAAAAACGTTTGCTGACATTGAAAGCCGGTGAATAACTGTCTGTTTCTTTCACCAAACCTGTGCGTATAACAGGACCCTTAAATAAACATAGCCTAATTAAAATAGCCTATGGAATAACTTAATTCCCTGAATAGCTTACCATTATTGATCCCCTGCAATTTAAAACTCGCACACCGTTTTCAATCTGTGGTCATTAATTTATTATCTATCGAGTATGTCCTATTGATCAGTTTTTGGTGGTGGTGCTTCTCATCAGTCCCTTATTCATTTCATCGGTTTGATCTTGTAGAGCCATGTGGATCGTTTGATGGGTCTTCTAGACCTCAGTTTGGGCCTCCGGGTTAGTGAGCCCAGTCCGGTTGTATTTGTTCATTAGGAGTTTTGTTAGATGCTAATTAGTTTGTTAGAGTTTAGGTTAGCAATAGCTTAGCTTTGGTAGGAGTATAAATACTTGATCAGTTGTAATCTTTCATTCTAAGTTCTTCAATACATAAAATTCCCAAAATTGCCTTGTGTTTCTTCATGGTATCAGAGCTAGATCTTCAGATCTAGAGGGTTTTTTTATCTTGGATTCCTAAGATTGTTCGATTTACTGGTTCTCAGACAGATCTCTAAGATCTGAGGCAAGAGTGGTGGTAATCAACACGAGGACGGAAATCGCTTTGGTGAATTGTTGAGCCAAGCGACAATTGTCTACAATCCTCTTTTTCTATCAGGATCTGATAATCCTAGAATGCAGCTTTTCGTTGTTAAATTCAATGGCTCCAATTCCTCAAGCTAGAGCCAAGGAATACGAATGGCGCTTGGCGCGAAGATGAAGCTCGGCTTCATAACAGGTGCGTGTGCTAAACCGCTTGATAATCCTGATGAATTGGAGAGGTGGACTAGGGTGGATTACATGGTTATGTGTTGGATAATCAAATCCATGGTCGCCGAGGTAGCATTGAATTTCATGTATGTGATGTATGCCAAGGAACTCTGGGATGAAGTTTGTGAAAGGTTCTCTGAATCAAATGTGAAGTGGATCTATCAGTTGCACAGAGAGATGAGTAACACTAGGCAAGAGAATTTGATTGTAGGAATGTACTTTGGAAAACTTAAGAGAGTTTGGTATGAGCTTTCGACCATAGAAGGTCCTACCAATTGCGAGTGTGGTGCGTTAACACAGTGCAGGTGTGTTGTGGCTAAGAGATTGGTTTAGCGAGAGGCGAAAGCTAAGCTCATGCAATTCATGATGGGATTGAATGATTCTTACAAGCATGTGAGACATTCAATCTTAACCAAAGAGACTCTGCCTAGTGTGAATAGAGCTTTTCATCTAGTGACACAGGTTAAGAGGCAGAAGGAGGTAACATGTTTTACTAGTGGAACTACAGATGCAAGTGCTATGAATGTGCACAGGAATTTTCAGCAAAAGAGCATAGATCAAGGGAAAGGAGATAACAAAGGGGATAGCAGTCAATTTGAGCAGCGGAAGAGAGAGCAGAAACGAGCAAATTATGAACAGAAGTGTACTTATTGTGGTGCTAAAGGACATCTCAATGAGACATGTTTCAAGATCATAGGTTATCCAGATTCGTATACAGGTCCGAGAGATGATCTAGGAGTCAAAAATCATGACAATCAGAGTATGCAGAAGCCTAAGAACTTTGTAGGACATGATGCTGATGTTGTAGGGGTGGATAGTCCCCTGGACTATGGCATCAGGGCTCAAGGTGTGAGTTAAGAGATGGAAGTTGCTTTATATAATGAAGCCCCGAAGATGTTCAAAGGGAATGCGCCTACGGAGAGTAATAATTCTGATGATCACAGAGCCTTGGTGAACTTTGCAGGTAATATACATACACCTATGCATTTTTTTTACAAAAGAAGGGTGATAAGTGTGTGTGGATCATTGACACTGGGGCTACGGATCACATTGCGTTTGATTCATCAGTTTTCAGTGAGTTCCACACACTACAAACCTTAGTTTTGCTTGAGCTACCTGATGGGATTGTCAAGCAAGTGATGCAATCTGGTACATTGGTTATTACTGAAGACTTTGTGCTTCAAAAGGTGTTGTTTGTACCAGACTTCAATCATAACTTGTTGTCTGTCTCCAGGCTGCTCAAAGGAAGTTCTAAGGAGCTTCGATTTAATGCTGATGGATGCATTTTGCAGGACCTTATAACTGAGAAGATCATTGCTACAAGATGTTCATCTGATGGTCTTTACAAGATGATTGCTGGCAGGGAGATTACCATAGACTTCTCAAATAAAAATACAATGTATACCTGTAAGACTAGTTGCAATTCTGTTTCCCTTCGTACATTGCATACTCGACTAGGCCGCACCTCTTTATCCAAAATGAAGAGGTTGGACATTTGTGATTGTGCTGCTTTAGACAAATATGATTGTGATGTATGTGATTTGTGCAAGCATCATAAGCTCCCCTTTCAAAAAAGTTTATCTTATGCTCAGCAAGTTGTTGATCTTGTTCATATGGGCCTTTGAGATCCATATAGAGTGAGGTTCATTATAGGTGCTAGGTACTTCCTTACAAGGGTTGATGACCACACTCATTGCACTTGGACCTATTTGCTGCATGACAAACTACAGGTTTTCAATTTCATCAATAATTTCTTGATGATGGTGGAAATCAGTTAAGATGGTTAGAACTGGTAACGGCACAGAATTCACACAAAGGCAATGTGTGGATTTGTTTGCTGCTAAGGGGATTGGCCATTAGAGGTCAGCTCCTGAAGTTCCACAGCAAAATGGAAGGGTGGAACGAAAGCATCGACACTTAGTCGAGACAGCTAGAGCTATTCGTGTCCATGCTCACCTTCCTTTACATTTTTGGGGAGAATGCATTCTTAGTGCCACCCACATTATTAACAAACATCCATCTTCAGTGGTTGGTTGGAAAACTCCATATGAGTTGTTGCATAAGGTGCCTGCTAGCTATGAGAATTTGAGAGTCATTAGTTGCCTTTGCTTTGCCAACAAGAGAAAGGTTATGAGAGATAAGTTTGAGCCAACTGCTAGAAGGTGTGTTTTATTGGGTTATGCTTCTGGACAGAAGGCTTACAAGGTGTTTGATTTGGATCAAAAACATCTTTTGATCAGTAGACATGTGGTTTTTAGGGAAGACCAATTCCCTTATAAGTTAGTTTCAGGTGCCTCTATCCAACCAGTTGAGGATCTTTCTCTTGTCAATCCGGCTTGTGATGAACTGGTTCTTACAGGTGCTCCTCCCATTCCAGCACCTGTGATTCATGCACACGATTCACATGGAGATGATGCGGATAATGCCATGTCTGGTCCCCCTGCCCCCCCCCCCCCTGCGGATTCTCATCACTCCCAGGTTTCTGACACCATGGAGGATATTGTCTTTCACCCAACTGCAGAGACGGTGTCACCTACTGCTTGTGTTGTTCCTCATTGGTCTTTTAGGACAGTGGTCCATCCAGCTAAGTATGATGATTTTATCTATACCAATTTGCCTTCTAGACAGCCTCATTCCACTAGTTCTTCGTCCATGTCATTTGTTGTGTTTTCTACACAACACTTGTCTCATTTGTCCTTCAATTTTGTCTCCTCCTTGGAAAATATGTTGTCCGTGTTTGAGCCACAAAGCTATCACCAGGATAAAGGAAAATCAATGTGGGAAGAGGTTGTGAAAAAGGAGTTAGATGCTCTAGAATTGACCATACATGGCATCTTAATTCTCTTCCATCGGGCAAGAAGGCAATTGGATCAAAGTGGGTTTATAAGGTCAAATATAGGGCTGATGGTACAATGGAGAGATACAAAGCCCGTTTGGTTGCCAAAGGGTTCAATCAAGTGAAGGACAAAGATTATAAACACACGTTTTCCCCTGTTCATAAGCTACCAACTGTGCGAGTGATTTTGGCATTAGAAGCTGTTAAAGGATGGGATTTGCATCAGTTGGACATTAATAATGCTTTCCTTCATGGGAGCCTTGATGAGGAGGTTTATATGCTCCCTCCCGATGGCTA
The DNA here is from genome assembly GCA_963922045.1 of Persicaria maculosa. Classification (NCBI taxonomy): domain Eukaryota; kingdom Viridiplantae; phylum Streptophyta; class Magnoliopsida; order Caryophyllales; family Polygonaceae; genus Persicaria; species Persicaria maculosa. Next base: position 30,124,487 of record OY998251.1, on the reverse strand, counting down.
TGAAAAGGTTATGCCTGGGCCGGTTTGTCGATTGCCAAGGTCTCTCTATGGATTGAAACAGGTCAGTTGACAGTGGAATATCACACTGACTAAGTTCTTGTTGACTTTTGTAAAGGCCCGGATTTTTAAATAATAAATTTCAATAAATAATATAAATGGATTTAAGTCGAAAAAATAATAAGATAAAATAAAATAAAAATTCGGATAATTCAAGAAAAACTCGTCCTTAATTTCCTAAATCGAAATTGAAATCCTTAAACAAGTTCCGGCATTAATAAGTCAAAATTTTAAAATATGCGTTACCCCGCTTTCATATGCGAAAATTTAAAATAATATTTGGAGTTCTCTATTAAATTCGGAATTGGAAAAATTGAAAATCTTTTAAGTCGAGTCGGGATGACGTCGAGAGAGCGGGTTTTGAGATTCATTTCCGAATAATTTTGAGTTGGGATTTATGGGGGCGATTTATTTATTTATTTTTCTTCTTTTCTCCTCCCTCCTTGGCGTTTTCCTCTTACACCCAGAGACAGCAGCTTTGCTCCAGGTTGACTATAAGTCTGTAACAACTCCTATACATCACCATCCTTCCTTCTGGTGGAATCCTTATCCAAAACCCTCCCTCCTCTCTCCCTCTTTTCACTCTCAGAAGCCCCCCCTCAAGCCACCATTGCCGAGCCACCACCTTTCATCTTCTCCATCTTCGTTCGATCGTTATCCTCTGTTTCGTTTCTGATTCCCAGCAGCAGCTCCCGAGCGCCCTCGGCACCACCTCTGTTCACCGAGCCCTGTCTTCCTTGCAAGAACACCGAGTCGGCACCACCGAGAACCACCTTCTCCCCTGTTTTTGAAGCTCCGAGCATCAAGCACCCAATTTCGAGCCAGCAGCAGCGTCTTGAAGTTCCTTCCTCCTCCGACGGTTGCAGCAGAAGCTCCCAGACGCCCGCCGGAGGCCAGAACGATGCCGATTTCCTCCATTTTCCCTTCTCCAGGTCCGTTTTCGAATGTCATTCGATTTCGATACCAAACCCCTCGGATCGAACTCGTACTCATCTCTCGCCATTCCTAGGCCCTTGAGCGACCTCTTCTCGAGCCCTTGCAGTCGGAAAACCGCCATTGAAGCCGGAGATTCCCTCGGAATCGCGCCGATCGGTAACTTCTCTCTCCTCTCTTTCCGCGTTGCCTTTCCTTGTATGTGTGTGCTCGGAATCTTGTGTCAAACCTCTGGGTGAAGTTTGCGTCGGAAACGAGCCGCCTTCAGGGGCCTGGGGTTCCTTCTTTTCTTCCTCCCCCGTTTCCTTCCCGTCGTCGCTGTTGCAGGCTCTGTTCAGGGCTTGGAGGAGACGGGTCTTCCTCTGCCTTTTCTTTCTACATTGGGCCTCGGGTTTGGGCCTGACCCGGTCTTCCTAAAAGGGTTATATCGTTTCTTTGATGGGTCAGACCTCTTGAGTTTGTGGGATTGGATCCGGGTGTTTTCCGGACTAGGATCCGGTTTTTCTTCCTTCTTCCGGGTTGGGCATCCTCTTGGGCTGGATCCGGGTTTGATTCCATTCGGGTTATAAGGTTTGGGCTGGGCTTTCAGTTGGGGTTATTAAAATGTGGCCTTATTTGTTCATTATGTGTTATATTATATTATTATGTTATATGTCAATTCTGATTTGGTGATGATTAAGTATATATTTTCCGAAATCATTATATTATAAGTGGTCTTTAAAAGAAAATAATAGTATTAATTGGAATATGTATTTTGTGGTGTTCTAACATGAGATTTAGAAAGGGTAAAGTGATCTCTTGGGGATAATTTATCAGATAAATTATGTAATGAGTTATAAATGAGGATTTATAAAATGGATTGATTTGTTGGTGTTTATTTTAATTAAATATTGATTGATTACTTACTTAAAAAGGTTTTGAAATAAAATGCTGGAATTATTTGTATAATATGATTTGAGAAATGGTTTTAAAAATGAGTTGACTTAACTTGAGATTTAAGAGTTTGGAAAGCTTTGGGAAATGAGTTTTGGAATATTATTTTAATATTCAATATTAAAGAAGGGATTTGACGGAACTTGAACTATTTGATCTTGAGCTTGAAGTTATGATTAAAAGTGTCATTTCAAATGTCGGGATTCCTTGTCTTGGTTTGATGATGTTGGTTTTAAAAAGGAAATTGGGCAAGTGGTTTTACTATCGGTTGATTTTGAGCATGTTGAGAACTTGGAGTTCATGTGTATGAATGATGGACCGTTAGCTTATGGAAATGGTTGATGATAGGTGTGTACTGCTTTTGGATTGCCTTGGACTTGCATTTAGGCCCTTGCTTGCGTTATTTTGTTGTTCTGCATCTTCAGGTAAGTTCCCTAGGGGTTTACTCAGATTGGACATTCATGCCTGTTGTTGCATTTTATGTTAGGTGTTGCATATGCATAAAAGCATGCCATGTAGTATCCTGTTTAGGTTGCACTAATTGAATGAGCATCTGTTTACTTATTGCGATTGAAACAGAACGGTCGTTATCTGTGATAGTCCTAGAGTCTTTGCTAGGGTCATAGGGTAGCCCAGCCTCATCGGGTACCCTGAGTCAATCGAGTCATGAACTTTCTTATATTATGATATGCCTGCGGGCTTTATTGTGGAGCGGGTTAGGCATGCGTGCCCCCCGATTATGATGGAATGCATTCACGAGCTGGCCAGTCTCCACCTATCGGAAGGGGTGGAGGTAGGAGAGGGATATGCCACTTGGCATTGTCTTGGGCCCTTTACAGTATTTCTGCACATTATTATGAACTAGGAGCATGCTAGTGTGTTTGAATTTCGTACTGCATTAGAGCATCTTTATTAGGTATAGCACATACTATGTGGCCTCAGCGAGGACTGCCGGTCCCGCATGAGTGGCTCGATCTGATTCCTTTCCCCGTTCTTTTTTTCAAAAGGTATTCTCTGCAGATTTGAGTGCTCGATGTCTATATGACGGGGTTTCCTTTTGGCGAATCGAAGAATCTAGCTAATATCCTAATTTAGTAAAATGGTAATTACCCACTCATGATTTGGTTTTGACCGGCTTTGCCGTGATACTTGTATATTTACTTTGCTTCCGCTTTACTTCCATTTGAAATGGATTCCGCGACATAGTTGTAGGACAGGTTAAGGGTACCCAACGGCCCTTCGAGGTTTTTAGGGTTTGAAATCCCTCTTTATACTAATCTTAAAAGAGTTTGAAACCTCGACCCGTACCTGGATTGCAAGATCCGAACAAGGGGTTTTATCCCTTGAAACGTAACCCGGAAATCATAATTCTGGGTCGTTACAAAGATGGTATCAGAGCTGAGGTTGTGCAATTCGGGTACACAAGGGTCGAGTGTATGTTTTGGAAAACCGCCCATGAATTTCAAATGATTTGAAAGTGTTTTAAAGGGGCAAAATGAACTTAAGATGCCTAACTAAAATTGGACTAAGTAATGAACTTGACTTGTAATAAAAGAGGAAAACCGACCAAACGGGGACACGAGTGGGTAGTAAAGGCGCTAGACAACCCCTATTGGGTGTAGTTGGGAATGGTAGGCAAAATACTAGCTTGCTCTTTACAGATGGGTCTGGAAGTTTCCAAGGAGATTGTTATGGGTGTTATTAACTGATTCCATGCTGAGTGCTTGCTATAATAGAGATCTGATTTGGCATGCCTAACAATGAGTTGTGTATTGACTAATCTGTGCAAACGGGATAGTGGGAGTACCCTTGTTTCTGTGTGGTCAAACTCAGCTCCTGTGAAACAACCCCTCCCACTATATTTGTTGACCCTTTGACGCTCCTATTGAGTCTTTCTCCCGGATGTCAGTGTCTTCCATGGGGAAACGGGTTGGTAAACACACTGTGTCGGAATCATGTATGGGTATGAAGTTTGTCTGAGTGAGTATTGGGAGGTGGTTCTTGATGACATTTTGAGTCAAAAGTAAGGTGTCCTGGGGCTGTCTTTCTTGATTCTTATAATGATCAACCAGTGTCTCCTTACCATAAAGAGTCGTACCAAAGTCCCACGGGAAAGAGGAGTGATGAGTCGGTTGGGAAAAGTCAATGGTTGCCCTTAGGGATCTCTGTCCGGTTGTAATTGTGACTCTCCCTGAATTGCATGACATAATTTTATAATCTTTGGCATGTACCCTGTGAATAACCATTGGTAAAAAGCTACTCATGTTGTTGCATCTATGATTGGTTACATTGCTTAGGTCTTGTGTTATGTCTTGGCTTCTACCATGATTATATGTTGTCATAGCATGTTTGCTTGACCTATTGATCGTAAGATTGAATGGAAGTGTGAGCTGCATGATTTTACTCTACTAGGTTCATGATAGTGTGATCGTTAAATTTTGATACCCTGATGAAGCAAGTTCCTTAATTGATACGTGCTACAACTTGATGTCAACATGCCCTATATGATACGTAATTCCCAATACATGTTATGATGATGATCCTTAATGTAAAATTCGTGGTTGTATGTCATTCTTTATCCATGTTGGTCACATTGCCTAGGTCTCATATTGCGTCTCGCTTCTTGTCATGATTATGTGTCGTCTTCGCATCTATAATTGGACTATTGTAATGATCGTACTACTGATTGATTAGAAGCATGAATGTCATGATATGAGACTATGTGATTACTGCTTCCTCCCGGATTAGGTCCATGGTAGTGTGATGAACTGCCTTTGTATGAATGTCATAAGATGATCTCCTCAGCATGAACGATTAAAGTAGTAGTTTTTATTTTGATCCTTCTATTTGAAGCGATATCTGGGTAAATGCATGCCTTATCCGAGTGGTTGTTGATTTGGAGCACATGCCCCGTATGCTAGTCATATTGCTTCGTTGCGCAGGCTTGTATTATGCATCGCTAGATCCCTCCCATGCTTCTATATCGATGGACCATGTTAACGTTATTTCTTACACATCGTTGTGCTAGTTAATCAAGTGCATGTATTTACCAAATGTCATGTTATGCCATTAGCATCATGTAGGACCCTTGATTGTAACTTGTGCGAATTTACGTCTTGCCTACATTACTTTTGATTTTCTCTGAGCTAGGTCCCTGATAGTGTGATCCTTCTCTTTTCCTATCATCTTAGATTGTTTTACTCACCCTGATTAGATTAATGTTGAGTTCGATGATTGACTTGCTCTCCGTAATTGGGTAATCCTAGCATGCTTACATGTTATCGCTCGGTAGTGTTACCCTATTGTTCTATGACATCCTCTCGTGCTTGCATAGATGTATGACTTGACACCTCGCATGATCACACACCACGCTATACCATGATTCCACATACGCATGACACCTGAATGTTAGAATGAATCTAGTCGAGTTATCTTGATTGTGTGCATATTCGATATGTGCTAGTAGTGTCATGTAGGGCTTATGATTCCCAATATGACTCGCCAAATGATCACGTGTTGTACTTGTTCTATGATGTGATGATTATTGTATCGTGAATGTGCTCTATGATGGTTCGTTCTTAGTATGATTATAATGTATCGCCCATGGTGTATCTCTTGTTACTTTTGACGATGTCTCATGTTTCGTAAATATTATGCTGAGCTCCTCTTGATGACTCTTGACTATGCTTGTATCACATCATGTATCACTAGTACCATGTAGGACCCATGCTTTCTAAATGTATCTCGTCATATGATTACGTGCCATGCTTGACCTATTATACGATCATTGTGTCAGATAAGATAGTTACTATGTTGCTCTTACATGTCCTTTTATGATGCATACACTACGCTCGTGCATTATTCATATATGTGATAATTGTGATGCCTATTTAATCCTGCATATCTTGCTTAAGTTGCTAGGCCTATCTGCTTTCGTGGGATGATAGACTACTATCTTGTCTCGGATGCATCCGTGTAGCACACGAATATGTCTTTTTGAAATGAATACGTATGTCGTGCTCCTCGAGATAGGTACATGTTAGTATGGATTAAAATGATTGATATGCCCTTATGATGAAAATGTGTCTGCTTGTCACCATTGCAACCTAATAGACCTCCATAAGGGCGTTGTTGCTATTCTCGGGTTAGAGTCTTGTCTCTAGTATTGTCGTCTTTAGTTGTGGTCCGTGTTTGTCCCCGAAAGGAATTTGGGTTGTCTTCTCCCGTCACTCCCCTATCTCCGCTAACTTTGGCTCCTCCGCGATATTTGGATGAGCGATCACATGAGAAAGAGAACGGAAGGTGAGATAACGATAGAGCGGCGCAGTAGAAGCGTGGGCCCAAACCCACGGGCCTCAGGATCAATGATGTCGGTGGAATGGGGGCGCATCGAGGATTACAGATACTGAGTACGATGGGACTTGCAAGCGGGAGTGTTCTCTGTTCGAATTGCTAACCCTTTTGAATTTGTTGACGATGATATTGCACTGACCCAGCGATGAGATTTAAGTGTTGATGTGCTGACTTGATGATGACTGTTGCCTGATTGCCTGTTGTCTATTATGATATGATTTGATGACTTATAGGTCTCATGTACCATGATGTCTTGACGTGTTGATACTCTGAGTTGCTAAACATGCACTACCAAAAACACAGGAAATAGCCACGGTCAAATAGCCACGAATTGGCCACGAATTTCCGTGGCTAAACGGTTTAGCCACGGGCATAGCCATGAATTTGACGTTCGTCGCCATTCGAGGCTATATGCCTCGACGCTAATAGCCACCGACACAATATCCGTGGCTAATAGCCACGATCTGACAGTCCCGTGGCTATGTCCGTGGCCGGTTCAAGATCGTGTCATTCGTGGCTGTAGCGATGAAGTTAGCCACAGTGTATGACGTGGCTGATTTTGTGGCTTGGCACGTGCGGGATGTCTAGCGTCTATCGTGGCTGATTTCGTGGCAATAATCGTGGCCAATTAGGTGGCTAAGTTCGTGGCTTTATTGTTGGTTATAGCCGTAGCTATTCCCGTGACGGTATTCTTGGCCGTGACGGTATTCATGGCTAAATTCGTGACTTTATTACTGGTTATCGTTCTATGAGCTAGGAAGTAAATTTAATACAATTTAACAAATCTGTCACACAAACACATCCAAAATACAACCATAAATTACATCATTCAAAACACATCTAAAATACATTCAAAAGTTCAACAATACAACATGTCTCAACATACACGAATATGACAATGACGCCCAATAGAAGCATGGATTCAATCTATACGAACACAATACACCCAAATGAGATGTCAAAGCACCTACATACCAAAAATGAGACAACGAACCTTTTTACAACCTCGTCTTCCCCTTGTCTCGTACACAATGATAGCTTCTTCTTGTAGTATGCCCATGCAAGCCTTGGAAACTTGCACTTGTAGTCTTCGTCATACTCGGTCTCGGTCTCGGCCTCCCCCTCAACCAAATCTAAAAAATCTATTAAATCAACTAGAGATAACATACTACCTTCCCCTTCCCTACACAACACAATAAAAATCCCAATATAGTTAGCTAGGGACATAACAATATCTTTCTACAACTTAACAATGCATTACTTGATTTCTTTCTACAACCAAATCTCAAACCGTGTATCAAATTCAATTTCAGCATAGACATTCTAAAACAAAATTGAATTTCAGCATCAAATTAAAGTTGTGTCTAGACTAAGCTTTACAAAAGGTCGTTCCCTGCATTATCATAGGTTACGAGACGGTTAGTCTTTGACTGTGTCATGACGACAAACATTCCACAATCTGCAGTTTTTTAAAACATTAATAGAAGCCAATTTCAAGCATTACAAAGAACATAATATGTAAACATAATTTTCGGACAATAGAAACAAGATTGGAGCATAAATACTGCAAAAAATAATTATGTTGTAAAAAATGCAGTCTGCACACGCTCAATGAAAGTGGGTATCTTCTGAGATATTATAAATTGATCTTCTCAAACAAGTCTTACCCTAGTCATTATCTACTAACAGTTTTCTTCCCACACAAAACTGCATAAGATGCCATGATTTTTATTTGCATAAGATGCCATGATTTTTATTGAGAAATTTCAGCAAGGCATAAAAGTGACCTATAATCTCATAAAAGCATCAGAACATGAACAAATTAGTCCAAAAAACAAAAGAAGTGTGTAGCTATTGATAAATTTTTCATTTTAACTTACCATCTATCAATTGAACAACTAATTTCTTCAAAATCAAACAAAAGAAGGGGTCAAGTTTTACCATCTGCTGAACTAGTATGTGTTATGAGCTAAGATGGGTAAACTTTTTAAGTGTATTCACACAGTAGATGAAACAAGAAGAAAGCGAGTTGTAATAAGCAAATTAAGCAAGAACCCTAATCTACAAATTCATCAGAACATGAACAAATTGGTCCTGCACAGATTTTGGCAGAGAAGAGAACTGAAGAAGGAGATTACAGAAAATTAAGAAAAGGAAGAGAAGAGAAGGAGATTAATACAAAGAAGGGAAGAGAGAAAGGAGAGGTGGGAAGAGGGATTGGACGCCTACCTCAAGAGCGAGCGAAGAGGGAGCACAGAGCAGATTTGATGGGGCTACCGACGGCGCATCAGGCAGCGACTGGTGAAGGTATGGACACTCTGAGTGAGCGAGCTGCTTTCATGAGGGAGTCGCTCCACAACAGCCAAGCGATTACCGAGAATGTGTTCTCGATCTTGGGCTCCTTCGACCACCGCCTCTTCGCCCTAGAAACTGCTAGCCATCTCTTCACCTCCCATGGCTGCTCACTCGCAGATTCGAAGGAAGGAGTAAGCAGAAAACTTCAATTCTTCCCGCCTCGTTCTCCTTGACGCCGCCTCCGACGCCAGAGTGCAGAACGACGACTGAGGGAGCAGCGAGAGGTCTGAATTAGGGCTAAGATCTGAAATTTCGGGGAGAGAGATCTTGAATGAAGAGGGAGTGGCGAGAGGGGATAAAGAGAGGTCGGGATCTGTAGACTGCGAATCAGAGGAAGGGCGAGAGGGAGGAGCCGAGGAATGGTGGCAGCCTGGAAGCGAAAGGCCGAGCGCGCAGAAGAGGAAGCGGCCATGGACTCGCAGATCTAACGAAGGGAAGAATCAATGAAGAGGGAGAGAGGAAAGGGAAACATGATTTTGCCTCCAGGAAGCGGCGATTCTAGGGTTAAAAGTCTTATTTTTTACAGCTTGAATTTTGGCCGAAATTTTTGGGGGGAAATTTACCGCCCAAAGATGAATTGGGCGCTAATTTATCGCCCAAAGATGAATTAGTACACCTATTTATTATAAATATATATTTCAAATTAGTTTTTATCAAATTTAATTAGATATCTATATGTTTTTATAAGATTTTACCCAACATCACTATCCTAGTTTTGTACCAGTATCTTATGCGAATTTTTTAAATATCAATATTAATTTCCACAAAATATACTCATATAGTATTATAATATTTTATTAGTTACTATAGGTGTTATTCAACATTTATTAGTCACTTATATGATTTTTCCTCAAAACATACCCTTATAGTATTCTAATAAGAATTTATTACTTAATATAAGGTTTTATTAAACATTTATTAGTCACTTATTTGAATTTTCCTCAAAACGTACTCTTATTAGTCACTTATTTGAATTTTGTTAAACCTTTGTTACTTACTTATATGAGTTTTTCTCAAAACATACTCTTATAGTATTCTAATAAGAATTTAGTAGTTAATATAAGGTTTTATTAAACATTTGTTTGTTACTTATATGAGTTTTCCTCAAAACATACTCTTATTGTATTCTAATAAGAATTTAGTAGTTAATATAAGGTTTTATTAAACATTTGTTTGTTACTTATATGAATTTTCCTCAAAACATACTCTTATTGTATTCTAATAAGAATTTATTAGTTAATATAAGGTTTTATTAAACATTTGTTTGTAACTTATATGAGTTTTTCTCAAAACATACTCTTATAGTATTCCAATAAGAATTTAGTAGTTAGTATAAGGTTTTATTAAACATTTGTTTGTTACTTATATGAGTTTTCCTCAAAACATACTCTTATAGTATTCTAATAAGAATTTAGTAGTTAATATAAGGTTTTATTAAACATTTGTTACTTACTTATATGAGTTTTTCTCAAAACATACTCTTATTGTATTCTAATAAGAATTTAGTAGTTAGTATAAGGTTTTATTAAACATTTGTTTGTTACTTATACGAGTTTTCCTAAAAAACACACTCTTATTGTATTCTAATAAGAATTTATTAGTTAATATAAGGTTTTATTAAGTATTTGTTCGTTAATTTTATGAGTTTTCTTCAAAACATACTCTTATAGTATTCTAATAAGAATTTAGTAGTTAATATAAGGTTTTATTAAACCTTTGTTACTTACTTATATGAGTTTTTCTCAAAACATACTCTTATTGTATTCTAATAAGAATTTAGTAGTTAACATAAGGTTTTATTAAACATTTGTTCATCACTTATATGAGTTTTCCTCAAAACATACTCTTATAGTATTCTAATATATAAGAATTTAGTAGTTAATATAAGGTTTTATTAAACATTTGTTCATTACTTATATGAGATTTCCTCAAAACATACTCTTATAGTATTCTAATAAGAATTTAGTAGTTAATATAAGGTTTTATTAAACATTTGTTTGTTACTTATATGAATTTTCCTCAAAACATACTCTTATTTTATTCTAATAAGAATTTATTAGTTAATATAAGGTTTTATTAAACATTTGTTTGTTACTTATATGAGTTTTTCTCAAAACATACTCTTATAGTATTCCAATAAGAATTTAGTAGTTAATATAAGGTTTTATTAAACATTTGTTTGTTACTTATACGAGTTTTCATAAAAAAACACACTCTTATTGTATTCTAATAAGCATTTATTAGTTAATATAAGGTTTTATTAAGTATTTGTTCGTTAATTTTATGAGTTTTCTTCAAAACATACTCTTATAGTATTCTAATAAGAATTTAGTAGTTAATATAAGGTTTTATTAAACCTTTGTTACTTACTTATATGAGTTTTTCTCAAAACATACTCTTATTGTATTCTAATAAAAATTTATTAGTTAATAAAAGGTTTTATTAAGCATTTGTTCATCACTTATATGAGTTTTCCTCAAAACATAATATTTAGTAATCTAGTAAGAATTTAGTAGTTAATATAAGGTTTTATTAAACATTTGTTCATTACTTATATGAGATTTACTCAAAACTTACTCTTACAATATTCTAATAAGAATTTATTAGTCAATATAAGGTTTTATTAAACATCTATTCGTTACTTATATGAGTTTTCCTCAAAACATACTACTACCTCCGTTGCAAAATATAAGGGCTTTTAGGATTTGACACGCTTTTTAATGAGCTAAAAACTCAATGAAATATTAATTTTTTATTAAATTTTTTTACATAGTATTATACGTATAACAATACGTATAATACTATGTAAAAAAATTTAATAAAAAATTAATATTTCATTGAGTTTTTAGCTCATTAAAAAACGTGTCAAATAGTCAACGCCCTTATATTTTCCAACGGAGGTAGTATTATAGTATTCTAATAAGAATTTATTAGTATTATAAGGTGTTATTAAACATTTTATTCGTTACTTATACGAGATTTCCTGAAAACATACTCTAATAAGAATTTATTAGTCAGTATAAGGTTTTATTAAACATTTATTCGTTACTTATATGAGTTTTCTTCAAAACATACTCCTATAATATTCTTGTAAGAATTTATTTTTGGTAGAAATTAATAAGAATTTATTAGTTAATTTGAGATGTTATTCAACATTTATTAGTTACTTATATGAATTTTCCTCAAAACATACCCTTATAACATTTTAATAAGAATTTATTACTTAGTATAAAGTTTTATTCAACAATTATTAGTTACTTATATGATTTTCCCTCAAAACCCACACTTATAGTATTCTTATAACATTTTATTAGATAATATAAGGTTTTATTCCACAATTATTAGGTACATATATGATTTTCCCTCAAAACACACACTTATAGTATTCTAATAAGAATTTATTACATAATATCAAGCTTTATTCCACAATCAGTAGCAAATTATATGATTTTTCCTCAAAATAAACTCTCTTAATATTCTCATATGAGTTTATTAGTTAATATAAGATTTTATTCAACGATTATTAGTTACTTATATGATTTTTTTTCCTCAAAACACATTTTATTCAATAATTATTAGTTTTGTTTATTTTCGAGTATTTATTTGCATATAAAAACGTATATCATTAATGGGCTCATTGGCGAAAAAATATAGTCATATTTGGGCCCATAATAAATTAAAGCCCATTAGAAATTGAAGTGTGCCATATGAGGTTAACTGTAAATAGCCACGGCATTAGCCACGGATATGACCGTGGCTATTAATTGGGCTCTTTAATATGTCGAGAGCTATTAATTGGGTTTCCATATTCATTGGGCTTTGACTACTACTAACGGGTTGACCGTCTTTGGGCTTTTACTATCTTTGATATTGGGCTTGACTGCCTTTGGGCTATAATATTTTTTTTGGGCGATATTTTGAGCTTTAAAATTATTATTTGCTTTAATTTGTGTGAATAATTACCCAAATTCGGATATAGCAATGGACAATGAGCATGATCATATTAGCGTCGAATTCAGCCACGGACTTTCCAACAGTGGCTAAATTCGTGGCTATTGACCATGAAATCAGGTCATGATTGCCAATTGTCACTTCTTCTTAGCCACTGGTACATCTACGGTATTTTTTTGCAGGTTTATTGGCGTCGAAATCAGCCACGAATATTTCAATAGTAGCTAAAGTCGTGGCTAACAGCCATGAAGTTAGCTACGACATTCATGATCGTGGCTAATATTCATGACATTTTGGACACGAATTTATGTCATCACCCTCAGCCACGGATTTAGCCACGAAAATTTTCACTCGACGCTTATTTAGCGACGACATGTCAGGTCATGGCTACGTTCGTAGCTATCAGCCACGGATTCGGCCACAACCCTATGTCGTTGCTAAAATATCCGTGGCTATTTCCTGTGTTTTTGGTAGTGATGATCTAAATTCCTTGCCTATAAAATGTGAATTGCAATTGCTGAGAACCTGAACTGTTATCTGATAAGGTTATAATGAAACTTGCTAGCTTGAATTGACCATGCTCACATATGATGTTTTGCAATAATTATTAAGCATGCCGGTAAATTGAGACTTTTGACATAGTTGCAATGCTTGATGATGAACTCATGATGCTATGAATGCTGGTTAATATGATGTGGTCCTTATGTGTAATAATGTTCATGATTGCTTCTTCTTTGAACCTGTGGGGGAGATTATCTTGAAGAATGGTAGAAGAATGGTGAAAGAACTTGAGTGGTTGGATGATCGATGATATTATGAGGTAAGTCGCAAGAGAGAGATATTGGTTTAGGTAAGACTGAGTGAACCTTGAGAATTTTGAAAGGCAACGCTTTGTGATTCTGATAAGCTTTTGGGAGAACCTTAGGCGGAGGTACGGTTGTGAATAGGTCGGCTAGGTGGTGATCGAAGGATTTCTAGATAAATTGTGACTAACAGGGCATGATGCTTGTGGTAACTTGGGAAGTGTGGGAAGTGTAGGAAATGGCTTTCGAAAGTATTGAGAACATGGTATGAGGGGGTACTCAGGTGTGAAGTTAGAGATAGGAGTTGGGTTCTTAGAGGTGGATGGTGTGTGGGAGTGCTTGATGGAACGAGGGGCGAGATTGGAGTATCGAAATGAATCGTGATTTCTTTTAGAGAATGTTATCTGAGTTGATGTTAGTGAGTCTAGGTGAGGTGAGCCTTGACTTGGGAATTGGAATCAGGCGAGCGGGGGTTGCGTTTTATTTTGAGTGGTGATGATGTGAAGGTTTTCTTGCTTATGTGATCTATTAAAATGTGTTGGCATGATGTTAGATAACAACCTTGATGAACCTGATATGGAATGACATTACATGTTGTTATGCAATACTGAAATCTAATTTGTAGTGACTAGTGTTATCATGATATATTGAAGCAATACTACCCCGTTATGCGTTTTAGAAGCATGTTAGGACGTGCTGTGATATGATATGTGAAGTAATGATGAGTATGAACTACTAGATAATGATGTGCTATATATTATGTGGAAGCATGATGTTCCATTATGTTGTAGTAAGCATGATAATGTATTATATGGTTGACTAGCACGACTATTGATTATGTAAATGATGAAAATCACTTGAAGTATGGACATGATTCGTATATATATGAGATAATGGTGCATGATTTCTAAAATGATCGTTATATGGTTTTGCGACGAGTTAAGGTGATGTCTTTTAGGGCATATTGACATTTTGATGCTTTATATACTACTTGATCTTCCTTTTTCTGAATCTTAATAGCATGACCTTGTTGTGTTGATATGTTAACATGATGAATCTGTTCTACTTGTGTTGCGATATCGATATGCGATTGTGAGATTTGATGTGTACTGATGTACTAACTCCATAACACCTAACCCATTGACTTCTTGACATTGTGTGCTTGCGTGATAAGTTATGAGAATTCGATGATGCATTTGTGATGCTTTCAGTATGATATAGATATACCTTATGATTCGCTGAGATTATCATGGTTGATGTTGAGTTTTGCCATGTGAGAGATGGCTAATGATGATTTGAGTTGATTGGCTTATGTTCATATTGAGTTGAGAATGATGATTGAATGATTCTGGAAACTAGGAAGAGAATATGGGATTAGCCTTAGAGGTGGATGATTCCACCTCCCAACTTCTGAATTTGATTGTTTGGTATGCGAGGAACTAATCTGGTGGTTGGAAGATTTTGACGAAACCTTGATTTGAAATGATTTGACTTGTTTTAGTGTAAGGTTGCTTTATTAGACGTTGGATTTGAAGATTTTGAACGGTTTTGAAAAAGGACCAACTTGGATTGTAAAAGAATGAACGCTACCAATAATTTCAACGATTTTGAGGCTAATCTTTATTTTCAATTGCGGAATCCCCTTAAAAAAACTTTTCAAACCCGGACAACTCTATGATACTTCACGAAGTGGATACTTGCATTTTATGGGGGCGCTTGTAGGGTGCTTGCTAAGACCTAGTGATGACATTGTAGAATTTTTAGAGTTGTGACACTTCCGAAAAGTCGAAGCGAGGATGCGATAGGGGCGCTTATCGCATACTTGTCAAGGCCAATTGGAGATGTCACGACCGTGACTAGGATGTTGTGAGAATCCCGGAAGACGCAACCGAGATGATTACAAGATTCTAGACATGGTCCTTGGACTCATCAATTTCAAACTTCATCCCCTACTTTATTTTGGTATTAGTCTCGGGGACGAGACTTGTTTTTAGAGGTGGATGATGTAAAGGCCCGGATTTTTAAATAATAAATTTCAATAAATAATATAAATGGATTTAAGTCGAAAAAATAATAAGATAAAATAAAATAAAAATTCGGATAATTTAAGAAAAACTCGTCCTTAATTTCCTAAATCGAAATTGAAATCCTTAAACAAGTTCCGGCATTAATAAGTTAAAATTTTAAAATATGCGTTACCCCGCTTTCATATGCGAAAATTTAAAATAATATTTGGAGTTCTCTATTAAATTCGGAATTGGAAAAATTGAAAATCTTTTAAGTCGAGTCGGGATGACGTCGAGAGAGCGGGTTTTGAGATTCATTTCCGAATAATTTTGAGTTGGGATTTATGGGGGCGATTTATTTATTTATTTTTCTTCTTTTCTCCTCCCTCCTTGGCGTTTTCCTCTTACACCCAGAGACAGCAGCTTTGCTCCAGGTTGACTGTAAGTCTGTAACAACTCCTATACATCACCATCCTTCCTTTTGGTGGAATCCTTATCCAAAACCCTCCCTCCTCTCTCCCTCTTTTCACTCTCAGAAGCCCCCCCTCAAGCCACCATTGCCGAGCCACCACCTTTCATCTTCTCCATCTTCGTTCGATCATTATCCTCTGTTTCGTTTCCGATTCCCAGCAGCAGCTCCCGAGCGCCCTCGGCACCACCTCTGTTCACCGAGCCCTGTCTTCCTTGCAAGAACACCGAGTCGGCACCATCGAGAACCACCTTCTCCCCTGTTTTTGAAGCTCCGAGCATCAAGCACCCAATTCCGAGCCAGCAGCAGCGTCTTGAAGTTCCTTCCTCCTCCGACGGTTGCAGCAGAAGCTCCCAGACGCCCGCCGGAGGCCAGAACGATGCCGATTTCCTCCATTCTCCCTTCTCCAGGTCCGTTTTCGAATGTCATTCGATTTCGATACCAAACCCCTCGGATCGAACTCGTACTCATCTCTCGCCATTCCTAGGCCCTTGAGCGACCTCTTCTCGAGCCCTTGCAGTCGGAAAACCGCCATTGAAGCCGGAGATTCCCTCGGAATCGCGCCGATCGGTAACTTCTCTCTCCTCTCTTTCCGCGTTGCCTTTCCTTGTATGTGTGTGCTCGGAATCTTGTGTCAAACCTCTGGGTGAAGTTTGCGTCGGAAACGAGCCGCCTTCAGGGGCCTGGGGTTCCTTCTTTTCTTCCTCCCCCGTTTCCTTCCCGTCGTCGCTGTTGCAGGCTCTGTTCAGGGCTTGGAGGAGACGGGTCTTCCTCTGCCTTTTCTTTCTACATTGGGCCTCGGGTTTGGGCCTGACCCGGTCTTCCTAAAAGGGTTATATCGTTTCTTTGATGGGTCAGACCTCTTGAGTTTGTGGGATTGGATCCGGGTGTTTTCCGGACTAGGATCCGGTTTTTCTTCCTTCTTCCGGGTTGGGCATCCTCTTGGGCTGGATCCGGGTTTGATTCCATTCGGGTTATAAGGTTTGGGCTGGGCTTTCAGTTGGGGTTATTAAAATGTGGCCTTATTTGTTCATTATGTGTTATATTATATTATTATGTTATATGTCAATTCTGATTTGGTGATGATTAAGTATATATTTTCCGAAATCATTATATTATAAGTGGTCTTTAAAAGAAAATAATAGTATTAATTGGAATATGTATTTTGTGGTGTTCTAACATGAGATTTAGAAAGGGTAAAGTGATCTCTTGGGGATAATTTATCAGATAAATTATGTAATGAGTTATAAATGAGGATTTATAAAATGGATTGATTTGTTGGTGTTTATTTTAATTAAATATTGATTGATTACTTACTTAAAAAGGTTTTGAAATAAAATGCTGGAATTATTTGTATAATATGATTTGAGAAATGGTTTTAAAAATGAGTTGACTTAACTTGAGATTTAAGAGTTTGGAAAGCTTTGGGAAATGAGTTTTGGAATATTATTTTAATATTCAATATTAAAGAAGGGATTTGACGGAACTTGAACTATTTGATCTTGAGCTTGAAGTTATGATTAAAAGTGTCATTTCAAATGTCGGGATTCCTTGTCTTGGTTTGATGATGTTGGTTTTAAAAAGGAAATTGGGCAAGTGGTTTTACTATCGGTTGATTTTGAGCATGTTGAGAACTTGGATTTCATGTGTATGAATGATGGACCGTTAGCTTATGGAAATGGTTGATGATAGGTGTGTACTGCTTTTGGATTGCCTTGGACTTGCATTTAGGCCCTTGCTTGCGTTATTTTGCTGTTCTGCATCTTCAGGTAAGTTCCCTAGGGGCTTACTCAGATTGGACATTCATGCCTGTTGTTGCATTTTATGTTAGGTGTTGCATATGCATAAAAGCATGCCATGTAGTATCCTGTTTAGGTTGCACTAATTGAATGAGCATCTGTTTACTTATTGCGATTGAAACAGAACGGCCGTTATCTGTGATAGTCCTAGAGTCTTTGCTAGGGTCATAGGGTAGCCCAGCCTCATCGGGTACCCTGAGTCAATCGAGTCATGAACTTTCTTATATTATGATATGCCTGCGGGCTTTATTGTGGAGCGGGTTAGGCATGCGTGCCCCCCGATTATGATGGAATGCATTCACGAGCTGGCCAGTCTCCACCTATCGGAAGGGGTGGAGGTAGGAGAGGGATATGCCACTTGGCATTGTCTTGGGCCCTTTACAGTATTTCTGCACATTATTATGAACTAGGAGCATGCTAGTGTGTTTGAATTTCGTACTGCATTAGAGCATCTTTATTAGGTATAGCACATACTATGTGGCCTCAGCGAGGACTGCCGGTCCCGCATGAGTGGCTCGATCTGATTCCTTTCCCCGTTCTTTTTTTCAAAAGGTATTCTCTGCAAATTTGAGTGCTCGATGTCTATATGACGGGGTTTCCTTTTGGCGAATCGAAGAATCTAGCTAATATCCTAATTTAGTAAAATGGTAATTACCCACTCATGATTTGGTTTTGACCGGCTTTGCCGTGATACTTGTATATTTACTTTGCTTCCGCTTTACTTCCATTTGAAATGGATTCCGCGACATAGTTGTAGGACAGGTTAAGGGTACCCAACGGCCCTTCAAGGTTTTTAGGGTTTGAAATCCCTCTTTATACTAATCTTAAAAGAGTTTGAAACCTCGACCCGTACCTGGATTGCAAGATCCGAACAAGGGGTTTTATCCCTTGAAACGTAACCCGGAAATCATAATTCTGGGCCGTTACAACTTTGGGATTCAAGCAATCCAAGTTTGATTACTCCCTCTTCACCAAGGGTATTGTTGGTAATCAAACAATCGCCCTCGTTTATGTTGATGATATGTTAATTCTTGGGGACTCTATCATTGACATTAAGGCTACCAAGAAAGCTTTGCACTCGGCCTTTACCATAAAGGATCTCGAATATGCCATGTACTTTCTAGGTATAGAGATTGCTCACTCTCCTAAAGGAATTATGCTTAATCAACGGAAGTACATCATTGACATCCTTGACAGTGCTGGTGTCTCTGAGTGTAAGCCAACAAAGTTCCCAATGCAGCATGGGCTTAAGCTTTCTCTCACTGACGGTGAACCGTGTACTGATCTTGAGAGGTATAGGCATCTTGTTGGGTGACTTTTTTACCTTACTTTGACACGACCTGACATCACTTACACTATTCAACAGTTGAGCCAATTTGTGTCTCAGCCTCGTGTTCGTCACATGAATTGTTCTCTGTATTTGCTAAGGTATCTTAAGGGTACCTTCAATTTGGCTTTGTTCTATCCATCTCAATCAGATCTTCACTTAAGGGCTTATAGTGATTCCGACTAGGGTAGTTGTGCTTTCACAAACTGTTCGTTGACAGGGTACTGTGTTCTTGAGCAATTATGTGGTTTCATGGAAATCCAAAAAGCAGAAAACTGTTTCAAAGTCCACAGCTGAGAGTTAATATCGTAGTATGGCAGCTGTGGCTAGTGAGTTAGTTTGGCTTCATAATATTCTCACTGATCTCTTGGTTCGAGTTCCTCTTCCTATCACTTTGCACTTTGACAACAAAGCTGCCCTCCAACTTGATGTCAATCCTATCTTCCACGAATGAACTAAACACATCCGTATTGATGGGCACTTTCTGGGTGAAATGGTTGGGGAAGGATTTGTTCATACCACTTATGTGCCTTCTTTTCTTCAAAATGCCGACATCTTTACAAAGGCCTTAGGTGCCGCACCTCATGCTTTCCTCTTTGGCAAGCTTGGTCTCTTGTATCCTCACATACGTCCAGCTTGCGGGGGGAGGTAGAGCCATGTGGATCGTTTGATGGGTCTTCTGGACCTCAGTTTGGGCCTCCGGATTAGTGAGCCCAGTCCGGTTATATTTGTTCATTAGGAGTTTTGTTAGATGCTAATTAGTTTGTTAGAGTTTAGGTTAACAGTAGCTTAGCTTTGGTAGGAGTATAAATACTTGATCAGTTGTAACCTTTCATTCTAAGTTCTTCAATATAGAAAATTCCCAAAACTGTCTTGCATTTCTTCAGACCCTTACTCTTGTTGGGTGTTTGTATCTCTTCTTTTTCTTTTTTTTTTTATTTATGTTGTTTTATGATGATTGATTCATCTGCCATTTTTTATGACTTCTCAATCTTGTTTTGTATTTTGAATTTTTATCTATATATAATAAAAAATGATCTACTCCGTATTATCTATACGTACGCAGTACATACGGATCCAATTGAACATGACATGATGGAGTTTGTACTTTGTGTGACATTAATGCAACAAAACGAGATCACGACTATACACGACTATATTAATAATCCGGTCACTCGAATTGGATCAATTTGCATCCAAGACAATATTGGTCAAATGATATAATTATATATGCTAAACTATTAAATGACCAAAAGCGGGTGAGAGAGATGGTTAAGATCCAAAAATTAAGATTTCGTGATTTTGTTTTAACAAGTAGAAGATGTTAGGAGACTCGAAGCTTAATAACAACGAATGTAAAAATCAAAGGTAATTTAAGATACTAATAGTCGGACATAAAACTAGGAATTAAAATTTGGGTGAATTAAGAAAACTAAATCTATTATCCTATCCTAGAACAATAGTAAAATAATAATATCTTTTTTTTGTCACATGTCATTTTTTAGTTAAAATTATTTCCTTTAAAAAAATTGTCCAAATAGCTTTTGTCATCTCATTAAATGATATCACCTATCTATCTATATATCTATTACTAACTATTAAAACAAAAACTTTATTGATGACGTGACGCCCTCCCCTTAATCATAGCTCTTTTAACCAATCACATTAGCCTAAATTACAATTTTAGTAATTTAAAAAAAAATCTATCTATTATCTATTACTAACTATTAAAATAAAAGCTTTGCCGATGACATGGGGCTCTCTCCTTAACCCTAGGCTTTTTAACCAATCATCTTAGCTTAAATTACAATTTTATCGATGACGTGACGCCCTCCCCTTAATCCTAGGCCTTTTAACCAATCACCTTAGTCTAAATTACAATTTTAGTAGTTTAAAAAAACATCCATTACTAACTATTAAAACAAAAGTCTTACCGATGACGTGACGCTCTTAATCATAGGTCTTTTAACCAATCACATTAGCCTAAATTACAATTTAAGTAGTTTTAAAAAAATCTAATACTAACTATTAAAATAAAAGCTTTACCGATGACGTGGCACCATCCCCTTAATCCTAGGCCTTTTAACCAATCACCTTAGCCTAAATTACAATTTTAATAGTTTAAAAAAACATCCATTACTAACTATTAAAACAAAAGCCTTACCGATGACGTGACACTCTTAATTATAGGTCTTTTAACCAATCACGTTAGTCTAAATTACAATTTTAATAGTTTTAAAAAAACAATAGGATTAATTCAAAACATAAAATTAATAATAAGGAAACATAAAATTAATATTAGTAATATGTATCTATGTATCTATATATACTACTTTAATTGCTTTTTCAACCATCTATCTTTTACTAACTATTAAAATAAAAGCTTTACCGATGACGTGGCGCCCTCTCCTTAATCCTATGCCTCTTAACTAATCATCTTAGCTTAAATTACAATTTTAGTAGTTTAAAAAAAAACATATGTTACTAACTATTAAAACAAAAGTCTTACCGATGACTTGGCGCCCTCCCTTTAATCCTATGCCTTTAACCAATAACCTTAGCCTAAATTACAATTTTAGTAGTTTTAAAAAACATTTATTACTAACTATTAAAACAAAAGTCTTATCAATGACGTGACGCTCTTAATCATAGGTCTTTTAACCAATCACAGCCTAAATTACAATTTTAGTAGTTTTAAAAAAGACAATGGGACTAATTCAAAATATAAAATTAATAATAAGGAAACATAAAATTGATATTAGTAATATATATCTATATATCTATATATACTACTTTAATTGCTTTTTCAACCATCTATTATCTATCTATCTATTACTAACTATTAAAAGAAAAGCTTTACCGATGATGTGGCGCCCTCTCCTTAATCCTATGCCTCTTAACCAATCATATTAGCTTAAATTACAATTTTAGTAGTTTTAAAAAAAAATGGGATTAATTCAAAACATAAAATTAATACTAATAAAGAAACATAAAATTAATATTAGTAATATGTATCTATATATATCTATATATACTACTTTAATTGCTTTTTCAACCAATCTATCTATTTATTACTAACAATTAAAACAAAAGTCTTACCGATGACGTGACGCCCTCCCCTTAATCCTAGGCCTTTTAACCAATCACCTTAGCCTAAATTATAATTTTAGTAGTTTTAAAAAAAAAACAATCTATCTATCTATTATCTATCTATTATTACTAACTATTAAAACAATAGTCTTACCGATGACGTGGCGCCCTCCCCTTAATCCTAGGACTTTTAACCGATCGCCTTAGCCTAAAGTACAATTTTAGTAGTTTAAAAAAATACATCTATTATCTATTACTAACTATTAAAATAAAAGCTTTACCGATGACGTGACGCCCTCTCCTTAATCCTAGGCCTTTTAACCAATCACCTTAGTCTAAATTACAATTTTAGTAGTTTAAAAAAACATCCATTACTAACTATTAAAACAAAAGTCTTACCGATGACGTGACGCTCTTAATCATAGGTCTTTTAACCAATCACGTTAGCCTAAATTACAATTTTAGTAGTTTTAAAAAAATCTATTACTAACTATTAAAATAAAAGCTTTACCGATGACGTGACACCATCCCCTTAATCCTAGGCCTTTTAACCAATCACCTTAGCCTAAATTACAATTTTAGTAGGTTTTTTCATAATTAGCCTTAAAATTCATAGTTATGGAACATCATTAAATACATATTATCAAAATCAATCTTGTCCATCCTTTGTTGGATATAGTGGTTCGTGGGTGTGTGGTAAGCCTTTACTTGGATTATGTGTTTATCAGGCATGTCAACTCACAAAGATAATTCTGTACCAATTGGATGGGGTCAGTAAATTTCCACCCTATTCCCACCACATACTCATTTATAAATGAAAGTCTGCTACTGGAACTGCAGAGGTATAGGTAAGAGGACCTTCTGGATAGAAATCGATGCGTTGTGCAAAAACGAGCATATCTAAATTCTGTCGTTAGTAGAAACAAAAGCGGAAACCATCCCGGAAAACAAATTATGGATGAATATTGGTTTTGACGAGGCTATCTGGTCTCCAAGCGTTGGTAAATCGAGAGGGATTGGTGTGTTGTGGAAGTCCAACCAACTGAGTAATGCCCTCATTTCCGTAGAAATACACTTACCTCGTATCATTGGGCAGAGATATGAAAACTGCAGTGACCATAAAGTCATCCTCATGCTTTTTGCTTATGCGCCACCCGATCCCCGGGAAAAGGACGAGTTCTGGGAAACATTTACCACTATAGTAAACACCTCATCCGTCCCATGCACTATTATGGGTGATTTAAACGAAATTGCATGTAGTGAGGATAAGCTGGTTGGGACTACCTCCCATCCTTCTCGCTTCACACGTTTGCTACAATTTAAGAACAATTGCTCTCTTGTGGACCTTCCCTCGTTCGGGAACCCGTTCACTTGGAGAAAAGGCACTAATGGAATATACAACATCTTTGAAAAACTTGATAGAGTGCTAGTTCCTCATCAAATCCTACGCGATTTTCCAAACCTTATCACTAAAAACGGAGCTTTTTCCACATCAGACCATTGTCCTATCTTTATTTCACTCGAGAATGGTGTTGCTTTTAAAGCTCCTCCGTTTAGATTTGAGAACGCTTGGCTGCAACGAAAAGAATTTCGTAACATTGTTAAACAATCGTGGCGAGCTTCTTGCCCCGGTTCTGTTATGTTTCAATTAATGTTCAAACAACGGATTCTGAAACAAAAAGCAAAAATATGGAATAAGTCAACTTTTGGAAATATTTTTCGACAATTACTTGAAGTAGATGATTAGTTACTCAAGATTCAATATGAAAACCCTAGGTGGGTATCAGTACCGTCGATAAACAAAGAACAACGCCTTATCAAGAAGAAGGAAAAGCTTCTCCTATTCCAAAAGACGTTCTGGAACCAAAGGGCTAAAACAAAGCATATCAAACTATCGGATTCAAACACCTCGTATTTTCATCGTGTGGCTTCGGGACGGAGACACCGAAAACAAATCCGCAACATTCTTTCCACTACCGGTACTCTAATTTTCGGGGAAGAAAATGTCAGAAATGAAATTAAGACGGATTTTGAAAAACGTTTCAAAAAGGAATCTACTGATGAAAGATTATTAGAAGAGTTGCTTAATCTCATACAACCGTCTATCTCGGTGGAGGAAAATGATTTCCTCATCCGACATCCGTCCAACAAAGAAATAAAATCTGCAGTATTTAACCTTGGTAAAAACAAATCACCTGGCCCTGATGGTTTCACTGCCGAATTCTACAAAGAATGCTGGGATATTGTTGGAAGTTCCATTATTAAAGCTGTTAAGGGATTTTTCTTATCTGGAAAAATTCTAAAGCAAATTAACCATACTTTCATCTCTCTCCTACCCAAAAAAGATAACCCAACGGCCACAAATCATTATCGCCCAATCAGTTTATGTTCCACAATTTATAAGATCATATCAAAGATACTTACCGAAAGGATCAAAGCTATCATTGGCAAACTAATCCACCCGCTTCAGGGTCCTTTTGTATCGAATAGAGCTATACAGGACAACGTCCTCATAGCCCATGAAATTTTTCATTCTTTCAGATCTCGTAAGGGCCGAGTGGGTTGGCTTGCGATAAAACTTGACATGGAAAAAGCATATGACAGAGTTGATTGGAATTTCACCAAAATAGTTCTCCAAAAATTTGGGTTCCACCCAACCTTCATATCCTGGGTTATGGAGTGTGTATCAAGTGTTTCGTTCTCGATATTGGTAAATAATGGCCCCACGGATATGTTCTTCCCCACAAGGGGCATACGTCAGGGTGACCCCCTTTCCCCTTTCCTATTTATCCTCGGTGCGGAGGTTCTTGCACGGAGTCTGACGGCGGAATCGAATTCGGAAAGAAGCCAACTAACTAGGTTTCACATTTGGACGTGGTGGTCCCCGTATCCCGTTCCTCTCATTTGCGGACGATATTATTATCTTCTCCAAAGGAAATACAGAGACATGACACAAGGTTAGAAAAATAATTGAATCATACTGTAAAGTTTCTGGTCAAAAGGTTAATTACCATAAATCTAGCTTCCAAGCTACCAAAGGTATTACAGACGCAAAGATTGCCGAGCTAAGTAACTGTCTAAATATTTCAAACGTCTCCTCCTTGGAGAAATATCTAGGTTGCCCTATCATCAATGGTAGGGTAAGCAAAGCAACATTTGAGGACATTATATGCAGATCCAAAGAACAATTGAGTAAATGGCGTGCTAATGCGCTATCGCAACAAGGTCGCGCTGTCCTAATAAACACAAATTTAGCATCCAAACCCCTATACACTATGCAAAACTTCCTGTTACCGGCTTCAATACATAAAGAATTAGATCAAGTAAACAGAACGTTTTTCTGGAATAAGGATCTTCAACACCGTCCACTTATCAGCTGGGATAGGATTTGTAGACCTAAACGGGCGGGTGGACTTGGAATTCGGAAATCCAAAGATATGAATGAAGCCCTCCAAATGAAACTGTTATGGAAAATTCTAGCTGAACCTCATAATGTATGGGTTTCCATTATAAGACACAAGTATCTTCGGTCGTCTAATTTAATGGAATATAGGAAGAAAGGTGACTCGCCTTGGCAATGGGCTAAACTGACAACCCTCATCGATCCTTTCAAAATCGGGTTGATCTGGTCGATAGAAAACGGAAAAACGGTAAAATTCTGGTCTGACAACTGGGTCTCGTGCCTCTCGCTGATTGCCAGAGGTGAGTGCCCTCCTTCTGCTAACCTTGAGGAGACCGTTAGTGACTATATTATGGCCGGTAGATGGTGGTCTGAGAAACTCTGCCAGGTTCTACCTTCAAATATTGTCAATGAAATCCTCGATATTCTTTTGCCGGTTGCTCCCTTTGAGGACCGACTATATTGGTGGCCGGACAGGGAGGGTTGGTTCTCCACCTCGAGTGCATATAAACTGATTTCAGGACAGCCAACTCAGTGTCCTGATCCTAATTTCTGGATTTGGAATCTGGACATCCCACCTAAGGTTAAAAACTTCTTATGGAAGATAAGTCGGGATGGTCTTCCCACGGCGGTTAGATTAGCACAGCGAAACGTTTCGGTGCCCACCACTTGCTGTTTGTGCAACTGCGCGGCAGAAGATGACGCCCATCTGTTATTAGAATGCCAATACACGATCTCTCTCCTCAGTTTCCCAACCGACACCAAAACAACTATTGCTGCGATGCTTCAACGTTCGAGAGACATTAAACCAATTATGGCGTACATTGGGAACAACATCAATAACATATCCAAAGCTAAACTAGCTTTCTGTTGGTGGACTGTTTGTTATTCTCGAAATCAACATATCTTCAGGTCGATTCCAATCCCCTGTAGAGATAGCACGCTCCACATCATTAAAACTCATGAGTTAAATTGGAGTAAATCTTCTACTTTCGAGGGTGAACTTGGGATTGACTTGGACGTGCTGCCCCGAATTAGACCCGCTAGACGACAGAAAACACATCACACAAACATTAAATGGCATAAGCCACCCAGAGGAACTCTCAAACTGAATTTTGATGGCTCTTCCCTTTTAAACATGGTCAGCACAGCTGGGACTATTATCCATGTCTGGGAAGGTAGATCAATCAACATAGGATATAAAAAACTCGATAATCAAAGTCCGTTAAAGGCTGAAGCTCTTGCTTTAAAACTTGGGGTACAAAACACACTAAATTTACGAATTACCAAACTTCAAATTGAGGGGGACTCAAGAATCATTATTGATCATCTCAACAGGAAAACAAAATGTCCATGGGAAATCGAACTTATTCTATCTGATATTACAACTATGCTAGCAAAACTAGAAAGGGTTTCTTTCCTACATGTACCCCGAATAGGCAATAGAGTGGCTAATAAGGTTGCACACCTTTGCCACTCTGCCTGGGGTAGTAATATTCAGAATAATCCTGGTCTTCTGGACCTCATTCGAAAGGATACCTTCGGGTATAGCTTTCTCGCCCGAAATTTTTTCCTAATAAAAAAAAAAAAACAAAAGCCTTACCGATGACGTGACGCTCTTAATCATAGGTCTTTTAACCAATCACGTTAGTCTAAATTACAATTTTATTAGTTTTAAAAAACAATGGGATTAATTCAAAACATAAAATTAATAATAAGGAAACATAAAATTAATATTAGTAATATGTATCTATGTATCTATATATACTACTTTAATTGCTTTTTCAACCATCTATCTTTTACTAACTATTAAAATAAAAGCTTTACCGATGACGTGGCGCCCTCTCCTTAATCCTATGCCTCTTAACTAATCATCTTAGCTTAAATTACAATTTTAGTAGTTTAAAAAAAAACATATGTTACTAACTATTAAAACAAAAGTCTTACCAATGACGTGGCGCCCCCCTTTAATCCTATGCCTTTTAACCAATCACCTTAGCCTAAATTACAATTTTAGTAGTTTTAAAAAACATCTATTACTAACTATTAAAACAAAAATCTTACCGATGACGTGACGCTCTTAATCATAGGTCTTTTAACCAATCACATTAGCCTAAATTACAATTTTAGTAGTTTTAAAAAAAACAATGGGACTAATTCAAAATATAAAATTAATAATAAGGAAACATAAAATTGATATTAGTAATATATATCTATATATCTATATATCTATATATACTACTTTAATTGCTTTTTCAACCATCTATTATCTATCTATCTATTACTGACTATTAAAATAAAAGCTTTACCGATGATGTGGCACCCTCTCCTTAATCCTATGCCTCTTAACCAATCATATTAGCTTAAATTACAATTTTAGTAGTTTTAAAAAAAATGGGATTAATTCAAAACATAAAATTAATACTAATAAAGAAACATAAAATTAATATTAGTAATATGTATCTATATATATATATATATATATATATATATATATATATATATATATATATATATAGATATATATACTAGTTTAATTGCTTTTTCAACCAATCTATCTATCTATTACTAACAATTAAAACAAAAGTCTTACCGATGACGTGACGCCCTCCCCTTAATCCTAGGCCTTTTAACCAATCACCTTAGCCTAAATTATAATTTTAGTAGTTTTTAAAAAAAACAATCTATCTATCTATTATCTATCTATTATTACTAACTATTAAAACAATAGTCTTACCGATGACGTAGCGCCCTCCCCTTAATCCTAGGACTTTTAACCAATCACCTTAGCCTAAAGTACAATTTTAGTAGTTTAAAAAAACATTTATTACTAACTATTAAAACAAAAGTCTTACCGATGACGTGACGTCCTCCTCTTAAATATAGGCCTTTTAACCAATCACGTACGTTAGCCTAAATTACAATTTTAGTAGTTTTAAAAAAAACATCTATTACTAATTATTAAAACAAAAGTCTTACCGAGTTACCGATGACGTGACGCCCTCCCCTTAATGCTAGGTCTTTTAACCAATTAACTTAGCCTAAATTATAATTTTAGTAGTTTAAAAAAACATCTATTACTAACTATTAAAACAAAAGCCTTACCGATGACGTGACGCCCTCCTCTTAATCATTGGCCTTTTAACCAATCACGTTGGCCTAAATTACAATTTTAGTAGTTTTAAAAAAAACAATCTATCTATCTATCTATTACTAACTATTAAAACAAAAGTCTTACCGATGACGTGACGCCCTCCCCTTAATCCTAGGCCTTTTAACCAATTACCTTAGCCTAAATTATAATTTTAGTAGTTTAAAAAAACATTTATTACTAACTATTAAAACAAAAGCCTTACCGATGATGTGACGCCCTCCTCTTAATCATAGGCCTTTTAACCAATCACGTTAGCCTAAATTACAATTTTAGTAGTTTTAAAAAAAACAATGGGATTAATTCAAAACATAAAATTGATAATAAGGAAACAAAAAATTAATATTAGTAATATGTATCTATATATCTATATATACTACTTTAATTGCTTTTTCAACCAATGGGTTTGATTCAAAACATTTAACTATCTAAACTTTTACTATTAGTTTATAATATTAATTTATATATCACTAAGCTTTTATTTATAAAAAATCACGACATGGCGCAGGGATATAATATCATTTCCTCTTTTTATGATAATTAGTATATGCTTTTGGTAAGTCAACTATCGCCTAAAATAGCTTAATTTATTTGATAATTATTATAATTATAATTCATATTAATTTTCTTTTTAGGATAGCATGTACACCTTTTTAATTTTCCTAAATATGTAAATATCTACTTTGCTCCCCAATATCTAATGTAATATATACTTTTGATTTCTTT
Organism: Persicaria maculosa; assembly: GCA_963922045.1. Lineage (NCBI taxonomy): Eukaryota > Viridiplantae > Streptophyta > Magnoliopsida > Caryophyllales > Polygonaceae > Persicaria > Persicaria maculosa. Next base: position 30,095,134 of record OY998251.1, on the reverse strand, counting down.
TTCACTCATCTACCCATTTTTTAATGCACGAAAATTCAAATGGTTAGTTTAATTTACAATGTATATCCACTTATGGAATATTTCAATATGTTATATCTTTACGACAAGAGTAGTTGCCTTTGCTGACCAGATTGTAGGCGTTTACGAAATCATCCCAACCGTTTACATACTACGTATTATAAACTTTACTTTATTATTTTCTAACCGCTAATATGTGTATTTTTGTCGGTAAATTTTTGGTATTATTTAATATTCATAACTTTATTATTAAATTGCGTGCCATTGGCGCAGGTATAGGACTAGTTTTGATGTAGTGCAATTGTGGATGACTCCTGGTGACATTGAGGACAACATGAAGGTTCCATTCGATGGTCCTATCACTTGTGCAAGGGCCAAGAGAATTCAAGATGCAACCAAAGCCCTTCTTGTCCGTTACTAAGGAACAATGGAGCAAGGGTTCAGGCCACCCTGAATTACTTTGCTCAAGACTACGCCACCGACACAAGAGATGAGCTTCCGTCCTCAAACGAAGCTCGTGTAAACTCGACAACATCCACCATGAAGACTTCACTCGGCCAACACTCGGTACACACTCGGTATCCATGTATGTCGAGTGTAGCCCATGTCGAGTGGGCCGATTTTATCTACTTAATTAATTAGTGTTATTTTATGTAATTAGATTAATAATGTGGAAGACTATATCTCCTCTAGATAAGTCTTGTCCACCAAGTTTTAAAGTTATATCTTCTTAGGTTTACTTTTATCTTTAGGTTTTAAATTATATCTTTTATCAACCTAAATTCTATCTTGCATTATTAGAATTGGTTGTTAGTTTTCTATTTAAACAAACTCATGTACTTTGAATTATTCCGATTGAATAGAATTGAGGAACCCCTTTATGGATTAAAGGGTTCTTCGATTTCAATCCCAAACACTATCTTGCTCTTGTGTTCTATGTCATTCGGCACCTTCACCATCACCTCCGTTCTCAATCACAACCAAAACCAAACACAACCTAAACCCTAGTCAAAATTGTCGCATCAAGGAAGAAGAAGGAATCCAGCGCTTGTGGACATCGGCACTAGGCTCCGCAGGCCTCGGCGCCAGGTGCTTGGGCTCCTCGGTGCTTGCAGGCACCTTCGCTCTCGCTCCCGCGTACTCGACCTCGCTCTCGCATTCTCAATCTTGCCAGCATCGAGCGCTTCCATCCCGGCATATATCCTCAGACGCGCATTCGGCACCTTCGGCATCTCGCTCCGCGTCCTCGGCTTCGCTCCCGTGTCTGATCTTCGCTCCCAGCGAGCGAGATCCCTGACACGCGCCCCTGCCTCCGCACACCCGGACCTCTCTCGCGCTCTCTCCCTCGCTTCTCTACTTTCGTCGCTTTTGTTTGTTTTAAATTTGTTCAAGTTTAGATCGTCGTTATAATTAGTTTACTTAATTAGTTTAATTAAATTGATAATCAGGAGATATTGGAAGAGCATTGCAAGATCGGGCAAATATACGGCGTGGTTCTTGATCTTGAGCCCACGGGCGAAGGATCGGGTATCCCAAACGTATCAAGTGGTATTGGATTTCAGGTGTATGCAAGTTCTTTACTCTCTTGATTCTTTGATTGAGTGATTTATTTTCGTGCCTTATTTTTCACCATTCCCGTTGTATAAAATTTACATCTTTATTGTTCACCCTAAAAATTGGCACTGTATTTTAGTTATTTTCTTGTTTGGATCTTTAATTGGAAGGTATTGAGTTCTTGATTGCAAGTTTTGATCTTTTATTCCTTTTTGCTACATATCATGCCTATGACTGTGATTTTTGGATTAAAAGCATTATATGAACTTGCACCACTAAAGAACCCTAATTTTCCAGATTTCTAGCAAATTTCCCCTTTTCTTTATTTTTGCTTACTTTTAGATCTTTGTAGCTTTGTTATTTTAATTTTCTTAATTTTCTCTTTCGTTCCGTCGCCTCTACAGCGACGCTTTAGTCACAAAAAAAATAGAAAAGTCGATAGCTTAAAAAAAAGCATTCATTTTTACCTTTGATTGAGTTAGTAACTCATTACATCTTGTTCATTCCTTTTATTTGCTACTTGTTAGATGATCTATTTGGTTTAAAGCATTACAAAGAACCCTACTTTTGTGTGATTTTGTGTTGTGCCGAGACATGAGCCTTGATCACACCCCTCTTTCTCTGAACCGTGTTGCAACCGTCAGATAATAGTTGATGGAGTGTGTGCACTTGATTGCCCTTGTGATTGCATCGTTACTACTACTATTTCTTGCTGAATTTCGTGCATCACATTGTAGCTTTATTTCTTCTATATTAGCCGCTTGTTCATACTTGCTATCCTTGCTATCCGACTTGTGGCTGATTTCTTTTGCAATTTGATCTTTTCTTGCTGTCTTCAATATTGCAAAATTTTGTGTCCAGGGAAGATTACTTGAATATTGTGCCTTGTTTTTCTCGCTTCAGTGATTTATAAAAACTGAATCACTCTTAAGAATCAATAGGGCATGCATTACTTGGTTTCTGGTCTTTGCTTCGTTTACTTGTTGCTCTTCTGATATTGTAGGAACATGTCTAACGACAACGACCCAAAATCTTCCCCTCCCCTACATGGCTCTATTTCGGATGCCACCATGGACTTCATCATTGAGGCCGCTTCTAAGGCTTCGATGACCCAACTCATGACACTCCTCGACACCTATGACGAATGTTGGAACAAGCGCTTTAACGACATGCCCCACTTGGAGGATGCATACCAATAGGTAGATTCTAACTTTGATGATTTACCTCCCCCTAATTTTGGTCGTCCTAGATTTGATAATGCACAGGCTATCCAAAGGCGCGATGTTAAAATTAAATTAGAAACTTTTGATGGTACTAATGATCCTGAATCTTATCTTGTTTGGGAGAATCATACTGATTATTTACTTGAACATCTACGCTGTGAGGAAACAGAGAAGTTGGAAGTTGTTATATTACATATGACAGGTATGGCTCGCACTTGGTGGTTCCGCACTCGCGAGTTGTGCCGTCGTCAAGGTAAGCAACATGTTGAAACTTGGCCCTAACTTCACTATCTTCTGAAGAAACGACATGTGCCTGAAGAATACACAGAAACTATGAGGATGCGCCTAGCTTCTTGCCGCCAAGGAGCTCGCTTACCCATGGAATATAGAGACGAGCTTGAACGACTCGCTCATCAGGCTAATGTTTATCTTACTAAACGTGCTTTATGTACTCAATTTCTTGTTGGTCTTAATAGCTCTATTAAAAATCCTTTGGCTATTCATTCTATTAGGGATATTAAAACTTTATCTCATAAGGCACATTTTCTGTATGAGCACCAGCATCATCAACAGAGGACACAGTTTGATCAGACCTCCCAAGGTCGCAGGTTTATCCCCTTTCCCTCTTCTAGTCAATCCAGACCTTCTGCTAACCCTTCTATGCAGCAAAAGGGAGTTTCCAACTCACCTCAACAGGGTTATCAGGTTGAAACTAGAAGATTTACTGCACCATCTAAGGAACGCACGAAAGACATCCACTGCTTCACTTGTGGTGGTTCTGGGCATGTCTCTCGCAAATGCCCTCAGAAAAGGAAGGTCATTCTCAATGATTTGGGAGACCATTACTATGAGGAGGAGACTGTCGAGGACCATGTAATTTCGAGTGAAGTCGAGGAGGACCAGCCGATTTAGCCCAACGACAAGATCGACACCAGCGACTTCCAGGACGTTCTCTCCCTTGTCAATCGTTGGGTCCTACACATTCAGGAGTTTCCCATGGCTGATAAAAGGGAGAACGTCTTCCACACCAAGTGTGTGGTTCGCGAGGCTACCTTGAGCGTCATCATCGATGGTGGGAGTTGCTGCAATCTCATCAATGAAAAGGTAGTGGATTTCTTACATTTGACTACTACTCCTAGAGTTACTCACTATGGTTTAAATGGCATAACTGATGATGGATCTAATATTATGGTTACCAAACAATGTTTAGTTTCATTTCTATTGGATCATCTCATGATAAGGTGTTATGTGATATTGCTAGAATGGATTGTAGTCATATCTTGCTAGGCCGACCTTGGTTATATGATTGTTCTCTTATTCATGATGGTCATGCGAATAAATATTCCTTCACCTTTGATGGGAGGATAGTTACTCTCCTACCCCTTTCGCCTCAAGCTGTTTTGAAGGAACAGGTTCACAAGAAACAACAGTAGGAAGCTCAAAAGGAGGCCCAACAGAAAGAGAAGCACAATGGGAGCTCGGCTATCCACACCGCACCCGCGGCAGGACCATCCGCGCCCGCGGCTAACCCACCCGCACCCGCGGCTCCCTCGGCTTCAACCCCATCTCCTTCTGCATCGACATCGCCCTCTCATAATCCGCGTAAGGGCTCTGTTGAACGCCGTTCATTGGTCTCTCAACCTCAGAAAGGGACCGTGATCTGGAATGCTCATCGACCTCACATCCTATTGGTAATGAAAGAGGTATTGTTAAATATTGTGGATTTGAGTCATATTCCTGCACGTATTGCTGCTCTTTTGTAGGATTATCTTGATGTCCTTCTAGCTGATCTACCACAAGGATTGCCGCCTATTCATGGGATTGAGCATCAAATTGACTTCGTCCCTAGCGCAGCCTTGCCTAATCGCGCAGCCTATAGAGCTAGTTCTGAGGAAACTAAGGAGTTGCAACGCCAAGTCACGAAGCTGATGGATAAGGGCTTTGTGCGAGAAAGCCTCTCCCCCTGTTCCGTGCCTGTCATCTTGGTTCCAAAGAAGGATGGCTCCTGGAGCATGTGTATTGATTGTCGTGCAATCAACCAAATAACGGTTAAGTATCGTCACTCTATTCCTCATTTAGATGATATGCTTGATGAATTATATGGTGCATGTATTTTCTCTAAAAGTGATCTTAGAAGTGGCTATCATCAAATTAGGATGAAGCTGGGAGATGAATGGAAAACGACTTTTAAAACTAAGTATGGCTTATATGAATGGTTAGTAATGCCTTTTGGATTAACAAATGCTCATTCTACTTTTATGAGACTTATGAACCATGTGCTTAGAAGATACTTAGGTAAATTTATCATTGTATATTTTGACGATATATTAATCTATAGTAAGAACCTGCATGATCACCTTAGTCATTTAAAATTGGTATTTGATTGTCTTAGAAAAGAGAAATTATATGCCAATTTAAAGAAATGTTCTTTTGCATCCGAGTTTACCATTTTTCTTGGTTTTGTAGTTTCTGCATCTGGACTGAAGGTATATGAGGAGAAGGTTTGCGCTATTCAGGAGTGGTCCCAGCCCCAGACTCATACACATGTCCGCTCACTCTAGCGCCTTGCTGGCTTCTATCGACGCTTCGTCAAGGATTTCAGTACAATTGCCGCCCCCTTGCATGAGCTGACCAAGAAGGATGTGACATTTCGCTAGACTGGTGTACATCAGAGGGCATTCGACGCTCTCAAGGATCTCCTCACCCATGCCCCAGTGCTGCAACTACCCGACTTCCAACAACCCTTTGAACTCGAGTGTAATGCTTCTGGAACTGGCATTGGTGGAGTTCTGCTTCAAAATAGGCGCCCCGTTGCCTATTTCACTGAGAAGTTGGGCCCAACGGAGCTCAACTATTCTACCTACGACAAGGAGCTGTTCGCGCTGGTTCGCTGCTGACAGACATGGCAACATTATCTCTAGCCTAAGGAGTTTGTGATTCATTCGGATCATGAAGCTCCGAAGTACCTCAAGGGACAAGCAGTGCTCAGCAGGCGACTTGCTCGATGGGTGGAGTTTCTGGAGACCTTTTCCTATGTGGTTCACCACAAGAAGGAAAAGGATAATGTGGTAGCTGACGCGCTATCACGCAGGTATGTCCTCCTAAACCATATGGATGCACATGTTTTGGGTTTTGCTTTGATAAAGGAACGGTATGCTTCGGATGGTTTCTTTAAAACTATATATGCTCAATGTGTGTCCAAAGGTGAAGTTGATTCATATTTTCTTGATAATGGTTATTTGTTTAAGATGGGCAAGCTTTGTATCCCATCTTCTTCTATTCGACGATTGTTAACTCAAGAAATTCATGAGTCTAGAGGGCATGGTGGATTCGAAAAAACATTAGCGGGACTTAAGGAACATTACTTTTGGCCTAAAATGTCTAATTATGTGCTTAGATTTGTCAAAAGTTGCGTCACTTGTACTAAAGCAAAATCAAAAGCTAATGCAAATGGTCTATATCAACCTTTACCTATTTCAAATGCACCCTAGGAAGATGTTTCTATGGATTTCATTGTTGGCTTGCCTAGAACTTCTAAGGGTCATGATTCTATTTCTATTGTTGTAGACAAATTTTTGAAAATGGCTCATTTCATTCCTTGTCACAAAACTGATGATGCTATTCATGTTGCCCATTTATTCTTTAAAGATGTTGTTTGCTTACATGGATTGCCATTATCTATCGTTTCTGATCGTGACTCTAAATTTTTAAGCTATTTTTGGAAAACTTTATGGTCTAAGTTGGGTACAAAACTATTATTTTCTACTTCTTGTCACCCCCAAACTGATGGCCAAACTGAGGTTACAAATAGAACTCTTGGGCTCTCCTTAGAGTTATGCTGCAAACTAACCTCCGGAGGTGGGAAGAATGCCTACCATTTGTTGAGTTTGCTTATAGCAGGTCTAGGCACTCAGGAACCAAACAGACCCCCTTCGAAGTAGTGTATGGTCCAAACCCACTGACCCCAGTGGACATGATGCCTCGACCTCTTAAGGAAAAGGAGAGCATGGATGCAGCTAAGCCAGTGGACTTCATCAAGCGCTTCCATGAGCGTACCAAGGCGCAGCTGGAAAGGAAGACCGCGCAATACAAGGCAACGAAGGACAAGCATTGCAAAGATGTACAGTTCAACGTTGGTGATCTGGTATGGCTGCATCTCATAAAGGAAAGGTTTCCGCAACAACGAAAATCTAAGCTGGACCCCAGGGGAGATGAACCATTTCGAGTGGTTCAGAAGATGGGTCCTAATGCATACAAGCTAGATCTCCCTACCGACAAGTACAGTGTTCATTCTACCTTCAACGTCGCCGATCTATCCTTGTTCGTGCCTGACGATGACTCTGACGACGATTTGAGGACAAATCGAAATCAAGTGGAGGAGAATGATGCAGTGCAATTGTCGATGACTTCTGGTGACATTGAGGACAACATGAAGGTTCCATTCGATGGTCCTATCACTCGTGCAAGGGTCAAGAGAATTCAAGATGCAACCAAAGCCCTTCTTGTCCGTTACCAAGGAACAATGGAGCAAGGGTTCAGGCCACCCTGAATTACTTTGCTCAAGACTACACCACCGACACAAGAGATGAGCTTCCGTACTCAAACAAAGCTCATGCAAACTCAACAACATCCACCATTAAGACTTCACTCGGCCAACACTCGGTACACACTCGGTATCCATGTATGTCGAGTGTAATTAAGGCCCATGTCGAGTAGCTTGCTCCATGTCGAGTGGGCCGGTTTTATCTACTTAATTAATTAGTGTTATTTTATGTAATTAGATTAATAATGTGGAAGACTATATCTCATCTAGGTAAGTCTTGTCCACCAAGTTTTAAAGTTATATCTTCTTAGGTTTACTTTTATCTGTAGGTTTTAAATTATATCTTTTATCAACCTAAATTCTATCTTGCATGATTAGAATTGGTTGTTAGTTTTCTATTTAAACAAACTCATGTACTTTGAATTATTCATATTGAATAGAATTGAGGAACCCCTTTATGGATTAAAGGGTTCTTCGATTTCAAGGTCACCTGTGGCTAGAGAAAAGGTAACAATCATCCTGAGGAAAGGAGACGCCTCGATACACACTACCACGACCCCCGCCTGTCCCGACTCTGATTGTTAGAACCCCGTCAATCGGAGAGGAAAACCTAGTCAAGCCAAACGCAAAGCCTCACACCACCTGAACAGAAAGCACCAGTAACCCTACCAGGATTTTAGCCATTGTTGTGAGCTAAATCTGCCATGTTTTACAGTAACTTTTATATCGATTTCTGTATACATTGCATTCATTTGGATTTAGAACAGTACAGAACCTATGTAGTTTATGTTTACTTGCCAAATTATGGAATCTACACCAGTTTCTGTTTAATTCGCAGAAATCGAGGCATATTACAGCAATTCTACAGAAGGTCGGAAAAGCTCGGAAAACCACTACAGAAGTCCAAGGTCAAAGCAGCGGAACCAAGCTGAAAGTCAAGGCTACTCAATCTCGAGTGGGCCCTACTCGACATAGACGAGCATGTCCGAGCACAGCCTTGTCGACAAAGCCTGATCGAGAGCCAGACCAACCCGAGCTCCGGAAGTCTACTCGATCTCGACAAGCCCTAGTTGAGATCGACGAAGCCCAGACGCCACACCCGGAGTCGACAAGAGCCGAGGACGACCAGGCAACAATCGCTGCCAGCGACTCGACTCGCTGCAGCGGACCACTCGCTGCCGCGGAAGAAAACCCGCTGCCAGCGGGATGCACCAAGCCGACGAAGAACTGTACTCGATCTCGATGAGACTACTCGAGGTCGACGACGCCCAGGAGCCTTGTCTGAACCTTGTCGAGTAGAGCCACCCGAGGAGACCTAGTCGATGATCAGTCTTACTCGACATCGACAAGCGCTACTCGAGGTCGACAAGCGCCAGTGAGCCAGGACCGAGCCACATCGAGCAGATCTAGCCGAGGAAGTCCAGTCGACGAACCACCCTACTCGAGGTCGATGAGCCGTGGTCGAGGTCGAGTAGAGCCATTTCCAGAAACTTCTCGACGAGACCTGTCCGAGTAGAATTGAGATTCCTTGGGCGCGAAGGAGTCGATTTGGCCGAAATTCTATCCGATTCCATCAAGTTCTATCATCAAGGAGACAAGATCTATCAAGACATGAAGACTTACCTATTTAGTTTTATCTTTTCCTTTTAGATTTATTTCCATAAAACAATTTATTTATCCTTTCAAGTTTTAGATATAATTTTAGATAGAGATAGATATCTTCTTTCCTAGAATAGCTAGGTAATGAAGCCTATAAATAAGGCCCTAGGGGCTCAGTTTTATTGATTCCAATTCCAAGTCAGAGACAATTAGTTAGATACACAGAGAAGTTTAGGAGTTCTAAGGTTTTTAGGGTTTTGGCTTTCTGCGAAAGTTGATTGCCAGGATTGTAAAGGCTTTTGAATTTAGTTTTAATGCAATTTAGTTCTTTTCATCAATCAATGTCCGTTATTGCAATGAGGCGTGAGTAGTCCACCCACTTCTGGGGCTGGGGTGAGCCCGACGGTGGCCATGTGAGGCGATGCGATAAAGGTCAGATCTTTTCGTGCAATTCATCTTCTTTCCCTATGAGCATGATTCTTTTGCGAGAGTTGAAGGTGATCCTTGTTTGTGTTATTGAAGCGAAAGTGATCTTAATGCAACTTGGATTAATTATGTGAAAAAGGGTTAGTAACAATTAGGGTTTATGCGAAAGCCTCTATATGCCTATTTGTTAATGACGAAAGTTATTTGATGGAAAGCATGATCTTTTGTGCCTTTATGTATTACTTTGCATAGTTATCGTTGTGGTGTTGAAACCCTGGCTTTGGAAGTCTTTTAGCATATTGAGTTTATTTTCATCAAAAATCTGAGTTTTGTGTTTAATTCTGCAAATTTAAGTTTCTGCATTCTAGTCGACATAGAGGAAGCTTGGTCGAGATCGAGTAGCTTGTGGTCGATCTCGAGTAGGGTTTGTCTTAGTCGAGTAAAATTTCTGTCTTTTGTCGATTTCTGGAGTTTCTGTCGATTTGCCCTTTGTCGATCTCGAGTAGAGGTTGTCGAGATCGAGTTGCTTGTTGTCCGTCGAGTTGTTTGCTTTCGTTTCTGTTTTCTGTTGTTCACTGCTTTGTCGATATAGAGGACAGCTTACTCGACTTCGAGTAGCTTCTGTGTCTTCGATTTACTTTCTGCTGTGCTTTGTTCTTTACTTTCTGTCTTCATCTTTGCTTTTGTTTGTTCTTTTCTGTTTTATTTCTGTTTCTGCATTTGTTTTCTGTGTTTCTGTCTTTCTGCTGCTTTGCCTGTGAGAATTTACAGCTACCTGAGAACTGCTGACGTGCTTCCTCGTGGATTCGATCCTGATTTTCTCTTACTACAACGGGAGGAAGTCTTGTATTTATTTGCTGAGACAGGGAAGTCAGTCTGATCTATATTTCATATTTATTTCATACTTGACCATCCTCCTGCAACAACAGCCATCCCTACCAGGATTTAATACACGCCCTTTCGAGCGAAATTTGACGGCCTTACGAAATATTATGCTTAAAAAATATATGTGTATACGGAGAAATACAGATATAACTCCACATATAAATATATTAAGAGGCATTATGAAACCGGTTGAAATTTATTTACATTATTTATATCTATTTATTTTTTTATTTTCACTTTCAAGCTACCCCGCGCCCAAGACATAGCCTTGGGGCTAAAGCACCATTTTTTCGGGCCAAGATGACACATATCGGGCCAATGACTAAACAAACTTACTCAGCTCGCCTGCAACTATGCAGACAACCGAAACGTAAGCCACCCGGCCAGAGGTGGCAAAGACCGCCATAGAAGGAAGCGACAGTAACCCTAGCCTAGTGGAGAAACCCGAGGGCACCACCAGCCCAAGACTAGCACCAAAGGCAGCACTAGAGGGGAGGAAGACGTCTCGGCAACCACCATAGTACCGTCTGAAATACCTAGATCTCTGAGAAAGGTGTCGGAAAACGAACAAGCCCTGCTTGGAAACGACTTAGGGCGAAAAGCCCAAATCAATTTGACATTTTGGGGCATAATCGCTCCAAACTCGGGCGAGACAAGGAGAGACGCCAGAGGAGCAGACTGAATCAACGTCTAGGAATATGTTCTTCGCCAAACTATTAGGAGGTAGGAGGCGAAGAGGGGTGACAAGCCTACATGCTTCGATTCGATGAAGCGAGTTTCCGACATCCGAAGAGGGAGTTTACGACCTCTGAAGAGATAGTTCTCAACCATCGAAGAGGGAGTTTACAACCTCCGAAGAGATGGTTCTCAACCTTTGAAGAGGGGATTCTAAGCCATCATCGTGGACTAGGCGGAAGCTGTCGCTCCGACGTGGGTGCCGGCTTCATCTCTCTAGAAACCTAGAGAGATGAAAGAGTTTTCGCTTTAGAGATGTTAACACCAATGATTATGGAGGTTCATCACTGATTCCCACATTTTTGAAAATTTTAGAAAAGGGCACGTACAGTAAATGCCTGGATGGTGGGACCTGTTTGGCTGTGTATGTAAGAGATTCCCATATTTATTGCTCAACAAACTCCTCCCTCCCAATCTGCCATCTTCTCCAGACGCAACCTCTCACCAAAGTCTGGGAATTGTTTTGTTTTCTCAAAACAAAAAATAGAAAAATCTTGAAAGTGCCCATCAAAAGCTATTCCATTGATTCATCCCAATTTTCACACACCAATGTCTTAAATGCACACAGTTGGCTCATCCACCCACACCAACCTCCGCTTTGATCACCTCCTAATATGTCCAGCCCCTTCTAACTAAATACCCTCAACCAAACAGCCCCTTATCACACCAACCCAAGATCAGAGAGCACACAACATTTGGGAAAGAGGGCTTCTTTTTTTATACTCTCAATCTTGGGGAATGACTTCTTCATCTGCCAAGAAAGGACCTTTAGCTGTGAAGAGAAGAAAAGAGAGGAAAATGAACCAGGCCCACAGCCACCACCACAGCCACCAGGAGGGCCACCACCACATCCAGCATGAGGGCCACCACCACAGCCACCAGGAGAGCCACCAACACAGCCACCAGGGAGACACCAAGAAGGAGAAGAAGAAGTACAGGCTGGTGAGGTATGAGGAGCTGCCGGAGTACATGAAGGACAATGAGTTCATCCACAAGTACTACAGATCTGAATGGCCTCTACAGAAGGCCCTTTTCAGCTTGTTTCAGTGGCACAATGAGACCCTCAACACTTGGACGTATGGATTGCTCTAAATTAAAGTTCCCATCTTTTTCAGTTTTTTGATTGGGATTTTAGGGTTTCTCACATGGGTTTGGCTTTGATTTCAGGCATCTGCTAGGGTTTCTTCTCTTCCTGGGATTTACTGTCCTGATTCACACTCTCCCTGTTGCTCAAGTGATTGATCTCTTTGGCATTTTTAGGTATGCTTTTTTGTTTTTCCCTTTAGAATTTTTGTCCTGTTGGTTAACTTGATTTCTGTTGGATGTAGAAATAGAATAAGAAATTTGATTATGTACTTTGCAAATTGTTTTTAAATATTTTTATTTTTTTTTTGGAGATTTGGGAAATCTGAGTGCTTGAGTTTGTTGTGCTGCGCATGACACACGACTTGGGTGATTGTGTATTGTTTAAAATATAAATTGTAGATAATTATGATCTTGATTGATTTTTCTTGTTTTAAATTCAAACCATGTGATGTGAATGATTCCTTTGCTTCTATGTTATATTAACAAAACAATCTGCCTATTTTTGTTGCCTTGAAATAAGCCGTTACTCATAACTCGGTTGGGCGGATTAGGTTCGAGTTGGGTAGGTTGTAGGTTCAACTCATCATTTACAAAATTCCATTTTATTGTTAGGAATAGATGGCTTCAATCAAGTCGAGCTTCACATTTCTAAACGACTAAGTTCAGTTCGATCTGGTCCGGGTTAATTACTTACGAGTTGGCATTTTTATTTTTTATATAATATAATGTTTGAACTATATTCAAGTACTGAATTGAATTTTTCTTGTCAAAGCTTAGTACTCTAGGACTTGCTCTTGCTAAGTCATGTTTTTTGACCGATTAATCATAATCCATTCATATTTTGGAGGACTCTTAAAAATGCTTGCAATTTTAAGTTTGCAAAGACAAATTGTAACTTTATGGTGTCATTGTTAGTACAAAAGTGACTAGATATCAATTTTGACAATAGTATAGCATATGACCTTTTTTGGACACCTAATTGTGGATATTTCTAAAGGATTATTCGGGCGTGTTTTCTTTCTTTCTTTCTTTTGTCCTGACGAGAATTGTGGCTTAGAACACAGATTATATATGTACATGTGTGACAACAAACTATACTATTTGGTATCATCAAGAAGAAACTCTTTTTGTTGCCTGATTGTTACTCAAAGAAGATGCTTGTAAAACTAGTTTACTTGTTGAAACTTGTGAGTTATCATAACTGCTGGTTTCACCTCAATTGCAGGCCTTTTCCAGGCGTGGTTGATGCTTCTTTGTCCCATGGGTCCAAACAGCTTTTCATGGTAATACCATCTTATTCTTAGCCGTAAAACTCAACCGCCAATCTTAGTTCTTGATCTAAGGTAATTTTTGGCTCTTTGGAAGTGAAAAACCATAAGAATGATCCAATCCACTTCTTTGTGACGTACAGATGCAGGAAACGGCAAATGCACTCCTGGACATGAATCATACGAATGCTGCGTCGCCTGCACACTTTGCTGGGCCACTTCTATCACACACAGGAGCACCAAGGTGGCCGTTCTACATCTTCCTAAGCGGCTCCATGTTCTGCCTCCTCTCGAGCAGCCTGTGCCACCTCTTCTCGTGCCACTCGTACCACGTCAACACCCTTCTCTTAAGGATCGACTACGTGGGGATAACCATCATGATCATCACCTCCTTCTTCCCGCCAATCTACTACATTTTCCTCTGCGAGCGCCTCTGGCAAATCATCTACCTCTCGGGCATCAGCCTCTTCGGCCTCTTCACCATCGTCACCCTGCTTTCCCCATCTCTATCCTCGGGAAAATGTAGGGCCTTTAGGGCCTTGCTTTTCATCTCCATGGGCCTATTTGGCCTGATCCCTGCAATCCACGCAACCGTGGTCAACTGGGGAAACCCAGGAAGGTCCTTGTCGTTAGCCTATGAGTCAGCCATGGCGCTATCTTACCTGATCGGTACTGCTTTCTACGTGAGCCGCATCCCAGAGCGATTCAAGCCAGGGTGGTTCGATCTGGCTGGGCACAGCCACCAGATCTTCCATGTCTTTGTGGTCATGGGCGCTTTGGCTCACTTCGGAGCAGGCCTCGTGTTCTTGCAGTGGAGGGACATGGTAGGGTGTGAGCCGAGCTCATGACCACCACAACACATTCCCTTTCAATACATCTATATTGTTTGTATCAGATTGAATATCTTAGAAATTTGACGCATAAGTGTATAGAAACAGAGACACTGTATTGGATTGATCAATTCAATTGTGTGTATTACGATTGTTGTCCCAATCCCACATCGAATAGCAACAGAGAAGAAGCTGAAATGAGTGGGCAATAAAACGGAAGCTGATGAATGACTGAAGGCATCTTTGCGCTTGGGGCAATGACGCAGCTAGTGAGATAATAACCGAGGCGCGTCAATTGCTGGTTGAAAACTATTTCCAAACCCCCTCTTCGGCCTTGGCTTGTCCTCGGCCGTTGAGAATCTCTGGAAGGGCTCCTTTGCTTTTGCTTTGGTAAAGCCCTACATTTCATAGTCTAAATTTTTAGGGAAATTCCGTTTGGTACCCCTGAGTTTTTTACAATTCCGCAATTCTTTTTTGTTCGGATGGTATCCCTGAGTTTTGTCAAAAGTCCGGCCCATGCCCAAAACTCATAGTTTCTTCTTTTTAATGCATAAAACCACCCATTATTTTTATTTTTTCATAAATATGCCCATTTACTTTTAACATTGAACAAAACTACATATTAATTAACAAAATTCAACACAAAAGTGACCAAACCAACCTCATTCTTTAAAATTTTACAAAATCACATATTATTTCCAAAATTTTTATTGCAATATTTGTAAATGTGATTGATCAATATTTCCAAAATTTTTATTGCAATATTTCCAAAAATTTTTATTGCAATATTTTTAACACATTATTTTTCAAAACAATATTTAACTTATATCTCATTAACTTTAAACATTTGTAAATGCGATTGATCAATTTAACCAAATGCTTGATTATAATTTTTTTGAAAAAGAAAAGTAAATTTTATTTATTTATTTTTCTTCTTGTAAAAGAAAAATATAATAAGAGATTAATCATTCTTATTTTATTAGGTTTTATGTATTCCAAACAAAAGAAATGAATAACACCTTCTTTTATTACACAAGAAATGATTTTGTGCATTTTTTAAAGCATAAAAGGTGGTTTTACACAAAGTATGGTTTTACAAAGTATTTTTTTATAATGTATAGGTTAACTATTTTTGTTCACATAATAAGATAGTGGATTTGTGCAAAATTTTGTAAATAATGGGTGATTATGTACATGCAATATTTGACAAATAATGAAATTTATTTTTTATAAAATATGAAAAATATGTAACGGATCTTTTGTGTAATGTCAAAAATAATAGTTGATTTTCTTCAAAAAAAAATTTGGAAAGAATGGGTATTTTTTGCTACAACTTTGGCAATAATGTGTGATCTTATTAATTTTAAAAAATAAAGGTGATTTTGTCAATTTTGTTTTGAATTTAGTTAAATGATAAGTAGTTTTGTTTAATGTTAAAAGTAAATGGGCATATTTATGAAAAAATAAAAACAATGGGTGGTTTTATTCATTAAAAAGAAGAAACTATGAGTTTTGGGCATGAGCCGGACTTTTGACAAAACTCAGGGGTACCATCCGGACAAAAAAAAAGTGTGGGACACCATCCGGAATTGTCAAAAACTCAGGGGTACCAAACGGAATTTCCCAAAATTTTAACTTCCTTATATTTTTATGTTATATTCAAAATGTTTTTTTAATGTTATATTCAAAATATGTATAATGTAATTGACACATTTTTTGAATAAGTCCAAGCTAAATAAAATAGATTGGATATTTTGGGCATCACTTCAACACTTGAGGTGTTCTCACTCATTGTCCAGGACATATTAGAACAATGGCGTTGAGAATGGTAGGGGTGTGTATCGTCGACAACATATTACAATCTTAAGAATGCTCTAGTGAAAATAACAGTTACTCGAAAAGGCTTCACCAATGCAAACTCATGTTTCCAGCAACACATCTGGGTTAGCTACGGATTCTGCAATAATCTGCAAATATAATGTAGATAGACAAAAAAAAAAAAAATAGCAAATCGTTTCATAACATTGTGAGGACATGATCAAGAAATTTTAGAAACAAGTAAACAAGAGTTTTCCATTATTCATTCAAGATTCAAGTGATGTAACTTCCATATCTCAAGCTATTACATGTGAAAGAGCGAGCAAAGAAATCTGGAATAAGACACATTCTAAATGTACAGGCAGTTCCAAAAGATGACAGTTATGACACTCGGATTGTTTACTCTTGAAAGGAATCAGGAGTTATAGCCTGAAAATTTGTGCAGATGTAACAGCTGTTCAAGAGATGCAATATGCCATTCGCCACCCACCTTTGCATATATGGTTTCATTCAGTGAATCCACAACGATGCCCACATTGCCAAATCGATGGATCTGGCGACTATTGTAAAGCATTCCTGGTTTAGGCATGAACAAAATATTGTGCTCTTTTGCATAGGCACTGATGACTTCTATTAAGCTCATTTCAGGTTCGTTGCCACCGCTGCCCATGGAAGGCGGCTTCTGAGCATAGGCAGTTGCTTTGCAATTGCTGACGCCCTCCTTCAGCCCTGGCTGAGTCACCTTCAAGCCTTCCACAGCTTGGTTCATCATGTTGAGTGCTATGTTGAGTTGGATCTTTACGCGTTCATTTGCTGTGAGCTCCAGAGGAAGGAGATCCTTCCAGCCAAGATACCACTGTGAGACCTCTTCAAAGTCTGGGTCCTGCGTAAGGCAGCGATACAAACACCTGAGCCATTTGCTGAAGAAATGCAGCTCTAACAAATTAACCATGTGATGGATTGGAAGCGCTGTAGCCCATGTCATGACCCAATTGAACTCATCCAGCTTCTGAAAGCGAAAATTAGGATTTACTTCAAAGTCATCCAAGACCTCACACAGCTTGGGAAGGATATATCTAACAACAAGATGTTCCCAACTTCTGGGATCCAACACAGTCTTCCAAGGATCCAACATTGTAAAAGCAGAACTATCACTCGGATGCCAAGCTCTCAGAGCGACTCCTAATTTGATCACCACCGCCTGGTAAAGGCTCTCCAGCTTCTCGTGCAGCAAAGGCCACCATGGGTGTATCCAAGCATGAATAGGAATTGTTTCGCGGACCGGATTCCATGTATCAACAGCCTCAGATAATTTAGGCAACACAACCTCCAGTAAGACAGTCAAGAATTGACTGTCTTACTGCAGATGGCAGCAATTCATCCCAATCCTCCAAGAACCTAAGCATGGGTTCAGGGTCTCTAGCTTGCCATGTATTGATGCCCGATATTCGGACAGCAGGAAGCACAACCTGCATAACCAATTGGGCATAAAGCGATGATTCTTTTTGCAGCAGATTCTTCCACAGCACCATCAGATTTCTTCCGTGTGATGGGTTCTGCAGAGGATCCCATCCTTGGAAAGTTGTGATGAATAAAGGAAGCGCATACGAGTACGCAATGGATGGCAGGTTATAAATTCTGTACTCATCAGCAAATCTCCTCCGCAGATCTCGAAAGGACTCAGCTAAGGAGTCCAACGCCAACGTTCCAGACGAATTCGCCTCATTCACACGGTCCAATACTTCAAGTATCTCTTCCATGTTACTAAGCTGTTTCTGATTCTGAAGCCTCACTTTCTCTTGCTGCAAAGCAGCCGCAATCTCCCTCTCGTTCCACAGTTTTCGGTCCAGCTCTCGTATTTCGATCTCTGTCATGTCCAGTATCAATCTAATGTTGTGCTGTAATTCTCGCAAAGGTACGCTGCATTCCTTTCCCATGTCTTCAGCATTCAAGCTTCCAAGATTCGTCAACACCCGAATCTGCGGCCCTCTCATGTCAATGATCTTCTGCAGCACGGGCTCTTGCTTTGTGGATAGCAATTCTTCTGCTGTCATGTACCTTTTCTTCTTCTTTGCTGGAGCTCGAAGCTCTGGACATGCGATTTCCTTCATCCTTGCCACTGGTTGCTGCTTCTCTGATGGTTCTTGTGAAGAGTTCTTGCTCTGCTGGTAGTGACTGAAGCCGATTCCCATATTTTTCGGAAGCGGTTTCGCTTCAATCGGAGACACAATTCCTTGCTCATTCTTACCCAAACCGCCGCCTTTGTGTCCCATCTTCTTCAGTATCCGCATCCCGATTCCGTATTTCTCGAACAATTCAAACGTCCTCTTATCAGACAACTTTGATCTCTCTCTTCGCTGTTCACCTTCATCATCATCCGAACCGGTATCCCTGAGATCACCCCCAGAAAGGTGACTATCCTCAAAGTTGTTCTCCGTCCCGAATCGCTCCGTCTCCTGATCTTCATCCATATCTGCTTCCCGCTGCACAAACAAAATTGAAAAAGAAAAAGAAAAGGCCAAGATATCTCAAAACGCAACCCCTGTATCAATCAAATAGCAAATTAAAGGTACCAATCCTGGCAATATCCATCCAATTGCAAACACAAATCAATAATACGTAATTTAATTGTAAATTTCAACAAGTTCAAAAACCCTAAGCACAACAAAACGGAATTCAACAGGACACTAAATTTGGGAATCTGTGGGATGAATAAACAATAGCAAAAACCACAGCCTGAACTCCTCGACCAAATCCGCCACCATGAAGGGAATCTGAGAATTGAGCTAAGATCGGTCAAAACTTCCCTTTATATTTTCGATTTCCTTGTTCGGCAAGGAGGAGGAGTTCAAAGTGTAACGATCCGTAGAGTTGAACTAGGTGGGTTGCTAGGATTTCCTAATAAAAATTTATCCAGCATAGAAAATATATTACTCCGTAAAAAATGGTTAAATTAATTTAAGGGGGGTTTTGCAGAATAGCCACAAAAATGGACTTATTTTGCGAAATATCCGCATTTTGGGACATTTTTGCAAAATGTCCTAAATATAAACAATTTTCTCCCTCCCCCTCCTAATTCTCTCTCCGCTCTCCCCGCTCCCTGGACGTCTCTCCTATCTCGCTCTCTTCCATCTCTGACGCCGGCGGTGGGCAAGTCGCCGGAGTTCGCGCGGGATCTCTCCTCGATCCGAGATCCGAGTTTCTTCGCGAGTCACTACTTTGAGTTGCGATTTTGATCTGGAAAATTATTTCCTAGATCTGGAAAATTTCAGTCCAAAATCCCTTGGATTTAATACTTTCGGTTGCGATTTTGATTAGATCTGGAAATTTCAGTCCCAAATCCCTTGGATTTACTACTTTCGGTTGCGATTTTGATTAAATCTGGAAAATTTTGGTCCCAAATCGCCGACGGTTCCATGGCTTGAGAGCGCCGCCAATTTGCGACTGAGAGAGGTCGTCGGAGAGTGGTCGCCGGAGAGAGCGAGCAAGCGAGGGGGTGAGATCGAAGGCGGAGGCGGCGAGGCGGCCGCCGACCGGCCTGGTGATGTTCTTCGTAGAAATCGGGAGGAAGGAGATAAGTTTTTGTTAAATTACAAAAATCACCCTACAAATATGAGAAATTAAAAAAACTATCTACATTTTATTATGTGATCCATAATCTATCTTTTTATTTTTATTTTTGCACAACAAAATGTTATATTTGCACAACATACGATTATAGTTGCATAATTTACGATTATATTCGCACGACAAAATTTGCCAAACAGAGTCGTGCAACTCTTAAATCAGAGTCGTGCAACTCTTACAACAGAGTCGTGCAACTCTTAACACATAGTCGTGCAACTCTTACAAGAGAGTCATGCAACTCTTAAAACAAGAGTCGTGCAATTCTTACAACAGAGTCGTGCAACTCTTACAACAGAGTCGTGCAACTCTTAAAACAGAGTCGTGCAACTCTTACAATTTGTTGTGCAAAATATAATAAATATTTTTTTCGCTTTTTTTACGTTTCAGAACTTTTTGTTGTGCAAAAATAACTTTATACGTTGTGCAAAAAAGTGCCTGTTTGGCAAATTTTTTCGAGAATAAATTCACAAGTCTCGATTGTTGTGCAAAAATAACATATAGTTGAGCAAAAATAAGATGACGTTGAGCAAAATTTCACCAATCCCCCATGTTGTGCAATTATTGTCTATTGATGAGCAAAAATAAGATTATGTTGTGCAATAATCTATTCAAAAAGTATAAAATTATATTTACAAAAATTATTGTCATGTTGAGACACAATTTCACAAGTCTCAAATGTTGTGCAAAAATAAAGTATTGATGAGCAAAAATAAGAGCATGTTGTGCAATAATTTATTGAGAAAGTATGAAATTATATTGAGAGAAAATAAAATCATGTTGAGAACAAATTCACAAGTCTCGATTGTTGTGCAACAATAACATATTGTTTAGCAAAAATAAGATGATGTTGTGCAATAATTTATTGAGAGAGTATGAAATTATATTGAGAGAAAATAAAATCATGTTGAGCACAATTTCACAAGTCTCGATTGTTGTGCAAAAATAACCTATTGTTGAGCAAAAATAAGATGATGTTAAGCAAAATTTCACCAATCCCCCATGTTGTGCAATTTTACTCTATTGATGAGCAAAAATAAGACCGTGTTGTGCAATAATCTATTAAAAAAGTATAAAATTATATTTGCAAAAAAATAAGATTAAGTGGAGACGCACATTCAAACTAAAATTACGCTTTTTGAAATTTAATATTGGTGTGCAAATATAAGTTTACGTTGTGCAAATATAACATTGCAATGTTGTGCCAACATTGCAAATACTCCGTATAAGTTTACGAATTCTTGCACTTTTTAATCTAATTTGTGCACTTTATAATATTATTCTTGCGCCTTTTTATTCTAATTTGTGAACTTTTTTATTCTATTTGTGTCAGCACTTTTTTTTAAAAAAAAAAAAAATCACGTCAGCACTTTTTTTTAAAGTTTTTTTTTTCTCCAGCACGTAACAAATTTGAAAATTTGCACAATTGTATTTTATAATTGTCCAACTATACTTTAAAGTTGCACATATAGAAATACAACAAAATTTTCAGTATTTACAAACTATCAAGACAGACATAGAAACAACAGCTATATTCACATTCTAAATTATTTACACACTAGCATTCTAACTTGCTCATTGTTGACTTAGAATGTAAAGGCTCGGATTTTTAAAAATATTAATTTCGGAAAAAGAAAATCAAAATGAATTTAAAATAAATCCCGACCTAAATTTTCCGACTTAAAAATCAATTCCGTCTTTCATTTCGGGTTTTGAACGATCAATCAGCGGAAATTTAAAGTCCCGACTCGAGCTCTCAATTCCGTCATATTCCGAATCCTTATCCATCCAACTCACCCTATTCTAGTTCGGGAAAATCTTATCTTCTCCTTTCCTCCCTCCACTCTTTGACCCCCTTATTTTGGCAAACAAACAACACCTCACTCTACCCAAAAATGAGACCTCTTTGTGTTGCAATTTGACCCTTGTAAAATCAGATTCTTCCTCCCCCTCTCTCTCTCCCTCTCTCGGCATTTCACTGTCAGAAACAAAGAAACAGACCCAAAACTTGGCTCCTCCCCCTTGAGCTCCATTTCCACCGCCACCACCTCTCCTCTTCTCCCCGCCACCACGCTGCCACCACACTGCCTTCACCGCCCATCCCCGGAGCCGCCAGCAGCAGCGCCGCCTCCCGGACAGCCAACGCCGCCAACGCCCCTCCTTGTTTCTCCGATCTAAAATCCGGTAATGGGCGCTTCTCCCTCCTTTCTCTTCCTTTCCACCTTTAAGATCAATAAAAGAGGAGCTTTAACTCTCCTTGGTCCGTCCCTAGGCCGAGCTGCGTGGTTCCGACTCCGGCAAGTCCATCGAGATCCCGACGAACTCCGACGAAGCTTCGAACCTCTCGGTGAGCGCCTTCTTTCCCTTTCCTTTTCCCGTTTGATTCGTGGTCCCTGGCGTCGGAAAGGGTGGTCGGAATCCGGGATCCGCCGCCGCCGGCGAGGCTCCCCACCCCTTCCCTTCTCCTCCGGCCGACGCAGCAACCCCCTCCCCTGTCCCTTTTCTCTTTCGGCAATTAGGAGGAAGAAGAAAGGAAGTTGGGCCCTCCCCCGTTGCCACCTCATCCGCCAACACCTCACTGGGCCCCTTTCTTTTTTTTACACCTCAGCGCCACTTCAGCGTGGACCCCCCCCCCCCTTCCTTTTGTTCTTCTGAGTCCGGTTTTCTAAAGAGAGAAATAGAAGGTTGGGTTGTTGGGCCTGTTTCTTTTGGGCCGGTTTTGGGCAGTTTAAATGGGCAAGTGTTGGGCCTTTTTTTTTTTTGAGTCAAACCGGTTTGGGTATTTAAAACACATGGGCCGGTTTGTCCTTTTTATAAAATAAGAGGGTGGTTTTTGGTAATTTAAAATAAAGTAAGGTTGGTTTGGTAAATTAAAAAGGGATGTTTTGATTTAATGAATATTGTTGGAATTTTATAAATATTTTATAAAGATGTTAAAATAAAATGATGTTAGAAGTAACATGTAAAATTATTGGGATTAAAATATAAAATGTTGTTTTGAGATTTAATATATGATATTGTGGCGATTTATTATTGTGGTTAAATGTTATATGATTATGTTGAAGATGTGCAATTATATGCTAAGTAAGATTTTGAAATGATGGCATGCAAATTGGTTAGGTATGAATTGGAATTGTCTTAAGTTGATGGATTGGGGAATTATATTGAGTATGGTTGTGAGATATTGAGATGTTAGATTATGAGATAAGGTTGATATTATGGAAATGATGATGTGACGGTTATTATGTTAAGTTGTGAAGTTGTGTGTGTGATAATTCTATGCTTTGTGTGCCTTAGAGATAGACTCATTGGTGTGCTTATACCTGTTAGGTGACCATCTGTGACGTGTCGGATTTCATATTGCCTGGTTGATTGCATTTTGCTGTTCTGCGATACCAGGTAAGTCTCTTCGGAGCTTACTCAGATTGAATAGAGCTATTCCCTGCTTTAGGTGCATGATATACTAGGTGTTGCATTCATGATCAGCATGCCATGTAGTACCATGCTAGGTTGCATCTACGTTGAGCATCCCATTTCTTTATGCGTATGTAAACAGAACGACCGTTATCTGTGAAGTAACTAGAGTCATTGCTAGGGTCATAGGGTAGCCCAGCCTCATCGGGTGCCCTGAGTCAATCGAGTCATGCACTTCCTTATATTATGAGATGCCTGCGGGCTTTATTGTGGAGCGGGTTAGGCATGCGTGCCGCCCTATTATGAATGAATGCATTCACGAGCTGGCCAGTCTCCACCTATCGGAAGGGGTGGAGGTAGGAGAGGGATATACCACTTGGTATTCTGTGCTAAGGCCTTATTATTATTATGTACTTGATCTTAGGAGCATGTTAGTGTGTTAATATTCCGTCATGCATCTAGAAGCATCTTTATTAGGTATAGCGTATATGTGTGCTTATGGTTGGGATGCAGAGTTAAGTGGGCATCGATCTGATCCCGCCCCATATCAATTTTTTTAGGTATTATTTATGTTCATCCTATCGGTGCTGTTTGCTTATTGCGCGGGTCATTTTGTCGGCGGAGAGTGAGCGCTGGGGTATAGACTTCACCAGACTCTGATTATATTTTTGGATTTACACTTTAGACTCCGTTTTGACCCGGCTCTGCCGTGGCACACTCTTTTATTACACTTGTTTTCGCTAGTCGCATGATTTCTGATTTCCACGCTTAGACTTACGACAGGTACAGGGGACTTCCCCGGGGATTCCAACGATCCCTTCGATTTTGGGTATGAAATCCCCCTTGGAAAACATTAAAGTAAGTTTTGAAACCTTCAACCTGTACTCGGGGCGCAAGGTCCTAACGAGGGGTTTAATCCCTCGAAACGTAACTCGGGAATCATAATCCCGGGCCGTTACAAAGGGGTATCGGAGCTGAGGTTTTGCAATCCGAGTATGATAGGTTGAAGTGGTTTTGAAAATGGCCCAAGGTTTTCAAATTGTTTTCAAGTGGTTTTCAAATTGTTTTCAAGGGGCAAAATGAATTTAATTGGATATAAGCATAAATTAATCAATTATGAATGGCAATCTCGTGGGGTAGAGACTATGCGATAGGCATCCCTTATGGATGTAGAACTCGGGGAAGGTAGGCAAAATACTAGCTTCTTTTACAGATGGGTTGTGAAGACTCCAAGGAACTCGAGGGTTGGAGTAAAATGGGTTAGGAGACCGTGAGGTATTTGCCCCTCCGGTTAGCCGTCCCCCGAAGGGCGGCATAGATCGTCTCTGTGCTTGTATGTCTTCAATTCAATTGGGCCTAAGGGCGATCCTCCTCGAAGAGGATCATATTAACCCCGTTGATTGCTTAAATGTTGAGTGCTGTTTTGCTTAAGATAGAGAACTAATCAGTATGTCTTGACTTGAATCATGTATTGAATAACTATGCAAACGAGATAGCGGGAGAGTACCTCGTTCTTATGTCATTGGAATTCCTGTCTTGTCGGAATGGAACTTCCTTAATTCAAACCCTTTGATGATTCTGACTTCGTCATCCGTCACACCAAAATATTTAGGCATGTTAGCAAGGGTCAAAGGGCACCCGCTCACCCCGGTTCGAGTCCTGTCTGGTATCCCACCATCTATGCTTCTACCGAGTCTTGCACTAGAGGTTGGTGTCTCCCACGGGAAATTTGGGTTGGTCATCTAACTACCTTCAAAAATCATGTCGGATGTGAGGATTACTTGAGTATGTTAGTGTGAGTGATGACTGAAGTAGTTTCGAGTTAGGAGTGAGTTGTCTCATGGAGTCACCCCTTTGATCCTCGTAATGGTCAACCATGTCTTCTTTCCATAGGAGTCTAAACACGAGTTTATCCTCATCTCTCGGGAACAACGTGAACGTCATTGTGTCCTACCGAGCGAGTCATACTAGTGTCCCACGGGAAACGGGGTGATGAGTAAGTGATTGCCCTTAGGGAATTCTGTCTGATTATAATGATAGCCTCCTTTATGACTTCATGACATGGAATGTCGGGGTATTTTAGCATGACTTGGTTGATAACTTGCATGGTTGCTTCTATGAGGAGATATTTGTACCATATGTATGAAACTTCCAGAATTATTATCTTTCCATGAATTAGGTTCATGATAGTGTGATCAACCCTTGTTGTATGTTTAATATGAGGAATGAATGTCTTAGCATGCTAAATTGACTTAATTGGACCTCGTTGACTATGTATATGTTTAACGAGTATTGCTAGTATCATGTAGGACATATACCTCCCAAATTTGGACCCTCGTATGATTAATTATCGTACTCGTCTTACTATGTGAATATGAATGTATGTGATATGATAGTTGTTGTACCGCCCCCTGTAGGACTTGACTATACTTGTAGTAGGATTATTGGAATGCATTTTAACATGCTGCATTGGCCCCATATCATCTTGATACGTTTATGTGTGTACCTAAGGTGAGTGATTAATCATACATGTTATATTATGTGATGCTCGCTAGATCTTGCATAACTTGTGTTGCATATGTCCATTGTCGGTCCATGTATAAATTATCTTAATATGTCAGGCATGACTGGTAAATGAAGTGATAGGGTACTTGCTTGTCCGCGTGCATGAAGGAATTGATTAGATGAACGTGTTGTGAACTCATAAATCGTTATTCTTGAGATAGGTACATGCTAGTGTGGAATAATGTTGTTGAGATACTTCGTGATTGCTATGTGTTCCTTGCGGCAAATATAACCTCATAGAATGACCTAAGGGCATCGTTGTAACTCTCGGGTTGAGATCTTATCTCTAGTCTCACCGTCTAGTCCTGGTCCATGTCTGAATCATTGAAGAAGTCGTGTTGTCCGCCCTTGTCTCTCCCCTATCTCCGTAACTCCTAATCCTTGCAATCCTTCGATGAGCGCCGACATGAAAGGAGGAAGCGACGACCAAGTGGCACCGGGACGGCGAAGCGGAAGCATGGTGGGTCCATGGCCCATAGACTCCAAGGACGACGTCACCGATGGCAAAAAGAACGGATATGCTTCAAGGATGGCAGACGTGAGCAGGATCCTCCCAACTGACTCGAGGAAGAGCATTCTTAATTCGAACCGTGGATTCTCTTATTAGTCGGAATTGATGGTGTGTGATAGGCCTAGAACTGACATGATGAGATTGGTAGTGACGAATATGCCGAACCAGTAGTGAATAGTGACCGGCTAACTTGTGCTTGCGATGATGTATCTTGATGCTTGAGTGTACTGACCTGCTAGTAAATCGATTATGAGTTATATATGTAGTGGTGTTTCGTCTTGGGCATGAGTCGAGTGATTCCTTGGTGAAATGGGTCGGAAAATGGCAGGTAGATTGAGGTCTTCGAGTGGGTCATTGGTTGTGTGAGATGAGGTGTAGGAAGGGTGCATCAGCTTGAGAAGAGCCGAGTGAGTTAGGACTTGTCAGATATTGAGTGTAATTGAGCTTCCAAGTAGGTCTTCGGTGAGGAATAGAGTAGTATGGCAAGATTTCAAGGGAAAGGTCTTCGTTAGAGGTAGTGTGGGACAATAGCGTGTGCGGGTAGTGTAGTTCTAGAGGTGGATAAGTGACTTAAGGGTGGTTTGGAGGGATTCTTGAGGGGATGTGTTGATATACGGGTTAGTATACTGGGAGAGAGTGTCTAAGTAGTCTTGGAGCGAATTGTGGGTGGCATTGAGGATGGTCGGTTAACGAATGTCTAAGGAATCGTAGAATTGGGACTAGGTTGTATGTGTGGCGATTGGGAGCGAACTTGGTAAAAGCTGAGGTTGAGGAATCGCTAAGGAAAAGTAGTATAAGGTTGTTTGGGAAGTTATCGATCTTGGGTATTAGGTTGTTCATATCAAGAATGTGCGCGTGATGAGTAATTGGGACTAGGATGTACGATTGGTAGTGCTTGGAGAATTCGTTAGTGAAGGAATTTCTAGATGCGTTGTTGGAGGATTTTAGGATAGGGAATGAATCGAGAGTTGTGAGTGGATGTTATTGTGGCTAGTGAGGTATTTGAGGGCGTGAGATGAATCTCGAAGAAGGGCTGGTAGTTAGGCAAGAATGTCGTTGAGATTTCTCGTAAGATTGTGGGTTTGAGGTCAAGATAGGGAGATTTTGAGCATGAAGTTTGGAAATTGGCAAATCATAAAAGTATTGAGAACACTAGGGGAAGAATGTTTTAGAGAGTTGGCTAAGTTGCGATAATTGGGAAACTCGGATGAGGATGATCTAGGGACTCTACGGAAATGATGATCGGTAAGAGAGAGCTTTGGACGGTAAGGTGTCATGGTTAAGAAGTAGGAGCTTGAGGAAATTCCGGAATATGAAGAGATGAGGAACTGGAGTAGGACGACTTGAGGTTTTCGAATGGTTAAGGTTAGTAAGGGTTGGAATGAGGAAATCTGGAAATATACTGAGACGAGAATCTAGAATAGGTCGGCTGAGGAGTCATGGATGTTTAGGTTTTGTGAGATTCGGAATGGGACGAGTAGGTAGAATCTGTGTTTGGTCATTGAGGATAGACGCGGGTGATGAGGAACTCGGGGATTCGTTGTTATGAGTTAGCACTAGTTGAGTTTCGGCGTTGGAGTTGGTCGAGAGTGACAGGTGTGAGATGGTTAGTATGAGTTGGGTTCTTAGAGGTGGATGGTTAGTAAGAGTGGTTAGTGGTGTGGGAAGTATGATCAGGTTAGCGAGATGATTTGATACGTCCCTTTGGGAGGTGATGGTCAGGCGGAGTCTTGAGAGCTTAGGAAGAATCAGCAAGATTGTTAAGAGGTGTCTAGATTGATCGTGAGAGCGGTTTAGTCGAGGACTTGAGATTTCTCCTAGAAGGTGAATATGAGGCTGGTAGAGGACCTCTAGGATGAGGGTATGCTTTATAAAGAGTATTGGTAATCGGTCGAGTTGTTAAGCTTGCCAGAATAAGGAAATTTTGTGATTGAGAACTCCGAGATATGGTTTTAGGTAGTCGAGTAGGATTTGAGGTCGGGATGTCGAAGTAGGCTGGCTCTTAGATGACTTGATGGCACAAGAGTTGGGATACCTAGTAATTCGGCTTGGGATGTAGGCCTTGAAGTGCGGATGATTATGAGACTATAGAGATTGTCTATGAGTGGGACATATGATAAGCGGGATGCAATGATGTCTAGAACTAGTGTTGGATTGAGTTGGTAGACCGAGGTAATGATGATCTTTTTTTGCGAGAGGTAGGGAATGGTGGTCAAGTCTTGTTATGGTTGGTAATTATAGGCAGATTTTCTTGAGGGTGTGACTTAGTGTATGCTTTACTTGGGGCTGGATGTGGTGCGAATTCTCTACTTAGACGATGTTGATTCCTTGATGTATTGCCATAGACAATAGTGAATTGTTAGTACTAACATAATTGCCCCTGAACTCGATGAAATGCTAGTATACGGAATTATTTGTTTTGTCTCTAATGTGATGACGCTTGGTAGTTAGCATGATATGACGTGCTTATCTTATTGATGTGATGTGCAACTCCTGTGATATCATATGATGAATCCTACTACGTGCGATACTATGCTAGATCCGTTAAGGTATATGGCTATCCTTGACGTGAATATGATCTGGTTATGAATGCGTGATGTGGTTGCTATGTTGAACAGTTGTTATGTTACATGATGCCTTGAATCGAAATTGTAGAATGATAAGGTTGAATTGATGAATTTTTATTATAACTTGGAACCTAGGATGAAAATTGGGATTAGCCCTAGAGGTGGATGATTCCACACCGCCTTCACCGCCCATCCCCGGAGCCGCCAGCAGCAACGCCGCCTCCCGGACAGCCAACGCCGCCAACGCCCCTCCTTGTTTCTCCGATCTAAAATCCGGTAATGGGCGCTTCTCCCTCCTTTCTCTTCCTTTCCACCTTTAAGATCAATAAAAGAGGAGCTTTAACTCTCCTTGGTCCGTCCCTAGGCCGAGCTGCGTGGTTCCGACTCCGGCAAGTCCATCGAGATCCCGACGAACTCCGACGAAGCTTCGAACCTCTCGGTGAGCGCCTTCTTTCCCTTTCCTTTTCCCGTTTGATTCGTGGTCCCTGGGGTCGGAAAGGGTGGTGGGAATCCGGGATCCGCCGCCGCCGGCGAGGCTCCCCACCCCTTCCCTTCTCCTCCGGCCGACGCAGCAACCCCCTCCCCTGTCCCTTTTCTCTTTCGGCAATTAGGAGGAAGAAGAAAGGAAGCTGGGCCCTCCCCCGTTGCCACCTCATCCGCCAACACCTCACTGGGCCCCTTTCTTTTTTTTACACCTCAGCGCCACTTTAGCGTGGACCCCCCCCCTTCCTTTTGTTCTTCTGAGTCCGGTTTTCTAAAGAGAGAAATAAAAGGTTGGGTTGTTGGGCCTGTTTCTTTTGGGCCGGTTTTGGGCAGTTTAAATGGGCAAGTGTTGGGCCTTTTTTTTTTTTGAGTCAAACCGGTTTGGGTATTTAAAACACATGGGCCGGTTTGTCCTTTTTATAAAATAAGAGGGTGGTTTTTGGTAATTTAAAATAAAGTAAGGTTGGTTTGGTAAATTAAAAAGGGATGTTTTGATTTAATGAATATTGTTGGGATTTTATAAATATTTTATAAAGATGTTAAAATAAAATGATGTTAGAAGTAACATGTAAAATTATTGGGATTAAAATATAAAATGTTGTTTTGAGATTTAATATATGATATTGTGGCGATTTATTATTGTGGTTAAATGTTATATGATTATGTTGAAGATGTGCAATTATATGCTAAGTAAGATTTTGAAATGATGGCATGCAAATTGGTTAAGTATGAATTGGAATTGTCTTAAGTTGATGGATTGGGGAATTATATTGAGTATGGTTGTGAGATATTGAGATGATAGATTATGAGATATGGTTAATATTATGGAAATGATGATGTGACGGTTATTATGTTAAGTTGTGAAGTTGTGTGTGTGATAATTCTATGCTTTGTGTGCCTTAGAGATAGACTCATTGGTGTGCTTATACCTGTTAGGTGACCATCTGTGACGTGTCGGATTTCATATTGCCTGGTTGATTGCATTTTGCTGTTCTGCGATACCAGGTAAGTCTCTTCGGAGCTTACTCAGATTGAATAGAGCTATTCCCTGCTTTAGGTGCATGATATACTAGGTGTTGCATTCATGATCAGCATGCCATGTAGTACCATGCTAGGTTGCATCTACGTTGAGCCTCCCATTTCTTTATGCGTATGTAAACAGAACGACCGTTATCTGTGAAGTAACTAGAGTCATTGCTAGGGTCATAGGGTAGCCCAGCCTCATCGGGTGCCCTGAGTCAATCGAGTCATGCACTTCCTTATATTATGAGATGCCTGCGGGCTTTATTGTGGAGCGGGTTAGGCATGCGTGCCGCCCTATTATGAATGAATGCATTCACGAGCTGGCCAGTCTCCACCTATCGGAAGGGGTGGAGGTAGGAGAGGGATATACCACTTGGTATTCCGTGCTAAGGCCTTATTATTATTATGTACTTGATCTTAGGAGCATGTTAGTGTGTTAATATTCCGCCATGCATCTAGAAGCATCTTTATTAGGTATAGCGTATATGTGTGCTTATGGTTGGGATGCAGAGTTAAGTGGGCATCGATCTGATCCCGCCCCATATCAATTTTTTTAGGTATTATTTATGTTCATCCTATCGATGCTGTTTGCTTATTGCGCGGGTCATTTTGTCGGCGGAGAGTGAGCGCTGGGGTATAGACTTCACCAGACTCTGATTATATTTTTGGATTTACACTTTAGACTCCGTTTTGACCCGGCTCTGCCGTGGCACACTCTTTTATTACACTTGTTTTCGCTAGTCGCATGATTTCTGATTTCCACGCTTAGACTTACGACAGGTACAGGGGACTTCCCCGGGGATTCCAACGATCCCTTCGATTTTGGGTATGAAATCCCCCTTGGAAAACATTAAAGTAAGTTTTGAAACCTTCAACCTGTACTCGGGGCGCAAGGTCCTAACGAGGGGTTTAATCCCTCGAAACGTAACTCGGGAATCATAATCCTGGGCCGTTACATAGAATACATAGTTGTGGGTAGTTTTTTTAATTATCATATTTATAGGGTAATTTTGTAATTTAACAAAAATTATCATCTTCAACCTTTTCTCTCCGGAGAGCTCCATCGCGCCGCCTCGCTCACGCTGCCTCGCTCGCGCCGCCTTGCTCGCGCCGCCTCGCTCAGATCTGGACATCGCTCGCTCGACCTCGGCTCAGATCTGAGATCCGGCCTCGCTCGACCTTGCTCGCTTCACCAATTCAGGATCTCGAGGAGATCTCGATCTCCCGGCGCTCGCGCGAACTCCGGCGACAAAAGGAGGAGCGGCGGCGACGACAAGGAGGAGAGGAGGAAGATGGACGGATCGAGTCGCAATCGACGAGCAATGGAGAGCAATGAAGAGCAGTCGCAATCGACGAGCAATGGAGAGCACTGAAGTTTAAAGAGCAGTCACAATCGACGAGCAATGGAGAGCAATTGATTTGCCGAATCAAAGTCGAAATATTGAATTCAGATCTGGATGGAGGAGATCTGGTGGATTCCATCGGAGGGAGGGAGAACAATGAGCGGCTCCGATCTGGACAAGTGATGCAGGGAGAACGATGAGTACGCTGTGCAAATTCAGATCGAATGGAGGGAGAACTATGGGCGAAGGAAGACGAAGATGATTTAGGGAAAAAAAAACCACCGGGAGAGAGGGCGATGTGGACGCCGACGGTGGAGGAGGTGGACTTGGTGTCGGCGTCGCCGGATTCGGATCGAAGAGCAACAGAGACTAGATCGAGAGAGGGAGAGAGGGAGAGCGAGAGAGTTTGGAAGAAGTGAACAGACTCGGAAAGAGAATTAGGTTATATAGCTGCTATATTGCTAATTTGTCCAAAAACGTGGTCATTTTGCAAATTCATCCAAAAAAAGTGCCTGTTTTGCAAATTTTTTCTTAATTTAAATCTAAATCCTTTATTTAAAAGGATTTTTTTGGTAACTGTTCAAAAAATGGGGCTGTTTTGCTAAATGTCCATTTTTATAATGGATTTTGTAAAATGTCCATTATTGACATTTTTGCCCCTTTACTAAACTCCCTTTTTTTTTTCCTTCCTGTTTCTTATTCTCGCCTTCTTCCCGATGGAGCTGTTTCTCTCTCGAAGTTCAAGCGACACGATCTGCTCCGTCTCCTCTCATCTGCTGCCATGCGCTCCACACCGATTGCATCAACGCCTGGCTCACTAACAACCAGATCGACCGGTGCGGTGTGCAGATCGTCCGTCATCCTCTCAGAATCGGAGGTCTCGTTCAACTAAATTCTCGACGATGCCATCTCAGGAAGTAGCGGAATCCGTAGCGGCGGAGGTCTCCGTCGGAGACAAGAGTAGAAGGACAGACAAATCGAAAATCCATTTCGCGGAATCCGTAGTGGAGGTCTCCGCCGGAGGTGAGACATGGTGAGGAAGCTTGTTGAAGGCTTCGTTTTCTCTCTCCTCCTCTTTTCGGAGTTCTGGATTATGCTAGTTTACCTTTTTTTTTGAATTCATTTCCTAACATTCTACTAACATGTCACAAAAAAAAAAAGGATGAAGCGGCTAGTTATTGGTCTGAAGATTGCACCAAAGGCATCTCTAATAAAACTTGCAGTAAATGTTGACTTTGATATTGACTTTTCACTCTACTTTCCCTTATCTGCATTTTCCACTCCATTTTTCAAACAAAAAATAATAAAGATATTTTATATTTTTATTAAGGTGACACTAGTGGTGACATTATCAAAGGGTAAAGCTACCTAATAGACACCACATTTTTGCCACAAATAAAGTTGTCACCACATGTAGTGACAATTTTTTTTTTTACCGTTTTTATTACGAGACGAGTGTCACCACCCTTATCAACAATGATACCGCTGGTGACACATGGGGTGACAACTTTTTTGGTTGTTGATAACTTTTTTTTATTACAATTTTTATTGGTGACAACATTTCATCAACAATTTAAATCACTTCCAAAGTGTTATTAGTGGTGTCACCACCCTAAAATCAATTTGTTACAATCTATAAACCATTTGTGATCATATTGGCATCTTCACTTATTTTCAAAAAAATCAGTGGTGTTCTTAGTATCACCACAAAAATAGTGTCACCACAAATGTTCAAAGGGGTGTCACCACAAATGTTCAAAGTGGTGTCACCACAAGTGTATCAAGGGAAAGAATGGTCAAGTGTTATCAGTCATGTCATCAAAGAAAAATAGTGTCACCACAAATGTTCAAAGTGTTATTAGTCGTGTCATCAAAGAAAAATATATAGTGTCACCACAAATGTTCAAAGTGTTATTAGTCGTGTCATCAAAGAAAAATACTGTCACCACAAATGTTCAAAGTGGTGTCACCACAAGTGTATCAAGGGAAAGAGTGGTCAAGTGTTATTAGTCGTGTCATCAAAGAAAGAGTGGTCAAGTGTTATTAGTCGTGTCATCAAAGAAAAATAGTGTCACCACAAATGTTCAAAGTGGTGTCACCACAAATGTTCAAAGAGGTGTCACCACAAGTGTATCAAGGGAAAGAATGGTCAAGTGTTATTAGTCGTGTCATCAAAGACAAATATATAGTGTCACTACAAATGTTCAAAGTGTTATTAGTCGTGTCATCAAAGAAAAATAGTGTCACCACAAATATCCAAAGTGGTGTCACCACAAGTATATCAAGGGAAAGAATGGTCAAGTGTTATTAGTCGTGTCATCAAATAATAATAGTGCCACCACAAGTGTATCAAGGGAAAGAATAGTCAAGTGTTATTAGTCGTGTCATCAAAGAAAAATATATAGTGTCACCACAAATGTTCAAAGTGTTATTAGTCGTGTCATCAAAGAAAAATAGTGTCACCACAAATGTTCAAAGTGGTGTCACCACAAGTGTATCAAGAAAAAGAATGGTCAAGTGTTATTAGTCGTGTCATCAAATAATAATAGTGTCACCACAAATGTTTAAAGTAGTGTCACCACAAGTGTATCAAGGGAAAGCATGGTCAAGTGTTATTAGTCATGTCATCAAAGAAAAATAGTGTTACCACAAATGTTCAAAGTGTTATTAGTCGTGTCATCAAAGAAAAATAGTGTCACCACAAATGTTCAAAGTGGTGTCACCACAAGTGTATCAAGGAAAAGAATGGTCAAAGTGTTATTAGTCGTGTCATCAAAGCAAAATAGTGTCACCACAAATGTTTAAAGTGGTGTCACCACAAGTGTATCAAGGGAAAGAAAAATAGTGTCACTCCTATCGGTGTCACCACCACCCCTATCGCTGTCACCACCCTTATTATCGCTGTCACCAATATACATATAAGCAATATACTAGAAAAGTCAGGCGCACAAGAGACATCTCTCAATCGACATAATAGACCGACCAATACAAATTTGTAACCTCCAAATTACACACTAAATATATCCAACCCAATTCTAATTATAGCCCACTAATTTTGCCTAATTCTAACTTCATCATACATTAACTAACGATGTAGCCCATATCAATTGAGCTTCACAAAATAAAATGATAGAACACCCATTCACCCATGTGACAGTACCAAACAAAATAGAGATGAAATTGAGCGACCAACACCCGACTCCTTTAATGACAGCAGCAGCAGTGACAGAGATTTGAAGCAACACCACCGACACCCCAAGAGCATCAGCCAGACTGATAATCGAACGTAGGAGGAGTTGGAGCTCCGAGAGTGAATCTTCGCCAGCTAATCGAGCGTAGGAGGAGTTGGAGCCAACATCGTTGATCTATAGCTCTGTCAGCCAATTCCTCATCTCCTCATCCGGAAACCGACTCTGAGCTCTTGTATCCGAATCCACAACATAAACCAGCCAGAAAGATCAGCCGCTTCTCAAACCGACCAACATCTCGATGAAATTGA
This sequence comes from Persicaria maculosa, assembly GCA_963922045.1. Lineage (NCBI taxonomy): Eukaryota > Viridiplantae > Streptophyta > Magnoliopsida > Caryophyllales > Polygonaceae > Persicaria > Persicaria maculosa. Next base: position 30,060,120 of record OY998251.1, on the reverse strand, counting down.
GACGCATATGGAACCCGGAGGCTCGCGTAGAAATGAAATTGAGCGATTTTTTTGGGGATCCTTGTCTATACAGGAAGGGATCTGAGAATTTTGAATCGAGAGAGCCAATTTCGAAATCAGAATCGCCGAGGAGCAGGAGGCTTCGAGGCGGGCGGTGACAGTTTCGAAATCAGAACCGCCATGGTTGCTCGGTTGTAGGGTGGCCGCGACGGAGGAAGGAGCGGTTGTAGGGAGGCTTCGAGACGCTCCGTCCTGCTGCTCAATCAGGGAGGCGAAGAAGACTGAAGCGCTTCAGATCCATGGAGGAGGCACGAGGAGCGGTTGTAGGGTGGACGCTCCGTCCTTGAATTTGTAAATTTGAATTACATAAGGGCAGGGGTAAATTGGGGTTTTCAAAAAAATTTTGGACATTTAGCAAAAATTGATTTTAAGTGGACATTTTACAAAAAGGGGTTGGCAAAATGGACATTTAGCCAAATATATTTATTTAAAATTGGGTGATCTAGGTATCTATATCTAATATCTAATATCTAATTATAATATCTAATTCTAATATATAATACTAAAATAGATGTTAATGATGTCACTTGGCAAACTCTCCTTAATTATAGACCTAAAAATCCCATGTGGCGAATTTTTATGCCTCTTGGACCCACCTTAAATAATTAATTAGCTTAATTTTTAATTACTTCAATATTATAGTTTAAATAAAAATTTGTTATTCAAATATATGAGATTTTATATGGGTCCTCTACCCAATTTTAAAAATGTCAATAATTGATATTCAACCGAGAATGGTTATCAATGTTTATCTAAATCCATTGAAGATGTTTTTCTAATAGTTTATGGATATTTTTCAAATTTTGGTTACCAATGCTAATACAATATTTGATCTTATATTTTAATGGAGTTTTTTTTAACTTTTATTTACTTGAGTTTCATACTTAAATATATAATAATTTTAAACTAGTATTTCAATCATTTCGTTCAATATAATTATTTATTTCATTTGATACTTCAAGAAATAAATCAGGACCTAATGATTGTAGATGATAAAACTAATCATTTTAATCACGGAATCATTAATTGCTAATTTTATTTGACATAATGTGTTGATTTATAATAAGATGCTGAAACCAAACTAATTAAATATGCGTACAACAAAACCAAATATTTTCACTATACCTGATTATAAGTTTATTCGAAATGAAATAACTGTTTTCCAGTAAAAAAAATTTTCTTTATTGTTGTGTAAGTTTTTAAAATAATTTTTGTGTAACTTGCACTACATAATTGTATATAGTATTTTATAAATACCTAAAATGGAAAAAAAAATCAGATAAAAACTTAATTAAATAGCAATAATTATGCTTACAAAGTTGAATTTGAACAAAGTTACATTTTTTGTTGAAACTTTTATTTTTTAGTCAATAACTTGATAACTATCTTTGTAACTTAAATATTTAATACTTTACCGATCTACTTTGAGAGGCTAACAACTCTGGCCCTTGATTTCATAGAACGTTATCAGGGTATTTTTTACAAGGATTTTGTTAATAAATTTCCAATTTGACTATTTCCCTATTTCTTCATTTCTCAAACACCTCCACTTTGGATTTATAACAAAATATATTATATTGAAAGTTATAGAAAAATTAAAATTTCAAATTTACAAACAAATTCATTCTTAATGTATCTTAAAAAACATACATTTAGTTTCTTTTCTTAGTTTCAAATATTAAGTTGTACAATATATTTAGACGTGAATGTTCATTCAAAACCATCATGGGGCGGATGCATGTAGGAATAGAGGTTTGATCTAATGTGCTTTCTCTCTAACTATCATACTAATTTTGATTATTTTGCTTCTTTATATTAGGACATGATTGATGTTATCACTAAAGTATTAAGATCTGCTAATATAGGCTAAAAACCTTAATTAGTAAAGATTTCTCTATCATTAAATGCATAACAAAGAAAAACAATTTTAGAGAGCTCAATTTGGCAAAATCGTTTAAAATTAATGTTATTTAACTTACGTCCTTGGTAATATAAAATTAGAAACATCGTTTATGATTTAAAAAAAAATAACAACCCATCCAGAAATGGTAAAATTTGGTAAATGTCCATTTGAGATAGGTTATTTTGCTAAATGTTCATTTTGGTAAGTGAATTAAGTAAATGTGCTATTATGACATTTTTGTCCCAGCTTGTAAAGGCTCGGATTTTTAAAATATTAATTTTCGGAAAAAGAAAATCAAAATGAATTTAAAATAAATTCCGGCCCAAATTTTCGATTTAAATATCAATTCCGTCTTTCATTTCGGGTTTTGAACGACCAATCAGCGGAAATTTAAATTCCCGACCCGAGCTCTCAATTCCGTCATATCCCGAATCCTTATCCATCCGACTCACCCTATTCTAGTTCGGGAAAATCTTATCCTCACCTTCCCTCCCTCTCTACTTGGTTTTTCTTATTTTAGCAAACATACAACACATTACTCTTCACAAAAAAATCATACCTCTTTTATTGCAATTTGACCATTGGAAAAATCAGATTCTTCCCCACCCCCCCCCCCCCCCCCTCTCTCGGCAACCACTTTGAGGAAAACTTGGCTCCCCCCTTTGAGCCCCATTTCCACCACCACCACCACACCTCACCACCGCCACCACCTCTCCTCTTCTCCCTTTCGCAGCCAGCTGCCACCACACCTCCACCACCACACCGCCTTCGCCGCCAGCAACCCCGGGAGCAGCTCTGAGTCACGACGTCCGAGCCTGAGCGAGCCGGGAGCTGTCGCAGCGCCGCCGCCTTCCTCCCCTGTTTCCCCGATTCAAGTCCGGTAAGCTTCGCCTCCCCTTTTTCCGATCGAAGAGCTTGCAAAGCTCCGCCTTTAACCCTCATTCTTCTGTCCTAGGCCGAGCGAGCGCAGATCGAGACTCCGGCGACGCTAATCGAGCTCCGAGCTCCTCCGGTGAAGACCTCGAAACCCCCTCGGTGAGCCTCTTCTTCCTCCTTCCTTTCCTTCCTTGTCCGTGTGTGTGTCGGGATGGCCGGCGAGGCCGGGTGGCCGGAGACCCGCCGCCGCCGAAGGTCCCCTCCTCCTTTCCTCTTTTCCCTCCGTCATTTTCTGGGCAAAAGCCCTGTGCCTTTTTCGTTCATACGGCAAGTGGGAGGAAGGAGGTGAGCTGTGGGCTCCACGCCACATCAGCCGCCACACCCCCACTCCTGGGCCCATTCATTTGACACCTCAGCGTGGACCCCCTCCCCTTTTAATTTCTTTCTAAACCCGGTTTGTGTGTGAGGAATAGAAGGAATTGGGCCTATTTTTTCTTTCTTGTCCAGAAACTCGGGTTGGGTTGCTTTTGGGCTGGACCGAATAAAAAGGGAGGATGAGGGCCTTTCTCATGTTGGGCTTTTCTTTTTGGCAGACCGGTTTGGATTTAAAACTAAGGGCTCGGTTGGGTTCAATTAAAAGAAGGCCGGTTTGGCTATTAAAAACAAGGGGCCGGTTTTGGGATTTTTCATAAAATAAGGGGGTGGTTTTTGGTAATTTAAATTAAAGTGAGGTTGGTTTGGTAAATTAAAAAGGGAGGTTTTGATTAAATGAATATTGTTGGGATTTTATAAATATTTTATAAAGATGTTAAAATAAATGATTTTAGAAGTAGTATGTAAAATTATTGGGATTAAAATATAAAATGTTGTTTTGAGATTTAATATATAATATTGTGGTGATTTATTATTTGTGGTTAAATGTTATATGATTATGTTGAAGATGTGCAATTATATGCTAAGTAAGATTGTGAGATGATGGCATGCAAATTGGTTAAGTATGAATTGGAATTGTCCTAAGTTGATGAATTGGAGAATTATATTGAGTATGGTTGTGAGATATTGAGATGATAGATTATGAGATAAGGTTGATATTATGGAAATGATGATGTGACGGTTATTATGTTAAGTTGTGAAGTTGTGTGTGTGATAATTCTATGCCTTGTGTGCCTTAGAGATAGACTCATTGATGTGCTTATACTTGTTAGGTGACCATCTGTGACGTGTCGGATTTCATATTGCCTGGTTGATTGCCTTTTGCTGTTCTGCGATACCAGGTAAGTCTCTTCGGAGCTTACTCAGATTGAATAGAGCTATTCCCTGCTTTAGGTGCATGATATACTAGGTGTTGCATTCATGATCAGCATGCCATGTAGTACCATGCTAGGTTGCATCTACGTTGAGCATCCTATTTCTTTATGCGTATGTAAACAGAACGGCCGTTATCTGTGAAGTAACTAGAGTCATTGCTAGGGTCATAGGACTACCCAGTCTCATCGGGTCCCATCCTGAGTCAATCGAGTCATGCACTTCCTTATATTATGAGATGCCTGCGGGCTTTATTGTGGAACGGGTTAGGCATGCGTGCCGCCCAATTATGATGGAATGCATTCACGAGCTGGCCAGTCTCCGCCCTATTGGAAGGGGGTGGAGGTAGGAGAGGGATATACCACTTGGTATTCTGTGCTAAGGCCTTATTATTATTATGTACTTGATCTTAGGAGCATGTTAGTGTGTTAATATTCCGCTATGCATCTAGAAGCATCTTTATTAGGTATAGCGTATATGTGTGCTTATGGTTGGGATGCAGAGCTAAAGTGGGCATCGATCTGATCCCGCCCCATATCAATTTTTTTTAGGTATTATTTATGTTAATCATATCGGTGCTGTTTGCTTATTGCGCGGGTCATGTTGTCGGCGGAGAGTGAGCGCTGGAGTTATAGACTTCACCAGACTCTGATTATATTTTTGGATTTACACTTTAGACTCCGTTTTGACCCGGCTCTGCCGTGGCACTCTCTTGTATTACACTTGATTTCGCTAGTCGCATGATTTCTGATTTCCACGCTTAGACTTACGACAGGTACAGGGGACTTCCCCGGGGATTCCAACGATCCCTTCGATTTTGGGTATGAAATCCCCCTTTGAAAACATTAAAGTAAGTTTTGAAACCTTCAACCTGTACTCGGGGCGCAAGGTCCTAACGAGGGGTTTAATCCCTCGAAACGTAACTCGGGAATCATAATCCCGGGCCGTTACACTGCTACTATATTTGAGATAGGCTATTAATGAACACATCAAACTTATAATAGAAATTTGGTTTGACATATTTTTAATTTGGTCAATTTTGAAATGTATAATATTTATGATTGTTTAACCGTATTTATTTTAATTTTTTCCCTAACATATGTCATATCTTAAGGGAATAAGTTAATAAGTCAAATCACTTTTATCTACTCAATAATAAATTTATTTAATCTCAATTCACTAAATTTATAATTTAATTTATTATGGGTCCCTTAACCTTGAATAGTGTTTGGTTAACAATTTTTACAGTTTTTAAAATAATGTAAACTTTAAATTAAATACATAGTAAATTATGTTTATATAATGTAATTAAAAATTTACACAATAGTGGTTGTTTGATTGACATAATTTATAAGGTATTTTATTTAAAAGGTATAGCATTTTAAGCACAATATAAAATTGGATAACCAAATACTACTTAAGTGTTTGTATTTATAAATACATCCTTGAATACATCTAATATATAATGTAAATAAATTATGGTAATATCTTCTATAAAATATAATATACTTTACAAATCCCGTGCGTTACGCACGGGTACTACACTAGTATAATACTAAAACAGCTGCGAAACATACACGTGGCAGCCTTAAATTGAAAGTGACGCGTGTCAACCATTCACTTAACATACACCATGTATATTTTAAAATCATTTTTTATTAATTAAAATACTGAATTTGTTAACAAAATCATAACAGCTTCTCCAAATTTGCAGACTATTTTTTATCCAAGATTTTTTGAAGCCAGAAAATAATAAATCAATATATTATTAATAAATTTAAATTAATTTATCCAATACTTTTTAACCAATTATTTGAAAACACATAACAACGAGATTTGTTTGAATTAATAAATTAATAATATTTAAACAATTTGATTATTATTTTTTTGGTCAAGATATTTGAGGATTCCATGATACTCAGATATTTAAAAATTAAAACTAATTAATATAATTTGGAATGATATTATATTAATAAAATACAAATACGTGAAAATTTTATTATTGTATTTAATTTATCTATTTATTTTTTTTAGTTAAAGTTGTCGAGTGATATTTAATTTATACTCTTATAATTAATAATCAATAGACTATTAAAAAAATCATTTGGATTACTGGATATGCAAAACCATGCAGGATCCTACCAAGATTTAATGAACATGTTTCAAAACCATGCAGGATCTTAACCTCATTATCTTAATCAATAAATTGATGATAAGATCAAGTCGATCTTCTTCAGATGATTCGTGATCTTCGTATATATGTGATTAGACCTGTCAAAACACAACCCGGCCAGGTGACCCGACCCGAACGACCCGAAAAATTTCCGACCCGAACCCGAAAATTTTGACCCTAAATTTTTTTTCAACCCGAACCCGAAAAACCCAAAATTTTCCGGGTAATCTGGGTTTCGACCCGGTGACCCGATTGACCCAGTAATTTTGACCCGATTTACCCGGTTTATTTATAATAATATATAATTAAATTTTTTTTATATATAATTAAAATTTATCACAAAATTATCAAATCTTGATTTTTTTTAATTTAAAAAAGAAAAAATTGACAAACCCGAAATGACCCGAAACCCGGTCAAACTCGGGTTCGAGTCAACCCGAAAATACCTGAAACCCGTTTTACCCGGGACCCGTTTTACCCAAAATCCGAAGTGACTCGACCCGAACCCGACTCGAATGACCCGTTTGACATGTCTATATGTGATCCATTAATTACTCCAGGAAACTTTAAAGCTTTAATTCAGGTTGATTTTTTTATTTTTGCAAAATTGAAGTGGTACATATAATTTGAGGTAAAATATTATTTTTTTCATTTTAAATGAAATAATAGTTTTTCTACTTATTCGGATTTCTCTTTGTTTGTGTTGTTATAGAATCGAGCCATCGATCATATATATGCTTGGTAAATTCAAAGGTCATTGCCCTACGATTTGATTTGATATTTTATAGGTAAAATATATTTTCATGTTTATAATAAAAAAATCTTAGAATTACTAAGCAATTTAGTAAAAAAAAAAATCTAATCAACATTTGTGGCTTTACCAACTATATAAATTCCTAATTAATATGGGTTCAACTTCACTAAACATATGTGGCTTTACCTTATACTGTGACATTATTTCTAATTAACATTTGTCGGTTAAACAAATAAGACATACAACGATACAATACATGATCTATATGTCGAGTCGACATGAAGCTCGATTGAACTAGACTAAGATCCAAAAAAAAACTAATGCTTGATTTGATTTCAGTGCGTTCAATTAATCAAATTTGATTTAATAAATAAAAAAAATATTAGAAATGTTATAATGTCTAATTATTCATTAAAATTCATCATTTACAATTATTTGAAAATAAATAAATTTAACAAAAGGAGAAAATCAAGAGATTTCATAAACTTCTTTATTTGGTTAGTTGATACTCCGATATATTTGGTGTTATTAATTTTATTCATTATATTTAAAATATAATTCTTTAGTTATAATTTAATCATTTATTTAAAAAAAAATTAAGTTATAATTTAAATTTTGATTTACCACCTAAATTTATGTTTAATTTGAACACATGCACACACACATCCATATTAGTTTTGAAACATGTTCATTAAATCTTGGTGGGTATGTTCACAAATTTATTTGTACATATGCATGTTTATTTTATTCGTCAATTTTGATCCTAACAAATACTTACTCAAAATAAAATAATTAAAATCCTATTTATAATGTGTTAATATGTAATCTAATTTCTTCCAATCATCTCATTTGATAGATAGTGACTGGATTCTCTAGATTGATGAATTTTAATTTACCATTCATCAAATAACAATAAACTATAACTTTTTCAATTTTTGTTAGAAAACAATAACTCAATACATACATGTATATATGTATAATAAGCATGTTATTTCTATCATATTTGTACTTCCAATTTCTCTCTTCTCATTTTCTCTACATGTATCAATATATCTATATTTTCTTCTTTCATTAGTAAAATGTTGTTTTATCTAGAGTATTTTTTTTACATAATCAATAATGAATGACCTTTATTACGACGAAGAACTAACAAACTCTAAAAGATTAGAAGATAATTATATATATATATATATAAAAAGTAAAAACAATCTTTGCACATAAAAATAAAACAATAATGTGTATTTTTTTGGAATAAAAACCTTTGAACTTATGAATTAATTGAAAGTTATATAATAAGATCTACTATACTATTATAAGCATGTAGAAGGCAAACCTGCAATATTTGGTGTGTACAAGCATGTAGATGGAGATAAAGAGGATTATAAGGGGAATATAATACTTTGGATACATTAAATAAAATATGGAAGTGATGAAGAGGATGATGAAAATCAAGACGGGAATGAGGAATGACAATATCAATCGAAACAATTATGGTTAATAATCTAGATATGAAAATAAATTGCCTAAAAATACTAAATTACTTAATCTCATATAATATTTTATGAATTCGACAAATTTTATAAATTTATGTCACAAGATCGCAAGTTAGAAAAGCTAATTACATCATATACATATTGATTACAATGTGTTCATATACTCCCGTGCCTTGGGCACGGGTATTGCACTAGTTATAATACTAAAGAAGAAGTCGCCTACGACATGTGACGACTTCTCCTTTAATGTAGCATTTTTTTATTTAAGATTAATTGATTTATTTTAGGGGTTTTTTGCTAAGTGTCCTTTTGGGGACCAAAATTTAAGCCCTAGGACTAAAGGGTTGAAATATTAGGCGAGTGTCAATTTTTTCCAATTTTGCCCCTGTCTTTAATTCTTCATCTTCCCCAAATTAAAACAGATCTGAAACAAAATTGGAGCCGGATGCGGTCGATCCTCCTCGCTGCACACAATCTCCCGCCTCCCGCCTTCCGCCTCCTCGCTGCACACCTCCGTCGACTGCCCCTCTCTCCGCCGCCGACGAGCTCTTCCAGTTCCGAATAAATCTGATCGGTCGGCAACGCCATGGAAGGAGAATCACCGCCATCGCTTGACCTCCTGTAAAGGCTCGGAGTTTTTAAAATATTAAATTTCGGAAAAAAAGAAAATCAAAATGAATTTAAAATAAATTCCGGCCCAATCTTCCGATTTAAAAATCAATTCCGTCTTTCATTTCGGGTTTTGAACGATCAATCAGCGGAAATTTAAATTTCCGACTTAAGACCCCAATTCCGTCTTCTTTCGCCTTTCTTATCCTAATCCAACTCATCACCTCCTAATTGAGGTAAAATCTTATCCTCACCTTCCCTCCCTCTCTACTTGGTTTCCCCTTATTTTGGCAAACAAACAATACATTACTCTTCACAAAAATCATACCTCTTTTGTTGCAATTTGACCATTGAAAAATCAGAATTTTGTAAACCTACATACACACTGTTTCCCCTCTCCATTCTCTCGGTTTCCCTCTCTGTTCAACAACCCAAAACCGGTGGCTTGAGCTCCACCGCCACACCTCCACGCCACTTCCAGCCACCACACCTCCACGCCACTTCCAGCCACCACACCTCACCACCGCCACACCTCACCACCGCCCATCCCCGGAGCCGCCAGAAGCTTCGTCGAAGCCAGCCACGCAGCCGCCACCACCTCCTTCCTCCCCTGTTTCCCCGATTCAAGTCCGGTAAGCTCCGTTTCCCTTTTTTATTTCCGATCGAAGAGCTGCAAAGCTCCGCCTTTAACCCCCATTCTTCCGTCCTAGGCCGAGCAAGCGCAGATTGAGGCTCCGGCGAGTCCATCGAGATCCCGACGAACTCCGACGAAGCTTCGAAACCCTCTCGGTGAGCCCTTCTTCCTCCTTCTTCCTTCCTTTCTTGTCCGAGGGTGGTGCGTCGGGGTGACCGGCGAGGTCAGGCGGCCGGATCCCAGCTCCACCGCCGCCGCCGGAGGCCCCCCCTCCTCCCTTCTTTTCCCCCCCCCCCCCCCCGCCATTTTCTGGGCAAAAGCCCTGTTTGTCTTCTTTCTTTCGGCAAGATGGAGGAAGAAGAGAGACTGTGGAGCCCACCTCTTCGCCACCTCAGCGCCACCTCACCCATGGGCCCACCCTCTTTTTTTTACATGTCGCAGGCCGGTCCACCCCCTCCCTTTCTATTCTTCTGGACTTTTTTTTAGTGAAAGATGTGTGTTGTTGGGCCTGTTTCTTAGACAAATCCGGTTTGGGCCTAATTTCTTCTCAGATGGAGCACAAGGTTTGGGCCTATTTTTATTATTGAGGCCGGTTTGGGTTAAGTAGAACATAGGGCTCGGTTTGGGTTACACAAAAGAAGGTCCGGTTGGGTGGGTTTATTTAGAACATATGGGCCGGTTTTGGTGATTTTTATAAAATAAGGGTTTGGTTTGGTAAATTAAAAAGGATTTTTTGATTAAATAAATATTGTTGGGTTTTTATAAATATTTTATAAAGTTGTAAAAATAAAAGATGTTAGAAGTGGTATGTAAAATTATTGGGATTAAAATATAAAATGTTGTTTTGAGATTTAATATATATGATATTGTGGTGATTTATTATTGTGGTTAAATGTTATATGATTAAGATGAAGATGTGCAGTTATATGCTAAGTAAGATTTTGAAATGATGGCATGCAAATTGGTTAAGTATGAATTGGAATTGTCTTAAGTTGGTGAATTGGAGAATTATATTGAGTATGGTTGTGAGAAGTTGAGATGATAGATTATGAGATAAGGTTGATAATATGGAAATGATGATGTGACGGTTATTATGTTAAGTTGTGAAGTTGTGTGTGTGATAATTCTATGCTTTGTGTGCCTTAGAGATAGACTCATTGATGTGCTTATACTTGTTAGGTGACCATCTGTGACGTGTCGGATTTCATATTGCCTGGTTGATTGCCTTTTGCTGTTCTGCGATACCAGGTAAGTCTCTTCGGAGCTTACTCAGATTGAATAGAGCTATTCCCTGCTATAGGTGCATGATATACTAGGTGTTGCATTCATGATCAGCATGCCATGTAGTACCATGCTAGGTTGCATTGATCGTTGAGCATTCTATTTCTCTATGTGTATGTAAACAGAACGGCCGTTATCTGTGAAGTAACTAGAGTCATTGCTAGGGTCATAGGGTAGCCCAGCCTCATCGGGTACCCTGAGTCAATCGAGTCATGAACTTCCTTATATTATGATATGCCTGCGGGCTTTATTGTGGAGCGGGTTAGGCATGCGTGCCGCCCAATTATGAATGAATGCATTCACGAGCTGGCCAGTCTCCACCTATCGGAAGGGGTGGAGGTAGGAGAGGGATATACCACTTGGTATTCTGTGCTAAGGCCTTATCATTATTACGTACTTGGACTTAGGAGCATGTTAGTGTGTTATTATTCCGCTATGCATCTAGAAGCATCTTTATTAGGTATAGCGTATATATGTGCTTATGGTTGGGATGCAGAGTTAAGTGGGCATCGATCTGATCCCGCCCCATATCAATTTTTTTAGGTATTATTTATGTTCATCCTATCGGTGCTGTTTGCTTATTGCGCGGGTCATTTTGTCGGCGGAGAGTGAGCGCTGGAGTATAGACTTCACCAGACTCTGATTATATTTTTTTTGGATTACACTTTAGACTCCGTTTTGACCCGGCTCTGCCGTGGCACACTTTTGTATTATACTTGTTTTCGTTAGTCGCATGATTTCTGATTTCCACGCTTAGATTACGACAGGTACAGGGGACTTCCCCGGGGATTCCAACGATCCCTTCGATTTTGGGTATGAAATCCCCCTTGAAAATATTAAAGTAAGTTTTGAAACCTTCAACCTGTACTCGGGGCGCAAGGTCCTAACGAGGGATTTAATCCCTCGAAACGTAACTCGGGAATCATAATCCCGGGCCGTTACAAAGGGGTATCAGAGCTGAGGTTTTGCAATCCGAGTATGATAGGTTGAAGTGGTTTTGAAAATGGCCCAAGGTTTTCAAATTGTTTTCAAGTGGTTTTCAAATTGTTTTCCAGGGGCAAATTGAATTTAACTGGACATAAGCATAAATTAATCAATTATGAATGGCAATCTCGTGGGGTAGAGACTATGCGATAGGCATCCCTTATGGATGTAGAGTTCGGGGAAGGTAGGCAAAATACTAGCTTCTTTTACAGATGGGTTGTGAAGACTCCAAGGAACTCGAGTGTTGGAGTAAAACGGGTTAGGAGACCGTGAGGTATTTGCCCCTCCGGTTAGCCGTCCCCCGAAGGGCGGCATAGATCGTCTCTGTGCTTGTATGTCTTCAATTCAATTGGGCCTGAGGGCGATCCCCCTTGAAGGGGGTCATATTGAATCGTTGAGTGCTTCTGTGCTGAGTGATATAATTATTGTTATGTAGCAAGTATGGTTGATCCGGGACGTGGCTTAGATGGGCGTGGGGGTAGGGCGCGTCGCGGCAGGGGACGCCCTCGTCGAGTTGCCGCTGAGGGTGCTGAGGAGCGAGTTTCACCACCGCGAGCTGATGACCGGGTGCCAGCTTCCCCAGAGACTAGGATTGGGCAGCTAGAGGCAGCGCTCCATGATATTCTGAGCGAGTTACGCGGAGGGGCTCGATCTACGGCGCCGACGCCAGAGGTTCCAGTTCAGCAGCCAGCCGAGCCTGTGGTCGATGCGTGCCCTGAGAAGCGCATCGATTGGGTCAAGAGGTTTGCTCAGTGTAGCCCGCCGACCTTCGCGGGAGGCGTCGGAGATGACGTTGAGAGATGGCTGCGTGATATGGAGGGGTTATTTGACCATGTTGCTGTACCTGACTCTGAGAGACAGAGACTTGCTGCTGGACTTCTGCGGGAGGACGCGAATGCTAGGTGGTTTGTCTGCAAGAAGGAGCGGAGCGAGTGGACCTATGACGAGTTCAGATCCCTGATGATGAGAGAGTACTGCCCACCAGGGATACAGATGGCTAGGGAGGTATCTTTTATGCGCGGCACCTATGACCGGTCGGCTTCTGTAGCTGCTATCGTTCGCCAGTTCAAGAGCGAGCTGATATACTGCGATCACCTATGTCCATCAGACGAGAGTCGGATCCGTTTGCTGTCTATGAGATTGCCGCCTGCTGTACTTCTACATGCGTCCAGCTTGGGAGCTGTCAGCTTTGACCGATTTCTGGAGGTCATCCTTATGTACGATCAGCAGAGGATTCTGTGTGAGACTTCCTACTCTACTGTCCGCCCTGATGCGAAGAGGGCGCGCCCAGCCGACACCCGTGGAGATGACAGATCTAGGAGAGGAGCGTTTAGAGGAGGGTATCACGGAGCTGCACAGAGAGCACCCCCAGTTAAGACTTCTTATGGAGGAGACGCCAGAGTGAGGACTTGCTATGGGTGTTTCGGGAGAGGCCACTTCATTGCTTCTTGCCCAGACCGCTCGACTGTCTGCTACACATGTGGTACTATGGGGCACCGAGCTGCTACATGCCCTCAGAGTCGTGGAGCTCCAGCTACTGCACAGCCACCGAGACTTCCTGTGGCTCCTCAGCCACCATTGCTGACATATCCCCAGGGCCATGGTCAGGGCCAGGGACGAGGTGACCCTTCCGGCAGAGGCCGAGGCGGAGGTAGAGGAGGTAGAGGTTCTGGACGTGGAGGTAAAGGACCATCTGGGTCAGGTCAGGGTCGTGGATCATCTTCTGCAGGACCGTCAGGGTCAGGGTATGATCGTGGCCAGAGTTCGGGAGGTCGAGGACCAGGATTACCCCCACCGCCCCGCGTATTTCAGATGCATGTTGATGACCGCTCAGCCCCGACTTCCGCAGGTACGATATTCTTCCATGATGAGTGCCTATCTATCTTGTTTGACACTGGTGCGACTCACTGCTTCATAGCAGAGGCGTGCGTGGCCAGGCTGAGCCTGAGCTGCACGAGTGGTTCACCCCTTACTATTGGTCTGGCGGATGGGGCCAAGGTTAGGACAAGTCGTGAGATTTTAGGGTGCCCCATTCGGATAGGTGAGCGAGAGTGGCCTACCGACCTTATAGTTATGCCATTGAGGATGGACGATCTCATCTTGGGTATGGACTTCATGGACTACTACGGGGCTATCATCAACTTGCGGACGAGGACAGTGTCGATTTTGGCATCCGACGGGACCGAGCACCAGGTTTGGGGGAGCGACCCCAAGAGGAATGGATCACACATCAGCGTAGTCAGAGCCGCCAGACTTTTAGACCAGGGTTGCGTCGGGTATTGGTGTTATGCTTTAGAGGTAGATCGCACGCACCCCAGTATATCAGATGTTCCCGTTGTCAGAGACTTCGCAGATGTGTTTCCAGAGGAGCTGCCAGGACTTCCCCCGCCGAGAGAGGTCGACTTCGCGATTGAGTTAGAGCCAGGCACCAGACCTATCTCACGAGTTCCTTATCGCATGGCACCGACGGAGATGGCCGAGCTGAAGGCTCAGCTAGAGGAGCTAGCTGAGAAGGGCTACATTCGGCCTAGTGCATCGCCTTGGGGAGCGCCAGTGCTTTTCGTCAAGAAGAAGGATGGGTCGCTGAGACTGTGCATCGATTATCGGGATCTGAACCGGGCGACGGTGAAGAACCGTTATCCTCTTCCCCGGATTGACGATCTGATGGACCAGCTGCAGGGCGCCGTGGTTTTCTCGAAGATCGACTTGAGGTCGGGCTATCATCAGCTGAGGGTGAAGCTAGAGGATGTTCCGAAGACCGCTTTTCGGACCCGCTATGGTCACTACGAGTTCGTGGTCATGCCGTTTGGGCTGACCAATGCACCAGCCGCGTTCATGGAGCTCATGAACCGAGTGTTCATCGACTTCTTGGACAGGTTTGTCGTCGTCTTCATCGATGACATCTTAGTCTACTCGAGGAGTAGAGAGGAGCACGAGGAGCATTTGAGGATTGTGCTAGAGACGCTGAGGAAGCATCAGCTGTATGGAAAGTACAGCAAGTGTGAGTTCTGGCTCACAGAGGTGGCTTTCTTAGGCCACGTTATTTCAGCTGAGGGAGTTGCCGTGGATCCGGCAAAGATTGATGCCATCGTTGCTTGGGAGGTGCCCAAGAACGTCAGAGATATCCGCTCATTCCTGGGATTGGCTAGTTATTACAGGAGGTTCGTCCAGGGTTTCTCGAGTATTGCTAGACCGATGACGCAGCTACTGAAGAAGGACGTCCCCTTCGAGTGGAGTTCAGATTGTCAGGCCAGCTTTGAGCTTCTGAAGCAGAAGTTGACGACTGCTCCGGTGTTAGCTCTGCCAGATGGGACAGAGGACTTCGTTATCTACACAGATGCTTCGCATTCCGGCTTGGGTTGTGTTCTGCATCAGAGAGATCGGGTCATCGCTTATGCTTCGCGTCAGTTGAAGCCTCCAGAGGTGTCTTACCCCATCCATGATTTGGAGTTGGCAGCTGTGATTCACGCTCTGAAGATCTGGAGGCATTATCTGTATGGTACTTCTTGCAAGGTGATGACGGATCACAAGAGCTTGAAGTACATTTTCACACAGAAGGAGCTCAACATGCGTCAGAGACGATGGTTGGAGCTTCTGAAGGACTATGACTTGGACATAGTCTACCATCTAGGGAAGGCCAATGTAGTGGCAGATGCGTTGAGTAGGAAGACTCATCATGAGGTGGCCGTTGAGAGGCTTACAGCTCAGCGAGATTTGCAGAGAGATCTGTTGAGATGCTGCTTTGAGGTTTGGATTCAGCGAGATCACGGGCAGTTGTCGTTCTTAGAGGTGCAGGCAGAGTTGACAGCAGAGATTCGGCAGGGTCAGGCAGATTGTCCAGAGATTGCAGTTCTGAGAGAGAGGATGGCTCAGGGCAGTTTTAGAGAGCTTGCAGAGAGAGCAGACGGGATGCTGACCTTCCAGGGCAGAGTTGTAGTCCCATCGACGTCAGATTTGAGGCAGAGGATCATGCAGGAGGCTCACTCCACCCCTTATTCTGTCCATCCAGGGACGAATAAGATGTATCAGGATCTGAGGAGGAGTTATTGGTGGCAGAGGATGAGAACAGACATCACAGAGTTCGTGGCCCGATGTCAGGTTTGTCAGCAGGTTCGGATTGATCACCAGAGGCCGGGAGGACCCGTCCAGTCACTTCCAGTTCCCGAGTGGAAGTGGACGGATATCTCCATGGATTTCGTCACTGGGCTGAGGCGAGACGTCAGAGGATTCGACGCTATTTGGGTCGTGGTCGACAGGTTGACCAAGTCGGCCCATTTCATAGCTATTCAGGAGACATGGCCAGCTTCGAAGTTAGCAGACGAGTTCATTCGCCAGATTGTGAGGCTTCATGGAGTACCAGAGAGGATCGTATCTGATCGAGATGGGCGCTTCACCTTGAGGTTTTGGCAGCAGGTTCAGGAGAGTTTGGGCTCCAGATTGCATTTCAGTACGGCTTATCACCCGCAGACAGATGGCCAGAGCGAGAGGACGATTCAGACGTTGGAGGACATGTTGCGATCGTGCGTCTTGGACTGGGGTGATCATTGGGTCAAGCACCTACCGCTAGTGGAGTTTTCCTACAACAACAGCTACCACGCGTCGATCGAGATGGCCCCATATGAGGCTTTGTATGGGAGGCGATGCAAGTCGCCGGTTTGCTGGGACGAGCCTGCAGATACAGTTCTGTCGTTGCCCGAGATGGTCAGAGAGACAGTTGATAAGGTTGGTCGCATCCGAGAGCATATGAGGGTAGCCCAGGATCGACAGAAGAAGTATGCGGACAGACGGAGGACCGAGCTTGAGTTCGAGGTAGGCTCGCATGTATGGCTTCGAGTTTCGCCCACCAGGGGAGTTCGACGGTTCGGCATCAAAGGGAAGTTGAGTCCGAGGTTCATTGGCCCATTTGAGATCCTAGAGAGAGTTGGTGTGGTAGCCTACCGTTTAGCCTTACCTCCATCCTTAGTCGGCGTCCATGACGTCTTTCATGTCTCCCAGCTCCGTCAGTATATTCCCGACCCTAGTCATGTCCTTGACCACTCAGACCTTCACATTGAGCCTGACCATACCTTTGTAGAGCGTCCGGTGAGGGTCCTTGATCGTCGTGTCAAGAAGCTTAGGAACAGGGAGGTTCCTTTGCTTCTGGTTCAGTGGTCTAGGAGGAGCCCTGAGGAGGCCACATGGGAGACCGAGGAGAGCATCCGGGCTAGCTATGGAGATGTCTTAGATGAGCTACTTGCGTCCTATGTTGAGCCGAGCGTAGACATTACCTTGACCTCTCGAGTGCGGTGAGTATGCCTAGTTGGTTGGTTGGGATTGGTTAGTAGTATCTCCTTGATTTGTGTGCTTATACGTGGTAGTTATGTGCAGATCCTTGGTGATATGATGTGATGAGCCTCGATGATATGATGATGTGCTAGATATTATGGTATGTGACTGCCTTTGATGTGCTATAATCTTCTGTTTATCTTGAGATTATGATCATTCTTCTATATCCATGATACCAAATATTAGAAATGCTAGAGATTGAATTGTGGAATTATGATTTGACTCGGAACCTAGGAAGAGAATATGGGATTAGCCTTTAGAGGTGGATGTAGAATGATTGGGAAATTGAGAAATTTGGGAATGCCTTGTTTAATGTCGAATTTAAAGGATTTCAAACGGTGATTTGAGAAGGAACATAGATTTTGAGAAAACTATCCCAACCCGAGCTTTCATTATGACGCCCCACGAAGTGGATACAAGCATGTATGGGGGCACCTGTAGATCGCTTGCTAAGACCTAGCGGAGATGTCATGATGGTTTTCGAGTTATGGTATGCCTGAGGAGTCGGAGTGGGGTGTGGTAGGGGCCCCTACCACATCCTTACTACGACCGATTGGGAGTATTATGATCATGACGACGGTACTGTGAGATCTCATGGGGGCACTTATGAGGTACTTACGGGATCGATGACGTGATCCTTGGACTCACCAATTCCAACTTCATCCCCACTTTAGAATGATTTTAGTCTCGGGGACGAGACTTGTTTTTAGAGGTGGATGATGTAAAGGCTCGGAGTTTTTAAAATATTAAATTTCGGAAAAAAAGAAAATCAAAATGAATTTAAAATAAATTCCGGCCCAATCTTCCGATTTAAAAATCAATTCCGTCTTTCATTTCGGATTTTGAACGATCAATCAGCGGAAATTTAAATTTCCGACTTAAGACCCCAATTCCGTCTTCTTTCGCCTTTCTTATCCTAATCCAACTCATCACCTCCTAATTGAGGTAAAATCTTATCCTCACCTTCCCTCCCTCTCTACTTGGTTTCCCCTTATTTTGGCAAACAAACAATACATTACTCTTCACAAAAATCATACCTCTTTTGTTGCAATTTGACCATTGAAAAATCAGAATTTTGTAAACCCACATACACACTGTTTCCCCTCTCCATTCTCTCGGTTTCCCTCTCTGTTCAACAACCCAAAACCGGTGGCTTGAGCTCCACCGCCACACCTCCACGCCACTTCCAGCCACCACACCTCCACGCCACTTCCAGCCACCATACCTCACCACCGCCACACCTCACCACCGCCCATCCCCGGAGCCGCCAGCAGCGGCTGGAGCCGCCAGAAGCTTCGTCGAAGCCAGCCACGCAGCCGCCACCACCTCCTTCCTCCCCTGTTTCCCCGATTCAAGTCCGGTAAGCTCCGTTTCCCTTTTTTATTTCCGATCGAAGAGCTGCAAAGCTCCGCCTTTAACCCCCATTCTTCCGTCCTAGGCCGAGCAAGCGCAGATTGAGGCTCCGGCGAGTCCATCGAGATCCCAACGAACTTCGACGAAGCTTCGAAACCCTCTCGGTGAGCCCTTCTTCCTCCTTCTTCCTTCCTTTCTTGTCCGAGGGTGGTGCGTCGGGGTGACCGGCGAGGTCAGGCGGCCGGATCCCAGCTCCACCGCCGCCGCCGGAGGCCCCCCCTCCTCCCTTCTTTTTCCCCCCCGCCATTTTCTGGGCAAAAGCCCTGTTTGTCTTCTTTCTTTCGGCAAAATGGAGGAAGAAGAGAGACTGTGGAGCCCACCTCTTCGCCACCTCAGCGCCACCTCACCCATGGGCCCACCCTCTTTTTTTTACATGTCACAGGCCGGTCCACCCCCTCCCTTTCTATTCTTCTGGACTTTTTTTTAGTGAAAGATGTGTGTTATTGGGCCTGTTTCTTAGACAAATCCGGTTTGGGCCTAATTTCTTCTCAGATGGAGCACAAGGTTTGGGCCTATTTTTATTATTGAGGCCGGTTTGGGTTAAGTAGAACATAGGGCTCGGTTTGGGTTACACAAAAGAAGGTCCGGTTGGGTGGGTTTATTTAGAACATATGGGCCGGTTTTGGTGATTTTTATAAAATAAGGGTTTGGTTTGGTAAATTAAAAAGGATTTTTGATTAAATAAATATTGTTGGGTTTTTATAAATATTTTATAAAGTTGTAAAAATAAAAGATGTTAGAAGTGGTATGTAAAATTATTGGGATTAAAATATAAAATGTTGTTTTGAGATTTAATATATATGATATTGTGGTGATTTATTATTGTGGTTAAATGTTATATGATTAAGATGAAGATGTGCAGTTATATGCTAAGTAAGATTTTGAAATGATGGCATGCAAATTGGTTAAGTATGAATTGGAATTGTCTTAAGTTGGTGAATTGGAGAATTATATTGAGTATGGTTGTGAGAAGTTGAGATGATAGATTATGAGATAAGGTTGATAATATGGAAATGATGATGTGACGGTTATTATGTTAAGTTGTGAAGTTGTGTGTGTGATAATTCTATGCTTTGTGTGCCTTAGAGATAGACTCATTGATGTGCTTATACTTGTTAGGTGACCATCTGTGACGTGTCGGATTTCATATTGCCTGGTTGATTGCCTTTTGCTGTTCTGCGATACCAGGTAAGTCTCTTCGGAGCTTACTCAGATTGAATAGAGCTATTCCCTGCTATAGGTGCATGATATACTAGGTGTTGCATTCATGATCAGCATGCCATGTAGTACCATGCTAGGTTGCATTGATCGTTGAGCATTCTATTTCTCTATGTGTATGTAAACAGAACGGCCGTTATCTGTGAAGTAACTAGAGTCATTGCTAGGGTCATAGGGTAGCCCAGCCTCATCGGGTACCCTGAGTCAATCGAGTCATGAACTTCCTTATATTATGATATGCCTGCGGGCTTTATTGTGGAGCGGGTTAGGCATGCGTGCCGCCCAATTATGAATGAATGCATTCACGAGCTGGCCAGTCTCCACCTATCGGAAGGGGTGGAGGTAGGAGAGGGATATACCACTTGGTATTCTGTGCTAAGGCCTTATCATTATTACGTACTTGGACTTAGGAGCATGTTAGTGTGTTATTATTCCGCTATGCATCTAGAAGCATCTTTATTAGGTATAGCGTATATATGTGCTTATGGTTGGGATGCAGAGTTAAGTGGGCATCGATCTGATCCCGCCCCATATCAATTTTTTTAGGTATTATTTATGTTCATCCTATCGGTGCTGTTTGCTTATTGCGCGGGTCATTTTGTCGGCGGAGAGTGAGCGCTGGAGTATAGACTTCACCAGACTCTGATTATATTTTTTTTGGATTACACTTTAGACTCCGTTTTGACCCGGCTCTGCCGTGGCACACTTTTGTATTATACTTGTTTTCGCTAGTCGCATGATTTCTGATTTCCACGCTTAGATTACGACAGGTACAGGGGACTTCCCCGGGGATTCCAACGATCCCTTCGATTTTGGGTATGAAATCCCCCTTGAAAATATTAAAGTAAGTTTTGAAACCTTCAACCTGTACTCGGGGCGCAAGGTCCTAACGAGGGGTTTAATCCCTCGAAACGTAACTCGGGAATCATAATCCCGGGCCATTACACCTCCTCTCCGTTCGACCCTAAATCCAAGCCTTCTATCCGCTCAATCACGTTCTACATCTATCAAGGATGGTTTTCGTGCAAAAACCCCTCTCAATTTTATACAAAATCGCTAACCGCCATTGTTGGACACCTTGGAGCTTCGTGAAACACCCGCTTGGCAGCCACTGTTCAAGCATTTGTCGCGGTGTGTAAGATCATCCTTCGACAAAATCAACACAACGAGACTGAAGTAGAGATTGCACTTGTTAGTTTGATAGGCTATACGCGTCAAACGGAGCTCTGTGTAAGGAGAACGAGCCGTCGGAAGATCGGCGAAAATCACTGTTGAAGCTGCTCGAGATGGGGGAAGAAGAAGAGTAATTACGCCAAACCTCCCAGACTTTCTGTTTTTTATAAATATGCCCCTGTGTTAATTTCTAAAATTTCAGAAATTATCCCGCAATTATAGAAGTTGTTCTAACTCGCATAATCTCTGTTAAAAAATTAAAAATGTAACTATTATTGTCACCATGATAAAAATAAAGTCATAGATACTGTCACCACTATAAAAACGTGGTCATAGACACTGTAATCAAAAGGAAATCTTATATGGGCTAATGAGAAACCAAAATGCATGTGGTGACAGTTCTCCTATAACATATGAATGGTTAAGAGGGTCATAGATGCTGTAAGCAAAATAAAAATAGGATCATAGGCATTGTAACCACTATAAAAACACAGTTAAATACACTGTAATCAAAAGGAAAATCATATAGACGATGTAACCAAAATAAAAACAGCCTTATAGACATTGTCTCCACTATGAAAAAAGGTTCATAGACACTGTAATCAAAAGAAAATCCTAGGAAAAGGGAAGCACAAACCCTATAGGGGCTAATGAGAAGCCAAAATACATGTGGTGACAATTCTTCTCTAATTTCTAATTTCTTGTTTTTTATATTTTTTTTAAATTATTGTCACCACAATAAAAAAAAATTAAAAATGTAACTACTATTGTAACCACTATAAAAAAATAAAGTCATAGATATTGTCACCACTATAAAAATATGGTCATGGACACTGTAATCAAAGGGAAATCATATCATAAAGGAAGAAGAAGCCCTATAGGGACTAATGAGAAACCAAAATAAATGTGATGACAATTCTCCTCTAATACATGAATGGGTAAGAGGGTCATAGACACTGTAATCAAAATAAAAACAGTGTCATAGCCACTGTCACCACTATAAAAACAAAGTCATAGACACTGTAATCAAAAGGAAAACCCTATAGACGCTGTAACCAAAATAAAAACAGTTTTATAGACACTGTCACCACTATGAAAAAAGGTTCATAGACACTGTAATCAAAGGAAAATCCTAGGAAAAAGGAAGCATAAACCCTAAAGGGGCTAATGAGAAGCCAAAAGAACATGTGATGTACAGTATGGTTTAGGGTTTAGTACAATACGTCGTTAAGAGATAATTGTTGTCACCAAATGAAAAACCCTAGGACAAGGTAAGCACAAACCCTAAAGGGGCTAATGAGAAGCCAAAAGACATTAGGTGGACAGTTCTCCTTCAATATATGAATGGATAAGAGAGTCATAGACATTGTCACCACTATGAAAACAGGATAATAGACATTGTCACCACTATAAAAACCGGGGCATAGATACTGTCACCACTATGAAAAAAAAGGTAATAGACACTATAATCAAAGGAAACCCTTTAGACGTTGTAACAAAAATAAAAACAGGGTTATAGATACTGTCACCACTATGAAAAAAGGGTCAAAGACACTGTAATCAAAGGAAAACTCTATGAGAAGGGAGACACAAACCCTATAGGGGCTAATGAGAAGCCTAAATACATGTGGTGAAAGTTCTCCACTAATAAATGAATGGGTAAGGGGATCATAGACGCTGTAATCAAAATAAAAACAAGGTTATGAACACTGTAACCACTATAAAAATAGGGTCATAAACACTGTCATGCTCACCACTATAAAAAAAAAAGAGTAATAGACACTGTAACCAAATGAAATCTCATCCAATATATGAATGAGTAAGAGGGTCATAGACGCTGTCACCACTGTAAAAACAGGGTCATACACACTGTCACCACTATTAAAAAAGGGATCATAGACATTGTAATCAAAGGAAAACCTTATAGGCATTGTAACCAAAATAAAAATAGGGTCATAGGCACTGTCAACACTATAAAAATAAGGTCATAGACACTGTAACCAAAGGAAAACCCTAGGACAAGGGAAGCACAAACCCTATAGGGGCTAATGAGAAGCCAAAATACATACAGTGACAATTCTCCTCCAATATATGAATGAGTAAGAGGGTCGTAGACGCTGTAACCAAAATAAAAACAGACTCATAGACGCTGTAACCAAAATAAAAACAGGGCCATAGACATTGTCACCACTATAAAAACAGGGTAGTAGACACTGTAACCAAAAGAGTTATAGACACTGTCGCCACTAGTAGACTATTATTCAAAGATACGTAGTTTTATTATATGAAATTACAAGATACTGAATTTTATCAATTTCAGTGGTGATTAATTTCAATTGTAAGCTACTAAATTTTATCAATTTCATTTGTGACTAATTTCAATTATAGCACTTCGAAATAATTTCATTTGTAAGCTACTGACGATCAATTTCAATTGTGATTAATTTCAATTGTAAGCTACTGAACAAGAAGGTATCCATTCCTTTCACAATATGTGAGATCGCAACCTTTGAAGCCACTAATTCAAAATCACCCGGATTTTCCTCCATCTGCTTCCCTCCGATCGCCACCACCAGCGTCTCCCGATCAGCCAACTTCAATCCGACATCATCGATCGCCAAGCACTGCACATCACCCGACACCTTCACCATCGAATTCAATCAAACCAAACTCGATCGATCTCCATCATCAATCACCAATGAAGCCACCAAGCGCTTCCACCTTCAACATCGAATTCGGTGTGGTTCCCGGCGTTCTCGATCCCGTCGATTTCACCATCGATCTCTTCTTCATTCCCATGGTGTCGACCAGTCGAAGCGATACCGGAGATCCACAAAATCGCCCCAAAGCACCACAATGAAGGATGCGGGAAGGTGGCTCCGACGAGGCTAGGCCGACTGAAGGCGGAGAAGGTGTCGAAGAGGTTCAAGCGTGGCCTCCAATGGCTAGGTCAAACGGAGGCGGTGGACGCGTGGAAGAGATTAAAGCCTGGACTGCGGAAGAAGAAACAACGAGAGTTTTTATTTTAATTAAAACAGGGGTAGTGTTTGTATTATGAAAATTTTTTGGCCATTTACTAGCAAAGGAAATTTTTTAGGACATTTAGTATTTGGTCCAAAGGCATTCGGCTTTTGGACCAAATTACTTCTTTATTTTAATGGTTTGTTAAATTTTAATTGTTTGTTATTTTATTGTTCAAATCTAAACTTATCTAATCTAATTTAGAGGAGATCCTAACCAAATCTTAAAAAATCAAGGTGATGTAAATATATAGGATTGATTTGGATGAGGCTATCGGTAGTTTTTTTTTTAAGATTAATTGATTAATTTTAATTGTTTGTTAATTTTTAATTAATTTATTTTAATTGTTTGTTAATTTATTGTTAAAATCTATACTTATCTAATTTAGAAGAGATCCTAACCAAATCCTCAAATATCAACGTGATGTAAATATATATGATTGATTTTGATCCCCTCAACCTACTATTGGTAGATTTTTTGTATTTTGAAGATTAATTGATTTATTTTAATTGTTTGTTAATTTTTAATTCATTTATTTTAATTGTTTGTTAATTTATCGTTAAAATCTAAACTTATCTAATCTAATTTAGAGGAGATCCTAACCGGCTAAATCTTTAAAAATCAACTTGATGTCAATCCCCTTTCCGTGCTCTCCTCATTTAAATTTCTGAAAAAATTTGTTTAATTGATTTATTTTCATCCCCTAAGACAACCGGTTGAACAAGACTAAAGTGATGTCAATCTCCTTTCTGTGCTCTCTTCGTTTTAATTCTTTGGGACTAGCTATTATCCCAATATGTGTTAATTCTTTGGGACTAGCTATTATCCAAATATGTGTTCATGCTGAGATTTTTAGCATTTGTAGATAATTATGCATTCTTTGATCTAATTGCGGCTATATGCAGAGAATCACGTGATGTCAAAAAACAAAGGCAAGACGCTCATAGAGAACAACAACACGGCAATGTGAAAAGGAGAGGTACGTTAAATATTATATCCCTATAATCTATTACCGTTAAGTACTTAATTTATTAACACTGCAATCATCTTCTTCACTTCATTGATTCTTTATTATAAAACTGATTTTTTTAGGCGATAGTCAATTTCATTACCTGGACGAGTTACTACCACAACAAGAAAACACCTCAAGACTTCGATGGAATATAATTGTTCGTGTTTTAAGAATGTCGATAACCCTAAGCTACACTGATCCTAGAATAGTTCATTCGATTGACATTATTTTGATAGATGAAAAGGTATTTATGTTTAAAGATTGATTATTTTATTTTTTTTGGTAGTGAGATTGATTAGTGTGTTTACTGTTTGTCTTTAGGTTTGTTATATTTCAACTTCGGTGACTACCGTTCGGAAAGTCCTAGACTACGAAATCAAAAATATATAAAAATCATCATCATCATATCTGTACACACTTCATCTAATAAATAGATCACCTTTTGTTAGTTTTTTTCCATCCTTTATAGCAATAGTATAATGTGTTTAAGCGAATTAGTCTTTAGGCGTGTCAATTAATGATTCCTTCGTACTTTATGCTGTCTATCTTTTAATTAGTTTCGATTTATTGAAATTGGGCATTGGGCGCCTTCTCCTTTAATGTAGAATTTTAAATTTAAATTATTCATTAATTTAAATTTAAAATCATACATCTCATTTTCTCCATTTTTTGCATTTTCTTTTAATTCCTTTAAATACAAAATCAGTTGAGATATTCTCGATATTTTTGTTGGTTGGTTTAGATATTCTCCGGATAAGATAAAAATTAAATCATATTTATCTTAACAAATCTTTGATTTTTTTTTTCTGGTAATAACAAATCTTTGATTTTCACACTTATCTTAACAAATTTTTGATCTTCTCGGTTGATTAAAATCAAAGATTTTCCTGTCATGCATTACATTTTCGATCTAATTTTAATTTTTATAAATTTTATTGTTTATGTTGATAATTATACCATCAAGATCGATATATTTATTGATCAAAAAATAAAATCCCTAGGGTCGGCCCAGGTGGAATAGATTTAATTTCTTCATGAAGAAATGCATTACATTTTCCATCTAATTTTAATTTTTTATAACTTTTGATGTTTATGTTGCTAATTATACCATCAATATCAATATGTTTATTGATCAAAAAATAAAATCCCTAGGGTCAGCCCCGGTGGAATGGATTTAATTTTTTCATATAATTATTTCTATATCAGCGTGATTCATGAAGAAAATTCATTCCACCATTCTTGATTACCAAAACACCATCTACATGACAAAACATTATCACCATTATATACTTTGATCCATTTGGAAGATTCAATTTTTTTTAATTAGTTCAACTGTATCTCAAACTTATTGTTTAGGTTTATTTTTTTAAATTGCATTATTGATTTAGTTTCATTATTATTCCAATATTATTAGCATTATATTGGTACTAATAATATTTACAAGTTTTACCAATATTGCATAACTGTATGCTTATACTTTATTCTAATGCTTAAAGTTTCTTATTATTTAGCATATTTATTTATTTTAGTATTCAATATGTTAGAGAATGTTTACTTTTTTTTTATTACATTGTGATACTTATAATATTTATGTCAAAAATAATGAACGACATTATATAAACATATATTTTAAAACAAAGATCCGTGCAATGCATGGGGTACTAAGCTAGTCTAGATCTATATGAAAATCTAATTAGATATTTAGAACCCTTTAAAAATAAAGGGAACTTCCGTCTGGTACCCTCGAGTTTAAGGCTATTCCGGTTGGTGTCCCAAGGTTTTTGATTGTCCAGTTGGTACCCCTGAACTTTTCTAAAATTCCGATCCGTAGCCTAAATCTAGTTTAACCTTAACTCTGTTAAATTGAACCATGAGAAGCCTGCGAACGTTGCCCAGGACAAAGAAGGGGTGAAGGGAAATGAGGCACTCTTTAATCAAAGGAGGTACAACGGCTAGATTGGGAAGGAAAAGATGAAGATCTGGCCGAAAAAGAATACCCTTGACTTTCAATCTCAACTTTTGGCTTGATAGAAGATCTCCAACCAGATCTGAAATCTTGGGTATTTGAATGAGATTCAACATTTTTGAAGAGAATAGATGTACAGGAGTAGATCCAGGGCAAGAATTTGTTTCTTGATTCAGATCTGATTCCTTTTGGATTGAAAATTCGAGGGCGACGGTAAGGTTCTGGGCAAGGGTTTGGAGATTACTTTTATTCTCCCTCTCTTTCATTTTTCTATTTTTCGTAATGTAGCAGCTTTCATTTCAAGAGTTAAAGGCCACCGACAACCTTGCTAAGGGGTGAGGAATGGAACCCAAAAACCCAAAATGGGCAGAGAGAATGCGCTCTCTCACGCGCGCCCCCTTACCCCTTTCCCCAAACCAAAACAAGAACACAGATCCGGAAAAAAACTTAAAATCGGCAGGCTCTGATAGATCAAGCTACTCCTACTCTTATCAATTGATCCGTTCTATCAAATTGAAGGGTTTCTGGCACTGGATCTGGCACAATAGTCCAATTCCGAAGGGGGTGTTGGGCTCTCTGCTCTCTCTGCTAGGGTTCTGGTAATTCTTTTCGGCCATATCGGACCCTTGGCCTCATCTCTCTGCTACGGCTGCTGCTACTCTCAGAGGTCTTTCCTCTAGCTTCAACTCCTCTATCATGCATGGAGGATTGGACCTCGGATTTCCTTCTTTGGGGAGTCGTCGCTCAAACCCGATTTCACCATCATTACAACCCTGGATCTCTGAAGTGTTGGGCCTTAGATCTCTCTACTTACAGGGGAGATCCCCCTCTCCCTCTCTCGCTGGCTGCTATGGCCGGTGATGGACGGTTTTTAGTCGCCTAAACCCTATCAAAATAATTTCGAACCTACCTAACTAATGTAGTGTGGTAAGCACGAGTCGATCCCACAGAGAATCAAGTATTTCCAAGTTATGTCTATTTACCAATTAATAGGAAACGGGGGTTTTTGAGTGGTGTAAATAAGAAAGAAAATAAAATAAAATATAAACAAATTGACAGAGATAACAGTTAATAAAATAGTTTCATCTACAAATATCCACTTTATTTGGTTGAATTGATATTGTAACTTCCTCTTGTTCTTTTAGTTTTCCTATGAATGTCCTTGTCCCGACCTAATATAGTTGCTAGTCCAACCAGTCCTAGCAACCCTTATCAATCGAACAGTCCCTAAAGAAGGATTTAACCCAATTGATAGCTTTAAGTTCAGAGATTAACCAAGGTATTTGCAGTCCTTAAAGAGGGATTTAACAACACATCCAACTTCCTACTCATTCAATTAGTTCAACCAGCCCTAAAGGAACAAGTTTGCCACTTGGGTTAAGGTTCACAACTAGGAATCTACAAAACCCTAGCAATTGAATTAACTCTAACTAGTTGCGCGGGCTAGATAGAATAAAACAATAGACAATCAAGCACAAAGAAGTCGAAACATTCAATATAGGAAATAAGGAACAAGAATTAGAAACTCACAATCAATCCAAACAAAGCTTCAAATTGTAGACGAAACGGGAGAATTTAGGTCTCCATAAAAAAATAAGACAAAACATAATTAGGTTTTAGGGTACCAAAGTCAGTCGGCCGCACTCAGCTATCTTTCACATTCGACCTCCACTTTCGTTCCTAATGAAAGAATGTATATATATATAACAACTACGAATTCCTTAACCTAAATCTATCTAATCTATATAATATTATATAATTATATCTAATTTAATACTACGTATAAGGTAATGCAGGCAAGCAGCACTTGTGTGTGTGGGCTCGTCCGTCCGGTCGAACTAATTAGCTCGTGCATCTCCTTCCGACTTTTGTACGTATGAATATTTAATATCTATCTGAGCCAACCACCTTGCTTCCAATTTGCGAAATAATCCCATAAATTACGACCGATCTCCGAATTCATACGATCCAGCCCGAAAATACCTGAAATATATAAAAACACTAGTGTAGACTCCGAAAACTAAATAATAACAAATAAGCTATAAAACATGTAAACATGCTCTAAATTAATATGCAAATCTATACTAAAAACATAACTAAAATAGACCCTATCAAACTACCCCATGCTTAAACTTTTACTTGTCCTCAAGCAATGAAAAACAAATATATAATTAATCATCCCACAAATAAGATCTTCATGCTATAGTTTTAGAAAAGCAACATCAAGCAATAGGAGTCATGAATAAGAGAACAAATATCCTAGCAAGTATATGAGCGATCCAATAGTAAAGGCAAATTTAATCCAACCTTACCGGGACAATGTGTTTCACTCAAGCTCTCATGTGTTTAGGCTTTAAAGTCAAACTCTCAACTCAATCCAAAATGCTCTATACACCGTGAAAGTCATTAATTGCAAATAACATCATGAGGACTTTTATAGGGTTGTAATGGGGCTTTGGTAGGAACATAAGGCATGAGAAATATTTAGGCTTGTGGTGCTAAAAATCCGGGAAAAAGGAACAACAACCAACCAGAACAATCACCAAAACTTCCATACTTCGCAAACCATTCCAATAACACAAACTCCAATACACATTAATAAGCTCTTCGATTTTAATAGTCATACACTTATGCATTTTTTATTTATTATGATGACTTCTTTTCTTTTATGCTTACTTTTGCCCCTAGGTGAATTTTATCCTCCCTAGGTCCAAGCTTACTAGACTTTTACTCCTAATTGAATTTTATCATCCTTAGGCCCCTAGTAATAAGCCATCTCTATTATGCAAGAAGGGTTACCTTATTTTGGCTATGCCTCTCACAATGCACAACCATACATACATCATCTTCACTCAAAGCAACTCCAACATATAGATTTTTCACCAATTCTCCTCCTAATTTCCGGATGAGGTCAGGCTAATCATTGGCTATGATATATTTTTGTGGAGCTATATAAAAAAAAAGGCTTTAAGGCTCAGATGGGCTTCAAGCAAAGGATAATATGTAAGGTAGATAGGGTATAATATGGCTAAAGAAAACATGCCTCAATCATTTGAAATTCACAAGTAACAAACATGTGCAATACGATATTGAAATAAGAAACATATGGAGAGTATAATCACACAATAAAAGCAAAAGAGAAATAATTATAAATAGTCCCAATAAGGCCAAAATCAAACTCACAAGGTTTATGTTTTTTAGATTTCAATTAAACCTCAACTATGAATCATACTTGCTCAATTATATTCTCAAATCCTGCTCCAAAATCATTTTCAAGCAATTCAATCAAATCATGGGATTTATGCAATTAAGATCATGAAAATGCATTAGAGGACAAACTAAACCAAGATGGGTATCGTTAATAACACATAAATCCAATGAAATGCATAACAAAAATTAAAAAACAAAAAATATATAAAACTCGGAGCTACACTTCAGTTCCTCACCCCATGCTTAAAATCTTACTTTGTCCTCTAAGTAAAGAAAAGGAATGAAAGAGGTAGAAGAAACTCACAATGAAATCAGGCATTCGGAAAACCATTTAGCTCAAAAGGAGAGGTACTGGTGTTGTAGCCACTGAACAGACCAAGAAATTCAGCAACCTCTCAAAGGTATAGGACTAGGGTGTTTGAGCAGAAGCTTTCAACAACAACTTGGATGCATCTGGCATTGTGAAACGTCTTGGAGGCAGAAAAAATATAGGCAGTCTCCTTTGCAATTTGTCCTGGCCAAAACAAAAGACAAAGAAAACACACCACAACCAACCACATTCCAACATCCAAGAAAAATATATCATCCAAGAAGTAAGAACAACAAAGACCCCCCATACCAAAAGCAGTCCCTGTAACTCATATTCATCCATATTTCGAAAGTAAAATCATGAAAAAATTGATGGATACAGAGAGCATGAGACAAGCAAGTGGACAAGAACCACAAAAAAAAATCACTTAGCCAACATAACTCAGCTGATTTTAGACATGACAAGAAGAAATCGATCAGCTCCAGAGAGTTTAAGGCAAAAAGAGTTTTAAAATCAACATTAAAGCACCTGGACAAAATCAATAGTAAAGCGACTCAAGAGCAAACTGACTCAGTGGAAAAATCTCGCAGTACTCGTACTCTAGTCCAGGAGAGTGCTCAAAACCCAGAAAATCATAGCACTACTCCCCCTAATCAAGGTAAATACAAGCAACACTTCAAATTCAGACAAATCTCACATAACATCCCGAGTAGTCCAAAGTTGAATAGCCAAAACATCAACAACGCAGCAGTTCAAGCACCTGTTCAGCACAATAGACTTCCTAGCACATTATCAATATCCAGCTCACCAATTTCAATCACAAAGTTGAAGCAAAATCAGGCATTCACACCACAACAATCGAATTCGAACAGAATCAATAGACGACACAATCGGTTCAACATTAATTAAGCACATAATCAGTCCGAAAGATCCCAAAATCGAATTCGATAAACACTTAGCGCAGTGAGAGAATACCTGGCACTTACCATTGACGTCGATGCTGGGTATCGGTGCCGGATATCAGTTCCGGCAGCAAGAGGCTGCGTGAACAGAGAGAGAGGAGACAGCAGCGAAGGAGAAGGAGGCCGGTGATGTCGCTGGCGAGACATAGGCGACGAGGGTGGCACGGAAAAGGGGATCTGTGAGTGGTGCGGTAGTGTCGTCGGCTAGGGTTCAGGCGAAAGGATGGGCTAGGTTCCAGCGAAGAGAAGAGAGGTCTTGGAATGGTGATTGCTGGTGGCTGCTGGCTGTCGATGTGAACAGAAAAGGAGAAGAGAGGAACCGGCCGACTGGGGCGGCGGTTGGCACGACGCAGGCGACGAGGATGGCCTCGGGAAAGCGATGCAGAGAGAGGAGACGGTGGCTGACTGGTTGTTCTCTCGGAGAGGGAGAAAGGAAAGCGTGGTTCTTTTTTTCTTTTTCTCTTTTTTTTTTCTATTTAAATAAAGGATCCTAACTAAACTAGAAAATAAAATAACAGTAAAATAAATTTTAAAAATAACAATAAAAATTATTCGGTTCCAAAAGTAAAAAAAATATATATATATTTTTTAAAAAAAACATACCTTGTTCTGTCTAAGATCGATTCAGACATCGTTAAAGCTCTCAACAACTTGTCAAACTCTTGGGCACTTATCCCACATAAACGAGCATGATTCTCTGCAGAGGATATGTAATACCACCAATTCAGTTCCATTGATGGCTTTTCAAAATATGCGCTCCTCTTTTGCCATCTCTTAGCTCTTTGCCCATTTACACCCTCAATAAATTCAAACAATAGAATCCTCTTTGTGAAATTGTCCTCATCTTGCTCATCTATCCAATATTCTAAGATCTCCTCGTCAAGAGAGATGATAGCGTAGTCGTCACTAACCACCACCTCCGTCTGCCTAAGAAAAATCTCTGAAATAGTTGGAATTGTAATTTGTTGAGCCACTTGGATCCGCTTCATCTCGTTATTGAAATCAGTTAGGATCATTATAAGTTGGGACTCCATTGCAGCAAAGTGTTCTTCCATACGGGGCAACATGGACAATTCTTGTGATGTTTGCGGAGCCAGACTTGGAGGCTCTAGTTGTCCGATTGGGAGCTCTAATTGTGCAATCTCATGTATGATATCCACCTCACGAGAAAGTTGAGTTTTGCACAATTGATATATTTCCTTAACCTTTCCAATCGGAACCCTGAACACCGGACAATCTTTAAAGATATGATTAGAAAGTCCGCAAAAATCACAAAATAAATCATGAGTCATCTTTAGAGGCAATCACCTAGACACACGAACCCAAACGGTTAGTAGCACGGGTGTTATGAACCGTAAGATAGGCTCACAACAAAGTTAATTATATACAATAATCGGCAAACCCACAAAACAAAGAAATAAACTTTAATTCCCCGGCAACGGCGCCAATTTGATGCACGGTTTTTAGTCGCCTAAACCGTATCAAAATAATTTCGAACCTACCTAACTAATGTAGTGTGGTAAGCACGAGTCGATCCCACAGAGAATCAAGTATTTCCAAGTTATGTCTATTTACCAATTAATAGGAAACGGGGGTTTTTGAGTGGTGTAAATAAGAAAGAAAATAAAATAAAATATAAACAAATTGACAGAGATAACAGTTAATAAAATAGTTTCATCTACAAATATCCACTTTATTTGGTTGAATTGATATTGTAACTTCCTCTTGTCCTTTTAGTTTTCCTATGAATGTCCTTGTCCCGACCTAATATAGTTGCTAGTCCAACCAGTCCTAGCAACCCTTATCAATCGAACAGTCCCTAAAGAAGGATTTAACCCAATTGATAGCTTTAAGTTCAGAGATTAACCAAGGTATTTGCAGTCCCTAAAGAGGGATTTAACAACACATCCAACTTCCTACTCATTCAATTAGTTCAACCAGCCCTAAAGGAACAAGTTTGCCACTTGGGTTAAGGTTCACAACTAGGAATCTACAAAACCCTAGCAATTGAATTAACTCTAACTAGTTGCGCGGGCTAGATAGAATAAAACAATAGACAATCAAGCACAAAGAAGTCGAAACATTCAATATAGGAAATAAGGAACAAGAATTAGAAACTCACAATCAATCCAAACAAAGCTTCAAATTGTAGACGAAACGGGAGAGTTTAGGCTCCATAAAAAAATAAGACAAAACATAATTAGGTTTTAGGGTACCAAAGTCAGTCGGCCGCACTCAGCTATCTTTCACATTCGGCCTCCACTTTCGTTGTAAAGACCGGGAAATTTTATAATAATTAAAATTATTAAAATAGTAATTTATATTCAATTCGACTTTTAAAATTCGAAAGGTTTGGAAACTCGTCCTTGAGCACCAAGTTTCAATTTTAAAATCATTCCGGCATCATCTTAAAATTTGGCATTGTGACGGATTCCATTTTTGCTTTCGGGTTTCGAGTTGAAAAATTTAGTTTAATTACGATTGTTGAAAATTTTGATTTGAAACTTCGTTAGAGTCGGGATTAGCGGGTTTTGAGTTTGATTTGCGGGATTTAAACTTGTCATGGTGGGGACCCATTTCCTATGTCACTTTCCCCTTTCTTTTTCTTCTTTCCCCCCCTCTCTCGATGGAGCCCTGCACCACCCATTGCCAGCTACTGCCTGCTCTACTATTGCCCCAAATTGTCTTCTTCTTCATGCTAAACCAACATCACACAGACATTGCACTCCTCCCTCCTTATAAAGTGGGTCTACCGAAAACCCTAAAACCTATCTACAAATTAAACAAATTCAGCCCTCAGCTTTCTTCTCCTCCTTGAGAGGCTTGAGCCGCCGACAACACCACCACCATTACAGCTCCTCCGCCGCTGCCTCGCCGAGCCGCCACCAGCAGCTACTCCACCATCGACGTCGGCCACCCAGGAGGTCGCCGGAGCCTCCATTTCCGCCGGGCGCAGCCCCTCCTCCTCGCCTCTTCGATTCAGACAGCAGCAGCAGCAGAAGTTGATCTCCCATCCAAGCCAAAACCCTCCCCTGTATTTCTTCTGTCCGGACTCTGTTCGAGCGCAGTCCGAGCCAAGGTCGAGCCGAGAAGCAGCCTAGCAACAACGAGCCCGGACCTGTCCGGCCTCCTCTTCCCCTGTCCTCGGTTTGAACCCGGGTAAGGCTCCCCCTTCCCTTTCGAACGAAAAGCTTGTAAAGTTTCCTCCTTTTGACCTCTCCGTTCGTTCTAGGTCGAGAATCTCAGCCTCAAACCTCCGATGACGCCCAATCGAAGCTCCGACGACGTTTTCCGGCGAACCTTCGAAACCTCGGTGAGCACTCCCTTTCCCTTCCTTCTTCTTGTCGATTCCGTGTCCATGAGTGTTGTTTTGGTGGTCGGAGTGCGGTGTCGCCGGCGAGCTTCCCCTGCCTCTCTTCCTCTTGCTGATTTTTGAACGCAGGGAGTATATGGAGAAGGCAATGAACAGTGATTCAATTTGGTCCGGTTTTCTGTTTTAAATAAATGGGTTCGGTTCAACCTTTTAATCAGTGAACCGGTTTTAAAAAAAAAATAAGAGATTGGGTTGGGGTTTTACTTGGATCAGATTTTAGAAGGGGAATGGGCCTATTTTTTTTTTTTCGGGTTGGGCAGTGTGATATTGGGCCTAATGGGTTGTTTTATAAATTGTTAAATTGTTATTGTGTTATATAATGTTATGATTTATAATTAATTATTGTTAGTTTATCGGATTATTACTATTATATGTTATTCTGAATTTTGTGATAACATATTTTTTTTCCTGAAAATATTATATGTATTATGTTATTATTAGATGTTGTTAAAAGATGTGATTTTTGGGTTTTGATCTATAAATGGGGTTTATAAGATGGATCAAATTTGGTGATTATTTTAGACAAATATTATTGGTAATTTAATTAAAAAGGGGTTTTCAAGCTTTGGGAATTATCTCTTAAATGATTTATTGTTTGAAAACCAAAATGCCGGGATTGTGTTAATAATATGATTTTGGGAAATTGGTTAAGGATTTCAATGTAAAATGCTGGAATTATTTCTATGTCATGATTTTGAGAGATTGGTCTTAAGGTTTAAATGTTTAATGTCGGGATTTGACTAAGTGCGATTTTGAAAGAATTATTTATTTTCTGAGTTGACTTAACTTGAGATTTAAGAGTTTGGAAAATATGGTTGGTACGATTTTATCAATGGGTTGATTGGAAGTAAATGATTTTGGTTGACGTTGATCGTATCGGAAAGGTTTTGGAAATGGTTTCACTATCTATTGATTTTGAGAATGTTGAGAACTTGGGTTTCGTGTGTGTGAATGTTGGTCCGGTAGCTTATGGAATGACTTGGTGATAGGTGTGTATTGCTTTTGGATTGCTTTGGACTTGCATTTGGGCCCTTGCTTGTGTTATCTTGCTGTTCTGCATCTTCAGGTAAGTTCCCTAGGGGGCTTACTCAGGTTGGACATTCATGCCTGTTGTTGCATTTTATGTTAGGTGTTGCATATGCATAAAAAGCATGCCATGTAGTATCATGTTTAGGTTGCATTAATTGAATGAGCATCTGCTTACTTTATGCGTTTGAAACAGAACGGCCGTTATCTGTGATAGTCCTAGAGTCTTTGCTATGGTCATAGGGTAGCCCAGCCTCATCGGGTACCCTGAGTCAATCGAGTCATGGACTTCCTTATATTATGCCTGCGGGCTTTATTGTGGAGCGGGTTAGGCATGCGTGCCCCCCGATTATGATGGAATGCATTCACGAGCTGGCCAGTCTCCGCCCTATCGGAAGGGGGTGGAGGTAGGAGAGGGATATGCCACTTGGCATTGTCTTGGGCCCTTTACAGTAATTCTGCACATTATTATACTTAGGGGCATGCTAGTGTGTTTGACTTTCGTACTGCATTAGAGCATCTTTATTAGGTATAGCACATACTATGTGGCCTCAGCGAGGACTGCCGGTCCCGCATGAGTGGCTCGATCTGACTCCTTTCCCCGTTCTTTTTTTTAAGGTATTTTCTGCAGATATTGGTTGCTCCTTGCTTCTGTGACGGTAAACTCTTTGGCGAATCGAAGAACCTAGCTAATATTCTAACTTGGTAAAATGGTAATCACTCGCTTATGATTTGGTTTGACCCGGCTTTGTCGTGGCATTTGTATCTTAACCTTGCTTCCGCTTTACATTCATTTGAATTGAATTTCGCGACATAGTCTTAAGATAGGTTAAGGGTACCCAACGACCCTTCGTGACTTTTAGGGTTTGAAATCCCTCTTTCCACTAACCTTAAAATGAGTTTGAAACCTCGACCCGTACCTGGATTGCAAGATCCGAACAAGGGTTTTCATCCCTTGAAATGTAACCCGGAAATCATAATTCTGGGCCGTTACAAAGATGGTATCAGAGCTGAGGTTGTGCAATTCGGGTACACAAGGGTCGAGTGTATGTTTTGGAAAACGCCCATGAATTTCAAAGGATTTGAAAGGATTTTAAAAAGGGCAAAATGAACTTAAGCTGTCTAACCGGAATTGGACCAAGTAATGAACTTGACTTATCATAAAATATGGAAAACCGACCAAAGAGGGGATCGAGTGGGTAGAAAGACGTTAGACCATCCCTATTGGATGTAGTTGGAAATGGGTAGGCGAAATATTAGCTTGTTCTTTACAGATGGGTCTGGAAGACTCGAAGGAGGTCATTATGAGTGTCACTAACTGATTCTGTGTTGAGTGCTTGCTATGCTAGATATCTGATTGGTATGCCTAACAATTAAATATGCATTGACTGATCTATGCAAACGGGATAGCGGGAGTACCCCTACTTCTATATGGTCAACCCAGTTGTGTGTAATAGCCCCTTCTACTATACTAAACCCTTGGCGATCTTATCGAGTCTTTCTCCCAAATGTCAGTATCTTTCATGGGAATCCGGTGGTAAACACATTGTGTCGGAAAATCATGTATGGATATGAAGGTTGTCTGAGTGAGTATTGGTAGGTAGTTCTTGTTGTCATTTTGAGTCAAGAGTAAGGTGTTCCTGAGATTGTCCTTCTCAATCCTTTTGACGATCAACTAGAGTGTCCTTTCCATGAAGAGTCATACCGGAGTCCCACGGGAAAGAGGGGTGATGAGTCGGTTGGGAAAGGGAAATGGTTGCCCTTAGGAATCTCTGTCTGGTTGTAATGGTGGCTCTCTCTCAATTGCATGACTTGATTTTATAGCCTCCTGCACATACTTTGCGAATGACCATTAGTACAGACTACTCCTGCTATTACATATGCGATTGATTATATTGCTTGAGTCTCGTGTTGTGTCTTGCCTTCTATCACGATTGTATGTTGTTATAGCATGTTTACTTGGCCTATTGATCGTATGATTGATTGGAAGGATGAACCATATGATGTGAACCTACATGATCGTTATTTCCTCTTTGATTAGGTTCATAATAGTGTGATTAACTCCTCTTTGTATTAGTGCTTGTAGATGATCGTCTTAGCATGTTGGATGATGACGTGTCAATTCCTATTATCCTTTTGTGCCAAGAATCTATAGTATGCCCATCTGTTCTGCATCCGTTAGATTAATTAATGTTGATTGTTTTGCAAATGATGTTGTGGTGTGATTACTTGCGCTGGATGGAGAATAGGTGGTACAATTGGGTCTTGAGAAATGCATGTTTTATCCTAGTATGTGTTGATCTGCACTCATGCCCTGCATTCTAATCGTATTTTCCATTACTTGGACTCGTATTATGCATTGTTGAACTTTTCTCATGCTTCTATATCAGTGTAATGTAATGTAATTGATTTCTTACATATCGTTATGATTAAATGCATGCATGCATCGCATGTTGTGATGAGCCATTGGTGTCATATAGGACCCTTGATTTTAACTAGTGCGTGCTATACCTTGCCTACATTATTGTTGAACCTCTCTTGAGCTAGGGTCTTGATAGCGTGGTCTCTCCCCTTTTATATCACCTTAACATGTCCCACTCATGCAAATTAGATTGATGTTGAACTCGATGATCAATTTGCTTTCTGTGATGGTTTATCCTAGCATGCTTACATGTTATCGCTCGGTAGTGTTTCTCCATTACTCTATGATATCCTCTTGTACTTGCATGGATGTATGACTTGGCATCTCACATGATCACACACCACACTATATCATGATTTCGCATACGCATGATGTATGAATGCTAGAATGAAGTTAGTCGAGTTACTTTGATTGTGTTCATGTCTGATACGTGCTAGTAGTGTCTTGTAGGGCTTATGATTTCCAATGTAACTCGCTAAATGATTACATGTCGTACTTGTTCTACAATGAGATAGCTATTGGACCATTTATGTGCTCTATGACGGTTCATTCCTAGCATTATTACAATATATCGCTCATGATGTCCTCCTTGTTACTTTTGATGGTACCGCATATTTCGTGAATATTATGTTGAACTCTTTTAAATGACTCTTGATCATGCCCATGCCTTATCATGTATCGCTAGCATCATGTAGAACCCATGCTTTCTAAATGTATCTCGTCATATGATTAAATGCCATTCTTAACCTATTATATGATCCTTGTTGTTAAATGTGATGATTACTATGCTGCCCTTATGCATTCTCGTATGATGATTAGTTGATTATTATTATGTACCTTGCCATCCTCGTTAAATCCTGCATGACCATTACTGGCTCCGCATAATTTGCTTGGAATTAGTAGGCATCTCTGCTTTCATGGAATAATAAGTTGTTAGCTCGTCTCACATGCATCAGTGTAGGACTTGACTGTGTCATTTATGAATGAATGCGTATGTCGTGCTCCTTGAGATAGGTACCTGTTAGTGTGGATTAATATGATTAATATGCCCCATGATGAATTTGTGTCTGCCTGTCACAATTGCAACCTAATAGACCTCCATAAGGGCGTTGTTGCTATCCTCGAGTTAGAGTCTAGTCTCCGGTATTGTCATCTTTAGTTGTGGTCCGTGGTTGTCCTCGAAATGAATTTGGGTTGTCTTCTCTTGTCACTCCCCTATCTCCGCTAACTTGAACTCCTACGCGATACGTTGGACGAGCGGCCACATGAAAAAGGAAACGAGAAGTTAGGTAGCGATAGAGCAGCGCAGCGGAAGCGTGGGCCCATAACCCACAGGCCTCTGGATCAACAATGTTGGCGGGACAAGCACGTATCGAGGATTGCGGTTACTGTGTACGATATGACTTGCAAGAGGGATTGTTCTCCGTTCGAATTGCTAACCCTTTCGAATTTGTTGACGATGATATTGCACTGACCTAGCGATGAGATTTATGTGTTGATGTGCTGACTTTATGACAGCTGTTGTCTGATTGTCTATTGTCTCTGATGATATGATTTGATGCTTTACAGTTCTAATGTGCCATGATGACTTAATGTGTTGATACTCTGAGTTGTTAAGCATGATCTAAATTCCTGTGCCTATAAAAGTATGAACTGCAAATGCTGAGAAACCCGAATTGTTATCTGATAAGGCTATGATGAGACTTGCTAGCTGGATTGATTATGTTCATATATGATGTTTTGCAATGATTATTGAGCATGATGGTAAATTGAGTCTTGTTGCAATAATTGATGATGAACCCACGATGTTATGTTTATAAATGCTAGTTGATATGTCGTAGCCCTTATGTGTAATAATGTTCATGATTGCTTCTTCCTTGATCATGTGGATGAGGGTGATCTTGTGGAGTGGTTGGGATGATTGATGGTATTATAAGGTAGTAGCGAGAGAGGGATATAGGCTTAGGAGAGACAGAGTGAGTCTTGGGATTTATGAGAGGCAATGCTTGAGTGATTCTATTAAGCTTTTGGGTAAATCTTCGGTGGGGGTATGGTTAGTTGGGCATGATGTTTGGGATGTCTTGTGAAGCGTGAGAGTGTAAGAAATGACCCTTGAGAGTAGTCAGTACATACTATAAGGGGGTACTCGGGCGTGAGGTTAGAGATAGGAGTGAGTTCTTAGAGGTGGATGGTGCGAGGCAGTGCTTGGTGGAATGAGAGGCGAGATTGGAGTATCAGAATGAATTGAGATTTCTTTAGGGAATTTTATCTGCGTTGATGTTGGTGAGTCTAGAAGAAGGTTGGTCTTGGCTTGGGAATTGGAAGCGAGCGAGCGGGGATTGCGTTTTATTGAGTGGTGATGATGTCACGACCTTCTTGCTTATGTGATTTCTTAATATATGCTGGTATGATGTTAGATAGCGACCATGACAAATCTGATATGGAAAGATATTACATGTTGATATGCAATATTGAAATCTAGTTGGAAGTAACCAATGTTATCGTGATATGTTGATGCATCGCTATCCTGTTATGTTGTGTTAGAAGCATATTAGGACGTGTTTTGATATGATGTTGTGATATGATGAGTATGAACTGTGGGATAATGATATGCTATTATATGAAAGCATGATGTTTTATTATGTGGTAGTAAGCATGATGTGTACTATATGGTTGACAAGCATGATTATTGGTTATGTAAATGATGAATATGACTTGAAGTATGATCATGATTAGTATATATGAGATAATGGTGCATGATTTCTAAATGATTGTCATTCAATATTGTGATGAGTTAAGGTGATGTCTTTCAGAGCATATTGACATTTTGATGATTTATATACTGCTTGATCTTCCTTTTTCTAAATCTTAATAGCATGACTTTGTTGTGTTGACATGTTAACGTGATAAATCTGTTCTACTTGTGTTGCAATATCGATATATGCGATAGTGAGATTTGATGTGTACTGACGTACTAACCCCATAACATCTAACCCGATGATTTCTGGACATGTGTGCTTACGTGATGAGCATTCGATTATGCACGTGTGATGCCTTCAGTATGATATAGATATACCTTATGATTATAATATGTTGAGGCTTGTTATTCCTTTGTTATTTGAGACTTATTGGCATGTTTATGTTTATGTTAGA
This sequence comes from Persicaria maculosa, assembly GCA_963922045.1. Lineage (NCBI taxonomy): Eukaryota > Viridiplantae > Streptophyta > Magnoliopsida > Caryophyllales > Polygonaceae > Persicaria > Persicaria maculosa. The sequence continues at coordinate 30,018,464 of OY998251.1, read as the reverse complement.
TGGTTATGTGATGGTTTGTGACTATGATATGATGTGAGACTTGCCATGTGTGAGATGTCTTATGGTATTGTGCTTATATAAGAGTTGATGAGACTTTTGGCTATGGTACTTGTTGAGATGAGAATGATGATTGAATAATTCTGGAAATTAGGAAGAGAATATGGGATTAGCCCTTAGAGGTGGATGATTCCACCTCCGAGCTTCTGAATGTGACTGATTGTTATGCGAGAAACTGATTTGGTTTTAGAGGATTTTGACGAAACTTTGATCGAAAGGATTTTACCTGTTTTGGTGTAAAGTTGCTTGGTTAAACGCCTATTTGAAGATTTTAAGCGGTTTGAAAAGGAATTACCTGAAATTTTAAAGAATAAACGTTATCGAGAATTTCAACGATTTTGCGGCCAATCTTTTCCACTTGCGGAATCCCTTTTTGAGAATTTTTACACCCGGGCTTATATTATAACGACTCACGAAGTGGATACAAGCATTTTATAGGGGCGCATATAGAATGCTTGCTAAGACCTAGTAGACACGTTATGATTGCTTTCGAGTTATGATATAACCGAAAAGTCGGAGTAAGAATGTGATAAGGGCCCATATCGCATACTTGCTACGACCAATTGGGAATATTATGATCACGTCAAGGGTACTGTAGGGATCTCATACGGGCCCTATGAGATGCTTACAGAATCAATGGCATGATCTTTGGACTCACCAATTTCAAACTTCATCCCTTTGTTTTAGAGTGATTTTAGTCTCGGGGACGAGACTTGTTTTTAGAGGTGGATGATGTAAAGACTGGGAAATTTTATAATAATTAAAATTATTAAAATAGTAATTTATATTCAATTCAACTTTTAAAATTCGAAAGGTTTGGAAACTCGTCCTTGAGCACCAAGTTTCAATTTTAAAATCATTCCGGCATCATCTTAAAATTTGGCATTGTGACGGATTCCATTTTTGCTTTCGAGTTTCGAGTTGAAAAATTTAGTTTAATTACGATTGTTGAAAATTTTGATTTGAAACTTCGTTAGAGTCGGGATTAGCGGGTTTTGAGTTTGATTTGCGGGATTTAAACTTGTCATGGTGGGGACCCATTTCCTATGTCACTTTCCCCTTTCTTTTTCTTCTTTCCCCCTCTCTCTCGATGGAGCCCTGCACCACCCATTGCCAGCTACTGCCTGCTCTACTATTGCCCCAAATTGTCTTTTTCTTCATGCTAAACCAACATCACACAGACATTGCACTCCTCCCTCCTTATAAAGTGGGTCTACCGAAAACCCTAAAACCTATCTACAAATTAAACAAATTCAGCCCTCAGCTTTCTTCTCCTCCTTGAGAGGCTTGAGCCGCCGACAACACCGCCACCATTACAGCTCCTCCGCCGCTGCCTCGCCGAGCCGCCACCAGCAGCTACTCCACCATCGACGTCGGCCACCCAGGAGGTCGCCGGAGCCTCCATTTCCGCCGGGCGCAGCCCCTCCTCCTCGCCTCTTCGATTCAGACAGCAGCAGCAGCAGAAGTTGAGCTTCCATCCAAGCCAAAACCCTCCCCTGTATTTCTTCTGTCCGGACTCTGTTCGAGCGCAGTCCGAGCCAAGGTCGAGCCGAGCAGCAGCCTAGCAACAGCTTGTAAAGTTTGAACCCGGGTAAGGCTCCCCCTTCCCTTTCGAACGAAAAGCTTGTAAAGTTTCCTCCTTTTGACCTCTCCGTTCGTTCTAGGTCGAGAATCTCAGCCTCAAACCTCCGATGACGCCCAATCGAAGCTCCGACGACGTTTTCCGACGAACCTTCGAAACCTCGGTGAGCACTCCCTTTCCCTTCCTTCTTCTTGTCGATTCCGTGTCCATGAGTGTTGTTTTGGTGGTCGGAGTGCGGTGTCGCCGGCGAGCTTCCCCTGCCTCTCTTCCTCTTGCTGATTTTTGAACGCAGGGAGTATATGGAGAAGGCAATGAACAGTGATTCAATTTGGTCCGGTTTTCTGTTTTAAATAAATGGGTTCGGTTCAACCTTTTAATCAGTGAACCGTTTTTAAAAAAAAAAAAGAGATTGGGTTGGGGTTTTACTTGGATCAGATTTTAGAAGGGGAATGGGCCTATTTTTTTTTTTTCGGGTTGGGCAGTGTGATATTGGGCCTAATGGGTTGTTTTATAAATTGTTAAATTGTTATTGTGTTATATAATGTTATGATTTATAATTAATTATTGTTAGTTTATCGGATTATTACTATTATATGTTATTCTGAATTTTGTGATAACATATTTTTTTTCCTGAAAATATTATATGTATTATGTTATTATTAGATGTTGTTAAAAGATGTGATTTTTGGGTTTTGATCTATAAATGGGGTTTATAAGATGGATCAAATTTGGTGATTATTTTAGACAAATATTATTGGTAATTTAATTAAAAAGGGGTTTTCAAGCTTTGGGAATTATCTCTTAAATGATTTATTGTTTGAAAACCAAAATGCCGGGATTGTGTTAATAATATGATTTTGGGAAATTGGTTAAGGATTTCAATGTAAAATGCTGGAATTATTTCTATGTCATGATTTTGAGAGATTGGTCTTAAGGTTTAAATGTTTAATGTCGGGATTTGACTAAGTGCGATTTTGAAAGAATTATTTATTTTCTGAGTTGACTTAACTTGAGATTTAAGAGTTTGGAAAATATGGTTGGTACGATTTTATCAATGGGTTGATTGGAAGTAAATGATTTTGGTTGACGTTGATCGTATCGGAAAGGTTTTGGAAATGGTTTCACTATCTATTGATTTTGAGAATGTTGAGAACTTGGGTTTCGTGTGTGTGAATGTTGGTCCGGTAGCTTATGGAATGACTTGGTGATAGGTGTGTATTGCTTTTGGATTGCTTTGGACTTGCATTTGGGCCCTTGCTTGTGTTATCTTGCTGTTCTGCATCTTCAGGTAAGTTCCCTAGGGGGCTTACTCAGGTTGGACATTCATGCCTGTTGTTGCATTTTATGTTAGGTGTTGCATATGCATAAAAAGCATGCCATGTAGTATCATGTTTAGGTTGCATTAATTGAATGAGCATCTGCTTACTTTATGCGTTTGAAACAGAACGGCCGTTATCTGTGATAGTCCTAGAGTCTTTGCTATGGTCATAGGGTAGCCCAGCCTCATCGGGTACCCTGAGTCAATCGAGTCATGGACTTCCTTATATTATGCCTGCGGGCTTTATTGTGGAGCGGGTTAGGCATGCGTGCCCCCCGATTATGATGGAATGCATTCACGAGCTGGCCAGTCTCCGCCCTATCGGAAGGGGGTGGAGGTAGGAGAGGGATATGCCACTTGGCATTGTCTTGGGCCCTTTACAGTAATTCTGCACATTATTATACTTAGGGGCATGCTAGTGTGTTTGACTTTCGTACTGCATTAGAGCATCTTTATTAGGTATAGCACATACTATGTGGCCTCAGCGAGGACTGCCGGTCCCGCATGAGTGGCTCGATCTGACTCCTTTCCCCGTTCTTTTTTTTAAGGTATTTTCTGCAGATATTGTTTGCTCCTTGCTTCTGTGACGGGAAACTCTTTGGCGAATCGAAGAACCTAGCTAATATTCTAACTTGGTAAAATGGTAATCACTCGCTTATGATTTGGTTTGACCCGGCTTTGTCGTGGCATTTGTATCTTAACCTTGCTTCCGCTTTACATTCATTTGAATTGAATTTCGCGACATAGTCTTAAGATAGGTTAAGGGTACCCAACGACCCTTCGTGACTTTTAGGGTTTGAAATCCCTCTTTCCACTAACCTTAAAATGAGTTTGAAACCTCGACCCGTACCTGGATTGCAAGATCCGAACAAGGGTTTTCATCCCTTGAAACATAACCCGAAAATCATAATTCTGGACCGTTACATTCGTTCCTAATGAAAGAATGTATATATATATATAACAACTACGAATTCCTTAACCTAAATCTATCTAATTTATATAATATTATATAATTATATCTAATTTAATACTACGTATAAGGTAATGCAGGCAAGCAGCACTTGTGTGTGTGGGCTCGTCCGTCCGGTCGAACTAATTAGCTCGTGCATCTCCTTCCGACTTTTGTACGTATGAATATGTAAGTCCAAATATCTATCCGAGCCAACCACCTTGCTTCCAATTTGCGAAATAATCCCATAAATTACGATCGATCTCCGAATTCATACGATCCAGCCCGAAAATACCTGAAATATATAAAAACACTAGTGTAGACTCCGAAAACTAAATAATAACAAATAAGCTATAAAACATGTAAACATGCTCTAAATTAATATGCAAATCTATACTAAAAACATAACTAAAATAGACCCTATCAGCCGGTTTGCCTGGTTTGCTGGCCACGGAGTACTCCATCTACGACGTTGTCTGCACTCTTTCTCGGACCCGATGGGCAAAACCTCATATCACTACAGGTATGACACTATCCTCTTCTTCCATGCTAAAAAATATGGTTACCTTCTGATCTTGGGATCATATCTCTAATCTGGACTTTTAATTGCTACTATAAAAACCTTTACTTTGTCAAATTAAATGCTCAACTTCTCTCCCTCTCATCCCCTTTCCATATTCTCCTCCTAATGATCTCTCCTCTCTCTCTCTCTGGTCTGATCTCAACCTCACTTGCTTAGCTTTAATGGCGAGAAATAAACGAGCTAAAGGGAAGGGGGGCCCTAATGGGGCTCCACCGACACCCACTGAAAAACAACACAACGGAAAACCTTCGGGTGACACCCAAAAACCCAATACCCCATCAAAAACACTGAAAAGTGACAAGGGAATGACAAAGCTATGGTTTCTTTGTAGCTTTGGGTTCTGCTTGTTTTATGCCACTGATTTACCTTGCACTGAGCATGCTATTTGGCCTTCATTGCCTATTCAGTGCTACCTTTGCTACTATAATATTATCAAATTACGTTTTATGATACTCCTATCAGCTTCTTTCTTGGTGAATATCACCGATCTTAATATTCATCAAGCAACAAAGAATGTACAAACATACTTTTGCTGTCTACCTATACCATTATCTACTGCATCCTTTTGTTACTTCACCCTTTGTTATTTACCTTATCTTATTTACTACTATGCTACTTGCTATGTTACTCGAAAACAATCAACCTCGGATCGTCTTTGCTCCAAATCGTGCAGGTTAAATCCTTCATCTAAACTCCATTTGAGTATCAAATTCATTACCCAGAGACTCTATTCATCCCTTGCTTCAGTTGAACTCCACCCTGATGAGTGGGTATTTCCATGTTTGCTCATCCCCACCAAACTATTGACAACTTTTTCCAAAACTCTTAGCAATATTATTGCTTGCCCTCTCTGCCTTGAGCTTTTGGTTGCCCTCTTTGTTAACCAAACTCTTGACAACTTTTGCAAGAATTTTTAGTCATGGGTCTTTAGCAGCAAACTCAACTCTCAACTCACTCATAAATTATCTGGCTTATCTGTTGCCTAACATCAACCAAATCAGTATCACATATGATAGCTTTTGTAAGCTGATAGAACTATCCTACAAACTTGACTTATTAATTACCTGCATTTCTATTAAATTTACTAGCACCATCTATACTTATAACTACTTAACCAAGCTGAATACATGCTTGAGATATCACACTATGTCTTATTTGGCATTTCTTTATCTTGGATTGTCTTACATGTACTCCAATATTAATATGGATAAAAATTACAAAGAATGTATACTCACAAATTACTATAAGACATACCTACTGTTAAGAAGTAACTTCAATTTAGGCCATCTTATAAAATTCAAACAACATCTTGTTTTTTGCTTCTATGATCAGGCTGTTACCCCTTTAACTTGCATTAAAGTTTTGAATGGAATTAATTCAGAATCTGGATATAAAACACAGATGGCTTGTACTATATCATTGCATACAAACTACCCAAATGATATCTGGATATTTGCAAAAGAAATTAACCAAGAGATTGACCAATGCTATACTCAGTACTGGTGGTTGGAGTGCTGGTCTCGCCTCTCTATTTGCTACCCTTGTGTACACTGCCACATTAATGAAAGCTGGAACTTCAGATCCCAATGGACACACAGCAACTCAGCACTTGTGCAAAGCAGCAGGAAATTGACCAATTTGGCATGGATGAGGTTCTCTTCCCTCTCTCCTCAAATCAGTACTTGCAAATTCTCTAATGGTTTTGCTTTTTACTGCAATCCAGGCTTAACTGCTATGCTTGATGATCCTAAGTATCCTCAAAAATAAAATCACCACTTACAAAATGTAAAATGGACTTTTCGTATTGGATCACTATATCTACACTATGATAAAATCAAAATCTCGAGAAACCCCAATAGGAAATGTCTTCTCTATAATTTAAATAAAAAAACTTGGCTTGAAGCTCTCAAGTATTCTCATTTGTATCTCAGACACTGGGTTTTGATGCTGCCCACACCAACACTGTATTGGAAAGAAACTATAAACACAACACTTGTTAAAATCTGTCATATCTTGTTTTCCGATGGCTACTTCCCTCCCATGCTGAACCCGAATTCTACAATGAAAACTGTATACATTTTGATATCTAGATTAGACTTAGTGCATAATTGGTGGTGTCTAATGAATGGATGTCAACACAAAATCGATCCCCTTACTATCACTTCCCAGTTTTACCCATCTCAGGCTATGTGTGACTACTATCTGCAAAACTCTATGGCCATCGATTTTGGTGATTGTGATATGTTTTCAAAGGCCTTGCAACTACGAAGTACCCCACACAATAAGCAACACATGGAAAGGAGCCAAACCAGTCGTAATCGGGTTACCAAACTGAACTCTCTTACCTGTATAATTAATAATGAAAGGTCATCTTCATCTTGCTATACCATGACTAAGATTGAATTCTATCTTCAAAATGAACACTCTCTATACAAAAAATATGCTCTGGCAAGCATGAAAGCACTTAAAAAACTTTGGACCCAAGAGATAACCCCCTTTCAAAACATTAGTGATAATGAAGTTTAGCTTCTGGAATGTAAGAGGCCTTAATAAAAAGAATCTGTGGACCCACATCGAATCAACCACTAGAACAGATCATATTAAAATTCTCATGCTAGCAGAAACGAAACATCAAAATCCGCCACCGGATAATTGTTGGTGGAAACCGGGTTTTGATAAGATGCACTTCTGTCCCTCTACTGGTCGATCAGGTGGAATCTGTCTCCTATGGAAGGAGTCCCAATTTCAAAATGAAACCTTCACTATCAAGAACCTGGACAATAGAACAATACATGCAATATATAGTAACAACACACTCAATGTAATAATTGAGATCCTCTTTGTTTATGCTACACCATATGAGGGTGAGAAGGACGCTTTTTGGTCTTCCCTCTCCTCTAATATAAAAAACATTAATGGACCCCTAATAATAATGGGAGACTTGAATGAGATCCTAGAACCACCTGACAAATTAGGAGGAAATCCCCCAACTATGAATAGATTTAGACGTCTTACTGATATCATTACAACTTATAACCTGGTAGATGTCCCAACTTGTGGAAACAAGTACACTTGGAGGAAAAGGGAAAAAGGACCCAACAATATATTCGAAAAATTAGATAGAGCCTTGGTAAGTTACAATCTTTTGCAACAATTCCCTAATCTTTACACAAAAACACATGCATTTATAAAATCGGATCATCCACAGATCGCACTAGAACTAATAGAAAATAAAAAACCAAAGTTGCAACCATTTAAGTTTGAAATGGCATGGACAACTAGAACAGATTATGAAGTACTTATTCGGAATGTTTGGCGTATCAACCCCCCGGAATCTCAAATGTACAAACTAGCCAAAAAACTACAGGAGGTAAAAAAGAAGAGTAAATTATGGAGTAAGGTTACCTTTGGTAATATTTTCCGCCAAATTAACCAAGTAGAAGCCGAACTACATAACCTACAAGCAAGAACTTGCATCACATATGACCGCAATATAGAAAGCAAAATAAGTAGGCTCACTACCAAACATGCATCACTACTAAATTACCAACAAAAATATTGGGGACAATGAGAAAAAAAAACACATATCAAGTTGAACGATGCTAACACAAAGTACTTTCACAAAATAACAACCGGACGTCGTAATAAAAATATAATAAAGACGATTCAATCTGCTGACAGGGTAACCTTAAGGAATGAAAAAGACATAAGGGAATACATTAAGGTGGATTTTGCCAAACGATATACCCTACAACCAAGACAGCACATACCAAGCAATTTACTAAACAATATCAATACCGAACTCACAAATGAAGACAATGAGTGGCTAACAAGGCAAGTCTCCAACTCGGAAATTAAAAATGCAGTTTTTAGCCTAGCTAATGACAAGTCGCCTGGTCCCGATGGGTTTCCAGCTGGTTTTTTCAAAAAGTACTGGTACATCATTGAACCTGCGGTGGTCAAAGCTGTCAAGAGCTTTTTCCTAAGCGGACGAATCCTAAAACAAACAAACCACACCTTCATAGCCCTAATCCCAAAGCGAGAAGACCTGACAACGATATCCCACTACAGACTCATAAGCCTTTGCTCCACGACCTACAAGATAATATCGAAGATTCTGGCGGCAAGGCTTAAAAAATCATTCCTAAGATCATTAACCCTTTACAAAGTGCATTCTCATCAGGAAAATCCATACAAGACAACATATTAATAGCCAACGAAATCTTTCACTCCTTCACCAAGAAAAAAGGAAACTTAGGATGGATGACAGTTAAACTTGACATGGAAAAGGCTTTTGATTTGGTTGATGATGTCCACTAAAATAGCCATGTTTTTATGCACATTTTAGCTCCTTATTCTATATACTTTGCATATTTCGGGCTAGGAATATGTTGACTTTATGTAATATATGCTAATTTGCAAGAAATAGAGGTCTACATAAGTTTTGGTTTAATATTACAGAATTTGGAGCCATTCCGGGACAAAAACAAGAAGAGAAGACGGAAGCTGACTTTTACTCGATGTCGAGGAAAGTTCCTCGATATCGACAAAAAATATGAAGCAGAGCCTGCTCGAGGAATGCCAGATCGAGAAGCTGAGAGAAGAAGACAACTCGAGAAATGTTTTTACTCGATGTCGAGGAAATTCCTCGAGATCGATCAAACCCAGCACTACCCGAGTTCGAAGATCCGAGAAGAGGCTACTCGAGAAAGCCAGTGAAGCTGATGTCGATGACAAAATTCCTCGATGTCGAGGAAACTCCTCGATGTCGACCAAAAGTTCTTTGGGCTGTGACGTTGTTGGGCTAATCCGAGTTGAGTTGGCTTGCTTGGGCTCGAAGAAAGTCCGAATCTATCAAGTCTATCAAGATTTATCCAAGGAGAGAAGATTATTCATTAATGTCAAGAGATATTTAGGTATTTGGATATTTCCTTTTAGATTTAATGCTTTATCTTTATTTAATTTTATTTTTAGAAAGTAGATATAGATTGTTTTCCTTGATTAGCAAGGATTAAGCCCTATAAATAAAGCCCTTGGGGCTGATTTTCTAGTCATTCAATTTCAGAGAAGTAGTTCCACATAGAGTTTAGGAGTTTAAAGGTTTTAGGGTTTTGGCATTCTACGAAAGTTTGAGTGCCGGGATTGTAAAGACTTTGAATATAGTTTATGCAAGTTATTTCTTTTCAATCAATGTCTGCGATTGCGATGAGGCGCGAGTAGTCCACCTACTTCTAGGGTTGGGGTGAGCCCAACGAGAGCCACGTTGGTGGATTAGCGATTGCTAAAGGAGGTATTTTATCGTTATCTTATTCTATTCCATGTGCTTCATCTTTGATTGAGAAATTGAAGAACTCATGTTGTGAAACTTGGGTAGTAATTAGGATTTCTATTCGGAAGTTTATAAATTCTAATTATGAAAAGGAATAGATACAATTAGGGTCATTTATCGCGAGATTGATATTTCTACTTGTCGGATTGGGTGAAAGCCTTCTCCTTTATCGATAAAGTCACCGCCTTTTATGATTTATATTTCGCTTTCATGGTAATCGTTGTTGCAAACCCCAATCTTGGAAGTTCTCTTTCATCTATCGGTTAAGATTCGAAATTTGCATTTGTTTTTACTTTCTGTTCTCCTCGATTTCGACCAAACTGGTCGACGTCGACTTCTCACTTTCGATCAACAAAGATCGCCGTAGCTTTTGGTTTCGGCAGGTACTCGATCTCGGCAAAAGTTCCTCGACATCGACAAAATTACTCGATATCGAGTAAACTTCTCGATATCGACCAAAGCCCGTAGCTGCTGCCTGCTCTATTTCGACTTGCCTGACCTTCTGTCGACTAACCCTAGTCGAGGTCGGGTAATCTGTGGTCGACTTCTGCCCGTGAGATTCCTCCGCTGCCTGGGATCCGCTGACCAGCTTCCTCGAGGATCGAACCTGACTTTCTCTTGCTACATCGGGAGGGAGTCTTGAACATTATTTGCTGGGATCCAATCGGTTTGCTTTACTTTACTTATATTTTATTTGCACTCTCGATTTCCTCCTACAACAGTTGACTGGAATTTTTTATTAACAACACTCACAAAATTCGGGTTCTCAAACCAATTCTCTGGCTGGATCAGGGAATGTATAACAACAGTTTCATACTCGGTCCTAGTAAACAATGAACCAACAGAAATGTTTTTCACGCATTGTGGACTGCGACAGGGAGACCCATTATCTCCGTACCTATTCCTCATACTCTCGGAGGTCCTTGCAAGAGGACTACAGAATGAAGCTACACAACCATAAAGTCACCTAGGATTAACCATCACCAAAAACGGGACTAGGATCCCATTCTTCGCTTTTGCAGATGACATTGTAATCTTTGCCTCTGCGACTCAAACAGCTTGCAACCAAATCAATAAAATACTCAAGGAATACACATCTCCATCAGGACAAAGAGTTAATAGGCATAAATCGCAATTTCAAACCTCTTTAAATGTGGCAACAAGACAAATGACTCTTATACAAAATGAACTAGAAATCACGAACACGACGAACTTGGGTAACTATTTGGGTTGCCCAATTATAAGAGGAAGAATGAAAAAAGAAGACTTCGAAGATTTATTATCAACCACAAAATCACAGCTCCTTCGTTGGAAGGCTAACTGCCTCTCGCAAGCTGGACGTTGTACTCTCATCAAGTCAAATTTATCTTCAAAACCATTACATCTGATGCAATGTTTTCTGTTGCCAAAGTCAATACACATGGAACTCGATAAAATAAATAGGAATTTTCTATGGAACAAAGGACCAATACACAAACCTCTAATCAGCTGGTTTGATATCTGTAAGACTAAAGACAATGGGGGTTTGGGAATTAGAAACTCGGAAGACATGAACAAAGCATTACAACTGAAGCTACTTTGGAAAATCCTAGCAGAATCCCGAAACCCCTAGGTAACCATAATAAGAGAAAAATACCTCAAACAAAAAGACATTCTGCAATATCAAAGAAAAGGGAACTCATCCTGGCAATGGACCCAACTAACAAAGCTAATCCCTTTGTTCAAAGCCGGTATCCGTTGGTCCATAGGTGATGGAAAAAATATCAACTTTTAGACTGATCTTTGGACAGGTACTGAACCTCTAATTAATATATCATCAAGCCAACACCAACCTGACATAGATACCAAGGTTAATCATTTTATTAAAGCAAACAAAACATGGGACCATGATAAGATAAATACCTCGCTACAACACATTTTACCTAACACAGTAATAGAATCCATAAAAGCTACACCTATACCACAGAACATACACATGGATAGATTATATTGGAAATGGAGCAGGAATGGTTGGTTCTCTACCAAGTTAGCTATAGATATGATCCACCATATGAAACATCATCAAAAATCGGATATGCGGTGGATTTGGAATCTTGACGTCTCACCAAAAATTAAAACATTCCTCTGGAAAATCTCGCGGAATGGCATACCCACTACATTCAAATTAGCATCCCGTCACCTGGGAATACCTACAAACTGCCCACATTGCGACTCCCACTATGAGGATCTGCACCACCTTCTGTGGAGCTGCCCAATCACTAGAGAAACACTCATATCAATTGACACAACCTCCTACTTTAAGATCAATGCATGCTTCTTGGAAGGAAAGGACATAAATCAAACACTCCAGGACATTAAAGAAATTATTGGAACACTAGATTTGCCTACATTGCCTTCGCTTGGTGGGGAATCTAGTACCTCCGCAACAAAACACTATTTGATAACATAAGCCGGACATAAGATGTATTGTTTCTTTCACAAAAGAACAAACGTCTTTGTGGAACTCATCCAAGAATATTGATGCCCCAGTGGAAAACCCAACAGTCAAAAGCGATAAAACTGTAACACAGAAGACAAAAAGAAAAAATGAAAAATGGAAACCCCAGAACCGGGAAATTATAAACTGAACTTTGATGGCGCACTCTCTCCTTCTGCCCAGGGTTCCTATGGATTCATTATTCGGGACTGCAGAGGAGTTCCTATCTTTTGTGGCTCTGGCCCTTGCCCTTTCCCCTCCGTTACCTCCGCTGAGGGTTTAGGGCTTTGGAAAGGAATCATAGCGGCAAAAGAACTTAACATCCCTAATCTTGTAATAGAAGGTGATAACCTCACCATAATCAACAGTCTTAAATGTCTTGGGAAGCCTACTGGAGACTCTGAAATGATTGTCTTGGACAGTCTAGTCTCGCTGGGTTTCTTCGCTTCGGTTGAGATTCGTCATGTCTTTCGGGAGGCAAACCAAGTAGCGGACCGTTCATCGCATCCGTCCCTTACTTTCCATAATGCACTCGTTCCTGACGACTCCCTGCTTCGTAGTTTCATCCGCAAGGATGCTCTTGGCTTGTAGGGTTATGCCTCACAACCAAATTATTTATGTTTAAAAAAAAAGAGTTAAAGGCCATCCATCCCAATTCAACCCATTTGACTCTAAAATGCCCAAATTTTGATCTAGTTTCATAAATTAAATCGAAATTTGAACTTGTAATTTGTGCTTGAAGAATGAAAAAATTGACACCAGTCTTCACCAATTTCTCAACATCACTGTCTTCGTCAATCGAAATCACCCATATCGGTGTTCGTCGCCGGTCGAGTTATTAACCGGTCGCCGGTCGAGTTATTAACCGATCGTCGTTCGAAGAGTATTTAGGGAGTCTCTGCAAAACAAATTCAATTTGGAGACTCACAGTCACCCACGCCATCTTTGTGTTTTCATTTTTTAATTTTTTTTCCTTGTTAAAGAAAAAGTAAAATAACAGAGTTAAGGCGTTAAACTAAATTTAGGGTACAGACCGGAATTTTACAAAAGCTCAGAGGTACCAACTGGACAATAAAAAACCTTGGGACACCAATCGAAATAGTCTTAATCACGAAGGTACCAAACGGAATTTCCCAAAAATAAATTATGTGGGATAGACCTTTCCCAAATAAGATATAATGGTCAACTGAGCACAAAGTAAAGCCATAAGCTTAAATGATAATGCACTCATGACTACTCTTTTTTTCCATGTAATCACTCCACCAACACCAAGCTTCTTCAGGCCCAAAACGTCAGTAGGGAAAGGTACATCACCCAAAGTTGCAGACAACAAATGGGGGTAGATTAGTTTAGTTTACAAATTATTGGTCAATCTTGGAATATGATCATTGATACCAATAATCTGATTAAATACCTTCTAGATTTCCCAGTCCACAAAGGCCTTCGGGAAAGAATCGCACAAGAAAAAAATCACACTATGAATGAACTCGACTGCTTGATGTATATCAGCCATAGATGGAGCAAAGAGATATTCTCTTGTAGGAATCACCAAATGATCAATTCCATGAACCTACAGTCACAAGATAGAAGAAAAGAAAATGTATGAAATATAATACCACAAGACCTAAACAGTAAATACTAAATTTTACATGCCATGTAATCACTGTAGGAAACCAAACAAACTAAATTCCCATTATATATGGGTCATGCATTGACACTAGAGATCAATATCAACAAATCGCCTTAAAGACAAATTTCAGGTCGTAAGACTCAAATCCTAACTGAAAGGGCCTTTCCACCATATTAGGATCCTCATTACAGTAGAACAATATATCAAATTCATGACTAGGTGAACACAAAACATGCTAAATCACACTCATCTTTTCATCTACTTGGCAGCAGATCAAATCAAAAACTCAAATGATTTTAAAGTACGCCAGCAAACAAACAATAACCACTAGACCTAATACATTTTGGACAGTGAATAAATATCAACCAACATCAATCTAGGGCACATTTCTAGAAACATAAGTTTTGTCTAGCTTTAAAGCAAATGTCTGCATCATAAAGCTGAAAATGGACTTTTATGTGAGAAGTTCTTATGAACTTGAGAATCTAAAGTAAATTCTTGAATGATCACTAGGTGAAACTCAATTCATCTAAAAGTTGAAGCTAAAAATCTAACCTATAAATCAGTAGAGATTAAAATTCAGCAATTCAACCTTTATGCCTTTTTAGCCTTAATATACCATTGTAGGGAATCCAATTAATCAGTAAAGATCAAAATTCAGCAAAACCTCAAGTCATCACAAAGCACCAGAAGGCAAAAAGAGGTCAGCTTGTGGCAGAATCTGAGTAAACTGAAAACGCCCCGTTCATGTTTTGATGGAAGTGAATCAGGTTCAAACTCAAATTACATTCGCCACAAACAATCACGAAAATAGGAGGAATTCATAAAATAGTGGAAATAGAGAATTAATGTGGAATTGAAGGGAGGGGGAGATTGAAATTGTGAATGAGACTGACAGGGGATATGTTCAAGCAAAGGAGCAGCGACTTGGTGAAGGATATCCAGGCGAAGATGAGAGAGAATCACGGTAAAAACCATACCTGACCGTCGATGTTCCAACTTGAGACGTTCTTCCTTGTTCGACGATTTGAGAACATTCGAGGCCGATCAGGTAAGGGCTGGCACCCTTAATTGGGAGGAGGATAGCCGTCAGGAGAGATAGAGAGCGGAGATTGAGAGAGAGGAAGGTCAAAAATCGGAGATTGAGAGAGAGAGAGAGAGAGAGAGAGAGGTAGATTGGAGACTGAGAGAGAGGAAGGTCAAAAATCGCCGGATGAGGGCTCAGATGCCATGGAGAGAAGAAAGGGGAACAGAGTCTACAGGGCTAATTAATTTTCACAAGGGCCTAGCACGCCTAATAAATTTTTTAAAGAGATTAAAGACCTAATTAAATCTTGAAAAAGGGTACAATTAGCCAAATTTTCTCTTTAAAACTGAATAGTTAAGATTTAACTAACTTCATATAGAGTTATTTTACCAACTCGATGAGATCTAAAGTGGAGATGAAAAGATAGATTAATTAATTAACGGTTTTTTTTATCGTATGCCCTAAATTGAGAATAAGATAACAATTAATTAATTGACGTTTTTTCTAAGGATATAAAATAAGACTCTAAATTGGGAAAGATTACCTACAAAAAAAAGCAAGCGACCCTAGGAATCTAATTTAAAAAATGCTAAACTAATTAAAATTTAAAAAAATGTATAAATTTAGGGTCTTATCCTATGCTCTAAGCCTCCAAGGGGATAGGATATAAAAATCGATTAATTAATTAACTAACGGTACTTCTATGTTGTGCCCTAAGGGCATGTTATAAGATCTTAAATTGAGAAATATTTCCTACCAAAAATAAGCTACCATGAACAAGGTGCATCTGAGTTGATGTTTAGTGTTGCGTGATACGATCGTGAATAGAGTTGTGTCCTGGTGTCTTTGTTGCTTTCCGTGCTTCTTTTTTGCTCCTTTATTGTCTCTTCTACCTTCTGTGAGACCTATTACTATGTGGTTCTATTGTTCCGGGTCTATCGGAAACATTCTCTCGACTTGTTCGGGAAAAGAGTGTGTACATCCTAATCCCCCCGACCCTGCCTAAACGCGGGATTAATTGGATTGTTGTTGTTGTTTTTGTTCCCTACCAAAAATAAACTACCCTAGGAACCTAATTTAAAATTTGGATAATGCATTTTAATTAAAGACTTTTTCCCCCTAAAACAGGATTCTTATCCTATTACCCATGAACATTGATACGATAAAAAAATCAATTAATTAATTATATTATTATAGACTTGAGCAAACATGGGTCAACCCGTCCGCTCCGCCCAACCTACCCGGCTAAATTTGTGGGTTTAGGTAATGCAATTGGCCCAAGAGGGCCAGTAGACCCAAAGGGCCGAGCATGGACCAAGGATCAAGCACAAGCGGGCCGGTAGACCCATACCGCATATATATATATATATATATATATATATATATATATATATATATATATATATATATATATATATATATATATATATATATATATATATATATTATACGATTTATATAGAATTGTAGTAAAATAGTATACATATTGATTATATAATTTATACTTGTAGATTTACTGATACTTTATAAATACTAAATGACTAATAATATTCAAATCATATATAAATTAAGTAATAAAATACTATTAAATAAATTATTTTCATTCAAACGAACCTAATCTAAAGTGATTTCAAAGCTGTGTAACTTGTGTATCTTTGTTTTGTATGAAATTTTAATTTTTGGATACTGAGCACATATTGTAAAGTTTGGAATTAAACACAAAAATAAAAAAATATTTCACCAACTTTTAATGAGCGGCCTGGTGGAGTACCTAGTACGACTATGTGGGCGGATTTGAACAAGGTAGTGGGCCAAAAAACCGAACCTGATCCAACCCCAAATTGCTAAAATGGGCCAAAATTTTTACCTAGGTCCGGTCCAAGCCCGTCCAACCCAATCCATGCTCAGGTTTAAAACAAACACGTGCTCTTTGCTGGAAATAAAATTTGGGCCTGTAAATGGGCCAAGGCCAACTTAAAACCCATCAAATACAGAACCTCTGATCAACCGACGTCGTTTTAATCGTCTTAGTTTCCTCCACTTCCTTGAGTCTTTCCATCAAATCACCAAACCCACCCTTTCATCTCTCGCGATCTTCTCCTTCCCGGTTCTGATCTCCGGTGACTTTCCGGCGCACCCGCAGCATCTGGTAATACTCTCTGTCTTTCATGTATATGTCGATCTGCGACTTTGATTAGCGCTTCTATGTTTTTCATTGTTGTTCCTTCATTTGTGCGTCGATGATTTGATTTTCTGTGCTGGCATTGATAATTTCCTATTGATTCGTGATAAATCATGTTTGCTTCTGCGTAATCTGTCCTAGAATTTTGGTTCTATTTTGCTTGATACGATTGATTCTAGATCGGATTCTTTCGAATGCCGGAACTCGGATCTGGTGTGTTTTTACTAGTTTAGGGTTGGCCAATGTTTATGTCTTACTCAAGTGATGGATTTATCTAGTTTTCCTGTTAATGTAGTGGTGATTTGTGTCGTACTGTGTTAAGTTGTTCAAATTAGGCTTTAATGTCAAACTGTATCATCACTGTTGAGATCCGCATGTTTATTGCCTTTGTAAACAAGGTGTTTGAACTTGGAATTGTGTGGATTTTTGTTTATTATGATGCGCAACCTTGATGTAACTCAAATGATCATTGACTTGAGATTCTCAATGTTCTGCTGCAGAGCCTGAGAGAGAGGTTTGCAGTGTTGGGGGATACGGGAAGAAAGGGATCAGAAGATGCCTGCACAGAAGATCGAAACGGGCCACAATGACGTTGTCCATGATGTTCAGATGGATTACTATGGGAAGAGAGTGGCAACAGCTTCATCGGACACCACCATTAAGATTCTCGGTGTTAGCAACAGCTCTTCTCCACAGCCTCTGGCTACCTTGACAGGTCATCAAGGACCTGTTTGGCAGGTTGCATGGGCCCACCCAAAATTCGGATCTCTACTTGCTTCTTGTTCGTATGATGGAAGGGTGATTATTTGGAAGGAGGGTAATCAGAATGAGTGGATTCAATCCCATGTATTCCATGAGCACAAATCATCGGTTAACTCTATTTGCTGGGCACCATATGAGATTGGGCTTAGCTTGGCGTGCGGATCATCTGATGGGAATATCTCAGTCTTCACTGCTAGGCCTGATGGTGGTTGGGACACTGTAAAGATAGACCAGGCTCATCCTGTAGGTGTAACCTCGGTTTCATGGGCTCCAGCTATGGCTCCTGGGGCTTTAGTTGGATCGGGTGTTCTTGAACCTGTTTACAAGTTGGCTTCTGGTGGGTGCGACAATACCGTGAAAGTGTGGAAGTTGAATAATGGTACCTGGACGATGGATTGTTTCCCTGCTCTTCAGAAACATGCGGATTGGGTGAGGGATGTTGCCTGGGCTCCAAATTTGGGACTTCCCAAATCCACAATTGCTAGTGCATCACAAGATGGAACCGTTGTTATATGGACTGTGGCCAAGGAAGGGGAGCACTGGGACGGCAAAATTCTCAAGGATTTCAACACTCCTGTATGGAGGGTTTCATGGTCCCTCACCGGAAATCTCTTGGCTGTTGCAGATGGGAACAACAACGTTACTTTGTGGAAGGAAGCTGTAGACGGTGTTTGGGAGCAGGTTACGACAGTTGAACCTTAGGGTATTGTGCATTTCTTTATCTTTCTTTGTACTCATGATCTCATTATGCCTTTGGTTAGTTTGCTAATCCCTTTTAACTGCTCATTGTTTTGTGATGAATACTAGGGATTTTCTCTATTTTTTAAAGCTGGTTGAACCTAGCGTGTTTCTTTCCATAAGTATGGTTACCATCTTTTCATTTGCTGAAGAAGTTCAAGGAAGAAGTATACAATACATTTGCTGCATCCTCTTAGTTCTTTATTTTATACTTCCCTCAACTCTGGCCTTTTGATAATATTGCGATCCATGTTTATCAACTTCATCTGTCATTCGGGTGTAGACACTCAATGCTTCATACCCTAAAGTTGTTTTTCATTCGCTCATCTTTAGGTGATTGCTTAAACGGAAATAGGGGGGAAATTCTACTTCTCTAACTATTCTGCAAGATTTCTCTACTCCAATGCTTTCTATTATTATTTGCCTATGATCATTGTAGAAGACTTTCTTTTCGGGGTAAAGGAATTGTATAATGCTTGTCATCATTCGCATTTTGCAATTTGCATATCAAAAGAACATTGAATGATGGATACTTTTGTATGGATAAGCTGGAAGTTGGATTAGTACACTTGTGGAAGATTATAGGGAGTTATAGTGATGTTGTAGTACAAGGTGATGGTGTGCTGATGAAACTTGTGTATGCTGCTTTTCTACGAGTTTATGTGAAATGAGCTGTTTTGTGATTCTATGTAATTGGTGTTCGTTAGTTGAACTTGATATAGTGAAATGAGTTGGTTTCTTTCACTCGCATGTTGGTGTCTTGAGTAAACTTTCTTTATGTTTTATGGGTCTGCTATCAGTAATAGATGCAGGAGCTGAAATTCCAGTTTTCTAACCATTTTGTAAGAGATCTGGACTCCAATGATCCCTGCTAGTAGTAGTAGGTGGTGGTGTTGGTGTACAGAAGAGGCCTGTTTCTGCGGCATCACTACGAGCCTGTAATAAATTAGTTGCTCTCCGATTCCAAGTAAATAGAGTTCTAACAATTGAATTTGTCATAGTGAAAATGTCAGTAGTTCACATTGGCTGATTCCCCCCCCCCCCCCCCCCCCCCCCCCCCCCCCCCCCATTGCACCAATTCTTAATATAGCCATATTATGGTCTTGGTCTTGGTCTTGAAAATACCCACAAACAAGAGTTTCGTTTGGAAAATCAAGCCAGACGGTTGGGTTGTAGTGACGAAGCATGGTATCCAGCCCTCCGGGTTGGGTACATTCTCTTCTCTGGATATGAAGCAAATCAAGCACACAAGACCAGCCAGGCCAATGAGCAATGAAATCACAAACTTGTTTTAAGTCTCTTCAGCTGAAAGGCAATAAGCGTAGACAGTAGCATCCCAACCAAATTGCATCTGTTTGCTTTGCAGAGCTCATGAACTGGAGAGCAGTTCATTTTTCCATTTATAAGCGAGAATCTCTGGCACTGGATACAACTACTGGTAACCTAGCTGATAGGCAAGCCGATGCACCTTTTAATGTCGGCACTAAGTCTCAACATGGCTATCCAAATCCCATAATGTTCACCGGACAAAATGTCAAAAACCAAGCAAGCTTAAAGAGAGTTGCTTTTTCATCATTCGGTTCAACAATTCCATAATCAGAACAAAGAGAAAGGGTCACAAGGGATCATCAGAACAGAATATGCATGACTTTTGTGAGTCAAGGTTCATCAGAACCATGCTGTTTCCATCTTCCAGTGCGATTGTTTCAAGAATGACATTGCAACACGAGATAAGGCGCGACCCAGAGATAACGGTAGGGGACTGCTTATCTGGGATAGAATCGTCAGGATGAAATCGGATATTTGCAGTTGTTAGATGGGAATTTGTACGAGGAAGGGATTGTAAAGAATGAGGAATATGGTTTCTGAACTCTTTAAGGGTCTGGTGCTAGTGTGGCACCAAGTACACTGCTAGTGTAGTTTGTTTGTTTTGTTTTGTTTTTTTAATTTATTTATTTATGTTTATAGGTATTTATAATAGGGGCAGATGAGACTTAACTATTTGCTAGTGTAAACTGTGTAACAGTGTGACACCAAGTACCCATGGGAGATTGGGATCCTTGTCTTTGACATTCTTTTTCGGTCACAATCCTTTGTCTATGTGGTGTGCTGGATGTATGCTCACATTTTAAGATGGAAATGCATGCTCACATTTTAAAATGGAAATGTGTTGGAACATTTTGAAATGGAAATGTAGTTTCATGAAACTTTTAGATCGAGGAATACCCTGCCCCGACTTGCACTACACCACTTACACGTCTGGCACTTAACACTTCATGTCTTACTTACACTTAATGTATGCTCACATTTTAAGATGGAAATGCATGCTCACATTTTAAAATGGAAATGTGTTGGAACATTTTGAAATGCAAATGTAGTTTCATGAAACTTTTAGATCGAGGAATACCCTTCCCTGACTTGCACTACACCACTTACACGTCTGACACTTAACACTTCATGTCTTACTTACACTTAACTATTCACATTTTACATTGATTGATATGTTTCACTTGATTGATCTTGATTCAATTGAGTTCCAATCGTAACTCACAATCCTCACATTTTAACTAGTAGTTGAGGTCAATATATGTGATCTCATAATAAAAAATAATCCATATTATTTAAAGGCAATATGGATGCCAAATAAAATAAATAAGATGGACACACAGACACAAAAAAAAAAAACCATACCTAAACGATTTAGCATGAAAGGATAAGAAATAAATCACGGTTTAATGAAACAGTGGGTAAAGTGGGAAACTATGTTATTATTTTGATATAAAGTCAATAATAACCTAACACAATTTTTACATGCCGAATCCAAAATATAGGTTAAATAAATTACAAAAGCAAGTGGATTGTAATTTATTTTGATTAATTTTGAAAACATCTAGAATGAGGAAAACATGTAGACAAGAAATCGAGAAAGGTACGTAAAGAGCAAAAGGGTGCGGAAAGCCACTTGCCTTAACGTCATGTTGGATTTCGGTACCAAGTATGGAAGTCAAAGTTCTTGAAGATGGAGTTGATAAAGTTTAGAAACGAATATACACATACGAAATGAGATTTCATTAATTAGTATTTTATACAAAAAAAAATGACTTATTTAATTCAAAATCCAAATCGATTTAATTAGAAAGCCAGAAATAATATCAATACATTCTTCCTTGATAAGGATTGGATGATAACGCTGTAAATTAATTAGAATATGTGAATTATAATGACTTTTAAAACTGCAGGATAATTTTTATAAATTCAAATCTAAAACAAGGGCATATTAGTTAAAAAAAAGTGTGGGAGGATGGGCGTAATTACCCTTTTTCCTTCCCCAACCCGCTGAGGTGCTGATAGCTTCAGCCAAACCCTCTTCGATGACCAACGGCGACTCTCCGACTACTTGTGGCAACTTCTAAAGCGCACGTGTTCGATTGTTATGGCTTCTAGGTGTCACAGGAATCAAAGTTTGGATTATTTGCTTGTAATTTTTTTTTACAAAGGGTTGGTTTATGCTGAAATTTAAGGCCCGTTTCGTATCGATATCTTAATATCTATATATTAGATATTGATACCGGTATCAAGAATCAGCTTTCACATAACGCGAAACCTCCAATGTTATCAGATCCAATGAATGCAATGATGGAGGGAGCTGATGCGGCCAGAAGTGCAACTAGTTAGAGCAGAACATGAATTTTTCAACTTCTAAAGCGCACGTGTTCGATCGCTATGGCTTCTAGGTGTCACAGGAATCAAAGTTTGGATTATTTGCTTGTAATTTTTTTTACAAAGGGTTGGTTTATGCTGACATTTAAGGCCCGTTTCGTATCGATATCTTAATATCTATATATTAGATATCGATACCGGTATCAAGAATCAGCTTTCGCATAACGCGAAACCTCCAATGTTATCAGATCCAATGAATGCAATGATGGAGGGAGCTGATGCGGCCAGAAGTGCAACTAGTTAGAGCTGAACGTGAATCAGACACACCTCGAGCTTCTCCCTCAATACAAGGTAACTCGTTTGTTGCCAACACCGGAGTTTTGCCGTTTATCGATTCAGGAGGAAATCGATTTCCAAAAGTTGAATTTTTGACATTTGACGGGAAGAAGCCAAGAAGATGGGTACGAAGGTGTGAAATGTACTTCTCGATCTTCAATATTCAAGAAGGACAGAAGGGGGAAATGGCCTCCATGTATATGTTTGATCGAGCCGATGTGTGGGTACAGGGATACCTGTTATAGAAGAAAGGGGTTCAGTGGAAAGAAATGAATTGATTGAAGCGGCTTTTGTTAGATTTAGAGAAAAGCAAGGTGTAGAGGTAGTCCAAGAATTCAACAAGTTAGCATAGAATGAGGAATCGGAGGAATACAACGAGAAATTCGAGGATCTTCGAACGGGAATGTTGTCTTACAACTCTCACTTGCTTGAAAGTTACTTTGTTTCAAGCTACATTAGTGGCCTAAAACCTAAAAACAAGTCGTTGGTCAAACTAGGGAAGGTCTAAGGAGTTAGCAGATGCATTAGAAATTGCATAATGAATCCATGCAGGTGATTGTTAAGATCAGAAAGAGCCCATGGAGATCAGGTAAAAGGGATAATAGGAGTTTCTTGGAAAATCAATTCAACACTACATGAATTAATAGTCTGAGTTCCAAGAAAGAAACTCCGGAAAAGAGTCCAAGCACGGGAAATTCAACGGAGTAGAAACGGAACCCCGGAATGTGTTATAGATGTGGCGATTGATATTTCGTGGGCCACAAGTGCAGAGTGGAGAAGATTAATATGTTGACAGCCACGGCTGTGGGCCAGGGTGAAGATACCGGGGCATTGAGTGTAAAAGAAATTCCATATGAAGAGGAACCAACAGGAATCGAGGTGGAACAGAAAACCTTCGTGCATGCTCTAACAGGAGATTGTCATGAGAATTTGATTAATGCCAAAGGAAAGGTAGGCAGACGATCGGTGATCACTACAAAAAAAAAAAAAAGAAATTCGCTTCGGCAAAAAGCCGTGGCAAAAGGGGTTCAAGGGGTGGCAAAAGGGGTTTAGCTTCGGCTTAGCTACGACAAATGGAGGGGTCGCGAATTTTGGGGTGGCAAAATTTGGTAGCTTCGGCAAATAGCCGTAGCAAAAAAAATTAGTGACGACTTAGCTACAGCTAAGCGAACCTATGAAAGACACTACATATTTGCTACGGCAAGCTGCCGTAACTAATGTTTTTTAGCCCAGTTTCTTCATACCCGGGCTAAAAAGTCCAATATTTTAAATAAAAAAATACACAATTTACATATAATAAATTTTCATTAATTATACAAAATTTACATGTAAGAAACTACAAAATTTATATACATAATTATAAAATTTACATATACAATAAAATGTCCAAAACTATATTTTAACCCAAAATATTGTCTAAAACTACATAATTTACATCAAATTGGACAAGCTAATAAAGAAAGAATTCAATCTCATAATAAAAAGCAGAAATGCACAGCAGCTGGAAATCCACATTTAAAGAGGCATTTGGTTAACATTATGCCATCACACCCGATGAAAAGCAAGATGTTAAGTTAATTTTTAATGAAATCTATACCATAGAAACTAAACATTAATATATGCTCAATCTAACTCACAAAGGAGATGAAACTTTCAAGAAATTAAGTTCTGCTCAATTAACAAAGGATTAACTTTGTTGATACATAATCATAATGAGGAACTGCTAGAAAGCGTCAAAATGCTACCCACAACAACCTAATCTTCTCCATTTGAGAAATCAATTGCAACTTTTCCATCTCAGACGGGCATAACACATAATCTTTCAGACACTAATATGCAGATATCATTAAGCATATCATCTACTTATAAAATTAGCCAGCAATAGTACAACAAAAGGGTTCTGCAATGACAACTTGCTGAAATTTAGCTTTAGATATCCTTTAGATATCTTAAACAAGGAATTTTAACTTACATTTGTGTAAGAACTAATGAAAGAGAGGCAATCATCATATAAAAGTGGAATAGACAAGGAGTCTCAGCAAAAACGAACGAAATTCCAAAATATTACACGATCCACCACAATTCCACAAACAAGAAGACACTAATATTGCAAAATGAAATAACAAAACAGGTAAGATAAGGCTTGCCTTCTTAAATGTTCTTTTACGAAATTCAGTTGCCAGATTATCTTCACCATCCTTCATTAGGCCAGCCAAAACTCCTGCAGCATGGTCTCTTACCTGATAAAGCAGTACATATTTCAAAATTAACAAAATCTAGAAAACATGCACAATATTTGCACATAAGCACAGGGCTGAAAATATATATTTTACACGCTAATTTCTAATCATCCCCCCCAATAACCCATCTCTGTTCAACAACATAATGACCCCTTTCATAAAAAATACGGTTTAGTTTGAAAACAAAATGAATATTGAGAAAGAACTCTAGATGAAACATATATAAAGACATCAGGGGTAAAAAGAACTTCATCCACATCTCTATGCCTATCATATGGCTTCATGACCCAAAATATGGGGCAAAACTCAACTCCTTGCCAATATATAAAAAAAGATAATCGAGCAAACCTCTTTCTTACATAATATTAAAGGTAAGTTAACAAGGTTTTTTTTTTAAAGTTGAGATAAGCACCAATGCACCATACCTTAAGGAAACTCACATCATATACCATATGATTACTGAACTTGTCTTTATATCAACATAAAATTGACTTTGAGACTCAGTCTCAGTTTCCCAAGGACAGTCTTCCAAGAGCAGCCAATAAACCAAGAAAATCAACACAAATGTACTAAAGAAATACATAGACATCATTTAAAAAAGGGTCAAATGGATGATAATGTATTTGCATCTTGTTTTTGAAAATCTATATCAAAAAAATGGTACATTTGTTGATGACAAGAAATGTATTTTAACCAAAAGCACTCAATAAAATGCAAGTTTCATGCCAACCAAAATTTAAGAGAAGTCGTTAGGGTCCAAAAAAAGGCATCCTTCTCTGCTTTTTAGCCCATTTTTATGGTGTATGTTCTTACAGGAATTGTTTAGTAAAGAAAGATGCAAGGAAAGGAACGAAACACTACATATCAGCAAACTAACACTTCTGGAAACTGCTCAACAAGCATAAACTTTCTTCTAACATGCATATATAAAATATCATTTAAGTGTTTTCACCAATAACAAGAAGCCCTTAAGCAAGTAAATCAGTTCCACTCTCCATGACTTAATTTGTATAGCAAGACTCTGGAAACAGCACATCAAACGAAGAAATGCTTACCGCAGTGAGAAGGATATAGATCCAGCACACCACATTTTGCCTTTGTCTTGTACCCAGAATCAGCCACTTTTATTATACCACAAACATTCCTTGTAATGAATAAGGGTCACCTATAAACCTATAGAATCACAAAAAAAAAAAAAAAATCAGATTATATCACTTAAGTTTATATGCTCACTTAAGTTTATACGCTCACAGCATCACTTACCTTTCCCGACTTGCAAAGTTCAGCACACTGAGCCTCTGTTTCGGATGGAGCCTAAAAGCATTAAAAATGAGTCAGTTGTTCTCACAACAGCAGTGAAACATATATCATAAAATACCCACCTCAACCACATGCACACCAATGAGCCGAGCCTTCCTTATTGTGTTGCCTCGTGACCTGAAAAATCCACAAATTTGTCATCCATGGTGTACATGCTTAGCAAAACACCAAAACCATAATCCTGTTATAAATAAAAATCCAGGACAAGCTAGAGAGCTTTAATAAAAATGTAAACTACAAAGAGAAGCCACCATAATGGAAATTCTTGTCATAGGGAAAATAAAACAAGGCTGCATATTTTTTTCTGAGCAAATAGCGCTTAAGCAAACATGTTATCAATATTTTATTTTTGGAGATAGCTAGTGTAAACTACAAACATATAAATTTTAATTTCGTTCCTTTCCATTCTCTCCTTTAAAAATAAACGAGCCCTAAAGTGTGTCAGATAGAGCATTGAATAGAAAGACAAATGGATGATGGATTCAAGTTGAAGATGCGTCTACATCGAGAAATAAATAAAGGCAACACCTAGGAACTACTGCTAGTTTTGAACTCAGCAAAGAAAGAAAGGGTAGCGAAAATTCCAGATAACCTAAAGAATAGTGATTTACACAATCCTAATAACCAAGTAGCCCAAATCTGGAATGAAAGCAAAGGGGATAATTCTACATTACCCATAGTTGGTAACAGACATCACTTATTTTTAACTTAAAAAATTGCTACACATTCAAATACACCAGCTGATGGAATATATTCAATATTAATCAATTATAGAAACCATGGAAATGCAACCACTAATTTGCTACACTCTCAAATTAACTTTATGGATAAGAGTTGTTTTGATTCTCACTAATTTGGAAATGCAACCATGGAAAAGTAACCTCGTTACCTTTTAAATTTGATTCTCACTTATCTGTCATCAATTTCCATTTCTAAAAATAAGAAAATGATGGGAAAGAGTCAATTTACAACTCCACCTCTCCCAATGCATAAAACATTACTAGATTAAATTAATAAACCACCCCCATTACAGGGAAACCACAATAGGATGAATTTGGGAAATAAATCAACATGCTAAATTCTAGTCCTACTCATCACTGGTTGAACAATGTGTTTCATGCTCAAAAAATTTACAGGAAATGGATAAATGTGGAAATCAATGAGGTTTTGGGTATAACATCAACGAACTATGACAAGAAATCTCAAATTGCATTTGATTGCAATGTCTACGGGAAATTAAGGTTCCAATCAAGACCTATAACTAAGATGTTCGCAACCATTAAAGAACAAAAATACAATCACCAAAAAGCTTAATATAAAGATTTCAAATAAAACTACATATACCAATAAAGATCTTCGATTGGAAGTTTAAACGGAAGAGGGATGGAAAAAAATGGCACCTTGATGAAGCCAATCTCCTTGGCGTTGCCGCTGAAGCACTGCCTGCAGCACATGAGCCCATACTTGCGGATCAAAACATGAGCGTTACCGCACACCCGGCTACAAGTTAATGATACAGTCGATATCCGTTTGCTTGAGAAGACCCCCAAGATCGGAGACTAACGCCTCGCAGTCCCACGAATTATTAGGTGCAATGAACCGAGATACCAGCCACCTGGATTGATCGTCCGATAATGGATTGATCGCCAAACTCCTAAGGGTAGTTGACCCTACCCAAATGTCCTCCCAGAAGGAGACAGAACAACCATCCCCAATACCCCACCTTAATCCTGGGGCAAAAAGCATACGAATAGCCATAAGTTTAGCCCACTGCCAGGAGGTTTGTTTTGTTTTCTTGTATTGCAGTAGATTGACGCCCTTCAAATATTTTTCCGAGACAACTCAAACACAAACATTATCTAGTTGAGCAAGAATTTTCCATAATAGCTTCATTTGTAATGCTATATTCATAGTTACTGCCTTATATAGACCAAGACCCCCGACAAGAGTATCTGAGCAAATCTTATCCCAACTGACAAGAGGAGTGTTAGTTGGGCCTTTATTCCCCGATAAAATTTATCTAGCTCCGTGAGAACGGTAGTTGGTAACATAAATGATTGCATAAGGTGCAATGGCTGCGCACTTAAGTTGGCTTTAATAAGGATTTTACGTCCTTCAGCAGATAAGTTCGAGGCTTTCCATTTAGTAAGTTGTTTCCTTGCTTTAACAACTATGTCAAAAAACGTATCTTTATTAGCCTTCCCGCTAATAATAGGGCATCCTAAGTACTTTTCCAAAGAAACGGAATGCTGGATCCCCAGAGAAGAGGTTATGGAGTTTACCGTTTGAGATGATGTATTTTTAGAAGTCTGGAAACATGATTTATGCAAATTGACCAATTGCCCTGACATACGACAATAACGATCCAAAATATTCTTAATAGTTCCACAGACCAAAGGAACGGCCTTGGAGGAGATCATAATGTCATCTGCAAAGGCTAGGAACGGGATTTTAATCCCATTTTTCGCGAATTGGATGCCTAAATCCTTATTTGCATTTGACTCCCATTGGATGAGCCTAGCAAGCACCTCCGAAGACAGAATGAACAATAGGGGCGACAAAGGGTCACCCTGCCTGAGCCCCCTATTAGGGATGAATTGTTGTGTAGGTCCTTCGTTAACCAGAACAGAGTATGAAACAGTTGAGATGCACTCAAAAATCCACCCCACAAATCTGTCATGGAACCCGAACTTGAGCAGGACCTTACGCAGGTATGCCCACTCAATACAGTCGTATGCCTTTTCCATATCCAATTTGATAGCTATCATACCCACCTTACCCTTCTTAGCCCGGAAGGAATGGAATGCCTCATGTGCTAGGAGTACATTATCATGTATCGATCGTCCTTTCGTGAACGCCCCTTGCAGGGGGTGAATAAGTTTTCCAATCACATTCGATAATCGGGAAGTGATAATTTTTGATATGACTTTGTAGATAGTAGAACACAGACTGATGGGTCTATAATGACTAACAGACGAAGGGCTGTCAATCTTTGGGAGCAATGTGATGAACGTGTGGTTGATTTGTTTTAAGATTCGCCCCGTCTTAAAAAAACATTTAACTGCTTTGATCACAGAAGGTCCCACAGAACCCCAATATTTTTGGTAGAATCCAGCAGGCATGCCATCTGGCCCCGGTGCTTTATCAGCCGCAATAGCGAACACCGCGTCCTTGATCTCAGAGTTAGTAATCGGTGCCATTAGCATGTTGTTGTCATCATCGGAGATTTCCTTTTTAATATGGCGTAGGTTTGTGTTGAAATTATAATTAGGGTCTGCTGTCAACCGAAACCTTTTTTTGAACTCTGCTTCCAACTGTTGTTTAATCAATTCTCCGTCATGAATAGTTACCCCATCAGGCAACGTTAGTGATTTGATAATTTGACGATTTCGTTTGGCCGTTGCAACCTTATGGAAGTATCCCGAGTTTGTATCCCACAATTTGACGTGTTTTATCTTCGCTCGTTGAGCCCAATATCGACGTTGGAAGTCAAGCATACGCTCTCGCTTATTAAGTAATTGCCTCTGCAATTTCAAGTTTGTTGTAGAAGATTGAGCAATTAGTTGTTGTTGAATTGTAAGAAGCCTAGTGTCAAGCACTAGCAATTGTGTGGCAATATTACCAAAAGTTTTTTTGTGCCATGATTTAGCTAGGCGTTTGAGAAGTGTCGTCTTCTTAACAAGTTTGAACATAGGCGAACCTGGAGAGTCTAACCTCCAAGCTTGTTTGACGATGTTATCAAAATCCTTTCTTTTAGTCCAACCCATCTCAAAACGAAACGGGCGATTTGAGAACTAAACTGAGTTTCTAAAGTCAGCCGATATAGGACAATGGTCTGAAGAGGTGAAAGCGTGGTGGCGCACCACTAGGGCCGGGAAATTGACAAGGCATTCAGGCCTAACAATCAACCGATCCAACCGAGAAAAACTAGTATCAACCCCGTCATCCACTTTTTTCCAAGTGAACTGACCCCCCGAAGTTTGGACATTTTGAAAATTCAAGCTATTTCTAACGTTAATTAATCGTGAGTATCTGGAAGGTCGTGTAGGAGCACCACCCAACTTCTCATCTGGAGATTCAATGTCGTTGAGACCCCCCATCACACAAAAAGGGAAGAACAGATTCGTTGTGTAATCGACCCAGCCCAGAAGCCATCCTTATCCCTGTTATCCGGTGGAACATACACAATGAGAACTGATAAGGTAGACGAGGTACCCGAATCGAAGAAATCAAAGTGAACAAACCGTTCATGAATTGAAATTACTGTAATGGAGCCTTGTGATGTAGGTATATCCTTCCAAAGAAGGCAAATGCCCCCCACAAAACCCGTCGCTGGTGCAAAAGCTATGTTACCGAAACCACTCTTTCGCCAGACGTGTTCATCCGGTTTAAAACTAGATTTAGTTTCCAAAAGAGCTATTACATTAATGTAGTTGTTTTTGCAAAAAGTATCAACTTCAGTCCACAAGTTTCGGCGGCGAAGACCCCTACAATTCCATGTGCATAAATTCATAAAAATATTTGTAAAGTAAGCAAATGTAAGAGATACTACCACAGAAATCAGCCGTGAAGCGGTCAAATACAAACCAATCCAGAATGAATGCTTGATCAGAGCATATAAGTTTAACTAAACCATAGTGAACAGATATATGATGTTGTCTGAAAGCTACTACTGAACAAGAGCATTGAGACCAACATTCATAATGGGCACCAAAAGCCCGAAACCTGCGTGCTTATAACGTGAGTGTATGGATGTTTTCAATAGGAAAACACCTGCAAAAGAAAGCAAATGCATCCCAAAGTGTAAACACTAGTGAAGCATAAATAGCAAGTAACTCAAAGATACGAGGAATCCAGACTACCCTGCAACGGCAAATACCCACATACGCAAAGGAAGTAAAACCCAAACAATGTGTAAATACCACACTGGACCAAAAGGAAATAAAAACCACCATGATATAACGCATGTAATAACCCAATACTATATAAGGTACCATCATGTAACTTAACAATGACAATTGGCTGACAATATAAGACCTTGAAAAGAACTGCTTGGCAGCCAAAGGAGCAACAATACTCACACCCCAGCAGACAAGGCAAACTTGGCATAAGCTTCTATTAAGATAATAAAAATAAATCATAAGTGCTTTTACAAACCGGCAGCACTTCCAACAAACCCCCATAACGGAATTAATAGACGATAAAAAACGAAAGCAACCGCAATGTAATACAAACAGGAAATACCCAACGTTTGTACAACGCATTTGACCTTGGGAGATACAGTGAGTTGCATTACATAACAAGCCATAGCCATGTATTTTCGATACCCTGCAACAACCACAATTGCACAACCGGTATTGCCCACCCAAAATCCACAAATAATAATGATGTAGCATTACAATTAAATCTCAACACCACAGCAGCAACCGCCAAGTGAAGGCAAGACCCACCTCAAAGCCGCAGTGTAGGCTGCCATGATCGAGTCGTATCAATAGCTTGCCCTTGGAGGTAGTCTGCTTATGCGCAGGCCAACCGTAGTTGCTAAATCCATGTATTGGATATTGAGAATGGTGGTCATGTGTTGACCAAAAGATTGTGAAAGAATGGAACTTAGTATTCTCAAAGCATTGTCGTCCCATAGGGAATGCTTGTATCGGTTTTGCCGATGAACTCCTGTGAAGAAAACCACTTGAAGAGCATGATAACTTGCAAGGGCAAGACAAAACAAACCCCATCAGATAGAACCACAAAAATAAAAACCAAAGCAAAAGGTAATCAAAGTTGTAGATACACCCCTCACAGGTGACATCCATGGCAGGCAAAACGGTGTACTTAAAGATGCTTGTATTATAAAGGAAAGGCTCATTGGCAAAAATAATTACAAATAAGCTGCGAACAGCACAAAATGGCCTATAGAAGGCCGCCAATAAGCGCGAGAAGGGTAAACCCCTCTCGGCAAGGCCCCAAACACCAAAAAGAAACACAGGGAACCAAGCATAGAGCTCCAAAAGGGGGCAAGGCATGTAAGCTGGCCAACATAAAATACTAGAAATATATTTGTTACTCATGAAAACATTAGTTCTTGCTCCTCTTCAGGTCTGATGACGCGGAGTCATCCAGAGGCGCATCACCCCGACGCTTGGGCAGCTCGGCAGAAACCGCATGTGTATTGATCCCAAGGGATCCACACCTACGCACAAGTGACTGTGGAGAGCTCGAGGAGGCACCGGTCCTGAAGGACGCCTCTGAGGAGGCGCTAGAAACATTGAGGACCGAGCGAGGGGAGGGCACTTCCACAGAGGCGCTAGAAACATTGAGGACCGGGCTAAGGGAGGGCACCTCCGTGCCAACAAGAGCCACATCAGTAGATGGGTCAATGTCCATGAAGCACGACACAACTGCGTCACTACCAGGAGCCACCACAAGGCCGGAACGAGCAGCCACGGCCTCCTGACCGCGCCACCCCAAATCGTCATCATCAAAGGAAGGGAGGGTTCCCTGAGGAGTGCCTGCAGCAATAAGAACAGAAGGTGCACCCACCACAGTGGGTGGCACAACCAGATCGTTCTTCACAAACTCAACAACAATCCCCCCAAAGCCCGACATATACGGTTTAAGACTAGCTTTCGACACCGAAGGAGCACCTTTCATAGAGGAGCCAACCTTGGTCCAACCCGAGCCTTCCTCAGCCACATCACGGGAAGACAAACCCCGATTGGTAACTTTATTGACACTTTTCTTAACAACCCTTCCATGGCAAGCCTCAAACTCGTGATCGAAATCACCACAAAACCCACAACCATCCTACGAGTCTCAGGCTCTCCATCCTCACCGGGAATCTCAATCTCCCCACACAAATTCTCAAGATCGACATGAGCGCAGAACCTGGTGAAGCTAACACGCACTTTCTGGTGCAAAAGCTTGTCGAAGCGAATGAAGACACCAGAATTAAAGTTCTCCAGGATATCCAATAGAGCCTCCTTGCACATGAACTCCACAAGCAACCTAGGAATACGAATCCACATGTCGACATGGGTGATGGTAGCTGTCATGGGGTTAAAAGCAGGATACCATTTGTACAAGACAACCAACTGTCCAAAAACATGAGAAGGCCTATCCTCCCAAATCCTTCTTAAATCAATAGGATTAGCAAAACGCAACTCAAACCACCCAAAAGAGCGATCAACAATATCAATAGACCCAACACAAGTACGCCACTCACTCTTAAGCTTAGCCCTTAATTTGTTAAAATCAGAAATACCCCCAAACAGAGTACCAATAAGCACATTAGAATTAACATAGGCAGACTTACTACGAACAGCTTTCAGTCGATCAAAATAAGTCAGAGGAGTATCCTTACGGTCGTTACCCTTATCATTGTCAGAAGAATCCAAGACCGAATCCCCCTGACCATCATCAGTCATCTTGGCTTTCCCTTTGTCATCAGGATCAATGGTTGGGCCGGAAGAACCACCAGGCCTTCCTCCCCCTCCCTCAGGGAGAGGCTCAAAAATCACGAGGGGTTTGAATTTTTTTATATTTTTTTTGAGCGCTTAGGATCTGCAGGATCTGAGATGATCGCATCCTTAACGGACTTACCCCCCTCATTGAAGACATGGCAAAAGAACAAAACGAACAACAAACACAAACACAGAAGGTAGAAAACCAGGTAGAAATGGAGTAGAGAGAGTGTGAATGTGCTCTTAAAACGTTAGGTAAACATCCCATATTTATATTATGAATTAAGGAGTTATTAAGGAGGGTGCACTCCAGTAGAAGGTGACTAACCTGGTAGGTACTCATGAAACAATAGTAGGGATCAAGTCGTTGGCCAGACGAACAGAGCACAGGGAACAACCACCCACGCCACTTCACAAAGAAATCGCACCAGACGCACTCGAATGCCTCCCTCGCCGATGCATCATCCCACGAGAACCCCATCCCATCACTGAGAGCTTCAACTTTGCATTCAATTTTATGTTGGGCGGCCGTATGAGCCGTTGACAGCAAGCCATCGTCGAAATCAGAAAACCCTAATTTTGGGTTAGATATTTTTAATCTCAGAGAGGGATTGTGGGCGGTGGGCGATTCGTAGGGGGCACAGCCCTTTCTAGCCCGAAGAGAGTAGATTTTTTTATTGATGGGGTGCAGAGGGCGGGGAAGCACATGCGATGAGAGGGGGTCGAAGCCCTGGCGGCCATGGATCGCTCGAAGGAGGAGGAAAAGGGGCGCGTGAGGCGCGTAGTTTTTTTGAAGGAGTTTCATTTTTTTTTTAAAGAACAACCTATGTGGGTTAGCAACGTGAACCCTGTTACCGTGGTAAAAAAGACATCATTAGCGACGACAACCCTTTTCGAAGCTACCATCGGTGGCAAAAGGTATCAATTGCCACGGAAAACCCCTGCCGAAGCTAGGTAGCGTGGCAAATTTGATTTTTTTTTTGTGTAGTGGGGTGTTGATCAATAGCGGAAGGATACACATCTTCATTAGACCTGGGCAAACACGGATCAGTCCATCCGTCCGTCCGCTATTTTGGACAGGTATGGACAGGGGGCGAAGCCCAAGCGGACCGTTAATCCCAACCCACATCCGCAACGGGTACGAGATCAGGAAGACAAATATATCCGTTAGGGGCCTAGCAGCCTAGAACAGGTACCCGCTATTTTTTTTATTTATCAAAATATATAATATTAATTAATTAATTAATTAATCATTATTTAATACTTATAAGTTAATTATAAGAAAAAAGTTATATACCCTAATATTCAGTAGTTGCTTGTTTGCTCCTAAATCAGGAGAAACATTGCCCCACAATAAAAGGTTGGCACACAGTAGAAATTTGACGAGAAATAAGATAAACTAGACATTCCAAATTAAAATTTCAATCATATTTACAAAATCCTCCTATAAGAAATTAAAAACTGGCTTATGTTTGAAGAAATTACAGCAACTATAACAGGGTTCAAACATTATACATTTTTTTTTTGTGAATGTACACACCAACGATTTAGATTTTGCAGGTACCCGCAATACCGGACGGGCTTGGACCATACATCCAATCCGTTAAGTGAGCTTAGCCCATTCTGTGCGCACAACACTGAGATAATATTTGAGGTAAAACCCGTCCCAAGTCCGGTCCGCACCTGCGTTTTCCCAGGTCTAATCTTCGTGGATCCGGTGATTATGCAAGAAGCCGGGTTCAGCTTGTAGAAGGTGTAGAAGGTGGGTGCTCCCGTAGCCAGGCTTGAAGCTATTCGTATTCTATTAGCATTTGCATCTTTTATGAGCATAAAGTTATATCAAATGGATGTCAAGTGTGCTTTTCTTAATGGTTTCTTAGAGGAAGAAGTATATGTGGCTCAACCCCCAGGTTTTAAAAGTTCAGAATTTCCTAATCACGTTTATAAACTTGACAAAGCGCTTTATAGTTTGAAACAAGCCCCAAGAGCTTGGTACGAGCGCTTGTCAAAATATCTTTTAGAAAATGATTTTAAAAGGGGGTTGATCGACAAGACTCTCTTTATCAAAACCAAAGGAAAGGACATTTTGGTTATTCAAATCTATGTTGATGATATATTATTTGGTGCTACTAACACATCTTTGTGCAAGGAATTTTCTGACATCATGTGCAGTGAATTTGAGATGAGCTTGATGGGTGAACTCAACTTCTTTTTGGGATTACAAGTTCATCAATCCAAGAAAGGGATCTTTGTCAACCAAAGCAAGTACACTAAGGATCTCTTGAAGAAGTTCAAGATGGATCAATCCAAGGCAGCCAAGACTCCCATGAGCTCAACATTGTCTCTAGATCAAGACAAGACTGGAACAAGTGTCAATCAAAAGGAGTATCGAGGAATGATTGGATCTTTATTATATCTCACGGCTAGTAGACCTGACATCATGTTTAGTGTTTGCATATGTGCTAGGTTTCAAGCTGATCCTAAAGAATCTCACCTCGTGGCTGTGAAGAGGATCTTTCGATATCTCAATGGCACTAAGGAGCTTGGACAATGGTACCCAAAGCAAAAGGATTTCACTTTAATTGGATATTCTGATGCAGATTTTACAGGGTATAAGGTGGATAGGAAGAGCACATCAGGATGTTGCCAATTCTTAGGAGCATCTTTGATCAGTTGGCACTCAAAGAAGCAAAACTCAGTTGCTCTATCCACTACAGAAGCCGAATACATTGCAGCTGGAGCCTGTTGCTCCCAAATCCTTTGGATAGCTCAACAAATGCGAGATCTTGGCATCAACCTCAAAGGTATTCCAATTAAGTGTGACAATACAAGTGCCATCTCCATCACTAAGAATCCTGTTCAGCATTCAAGGACCAAACATATTGATGTAAGGCATCATTTCATTAGAGATCATGTTGAAAAAGGTGATGTGTCCATATCTTTTATTTCTACTGATTATCAATGGGCTGACATTTTTACTAAGCCTTTGGCAGAGGACAAGTTCACCTTCATAAGACGAGAGATTGGGATGCTTAACAAGGATGCACTTTCGTAGGGGGAGCTTTCCCTTTACGAAAGATAAATTCTACTTAGTGTCAAGACCCTTGAGAACTATGTCAAGGTGTGTGAACTAAATGGTGGATTACATATATCGGATCATATATTTTTGGTTAATATCTTTTTAGATATTTAATCAATTATATTTGTTTTAATCGGATTTCAAAAATTGCCCTTTTAGTGATTTTCTTAACCGTTAAAGATATTTTATTTTTGGAACTAGATATTTTGGTTATTCAGTCCGATTTTAATGGAAATTTGAATTTTGAATTGGAAAACTTTCAAATTGGCAATGTGATGATTTCTTTCCTTGGAACTCTAAACCCGTCCCATCACTCCCTCTACTTAAACCCAATCATGTACCCGATTACAACCCACACTCAGAACTAATCCAAACCCCTTCACCTTCTCCTTCTTCAACCTCTCAATCTGTTCTAAGAAAACCCTAGCCGATTTCCTCCATAGCACCCAAGACCAAGAAAGCTGTCACACCCAAAAGACTTGGCGCCACCCCCAAGGGACGTCAGGCCACTACTACCTCTCCCACACCTGAACCCGCTCCTCAAGCTATCGTCCCAACTGTCGTCCAGAGCACCATCGCTGAGAGCACGACCATTGTTCCCAAGGGCTCTCAAAAGCGCTCTGCTAAGAAGCCGATCAGTGCTAAACAGAAAGGAAAGAGAAAGATTTTGGCTGAGGAAGTGGCCGAGGAAGAGGAGGAAGATGACCTAGACGCTCTCCTGGAAAGAGATGCTGCCAAGGAAGCCGAGGAGGAGGCCTTGAGGAAGAAAAAGGCCGATGAGGAGGCCGAGATTGCTAAGAAACTGGCCGAGGAAGAAGCTGAGCGGATTCGGAAGGAAGCCGAAGCCGAGGAGGTTCCGTCCGAGGAGGAGCCTGAGGAAGAAGAAGAAGAGCAAGAGGGATCTGGAGATGAAGAGGATGTTGAAGGAGATGAAGCGGGGTCCGGTGAGGACTCGGGGTCTGAGGAAGAGGAGGAAGAATCTCCCTCTCCTTCTCCTCCTCCTCCCCCATCTCCAAAGAAGCGGAAAGCCCCTGCTGCTGTCAAGCCTCCATCCCCCAAGCGTACCAGGAAGGGCACTGTCAAGAGTCTTGTAGCACCTGTCAAGAGAGCTGCTCCAACAGTTGCTCGCAGAAAGAATGCCGACCCCCCGGCCTATATCCAGGTAAATCAATCCTTGCCCTCCTCTTGGTTTCAAGATGCTGAGACTGCTGGTAAGTGGGTAGACGAGTTTCGAACTCGTAAGATTAGCTGTACTGATTTTTTGGATTTTGAGTTCATCGAAGCTTTGAAGTTACCATGCATTGAGCTTCTCAAAAAATCCCCAGCCTGGACCCTTCTTAACCTTGAAACTCTCTACTACCCCCAGCTTACCCGGCTGTTTTACATTAACCTAAAAGCCAAAAACGACACCAGTGGTTGGTCTTTGGAGTCTGTTGTCAAAGGGGTTCGAATCTCTCTCAACTCCAATGATTTTGCAGATTTCCTTGGCTTACCTACCCCAGTTCCACCCTCTGATATACACCCCTCAAAAGAGAATTGCATCATCCTTGCCCGAGCCAAGTACCTCCTACCTGAAGCATCCTACAGCTCCTCAAAGCAACTCACCCACTCATCCCTAACCCTTGAGGCAAAAATTATTTTCAACATCATTGTTCGATGCCTCTTACCCCGTCTTAACTCTGGCTCACTTCTTACTGAAAATGCCATGGTCCTGCTCTACCGCATCTTAAATGGCCTTGACCTTGATCTGGCCAACACTATCCTTGGAACCATGGCTCATGCCAGAAAAGCTAGAAAAGGCTCTCCCCTCCCCTTTGCTACCCTTTTGACCCCTATCTTCAAAGCTTCTGGAATTGATGTCAAAAATGAAGAACAGCTGCGTCATATGGGTAAGTTTGACTCTAAAGGCCTTGAAAAGATTGGCATCACTCGGTCTCCCCAAGGGACCTTGAGTCTTGCCACTCCTTCAAAAGCATTTCCCACTGCTCCAGCTTTCGATGAACGCATGGACAACCTAGAGTTGGGCTTGGAGGAAGTTCGCCTGGATATCAAGGAGCTGCAAAAGCAGTTTATGACGGAGATGAACGGGATTTCCAAGATGCTGGAAGGACTGTGGACGAGGCTCACTGATGATGCTCCGGATGACTAAGCCTAAACCCTACCCTACCCTATCCCACCCCTGAGAACTTGTTACATTGCTGGTTTTTGGAAACGTTTTCAAAACTTTTGGTGACTATTTTGGTGACTGTTTTACCTCCGCCCTTTGTTGAAAGACAAAAAGGGGGAGATGATCTGTGGTGCTTAGACTTTGAAAACCTCTGCTTAAAGGTCTTGGAAGACCTTGGTTTTTGATTTATGGTTTTCGGTTGGATGGTTTTTGCATGCTTTAAAAATTTGATCCAACAATTGTCTAACCCTTGCAGGTACTTAGTCCGATTTCTATTTTATTATCTATGCTTGACTAAGTTGCAGGGATGCACAGGTTTTGTCTTTCATCAAGGGGGAGATTGATAACTCCCTCCCTTGATGAAAATCGGAATAAATGTTTCAAAGGCTTTGACAGGATGTTTGTGTCAAAGGCCTTGGAGCATTAACAGTTGATGAAATACAAAACCTGTCTTATATGTCCGAATATTATTTAATCTTATTATATACTTCCTTTATATTTTTTTTTATATATATATATATATGTTTGACTAACCTTTTCAGGAAGTATTTCGAGATTATATCTTTCCTTTAGTACATATTGAGGAGATCAAATTCAAAATAGATCATGGCTTCGGAGTATCCATAAATAGAAGATTCAAGATCAAGCCATAATTCGAAAGAGCCGTTGATGAAGATCTGGTGTTGAAGACCCTCACGCTCCATGCTCTTATATAAAGGAAAGGAAGAAGAAGACAGAGAGAACAAGTGCTACACGAGCTTTCATTCAAGCAAGATCTGTCTTCCAAAGTGTCTCTATGCTAAGCGCTCAAGAGTTTGTTGTTTATTTCAAAGCCTTTGAGAGTCACTGTGAGCTTATAGGATATATTCATTGATAGTGTTACTCGAGAGTTTATAACTCGGGAAGTTGCACTAGGCTATTGATTTGTGAGAGTAAGAGGATTGTACTAGATAGCTGAGAGAGGTGGGGCTCTTCTAGATTGGTCTAGGACTCCAAGGGAACGTGAGTTGACTAGATTGCAATTGTATAGGAGAGAGGCTTCTCGGTGAGCTATTAGGATCCTAAGCTAAGCGAATCAATAAAGCCTTTTGAATCCTAGGGTTGTGGAAGAACCCTAGGCGGGGACGTAGGCCAAGTTCGTGCTGAACCTCGTAAACAATTACTCGTGTCCTTTACTTATTGCTTTACCTTATTTCCGCATTTGGTTCGATTGTCTAACTTTGTGATTCAGGTTTAATCTGAAAGGTTTTGGGACGAGCTTCAAAAGTCTTGAGACTTTCTGCGAAAAACGGGCATACTCTATTCAACCCCCCCTTCTAGAGTATTTCTATATTACATTGTTTTATATTATCAAACATTCAATGATGATCATCATCATCACGTGAGGACAAAAAAAGAGGTTCAGGTTTTAGTTTTTAGACCCAAAAAAAAAAGATTTTTGTGATTTTCATGTCAAGTATGAATAACTAAACTCCTTTGCTTGGGGAGATTAATCAAAGCATCAGGTTTTCATTTTCATTCTTAGATTTATAGTTTTTTATACTCCTCTTTGAATATAATTGATTCTCTGCTCTGAATGTTTAGGGTTTTCATGAACTTTTGTTAGCCTAATCAACTTATGTTTTTTCATGATAATCTATAGCTAGATGTAGGTAATTACTGGTTGAGTTAGGTATGTTATTAAGTAGCAAAGTATAAATCTCTAAAACTAGTTGATTTAGGGATTTGTACAGAGAATTGATTTACAATTGATGCAATAATTGGTTGTGCGTGTTGATTGTCTTTGTTGTTTTCTTTAGTCTTCATCAATTATTGAATTGAACCTTGATAATCTCAGGATTGTTTGATAATTAGAGTTTTGAGGGTCTGGTTATATTGTTAATTAGATTTGATAAGGAATTGTGTTGGAAAGGCTTAGTCTTTCCACAATAAAGTATTCAAGATGAATCATTGACTCTTAATTAGTTAGTTCCTTCGTATTTACTCTCTCTCTCTCTCTCTCTCTCTCTCTCTCTCTCTCTCTCTCTCTCTCTCTCTCTCTATCTATCTATCTATCTCTCTCGGGATACCATATTCAACTACCATCGGCGGTTTCCACCTCTGTCGACACTTAGTCGCCTAACCGGAACCAGCCCCGCCCCCGGTCCGGTGCCAGCCTCCGGCACCACCCACCTGATTCTCCACCGGGCTCTCATTTCACACTCATAAGCCCCGACTTGACCCTGTGAGTAGCCACCCCCCCTCCACCACCTTGCACCCATCCCTGGCGCAACCACCCCCCGAACCCCTGGTGCTTCCCCTCACTAGTCTACGCCCTCCCGGATCCTCCCCCTCTCGTTTCCCCCTTCTTAATTCCACCCCTTCCCCCACGCCCAGATCCCCGTCCACCCATACCTAGATCCCCTACTGAGTCCTATGACAATTTGACCTAACTTTCAACCACCACCTACAACCCAACCAATAGCTATACACTACACTCACTACTCTTGCCTAGACCCTGAGTTCGAACTAGTGCCCCAAACACAAAATTAGACCCAAAACCTAGAGCTTTTAACCTTAATCCCACACTTAGTAGTTAGTGGAGGTCAGAGCGACTCAATAGACAGTTGCAGGACTCCAATGCCCCATTTCGGGGACAGAAAGCTTTAGATTTTACCGCTTCGATTTATTTGATTTAGTACTTGGATTGCTTGATTCATTGGATTTAGTGCTTTGATTGCTTTCCTGCTCGCAAGACTTTCTTTTACATGTTCGATATTATACAATTGATTTTTGGTAGTGCGAGACTCCTGTTTTCTTTCCCGTGTTGTTGTGCCTTTATAACTTGTTTACTAGTAGTGAGAGGCTGCTATTTTAGTCACTCATTAGACTTAGGGTTTGCTAGCATACTTGATTCTCCTTTCCATTATCTATTCTCTATCAAATTCATTATCCATATTCTCTATTGTTTAATATTTCCTTTGCCTGCATATTAGGATTGAGTGCAAGTTCATTTGATTGTGTGTTTATGTAGCCCTTAGTCCTTTCTGGTGCCTACTTTTGTTGCTTATCCCCATCTTTGATTTGTTTCATTCCGGTCTTGTTAATTGTACCCCTCGCCCTTGTCTCTTACACGCATCTCGGTGTTGTAGTATGCTCCTTGGGGATGTATGTCCTGCTCGGGGGTTTATAGTCTTGTTCAGGAAGTGGTTCAGGATAGGGTTTCTCGTGGTGGTCATTTAGAGGGCACTCGACCTATGACGTCTTCTTTGCAGTTTAGTTCTTGGAATGTTGGAAAACTTACCGGTAAGTCTAGTCTTCAGGAGACAAAGTGGGTGGGGAGAAAGGTGCGACAAGTTGGTGGGTGAAAGTTGTGGTACTCGGGTCTCAATAGAAAAAGGAACGAGGTTGGCATCTTGGTCGATGAGTGTTGGAAGTGAAGAGTCTAACAGGTAATGAATAATACTCTAGAGGGAGGGGGGGGGGGATGAATAAAGTATGCACGATTTTCGCAAAACAAAAAACATTTTCACAGTTTTTCCAAAACAGTTTTTCAAGGCCTTGATATGGCTATCAAAACGTAACAAGGTGAAAACTGAGTGAACTAAAGTAAACAAAGTAAATACGGAATAAGTAAATGAACAAGCGAACTGTTAACGAGTTCGACACAAACTTGGCCTACGTCCCCGCCTAGGGTTATCCAACCCGTAAAATTCAAATGCGTCTTATTTCACTTTCCTTGGAGCCCTAGAATATCCTAGAAGAACTTCCCCTTCTTCTATACAAAACCTCACTACTTCTATTCTAGCAACCCAACCTTACAAATGAAATAAAAGCCCTCACCACACACCGGAGTGCGTTTTGTTTAAGCATGAAATACTATTAGTGTAAGATAAATGAATTATACGGTGAGTGTTTTCCTCAACTCTCAAAAAGTGATCTAGGTAAGAACAATGAGAACTTGCGAGAAAACTAAGCTGATGAATGCTTATGGAGAATTCTGATCGCTTGAACTCTTTTCTGCAGCGGTGTTTCGATCTTCTCTTGCATTCAACTATATATAGTCGTTCCCAACTTCATGGATGATTGAGAGCCATTTGAATTTGAATCTCTCCAAATCTTTTCTCTCCAAATCACCATCCCACAATCTTCAACATAACTCCAATTTGCCAACCATGCACGCCTCTAAAAGATTTGATGGAGTGAATTGTTTAAGCCAATATCATCGGGAGTCCTTAAATAGATCTTAGGCTTAATCCTGAAAATATCTCAAAATCCAAACTTTCTACAACAAAACAAGTTAGGAAAGATGCATATATATATATATATTCGATCAAACTGATTCGATAACCATTAAGGCCCATATGCTTAAACTCATATGGCCCAAACTCTTGAACTATAAAATTTCCTACAATAAAAATAATCATATAAACCATTCAATTCAGAATGTACGAGACCAAACATTTTGGCCTTGGTTTCAAGACCTTGAAACCAAGTCCTGTTTTGTCTATCATCATCCTCTAATATCGTTCTGCAGGTTAGCATCTCAAGGTCTTACAATCAAGGTGGAGTCTTCAGGAAGGATCGTGTTGTGCATGTTGATCGAGTGAATGACTTTCTGATGGAAATAAAATTAGTGTTGGAGGGCTCTATTTTGAATGTGATAAGTGCTTATGCTTCATAAGTGGGTCGGGGTGTTGAAGAGAAGAGGAAATTTTGGGACGCTCTAGATGCTTTGGTGGGGGCCATCCTAGTGTTTAAGCAGTATGCGATAGGAGGAGATTTTAATGCTCACATTGAAAAGGGTAACTATTGTAGGAAGGAAATCGAGAATGCAAATTAAAATATAAATAAATCACAGCAAACCAGATTCCGTCCCTTACAAATAATTACAAGACTTCCTCCCGATGCAGCAGTGGGAAGTCAGGATCGATCCACGAGGAAGCGTGTCAGCGGATCCTAGGCAGCGGTGGAGTCTCACGGTCAGAAGTCGACAACAGGTGCTAGATCTCGACTAGGGTAAGTCGACAGGAGATCAGGCAAGTCGAACAGCGCAGCAGTCACAGGCACTGGTGGTCGATCTCGACCAGAGGCTACTCGAGATCGAGTAAGGCCCTTATCGACGTTGGCTTGGCTTGTCGAGTACCTACACACAGAAGCTACAGCGATGCTAGATCGAATATCAATAACTCGAGATCGACCAGACTTGGTCGAGATCGAGTAGAGGCAGAAAATGAAACAAAAGAAATAAAGTAAAGGCAAAGGCTTTGGGACTTGAACTAAACTTAATGTAAAAGGCTTCCAAGATTGGGGTTCGCAACAACGATAACCAAGCATGCATAAGGC
The DNA here is from genome assembly GCA_963922045.1 of Persicaria maculosa. Classification (NCBI taxonomy): domain Eukaryota; kingdom Viridiplantae; phylum Streptophyta; class Magnoliopsida; order Caryophyllales; family Polygonaceae; genus Persicaria; species Persicaria maculosa. The sequence goes on along the minus strand of OY998251.1, from coordinate 29,974,244 downwards.
AGAGATAAAACAGATAACCATGTGAATCGCATCAAAGGACTAAGCTTTCGCCTTTTCCAACAATTAGACAACTCTTTCAAGAAACCCTAATTGTCTCTACTGATTTTATGTTTACAATCCAAGTTGTTATCATGGACCTCCATTAGATGGGTAATAAACACATAACAAGTAGTAGATGCTCAAAACATGATAAAAGTTGGATCTTTACCTCAATTATGCATGACTATCGTTGGTCTCGCCCCAACCCTAGAAGTGGGTGGACTACTCGCGCTTCATCATAATTAAAGACATCAATAATAAAAGGAAATAAACTTGCATTAATGAAATAAAATAGAGCTTACAACCAAAGGAAGCCAATTCCGCTCTCGCTTCACCAACTCCTCTTGGCCACTCACTCTCTCTCTCTACTACTACTTCTCCTACTTCTTGTTGTGTGATGGAATGAATGAAAAACCAGCCCCCTAAGGCTTTATTTATAGCCTGCTATTCCTTGCTATTCAAGGATAGAATATCTATATCTATATCTAAAACTATATCTAAAACTTTAAAGATAAATAAAAGCTATAAAGAAATTAAATCTAAAATAGGGAAATATATCTAAAGTTTCTTCAAGTGGATAGATCTCTCTCTTCATGATGTATCTTGATAAATTCGGATAGAATCGGCAATCTTCGGGCCCAAGTAATCCCACACCGAGTAGAATTGATCAAACCGCGTAACGCGTCTTCTGGAGGTGTCCTCGATCTCGAGTAAGGTTACTCGATCTTGAGTAGAATTGTCGGTCGACTGGGCTTGACTCGGCGTCTCGGCTAGCTGGTGCTCGATGTTGCTCGGACATGGCTTCCGGGGTGTACTCGATCTCGAGTACCCTTGTCGACATCGAGTAAAGCTGATCGTCGACTAGTGTTGCTTGGGCTGGTCGGGCTGTCCTTGTCGACATGCTCGGACACAGGCTCCCCGGCTTCGTCGATCTCGAGTATGGTCCTCGACATCGAGTAATGTGTCTGGGCACCAGGTCGGGTACTCTCTTCCTCAGTCTCCTCGGGCAGGCTTTCCTCGACTCTTGGTTGTTCTCTAAGGTCTTGTCGATCTCGAGTTGTGGTACTCGATCTCGAGTAGGGTGTGGAGTCGGGTTCTTCGTCTTCAGCTTCTCGACATAGGCTCCTCGATCCTGGCAGGTGTCTAGGCATGGCTTGTCGAGATCGACTAAGGCTTGTCGATGTCGAGTAGCTTTGTGCTCTGGTTCTCGCTTCTTGATTTTCTCCCGAAATGGTTCCATATTCTGCAATATTAAATAGAAACTTATGTAGATCTCTATTTCTGACAAATACGCATATACTACATAAATCCGATATATTCCTAACCCGAAATATGCAAAATGTAAAGAATATGAAACTAAAATATGCATAAAGACATGGCTACTTTGGGGACATCAGTAACGATGGGTTTGAAGAAGCACATGGAGGCTTTGGTTACGAAGTCAGAAATGATGGTGGTATTGCATTGTTAGAGTTCTCTGCTGCTTTGGGGATTGTCATCTGCAACTCTTGGTTTCGAAAGAGAGATTCACACTTGATTACTTTCACCAGCACGGTTAGAAGGTCACAGATTGACCACTTTTTGGTTAGAAGGGAAGATAGACGCAGTTGCAGGGATTGTAAGGTGATCCTTTGGAGGTCTCCTTACACCACATCACCTTCTTGCTCTCGACTTCGAGTGTGTGGTGGCATTCAGAAGAATAATCACAATGTGCCACCAAGGATAAGATATATGATGGTGACTTTCAAATACGCATGGCCTTTTACTAAGAGAAAAGGTTTGACAAGCGGCAAGACAAGTGGGGGATTTGGGAGGTGCATGGAAGTGCTTATGAGATGTGGAGTTGTATGGCTGGTTGTATCCGTAGAGTTGGGCGGGAGGTGTTGGATGAGTCTAGAGGGAGGCATGGCCACTACTAAGGTGTCGCCTAGTGGGGTGGGAAGGTGAAGGAAAAGGTGAAGGCAAAGCAGTTAACGTTCCAGAGTTGGTTGCTCAAGGCATTGGAGAAGACAATGTGGATCTCCGGTTTAGATACAATGTGGCCATGAGAGAGGCCAAACGAGTAGTTGCTCAAGCTAAAGATAAGACATTCGAGAGTTTGTACAAGGCATGGATGAGAAGGGAGGGGGAGGGCTCTTTATCGCCTCGCATGCAAAAGAGAGAGGTCGAGCAGAGACTTGGACAATGTTAGATATGTCAAAGATGAGAACGGTCAAGTGTTGGTTGAGGAACAACAAATCAAGGGCAGATGGCAGAGATACTTCTCATAGTTGCTCAATGAGGTATTCAACTCTTTTGTCACGAACCTCTTAGGACGAATCGGTTGTGGCTTCCATCGACACATCTTTATAGAAGAGGTTAGATGTGTTGTCCGCAGGTCGAAGAACAAGAGAGTTTCAAGTCCAGACGATATACCTAGGGATGTATGGAAATGGTTAGGGGCCGAAGGTTTGGAATGACTTTAAACACTTTTCAATGTTATCCTAAGATCAGCTAAGATGCCACCAAAATGGAGGCTTAGCAATTAGTGGTCCCGATCTATAAGAATAAGGGTGATGTCCAATGTTATGGTAACTATTGAGGAATCAAACTACTAAGTCAAACGATGAAGTTATGAGAAAGAGTTATAGAGGCGACACTTAGAAGGTTGTTGCATGTCTCTGAGAACCATTTTGGCTTCATGCCTGGCAAAGAAGCAGTGGAGGCTATTCATTTGCTGAGGCACTTGATCGAGATGCACAGAGATAGGGAGAAAAATCTGCATATGGCCTTGATTGATTTAGAAAAGGCTTATAACAAGGTTTTGAGAGAGCTGTTATGGAGTTGTTTAGTGGAGAAGAGAGTGTCGGGGATGTATATCAGAGTTATCCAAGATATGTATGATGGTGCACTGACAAGCGTTAGAACAGCTACTAGAGATTCGAAATATTTCCAGGTGCGAGTAGGGGTATATCAGAGTTCGACTCTTAGTCCGCTTCTGTTCACTATTGTTATGGATGCACTTTCTGCTCCTCTTCAAGAAGAGCTTCCTTGGTGCATGCTATATGCAGAAGACATTGTGCTAGTGGACAACTCAAGATCGGGTTTGGCTCATAGGTTAGAAAACTAGAGGGAGGTGCTTGAGTCTAAGGGTTTCCATTTGATTGAGTAACATAAAGACCGAGTATGTGCAATTCTGCTTCAGAGAGTTCAAAAATTCAGAGGCTTCAATTTTGTTGGGGGAGGAGCTTGTCCCCAGGAAAGAGTATTTCAAGTATATGAAATCGTTTGTTCAAAGTGATGAGGGTATTGATAAGATATTGATCATCGGATTCAGATAGGGTGGTTGCGATGGAGAAGGGCGTCGGGTGCATGTCCTTTACAATAAGAAATTTCTTGCAAAACTGAAAGGAAAATTATACTAGGTAGTTGTTTGACCAACGTTATTATATGGCTCTAGGTGCTACCTATTACAAAAGCTTAAGAACAGATGATGTTAGTGGTTGAGATAAGGATGTTGTGCTTGGTGAGTGGGCACATCAGACTGGACAGAATTAGAAATGTCGACATTAGGAATGAGGATGGAGTTTTGAGTATCGTGGATAAGTTGTGGGAGACTAGGTTGTGTTGGTTTGGGCACAATCAGAGGAGACTCCCTTCGAGACTGGTTCGTAGGAGCGCGAGTTTGGATATAGGAGCTACCTGTAGTGGAAGAGGTAGACCGATGAAGAGTTGGATGGAGGTCATCAGACATGACCTAAACCTTCTGAACCTTTCGATAAATATGACTTAGTATAGATACCACTGGTGGAGGTGCATCCGGGTGGTATATGTTTAGTTCCCTAGGATGTTGTGTGATATCTATTTTATCTATTTGTCTATGATCCTTTTCAGACTCTTAATTAACTTATTTTTCTTCATGTCTCCATTCTATTCATTCATTCCGTTACTTCTGAGGCGCTGAAAACTTGGTAGCGGATCATCTCAGTGGGCTCATCCAAGATGATGACAAGCTCTAATTGCAAGAGCCAATTCATGGAACATTCCTTGATGATACATTGTTCGTCGTCCAAGTTTTGAAGCCATGGTATGCCCATATTGTGAACTTCCTTGCAATGGGTGATTTCGCTCCTGCTTTCTCCAAGGATAGTTTCTATTTACTTTTAAAATGCTAATTAGGTGTAAGAACAAGAGGTTAAGTAAATTGTTTGATTTTGTAGTCACTACAGTTTAAAAAGGTATTGTATTTCCCTTAATTTGTTAATTATTTCCTATCATATTTTGTTCAAATGATGAGACACATGAATCATTGCATGAAATATTTTTACAAAATTTGCATAAATATGCTAAAAAGATGGGGGTTTGTAAAAGTAACACCGTTACTGCGTAATTTGCAAGGGGGAGGGAAATGTCACTTTTGCAAATTTTTAAGCCTCTTAACCAGTTGAAGGTTACCAAAAAAAAGATGAGATGCAAAGGTTGCAGAGGAGTGAGAGTGAGGAATTGTGGGATGTGAGAGGTCAGCAACATAAAAAAAAAGGACAGAATATGTATGGAAAAGCAGATGAGATAGTAGGATGAGTTCATGGGCATTAAATGCAACCCCATACATTTAACGCACCCAAAGCTGCCACCCAAAATAGAAGGTAGAGATTATTGGGATCTATAAAAGAAGTTAAGTCAGACATATATACATCACAAAAAAATCACATCCCAAGATTGGGAGGAAAAGTAAAAAGGGCGCCATTGAAAGTGATTGGGAAGCAAAGGTGGACCCAGTTACCAATTTTATGCCAGATAATAGGAAATATGCGACAACATCTGATTAATTATTACATGCCAGATAAAGGGTGAAACATGCCAAAATCAGACAGTATATATGAACGAAATTGGGTAAGTAAGTTTGCGGTATTCATTTTATGGTCATCACTACTCTCCATCCTCTTCATATCCCCACCAAAAGTGATAAAGCCATGTTTTTCTGTTACTTTCGTCGGGGAGAAAAGGCTGTTCTTTCTCACTCTCATGTCCGACGTACGATGGGAAGTTGGACGAGGTGGTTGGGTGTTCGAAGGGAAAAATTCGCACATAGCAATGTTGATAGAGGAGATCTTGCAGTTTAGGGAGGTGAGGAGCCTGATCATGGAGAATTTTGGGGTGGATGCCTCCCGCTGCGAGTTGGAGTTGACGTACCTTCCCTACACGAAGGAGGAGGGATGCAATCCATTTCCAGTGTATGATGATTCCAACTGGGATGCTTTCAAGTTCGTGAACTCCACTGGTGGAGTACAGGCATGACCCTTTCTGTTGTACGTTTCACTTGAAAAAAAAAAATAGAACCCAAATTGGCCCCCAAGTGATGGTGATGTATTCTTCTCTAACAAACAACTCCGCCGGAGGTGGTGTCCTTGCTAACTTGGTGGTGGATTCGGCGGTTGAACTGAAAAAAGACGCAGGTAGGAACATTGAGAATATCGACTCGATCCCAGAAAAAGCCATGTCTGGGATGGAAAACAAAGCACGTGGCACGGATATTATCACTACTGGCACGATATGACAAGGACTTAGACCTGCACTGTGACAAAAACCAATCAAGCAGACATGACACCTAAAGTGCTTGAGAACGACTGTGGAAAACACGTAATATGTCTCAATAGCGATGAAGTCGAGGTACTCGTCTCATGGAGAGTATCATCGCTAGAAGCATCAAATGCCTTGAACAAAAGCGATCATTAGAATGGGACTCGATAGGTGATGGCTCACATTCTGCTGTTTTGAAGTACACATTTTGGGCCCTCTTTTGCATTTACGTATGTAAGCATGTTTTTGTACTTGAACTCCCTCGACATTGCTTTCAATAACCATCTTCTAAAGTTCATGACAATTTATTACGTGTCAGTCAATACTTTATTCGAGCCAATAACGTCTATTTACATGCGAGTAAAGGTGCCTCCCATGCCAACTACTTTGACTCAGACAGATAAACCCAAGTGTTAATATAACAATAACTAGAATTTCCAGAAGAAGATGACCTTCGCTTGATGAGAAATAAAAAGGAATATCGAAAATTCTGGTGGATGCCTCCCACTTCGAGTTGGAGTTGACGTACCTTTTCGAAACGAAGAAAGAGGGATGCAATCCATTTCAAGTGGATGATGACTCCGACTGGGATGCGTTTTCCATGCACTTAAGTCCGACATTTTTCTTTTAACTATGCACTCAAACGTAGTATGCTTCCCTTGCTCTCTCTCACATGTTTCTCCAAACTTGTACGTCCTTCGTAGAACTATGTGTACAAGAAAACCAGCCATTTTGCTTTGAATATGGAAATATGGGCTTTGTTTTGATCACTGGTGGAGTGCGTAGGAAAATGCGCATCGTTGTTGACATAAACAGTTTTAACTTCATTGAACATGCAAAACATGGCAAATGTTAACGTGCCAGATGAAACGTTCTATGTGCCACCTACAAGTAAACGCGTGCCATCAACCAGTATACACATGCCATAAATGACAGGGATTCAGAAATGCACCTAAGTCGAAACTTACGTGTCAGAAAAAATTACGTACTAGTTATTATGGTTTATGTGCCATCAACATTTAAACTTGTTCCATAAAAATAACTTTCTATGACAGTGATGTTTTGATGCCTACGAATTGCTAACAAATCCATGTAGTCCACGAATCAAGTAGTGGGGAATCTTCTTATTTTTGGTAATCTTCAACTGGTTCATTCGTTATTCTTTTTGAATTCAATACGAATGACACCTTCAATCTTCAACCTTTAACCCGAATTTTCGATATTCATTTTTGTTTCTCATCAAGCGAATGGCCTTTTCTTTTGGAAATTCTTGCTATTCTTAGGATGATAGTGGGGAATCCCATTTTTTATTTCACCGTCTGTTAGATACGAGCGTGACAATAACCAATCATTTCTCTCCTGCAAAAGAAAGAGAAGAAGATGGGCTCATTACTTTCGGTTGGGGATATGAAGAGGATATGGAGTAATTAGGGGCGTAAAACTAAAACAGCGAGGAGACTTAGCCATATTCGTTATTATACACTGTATGATGGTGGCATGGTTTAACGTTTGGTCGGCACGCAATATTAAGTTGTTGGCACGTATTTGATATTGGTTTGCATGCAATTGATCATTGGGTTACACCACTTTCACTTTCACTTTCACTCTCTCCTCTCCCTCTCTTCTCTGCGAAAAATTGTTTCCCTCTCCCTTTCCCTCTTTACTTTCGTAATGCTCTCCTCTCTCCCCTATTTCATTTAATATTTCCTTCTCTCTCTCTCTCCTCTACCACCACCTATAGGGTTTCCTCTCTCTTTCCTCTCCCTCTCTCTTCCCCCCTCATTTAAAGTCTTTCATCATTTCGTTTAACCACTGTTCTAAAAAACCCTTCAAGACCTGCCTAAACACCGCCTAAACCCTTGAACTCGCCCTGGCGCCAATATCGTTAAAACTCATCTAGACTACAAAGACCCGCCATGAAATCCGCTTAGACCCCGCCTAGACCCTTGACCCTACCCTACCGTAAAGCACACGCTAAGCGTTTTTTAGAACATTGCGGTTAACTTGCGAAAGACAGTTGTGTGCACCGGCTACTTCTGATATTTTTTTGGGCTCAACTCCTACTTTTGCAAAATTTGAAGGGGGTTTACTTTTGCAAACTGGCTAAATTTTTGGCATATTCAATGCTATTTCCTGTTTAAATTAATAGATGTCGTTTGTGATCGTTTTAAGAAATTACATGATGAACCTTTAACTTTATAAAAAAATTGGAGCAGTTTAAGTGAGTTGGTTCGGTTTTGGATCGAATTATATCATTTTGAATCAATTCATATTCAACAGATGTACGTGGGATATAATTACAAAATTTTTGAAGGGGGTCTACTTTTGCAAAGGGCTAATTTTTTTTGTATATTTAATGCTATTTCCAGTATTTAAATTAATAGATGTCGTTTGTGATCTTTTTGAGAAATTAAATGTTGAAACTTTAACTGAAAAAAAAGTTAGACCAGTTTAACTAACTTGGTTCGGTTTTGGATCGAATTATTTCATTTTGAATCAATTAATATTCAACCGATGTACGTGGGATATGATGAATTTTATTTTAAAATATTCACTGAAAAATAAATATTTAACGAAATATTCACACTTTCAAACTATTTACAAAAATATTCATTTTTGTCAGATTTAACAGAAAAACGCGGTATCAAACTGCGTCTTACCCAGAAAATCCAAATTTTAAAACTGAAAGAAAAGTGGAAAAAAATAAATGAAAGAAACACGGTTTAAAAACGTGTTCCTTTCTTTCTTTCTTTTTCTTTTTTAAATTACATTTTAAAAAAATAGCAGATAAAGCGCGGTCTAGACCGCCTTTTACATTGAAAACGAAAAAAAAAGAAAAAAAAAAAAGCTCGCTCCATGACTCCATCTTCCTCGACGTATCCACAACGATGGTGGCGGCGCTCATCCTCATCTGCTTTCGTCTACCTTAGTTCAGGCCTTCACGGTGTCGACCTCGAGGCTTTCGCCTACCACAGCGGACTAGCAGAGTGGGGGTGGGATGGAGCTTTGTCGTCTGTGCCTCCATCAATGTCGTCAACGGAGCTTCAATTCGTCGAGTCGTCGCCTCTGCCCAAGTCCTTCTCTCCCTTTCCAGGTGATGGTGGCGGCGCTCATCTTCCTCAGCTTCTTCCCACATTGAGGCCTCTGCGGTACCGGCCTCGAGGCTTTTGCATACCTCGACGAAAAACGGGGAGATTTGGGGTTTTTGGTGGGAGTGGGGATGGGTGGCCGAGTGGGGCTGGAGCTTCATCGTCGCCTCCGAGCACTTACCTCTCCCTTCACAGGCGATGGTGGTGGTGGGTGGTGGGCGGCGCGGCAAGAGGAATCATGGGCGCACATATATGTCTAGGAAGATGGAGCGACTCCTTTTTCCCTTTTTTTTTTTATTTTCAATATAAAGCGCGGCCTACAGGGGCGGCCCCAGGGTGGGGCGGGCGTACGCGGTCGCCCCACCCTTCGACCCACGTGCCCCGGGGTTTGGAGGAAAAAAATAAAAAATAATTTATATATATAGAAGTATTGTAATAAGTAAAACTCGGATGAATATAGAATCAATTAGTCTACTTTGCTTAGTTGGTTGGTGGGAAGGAAGGAACTAATGTTAGACCAAAGGTTGAGGGTTCAAGTCCCACTAGCCTTATTTTTTAAAATAAATTTCACCTCCCTAAAAATAACTTTTTTATTATTTGTTCAACTTACGCCCCACTTTCTTTGTTTCTACCCCTTATTTAATTATATTCCCACTTCTCGACTTTCCTATTATATACAAATTATCTAGCTATAACTAATTAAACCCCATAAAATTGGTGAAATTAGTCTCTTTAAAAAAAAAACAATTTCGCCTTCCTCAAAAAAGTTTTTTTTATTCTTTGTTCAGCTTGCACCTACTCTCTATGTTTCTACCCCCTTATTGAATTATGTTCCCACTTCTCGAGCTCCCTACTATATACAAATTATCTAGCTATAAACTAATTAAACCCCATAAAATTGGTGAAATTATGATTTGATTATGAGAATAAATTTTGTGAAATTTTCATTAGAGTTTTGATTTTGAGAATAAATTTTGTGTTTTAATTATTGTGTATGTGATTTTGAGAATGAAATTTATGAATTGAATTTGGGGTTTGTGAATTGAATTTGTGAAGCTTTATGCAATATTTGTATTTTCGTAACCTACATATTCAAATCACAATTTCTATCATATCTTTGGGAACCAAAATATATTATAAAGTTGGTGAGTTTACAATCCTAGATAATATGCAAAAGCTTTGAATTTAACATGATTGAATTTCGATAAGTTTACACCCCTAAATATGACAAATGCCTGAATTTCCAATGAATGACGAGAAACAACTATCATAGCGCGCGCAACAAAGCAAATGTAAGCAAATGTAAGCCTGCTTTTCTAGAATCCACTGCTAAGTTGAAAGTCGTAGCTTAGGTAAAGGAGTTTATTCAAGGCCAATATCTCAGTACACACTAGAAAAATTCGCCCCACCTTTCGGAGGATTCTGCGGCCGCCACTGGCGGCCTAAATCCGTGCTTTATCTGTTGCTATTTTTTAATGTAATTTAGAAATAAAAAATAAATAAATAACGCGGTTTGAAATGTTTCTTTTATTTTTTTTCCTCTTTTCTTTCCGTTTTAAAATTTGAATTTTGAGGGTGAAACGCAGTTTCAAACCACATTTCTCTGTTATATCTGACAAAAATGAATATCTTTGTAAATAGTTTGAATGTGTGAATATTCATTAAATATTTATTTTTCGGTGAATATTTTGAAAAAAAATTAAGATATAATTATCAAAAATTTGATTGGAGTGAGATTATGTTGGATGCAAATTAAATTGTATGAATTTGGGTTTTAAGTACAAAATCGGATCAATAGATTTTTATTTAGTTTTTCCCGCGAAAATATAATAATGATTTTTATTTTTATTTTTATATTTTATTTATTCATTAAGAACTTATGTACTTTATTTAATCAACAAGTCTTGCAAAGGACATGCAATAAACTAGTCTTTTTCTATTTTAAACTAACGTTTGTCAATATTTATTTAAATTCATAATAGTAATTTTTTTTATACTTAAAATATTTTATTTTTAGATTTTAAAAAAGAAAAATAAGCAACATAGCACGGAAATTGTACTAAGTCGTTATTCGAATACAATATATAATTATTCAGTTATAATGCATAATTATTTATTTATCTACAAATTAATACTCCCTCCGTCCAAAAATACATGGACTTTTACTATTCATGCACGCTTTTTTAGGAGTTAAAAACTATATAAAATATTAACTTTTTTATTAATTTTTTAATAATTACAAACTTATTATCAATAAGTTTGTAATTATTAAAAAAAATTAATAAAAAAGTTAATATTTTATATAGTTTTTACCTTCTTAAAAAAGCGTGCATGAATTGTAAAGGCAATATATTTTTGGACGGAGGTAGTAGAGACTATATTTTCGGTCTGAATCCTCTGTAAATATTATTTTTATTCTTTTAATCAATTTTATAATTTTAATTTTTTTTTCTTTTTAATTAAACTTTGTGAGAAGAATGAGGTTGGGGATAGGAGGAGGGACAAATTAGAAAACATGAAATTTGGAGCCCTATATTGTCCATACCTAATCATTTGCCTAATCACGTTATCCTAATCCCATTAGACATTTGCTACATGACAAAAGAAAAGGCCTAACTCTCTTATGAATTTTAAAAGTGACAATCAATTGAAAATTATTGATCTCAAATTCGAGCTATATAGATTATAGTCCAACGAAAGCTCTTTGGTGTGAATTAAACACTAAATTTAGACCACCAGGGTACCAAATCTTCTTTTAAGCATTTTTGCTCCAACTGCAGCGTTACTTGGTTGGTTGTACGACGCGCTTTCCGGCGGGGGACTGGTGGCTGGCTCCTGGCTGGGTGGCTACTGTGGTGGTGGTACCCACATCCTGAAAATCAAGGCCTGGTCCCACACCAATCGTATCTTCATCCTCAGCCTTTAATTTACCTGCAAACCTCTGAGCCGTTGGATTTTAGCGCCAGCCATTCACCACCTCACATTCGTATGAATCCATTCCAATATTACAGACGACAAAAAACCCTTTATTACCAATCATCCTCGTCTCATTGCACACATTTAATTTTAAACACAGCCCCCGATATCGAGAAACTCATTAACGGACGCCAGTGGTAGAACCAGAATTTTTTTGGAGAGTTACTGTTATACAAGTAAAATACTCCATCCGTTCGCGAAAACTTGTCATTTTAGACTTTTGATTTTGTTCAAAAAAACTTGTTACTTTAGAGATTTTACCCATATATTTCCAAATTTACCCTCTGATACGTTTGGGATACCCGATCCTTCGCCTGTGGGCTTCAGATCAAGAACCACGCCGTATATTTGCTAAGATCTTGCGATTCTCTTGCGATGCTCTTTGATATCTCCTGATTGGAAGAAATTTAAACAAGTAATTAGAATTCTGATTTAGCGACAGATTCTAGACTTGGGAAATTCCAGCAACTCAAGACAAGGTAATAGCGACAGAAAAACAAAACGAAGATCAACGAGGGAAGCGGAGCTGGGGTTGCGCGACTGCGGGGCACACAGGCCTTCGGCCTCAGGGCGTGCGGTGCAAGGCACGAAAGCCTCTCCCTGGAAGCGGGTGTGATGGCGAGCGAGGAGCGAGGCGCTCGGGAGTCCAAGCGCTGGAGACCGCGGACGAGGGCGCCTGGGAGCACGGCTGCGCTCGCTGGGAGCGAGTTGTCTGCGGACGACGCCAAGGGCAGGGCTCCTCTCTTTGCGACAGTTTCTGATTTTTGGGTTGTGTTTGGTTTTAGGGTTGCCGATTTGAATCAAGGTGAGGGTGATGATTTGTGTTGGCCGAAATACTCAAGAACACAAGAGTTTTGGGATTGATAATCGAAGAACCCTTAATCCATAAAGGGTTTCTTCAATTCTATTTCAATCTAATTAAATCAAAGTGCATAACATGAATTTATAGGAAAACTATGAGAGATCTAACCAATCCTTCCTTGCAAAGGAAAGGGGTTTGGATAGATTAATTCTATCTAAAGATAAATGAAATAACTTTAAGATAAATAAATCCTAATGAGATAGAAATTTAATAACTTGGTGGCTAAGTATTATATCTAGAAGAGATATAATTAAATTCCACTTTATTTAACTAATTGCATAAAATAAAAAAGTAACTTAAGGTACTCGGCCCATAAGAGATCACTCGGCCAAGCCCATACTCCACTCGACATTCCCTTGACCCACTCGGCCGAGTGCTTCCATGGAGATGCCGAGTCATGGTGAGTCATGGGGGATGCTGACGAGTCTTCATGAGCTCTGAGTGTGGACGCAAGCTCACTTCCGGTGCTGGTGGTGTAACCTTGAGCCAAGTGATCCAGGGTGGCCTGAACCCTTGCTCTAAAGTTCCATGGTGACGGACAAGAAAGGCCTTAGTTGCATTTTGAATCTTCTTGGCCCTTGCACGAGTGACAGGGCCATCAAATGGAACCTTCATGTTGTCCTCAATGTCACCAGGAGTCATCGATAATTGCACAGCATCATTCTCCTCCACTTGACTTCGATTTGTCCTCAAATCGTCGTCAGATTCATCGTCAGGCACGAACAAGGATAGATCGGCGACGTTGAATGTAGAATGGACGCTGTACTTATCGGCAGGGAGATCTAGCTTGTATGCATTAGGACCCATCTTCTGAACCACTTTGAATGGTCCATCTCCCCTGGGGTCCAGCTTAGATTTCCGTTGTTGCGGAAACCTTTCCTTCCTGAGATGCAGCCAGACCAGATCACCAACGTTGAACTGCACATCCTTGCGATGCTTGTCCTTTGCGGCCTTGTACTGCGCAGTCTTCCTCTCCAGCTGCGCTTTGGTACGGTCATGCAAGCGTTTGGTGAAGTCCACTTGCTTAGCTGCATCCACGCTTTCCTTTTCCTTGTATGGCCGAGGTAGCATATCCACATGAGTGAGTGGATTTCGGCCATATACCACTTCGAAGGGGGTCAGCTTAGTTGCAGAGTGCCTAGACCTGTTATATGCAAATTCTACAAATGGTAGGCAGTCTTCCCACCTCCGGAGGTTAGTTCGCAGCATGACTCTAAGGAGAGCCCCAAGAGTTCTATTTGTGACCTCAGTTTGGCCATCAGTTTGTGGGTGACAAGAAGTAGAAAATAGCAATTTTGTACCCAATTTAGACCATAGAGTTTTCCAAAAAGAGCTTAAGAATTTAGGATCACGGTCAGAAACTATAGATAATGGCAATCCATGTAAGCGAACAACATCTTTGAAGAATAAATGAGCAACATGAATATCATCATCAGTTTTATGACATGGGATAAAATGAGCCATTTTGGAAAATCTGTCTACAACAACAAATATGGAATCATGACCCTTAGAAGTTCTAGGCAATCCTACAATAAAATCCATAGAAACATCCTCCCAGGGTGCATTAGCAATAGGCAAAGGTTGGTATAGACCATTAGCATTAGATTTCGATTTGGCTTTAGCACATGTAACACAACTTTTGACAAATCTCAGCACATAATTAGACATTTTAGGCCAAAAGTAATGTTCCTTAAGTCCAGCTAAGGTTTTTTCGAAACCACCATGTCCCCTAGATTCATGAATTTCTTGAGTTAACAATCGGCGAATAGAAGAAGATGGGATACAAAGCTTGCCCATCTTAAACAAATAACCATTATCAAGAAAATATGAATCAACTTCACCTTTAGACACACATTGAGCATATATAGTTTTAAAGAAACCATCAGAAGCATATAGTTCCTTTATCATAGCAAAACCCAAAACATGTGCATCCATATGGTTTAAGAGGACATACCTGCGTGATAGCGCGTCAGCTACCACATTATCCTTTCCCTTTTTGTGGTGAACCACATAGGAAAAGGTCTCTATAAATTCCACCCATCGAGCAAGTCGCCTGCTGAGCACTGCTTGTCCTTTGAGGTACTTGAGAGCTTCATGATCCGAATGAATCACAAACTCCTTAGGCCAGAGATAGTGTTGCCAAGTCTGTAAGCAGCGAACCAGTGCAAAAAGCTCCTTGTCGTAGGTAGAATAGTTGAGCTCAGCGGTGCCCAACTTTTCGCTGAAGTAGGCGATGGGACGCTTGTTCTGCAGCAGGACCCCTCCAATGCCAGTACCAGAAGCGTCACACTCGAGCTCAAAAGGTTGAGCAAAGTCAGGTAACTGCAGCACTGGGGCGTGTGTCAGGCGGTCCTTGAGGGCGTCGAAAGCCTTTTGATGTGAGTCAGTCCAGCGAAATGTCACATCTTTCTTTGTCAGCTCATGTAGGGGGGCGGCAATCAGGCTGAAATCTTTGACAAAACGTCGATAGAAGCCAGCAAGGCCCAAGAATGAGCGGACATGGGTGGGTGTAGTCGGCCTGGCCCACTCTTGAATAGCACAAATCTTCTCCTCATCCACCTTTAATCCAGATGCATTCACTACAAAACCAAGAAAAATGGTAGACTCGGATGCAAAAGAACACTTCTTTAAATTGGCATATAATTTCTCTTTCCTAAGACAATCAAAAACCAATTTTAAGTGACTTAAGTGATCATGCATATTCTTACTATAGATTAAGATATCGTCAAAATAGACAACGACAAATTTACCTAAGTGTCTTCTAAGCACATGGTTCATAAGCCTCATAAAACTAGAAGGTGCATTAGTTAATCCAAAAGGCATTACTAACCATTCATATAAGCCATACTTAGTTTTAAAAGCCATTTTCCATTCATCACCCTGTTTCATCCTAATTTGATGATATCCACTTCTAAGGTCAATTTTAGAGAAAATAGCAGCACCATGAAGTTCATCAAGCATATCATCTAAACGAGGAATAGGGTGGCGATACTTAACCGTTATTTGGTTGATTGCGCGACAATCAACACACATGCGCCAGGAGCCATCCTTCTTTGGAACCAATAGGACTGGCACGGCACATGAAGACAGGCTCTCGCGAACAAAGCCTTTATCCATCAACTATGTGACTTGGCGTTGCAGCTCCTTTGTTTCCTCAGGACTAGCTCTATAAGCGGCGCGATTAGGCAAGGCTGCCCCAGGCACAAAGTCAATCTGGTGCTCAATACCTCTAATAGGAGGCAAGCCTTGGGGTAGTTCAGCTGGAAGCACATCTAGATAATCCTGTAGAAGTGAAGCAATAGGTGCAGGAATATGACTCAATTCAACATTAAGTAATACCTGTTTCATTACCAGAAGAATATGAGGTTGATGAGCATTCCATGTGATGGTCCCTTTCTGAGGTTGAGAGACCAATGATCGACGTTCCACAAAGCCCTTAAGTGATGCAGAAGAGGGCTTAGTCGACGTTGAGTCGGGAGGAGAAGTCGCCAAGGGGGCTGCAGGGGCGGCTGGAGGGGCCGCGGGCGCTGCTGCTGGGGCCGCGGGCGCGGCATGCTGGGCCGCGGGGGCGGCCTGTTGTGCCGAGCTCCCTTTGAGCTTCTCCAACCTTTCAGCTTCTCTGTCGGCGTTCCTTTGTTGCTGCTTGCGAACCTGATCCTTCAGAATAGTTTGTGGCAAAAGGGGTAGGAGAGTAACTCTCCTCCCGTCATAGGTGAAAGCATATGTATTTGCACGACCATCATGAAGGACAGAACGATCATATAACCAAGGACGCCCTAACAATATATGACTACAATCCATGCGAGCAACATCACATAATATTTTATCATGATATGATCCAATAGAAAGAGAAACTAAACATTGTTTGGTGAACATTATATCAGATCCATCATCAGTGATACCATTCAATCCATAGTGAGTAGCACGAGGAGTAGTAGGTAAATGGAGGAAATCTACTACCTTTTCATTGATGAGATTGCAGCAACTCCCACCATCGATGATGAGGTTTAAGGTAGCCTCGCGAACCACACATCTAGCGTGGAAGATGTTCTCCCGTTGATCAGCCATGAGAGATTCCTGAATGTGTAGGACCCGCCGGTTGACAAGACAGAGGACGTTGTCATATTCTGATGTGTCGATCTCCTCAATAATTTCAGAAGGCTGGTCCTCCTCCACTTCACTCGAAATTACATGGTCCTCAACAGTCTCCTCCTCATAGTAATGGTCTCCCAAATCATTGAGAAGAACCTTCCTTTTCTGAGGGCAATTGCGAGAGACATGCCCAGAACCACCACAAGTGAAGCAGCGGATATCTTTGTTGCGATCTGTAGAATGGGCAACAACTCTTCTAGTTTCAACCTGATAACCCTGTTGAGGTGAGTTGGAAACTTCCTTTTTCTGCATAGAAGGGTTAGAAGTAGAAGGTTTAGATTGACTAGAAGCGTTAAAGGGAACAAACCTGCGACCTTGAGAGGTCTGGTCAAATCGGCTCCTCTGCTGCCGTAACTGCTGCTGCTGTTGTTCATATAGAAGCTGTGCTTTATGAGTTAAAGTGTTAATATCTCTAATGTAATGGATAGATAAAGGATTTTTAATAGAAATATTAAGACCAGCAAGAAATTGAGTACACAAAGCACGTTCAGTAAGATAAACATTAGCCTGATGGGAGAGTCGTTCCAGCTCATCCCTGTAGTCATTTGGAGAGCGAGTTCCTTGGCAGCAGGTCGCCAATTGCATCCTCATTGACTCCGTGTATTCCTCAGGCACATGTCTCTTCTTCAGGAGATAGCGAAGTTGTGGCCAAGTCTCAACAGGTTGCTTGTCCTGACGACGGCGCATCTCACGAGTGCGGAACCACCAGGTGCGAGCTTTACCTACTAAATGTAATATAACAACTTCCAACTTCTCCGTTTCCTCATAGCGTAAATGTTCAAGCATATAGTCAGTATGATTTTCCCAAACAAGATAAGCTTCAGGATCAGTGTTACCATCAAAAGTTTCTAATTTAAGCTTAACATCTCGTCTCTGGATAGCTTGAGCATTATCAAATCTAGGATGACCAAAATTAGGAGGGGGTAAATCATCAAAGTTAGGATTTACCTCATGGTAAGCATCCTCCAAATGGGGATGCTCATACAGATCATTATTGCTGCGGCTGTCATCCCAGTTAGCACGACCATGCGGCGGGTGCTGTTGACGCTGATAGAACCTCCCTTGCTGTTGATGCTGTGGCGGTGTATACTCACGACGATCTTGGTTTCCATTGAAGCCATCGAGATGGTCGTTGTCATTTTCTCCAGTGAAAGGATTAGGAGTAGCAGACTTAAGCGGTATATATAATTGACCAGAAGGGGGGGTTTAACAACATAAGAAGTATTACCTGCAGGGGGCACGTTACCTGAAGGTGGAGTGGGGTGGACTGGAGGTGTAGGGCCGGCAGGGGGCGGCATACCACCTTGGGGTGTAGAACCAGAAGCCTCATGTTGTTTCCTTTCCTCCAGGTGTCGCAAAACACCATTTATAGACCGAGAAGTAACCAGAGTAGCCTGTTGGGCTAGTTGATCATGGAAGCGCTTGTTCCAACGCTCCTCAGCAGCCTCGAGCTCTTTCCTATGCTCTTCCTTAGCAGCTTCGAGTTCTTTCCTATGTTCGTCCCTAACAGCTTTAGTGGCGGCCTGAATAATACGGTCCAAGGCCTCATCAGAAATAGGGATAGGGGGGGTAGGGGTGGTTCCTTCAGCTGCCATGTTCCTACAATATCATAAGAGCAACAAGTAACCGAAGCAAAGACCAGAAACCAAGTAATGCAAGCTCTAGTGATTCCTAAAAGTGATTCACGATTTTAGAAATCAAAGAGCGAGAAAACAAGGCACAATATTCAAGCAATTCCCCTGGACACAGAATTTTGCAATATTGAAGACAGCAAGTAATAATCAAATTGCAATTTAAATCAACCACAAGTCGAATATCAAGGATAACAAGTATAAACAAGCGGCTGAATGTGTATAGAATAAAATCTACAATGTGATGCTTGAATAATATGAATATGTAGCAATCGACAAAAGCAATCACAAGGGCAATTAAGTGCACACACTCCGTCAACTATTATCTGACGGTTGCAACACGGTTCAGAGAAAGAGGGGTGTGACCAAGGCTCCAGTGTCGGCACAGCACAAAATCACACAAGGAGGGTTCTTTTGTAATGCTTAAAACCGATTAGATCATCTAACACGTAGCAAGAAAAGAATTAACAATAGAAGAGTTACTAACTCAACAAGGTAATGTATGCTAAACTTTTCTTTCTTTCTCCTTTTTTTTTTTTGACTTTGCTCTCGACTTTTTTCTGTTTTTTTTTTTTGGCTATAGAATAGCTGCTGTAATGTAATGCAGTAACCAAAATAAGGGAGAAAAAATAAAAAATAAAAATAAAATAACAAGCTACGATGATCTAAAAGTAAGCAAAATTAAAGAAAATAGGGAAAATAGGCTAGAAACTGGAGAAAATAGGAATCTTTAGTGGTGCGAGTTTATATAATGCTTTTAATCCAAGAATCACAGTCATAGGCATGATATGTAGCAACTAGGAATAAAAGATCACAACTTGCAGTCAAGAACTCAATATCTTCCAAATTAAAGATCCAAACAAAGAATAACAAAAATAAAGTGCCAATTTTTTTGATGGGTAAAATAATAAAGATGTAAATTTTATGCAGCGGCTATGGTGAAAAATAAGGCACGAAAAATAAATCACTCAAATAGAAATCAAGAGAGTAAAGAACTTGCATTAACCTGAAATCCGATACCACTTGATACGTTTGGGATACCCGATCCTTCGCCTGTGGGCTTCAGATCAAGAACCACGCCGTATATTTGCTAAGATCTTGCAATGCTCTTTGATATCTCCTGATTGGAACAAATTTAAACAAGTAATTAGAATTCTGATTTAGCGACAGATTCTAGACTTAGGAAATTCCAGCAACTCAAGACAAGGTAATAGCGACAGAAAAACAAAACGAAGATCAACGAGGGAAGCGGAGCTGGGGTTGCGCGACTGCGGGGCACACAGGCCTTCGGCCTCAGGGCGTGCGGTGCAAGGCGCGGAAGCCTCTCGCTGGAAGCGGGTGTGATGGCGAGCGAGGAGCGAGGCGCTCGGGAGTCCAAGCGCTGGAGACCGCGGACGAGGGCGCCTGGGAGCACGGCTGCGCTCGCTGGGAGCGAGTTGCCTGCGGATGACGCCAAGGGCAGGGCTCCTCTCTTTGCGACAGTTTCTGATTTTTGGGTTGTGTTTGGTTTTAGGGTTGCCGATTTGAATCAAGGTGAGGGTGATGATTTGTGTTGGCCGAAATACTCAAGAACACAAGAGCTTTGGGATTGATAATCGAAGAACCCTTAATCCATAAAGGGTTTCTTCAATTCTATTTCAATCTAATTAAATCAAAGTGCATAACATGAATTTATAGGAAAACTATGAGAGATCTAATCAATCCTTCCTTGCAAAGGAAAGGGGTTTGGATAGATTAATTCTATCTAAAGATAAATGAAATAACTTTAAGATAAATAAATCCTAATGAGATAGAAATTTAATAACTTGATGGTTAAGTATTATATCTAGAAGAGATATAATTAAATTCCACCTTATTTAACTAATTGCATAAAATAACAAAGTAACTTAAGGTACTCGGCCCATAAGAGATCACTCGGCCAAGCCCATACTCCACTCGACATTCCCTTGACCCACTCGGCCGAGTGCTTCCATGGAGATGCCGAGTCATGGTGAGTCATGGGGGATGCTGACGAGTCTTCATGAGCTCTGAGTGTGGACGCAAGCTCACTTCCGGTGCTGGTGGTGTAACCTTGAGCCAAGTGATCCAGGGTGGCCTGAACCCTTGCTCTAAAGTTCTATGGTGACGGACAAGAAAGGCCTTAGTTGCATTTTGAATCTTCTTGGCCCTTGCATGAGTGACAGGGCCATCAAATGGAACCTTCATGTTGTCCTCAATGTCACAAGGAGTCATCGATAATTGCACGGCATCACCCTCATTTGTTTAAAATTTGAATTACCTTGAAAAATGTGATTGTACTTTGTTAAGACAAAAGTAGGGGTAATGTTGGTAGTTTAAATATTTCTTAAATATTGTGCCGGAAGCTAAAATGACAAGTTTTCGCGAACGGAGGGAGTATCGTTTTGGATTAAATTGATACAATTATAATACAATAATAAATGATGTTATTTTAAAATAAAATGTCATCGGTTTATAATAAAACGCTATCATTTTTTTCCACGTCTAAAAAAATAAATATATAAATGAAATATCTGGAAAAAAAACTAACTAAATAAGTATAGGAAACGAAATATAATAGAAGTAATTTGGTTCAAAAGCCTTCGGCCTTTGGACCAATTACTAAATGTCCTAAAGGCTTTTCTTTGCTAGTAAATGGCCAAAATAATTTCATAATACCCCTTTTGCCCTTGCCTATACCCCTCTCTCAATTAATTTCCTGTTCCCAGATTTCTACTGTCTCTTTCCGTCTCTTCTCCATTTCTCTCTCTCCGGCCTTCTCCATCACCGGTGGATTTCTCCTCCTCCTGCGCCTCTGCCGCTGCCGATCACCTCCTCCTCCCCTCCAGATTGGTCGCCACCGGCCTCTCTTTCTCCCTCCTCGTCGGCCTCCCCTTCTACTGGTTCGGCTCCGGCCTCGCCGTCCCTAACCTTTGATTTCGTTTTTGGAATCCGGCACCAGTGACTTCGGTTTTTGGAATCCCTCTGCTGCAGCGACTTCGGTTTTTGTCCGGCACCAGCGACTTCGACTTCGGTTGCCTCGACAACCTACGCCGGTGTTGTCTTCCTCCACCAACCGCCCTCCCCTGCCCTTCTTGGTTCAGATCTATAACCTTGGAGCGTCATGGATTCCCTAGACGTCGTCGCGTGCTTGTTCCTGACCGACGTCGCGCTGAATATCAGTGATCCTCCGTGGGCAAAGGAATCAGTGACTTGGTGCGTAACTAGTGATTTCAGTTTCCGATGTGATCCTCAATTTCTGACGTTGCAGATGTGATCCTATGGAGGCAATGGAAGCAGATGCAGATGTGATCCTCAATTTCTGCAGAGATGTGCTTTCACTAGTGATTTCACTTTGGGTTGGGTTTTGCTGCTATTGATTACAGTGTGCACATTGAAATTGTGTAATCAGTTATCTCAGTGTGCACATTCATGGTTGATTACACCATTAAAATTGTGTAATCAGTGAGTTGATCTTCCTGTGTTTGAAATAGTGGAATGGCATTAATCTTCTCAATCTCATCATTGTGTGCCCAAATTGATCAAAAGTCTCAAACGAAGGCGCTCGACGGACATGTTACAGTGTCACCAAACATCTAAAAGATTGTTTCTTAGTTTTAAACAAAAGCTTTTTAAAATAAGCCCTCTTTGTGAACAAATTATGTGTAGAGGCAAGTCAAACCAAAAAATATGAACTACGGCCCAACATGGCCTACAATCTAATTTTCATGGAATATTAATTAATTGATATTTGATTTGCAAGGAAATTGCACTTGATTTTGCTGTCACCAAGAGGTCCTCCATAACTTACATTCTTAATGTTTTATTTATGTTTAACAAGTAACGACCTACCATATGTTGATAGAAATTGGCGGATTTTGAGATGAAATTTTGTGCAAATACGTAATGGCATGGATTTTGAGATGAAGTGACCACATTTTTTTCTTTTCGTTACAGTGTCTATGACCCTATTTTATATTGGTGACAGTGTCTATGACCTCATTTTTATTTTGGTGACAGTGTTTATGATCTTGTTTTTATAGTGGTGACAGTGTCTATGACCCTGTTTATATTTTGATTACAATGTCTATGATCCCCTTACCCATTCATTTATTAGAAAAGAACTGTCATCACATGTATTTTGGCTTCTCATTAGCCTTTATAGGGTTTGTGCCTCCCTTGTCGTAGGGTTTTTCTTTGATTACAGTGTCTTTGACCCTTTATTCATAGTGGTGACGGTGTCTATGACCCTGATTACAGTGTCTAAGAACTTTTTTTCATAGTGGTGAAAGTGTCTATGACCCGGTTTTTATAGTGGTGACAGTGGCTATGACTCTCTTACCCATTCATATATTGAAGGAGAACTGTTCACCTAATGTCTTTTGGCTTCTCATTAACCTCTTTAGGGTATGTGCTTACCTTGTTCCTAGGGTTTTCCATTTGGTGACAACAATCATCTCTTAACAACGTATTGTACTTAACATTTTATGGTTTAGGGTTTAGGATTTAGGGTTTAGGGCCAAGGCCCTAAACCCTAAAGACTTAACCCTAAACCCTACACCATACTGTACATCACATGCCCTTTTGGCTTCTCATTAGCCCCTTTAGGGTTTATCCTTCCTTTTTCTTAGGGTTTTCCTTTTATTACAGTGTCAATGAACCTTTTTTCGTAGTGGTGACAATGTCTATAAAGCTGTTTTTATTTTTGTTACAGCGTCTGTAGGGTTTTTCTTTTGATTACAGTGTCTATGGCTTTATTTTTATAGTGGTGACAGTGGCTATGACACTGTTTTTATTTTGATTACAGTGTCTATGACCCTCTTACCCATTCATGTATTAGAGGAGAATTGGCATCACATTTATTTTAGCTTCTCATTAGTCCTTATAGGGCTTGTTCTTCTTTTATGATAAGATTTCCCCTTGATTACAGTGTCTATGACCATGTTTTTATAGTGGTGACAATATCTATGACTTTATTTTTTTTATAGTGGTTACAATAGTAGTTACATTTTTATTTTATTTTTTTATTGTGGTGACACTACTTTAAAAAAATCTAAAAACTAGGAACTGTCACCACATGTATTTTGGCTTCTCATTAGCCCCTATGGGGTTTGTACTTCCCTTTTCCTAGGGTTTTCCTTTGATTACAGTGTTTATGAATATTTTTTCATAGCGGTGACAATGTCTATAAAGCTGTTTTTATTTTGGTTACAACGTCTATAGGGTTTTCCTTTTGATTACAGTGTCTATGACTTTGTTTTTATAGTGATGACAGTGGCTATGACACTGTTTTTATTTTGATTACAGCGTGTATGACCCTCTTACGTACCCATTCATGTATTAGAGAAGAACTGTCACCCCATGTATTTTGGCTTCTCATTAGCCCTTATAGGGTTTGTGCTTCCCTTTTCCTAGGGTTTTCCTTTGATTACAGTGTCTATGAACCTTTTTTCATAGTGGAGACAATATCTATAAAGCTGTTTTTATTTTGGTTACAACGTCTATAGGGTTTTCTTTTGAT
Organism: Persicaria maculosa; assembly: GCA_963922045.1. NCBI lineage: Eukaryota > Viridiplantae > Streptophyta > Magnoliopsida > Caryophyllales > Polygonaceae > Persicaria > Persicaria maculosa. The sequence continues at coordinate 29,950,418 of OY998251.1, read as the reverse complement.
TACAGTGTCTATGATCCTGTTTTTATAGTGGTTACAGTGTCTATGATCCTATTTTTATTTTGCTTACAACATCTATGACCCTCTTAACCATTCATATGTTATAGGAGAACTGTCACCACATGTATTTTGGTTTCTCATTAGCCCCTATAAGGTTTATACTTCCCTCGTCCTAGGTTTTTTTTGTTATAGGGGCTACGATCCTATTTTTATTTTGATTACAGTGTCTATGACCCTCTTACCCATTCATTTATCAGAGGAGAACGGTCACCACATTTATTTTGGCTTCTCATTAGCCCCTATAGTGTTTATACTTCACTTATCATATGATTTCCCTTTGATTACAGTGTCTATGGCCACGTTTTTATAGTGGTGACAATATCTATGACTTTATTTTTGTATTGGTTACAATAGTGTTTACATTTTTAATTTTTTTTTAATTATGGTGACACTACTTTAAAAAAATCTAGAAAACTAGAAATTACAAATTAGAGAAGAACTGTCACCACATGTATTTTGACTTCTCATTAGCCCCTATAGGGGTTGTGCTTCCATTGTCCTAGTGTTTTTCTTTGGTTACAGTATCTATTACCTTATTTTTATAGTGGTGACAGTGTCTATGACCATGTTTTAAGTTTGGTTACATCGTTTATAGGATTTTCATTTGATTACAGTGTCTAAGACCCTTTTTTCATAGTGGTGACAGTGTCTATGACCCTTTTTGCATAGTACTGACAGTGTCTACAACCCCGTTTTAATAGTGGTATATGATAAAGAATTGGTATGGTTGCTCATCATACAACAAAAAAAGATACAATAGCAATTCAAAGTGCTGTTGGTGGACTGTAATCATGAAAATTGACGAGCACTGAATTAATTGCATAAATCCAACAAACAATAAAGAAATGAAAGTCAAAAGCATCAGCAAAGCAATTAAAAATTAAAATTAATTCAAGGTTAGGGAAAATCAGGCCTCCTTTGCAGACTACAAGACCGAAATCAAGAATAATCCGGCAGAAATCGCAACCGAGGTCGGCTCTGGCAGGGCAATTAACGGTGATGAGCGATGGCTCCTCCACACAATCCGGCAGATATCGCAACCGAGGCAGGCTCTGTCAGGGCAATTAACGATGATGACTGATGAGCGCTCCACCACATAATCCGGCAGAGATCGCAACCGAGGCCGGCTATGTCAGGGAAATTAACGGTGATGGGCGATGGCTCCTCCACCGGAATGAGAATCATGGTGTTGGCCGTGGCGACGGGGGAGGGTGGTGGATGGGGATTGCGATCGTAGCAACGACTGTGGTGGTGGTGGTGGCGGCAGTGGGAGCGTGGTTGTTGAGGAGGCGGAGGGAGGGCGGAGATGGCGGAGGGAGGGCGGAGATGGCGGAGGGATGGCGGAGATGGCGGAGGGATGGCGGAGATGGCGGAGGAGGCGGAGGGAGGCCGGAGACGACGTGAACGCAGGGAGGTCGGAGGGAGGCCGCTCGGTGTTGGTGGCTGCAGGGAGGCCGCACGGATCTGGGCACTTGGGGAAGAAGGAAAGAAAAAAAAGGATTATAACATAGGGGTAAAGTTGGAAATTGTGGACAATTACCTAATATTGTAACCCTTGTGTCCTATGACTTAAAATTTGGTCCCCAAATGACCACTTAGCAAAAAAACCCAATATAGTAAACATTAAATTAAGATTATGGTTGTTATATGAGTTGAGTAGCTAGAGGTTGGCTCGAGTTTTACTCAATAAAAGCTCCGCCCGCGCATCATTTACCAAATAAGCTGATTATGAGCACATTTTTATATTCGATTCAAAGCTCGACTCGAATCTATTGAAATTCCAATAGCACGAATTTTGTGAAATTTACAAATTTTCTTTTAAATTACTATGTCATGATCGAGCAGGTAAGGTTACATAATAATCGAATTAATAATTGGAAGAAAAAAAACCTCAGCTCAAGCTCGTTCATTTACTAAACAAGTCGAGTGTGAGCTCAAGTTCAAATATATGTTCAACTTGAGCTTGACTCACTTCTAAATGAGCTAAATATAATCAAGTAATACTTGACTTGTTTGACTCGAATAACAACCCTAGTTAGTGTATAACTTGTTGCACTCATAACATATAATAATGTATAACCAATTATAAAAATTTTAAACTTGCGTAACTTCTCATCTAATTGCCGAAACAATTAGTATAACCTCTCATTTCGAAGCTCTCGAGATGAATTATTGTATGTGAATGTTAATTTAAGTAAAATAGAAAAGCAATATAGTCTATTGAAACAAAATTAAAGTGATTATATTACAAGAAATGGGGATAATTGTAATACTTCTACCATCCCTTTTAATAGGGAACTTTGCAACATCATCCGCCAGGATGATCAAGGAAGTGCTTTACGCTTTTAGTGAAGCCTTCCTAATATTTGTCTACTTTAAAACAAAAAGTGATTAATATACCTTTAATTTTTAAACATTTATAATTTTTTACTCAGATGTCGGATTACAACATATTATATATATATATATATATCAGAGCGAAGCTATCAACGGGGAGAATACACCTAGATATTTGTCAAATGAGAGGGGCGCTGGCGACCCCCTAGGCCCCTCCCTCGCTCCGCCCTTGGTTCAAAGGCGACCGTTAGATTGTGGTTAATGCAATTAATAATAAAAGAACTACACATTGAGAGATTTTAGTGGTCATAGAAGAAATCAAGAATATCAGCAACCAATTCGAGGCTATTATTGTCCAACATTGTTATAGGGAAGCAAACTGATCAAATGCAAATTTTATCACTATACATGATTATAATTTTAGTCTTGTCTCTATCTATAGCATTAGGAAACTTTATAAAATCATCCGATTGGATGATCAATGATGAATCTTCGAGTATAAGATATTTAGCGTCTTGCCAGCTGTAAAAAAAAATACACAAATATATAATGATTTTAAGAAGATACCACGGTTGAGTTTAAATATATATGGTTGAAGATGGGGAATGATACATATGTATATCTCGTATTGAAAAATTTTATTATATAGTTGTGCCTGATAGTACGGTTAATTATCTCGTTGAAGGATGATGCATGTCTGTCTTCTTACTTGAGTATTCTTCAAATTTAAGTCACGTGCCGAAGATATATTTAGGGCAAAAACGACTGATGTAACTTTTCTAGACATTACTCCGTCGTAACTTACAATAAACATCGACAATCAGTAATGCGCGAGAGAAAATGCAAGATACAGGCAAGAAGAAGCGAGGAAGAGTTGTAGATGGAAGAAAACCTCAAGAGCTGACACATTACAGTAAGATGAGCTGAGAAACAAGTAAAATAAATGCCAAATAGTTTGCCTTACATTGAAGTCACGGATCTACAAAACTGTAGTATAAAGCAAGCCGTACCGATATATATATGTAAACTATCGGATCCACTTGGAAACTCTGCTGTGTTTTTCACTGTACTAAAATTAACAAGATTAAATTTGTATGGTAAAATTAGGCAATTCAAGAGAAGATAAAACGGGGACATAACCATTCTGGAATGGCTCATCGGAAAGGACTTGTGGGTAGTACCCATAGGTCCCAGGTTCGAACCCCGTATGACCGCTCTTTATTTACCAATTCAAAAAACGGGGACATGTGTTACGCCATATATAAATTTAAGAAGATGTCCAATTATTAATTTCATGTATTTATTATTGATACGTTAAGATCCTCTGAGGCTTCGATATTGCAATTCCTTGCTCTTAGAGCAAGCCCAACAACTTTTCTATAAAATCTCTATTTTATAAGAAAAAATTTCAAAATCTCAAAATTTTTTATACCCCAACCCCAACAGCTTTTATAGTTTACAAGTTTTTACATTAATTATATTCTATATTTATTGCATATTATTTAATAAAATTTTACTTGAATTAAAAGGAAATAGAAATAGGACATAAAATATTTATTTTAATTCAAAATCTTACAATATCAACTGCAAATCTATTAACAATTTCATGGGGAAGATAAAAACATTTAATTTTACAAATTTCAATTCTTCCTCTAAATTTACAGATTTTTCTTCTCTCTCCTAATATCTCTTTATTTTACAATACCATTTGCAAAAGCTATTGGGGTGAAAAAAACCCCCTTTTTTCCTAAAATATTATATTTTCTCTATTATACAAGAGCCGCTGGGGTTGCTCTTACATTTCTTCTTTAAACAATCTAACGAGAAAATTTGATACATTTGGCATCCCTCCTTAATATAAGTGGTTGTTTTGTTTCAGTCAAATAGCTCAAACAATTAATTTAACTCCACGAATTGTCATTCACTAATCAAAATCAATTGGTTTAATTAAGGACATTGATCAAGTCCATGAATAAGGTGCAGCCTTGAGTCCGCAACATTAACGTGAGCCAGTTAAAAATAAGGGATTTTCTTTAATTCATAAGCCTAAAACTGATATTCAATGTAAATTACTTAGAAGTGAATATATAGAAGAACACTGGTCCCAAACCTTGTTACCGATTGAGTCACCAAGATTTACCTTCTCTCACAATCTCTGTTAGGTCGGGATGAGGGACGCACGGGGTGAGTGATTTCACCATTTTGGAGCATAGAAGAACAAACCTAAATAATTAAGATGGGAAAAAGATGACTTTCCTACTTCATTAAATAAATAATATAATATTTAATTAAGATAAAACTCATAAGTAGGTAATTATCATAATTTACACAAGTCCTAAATAATGAACACCTAAAGGGGCTTTGTCAACAAACAACCACCTATATTTCTATTTTGTTTGATGGGATGTTAATTTGATAGGAAATGCCCACTTTACCCTCATCTCCCTTCTTAATTCAATAGAAAAAGGAGAGCAGAGCACATTACTGTTGAGTGATTGTTTGATTTGAAGCTTCAATTTGAATCTCTTTCTTGAATTCATGGAGTAGGTAAGAGATCAATTTCACAAGGGATAGAGATCAAAGCTAATAGAATTTTGATGACTAAGTCAAACAAACCCTGATTTCACTAAAATTTAGTTGGTATCCTAATTCAATTAAAAAGTTGAGGGACTGAATTCAATTAGGGCTCCAGTAGTTGGATCGATCGAAATGAATGAATCAAAAGTTTCAATTCAATTAGCAATTGAATGATTCCAATTATTTGCCCAAACAAACTAATGAGATTTGAGATTATCAATTTAGAGGATTTACTCTATTGGTGAGATTTGGAGGAGACGAAGAGCGATTTGCCTCAACCTATCCATATCCATGACCAGTTAACCACAAGCTTGCTTCAATTGCGCCTCTTGAGACACCTTTCGATCCTCTCATATTTCCAAGCAACAAATCCATTATAATGCACTCATATATGAAGACCAAAAGAAGCAGGCTACCAGAGAGAGCAAGGCATGGATAGGGGAAAGAATGAAAGTTGTCAAAAGAAATCTACTTGCCAAGCATTTCCACTTCCAGATCTGCAAAGAACGTACTAAAAAAATAGTTTTATTTTTTATTTTTATTTTCCTTTCTTAGAGAATGGGCTTAGAAAGATGGGGGCAAAGTGGTCTTTTTCGATCTATTATCTAAGAGGTTATCAAACGGATTATGAATGAGGGTGGTTCTTTAACTGAAGTCTTTTAAAAGGTGGTTTCTTGTAAGGCCAATTTGCAAAAGTAGACCCTAAAAAAAATTCTTTGCAAATCTAGACTTGTACATAAAAAATTGGTTAAGGGTAGAATGTAGTATAGTTTTGCAAAAAAAATGGGCAACCGGATGAGGAAGTTGCAGGTGAAGAGGAGAGCCAACACTGTAGCACCATCTGTGGGAGAGAAAGATTTGGAGGAGGGAGGAACTGTTCATGTCAGGGAAATCGGGGATGTGACGCCAAGAAAATAGGTAAAAGGAGGGGGGCATTTATGATGGGAAAATGAAATGATTAGAATTAAGGGTGTCAATCAACACTTATATAAGCTTGATTGATGGGTGTCATTCCTTATTAAATGCTCTGCAAAAAGAGAGGCATCATAGGAAATGAGTGGAAAGGTGAGGGCAAAAGCATCCCCTTTATTTCTGAAAACTGGACACTTTTTGGCTTACCAATAGAATACATTTGTCTTACCAATAGGCCAAACATGTCTTACCATACCTGGGGATTTTGGAGATAATATGGAGGGGATTGACCGTAGCTGTTTTGGTGGGCTGTCAGTGTAATTTTTGCGCCAAAATAGGGTTCTTCATTGTGGGAAAGGGGGGAGCATTTGTCTTACCAATATGATACATTTGTCTTACCAATAGAAGCCATTTGTCTTACCAATAGGTTAAACATGTCCTACCATACCTGAAGATTTGGGAGAAAACAAGGACGGGATTGACCGTAGCTGTTTTGGCGCGCTGTTAGGGTAATTTTGGCGCCAAAATGGGGTTCTTCATTGGGGGAAGGGGGGAGCATTTATGAAGGAAATTTGCAATCATTGCATTAATGGGTGTTCTCCAGGCACATATATAAGTTTCAGAGGAGGATCTGAAACACCACAACATGTCCTGCAAAAAGTGAGGCAGAGAATGAGAGAAGCGGAAAGGACGGGGGAAAAGTCACACGTGCATCCGAGGAAATGATACAGTACCTATCTTACCAATAGTACAGTTGTGGCCTGCCAATAGTGTTCAACTGTCTTGCTATTCCCGAAAAAGTGCAAGAATATTGTTGGTGGCAGTGGCAGCGATGTGTAATTCATCTTGTACCTTTTCTTTGTAGTTGTTCCCCTTTACTATATCAGAACTACCCCCAGGCTGATACTCTTTTCCCTTGGCGTACCCCAGATGATAGGGTATGTATCAATGTCGTGTTAGGCGGTTGGTGGGCTCCCGGGAGTGGGAGCTTCGTGTTCAAGGGAGAAGCACGTACTGCAGCTACGGTGGCACCACATAATATTTGCTACAACTAACTGAAGGAGAAGATAGTTTCCAAATTCGTCGTGGACATGGTCTTGTACGACATTGAGCTCACATACCTCCCTCCTTCGATGGGGCGAGCCACTCCGATTCGGGTCCAGGACGACGATGACCTAGAAGCCTACAAGTTCTACAATACTGAATCCGGTGCACGAGCTTGGCAAATCGCACTGCACGTCACCTTATGGATGAAAACAACAAGCCCTTCCACACCCTCTAGTGAACATCAGTCGGAAGACTCTGAAGTGGTTGACGACCTCTCGTCTCCCACCCTAGGGGAAATACTCCTAACCGGGCCTCCCAGCATGTAGGAAGACTTGGATGATGGTCTTGATGGAGGCGGAGGGGCGGATGAGAATGTTCGAGGCTCGATCGAGGAGAAATGGAAGTTGGATGACCTTGGCAGTGACATTGGAGGGCCCTGCCTATGTGCTGAATGTGTAGCGGGGGAGGGAGAGTGTTGTAGGACTGCAAATGATAGCGGGAGTGGGATGCAGGGGGGGCTTGCTGAGAGAGGTATACAATCTGGTTTTAGTAGGATGGATTACAACATAATGGTCGGACAGTCTAACGAAGTTGGTAGGATGGAAGACAACATAATGGTCAGACAGAGCGAAGATGTGGGACAGCTTGACAAAGTGGATGCCCTAGAGGAGGGTGGCGACGTGAGCAGGTCTGATGCTATCCGACCTGGAAAGCAAGTGGTGATCGTCGATAGCGACGACGATATGGACGTTGTACCCCCCCCCCCCACGGATTATAGGACATAATAGACGTAGGAAGCTCCGACGTTGACATGATCGCGGGTTGTTTCCCCGTGAAAGTGGAGGATGGAGGGAGGCTGAACGAGACCTCTGAATCGTGGGATGAGGAGGCTGAGGCAGCGCTGAGAGATATAGAGCGATCGTACCAATGACAGAACAACCTTTTCCGACGTTGTAGCAAGTGGAAGAGGACGTGGCTCGGTTCATTCCTCTACTCGGAGACCCATGGGAGACTGTGGATGAGTTTCGTGAGGGGGAGATGTTTGATACGAAGGCTGCCATTCAGTCCAGAGTGAAGTGGGAAGCTTTGCGCGGGCGCTTCGCGATGAAGTAAAGCGATCGACAACAAGGACGTACGTGGTTGTATGCCCCGAACCGAACTGCTCATGGTACTGTCGGGCGTCAACGTATCGGGAAACTAAGAAGTGGATGGTTCGTAAGTTCGTGGACGCACACACTTGCAAGGTAATTAGTGCCATGAGTAACTACCTGCACAACGCCAACTACAGGCTGATGGGGCAGAGTTTCGTGTTCGAGTAAGTTCCTAAAACAGCGTCTTGTTCTCCGTCTATGTACTATGTGTTGGTGAATTTTTTTGGTGTAACTCGTTAATCACATCTTCGCAGTTTTGGTGGCTTAGGAAAGGAGCTGCTTCCCCGTCAGATCAAGACGATGATGAAGTCTTGATTGGGCGTGGACTGCAGCTACTGGAAGGCACGCAGGGCAAAGGGAGTCGCAAGGGACGGCTTGTACGGGACCTACGAAGAGAGCTACGATCGTATGACCTCATACTTTTACATGCTTGAGCGAGCAAACCCCGGGACCATAACCACATTAGTCCATGATGATAACCAGCAATTCAAGTATGCGTTCGTTAGCTTAAGGGTTTTGCGGACAGCCATCCCACACCATAGACAAGTACGCCATCCCAACTTTATTATCCTACCCAATGGCACATTTAATCTTAACAATCGTCTACATGTATCCTTCCATTAAACATATTACCAATACTTACAGTACATCCTACCTTTTTCAACTGCTTGACATTGGCAGGTAATCTCAGTGGATGGAAGCTTCTTGAAGGGGAAGTATCGTGGTTTCTTGATGTTTGCGACTGCCCAAAACCCAAACCACAACATATACCCCGTGGCATTTGCCATTGTCGACGGGGAGAATGATGCCCCCTGGGGGTTTTTTTTCCGTCAAATGAAACGCGTGGTTCTGGATGAGACCCATGTGGTGTCACCAAGGGACTTTAAGCGAGTTACGACTTCGCAAAGCATGTCCGCTGCACTTACCATCTCTTTCAAAATGTGAAGGCTTATCACAAGGCGGGTGGGCTGCAAAACCTGTTCTTCCTAATGACAAAGGCGTACACCGTTGCGGAGTTCAATGGACACTTCGACGCATTCAAACAGAGGACGCCCACTGGTGCATCCAGCTTCGTCCCCTAACAATCAAACAGGAAGGTTACACCCAAGTTATGTTCAAACAGTAGTAATTATCCTACCCATATGACAGTAGTATCATACCAAATGATCATATTTATTCTACCATCACACTAACTTCATCCTACCAAAAGGGATACCTCCTATAATACCATCAAACCAACTTAATCCTACCAAAACGCGTAACCTATCTTACCATCACACCAACTTAATCCTACCAAAAGGGAAAATGACATTGTACAGTTTATCTTTTCCTCCCCGGCATCTGGATCAGACTCATCCTTGGAACCCTCCCCTGCAGCTTGTTTGGAAGCCTCCTTGTCCTTGTTGTCCCAACCTTGCTCGACCCCACCCTTATCTCCCTTCTTCGCCTCATCCTCAGCCTTGTCCCCATCCTCGACACCTTGCTCAGCAGCCTTATCCGCCTTGTCACCCTGGTCTTTGTCGCCATCGTCCTCGTTAGCAGCCTTGTACTGGACCTCCTCTTTTGCAGCCTCCTCGACCTTTTTCTCAACCTTGTCAACCATGCCCTTGCCCTGCCCTTTTTTATCAGAGTTCAGCTCGTCTTTCTCCTCCGTCTTATCCACAACCTTCTCATCCTCCTTGCCCTGCCTCTTGTGATCAGCGTTCACCTCTTCTTTCTCCTTCGCCTTATCCTCAACTTTCTCAGCCTCCTTGTATGCATCCTTCTCCGCCACCTTGTGAGCCTCCTTTTCCACCAGCTCCTCGTCATCCTTATGACCATCGTTCTCAACGTCATCGTCAACCAAAGACACATACTCCTGCCAAGGGATTCAGTTATTCAGTCGCATAGTCTGGTATACCAACACTTCAACATTATCCTACCAATTTCACATATCTGTCATACCATTGCTGCTTCCCAAGATTACAGATGGACAAAGAAGCACTTACCTTTCCCTTGTCGCCCTTCTGAGATAAAACCTTCTTACAATATCTGGAAACCTCAGTTATCCTTTCCTCAAGAACCGCAAACCAACTCCCATCTCAACCATTATGCCCCTACATATTGCCTCAACCTTCACCACTATCCGGGCCTCCAGTCCGATGCTTGACGCATTTGACCCGGATTGGCTGGTTCCCTGACTGGGTCCAGTCGTGGCATCCTCTAGACGTCGCTTTTCTTTTTTGGCCCTGTGGTACTCTACCATAATCTGGTCGAAGAAGGGGTCTGGAGAATCTTTCTTGTACGAGGCATTGGGGTGAGTGTCTCTCTCTTTGTGGCTAGGGTGCATGATGGGGTCTGGCTTCATGAGCCGGGCGTGCTCATCTATTTTATCATCGTTGGGGGCGTCGAGGTTGAGGAATGATTTCACGTTCTCATAGCGGATGTGGCTGTTAGGGGTTTCCCATCTCAGACACCGATGGTGTCGTCAATGTTCCGCCCGAAGTGATTCCCAATATCTGGAAAGGTCTCATACACCCACAACTGCATACACAATATGCTAAGATATTAGCACACACTTTGCATGACAACTTCACATAGTTGGTAAGATTGTATTTTCAATTTGCTAGGTGAGCATTCTAACTACATTTGGCAGGATATAAATACCCCATTGGTAGGATATAATTCCCCACTTGGCTTCCCCCACAGTCACAAAAAGTGTGAATTGGGAAAGGTTTTGAACATATTTCAGAATTTCACTAACCTGGAAGGCCATGGGGAACTCGTAGAGCGCGTACGTTGACCTGTCTTTTAGGTGACTCTTTGCAGCCACAATGTCCTTCAACGTCCCAGCGAGGCTGTCGTGTAGCCTGTCGTACACCAGCCGGCCCCAAGGGAAGTCCCAAACACGTGTGGTGTCCTCCAGCAGCAGCTTCACAACCCACCCTCTGATTTGCGTCTTCTTCTCCAAGCCAAACAAAATGGCATCCACTATGACTAGGAGGGCAAGCTTGTACTTTTTCATTAGGGAGCCCGATTCAGTCTCTTTTTCGTGCTCCCACGCTCTTTTGACATCCTTCAAACACACCTTCTCCTTCTTGAAAAGCTGGTAAATGGAGTCCTTGTGGTCGACCTCCATCACATCCGTGGGGGGTGGTGAGCAGTTGAGCCCCGTTATCAAGGCGAACTCGTGAAGCGAGAATCACACGTGATGCCCTTGGATGGCATAGCACATCTCATGTTGCTTCTGCATCTTGAGCTGCCAGAGGAGGCAGAAGTGCACCAACTGTGCGGCAAATTTATTTTTCGACACCATCTTGACGATGCCCTCAAATTGGCTCTTCGTGAGAGCCTTGTAATCGTCCCGGTCGATGCTTATGTACAGTCCTTCAAGCAGTTCAAAACTTGAATGGGATAACGCCCTCCCATTGAAGTGGTCTTTCTCCACCACTGCCAGCACAACCTGCAATACATGTAACAATATTAGTTTCCAAAGTTTTTTCCCAAGCATTACAACCACAACAAGGTAACTATCTCCGTTTCCTTGCCCCCTGGCTGCTTGGTCCTCCCCTAACTTTCTTCTTTCTTGCATTTGACATTTTTTTGCTTATTGAACAATAGGTACCTGCAACACAATCACCACACACATGCATTTAGACATTCAGGTCACCAAATCGGTCATACCAATAGTTTAAATATATCCTACCAATAGCATATTAATTTCCTACCAATGCTGCTATCCTCTTCTGTCCTACCAATTTCGCATTTCAGACAAGTTTTAACACTACAAAACCAATCCACCAAAAAATCCTACACCATCGTCGGCTAACCAATTGTTTAAATATATCATACCAATTTCCTTACCCAGTCCTACGAAATATGCTACAAAAATTTCAGACACAACCTTTTATATTCCGTCCTACCAGATGTGCAGACTTCCCCTACCGATTATCCCCAATCTTATGGATTCACGACCCATCCGACCCTCTCCTTGCCCTTTTGTCCCCAATTTCTTACCCAACATCCCCTAACCCTTACCCATTCGTTTCCCAACACCCACAAACCCTATTCATACCCAACTCCCCAAAATCGGCTCTTCAAAGGCACCCCTAACCCCTCCTATTTCATTCATCTACTTCTAGGCAACTGCAATGGTGCCCTCATGTCTCAATTTCTTCACAAAACCGCCAATAACCGCACCCCCATTACCCTAAAATCGCAATTGAAATCACACCTTAACACTTGCTTACCTTCTTCTTCAACCACTTCTTTCCTCCTTGGTAGAGTTCTAGGTGAAATCGCCCTTCTTCTTCAACCGTGTCCTGTCGCTCCTCCTTTCTCTCCTTTGGTTTTTGGTTTTTCGTGTATCTCTCTCACTCCCACTTCAAACTGGAATGAACCGTCTCTCTCCCTCCTCGTTTTGATTTTAGAACTCCCACACTGCTTACCTGCTACACCATGTTCTCAACAGTTCCAAATGACCGGCGGTTTTTTTTTTGCTTGGGGTAGACGGGTTTAGAATAGGCCTTTTTGGGTCTACTAGGTGTTTTTTGAAAATTGGCCCAAACTTTGGTCTATTTCGTACCATTTCCTGTTGTTGTAATTTTCAATTTAAGGGGTCGTTATGTGAAAAGGTGGATATTTAAGAGGTGGTTCTATGTAAATTTCCCTAAAATATAATAATGCATAAAAATATAATAAGATAGATGTGTTAAAAATGGGTCCCGTTGTCCAAGCCGTTGTAAGGACCGAGATTTTTGAAATATTATTTTTATAAATTATAGATTTTATTCTAATTAAAATTCGTTTAAGATCCAAGACTTCGGAAAATTTTGAAAATTTGCGTATTCGATAAACCGAATTATTTTATTTCTCGAGACCACTCCCGGCATAAACTTGTTATTCGAGCTTGGACATGAATTTATTTTGCTTTATAATTCCAAGGCTTGAAAATATTTTTAGGGATTCTTTAATTATCTCGGATGTGGACGTTTATTTAATCGCGTCGGGTTAAGATCAGAAAGCGGGATTCAAGATTTATTTTCGGGTAATTCAAGACTTGACATGTCACTCATTTCACTTACCATCAGCCACCCTCCCACCTAGTTCTACAGTACCCCTCCTCCTAGCTGTACACCCGCCCCTGGCCTTGCCTATAAACCCATCATCACCCTGTCACCTCCATTCCCCCGAATAAAAAACGAGTTTAGCCAAAAAACGAAAACTAATTCCTGAAATAGTCAAGCTTTAAAAGTAATTCTTGAAATAGCCAAAATCAACTATTCACTTTTGTACAATTGTAACCCTTGTCCCATAAAAACCAAAAAATTATAAAAATAAACCCTACTTTTTATTAAGTTTAAATTATATCCTTAATTTGTGTTATTATCTTTTTTATTTCCGCTTTAATAATATTTAGTACTTTTTATTCCCTGTGTGATCCTGCAATTTGGTATCAGAGCCAAGTTAATTAAAAATAATTTGTATTTATCTATAAGACAATCTGGAGGTGTCTACTAATTGCCCCCATAAGACTTATCCTCATGCTTTACATTTAGATATAAACGATAAGCATTTTTGAGCAATTTTAAATGCCATTTTAGACCAACTTATAGATCTAAAACTCGAAGTTAAAAAATTAGAACAGTTATATATTGAGATTAGCAGTAAAATATTTAAGACTGTAAAAGAAACAGGCGAAGTACATCACTCAACAAATCTAAAAGTCATTAACGAAATTAGCCATCAGATAAGCTTAACATCAGGTGGTAAAATTAAGAAAGGAGATCCTTTTAAATATAGTTATCCATTTAAAAAATCCAAAAAGAAGTTTTCTACTAAATTAGATAATATAAAGAACAAGGCAACAGTAGAAGAAGATCAAGACGAAAATCAAAACCCTAAAAATGAATCAACTTCCAATTTGACAAACAAAGAGATTTAGCACTAAGTTGGATGATCCAGAATGGAAGATGAAATTACAAAAAAAAAAAGCCATTGAAACAAACTTTATGAACCCAGAGGTCATGAGCGGCGACGAGTCTGAAAAGAATTCGGATGAAGAAGCTGTGTAGCAACAAATGGGATTAATTAACCTAAAAGATATGGAAAACATTCCTATATCTAGAGTCCAAAAAAGGTTAAATGAAATTTTAAGACAAAGAAGGCTGAAGGAGAACGAACCAGTAGAACAAAATGAACTTAGAAGACATTACAGACGATATGAACATGGTTCAACCAGCAATTATAGACCTAGGTTAAAGCCTAAAGAATTTTTTGAGAAGAAGGAAAGATTTGGAGTAAGCATTATGCCAAACTGTAGACCAAACCAAAGAGAAATAATCTAGAACCCATAAGTGAAACGGGTTATAAATTAAACCTAGATGGTGTGAGGAATAGGCGTGAAATTATACAGTTCTGGAAGAAAAGTATGATGAGTGTATTAAACATGAATGTAGGTTGGAACTCTTCTCAATTCCTTAATTACATAGAGCATAGTTTCTATGGATGTATTGCCGACTGGTATGGAGCTATTGGTGATGACCCAAAACAAGAACTTAGAAATTTGCCAAACCCAGTAACGATGTTCACGTTAATATGTGATTTAATAGAAGACGAATTCATTGGAGAAAAAGAAGATGAAGATAAGGAAGCTTTAAAGTGGCAAAGAACCTTAAACAATCTTGAAATCTGTAACATGAAATATGTTGATAATTACATAACAGAATTTGAGAAGTATTATTATAAGATAGGGGAAAACAACACTAATCTGCAAATGTTCTTTGATAAACTTCATGCCCCGATTAATGAACAAATAAGTGAAGAGTATCGAGAGTTAATTAAAAATGGAGATAAAGATACTCTTGGTAACAGAATTTCCTATGTTAGGAAATGGGTTGAGAAAAAATGTCGAGACGTAAGAAGCACCCAAAGAATGAAAAAACAATTCTTAACTTGTTGGGAGACGCCAACGGAATGGGGATGTAATAATAGAGATTACCAAGGAAAACGAATCTACAAGAGAAAAAGTTTCAATAAACAGAGAGGTGAAAAATATTATGAGAAGTATTATAAAAAAACCATTCTCTAAAAACAGAAGGTTTTTCCAGAAAGCCTCGTTCTGTCCTGAGAAAAAGAAAAACTGCAAGTTTTGGGCATGCGGAGAATCCGGTCATTATGCTAATGAATGCAAAAACAAGAAGAACATTAGATTAGCAGAAGCCCTAGGTAGTTTGGATTACATCGAGCTATCTGAAGATGAAGTAGTAGATCTAGCCCTAAGAAATAACAAAGGGATAGTAGAAATAATAGAAGAAAAGCTTAAAGAAGATATAGAATCTGAAAATGAGTCAATAGAAGGTGAAGAAATTAATGAAATGATGGAAGGAGAATCTCCTAGTGAGTTCTCTAATGAATATTAAATGACTACTTTAGCTCAACTTCAACAAGCTGAAACCTCTATTGATGAAGAACAAGTTGAAGAAATGACAAGGACAGGGGTTGATTTCCCGATCATCGCTAAAGAACAGTTTGTTAAAAAATCATTATTCTCTAAATATGCTAACTATGTTTGCGAAGAAATGCCTAGAGACGTAACTGTCAAGAATAATGAAAATCAAGCAACTGAAGTAAACTTAATCAATTGGGCAAACATTCAGAAACATAACAAAGATAAAAAATTTAAATATATTTTTATATGTGGCATCCAAGTAATTATAACTCCATTACAAGACTATGGAAAAGATGTGCAATGCATTAATTTTGTTTGTGACATTAGGCATAAAAAGTTTAGTGATCAATGCATCAGTGGTATAGTCTGTAATATGAGTCAAGGAGCAGTTTCTTGGATTTGTAGGCCTAACTATTATGTTAGTCTAGAGGATCATTATGCATCGAAATTCTTAGCTATAAAATTGTTAACAGAAGGTATTAGTATGCATAAGGGAACTTGTCCTTTACAATTAAAGTGGAGGTAGTTTATAAACTTGAGAATACTACAAATCCTCCACAAAAATGCCATATAGTAGAAGCTGAGAAACACGAGGTGGTAGGTCCAAGCAAAGAAGTTGTACCTGTTAAGTTAAGACCTGATCAAATAAGACTTAAGACCATTTGGATAAACGCATTTGAAAATTCTACAGGTACTAGCAGTAATAAGGTTTTAACCATAGATGAAGAAGGTAGAATCCATACGAATGCTAAACCACCAGCCAGTCTCTCTAGATGTCCAAGCTTATCCAAAAACACTAGTTTTAGGTTCAATCCTAATCTTAGTATTACTTTGAGGAATCAGGGAGCTACCACTAGTAGAAAAGACAAATCATTTGTGGTAGATGAAGATATAATAAGCATGATAGCAGCATTAAACAAGAGGTTAGAAAATAAAATTATAAAAGAACCAACTAGACATAGTATAGATCTAGGTTCTAACCCATTTAGGGAACCAATACCATCAATTCCATCAATAGTTCAAAAGGTTAGAGAAAATCAAGAAGGATCATCTAGTTATGAGCCAAAAGGAAAGCTAATAGGGTATTCCACTAAAACCATTAGTGAACCTATCTATGAAAATGATCCAGGGGCTAAAGATTTAAAAGAATCTCTCACGGATTCTTTGTTTGAAGACGAAATAGGAATGAAAATGGAAGTAATAGACCTTAGACATCTCTATGGAGATAATATGAGGGTAGAACAAAGCCTTGAACATGTCAGCAAAGAATCGCTAAAGAAAAACTATAGGATTACCAACCCCAATAGCATTTATATCTCGATAAGTATTTGCTTAGAAGGATTCAATAAATATGAGTTATGTGCCTTTGTAGATACTGGATGTTCAGTATGCTTTGGAAAGAAGGCATTATTTCCTAAGTTTATTTGGCAGAAGTCTCGTAGACCAATTCAAGTTAGAATAGCTGATGATAGTATCATGGTTCATTCAGAATTAGCTTCTGATGTACCTATCATGATAGGAGGAGTCCAATGTGTAATTCCTACACTCTGGGCTACTAATCAGCCCTCACATGATATGTTAATTGGAAATAATTTCCAAAGACTCCACGTTCCAGTAACTCAGCATTTAGATATGATGGTCTTCAACATCAATGGTGAAGATGCTTGGGTTAAAAAGATTAAACAAGCTTATACACACCAAGCAATAGAATTTACGCGCACTAAGCGTGGTGAGGAATATATTCTTCCTACAAAAAGAGAATTTGCACTCTGTATATGTGAAGTAACATTAAAAGATAAAATCCTTAAACAACAAGAAAAAATGTGTAAGGAGTTATATTATGAAAATCCTTTAAAATTTTGGGAAAAAAGATAAATCATTTGCTACCATAGAACTAATAAACCCAAAAGCTGTCATTAGAGTAAAACAAATGGTTTACACTTATAAGGATCAACAAGAATTTAAAGAACAAATTGATGAACTCTTAAAGAAGGGTTTAATTCGAGAAAGTAAAAGTCCTCATTCTAGTCCTGCCTTTATGGTCAGAAATCATGCTGAAGAAAAAAGAGGAAAAGCTAGAATGGTTATCAATTACAAAAAGCTTAATGATAATACTGTTTTTGATGGATATTATATTCCTAATAAGACAGTTTTATTTAATAGAATACAGGGAGCCACTTGGTTCTCTAAAATGGATTGTAAAAGTGGTTATTGGCAGGTAAAAATGGATGAAAAAAGTATTCCACTTACTGCATTTAGTGCTCTGCAAGGACACTATGAATGGGTAGTCATGCCCTTTGGTTTGAAAAATGCACCAAAGATATTTCAGAGAAGAATGGACAATGTCTTCAAAGAATTTAAACATTGTTGTCTCGTTTACATTGATGATATCTTAATCTTCTCTAAAACTATAGAACAACATAAGCATGACTTGAAAGCTATAACCCAAAAATGTATTGACCATGAAATCATTTTAGGACAGAAAAAATGCATTTATGTTGAGCCTGAAATTGAGTTCCTAGGATTAAAGATTAAAGCAGGTCAAATTATTTTGCAAGAACATATTCTAGAAAAGGTAGAAAAATTTCCTGATGAAATCAAAGATAGAAAACAACTAAAAAGATTTCTAGGTTGTCTTACTTATGCTTCTGATTTTATTAAAGATCTAGCCAAATTGAGAAAACCTCTACAGGTTAAATTAAAGAAAGATCAAGTTTGGAGTTGGACTCAATTAGATACTAAAATAGTCAAAGAACTTAAAAGAAGATGTGAAAAACTTCCAATATTGACTTTACCTAATGAAGAGGATGAGTTAGTTCTCGAAACAGATGCTAGTGATTATCATTGGGGAGCTGTTTTAAAAATAAAGAAAGATAACAAGCTTTGCAGGTATAGTAGTGGCAGCTTCAACAAATCTGAGTATAATTACACTGTCATGGAAAAGGAGATTCTTGCAATTTATCGTGGAATCCAGAAGTTTATAATCTTCCTAGCTCCTAAACCTTTTACAGTCAGAACAGATTGTAAAGGAATATTGGGTTTCATAAATAACAATCTTGATAATATGAAAGCGCATGGGAGACTCCTGCGTTGGCAATTAGCCCTTAATCAATTCACTTTTACCATTGAACATGTGCAGGGATCGAAAAATTCTCTAGCTGACAGCTTAACGAGAGAGTTAGCTGATGGATCAGAGAAATTAAGCGCGGTGGAAAAATCCGCAATGGGTGTTCCACCCATGGGATATTAACCTCTTAAGAGAAATACGAGGATACCAAGGATGGGTTTCCCCTCCAAGTTTTCATATTTCTGTTGATTCTGGAAGATTTACTGACAATAGATTCCTTCGTGGACTCCTACAAGCGAGACACAGAGCGGTTATATGAATGTTAACTCTAGAAATAATTATAAAAGTTCTCCAACTACCTACTGAACTCCAGGAAGACATCTGTAGAAGATGGAAAATGAGAGATTTCGACAACTTCTACTGGATGGTAACTTTGAGAGATCACGATACTCCAGCAACGATAAGAGAATGGTGTAACCATTTTTGTGTAACCAATGGCGCAGGATTGGGAGGATTATCATTACCCATCAAGCCAAATGAAGATGCAGATTACTTAAAAGCGTAGAAATATGGAATGTGCAATGGAATCCAAAATTGCAGGCGACCATGGTCAAAGAAAGAAGAAGAGAGCATCTTGTACAAGTATTTCACTAAGTTCTAGAAGGAGGTCTTCCTCAGAGCAGCAAAATTCGAAAAAATAGAAGACATAAATTGTTGTCGTGTTATCAGTACTTGCATGGATGTTAGCCAGGGAAAAACCCGGCTACCACATTATCTAATCTTCCTACTAATGAGGGAGGACTACTGGTACGTGAAAGATCCAGTAGTGGAAGGAAGAATCGAAGTAGTAAGGCATACTTGGGAGGTAAGAGCAAAAGGATTCTTTTACATCTACTACAACATCACCATGTTTAGACAGACCGACTGTGGGATATTCAAAGTTGGAAATACAACCTTCATTGTAACCCCACAACTCAATCCATTAATGCAGCAAGCTATAAACCGGACCGAATCCATCAATCTTTACTTAGCAGAAATAGAGGCCGGTCACTTTTTAGATAAAAGAGGACACGAGAGGATGATCGATTTACTGATTGCATGGGATCGAGAATACACTGAAGGATTAATGCTTGATCTCGATCTTGACAACGATCAAGATCTAGAGTTTGATAATACTCTAGATCTAGTTCAAGATTACAATGATGATGACCTGGAAGCCAATATAGGAGACGAAGGGGTCCAGAACCTGGACGATTGAAAGCCATCATCATCCACCAACACAATTATTGTACTTTCTGGTTTGTTTTTGCTTTTATCACGTGAACCTGTAAAATTATTATACTGTGTGCTTTTACTGTGTGCTTTATCAGATTAACCTGTTAGGCCATTTGATTTAGTCGTTGGAGAGGCATCCAATGCCCTTCAAGTAGCTCTATATAAAGAGCTCTCCTCAGACTTCTCAACACACAATTCCAGAGAGAGAAAAACCATATGAGAAGAGAGATAAGAGTTTGTAAATCAGAAAGAGAAGTAGAAACGTTTTGAATTTGAGTAGATTGGTGTTTCCATCACTCTAAAGTTCAAAACCTTTCAATGGATCTTCTGATATGAGAGTTAAGTGTGTTTAAGTTCTAAGTTAAGAGTGCTTTTGTGTTGTAATATTTCCCAGATTCAATAAATTTTGTTTTTAAGAAAGGGAAAGCTACTTAATTGAACACTATATTCTGAATACTTTGTTTTCTTGATTCAAATCCCTTCACCCTCTTAAAATCAAAACCAAAAGCTAGAGACTACGGTCTGAGGTAGGAAACGAAACAGATCTGTGCTCAATCTGGACTAAGGGAGGCCTGGTTGAAGGTTAGCCACCTCTAGAAAGTCGGAAGCTACAGGAACGCCAATTGTCCAGAGTAACTACGTTCAGGTATGGGTCAAACCTCTTTAGCTTGAGAGTTCTAGTTGTAGAGCGTGGTGGGCTTAAAACCACAGAAAATTATTATTCATCATATAGTTAGTAGATTATGGTAGTTAGTACCACCAAAAGTCATTTTATAATCAATCAGTATTAAGTTCGTAGTAATATTTTAACGTTTAAGAAATTTCGGATAATATTCGTAATTTAGCATAAATAGAGATAATTTCTATAATTAAAAAGTCAAAATATTGACTTTTTGGCTATTCCTGTAAATAGTTTCGAAACTTGACTATTCTCAAAAATAGTTTTGGAAATTTGGCTATTTAGATAATTAATTCCATTCCCCCGCACTCCATCTCTCCTCCTTCTCTTTATTATCGCCCTCCTTCCTTTTGGTTCCCTTCGTGCTTCAGCGACACAACCACTGACACCATAAGCACCATCACGCCATCAACGTACTCATCCTCCTCCACCATTGTTGCATCTTCATCACCATCATGCGCCACCACGACACCTTCTTCCTCTCGTCATCATTCCCACACATCATGCCTTGGAGCCCCTTCATCATCTTTGTCACCCTTGCCTCCTCCTCCTTCATCGAAGAGCAATAACAACCGCCCCCGGAGCACTCGACGTCACCGACGAGCCACCGAAAGTCCGCCGTCGACTCAAACGCGAAACAACTTTCTAGTAAGCCATTCTGCTTCGTTTCCGATCCAAACTACTCTTGAGCCCTACCATCACACTCACCCACATCCGACATAGGTCCGAGAAGCCATCGAGAGCCTCCGACAATGCTTAGAACTCCGTTCAAAGCTCCGACATTTGCGAACCTCGGTGAGCTTCATTCCTTTCTTTCCCTTAGCCTTTCATTTCCTTTTCGTTCTTCAGAGTCGGGAAGGGAGTGTGTGAGCTAAGAGTGGAGAGCTTGGGCAAGCTCGAGAGATCTGGCGAGCTCGAGAGCCGACGAGGCCGAGAGAGAGAGCGTGTGCGAAAGAGGGAGCGAGGTGCGGCGCGAGTGAGCTGTGAGGAACCTCGAGGCAGGGTGGGACCATGGGCTCGGAGAGGAGGAGCTGGAAGGTGAAGGAAGGATGAGGACGAGAAATCACCGGCGGGATTCCCACTTAGGGCGCAAACGAGCAGCTGCAGGCGAGCACGAGCGGGAGCCTTCAAGTTTCAAAGGAACGAGATGAAGACATGGGTCCCACCTCCTAAATTTATATTACTTGATTATTATTGAACCGGTTGGGATTTAATTAAATGGGGTCGGTTCGGTTGGATTTAAATGGGTTTTATTCGGTTTGGGTGAAAAAGCGTTGGTTCGGTTCGGGTTTATTCGTTATTTTTATTTATTATTTTGATTCTCACGAGTTTCAAAGACTTTTTGAAAAGGATTTAAAGAGGCAAAATGAACTAAATAAGCCTAACCTAAATTGAACCAAGTAATGAACTCGACTTGTAATAAATGAGGAAAATCGACCAAACGGGGACACGAGTGTGTAGTAAAGGCGCTAGACCACCCCTATTGGGTGTAGTTGGGAACGGTAGGCAAAATACTAGCTTGCTCTTTACATAGGGTCCGGAAGACTCAAAGGAGATTGCACCAAGGTGGTTGGAGTGGCGAGTTAGATAGGATCGCGAGGTTTTTGCCCCTCTGGTCAGTCGCTTCTCGAAGAGCGACATTAGATAGCTTGATGTGCTTTGTATATTGAGACTGTGTACGATCTACCTCGAAGGAGGTCATTATAATTGTCATTGACTGGTTCTATACTAAGTGCTTTATATGCTAAAGTCTTATTGGTATGCCTAACAATTAAATGTGGTCAACCCAGCTTGTGTGAAACAACCCCTTCCATTATGTTTGTTAACCCTTTGACGGTTCTATCTAGTCTTTCTCCCGGTTGTCAGTATCTTTCACGGGGAATCGGATTGGTAAACACATTGTGTCAGAAACTCATGTATGTATATGAAGGCTGTCTGAGTGAGTATTGGAAGGTAGTTCTTGATGTCATTTTGAGTCAAAAGTAAGGTGTTTCCGGGGGTGTCTTCCTTGATTCTTATGATGATGAACCGGGATTTCCTTGCCATAAAGATTCGTACCAAGGTCCCACGAGAAAGAGGGGTGATGAGTTAGTTAGGGAATGTCAATGGTTGCCGTTAGGGATCTCTGTCCGATTGTAATGGTGACTCTCTTTGAACTGCATGACATGATTTTGTAACCTCCTGCATGTACCTTGCAAATGCTCATTTGTAAAATGTTGCTCATGTTATTACATCTGTGATTAGTTACATTGATCAAGTCTTGTGTTATGCCTCACTCTCTATCGTGATTACGTTGTCATAGCATGCCTACTTGACTTATTGTATTAATTGTACTAATGATTGATTGGAAGCATAAATCACATGATATGAACCTACATGATAATTGTTTTCCCCTGGGTTAGGTCCATGATAGTGTGATATACTCTTCTTCGTATGAATGCATGTAAATGATCTCTTTAGCATACTAGTTGATGAAGCCTTGATGCTTATTACTCGTTTTATGACAAGAATCTATAACATGCCCATCTATTCTGTATTCGTCGGATTAACGACTGTTGGTTGTTTTGCACTTGATATTGTTGTGTGATTAGTTGCATTGGATGGGGAATATGTGGTATAATTGTCAATCGAGTCTTGATGAATGCATGATTTAATGTTTATGATGGCCATTGTGTGAGTCCAAGTTACTCATGTTACGTCTCTATCATCCCAGCATGCCTTACTCAGTATGTTGCATCGTCATACTAGTGCATGAATGTAAATGTCATGTGTTAGGAAGCCGCATGATTAATGTTCTCCCTGTAAATAAGTTCATGATAGTGTGATCGTTCAGTTCTTGTATCATGATAGAGTGAGTTCCTTACTTGATGGATATGTGTTACAAATTGATGTCATCATGCCTTATATGATACATAATTCCCAGTACATGTTAAGATGATGATCCTTAATGTAAATTCATGGTTGTATGACATTCTGTACCCATGTTTGCCCCATTGCTTAGGTCCTGTGTTGCAACTTGCTTCCTGTCCTGATTATATGTCGCCTTCGCATGTCAAAGTGACCCGTTGTATTGGTCGTACTAATGACTGATTTAAAGCATGAATTGCATGATAAGTGTCTGTATATAGTTATTGTCTTTCTCTAGATTAGGCCCATGATAGTGTGCTACACTTCCCTTTTATGAATGTCGTAACATGATTTCCCCTACATGACTAGTCGATGTTACCCGTGGTTTGTTGACTAAATTAGTAGTTCAATTGTGATCATGCTATTTGACGTGATGTCTTGGTAAATGCATGCCTTATTCAAATGGTTGTTGAGTTGGAATACATACCTTGTATGCTAGTCATATTGCCTGTTGCGTAGGCTTGCATTATGCATTGCTATATTCCTCCCATGCTTCCATGTCGACGGGCTATGTTAATATGATTTCTGGCACATTGATGTGTTGGTCATTCAAGCGCATGTATGTATCGAATGTCATGTTGAGCCTTTAGCATCATGTAGGGTCCTTGGTTGTGACTTGTGCGAATTTATACCTTGCTTGCATTATTGCATATTCTCTCTCGAGCTAGGTCCCTCATAGTGTGATCCTTCTCTCTTTCTATCACCTTGAAATATCTTACTTATGCAAATTAGATTGATGTTGAATTCGATTATCAATTGCTTTCTATGATGGTTTATCCTAGCATGCTTACATGTTATCACTCGGTAGTGTTTCCCTATTACCTTAAGAATTCCTCTAGTGCTGGCATAGATGTATGACTTGGCACCTTGTATGATCACACACCACGTTATATCATTTCGGCATATACATGTTGTACATGTTCTATGATGTGATAACTATTGTACCTTTATATGTGTCCTATGATGATTCGTTCCTAGCATGATTATAATCTATTGGCCATGATGTCCTTCTTGTTACTTTTGATGATGCCTCATGTTTCATGAACATCTTGTTGAACCCCTTTTAATGACTCTTGACTATGCTTGTATCACATTATGTGTTGCTAGTATCATGTAGGACCCGTTCTTTCTAAATGTATCTCGTCATATGATTACGTGTCATGCTTGAGCTATTATATGACCAGTGTGTTCGGATGAGATAGTTACTAGGTTGCTCCTATATGTTCTCATATGATGCTTAATTTGGTTGTTATGTTACACCTCGCCATGCCATATTTGACCTCACCTATTGATGCGTACACCATGCTAGCTTGTGCATTCGTTCATATACATCATACTCGTCATCCTCGTTAAATCCCACATGACCTCGAATCCTGCATGATCATTCTTGATTCTACATAACTTGCTTAAGTTGCTAGGCATATCTACTTTCATGGAATAATAGACTACTATCTTGTCTCGCATGCATCAGTATAGGAATCGATCGTGTCGTTGGAAATGAATACGAATGTTGCTCCCCTGAGATAGGTACATGTTAGCGTGGATTAGTGTGATTGATATGCTCCATGATGATTTCGTGTTTGCTTGTCGCGATTATAACTTAATGGACTTCTATAAGGGCATCGTTGCTATTCTTAAGTCGGAGTTTCGTCTCTAGTTGTCATCTTTAGGGTTGGTCTGTGTTTGTTCTGAAAGGAACATTGGGTTGTCCGCTCTTGTCCCTCCCCTATCTTCGCTAACTTGGATTCCTACGCGACACGTTGGACGAGCGACCACATGAAAGGGGAAATGGGAAGTCGGATAGCGATAGAGAAACGCCGCGAGGGCGTGGGCTCATAACCCACGGGTCTCAGGATCAACGATTCCGGCAGGACAAGCACGTTTTGAGGATGACGATTATTGAGTACGATATGACTTGCAAGCAGAAGTTTCCTTTGTTCGAACACTTAATCCTCTATGAATTAATTGATGATGGTATTGCATTGATATGGCGATGGAATTTATATGTTGATGTGCTGACCTGGTAATGAATCTTGCATGATCATCCATTGTCTATGATGATATGATTCGAGATCTTATAGTTTTCATGTACCATGATGTTTCGATGTTTTGCTACCCTGCATTGCTAAGCATGATCTGAACTCTTGTGCCTATAAAAGTATGAACTGCAAATGCTGAGGAACCTGAATTGTTATCTGATAAGGTTATGATGAAACTTGCTAGCTTGAATTGACTATGCTCATATATGGTGGTTTGCAATAATTTTGAGCATAATAGCAAATTGAGACTTGTTGATTGAGGATAATGTGGGAATTTTCTTGCTTACATGACTTGTTAATATGTACTGGCATGATGTTAGATAGTTACCATTAGGAACCTGGTATGGAACGATACTACAGGTTGATATGCAATATTGAAATCTAGTTGAAAGTGAAATGCTATCATGATATATTGATGCTTTGCTATCCTATTATGTTGTTATAGAAGCATGTTAGGATGTGTTGCGGTAGGATATATGAGATAATGATGTGTTATTATATGAAAGCATGATGTTGTATTATATAGTTAAGCATGATTATTGATACGTTAAATGATGAACATGACTTAATGGTGCCTGGTTACTAAATGATCGTCATTCGATATTGTGATGAGTTGAGGTGATGTTTTTAAGAGCATGCTGACATGTTGGTAATTTATATACTACTTGATCTTCCTTTTCTGAATCTTAATAGCATGACCTTGATGTGTTGATATGTTGATATGGTAAATCGGCTATGACTAGTTCTACTTGTAGTGTGATGTTAGGAGATTGTGAGAATTGATGTGTACTGACATACTAACCCCGTGACACCTAGCCCATTGATCTCTTGACATGTGTGCTTGCATGATAAGTTATGAGAATTCGATCATGGACTTGTGATGCCTTCGGTATGATGTAGATATGCCTTATGGCTCGTGGTATGATGTTGAGATTTTGTTATTGTTTTTGGCATGTTATGAAGGGATGGTATGATTTATCTTATTGGTAAACATCTTATGCGGTTGATATGTCGACTGGTTGAGATTATCATGATTGATGTTGAGATTTGCCACATGAGAGGTGGCTGATGATGTTATGAGTTGATGAGTTGGTTTACTTTTGTTCATGTTGAGTTGAGAATGATGATTGATTTGATTCGGAAACTAGGAAGAGAATACGGGATTAGTCCTTAGAGGTGGATGATTCCACCTCTCATGATATGAAATTGCTTGACTAACGTCGGATTTGAAGATTTTGAACGGATTTGAAAAATACTAACTTGGATTATAAAAGAATAAGCGCTATCGAAAATTTCAATGATTTCGATGTCAATCTTTCCATTTATAAAACTCTTTTGAACTTTTCGGGACTGGATTTACATTATGACACCCCACGAAGTGGATACAAGCATTTATAGGGGCACTTATGGATTGCTTGCTAAGACCTAGTGGACGTCATGATGCTTTTTGAGTTATAATATAACCGAGAAGTCGGGGTAATGATATGATAGGGGCCCATATCTCATCCTTGCTATGACCGCTTGGGGATATTATGATCACGACGAAAATACTGTGAGGATCTTATAAGGGCACCTACGAGGTACTTACGTGATCAATGGCACGATCCTTGAACTCACCAACTTCAAACTTCATCCCCTTTGCTTTTAAATGATTTTAGTATCTGGGACGAGACTTGTTTTTAGAGGTGGATGATGTAAGGACTGAGATTTTTGAAATATTATTTATATAAATTATAGATTTTATTCTAATTAAAATTTGTTTAATATCCAAGACTTCGGAAAATTTTGAAAATTTGCGTAATCGTTAAACCGAATTATTTTATTTCTCGATACCACTCCCGGCATAAACTTGTTATTCGAGCTTGGACATGAATTTATTTCCCCTTATAATTCCGAGGCTTGAAAATATTTTTAGGGATTCTTTAATTATCTCGGATGTGGACGTTTATTTAATCGCGTCGGGTTAAAATCAGAAAGCGGGATTCAGGATTTATTTTCGGGTAATTCAAGACTTGACATGTCACTCATTTCACTTCCCATCAGCCACCCTCCCACCTAGTTCTACAATCCCCCTCCTCTTAGCTGTACACCCGCCCCTTGCGTTGCCTATAAACCCATCATCACCCTGTCACCTCCATTCCCCCGCACTCCATCTCTCCTCCTTCTCTTTATTATCGCCCTCCTTCCTTTTGGTCCCCTTCGTCCTTAAGCGACACAACCACCGACACCATAAGCACCATCAACGTACTCATCCTCCTTCACCGTTGTTGCATCTTCATTACCATCATGCGCCACCACGACACCTTCTTCCTCTCGTCACCATCACCACACACCACGCCTTGGAGCCCCTTCATCGTCGTTGTCACCCTTGCATCCTCCTCCTTCATCGAAGAGCAATAACAACCGCCCCCGGAGCACTCGACGTCACCGACGAGCCACCGAAAGTCCGCCATCGACTCAAACGCGAAACAACTTTCTAGTAAGCCATTCTGCTTCGTTTCCGATCCAAACTACTCTTGAGCCCTACCATCACACTCACCCACATCCGACGCAGGTCCGAGAAGCCATCGAGAGCCTCCGACAATGCCTAGAACTCCGTTCAAAGCTCCGACATTCGCGAACCTCGGTGAGCTTCATTCCTTTCTTTCCGTTAGCCTTTCATTTCCTTTTCGTTCTTCAGAGTCGGGAAGGGAGTGTGTGAGCTCGAGAGCTCTGGCGAGCTTGGGCAAGCTCGAGAGCTCTGGCGAGCTCGAGAGCCGACGAGGCCGAAAGAGAGAGAGCGTGTGCGAACGAGGGAGCGAGGTGCGGCGCGAGTGAGCTGCGAGGAACCTCGAGGCAGGGCGGGACCATGGGCTCGGAGAGGAGGAGCTGGAAGGTGAAGGAAGGATGAGGACGAGCAATCGCCGGCAGGCTTCCCACTCCGGGCGCCAACGAGCAGCTGCAGGCGAACACGAGCGGGAGCCTTCAACTTTCAAAGGAAGGAGATGAAGACGTGGGTCCCACCTCCTAAATTTATATTACTTGATTATTATTGAACCGGTTGGGATTTAATTAAACGGGGTCAGTTCGTTCGGTTGGATTTATATGGGTTTTATTAGGTTTGGGTTAAAAGCGTTGGTTCGGTTCGGGTTTATTCGTTATTTATTTATTATTTTGAGTTATTAGTTAATTGCTTAACCGATTTCTGATAATTGATTATTTAGAAATCGATTTGTGTGTCGATATTTAAAAAGAGCCGGTTTTAAATTATATAAATTGAATTATTTAGTAATGGTTGAAAGTTACTTAAGTCCCTGGAATGATGATTTTAATTAAAGTAAAGTATGCCGTTAATCGGATTTTTAGAAGTAGTTTTAAAGATTAAATATTTTATGAATTAGAAATGGCTAAGTATAATTTTGAAGTAATTGTTTTGACTAACAAATTGAGTAGCTAGTGAGATTATATGGATTGAAGTATGATTGAGCCAGTTATGGAAATGACAATGGAATAAGATGATATAAGATGTTGACATAACTTGAGATAAAGGATGTTGATGATGCTATGATTAATGGATTGGTGAGCATGTTATGTAGTGGTAAATGGATCCCGTTTTCTGTAGTTTACTTATGCATATTTTTTAATAATTGCTAGGTGATCTGTAACCTGCTTGCTAATATCTTGTTGATCTGCTACTCCAGGTAATTTCTTTGAACGTACTCATGATGGGCGCTTTATGCACTGGGTGTTATATAGTTGGCTAGTCTTCATGCATCATACGACTTAGAATCACGTTTAGGATCTAAAATGAAAATTATATGATTGCTATGTGTCATTGCAATAGAACGGTCGTTATCTGTGAGTCTTAGAGTCTTTTGGTAGGGTCATAGGACGACCCAGTCCCATCGGGCTTAGTCCTCCTCGAGTCATACCTTATATTACGAGATGAGCATGAATGTTGATGCATATACGACTTAGAATCACGTTTAGGATCTAAAATGAAAATTATATGATTGCTATGTGTCATTGCAATAGAACGATCGTTACCTGTGAGTCTTAGAGTCTTTTGCTAGGGTCATAAGACGACTCAGTCCCATCGGGCTTAGTCCTCCTCGAGTCATACCTTATATTACGAGATGAGCATGAATGTTGATGCATATTGATTTATATCGGATTGTAGATATTATGGTATTGAACGCGACCGGTTCCCGCACGAACGAGCATGGGTGCGGGAGTAGAAAACGCGGTTGGTTCCCGCACTAACGAGCATGGGTGCGGGAGTAGAGGGACATGCCACTTGGTATTCTGTGTGGATCCATTTATCGCTTTCTGCATTATATTAAACTGTCAGCATATATATATGATTTATTTTCCGCATCACATTTTGCATTTCATCTTAAGAATAGGATGCTTATTATATGCCTCT
This sequence comes from Persicaria maculosa, assembly GCA_963922045.1. NCBI lineage: Eukaryota > Viridiplantae > Streptophyta > Magnoliopsida > Caryophyllales > Polygonaceae > Persicaria > Persicaria maculosa. The sequence goes on along the minus strand of OY998251.1, from coordinate 29,920,536 downwards.
CAGAGTGTGTTTACATACGCGCATGAGGGACCTGATGATTGACCCAGATCCCCCTCATTTTTTTAGATTCAGGTAACCGTTAGCCGCTATCGTTGCTTATGTGGATGCTTGGCGGGTTCAAACTTTTGGCGTTAGATCGAGAGGTTGAGAGACCACCACACTTCCTCTCTTTTATACCCCTTTTCGGATTGTCTTTAAATTCAACTTCATTTCTGCTTTCGCTCGATTTCACGATTAGACTAAGGCAGGTATTTGGTCCCCAATGGATCCGCGATCTTTAAGGGTTCAAAATCCCTTCTTTTAGTACAAATATTTTGTTTTAAAACTCAACCCGTGCTCGAATTGCAAGATCCGAACGAAGGTATTTAATCCTTCAAAATGTAACCCGGGTTCCTTAACTTGGGTCGTTACAGGCGTAACGACCAGCACCAGCATAACCGAGCCACTGCACTGCCGCGCAACCATAGGTGTGCAAACATAGGTGGTTGTGCGGGCATGCGCCGAGCTCATCTGCAGTTCCGCTTTCGAGTTATGTCATCTTGTTGGATCCTTTGCCTTTGCCATCTTCGTCTTCGCCTTCCGACTTGCAAAAATGTGCAATGAGCATGGTTTTGAGCTGGTGCTCGAGTAATACAACCATCCAATGGTGTCATTTTTTTATGCCATCAATTACCCACCTTAATTTGATTCCAATTTAATGTGTATGTGGAATGAATTGATATATACATGTAAACAAAAATAAGATGATATAGAAGTAATCGATCAAATTTGTAGTCTAGTAAAAGGATCACTAAAAGACTTGGTAAAAAAATCTCTAAAATAGAGAAGAAAATTGTAAAATCTCTATAAGTTTTACCTTGTAACTTCAAATGTTACTCTATTTTACGTATTTTACATTTACTATTTTGATTATTCACTAGTACGATCCCCACGCCATGACGCGTTTTTTTAAAACTAAAATATTATATATATCAATATTATAAAATATTAATAAATGTTAAGATAAAAATCATAAAAAAACTTTATAACAAATGTATCTTATAATTATCTTAGAAAATTATTTTTTAAAAATCTTATGTAAATTATAATACATAATCAATAGTTATATTCAATGTTTTGAATTAAGCCCAATTGTTAGTAAATAAATTTGAGTTAAACCCAATAGTTATATTAGATTGAGTTTGATGTTTTGAATTAAGCCCAATGGTTAGTAAAATTAAAGAAAAAAGAGAATTAAAAGAAAAAGAAGAAAAAATGAGAATTAAAGAAAATAAAAAAAAATAGCAAAAAAAATATGATTGGTTAAGACTCCTAAAATGCCTCTAAGATTGACATGTCATTCTAAACTCTTCTAAATTAAGAGTTTATATAGATGGTTAGTAAAATTAAAGAAAAAAGAGAATTAAAAGAAAAAGAAGAAAAAAATGAGAATTAAAGAAAATAAAAAAACTGGCAAAAAAAATATGATTGGTTAAGACTCCTAAAATGCCTCTAAGATTGACATATCATTCTAAACTCTTCTAAATTAAGAGTTTATATAGATGGTTAGTAAAATTAAAGAAAAAAGAGAATTAAAAGAAAAAGAAGAAAAAATGAGAATTAAAGAAAATAAAAAAAATAGCAAAAAAAATATGATTGGTTAAGACTCCTAAAATGCCTCTAAGATTGACATGTCATTCTAAACTATTCTAAATTAAGAGTTTATATAGATGGTTAGTAAAATTAAAGAAAAAAGAGAATTAAAAGAAAAAGAAGAAAAAATGAGAATTAAAGAAAATAAAAAAACTGGCAAAAAAAATATGATTGGTTAAGGCTCCTAAAATGCCTCTAAGATTGACATGTCATTCTAAACTCTTCTAAATTAAGAGTTTATATAGATAGTTATATTAGATTGAGTTCAATGTTTTGAATTAAGCCCAATGGTTAGTAAAATTAAAGAAAAAAGAGAATTAAAAGAAAAAGAAGAAAAAATGAGAATTAAAGAAAATAAAAAAAATGGCAAAAAATATGATTGGTTAAGACTCCTAAAATGCCTCTAAGAGTGACATGTCTTTCTAAACTCTTCTAAATTAAGAGTTTATATAGATATAGATTTGTTCAATTTGAATTAGGGGAACACTTTTAATTCTTTTTCTTTTCCTATTTTGGTGATGTAGGTGTGATGGGTTTTGGGAGCTAGTGAGCATTTAATTTTAGAGGTTTTATTAAATGATACAAATATAGAGATTTTTTTCATTGTTTCTCATATATTCTTTATTTTAGAGAAAGAAATAGAGGAGGTTTTTTTTATGACGTGGAGGTTCCGAGATTATCGACTAGTCCTCCACGGGCCGAGCACTAGCCTGCAAAGCACTCGAGCCGGGTAAGCCAAGCGACAAGCCGCAAGACAGGCTAACCCATGCCAAGGCAAACCAAGGCATAAGTACCCACTCAAGCACAAATTGGTCCTAGTGGGATTTGAACCATTGACCTCATGGTAGTGAAGCACAAGGAAGCACCTCACTCTTACCACTAGGGCAAGAGGTCATTGGTGAAAGAAATAGAGGAGTTGTTGGATGACAAAAAATCTAATATTTTGTTAAATTTCTACTTTTCTCTATAATAGAAATGTTGTCGGAGATGCTTTAACGATCCCTCAAAAGTACGAATTTCTTCTGAGAAAATTTGGATGAATGAGCTAGTCACAATTATATTATTATTTTTAGTGTGATTTAAACAATGCAAACAGGTCTCACATAAGCCATATTACAACGAATAAACAACGCAAACATATTCAGAAAAAAGAGTAATGAATTAATCAAAATGCATAAATCATATATTAACTATAAAATAGTATAACAACAGTCATCAAATGTCTTAAACCAATGCATTGAATACAAACAAAACTATATAAAAGGTTTAGCCGAGCATGACTTTCCGAAAACTCTAAAAATGATGAAAGAAAGAGAGATGTGTTATGAATGAGTTGTGTGTTTGAGAGTGAAATGGTTGAGAGGAGAGACCAATTTATAGTGCTTTTAGGAACTCTAGAAGTCTTCATCCTTTATTCCTTTGTGTGTGTGCAAGCAAAGCCCAATTGACCAGATTCGGCCATTGAAGAAATCTGCTGAGATACGGGATCGGCGGGTGTCGATGGGATCGGTGGGATCGGCGGCAGAAGTACCTCAGTATCCACTGGAGTCATCGCCTGCACTCAGGGGGAGATGAGGGGGCCTAGGGGGTCATGTGCCCCCTCTCATTTGAAAAAAATACATAGGTGTATTCTCCCCATCGATAGCTTCGTTTTGACATAAAATACGCTCTAATATGACATCTGAGTAAAAAGTTATAAATGTTTAGAAATTGAAGTTATATTAATCACTTTAATTTTATTTCAATAGACTATAATGCTTTTATAATTTACTTAAATTAACATTTACATATTGGAATTCATCTCAAAAGCTTCAAATTAAAATGAGATATCATTTTAATTATTTCGACAATTAGATAATAAGTTACGCAATTCATCTCAAAAGCTCCAAAATGAGATATTATACTAATATATAATAAGTTACGCAAGTTTAAAAATTTTACGCCTAGTTATACATTATTATATGTTAAGATTGCAAGAAGTTTAAAATTTTTACACCTACTCTCTCACTGATAGTTTGGTTTGCTACGTCGAAAAAGACGTTCTTAAGCGCATTGATAATGAGGTTATTCTATAATATTTCCAGGGTATAAAAACTTGAAAATTGGATTTACCTCGTTTATCATCGAGTTCAACTGTATCATATATAGATTCTTCTATTAGAAATGTTAAGCTCTTTGTAATAGGAAACCTTGTATCATTTGGTGCTATTTTGTAATATCGAACACATTATGGTTTGTATGACTCCTTTCATCGTATTCTTGTTCGCTACTGTGGTGCCCCTTATCTCGGAAAATCCTGGCTATGCCACTGCCTACATTGACTCCAGTGGGTACTAAGGATCTTCCGTAGGGCGTTGAGGATCGGCGGGCACCACTCCTGCAAAACTCATTTTCTCCATTTCTTTTGGTCTTGGCTTCACTTCTTCTTTTGATCCTTGACTTCTTCTAGATTCTTCCTAGCTGTAGAGTGTAGCATTGTTCTTCTCTTTATGCTTGGTTCCGAGAATCTGCATAGATAGACATAAAATGTGTAGATTCCGAACTTGCAAATAAAAGACAATGAATGCGACTTATGCTTAAAACATGTAAATATGCAACCTAAACTACCATAAAAATACCTAATATGCCTATGCAAAACATGCAATATCACGTACCAAAAACCTTCAAGTCTTGAATAATGCATAAAAACCTAATGAAAGTGGATGAATGATTTGAGAGATTGTTTTATGAATACAAAATCCTAACAAGAAAGGTCTATTTATAGGGCTTAAAAGGCCATAGAAACCTTAGTTTCACCGTGGCTTAAAGGGTAAGTAAGGACCCAAAAGATAGGATTTCCGTCGTCATTCTTGATCTTGAGAAGATTTGGTCTCATCAGCATTGGCGGGGACCACTCCATCATCGGCAGGCGCCTCTATCGGAGGGTGTCATCCTCATGTCTGAGGTCGCCTCTATGGATGAGCGTCTTTCTTCCTTATGCGAGTGTGATGGGGTACAAACGTCGTTGTCACTTTCGCCCCTCGTCAAATAGTAATAATATCCAAACTCAAACACAGAAACCAATAGATTAGGCAATCAGTCACTTGATAAACCAAATAACTACTAGTATAGCGATGAAGTCCGGTGTCGAACCCACAGGGAGAAGTGATTTCCTATTCAATAACTCTAAGCAAAGACTCTTATGACAAAACAATGATTTGTAGCAAGTAACAAAGATGTAAAAGTAACCAGATTTATGATTTCAAACAGATTGTTATCAAAGTAGAAAGAACATTTCACCTGCAATTCTCTGACAATGGTTGGAATTCATGGTCATCGGATTGATCTATTAACTATGCATATTCATAGGTCTACTTGACTAAAGTTGAGAGATCTGCAAAGATTCACTCATCTTATTCAATATCACTAAAGAATAGCATTAAGGACTCAAGTAATCAAGACCAATTGGCACATTGGCTCAACGCAATTAACACTAATAGGCGCATACCGAACTCAACCCTAATCGAATATCCTCAACATAGATCAATTGAAATCATCCACTACAAAGACAAAGAAACATCACTATCTCAATACCTTTTTTTTCTATCGAGAAAACAACAACGAATTCATAGCTAAGATGCAATTCCTAACATGGTGATCAGTCATAGAAAGGAACACAAATATAATAATTAAGCACAAGATGATAACTAAGAATATGAATAACAAAATAGAATCAAATCCTCACAATCCAAACAACCACGTCTTCGAATCACAAGCGAAACTATGAGTTTAGCAACTCATAGGCCAATTCTCTCTCTAATTGTGTTCATAGTCTCACAAAAATCAACCACACACATGGCGAATAAAACTGAAATAACCTAATAAAGACTCTCAAAGAGTCGGCCAAAACCCTAGTAGGAATAGAATATAATAATAGGAAATAATAGTTTCGAATCCAAAATCACAATTGTTGGAAACCGGCCCACGGCGGGTGTCGTGCAAAGGGCGGTGGGCGCTGCCTATGCAGTGTCCAACTTTCCTCAATTGTCTTCAATAAAATCCAATTTCTTGCTTCCTTGCTCCTCTTTAGCTTCCTTCTTAGCCTCCATATGCTTCAAAATATGTCTATTAAGCTCTTCCAAAGCCCATTCAAGTGTCGGAATGTATTTCTGCAGAATAAACACTAAAAGGGCGTAGATTCCAAACTCGAATACTTCACAAGCAATATACGAAACTAGACTTAAACAATAGCAAAACCACTACCTAATTGCAATATGAAATACATATAATGCCTATATGAAATATGCATTATCAAATCCCCCCACATTTAACTCTTGCTTGTCCTCAAGCAAACATAAAGCAGAACATCATCTACGCATCCCTCAGGAAATCTTTCATAACTTTACTCAACAAAAGCAACATCATCAATAGTGCAAATATAATCAAAGCATATAAACGTCATAACATGTATATATGAGATCAAGTTGCTTGGATGCTAAAAAATCCAACCTTACCAAGGATAAAATGTGTATCTCTCGCTCTCATGTGTTTAGGCTTTAAGCATACACTAACCTCAATTCCATATACAAGCATCAACTCAAATATTGACATTTATATCACAAAATTTCCACCGGATACGTCAATGCAAAAATAAGGACATCAAGAGGACTTTCGCTCAATGGAAACCTTCATACAAGATTCCATTCGGCGGGGTTGTAATGGGGCTTGGTAGAAACATAAGGGCAATGAATTGTATTTGGTTATGTGGTGCTATAAATTCCGGGAAAACAATATTCCAAAACTCCCAATATAACACAAACCAACTCAATAATATCAAGCTCACAAATGCACAACATCTCTCAATATCATCAAAAACTCCAAAATCATCTCATAGTCATCATATCATATCTCATCTCATCATCTTACATATCATGCAACCTCAACACCCAACCAATATAACTTCTAATCAACATAAATCCAATTCTTCCTCATTATGCAAACATAAAATAAATGGCTCTTTTATTCTTTATTCTTTTTTTCGGAGTTTTTTTCTTTTTTTAATAACTTACTTTTACCCATAGGTGAATTTTATCCTCCCCAGGTTCAAGATTTTTATTTATTTTTTCTTGAGCCAAGATACATGAAAACCCAATGCATAAGAATGAGGGAATAAATAAGCAGATACCATTACATCTTCTCAAAACCATAACATCACACTTTAGCTTCATTCTCCTCAATCTCCAAAATAGATTTCATAACCCACTCAAACTCTCAATTCCCCCGGAAATAGGCTAGGAATAGTAATTTTGTGGAGCTATCAATAAAAAGGCTAAAGGCTCAAATTGCCTTCAAAGCAAGATATAACATAAGGTAGACATGGATAAATATGTGGCTAAAAAGTTGCCTCTATCATTTGAACTTATCAAGAAATGGACATGTATATAATCGACCTTGAAAATAGATAACCATGGCAATACTCAATAATAAATGCATAGGAAGAGTAAATCACAGAAGAAAAGAAAAAGGAAAATAGATGTATCCCTTATATGGCCAAAAATATCTCATTGGGACAAATTTTTGTCGAATTTCAAGCATGCATACTCCCAAACTTAGATCATACATGCTCAATTACATATGCCTAATCATAGTTCACATAAAAACCAATTTTCAGGATAAGATCAAATCATTCCAGAATTCCATGGGATTTATAAGATTATGCCAGTATAAATTCAAAAAAGGACAAACTCAAATTAGATGAAAATCTTTGATAACGCAATATGCAAAACAACAAACAAGACTCACTTTTTTTTTTTTTAACTTTTTCGACATTTTTCACTTTTTTTTCATTTTTGACATTTTCTATAACATAAAAGAAATAACATACAGGAAATTAAAAAAATTCAAAAATAGAAATTCAAACATGAACTAACCTAACTAATTCACTTCACTTACCCCCCCACCCCCCCCCCCCCCACCCCCTCACACACACACACACTTACATGTTGCATTGTCATCAATGCATAGAAACACAAAAAGGAACAATGAAAAATAAAAATAAAGGGTTTGAAGGAAGCAAATTACTAACCAATTATTGTGAAGGCGGGGTCTCGGGTTCAGACCTTTGATTGATGTCCTGAAGGGAAATCAATATCGCGTTTTGAAGACTAGAGAGCTTCTCCGAAAGACTAGCGAGCTTATCAGCAGTGCTCGCCTCAAAATCAGCAAATCGATGCTCAAGATCATCCAAAGTAACACATATAGGCTCAGCGTCACCCTCAGTAACTTCTTCTCTCACTACGACCTCGGCTTCTATGATCTCAGCAGACCCATCATCAATAGCCTCATCATTAGTAGCCTCATCAGCAACAGCATGCCATCATCTCTCTAGACTATGCTCATCCGGATCCAATGGAAACTGGTGGTGATATATAGAGACTAAAATCTGACATCCTCAAGCAATATGGTAGTTCCGCAAGTAGATAGTTATGATGCTCCTCTGCTGGTCCCAACTTTGATTTGAAACACCAGGTTCCATCCGGATGCTGGGCCCATTCAGTCATACCCCACCATTCTAGGCTGGCAAGATTGTAATCTTTCTTTCCATCGAGGGGCTGCAAATCATCAAGATAAACACCCACTCGGCGAGCAATCAGCGATATCAAACCTCCGAAAATAATAAGGCGTGCAGGCCTCACATGAGTAGCTCTAGTCACCTCCATATAGTTTCCCAAAAATAGTTGAACCTAGTTAGGGATATGCACCCCTCCCGGAGTCAACCAACAAATATAGCTCCAGGCTCTCATAGTAACAATAGAATAATTCTCAACACCCAAGAAAGAGTTATAGAGTACCAAATAGCACAACCTCAATGAAAGATGAGTAATCGTGGATGCACAACGTTGTCGGCTCGTCTCAAAGAACTGATCTGTAGCCTTTTTCCACATATCAAGAGGATTTGGAGCAGCGAACTCGTCCTCAAATTTGGCATCATCATGCGTTTTGGTAACACCAAGAGCCTGTGCAATGAGATCCTTAGTTACCACGAATTTTCGATTCCTCGGCTGAAAACAAATCTCCATATCAGAACGATAATCCAGGGTGGCCAAGAAATCTCTCACTAATGCCGGATAGGTATAATCAGACACATCCAAGAAATCACTCAATCCCCCCTCTCTAAGGAGTCGGAGGACCTCCTCAAATAGTCCCAATTTCTTCAATGTCGGGGAGTGAAAGAATAGAGCGGATTCATAAGCCCTCTTTTCAAGCTTGAGCCAACGATCCTCTTCTTCCCAAGATAGCAAATGGGGCTTCTTCATAACCAAAGCAGGAAGCATGATGCAACTCGAGGCAAAACCGAAGAAAAACCACGAAAACGACCAAAAGACAAGCTCTCTGTAGGGACGGTGGGCGCCATTTTGGGGTGGCGGGCGCCGTGTACTCAGAACCTCGAATCCGAGTGAAAACGTTGGAAAACCGGCGTCCACACTCCTCCAAACTTGAAACTTTCATGAAAAACTTTGTTTCAAATGGTTCTCAGGTGATAGGTAGGGGGATGGTATGTGAAAAGTTGAATTTTGTGGATGTAGGGTAATGGTGGAGAGTGTTTTGGTGGACAGAATCAATTGAAACACACGGTTTTAGGTTTTTGGATTGGATTCAAGTAGGCTTTTGAGTTTTGTAGATTTCTTGAGCAAGCTTGTTTGATTCAAAATAGGGAGTAGCAATATATGATGAGTTGGAAGGAATATCTATCAAAAAGAAAAATAGAAAATATTAGAACTAGACAGAATAGAAAATAGAAAAGATAGAACATCTATTCTTAGGAAATAAGGAAACTAACCCTAAAAAGAAAAATAATCTAATCCTAAGATAAATAGAAATAATCTAACCCTAAAAATAGATAGATAATAATCTGACCTCAAAAATAGATAGAAAATAATCTAATCCTAAAATAACCAAAAATAAGAAATATAGAAACTTCCCTTCCAAGTTTACCAAAATTCGGATTCGCCTGGCGGACAGGGGCGGCAGGCGTCGTGTCCACAGAATGTGACTCCGCACTCCAAATCAATCAAAATTTACCCAACATGGGTTTTAACTTACCGTAGCTTCCGAAATTCAGCGACATGATTGATCCTATTTATTGAATTGAAAACTAAGTGCAAAATAGAAATAATACTACCTAACTGCCTTAGGTTGACTCCCAAACTAAGAAGGGTCTTCGTTTCACGTCTTTGGATCGACTTGATGCATTTCTTGATCAAGTTATTCCACCAAGATCCTCCACACTTGTCCTTTTCAAGACAAGAGGGGGAACTTTAGGAACTTCTCCAACATATCCCTCAATTGCATCCATCGATTCCTTCTTGAAATGAGTTACTCCTGGAGGTTGCCCTGCAATTGCAAAAACCTCAACATTGTTAGGAATCGATTTCTCATAGGGAATATCAATAGAATCATTTGAATTAGACAGATTGTCACGTAACTTAAACAAATTCTTAATTTTCCACTCAATGTCATCTTTCCCTAATCCAATTTCATCTTTGTTAGAAGACTCAAGATTCATAGGTTTAGTTTCAACAGAAGCATCTAACAAACAATTTGATTCATTCATGTGATTACTTTCATTAGAGTCAAGAACATTTACAGAATCATTGGCAGAAGAAACCATAGGCTCCAATATAGCAAACTCAATCTTTCTACCATCAAACTCCATGGTTAGTGAACCTTCAAAACAATCAATCTTAATCTTAGCCGTTCGCAAGAATGGACTTCCCGAGATAATTGGGGTTTCAGGAATACCTTGTTCCATGTCTAGAATGAAGAAATCAGCCGGAAATATCAAATCATTTACCTTTACCAAAACATCCTTGACAACTCCTCTAGGCTTAATACTAGAACGATCAGCGAGTTGTATAGTAACACCAGTTTCAAATAATGCATTGAGACCCAAAAACATGTACAAGTTATAAGACATAACATTGATTGAAGCACCTAGGTCTAACATAGCTCTGGTGAAGCTAGCATTACTGGTGAACGGTTTTTTTAGTCGCATAAACCGTATCAAAATAAAACTCAAACCTACAAACTAGTATAGCAAGTAAGTAAGAGGTCGATCCCACAAAGAATCAAGTATTTCTCAGCAATGTGTATTTACCAATTAGTATAAAGGGGGGTTTTGGTTGATTGAAATAAGAAAGAAAACAAAATAAACTATAAATAGATTGATGCAAAACAATTTAGAGAAGATCGATCTACCTACAACTATCCACTTTATTTAATTGAATTGATATTGGATCTTTCTCTTGTCCTATTAAGTTTCCTATGAATGCCCATGTCCCGACCTAATATAGTTACCAGTCCAATCAGTCCTAGAAACCCTTATCTCGAACAGTCCCTAAAGAAGGATGTAACCCAATTGATAGCTTTAAGTTCAAAGATTAGCCAAGGTATTTGCAGTCCCTAAAGAGGGATTTAACAACACATCCAACTTCCTACTTATCTAATTAAATCAATCAGCCCTAAAAGGATAAGTTTGCTACTTGGGTTAAGGTTCACAATCAGGAATCTACAAAACCCTAATAATTGAATTGATCTAACTAGTTGGCCAGACAAGATAGAATAAAACAATAAACAATCAAGCACAAAGAAGTTGAAGCATTAAATATAGGAAATAAGGAACAAGATTCAGAAACTCACAATCAATCCAAATAAAGCTTCAAATTGCAAGTAGAACGAAGAGAGTTTAACCGCCCATGGTGAACATCGCTCTCTCTCCAATTGTCTGATAGAACGTAGAATAGAATAGAAGTTATGAAAATAACATAAAACTTGGCCTTATATAAGTCTAGTTGGCGACAAGAAGGGAAAACATAAGAAACTAGGGTTTTTTAGATGAAACGGTGCGCTAGCAACACGTGCTGTGGCCGCGGCATATGCTGCGGCCGCGGCATCTTCCGAACCCGCTGCATCCTCATTGGCAGCGGCCGCGGTATATATGCTGCGGCCGCTGCATTGGTCTTTCATGGAAAATCAGTCTCGAATTTGCTCTTTTTGTCAATATGAAAATTGTAGCTCTCTGAAAGAGCTTTCCAACGCATGGTCATAATAGTTAATCGGAAAACCGAGGCCTCCAGAAAGTGCAAAACAAGTTCAGCATGCCTGGCGACAACTTCTGCAGACTTGTTCTTCGTTTAGGTCCGCTTCTTCTTCTCAGGACCTCTTGAGATATTCGTGTAAGCTTCTTCGATCAACTAGATATTCTCATATAATGCGTCACAAACCCATGTCTCATCCTCGGATCCACAGTTACCTGAAATAATCAATAAAAGTGTGTAGATTCCGACTCCACCAACATAAAGAGCAAATATGCAAATTGTACTTAAACCATGCATGATATGCATCATAACTAAACTAAATGCAACCTATTATGACCATCTAAATGCATGCTGTAACGGCCCAGAATTATGATTTCCGGGTTACGTTTCAACGGATAAAACCCCTTGTTCGGATCTTGCAATCCAGGTACGGGTCGAGGTTTCAAACTCATTTAAGATTAGTAGAAAGAGGGATTTCAAATCCTAAAAACCTCGAAGGGCCATTGGGTACCCTTAAACTGTCCTAAGACTATGTCGTGGAATCCATTTCAAACGGAAGTAAAGTGGAAGCAAGGTAAAGATACAAGTGCCACGGCAGATTCGGGTCAAAACCAAATCATAAGTGGGTGATTACCATTTATAACGAGTTATAGAATTAGCCATGTTCTTCGATTCGCAAAAAGGGAACCCCGTCATATAGACATCGAGCACTCAAATCTGCAGAAATAGGTTTAAAGGAAGAACGGAGAAAGGAGTCAGATCGAGCCACTCATGCGGGACCGGCAGTCCTCGCTGAGGCCACATAGTATGTGCTATACCTAATAAAGATGCTCTAATGCAGTACGAAAGTCAAACACACTAGCATGCTCCTAGTCATAATAATGTGTAAAAATATTATAAAAGGGCCCAAGACAATGCCGGGTGGTATATCCCTCTCCTACCTCTGCACCCCTTCCCATTAGTGTAGAGACTGGCCAGTTCGGTGCTATAGCATAGCAATTTCCTCGTGGTGGTGCACAAACCACGGCATCATCATATCATATCATCTCATCGCTTGCCCGATGGTGCTGGGCTATCATATCATGCTCATATAGACTTGATTGACTCAGGGTACTCGATGTGGCTGGGCTACCCTATGACCCTAGTAAAGACTCTAGGACTATCACAGATAATGGCCGTTCTGTTTTAATCGCATAAAGTAAGCAGATGCTCATTCAATTAGTGCAACCTAAACAGGATACTACATGGCATGCTTTTATGCATATGCAACACCTAACATAAAATGCAACAATAGGCATGAATGTCCAAACTGAATAAGCCCCCTAGGGAACTTACCTGAAGATGCAGAACAGCAAGATAACACAAGCAAGGGCCTAAATGCAAGTCCAAAGCAATCCATAAGCATGCAATACACACCTATCATCAAGCCATTGCCATAAGCTACCGGACCAACATTCATACGCACGAAACTCAAGTTCTCAACATACCCAAAACCAACCGATAGTAAAACCGTTTTCCAAAACCTTTCCGATATGATCAACATCAACCAAAATCATTCCTCAAATTTTCTTCTCAAAACCAACATCATCAAGCCAAGACAAAATCCCGGCATTAAACATTTAAACCTTAAAACCAATCTCTCAAAATCGTACCATAGAAATAATTCCGGCATTTTATTTCAAAACATCGACTTTAATATTTCAAGTAATTTAAGATACTGATAAACATTTCCAAAAGAATTTCATCTTTATTAACCCATATTTATAAAACAACATTACTAAATTACTTTACCATTTCTAAAACACAACAATAATACTACATAATATATTATACCCCATTTATTTAATATTTACATAAAATGTGCCTAAGGTTTTAAAATCTATTTTAAAACTCAACATTCATGTCCAAAGATTAGGCCCAGGACCCATTAAAATTCGGATCCCATTTAACCAATTCGGATTTCTGAGGGAAAAGCCCAACAAAGGCCCCAAAACTCTTTTAAATGAAAAACGAGCCCAGTCCAAACAAATAGGCCCAACCCTCAACCCAAGCCTCATTTTAAGTGAATCAAACCGAACCGGACAAGGGAATAAAAGAGTGACCCGGACCAATGATAAAAGAAAAGAAGGGTTGACCCGACCGGACTTCATCTCCTTCCCCGGACTGAAATCGGAACAGAGGAGAAGAAGGGAGTCTCGCCGGAAGCCCTCGCCAACGGCATGACCTCCCCCTCTCACTTCGACCACCACTAACCCAGAACGGCAAGGATGAAAACAAGGAAGAAGGAGATGTTTTGAATGCTCACCGAGGGTTCGAGATCTTCGCCGGAAGCGCTCGCCACGACCTGGGCTCGTCGGAGATGCAGCTCGAATGGGGGAGCCTAGGGAGTATGTATGGGTGTTAAAGGTGAGACTTTTATATAGTTCGGAGGGGAAATGAAGCGAGAAAGAGGGTTACCGAGGGAGTCGACGGGAGATAGGGGAGGCGAACCAGCGAGGACGACGCCGGCGACCCCGAGACCGAGTCTGGGTGGCTCGGCTTCGTCTTGGGACATCGGAGTGAGGACGGAGATGGCTAAGATGCTGCTGCTGGGTTTGACAGAGAGGAGAGGGAGGAGGAGCTGGGTTGCTCGGCTCCTCGGTGCTGCGAACAGAGCGCTCGGGGTTCTCGGGACAGGGGTGCTCGGCGGCGCAAGGAGATGAGAGATGGGGGAAAGTTTCAGGATTGTGTTTTTGTTTGCTGAATGAGACCAAGGAGAAAGGCTGAGGGTGTGTGTTGTAGGAGGAAATCGAGTTCAAAATATAGCAATAATAAATCAAACCAGATTCGTGCCCACGCAAATAATTACAAGACTCCCTCCCTATGCAGTAGTGGGAAGTCAGGATCGATCCACGAGGAAGCGTGTCAGCGGATCTCAGGAAGCTGTAAATCTCACAGATAGAAAAGCAAACAGAAAGACAGAAAGAAAGATAGAAATAACAAACAAAAGCAGAAACTAAAGCAAAGACAGCAGCTTGGTCGATATCGACAAACAGTAACTCGATATCGACTAAAACTATGTCGATCAGCAAAAACAGAAATCAACCAACAGAAGCAGAGACCAACAAGGACAACCCGATGTCGACAAAATCAACTCGATATCGACTAAATCTCCCCGACGTCGAGTAAGAACAGAAACTTGAAATTGCAGTATTCTCGAACACAAAACGCAGATTTTTGACGAAATAAATTCAATAAACTAAAGACTTCCAAAGTCAGGGTATCACCACCACAATGATAACCATGCAAAGTAACACATAAAGGCATAAAAGATCATGCTTTTCATCAAATAACTTTCGTTATTAACAAATAGGAATATAGAGGCTTTCGCATAAACCCTAATTATTACTAACCCTTTTTCACATAATTAACCCAAGTTGCATTAAGATCACTTTCGCTTCAATAAAACAAACAAGGATCACCTTCAACTCTCGCAAAAGAATCATGCTCATAGGGATAGAAGACGAATTGCATCAAAAGATTGTACCTTTACCGCATCATCTCACATGGCTACCGTCGGGCTCACCCCGACCCTAAAAGTGGGTGGATTACTCGCTCTTCATTATCAAGAAACTCATTAATAAACAAAAGAAACTAACTTGCATTAAAATAAAACTAAAAAGAAAGCTTACAACCGAACAAGCCAAATCCGCTTTCGCCTTTCCGCCTTGCTCACCACAAACTCTCTCTCTCTACTACTACTACTCACTTGTTCTCTCTGAAATTGAATGACTAGATTCGAGCCCCTAAGGCTTTATTTATAGGCTTCATTCCCTCTCTAATTAGGAAAGAAGATTTTATCTATATCTATATCTACTTACTTAAGATAAATAAATGGAATAAAAGAATTAAATCCATAAAGGAAATAAATCTAAAGTAGGTAAATCTTCCATGGAGTTGATAGATCTTGATAGGTCTTGATAGATGTGGATAGAATCGGACTCCTTCGGCTCCAAGTAATCCAAAACCGCGTCGGATAGCTCACCGCGTAACGCGGTCCAGGATAGCGCTCCTCGATATCGAGTAAAGTACTCAATATCGAGTAACTTGGGCGTCGACTTCAGCTGGCTAGGCATCTCGAGTAGCTGGTTCTCGATCTGGCTCGGATAGGTGCCTCAGGTCTTGTCGATATCGAGTAGTTTACTCGATATCGAGTAACGGTTTCGACTTTGGCTGGCCTGGTGTTTGTCAAGCAACCTCTCCCCGATACTGGCTCGGTCATCTGGTGCTGGGTTTGTCGATATCGAGCAAAGTACTCGATATCGAGTAAAGGGTGCTCGGCATGTCCAGTCCTTGGCTTCTCGACTCAGCATCTTTCCTCGACTCAGGGCATGGCATCAGGGTGTTGTCGATATCGAGTATATTACTCGATATCGATAGAGCTCCGGAGTCGGGTTGGCTTCGTCTTCAGCTCCTCGATCAGCTCCTACTCGACCAGGCACTGCTCGGCTTCTTTGGTCGATATCGAGTAAAAGTACTCGATATCGAGTAACTCTTGGCTCCAGCTTGATTAGTCCTGGTTCTGTCGTTCTTTGACCTTGGACTTCTGTAGTTGATTTTCGAGCTTTTCGCCCTTTCTCAGAACTGCTGTAATTTTCCTCGAATTCTGCGAATTTAAACAGAAACTGGTGTAGATTCCATAATTTGGCAAATAAACATAAACTACATAGATTCTGTACTATTCTAGCCCGAATGCATTAAATGTATGCAAAAAACGATATAAAAGTTACTGTAAAACATGGCAGATTCAGCTCACAACAAACACCCCATACTTAAGCTTGCTTGTCCTCAAGCAATACTTTTATTTGTCATTCAGGGGAAGAACTCAAACTCTCAACATCTTAGATTCATTCTTATATGTCCCTGCAATCAATTACCATCCTCGAAAAGGTACTTGTGTCACAAATCCATGCATGTGCAAATTTAAAAGCAACATCTACTCACAAAAGGAGGGTTGTGCAAAACAATTCATAAGTGACAAAGCATTAATAATCAAGAGGACTTTAATTTAAGCTCAAATAAGGAGTAGATTGGTAAAAGGCTAAAGGTGGGCGATTTTTAGCTTTGTGGTGCTAATGATCCGGGGAAATGGAGTATTTCCAAATTGAATTTCCACATTCCTTCTCCATAAGATTCATCACCTTTCATAATGCTTTTATCAATAATAGTGCTTTTACCTCTCTAACCTTAGCACTGCCTTCTCGCGAGTCGCAAACATGTGTGTCATGAATGGCCCCGGATACTTAGTGCTTTGGACTCCTCACCTGGTGTCCCATCTCGCCAAACTATTATCTCAGCGAGCAGGGTCGATCTTTGATCGGATTTTCTTTCACTCATTAAAATTTCCATATATTCAAAACAATCCTTCCAAACTCCAAATAATGATAACACAAACAACCATATAACATCTCCATAATGTAACATCATTCTCAACATAATCCCCGGATAGGAAATAAGGTAAAGAATGGGCAATATTTTAGATCATGTAGGGCAATAATTGAAATAAGGCATATTATGGCTTTTGTGATGCATAAGCATAGGTAAGGCTAGGATATAAACAATGAGAATTATATGGAAATATAAAGTCCTCCATCCTTATATCATGCAACATGTCAAACGCAACTTCAAATTTTACCTCCCTTTATGGTTTTCATCAAAATAATGCACTACATTGTGACTTCCCTTTACTGGGCAATTTCATGCTATATCTCTAATGAATCCAATTTTGCATCGTCGAGTCCAATTAAAACTTCCATGACATTATTCAAAAATTTTCAATGGGGGTCATTTTTCAAACTTTTGGAAAGCATGCATATAAGCACATAAATCAATAATGAATTCCAAAATAGCCATGCATAAGCAATTCATGAAATAATGCACAAATAATGTCAAATATGGCAAATATGCACAAAGTAAGCCTTTCCCCCACCCCATACTTAAACATTACAGTGTCCTCACTGTATAAAAACAAGGGTAAAGAAAGAAACTCACTAGACAGGTGTGTAGGACTTCATAATATCGAGTGCTATGCTTTGGGCCGAGTCCGATTTAGCTTGCTCATATCCCCATGGACCTGAAAAAATGTAGAAGACATATACACACAATAGAAAAACTAAAAAGGTTCAAAACCAAAAACCAACAAAAAGCAACAATGTCCAAAAAGTCCTAAAATAAATGTCTATTTACAAGCTCTAGATTTTATAGTCGCTAGGCCGACTTTCTCCATTAAGCTCAAGGTGGCATCTGCAGGGCCCATGTAGCTTGGGCTTCAAATAGGACTCCATTTTTATCCATCAGCTGTAGTCCTCCAGAATGGATCTTGTTCACCACGAAAGGTCCCATCCTCTTCTTGTTGAATTTATTAGGAAACCAATGATCCTTTGATTTGGAAACATAGAGCTTGTCTCCAACTTCATACTCATTGGGCTCATCATTGGAAATCCTACATAAGTGCACATACCAAGGCAAGCCTCTCCCATGTATAGATAAATCTTTAATGGAAATAGGAGACGAAAGATCCATACCTTGGCTTACCTTCGCTGAAACAGATTCGGGGAGCACTGTGTTTGGTCGATCTCGAGTAACAGTACTCGACATCGACAAGTTTTCAGCTTCTGGTGGCCTGCTGCTCGAGGATGCTGGAGTCGAGGAAGGTGAGGTTTGGTCGATATCGACTAAGGTAGTCGATACCGAGTAGTCGTCAGCTGCCAGTGGGTTACTGGTTGAGGAAAGCGTAGTCGAGGCAGCGGGGTTTTGGTCGATATCGAGTAATTTACTCGATATCGAGGAGTGTTGTACTTCATGTTGGCTGCTCGACGACGCTGCTGCTGGTGGAGGGTTCTGAGTTTGGTCGATATCGACCAAATTACTCGATGTCAAAGAATTTTGTCCGACTTCGACCCCATACTTGCATCTTGTCAAGGCATCCAAAAAATAGTTAGTCCAAATCGACGTACCTTGGTCCGTGTCGAGTGGATTATCTGTTTCTTCTTTCAGGATGGCCATGATCTTCTCCACCTGGGCCTCCACATCCCTCTTTTCCAACTCTTCAGGAGTCATATTTCTTACTTTAGGCTCCCCACAAGTAATGTAACCAGCTGATATAGATTTTACCTCTTCCATGGGACCTGAATGCCTTTCAGTTTTATTAAAAGAATACTCAGTCACCTCATCGCTGATGTTGAAAGTGAGCACTCATTTCCTTACGCTTATGTTGGCATCCACCGTCACCAAGAAGGGCCTTCCTAGAATAATTGGACAAGCAGGGTCCTCTGCCATATCAATAATTAAGAAATCAGCATGGACAAAGAACTTACCTACTTGCACTGGCACATTGTCCACCATGCCTGTTGAAATGACCACCGTGTTGTTGGCCATATAAAGCTTAACATCCACAGGCTCTAGGGCACCTATCTTAATCTTGGACCATATCGTTAAAGGCATTATACTCACACTATCTCCAAGATCACATAAAGCATTAATTTTATATTGACCAAATCCAATGGTTATAGCAAACTTACATGGATTTGGCCTCTTCTCAAGTATGTCCATATGGCTGCACTCCTCTATAATCTCAGCCATTGATCTCTTCTTGCTTAGAATCTCCTTGAGGAACTTGACGTAGGATGAC
Source organism: Persicaria maculosa (assembly GCA_963922045.1). Lineage (NCBI taxonomy): Eukaryota > Viridiplantae > Streptophyta > Magnoliopsida > Caryophyllales > Polygonaceae > Persicaria > Persicaria maculosa. Next base: position 29,901,159 of record OY998251.1, on the reverse strand, counting down.
ATTTCATTGAGAGCTTCTGTGAAGGGTATGGTCACATTGAGCTTCTGAAGCATCTTGATGAAGCGCTGAAATTTCTTCTCTGCTGGGTCCTTTGGAGATTTTTGTTGGGAATGGCAGCTTCTTTTTCTGAATTGGAGCCAGAACAAATGTCGGAGGTGCTGCAGCTTTCTCGACGTTGACTTGGTTCTTCTCGATATCGACCAGCTGTTCCTCGATATCGACTACTCTTCTTGAGTTGATGTGTTGTGCAAACGAAGGCTGGTCCACTCTGTCGTCGATATCGAGTTGTCCTTCCTCGATATCGAGTTGTCTCTTCTCGATATCGACCAAGGTCTGGTCGATATCGAGTTGCTGTTCTCCTTCGTCTTGCTGCTTTCCGACCTCTGGTTCTTGTAGTTTATGGCCGCTTCTGGGTTTTACAGCAGCGATGTGTCTGGTCTTTCCATTGGGATTTGGTTCTGAAGATCCTGGGAGTGAACCTGACTGTCTGAGGAGTCCTGCTGCTAGCTGGCTAATCTGTGTATTAATTGATTTTCTCCAGACATCGATCTCCCCAAGCCTAGAGTTGACACCTTGTATCTGAGTGTAGACTGAGTTGAAGGATTGCTTGGTGTCTGAATGATTTCTCCGTATTTCCTCTAGGACGGTCTGTAGATCATCCCTTTTCTGGTCCCTTTCCGGATGTCCTGGAGCTCTGTATGGTGGGGGGTTCCTAGGGGCACCTTGGTTCCATTGTGGTTGCTGAAACCTTTGGTCCCCCATGTAGCGATTGGGACCCCCTGCGTAAGCTGCCTCTTCGTGGTATTCCGCCAACCTGACTTGCTCTGTGTGTGGCCACTCAGTGGTGGTGTGCCTTTGTGATCCGCATTCGATGCAGGGCTGGTTGACAGAAAGATAATTTACTTGTTTGAGGAGCTTCCTATTCTGATCTCTGTACTATTGCTCCTTTACATCTGGATCAATCTCCTTTGAGGGCTCATAGAGAGGCATGGATGGTGCTGGCCTGGCATAGGGATTCTCTTCATAGTTGACTGGAGTCCCATACTTGTTGTCATAGTTGGTCAGCTTGTCGAGGACAACCCATGCGTCAGCTGGCGGCATTGTCAGATACTCATAATGGGTGTAGGTGTTGATCCTATCTTTAGCAGCCAGGTCAAGAGAATTTAAGAAGATCTCCTGAACGATGCAAGGCTGTTGTCCATGTGTAGGGCAGGATCGCAGTAGATCCTTATAGCGTTCCCATGCCTTTGCTAGCGGCTCTCCAGGCTGCTGTTTGAAAGATGTAATCTTTTGGCGAATGAGTGCTGTCTTGGCAGGAGGAAAGAATTTATTGAGAAATTCCTGCTTTACTTGAGCCCATGTCGTGAGAGATCGTGGTTTTAGTCCTTCCAGCCACTTCAATGCTGGACCAGCTAGGGACCAATGAAAAGCCTTCATCAAGATGTACTCCAAGGTGGTACCTTCAGCAAGAGTACGAAACAAGTCAGTAAAGTTTGTAATATGTTGAAGAGGGCATTCATTAAATCTACCATGAAAAGCATTATGTTTAATTCCTATTAAGAAAGGAGTGCGAATTTCATAGTTATTTTCAGGGATTAGAATAGCCGATTCAGGCACGACGAGAGTCGGGTGCATGTAATCCTCTGCAGTGGTCGGGTACTAGGCAAGCTCATCTTCCAATTGCCTCGCATGCTCACCTTCCCGTGTAGTGCGTGCTCTCTCAGCGGTGAGAGCAGTATCTTTAGTAGCTAGTTCCCTCTGAAGCCTCTCAATCAGCTGTTCCTGTGTCTCTGCGGCCGCCATGGCTTTTCTCAGTTTAGCTTGGATGTGTATAAGGCGCTCCGGTTCGTCTAAGGCGTCAAACTCAGGTGTTTGACCAGAACGGCGCATATACCTGCGAAGTAACTCAAAAGAAAAGTGAGATCTGACTACCCAAGGCACGAATGATTGCTTCCCCGGCAACGGCGCCAATTTGTTATAGGAGGAAATCGAGTTCAAAATATAGCAATAATAAATCAAACCAGATTCGTGCCCACGCAAATAATTACAAGACTCCCTCCCTATGCAGTAGTGGGAAGTCAGGATCAATGTTCTAAAAGGCGCTAGGCGGCCGCTAGGCGACGGGTGGCCGCCTAGCGCCTAGGCGCCTAGGCGGGTGCCTAGGCGGCGCCTAGGCGGACTTAGAACAAACTTGATTATTTCCTTATATTTTGACGAATAACACTTGTCAATAATTCATATAATGTAATAATAATCCATAATATCAATCATAAACCCAAATTTGTAGTAGTTAACTAACACTAAAGTAAATAAACGCAAAAGTACATGTCTGACTAACAACTCTAAACCTCCTAAAATCCAAAACTATAAGTTCGACTGAAAAGCAAATGCATCCCGACATGGGGGATAAAAAAACCCTAAGTCAACTAATCATATGCTTAGAAGCTCAAATTGAATAATCGTTGGACTGGGCGGGACCAGGCGGCGCTTAGGCGGGACCGGGCGGCGCCTAGGCGGGACCGGGCGGCGCCTAGGCGGGACTAGGCGGTTCCTGGACAAATTTTCGTCTAGAGATCCGCCTAGGCTTAAAAATTCCTAGGTCCCGTCCCGCCTAGCGCCTAGGCGGCGCCCAGGCGGCGTCTAAGCGCGATTTTTAGAACACTGGTCAGGATCGATCCACGAGGAAGCGTGTCAGCGGATCTCAGGAAGCTGTAAATCTCACAGATAGAAAAGCAAACAGAAAGACAGAAAGAAAGATAGAAATAACAAACAAAAGCAGAAACTAAAGCAAAGACAGCAGCTTGGTCGATATCGACAAACAGTAACTCGATATCGACTAAAACTATGTCGATCAGCAAAAACAGAAATCAACCAACAGAAGCAGAGACCAACAAGGACAACCCGATGTCGACAAAATCAACTCGATATCGACTAAATCTCCCCGACGTCGAGTAAGAACAGAAACTTGAAATTGCAGTATTCTCGAACACAAAACGCAGATTTTTGACGAAATAAATTCAATAAACTAAAGACTTCCAAAGTCAGGGTATCACCACCACAATGATAACCATGCAAAGTAACACATAAAGGCATAAAAGATCATGCTTTTCATCAAATAACTTTCGTTATTAACAAATAGGAATATAGAGGCTTTCGCATAAACCCTAATTATTACTAACCCTTTTTCACATAATTAACCCAAGTTGCATTAAGATCACTTTCGCTTCAATAACACAAACAAGGATCACCTTCAACTCTCGCAAAAGAATCATGCTCGTAGGGATAGAAGACGAATTGCATCAAAAGATTGTACCTTTACCGCATCATCTCACATGGCTATCGTCGGGCTCACCCCGACCCTAGAAGTGGGTGGACTACTCGCTCTTCATTATCAAGAAATTCATTAAAAAAAAAAAAACTAACTTGCATTAAAATAAAACTAAAAAGAAAGCTTTCAATCGAACAAGTCAAATCCGCTTTCGCCTTTCCGCCTTGCTCTCCACAAACTCTCTCTCTCTACTACTACTCACTTGTTCTCTCTGAAATTGAATGACTAGATTCCAGCCCCTAAGGCTTTATTTATAGGCTTCATTCCCTCTCTAATTAGGAAAGAAGATCCTATCTATATCTATATCTACTTACATAAGATAAATAAATGGAATAAAAGAATTAAATCCATAAAGGAAATAAATCTAAAGTAGGTAAATCTTCCATGGAGTTGATAGATCTTGATAGGTCTTGATAGATGTGGATAGAATCGGACTCCTTCGGCTCCAAGTAATCCAAAACCGCGTCGGATAGCTCACCGCGTAACGCGGTCCAGGATAGCGCTCCTCGATATCGAGTAACTTGGGCGTCGACTTCAACTGGCTAGGCATCTCGAGTAGCTGGTTCTCGATCTGGCTCGGATAGGTGCCTCAGGTCTTGTCGATATCGAGTAGTTTACTCAATATCGAGTAACGGTGTCGACTTTGGCTAGCCTGGTGTTTGTCGAGCAAGCTCTCCCCGATACTGGCTCGGTCATCTGGTGCTGGGTTTGTCGATATCGAGCAAAGTACTCAATATCGAGTAAAGGGTGCTCGGCATGTCCAGTCCTTGGCTTCTCGACTCAGCATCTTTCCTCGACTCAGGGCATGGCATCAGGGTGTTGTCGATATCGTGTATATTACTCGATATCGAGTAGAGCTCCGGAGTCGGGTTGGCTTCGTCTTCAGCTCCTCGATCAGCTACTACTCGACCAGGCACTGCTCGGCTTCTTTGGTCGATATCGAGTAAAAGTACTCGATATCGAGTAAATCTTGGCTCCAGCTTGATTCGTCGTGGTTCTGTAGTTCTTTGACCTTGGACTTCTGTAGTTGATTTCCGATCTTTTCGTCCTTTCTCAGAACTGCTGTAATTTTCCTCGAATTCTGCGAATTTAAACAGAAACTGGTGTAGATTCCATAATTTGGCAAATAAACATAAACTACATAGATTCTGTACTATTCTAGCCCGAATGCATGAAATGTATGTAGAAAATGATATAAAAGTTACTGTAAAACATGGCAGATTCAGCTCACAACAGTGTGTTGTATTGAACCAAGTAAAAGTAAAAGAAGTGAGAGTGGGGCTCTGCCTAAAATCAGATTTAAAGTAATAGGGGAGGCTCATCCTGCTACTGCTACTACCAAACAAAAGAGGGGAAGGAGAAGGGGTGTGGATGGTTAGCTACAATGGGAAATGGAAGAGCTGTTGTTGACTCATATCTGTTGAAATTCGGAAGTGTAAGAGGAGATGAAGACAACCCTTTTGTGGTCCTCAAAAATCAAATTTGGAATATCTGGAATTTAAGCTCGAAACTCGCTCTCTTGACCTCGTCCCAATTCGAAATTTCAAATTGAATTTCCAAAACTGAATTAATTGATCTGATAAAATCATGCCGGAATTCATTTTAAGAGATTTTAAATAACCTGATTTAAATTCATTTTTAATTTCTTTTTTCCGAGAATTAGGATTTAAAAATACGGGCCTTTACACATGCTATCAATTAAACTCCCCCACAATTAAGCTTTTGCTTGTTCTCAAGCAATGAAAAACAAATATAGAATTGATCATCCCACAAATAAGATCTTCATGCTATAGTTTTAGAAAAGCAACATCAAGCAATAAGAGACGTGAATGTGAGAACAAATATCCTAGTGAATATATGAGCGATCCAATAGTAAAGGCAAATTTAATCCAACCTCACTGGGATAATGTGTTTCACTCAAACTCTCATGTGTTTAGGCTTTAAAGTCCAACTCTCAACTCAATTCAAAATGCTCTATATACCGTGAAAGTTATCACTTGCAAACAACATCATGAGGACTTTTATAGGGTTTTAATGGGGCTTTGGTAGGAACATAAGGCATGAGAAATATTTAGGCTTGTGTTGCTAAAAATCCGGGAAAAAGGAACAACAACCAACCAGAACAACACCAAAACTTCCATTCTTCGCAAACCATTCCAATAACATAAACTCCAATACACATCAATAAGCACTCTTCGATTTCAATAGCCATACAACTTATGCAATTTTTCCATTTGGAAGATGACTTTTTTTCTTTTCTTTTATGCTTACTTTTGCCCCTAGGTGAATTATATCCTCCCTAGGTCCAAGCTTACTAGACTTTTACTCCTAAGTGAATTTTATCCTCCTTAGGCCCCTAGTGACAAGTCATCTCTATTATGCAAGAAGGGTTACCTTATTTCGGCTATGCCTCTCGCAATACACAACCATATATACATCATCTCCACTCAAAGCAACTCCAACATATAGATTTTTCACCAATTCTCCTCCTAATTCCCGGATAGGGTCAGGCTAATCATTGGCTATGATATATTTTTGTGGAGCTATATAAAAAAAATAGGCTTTAAGGCTTAGATGGGCTTCAAGCAAAGGATAATGCAAAGGGTAGATAAGGTATACTATGGCTAAAGAAAACATGCCTCGATCATTTGAAATTCACAAGCAACAAACATGTGCAATACGGTCATGAAAAACAAGCATATGAAGAGTATAATCACACAATAAAAGGAAAAGGGAATAAATAATGTGTAAAGTCCCTATAAGGCCAAAATCAAACTCACAAGGGTTATATTTTTTTTTTAGATTTCAATTTAACTTCAACTATGAACCATACTTGCTCAATTATATTCTCAAATCATGCTCCAAAAATTATTTTCAAGCAATTCAATCAAATCATGGGATTTATGCAATAAGATCATAATAAAACTCAAACCTACAAACTAGTATAGCAATTAAGTAAGAGGTCGATCCCACAGAAAATCAAGTATTTCTCCGCAATGTGTATTTACCAATTAGTACAAAGGGGGTTTTTGGTTGATTGAAATAAGAAAGAAAACAAAATAAACTATAAATAGATTGATGCAAAATAATTTAGAGAAGATCGATCTACCTACAACTATCCACTTTATTTGATTGAATTGATATTGCAACTTCCTCTTGTCCTATTAAGTTTCCTATGAATGCTCTTGTCTCGACCTAATATAGTTACTAGTCCAATCAGTTCTAGAAACCCTTATCAATCGAACAATCCCTAAAGAAGGATTTAACCCAATTGATAGCTTTAAGTTCAGAGATTAGCCAAGGTATTTGCAGTCCCTAAAGAGGGATTTAACAACACATCCAACTTCCTACTTATGCAATTAGTTCAATCAGCCCTAAAGGGATAAGTTTGCTACTTGGGTTAAGGTTCACAATCAGGAATCTACAAAACCCTAACAATTGAATTGATCTAACTAGTTGGGCAGACAAGATAGAACAAAACAATAAACAATCAAGCACAAAGAAGTTGAAGCATTCAATATAGGAAATAAGGAAAAAGATTCAGAAACTCACAATCAATCCAAATAAAGCTTCAAATTGTAAGTAGAACGAAGAGAGTTTAGCCGCCCATGGCAAACATCGCTCTCTCTCCAATTGTCTGATAGAACGTAGAATAGAATAGAAGTTATGAAAATAACATAAAAGTTGGCCTTATATAAGTCTAGTCGGCTACAAGAACGGAAAACATAAGAAACTAGGGTTTTTTAGATGAAACGGTGCGCTGGCAACACGTGTTGCGGCCGCGGAATATGCTGCGGCCGCGGCATCTTCCAAACCCGCTGCATCCTCATTGGCGGCGGCCGCGGCATACATGATGCGGCCGCTGCATTGGTCTTTTACGGAAAATCAGTCTCGAATTTGCTCTTGTTGTCAACATGAAAGTTGTAGCTCTCTGAAAGAGCTTTCCAACGCATGGTCAATATAGTCAATCGAACAACCGAGGCCTCCAGAAAGTGCAAAATAAGTTCAGCATGTCTGGCGACAACTTCTGCAGACTTGTTCTTCGTTTAGATCCGCTTCTTCTTCTCAGGACCTCTTGAGATCTTCATGTAAGCTTCTCCGATCAACTAGACATTCTCATATAATGCGTCACTAACCCATGTCTCATCCTCGGATCCACAGTTACCTGAAATAATCAATAAAAGTGTGTAGATTCCGATTCCACCAACATAAATAGCAAATATGCAAATTGTACTTAAACCATGCATGATATGCATCATAACTAAACTAAATGCAACCTATTATGACCATCTAAGTGCATGATATCAATTACCTATTGCATATGGGATAATAAATATACCTGGATCTCTGCACTTTTCAGGCAATCGTTTATGAAGTAAAACAGAAACATTCTCACTTAAACTTACCTTTTCTTTCTTTCACATCCTTTGCTTGCGTTTCATCGTGCATAGTTCTTTCAAAAATTTCGCACAGCGATGCATAATTTTAATCAAATTGAAAAGTAGAATATTTACCTCACAATGAGCAAAGGTGTCATAAAGAATTTGTTCATCTTCCTACTTACGATCAGATCTTAAGGCATGAGGAAAGGGTGGTGCAGGTCTTGAAACCTCAGAAGACCAATCTTTAGAAGATTTCTTCAGGGATTGAGAAACGTCAGAAGTCGGATCTGTCATTGGAGGAGGCGGCAGGCACCGTGTTGAGGGGCGGTGGGTGCCGTCTATGCAGTGTGTCTCCAATTCCGTTTCGTCCTCCTTATTTCCCAAATCAGATTCTTCCCTAGGCCTCTCTTCAACATTCCAAGTGGGCACATTCACTTGTTTACCTCCTCTAAGGATCATGGCGCTAACATTCTCCTTCGGATTCACTACCACTTGAGATGGTAACTTCCTCGAATCTTTTGCTTTCAATTCACCAATCTCCTTAGCCATCTGACTTCACAACTTTTCTTGAACACCCATCTTGTCCAATAAAAACTTCAATGTGTCATCTCTATCTTCTTGTTGAGTGTTTATATGACGATTCTCGAATTGTCCTCTCTAAAAAGGAACTTGTTGTTGTTGGCCTCTACCGTTGAATCCACTTTGATAGTTTGAATTGTAGCCCTAATTGTAATTGTTACCAATGTTGCGGCGAGGTCCATAATCCATAGCATTCAATTCAGCGGTGTCCTCCTGAATCAAGGGACATTTATCATTCGGATGAGTTGGATCTCCACAAACACCACAATTTCTAGGCTGATGGGGTTGATTCATTTGCATAGCCATCTTGTTCACTATCTCCATAAGCCTATCGATGTCATCCTTGTGTCCATTTCTCGAACTATCCAACTTATGAACTCCTCTAACTCCTTGGTGTCTCCCATATTGTTGCAATGCATTAGCCAACCCTTCAAAAATCTGCATTGCTTCCTGAGGTGTTTTATCCAAAATATCTCCTCCACTAGTAGCAATGATGAAACTCCTATCGGTGTCAAGCCAGCCTTCATAATGATAAAACACTAGATCGTCATCGGGTATACCATGTTGCGGACAACTACCCTTAAGCTTCTTGAACCGCTCAACATACTCATAAAGACTCTCTGTAGGTGATTTCTCAATACTGGATAGCTCTTTCTTAAGTATGTTGAGGCAAGTCGCAAGAAAGTACTTTTGCAGGAAAGCTTTCTTCAATTGCACCCAAGTAGTAATGCTTTTTGGGGGTAGGTAATAAAGTCAATCGCTTGCAGAATCTTTCAAGGTAAAGGGGAACACTCTCAACATCAATTGGTCATCGTTCATGCCTTGGGGTCTAAGTCTATCACACACACTCACAAAGGTAGGAAGGTGTTCATTTGGTTCCTCCCCAGGCACTCAATGAAAGTAGGGCAAAATAGAAGACCAATTCTACTTATACTCAAATCTTGAACCCTCAGGGAGATCAGGAAGACTAGTTGCAAGTGGTCGGGCACTCAAATTAGGTTTCTTTAAGTTTCTCAGGGTCCTTATTGGCGGATCAACAACTCCGTCTTCTGCCATCTCCTTGTTTGTCTCAAATTCAAGCTTCCTCTTCAGCCTAAGAGATCTTTCAATCTCAGAATCAAAAGACAAAGGCAATGAATTAGAAGATCTAGTTTGAACCATACATGGACACAAAAGACTCAAAGTAAAGAGTAATTGAAAGAGATAAAGAAAAGCAAACTCCTTTCTTCTCCCCGGCAACGGCGCCAAGAATTTAATGGGGTGCGAATGTCGTTGGCACTTTCGGCCCTCGTCAAATAGTAATAATATCCAAACTCAAATACAAAAACCAATAGATTAGGCAATCAATCACTTGATAAACCAAACAACTAATAGTATAGCGATGAAGTCCGGTGTCAAACCCCACAGGGAGAAGCGATTTTCTATTCAATAACTCTAAGCAAAGACTCTTATGACAAAACAATGATTTGTAGCAAGTAACAAAGATGTAAAAGTAACCAGATTTATGATTGCAAACAGATTGTTATCAAAGTAGAAAGAACATTTCACCCGCATTTCTCTGACAATGGTTGGAATTCATGGTCCTCGGATTGATCTATTAATTATTCATATTCATAGGTCTACTTGACTAAAGTTGAGAGATCCACAGAGATTCACTCATCTTATTCAATATCATTAAAGAATAGCATTAAGGACTCAAGTAATCAAGACCAATTGGCACATTGGCTCAACGCAAGTCAGACTAATAGGCGCATACCGAACTCAAGTCAGCTGAAGTTGCCGTCTGACAAGCTGAACTTATTTCGAACTTTGAGAAGGCCTCGATTATCCAATCGACTATTATGAATATGTGTTGGAAAACTCTTTCCGAGAGATACAACTTTCCTATTGACATCAAGACTAAAATCGAAAGTTCATAAACAAGAACTGTGATCGCAGTGGGTGTCACTGCTATCGCAACACCAAGGAACAACGAGAAGCTGAAAAACTAAGTGATGAGTGTTGCCATCACAGCATTATACCGCTGTTATCACAACAAGGGTTTCACTACGATAGCGGCTAAGGGGGATCCAATCGCATCATGTGGAGGAGCCAAAGTGCGTTTCAGCCGTGTCGTCCTTATTCGAGTTCATATTTTAGGATCTTATTTTAGCCGTAATTAAGTTAATTTCAATCTTATATCTAGCTTGGTATTTTAGGAAGAATATATTCTATCTTTTTTATCTTTTTCAGGATTTATCTTATAATTATCTTAGGCTATTTAAGGAGGACATGGGGTGAATCATCCAATTTTCAAAGAAAACCTAGTTTAGAGCTTTTGTTTTCCATAGAGAGCTAAACTTCCTTTTCATGTTTGGTTAAAAAGTGAAGCTTTCGACACACACACATACACACACATATTGTGAGCTTTTCTTCCTCTTTATCTATTCCTTTAGTAATTTTATCCCTCTGTATTTGAATGCTTATGATTGATGGCATGTTTTATTAGCTTGATCACCTAATTTTGCATGGTTTAATCGATTGCTAAATCTGTAGGAGTTCGGTTATAACGAACTAAATTGTAGTGGCAAGTTGTAGTCTTTTGTGTCCGTTTTCCACAATCAGGTTATTCTGTTTGCACTAACTTGATTGTTCCTATTGAATTTCCTTGATATGCATTTCTATTGTTCGCATTGAATCTAGATGTTTTCTAGGTTATCCGACAATAAGGGTTGTTTGTGCCGATTAGGGCTTTTGACTATTTAAAGGGAAGGAATGGGTAATCGCTTCAAGTTAGGTATGTTATAACAACAGGTTGTTCAGGAATAGGTAATGTTGAGAAATTACAAGGATTGGGATAGTTCAGAGAGGATCACTAACATTAAAATTCAATAATAGTGGTGTTGACAACTCGTATAAAAAATAATCCCTAACATTAAAATTACTCGCTGACATTAAAAATAATCAGCTTTGTGGTTTTTAAAGATCTCTCATTTAGGTGGGAGCAACGTCGGTGATCTACACTTCCCCAGGTTTTGCCCTTTCCGGTGGTGGGTTACTATTCTCCGCCTTCTCGGCATCGAGACGCCGTGTGAGTCGTCGCACTCTCCCGTATTCTCAACATTCATCACTCACCTTGGATCTTAGCTTCATTGACTCATCTGCTGGCTGACGACTTGTATGGGTTTTTTGGTTTTCTTTCATCTGTGCTGATTTTTGTTTTTAGTGTGTTGTATGTTGATGGATGACCATTTGCCGACTCATCTGCCTATTGAATTACTAGACAACTTGTTGTATGGTATCTCAAATTTTTACCTAATAATAAAAAAAAGAGGAACGACTAGGGACATTTTGATATTAACATAAATGGACTTTTAGCTAATTAGGATTTAAAGATGGACATATAGTTAATTGAAATCTTTAGTATGGACCATTTACCTTATTCCCCCTTGGATTTTGGCGGAAACTGGATTTGATGATGCATCCCTAGTTAATTAGGAAGCAGTAACACAGCATGTGTGCCCTTGTGAGTTCTGTTGTGAGTTGTGACTTGTGAGTGGCTGGTGAGGATCCTCTAGTCCGCGTTTATAGTCCATTCTACAGTCCGCTTCTTTTATTGGTTGAAAGCAATTATAATACTACCTTATTTATTAAGAAAAATAATAAAATAACTCGGCATAACCAATCACACGATAGGGACCATATAATGGACCGTCATTGCGGACTAGGTGACCTCCACCTGTGAGTGGCCGTTCACGTGTCTAGTCTTGCTATTTATATATTCTCTCACTTTTTAACTCATAGTTTGCCCCCCAAACTTTTACCTTCTTTTGCATTTTCATGGTCCTCTAATGGTCCAAACGAGTCCCATCTTTTTCATATATTGTGATTTCTTCTTTAGAGATAAGGTACTGCATTCAATCCCCTAAAATGTCAATTCCCCACACACATTAGGGTTATCATCCAAGACAACTTTAAACATACATTTTGTTTGGACTATACAAAGGTATATGATCAATCTATATATCTATATATTTTTCCCTATCTCTACCTACTATTATTTCAATTGAAATGACTTGTTTGGTAGATTCGGCTATTACTAACATCGGCAACGACACAAATAAGGTACATATTTGATTAATTAACTTAATTGCATCAGGTGAAACTGCTTGAAATTTAGGTAAGCCCTAACACTCGATGTCGCAGTCCTTACCATAAAGCCCTAATACTCAAACACTGCCCTTATTGATTTCTTCGACCTTAATTAAAAGCTACGTACTCTTTCAATGACCAATTGTTGAATAAAACTTGGTACACAGATGATTGATTAATCGATCATCTGTGTATTGAAGAATATATATAATTTAAGTTTCATTTATCAATTAATCACGAAAAGAGTAGCTTTATATAATCTCGGAATCGAAAGTTTCCACAGGAGCCCGTGACAATTTTCATTATGTGTTGATTAATTAAGTAAACCCCGAACAAATCAAATTTTCCGACATTCCGTTAAAATCATCAACACCAATTCATTATTAAATTTAAAGCAAGGTACTATATATTTATCGATTCCCCTGTCGACTGAACACCATCCATATAGTTTTTTTTTTTAAAAATTAATCTAAATGTATACTCTAATATCCAGATCGATCACATGCCGCAAAATCACTGCCAATTCTGCAAGAATAACAATAATAAAAAAATTCTGACATATATTGAAAGTTAATCTTGTAGTTTTGTGCAACTGGTGGGTGTCTTGATTCTACACAAAATGGATTTTTGTGGAGCTAATCTCAAATAGCCAATCGTTTCACTTATTTAAATCATATTCTCCAATGCATATCATTTATTATCGAATGGGTGAGTTCATGTAGACACGTGAATTCGTGGCATGGCCCAGTTCGAGAATCGTATCACATCTTTAAAAAAAAAATTTCCAAGTTGATAATAATGCACTTTTTTAACAAAGTATTTTTGTCACCCCTAAAAAAAACAATTTTTCAATTTTATTTTATATGCCTTAATTTTACGAGTTCGATAAATCTTAATTTATTATAATTTGGGGTTTTGTTATTCGTGTTGTAATGCTATGTGTTTATTTCCTATGTCTTACTTTCATATATGTTACATGTAATATTGTTATGTGCTTGTATCATGTATGTGTATATGATGAGTGTACATATAACGTATATATTATATGCTAAGGTATACATGGATGCACGGTGTAGTTAGACTTGACCGAGTCGTATTGAGTTGAGTTATCGACTTGATCCTCTAACGAGTCTAATGGACATGCAATAGTGGGGTATAGTGTATAACCTCATATATATATATATATATATATATATATATATATATATATATGTATAATATGTATGATATATGTATGTAAGAAGACCTTACCCGGATGTGTGGGCTTTCGGCCCATTCCCGAGCCCAAGATCTCTCCAGATGCTTGAGGAAGCCCGGTAGCCTCGTCCCGTTAAGTGAAGCTCTGCGTTTTGGCCTTGGCTTCGCTTGAAATCTGGTGATCTAGCTATTTAAGCTCTCTTCCAGCTTCTGGAGGCTTAGATCAGCTCCGCTCTCCTTCGTCTCTTCACAAAAGCTCTCAAAGGGTTTTTAGGGTTTGTTCCTGGCTCCTCCCCAGCGATAGTGAAGGCGAAGGCGTTGGTTGATCTCGGCGATCTCCTGGTGGTGGCGCAGCGTAGCTCCTGGCTTGGTTGCTGCTTCTCTCACGTCTGGAGGATCTAGGGTTTGGGAGTATCGAAGCGTTCTTCGATCTCCGGTCATCCCACACAGGGGGATCTTCTTCTCTCTATATCTCTAAGGCTCATACATGCTAGATCTAGGGTTTATCTTTGCATTGCTTGACTATAACCCTCTATTGAACGATTACTTAGTGGAGTCGGCCGATTCTTGAGGCATCGAGGACGTAGGCATATTTTGCCGAACCTCGTAAACTCTGGTGTTCGTTCTTGCATGTTTTGTTTGAGTTTCTCGTTCTTTATCACTCGCTTCCGCTCAATCGTTTTCGTTATCTCGAATCTCAGTTTTCAACAAGTGGTATCAGAGCTTGAGTGTCTCCCTCTCGATTTCCTGGCTCATTCTTGAGTTCTAGGGATAGAGACTGGTCGTAAGGCCTCGGACAGACCTAAAAGGCGACATCACTGGTGCTGAACCCCCCTTACGTGACATACCACGCCTTGTTTGTTAGATCTAGGCTTGTGTGTGTTTGATTCTGTGCTCTGCTTAAAGGTTCAAGGTTTTCTTGAATCATCTGCTTGATTTACTGTCTGTTTTGTTAAGTTTTCTTAAGTTTTTAAGTTCTTAACTATAAACATGGGTGAATCTTATCGTCTGAAACCCTTCAATGGCACTATTGACTTTGCAATGTGGCAGGTAAAAATGAAGGCCATATTAATCAAAGAAAATTGCTATGAAGCTGTCACTGAAGATTATGATGAGGACAAGAAGAAGGATATAAAACGTCTTGATAAACTGGCACACAGTGAGATCATGTTGACACTCTCAGATGAGGTGGCTAGCCAAGTTTTGACTTGCACAACAGCTGACAAGATCTGGTATATGTTGGAAACATTATACTTGGTAAAATCACTACCAAGTAGGGTAAACCTCTTCAACAAAATTTTCAATTATAAAATGTCTACTACTTGCACTCTTGCAGATAATCTTGATAGATTCTTGTCTGTTTCACAAGATCTGGAGAGATGTGGTGACAAGGTTGATGAGACTCAATTGTGTGTTTTGTTGCTTAATTCTTTGCCGGCTCCGTTTACTACCTTTGTTGATGTTGTTCAGTATGGTACTACTAAGTTGACGAAAAAAGAGCTTATTGAGTCTATCATACAGAAAAATGAAAATCTGAAGGTGTTTAAAACTGTGAATGGAAATAAGGCCGATCCTAAACCTGAATATAAAGATGAGGTTCTTATGGTGAAGTCTAAGTACAAAGGGAATAAGAAAAATAAGCAACATGAAAATAAAGATAATAAATCTGATTCTGTGTCTTCTGATAAATCCAGTGGTGAAAAACCTGATAAATCTCATCTTTTGTGTACTTACTGCAATAAAACTAGTCATCTTGAGAAGCATTGTTTTAAAAAGAAAAGGGATATTAAAGCTGGTAAGAAACCAAATGTGTCTGCTATCTGTGAATCCCATCCTTATGTTACTCATGAAGTTCTTGCATTATTAAGTGACACTGATTCTACTACTTGGATTTTGGATTCTTGGTGTACCATGCATGCTACATTTCATAAGTCTTGGTTCTTTGACCTTAAATGCTTTGATGTTGGTACTGTCATGCTGGGTGATCAATCTGTTCTTAAAATTAAAGGTGTAGGGTCTGTTGCTTTGAAAATGTTTGATGATGTGATTAGAATTGTTAAGGATGTTAAATGGGTTCCTGATTTGAGGAGAAACTTGCTATCTGAAAGTGCTTTTGAAGAATTATGTTATGATATGTCCAGTTCTAATGGTGTTAGGATAATTACTAAAAATGGGAAGCATGTCATCAAATGCTTAAGAAAGAAAGGTCTTTATGAAGTGTTGGCTACTCCTGTTGTGAATTATCCTGCCTCTGTCTTTACTGCTTCTGTGCATACTATGTCTATGCATGATACTATGTTGTGGCATAATAGATTGGGTCACATAGGCAATAAAGGCTTAGAACACATGCATAAAATTGGCATAATCAACTCCAAACCTTGCATGATTGATCTCTGTGAAAACTGTATTATAGGGAAGCATGCTAGAAAAGGTTTTAAGCATTCATCTTATGTTGCTGCTGCACCTCTTGAATATATTCATTCTGATTTGTGGGGACCCTCTCCTGTTCCTACTGTAGGTCTTAAGAGATATTTCATGTCTCTCATTGGTCACTACAGTAGGAAGGTTTGGGTCTATTTGCTTAAAACTAAAGATGAGGCTTTTGAAAACTTTAAAAATTGGAAAGTTAGAGTTGAAAATGAAACTGGCTTGACTGTTAAATGTTTAAAAACTGATAATGGTCTTGAGTTCTGTAATTCTTTGTTCCATGAGTACTGCAAGTCTAATGGTATTAAGAGACACTTAACCATTCCTGGAACTCCCCAGCAGAATGGTACTACTGAGAGGATGAACAAGACTCTCCTTGAAAAGGCTAGATGCATGCTTATATCTTCTGGATTGAAACATTGCTTGTGGGGTGAAGCTGTTGTGACTGCTGCTTACTTGATAAATAGGACTCCTTCTTCTGTAATTGATTTTAAGACCTCTTATGAGCTATGGACTAAAAGAAAATCAAACTTAGACCACATTAAACCCTTTGGTTGCACTGTGTTTTCTTATGTTAACCAAGGTAAGCTTAATCCTAGGTCCCAAAAATGTTTTTTACTGGGTTATCCTGAAGGGGTTAAGGGTTATAAGTTGCTTCTTGTCCAACCTGGTGTTTATAAAACAATTGTGATTAGAAATGTCTTTATCAATGACCATGAATTTCATTTTAAGAAAGCTTCCTCTGCAGTTACAGATGCTAACCTGCAAGTACATTAGGATCAATTTTTTGTGCCTAAGCACAATGATGTTGATTCTGATGATGAGTTTGACAGTGGTTTTTCTCCCTCTTCTTCCTTTACTCTCTCTGCACCTGATTCATCTGTGTTTACTTCTTCTGCTACTATTTCTGATGCTATGCAACTTGATGATTTGCAACCTCACGAATTGGGTGGGGGAGTGAATAATGAACCTAATTCCTCTTCTACTTCTCCTATTTTTGTGATTGAGGATAATGTTGTTGATTCTTTGCTGTGTCTGGTTCTGGTTCCTCTGGTTCTTCAGTCACTGAAGGGCATAATCTGACTAATTGGCAGTTAACTAGGACTGTTATACCAAATAAACGGTTCATTAATAACACTGTTGAGTTTGCATGCTTGGTTTCTAATGTTGTGAAAATTTACACTCCTGAAACCTATGAACAAGCTGTGAGATGTGTGCACTCTGCTAATTGGAAACATGATATGAATGATGAGATTGAATCTATGAAGGTGAATAAAACCTGGACTTTGGTGCCTAAACCTGTAAATGCTAGATTAATTGACTGCAAGTGGATTTACAAGCTTAAGGATGGCATTTCTAAGTCTGGTCCTCCTAGGTATAAAGCTAGGTTGGTTGCTGAAGGTTTTACCCAAAGAGAGGGTGAGGATTACAATGAAATATTTGCTCTTGTTGTTAAATATAAAACTTTGAGACTGTTGCTTGCCATGACTGCTGTTTATGATCTTGAGTTAGAACAAATGGATGTCAAGACAGCTTTTCTTCATGGTGATCTGGATGAGACTATTTACATGAGACAGCCCAAGGGCTTCATTGATTATGTGCATCATAATCATGCTTGCTTGTTAAATAAATCCATCTATGGTTTAAACCAATCACCTAGACAATGGAATATTAAATTTGACAAGTGCATGAGGTTCAGTCTAGGGTTTAAAAGGGGCAAGTTTGATACCTGTTTATATTTCAAAGGTGTCCATAAGAGTCCTGTGCTTTATGTGCTTTTATATGTGGATGACATCTTGCTTATTTCTAAATATGTGGATGTTGTTCATGATATTAAAAGAAACTTACAAAAGCATTTTGACATGAAAGATTTAGGGATTGCTAAAAAGATTCTAGGCATGTCTATTATAAGAGATAGGAAGCATAAAAGACTGTGGTTGCATCGGTGTGATTATGTGCATAAGTTTCTTGATAGGTTTCATATTTCTGGTGACAAGATTAACAATATTCCTCTGGGTGCTCATCTTGATCTCACTAAAATAAAAGGAAAGTTATCTGTTGCTGAGCTTAACATAATGAAATCTATTCCTTATGATGCTGTTGTAGGTTCAGTGATGTACTCTATGATCTGTACTTGTCCTGATCTTACATTTGCTATTAGCACTCTCAGTAGGTTCATATCTGAACCTGCTGAGAAGCATTGGGTGTCTATGAAATACCTTTTGAGATATTTGCTTGGTACTGCTAACCTGTCTTTGTTATATGCTGAACACTCCTCCTCTTATGACTTACATGGCTTTGTGGATGCTGATTATGCTTCAAATAAAGACACCAGGAAGTCTATTACCTCCTATGTGTATACATGGGCAGGCAATTGTATCTCCTAGAAGTCTCAGCAGCAACCCATAGTTGCTCTCTCATCCACTGAAGCTGAGTACATAGCAGCTAAAGAGGCCTGCAAGGAGGCTATCTAGCTGCAAGGTATCCTTAAGGAGATAGAGAGGAAGCACTACACTTCTGTCTTATACATTGACAGTCAAAGTGCACTCTATCTCTATAGGGACCCCATGTACCATGAGCGTACTAAACATATTGAAGTTAGATACCATTTTATTCGTGAGAAAGTGGAAGATAATGTCATACATGTTAAGAAGATTGATGGTAAACTTAATCCTGCAAATTTTGGCACTAAAATTGTTTCTTATGATAAATTTGTGTTCTGTAGGAACTTCCTCTATTTGGAGGATGTCCATGGGTGATCTTTGCATGACTGGGCTGAAGACGGACCAGCTTTGAATCCACTTTTCTAGGTTATAGTCTGCCTAGAGCAAGACTTAGAAAAATAGAAGGTGATTTGTTGTAATGCTATGTGTTTATTTCCCTATGTCTTGCTTTCATATATGTTACATGTAATATTGTTATGTGCTTGTATCATGTATGTGTGTATGATGAGTGTACATAAAACGTATATATTGTATGCTAAGGTATACCTGGATGCACGGTTGTAGTTAGACTCGACTGAGTAGTATTGAGTCGAGTTATCGACTTGATCCTCTAACGAGTCTAATGGACAATAGTGGGGTATAGTGTGTAACCTATAGTGTATATATATATATATATATATATATATATATATATATATATATATATATATATATATATATAGTGTATATATATATAGTGTATATATATATATATAAATAATATGTATGATATATGTATGTAAGAAGACCTTACCCGGGTGTGTGGGCTTTCGGCCCATTCCCGAGCCCAAGATCTCTCCAAATGCTTGAGGAAGCCCGATAGCCTCGTCCAGTTATGTGAAGCTCTGCGTTTTGGCCTTGGCTTCGCTTGAGATCTGGTGGCCTGGCTATTTAAGCTCTCTTCCAGCTTCTGTAGGCTTATATCAACTCTCTCTCTCCTCCGTCTCTTCACAAAAGCTCTCAAAGGGTTTCTAGGGTTTCTAGGGTTTGTTCCTGGCTCCTCCCCCGCGATTATGAAGGCGAAGGCGTTGGTTGATCTCGGCGATCTCCTGGTGGTGGCACAGCGTAGCACCTGGCTTGGTTTCTGCTTCTCTCGCGTCTGGAGATCTAGGGTTTGGGAGTATCGAAGCGTTCTTCGATCTCCGGTCATCCCACACAGTGGGATCTTCTTCTCTCTATATATCTGAGGCTCATACATGCTAGATCTAGGGTTTATCTTTACATTTCTTGATTGTAACCCTCTATTGAACGATTACTTAGTGGATTCGGCCGATTCTTGAGGCCCCGAGGACGTAGGCATATTTTGCCGAACCTTATAAACTCTGGTGTTCGTTCTTGCATGTTTTGTTTGAGTTTCTCGTTTTTTATCACTCGCTTCCGCTCAATCGTTTTCGTTAGCTCGAATCTCTTTTTTCAACAATTCGGACTTCTATCTTATGCTCCAAGGGATAAGAACCTTAATTGAAAAAGATTCTCTACCAAAAAAATAAGTGACTTAAGAAATTAAACAAAAATAATTTAAATTTAGGAAATCTTTCCCAAATGAGGTTTTCATCCTATATCATTGGAGGATTGGATAGAAAATCCGATTTTTATTTTATGGAAAAATATTATCGCATTAATTTTTATAATTTAATAATAATAATAATAATAATAATAATAATAATAATAATAATAATAGTAATAATAATAATAATTACTTTTTCAATTTTATTTAGTTTATAAACTCAATAATTAAAGACTACACCTTGTAATAGAAAACTATACTTTTTGATAGTTATTTTCAAAACCTGGATTCAACTCACTTTTTTTTTTATCAGGTAAAGTTCAGACATATCTGAAACTCGAGGGCCGGCAAGCCGGCAGATGGAATGACCGTCTAAAAACTAAAATAAACAACATAACTAAACGGTGCGATCCAAGTAAAAACACTCTACAACAAGCGAAACCAAGCATGTCTAAACCAAACAGGAATTGGTCGAAGATAACGGACGAAGCCAAGCCCTACTGAAGCAGAACCGTAGGTCAGTGGTACATTAGGACACGATCATCCTGTGGGCAGTGAGGACGTAACTCCAGGGAAGCAGACGACTCGAAAAGAGGAGACGCCACAATACACACCACCACGACCCCAACCTATCCCGACTCCAAACGCCAAAACCAGATCCACGGAGAAGAAACGCCAAGTCACACCAACGCAGAGCGCCACAACGCCTGGATAAAGAGCACCCGAAAACCCTAACGGGATTTAGATTACCCTAACGGATTTTAGTACACGCTTATACAAGCGGGGTTTGATACCGGGTTGTAGTACACACATAAGACCAAGACCATATATTTATCTTATAACAATGAATTACGGGGTATATACTAATCCGTAATTTTCCTTCCAATCCTGCGGCACAGGGAATTTTATTTATTTATTTATTTATTTCTCAACGTGAATTTTTTTTCTTCCCCCCAGTGGCGGAGCCAGGACACTCTGTAGGGGTGGGCGAGATTTAAAGAACCTAAAAGCATAAATTAATCTACAAAATTTCCAACGGCAAAATCATTGTAAAAAGTGTTCATACGATCAATTTACAATCTAGTGAAGTAATTAGTAAAACGAACACGACGACCTTTTGACTTAGCAAAGTCATCTGTAACAAAATTTATGTCAATTTTACTAGCAAACTCTCTTTCGATATAAATGATCAAAGCATCAGCAAGAAAGTCATTGGTCATTTTGTTGCGAATATCGGTCTTCACATGTCTATTTTATTAAAATATTTTGAATGAAGTTATTTAAGTTACATTTTTTTAAAGACTTTTTGCACATAAAAAGGTGGTGAGTGATTCCTTGAAAACAAGTCAAATATATGGGTTATTTTTTGTACGGTTGATTTAGTGAAAAATACCCAATATTAAGGGTGGTTTTCCAAAACTTATCCTTATAAATCTTTCAAAAAATAGTGAATTGTTGACAAGATATCAAAACGTCTATTAACAAGAAAAAATTGGGATAAATTGTAAATAGGATTAAGACCAAATATTTTTATCCATTTACTCAACCTATTCAAACCCCCCCCCCCAAAAAAAAAAAAAAAAATCACCAACTCACTTAACTTAAATTATCTTGAAGTTGGGATGTCATGACTACATAAATAAGGGTTTTTCTTTTTGTCTCATAAAATAACGTACTAATTTCAAATCAGTGACGCTTAATACAAGTTAGGTACCCAAAGAGTACAATCATATATATTTTCTTTTACTAAATAGCTAAAGAGTTTTAAATCTACCATTTTAATTTGAATTGAAGAATTGATTAAAATCTTATGAACAGTATTACCTGTACAATTATTTATAAATTTCATAAGATCTCAAACAAACAAAAAAAGGTTAGCAAGCTGACCACTAGACCAGCCAAGGTAACATCAATATATCATTAATTACTTTTGAATTAAAAAAGAATGGAAAGCGGGGGAAAAAAAGAAGTTAAGTTGCTATGGTTTTAGGAATCGTGGTCATTCAATCTCTTTATATTTAATGGGTGTTGCTAGATACACCACAAATCACAAGGTTAAAATTGCACGTCTTTAAGAACGTGCAAGCTTTGTGTCTAATTAACATTTAAAAAAAAATTAACCCCTTTTAATCATGCACGTCCTTAAGCCGAGCCGTATTTAATTAATTTGAGTACCTTTCGGCTACAGATTTGTACGTTAGGCATCTCTAGCTCTTGTCACTAGACACGTGAATACTACGAAGAAAGTCTGGTAAGAAAATTTGAACTAATGACGTGATGGTTGAAATGCCTATTCTTTCACTCATATAAATTTGATTTTTGAGGCATCCGGAGTTCCAAACGACCTCCGCCTCCACCACTTCTTCCATTTCTGAGACCTCTACCCTCCTCCTTTTCACCACGCACACCGTACTTACCAATTACCATCCGACTTTGCTTTGTCTTTCTCCTGTCCTTGGAACCCAACCCCAACTTTCGAATTCTCCATATATATCTAGCTTCAAATCTCTATCCCACTCTTAATTAAAAGGAAAATTTACAACAAACCACCGTTTAAATATGAGTGTTCTCACTTAACTATCCTTTAAATTATAAATTACAGAAAATCACCCTTTAAACGGTCTTTATTTACAATTTACCACACATTCATCTATTTTTTTGCTAATTTATCATTAAATATACTACTCCCTTTAAAACTTGTTATTTTAGAAACGGTTCGGCTATATACACCCCAAATCATGCACGTTCTTAAGGACGTGCATGATTAGAAGGGGTTAATTTTTTTTTAAAAATTTTAATTAGTCACAAGGCTTGCATGTCCTTAAGGACGTGCAATTTTAACCTTGTGATTGGTGGTGTATATAGCAACACCCTTTTAGAAATTTACACACTTATTAGAAAAACAAACGAAAATACACTTATACCTAGTGGCGGACCTAGGGGGGTTCGGGGTGGCATTAGTCCCCCCTGAATTTCGGGGAAAAAATTTTTATATATATGCATGTGTGTTTTGTAATATATATAATAAGAGGTGCAATCGAATCACAAAATGTCATCAACAAACATCATCATTACAAATGATTGAGATTAATGAGGTGTAATAACAAATGTCATCAATGAATAAAAGTCATCAATAAAAGATGTCATCGATGAAGTTTAATCACATTTTATGCCTCTGTGTCATCATTTTTATAAAATTGTAATAAAAATGTCATCATAGATGATTGCATCAATGAACTGTAATCACAAACGTGTCATCAATGGATAAAAGCATAATCAACGAAATTATATCGATTTTTAATTGATTGGATTTAAAAGAGTGGCATCAATCGATTTGATTAAAAAAGTGACATCAAATAATTACATTAGAAAAATGGCATCAAAACACTAATTTGAAAAAATGGCATCACATGAAAAAAAATTTCATAAAAAATGGCATCAAAACACTACTTAAAAAAATAGCATTAAAACATTACTTCGAATAAATGGTATAAAATGACATCAAAAAAGTGGCATAAAAAAATGGCATCACGGTACTAAAAAATGACATCAAAAAAGTGGAATCATAAAAAAAATGGCATTAGTGGTAAAAAAAATTATAAAAAAAATCCGAATGAGTCAGTCAACGTTGACCGGTCAACTGTCAACTGTTTACCGGTCAACAAGTTGATCCTTAATACTCCATTTGGGAAGGGTACCTCCAAAACTAATTTTATTTTGGAGTAAGATAATTACCTAATTGGATTTTTCAAAAGGTCTAACTACCAAATTTACCCTTTTCGTTTAGAGTTTTCTTTCCCAATAGAGTATTCTTATCGAGTGGCGGAACTTTGACAAAAGTTTTGCAGGGGCCAAACAAATTTATCTTTTAGGGTTTGGAACTTAGTCAAGCTAGGAGGCTCACCCCTAAGCCTTTTTTATTTATACGAAAAAACAAAGTACATATATAAGAATGCTTAATCAAGTCTACTCGAATGTCTGGATTCTCGGGTGCTACAACTTCTAGATCATTTCTTGGATGATTAGCAAGAGGTTAGAGAACGGTAACGTCGACACGAATGCGCGCATGTTTAATGGAGTAGCAGTAGCAGTAGCGCCTTTGACTTTTGTTGGAGGATTTGGAGATGTTTCTTCTCGTTTTCTTTTGAAGAAAGAATCAATGGTTTTCGATCATCATCGATCTTCATTCTGAATTAGGATTTTGAGATATTCTAGTATTCGACCGTTTAAATTAGGATTTAGGAGATATACATTCTTTACAATTAGGAAATAAGATATTAAGTAGTTGAGATATTAAAAATACGGAAGTTGAAAATAATTTTTTTTGTTCCACTAAATAAAATCTGTTAACCTGAGGAAATCTAAATGCTATAGAGTATAAAAAAAAAAGGAAATCTAACAGTAATACTCCATTCCTTTTTACTTTTTTTTTCATCACCATTTTATTCAATTAAAAAATAGTTTAAGAAACTTCATTCCTATTTACTGTAATACCACTAATGTTGTATATAAACCTATATTACTAGATTTTTTTTTTTTGCCCGGGGTGGCCATGGCCCTCCCCCACCACCAACACCTTCCGTAAATGTTCTTATCATATACCCTTAGGACACACAATAGACAAACCGATAAAAAAAATCAGATCAAATAGGATGAATAGTTTCATTTTGATCATTAACCCTTGCTTTAGGTCACGGACCCAAAACCATCAAATATGCCCTAAAATTATAGAATCTTAAAGGCCTGAAGTTTCAAAACGAGACCAAGATTTGACAGACCTACTTGCCATTGCAAATCCTTTCACCCTGCAAAATTTGGACCTACTTTACGCTCATAGTTCACGTGATCGTGCATTCATGCTTGCAATTGCAATATCACAATGGGTAAATTACCCAACCCCCCGTAAAATATACGTTTTTTTTCACAAACCGCCCATTAATTAGAAAATTACTTAAATATATCCATAATACCCCCTGCAACCATTTTATGTATAAAATTTTAAATTATCGCTTTATTTAAAAAGCCTTATTATAAAATATATTTTCACAAATATTTATGAACAGAGAGAAAATTTTACATTTTGTTCACATTGTTCAATCATAAAAAGGTTTTTGGGTTATCTTTGAAATAAAACAAAATTTAGGGGTGATTTTATGTACTTTTCTAATTTATGAAAAAACCCTATATTTGAAGAGAGGCTCTATTACCAACATGACATTTTGTCTTAGATTATTTAAAATTGCACAACACCACCCTTTCTCAAGCTCAAACCATTGTCTGATCACCTTCCATCTAGGTAACTACATGATAAACAAAGGAGCTCCTTTTAGATTTGAAATGACATGGACGACCAACCCATTCTACAAAACCATGGTAGAAAGAGTGTGGAAAAACAAACTACATGGGTCCTTTGCTTACAAGTTTATGAAGAAACAAAAACTACTAAAAAGCAACACAAAAAATTGGTGTAAAACCAGAACAAATAATATGACCAAACAATTGCTAAAAATCGATAAGGACATCCTTGAGCGACAACTAAATCTACTCCGGGGCACCATCACAACAACTGATAAAGCAAAACTAATCAGATTGGAGAATAAAAGACAACAGATGCTAGATTATAATCACAAATTCTGGAAACAGAGGGCAAAAATTAAGCATCTAACCTTAGCTGATAAAAATACAAAATACTACCAAACCTCGGTTAAAATCAAAAATTTTAGCAAAACCACCTCAGATTTTGAAACTAAGGATGGCACTATACTCAATAATCCAACTGACATCTCAAAACAAATCACCAAAGAAATGGCTGACAGATTTATAAATCATAGCTCAAACAGAATCCACCCAAATCAAATTATAAACATACAACCACAGATTACACAAGTAGATAACTCATTATTAATTAAACCTCCGACAAATCTGGAAATCAAACAGACAGTAGAAGAAATGGCTACTGACAAATCTCCAGGGCCATATGGCTACCCGCCTGAATTCTACACCCATTACTGGAACATAGTTGGCCCATCTCTCTGTAAAACTGTTAAAGCCTTCTTCCACTCAGGAACCCTACAAGAGGAAATAAACCAAACATTTATTGGGCTTATCCCAAAAATAGATAATCCGAAAAACAGTAATCACTTCAGACCCATTAGCTTATGCAACACAATCTATTAGATTATATCAAAGATTCTGGCTAACAGGCTCAAACCAATTCTTCCTCGTGTTATTAGCCCGTTAAGGGGCTTTTGTGGAAGGAAGATCCATCTAAGACAACACCTTAATTTCACATGAAGTATTTCATAGCTTTCATAGAAAAAAAGGTAAGCATGGCTGGATGGCCCTAAAACTTGACATGGAAAAAGCATATGATAAGCTTAATTGGAGTTTTATTGAAGCAACTCTGATCAAGTTTGGCTTCCATCCCAAACGGATAAATTGGGTTATGAAACGTATAACAACAACTACCTTCTCGGTATTAGTTAACAATTGCCCAGGGAAACAATTCAAACCAACCAGAGGAATTATACAAGGTGACCCTCTAGCACCCTATATCTTTGTACTTGTGATGGAAAGTCTAGCTCGAGAGCTACATAAGGAAGCCCAGCTGGATGATGCATTGATAGCCATAAAGATAACAAAAAATGGTACTCCTATCCCCCTTTTAACTTTTGCTGATAATACTCTCAGTTTCTCTAAAGCCTCCTTCAAATGTCTCCATACTATATATACAGAACATGTTGAACAACTTCTCTAACCTATCTGGACTGGTAATAAATTTTAAAAAAAGTTCTCTCCAAGTGTCGGCAAATGTAAGCTCAACTTTCGCCAATCGTTTAGCCCAACAAATGAGAATACCGTTATCCAAAACTATAGAAAAATATCTAGGAATCCCCATCATAAGTGGAAGAGTTAAGAATTGTGTTTTTGAAGAAGCTATCGATAGCCTTAAGAAGCAACTTTCGAAATGGAAAGCCTCATCTCTATCACAAGCTGGTAGATCAATTTTGATACAAGCAAATCTCAGTTCCAAGACAAACTACTTAATGCAGAATTTCATGCTACCAAAAGGGGTGCTTAATCAAATAGACCAGATAAACAAGAATTATTTTGGAATAAACTATCCTCTCAAAGATACAACCCTCTTATTAGTTGGGAAAAGATTTGCGAACCAAAAAATGAAGGTGGTCTTGGATTCAAGACAGCTGAAGAAATAAATATCACTTTGCAGATAAAACTACTCTGGAAACTATACTCGAATCCGGACAATATATGGACCAAACTCATGAAGGAAAAATATTTGCAAACCGAGATAATTAGACAAAGACCGACTCAAAACACTTCTTGACAATTTGGTAGACTGCTAAACCTTATAAACAAATTTCATAAAGGATTACCATGGTAATTGGCAATGGGGAAGACATTAGCGTTTGGGATGACCCTTGGCTTTTAGACCACGATCTAACAATATATAAGAATGATCAAAACCATAACCTAAGGGTGCCTGATCTAATTATAAATCAAACTCAGTGGAATGCCCCCTTTTCTGGTGAGACTTTTTCCCCAACATATAACAGACAACATACAACAAATCAAAATTCCGGAATGGAAGCCTAGAGATAGACTGATTTGGAAGCCTAATCCAATTGGTGATTTTTCAACTAAATCTGCATACCAACTAATCAAGGAAACACAACAAGATGACAATGATTATAAATGGATCTGGAAGCTAAAAGTTCCGCCCCGAGTACAAAATCTAGTCTGGAAAATAGCTATTGATGGGCTAGCTACAAAATGCAGGCTTAATAGGTATTTCAACAGAGTTCCTTCTCATTGCTACTTGTGTAATAGTGAGGATGAAGATACACACCATCTTTTCTTAAATTGCCAAGTAACAAAATCGATAATTAGAAATTATGAACAAGTAACAAATAAATCCTTTTTATATCTCAGAAACACTAACCTTTATATGAATGATATAT
Organism: Persicaria maculosa; assembly: GCA_963922045.1. Lineage (NCBI taxonomy): Eukaryota > Viridiplantae > Streptophyta > Magnoliopsida > Caryophyllales > Polygonaceae > Persicaria > Persicaria maculosa. The sequence continues at coordinate 29,873,143 of OY998251.1, read as the reverse complement.
TATCTAGTAAGGATCAAATTACAAACTTTGAAGAACTATGTTTCATCTGGCACACAGTGTGGGAAACAAGGAATAGCATAATTTTTAACAAGAAGAAGCTAGACAACCCATCGAGCACGGTTCAAAGGGTATTAGATGAAGTCAGAAACTGGGAAAAATCAAAGGACGAAAGGATTGGTACGAACCACAAAAATAAGAGACAGAAGAGTAGATGGAAAAAACCGCCAAATCCAATACTAAAAATAAATGTTGATGGCTCAGTGCGCCCCACTGGCCAGTGTTATGTGGGAGGGGTCATCACGGACTCCAATGGTCATGTTATAGATATTTTTCATCAGGAGATAAGACCGAGCTCTATTCTCTAAACCGAAGTTTCAGCTATATGCACAGGTATGCAGGAAGCGATTGAACGAGGCTTCAGGCAAGTCATAATCGAAGGTGACAATCTAGTAGCAGTGAAAGCAATAATGGGAGTGACAACAGAAAACTGGGAAATCTTGCGCCAAATGGAAGAAAACAAGCTTTTATCCAACTACTTTGAGCATGTTGAAATTAAACATTGTTATAGAGAAGCAAATAGAGCTGCAGATTTCATTGTTAGGAGTAGAAGGATATGTAATTTATCTACTCTCCCTTTGAACAGGGATCTTTGTAACATCACCTTTCAAGATGATGAAGGTCGTGTTCTGTTTCCTTAACAGAACCTTCCTACTGTTTGTCCACTGTAAAAAAAAAATTGCACAATAGTTGTTTTTATTTTTACATATAATTACAAACTGGCCGGTCAAGAGAAGACAGAGAACCAAACGGAGAATTCACAATGTGTGGAAAGATGTGAAATATAACATTTCAAATTGATTAAATAATGAATCTAAACATTACATATAAGTCAGTTAACTACTCCATCTAACACTAATTGATTTTAGGATGGAATCCACTCGACTTAGCGTATGTTGCGCTTGGACGTACGTGACCCCCTCACATCATATATTACCCACCATTAACACACAATTACATAAAGAGGACGTCAAATATTTTGTTTGAGAATTATCATATTAGCTCCACGAATTTCAACGAACCCGTGTTGATTGACCTCGGTGGATTTCAAAGGACCTATTGCTTAACCCAAGTGGATTTCAATGAGCCTATTACTTTTGATCAGTTAATTTCATCAAGCTTAGACTGTTACTTAGGGCCAAAACCCTGATCTTAATAGATCTTTAAAATAAACCCTCTTTTATTGGCTCTTTTGTTTAATTTGTTCCCAATTCACCAATCTCTCAAGTCTCAAACTCCTATTTAACCTTCCCATCTCCCACACACACTCTTACACCACAAACCAACACACTCAGTACTCCCACAAGATGGATTCCTCCAAGGCCTCTGCCCTTCTCTTCCTATGTATGCTCCTCCTCTCCTCCGCCGCCCCCATCCTCGGCTGCGGCTACTGCGGCAAACCCCCCACCCACTCCCCCAAGGGCCACCACCACAAGGGCAAGCCCAAGCCCCCCAAAGGCCCCACTCCCATCGTCAAACCCCCCGTCGTCCTCCCTCCCATCGTCAAACCCCCCGTCGTCCTCCCTCCCATCGTTAGACCCCCCATCGTCCTCCCTCCGATCGTCAGACCCCCCATCGTCCTCCCTCCCATTGTCAAGCCCCCCGTCATCCTCCCTCCCATTATCAAGCCCCCCGTCATCCTCCCTCCGGTCGTCCAACCGCCGGTCACCGTACCCCCGATCACTGTCCCGCCAGTGCTCCCCAGCCCCCCCTCCAAGGTCCCGCCCTCAGTCCCGTGCCCTCCACCCCCGAGCACCCCCGCAGCCCCCATGTGCCCGATCGACGCGTTGAAGCTCGGCGCATGCGTCGACCTACTCGGCGGGCTGATCCACATTGGGCTCGGGGACCCAGCAGCCAACGAGTGCTGCCCGGTGCTGCAAGGGCTGGTGGAGCTGGAGGCGGCGGTGTGCCTTTGCACCACCATTAAGATCAAGCTCCTTAACATTAACATATACTTGCCTCTTGCTCTTCAGCTCCTCCTCACCTGTGGCAAGACCCCTCCTCCCGGCTTCACTTGCTCTGTTTAAACTGTGAGTAACGCTTTAATTTAATTATACTATGAATGAATATTAATGCATTACCTATGCTTTGTTGATATTTTATGTGACACGCTATATACTTATTTTAATTTATATGTCCAGGTTTGTTAAGGAGTTACTACATTCAAGTAGGGATCGACTCGATGGACAAGAGAGGTTGTCGACGAGCGTCTACTCGATATGATATTTCTTTTGTCATTCTTGTTTGTGTTTTAATTAATTTCCGACTTCATTAGCGCTTTCGTCAATGATCAATTCAATATATTGATTCTTGGATCGCATGGGATGTGATGGAATGTTTTAATTAATTTGGGTTTTTGTTTGAACACAGTACTAAAATCGATTTGTACGTAGGGACTTGATTAGCTAGCTAAGTGTTAAGCTAGTAGATATGTAAGCTACTACTTACTGCAGCATGCGTACTATTCTTAAGAGTGTAACCTGTTTATCTTTAATTTTATTATCAGTATATGCATGCAACCAAGAAATCAGAGATTTGAGACATTGCCATCAAGTGGGTCCAATATTTAATCTTTTTTTATTAATAAAAGAATGGAAAATGAAATGATATGGAGGATCGATTTTCGTTTGGCTTCATTGAATGGATTGAATAATAAATAAAGCATGCGCATATAAGAGATGAATGAAGACGAAATAAAAATAAAATGGAAGAAAACAAAGTAGTCCTCTCAATCTCTGATGAAGGTAGGTCTCATTCATCACTTGACTTCTGCATATGAATATGCATAAGGGTACGTATGAGACGGGGTTAATAAATTAACTAAAATTATAAATAGGGTAAAAATTTATAAACTGTTGGTAAAAATAGTTAAAAATTTATGAAAAAATATAAACTCCGTATGGGGCGAAAAACAGTTTATTTGTAAAAAGTGGAGTTTATTTGATTTTTATTAGGGGTATTGTGGTACTTTCAAACCAAATAATATAAGATAAAAGAGAAGGGATAAAAGAGAAGTGGAAAAAGGAGGCTTTAACCGGTTGAATCTGTCTGCCATACACAGCCTAAGTGTAAATTACACATAACTACCCATAAATTAAGTTGGTTTTCACATAACCACCCATAAAATTATAAATTACAGAAAATCACCCATAAATTTGGTTTGTTTTCAAAAGACCACCAATTTGTTAAATGTCCATTTGTTTCATTTGTAAAGATGAAAAATGCCCCCATATTTTAGTTTTTTAAAAGTAATAATTTAGGGTTTTTTTAAGTACTCCATTTGTTCGGCAAAACATGTCGTTACTATTTTCGAACGTTTTTTTTAAGATGATAAAAACTATATAAAATATTTATTTTTTTAATAATTTTTTTATAATAATTTTATACTAGTTTATTCCCCGTGCTATGCACGAATTTAATATAAAACTATTAATAAATTATAATAATTATTTTCAAATAATAAATTTAAGGGTTTTTTTAAAATTATTTTTGTAATATTCCTTCTCATATATAGGTATAAAGGAAAATCATTTTTATAAAAATTGAGCCTCCCTTTTAAAACAATTCCTAACTCTATCATTGTTGTACAGTTTCACAATTATTATCATCCTTTATGTTTTTTTTGATGCAACAATTGAGAAATACCTCGGTTGAATATCCTTTATTTTAAATAATTAAGGTATCACATCTTTTCAGGGATTTTCGCTATTTAACTACCCCACCCCCCTCCGCCTCGATATTCAACAATATGATATGTGGTGTGTGCCTTTATTTAGTCGATTGAGTTTTTGACTTAGCTGATAAGCATCATGGATCACTTGTGGTTCACCCATTTGATAAGTGTGAAATTGTTATTAACCAGTATGAAATTTTTAAAAGTATTTATAAAAAGCTGGATATTTTATATAATTTTTATCATACTAAAAAAATTTGTAAATAGTAATTAAACAAAATATTTTTCCGAATAAATGGAGTAATAATCTGGATTTATTTTAGAGCTTAGACTAACTCCAATGGTATGATGCAAATGCTTAAATATGCACATTTTGAAGCAAATTGTGCTCCAATGGTTACTTATGAGTGTTTAAAATGGGCACATTTGCACACAAAGTGCTCAAATATAAGCACATCACCTCCCTCATGTGCAAAAACTTTTTATCACTTTTCAATAAAGTAAAATCATTTCTATTGGTTGTTTTTGAATTTTTTTTTTCCTTTTTAATTTAATCATATTTGTTTAGAGATAGGTGTGTATAAAATACACATTTAACCATTGGAGCAAAATATCAAAAAATGATGTGCATTTTTAAACACCTTGTGCAAATATGTACATTTGCACACTTAATCATTGGAGTTAGTCTTATTCACATCTTATTCAACATTGCAAATCTGATGCATATATATTGATTCAGATATTTATATATTTTTACAATACTTAATTTCCTTACTTTTTTTCAAGGTGAAATGTCAAATTAAAGTAAAATATACTACCTCCGTCCAAAAATACATGTCCCTTTACTATTCATACACGTTTTTTTAGAAGTTAAAAACTATATAAAATATTAACTTTTTTATTAATTTTTTTTAATAATTATAAACTTATTATCAATAAGTTTATAATTATTAAAAAATTTAATAAAAAAGTTAATATTTTATATAGTTTTTAGCTCCTAAAAATACGTGCTAAAAAGTAAAAAGACATGTATTTTTGGACGGAGGGAGTATACAATTGCTTTACATTTAAAAAAGTTTGAATTAGGGGTATTTTAAGCTTTTCAAACAAAACAAATAATTGAGGTTTAATGGAAGGGTGATCATTTGAAAATAAATCTAATTTATGGATGGTTATGTGAAAACTAGCCTAATTTATATGGGTGGTAATTATGTGTAATTTACTCATATGTATAAAGAGAAACAATTTTGGAACAACATGCAAGTATAAAGGGGGAACCTTTGTTTAAGCAAATTAACCCTCTACCATATGTATAGGTCTTAGAATTTAGTACCGATCGAGCTATATATACATATTTGTATACCTTTTAGGAATCTTTGACGCTAACATTATGGTGAGATGTTGGGATTATAACATCAAAATGTGTTTGATTTTATTTTTTTTATTAGGAAAGAATTCGGGCAAGCGAGCTCTACCCGACAACATCCTTATGGATGAGGTCTAATAGAATAGAATCGTTGTAAATATCGACACCCCGGGCAGAGTGGCAAATGTGTGCAACCTTATCAGCCACTTTATTTCCCAAACGGGGAACATGAAAGAAGAAAACTTCTTTCAAAGTCGATAATAAAAGTTTCACATCTGATAGGATTAGCTCGATTTCCCAAGGAGGCAAGGACATTTAGATGATTGGTTTAGGCGGTTTATACTTATATTAGAATCGCCTTCAATGTGGATTTTGTCGATGCGGAGTTGTATGAAATGTTGGATTCCCAATTTTAGAGCAAGAACTTCCGCTATCAGAGAACTTTGTTTACCAAGTTTTTGGTAACTAATAAATATCGACCGCCCTTCCCAATCCCGTATTATAGCTCCTGCAGAGCTGTCATTGTTTGCAATTGTGGATTCATCAAAATTTTAATTTAAGAGTTCCCCTCGGTGGTTTACGCCACGCAATCTTACCATGCTTATTTTTCTTTCTTGGGTGATTGGAGCTTAGTGAAAGAGAGGGGGAGTCCTCCTCTAGACTGCTTTCCCAATGAGATATTTTACACCAATTTTCCTTGTGAGTTTTAATAATGTGTAATACCCTATCTTTCCGAGGGATGGGGACTTGCCTAAATACATGTTGGTTCCGAATGTACCAAATTGACCACCAAACAAAGGCAAGTTCTACCTTAGCTGTAGAGGTGAGGTTGTTACCGATGAAAGAAATTCTAGGTTTTATATCTTTTGATTGATTTATCATAGTGAATATTGTTGAGTTAATATATGCATGTGGGCAGACGGAAAAGAGAGCGCACATAATGACATTCAAACAGAAGGTGAACAACATCTTCGTCCGCACAATTGCACAAGCTACGTGTGGAAGGTACAAAAGTACCGCGACAAGTGAGCCTAGAGGCAGTTGGTAGTCCATCCTGACTGACTTTCCAGAGAAATTTTTTTACCGTAGGCGGAATATCCAAATTCCATACCCAGGCATTATTATCTACGTTCAAAGAGGATTGAGCTGTGATTAATTTATATGCACTAGAGGTGGTGAACCAACCCGCTCTATCAGGCCACCAATAAAGTCGATCCTCAAAAGAAGAAATTGGGAGTGAGATATCCAAGATTTCTTTGACAATATCAACAGATAACATATTGTTTAGTTTTTTTCCATCCACCATTTACTAGGGCTGTGCACAACCGGGTATCCGACACGACGCGACACGACACGACAGAAACACGAAACCGATAAGGGGAAAAGTGCCGATCCGAACACGACACGATAAGTACCGGGTATCTGACACGATAAAATGACACGGTTTCGTGTCGGATACCCGTATAACACAACACAACACGATTTGTACACAAACGTCCTCTTTTTTTTCTTTTTTCTTTTTTCCTAATCTTGCCGTACATGAACACTGAACAACGCCGGATTTGAAGGCGGCCGTCGAGCGAGGCCGAGGGCGACAGCAAGCGCAGATCTGAATCGAGGCTCGAGAGGGCGAGCGAGCGAGGAATCGAGATGAGACTGAGGAGCGAGGAGAAGATTACCATGTTATACAACCTTCAACCATGCTCTCCAATTACACTAGTATTACAGTAGATAAAATTAAAAATTAATAAAGCTGAAAAAATTACATATGCTCCAATTACAGAAGCTGAGACTTTGACAATTGAAACGAACAATCAACCCCTGAAACAAAAAATCAAACACAAATAAATAATCAATTACACAAGGCAAACAACATCAATTTTAAACACCCACAGTCTCCAATTCAACCAATAGTTGAACTGATTGAAAAACAAAAAGGAACAACCTACCGGGTCTGAAATGAGCGTAGAGCGAGGTCGACGATGACTTGAAGCGCCGAATCTGAAGAGCGGCGAGTCTAGGGGCTGAGAGGAGTCCGGCCGCCGCTGCCTATAATGAAAGAGGAGGAAGAAGACCGAAGAATGGTGACGAGGAGAGTGGCGAGTGAAGAACGGACGGTCACCGACTGCCGAGAAGGCGAGAATGAATGAGGAGGAGTCTGTCGAGAAGGCGAGAATGAAGGAGGAGGAAGAAGACTGGATCGGTCTGGAACGGTGACGGCGAGAATGAGGGCGAGTGAATTGAAGACTGAAGAACAAATGAAAGATTCGTAACCCTAGCCTTTCAGAAAGGTTAGACAGGGAAAAAAAATGAAAGGGAAAAATTAAAAAAAGGGCAGCTCTCAGATTCGAACTCGAGACCCCACGGTAAGGTCAAGAGAAATGTCATGCGACCCTCACCAACTGGGCAAACAGTCTTTTATGTTACTCTATGACAGTTTTTGTATTTCTATTATTGCTACAGGTTAATATTAAAAAAAAATTATCGTGTCGTGTCGGATATCCAACAAGGGAAAAATCCCGATCCGAACACGACACGATTATTGTCGTATTTTACCGTTTCGTGTCATAATCATGTCGTATCTATATCGTTTCGTGTTTTTTCGTATCGTATTGATGCAGTTTCGTGTCGTGTCAACCATGTCGTATTTTTCTGCACAGCCCTACCATTTACCACCCAAAATATAATCACTAACATTTTCTTCTATGTTACTAATTTGGGGGCAATCATCCCTAGATTGTAGAGGAGAAGCTGTGATCCAATTATCCGTCCAAAACTTTATAGAAGTCCCATTTCCCACTGACCAAATAAGTCATGTCTTAAATTTATCAATGAGAGTTGTCAATTTGGCCCATTGCCAAGAGGAATCACCTCTTTTCTTATATTCAAGGATGTTAGAGGAGCGTAAGTACTTGTGTCTAATCAGGGTAACCCAAAAATTATCCGGTTCAGGCAGTATTTTCCATATTAGTTTCATTTGAAGAGCTTCATTCATCTCTTTAGATTTTCTCAGCCCTATTCCCTCATACTTTTTCGGTCTGCAAATCCTATCCCAGCTAATCAGAGGCCTGTGTTGGAGATCTTTGTTCTAGAAGAACATTCTGTTGATCTGGTCAAGCTCCTTATGTATTGATGTGGGTAACAAAAAGTTTTGCATTGTATACAGTGGTTTGGCCGATAAATTCGTATTGATTAGAGTTGCACGACCTTGTTGTGATAGAGCATTAGTACGCCATTTGCTTAGTTGTTCTTTAGATTTTACAGATGATGTATTCAAAAGTGTGTTTGTTTACTCTACCATTAATGATCGGACAACCGAGATATTTTTCCAACGAGTTTTCGTTTGTAATGTTCAAGCAACTACTAAGTTCTGAGATCCTAGAGACCGAAATGCCTTTTGTAGCTTGGAAGCTTGATTTATGGTAATTAACTTTCTGTTCAGATACCTTACAATATGTGTCAATTATTGTTCTAACCTTCTGTCTTGCATCAACACTCCCTTTTGAGAAAATGATGATGTCATCAGCAAAAGATAGAAAGGGAACCCGAGGGCCGTTACTGCCAAATGTAAAACCAATAGGACTATTATCCACATTAATTTGCTTCCGCTGAATGTTTTTGAGCTAGGATCTCTTCACCTAAAATAAACAAGAAAGGGGATATAGGATCCCCTTGGCGAAGACCCCGTGAGGGGAGAAACATGTCTGTAGGGCCGTTGTTAACTAGTACCGAAAAAGACACAATCGTAAAACATTTTATCACCCAAGTGATGAAAGTGAGGTGGAATCCAAAATTTTCCAAAATCCTTTTTGTGAAATTCCAATCAACTCTATAGTACGATTTCTCCATATCTAGTTTTATCGCCAACCATCCTTCTCGGCCAGTACGCGACCTAAAGGAGTGAAAAATTTCGTGAGCTATCAAAATATTATCTTGAATGACCCTGTCTGACACAAACACACCCTGAAGAGGGTGAATTAGTTTACCGATAATCATTTTGATTCTTTCTGTCAACAAATTTTGATATGATTTTGTATAGTGTAGAACATAGGCTAATTGGACGGTAGTGACTCGTGCTAGTAGGGTTGTCACACTTTGGTAGTAATAAAATAAATGTGTGGTTTATTTGTTTAAGAATCTTCCCGGAGTGGAAAAAACCTTTGATCGCTCTAAAAATAGACACACCTACTATATCCCAATATTTCTTATAAAACTCGGCTGTAAATCCATCAGGACCTGGAGATTTATTTTTACCCAAACTAAACATTGCAGATTTTAAGATCTGTGTGTCGGTATTGTATATGAGTGAATAGACATACTAACATAGTAAATTAAGATAACACAATGATATGGTCATGACATGGTATGGTTTGAGCTTGAGTTTTAACCTTTATGTATCCGAAGTCTCAAATAGGGAGAGATTCAAACCCAAAATTCACTAAGTTCAACAAAGATTACAAAGATATGTTGCAGATTCAAGCATACATTACACCGATCCAGCACATGCTAGATCTAAGGATATTAAAGGAAAGAATAATCTAAAAAGAAAATAGTTGATGTCTGCATTTTAGCCATGTTTTATAATGTCTAATTGAGCTAGTTTGAGTCATTTTCGTTAACTTTTGTGTTGGGATTAGTGTTGTTTAAGTGAATTTTTGTATTATTTGCTATATGGATCTCTACACAAGATTTGGTGGTGTTTTGTCGGATTTAAAGCCATTTTGGAGAAGATTGGAGGCATTATAGAGCTTAACGAAAAGCCATGAAGACATTGAAGAACCTATAATTAAGGAAGAGCAAAGGTGTTGAAGCAAGAAGAAACCCCCTATTTTTTCACATTTTCACAAAGAATCAAGTTCCATCATCTTCATTATTTGTAGTCCTCAAAAAGAGCTTTTCAACAAATATTCATATGCATCAATCAGACGAACGAGAACCCCGGAAAGTGTGTTACAAGACGGAGCTGGAAAAGTTGAAAATAAGAATGCTATCAACCACGGGCCCATCATTACCAACCTTGGGTGGGTTGGTACCGACCCTAGGTGACTAGTTAACGGCCTTGTCTTGAGAAGAAGTACATGATATATGCTGAATCATCGTCACTACCGACCAACCTACCAACATGGGTTGGTCGTTATCGACCCTTGACGGAGAAGAGAAAGTGGAAGTGAAGTCGCTAAAAGCCTACCAACCCTCTTACCGACCCTAGTGGGTCGGTACCGAACCTATGACAGATTGAGATCCAAGTTGAGAAAACCCTACCGACTCCGATGAGCCTTGGTATCGACCCTAGGAGCCTTGGTTGCGCGACACGGATTCTGATTTTAAGGAGATTTTATCCCAAAACTTTTTAGATTTAGATAGATTTTTTAGATTTATTTTTCTAAAAATAGATTATGATTTTCTACTATAAATACGACATTTTTAGGTTTTAGGTGTGTAAGTTTGATGGGAGAAGGAAGACACTTAAACGTGAGTGAGAGGCAAGAGGGAGATGAGAGAAGAAGTGTGTTTGACAAGTTGAGAAGACGGTTTTGGAGACGTTTTTTTAGTTTATTCAATGTGTTTTCTTCTCTTTTATGCTTTGTTCATGTTTTCTACTATGAATTATGAGTAGTTTTCTTCTTTTCTAAGGTTGGGATGATCCCAACAATAATAGTCAAGTGTGTCAGCTAATTAAAGACGAATTATTGATTGCTTCACCTCTATCTCTATATTGATGTGCTTAAATATATCCTTGGACGAAAGTTTAGGGATAAATTCTAATTTGCCATTTGTAGATTAGGATGCATGATTAGGGTTTTGAAATGAAAGTTGAATGATCCTAATCAAGAACAACTAAGATCGATATTGTTAATTGAATAAGTGAAAGTGAATTGATTAACTTTTTAGGTGAAGCAAAAGTTGAACCTTTCTTATCGATAAGGGTTGCGTTCTATACAATTCATTGACAATTGACATGCATGATTGTTGTTGTGGTGAAACCCAAAACCTAGAATCTCCTTAATATTGATATAAATCCTTTTTAATCAACAAACCCTAAAACCTCTATTTTCCACCTCTTTTTGCTATTTCTTTGCCCCAAAGTAAAAGAATTTGAGAAGTTGAATCTCTCTCTTAGCGAACCTAAATATGCTATATTATAGCGGGGTCTTGTTTATAAATTTATTTGCTGAATCAAGAAACCCTTCCAACAATAACTAATAAACTCCTTCAAGATCCAATGTCAGAGGCTAGTAATCGGAATGAGAATGACAATTGGAATCGGAATCGAAATTCGGAATAAGTTATTTCACAAGCATGTTGTACGTTTAATATAATGTCAGAATGAGATATTCACAAATTCAACTTAAAAATATACAAAATCAACCTATCAAAATTTAAAAAGAACACACATTCTATTTCTCAAATTAACTTAAAGTTAGCATAAAATTACACAAATTCAACAATCCAATTCAAAAATTCATTAATTATGAAAGCAGGTTTGGAGATTTGAGATGTGAAACCCTCGTATGATGGGGAGTTAGGGGGTTGGGGTGGGTGGGGTATGGGCTTAAGTAGATTTGCAGAGCAGGAGTGCCATGACAAGGAAAGTGGATCTGAAGAGCTCGATGTAGGGTGAGAGGACGACGACGGATCTAGAGAGCTCGGTGTATGGGGAGAGGACGAAGCAACAAGGGAATGAAATATGGAGAGGACGATAGCTGCGGGAGAGCCTGGTGCAGGAGGATAGGATGGCCTCGACGGGGAAGAAGATTGAGAGAGAGATGAACCTTCTTTGGAACTCTCGGCGGGTGGAGGAGCAGAAGTAGCCGTCAACCGGTAGAGAGAGAGAGAGAGAGAGAGAGAGAGAGAGAGAGAGAGAGACGACCTTGTTCGGAGCTCTCAACCAGTGGAGGAGCAACGACGATAAGTAGAGGAATCGAGGGAGAGAGGGAGGGAGGGAGCCAGAGAGGGAGGGAAGGAGAGAGTCAGAGAGAGAGAGACGAACCTTCTTTTTGGAGCTCTCGACCAGCAGAGGAGTAGCGGCGGTCGTCGAAGGCGATGACAGCGATGAAGATGGGAGAATAGAGGGTGAGTTTAGGATATTGTGTACATTGGGAATGGATGATCCCTCCCTTTTTAGCGAGGAATGAAAAAGGATTGAAATTGGGGATGAAAGGATTACCGGTAATCAATTTAATTCTGGGGTTATTCCTACTAAACACTAAAAGCGTAATAACCCAGTGCATTAAGTATTCATATTGCATGTTTAATAAGCTTATTCATATTCTTGATCATTTGGTATTTGAAGTTCGGAATCTACGGTTTTTAGTGTTTATTTGTAAATATTATGATCCGGCCTCGAAAGGTGGAGAAAGAATGAAACAAATGGACAAAGGAGAGCTAAGGAATAAGAGCGGAAATGGAGAACATGGAGAAATCCCATCTTTAAGGTTCTGAAAATTTGTAATTAGCTTCTGAGGTCTTCATGAGAATCGTAGTGCTTGGAAAGATCTTTCCAACGCATATTCATATGAGTCAATCGGACAAAAGATGACTCTAGAAAGTGCATTACAAGTTTAGTCTGGCGATGCTGTCAAGCTCTACGGAGGCGCCCGCCGCCTATACCACGGCACCCGCCGTTCTCGACAGATCCGGACGGTGCCCGCCGCCTTTTTGTAGCAAGCATAATTGGGTGATTCCGCGAGGATGATCTTGATTGTGTAGGGTAATGACAGTTTGGGTGACCTTTCTGCCGATAAGGATTGTCATCTCCGCAAGGAATGTCAATCCATATAAACCAAAGTCGAAATAATAAATTGAGATTGAATAATTGGAAATTGAGTCAACGATCGAATAAAACTAACCATTGTTGCAAATTGTCGATGAAACCACACTCTTCTTCTATCTTTTATTCGCTCTTACTAACTTTTATTATATTTCATCTATATTCCTTATTGTCTATTTACATTCATATCTTGTCTTTACTTTCATATTAATAAATACACATTGCATTGGAGTACTTGTTTCTCTGTGGGTTCGACCCCTTACTTATCCGCTATACAAGGTTGCTAGTTAGTTTGTTAGTTTGGGTTATTTCTTTGGCGAGGTGAAATCTAACGACATTTCTCCTCCGTTAAGAAACGATACTTAAAAGTCAAAATTGCTTACTTATCGAGATCGACAATGCACCATGCACGGATTTGAGATTTTAAGTGACAACGAAATATCAAGGAAACATATATCTGCAATTTCAGTGAGTAGGTTTGGTTTCCAATAGGATGAATGGATGATCATGTGCTGTTTTCAAGTGCATGAACAAGAGCTTATCAAATTCCTTCAAAGGGAGTGTCTCTTCACCAAAGTGAATTTGTGTATGAGAGCTATGTAGGTTATGAGGTTATGAGCTTCTAGAATTAAAGTGCATAAATAAGATAACAAAGTTTATAAATAAAATGATTAGGTGCACAAATAATAATAGATTGAAACTTTGAATATTAAACAATAGACAGATCCTGGTGGAGTCGAACCACAAACCTCTTGAAAAACAATCGTTGAAGCGCTCATTTCTAAGTGAGCTTATGGATCTTAACCCAAGTAACAAGCTAACCCAAACATGGACGAGCTAAGAATATTTGAGTCCTAAAATTGCACTTTTCAGTTTTATATTTGTACTTTTTCAAACTAAAATTGCACATTTAAAATTCTAAAATTAGCACAAAGGCATCTCAATCATCTACCATTGAAAGCTAAACACCAACACACACTGCATAATTAATATTGCACACTAAAATTGAAAACTAAAATTTCACACACAAAACATTCACATCTGTGCTGTCTCATGCACAGACGCCTAAATTCGGATGTGCTCAAATGAAGAACCCTAACGCGATTAAGTGTTGCTTCAAACAATCAACATTTAGATTGAGTGCTTCAATGATACGTGCACTCAATCTATATGTTGCTTCACATTTAGTTGGCATCTCTGGATATTGCTGAATTTCTGCTTATACATGAGCTATGTCATGTGTATTTTTTATGTCCTCATTTTTACTATTATTTTGCATCATGTTTTTATTCATATTTGAGTCTTTTATGCGTATTTTGTATTGGGAAAGTATGAAAAATGTGTAGTTATGTTTAATATTTCAAGATATGGAGTCTACATAAGCTTTGGTGTGATTTTCAGGTATTTGGAGCTGATTTAGAGGAGTTTGAACACACTTTGGAGCTTAAAGGAAAACCATGAAGGGGCAATGGAAAAGCTAAGGAAGAACGCATGATGGTGCAGCTGGAGAAAAGCCTTATTTTCACCATTCATCACTTCGAGTCAAGTTCTGAAGCCTTCATGATAGTTGTATCCCTTGAAAAAATCTTTCCAACATATATTCATATGCGTCAATCGGACAAACGAGGACTCGGGAAAGTGCGTTTAAAGACAGAGTCGAAAAGCTGGAGGAAAACAGAGGTTATTGCACTTGTACAGGAGCCTCGACGTCGACCCCTATGAACTCGACGTCGACCCTGATGCGAACAGCTGTAAGTTTCTGTGGGTTGAGTTGTTGAGCCGTTTTTGGGCTTTTAATTAGGGCTTTTATCTAGTTTTATTTTGGATCTTTTAGTTATGGTTAATCGTTAGATGGACTTAGATAGATTATATATTTTCTTAATTTTATTATATCTCTCTTTAGATATAGTTTAGATAGATTTAATTATTTTCCTAAGATAAAATCTTTTTTTTTGGTGACCCCTAAGATAAATCTATATTCTTTGGAGGTTAAGTCTTAGTTTTTATCTATAAAATAAAGCCTAATAGGGGCTAGAAATCATCATCATAAAAACACATGTTTGAAGGTTGAATTAACAGCGGTTAGGGCGAGAGAAGTTTGGGAGTTTTGTGAAGGTTTTGGCATTGTTGAATATTATTTTCTAGGTTTTGTGTATGCAGTTTCAGATTATGTTTTATTCAATTTTCAGCATGTTTTCTATCGCTATGTGTGAGTAGTTCCCCTTTTTCTAGGAGTGGGGTGAGCCCGACAATAGCCATGCATGAAAGTTTGAATCTATGATGTTTTTATGAGTTTATCATCATCTATATTGTGCTTAAATCCTTTGAGAAAGTTGAGGATAATTCCTTCTTTATGATTATGAAGCGAAAGTGGATTTAATTATGAATTTGGAGAGTAATTAGAGAACTATAGTGAAAGTAAAAGGGATCTAATTAAGAAAAGATAGAACGAATAGGTTTTATGCGAAAGCCTCTATTCTCTATTTGTGGATTATGCAAAAGTTAACTTTTGATGATAAAAACGTTATCTTTACTCTATGATTCTTGTGTGGTTCATGCATGGTTATTATGGTGGTTATCCCTTTACCTTGGAAGTCGTTTTCATATTGATTTCAACCCTAAATTCCTTTACTTTCTGTTTTTATTTATTGCTAGAAAACAAGAAACCTACTCGACATTCATTATTCTCTCAACCATCCCCTCGATATCGACCTCTCTAGTCATTATCGACGCCTTTGATACTGATTTTTGTGTTGTCAAGATTCGCATGAACCTTATCTGAAGAGCGAAACTACTCTACGAAGTGTTGTCCTCTCTCCAGGGGAATGATCCCTACTTTTGCTATCCACATAGTGGGAATTGAGGTATTTATTTGTGGTTGATTTCCCATCGCAACAAATTGGCGTCGTTGCTGGGGAGGGTAACAATCGCCATCTAGAGTAGTTGATTTTCAGGGTTGGGACTAGCCCACTTCCTCCTTGTTTTTCTCACGCTACTTGTTTGCTTCTTGTGTTTGTTTTGAGAGGTTTATGCAACGCGTTGATCGCATAATAGAGTTTGAGGCTTTAGACGAATCGGATTGTTACTTTCATCTAAGAGAAAGGCTAAATAGAATCATGGCCGACAGTGAAACCCTTGAGCAAACGATGGAGAGGCTGCGTAAGTAGGATCAAGAGGCCAATCTTGCTCGAGAACAAGAGGTCGAGAGGACCCATCAAGTGGAGGAACAACTTGCTTGGATTCCTTGCAATGCTCAACAATATATGCACCCACCTCTTAGGATGCCCGTATCACCTATTCTCTTCCCTAACGCTCCCGCTAACTTTGAGATCAAAACAAGCTTCATTGCCATGGTGAAAAAGATACAATTTTCGAGGAAACCAACGGAGTGCCCTATGGAGCATGTGTGCGAGTTCTTGTATATTTGTGACACCATTGCTCATGGTGTCACTTTGGAGTATGTGAGGCTTAAGGCCTTCCGATGGTCACTTGCAGAGAAGGCCCTTCATTGGCTAGATAGCTTGCCGACACAAACCATCACCACTTGGGAACAACTACATGATTCCTTCTTAACCAAGTTTTTCCCACCCTCTAAGACATTAAAGCTGCTAAAAAAATCACTACTTTCAAACAATTGAGGGTGGAAGACTTGGCGGTGGAATGGGAGAGATTCAAAAAGCTTCAATGTCAATGCCCTACCCATGGGTAACCCGAATATGTGCTTGAAGAGATTTTCATCATTGGGCTGAATTCGGCAAAAAAGGACTAGATTAATGTTCACACCAACCTTCAGTTCCTTGAGATTACTCTGAAGGAAGCATGGGAAGAGTTAGAGCGCTTGGTTGAGTATGACAACACATATGGGACCTTCGAACCTTCGAATGTGAGGCCCCCACCATCTATGGCTCTTTACCAACCGTCTAAGGAGATTGATCTGGATGTTCACAATCAATTTAGGAAGGATCAAGTGAGGAAGCTACAATAGCAAGTGCGACATCTATCTGGAAACCAAGCATGCATAGAGTATGAATCTACATCCTACACCACGGTCCAATGCCCTCACACCGATCAAGCACACCTAGATGAAACTTATGAAGAGGCTTGTTATATGGGAGGTCCGAGCCAAAGAGGTAACAAAACAATTGAGGCAATCGGCAACCCCAACAAAACAATGGCGGACACAACTACTATTGAGCTCCAGGCCATCTGGAGCGTGAGCAACCATGCAATGATATGAGCATGATCCTTGAGGAGATGAGGAGGAACCAAGCAAAGAATGACCTTACCAACTCAGTTGTCCAAAATCAATTGCAAGGTCTCAATGCTCGCTTTAGGGAGATGGACATATGGAGGAGGAACATAGAGACCCAAGTGGCTCAATTGGCAGATCAAATTCTAAGGCAACCTGACACCCTACCAAGCAAAACCACAACCAATCCTAAGGGACCTACAACCGGGAATGTTGCTGCCATTAATCTAAGGAGTGTACGTGAGTTACTAGACCGAGAGAACTCACAAAAAGAGGACGGCGAGCGAGGAAACACCCTTGATGTCGACCCTCCTAGGGTCGACGTTGACCCCTTGAAGGTTGCAGATTCTCATGCAGAAGTTACTGTTAGTGCAGAGCCCCTCGATGGACCCCCTTGCGTCGACGTCGCCCCTGCTGCAGAAAAGACGAAAGCTTCTGGGGTTGTTTCTAAGCCTAAGATACAACTCCTTTTCCCCTCCAAGGTGCCGAAAGACCCCACTGATAGGAAGTTCAAGAAGCTCATGAAGATGCTTCAAGGCATTAACGTTACTATCCCTCTCACAGAAGCACTTAGAGAGATGCCCGCTTATGTGAAGTTCTTGAAGGAAATTTTGAGCAACAAGAGGTCTCTAGCAGATATTATGGAGGAATGTAGTAAAATGGACTTCCCCAAAAAGAAGGCTAATCCAGTGAAATTCGCCATCTCAATTAGGCTTGGAAATCATCGCTACAAAGCCTTATATGACTTGGGAGCTAGTATAAGTCTTATGTCACTCTCAATATGGCACCACGTCAAGCTAGGAGCATTGGAGCCAGTGGAGATGAAGTTATGTATCGCCGACAATACATGGATGAGACCCACATGGATCATGGGCAATGTCCCCGTCAAGGTAGGGAAGTTCTTCGTGCCAACCGATTTTATTGTTCTAGATATGAAGCCCGATCCCACCGTGCTAATCACCTTAGGGAGACCTTTTTCAGCCACAACGAATGCAAAAATTAGCGTTAAGAATGGCCTACTTACTTTCACCATAGCCGATGAGGTAATTGAGTTCTGCTTTAATCCGACTATGAAAGAAGGTAAATAGAATGGAGGTCAATGCCTTGTATGCACAAGTGGATGTCATCCCATGTGAGGAGCTCACCAAGGAGATGAGATTCAAGGAGCCAACACGCGTGGAGGAACAAATCATCAATCTATTGGCCATCTTGGACAATGAAGAAGAAGGAGTCAAAAGCAAGTGCACTGTAAGAGCTAAATATGGGGTCCCCGACGTCGATCAACCTTGGTCGACGTCGATCCCACACCAATCACTATCGACCCCCACTTTGTCGACATTGATAGCTCCCTTCAAAGAAGAAGATGGATGTGCTACCAAGCAAGGAAGGGCTGATGAGAAACGTAAGGGTCGGGTCGAAGACCACCATCCCTGTCCCGACAAGGTAAGTGAAGGTATGAATTTCTCTTCCCCTATTTCCATTAAAAACTTATCTATTACCAATGGAAGAGGTATGCCTTGGTATGTGAGATTATGTAGGGGATGCAATGAAGATCCAAAAGCTTATGAGGTAGGAGATATGGTGTACATCTCCAAGTCCAAGAGTCATTGGTTCCCTAGCAAGTTCAAGGAGAAGAAGGTTGGGCCATTTGAAGTTCACACTATCCGACCCAGTGCAATAGAGTTAAAGGACAAGGATGGAGTCCCATTTGAAGCCCGAGCCACATGGGCCTTGCAAATGCCCACATGAGCTTAAGGGAAGATGTCGGCATAACGACTTAAAAATCTTGAGAATGTACATAAACATTGATTATTTAGAATTTTATATTTGTTGGTTTTAGTTTTGGATTATGGAAACTTTGGTTTTGGAAGTTTTGGTTTTATGAGGTAATAAAGTTGTAGGTGCTAAGCATGACGAAAGGACAACCAAGGGAGGTCGAAGTTCTGGGATGCCATCGTTGTCGACCACTTATGGAAGGCTACCCATAACGCCAACCTTGGAACATGAGGCTCCTACATTCGATCAAAATCAGCTCCAATATGATCTTGTAATTCTTTGTTTACACCCATCTTTTATTTTTGAGCTTATACTTTGAGGATAAAGTAATTTTTAAGTATGGGGTGAGAGTAACAACTTATTATATGCTTTTGGTTTGTGGATTGTTTTTTGGTGGTGTTATTTTTGTTTCATTAATTTTTTTTTGAAAATCCAAAAAAATAGAAAATGTCAAAAATAACAAAAAAATGCATGTTTATTTCTTGGTTTAGTCTTTATTTTTGTTTTAGGACGGATATCACCCTTATGAGTTTTGAATGAGTATATGTCATAAAAGCTTAATAAATACTTGATGACGCAAAAATGGATCTTGTTAGAGATATTGCAACTTATTTGCCTATGACGAGAAATGACGTACTTGGTTCGAGAAAGCTGGTGTGTCACCAAAAGGAGGTAACTTTGATGTTGTTTTTTTATATTTGGGATGATAATACGATGGTGGACTTTATTTTCCATTTGAGCTTATTTCCATACATCCTACACATGCCCATGCTTATTAGCCTCACAAGATGTCCATATTATGATCTTTACTTTTTATATGCTCCACACATGTTACATATTGCCTATTTTCTACCTTATGATCTATTCGGAGAGTTTGGAAGAGAATTGAAATCATTTTTGGAGATGATTATGTGGTTGTTTTGTGCTGGAATTGTATTAAAGTTTGATGGTTAGAGATGATTATTAATGGGAAATTTAATGAGTGAAAGAAAATCCGGTCACCAAGCAGTAAAGGATGATCGACCCTGCTTGCTTGAGGTGTTAGTTCAAGCGAGATGGGACACTATGGTGAGGAGTCCAAAGCACTAAGTATTCGCGGTCGTTCATGACATCCATGTTTGTGACTCGCGAGAAGACAGTGCCAAGGAAGAGAGGTAAAAGCAAATTAGTGAAAAAAGCAAAGAGCGAAGAGCGAAAGGTGAGGAAATCAAAGGAAGAAGGAATCTGGTATGAAGTTATTGGAATGTACTCCATTACCTCGGATCATTAGCACCACTTGGCCAAAATTATCCCACCTTAATGCTTATTACCCTCAACTTCTCTATGAGCCTGCAAAGTCAACTTGATTATTGTTGCATTTATCGTTTGAAAATTGTGCTTTTATTTAACCCTCATTTTGTGCGAAAGTTTTGAAAAAAAAGTAATGGTCGATGGCAAAGTACCGTTGCAAGGATAGTATCAAGTTGTTAGTGGTAATATAAGAACAAGGCCTATGATGTTGAGAGTGTTTTTGCTTTATCTATGTGACGAGTTAACGGTATTGCTTGAGAACAAGCAAGCCTAAGTATGGGGTGTTTTGATGTTGGCATTTTTAGTCTTATTTTGCATCATGTTTTAGTCATATTTGAGTCTTTTATGCGTATTTTGTATCGGGAAAGTATGGAAAATATGTAGTTATGCTTAATATTGCAAGATATAGAGTATGCACAAGCTTTGGTGTGATTTTCAGGTATTTGGAGCTGATTTAGAGGAGTTTGAACGCACTTTGGAGCTTAAAAGAAAACCATGAAGGGGCAATGGAGAAGCTAAGAAAGAACGCACTTTGGAGCTTAAATTAAGTCTTTGGAGCTTAAAAGACTTATTTTCACCATTCATCACTTCGAGTCAAGTTATGAAGCCTTCATGATAGTTGTATCCCTTGAAAAGATATTTCCAACGCATGTTCATATGCGTCAATCGGACAAACGAAGACTCGGGAAAGTACGTTTAAAGACAAAGTCAAAAAGCTACAAAAAAACAGAGGTTACTGCACTTGTTTAGGAGCCTCGATGTCGACCCCTATGAACTCGACGTCGACCCTGATGCGAACAGCTGAAAGTTTATGGGGGTTGAGTTGTTGGGCTGTTTTTGGGCTTTTTATCTAGGGCTTTTATATAGTTCTTTTTAGAATCTTTTAGTTATGGTTAGTAGTTAGATAGACTTAGATAGATTACATCTTTCCTTAATTTTATTATATCTCTCTTTAGATATAGTTTAGATAGATTTAATTATTTTCCAAAGATAAAATCTCTATTCCTTGGAGATTAAGTCTTAGTTTTTATCTATAAAATAAAGCCTAATATGGGCTAGAAATCATCATCGCAAAAACACACGTTTGAGGACTCAATCAACAGCGGTTATGGCGAAAGACATTTGGGAGTTTTGTGAAGGTTTTGGCGTTTGTTGAATATTATTTTCCAGGTTTTGTTTATGCAGTTTCATATTATGTTTTATTCAATTTTCAGTATGTTTTCCATAGCTATGTGTGAGTAGTTCCCCTTCTTCTAGGGTTGGGGTGAGCCTGACAATAGTCATGTATGAATGCTTGAATCTATGATGTTTTTATGAGTTTATCATCATCTATCTTGTACTTAAATACTTTGACAAAGTTGAGGATAAGCGCGTGTTTGGTAAATTGCAGGTTTTTTAGGGGTTGTGTCTTTTTTAGGAGGTGGAGTTTATTTTGTGTATTACGAAGGTGTGGGAGGTGGAGTTTTTTTTTTTAAAATAACCTTACGAAAAATCTAATGGGTGTTTGGTGGGTATAAGGTTTATACGTGGTTATTTTAGATAAAAAGTCAAAAAATGCCCTTCTTCCTCCGTTATCTTTTTCCTCCTTCCTTATCCAGACTTTTTTTTTGTTCTTGAACTGCAATTAGATGGAATTGATCCTACTGCTTCCTCCTTCCTCCCTTTAGAATTTTTTTTCTCTTGAAGAGCAATTCAATACATCTTCCTTCTTCCTCCCTTCGAAATTTAATGGTTGCTGAAATTCAATACAATTCAATACATCTTCCTTCTTCCTCCCTTCGAAATTTTGTTTCTCTCAAACAACAATTCAATGGTTGCTGAAATCGAAACAACTCTCGTTGGGCGAGGGAGATAGCCAAACGCCATAAAACATCTCTCGTTGGGGTGGTTGATGCTGCTGCTCGAGGTCGCCGACAGGTGGTGCTCGACATGCTGTGGTGGTTGCTGCTGCAAATCGAGAGAGAAAGGGGGTAAAGTGGATCTGGAGAAGCCCTTCACACCTGCTGCCAATCGAGAGATAAAGACGCTCGAAGAACGACAGAGAAGAGGTGTACCTGAGGAAGTGGATTTGGAAAGAAGGTTGAGGGCAGTTTGGAACATTTTTTGGCACCCCTAGAAAATAACTTCCCGAAGCTGGGGGATGGGAGCTTCCATTTTTCAAAAAAATAAACACACAAAACACCCACCTTCACCTCCCACAACTATCAGAAAAGCTGTTGCCAAACACCAAGAAGAAGCACTTTTTTTTCCACCTCCAAAACCTCTTGGAAGCTCTTGAAACTTGGTTGCCAAACACACGTTAATTCCTTGTTTATGATTACGAAGCGAAAGTGGATTTAATTATGAATTGGATAGTAATTAGAGAACTATGGCGAAAGTAAAAGGGATCTAATTAAGAAAAGGTAGAACGAATAGGTTTTATGCGACAACCTCTATTCTCTATTTATGGAGTATGCGAAAGCTATCTTTTGATGATAAAAACATGATCTTTACTCTGTGATTCTTTTGTGGTTCATACATGGTTATTGTTGTGGTTATCCCTTGACATTGGAAGTCTTTTTCATATTGATTTCAACCCTAAATTCCTTTACTTTCTGTTTTTATTTATTGCTGAAAAACAAAAAACCTACTCGACATTCATCATTCTCTCGACCATCCCCTCGATATCGACCTTTCTAGTCGATATCGACACCTTTTCTACTGATTTTTGTTGTCTTCTTTCCAGTGGAACGATCCCTACTTCCGCTTTTCACATAGTGGGAATTGAGGTATTTAATTGTGGTTGGTTTCCCATCACAACAAATGGAGCCATTGCTGGGAAGGGTAACAATCGTCATCTAGAGTAGTTGATTTTTGGTGTTGGGACTAGCCCACCTCCTCCTTGTTCTTCTCACACTACTTGTTTGCCTCTTGTGTTTGTTTTGAGAGGTGTATGCAACGCGCTGATCGCATAATAGAGTTTGAGGCTTTAGACGAACTGGAGCGTTACTTTCATCTAAGAGAAAGGCTAAAGGGAATCATTGCCGACCGTGAAACCCTTGTGTAAACAGTGGAGAGGTTACGAAGGGAGAATCAATAGTCCAATCTTTCTCTAGAACAAGAGCCCAAGGAAGCCCTAAGGGCTTCCCTGGGCTCACACTCACCGTAGCGACAGGGATAACTCGCCACGGCGAGAAGGAACCCCAAGGCATTTTCTGACTCACGACCGCAAGTTCTAACTCGCGGCGGCGAGTCTTGGCTCCGAGCTCCTTAGTTGAGCTCTTGGAGCCTTCTCTCGTTATTGTTAGCCTCCATATCTTTTTCCAAGACCCTTCCCAACCTAGGCGCTCATGTTAGAACAAAAAGGAAGGCAAAATGATTGAGATAATGGAGATCTAGCTCACCCACTGGTCTTCCTCCACGAAATGTGCTCCCATAGTGCGTTTGGGATGATTTTCGGTCAGATTTTCAAACCAAGGTTCCTAGGATTGTTAGATAGTGATAAAGGTGAAACTTTGAGTTAGTAGGAGGTGAAAAGAAGGGAAAACGAGCTCTTACCACTCTTATAACCGAAACCAAATGAGGTGGTCTTCAATGGCTCTTCATCACTTCTTTGGGTTGCTGGGCTCCTTGTTTTTCTTGGAGGACGTCAAAGAGGTGCTAGGGAAGCCATGGCTAGCTGCTTGAAGTGATTGGAGGAGAGGTGCTCCGGTGGTGCTGATGGAACAAGGAAGGGAGCTCGGAAGGGGCTCGATTTTGGCTCCCATATAAAAATGTGATGACGGGGAAGATGAGAGGAGGCTTTGGCTCAGTGAAGGGGATGATTTGATGAACAGAAGATGTGACTTTTGCCTCCTAGGATTTTCGGCCAAGGTTGAAGGGGAGAGAGGTTCCTCTTAGGAGTTTTTGGATAAGATTTTGATATGGAGCTTCTAGGGTTATGTCTTAGGGTTTTTGTCTCTTAAATGTGAGGGAGAGTGAGTCAAATGTTGATTTAAAGAGAGATAGGCTGATTTGGGGAAGAGAGGTGGGTCAACCATGTGAGTTGTCTCCTTCCCAATGGAGAGGGTGCAAGAGAGGAGGGGAGAAAAAGCAAATGTGGGTGTTCCCTCATTTTGGGTAATGGGAATCTTTGACATGATTTTGAATTTTCAAGGCTCATACGTCTCACATCATGAGATTAGGGTTTTGTGTGTAGGGATTTTCGGCTAGGGTTAGGGAGAGTGGGTGAGAGTCTTCAATCCTGACATGTGGGTTTGAATCTCGAAATTAGTTCCCGAGTGTTAGTTTTCCAATTCCCGCTTTCTCGATCCATTAGACTTTAAAAAATCTGAGGAAGATGTCGACATCCTGTTGCGATGGGAAATCAACCACAAATAAAATACCACAATTCCCACTATGTAGATAGCGGAAGTCGGGATCGTTCCACTGGAGAGAGGACAACACTTTCTAGAGTAGTTCCTGTTATCTAACAACAAACAAAAATCAGTAGCAAAGGCGGTCGATATCGACTAGAGAGGTCGATATCAAGGGGATGGACAAGAGTAGTTATGAATGTCGAGTGGGTGTTTGTTTTCCAGCAGCAAAATAGAACAAAAAGCAAGGGATTTTAGGGATGTAAACAATATAAAAAGAACTTCAAAGGTCAAGGGATAACCACAACAACAACCATGCTAAACCACACAAGAATCATAGAACAAAGATCATGTTTTTATCATCAAAAGATAGCTTTCGCATACTTCACAAATAGAGAATAGAGGCTTTCGCATAAAACCTATTCGTTCTACCTTTTCTTAATTAGATCCCTTTTACTTTCGTCAAAGATCTCTAATTACTATCCAAATTCATAATTAAATCAACTTTTGCTTCATAATCATATACATGGAATTGTCCTCAACTTTCACAAAGAATTTAAGCAAAAGATAGATGATGATAAACTTATAAAAACATCATAGATTCAAGCTTTCATACATGGCTTTTGTTGGGCTCACCCCAACCCTAGAAGAAGGAGAACTACTCACGCATAGATATAGAAAACATGCTGAAAATTGAATAAAACATAATATGAAATTGCATAAAATCAAACCTCAAAACCAATGTCAAAACCTTCAACCAAAAACTCCAAAACTCACGTCCCAAGTTGCTGTCAATTCAGCGTGTGTTGTGTCGTTCATGGATCCCCCCTAATTAGCCTCTAATTGACTTTATTTAAAGATAGAAATTAAAACTTAATCTCCAAGGAAAGAGATTTTATCTAAGGAAAATAATATAATCTATCTAAGGAAGAATAAAATATCCTAAGTCTATCTAACTAAAAAGATCCTAAAAGGAATTAAATAGAAACCCTAATTAAAAAGCCCGATAAGAATTTAAAACAGCCCGCAGAAACTTTTGCTGGTGCGCAGATTCGCGCAGGGTATCGGCGCCGAGGTCTGGGTGTCGGCGTCGAGGTATCTGTTCGAATGCAGTAGGTTCTGTTTTTCTCCAGCTTTTCGTCTCTGTTTTTAATCGCACTTTCCCGAGTCCTCGTTAATCCAATTGATGCATATGAATATGCGTTGGAAAGCTCTTTTCAAGGACTACAAATCTTATGAAGGCTCCAGCTGCTTTTCAAGGTCTACAAATCTTATGAAGCTCTTTTCAAAGTGATGGATGGCGAAAATAAGGCTTTTCTCCAGCTGCTTCACCTTTTTCTTTTTGCTTTGCTTCTCCATTGCTTTCATGATTTTTCATTAAGCTCTAAAGTGCATCGAAACTCTTCCAAATCACCTCCGAAACCTATAAAATCACACCAAACTTGTGTAGACTCCATATCTTGCAATATTAAGCATAACTACACATTTTCCTTACTTTCCCAACACAAAAGCTAATAAAATGACTTAGATAGAATTACAACATGATGCAAAATAAGACTAAATATGCGGACATCAAAATACCCCATACTTAGACTTGCTTGTCCTCAAGCAATAACCAAACAATAACCACTACCTACAACACAATCCTTCAAGTCTTTGCCTTCGCCAAAAAGCAATATCATAAACGCAAGTGGTCTAAAAGAATCAAGCAATCAAACGTCATCACACATATATAGGTAACTCTAAGCAAAAGCAATTGAAATCCAACCTCACAAGGATATATGTGTTTCACTCAACTCTCAATGTGTTTAGGCTTTGAATAACATCTCTCAACTCAATCCTTTATGCAAAAAGCTACATATACATTGTTATGTATATCACCAATCTCTCCACCGGAGATGTCAAAGCAATCAAAATCATCAAGAGGACTTATGGCTCAATGAAAGACTTCAAAGAAGACTTCATTCGGCCGGGTTGTAATGTGGCTTGGTAAGAAATAAAAGGTATGGAATTATTTAGGCAAAGTGGTGCTAAAAATCCGAGAATCAAGACTCCTAAACTTCCAACTCAACTCAACCAAACAACTAATCTCAAAATCAGCACATCTACCAAACTCATCAACAATCAAGATCATCAACCCATGAAAATACTTCTCAACCAACAATTTAATCCAACTCTCACATATAATAAATTAGGCTCTTAATAAACACTTTTTCCTGCATTTCTTTTTTTTTTTTCGCCGATATTTTTTTCATTTTTTTTTCTTTCTTTCGGCAATAATACATATATATAAATTTTCGGAGCCTCTAAAGTATAAGAACAATATGAGGAATAATGCTCAACCTTACATAATCTCACTCAAAGCATCTCAACAAAGCTCAACAACTTGGCTTCTTCTCCATCAAACTCAACTCGATTAAATTCCAACCAACTCTAAATCCTAATTCCCGGATAAAGGGTCAAGCTTATAATCGGCTAGGAATTAATTTTGTGGAGCTAACAAAGAATAGGATAAGGCTCAAAGGGCTTCAAGCAAGATAAATATGCAAGGTAGATAAATGAATGGATAAAATATGGCTAAGAAAATATAAGTCCTCCATCATCTAATTTTAATAAGCAATAAACTAGTATCTCATAATTGGTCTCAAGAAATAGATAACCACATCAATGTCAAGAGGTAATCCCATAAGGAGAGTAAATCACACATAAAAAATAGAGGGAAATATAAAATATGAAGAACATTCCCTATAAGGTCAAAAACATCTCACTAGGACATAGATTTGGATTTCAATCACCTCTACTTAGAATCATATGTGCTCAATTATAATCGCAAGTCAAATTACAACATAAAAATCAAACTTTTCAGGAGACTTAGGCTAAACCATCCAAACATATCATAGGATTTACATGATCAAGTCGATTATTAGGCATCATCATAGGACATCTAAGTTAGGTGTTTAGAATATAACTAACAATGCCTTTCTTTTCTTCTTTTTTTCGACATTTTTCAATTTTTTTTGTATTTTTTTTATGGACTCAATAAAAATGCAAAATATGCAAAAGTACAAAATAATGCAAAACAACACCACCAAAAACAAACCTCAAACCATAATCATATAGTAAGTTGTTACCCCCACCCCATACTTAAAAAATTACTTTGTCCTCAAAGTATAAGCTCAAAAATAAGAGATGGGTGTAGACGAAAACTTACAAGATAGAATTGGAGTTCATTTTGACCGAAAATAGGTGCTACTATCGTGCCCAAGAGTTGACATCGACATGGAGTGGTCGATAAGCTTCTCTTCTCCAAGGTTGTCCTTTCGTCATGCTTAGCACCTGCCGCCTCATTAACAACCGAAACCAAAACCTCCAAAAACAAAGTTTAAAGCAAAACCAAAACAAAATCCAAAACCAAAACCAACAAAAATAAAATCCTAAATAATCATGGGTCTAAGTACAAGCTCTAGATTTTTAAGTCGCTAGGCCAACTTCTTCTCTTAAGCTCATGTGGGAATTCGCAAGGCCCATGTGGCTCGGGCCTCCTCCTCCAGACTTTCAAGTTCGACCTTGAATATGACTCCTTCCTTGTCCTTTAACTCCATTGCACCGGGTCGAATCTTATGAATTTCAAATGGACCAACCTTCTTCTCTTTGAATTTATTAGGGAACCATTGATTCTTGGCCTTGGAGATGTACACCGTATCTCCTACCTCATAACCTTTTGGATCTTCATTGCACCCCCTACATACTCTAACAAACCAAGGCATGCCTCTTCCATTCGTAATAGATAGGTTTTTAATGGAAATAGGGGAAGAGAAATTCATGCCTTGACTTACCTTGTAGAGACCGGGATGGTGGTCTTCGGCCCAACTCTTTCCTTTATCATCAACTCTTCCTTCCATGGTAGCTCAACCATCTTCTTCACGTTGTCCTGCTGCTGGAGGTGTCGATGCCGAGGCTGAAGGTGTCGGCGCCGAGGCATCTGTAGCTTTTTCAACATTCTGCAGAAACATTTTATCCTCCAGGGGGGTCGACGTCAATGCTGAGGGTGTCGGCGCCGAGGCATCTGTAGCCTTTTAAGCATGGTGTGGAATCGATGTCGACAGAGGTGGGTCGACGTCGAGGACCCCATACTTAGCCGTTGTCGTGCTCTTGATTTCCACTTCTTCATTATCCAAAGTAGGCAATAGGTTGTTGATTTGATCATCCGTTGGTGTTGGATCCTTGGCTATCATCTCCTTTGTAAGCTCCTCACATGGAATGACGTCCATTCGTGCATATAGGGCATTGACCTCCATCCTTCTTACCTCCTTCATAGTCGTATTAAAACGAAACTCTATTACCTTATCGGCTATGGTGAAAGTAAGTAGGCCATTCTTGACGCTAATGTTCGCATCCGCCGTGGCCAAGAAAGGTCTACCCAAGATGATTGGTACGGTGGGATCCGGTTCCATATCTAGCACAATGAAGTCGGTTGGGACAAAGAACTTCCCCACCTTGACGGGGACATTATCCATAATCCCTGTGGGCTTCACCCATGTGTTGTCGGCCATAAACAACTTCATTTCCACCGGCTCCAATGCTCCTAGCTTGACTTGGTGCCAAATAGATAGAGGCATAAGACTTACACTTGCTCCCAAGTCACACAAGGCTTTGTAACGATGATTTCCAAGCCCAATAGAGATGGCGAACATTCCTGGATCAGCCTTCTTTTTGGGGAAGTCCATCTTATTGCATTCCTCCGCAATATCCGCTAGAGACCTCTTGTTACTCAAGATATCCTTCAAAAATTTCACATAGGCGGGCATTTCTCTAAGTGCTTCGGTGAGGGGGATAGTAACGTTGAGGCCTTGAAGCATTTTCATAAACCGCTTGAACTTTCTATTAGTGGGGTCCTTTGGCACCTTGGAGGGGAATGAGAGTGGTACCTTAGGCTTAGAAGCAACCTCAGAAGCTCTCGTTCTTTCTGCAGCAGGGGTCGGCGTCGAGGCAGGAGGGGTCGGCGTCGAGGGGTCTGCAATGTTGGGAGAGGTTTCTTGAACAGGTGGGTCGGCATCAACACTGGAGGGGTCGACGTCGAGGGGCTGTGCACTTCCAGCAGCTTCTGCAGTAGGTTTGGGAGCTGTTAGGGTGTCGGCGCCGAGGGTAGAGGTGTCGGTGCCGAGGGTGTTTTTGGGCTCGTCGTCCTCTTTTTGCGAGTTGTGTTGGTCTAGTAACTCGCGTCCACTCCTTAGCTTGATGGAAGCAACATGCCCGGTGGCATGGCCCTTAGGATTAGCCGTGGTTTGGCTTGGTAGGGTGCCGGGTTGCTTTGGAATTTAAGCCGCCAATTGACCCACTTGGGTCTCAATGTTTCTCCTCCATATGTCCATTTCCCCAAAGCGAGCATTGAGACCTTGCAATTGAGTTTGGACAGCCGAGTTAGCAAGGTCATTCTTTGCTTGGTTCCTCCTCATCTCCTCAAGGATCATGCTCATATCATTGCGTGATTGCTCATGCTCCGGGTGGCCTGGAGCTCGATAGAGGTTGTGTCCGCCATAGTTTTGTTGGGGTTGACGATTGCCCCAAGTGTTTTGGTTTCCTCCTTGACTAGGACCTCCCACATAATGAGCATCCTCATATGTCTCGGATAGGTGCACTTGATCGGCGTGAGGGCATTGGACCGTGGCGTGTGAAGTAGATCCACACTCTGTGCATGCTTGATTTGCCGATAGATGCTGAACTTGCTTTTGTAGCTTTCTCACTTGATCCTTCCTAAATTGCTCGCGAACATCCGGATCAATCTCTTTAGATGGTTGATAGAGAGCCATAGATGGTGGGGGCCTCACATCCGAGATTTCGGAGGTCCCATAGGTGTTGTCGTACTCAACCAGGCGCTCTAGCTCTTCCCATGCTTCCTCAAGAGTCATCTCAAGGAACCGGAGGTTGGTGTGAACATTAACCCGATCCTTTGTTGCCGAATTCAGCCCATTGAAGAAGATCTCTTGGAGAACATATTCGGGTTGCCCATGCGTAGGACATTGACGTTGAAGCTCTTTGAATCTCTCCCATGCCGCCGCCAAGTCTTCCACTCTCAATTGCTTGAAAGTAGTGATTTTTTTTCTTAGCTCCAATGTCTTTGAGGGTGGGAAGAACTTGGTTAAGAAGGAATCATGTAATTGCTCCCAAGTGGTGATGGTTTGGGTCGGCAAGCTATCTAGCCAATGAAGTGCCTTCCCCGCAAGTGACCATCGAAAGGCCTTAAGCCTCACATACTCCAAAGTATCACCATGAGCGATGGTGTCACAAATATCCAAGAACTCGCGCACATGCTCCATAGGGCACTCCGTTGGTTTCCCCGAAAATTGGATCTTCTTGACCATGGCAATGAAGCTTGTCTTGATCTCAAAATTAGCGGGAGCGTCGGGGAAGACAATAGGTGATGCGGGCACTCTAAGAGGTGGGTGCATATATTGCCAAGCATTACGAGGAATCCTAGCAAGTTGTTCCTCCGCTTGACGTGCCCCGGCCTCTTGTTCTCGAGCACGATTGGCCTCTTGGTTCTCCCTTCGCAGCCTCTCCACCATTTCCTCAAGGGTCTCACGGTCGGCCATGATTCCCTTTAGCCTTTCTCTTAGATGAAAGTAATGCTCCGGTTCATCTAAATCCTCAAACTCTATTATGCGATCAGCGCGTAGCATACACCTCTCAAAACAAACACAAGAAGCAAACAAGTAGCGTTAGAAAACAAGGAGGAGGTGGGCTAGTTCCAACTCCGAAAATCGGCTACTCTAGATGGCGATTGTTACCCTCCCCGGCAACGGCGCCAATTTGTTGCGATGGGAAATCAACCACAAATAAAATACCACAATTCCCACTATGTAGATAGCGGAAGTCGGGATCGTTCCACTGGAGAGAGGACAACACTTTCTAGAGTAGTTCCTGTTATCTAACAACACACAAAAATCAGTAGCAAAGGCGGTCGATATCGACTAGAGAGGTCGATATCAAGGGGATGGACAAGAGTAGTTATGAATGTCGAGTGGGTGTTTGTTTTCCAGCAGCAAAATAGAACAAAAAGCAAGGGATTTTAGGGATGTAAACAAAATAAAAAGAACTTCCAAGGTCAAGGGATAACCACAACAACAACCATGCATAAACCACACAAGAATCATAGAACAAAGATCATGTTTTTATCATCAACAGATAGCTTTCGCATACTTCACAAATAGAGAATAGAGGCTTTCGCATAAAACCTATTCGTTCTACCTTTTCTTAATTAGATCCCTTTTACTTTCGTCAAAGATCTCTAATTACTATCCAAATTCATAATTAAATCCACTTTCGCTTCATAATCATAAACATGGAATTGTCCTCAACTTTCGCAAAGAATTGAAGCACAAGATAGATGATGATAAACTCATAAAAACATCATAGATTCAAGCTTTCATACATGGCTTTTGTTGGGCTCACCCCAACCCTAGAAGAAGGAGAACTACTCACACATAGATATAGAAAACATGCTGAAAATTGAATAAAACATAATATGAAATTGCATAAAATCAAACCTCAAAACCAATGTCAAAACCTTCAACCAAAAACTCCAAAACTCACGTCCCAAGCTGCTGTCAATTCAGCGTGCGTTGTGTCGTTCATCGATCCCCCCTAATTAGCCTCTAATTGGCTTTATGTAAAGATAGAAATTAAAACTTAATCTCCAAGGAAAGAGATTTTATTTAAGGAAAATAATATAATCTATCTAAGGAAGAATAAAATATCCAAGTCTATCTAACTAAAAAGATCCTAAAAGGAATTAAATAGAAACCCTAATTAAAAAGCCCAATAAGAATTTAAAACAGCCCGCAGAAACTTTTGCTGGTGCGCAGATTCGCGCAGGGTATCGGCGCCGAGGTCTGGGTGTCGGCGTCGAGGTATCTGTTCGAATGCAGTAGGTTCTGTTTTTCTCCAGCTTTTCGTCTCTGTTTTTAATCGCACTTTCCCGAGTCCTCGTTAATCCGATTGACGCATATGAATATGCGTTGGAAAGCTCTTTTCAAGGACTACAAATATTATGAAGGCTCCAGATCTTGAATCAAAGTGATGGATGGCGAAAATAAGGCTTTTCTCCAGCTGCTTCACCTTTTTCTTTTTGCTTTGCTTCTCCATTGCTTTCATGATTTTTCATTAAGCTCTAAAGTGCGTCGAAACTCTTCCAAATCACCTCCAAAACCTATAAAATCACACCAAAGCTTGTGTAGACTCCATATCTTGCAATATTAAGCATAACTACACATTTTCCTTACTTTTCCAACACAAAAGCTAATAAAATGACTTAGATAGAATTACAACATGATGCAAAATAAGACTAAATATGCGGACATCACATCCCAAGTTAGTCATCAAAATTCGATTTTAGGTCGGAATCCGTTTTATGAGCTTTGAAGTCAATTTGTTAAGTCGATGACGATTTTTCCTTAAAATATCCGAATTAAATTCGTTTTAAATTATTTTACATCGAGGCCTTAATTTACAAAAATCGATCAATTCAAGTTACACTTGAAAAATCAGTCACGGTCACACCTTGCAACCTTCAATACATACAAGTATTAACCATTGAACAATTAAACCGTTTTTTTATCGTCACAGTTCCATCTCGCCATCGGCACGGTGCCGATGCCGAGTTACCAAGACGGCACACTGGCTGCCGAATCCGAAGGCCCAAGTCGGCACCACTGGCTACCGAATCCGAAGGCCCAAGTCGGCACCAAATCTGCCGACCCGTGACCCCTCTCCTATTGAGGGCAGCAAACTTGGTCTCCCTCCTCGGTGTCGGCGTTGTGGCCGGAGCCTAGGAGAACCGCCGCCGGCGAGCTCCCCTTCTCCTCCTCTTCTTCTTCTGTCGAGCACAGGGCCTCTGGCTCTCTTTGTGTTTCTTCGTTCAACAGAACAAGGAAGAAGAAGCTGGGGCCCATTTCTTTTTTTAATCCATATGAAAGAGTGAGAAGGGAATAGATGGTTTTTTGGGTCTAATTTCGTGGGCTTAAGTTTGGGTTTTAAAAGGGATTGGGCTTATTTTATTAAATGAACTCATTTTGAGGTTTTAGGGAAAGACGTGGGAATTCGGCTTTGGTAATTTAAAAATGGCCGACGTGGGAATTCGGCTTCGGCACCAGGTATGCCGACTTCGGCGTTCGGCTTCGGCGTTTTCTATGCCGACTTGGGCATTCGGCATCGGCACCGTGCCGATGCCGAATGTGGTTGGGCCTTGTCTAGCAAACGGTCTCGTCTGTGGAATCTCAACGCTGAAATTATTGCTACGAAGGTCGAAGCTCACCGTCATGGCCGGATTTCGAGCGAGGTCGTCGACTCAAGTGCCGCGTCGTGGTCGTCTGAGACTCAGATTTGACTTCATCAGTACTTCCGTCTCCACTCGTTGCTCTGCTCCTCTGAAATTGGCAACTCGTTTAGCGTGAATCCTCGAGCCCTGGGGTTCGAAAGGGGCAATTTCAAGGCACCGACAAAAAAAACTAAGAGGCAAAACGATCTGGGCAACAGATTTGGGTGATTGAAGCTTGAACAATTTTCCTTTTGCTTTCTTCCCCTCGCTCCACCAATCTTTCCCTGAAGATAAGAAGGATAAGAGCGGAGATAGATATCGAAGATCGAGAGCAGAGCCCGGAGAAGATAAGGAAGATGAGGCACGTAAGAGTTTTTTTTAAGTAAAAGCTCCACCAATAAGAACATTTCTTTCCTTCCTACCGGAATGAATTCTTCTCACCTGAACCCTCATCTATATAAAGGGTAAAGGGTAGGAAAGCAGGGGCGGATGTATGTTTTGGGATGCTCAAGCATCCCCCCAAAAAAACTTGGTGTTAATTTCTAAATATTTTCTGTCAAGCATCCCCAACCCGGGAAAAAAATTAAAAAAGAAATTTTTTTTTACCTTTAAGCATTCTCGTAATGATGAAAAATTTACCTTTAAGTATCCCCGGAATGACGGTCCAGGATCCACCCCTGTAGGAAAGGATTAAGGGTAGGGTTCGGGAGAGAACATCTCCATCTCACATATGGCGCATCCATGCGAATCCCACTCGTATAATCTCAGATCTCTGCGCATCCCACACACGCACTTAGGGTGTGTTTGATAGTAGATGGAAATTCTGTAGATTAATGAGATTTTTGTAGATGTTAGAAGATAGAGATAAATTTTGTAGATTAATGAGATTTTTGTAGATGGTATGAGATGGAGATTTTTTTGGTCAGAAATCTCGTAAAGGTGTTTGGTGGGTAGAAGATGTTTGTGGATTAGTTGGTGAACAATTACAAATTTACCCCTGACATTAAAAACCCCTATACCCCCAAATCGAATTGCTCCCACACATTTTCAAGAGGCAGCACCTGCAACACCCTTGTCCTCCTTTCGATCTTCCTCACAGGTTGTGAACGTTCCTCACAGGATGTGAACGCTCCTCGCAGGCTCTCGCCGGTGACAGCTACGGTGACCCCCACTCGACCTCGACGATTGCGGCTCGAAAGAGATAGTGTTGACTATCGTTACCACGAGGACAGGCCGAGCAGATTTGAGCATACCATCATCCAGGTAAGTAGGCGTTCGTCCTTCTTCATCTTCGTTACCGAGTATTTACATGAGAATATCATCTCGAACTCAAATTGACATGAATTAGGTGGGTTGATTTAGGATTCGAAGGTAAGAAAAATTTGTCACAAGAACCATCTAGGGTTCGAAATTCATGTTTGGGGCTTTCGTCTAGGCAGCCTGCGTGCTGCAATAAGGGTGTCGGAGTCGAAATTAGGGGTCAATGGCACCCATCCCCGACAGCCCCATGCCCCTAAACTTACTGTTGTTTGTTATGTTGTGTTGATGATGATGTGCTGTTACGTTGTTATGCAAAATCCAACTCTCCATGTGTTGGTGATGATTGCCATTCCCTTGTAATTGATAATGCATATGTGCACTTGTGTTAGTCGGATTTATCTACTGTTAGAAGTAATTGACATTGCAACTCTACAATTGGTCGAAATGTTGACACTTGGCCTTGTTTGTGTCAACTGTGATGTCCTGCCGAACTGTAAGCAGTAGGCGACTCATTAGGCAGGGCTTCGACTAGCAAACCACCGTTGAAGGATAAGGCCAAAAAAGATAAGGTCCCAAAGGAAAAATCGTTCGTATGGACCCCGACTTTGCTGAAGCAATACTTGGACCTCCTCATTGCCTACCAGCGCAAATATGGTAGAGATCAGGGGTTTAGTTGGGTTGTGTTAACTGCTCAATTTGAGGAGATGACGGGACAAAAGTGTGGACCAAACACACTTAAAAACAAACACGCAACGATGAAAGAGCGATGGAAGGATTGGAAAGATTTGAAGCACGGCGAGACTGGATTGGGTTGGGATTACGAACGAGGGTGCATCAACGCAAGTGACGAGTGGTGGGAGAGGAACGCCCAGGTTTGTCTCGTACTCCTCGTTATTTATATATTGTTGTAGCTTCGAAGCTAGCTGGTTCACTACCTTCCATACTTGTCATTCTTGTTTCTGATGTTCATACCGTAAATGTCACCAACTTGTGTAGGAGAAGCCGGACTTTGCAAAACTGAAGAAGAAGTGTATTCCTCCTGATATCGAAGACGCTTGGGACCAGATATATGGCGGCACAGTTGCGACGGGCAAGCATTGTGTCGCTCCGTCGATGGATCCGTCTGAAGGCCCTGTGCCTATGTCCATTACGGAGGAGGAGCTCGGAGGCACACAGGGGCCCAGACCGACTCCGGAGGAGGTCGACCTTGGAGATGATGAGGACAACATAGATGACTTTAACCTCCATTGATTCCCGGACATGGTCCGGGGTACTAGTAACTCCACTCCTCCCTTCAAGCCCCTCCCCCCCCTCCCCCCAGCTCGACTCCTGGGAGTAGCACCTTCCCAGCCAGATCACAAAAGCGTCCCTTAGCCTCCTCGATGACGACAACAGTGAAGAGACGCTCGACCAGAAAATCTGAAGGGTCGATTAGGCACGATAGGCACATGGAGTTTGTTGAGGAAACAAGCTCCAAGCTGTTGGCTTATTTCATGGCCGACGACGAGGCGTCTAAGACAGCTATAACCCGAGAGGCTGAGGTGATGAAGGTGCTTGATGAACTTGTTGCTTCTGGACTGGTCGAAGACGAGAGCCCGTTGCTGTGCTTCGCTTGGGAAGCGTTGATCAAACATGAGCAAGCTCGGATGTTCCTCGCTGGTTCAAGGAGCAACAAGATGTGAGTAGCGTGGCTCAAGTACCTTTTCCAGGAGAGTGGTGGGGAGCTGTAATGTTGTGTTGTTGGTTTGTTGGCCACCCGAGTGACGTTATCCACGCCCCTTTTCCCTCAAGTATCACCCTAAACTTACGCAATTTAATCCTTCTAGAACTGTGTACTGATTGATTCTGTTTGGTTGTTTGTTGGACAAATTATGCATTGTTTCAAATTAATAAAAATAGTTGCTTGTTTGTGTTTTAACCGAGAATTGAACACGGTATTCTCCACAAAGCCCCCACACACTTGCTACTAGTGAACCTTACACCATCTCATGTCATTAAATACATCAATTAAAATCTAGTACCTTTTGCCTCAAAATCACCTTTAATATATATATATATATATATAGGAAATAGATAAATTATGCACACCCCTTAGGGTGTATCTTGTGCACAAATGTGTGCCATTCATCGGATTGTGATAGATGGATGGGATTAAAAGGGGATTTTTATTTTTTTTAAAGAAAAATTAAGTGGGTCCCGTAAAAAATTTGAAGGAACCAATCTTACTCTCTTTCCCTTGCGCGTGAATTGGTGGGGAAGTGGGTACCGACTACCGAATGGGATGGTGGTGAATTTGTAAAGTAACAGTTTTGCTATGTTTTTTTTTTCTTTTTTTTTTTAAAAAAAAAATCGTTAGTGTATCCAAAAAAAATCAATAATTCTACATATCTCCTTAAATAATTGTAGTGTATAAAAAAAATCAATAATTGTACATATGTTTCTCAAAAAAAAAATTGTACATATCCCCTTAAATAATTGTAAATCATTTTTTTATTATAAAGATTTGGCCATTCCAAATAATGTTATAAAGATTTGGCATTTTTTTGTTATTACCTATCTAAATCAATTTTAAAAATTTGGCAGTTCTACCGAATATTTTGCATTCTACCGAATAATGTTATGTTATACCGAATATTTTGCATTCTACCGAATAATGTTATGTTATCTTTTTACATCCAATTCAGATCAAAATTTACCAATTCCAATGAATAATTTCTCACAGACTGTCGAATAATGTTTTATTGTTTTCCATCAATTTCAAGTAAAAGAAACTCAAAATCCTCAAACAATACTTATGATGTATACGAATAATACTTCGTATTTCAATGAATAATGTTTCACATTTCATCGAATAATATTTAGTTGTGTAGTTATACTTGTGAGATGAATGTTTTCTATGTTGTTCCTCAAACCAAATACTTCTTATCCTGACGAATAATGAATCAAATTTCACCGAATAATTTACCAAATCATTACCACAAATAACAAAAAATCAACACATACATATAAATAATTGACAAATAAGGAATCATATTTTACATCTAGAAAACCCTACACTAAATGCGACACATACGTCTGAATAATACTAAGTTTTTCCTGAATAAAGCGAGAATCGTGTTAACGATACCCCGCTTACCCCCACACATTGCTCGACTTCAACCAAACATCTCATAGTTCATGTGTTGCAATTGAAAAAAAATGTATTCTATAAACGAATAACCATTAGAAATTCACGGAATAATGCTTGTATTCCACCGAATAATATTTCATGTATAATGAATAAAATTAACCATCTCATATTTTCCTGAAAAAATTGACAATTGTCGTGAATAATCTTTAGTGATTTACCAAATAAAACTTTAATAATGCTTCTAAAAAACTATCGTGATTGATTTTTCTTCCAAATGTCATAATTGAATATGAAAATATGAACTTCCAAGTTTTGGGGGCAATTCAACCTTTCACACAAAAAATAACAAAACTGCGATCCCTAATATCAGAAAATCAAATTCAACCTCCTTCCCCATTGCAATTCATCTTATTCACCGCCTAAACTACCGGATCATACAATTAAAAGAAAACCATAGAAATGGAGGTTCCCTTCAATTCCATATCAAACAATTAAAAAACAAAACCTCTGATCGATCAGTATGGGATGAAATTGAAGATCGATGATACATCCCCATCTCCCTCGCTCGTTCGGGGAAGCGGGTGGCCATGGCTGCATCCCCATCTCCCTGGAACATCCTCGACCTAATCAATCGCAGCAGTGATACGATCCCCCGACCGTAGAAGGAGGCTCGATGGCACGAGCGACGCTCAACTGTCCCTTGTCAGATGAATCCAATCGGCCCCGACCACCGCCGGAACTGGCCACACACTCGGAACAGCCCACCGGAGAAGACGATTCCTCCCTGTGCGCCTCCGCTCGATGTCGGTGCTCCTCTATTACCATGGTCGCCGGGTCTGTGTTGAAGTATTTGTTTGAAATAAAGTGAGGAAGAAGACCAGGGTTTTAATTTACCTTTTGTCACACGCGCCTCACTTCCCCACATCTGGGTTGAAGAATGAGTTTTTTTTTAATAACCCAGACACATGGCGAAATCTAGCCTATCCGATCCACTAAGATCAATGACTATTATTTGTGCACAAGGTATACTATAAGGGGTGTGCACTCATGAACCACTCCCTATATATATATATATATATATATTCTAATAATAATTAAAATATTTCAACATAAATTTATTAATTACACATTAATTGACATATTAATTTATATTTTTTCTAATTATAATTAAAATATTATGATACTCCGTATAATTTATTTAACTACACCTTAATAAATATGTGAAAATATATTTCACTCTAAGATATTGTTGAACCACCTAATATGGGTATAATGAACTACTTCTATTTACTTCATGAACTATTATGTATTTAGTCAGTGAACCATTCTCTATATATGTGCTGAACAAGTTAGTAAAAAATTGATGAACCACTTCTATTTACTATATAAATCACTTGTATTTAATTTATATACCATTATATATTTAGTCATTGAACCACTCTCTATATATGTGATGAACAAATTACTATAAAATTGATGATTCACTTCTATTTACTTTATGAACCATTATATATTTAGTCATCAAACCACTCTCTATATATGTGCTAAACCAATTACTATAAAATTGACGAACCACTTCTATTTACTCCATGAACTACTTCTATTTAATTCATGAATCATTATATATTTAATCACTTAACCAATATATGTGTGTGTGTGAAACCAATCTATCTATAATAATAATAATAATAATAATAATAATAATAATAATAATAATAATAATAATAATAATAATAATAATAATAATAATAATAATAATAATAATAATAATAATAATAATAATAATAATAATAATAATAATAATAATAATAATAATAATAATAAGGAGGCGATCTGGGATCGATCGGCGATGGGGCCTTCCTTGGTTCCTCCCGGCGCCTAGGGCCCTTGTTTCCGAAGCTTCGATCATCGGCGCCGGCACCTGTCACTAATCTTCCTCGTAAGTTTTGTTTTCTCCATCTCGGTGTTCGTCGGTGTCCGTCGGGTCGGTTTTGCGTTTGTTTATTGCGTCCTTTCATTGTTGCTGTCTTTGTTGGGTCTATTTGGGTTTGCGTTTGTTGCTGCGTCGTTCTGTTCTTTGTTGTTGTTGCTGCTCGTGGTTACTGCATTTGTTACTGTTGCTGCGTTTTTTGTTGTTGGGGGATGCGTTCGAAGCTTTTGATCGCGTTTTGCTGTGGTACCGTGGGATCCGGATTGCTCTCATTGCTGCCGGTATGTGCTGTTGCGTTGTGGTGGTTTGATGTACAGTTTGGTGCTGGTGTGTTGCTGTTGTACGCATTTTAGGCTGCTGTCCGCCGCTTGTTGTTGTTTGCTGCGCATCC
The DNA here is from genome assembly GCA_963922045.1 of Persicaria maculosa. NCBI lineage: Eukaryota > Viridiplantae > Streptophyta > Magnoliopsida > Caryophyllales > Polygonaceae > Persicaria > Persicaria maculosa. The sequence goes on along the minus strand of OY998251.1, from coordinate 29,832,600 downwards.
TTGGTGTCTAGAGTGAAGCTGTGAGGCTTGTGTTTTGGTTGCTATCAATAGGGGCTTCTCATTCTTTAATTCCAATCGATTGTTATATGTTGAAGCTCCTTGGGGTTTGATAGAAACAACTTTGGTTCGGTTACTTTTCAATCTGTTATGCCGGACCTTGTACGTTACCATTGCCCTTTTGTGGGTCTTTGTGGATGCCTTGACGGTGGTGGTAGGGGTCTTGTTAAAACCTCCATGCTTAGGCACCTTCGTGATCGACATTGTAGTGGCGATGCTCGGGTATTTACTCGTCAAACTCTTTCTGATAGTTTGACTATTTATGTTGCTGTTGAGATAACTTTAAAGCGTATGGGGGTTTGGTTATGTGGAGTATGCCTTAAAACTCATACATTTCGTGCTCGGTGTCGGCATAGGATGATTCTTTGGAGCCCCCAGACTGTGGTGATGGCTTTGTTCGCTTTATTATTTAAGATATTCCCAGACCTCAAGATCCATCTTCGTCGGTTCCCTTGTCTGATGTTGGGGTTGTGCATGTTGGTTTGTCTATATCTTCGCTTGATAGTTTATTCTCTATGGGGTTGCGAACCGTGAGATCCATCCCTCCTAAGTGTCGCCTAGGTTTTGCTCGGATCTTAAAAGGGGCATTAGATGCTGTGGCTGACTCTCCTGGTGACCTTTCTTGTTGGATTCGCTTGCTTGTGATGCCTCTTTGTATACTTAAGACCTTTTCCCCAAGGAGTAATCTTGAGTGTAGGATTGTTGTCAAGCGTCAGCGTCAGGAGGAGAGTGTTGACAGTGCTATTCGTACTTGGAGTGTGCCTGGCGGCAGTTTGCAGCTTATACAGGAGACATTAGCTGAGGTCCCTCCTTCTTTTAACATGGAGGAGGACCTTGATTTGAGTGAGCTTAACCTGCGGCAATGTCGGAGGAAGATTTGTGATGGTCACTACACTGCCGCTGTTCGGGTGCTTTCTTCATCAGGTATTGCTCCTTATTCTGATGCCACTCTTGCGGCTCTACAGGAAAAGCACCCCATTGCCCCATCTCCCAACTTATCGCCTTTACCTATGGATCACCATCCTCTCGTTGCCTCTTCTACCTGTGTTTTGGATATGATTAAGAGCTTTCCGCATGGCATGTCATGTGGGAGGGATGGGTTTCGTGCTCAGCATCTTCTGGATTGTTTGGGTGGAGGAGTTGTCGCTGTTTCAGATGATTTGATCGCCTCTATTACTCGGGTTGTCAATCTTTTCCTTGAGGGTCGTTGTCCGCAAGCTTTGGGTGAGTTTATTGCTAGTGCTCCGCTCACCCCGCTTGTTAAGCCAGGTGGAGGTATACGTCCTATTGCTGTTGGCACTATTTGGAGACGCCTTGTCTCTAAGGTTGGTGCTTGTTTGGTCGGTTCTTCTTTGTCTAGTTATTTTTCAAGCCTTCAGTTTGGGGTCGGGGTATCCGGTGGAGGGGAAGCTATTCTGCATGCTTTGAATCGGTTCGTTGAGGCACGTGGTGGTGAGAAGGGTCTCTCCATGTTGTTGGTCGACTTCCCGAATGCGTTTAACTTAGTTGATCGTGTCGCCATGTTAGAGGAAGTTCGTCGTCACTTCCCGGTTCTATCCCGATGGGTGGAGTTTTGTTACTCTAGTCTTGCCCGACTGTACTATGGGGAGCATAGCTTATGGTCTTATCGGGGGGTTCAGCAATGAGATCCGTTGGGCCCTCTGCTCTTTGCTTTGGTGTTGCATCCTTTGGTGTGCAAGATCAGAGACTCTTTTGACCTGAGTCTACAAGCTTGGTACTTAGATGACGACACTGTGGTCGGGGATACTTTGGTTGTGGGGAAGGTCTTGGATCTGATTATGGAAGATGGTCCCCGCCTTGGTCTTCATCTTAATGTGGATAAGACTGAGGTTTTTTGGCCTACAGAAGACCATAGGAGTCGGCTTCCTGGTGTTTCCCCCCCCCCCTCTATTGCTCGGCCGTTGTGCGGTGTTAAAGTTCTGGGTGGACCTGTTAGCGTATGCCCTGTTTTCGGTAGTGAACTTGTGGTGAAGAGAGTGACTAGGACCATAGAGCTTATGGATTCTGTCGCGAAGATTGATGACCCTCAGTGTGAGTTGCTTCTACTTCGGGCTTGTACGGGTATTTCTAAACTTTATTTTGCATTGCGTACTTGCTCTCTGCGGGTCTTTGGGTCGGCCCAACTTTCCTTTGACGAGGCACTTCGTTCTAGCTTAGAACGTATTGTCACTGCGTCTGGGCCTGGGTTTTGGGATTGGCAGTGGCGAGTTGCCACCTTCCCTTTTCAATTTGGTGGACTCGGTGTGTATGCTGCTGGTGATGTCATACATTATGCTTTTTTGGCGTCCCGTTTGTAGTCTGCTGAGTTGCAGGCTAAAATCTTACTTTCTTCTGGTATCATTGTTGCTGGGCCTACTTTTGATGATGCTTGTCGCTCTTTTAATGAGGTCACGTGTTCTGATCTTCTCCGCGATTCTAGTGAAATCGATGCCCCCCAAACTTATGAAGAAACTAGCAGATATATATTTTGCGAAGGTTGCTGCTACATCAGACTCTGTTTTCTCATTGACTCCGCGACAGGTAGCATTATGGAAGTCTCAGCAGGTTGCTCACTCATCTGATTGGTTGCGTGCAGTTCCTATTTCTGGGTTGGGGCAGACTATAAATGGAAGGACCTATCGTAGTGTGCTTAGCTATCGATTGGGAGTTCCATTATTCGCGGTGTCTAGACCATGTTCCGTTTGTTCTCGGGTCTTTGATGGTGATGTCTACGGTGACCATGCTGTGTCGTGCGCTGGTTCTGTGGGCATTAAACATCGACATAACCTCGTTCGCGACACCTTATTGGATATCTGCTACAAGTCTGGGATTTCTGCCGGTAAGGAGGTTGATATCGGTTTGATTGATGGGCATGATAATCCTCTTCGTCCGGCAGATTTGCTACTTTATTCCTGGGACAGAGGGCGGGATGTTTGTGTCGATCTGATGGGATCCTCCCCTTTGACTCAGTCTGGGATGTCTGACTTTGTGCCTGGTCGTGTTGTTGTTGATGCTGCTCGCCGTAAGTGTGCCAAGTATCGAGATTTGTGCACGGCGGGTGGTTGTGGTTTCATACCCTTCTCATTCTCTTCGTTGGGGGAGTTAGATGCGGATACTGTTGCTTTGCTGAAGCGGATTCAGAAATTCTAAGTATCTCAGGATGCCGGGGCTCGTGCTGCCGCTTATATTTTCACTAGACTCAATTTTATTATCGCTAAGGGAGTGGGTGCCCAGATAGTATCTCGGCTACCCACTAATTTCTTGTAAATAGTAATTGATTAATAATAATAATAATAATAATAATAATAATAATAATAATAATAATAATAAATAATAAATAATGATAGTCATAGTAATAATAATAATAATAATAATAATAATAATAATAATAATAAAAAATAATAATAATACATAAAAAGTTGTGTTCAAGAGCCATTTATTACTACTATTAAATACATGAAAATTTACACTATTTTTTTTCTTATTCAATTTGAATCAACTTGCTTTCTTTAGCTCAATGGTTATAGTTGTTAGGGATTACCTCTTGGTTGAAGGTTTGAACCTTGATAGCTATATTTTTTATTTTAATTTTTCACTTCTTCATAGCTACATCTTTTATTATTTGTTTGGTCATTAAATTTATATATGTAATATATAATGTTCATTTTTTTATCAATTTATTAAATTGTCTATTCAATTATTTCTCAAATTATATAAAAATTATGTTTATTTATTAATTTAACTTTCTTTTTTTCATTAGAAGGATTGTCTTTAATTTAAAAAAATAATAAAGGACTTCTTCATAGCTACATCTTTTATTGTTTTTTTGTCATTAAATTTATATATGTAATATTAATGTTTGTTTTTTTTTTATCAATTTAATAAATTATCGATTCAATTATTCTCCAATTATATAAAAATTATGTTTATTTATTAACTTAACTTTATTTTTTTTCATTAGAATGATTGTCTTTCATTCAAAAAAATAATAAAGGCTTCTGTTTTCATCTTCCAAATGAATGTTTACTATCTCTACAAATGTGCCCAATTAATTACAATTTTTTTAAATAATAATAATAATAATCAAAATAAATAAATAAAATAATAAAAGCATTTGGTTTCTTAAACCGGTTGAACCGGACCAAACCAAGAAAAATAAAATAAAATGGAGAACCGGTTTAGGTGAACCACTCATTCCTTCTTCCTCCTCGTTCCCGTGTACGTTCAAACCCTTCAATGATGGTTTTTTAATTTCGCGATGTTTCACCTCCAAAACGTCTTCATTAACTCTGATTCAACATCCTCATGTCAAAAACGTGTTTAACTTGTGATATCATCAATGAATTCAGCCCCGTTTTCGTCTAAGTTCGTTTTGCCCCAAATCGAACATGGTGTCACTTGGGATGATTTTTCAACCGTTTCTTGCAATTGAATACACCACATTGATCACCAAAAGAAGAGGAAGAGATCGGTACAATCAATTTGATATTTCGTTCTTATTTTAAGATCGACTATAAAAAGCTTTTCAACCTTTGGAAGCTCCGTCCACCATTGAAGGCCAATCTCTAAGCTCTGAACCTGGTTCATCGTGTTCTAAAACCTTTAATCTACAATCTCATTCAATTTTTTTTGAGAAAAGCATGCAAAATAGAATACGCCCAATTTCAGATTCGATTCGTCGGAGCCACCTCGCCTGGCTTCGTCCACCGCTACTGGAGCCACCTAACGCCTCCCATATGTGCGCCAAGGCGTAGGGATCCCACAACCATCACCTCCTCCACCGCATGATCTGTCGGCGCCACCAGAGATCGCCGAAGTGGTGCCGGATTTGAGCTATTGAAGTTGCTGACTTGCTGTGTCGGGCGGTAGGAAATAAAAGGCCTGACTACGAAAAAACTCCCAAACATTCTGTTTTGGTAAAATATGCCCTTATTTCAGTTTTACCATTTATAAAAAGTATCCCACAATTTTAGAATGTATTATAACTCGTATAAATTCTTAAATTCGCAGCGATGATCTCAAATCCTTACACACCCATCATGAGACAAAATTCTCAAGAGGAAATAATTGGTATAAATTCTGACTTTATAATTAATTTAATTTTTATTTGAATTAATAAGTCAATAAAATTAAATTAAGGTAGTCTAATAGGCGAGAAGTTTTTTTTTCAATGATTTTTTTTTCAATGATAGTATCTAATATAATTTAATTTTGTATGTATAATATTAATTGTATGGTTATCACATCACTAATTGTTACCATTATAACTTTTGGAATTCTTTTTTTTTTAAATGTCAAATTAGATGTCACCTGATAGAGCATATTTAGTGTTGCATAATAGATTGCTCTTAGCATATTTTAGTTGTGAATATTGCATATATTTAGTTGCATTTACATAATTACTTGTTAAGTTGGAAGAGGCGGAATCTACATGATTTTATGGTTTATTTCAGGGATAGTAGATTGAAGGAGAAATGAATTGGAGAAGAGCAAAAACTAGCTAAGAAGCATAAGAGAAGCTGATGAAGTCACGGAAGAAGGAGTTCGGAAGAATCGCTGGCTGCCCCGCAGTTTGCCTAGCCGCCCCACGACGCGAAGAGATATCGAAGGTTTTCGCTGATCACCGGCCGCCCCGCGGCCTGGCGTGGCCGCCCTGCGGCCCTCGCAGAAACGCATCGTTCAATGCCGGGCTTTAATTAGTGTTTTTGTTAATTCAGTGGCCGACTTGTTAAAGGCTTTATAAGACTTTTCTAGTTTATTCTTCCATTCACCTTATGCACTTTATTCAATTGTTGAGAGCGTCGTTGAGCATGAGCAACTAAACTCTCAAGGTTTCGCCTACAGTTTGGATCTTTGATTGTTGAGTTGTGAGTTTCTTAATCTAGTTCTTATCCCTATTCCAATGTTTTGACTTCTTTATGCTTAATTCCTTGAATGTGTTTGATTCTCTTTGGCTTGATCAGCAAGTTAGAGTAGATTCATTCAATTGCTAGGGTTTTGCAGATTCCTCGTAGCGAACCTTAACCCAAGTGGCAATCATATCCCTTTAGGACTCGTAGGACTAATTGGATGTGTAAGAAGTTGAATACATGTTGAATATCGACTCGTAGCTTGATATTATGTGTACCTTGGTTAATTCATACTCTTAATGCTATCTCTAGGTTGAATCTTAACCGTGTTAAGGTTATATAGAGATAAGGGTTGCTAGGACTCGTAGGACTAGTAATCTACCTAAGATTTGGACAAGGACATTGATAGGAAAAGACAAGAACTAGAGGGTGAAACAAGGATCGAATTCATCAATCGAAGTGATAAATTGTAGGTGAACCTATTTCTCTCCACTGCATTCTTCAATCAATTTACTTTGTTTGCTTGCTTCTGCTTTGATAAAAGGGCGGATCTTTTTCACACCAACCCCCCCCCCCCCATATTATCTATTAGCGATTAGACTTGCACTTGAATTGAGTAGATTTCCCTGTGGATCGACCTCTTGCTTACACACTATACTAGTTGTGAGTATGAGTATTCTTTGGCAAGAACAACGACAAGTTTTTCTCTTGTCAAATTTGGCGCCGTTGCCGGGAAATTCTTATTGAATTCTTGTGTTGTTCTAATCGCTAATCTTGGTGTGGACCATCTCCCTTCACAAATATAGTGTCTATTTATATTCCAATATTGATTATATTCAAATATGAATCACGTCGATTTGATTACCATTCAACACAAGATCCCACTTCTTGAATTTGTGGTTCATCTCACAAAATATCGGAGCTGTTTGGTTGACAAAATCTTTGGAACACATCACATGTCTGCCTTCCTAGTTACTATAAAATTGATGAACCACTTCTATTTACTTCATGAACCATTATATATTTAGTGACTGAACCACTCTCTATATATGTGTTGAACCAATTACTATAAAATTGATGAACCACTTCTATTTACTTTATGAACCACTTCTATTTAATTCATGAACCATTATATATTTAGCCACTGAACCATTCTCTATATATGTGGTGAACCAATTACTACAAATTGATGAACCAGTTCTATTTACTTCATGAACCATTATATATTTAGTTACTGAATCACTCTCGATATACGTGTTGAACCAATCACTATAAAATTGAAGAACCACTTCTGTTTACTTCATGAACCACTTCTATTTAATTCATAAATCATTATATAATTAGTCACCGAACGAGTCTCTATATATGTGCTGAACTAAATACTATAAAATTGATGAACAACTTCTATTTACTTCATGAATCATTATATATTGAGACATTGAACCACTCTCTATATATGTGTTGAACCAATTACTAAAAAATTGATGAACCACTTCTATTTACTTCATGAACCACTTCTATTTCTTTCATGAACCATTATATATTTAGTCACTGAACCACTCTCTACATATGTGCTGAACCAATTACTATAAAATTGATGAACCACATCTATTTCTTTTATGAATCACTTCTATTTCTTTCCATCCATGAACCATTATATATTTAGTCACTGAACCACTCTATATGTGTGTGTGTGTGTGTCTGTGTGTGATGAACCACGTCTATTTCTTTAATGAACCAATATATATTTAGTCACTGAAACACTCTCAATTATATGCGTTGAACCAATTAATTTAAAAATTTTGAACCACTTCAATATTTAGTCATTGATGAACCACTTCAATCTTTGATCTCTCCTACGACACATTTACATGCTCCTCACATCTTAGGACATGTAAAATAGCACATCAAGCATACAAAATAGCACAAATGCTTACACTACTTGACTAAAGATGATCTACTCCATAAGATTAGTGATTTCCAATTAGCTCATATGAACTCCTAAACTTCATTTAAACACATTCGCTTTAATTACAGTTTGTTTCCTCAATTCCGTTCTTTCTTGCTTTGTCTTTTACGAGCAAATACCACAGTAAAATCACACATTTTTAACATACAAAATTACTTCTAGTGCAGCGCCTCGACTCCTCGCCCTCCCGTTTCCGCTCTTTTTCCATTTCCCCATCGTTCTTGGCCTCACCAGAGCCAGAAGCAGCCACCATCACCTTGTCAGCGTCGACGTGCCCTGATGTCATCTCCCAGCCACCTTCCTTGTACCCTCTCTCCTCTCGCAGCAGCCCCGACACCCCCTCTCTCTCTATTAGGATATATTATATAAGATCTTTATTCTACCCTTTTGTGATTCTGTATATCTTCCAAAAGTGATTGTGTATGTCCTCTAAAGCCTTGGGACCTAAGGAATATGTGTATAAATTCATTTATCATATAATGGAAAGGCAAGAAAACAATTCACAAAACCCTAGAGATTATTTATATGGTATCAGCCTTTCTTCGATCTTCCTAAACACATACCCACTAGAGCTGGCAAGTCGGTCGTTCGGGTCGGGCTCGGGTCAGGCTTGCTTGGGTCGGGTCACTGACTGGTCGGGTTAGTTTGGGTAAAATTTATGGTCGGGTACTGGTCGGGTCGGTTTCGGTTCGAGTTCGGTCATAATGAATTTTAGATTGGCCGGGTTTCGGGTTAAATCGGGTCAAGCCCATTCGGGTTCGGGTCAAAGCGGATCGGGCTCGTTCGGGTTTCGGGTCAAGAGGCGGGTCGGGCTCATTTGAGTTTCGAATCAAAGTGGGTATAGTTTGTTTGAGTTTTCGGTTGAATTATATTCGACCCGTTTGGATAATTAGGTTGATTTTGACTCGGTTGAATACTTAAATATGTAATTTACTTAAAATAAATGATTCTGACTTGGTTAAATACTTGAATATGTAATTTTGACTCGGTTGAGTACACTCATTGTGATTGACTCATCGGATGTCGACCGATTTTCAAAAAAAGTCATAATCGGAAATTCGGTATTCGGCAACATCGTCATTTTTTAAACATTTAAACCAATTGATCGGTACTATAATTAAATCAAATTAATTGTACATTTAGGATTTAACCATATTTTAAATTGAAAGTTGCAAATGGGCTTATTTGTGGTTTGACTATATCATTGGCACATTTCATTTTCAATGCCCATTTCATTTTTAGCTTTTGGTCCATTAGTTTTTTTTTCATTATTATTATTAGTTTTTAACAATCTAGATATAAATAATTAATTCTATCAAAATATAATAATATAGAGTCGGGTCGAGTTCATAGTTGGGTCGGGTTCAAAGTCGGGTCGAGTTTAGAGTCAGGTCGGGTCGAGTTTGACGAGTTAGTTGGACTCCTTCTCTACGATGGTTGCATCACCGCATCTCTCGCTCCCGCCACTGATTCACCCCTCTCTGCCAATGTCGCTAGTTGAGGGGGACGTTTCTCTCAGTCCTCTAGGAGCCCGGATCAGAGCTTCAACGATCCCTCTTGCTCTCGTCCTCAATTTCAGATTTGCACCAGGACTGGGCATGAGGCGATCAATTGCTGGCAACGCCTCAACACCAATGACTTTCCTCCAACCAACACCACAAACAACCGACATGGTGGTCGTGGAGGCTCACGGTGTTGTGACGGCAGGCCTAAGAGTGGTTGCGGTTCCTCTCAACAGCCCGGGTCGTAGCCATTCCAGCACTCTCAACTATCACCTCGGCGTCACGCCTATACAGTTGGGGCTCCTCCGTCTACACTTTTCGATCCCAATTGGTATTTTGACTCAGGAGCAACCAACCATGTGACGTCAGACTTTGGTAATCTTTTTATTCACTCCGACTACACCGGCAATGAAGGTTTGCAAGTCGGCAATGCTATGTCCCTTCCTATTACTTATTTGAGTTCTTCATCCTTACTTGCTCAACCCAAACCAATACACTTACACAATATCTTGTTTGTTCCTCAAATTTGGAAGAGTCTTTTCAATGTCTCTCAATTAACCAAATACACTTACACAATATCTTGTTTGTCTCTCACTCCGACTACATGTTGTTTTATCCTTCTGTTTACTTTGTGAAGGACATGTAGGGACGCACCCTCCTCAAAAGAATCGCTGAGAATGGACTTTACCATCTTCAACCACCCGACCCATCTCACTAGCCACACAGAGTCTTCCTTGGTGAAAAGACCACTCTTCAGACATGGCATGATCGTCTTGGTCATCCTCATGAGTCTATTTTTAGGCGTCTAGTTTCTATATTTGAATTACCCTTTTCTTTACAGAATCTCAAAAACATTTGTGAGTCTTGTCAACTTGGGAAGAGTCATCGACTCCCTCTCAATAGTCCCCATGAGTCCAGTCGATCTCCCTTTGATTTAGTATACTCTGATGTTTGGGGTCCTGCCCCCATTGCATCCTTCAATGGCAATTCATATTTCTTATTTTTTGTGGATGATCATACCAAATTTGTATGGATATACTTTTTGACTCACAAATCACATGTTCTTCATCACGTTGAGTTGTTTCATAAGATGATTGAGACTCAATTCTCTACCAAAATCAAACAATTTCAGTCAGACTGGAGAGGCGAATATCGCAATGTCTCCACCTTCCTTTAGTCTCAAGGTATTATTCACAGAGTCTCTTGTCCTCACACCCTGACGCAAAATAGGGTTGTTGAGCATCGTCATATGACCATCATTGAGAAGGGTCTTGCATTGCTTTCTCATGCCAAGTTACCCGAAAGCTTCTGGGAGCATGCCTTTCACAAATTAGTTTATCTCCATGGTAAAGTCCTTGACTACAAATTCCTTTAGGCTTTCGGTTGTCTATTCTATCCATTCTTGCGTCATTATACCTCCAAGAAATTAGAATTTCGGTCATATCTTTGCATCTTCATCGGTTACAGCTCCAAACATAAACGGTACCTGTGTCTTCATGTTCCTACTAATCGTTTCTATGTTGCTCGTCATGTCATGTTTGATGAAGCCCCCTTTCCCTATTATTCCCATGCTTCCTCGCTCTCACCGCATCCACCCGTCGAGCAGGAACTGCCCACCCTCTCCCTATTACAACAAGCATCCTCACCATGGTTGTCGTTGCTCTCCCCCTCATCTCCGCTGCCATCTTCAACCTCCATTCTTTCATCCACATCGTTGGCCTCTCCATCGATGTCATCCACCACACCCATAAAGCCGCCTCTCTCTCCCGACCACACTCCAGCCACGACCCCTGATTCTCCTCCCAACTCAGTCTTTGGATCCTTAGAAGAGGAGCTTGCGGCTCAAATGTCTCCTGATCAAGGTACGACATCTCCCCCTTCCTCTATTGAGAAACATGTTGCTCCCTCTGATTTTTGCCCCGCTACTAAAAGCACACAACCCATGGTCACACAAGCAAAGACAAATGAATTGAAACCAAAGGCTCTCATCACAACCAACCATCCCCTCCCACCTGCTCTTGACCTGTATGATGAACCCAAAACTTTTATTCAAGCATCAAAGTAACATAAGTGGCAGAATGCTATGCAAGTTGAGTATGATGCCCTTATACGTAATGGGACTTGGACATTTATGACGCGTCCTTTGCATGCTAATATTGTTAGTTGTAAGTGGGTTTACAGGATAAAATGGCGAGTTGATGGTTCCATTGACCAATATAAGGCATGTCTAGTTACCAAGGGCTTCAATCAGAAAGAAGGAGTTGACTACTTTGATACTTTTAGTCTAGTGATCAAACCCATCACCATTCGGATTGTGATCTCACTGGCCCTGCAACACTCTTGGGCTCTCCGCCAGGTTGATATTAACAACGCTTTTCTGAATGGTGATCTCTCTTAACAGGTTTATATGGCACAACCCCTGGGCTTTGTTGATCCCTCTCGTCCCCAAACAGTGTGCCTGCTCCGTAAAGCCTTGTATGGTCTCAAGCAAGCACCTCGTGCATGGTTCACCAAGCTCCGTTAGTTCCTTCTCTGGATGGCTTTCGACCTTTCGTCCCTATCAGTCTGACACCTTGCTCTTCATTCGTCGCCAGGCTCACTCGATTCTCCTTATTCTGGTCCACGTTGACAATCTCATTATCATTGGATCTGTACCTGCAAAAATTGATAAGTTCATTTTCCTTCTTAATCAAACGTTCTATTTGTGCGAACTGGGTGACATTCATTATTTTCTAGGCATTGAAATGCTTCGTGGCCCGAATCAGATTATCTTATCTCAGCAGAAGTACATTTGTGATCTTCTTCTGCGAAGCAAGATACATGATGCTCGCCCTATTTCTTCTCCAACTATGCCGACCTCTTGGTTGGTTCGTGATGGGGATCCGCTTCCTAATCCTCATCTATACATAAGCATCGTTGGTGCCCTCCAGTATGCTACTATCACTCGACCAGAGATCTCCAATGTCTTCAACAGGGTGCGTCAATTTATGCACTTCCCTACTGAGGATCACTGGTCCGCTATCAAGCGAATTCTTAGGTACTTGAAAGGCACCATTTGTGATGGTCTTATGTTTCAACCTTTGACTAACAGTCGTCTTATGGCCTATTCTGATGTTGGTTGGGCCTCTGATGGAGATGATTGTCGCTCTTAGCATGGTTTTGCCATCTATTATAGTGGAAATCTCATTAGTTGGACGTCTAAGAAGTAGAATGTTGTTGCCAAGTCTAGCACTGAAACCGAATACAGGCCCATTGCCTTCGCTACCATTGAGCTCATTTGGATTCAGCAATTACTCCTTGAGTTGCGAGCCCCCATTGTTCGGCCTCCTATCATCCTATATGACAACTTGAGTGCAACCCATATGTCATCCAATCCTATCTTTCATAAATGGTCTAAGCACATCAAGAATGATTATTATTTTGTTCATGAGCAAGTTGAGGATGGGTCGTTGATTGTCCGTCATTTTCGGGGTCAAGATCAAATCGCCGATATCTTCACAAAGGTTGTCGGTACGACCAAATTTCTCTCCCTACGCTCCAAGCTGCATGTTCGCGATCCTCCATGAACTTGCGGGGGGGGGGGGGGGGTATTATGATATATTATTTAAGATCTTTATTCTATCCTTTTTTTATTCTGTATATATATCTTCCAAAAGTGACTCTCCCCCTTAATAATCCTCCCACAAAATAACTTCAATACCTTTTGGTTTCTCCTTCGTTTTATTTGATGTTGTAATTAAGTAGAAAATATGATACCAATAAAAATTATGTAGCAGTTATCTTTTCACACGCACAAAAATTGTAACTCGTATATTAATTGTTTCTCTTTTTTATTTACATGTTTAAATTTTATGATTTTTTCTAAACTCAACACTATTTTTTAAAATTTGTTTTGTAATTTTATCATGCTTAATTCTAAATATTTTTTCGCACATGTAATTATAAATATTTTTTGAATATATTAATAATTACGACGCAAGTATATGGTGTTTCTATAACTTTTTAACTTTATATATAAGTATAAAAACAATGATTTTCTTTGGTGAATAGTAAAAAAAACCTGAAATGATATTTTGATTATTCTTTTTTTTTATTGGTTCTTGGTGTGGTGCAAAATGTCGTTACCTTTCGACAACACCAAAAAGAATAACCCAAACCAACAACTCGACTAGCAAACTAGTAACTAGTATAGTGGAATAGCAAGGAGTCGATCCCACAGAGAGAATATCTTTCTTGTCTATCAAATTGCTATAAAAAAAAATAAGATCAAAGAGTAATTGAATGAAAAGACAATCGAATAGGGCAAAAGTAACAATGGTGAATTGGTAACAATTGATTTTAATGAGATAGTTTCCCCTAAAATTCATCAACAATGGTTATGACTTTGATCATTGACTATATCCTATCGTTCCTTGTTTGATTCATCTAATGGTGGATTACTCCAACCCTAAGCAATTGAACGATGCCAATAACATAAACAACTAAAGATAGAGACACGACTCTCTAACCCTAATCGATGCAATTGATAAAGTAGAATTGTTAATATCCTCTACACACCCAATCGATGCTTTCATGGGATCGATTAACTATGTTGTGCTACTGATTCATTTAACTTGAAAGGGATAATTAAATTCTTTAGGAAGAAAGCAAATTATGTCAAGGAGGCCAATCAAGAGGGAATACATGAAATCAATAAATGAAGAACAAAGATATTGAATCAATCAAACATAGAATAGATAAAAATTAAGTCTCACAAATCATATAACCATGTCTCTGATTTGCAGGCGAAACAAAAGAGGCTTAGTTCCTCATGGAAGGTTTTCCTCTCAATATCATCATTGGAGTCTCTCTCAATTAGGTCTCAATAGGCTAAAAGTCGGCCAATATAATAAAAACCTAAAACCTAATTAGTTTCCAAACGATAGAAATCGCAATCCCGTATCTGCACAGACGGCGGGCGCCGTGACCAAATGAAGCGTAATCTTCATCTGATTTCTCCTGAATCCAAGCTTTCTTTGAGCATTCGATGTTTCCATTTGCGTAGCCATCTTCATCACAACCTCCGTCAATTTTGCAACTTTCTCCTCGCAGCCCTTCACAGGATCATTCAATACAAATAGATCTCCAAATCCATTAAATTTCTTGTACTGCTGAGTCGAATTTGCTAATCCATCGAAGATTTGCATGGCTTCTTCCGACGTCTTATCCAGAATATCACATCCACTAGCAGCATTGATAACAGTGCGCTCATGATCAAGCAACCCCTCATAAAGATAGAGAATCAAATCTTCTTCAGGAAATCCATGTTGTGGGCAATGTTCCTTGAGTTGCCTAAATCTCTCAAGATAGTGATAGAGGCTCTCCCCAGGGAGTTGTTCTATGCTAGTCAATTGATTCTTCACTTTGCTCAGACGGGTTGTAGGGAAATATTTCAGTAGAAAAGCTTTCTTCGATTCCAACCAAGTAGTAATACTTTCTGTAGGCAGACAGTGTAGCCAATCAATCAATGCGTCTTTCAGGGTGAATGGAAACAACCTCAATATGAGTGGATCATCAGTAAATCCTTGATGTCTAAGTCGGTCACATACACTAACGAATTCAGTAAGATGCTTATTAGGCTCATCTCCAATCATCCCATGGAAAACTAGAAGAATCAATAACCAATCAGCCTTATATCCCAATTTGGAGCCTTCAGGGAGTTCAGGTAATGTAATCGTAAGGTTTTGCGAATTCAGACCGGGTTCCCTCAAATCTCTCATTGTCCTCTTGAGAAGGGAATCGACAGTTTCAGACATCTTTGCTTAACCTCTCAAAAAGACTCAACAAAGATTGATTAGTAACCAAAGAGCGATCCACCAAGGTGAATCACTAAAGATAGCAATAAAAACAAACAAAAGAAATAAAGTAATCTCCCCGACAACGGTGCCAAAATTTGGTGTGGTGTAGAATGTCGTTACCTTTCTACGACACCAAAAAGAATAACCCAAACCAACAACTCAACTAGCAAACTAGTAACTAGTATAGTGGAATAGTGAGGGGTCGATCCCATAGAGAGAATACCTTTCATGTCTATCAAATTGCTATCAAAAGGGAATAAGATCAAAGAGTAATTGAATGAAAAGACAATCGAATAGGGCAAATGTAACAATGGTGAATTTGTAACAATTGATATAAATGAGATAGTTTCCCCTACGATTGATCAACAATGGTTAGGGCTTTGATCCTTGACTATATCCTATCTTTCCTTGTTTGATTCATCTAATGGTGGATTACTCCAACCCTAAGCAATTGAATGATGCCAATAACATAAACAACTAAAGATAGAGACACAACTCTCTAACCCCAATCGATGCAATTGATAAAGTAGAATTTTCAATATCCCCTACACACCCAATCGATGCTGTCACGGGATCGATTAACTATGTTGTGCTACCGAGATAATTACAAGATCCTTGGGCTCATCAATTTCAAACTTGACCCCCCCTACTTTGTTTTGGTTTTAGTCTCGGGGACGAGACTTGTTTTTAGAGGTGGATGATGTAAAGGCTCGGATTTTTAAATCTTAATTCTTGAAAGAAGAAATTAAAAATGAATTTAAATCAGATTTAATTCGGATATTTCGAGGAAAACTCGTCCTAAATTTAATAAATCGAACATGAGATTCATAAAGCGAATTTCGGCCCAATTTTAAAAATTTGAGATGAATTCCGCCTTTTCACCTCGGGATTTGAAGATATCTTCAGATGTCGATAACCTGTTAATTTTGAAACGTTATTTTTACCGCGTTGAGAGAGGATCAAGAGAGCGGGTTTTGGGATTCGTATCCCGGGTAAATTGAATTGGATATATTCATGGAGAACACACCTTTGTCTTCTTTCCTCTCTCTCCCTTCAGAATTTCGGTAGCCCCCCCCCCCCCCTCTCTTGTCACTTTCCTCCCTGAATTCAAACACGGCTAGCAATCCTCCTTTTGGTTAAGCATGCTCACACCCAATGGCATCTCCCCCAAGCTTACCCATCCATTTTTGGTTAAAGGTCAAACACCTCATCCCCTCTCTTACAGATTTCTTTTCAACCCCTCACATGCCAATCTGGTCAGCTTTTTTTTTGTGTTTTCAAAATCACACAGCAACTAAAAAAGAGGGGAAACTCCTTCCTTTCCCCTTACCTCCAAACACATACCCCCCACTCTTCCAACTCTCCTTCTCCATCTCATACTCCCTACTCCTTCAAGTCACCATCACCTCACCTACTGGTTTTCCGACCACTAGATCAGCAGCAGCAGCGTTGCCAAACCCCTCCTTCCTCCTTGCCCCGGTATCTAGGCGCCACCTCCCGCAACCTTGCCCTGTTTCCCGCCGAAGGTGAAGGTCGGCTCCCCAACAGCTCCACCAGTCCCCTCCTCCTCCCTTCTCGGCGAGCAGCAGCACAAGAAAATCCTCACCTCCACCGACGCCCAGGCCGCGCAGAAGCCACCAGAGTACCGACGCCGCCACCGCCCCCCCTCTCTCCTCTGTTTTCCCGATTCCGAGCAGTAAGGTCCCATTTCTTTCCCTTTCGATTCCCAACTGTGAAAAACTTCGAAATTAACACTCCTCCGCCCTTCCTATGAAAGATTCCGGCGAGAAATTGGCCCCGACGCCCTGAACGCCACACCGCAGCCCCGAGCTCCCTTTTCCGGCGAAGTCGAGAACCCTCCCCACGGTGAGCTTCTTCCTTCTTCCTCTTCCTTTTCCTTCCTTCCTGTTGTGTGGGTGTCGATTGGGTGGTCGGAGTCGGGTCGGAGCCCATTCCGCCGGCGAGGCCTCCCTCTCCCTTTCCTTCTTCCGAGCGCCGAGGGCTTCCCCTCCCTCTCTGTCGGTTTCTTCGAACATCACAAAGGAAGGAGGAGACTCGTGGGTCCCGCTCCTACTTGCCCCGTCACCAATCCAGTCAGCGTGTGGGACCCTATTTTTTTTTACTAACTCTGGATTTCAACTAGAAGAGGAAAATGGGTTGGGCTTGGCCCCTTTTGTTGTCAAAACAAATCAGTTTGGGCTTTTAAAAAAAATAAACCATTTATTGGGCTGTCTTTTTGGAAATGGGAGAATAAAAAGGGGTTTGGGTTCGGTTTTCCTTTGTTTTAAAATGGGTCCGGTTCAGCTAATTAAAACAAAAAGGCCGGTTCGGTTTATGCAAAAGGAATCAGATTTTGGGTTGGGCCTAATTTTATTGGGGCTTGATTTGTTGGGTTATATCTATAAAAGATGTATTAAAGTTTAAAACTTACTCTTATACTTATATTATCAAATATTTATGTTAAACAAAGGGAAACGAAGGGGTAGTAAAGGCGCTAGGCCATCCTTATTGGATGTAGTTGGGAACGGGTAGGCAAAATGCTAGCTTTCTTTTACAGATGGGGTTGAAGACTCCAAGAAACCCGAAGGCTGGAGTGACATGGGTTAGGAGGCCGTGAGGTAATTGCCCCTCCGACTAGCCGTCCCTTGAAGGACGACATAGATCATTTCTGTAATTGAATGCATTATATCCAATTGGGCCCGAGGGCGATCCTCCTCGAAGTGGATCATATTAATCTCGTTGATTATTTTCATGCTTAGTGCTATTGTGCTTAGGATAGAGAACTAATCAGTATTTCTTAACTTGAATGTGTGAACGGGATAGCGGGAGGAAACCTTGTCCTTATGTCGTCGGAATTCCCGTCTTGTCAGGATAACCCATTCACTAATTTCAGACCTTGATGATTTTGACTCCGTCATGTGCCCCGCCAAAATATTTAGGCATGTTAGCAAGGGTTGAGGAGCGTCCGCTCTCCCCGTTTCGAGTCTTGTACTTTGATACCCCACCATTTATACTTCTATCGGGTCTCGTACCCAAGGTTGGTGTATTCCACGGGAAATTTGGGTCGGTCAATTAAATATCTTCGGAAATCGCGTCGGATGGGAGGATTACTTGAGTATGTTAGTAGGGGTGATGATCGTAGTAGTTCGAGTTAGAAGTGAGTTACCTCATGGGTTCATCCCTTTTGATCCTTGTATTGGCCATCGTGTCTTCTTACCGCAAGAGTCTAAACACGAGTTCTACCCTCACCTCTCGGGAACAGCGTGAATGCCCTTGTGTTCCTACCGAGTGAGTCATACTAGTGTCCCACGGGAAACGGGGTAACGAGTCGATGATTGCCCTCAGAGGATTTTATCTAGTTATAATAGTGGCCCCCTTGTGATTGCGTGACATAGTATATTGATACATTTCAGCATGACTTGCCTGATAACTTGCATGGTTACTATTATGAGGAGATGTATGTGCCATATGTATGGAACTTCCATGATCTTATCTTCCCATGAACTAGGCCCATGATAGTGTGATCAACCGTCGTTGTGTGTCTCATATGTGAGATGACTATTCTAGCATGTCGAGTTAATTCAATTAGACCACCTTGACTGTGTACATGTTGAATGAGTGTTTCTAGTACCATGTAAGGCGTATACCTTCTAACTGTAGGCCCTCGCATGATTGTGTGTGTTGTTGCAGGAGGATGGTCAAGTATGAAATAAATATGAAATAAAGTCCAGACTGACTTCCCTGTCTCAGCAAATAAATACAAGACCTCCTCCCGTTGTAGTAAGAGAAAGTCAGGATCGAATCCACGAGGAAGCACGTCAGCAGTTCTCAGGTAGCTGTAATTCTCAAAGACAAAGCAGCAGAAAAGACAGAAACACAAAAGAAAGGAAAGCAAAACAGAAATAGAAAGTAACAAACAAAAGCAAAGCAAAGCAAAGGGGCTCGTCGATCTCGACAATAGTCAACTCGAGATCGACAACAGTTAAGTCGACAGCAGTTCGTCGACAACAGAAAACAGGAAAACAAGCAACAGGCAACTCGATCTCGACAACCCCTACTCGAGATCGATAAGAGACAAGTCGACAGAAACTTCAAAGTCGACAAAGACAGAAGAAACTCAACTCGACACAGACAGGTTCTACTCGAGATCGACTACAACCTACTCGATCTCGACGAGCTTCTCCTCTATCTCGACAACAGTAAAAGACAGAAACTTTAAATTGCAAATTCTCGAACACAGACGCAGATTTTCGATGAAATAAATCAATATAATAAAAGACTTCCAAGACCAGGGTTTCAACACCACAACTATAACCATGTAAAGTAACACATAAAGGCACAAAAGATCATGCTTTTTATCAAATAACTGTCGTTATTAACAAATAGGCATATAGAGGCTTTCGCATAAACCCTAATTGTTACTAACCCTTTTCACATAATTAATCCAAGTTGCATTAAGATCACTTTCGCTTCAATAATACAAACAAGGATCACCTTCAACTCTCTCAAAAGAATCATGCTCATAGGGATAGAAGATGAATTGCACAAAAAGATCTGACCTTTATTGCATCGCCTCAATGGCCACCGTCGGGCTCACCCCAGCCCCAGAAGTGGGTGGACTACTCACGCCTCATCGCAATAACAGACATTGATGTATAAAAAGAAACTTGCATTAAAACTAAATTCGAAAGCCTTTACAATCCTGGCAATCAACTTTCGCAGAAAGCCAAAACCTTAAAATCCTTAGAACTCCTAAACTTCTCTTTGTAACTAACTAATTGTCTCTGAGATTGAATGAATGAAAAACCAGCCCCATGGGCTTTATTTATAGCCTTCTAGTCCTTGCTAGTCAAGGATAGAATCTTCTATCTATATCTAAAATTATATCTAAAGCTTTAAAAGATAAATAAATTGCTTAATGGAAATAAATCAACTAAGGAAAAGATAAATCTAATTTAGGTAGGTCTTCATGTCTTGATAGATCGCGTCTTCCATAGATAGAACTTGATGGATTTGGATAGAATCTTCCTCCTTTGGCACCAAGGAATCCCAACTCTACTCGGACAGGCACTCGTCGACGCGTTTCTGGTGTCTGGTCTACTCGACCTCGACCACGGCTCGTCGATCTCGACCAGGATTGGTCATCGACTGGACTTCCCGGCTAGATCTGCTCGACAGGCTCGGACCTGGGTTCCTGGGCTCGTCGACCTCGACCACCCCTTGTTGACATCGAGTAGGGTGACCTTGCCGACTAGGTCTCTCGGGTAGCTCTCCTCGACACGGACTCGGACTAGCGTGGTGGCGCTTGTCGATCTCGACAAGGCTTTGTCGAGATCGAGTAGTGGTGTGCTCGGCTTCTCGTCCTCGGCTTCTCTCCTTGTCGACTCCGGGTGTGGTGTCTGGGCTTCGTCGATCTCGACCAGGGCTTGTCGAGATCGAGTAGACTTCCGGAGCTGGGTTGTCTGCTTTCTCGATCAGGCTCTGTCGACCAAGGCTGTGCTCGGACATGTTCGTCTAGATCGAGTAAGGTCTACTCGAGGTCGAGTAACCTTGACTCTCAGATTGATTCGACTGGTTCCGCTGCTTCCTTGATCTTGGACTTCTGTAGCCGATTTCCGAGCTTTTCTGAACTTCTGTAGATTTGCTGTAAAATGCCTCGATGTCTGCGAATTAAACAGAAACTGGTGTAGATTCCATAATTTGGCAAATAAACATAAACTACATAGGTTCTGTACTATCTTAGCCCAAATGAATGCAATGTATGCAGAAATCGATATAAAAGTTACTGTAAAACATGGCAGATTCAGCTCACAACAAACACCCCATACTTAAGCTTGCTTGTCCTCAAGCAATACTTTTATTTGTCATCCAGGGGAAGAATTCAAACTCTCAACATCTTAGATTCATTCTCATATAACCCTGCAATCAATTACCATCCTCGAAAAGGTACTAGTGTCACAGATCCATGCATGTACAAATATATAAGAGCAACATCTACTCACAAAAGGAGGTTTATGCACAAATAATTTTTATGTGACAAAGCATCGATAATCAAGAGGACTTTAATTTAAGCTCATGAAGGAGTAGATTGGTAAAAGGCTAAAAGGTGGGCAATTTTTGGCAATGTGGTGCTTTTGATCCGGGGAAATGGAGTATTTCCAAACTGAATTTCACACCACATTCCTTTTCATATGATTCATCACCTTTCATAATGCTTTTATCAATAATAATGCTTTTACCTCTCTGACCTCAGCACTGCCTTCTCGCGAGTCGCAAACATGGGTGTCATGAATGGCCCCAGATACTTAGTGCTTCGGACTCCTCACCTGGTGTCCCATCTCGCCAAACTATTATCTCAGCGAGCAGGGTCGATCTTTGATCGGATTTTCTTTCACTCATTAAATTTTCCATATATTTCAAATGATTCCGCCAAACTCCAATAATGATAACAATCACACAAACACCATATAACATCTCCATAATGTAACATCATTCTCAACATAATCCCCGGATAAGGTAAAGAATGGCAAATATTTAGATCATGTGGAGCAATATTTGAAATAAGGCATATTATGGCTTTTGTGTAATGCATAAGCATAGGTAAGGCTAGGATTTCAAAATATGAGCATTATATGGAAATATAAAGTCCTCCATCATCTTATCATGCAACATGTCAAAAGCAATTTCAAATTTTACCTCCTTTCATGGTTTCCAAGAAATAATGCATTTCATTGTGACTTCCCTTTACTAGGCAATTTCATGCTATATCTCTAATGAATCTAATTTTGCATCGTCGAGTTCAATATAAGCTTCCATGACATTAATCAAAATTTTCAATGGGGGTCATTTTTCTAAATTTTGGAAATCATGCATGTAAGCACATGGATCAATAATGCATTCCAAAATAGCCATGTATAAGAATTTCAAGAATTAATGCACAAATAATGTCAAATAAATCAAAATATGCACAAAGTAAGCCCTTCCCCCACCCCATACTTAAATATTACAGTGTCCTCACTGTATAAAAACAAGGGTAAAGAAAGAAACTCACAAGACAGGTGTGCAGGGCCTCAAAATGTCGAATGGAAGCACCTCCTGGACCGAGTATGACTTGGTTCTATCCATGGACCTGAAAAGTGTAGAAGACATATACCCACAATAGCAAACTAAAAAGTGTTTCAAAACAAAATGCAACAAAGTTTCAAAAGTCCTAAAAAGTCTATGTACATGCTCTAGATTTTATAGTCGCTAGGCCGACTTTTCCATTTAGCTCAAGATGGCATTTGCAGTGCCCATGTAGCTTGGGCTTCAAATAAGACTCCATTCTTGTCCATCAGCTGTAATCCTCCAGAATGGATCTTGTTCACCATGAACGGTCCCATCCGCTTCTTGTTGAATTTATTAGGGAACCAATGATCCTTTGATTTAGAGACATAGAGCTTGTCTCCAACTTCATATTCCTTGGGCTCATCATTGGAAATCCTACATAAGCGCACATACCAAGGCAAACCTCTCCCATGTATAGATAGATCTTTAATGGAAATAGGAGAAGAAAGATCCATACCTTGGCTTACCTTCGCAGAGACGGAATCAGGGACCACTGTGTTTGGTCGATCTCGACCAGGGCTAGTTGATCTCGACGAGTTTGCAGTTTCTGGTGGTGGTCTGGTCGAAGAGGCAGAAGTCGACGAAGAAGATGGCTTGTCGACCTCGAGTAGCCTACTCGATCTCGACAAGGATTCTGCTCCTGGTGGCTTGCTCATCGAGGAAGGCAGATCTGGTGGCGCCGGGTGGTGGTCGATCTCGACAAGGCTGGTCGAGATCGACGAGGATCCTTGCTCTGGTGGTCTCAGCGTCGAGGAAGCAGGAACTAGGCTCCCCGAGTGGTGGTCGACATCAACAAGGCTAGTCGAGATCGACGAGCTCTGGCCGTCTGGTGGAGTCAGCGTCGAGGGAGATGAAGCCGAGGCCGTCGAGTGGTGGTCGACCTCGACAAGGCTAGTCGAGATCGACGAGCCTGGTTTGTCTGGTTCGCTGCTCGACGATGCTGGTGCTGGTGGAGTCTCCTTGGTCTGGTTGAGGTCGACTAGGGTCCTCGATGTCGAGGAGTCGTGGTCGATCTTGACCCCATACTTAGTTCCTGTCAGGGCATCTGAAAAATAATTAATCCACAACGACTTACTTTGGTTCGTGTCGATTGGATTCTCTGTGTTCTCCTTGAGGATTGCCATGATCTCCTCCACCTGGGCCTCCATGTCCCTCTTTTCCATCTCCTCAGGGGTCATATTTCTGACCTTGGGTTCCCCGCAGGTGATGTAGCCAGCTGAGATAGATTTGACCTCTTCCATTGGACCTGTATGCCTTTCAGTTTTATTAAAGGAATACTCAATTACCTCATCGCTGATGTTGAAGGTGAGCACTCCTTTCCTTACGCTTATGTTGGCATCCACCGTCGCCAAGAATGGTCTTCCTAGAATAATTGGACAAGCAGGATCTTCTTGCATATCAACAACTAGAAAATCAGCAGGGACAAAGAATTTACCTACTTGTACTGGGACATTGTCCACCATGCCTGTTGGAATGACCACCGTGTTGTTGGCCATGTAAAGTCTAGCATCCACAAGCTCAAGGGCACCTATCTTAATCTTGGACCAAATTGTTAAAGGCATTATACTCACACTAGCTCCAAGATCACATAAGGCATTAATTTTGTATGGACCAAATCCAATAGTTATAGCAAACTTACCTGGATCCGGCCTCTTCTCCAATATGTCCAGATGGCTGCACTCCTCTGTGATTTCAGCCATCGATCGCTTTTTGCTCAGAATCTCCTTCAGGAACTTGACATAAGATGGCATTTCATTGAGAGCTTCTGTGAAGGGAATGGTGACGTTGGGTTTCTGAAGCATCTTGATGAAGCGCTGAAATTTCTTTTCTGCCGGGTCCTTTAGAGATTTTGTGGGGAAAGGCAGCTTCTTTTTCTGAGTCGGAGCCAGAACAGGCGTCGGAGGTGCTGCAGGTTGCTCTATGTCGACCAGGGGCTCCTCGACATCGACTATAGTCTTGTCGACATCGACCAGGTTGGGCGCAGTCGAGTTGCTGTGTGGTGCAGACGAAGATTTTTGCAGGTTCTCCTCGAGGTCGAGTAGGCCCTTGTCGAGATCGACTAGGCCTTGGTCGACTAGCTGTTCTTCGTTGTCCTGCTGCTTTCCGACCTCTGGCTCTTGTAGTTGATGGCCGCTTCTGAGTTTTATAGCAGCGATGTGTCCAGTCTTTCCCTTAGGATTTGGTTCTGAAGATCCAGGGAGCACACCTGACTGTCTGGGGATTCCCGCTGCTAGCTGACCAATCTGTGTATCAACTGATTTCCGCCAGATATCAATTTCCCCAAGCCTAGAGTTGACACCTTGCATCTGAGTATAGACGGAGTTGAAGGATTGCCTAGTTTCTGAGTGATTCCTCCGTATTTCCTCCAGGACTGTCTGTATATCATCCTTTTTCTGCTCCCTTTCCGGATGTCCTGGAGCTCTGTAGGGCGGGGGGTTCCTAGGGACACCTTGGTTCCATTGTGGTTGCTGAAACCTTTGGTCCCCTATGTAGCGATTGGGACCCCCTGCGTAAGCCGCCTCCTCTTGGTGTTCTGCCAGCCTGACTTGCTCGGTGTGTGGGCACTCAGGAGTGGTGTGCCTTTGTGATCCGCATTCAATACAAGGCTGGTTGACAGAGAGATACTTTACTTGCTTGAGGAGTTTCTTATTTTGATCTCTGTAGTACTGCTCCCTAACATCTGGATCAATCTCCTTAGGTGGATCATATAGGGGCATGGATGGTGCCGGCCTGGCGTATGGGTTCTCTTCATAAGTTGCAGTAGACCCATACTTGTTGTCGTAGGTAGTGAGCTTCCCTAGCACACCCCATGCGTCACTTGGCGGCATTGTCAGATAATCATAGCGAGTATAATGATTGATTCTGTCCTTAATGCCTTGATCAAGAGAGTTGAAGAAGATCTCCTGAATGACGTAGGGTGGCTGTCCATGAGTAGGGCAAGATCGCAGAAGTTCCTTGTAGCACTCCCATGCCTTTGTCAGCGGTTCCCCTTGCTTCTGTCTGAAGGCGGTGATTTTCTGGCGGAGATGTGCTGTTTTGGCAGGTGGGAAGAATTTGTTCAGGAACTCTTGCTCTACTTGGGCCCAGGTGGTGAGTGATCTTGGTTTCAGCCCTTCCAGCCATTTCAGTGCAGGCCCAGCGAGAGACCAGCAAAAAGATTTCATCTTGACATATTCCAAAGTTGTACCTTCAGCAAGAGTACGGCACATGTCAGCAAAGTTTGTAATATGTTCAAGAGGACACTCATTAAATCTACCATAAAAGGCATTATTTTTAAGCTCTATAAGAAATTGAGTGCGAATTTCAAAAGAGTTATCAGGGATAAGAATCGCCGATTCAGGCACGACGAGAGTTGGGTGCATGTAATCCTCTGCCGTGGTTGGATATTGGGCAAGCTCAGCCTGTGCTTGTTCCCTTGCTGCTTTCTCAGCGGCGATAGCAGCATCTTTAGCGGCCAATTCCCTGGTAAGCCTAGCGATCAGCTGTTCCTGTGTTTCAGCGGCCGCCATGGCTCTTTGTAGTTTAGCTCTGATGTGAAAAAGGCGTTCCGGTTCGTCTAAGGCGTCAAACTCAGGTGTTTGACCAGAACGACGCATACACCTGCAAATTAACTCAAAGAAACAATGAGAACTGACTACCTAAGGCGCGATTGATAGCTTCCCCGGCAACGGCGCCAATTTGTTGTTGCAGGAGGATGGTCAAGTATGAAATAAATATGAAATAAAGTCTAGACTGACTTCCCTGTCTCAGCAAATAAATACAAGACTTCCTCCCATTGTAGTAAGAGGAAGCACGTCAGCAGTTCTCAGGTAGCTGTAATTCTCAAAGACAAAGCAGCAGAAAAGACAGAAACACAAAAGAAAGGAAAGCAAAATAGAAATATGAAGTAACAAACAAAAGCAAAGCAAAGCAAAGGGGCTCGTCGATCTCGACAACAGTCAACTCGAGATCGATAACAGGTAAGTCGACAGCAGTTCGTCGACAACAGAAAACAGGAAAACAAGCAACAGGCAACTCGATCTCAACAACCCCTACTCGAGATCGACAAGAGACAAGTCGACAGAAACTTCAAAGTCGACAAAGACAGAAGAAACTCAACTCGACACAGACAGGTTCTACTCGAGATCGACTACAACCTACTCGATCTCGACGAGCTTCTCCTCTATCTCGACAACAGTAAAAGACAGAAACTTTAAATTGCAAATTCTCGAACACAGACGCAGATTTTCGATGAAATAAATCAATATAATAAAAGACTTCCAAGACTAGGGTTTCAACACCACAACGATAACCATGTAAAGTAACACATAAAGGCACAAAAGATCATGCTTTTTATCAAATAACTGTCGTTATTAACAAATAGGCATATAGAGGCTTTCGCATAAACCCTAATTGTTACTAACCCTTTTCACATAATTAATCCAAGTTGCATTAAGATCACTTTCGCTTCAATAATACAAACAAGGATCACCTTCAACTCTCCCAAAAGAATCATGCTCATAGGGATAGAAGATGAATTGCACAAAAAGATCTGACCTTTATTGCATCGCCTCAATGGCCACCGTCGGGCTCACCCCAGCCCCAGAAGTGGGTGGACTACTCACGCCTCATCGCAATAACAGACATTGATGTATAAAAAGAAACTTGCATTAAAACTAAATTCGAAAGCCTTTACAATCCTGGCAATCAACTTTCGCCGAAAGCCAAAACCTTAAAAACCTTAGAACTCCTAAACTTCTCTTTGTAACTAACTAATTGTCTCTGAGATTGAATGAATGAAAAACCATCCCCATGGGCTTTATTTATAGCCTTCTAGTCCTTGCTAGTCAAGGATAGAATCTTCTATCTATATCTAAAATTATATCTAAAGCTTTAAAAGATAAATAAATTGCTTAATGGAAATAAATCAACTAAGGAAAAGATAAATCTAATTTAGGTAGGTCTTCATGTCTTGATAGATCGCGTCTTCCATAGATAGAACTTGATGGATTTGGATAGAATCTTCCTCCTTTGGCCCCAAGGAATCCCAACTCTACTCGGACAGGCACTCGTCGACGCGTTTCTGGTGTCTGGTCTACTCAACCTCGACCACGGCTCGTCGATCTCGACCAGGATTGGTCATCGACTGGACTTCCCGGCTAGATCTTCTCGACAGGCTCGGACCTGGGTTCCTGGGTTCGTCGACCTCGACCACCCCTTGTCGACATCGAGTAGGGTGACCTTGCCGACTAAGTCTCTCGGGTAGCTCTCCTCGACACGGACTCGGATTGGCGTGGTGGCGCTTGTCGATCTCGACAAGGCTTTGTCGAGATCGAGTAGTGGTATGCTCGGCTTCTCTCCTTGTCGACTCCGGGTGTGGTGTCTGGGCTTCGTCGATCTCGACCAGGGCTTGTCGAGATCGAGTAGACTTCCGGAGCTGGGTTGTCTGCTTTCTCGATCAGGCTCTTTCGACCAAGGCTGTGCTCGGACATGTTCGTCTAGATCGAGTAAGGTCTACTCGAGGTCGAGTAACCTTGACTCTCAGATTGATTCGACTGGTTCCGCTGCTTCCTTGATCTTGGACTTTTGTAGATTTGCTGTAAAATGCCTCGATTTTTGCGAATTAAACAGAAACTGGTGTAGATTCCATAATTTGGCAAATAAACATAAACTACATAGGTTCTGTACTATCTTAGCCCAAATGAATGCAATGTATGCAGAAATCGATATAAAAGTTACTGTAAAACATGGCAGATTCAGCTCACAACAGTGTGCCATACTTGTCTGGTTGCATGAACATGGTTGTATCTGATGTGATCGTTGCTATGCCCAAATGAATTAACCATATCCCCCGACACGATTATTATAGTGCATCTTAACATGCTTACCTAGAACCCACCTTGTTTTGACATGCTTATGTGTACACTTAAAGTGAGTAATGAATTATACATGTGAGATCCTATAATGTTTGATATGTCATATTTATAACTTATGCTGCATATGTCTATTGCCGGTTCGTGCATATATGATCTTTATATGTTAAGCATGATTAGTGCATGATATGATAAATTTTAGCCTTTTCCGCGTGCATGTAAAGTTGATTATGTGAATATGTTATGGATGCATAGGAGTATTCCTTTTAATAGGTACATGCTAGTGTGGAATTTGCTATGTGTTTGCTTGCCACACTTGTGACCTCATAGAATACCCTAAGAGCATTGTTGTAATTCTCGGGTTCGCGTCTTGTCTTGAGTCTCGTCATTTCTAATCCTAGTATATGTCTGAACCCTTAAGGAAGTCGTGTTGTCCTCCCTTTCCCTCCCCTATCTCCGTGACTTCTAACCCCTCGCGATCCCCTTGATGGACGTCGACATAGAAGAGAAAATGAACGATCGAATGGAATCAGAGTGGCGCAGCGGAAGCGTGGTGGGTCCATGACCAATAGACCACGGGACAGACGTCGCCGATGGTATACAAAGGGCGGCCACATTTTGAAGATGGTAGATGCGGAGGTGGTTCTCTTAGATGACTCAAGGAAGGACGTTCTTCAAACTGCGGATCTTCTATATTAGTCAGAATTGATGTTGTGCGATAGGTCTAGAGCTGACATAAATGAATATGTGATGACTGATATGTTGAATTGGAAGTGAATGATTGCCTGACTAACTTGTACTTGCGATGATTTGTCTTGATGCTTGAGTGTACTGACTTGCTAGTGAATATGTATGAGCTATATATGTGGTGGTGCTTTCTTCTTGGGCACGAGTCTAGTGATTCCTCGGTGGGATGGGTCGGAAAGTGGCAGGTAGATTGGAGCCTTCGAGTTGGGTCATTGGTTGTGTGAGATGAGGTGTAGGGAGGATGCGTCAACTTGAGAAGAGCCGGGTGAGTTATGGCTTGTTGGAGATAGTGTCCAGTGAGTATATTTGAGCTTCCGGGTAGGTCTTAGGTGAAGAGTGGAGTTAGCATGGTGAGATTTCGAGGAAGAGGTCCTAGCTAGAAGTGTCGGTAGGTAATGGGTGCAAGTATAGGTGGTTAGTGTAGTTCTAGAGGTGGATGAGTGAGCTAGGAATGGATCGGAGGGATTCTCAAAGGGAAGTGTTATTAGACGGATCGGTGAGCTAAGGAAGGTGTCTAGATAGTCTAGGAGCGGATCGTGGGCGGCATCGAGGATGATTGGTTGAGGAATGTCTAAGGAATTGCAGAATTGGGGACTAGGTTCTATGTGCGGTGATTGGGAACTGTTTATGGTAAAGGATGAGATTGAGGAATTGCTAAGAAAGAGTAGTAGCAGGCCGTATCTGGGATGAGTACTTGGGGTTGCTTAAATAGGGTTAGTGATGCTTAGAGGATTCCTGAGGGAAGGATTTCTAGATGCTTTGTTGGAGGATTTTTGTATAGGAAACGAATTGAGGTTGATGTGTGGAGATTGTTTTGGGCTATTGAGGTATTTGGGGATGTGAGATGATTGTTCGAGAGAAGGCTGGTAGTTAGGCAAGGATGTCGTTGAGATTATAGTGAGACTGTGGGCTTGAGATTGAGATAGGGAGATCTTGAGCATGGATTTGGGTACTACTGTACTAGGCAAGGCAGAATGCATTGAGAACGTTAGGGGAATTGGGTTAGAAGGTTTGGCGAAGTTGCGGTACTTGAGAAATTCGGATGAGGATGATTTAGGGATTTACGGAAATGATGATCGGTAAAAGAGGGCTTGGGACGGTAATGTCTCATGGTTAAGAAGTAGGATCTTGAGGCAATTTATGAATATGAAGAGATAAGGAACTAGAGTAGGACAAATTGTGGATTTCGAATGGTTAAGGTTTAGTAAGATTTGGAATGAGGAAATTTGGGAAAAATGCTGGGAAGAGGATCTAGAGTAAGTCAGCTCGAGGAGTCATGAGCGGTTATGGTTTCGTGTGAGTTTCGGAATGGAATGAGTAGGTAGAATAAGTGGTTGATCTTTGAGGATAGGCGCTAGCAATGAGGGTCTTGGTGGTTTCGTGGTTGAAAGTAGCACTAGGTGGGTTTCTGCGTTAGAGCTGGTCAGGGGTAACAAGCGTGAGATGGTCAATATGAGTTGGGTTCTTAGAGGTGGATGGTTAGTGAGAGTGATTAGTGGTGCAAGAGGTATGATCATGTTAGCAAGGTGATTCGAGATGTCTCTTTGGGAGATGCTGGTCGGGCGGAGTCTTGGGATACCTAGTAATTGGTTAGAGATGTGGGCCTTGAGTCGTGGATAGTTATGCGACTAGAGAGATTGTATGCTAAGCTTAGTGCAATGGTGTTAGAACTAGTATTGGATTTGAGTTGGTAGACCTAGGTGAGATTAATCTTGATGCGAGAGATGATGAGTAGTGGTCGTGTTCCGTTATGGTTAGTAGTTGTAGATAGGTTTTCTCGAGGATATGGCTTATGGGTGTGAGGTACTTAGGACCGAGTAATGTGCAAATTTTATACTATTAACAATGCTGATTCTTTGAGATATTGTCATAGACAAAAATGAGGTATGAGTGCTAATATAGCTACTTCCTGAGTTTGATAGAATGCTGGTGTGCGACGATACTTGTATGACTCTAACGTGATAATTCTTGGTGGTTAGTGTAAGTATGATGTGCTTATCTGTTTGATATGATGTGCAACTTCTTTGAGATGATGAATCCTACTATGTGCGATATTATGCTAGATCTGCTATGGTACGTGACTATCCTTGACATGAGTACGATCTGTTTTCGAATGTGTGATCCGATTGCTATACCATATAATGCCTTGGACTAGAATTGCTGGGATGCTAGAACTGAATTGATGAAATTTTATTCTGACTTGGAACCTAGGAAAGAAATATGGGGTTAGCCCTTAGAGGTGGATGATTCCACCTCTTGAAATTTGAAACTTGCTTGACTAACATCGGGTTTAAGGGATCTTGAATAATGTAAAAAAAAAAAAAAAAAAAAGAGACTAACTTGGATTTTGAGAGACCGAACGCGATCGAAATTTTCCACGATTTTGAGGCCAATCTTTTTCAATTGCGGAATCTGCTTGAAACTTTTCAAACCCGGACAACTCTATGGTACATCATGAAGTGGATACAAGCATTTTATGAGGGCGCTTGTAAGATGCTTGCTAAGACCTAGTGATGATATTGTAGAACTTTTAGAGTTGTGGTACTTCCGAAAAGTCGAAGCGAGGATGTGATAGGGGCGCTTATTGCATACTTGTCAAGGCCAATTGGAGATGTCATGACTGTAACCAGGATGTTGTGAGAATCCCAGAAGACGCAACCGAGATAATTACAAGATCCTTGGGCTCATCAATTTCAAACTTGACCCCCCCTACTTTGTTTTGGTTTTAGTCTCGGGGACGAGACTTGTTTTTAGAGGTGGATGATGTAAAGGCTCGGATTTTTAAATCTTAATTCTCGAAAGAAGAAATTAAAAATGAATTTAAATCAGATTTAATTCGGATATTTCGAGAAAAACTCGTCCTAAATTTAATAAATCGAACATGAGATTCATAAAGCGGATTTCGGCCCAATTTTAAAAATTTGAGATGAATTCTGCCTTTTCACCTCGAGATTTGAAGATATCTTCAGATGTCGATAACCTGTTAATTTTGAAACGTTATTTTTACCGCGTCGAGAGAGGATCAAGAGAGCGGGTTTTGGGATTCGTATTCCGGGTAAATTGAATTGGATATATTCATGGAGAACACACCTTTGTCTTCTTTCCTCTCTCTCCCTTCAGAATTTCGGTAGCCCCCCCCCCCCCCCTCTCTTGTCACTTTCCTCCCTGAATTCAAACACAGCTAGCAATCCTCCTTTTGGTTAAGCATGCTCACACCCAATGGCATCTCCCCCAAGCTTACCCATCCATTTTTGGTTAAAGGTCAAACACCTCATCCCCTCTCTTACAGATTTCTTTTCAACCCCTCACATGCCAATCTGGTCAGCTTTTTTTTGTGTTTTCAAAATCACACAACAACTAAAAAAGAGGGGAAACTCCTTCCTTTCCCCTTACCTCCAAACACATACCCCCCACTCTTCCAACTCTCCTTCTCCATCTCATACTCCCTACTACTTCAAGTCACCATCACCTCACCTATTGGTTTTCCGACCACCAGATCAGCAGCAGCAGCGTTGCCAAACCCCTCCTTCCTCATTGCCCCGATATCCAGGCGCCACCTCCTGCAACCTTGCCCTGTTTCCCGCCGGAGGTGAAGGTCGGCTCCCCAACAGCTCCACCAGTCCCCTCCTCCTCCCTTCTCGGCGAGCAGCAGCACAAGAAAATCCTCACCTCCACCGACGCCCAGGCCGCGCAAAAGCCACCAGAGTACCGACGCCGCCACCGCCCCCCCTCTCTCCTCTGTTTTCCCGATTCCGAGCAGTAAGGTCCCATTTCTTTCCCTTTCGATTCCCAACTGTGAAAAACTTCGAAATTAACACTCCTCCGCCCTTCCTATGAAAGATTCCGGCGAGAAATTGGCCCCGACGCCCTGAACGCCACACCGCAGCCCCGAGCTCCCTTTTCCGGCGAAGTCGAGAACCCTCCCCACGGTGAGCTTCTTCCTTCTTCCTCCTCCTTTCCCTTCCTTCCTGTTGTGTGGGTGTCGATTGGGTGGTCGGAGTCGGGTCGGAGCCCATTCCGCCGGCGAGGCCTCCCTCTCCCTTTCCTTCTTCCGAGCGCCGAGGGCTTCCCCTCCCTCTCTGTCGGTTTCTTCGAACATCACAAAGGAAGGAGGAGACTCGTGGGTCCCGCTCCCACTTGCCCCGTCACCAATCCAGTCAGCGTGTGGGCCCCTATTTTTTTTTACTAACTCCGGATTTCAACTAGAAGAGGAAAATGGGTTGGGCTTGGCCCCTTTTGTTGTCAAAACAAATCAGTTTGGGCTTTTAAAAAAAATAAACCTTTTATTGGGCTGTCTTTTTGGAAATGGGAGAATAAAAAGGGGTTTGGGTTCGGTTTTCCTTTGTTTTAAAATGGGTCCGGTTCAGCTAATTAAAACAAAAAGGCCGGTTCGGTTTATGCAAAAGGAATCAGATTTTGGGTTGGGCCTAATTTTATTGGGGCTTGATTTGTTGGGTTATATCTATAAAAGATATATTAAAGTTTAAAACTTACTCTTATACTTATATTATCAAATATTTATGTTAATATAGAAATTGGATTATATATTGTATCATATTATGACTCTTAAAAGTTGTAGATTTAAAATATATTATTGGAATATAAAATATTATGAGATATTATCGTTTGGATTTAAAAACATATTATTATTATTATTATTATTATTATATGAGATTCTAAGGGATTTGAAAATATTTTATGAAAATGGTTATAAGAAAATGGTATTTAAAATGTGATATAATATTATGGTAATTGAAAGAAAATATACTTTTTTGAGACTTGGAGATTTCAAAAGGTATTATCGGGTTTAAAAAAAAGGGATTTGACGAATCTTTTCCAAGGACAGAATTTCTAACTAGTCAACTCGGATTTTGAAACGGCTTGGGACTAACTTGGGAATATGACTTATTCCATGACTAACTGCATGATATGTGTGATTAATAGCATGACTTGTGATGATTTATTATAAGAGGTTAAAGGGTTATATAATTGTGACGAGTTGGTAGGATATTATCGGACAAATTATGCTTTATGATTGTGATGAACTATTGGGATATATGCGGATATGATGAGTATGAGCATGCAGAATTGGTTGATAGTGAGCGATGTGACGTTATGAAATGTGCGATACAATGACATTTATGATATGTTACTTGTTCTATTGATTGGTGTGTGTGCTTGAGTGCTTGATAGTTAGACATAGACTTATATATATATTCTCTTGTTATGTAATTAGGTGATACCTTGTGATTATGAACGATGTATGGTGGATCTTCTATTATGCTGTTCTGCATAGCCAGGTAAGTCTCTTCGGAGCTTACTCAGATTGAATAGAGTTATTCCCTGCTTTAGGTGCATGATATACTAGGTGTTGCATTCATGATCAGCATGCCATGTAGTACCATGCTAGGTTGCATTGATCGTTGAGCATTCTATTTCTCTATGTGTATGTAAACAGAACGGCCGTTATCTGTGAAGTAACTAGAGTCATTGCTAGGGTATAGGACGACCTAGTCTCATCGGGTCCCGTCCTGAGTCAATCGAGTCATGAACTTCCTTATATTATGAAATGCCTGCGGGCTTTATTGTGGAGCGGGTTAGGCATGCGTGCCGCCCGATTATGATGGAATGCATTCACGAGCTGGCCAGTCTCCGCCCTATCGGAAGGGGGTGGAGGTAGGAGAGGGATATACCACTTGGTATTCTGTGCTAAGGCCTTATTATTATTACGCACTTGATCTTAGGAGCATGTTAGTGTGTTAATATCCCGCAATGCATCTAGAAGCATCTTTATTAGGTATAGCGTATATGTGTGCTTAGGGTTGGGATGCAGAGCTAAAGTGGGCATCGATCTGATCCCACCCCATATCAATTTTTTTAGGTATCCGTTATGCTTACTACTATTGATGCTGATTTGAGTCCATGACCGCTGGGTCTAACATGGCGGAAAGAGAGAGTTGAGATTCCAACTTCACCAATTTAATTACGGCTCGAATTTGAATGGTTGATCATATTTTGACCCGGCTCTGCCGTGGCACCCCTTTGTATTACGCTTTACTTCCGCTATTTGTGTGATATTTGGTTTTCCACGCTTAGACTTACGGCAGGTACAGAGGACTTCCCCGGGGATTCCAACGATCTCTTCGAATTTTGGGTATGAAATCCCACTTCAAAATGTTAGAATAGAATTTCAAACCTTCAACCTGTACTCGGGGAGCAAGATCCTAACGAGGGGTTTCATCCCTCGAAACGTAACCCGGGAATCATAATCCCGGGCCGTTACATGCTTATATAAGAGTTGATGAAACTTTTAGTTATGGTACTTATTGAGTTGTGAATGATGTTGCATGATTTGGAAACTAGGAAGAGAATATGGGATTAGCCCTTAGAGGTGGATGATTCCACCTCCTGATTTCTGAATTTGATTGATTGATATGCGGGAAACTGATTTGGTTTGGGAGATTTTGACGAAATCTTGAGTTGAAGGGATTTGACTTGTTCGGTGCAAAGTTCTTGGTTAAACGTCGGATTTGAATATTTTGAATGATATAGAAAGGAAATAACTGGTTTTTAAAGAATAAACGCTATCGAGGGTTTCAACGATTTCGAGGCTAATCTTTTTCAATTGCGGAATTCCTTTTGAAACTTTTCAAACCCGGTTTTATATTATAACGACTCACGAAGTGGATACAAGCATTTTATAGGGGCGCATATAGAATGCTTGCTAAGACCTAGTAGACACGTTATGATTGCTTTTCGAGTTATGATATAACCGAAAAGTCAGAGTAAGAATGTGATAAGGGCCCATATCGCATACTTGCTACGACCAATTGGGAATATTATGATCACGTCAAGGGTACTGTAGGGATCTCATACGGGCCCTATGAGATGCTTACAGAATCAATGGCATGATCTTTGGATTCACCAATTTAAAACTTCATCCCCATGTTTTAGAGTGATTTTAGTCTCGGGGACGAGACTTGTTTTTAGAGGTGGACGATGTAAAGACCGGGAAATTTTAGAATATTAAATTATTAAAATAGTGATTTATGATCATCCCGATTTCTAAGATTTAGGAGGTTTGGAATTTCCGTCCTTGAGTTATTGATTTTATTCTAAATATTTTAAAACGAGTTCCGGCATTATTTAGTTGAAAATTTAAAATATGTTTTATCCCGCTTATTTATGCGAAAATTTAACATAATATCTGGTGTTCATTATTATTTCGGAATTGAAAATTTGAAAATCTTTTTGAGTCGCGTCGGGATAAGGTCGAGTGAGCGGATTTCAAGTTTATATTCCGGGTATTTGAAATTTGGAGTTTTAGGGCCATTATAAATTGTATTCCTTTCTTTTCCTTTTTCTCCCTTTCTTTAACACCCTCTCTCTCTCTCTAAGCACAGACCTTCACGAGATGCCCACCCTCTCTCCTGCAATTTCCCTTTACATTGTACAGCTATACCAAATTGTCCTTTTGTAGGTCAATTCTCCAACAATTCTCACACCACAATCTCAGATTTCCAGAGAAAACAACCAAGCCCATTGCTCTCTCTCTCTCTCCCGTTTGTTCTCTTTACAACCCAGAACCCCCCCCCCCCCAAAATGAATCACCATCAGGCCACTGTAAACCACACCTTGCTAGCCCTGTTTTCCGATTTCAAAGCCCAGACGCCAAGCCCTCGAAGCCACGTTCACCTCCGTCGCCCCTGTTCCGCCTAGAAACCCCGAGCCCCGCAAGAGCACCCCCAAGCCACCAACGCTGCTTCTCCCGGCCGCCACCAGAGCACACGAGCACCCTCCGAACATACACGAGCGCCACCGATGCCGAGTCTCTCCTCCCCTGTTTCCGATTTGGCCTCGGTAAGCTTCGATCTCCTTATTCCGACTTGAAACCACAAAAAGGTTCACCTTTATCCCTCAATCAACCTTCCTAGGACGAGCTATCTCGATTCCGACTCCGACGAAGCCGATCGGATCTCCGGCGTACCTCCGACAAGCTCGTGTCTCCTTCTCGGTGAGCTCCGCTTCTTCTTCCTTACCCTTGGTTTCTCTTTGTCCTTCCTTTGGGTTCCTTTCGGCTGGGAAAACTCGGGGTGAGAGCGAGCGAGTTCAGGTGGCGGTCCTCCTCCTTTTTCCTTCCGTTCTCGTACAGGGCGCTAGAGGTTGAAGATAGAGGCCCTGAACCGGGTTTATTTTCTTTCCTTTTCTTCTGGTTCACTTTCTTTTTCTGGCCTGGGTTCGGTTCAGGGAAGGGTTTGGATTCGGGCTGAGTTCTTTGGTGGGATGGGTTCTCTTTTGATGTCTTGGGCCTCTGATTTGGTGTGGGCTGCTGAGTTTTGTTGGGGTTATGTTCCTATTGTGGTTATTTTATTTTAAGAGGTTATTAGTGTTATGCTATTATATGGGATATGGTTTATATTATGTTAGATTATTTCTAAAATATTAATATTTTATATTATATGTTATCCTGATTTATATATATATATATAGCTGTAATTATTATATAAAATAATCTTAAAAGTGATATTATTTGGAACATGTATTTGTGAGGATTTAAATATGTAAATTTTGGAATTATGAAATGACTTATTGGCTTGGACTTATTTTGGTGGCTATTTTAGATAAATATTGTTGGTTAAATTATTTAATAAGGGTTTAGGTTTTGAAATGAAAAATGCCGGAATTGCTTCTGTTATATGATTTTGGGAAATTGGTTAAGGATTTAATGATTAATGTCGGAATTCGACCAAGTACGATTTGAGAAATTGTCTTGAAAATGAGTTGACTTAATTCGGGATTTAAGAGTTTGGAAAATATGGTTGGTACTATTTTATCAATGGAGTTGATTGGAAATAAATGATTTTGGTTCATGTTGAGCGTAGCGAAAAGGTTTTGGAAAATGGTTTTACAATCGATTGGTTTTGAGGATGTTAAGAACTTGGGTATCGTGTGTATGAATGTTGGTCCGGTAGCTTATGGAAATGGCTTGATGTTAGGTGTGTACTGCTTTTGGATCGCTTTGGACTTGCACTTGGGCCC
Organism: Persicaria maculosa; assembly: GCA_963922045.1. Classification (NCBI taxonomy): domain Eukaryota; kingdom Viridiplantae; phylum Streptophyta; class Magnoliopsida; order Caryophyllales; family Polygonaceae; genus Persicaria; species Persicaria maculosa. Next base: position 29,794,641 of record OY998251.1, on the reverse strand, counting down.
TTGCTTGCGTTATTTTGCTGTTCTGCATCTTCAGGTAAGTTCCCTAGGGGCTTACTCAGGTTGGACATTCATGCCTGTTGTTACATTTTATGTTAGGTGTTGCATATGCATAAAAGCATGCCATGTAGTATCCTGTTTAGGTTGCACTAATTGAATGAGCATCTGCTTACTTTATGCGTTTGAAACAGAACGGCCGTTATCGGTGATAGTCCTAGAGTCTTTGCTAGGGTCATAGGGTAGCCCAGCCTCATCGGGTACCCTGAGTCAATCGAGTCATGAACTTCCTTATATTATGAGATGCCTGCGGGCTTTATTGTGGAGCGGGTTAGGCATGCGTGCCGCCCGATTATGATGGAATGCATTCACGAGCTAGCCAGTCTCCGCCCTATCGGAAGGGGGTGGAGGTAGGAGAGGGATATGCCACTTGGCATTGTCTTGGGCCCTTTACAGTATTTTTACACATTATTATAACTAGGAGCGTCCTAGTGTGTTTGACTTTCGTACTGCATTAGAGCATCTTTATTAGGTATAGCACATACTATGTGGCCTTAGCGAGGACTGCCGGTCCCGTATGAGTGGCTCGATCTGACTCCTTTCCCTGTTTTTTTTTTAAGGTATTTTCTGCAGATCTTGTTTGCTCCTTGCTTCTGTGATGGGAAACCCCTTTGGCGAATCAAAGAACCTAGCTAATATTCTAACTTGGTATAAATGGTAATTATTCGCTTACGTTTTGGTTTTGACCCGGCTTTGCCGTGACACTTTGTATCTTAACTTTGTTTCCGCTTTACTTTCATTTAAACTGAATTTCGCGACATAGTCTTAGGACAGGTTAAGGGTACGAAATGGCCCTTCGAGGTTTTTAGGGTTTGAAATCCCTCTTTATACTAATCTTAAATGAGTTTGAAACATCGACCCGTACCTGAATTGCAAGATCCGAACAAGGGGTTTTATCCCTTGAAACGTAACCCGGAAATCATAATTCTGGGCCGTTACAAAGATGGTATCAGAGCTGAGGTTGTGCAATTCGGGTACGCAAGGGTCGAGTGTATGTTTTGGAAAATCGCCCATGAATTTCAAAGGATTTAAAAGGATTTTAAGAAGGGCAAAATGAACTTAAGATGCCTAACCAAAATTGGACTAAGTAATGAACTTGACTTGTAATAAAAGAGGAAAACCGACCAAACGGGTACGCGAGTGGGTAGTAATGGCGCTAGACCACCCCTATTGGGTGTAGTTGGGAACGGTAGGCAAAATATCAGCTTGTTCTTTATAGATGGGTTGGGATCTGATTTGGATGCCTTAACTATTGAGTGTTACTAACTGATTCTGTGCTCAGTGTTTGCTATGCTAGAGATCTGATTTGGTATGCTTAACAATGAGTTGTGTATTGATTGATCTGTATAAACGGGATAGTGGGAGTACCATTGTTTCTGTATGACCAACCCAGTTATGTGTGATAGCCCGTTACACTTTGCTAAACCCTTGAGGATCTTATCGAGTATTTCTCCCGGATGTCAGTATCTTTCACGGGAATCGGGTTGGTTATAAATACATTGTGTCGGAATCATGTGTGTACATGAAGGTTGTCTGAGTGAGTATTGTAAGGTAGTTCTTGATGTCATTTTGAGTCAAAAGCAAGGTGTTTTTGGGGCTGTCTTTCTTTACTCTTATGACAATCAATCAGTGTTTTCATGACACAAAAAGTCATAGTAGAGTCTCACGGGAAGCAAGGATGATGAGTTAGTTGGGAAAAGTCAATGGTTGCCCTTAGGGATCTCTGTCCGGTTGTAATGGTGACTCTCTCTGAATTGCATGACATGATTTTGTAGTCTCTCACACGTGCCTTATGAATAACCATTAGTACCCAGTTGTTGTGTTATATTTACATGTGTGACTAGTTACATTGCTTAAGTCTCGTGTTATGTATTGTCTTCTATCATGATTGTATGTTGTTCATAGCATGCCTACTTGACATATTGTATTAATTGCGCTAATGATTAATTGAAAGCATGAACCACATGATATGAATCTATATGCTTGTTGTTTTGCCTGGGTTAGGTGCATGATAGTGTGATCAACTCTTCTCTGTACAAATGCCTATAAATGATCTCCTTAGCATGATGGATGATGATGTGTCGATACTATTATTTCTTTTGTGACAAGAATCTATAGCATACCCATCTGATTTGTATTCATCAAATTGACTGTTGTTGATTTTGCAAGTTGATACTGTTGTGTGATTGCTTGCGTTGAATGGAGAATATGTGGAATAATTGAGTCTTGATGAATGCATGTTATCCTAGTATGTGTTGGGTTGAGCTCATGTCCTCGTATTCTAGTTATATTGCCCATTATTGGGACTTGTGTTAAACTTTTCTCATACTTCTATATCGTTGGAATGTGAGTGAGTGATCTCTTATGCGTCGTCATGATTAATTGCATGCATATATCGTACGTTATGTTGAGCCTTTAGTATCATGTAGGACCCTTGGTTGCGACCTATGTGGATCATATATGCTTTGCCTACCTTACTGGTGATTCTCTCTTGAGATAGGTCCCTGATAGTGTGACTCCCCTCTTTCGCTTTTCTCTTAAAAGGTTGAGTTCATCCTGATTAGACTGATGTTAGATCCGATGATTTACTTGCTTTCCATAATGGTTAGTCCTAGCATGCTTATAATATAGTCGCTCGGTAGTGTTTCCTCTTACTCTACAATATCCTCTCGCGCTTGCATAGATGTATGACTTGGCACCTCGCATGACTACACACCACGCTATATCATGATTTCGCATACGCATGGCACATGAATGTTAGAATGAATCTAGTCGAAGTATCTTGATTGTATTCATGTTCGATATGTGTTGATAATATCCTATAGAGCTCATGATTTCTAATACGACTCGCTAAATAATCACGTGTTGTACTTGTCCTATGATGACTATTGTACCATATATGTGCTCTATGATGGTTTGTTCATAGCATGACTATAATCTATCACCCATGATGTCCTTCTTGTTACTTTTGATGATGCCTGATGCTTCGTGAATATTATGATGAACATCTTTTAACAACTCATGATTATGCTTGTATCACGCCATGTTTCGCTAGTATCATGTAGGACCTGTGCTTTCTAAATGTACCGCGATGTATGATTACGTGTCATGCTTGACCTATTATATGATCATTGTGTCAGATGAGATAATTACTATGTTGCTCCTATATGTTCTCGTATGATGCATACACCAAGCTCGTGCATTGTTCATATATGTGATAATTGTGATGCCCATTAAATCCCGCATATCTTGCTTAAGTTGCTAGGCATACCTATTTCACGGGATAATAGACTACTAGCTTGTCTCTCATGCATCAGTGTAGGACTCGATTATGTCTTTTGGAATGAATACATATGCCCTTGAGGTAGGTACATGCTAGTGTGGATTAATGTGCTTGATATGCCCAATGATAAATTCTTGTTTGCTTGTCACAATTGTAACCTAGTAGACTTCCATAAGGGCATCGTTGCTATTCTCGGGTCAGAGTCTTGTCTCCAGTCTTGACGTCCTTTAGCCTTAGTCTGTATTTGTTTCCGAAGTGAACATTTGGGTTGTCCGTCCTTGTCACTCCCCTATCTCTGCTAACTTAGACTCCTTTGCGATACTTGGACGAGCGACAGGATGGAAAAGGAAAGGAAGTTGGATAGCGATAGAACATCGTAGCAGAAGCGTGGACCCATAACCCATGGGCCTCAGGATCAATGATGTCGGCGGAACGGGCACGCATCGAGAATTACGGTTACTTTGTACGATATGACTTGCAAGCGGGATTGTTCTCCGTTCGAATTGCTAACCCTTTTGAATTTGTTGACGACGATATTGCACTGACCTAGCGATGAGATTTATGTGTTGACGTGCTGACTTGATAACGACCGTTGCCCGATTGCATGTTGTCTATGATGATATGATTTGATGCTTTATAGTTCTAATGTGCCATGATGTCTTGATGTGTTGATACTCTAAGTCGCTAAGCATGATCTAAATTCCATTACTTGTAAATGTGAGCTACAAATGCTGAGAAACTTGAATTGTTTATTTGATAAGGTTTTGATGAAACTTGCTAGCCTAATTTGATGATGTTCATATATGATGTTTGATATAAATATTGAGCATGATAGTAAATTGAGACTTCTTGATAAGATTGTAATGTTTGAGGATGTATTAACGATGCTATTATAAGTGCTAGCTAAAATGATGCATGCCTTAGGTGTTATAATTTTTATAACTGCTTCTTTTTTTAACATGTGGGTGAGATTCTCTTGTAGAGTGGTCGGAGGGTAGTGAAAGGGTTTGAGTCATTAGGATGTTCGAGGATGGTGTGAGGTAGAGTTGATGTGAGGATTGTTGGCTTAGGTAAGACTGAGTGAGCTTTGAGATTTATGAGAGGCAATGTTGGTGGTTCTGATGAGCTTCTAAGGGATGCTTGTGATGCTCCGGGTGGTACGAGGAGTGTAAGAGAGGGCTCGTGGATATTGAGGACATGGTGTTAGAGGGTACTTGGGTGTGCAGTTAGAGATAGAAGTTGGGTTCTTAGAGGTGGATGGTGTGGTATTGATTGATGGAATGAGGGGTGAGATTGGAGTATCGAAATGAATTGGGATTTCTTCAGGGGATTTTGTCGGAATTAGTGTTGATGAGTCTAGAAGAGGATTAATCTTGGTTTGAGAGTGGAGATGGGTGAGTGGGAATTATTTTTTATTTTGAGTGGTATGATGTGAGGAATTGTCTTGATTTTGTGATTTATTTATATCTGTTGGCATGATGTTAGATAACAACCATGGTAACTTGATATGGAATTACATGTTGATATGCAATATTAAAATCTAGTTGGTAGTGACAAGTGTTACCATGATATATTAATACTTTGATATCTTGTTATATTGGTTTAGAAGCATGTTAGGATGTGCTGTGATATGATATATGAAGTAATGATGAGTATGAACTATGGGATAATGATGTGCTATTATGTGGAAGCATGATGTTTTATTATGTGGCAGTAAGCATGATGTGTACTATATGGTTGACAAGCATGATTATTGGTTATGTAAATGATGAATATGACTTTCAGTATGATCATGATTAGTATATATGAGATAATGGTGCATGATTTCTAACTGATTGTCATTCGATATTGTGATGAGTTAAGGTGATGTCTTTCAGAGCATGCTGACATTTTGGTGATTTATATGTTGTTTGATCTTCCTTTGTTCTGAATCTTAATAGCATGACTTTGTTGTGTTGATATGTTAACGTGATGAATCTGTTCTACTTGTGTTGCAATATCGATATGCGATAGTGAGATTTGATGTATACTGACGTACTAACCCCATAACATCTAACCCGATGATTTCTGGACATGTGTGCTTACGTGATGAGCATTCGATTATGCACTTGTGATGCCTTCAGTATGATGTAGATATACCTTATGATTTGTAGTATGTTGAGGTTTGTTGTTCCTTTGTTACTTGAGACTTGTTGGCATGTTTATGTTTATGTTAAACGGCTATGTGATGGTTCGTGACTATGATATGATGTAGGACTTGCCATGTGTGAGATGGCTTATGGTATTATGCTTATATAAGAGTTGATGAAACTTTTGGTTATGGTACTTATTGAGTTGTGAATGATGTTGCATGATTTGGAAATTAGGAAGAGAATATGGGATTAGCCCTTAGAGGTGGATGATTCCACCTCCTGATTTCTGAATTTGATTGATTGATATGCGGGAAACTGATTTGGTTTGGGAGATTTTGACGACATCTTGAGTTGAAGGGATTTGACTCGTTCGGTGCAAAGTTCTTGGTTAAACGTCGGATTTGAATATTTTGAATGATATAGAAAGGAAATAACTGGTTTTTAAAGAATAAACGCTATCGAGGGTTTCAACGATTTCGAGGCTAATCTTTTTCAATTGCGGAATTCCTTTTGAAACTTTTCAAACCCGGTTTTATATTATAACGACTCACGAAGTGGATACAAGCATTTTATAGGGGCGCATATAGAATGCTTGCTAAGACCTAGTAGACACGTTATGATTGCTTTTCGTTATGATATAACCGAAAAGTCGGAGTAAGAATGTGATAAGGGCCCATATCGCATACTTGCTACGACCAATTGGGAATATTATGATCACGTCAAGGGTACTGTAGGGATCTCATACGGGCCCTATGAGATGCTTACAGAATCAATGGCATGATCTTTGGATTCACTAATTTAAAACTTCATCCCCATGTTTTAGAGTGATTTTAGTCTCGGGGACGAGACTTGTTTTTAGAGGTGGACGATGTAAAGACCGGGAAATTTTAGAATATTAAATTATTAAAATAGTGATTTATGATCATCCCGATTTCTAAGATTTAGGAGGTTTGGAATTTCCGTCCTTGAGTTATTGATTTTATTCTAAATATTTTAAAACGAGTTCCGGCATTATTTAGTTGAAAATTTAAAATATGTTTTATCCCGCTTATTTATGCGAAAATTTAACATAATATCTGGTGTTCATTATTTATTTCGGAATTGAAAATTTAAAAATCTTTTTGAGTCGCGTCGGGATAAGGTCGAGTGAGCGGATTTCAAGTTTATATTCCGGGTATTTGAAATTTGGAGTTTTAGGGCCATTTTAAATTGTATTCCTTTCTTTTCCTTTTTCTCCCTTTCTTTAACACCCTCTCTCTCTCTCTCTCTCTCTGAGCACAGACCTTCACGAGATGCCCACCCACTCTCCTGCAATTTCCCTTTACATTGTACAGCTATACCAAATTGTCCTTTTGTAGGTCAATTCTCCAACAATTCTCACACCACAATCTCAGATTTCCAGAGAAAACAACCAAGCCCATTGCTCTCTCTCTCTCCCATTTTGTACTCTGCAATCCTCTCTCTCCCATTTGTTCTTTGTACAACCCAGACCCCCCCCCCCCAAAATGAATCACCATCAGGCCACTGTAAACCACACCTTGCTAGCCCTGTTTTCCGATTTCAAAGCCCAGACGCCGAGCCCTCGAAGCCACGTTCACCTCCGTCGCCCCTGTTCCGCCGAGAAACCCCGAGCCCCGCAAGAGCACCCCCAAGCCACCAGCGCTGCTTCTCCCGGCCGCCACCACAGCACACGAGCACCCTCCGAACATACCCGAGCGCCACCGACGCCGAGTCTCTCCTCCCCTGTTTCCGATTTGGCCTCGGTAAGCTTTGATCTCCTTATTCCGACTTGAAACCACGAAAAGGTTCACCTTTAACCCTCAATCAACCTTCCTAGGACGAGCTTTCTCGATTCCGACTCCGATGAAGCCGATCGGATCTCCGGCGTACCTCCGACAAGCTCGTGTCTCCTTCTCGGTGAGCTCCGCTTCTTCTTCCTTACCCTTGGTTTCTCTTTGTCCTTCCTTTGGGTTCCTTTCGGCTGGGAAAACTCGGGGTGAGAGCGAGCGAGTTCAGGCGGCGGTCCTCCTCCTTTTTCCTTCCGTTCTCGTACAGGGCGCTAGAGGTTGAAGATAGAGGCCCTGAACCGGGTTTATTTTCTTTCCTTTTCTTCTGGTTCACTTTCTTTTTCTGGCCTGGGTTCGGTTCAGGGAAGGGTTTGGATTCGGGCTGAGTTCTTTGGTGGGATGGGTTCTCTTTTGATGTCTTGGGCCTCTGATTTGGTGTGGGCTGCTGAGTTTTGTTGGGGTTATGTTCCTATTGTGGTTATTTTATTTTAAGAGGTTATTAGTGTTATGCTATTATATGGGATATGGTTTATATTATGTTAGATTATTTCTAAAATATTAATATTTTATATTATATGTTATCCTGATTTATATATATATATATAGCTGTAATTATTATATAAAATAATCTTAAAAGTGATATTATTTGGAACATGTATTTGTGAGGATTTAAATATGTAAATTTTGGAATTATGAAATGACTTATTGGCTTGGACTTATTTTGGTGGCTATTTTAGATAAATATTGTTGGTTAAATTATTTAATAAGGGTTTAGGTTTTGAAATGAAAAATGCCGGAATTGCTTCTGTTATATGATTTTGGGAAATTGGTTAAGGATTTAATGATTAATGTCGGAATTCGACCAAGTACGATTTGAGAAATTGTCTTGAAAATGAGTTGACTTAATTCGGGATTTAAGAGTTTGGAAAATATGGTTGGTATGATTTTATCAATGGAGTTGATTGGAAATAAATGATTTTGGTTCATGTTGAGCGTAGCGAAAAGGTTTGGAAAATGGTTTTACAATGGATTGGTTTTGAGGATGTTAAGAACTTGGGTATCGTGTGTATGAATGTTGGTCCGGTAGCTTATGGAAATGGCTTGATGTTAGGTGTGTATTGCTTTTGGATCGCTTTGGACTTGCACTTGGGCCCTTGCTTGCGTTATTTTGCTGTTCTGCATCTTCAGGTAAGTTCCCTAGGGGCTTACTCAGGTTGGACATTCATGCCTGTTGTTACATTTTATGTTAGGTGTTGCATATGCATAAAAGCATGCCATGTAGTATCCTGTTTAGGTTGCACTAATTGAATGAGCATCTGCTTACTTTATGCGTTTGAAACAGAACGGCCGTTATCGGTGATAGTCCTAGAGTCTTTGCTAGGGTCATAGGGTAGCCCAGCCTCATCGGGTACCCTGAGTCAATCGAGTCATGAACTTCCTTATATTATGAGATGCCTGCGGGCTTTATTGTGGAGCGGGTTAGGCATGCGTGCCGCCCGATTATGATGGAATGCATTCACGAGCTGGCCAGTCTCCGCCCTATCGGAAGGGGGTGGAGGTAGGAGAGGGATATGCCACTTGGCATTGTCTTGGGCCCTTTACAGTATTTTTACACATTATTATAACTAGGAGCGTCCTAGTGTGTTTGACTTTCGTACTGCATTAGAGCATCTTTATTAGGTATAGCACATACTATGTGGCCTTAGCGAGGACTGCCGGTCCCGTATGAGTGGCTCGATCTGACTCCTTTCCCTGTTTTTTTTTTAAGGTATTTTCTGCAGATCTTGTTTGCTCCTTGCTTCTGTGATGGGAAACCCCTTTGGCGAATCAAAGAACCTAGCTAATATTCTAACTTGGTATAAATGGTAATTATTCGCTTACGTTTTGGTTTTGACCCGGCTTTGCCGTGACACTTTGTATCTTAACTTTGTTTCCGCTTTACTTTCATTTAAACTGAATTTCGCGACATAGTCTTAGGACAGGTTAAGGGTACGAAATGGCCCTTCGAGGTTTTTAGGGTTTGAAATCCCTCTTTATACTAATCTTAAATGAGTTTGAAACATCGACCCGTACCTGAATTGCAAGATCCGAACAAGGGGTTTTATCCCTTGAAACGTAACCCGGAAATCATAATTCTGGGCCGTTACAATGGCTTCCCCAATCAATAGATTTGTGTATTGTCCTAAGAATATTTTATCAAACTGATGTTAAGAACATTCATCATTGATTCATTATACAAAATATAAGAGAGTATCCATGCTCATTTTGTTTTTAGACTGTCTAATATAAGGAGTCTGATAAATAGAAGCATCAATTTATACACAAGCATCAATTTGATAATTAACCGGATTGCTTAATGCATTAGCATAAAGAAAGAGAAATAACATCAGAGGAAAATGATGATGAATTTCAATCGATAGGTTTGGCTTAATTAATGTCCATTGTCCATGAAGAAGCTAATAAAATATCTAATGATTAAAATTGAACTTAATCTAGCCGTAAGTCGCACATTTCAATTCTGGAACTATACTAAACCTACTTCCCAAATCCTAAATCCTACCATACACATATAATTAGCGAGCTGATGATGAACAAACCTTGAAGATAGATAAAAATAGGCGATCAATGTGAGGGATGACGACAATAGAGGATGACGACTTACGACAATGGGATGGGCAAAGATGAAGGACGTCGCTATGTTTCATTACGTAGAGAGGAAGCACTATGAAGCATGAGAGAACCACCACAAGGGACAACTGCGTTGTGATTCAACCATCTACTTTGAACCCTGCGGGAGGATGGAAAGTCATCGACGACATGGCTCGGTAACGGAGAACTGCGGAGATGTTCTAGCGAGAGGAGTGCGAGAGAGGATCTGAGAGAAGAGAGCGAGAATTATGTTACGTAAAATTAGGAAATTACATTTGATATTGGGAGAATCAATCTGAGCCATTCATTTATTTGAATGGATGTGATCTTCTCATTAGGAAGTTATTAGGCATACTATGATCAGAAATAGATTGCCATAAATAAGAAGAAAAATAATTAAAATGAGCACCCTAGCTAATTCATTTTGGATCATCACAAATCTCACCGATACTCGTGAGTTGTGACCGTAACTGAATCACTTGAAATGTTGAGGCAAAAAATTAAAACTCATTTTACATCTATGAAAATAGATAGATATATTGATTATACTCCATCCGATCCAAAATACATGTCGTTTGACTTTTTAGCACGTACTAAAACTATATAATACATTAACATTTTTATTATTATTTTTTTACAATTGAATACTTATTATCAACAAATATTAAGTTGTAAAAAAATGATTTTAAAAAAGTTGATATTTTATATAGTTTTTACCTCCTTAAATTACGTGTTAAAAAGTCAAACGACATATATTTTGGATCGGATGTAGTATTACTTATACGGTCGTACCTATTCATTTATAATGGATCAATCCTCAAGCTCTCTCTATATATATTTAATAACATACAAAGCAAGTCTAAAAAAGAAATATCTAAATATCAAAATTGTAAAGGCCCAGATTTTTAGATCCTAATTCTCGGAAAAAGAAATTAAAAATGAATTTAAATCGGGTTAATTAAAATCTCTTAAAATGAATTCCGGCATATAATTATTTTAAATGGACTTTCATTCAGTTTTATTTTCGCTTTCGCTTGCAAAAATTTGAAAGTATAATATAATTTTATTATTTGATTCAGTTCGAGAATTCGATTTAAATTTGAAGTTTTAAGCTTTATATCTTTTGAGTCGGGTTAAGGTCGAGTGAGCGGGTTTCTGATTTATATTCCCGGTATTTGACGTTTGGAGTTTTGGGAACATCTTAATTTGTATTCTTTTCCCTTTCTACTTTCAATTAGTCAAAGCTCACAATGTACAAATCCAGCTTGCAATATTTGTTGTTTTGTCCCATATCAGTATAACATCCACTCTCTGCCTTCCTCCCTCTTCATTCACCCAGAAACCCACAAAAGGAACTCACTCCCTCTCTCTCTCTTCAGACGGCCTCAAACGGCCTCAAGATTCCCCTGCCTTGCTGCTTCACAATTGCACCCAGCTCACCCTTCTGCTGAATTGGTCCCCTTTCCCTCTTTAAATTGAAGATAAACCCACAATTGTATTTGTCCTCTTATGCACAAATCCACTCCATTAAGACCTTCCTCTCTCCCTCTTCTGTTTCATCTCTGGACAGATCAGAAAACCCATCAGAGATCACCCCCCACCCTCCTCTGCTGCGTTCAATCCAGCACCACCGCATCCCCTTCGTCCCTCCAATGTCCAGCCACCGAGACCAACCGAAGCTGCTCCTTCTCTCCTCCTTCTGCCTGAGCAGCAGCAGCTGTCACCTGACGGCCGAGCACGAGTCGGAGGCCAGAAACCTCCCAGCACCGCCGGCGTCGCCATTCCTTCTTCTCCTCCCCTGTTTCCGTCCAAGATCCGGTAAGGGTTCGATTCTCCCTCCTTTTCTCTTCCTTTCACCTCCAAACACAATAAAAGAGGAGCTTTGACCCCCTCCCACTCTCCCTAGGCCCTATCCGACGAGAATCCATCTCCGACGAAGCTCCGACGAAGATTTCCGGCGAAGATCCGGATCTCGGTGAGCTCTCTCCCTCCTTTACCCTTTTCTCGCTGTTGAATTCTTTTGGGCCGGGCAAGGTCGGAATGTCGTTCCAGTCAGATGGGAGTGGCCTGGGGTCGGAACGAAGGCCGCCGGCGCGTGGACCTCCTTCTTCTCTTCAATTTTCCGAGCGGGCGTTTTTGGGGGAGACACTGAACAGTGTCTTGGGTTCAGTTTTTTTTTGAAGGAAACCCGGTCCGGTTTTGTGTTTTATAAGAGAAAACCGGTTCATGTGGTTAATTTGTAAGAAATTGAGAATTGGGTTTGGATCCGGGATTGGGCCTCTTCCCTTGGGTTGGATTCGGATCCAAGGTTGAGAGAGTTGGGCTTGTTTGGTTATTTAAGAGGGATGTGTTTTATGAGTTTTGTGTTATGGTTATATTTATGGTTATATGTTTTGAGATTATATGGTTAGTAAGTGTTAAAGTACTTGAATATTATTATTATTAATTTGGGATTTTTTTGGAAAAGAACCACTAATAAAATAGTTGATGCTTATGATAATTATATTTATTGTTGATAAAGTATTTAAGAGGGTTTTCGAGTTTCCGGAAGTATACCTTAAATGATTTATTGTTTGAAAACCAAAATGCCGGAACTAATTCTATAATATGATTTTGGGAATTTATTAAGGATTTAAATGATCAATGTCGGAATTTGGCCAAGTATGATTTGAGCAATTATTTTGAATATGAGTTGACTTAGTTTTGGATTTAAAAGTTTGGAAAATATGGTTGCTACGATTTTATCAATGGGATTGATTGGAAGTAAATGATTTTGGTTGATGTTGATCGTAGGGGAAAGGTTTTGGAAAATGGTTTTACTATCGACTGATTTTGAGTATGTTGAGAACTTGGGTTTCATGTGTGAATGTTGGTTCATTAGCTTATGGAAATGACTTGATGATAGGTGTGTATTGCTTTTGGATTGCTTTGGACTTGCATTTGGGCCCTTGCTTGTATTATCCTGCTGTTCTGCATCTTTAGGTAAGTTCCCTAGGGGGCTTACTCAGGTTGGACATTCATGCCTGTTGTTGCATTTTATGTTAGGTGTTGCATATGCATAAAAGCATGCCATGTAGTATCATGTTTAGGTTGCACTAATTGATTGAGCATCTGTTTACTTTATGCGTTTGAAACAGAACGGCCGTTATCTGTGATAGTCTTAGAGTCTTTGCTAGGGTCATAGGGTAGCCCAGCCTCATCGGGTACCCTGAGTCAATCGAGTCATGAACTTCCTTATATTATGATATGCTTGCGGGCTTTATTGTGGAGCGGGTTAGGCATGCGTGCCGCCCTATTATGAATGAATGCATTCACGAGCTGGCCAGTCTCCACCTATCGGAAGGGGTGGAGGTAGGAGAGGGATATGCCACTTGGCATTGTCTTGGGCCCTTTACAGTATTTCTGCACATTATTATGAACTAGGAGCATGCTAGTGTGTTTGAATTTCGTACTGTATTAGAGCATCTTTATTAGGTATAGCACATACTATGTGGCCTCAGCGAGGACTGCCGGTCCCGCATGAGTGGCTCGATCTCACTCCTTTCCCCGTTCTTTTTTTAAGGTAATTTCTGCAGATATTGTTTGCTCCTTGCTTCTGTGACGGGAAACCCTTTGGCGAATCGAAGAACCTAGCTAATATTCTAACTTGGTAAAATTGTAATCACTCACTTATGATTTGATTCTGACCAGGTTTTGTCGTGGCATTTGTATCCTAGTTTTGCTTCCGCTTTACTTTCGGTTGAATTGGATTTTGCGACATAGTTTTATGACAGGTAAAGGGTACCCAATGGCCCTTCGAGGTTTTTATGGGTTTGAAATCCCTCCTTCTACTAATCTTAAAATGAGTTGAAACCTCGACCCGTACCTGCATTGCAAGATCCGAACAAGGGTTTTCATCCCTTGAAACGTAACCCGGAAATCATAATTCTGGGCCGTTACAAAGATGGTATCAGAGCTGAGGTTGTGCAATTCGGGTACGCAAGGGTCGAGTGTATGTTTTGGAAAACCGCCCATGGATTTCAAAGGATTTGAAGATGTTTTGAAGGGGCAAAATGAACTTAAGACGTCTAACCCCAATTTGGACTAAGTAATGAACTCGACTTGCAATAAAAGAGGGAAACCGACCAAACGGGGACGCGAGTGGGTAGTAAGGGCGATAGAACACCCCTATTGGGTGTAGTTCGGAACGGCAGGCGAAATATCAGCTTGTTCTTTACAGATGGGTTGGGAGACTCAAAAGAGATCATTATGTGTCTTATTAACTGATTATGTGCTGAGTGCTCGCTATGCTAGAGATCTGATTTGGTATGCTTAACAATGAGTTGCGTATTGATTGATTTGTGCAAATGAGATGGTGGGAGTACCCTTGTTTCTGTGTGGTCCAACCTAGCTTGTGTGGAACAGTCCCTTCCACTATGTTAACCTCTTGACGGTTCTATCTAGCCTTTTCCTGGATGTCAGTGTCTTCTATGGGAATTGGGTTGGTAAACACACTGTGTCGGGAATCTTGGTTGGATATTAAGTTTGTCTGAGTGAGTGTTGGAAGTTCTTGATGTCATTTTGAGTTAGAAGTAAGATGTTTATGGGGCTGTCTTTCCTTATTCATATGATGATCAACCAGTGTCTTCTTGCCATGAAGAGTCATACCGGAGTCCCACGGGAAAGAGGGGTGACGAGTCGGTTGGGAAAAGTCAATGGTTGCTCTTAGGGATCTCTGTCCGGTTGTAATGGTGACTCTCTCTGAATTGAATGACATGATTTTGTAATCTCCCGCATATACCTTGTAAATGATCATTAGTAAGAAGCTGCTCATGTTATGCCTTGCTTCCTGTCATAATTTTATTGTGTAAGATCATGTTGTGGTTAGTTACATTGCTCAAGTCTTGTGTCATGTCTTGCCTTCTATCATGAGTGTATGTTGTTATAGCATGTTTACTTGGCTTATTGATCGTATGAATGACTGGAAGCATGAACCACATGATATGAACCTATATGCTTTTTGTTTTCGCCTGGGTTAGGTCCATGATAGTGTGATAAACTCTTCTCTGTACAATTTCCTGGAAATGATCTCCTTAGCATGCTAGATGCTGATGTGTCGATGCTCCTTATTCCTTTTGTGACAAGAATCTATCGCATGCCCATCCATTTTGTATTCGTCAAATTGAATAGTGCTGATGATTTTGCAAGTTGATATTGTTGTGTGTTACTTGCGTGGAATGGAGAATATGAGGTTTAATTGAGTCTTGGTGAATGAATGTTTCATCCTAGTATGTGCTGATTTGAACTCATGTTCCCGTATTCTAGTCATATTGCTCAATACTTAGACTCGTGTTATACATCGTAAAAACCTCCCTCATGCTTCTGTATTGCTGGAATGTGATTGAATTGATTTCTTGCGTGTCGTCACTATCAGTGCATGCATGCATCGTAGATTATGTTGAGCCTTAGTATCATGTAGGATCCTTGGTTATGACTCGTGTGAATTATATCTTGCTTGCATTATTGTCGATTCTCTCTCGAGCTAGGTTCCTAATAGTGTGGTTCTTCCCTCTTTCTATCCCCATAACATGTCTTACTCATGCAAGATAATTGATGTTGAATTCGATGATTGATTTGCTTTTCGTAATGGTTAATCATAGCATGCTTACATGCTATCACTCGGTAGTGTTTCCCTATTACGTTATGAATTCCTCTTGTGCTGGCATAGATGTATGATTTGGGACCTCGCATGATCACACGCCACGTTGCATTATTTCGCATATGCATGACGAATGAATGTTAGAATGAATTTAGTCGAGTTACCTTGATTGTGGTCATGAGTCGATATGTGCTAGTAGTATCATGTAGGGCTTATGAATTCCAAAACGACTCGCCAAATGATCACATGTTGTACTTGTTCTATAATGTGATGACTATTGTACCATATATGTGCTCTATGATGGTTCGTTCTTAGCATGATTATAATTTATCGTCCATGATATCTTTCTTGTTACTTTTGATGATGCCTCATATTTCGTGAATATTATGTTGAATTCTTCTTAATGACACTTGACTATGCTTATATCACATCATGTATCGCTAGTATCATGAATGACCCATGCTTTCTAAATGTATTCTATCATATGATTACGTGTCACGCTTGACCTATTATATGATCATTGTGCCAGATGAGATAGTTATTATGTTGCTCCTATATGTTCTCATATGATGCATACCTTAAGATCGTGCATTGCTCATATATGTAATATTTGCTCTGTTTGGTAAATCCCGCATACCTCGCTAAGACTACTAGGCGTTATGGTTTTCATGAATCGATAGACTGTTAGCTTGTCTCGCATGCACCTCAAGGTAGAACTTAAATGTGTCTTTTGAATGTACGTGTATGTCGTTGATCTTCGAGATAGGTACATGTTAGTGTGGGTTGATATTGTTGATTGATATGCCCCATGATGAAACTGTGTCCGCCTGTCACAATTGCAATTTAATAGACCTCCATAAGGGCGTTGTTACTATTCCCGGGTCAGAGTCTTCTCTCTAGTATTGTCGTCTGTAGTTGTGGTCCGTGTTTCTTCCCCGAAGGGAAATTGGGTTGTCTTTTCTTGTCACTCCCCTATCTCCCCTAACTTGGACTCTTGCGCGATACATTAGACGAGCGACCGCATGGGAAAAGAGAACGAGGAGTTGGATAGCGATAGAACAGTGCAACGGAAGCGTGGGCCCATAACCCACAAGCCTCTGGATCGACGGTGTTGATGGGGCAGGTACGTTTCGAGGACTGCGGCTACCGAGTACGATATGACTTGAAGGCAGGAGTGTCCTCCGTTCGAATTACTAACCCTTCTGAATTTGTTGATGATATTGCACTGACCTGGCGATGAGAACTACGTGTTGATGTGCTGACTTGGTGATGATTGTTGTCTGATTGTCTGTTGACTATGATGATATGATTTGATGCTTTATAGTTCTAATGTGCCTTGTGCCTTGACGTGTTGCTACTCTAAGTTGCTAAGCGTGATTTGAATTCCTTTGCTTGTAAAATGTGAACTGCATATGCTAAGAAGCCTGAATTGTATCTGATAAGGTTAATGCAACATGTTAGCTTGACTTGATTATGTTCATATATGATGTTGCGATGGTTATTGAGCATGATGGTAGACTGAGACTTGTTGAACCCATGATATTATGTTTATGAATGCTAGTTGCATGATGTAGACCTTATGTTTGATGATTTTCATGATTGCTTCTTCCTTAAACCTGTGGGTGAGGTCATTTGGTAGCGTGGTGGATGAGTGGTAAAAGAATTATAGGCGGTTAGGATGATCGATGGTATTAGGAGGTGAGTCGCGAGAAAGGGATGTTGGCTTAAGTAAGACTGAGTGAGCTTTGGGATTTTTGAGAGGCAATGTTGGTGGTTCTGATGAGCTTCTAGGTGATGTTGGTGATGCTTCGGGTAGTATGTGAAGTGTAAGGAAGGGCCCGTGAATATTGAACACATGGTATTAGAGGTACTTGGGTGTGACGTTAGAGATAGGAGTTGAATTCTTAGAGGTGGATGGTGTGGTAGTGTTTAGCGGAAGGAGGGGTAAGATTTGAGCATCGAGATGAATTGGGATTTCTCCGGAGAATTTTTGTTGGAGTTGACGTTAGCGAGTCTAGAAGATGATTAGTCTTGGCTTGAGAGTGGAGATGGGCGAGTGGGGACTCTGTTTTATTTTGACTGGTATGATGTGAGGATTTTCTTGATGATGTGATTTATTTATATTTGTTGGCATGATGTTAGATAATAACCATGATGCATCTGATATGGAATGATATTACATGTTGTTATGCAATACTGAAATTTAGTTGGTAGTGACAAATGTTATCATGATATATTGCTGCTCTGCTATGTTGTTTTAGAAGCATGATAGGATGTGTTGTGATATGATACATGAGGTAATGTTGTGTTATTATATGGTTGGCAAGCATGACTATTGATATATTAAATGATGAATATGACTTAGAGCATGAATATGACTTGTATATATGTGAGATAATAGTGCATGTCTGCCTAATGACTAAATGATCGTTATATGGTGTTGTGACGAATTGAGATGATATCTGGAGAGCATGTTGACATTTTGATGTTGATATACTGCTTGATCTTCCCTTTTGTGAATCTTAATAGCATGACCTTGTTTGTATGGATGTGGTTATAATTAGTTTTGTTACATTGACTTATGATGAAATTCCGTTGTGGCTAACCTTGCAAATACAAATGTTTGATGTGATAAATCTGTTACGATAATGCTGGATAGAAATTGGATAGGATGACTATGTGAATTTATGCGTTAAATGAGATCCCTTATTGTGACTGACCCTACTATGATTGCGGTGTTGATATGCGATAGTGAGATACCTTTTATGATTTATGGTGTGATGTCGAGACGTTGTTATGATCTTGATATGTTGTTGAGATGCACCTTATAACCTTTAGTGTGATTTCGAGATGCTTGATGTGATCTTGTGACACTGTGTGGGTACATGGTTGAGACTTGTCGTATGATGTGTTGGTTGGAGATTGGTTGGTTTAAGCTGTTATGCATTTGTTATGACGTATGAATCTTGCTTGAATGGAGATTGATGGATTGATTTGATTCTGGAAACTAGGAAGAGAATATGGGATTAGCCCTTAGAGGTGGATGATTCCACCTCCCAACTTCTGAATTTGATTGATTGATATGCGGGGAACTGATTGGGTTTTTGTGGATTTTGAGGAAATCTTGATTTGAAAGGATTTGACTTGTTTGGTGCAAAGTTCTTGGTTAAACGTCTTATTTGAAGAGTTTGAGCGGTTTAAAAAGGTCTTACTTAAAATTTTAAAGAATAAACGTTACCGAGAATTTCAACAATTTTTAGGCCAATCTTTTCCAATTGCGGAATCCCTTTTTGAGAATTTTCACACCCGGGCTTATATTATAGCGCCTCACGAAGTGGATACAAACATTTTATAGGGGCGCATATAGAATGGTTGCTAAGACCTAGTAGAGACGCTATGATTGCTTTTTGAGTTATAATGTGACCAAAAGGTCGGGGTAAGGGTGTGATAGGGGCCCATATCACATACTTGCTACGACCAATTGAGAATGTTATGATCACGTCAAGGGTGCTGTGAGGATCTCATACGGGCCCCTATGAGATGCTTACAGAACCAATGACGTGATTCTTGGACTCACCAATTTAAAACTTCATCCCCATGTTTTAGAGTGATTTTAGTCTCGAGGACGAGACTTATTTTTAGACGTGGATGATGTAAAGGCCCGGATTTTTAGATCCTAATTCTCGGAAAAAGAAATTAAAAATGAATTTAAATCGGGTTAATTAAAATCTCTTAAAATGAATTCCGGCATATAATTATTTTAAATGGACTTTCATTCAGTTTTATTTTCGCTTTCGCTTGCAAAAATTTGAAAGTATAATATAATTTTATTATTTGATTCAGTTCGAGAATTCGATTTAAATTTGAAGTTTTAAGCTTTATATCTTTTGAGTCGGGTTAAGGTCGAGTGAGTGGGTTTCTGATTTATATTCCCGGTATTTGACGTTTGGAGTTTTGGGAACATCTTAATTTGTATTCTTTTCCCTTTCTACTTTCAATTAGTCAAAGCTCACAATGTACAAATCCAGCTTGCAATATTTGTTGTTTTGTCCCATATCAGTATAACATCCACTCTCTGCCTTCCTCCCTCTTCATTCACCCAGAAACCCACAAAAGGAACTCACTCCCTCTCTCTCTCTTCAGACGGCCTCAAACGGCCTCAAGATTCCCCTGCCTTGCTGCTTCACAATTGCACCCAGCTCACCCTTCTGCTGAATTGGTCCCCTTTCCCTCTTTAAATTGAAGATAAACCCACAATTGTATTTGTCCTCTTATGCACAAATCCACTCCATTAAGACCTTCCTCTCTCCCTCTTCTGTTTCATCTCTGGACAGATCAGAAAACCCATCAGAGATCACCCCCCACCCTCCTCTGCTGCGTTCAATCCAGCACCACCGCATCCCCTTCGTCCCTCCAATGTCCGGCCACCGAGACCAACCGAAGCTGCTCCTTCTCTCCTCCTTCTGCCTGAGCAGCAGCAGCTGTCACCTGACGGCCGAGCACGAGTCGGAGGCCAGAAACCTCCCAGCACCGCCGGCGCCGCCATTCCTTCTTCTCCTCCCCTGTTTCCGTCCAAGATCCGGTAAGGGTTCGATTCTCCCTCCTTTTCTCTTCCTTTCACCTCCAAACACAATAAAAGAGGAGCTTTGACCCCCTCCCACTCTCCCTAGGCCCTATCCGACGAGAATCCATCTCCGACGAAGCTCCGACGAAGATTTCCGGCGAAGATCCGGATCTCGGTGAGCTCTCTCCCTCCTTTACCCTTTTCTCGCTGTTGAATTCTTTTGGGCCGGGCAAGGTCGGAATGTCGTTCCAGTCAGATGGGAGTGGCCTGGGGTCGGAACGAAGGCCGCCGGCGCGTGGACCTCCTTCTTCTCTTCGATTTTCCGAGCGGACGTTTTTGGGGGAGACACTGAACAGTGTCTTGGGTTCAGTTTTTTTTTGAAGGAAACCCGGTCCGGTTTTGTGTTTTATAAGAGAAAACCGGTTCATGTGGTTAATTTGTAAGAAATTGAGAATTGGGTTTGGATCCGGGATTGGGCCTCTTCCCTTGGGTTGGATTCGGATCCAAGGTTGAGAGAGTTGGGCTTGTTTGGTTATTTAAGAGGGATGTGTTTTATGAGTTTTGTGTTATGGTTATATTTATGGTTATATGTTTTGAGATTATATGGTTAGTAAGTGTTAAAGTACTTGAATATTATTATTATTAATTTGGGATTTTTTTGGAAAAGAACCACTAATAAAATAGTTGATGCTTATGATAATTATATTTATTGTTGATAAAGTATTTAAGAGGGTTTTCGAGTTTCCGGAAGTATACCTTAAATGATTTATTGTTTGAAAACCAAAATACCGGAACTAATTCTATAATATGATTTTGGGAATTTATTAAGGATTTAAATGATCAATGTCGGAATTTGGCCAAGTATGATTTGAGCAATTATTTTGAATATGAGTTGACTTAGTTTTGGATTTAAAAGTTTAGAAAATATGGTTGCTACGATTTTATCAATGGGATTGATTGGAAGTAAATGATTTTGGTTGATGTTGATCGTAGGGGAAAGGTTTTGGAAAATGGTTTTACTATCGACTGATTTTGAGTATGTTGAGAACTTGGGTTTCATGTGTGAATGTTGGTTCATTAGCTTATGGAAATGACTTGATGATAGGTGTGTATTGCTTTTGGATTGCTTTGGACTTGCATTTGGGCCCTTGCTTGTATTATCCTGCTGTTCTGCATCTTCAGGTAAGTTCCCTAGGGGGCTTACTCAGGTTGGACATTCATGCCTGTTGTTGCATTTTATGTTAGGTGTTGCATATGCATAAAAGCATGCCATGTAGTATCATGTTTAGGTTGCACTAATTGATTGAGCATCTGTTTACTTTATGCGTTTGAAACAGAACGGCCGTTATCTGTGATAGTCCTAGAGTCTTTGCTAGGGTCATAGGGTAGCCCAGCCTCATCGGGTACCCTGAGTCAATCGAGTCATGAACTTCCTTATATTATGATATGCCTGCGGGCTTTATTGTGGAGCGGGTTAGGCATGCGTGCCGCCCTATTATGAATGAATGCATTCACGAGCTGGCCAGTCTCCACCTATCGGAAGGGGTGGAGGTAGGAGAGGGATATGCCACTTGGCATTGTCTTGGGCCCTTTACAGTATTTCTGCACATTATTATGAACTAGGAGCATGCTAGTGTGTTTGAATTTCGTACTGCATTAGAGCATCTTTATTAGGTATAGCACATACTATGTGGCCTCAGCGAGGACTGCCGGTCCCGCATGAGTGGCTCGATCTGACTCCTTTCCCCGTTCTTTTTTTAAGGTAATTTCTGCAGATATTGTTTGCTCCTTGCTTCTGTGACGGGAAACCCTTTGGCGAATCGAAGAACCTAGCTAATATTCTAACTTGGTAAAATTGTAATCGCTCGCTTATGATTTGATTCTGACCAGGTTTTGTCGTGGCATTTGTATCCTAGTTTTGCTTCCGCTTTACTTTCGGTTGAATTGGATTTTGCGACATAGTTTTAGGACAGGTAAAGGGTACCCAATGGCCCTTCGAGGTTTTTATGGGTTTGAAATCCCTCCTTCTACTAATCTTAAAATGAGTTGAAACCTCGACCCGTACCTGGATTGCAAGATCCGAACAAGGGTTTTCATCCCTTGAAACGTAACCCGGAAATCATAATTCTGGGCCGTTACAAAAATTAACCTTTGAGCAAAATATTGATGTCGTCCACCATCGACCCTAAATTTCATTTGGATCTCTCAATTACAACACTCTATCATCACTAATGCCCAAAAAAGCTTGTATATATATTACGTGGTTTGAACTCTTCAAAGTTAAGTTGTTGGTCAAGCCCACATCGTCCTATTGATGCTTCGGTTGTAAAGTTCCAAGGCATATCTGACTATGATGCATTGTGGACAAAAGTAGCTAGACGTACACCGTCCTTGTTTGGGGGTGGATTTATGCTACGGTATCCCTTGGCCGCGTGCCTCTTGTAAATCATTGAGGTCGAATCGTTGCACCACCAACTACAAATAATAAATAATATTAATATATACTTGTTTCCTTGAAAATTTTAAATATTTATAATACCTACCTCAAATGTAACAACATGACCAGCAGAATAACTTGTAGGGGTGCAAATAAATTTATGGTATAAATAAACTAATCAATCGTTAAACACAATTAACTTTTCATCTATATCACTGTAGTTTAGTGATCTCGATATTCTTAAAAATTGAACAATAATATTCCACCGGATTCCTGTGATATTTAGTTTTTGTGGTAGCAACTCATCTGGTAATGAAACTTTCAATTACTACCATCAATGTTTTCATCGCCCGTAAAAAAAAAAGATGAATCATTGTAATGCCCGATAACAAAAAAGATCATATAGGTAAAATACACGTATAAATTAAACGTACCTCTCATTTAAACCTTTCTATTATTCTTCACTATGGACGTCTTAACAAAAAGATCTAGTTCGGTTGAAAAAAAAATGATACGGCATTGGATGGGATCATGTCTTCAATATATAGGGAAGAGATATACTCCATATCTTTCTAGTTATTCAGCATATCTTCTTTAGTTGTTTAGATATATACCACAATTTGAAATTATTAATTAATTAATTAAGTAATTGGAGCTGTGTGATTTCATATCTTTTTAGTTACGTGGTTGATCGCTAGTTAGTTGTTTAATTAATTAATTAATTAATTGGAGATGTGTGATTTCATATCTTTTGATTATTATCTACAATTACAAATTGATTTTTTTTTATCAAACCAATTTATTAATTAGGTATGCGTAATCTGTTATTTTAGATAAGATTGCAATAGATTGAGATTACATTACAAAGTGATAATTAAAGATTGATGATTAAAAAAAAACTTAATCCCAAAAACACATAAACTAAATAATCGCACAAACGCATAAACTAAATAATATTTAACATATCTTTCTTTCGAAACTTTCAATTATTCTTCTCTATGGGCGCCTTACCTTTATTACTTATCATTGTAGAAAATCTAATCTAGCTCGGTTGAAAAAAACTCTTTATACGACATACGAGTACCATGGATCACTAACTAATATATAGCGAAGAAAATATTTTTATTATTAATCCTTATCAATTAGTAACTACCTATCCTATGACAAATCCTAGCATATCTTTCCTTTCATTATTAATCTAATTCGTTTTTATTATTAATATAATAATTTAATTTGCAATTAATCTAATTAACAAAAAAAACATGTACAATTATTTTTATTATTAATTAGTAACTACCTATCAATTAATCTAATTAACATAAAAAATAAAATAAAAAACTCCACGACAAATCCTTATCAAGAATTAGTAACTACATACGGCAAATCCGGCAAATCCTTATCAACAATTGGTAACTACATACACAAATCGTTATGAAAAATTATTTTTATTATTAATGATCAGTAACTACCTATCAATTAATCCATTTAACAAAAATAAAAAAAATTTACTATTATTTTTATTAATAATTACTATTAATTAGCAACTACCTATCAATTAATCTAATTAACAAAATAAAAATAAAAAATAAAACCCTACTTTAAAGGAGAAGCCGCCACATGTCGTAGGCGACTTCTCCTTTAGTATTATAACTAGTTTAGTACCCGCACTTTTGTGCGGTTATTTTTTTAAAGTTAATAAATTTAATATTAAAAAAATGTATAAAAATTTTTTATGAATTGGTTTTAGTTCTTATCAATTAATAACTAACAAAATCTTATCAATTAATAACAAAAAAATTATATATTAATCTAATCTAATTAACAAATCCTATATTTCACCAAAAAAATTAATAAATCCTATAGTAATTAAAAAAAAATTCTTATCAATTAATAACAAATAAATAAATTTGAAAGTAGATGAATCATTTCCGAAGAGAAGCTCAGACTGCACATTGCCATATGGCCCGACTTGCATGAGAAGATCATTGTAGAACTGCATGCCTTATAGCTTTGTTGTGTCATCTGTCAACAAACAAATAAATTTGTATTGCTTAGACAAACAGGCTTCAAGGGATACAAAGTGTTGATATAATAAGAACTTACTTATAGTTCCATATGGCATTAATGGCTTATAGTTGAAGCTGAAAATCTGGGTCAGGTTATCAAAGTGGGGATGTTGCACGATCAAGTACGTTCCACTGCGAATAGTTCATCCTGTAGTTGAAATTCATAATCGTGACCTTCACCCGCCAGTATTGCTTGGAGTTGAGCTTGTGATGCCAATGCATCCGGAAGGGCACATATGATTAGTGCATCGGACCAAAGGCGAATAGCAAACAAATAAACTAAATAAAAAACGTGATTAAGGAATTCAATCAAAATGAAACTAAAATCCAAAATGAACTCCATAACGAATCCGATGCTAATTTGCACAAACAAATAAACTAAATCAAAAACATTATTAATGAATCACAAAACAAAGATAAATAAAATAATATTTAACGTACCTTTTTTTCGAAGCTTCCTATTATTATTCTCTATGGGCACCTTACCTTTATTATTTGACATTGTGAGCAATCTTAATCTAGCTCGGTTGAAAAAACTTTTCATACGACATACCATGAATCACTAACTAATATATAGAGGCGAAACCATGGGATCACCGCCGGATAAGATCGTTTAGCTTAACAAAAAAATCATAACTACCAGATACACATTTTAAACTAATCGGTATATCATTTTAAAACACCGGCATATCTTTCATCAATTAAACTAATTGACATATAAAATCGTAACAACCGGATACACGTTTAAAGACAATTAGTTAATTATTGTTAATTGAAATTGAAATTAATTAATTAACAAATCATTAAAAAAATCATAACAACCGGATATACATTTAAAAAAAATAATTGATAATTGATAATTATTAATATAATTAATTAAATTGTAATTAATTAATTAA
This sequence comes from Persicaria maculosa, assembly GCA_963922045.1. NCBI lineage: Eukaryota > Viridiplantae > Streptophyta > Magnoliopsida > Caryophyllales > Polygonaceae > Persicaria > Persicaria maculosa. The sequence continues at coordinate 29,769,132 of OY998251.1, read as the reverse complement.
CAAACCATAAATAAAATAATAATAAAAATAACCTATAAAATCATAACAACCGGATACACGTTTAAAAATAATTAATTGATAACTGATTATTATTAATTTAAATTGAAATTAATTAATTAACAAATCTTTAAAAAAAAATCATGAAAACCGGATACACATTTTTAAAAAATTAATTGATTATTGATTATTATTATTAATATAATTAATATAAGTAATTGAAATTGCAATTAATTAATTAACAAACCATAAATAAAAATAAATAAAAATAACCTACTTTAAAGGAGAAGTCGCCACATGGCGTAAATGACTTCTCCTTTAGTATTATAATATAGATATAGATTAGAGATATTGGTGGGGGCAATATTGTCATCTTAAAATGCAGTGGTATATGAAAAAATAAAGTGGGGATGTTGCACGATCAAGTACGTTCCACTGCGAATAGTTCATCCTGTAGTTGAAATTCATAATCGTGACCTTCACCCGCCAGTATTGCTTGGAGTTGAGCTTGTGATGCCAATGCATCCGGATTGGGCACATATGATTAGTGCATCGGACCAAAGGCGAATAACAAACAAATAAACTAAATAAAAAACGTGATTAAGGAATTCAATCAAAATGAAACTAAAATCCAAAATGAACTCCATAACGAATCCGATGCTAATTTGCACAAACAAATAAACTAAATCAAAAACATTATTAATGAATCACAAAACAAAGATAAATAAAATAATATTTAACGTACCTTTTTTTCGAAGCTTCCTATTATTATTCTCTATGGGCACCTTACCTTTATTATTTGACATTGTGAGCAATCTTAATCTAGCTCGGTTGAAAAAACTTTTCATACGACATACCATGAATCATTAACTAATATATAGAGGCGAAACCATGGGATCACCGCCGGATAAGATCGTTTAGCTTAACAAAAAAATCATAACTACCAGATACACATTTTAAACTAATCGGCATATCATTTTAAAACACCGGCATATCTTTCATCAATTAAACTAATTGACATATAAAATAATTGACATATTAAACTAATTGACATATATAATTAATTAAATTGCAATTAATTAATTAACAAACCATAAATAAAATAATAATAAAAATAACCTATAAAATCATAACAACCGGATACACGTTTAAAAATAATTAATTGATAACTGATTATTATTAATTTAAATTGAAATTAATTAATTAACAAATCTTAAAAAAAAATCATGACAACCGGATACACATTTTTAAAAAATTAATTGATTATTGATTATTATTATTATTAATATAATTAATATAAGTAATTTAAATTGCAATTAATTAATTAACAAACCATAAATAAAAATAAATAAAAATAACCTACTTTAAAGGAGAAGTCGCCACATGGCGTAAATGACTTCTCCTTTAGTATTATAATATAGATATAGATTAGAGAGATTGGTGGGGGCAATATTGTCATCTTAAAATGCAGTGGTATGTGAAAAAATAAAGTGGGGAAAGAGCACTTTTTTCACCAAATTAATAAAGTCAGATAAAGGGTTACAAATTAAATTAAATTACATTTTGAGCTAAAAAGAAAATGAAAAATATAAACCAAAGAATCTCCAATATTTGTCAAGTTATGAAACACAGCCAGTTTACTCCAGGATTGCATTCATTAACTTTATGGGGTTTTTTGGTAAGTGGTCATTTTGGGTCCAATTACTAAGACATAGGCCACAAGGGTGGCAATATTAGGTAATAGGCCAAAATTTCCAATTTTGCCCCTGCCATAGTAATCCCGTTTGTTTCTTCATTTTCACGGAAGGAGCGACGAAGAAGGGTGGAGAGAAACACAGGCCACAGCTCGGAGGGACGAAGAAGGGGGATTTCGATCTGGCTTCAATTTCTCCAGCAACGCAGTTGATTTTAGCCCCAATTTTCAACGATTTCGAGCTCTTCATTCAGATCTGAAGCGAGATCTGGTCGGAAATAGCACTGTAAGCCAAAATTCGAGTTTTAACAGGGAAGCCAAAATTCGATCACAGCATTATCTGTAATCTGCTTTGAACTGTAATGTAGATGTCGATTTTGATATAAGTGACTGGTGTTGTGATTATAGAACTGTAATCTAGATTGTATTGTTGATGTAGTTGCTGATTTAAGATGCTTGTGTTTTGATTATACTGCTGTAACCAAAATTAGACTGTAACCTTTATGTGGATATCTGACTTTGAGTGCATTTGTGCTGCTGTAACCAAAATTACACTGTAACCTATATGTAGGTATCTGAGTTTGAGTGCATCTGTGTAGCTGTAACCAAAATTACACTGTAACTTGTATGTGGATATCTGAGTTTGAGTGCTTCTGTGTAGCTGTAACCAAAATTACACTGTAACCTGTATGTGGATATCTGAGTTTGAGTGCTTCTGTGTAGCTGTAACCAAAATTACACTGTAACCTATAGACTGTAATCACTGTATTAATGAAATTTAATACGTGTCACCAATGATCAGGTACAATGGAGGCCAATCTGTTAACAGTAAAATTTGGAGGAAAATGGAAGTTGGAAGATGGTGATTTAGTTTTTGCTGGGGATGTGTCATCAAAGATTATTGTCATCAATCAGACTGTAACCATGCATGAGATGAAGTCTGAGATACTGAACAGATTCAGCACGAGTGACAATTTGTCTCCTACTCTTCAATTCAGCCACTTGCATCCATTCAAGGAAACTACTGAGCCATTTTCAATAGAGAATGAGACTGATTTCAGAAGTTTTTTGCAAATTAATGAATTGAAGAATGTGAATTGGACGTTGCCTTTATATGTTACAACTGTGAAGGAAATCACTGAAGAACAGGTTACAGAATCTATACATGATGAAAATCAATTGGATTTACATGCTTACAGTTCTGCCAAGAGTACAAATGCTATGGAAGAGGACTTTGATATGCAGGCTGGAAATGCAGAATCCATAAACGATGGATGTGATATGAATAGTAATGGAGATGACACAGGGATTGAAAGTCGCATAAGTGCAGGCAGTACAATGTCCACAAAATATACATCACAACCTATACGTGAAAGAAAGGGAGAAATTCATATATTTTTGGGACAACTGTTCCGAACAAAGGAAGATCTCAAACAGACTATTGAACTGTTGGCTGCACAAGAGGTGTTTGCTTACAAAGTGAAGAAGACAAATCCATGTTATTACAGAACAGCGTGTGTGGATAGCAGCTGCACCTGGAAAATACATGGCGCCATAATTGGTGGTTCAAGTGTATTTATAATTAAGAAATACTTTAAGGAACACACCTGCAACATGGAAGTACGAATAGGAAAGCAACGCCCTCTAAAATACAGAGTCATAGCCGAAAGGATAAAACACAGGTGACATATATAGACTACAATCAGTTCTTCATTACATATTTTATTCACTGTAATCATGCTTCATTTCATATTTAATTCACTGTTGTACATAATATATACAGTTTTGAAGATGAGAAACAAGGTCCAACTCCAAGACAAATTAGAAACACGATGAGGAATGATTTCAAAGAGAATGTTAGCTACTGGAAATCTTGGAAGGCTCGTGATTTAGCAATAGAGATGACAATGGGGACTGCAGAAGACAACTATGAATTAGTGCCATCATATTGTTGGGTCCTGAAGCAAGCAAATCCTGGAACTATCACCTTCATTGAACTTGAGAGAAACTCAAAGTTCAAGTATGTGTTCATTGCCTTTGGACCATGTATCCGAGCATTTCCAATCCTATGAAAGGTACAGATTCATTTCATAAGGAAAAATTACACTGTAACCAAATAATTACTGAATAGAATTCAATTGTACAGGTTCTTGTGGTAGATGGTACATTTCTAAAAGGAAAATACAAAGGGACTCTTCTCACAGCTTCTGCACAAGATGCAAATCATCAAATATACCCTATTGCATTTGCAGTGGTTGACTCAGAAAACAGCGACTCTTGGGAGTGGTTCTTCAACAAGCTAGCAACAGTCATCCCATCAAGTGAAGAGCTGGTTTTTGTTTCTGATCGTCATCAAAGCATTGCAAGAGCTATAGAGTTGATTTACACAAATGCAAAGCATTATCACTGCAGATGGCACTTAAAGCAAAATATAATGTCAAAATTCAAGAAGAAAGCACTCTGTCAGTGGTTTGAAAGCGCAGCAAACAGTTACACAGAAGAAGAGTTCAACAATTACTTTGCTTCCATCAGTACTACAAACAGCAAGATGGGGAAATATCTTGAAGAATTACAGTTTGAGAAATGGGCAAGAGCTTATTCAAAAGGTGACAGGTACAATATAATGACTTCAAACAACGCAGAATCATTAAATAGTGCCTTTGGTTTGGAAAGAGCTTTCCCAATTATAGGGTTACTGAATGCAATCAGAGAGAAGATAACAAAATGGTTCAATGATCGTAGAAATGAATCTGAAAACAACAGCTTTGAGCTTCCAACTCATATAAGTGATATAGTGTACATAAGATGCAGTGAGGCTGGAATGTATACTGTCAAGCACCTCAATCAATTCCAGTTTGAGGTTGTCGGTGGAATGAAAAGGTTTATGGTTGATTTAAAGAAGAACTCTTGTACTTGCAAGGTATTTGATTATGAATAGATACCTTGTGTACATGCTCTGGCTGTAATCAAGGAAAAAAACCTGAGTGTTCTGAGTTATATTAGCAGCTACTACAAAACTGAAGCTTGGAAATTGGCTTATCATGAGACAGTATATCCTACTCTAAATGTAGATCAGTGGGTTGTACCAGAGGACATCAAAAGCCAGCAATGTCACCCACCAATGGTACGTAGAAGATGTGGTCGACCTGAAAAGAATAGAAAGCTTTCAACTGGAGAATTCAGTGGGAAAGCATCAAAGAAGACTGTCAAGAGATAGAGATCAGAGGCAAATCAGAAGCAAAGCATTAAGGAAGACAATACGATTTACTTTATCGTTTTCTTATATTGAATAAATTTGTCACTATAAACAGATCATTACACTAGAAAGAATGTAAACAGTGAGCATATTTCAGTTTTTTCTTCTATCAATACAATTTTGAAAATATTTCAGTTCTCCTTCATCATATGAATGGTTAAAACACACATAGACACTGTAACCACAGTTAAAACAGGGACATAGACACTGTAACCACAGTAAAAAAGGGACATAGACGCTGTAACCACAGTTAAAACAGGGACATAGACACTGTAACCACAGTAAAAAAGGGACATAGACACTGTAATCACAGGTAAAACTCCTAGATGTTTTCAAAACTATTAAAATAGAGACAGAAACAATGACATATGCACTGTCACCACTATAAAAAAATGCCAATGGACACTGTAACCAAAAGGAAGACCCTATGAGTATGGAAGAATAAACCCCAAAGGGGCTAATGAGAAGCCAAACGAACATGTCATGTACAGTATGGTTTAGGGTTTAGGGTTAAGTCTTTAGGGTTTAGGGCCAAGGCCCTAAACCCTAAATCCTAAACCCTAAACCCTAAAATGTCAAGTACAGTACATCGTTAAGAGATGATTGCTGTAATCAAATGGAAAACCCTAGGACAAGGCCAACAAAAACCCTAAAGGGGCTAATGAGAAGCCAAAAGACATGTGATGGACTGTTCTCCTTCATCATATGAATGGTTAAAACAAACATAGCCGCTGTAACCACAGGTAAAACAGGGACATAGACACTGTAATCACAGGTAAAACTCATAGATGTTTTCAACACTATTAAAATAGAGACAGAAACAATGACATATGCACTGTCACCACTATGAAAACATGACCATAGAAACTGTAACCAAACGTGAAAACTTTGAGGATGACAACAAAAATAATAAAACCTTGCCTTTGATGTGGAATTATAGACTGTTGTAACATATAATATGGATAAAATAGTAAAAGATTCAAAGAAACATATAAATTACTAGAGAAGCAGCCTACAAATACATAATCTAAGTGTCACCAATGGCTGTCACCACGAGTTTTACAGCAACACAATACACAATAACCTGTCACCAATTCAAGTGTCACCATGGGATATCACCACAACTGCTACAACAACAAAATATAGTCTAAACTGTCAGCAGATACACTGTCACCACATAGTTCAACTAACACAAACCTAAATTTCATAACTAAACAAATGTCCACTGCTTCTTCATGAGATCATATGCAATCTTCTCACGATATGCATTAACATACTCATCATTCACAAGCTGAATATCACCACCAAAAACCAGAGACTCAATGTGCTTGATGACGTAGATACCACAGCTACCTCTACATAAGAAGCAAAAAATAAACAATAAGAGACAAAAGGTGGACAGATAAAATGTCACAAAACAAAATACAACAAGATGGAAAACAGAAGAAGTTACCCGTCTTCATTTTGAGGCAAGTCATCTACTCGGTCCATTTCAAAGGGAGTGTCATCCATCTTAGGAAAAAGACCAGTCTTACTCAACATAACAGGAAGCACTTCACACGTTTTAGCAAACTTCGAAAGCAGGTCTTCATTTTTAATGAAATTACGCTGGGAATCATAAACAAGAATCATCTTGTCGTCCAAAACAATTTCAACGGCTACCCAGTGCATGTTGTCAAGATTGAAAGGAGCGTAAACCTTCTTAGCACCTTCCCAAGTCTTCCCATAATTTCCAGGATAAAGACCAAGGAAGTAATGGAAGAATTCGTCCGGAATGGCATCACCAGTTTTAAAAAGATTAACATCACAGTTCCCAACCTTAGGGAAAAAAATGGTGTCTAAAACAACACTGGTGGGATTTAGATCAGGACAATCATGAAGACGCTTTCTAAAATGATGAAGTGATTCGTCTATGTGCTGTGAAAGAAAACAGAACAAACACTAACTGTCACCAAACTGATGGCACCACAATATAAGCTGTAACAATACATATAAATATGAACTTACAATATCACGAAGCCATTTTGTCCTCCCCGATAATTCAGTGAAAAACACCTTGTTCATATCAACCTCACAGCCACTGATTTTTCCATCACGCCTACAAAGTAAGATAACAAGTTAAATCAACATATTATAATAAATGGCAGTACTAAGAAGAAAATAAATATCAAAACAAAAGTAGATAATTACCCAAGATCTCTAAAATTGGTATAAAATTCAACACGCTCCTCCGAGCTGAGAATAGAATGTTTAGGTACTTTAGGAAGGCGAGGTTTCTTCGGTTTACAAGGATTGGTGTAAGGAGTATGGGCTGCAGGAGCAGATTTCAACGCCCTATAAGAACGCCTTAGCGGAACTTCAAGATCATCCTCACCATCTGAAGGAAGAGGGTAGGCAACATCAGTGATGTTATGAAATAGACTGCTTTTATCATCAATAACACCAGTTGCATCACCACTGTCAGCAAGCACATCCTCTTGGACATCAGAACTGTATCCAAGTATGATGCCAATACCATGATCAACTGTTCCACCAACAGCTTCTTCAGGAGGAAGGCAACTACTATCATCATTCAAATTAGCTGTAACCACAACTTTGGGATCAACAGAACCACTGTCATCACATGCATCATTGGAGCAAGGAAGCACAAGGGTTGCAACAATACCACTGTCATCACCACAATCAGTAGAGCAAGGGAGAACAGTAGTGGAAGCAACACTGTCACCAGGAACCTCTTTGGAAGCAACCATGTCCTCATTGATTGGATATGAATCAAGAACTTGAGTAGGAGGAACAAAGCTAGCAGAAACAGTCTCATCTGACCCAATTACTTCAGTTGGGGCAACACTCAAATCAACAGTTTCATAAAACGAAGGAAGGATTTCAGTAGGAGCAGCAGAAGAAGAATCAACAACCTTTTCAGTAATGGCTGCACTCGAATTGAGGATTCCTTCATTTGACGGAATAACTTCAGTAACAGGGATCGAACTGGTAACAGGCACATCTTGTGATACAAGGACTTCAGTAATACCAACAACACTGTCATCAATCTTGAGAGAAGGAGATGCAATGCTAGGAGAAGGGACACTACTGTCATCAATCTTAAGAGAAGGAGATGCAATGCCAGGAGAAGGGACAACACTGTCATCAATCTTCAGAGAAGGAGATGCACTGACAGGAGAAGGGACAACACTGTCATCAAGTGTTTCCTTTAAACCCACAAGAGTGTCATCATCAGTGCAAAAAACATCAGCATCTCCTGAAGTTGACTCCTTAGTTGACTTAACAACAATATACTCGGGAGGAGATGGGGAATCATTGGAAGAATCAACTGCATCACCCTCATTGTCATCACCTTCAACCGACGGCTGAATTACATGCCCATGTTCAGTCTTCTGAGAGCAGGATTCAATAATCCCATCCACAATATCCTTCATAGTTTCATCCCATGCCTTACGTTCCCTTTTCATAACAGCCTCACTGTCATCACTGGGGTGGTACACACGTCCTTCAAGGTAAAACACTTTCTCCTCTAGGGTAAGAATCCTAGAAACACACTCTTGCAATTGAGCTTCAAAAGATTCAAAGGATTTTTTAAATGAAGTAACAACTTCTTCAAACTGAGCTTTAGTAACAAACTCTTTTGCCAACCCAGGAAGATCATTACTCGTAGGAAACTCATCACCTGTGGGAGGGATAGATCTAGGGAGCTTAAACTTGAACCTCCTGGGCTTGTCACCATGATCTACACCTTTTTCACCACCCAATGCATCTACTTGAACCTTGGCAGGAGACTCAGTCCTTGACGATTTCCGGGATGGAACCACCTTTGCCTTCTTCGTAACAGGATGATCTAGAGTAGAAGAACTTCTCAAAACCTTCTTCTTCTTGACAGACTCATCAACAACAGAAGTGCGTGTCACCACCTTACCCTTCTTCACAGGAAGAGGACTGTCACCACTTCCCATTGACCTTGTAACCAACCGCTTCCTGGGTTGGACAGGACTCTCAAAGTCAGAACTACCCTCTGTGATAACTCGTGGTGTCACCACCACCTTTTTCTTCAAAGGTGGGGCTCTAATCATGTCCTTCTTCCTAGTAGGAACATTAGTATAAGGGATGAAAGGTTCCACACCACCATCAAAAAGACGGCCACCTGATTGCCTGATCAGATACGCTTGGATCCGTAATTTCCTTGGAGAAACTTCATCACTAGCTTCAGCATCCATACCAACAAAACAAGAAACGTAAGAATCAACACTGTCATCAGCAACTTCATCAGAAAAGGAAAGGTCAGGGCAATCCATAAACGCCGCATACAAAGAGTAGACAGTCCCCTATAAAGAAAACAAAAAATACAATTAAACAACAACAAATATAAAAAATGGAAGAGGGAAACTGATATCAGAATAATAAAAGATAAGACAAGAAAGTATGCTGACCAAATCTTTGGAGAAAATATCTTGACACTTATCATATATAATGCCGTAATCACGTACACTAGTATACCAGACAAGAGATGCTGGTAATCCATCACAACAAAGAAAGTGACAGTTACAGATGCCAGCAAGCTTAGGGATTGCCTCTAAAATCCAAACCTAGGAAGCAAGCAACAGTAAGAACAGAAATAGAAGTAAAGAATAATAAATAAAAAGGAAAAAGCATGGAAACATAAAAAGAAAGGAAAGGGAAATACCAAGAATGCCATGGGATATCCAAGCAGATTATAACCAAACCTTGAACCCTTTTTTGGTGGCTCAGACCTCATACATTTCTTCAAATAACCAATTGTTTCCAGAAATACAACCCGACCAAAGGGATAACGGTTTAAACGATCCAAATCACAGACAAGGTCAACATAACATTGACGAACAAGAGCTTTAGAACGCTGAGGGAGCAACACACCCTCAATCACTAACAAGTACGCCATGGAAAGCTTCTTTGGAGACTGAGTTGGCTCCTTGAGGAACAGTTGAACAAGACCCATAAATGTACATTCAGATACACCCAAAAACTCCTCCATATCCACATGAGGAGAAGGAGGCATGTCATCACCAGGTTCTTTCCAACTCAAACCAGTAACACAACAGAATTCAGCTAGAGAAAACCTAAACAAATGTTGCCCAACTTGAAACCACATCTCATTAAGTTTAGAAGTTTCAACTTCATGTAAGAGCATCTGATGCACAAGTTGCTGATAAAAATATAGAGAATCCCTAGCCTGTACAATTGAACCTAAACAACCATCTATAAGAGACACCCAGTCATCATGAGACAGACCATTCTTAAGAGTTGTAATCAATTCAGGCTTTGAATACACATTAATGTGCCCATGAAAACGTTGTTCTTTGGGAACAACAAACTTGAAGGAAGCAGGTTGAATAGCAGATGGTGGAACCACAGTAGGAACTTTTGTATGGACAACAATTTCTTTACCTAAATAGCATAAATGTAGTGTAAAGATTAGGTTTCACAACAAATAAGATACTGTCACCAAAAACCAGCAAACAACAAATTGAACCACCACATAAACTAACACTGTAACCACACCAAAAACTGCAAACACACAACAATCAGAATGCCATATGGAACCCTATCAACAACACAAGTAACAAACTGTAAACATAAATCAATTGTAACCCTGTAACCAGACTGTAACCATAATTAAAACAGGTAAAGAACTATAACTCTGTCACCAAACAATTAATATATTGTAACCCAGGCACAAGACTGTAACCAACCATTAAAACCAGTAATAAAATGCAACCCTATCACCAAACAAGTCATAAACTGTAACCCTATCACCAACAAATCAACAAACTGTAACCATATCATAAACTGAACCAATGAATCAAATGTAACACTGTCACCAGACTGTAACCAACATTAAAAACAAGTAATGAACTGTATCAATGTAACCAAAATAGTGTAAAAACTGTAACTCTGTCACAAGACTGTAACCAATCATTAAAACCAGTAATAAAATGCAACCCTATCACCAAACAAGTCATAAACTGTAACCCTATCACCAACAAATCAACAAACTGTAACAAAGAATCAATTGTAACACTGTCACCACACTCTAACCACCCATAAAAACAAGTAATGAACTGTATAACCCTGTCACAAGACTGTAACCAACCATTAAAACAAGTAATAACATGCAACCATTTTATAAAACAATCCATAAACTGTAAACCTATCACCAAAAATCAACAAACTGTAACAATGAATCAATTGTAACACTGTCACCTGACTGTAACCACCCATAAAAACAAGTAATGAACTGTATAACCCTGTCACAAGACTGTAACCAACCATTAAAACAAGTAATAACATGCAACCCTTTTATAAAACAATCCATAAACTGTAACCCTAACACTAGACTGTAACCAATTATCAGAAAACAAAGAGAAACAACAAATGCCACAAATGCAATAATGGAAACGAAATCAGAAGAAGAGACGTTAACCATAGCACAAACTGATAGCCAGTAGACATCAACTGAAGCAACAAACAAACCCTAATACGGGAGGAAAGGGCTAAATTAAACAAACGAACAAGAGAAATTGCATGTAAAAATGGATACTAGATCTCGAAAACTAAAAGGAAACAAGATTAGAGGTTGCTGTCGACAACATTGAAGCAGAAGAGTCGAAGAAAGTACCCGATGAAGCCATTAGCAATAGATGATCAGAGGAGGGACTGCGGAAACGTCGAAAAGAGAACGACACCGGTCAGAGGAGGAAGTCCGACAGCAAGTTGGCGAGAACGGCGTAGAGATCAACATCGATCAGAGAAGAAACCGTCGAAAACCGCAATCGCCTGTGAGAGAGAGAGAGAGAGACGTTGCAGAGAGAAAAGTGGCAGAGATGATCGCGCGAGAGGGAGGGGAAGGAGTTTAATTAAATCAGGGGTAGTGTTGGTATTATGAAAGTATTTTGGCCCTTTACTAGCAAATAAAATCCTTTAGGCCATTTAGTAATTGGTCCAAAGGCCGAAGGCCTTTGGACCAAATTACTTCTAACTTTATTCGGGTAATTTATACAACTTTTTTTTTTCTTTATCAATGAATAAGGTTATAATTTCCTCATCAGTTTTTCTCCTTTGTGTTGTACCTTTCTTTTGGGGTTTGATTATTTATCATGTTATGAAACATTATTGGTTTTACTCAAAGATTACATTAATTCCATTCATTAACTTTATTCCATAATTTGTAGGGTAATTTATCCAATCATGTTATTGCCATGTTGGGTTTTAGTATTGTTGACATTTATTAGTTTTGGTTTTTGAGTTTTCATGTAAGCTTTGAGGACAAAGCTTTTATAAAGGGTATGTATTGTCATGTATAGGGTTATAGATAATGTGGGTGTTATTATATATACCCTTAATTGTAATTGGGAGAGTTATCTAATGAATAATCAATCAAATTACTCTTTACCTTTGCTCTCTCTCTCCCTTTACTCTTTCTTCAACCCTAAACTCCTTCTTCCCTAAGCCTTCATCCTTCCTCCCTTTCCCTAACTTTTCAATCTCACATGTCCATGGCTTAATCCGAGTCGGGACATGACAGTTATCAATGAATGAGTTTATAAAAAATATTCAATTTGCAAATAATTTATGCAATTTCATCCATTATACATTTATACGTAGTCAGTGGCGGAGTCAGGAATCTCGGCCAAGAGATGCTAAAAAAATTTCGTAAATTTTTTTTTATTTATACTTATTAAGAAGATTTTTTAAAAATATATTGAAAAAATACTAAAATTGTGATTTTTTCAAATGACATTTTTTAATGAAATATGAGATTTTTAAACATAAATATAGAGAGAGAATTTTTAAACACTAAAATTTAAATATAAATATGACATTTTTTTAATGAAATAGTTTATAGAAACAAAAAATATAGAGAGAATTTCTAATTAAATAGTTGATAGAAACAAAAAATATAGAGAGAAATAAAAAGGAATTAATGATATAGTAAGACAAATAAAAAGTGAAGGAGTTGAGAAATGAACTCAGGACCTTTTGATCTTTATTCTCCTCCCCTCCTTCCCTTATCACTTGAGCTAAAGAACACTTTTGTTTCAAATATCCTTTAAAGATCGTATATTATCTTAAAAATACTAAATATATGCAAAAAAAATTATTATTTTTCTGTATTTTTTTCGCTAGGGGGTGCTCGAGCACCCCCAAACACCCCTGGCTTTGCCCCTGTACGTAGTACAATAACATGCAATTTAGGAAATTACACATTATTACCTAGCTACCCCTACATCCCACATTACTACCTAGCTATAGATAAATGAGTCCAAAATAAGTTTAAGGTGAAAATGTCACAAATATTAAATTTAGGAAAATTACACAAATTCCCTTTGGATAATTAATAATAACTCTTTTAGACTTTTGGTTGACTGAAATCACACACATGATCTCATATTAGAGATGTGGCAAGAATTTAACCTAAATACTTCATTCATTGAATAATAGATGATATTTTAGAATATTGTATACTTTATAAAAAGACTAATAAATTCACTATTATACTATCATTTACTAAAAAGGCAAAAGTTTAACATAAATACTAAATTAGTTAAAATGGTAAATATTTTGAAACAAAAGTTGAAGACTAAAACAACATCTACTATTGAACAGAGATGGTATTTTATCTCTACTTTTTACCAATTTTGCATTAGTGACTCACTATAGATAGGCTTTATTGGGTTTATGCACTTGTTTTTCCAATGACTGGAATTTTCGCTCATTTTCTAAACCCAGAGGTCTCCATCAATTGCTTCTCCTCTTTCAGAACTTAGAGATCAAGTACAATGGCTGAGCTTGGGTCTATGATATGTCTCCTACAATTCGTCAAACTCTCTTCGATGCATGTTCGTTATGTAGAGCAACTCACATACCCAATTAAAGTGTCTATCGTCTCCATGTGAGTATAATGTTCCATATTACAAATCTGTGATTATTGTCAAGAACTGTATCCAATTCATTAACATGCAAGTTAAAAACGGTACTTGGTATGAAAAATTGGGTTGTATTGGTTGAGATTTCAAAGTACCCTTCTCTTTGGGCTTGCTCATTCTAAACCTCATATGCATAATCTTGTGTTCCTTAAAAATTGAAGCTTGCGTCTGTTTAAATGTTCAAGAGGAGTATATATGTATCTATGTAAACCAGAAAAAAGGGGCTTTAATTGGCTCTATGACATGCGCTCACAACAACAAACCTCTTACTTTAACAGAGCCAATGAAAGAAAAATCACATCTATGTTCTTATCACACATAACTAATTTTGACATGTACACTACCAAAATCCATTCTTAGAATCACCCTCCCGATGTAGTTGGAGAAAGATAAACCTAAATCCATAATGATTTGCGTACCAATTGTTTGTTAAAATTCATCTAAGAAGCGATAGTTTAAAGGACCTTTTACTATATGCAAAACCAGATTTGCAATGTGCATGGATTAACTATCTCAGCAATCTTTTGTTTGTTCTACTTTACTAAACTGATAGTATTAAATCTTTCTCTCGATTGAGTTTTTAAAATTTGAGGGTTTTCCTTAACGAGTTTAAAGTTGATAGAGGTATATTTACCCTTGAATCTCAAATAGCATGTCCAATTTTTTTAAGGTTTCTTTTGATTATCTCAAACTTAGTTTTATGTTGTAATTCTGTGAAAGAATAAGATAGAAATTTAAAGTTATAATAATGAAGTGCATTATGTGTTGAACAAGTTAATCCTAAGGAGTATAAACTAACACACTATGGAAACAACCTTGGAAGAAGCATGCAATCAAATTCATAGGTTTGCAAGAATTTTTTAAGGTTTCTTTACCTTATATAAGCTAATAGCTATAGACAGCTTTTTGAGGCTTTTGACTCCTCAAAACTTGAATCTCTCCAATGTTTTGGATTCATATAAGCTCATGTACGTCATGAAAGCGGTAATGAATTACTTGAACTAGCCCGACATTGGATTACTTGAACGAGACCGATAATAGATTAGACATTACAGATGGGGATGAGTATGAGGAAGAAGATGAAGAATAGTTGGAGAAGAAATTGTACAACTTATGTTTGCTCTCTATGTATGAAGATAGTTGAAATTCATTTGTTGGAGTTCTAAGTGTGTTAGATGCTCACTCATTTGATGGCTACAAGTTTTTCATAGATCTTGTTATTGTTGGGTATGGTTTTGAGATATCACCTGAAATGATTCTTTGCTCTTCTATAGAAATGCTGAGCCTTTTTTATTTTTTTGATTCCTCGCTCATAATTTATTCACATAATTTGAAGCACTCTTATAATCTTAATGCTTGTTTGCTTTGTCAGAATTAGAGATAAGATAATCCAAGCTTACCTGGAATCTGAGCGTTAAGATGCCGCGTGCGAAGCACGTGGTGCTGTAACTAGTATAGGTAAAGGTTCAAATGAAAAGGGGCTTAAAATGAAAATTGTTCTTAAAGTGAAAATAGGCCAAATTGAACAGTTTGGAGCGCGGATCCCGTTCACGGGTAAATGGCCCGACCCGTTTTC
Organism: Persicaria maculosa; assembly: GCA_963922045.1. NCBI lineage: Eukaryota > Viridiplantae > Streptophyta > Magnoliopsida > Caryophyllales > Polygonaceae > Persicaria > Persicaria maculosa. Next base: position 29,753,635 of record OY998251.1, on the reverse strand, counting down.
AGACAAATAAACCATCTTCCTGTTCACTTTCTGTTTCAGTCTTATGCAACCAAGATGACATTAGGGTAAGAGTTTCTCGAAATTTATTACATTGTTTGATCAACTTATGTTTATCCTTATTTTGTATGGCAAAACTTGGAGTATTTATGTTGTCCATTGCCTTCTGGTTATATAATATAGGGGCCAGAGTCATTGAAAAAGTCCGGATCTTGTGATTATGTAAGTATAATGGATCTCCCAATTCTTTGACAATTTCATATCTTTATTGATCGGAATCATTGCTGAAGCATGATGTACAGAATTGGTGTTATCATGCATCTCACTTTTAACAAAGATATTAATGTTTTAAAATCTGATAGGTCTGAAGTCCTTTTTCATCTCTTTACTTTCAGACCTTCTGTAGACTTCAATTCTTCTGTAAATTGTACCATCATTATACTATGTAACTCTATCTGGTTAGTACTAGAGTCTTCTCTTATCACTATATGGTGTAAGTAACACTCATCAGCTACATGCTGGCTAAACAAACCCCCAAACCATGTCAAGTCAGTGTGTTTCTTTGTTCTCAGTTTTAATTATTTAACTAGTACGATTCCCACGCCATGGCGCGTTTTTTTAAAACTAAAATATCTATATATAAAAATGTTAATAAATGTTAAGATAAAAATCATAAAAAAAAACTTTACAACAAATGTATCTTATTATTATCTAGGAAATTATATTTTAAAAATCTTATGTAAAGTATAATACATAAATATATATTTTAAATTACTCAGTAATAATAACATCAATATAATTATAACATTGTTTAAATGTGATGTGTCATAATCAATAGTTATATTCATTGTTTTGAATTAAGCCCAATAGTTAGCAAATAAATTTGAGTTATATTAGATTTAAGCCCAATAGTTATATTAGATTGAATTCAATGTTTTGAATTAAGCCCAATACTTAGTAAAATTAAAGAAAAAAGAAAATTAAAGGAAAAAGAATGAAAAAAGAGAATTAAAGAAAATCAAAGAAAAATAGAAAAAAAAAGATTGGTTAAGATTCCTAAAATGCATCTAAGATTGACAAGTCAGGCTAAACTCTTCTAAATTAAGAGTTTATATAGATATAGATAGTTAGCAAATAAATTTGAGTTATGTTAGATGCCCAATAGTTATATTAGATTGAATTCAATGTTTTGAATTAAGCCCAATACTTAGTAAAATTAAATAAAAAAGAAAATTAAAGGAAAAAGAATAAAAAAAGAGAATTAAAGAAAATCAAAGAAAAATGGACAAAAAAAAGATTGGTTAAGACTCCTAAAATGCCTCTAAGATTGACACGTCATCCTAAACTCTTCTAAATTAAGAGTTTATATAGATAGTTATATTAGATTGAATTAAATGTTTTGAATTAAACCCAATACTTAGTAAAATTAAATAAAAAAGAAAATTAAAGGAAAAAGAATAAAAAAAAAAGAGAATTAAAGAAAATCAAAGAAAAATGAAAAAAAAAAGATTGGTTAAGACTCTTAAAATGCCTCTAAGATTGACACGTCATCCTAAACTCTTCTAAATTAAGAGTTTATATAGATACTTAGTAAAATTAAAGAAAAAAGAAAATTAAAGGAAAAAGAATAAAAAAAGAGAATTAAAGAAAATCAAAGAAAAATGGCAAAAAAAACGATTGGTTAAGACTCCTAAAATGCCTTTAAGATTGACACGTCATCCTAAACTCTTCTAAATTAATAGTTTATATAGATAGTTAGCAAATAAATTTGAGTTATATTAGATTTAAGCCCAATAGTTATATTAGATTGAATTCAATGTTTTGAATTAAGCCCAATACTTAGTAAAATTAAAAAAAAAAGAAAATTAAAGGAAAAAGAATAAAAAAAGAGAATTAAAGAAAATCAAAGAAAAATGGAAAAAAAAAGATTGGTTAAGATTCCTAAAATGCATCTAAGATTGACAAGTCAGGCTAAACTCTTCTAAATTAAGAGTTTATATAGATATAGATAGTTAGCAAATAAATTTGAGTTATATTAGATTTAAGCCCAATAGTTATATTAGATTGAATTCAATGTTTTGAATTAAGCCCAATACTTAGTAAAATTAAATAAAAAAGAAAATTAAAGGAAAAAGAATAAAAAAAGAGAATTAAAGAAAATCAAAGAAAAATGGCAAAAAAACAAGATTGGTTACGACTCCTAAAATGCCTCTAAGATTGACACGTCATTCTAAACTCTTCTAAATTAAGAGTTTATATAGATATAGATAGTTATATTAGATTGAATTGAATGTTTTGAATTAAACCCAATACTTAGTAAAATTAAATAAAAAAGAAAATTAAAGGAAAAAGAATAAAAAAAGAGAATTAAAGAAAATCAAAGAAAAATGGAAAAAAAAAGATTGGTTAAGACTCCTAAAATGCCTCTAAGATTGACACGTCATCCTAAACTCTTCTAAATTAAGAGTTTATACTTAGTAAAATTAAATAAAAAAGAAAATTAAAGGAAAAAGAATAAAAAAAGAGAATTAAAGAAAATCAAAGAAAAATGGAAAAAAAGAAGATTGGTTAAGACTCCTAAAATGCCTCTAAGATTGACACGTCATCCTAAACTCTTCTAAATTAAGAGTTTATATAGATACTTAGTAAAATTAAAGAAAAAAGAAAATTAAAGGAAAAAGAATAAAAAAAGAGAATTAAAGAAAATCAAAGAAAAATGGCAAAAAAAAAAGATTGGTTAAGACTCCTAAAATGCCTTTAAGATTGACACGCCATCCTAAACTATTCTAAATTAAGAGTTTATATAGATACTTAGTAAAATTAAGGAAGTGGAAAATTAAAGGAAAAAGAATAAAAAAAAGAGAATTAAAGAAAATCAAAGAAAAATGGCAAAAAAAAAAGATTGGTTAAGACTCCTAATGTAAAGGTTCGAGATTTTAAAAAAATATTATCTTATCAATTTTAACTTAATTTCAATATTAAAATATGGAGATTTTAAAAAAATTTGAAAATCTCCGTCCTCGATCAAAATATTTTAATTATTTATTTTATTTAGGCAAATTCGGGCATATATTTGAATTCAATTAAAAACAGACATATTATGCTTTCCTATATTAGAACCTAATTGGATTAAATTTGTTATTTAATGCGGTGAAATTTCTATAACTTAAGAATAACAAATTTATTTTGTGATTTCTCAAAATTTAAATTACCCTATTTGATGTGTATAAATATCCGTATTTGGAACCCTAGCCGCCCAATCCCCATTCCTTGTTCCTTTTTCTCCCGTTCAGATCTGGGATTTGGGATCCTCTTCAACCCCTCGGCACCTTTGAGCTCCCATCCCACTGCCTCTCTGCTAACTTTCGTTCTCCCCTCTCCTGATCTGACTTCTCCCTCCTTTGTTAATGGCGATTCCAAGCCCTCGAGGCCACCTCAATCATCTTCCATGGCAGCTCCTCTCCGACAGCGCTAGATCTGGAGCCGGAGCTCGCGCCGCCTCCTTTCCGCCAGGGCCCGTGCATCACTGACGAGAAGCCAAGTTCGCCAGAGCCGTCGCTCTCTCTCTCTCTCTCTCTCTCTCTCTCTCTCTCTCTCTCTCTCTCTCTCTCTCTCTCTCTCTCGTTCACTTCTTTACCGCCGAGTTAGTGACGAGGCCACACAAGTGTAATAGAACTCCGCCGCCGCCATTGTTTATGTGTGCTGTTGCTGCTTCATCAGATCTCCCCTTCCTTCTCCCTCCTTTCTGGAATTGCATCTGAGTCTTCTGCCAACCCCTCTCGATCTCGACATGGTGGCCGACTGAAGCCGTAGAAGGCCATTGACGCGGCTAACTAGCACCACGCCTCCGATCCCTGGCTCCTTCCTCGTCCAGACCCCTCCCGTCGAAGCTCAGTGCGCTCGAACCCACCGAAGGCATCCCTGAATTTCCCTTGAAGCTGACTCCGACGAGTCTTGATCTGAACCCTCCTCGCCTGTTCGGGATTTGGGTATAGCCCTTCGAATTCCTCTTGATATACTTTTCAGTTCTAAATAGCTTGTGAAACTAGTAGTTTTGATCGATCTGGTTTGGGGATGGATTGATGGAATATATTATTTATGTGTTATTATTTGTTTTGACTTTTCAACCCTTAATTAATTGCTCATCTATTCCGGCTTGTTTTATTAACCAACTTGAGGTATTCTATAGATGTCTTGGCCTACGTTAATAAGGTGGAAATGAGACATGAATCTTATTAGAGAAATCGGTTTAAGCATAGATATGATTAGACGATATATCATAACCTTAAGTAGCTTGTACGTTGGCGTGTCACTTGAGTGAATAAACGAGGTCTTGGTAAATTTTGGTAAGAGGTTTAATGAAAATAGACTTCGGCCTCTAGGCTTGTTAATTAGAGTTTATGACTAAATACAAATTGAGTTATGTTTAATTTAGTATGATTGGCCACGATTATTAAAATGCTATAAGATTTATCTTGAGAATTTGCTATACTCGTAAGATTGTTGTTGTACTTATCGAGTTATGAATTGAATTTGGTTAGTAAGACTATATAAAAGATGTTCTATAAATTATAATACTCATGTGCTTCAAAATTCGATTGTAGTGTTTGTTGTTGAGTAGTTCTTATAGTTGATTCTATGAATGATTTCTTGAAATATCAACTTATCTTGGTTTACTCGCTGAGCATGGTTTATTATATGAGTCGTGATAAATAAAACTTGTTAATCTTTGACTTTGAGAACTTATGGTTGTGTTGAGTATTTGAGGATTAATAATTGACGAATGACTTGAGCAAATGTTTAAGGAAAATCTAAGATTGAACCAAAGTAAGATGCTTTGAGTAATGATCTTGGTAATGTTTGAGCTAAGCTTCATACTTGATGAGAATAAGGTCAATTGAGAATGATGAGAATGCGAGGTTAATTGAATAAAATATTATTTGATCTAGTGGTTACATGAAAGCATGCTTGTGTGTTGAGTAAATGTGTATTGATGAGTTATTCCTTGCTTATTACTTGCTAGTGTGATTGGATGATTCTCTTAAATGGCTTGTTGCTGCTGGATGATTATCTGAGTGGCTTGTTTGCTGGATAATTGGATGTGAAGACTTCAGGTAAGTTCCCTAGGGGCTTACCCAGGTTGGACATTCATGCCTGTTGTTGCATTTTATGTTAGGTGTTGCATATGCATAAAAGCATGTCATGTAGTATCTTGTTTAGGTTGCACTAATTGAATGAGCATCTGCTTACTTTATGCGTTTGAAACAGAACGGCCGTTATCTGTGATAGTCCTAGAGTGTTTGCTAGGGTCATAGGGTAGCCTAGCCTTATCGGGTACCCTGAGTCAATCGAGTCATGAACTTCCTTATATTATGAGATGCCTGCGGGCTTTATTGTGGAGCGGGTTAGGCATGCGTGTCACCCGATTATGATGGAATGCATTCACGAGCTGGCCAGTCTCTGCCCTATCGGAAGGGGGTGGAGGTAGGAGAGGGATATGCCACTTGGCATTGTCTTGGGCCCTTTACAGTAATTTTACACATTATTGTAACTAGGAGCATGCTAGTGTGTTTGACTTTTGTACTGCATTAGAGCATCTTTATTAGGTATAGCACATACTATGTGGCCTCAGCGAGGACTGCCGGTCCCGCATGAGTGGCTCGATCTGACTCCTTTCCCCGTTCTTCTTTCAAAGGTATTTTCTGCAGATTTTGAATGCTCGATGTCTATATGGCGGGGTTCCCTTTTGGCGAATCGAAGAATCTGGCTAATACCCTAACTTAGTAAAATGGTAATTATTCACTCGTGATTTGGTTTTGACCCGGCTCTGCAGTGGCACTTGTGTCTTTATTTTGCTTCCGCTTTACTTCTGTTGAAATGGATTCCGCGACATAGTCTTAGGACAGGTTAAGGGTACCCAACGGCCCTTCGAGGTGTTTTGGGTTTGAAATCCCTCTTTTTACTAATCTTAAAACGAGTTTTAAACCTTGACCCGTACCTGGATTGCAAGATCCGAACAAGGGGTTTCATCCCTTGAAACGTAACCCGGAAATCATAATTCTAGGCCGTTACAAAGATGGTATCAAAGCCGAGGATGTACAATTCTGGTACGCAAGGGTCGAGTGTACGTTTTGGAAATCGCTCATGAATTTCAAAGGATTTAAAAGGATTTTAAGAAGGGCAAAATGAACTTAAGATGACTAACCGAAATTGAACTAAGTAATGAACTTGACTTGTAATAAAAGAGGAAAACCGACCAAACGGGTACGCGAGTGGGTAGCAAAGGCGCTAGACCACCCCTATTGGGTGTAACTGGCAACGGTAGGCAAAATATCAGCTTGTTCCTTACAGATGGGAATGAAAGACCCCAAGGAGATGCACCGCGACGGATGGAGTTTTGGGGAGAGATTGTGTAATTGTCTATGTGTTGTTCTTCTTGATTTAGCTACTTGTCTAATATGTCTTTCAGATGCGTATTATACTTTATGGGCATAACGTGCATATGTAAAATCTTGTTTGGGTAATTCGTAAACTTGATTATAGAGATAAATGAATTCAGGGGAGAAGTTTGATGATTCATGTATGTTACTCTTAATGAGTTGGTATGATATCTGTTTACATGTGTTTCTCTCATTATAATATCTAACGTGATTATTATAAGATGTTTAGGTCTTGTTGTGGGCTTATAATTTGTGGTACTTGATGACTTGTGTGGTACAATTAATACCATTCTTGATGTGTTTGGCTTATGCACACTTGTTTTGTTACTTATATATCACTTTTGATGGCAATTTTTGGGTGCCTTCTGGCATTTGTTGGCAATTCTGGCACTTGGTTTGATGAGGACATGAGATGATATTATGAGAATTTACATGGTTGTGGTTGAAGTTTTGTGCTGGTTAGTGGAAAGCTAAGCTTATGGGCTCAGGTTTGAGGACCTTACTCTAGTTGATGGAGAACTTATTGAGGATAGAGAAATTATGTTTGTTGATTTGAGATGCATGATATTCTGATTATGAGACTCTATGGTTGAGTTGATAAGGAATGTTTATAGAATTCAAACTCTTAGTATAAATTGTTGATTCTTGCTTATATGATAATGTTTTCATATAGTCGACACAAATATTTTACAGGGACGCTTGTAAAGTACTTGGTCGGATTTAGTGAGAACATTGTGATGATTTTGTGATACTTATACAAGTGTTTCATGGGGACGCCTATGGAATACTTGTAGGGATCACAAAATGCATTGCTTAAATTCTTAATTGAGATGTTTTGGCATGACATTGTCCCATGATCTATTTAGTTGATGCTCTACATGTTTTACATGATGAATTCTAATGATATTGATGCGCTACATGTTTTATATGATGAATTCTAATGATATTGCTCTCATATGTGAAATTCGTTCAAAAAAGGATATGTGTATGCAACTTGACTAAAATATGTGTGAATCAATTAATAGAAATAACTCGCTTATTTATAAAATAAGATCTCTGTGATTGACATGAAGTTATACCTCCTACCCCCTAACGTGTTATCGATCACATGTTGTGACTCTATGAAATTTGTGAAGTTATGACATGCACCTTTACCTTGTTTGTATGGACGATGATAACACTTTATGATGTTTTGCTTATGTGACCACTCGATATCCTATAATTGTTTGACTTGTATAATTGATGCTTTACGTGTCCCTTATTCTAATAAGAAGATGTTATCCTTGCTTGTCTACGTGTTTAGTGAAAGAGACTTATACAACTTGACTAGTATAGGCCGAAATAATGGATAGATGTATACTCGAGCTAACTTGTTAATTATGAGACTCGATGTGATAGTCAACTCAATTTGTTGATTAACTTACATGGATTCTTGGTGAAGTTTCTTTGCGATCTTCGGGAAACTCGATGAATTGTCATGCAACTCTTTATCTCTCTTTCGGTCACTCTCATCTTGGTTACTTAATTCGTTAGTTGAACCTTTATGAGGAGTAGATGTTGCCCTCTCACTGGATGAGTTCTCCTACCTTATCGTATTTATTTGTTGTGCCTGATTGACATCATTTCTCTCCGTACGTTCTAAAGTATGTTTTCTCACCATCTTATTCACCGATTCCAATTTGGTTGTCCCTTACTAGTTGCTCCTAATAGTTAGGGTTTGGAATGGCGATATTTCGCATTTCCAGGTATTCCATTCTTAGGTTGTTAGCGAGAGTCTTGATTTGTGAAGGTTGCCCTATCCATTTCATGGATTCAATGTAAAGGCCCGGATTTTTGAATAATATCTTTTGGAAAAATGAATGTAAATCGGATATTTAAAGGAAAATTCATCGTCAATTTAATTAATCGAACTCAAAACTCTTAAAGCGGGTTCCGGTCAAAATTTGAAATTTGTGAAAAATAGGTTTTATTCCGCTTTCATCCACCGAGATTTTGAAAGATGATGTTCGGATTTCAATATTAAATTCGGGTTGAAAGATTTAAAATTTATTATGATCGGGACAAGATAAAATCAAATAGCGGGTTTCAGAATTTATTTTCGGGTATTTTGATATTCGGATTTTGGAACCGATATTGGTGTTATTCCCTCCTCTTTTGTCTTAATCTCTCTCCCCATCCCAATTTCAATCCCCCATACTCCCTTATCTTCATCTGATTTCTGTTCATTTTGACCATACTCACACACAACCTGTGTTTCCCCAATTGTGGCAAAAAGCCAAACAAAAGCATTTTCTGAAATGGTCAAAGACCAAACTCCTCCTTCTTCCTCCTTGAACTTGCCGAAGAGGGATTGAGCCCCACCCCACCTTCACCACTGCGCCACCACCCTTCCACCACCACGAGCAGCCACGCCGAGCACCTCCGAGCGCCGCTGAGCACCGGCCGAGCATCCCCGAGCACCCACTGAGCATACCCTGTCCGAAAGCTCGCCTCTGCTTCCCGAGCCTCAGTCGGGCGCCTCCCGAGCGCCGCCGACGCCGCCATCCCTCTCCTCTTCTCCTGTTTCCTTCTGAAAAACGCCGGTAAGGGTTCCCTTCCTCTTTCTCCCTCAAAAACTCAAAGGTTCCACCTTTCTTGACCGAATGTTCGACCCAGGTCTGAGAAACCTCCCCCGAGACTCCGGCGAGCCCCAATCGAGCATCGACAAAGTCAAATCGAGCCCAGGACGGAGCTTTTCCGACGAGATCGAAACCTCGGTGAGCACCCTTTCTTTCTCCCATTCCTTGTCCGATTCTCTAGTATTTGGCGTCGGGAAGGTGGCCGGAGGAAGCAACCATCACCGGCCGCCCCTGCTCTCCTTCCTTTCTCCTGATTTTGTCGAACGCAGTGGTTGGGGAAGAAGGAAGTGAACGCAGTGATTTTGTCGAACGCAGTGGTCGGGGAAGAAGGAAGTGAACGCAGTGGTTAAGGTTTAACATTTACTTGATGTATAGATAAATTCGATATGAAATATATAAATAAATTGGATAATATATATTATATAAAATTAATGATGAGATTTAAAAGTGTAATATTATAATTATTGTGATTTAAAATGTAATTATAAGACTTTGACTTTTAAAAGAGGGTTTTGGAAATATACTAACCTTGTCGAGATTATTTTGATAAAATAAGTAACGGGTCGATTTTAAAAGGTGATATTTTATAAGTGATTTTTGGCAAGTAAATTGAGAGTTATTTTTTTTAAAGATGATTTGACCTAAATTGAGATTTGAAGGACTATGTTTTATAAAGGGATTTTTGAATGATTTGAGAAAGCGTTTGAATGGTGATTTGATCTAACTTGGGGTTTTAAAAGAGTTTTTAAAAATCTCGGGAAAATGATTTACCTTGCCTAACTTGGTGAATACATTTGATGACTTGTGTGTACGTGATATGATATGTTTTAAGTAACATTTGAAGTAGACTTATTTATATTACTTATATATGTGTTAGGTGATCATTTGTGACATGTTGACTTTCTACATACCTAGTTGTTGCCTTTGCTGTTCTGCACTTCCAGGTGAGTTCCTATATGAGCTCACTCATATTCGAAAAGACCCCTGCTTGTAGCCATGTGCATACTAGGTGCTTGCATTCATAATAAAGCATGCCATGTAGTATCCTTCTAGGATTGCACTTATGATTGAGCATTCGTTTACTCATTGCTTTTGTAAACAGAACGACCGTTATCTGTGAAGTAACTAGAGTCATTGCTAGGGTTATAGGACGACCTAGTCTCATTGGGTCCCGTCCTGAGTCAATCGAGTCATGAACTTCCTTTATATTATGAGATGCATGCGGGCTTTATTGTGGAGCGGGTTGGGCATGCGTGCCGCCCGATTATGAATGAATGCATTCACAAGCTGGCCAGTCTCCGCCCTATCGGAAGGGGGTGGAGGTAGGAGAGGGATATACCACTTGGTATTCGGTGCTAAGGCCTTATTATATTTATGCACTTGATCTTAGGAGCATGTTAGTGTGTTAATATTTTGCCTTGCACCTAGAAGCATCTTTATTAGGACTAGCGTGTGTATGTGTCTGCTGGTTTGGGATTATATTGCGTAGGGCTTCGATCTGACACCGCCCCGCATACATTTTTTTTAGGTTGTGTTACAGCATGATTATTCCTTGTTTCCGTGACGTGGGAACTCTCTTGGGCGATCTCAAAGAAATGGTTTAACTCCACTAATATTGTATATTAAATTTCGATAAATACGCTTATTGATTTGGTTTTGACCCGGCTCTGCCGTGTCACCCTCTTGTATTACACCCTGATTCTACTATTTGCATAACTGTTGGTTTTCCACGCTTAGACTTATGACAGGTACAGGAGACTTCCCCGGGGATTCCAACGATCCCTTCGAATTTTGGGTATGTAATCCCACTTGAAAACGTTAGAGTAGAATTTCAAACCTTCAACCTGTACTCAGGGCGCAAGATCCTAACGAGGGGTTTCATCCCTCGAAACGTAACCCGGGAATCATAATTCCGGGCCGTTACAAAGATGGTATCAGAGCTCAGGTTATGCAAACCGAGAATGATAGGTTGACGTGGTTTTGAAAATGGCCTAAGGTTTTCAAATGGTTTTTCAAAATATTTTAAAAGGGCAAAATGAATTTAATATGGCTAACTCAAATGGACTAAATATGAACTTGACTCAATAAATCCGGTAATCAAACAAAGGGAAACGAAGGGGTAGTAAAGGCGCTATACCATCCCTATTGGATGTAGTTGGGAACGGGTAGGCAAAAATATAGCTTGTTCTTTACAGATGGGCCCATAGGATAGCTTGATTGTTCTGTGCTGAGTGCTGTTTGCTTAAATTGGAGACCTGACTGATATTTTGACTATGAATCATGTGTTAAATGTCTATGTGAATGGAATAGCGGGGGAGATCTTCTGCCATCATAGAGTCGGGATCCCAGTCCTTGTGGGATTGCCTTTGATCTTTTAAGCCTGACTATTTCCTTCTTCGGTCTTCTTTCCCGACCCCGCTAAACGTCTTTATTGAGCTTTTCTTGTGATGTCGGTGTGATCTACGGGAAATTGGGAGGAATAACCACATTTGAGGTTGTATTGGAGTACGATGTTTACTTGATCCATTTGCTACCCTACTCGAGAGTCACATTAGTATTCCACGGGAAACAAGTTGTGGGGATTCTGGGAGTGAGTCAGAGTCGCCCTTGTAGATCTCTATTGGGTTATCTTAATTGTTATGTCCATGATTGCATGATTCTATATGTACTACCCCTTAGACTTGCAGATTGATTGTTAGTGTGAATTTATGCCTACATGCCTGGATGTCCATGTTTAGCCATTGCTTAGGTTCATGTTACCTTTCATTGCCTATATCATCCCAACATGATCTACTTAGTATATGCATTCTTATACTAATGCTTGAATGAACGTGTCATATGTTAGGAAACCGCATGATTGATGCCCTCTCTGCAAATAGGTTCATGATAGTGTGCTCGATCTATTATGATATCCTGATAGAGTGAGTTATTTACTTGATGGGTGTGTGTTACAACTTGATGTTCAACCTGATTCATATGACACCTAGTTTCCAGCATGTTTATCTAACTGTCATGCCATGATGACCTCCATGCTTCTCACATACTTTCATGAATATATGAACTGATACGCCACACGAGCACACACCACTATAATTCCTGGTTTTGTATATGCATGACTCGACTTGATGTGTTATTCCCAGCATATATTGTGATGATGATCCTTCATGTGAATTTGTGGTAGTATGCCATTATGTATCCATGCTTGGCCACCTTGTTTAGGTCTTATGTCATGTTTCGTTGTATTTCTGTCATTCCCCGAAGCATGTGCAACCTGACTTCATTGGTTCCCCGCATTGTCATACTAATGATGGATTGAATGCATATGTTGCAAGTTACGAATTCGCATGATGTGTACACTCTCTCCCCTGGATTAGGATCATGATAGTGTGATCCTTAGCATGTTAGTCTAACTCTTGCTACTCGTGCCTTTATGACCACTAAACCATAGCATGCTTACCTTCCTGATTTTCATGATGCTTTCTCATGCTCAGTGGTATTCTCTCGTATTTCCCTAAACGTATGACTTGATATTCTGTGCATGTGCCATTTAGATATTTACATGGACTTGTAACTGTCTGTTATCCTATCCATGCCTAGCTACCTTGCTTTAGACCCATGTTATACTCCGCTATATGCCTGTCATGCTTCTAGATCATTACGGTGTGGTTTATTTACCTCTTTGCAAACTGTTGTGCTAATCTAATGGACGTATGTATAAATCATGAGTTAGTATTATATTTTCGCATATAAATGATACCTGAATGCTAGGGTGAGTCTATTCGAAGTACCTTGTTTGTACTCATGATCGATATGTGCTGGTAGTATCCTATAGGGCTTATGAATTCCAATATGACTCGCCGAGTGGTAATTTGTCGTGCTTGCTTCATCACGTGAACATGATTGTTACATGATGTGATAGTACTATATCATTCCATGTACTCCTATGACGGTTCATTAATTCCTAGCATGATTATAATCTATCGTCCGTGATGTTCTCTTGTTCACTCTGTAAAGATACCCATGTCTTATCATGTATCGCTAGCACCATGTAGGATCACTATGTGACTTGATATATCCTTATGTTAAATACATGCCCTGGTTGTATGCTATCAATCTATACCTGTGTACTTGCATGCTTTATATTCATGTAAAGATGTACTATCGGAAGCTCATATTGTCGTTCCGTCATACTTCCCCCTTGTCCCCATATGGTCATGTTACGATTGGTTGACTCCTTAAATGCATTCGTGCTAGTTGTTAAATGCACATGTAACCTATGCTGCATAACTGCACCTCTTATCATGTTAAACTATACCTTATAGGACCCATGAATTATGACTTGTGTGTATTCATGCTCTATCTGATGTATGACCTGTTCTCACGTAGGATAGACTCCACGAGGTCTTGTATTCCTCCCAACAACTCTGATATGCGATCCTTTAACTGTTTAGGAATTGATAGACCCAGTTATAGAGCTAATGCCTATTTTTTATGCATGTTAAGCATTAGGTGATTATCAACGTGTGCCTATCATCTCATCACTCGATGTTGTTTCTGCATGCCCCTGACCTTTTAAGGCTCCCGTAAATGAATAATCTAGCACCTCACATGATTACCATTGCATACATAATGTAGCATACCGCCCCTTTGAGGCATGATACCTTAGGAGCCTTGTCCTGTTTCACACTATGATATGTGCATGACTCCTTCATCACAATCGCTTATATTCCTTTTATATGTGCTAATGTTTGGGTGCAATAGTAGTCCTGCTTAAACTTCTATGACTCGTCCCACTACTATTTGGAGTTGCTCGATGTATCTTATTCATATACATATGTGACTGTCATGTAGTACCTTGTAAAATCTATGCCTGTAGAGATATGACTTGTGTGATCGCATGCTCAACTTGCCTCTCATGTAGCCACTCTTGTCATAGGTTGTGATAGCCTTGTTATACTCTCTATGCATGATCTTATGACTGTCCAAGCATGTTAGATATTGTTAGTACAGTTAGAATGCTATGCCTCCACATGGTTGTATCATGCTAAGTATGATTAGTGGCATGCTAATGTGTGTGCTTATGTGTGTTCTCATTCAAGTTGCTCTTATCACACGATGCCCTTCCAATGCTTAACTAGATGAACCCATACTTTTATGAAATGTGTGTTAATTAGCAGTTGAATACCACGTTGCATGTTATACCCTATGGCATGGTAGATGCATGTATACATGAACTGTGTTTTTGATGACAAATTGTTCCTCAATGACTACCTCTGATTGCGCTTTTTCCTTAAATATATATTACTAGTATCATGAAGGACTTACTTTCCCCATAGCTCCTTGTGTGATGACATCCCACACTTACCCTATCATTATGAGAAGTCATTGCTATAAGATGTGATTACTGTACCGCTTTTATATGACCTGCCCATGTGTACTTGTTACGAGTAATTTACCCTACATGTAATGCTCTGTAATGTTTACTAGATTTCGCATGAGCTATGTGCCGCACCAATCTATTATTGCATTCGTATATACATGTTTCTTATGCATATCAAGCTTGTCTGATATATGAAATGAAAAGTTGCTAGTTAGTCTCTTATGCCCCATGCAGAACCCGATCATGTTTTTGGTTACCCATATTTGTTAACATCTTTCCTTAAGGTAGGTACATGTTAGTGTACATTGATGCAACTAGTTTACTCCATGATTGGTATTTGTTTTGCTTGTTGCACTTGTAACCTCGTAGAGTTCCATAAGGGCACCTTACTCCTTCTTGGGTTGGAATCTTGTTTTTTTTTCGTCGTGTCATCATTAGTTGGTCTGTGTTCGGTTCTGTGGGGAGTCTGGGTTGTCCTCCTTGTCTCTCCCTTATCTCCGCTAACTAAAAATTTGCTTGCAATACTTTGACGAACGATGGCGTAGAAAAGAGCACGTTTAGCCAAATAGCACGGGAGTGGCACAGCAGAAGCACGGTGGGCCCGTAAACCCCAGGTCCCAGAACTTTTATATTGATTCTTGGAATGACGAACTAGTAATGGACGTTACGTGGTCAACTTCTACTTATGATGATGAATTATAGTGCTTTGGTATTCCTGTGTGACTGACCTTGTGATATGATTGGTGTTCTGTGTTGGTAAGCCTTGCTTGTTTCTTTTACTCGTGGAACGTGAACTATACCTGCTGAGATACCGACCTTGTGTTTAGTAATCATGATATTATGTGCCCCGTTAATATGTGATAGTATGTTATTGTGATTCTGGCCTGATATTACATTTGCTCGAATTATTATTAGCATGAGGTTATGTGGTAACTTGTTTTGCTATGTCGATACCTGATATTCTGCAATACTTGCCAAGCATGATAGTATATTAGGATTTATGACATGTGACTGTTTGAGGTATTGAGAGATAATGATGTATAAACCTAGTGTGAAATCATGTTATATGCTGATATGAAATACTTGGGAACTAAGTGATAGTAGATTGAAGAGTCCATAGTATGAGGATGCATGTTATCCTGATATAATGATATGCGATGTCCTGTTAAGTTAAATGTTGTCGGGATTATATTTTGTGCTTGCTATGTTGTTAGACTTTGCTATTACTGAACCATTAGAGCATGACAGATTCTATGATTGGTAACTTGAACATTGAATTGCTGAAAAGGGATTGTGGTGATGCCTCTATGCATTGATATTTCAAAATAGATTTTCGGCTAAATCCTTGACTATGAAAATGGTGAATATCTTGGCTTGTTGAATCTTGTTGAAATGGATTTTGTTGTGCTGACTTGTTGTCTTCCCATTAGAATGAAACCCCAATTATAAAAAAAAAAATTTATGTTGTGTCGGTAGTGGTAAGTAGGAAACCATGCTGATGTGATCTACTAAGGTTGAGGCTTGATGTGTTTGTGTGTTTCCCTTTCAAAAATAACATTCCTCCTTGATGCATTCTTATTTGTTGACACCTAGAACATTAAATGCTAATGCTGAGTTTGACGTTCCAAATATACTCGTATGCGGTAATGTTGATGGATGGCTATTCATGTTATGGTTTTGGCGTGGCCAATTTCGAAGGTTGGTTGGTTATGATGTGGCATGTTTTGGTTATATCGATTATGATAATGGCTAGAAATTCGTAGCTTGGAATTGCTTTTGAGATTGGAACCTAGGAAGAGAATATGGGATTAGCCTTTAGAGGTGGATGATTTCACCTCTTGAATTCTGAATTTGCCTGACCAACTTGGGATTTAAAGGGTTTTGAACGATTTTGAAAAAGACTAACTTGGATCTTGAGAGACCGAACACGATCGAAAATTTCCATGATTTTGAGGCAAATTGCGAAATCCGCTTTGAAAATTTTCAAACCCGGGCAAATCTATGATACTTCATGAAGTGGATACAAGCATTTTATGGGGGCGCTTGTAGGGTGCTTGCTAAGACCTAGTGCGATATTGTAGAACTGTTAGAGTTGTGGTACTTCCGAAAAGTCGAAATGAGGATGTGATAGGGGCGCTTATTGCATACTTGTCAAGACCAATTGGAGATGTCACGACCGTGACTGGGATGTTGTGAGAATCCCGGAAGACGCAACCGAGATGATTACAAGATCCTTGGACATGGTCCTTGGACTCATCTATTCCAACTTCATCCCCTCCTTTGTTTTAGTTTTAGTCTCGGGGACGAGACTTGTTTTTAGAGGTGGATGATGTAAAGGCCCGGATTTTTGAATAATATCTTTTGGAAAAATGAATGTAAATCGGATATTTCAAGGAAAACTCATCGTCAATTTAATTAATCGAACTCGAAACTCTTAAAGCGGGTTCCGGTCAAAATTTGAAATTTGTGAAAAATAGGTTTTATTCCGCTTTCATCCACCGAGATTTTGAAAGATGATGTTCGGATTTCAATATTAAATTCGGGTTGAAAGATTTAACATTTATTATGATCGGGGCAAGATAAAATCAAATAGCGGGTTTCAGAATTTATTTTCGGGTATTTTGATATTCGGATTTTGGAACCGATATTGGTGTTATTCCCTCCTCTTTTGTCTTAATATCTCTCCCCATCCCAATTTAAATCCCTCATACTCCCTTATCTTCATCTGATTTCTGTTCATTTTGACCATACTCACACACAACCTATGTTTCCCCAATTGTGGCAAAAAGCCAAACAAAAGCATTTTCTGAAATGGTCAAAGACCAGCCTCTTCATCTCTTCAAACAAGAAAAAGAAAAGAGAGGCCAAACCCAGCTCATTCTTCCCCCATTTCAATTTCAATCCAAAGACCAAACTCCCCCTTCTTCCTCCTTGAACTTGCCGAAGAGGGATTGAGCCCCACCCCACCTTCACCACTGCGCCACCACCCTTCCACCACCACGAGCAGCCACGTCGAGCACCTCCTACTGCCGTTGAGCACCGGCCGAGCATCCCCGAGCACCCACTGAGCATACCCTGTCCGAACGCTCGCCTCTGCTTCCCGAGCCCCAGTCGGGCGCCTCCCGAGCGCCGCCGACGCCGCCATCCCTCTCCTCTTCTCCTGTTTCCTTCTGAAAAACGCCGGTAAGGGTTCCCTTCCTCTTTCTCCCTCAAAAACTCAAAGGTTCCACCTTTCTTGACTGAATGTTTGACCCAGGTCTGAGAAACCTCCCCCGAGACTCCGGCGAGCCCCAATCGAGCATCGACAAAGTCAAATCGAGCCCAGGACGGAGCTTTTCCGACGAGATCGAAAACTCGATGAGCACCCTTTCTTTCTCCCCTTCCTTGTCCGATTCTCTAGTATTTGGCGTCGGGAATGTGGCCGGAGGAAGCAACCATCGCCGGCCGCCCCTGCTCTCCTTCCTTTCTCCTGATTTTGTCGAACGCAGTGGTTGGGGAAGAAGGAAGTGAACAGTAATTTGGTCCGGTTTTCTTTTGTTTTATATTGGTCCGGTTCAGCAATTTATTTAATAAAAACCGGACCGGTTTGGTTTCATTAAAAATTTAAAAGCAACATCAGATTTGGGATTGGGCTGACCCGACTTTGTTAAATGGATTTGGGCCCCTTTCCTAACTTGGGCCTAATTTTAGTAAAGTGTTTTAAGGTTTAACACTTACTTGATGTATAGATAAATTCGATATGAAATATATAAATAAATTGGATAATATATATTATATAAAATTAATGATGAGATTTAAAAGTGTAATATTATTATTATTGTGATTTAAAATGTAATTATAAGACTTTGACTTTTAAAAGAGGGTTTTGGAAATATACTAACCTTGTCGAGATTATTTTGATAAAATAAGTAACGGGTCGATTTTAAAAGGTGATATTTTATATGTGATTTTGGGCAAGTAAATTGAGAGTTATTTTTTTTAAAGATGATTTGACCTAAATTGAGATTTGAAGGACTATGTTTTATAAAGGGATTTTTGAATGACTTGAGAAAGCGTTTGAATGGTGATTTGATCTAACTTGGGGTTTCAAAAGAGTTTTGAAAAATCTCGGGAAAATGATTTACCTTGCCTAACTTGGTGAATACATTTGATGACTTGTGTGTACGTGATATGATATGTTTTAAGTAACATTTGAAGTAGACTTATTTATATTACTTATATATGTGTTAGGTGATCATTTGTGACATGTTGACTTTCTACATACCTAGTTGTTGCCCTTTACTGTTCTGCACTTCCAAGTGAGTTCCTATATGAGCTCACTCAGATTCGAAAAGACCCCTGCTTGTAGCCATGTGCATACTAGGTACTTGCATTCATAATAAAGCATGCCATGTAGTATCCTGCTAGGATTGCACTTATGATTGAGCATTCGCTTACTCATTGCTTTTGTAAACAGAACGGCCGTTATCTGTGAAGTAACTAGAGTCATTGCTAGGGTTATAGGACGACCTAGTCTCATCGGGTCCCGTCCTGAGTCAATCGAGTCATGAACTTCCTTTATATTATGAGATGCATGCGGGCTTTATTGTGGAGCGGGTTGGGCATGCGTGCCGCCCGATTATGAATGAATGCATTCACGAGCTGGCCAGTCTCCGCCCTATCGGAAGGGGGTGAAGGTAGGAGAGGGATATACCACTTGGTATTCGGTGCTAAGGCCTTATTATATTTATGCACTTGATCTTAGGAGCATGTTAGTGTGTTAATATTCCGCCTTGCACCTAGAAGCATCTTTATTAGGACTAGCGTGTGTATGTGTCTGCTGGTTTGGGATTATATTGCGTAGGGCTTCGATCTGACACCGCCCCGCATACATTTTTTTTAGGTTGTTTTGCAGCATGATTATTCCTTGTTTCCGTGACGTGGGAACTCTCTTGGGCGATCTCAAAGAAATGGTTTAACTCCACTAATATTGTATATTAAATTTCGATAAATATGCTTATTGATTTGGATTTGACTCGGCTCTGCCGTGTCACCCTCTTGTATTACACCCTGATTCTACTATTTGCATAACTATTGGTTTTCCACGCTTAGATTATGACAGGTACAGGAGACTTCCCCGGGGATTCCAACGATCCCTTCGAATTTTGGGTAGGTAATCCCACTTGAAAACGTTAGAGTAGAATTTCAAACCTTCAACCTGTACTCGGGGCGCAAGATCCTAACTAGGGGTTTCATCCCTCGAAACGTAACCCGGGAATCATAATTCCGGGCCGTTACATTCAATGCCCTTATTATATTTTGTTGTCGCTTTGATTCTCCCTCACCTCTTTCTTTCATATTGGTTATCTACGTTCTAAACCATATGTACCTAGCCTGTTGCAAACGAGTATATAAGTTGGAGAGTTTGTTGTCTTGAGGAAGTACAACACAAAAAAGGGTCTTTATGAGTGATTCTTAGAATCTGTTGGATCTCATCCTTTGTACCAAGAGTCTTTTGACGTATTTGTTCACTCGGGAAACTTCGTTTGAATGTCTTCCTTATGGTCGGTGTCAGCTCAAATGTATATTGTCTCCCTAAAAAAAACAACTAAGATTCTTCCCGGAATGGGTTATAGAGTCAGTGGGGATGAGTCGATATTGCTCTGAGAAACTTCTATTTGGTTATAATTGTAGTCTCGTTGTATTTCATGTTTTGATGTGCGATTACATTATATACTTGTTCTATTTGGATGTGCGTTGATACATATAATCATATGTTTATGTACTCATAGGCCTATTTGATGTTACTAGTGGCATATAGGGTCCATGCTTGTGAGCTACCTAATTTTATGCGCCATCTATGTTATTGTTTATCACTCTGAATCATAGATTCATGATAGTGTCTTCATTTTTCCTTTTAATTTGCTACCGATTGTCCTTTGGAATGCTTAAGAATGTTCGGTATAATTGAATTTGTTATGTTGTGTCTGTATGCCCACTGTATCATCCCTTTATTGTTCTATCGCGGGTTGTGGTAGACTTGTCATCCTTCTTGCATGTTCTCATCACATGATCTTTTAGTCATTGACTGCTTATACTTGTTAAATGCTATTGATTTAGTTAGGTTATGATCTTATGTCTTATGTGGTTAACATCATGCTTAGCTATGCACCTTTCATCATTTTCTCTTTTAGCCTGTGCTATAACTCTACGATTGCCATGCTTTAAGTACCTAACACATCTGCATGCCCACCCACCACGATAGCTATATAAACTTATGGGATGATCTTTAGATATATACATGTTACTCTCCTGTAGTATGCCACCCTTGGAAACTATTATCTGATTCTGACGGTAACCACACTTGAGCATCCATGACTTAATATGAGATTACAATTAGTTACTTGTATTGTTCATGCCTTGTTGACATGTATATGCCATGACGTTTTGTGTAGGCAAAGATAGCCACTATTGTCTCATGGTTGTGTTATTCTCTTTTTCACATCCTGCATGCTCCTGTTAGATTTTTGCATGATTATTGTGGCTTATTATGTGTTTTTATCATGTATGTTATTATACGCTATTTATATGCACTCATTTATGTTGTGCGCTACTAGTATCCTTTATATGATCTCTGTTTTCGAAGAAGTGATTATCTAGTTTTATGCTCCAATCATGACATTGACAACTTACTATTATTGCATGACTTATGGTAGCTCAACCGTGCATTTTTATATGTATCTTAGTTGGTATGCATATCTATATCACAATACTCTATGTATCCATGTTTAGTCATCACCGTTTTAGGATAGCATCATTTTCGATTATACTCCATAAATATATATAATGTTGTGTGCTTATATTGTTGTTTTGACAGGTTATGTATCATAGTGTTACTTGTTAGACCATAATTCCGCGTGCTTACACATCGCCACATGTTATTAATGCTATTTGGAAGTTAAGTATCTGGGAATATGATTATGTGATTTATCGCACCCTCCATATTATTTATAAGATTAATCTTATGATATGGGTGATTTGACTTATTGTGTACCATCTTGTTTGTTGTTAAGGTGTATTTTCATGTACTTACCCATCGTCACGTTTTATCGATATATAATACGTAAAATTTTGCATCAATAATATGGTATGTGAATCTTTGCACTATTTACATTATCTATGTGATCAGTCATGTAATAGGGTTTGGGTAGCATACCTATCTTGCATAATTACCCTTGTTATGTGATGTTATGCAATTGTGATTGCTTACGCATTTTGAATATCATCCTTAGAGCTATCTTGCTACCTTTCGACCCCATTATACTCTATTTTATATGAATAGTATCATGTGTAGGCCATAATTTTGCACATGCTCACTCTTACTTGTTACATGATGTCTTACTATACTCATTATGCATTAATCGTCTTAAGCCTTGTATGCTCGCACATCCACTCCTATGGTTAAATTGCACTTGCATGTCTACACACCGCCCCTTGCTTAGGAGTTGTTGATGTTGTACTAACTACCATGTTGAGCTTATAGTGGTATGAAATATGTGTTGAAGCGTGCCTTGGTGACACAATTGTATGAAGCACCCATTTATACTTGTCTTTTCTAGTAAACTATATGATATTTCTTTCGTGACTTTAAGACATGATTGACACTGTTCCGTACATGTTTTGTTTAGTTCTCTTACACCTAGTGGCATGTAGGATTCTCTCAAGCATGTACCGAGTCTATCTAGTATATTCAAGTGACAGATTGTTACATCTATCTTGTGAATATATGAATGTGGTACTTTAATAGCATTTTCAAATCATTATAGGTGATATTCCTTACTAATGAAGGTTTGGTTGATAATTATATGTGTATTGATAGTCCTCTGATCATGTTAGGTTATTTACCTTGTACCTTACCACACGTTATGCCACTCACACTGGAATCATATTGTCATTTCCTTCTGAGATAGGTTCATGTTAGTGTGCAAGATTATCACGTGGTGTGTTTTATGACTTAATGTGTTATATGATGATTTGAGTAATACGATTGTAACCTTAAGGGTTTCCCATGGGCATCGGCAAAATTCTCGTGTTCAATCTTGCCAGCTACTATCCGAGTCTATCTTCGTGTCAAGATTTAATCGAATAGTCCCTCGACGTCCCCTCCTTCGGTACAACTTAGGCCTTGTGTCATCTTTCCGTGAGTTGTGCCTTTCGTTGTTTGGTCCTATGCTCTTCATGATGCTGAATATGCCCTTGGGTTGGTAATGATGTGCGAGTAAGATGCTTTTGTTCTTTTTCTTGTTGATAGCAGAATGCGGATTTATATGATCATATGATTTGTTAATGATGACTTTGGCTATTCTGATAGTTTGGATATGTTAATATTTGAGTTTGATTTTGAAACTGATCATGAGAAATGAACTTAGGAAGTGAAATATGGGATTAACCATTAGATGTGGATAAATTGCTTCTTAATCCTTGAGAATCTGGTTGACTAATAGAGGAAGAGTTGACTTGAGTTTTTGAAATGTTTTGTTGCTTTTAAAAAGGATTTTAAGTCTCGAGGACGAGACTTGTTTTTAGATGTGGATGATGTAAAGGTTCGAGATTTTAAAAAAATATTATCTTATGAATTTTAACTTAATTTCAATATTAAAATATGGAGATTTTGAAAAAATTTGAAAATCTCCGTCCTCGATCAAAATATTTTAATTATTTATTTTATTCAGGCAAATTCGGGCATATATTTGAATTCAATTAAAAACAGACATATTATGCTTTCCTATATTAGAACCTAATTGGATTAAATTTGTTATTTAATGCGGTGAAATTTCTATAACTTAAGAATAACAAATTTATTTTGTGATTTCTCAAAATTTAACTTACCCTATTTGATGTGTATAAATATCCGTATTTGGAACCCTAGCCGCCCAATCCCCATTCCTTGTTCCTTTTTCTCTCGTTCAGATCTGGGATTTGGGATCCTCTTCAACCCCTCGCCACCTTCGAGCTCCCATCCCACTGCCTCTCTGCTAACTTTCGTTCTCCCCTCTCCTGATCTGACTTCTCCCTCCTTTGTTAATGGCGATTCCAAGCCCTCGAGGCCACCTCAATCATCTTCCATGGCAGCTCCTCTTCGACAGCGCTAGATCTGAAGCCGGAGCTCGCGCCGCCTCCTTTCCGCCGGGGCCCGTGCATCACTGACGAGAAGCCAAGTTCGCCAGAGCCGTCGCTCTCTCTCTCTCTCTCTCTCTCTCTCTCTCTCTCTCTCTCGTTCACTTCTTTACCGCCGAGGCAATGACGAGGCCACAGAAGTGTAATAGAGCTCCGCCGCCGCCATTGTTGATGTGTGCTGTTGCTGCTTCATCAGATCTCCCCTTCCTTCTCCCTCCTTTCTGGAATTGCATCTGAGTCTTCTACCAACCCCTCTCGATCTCGACATGGTGGCCGACTGAAGCCGTAGAAGGCCATTGACGCGGCTAACTAGCACCACGCCTCCGATCCCTGGCTCCTTCCTCGTCCAGACCCCTCCCGTCGAAGCTCAGTGCGCTCGAACCCACCGAAGGCATCCCCGAATTTCCCTTGAAGCTGACTCCGACGAGTCTTGATCTGAACCCTCCTCGGCCTGTTCGGGATTTGGGTATAGCCCTTCGAATTCCTCTTGATATACTTTTCAGTTCTAAATAGCTTGTGAAACTAGTAGTTTTGATCGATCTGGTTTGAGGATGGATTGATGGAATATATTATTTATGCGTTATTATTTGTTTTGACTTTTCAACCCTTAATTAATTGCTCATCTATTCCGGCTTGTTTTATTAACCAACTTGAGGTATTCTATAGATGCCTTGGCCGACGTTAATAAGGTGGAAAGGAGACATGAATCTTATTAGAGAAATCGGTTTAAGCATATATATGATTAGACGATATATCATAACCTTAAGTAGCTTGTACGTTGGCGTGTCACTTGAGTGAATAAACGAGGTCTTGGTAAATTTTGGTCAGAGGTTTAATGAAAATAGACTTCGACCTCTAGGTTTGTTAATTAGAGTTTATGACTAAATACAAATTGAGTTATGTTTAATTTAGTATGATTGGCCACGATTATTAAAATGCTATAAGAGTTATCTTGAGAATTTGCTATACTCGTAAGATTGTTGTTGTACTTATCGAGTTATGAATTGAATTTGGTTAGTAAGACTATATAAAAGATGTTCTATAAATTATAATACTCATGCGCTTCAAAATTCGATTGTAGTGTTTGTTGTTGAGTAGTTCTTATAGTTGATTCTATGAATGATTTCTTGAAATATCAACTTATCTTGGTTTACTCGCTGAGCATGGTTTATTATATGAGTCGTGATAAATAAAACTTGTTAATCCTTGACTTTGAGAACTTATGGTTGTGTTGAGTATTTGAGGATTAATAATTGACGAATGACTTGAGCAAATGTTTAAGGAAAATCTAAGCTTGAACCAAAGTAAGATGCTTTGAGTAATGATCTTGGTAATGTTTGAGCTAAGCTTCATACTTGATGAGAATAAGGTCAATTGAGAATGATGAGAATGCGAGGTTAATTGAATAAAATATTGTTTGATCTAGTGGTTACATGAAAGCATGCTTGTGTGTTGAGTAAATGTGTATTGATGAGTTATTCCTTGCTTATTACTTGCTAGTGTGATTGGATGATTCTCTTAAATGGCTTGTTGCTGCTGGATGATTATCTGAGTGGCTTGTTTGCTGGATAATTGGATGTGAAGACTTCAGGTAAGTTCCCTAGGGGCTTACTCAGGTTGGACATTCATGCTTGTTGTTGCATTTTATGTTAGGTGTTGCATATGCATAAAAGCATGTCATGTAGTATCCTGTTTAGGTTGCACTAATTGAATGAGCATCTGCTTACTTTATGCGTTTGAAACAGAACGGCCGTTATTTGTGAAGTCCTAGAGTCTTTGCTAGGGTCATAGGGTAGCCCAGCCTTATCGGGTACCCTGATTCAATCGAGTCATGAACTTCCTTATATTATGAGATGCCTGCGGGCTTTATTGTGGAGCGGGTTAGGCATGCGTACCGCCCGATTATGATGGAATGCATTCACGAGCTGGCCAGTCTCCGCCCTATCGGAAGGGGGTGGAGGTAGGAGAGGGATATGCCACTTGGCATCGTCTTGGGCCCTTTACAGTAATTTTACACATTATTGTAACTAGGAGCATGCTAGTGTGTTTGACTTTCGTACTGCATTAGAGCATCTTTATTAGGTATAGCACATACTATGTGGCCTCAGCGAGGACTGCCGGTCCCGCATGAGTGGCTCGATCTGACTCCTTTCCCCGTTCTTCTTTCAAAGGTATTTTCTGCAGATTTTGAATGCTCGATGTCTATATGGCGGGGTTCCCTTTTGGCGAATCGAAGAATCTGGCTAATACCCTAACTTAGTAAAATGGTAATTATTCACTCGTGATTTGGTTTTGACCCGGCTCTACCGTGGCACTTGTGTCTTTATTTTGCTTCCGCTTTACTTCTGTTGAAATGGATTCCGCGACATAGTCTTAGGACAGGTTAAGGGTACCCTACGGCCCTTTGAGGTGTTTTGGGTTTGAAATCCCTCTTTTTACTAATCTTAAAACGAGTTTTAAACCTCGACCCGTACCTGGATTGCAAGATCCGAACAAGGGGTTTCATCCCTTGAAACGTAACCCCGAAATCATAATTCTGGGCCGTTACACCTAAAATGCCTCTAAGATTGACACGTCATCCTAAACTCTTCTAAATTAAGAGTTTATATAGATAGTTATATTAGATTGAATTCAATGTTTTGAATTAAACCCAATACTTAGTAAAATGAAATAATAAAGAAAATTAAAGGAAAAAGAACAAAAAAAAGAGAATTAAAGAAAATCAAAGAAAAATGGAAAAAAAAAGATTGGTTAATACTCCTAAAATGCCTCTAAGATTGACACGTCATCCTAAACTCTTCTAAATTAAGAGTTTATATATATATAGATACTTAGTAAAATTAAAGAAAAAAGAAAATTAAAGGAAAAAGAATAAAAAAACAGAGAATTAAAGAAAATCCAAGAAAAATGGCAAAAAATGATTGGTTAAGACTTCTAAAATGCCTCTAAAATTGACACGTCATCCTAAACTCTTCTAAATTAAGGGTTTATATAGATAGTTATATTAGATTGAATTTAATGTTTTGAATTAAGCCCAATACTTAGTAAAATTAAAGGAAAAAGAATAAAAAAAGAGAATTAAAGAAAATCGAAGAAAAATGGCAAAAAAAAAGATTGATTAAGACTCCTAAAATGTCTCTATGATTGACACGTCATCCTAAACTCTTCTAAATTAAGTGTTTATATAGATACTTAGTAAAATTAATGGAAAAAGAATAAAAAAAGAGAATTAAAGAAAATCGAAGAAAAATGGCAAAAAAAAAAGATTGATTAAGACTCCTAAAATGCCTCTATGATTGACACGTCATCCTAAACTCTTGTAAATTAAGAGTTATATAGATACTTAGTAAAATTAAAGAAAAAAGAAAATTAAAGGAAAAAAAATAAAAAAAGAGAATTAAAGAAAAGCAAAGAAAAATGGAAAAAAAAGATTGGTTAAGACTCCTACAATTGCTCTAAGATTGACACGTCATCCTAAACTCTTATAAATTAAGAGTTTATATAGATACTCAGTAAAATTAAAGAAAAAATAAAATTAAAGGAAAAAGAATAAAAAAAGAGAATTAAAGAAAATCAAAGTAAAATGGAAAAAAAAGATTGGTTAAGACTCCTAAAATGCCTCTAAGATTGGCACGTCATCCTAAACTCTTCTAAATTAAAAGTTTATATAGATAGTTATATTAGATTGAATTCAATGTTTTGAATTAAACCCAATACTTAGTAAAATGAAATAAAAAAGAAAATTAAAGGAAAAAGAATAAAAAAAAGAATTAAAGAAAATCAAAGAAAAATGGAAAAAAAAATAGATTGGTTAAGACTCCTAAAATGCCTCTAGATTGACACGTCATCCTAAACTTTTCTAAATTAAGAGTTTATATAGAATAGATACTTAGTAAAATTAAAGAAAAAAGAAAATTAAAGGAAAAAGAATAAAAAAAAGAGAATTAAAGAAAATCAAAGAAAAATAGCAAAAAAAAAGATTGGTTAAGACTCCTAAAATGCCTTGAAGATTGACACGTCATCCTAAACTCTTCTAAATTAAGAGTTTATATAGATACTTAGTAAAATTAAGGAAAAAGGAAAATTAAAGGCCCGGATTTTTGAATAATATCTTTTGGAAAAATGAATGTAAATCGGATATTTAAAGGAAAATTCATCGTCAATTTAATTAATCGAACTCAAAACTCTTAAAGCGGGTTCCGGTCAAAATTTGAAATTTGTGAAAAATAGGTTTTATTCCGCTTTCATCCACCGAGATTTTGAAAGATGATGTTCGGATTTCAATATTAAATTCGGGTTGAAAGATTTAAAATTTATTATGATCGGGACAAGATAAAATCAAATAGCGGGTTTCAGAATTTATTTTCGGGTATTTTGATATTCGGATTTTGGAACCGATATTGGTGTTATTCCCTCCTCTTTTGTCTTAATCTCTCTCCCCATCCCAATTTCAATCCCCCATACTCCCTTATCTTCATCTGATTTCTGTTCATTTTGACCATACTCACACACAACCTGTGTTTCCCCAATTGTGGCAAAAAGCCAAACAAAAGCATTTTCTGAAATGGTCAAAGACCAAACTCCTCCTTCTTCCTCCTTGAACTTGCCGAAGAGGGATTGAGCCCCACCCCACCTTCACCACTGCGCCACCACCCTTCCACCACCACGAGCAGCCACGCCGAGCACCTCCGAGCGCCGCTGAGCACCGGCCGAGCATCCCCGAGCACCCACTGAGCATACCCTGTCCGAAAGCTCGCCTCTGCTTCCCGAGCCTCAGTCGGGCGCCTCCCGAGCGCCGCCGACGCCGCCATCCCTCTCCTCTTCTCCTGTTTCCTTCTGAAAAACGCCGGTAAGGGTTCCCTTCCTCTTTCTCCCTCAAAAACTCAAAGGTTCCACCTTTCTTGACCGAATGTTCGACCCAGGTCTGAGAAACCTCCCCCGAGACTCCGGCGAGCCCCAATCGAGCATCGACAAAGTCAAATCGAGCCCAGGACGGAGCTTTTCCGACGAGATCGAAACCTCGGTGAGCACCCTTTCTTTCTCCCATTCCTTGTCCGATTCTCTAGTATTTGGCGTCGGGAAGGTGGCCGGAGGAAGCAACCATCACCGGCCGCCCCTGCTCTCCTTCCTTTCTCCTGATTTTGTCGAACGCAGTGGTTGGGGAAGAAGGAAGTGAACGCAGTGATTTTGTCGAACGCAGTGGTCGGGGAAGAAGGAAGTGAACGCAGTGGTTAAGGTTTAACATTTACTTGATGTATAGATAAATTCGATATGAAATATATAAATAAATTGGATAATATATATTATATAAAATTAATGATGAGATTTAAAAGTGTAATATTATAATTATTGTGATTTAAAATGTAATTATAAGACTTTGACTTTTAAAAGAGGGTTTTGGAAATATACTAACCTTGTCGAGATTATTTTGATAAAATAAGTAACGGGTCGATTTTAAAAGGTGATATTTTATAAGTGATTTTTGGCAAGTAAATTGAGAGTTATTTTTTTTAAAGATGATTTGACCTAAATTGAGATTTGAAGGACTATGTTTTATAAAGGGATTTTTGAATGATTTGAGAAAGCGTTTGAATGGTGATTTGATCTAACTTGGGGTTTTAAAAGAGTTTTTAAAAATCTCGGGAAAATGATTTACCTTGCCTAACTTGGTGAATACATTTGATGACTTGTGTGTACGTGATATGATATGTTTTAAGTAACATTTGAAGTAGACTTATTTATATTACTTATATATGTGTTAGGTGATCATTTGTGACATGTTGACTTTCTACATACCTAGTTGTTGCCTTTGCTGTTCTGCACTTCCAGGTGAGTTCCTATATGAGCTCACTCATATTCGAAAAGACCCCTGCTTGTAGCCATGTGCATACTAGGTGCTTGCATTCATAATAAAGCATGCCATGTAGTATCCTTCTAGGATTGCACTTATGATTGAGCATTCGTTTACTCATTGCTTTTGTAAACAGAACGACCGTTATCTGTGAAGTAACTAGAGTCATTGCTAGGGTTATAGGACGACCTAGTCTCATTGGGTCCCGTCCTGAGTCAATCGAGTCATGAACTTCCTTTATATTATGAGATGCATGCGGGCTTTATTGTGGAGCGGGTTGGGCATGCGTGCCGCCCGATTATGAATGAATGCATTCACAAGCTGGCCAGTCTCCGCCCTATCGGAAGGGGGTGGAGGTAGGAGAGGGATATACCACTTGGTATTCGGTGCTAAGGCCTTATTATATTTATGCACTTGATCTTAGGAGCATGTTAGTGTGTTAATATTTTGCCTTGCACCTAGAAGCATCTTTATTAGGACTAGCGTGTGTATGTGTCTGCTGGTTTGGGATTATATTGCGTAGGGCTTCGATCTGACACCGCCCCGCATACATTTTTTTTAGGTTGTGTTACAGCATGATTATTCCTTGTTTCCGTGACGTGGGAACTCTCTTGGGCGATCTCAAAGAAATGGTTTAACTCCACTAATATTGTATATTAAATTTCGATAAATACGCTTATTGATTTGGTTTTGACCCGGCTCTGCCGTGTCACCCTCTTGTATTACACCCTGATTCTACTATTTGCATAACTGTTGGTTTTCCACGCTTAGACTTATGACAGGTACAGGAGACTTCCCCGGGGATTCCAACGATCCCTTCGAATTTTGGGTATGTAATCCCACTTGAAAACGTTAGAGTAGAATTTCAAACCTTCAACCTGTACTCAGGGCGCAAGATCCTAACGAGGGGTTTCATCCCTCGAAACGTAACCCGGGAATCATAATTCCGGGCCGTTACAAAGATGGTATCAGAGCTCAGGTTATGCAAACCGAGAATGATAGGTTGACGTGGTTTTGAAAATGGCCTAAGGTTTTCAAATGGTTTTTCAAAATATTTTAAAAGGGCAAAATGAATTTAATATGGCTAACTCAAATGGACTAAATATGAACTTGACTCAATAAATCCGGTAATCAAACAAAGGGAAACGAAGGGGTAGTAAAGGCGCTATACCATCCCTATTGGATGTAGTTGGGAACGGGTAGGCAAAAATATAGCTTGTTCTTTACAGATGGGCCCATAGGATAGCTTGATTGTTCTGTGCTGAGTGCTGTTTGCTTAAATTGGAGACCTGACTGATATTTTGACTATGAATCATGTGTTAAATGTCTATGTGAATGGAATAGCGGGGGAGATCTTCTGCCATCATAGAGTCGGGATCCCAGTCCTTGTGGGATTGCCTTTGATCTTTTAAGCCTGACTATTTCCTTCTTCGGTCTTCTTTCCCGACCCCGCTAAACGTCTTTATTGAGCTTTTCTTGTGATGTCGGTGTGATCTACGGGAAATTGGGAGGAATAACCACATTTGAGGTTGTATTGGAGTACGATGTTTACTTGATCCATTTGCTACCCTACTCGAGAGTCACATTAGTATTCCACGGGAAACAAGTTGTGGGGATTCTGGGAGTGAGTCAGAGTCGCCCTTGTAGATCTCTATTGGGTTATCTTAATTGTTATGTCCATGATTGCATGATTCTATATGTACTACCCCTTAGACTTGCAGATTGATTGTTAGTGTGAATTTATGCCTACATGCCTGGATGTCCATGTTTAGCCATTGCTTAGGTTCATGTTACCTTTCATTGCCTATATCATCCCAACATGATCTACTTAGTATATGCATTCTTATACTAATGCTTGAATGAACGTGTCATATGTTAGGAAACCGCATGATTGATGCCCTCTCTGCAAATAGGTTCATGATAGTGTGCTCGATCTATTATGATATCCTGATAGAGTGAGTTATTTACTTGATGGGTGTGTGTTACAACTTGATGTTCAACCTGATTCATATGACACCTAGTTTCCAGCATGTTTATCTAACTGTCATGCCATGATGACCTCCATGCTTCTCACATACTTTCATGAATATATGAACTGATACGCCACACGAGCACACACCACTATAATTCCTGGTTTTGTATATGCATGACTCGACTTGATGTGTTATTCCCAGCATATATTGTGATGATGATCCTTCATGTGAATTTGTGGTAGTATGCCATTATGTATCCATGCTTGGCCACCTTGTTTAGGTCTTATGTCATGTTTCGTTGTATTTCTGTCATTCCCCGAAGCATGTGCAACCTGACTTCATTGGTTCCCCGCATTGTCATACTAATGATGGATTGAATGCATATGTTGCAAGTTACGAATTCGCATGATGTGTACACTCTCTCCCCTGGATTAGGATCATGATAGTGTGATCCTTAGCATGTTAGTCTAACTCTTGCTACTCGTGCCTTTATGACCACTAAACCATAGCATGCTTACCTTCCTGATTTTCATGATGCTTTCTCATGCTCAGTGGTATTCTCTCGTATTTCCCTAAACGTATGACTTGATATTCTGTGCATGTGCCATTTAGATATTTACATGGACTTGTAACTGTCTGTTATCCTATCCATGCCTAGCTACCTTGCTTTAGACCCATGTTATACTCCGCTATATGCCTGTCATGCTTCTAGATCATTACGGTGTGGTTTATTTACCTCTTTGCAAACTGTTGTGCTAATCTAATGGACGTATGTATAAATCATGAGTTAGTATTATATTTTCGCATATAAATGATACCTGAATGCTAGGGTGAGTCTATTCGAAGTACCTTGTTTGTACTCATGATCGATATGTGCTGGTAGTATCCTATAGGGCTTATGAATTCCAATATGACTCGCCGAGTGGTAATTTGTCGTGCTTGCTTCATCACGTGAACATGATTGTTACATGATGTGATAGTACTATATCATTCCATGTACTCCTATGACGGTTCATTAATTCCTAGCATGATTATAATCTATCGTCCGTGATGTTCTCTTGTTCACTCTGTAAAGATACCCATGTCTTATCATGTATCGCTAGCACCATGTAGGATCACTATGTGACTTGATATATCCTTATGTTAAATACATGCCCTGGTTGTATGCTATCAATCTATACCTGTGTACTTGCATGCTTTATATTCATGTAAAGATGTACTATCGGAAGCTCATATTGTCGTTCCGTCATACTTCCCCCTTGTCCCCATATGGTCATGTTACGATTGGTTGACTCCTTAAATGCATTCGTGCTAGTTGTTAAATGCACATGTAACCTATGCTGCATAACTGCACCTCTTATCATGTTAAACTATACCTTATAGGACCCATGAATTATGACTTGTGTGTATTCATGCTCTATCTGATGTATGACCTGTTCTCACGTAGGATAGACTCCACGAGGTCTTGTATTCCTCCCAACAACTCTGATATGCGATCCTTTAACTGTTTAGGAATTGATAGACCCAGTTATAGAGCTAATGCCTATTTTTTATGCATGTTAAGCATTAGGTGATTATCAACGTGTGCCTATCATCTCATCACTCGATGTTGTTTCTGCATGCCCCTGACCTTTTAAGGCTCCCGTAAATGAATAATCTAGCACCTCACATGATTACCATTGCATACATAATGTAGCATACCGCCCCTTTGAGGCATGATACCTTAGGAGCCTTGTCCTGTTTCACACTATGATATGTGCATGACTCCTTCATCACAATCGCTTATATTCCTTTTATATGTGCTAATGTTTGGGTGCAATAGTAGTCCTGCTTAAACTTCTATGACTCGTCCCACTACTATTTGGAGTTGCTCGATGTATCTTATTCATATACATATGTGACTGTCATGTAGTACCTTGTAAAATCTATGCCTGTAGAGATATGACTTGTGTGATCGCATGCTCAACTTGCCTCTCATGTAGCCACTCTTGTCATAGGTTGTGATAGCCTTGTTATACTCTCTATGCATGATCTTATGACTGTCCAAGCATGTTAGATATTGTTAGTACAGTTAGAATGCTATGCCTCCACATGGTTGTATCATGCTAAGTATGATTAGTGGCATGCTAATGTGTGTGCTTATGTGTGTTCTCATTCAAGTTGCTCTTATCACACGATGCCCTTCCAATGCTTAACTAGATGAACCCATACTTTTATGAAATGTGTGTTAATTAGCAGTTGAATACCACGTTGCATGTTATACCCTATGGCATGGTAGATGCATGTATACATGAACTGTGTTTTTGATGACAAATTGTTCCTCAATGACTACCTCTGATTGCGCTTTTTCCTTAAATATATATTACTAGTATCATGAAGGACTTACTTTCCCCATAGCTCCTTGTGTGATGACATCCCACACTTACCCTATCATTATGAGAAGTCATTGCTATAAGATGTGATTACTGTACCGCTTTTATATGACCTGCCCATGTGTACTTGTTACGAGTAATTTACCCTACATGTAATGCTCTGTAATGTTTACTAGATTTCGCATGAGCTATGTGCCGCACCAATCTATTATTGCATTCGTATATACATGTTTCTTATGCATATCAAGCTTGTCTGATATATGAAATGAAAAGTTGCTAGTTAGTCTCTTATGCCCCATGCAGAACCCGATCATGTTTTTGGTTACCCATATTTGTTAACATCTTTCCTTAAGGTAGGTACATGTTAGTGTACATTGATGCAACTAGTTTACTCCATGATTGGTATTTGTTTTGCTTGTTGCACTTGTAACCTCGTAGAGTTCCATAAGGGCACCTTACTCCTTCTTGGGTTGGAATCTTGTTTTTTTTTCGTCGTGTCATCATTAGTTGGTCTGTGTTCGGTTCTGTGGGGAGTCTGGGTTGTCCTCCTTGTCTCTCCCTTATCTCCGCTAACTAAAAATTTGCTTGCAATACTTTGACGAACGATGGCGTAGAAAAGAGCACGTTTAGCCAAATAGCACGGGAGTGGCACAGCAGAAGCACGGTGGGCCCGTAAACCCCAGGTCCCAGAACTTTTATATTGATTCTTGGAATGACGAACTAGTAATGGACGTTACGTGGTCAACTTCTACTTATGATGATGAATTATAGTGCTTTGGTATTCCTGTGTGACTGACCTTGTGATATGATTGGTGTTCTGTGTTGGTAAGCCTTGCTTGTTTCTTTTACTCGTGGAACGTGAACTATACCTGCTGAGATACCGACCTTGTGTTTAGTAATCATGATATTATGTGCCCCGTTAATATGTGATAGTATGTTATTGTGATTCTGGCCTGATATTACATTTGCTCGAATTATTATTAGCATGAGGTTATGTGGTAACTTGTTTTGCTATGTCGATACCTGATATTCTGCAATACTTGCCAAGCATGATAGTATATTAGGATTTATGACATGTGACTGTTTGAGGTATTGAGAGATAATGATGTATAAACCTAGTGTGAAATCATGTTATATGCTGATATGAAATACTTGGGAACTAAGTGATAGTAGATTGAAGAGTCCATAGTATGAGGATGCATGTTATCCTGATATAATGATATGCGATGTCCTGTTAAGTTAAATGTTGTCGGGATTATATTTTGTGCTTGCTATGTTGTTAGACTTTGCTATTACTGAACCATTAGAGCATGACAGATTCTATGATTGGTAACTTGAACATTGAATTGCTGAAAAGGGATTGTGGTGATGCCTCTATGCATTGATATTTCAAAATAGATTTTCGGCTAAATCCTTGACTATGAAAATGGTGAATATCTTGGCTTGTTGAATCTTGTTGAAATGGATTTTGTTGTGCTGACTTGTTGTCTTCCCATTAGAATGAAACCCCAATTATAAAAAAAAAAATTTATGTTGTGTCGGTAGTGGTAAGTAGGAAACCATGCTGATGTGATCTACTAAGGTTGAGGCTTGATGTGTTTGTGTGTTTCCCTTTCAAAAATAACATTCCTCCTTGATGCATTCTTATTTGTTGACACCTAGAACATTAAATGCTAATGCTGAGTTTGACGTTCCAAATATACTCGTATGCGGTAATGTTGATGGATGGCTATTCATGTTATGGTTTTGGCGTGGCCAATTTCGAAGGTTGGTTGGTTATGATGTGGCATGTTTTGGTTATATCGATTATGATAATGGCTAGAAATTCGTAGCTTGGAATTGCTTTTGAGATTGGAACCTAGGAAGAGAATATGGGATTAGCCTTTAGAGGTGGATGATTTCACCTCTTGAATTCTGAATTTGCCTGACCAACTTGGGATTTAAAGGGTTTTGAACGATTTTGAAAAAGACTAACTTGGATCTTGAGAGACCGAACACGATCGAAAATTTCCATGATTTTGAGGCAAATTGCGAAATCCGCTTTGAAAATTTTCAAACCCGGGCAAATCTATGATACTTCATGAAGTGGATACAAGCATTTTATGGGGGCGCTTGTAGGGTGCTTGCTAAGACCTAGTGCGATATTGTAGAACTGTTAGAGTTGTGGTACTTCCGAAAAGTCGAAATGAGGATGTGATAGGGGCGCTTATTGCATACTTGTCAAGACCAATTGGAGATGTCACGACCGTGACTGGGATGTTGTGAGAATCCCGGAAGACGCAACCGAGATGATTACAAGATCCTTGGACATGGTCCTTGGACTCATCTATTCCAACTTCATCCCCTCCTTTGTTTTAGTTTTAGTCTCGGGGACGAGACTTGTTTTTAGAGGTGGATGATGTAAAGGCCCGGATTTTTGAATAATATCTTTTGGAAAAATGAATGTAAATCGGATATTTCAAGGAAAACTCATCGTCAATTTAATTAATCGAACTCGAAACTCTTAAAGCGGGTTCCGGTCAAAATTTGAAATTTGTGAAAAATAGGTTTTATTCCGCTTTCATCCACCGAGATTTTGAAAGATGATGTTCGGATTTCAATATTAAATTCGGGTTGAAAGATTTAACATTTATTATGATCGGGGCAAGATAAAATCAAATAGCGGGTTTCAGAATTTATTTTCGGGTATTTTGATATTCGGATTTTGGAACCGATATTGGTGTTATTCCCTCCTCTTTTGTCTTAATATCTCTCCCCATCCCAATTTAAATCCCTCATACTCCCTTATCTTCATCTGATTTCTGTTCATTTTGACCATACTCACACACAACCTATGTTTCCCCAATTGTGGCAAAAAGCCAAACAAAAGCATTTTCTGAAATGGTCAAAGACCAGCCTCTTCATCTCTTCAAACAAGAAAAAGAAAAGAGAGGCCAAACCCAGCTCATTCTTCCCCCATTTCAATTTCAATCCAAAGACCAAACTCCCCCTTCTTCCTCCTTGAACTTGCCGAAGAGGGATTGAGCCCCACCCCACCTTCACCACTGCGCCACCACCCTTCCACCACCACGAGCAGCCACGTCGAGCACCTCCTACTGCCGTTGAGCACCGGCCGAGCATCCCCGAGCACCCACTGAGCATACCCTGTCCGAACGCTCGCCTCTGCTTCCCGAGCCCCAGTCGGGCGCCTCCCGAGCGCCGCCGACGCCGCCATCCCTCTCCTCTTCTCCTGTTTCCTTCTGAAAAACGCCGGTAAGGGTTCCCTTCCTCTTTCTCCCTCAAAAACTCAAAGGTTCCACCTTTCTTGACTGAATGTTTGACCCAGGTCTGAGAAACCTCCCCCGAGACTCCGGCGAGCCCCAATCGAGCATCGACAAAGTCAAATCGAGCCCAGGACGGAGCTTTTCCGACGAGATCGAAAACTCGATGAGCACCCTTTCTTTCTCCCCTTCCTTGTCCGATTCTCTAGTATTTGGCGTCGGGAATGTGGCCGGAGGAAGCAACCATCGCCGGCCGCCCCTGCTCTCCTTCCTTTCTCCTGATTTTGTCGAACGCAGTGGTTGGGGAAGAAGGAAGTGAACAGTAATTTGGTCCGGTTTTCTTTTGTTTTATATTGGTCCGGTTCAGCAATTTATTTAATAAAAACCGGACCGGTTTGGTTTCATTAAAAATTTAAAAGCAACATCAGATTTGGGATTGGGCTGACCCGACTTTGTTAAATGGATTTGGGCCCCTTTCCTAACTTGGGCCTAATTTTAGTAAAGTGTTTTAAGGTTTAACACTTACTTGATGTATAGATAAATTCGATATGAAATATATAAATAAATTGGATAATATATATTATATAAAATTAATGATGAGATTTAAAAGTGTAATATTATTATTATTGTGATTTAAAATGTAATTATAAGACTTTGACTTTTAAAAGAGGGTTTTGGAAATATACTAACCTTGTCGAGATTATTTTGATAAAATAAGTAACGGGTCGATTTTAAAAGGTGATATTTTATATGTGATTTTGGGCAAGTAAATTGAGAGTTATTTTTTTTAAAGATGATTTGACCTAAATTGAGATTTGAAGGACTATGTTTTATAAAGGGATTTTTGAATGACTTGAGAAAGCGTTTGAATGGTGATTTGATCTAACTTGGGGTTTCAAAAGAGTTTTGAAAAATCTCGGGAAAATGATTTACCTTGCTCAACTTGGTGAATACATTTGATGACTTGTGTGTACGTGATATGATATGTTTTAAGTAACATTTGAAGTAGACTTATTTATATTACTTATATATGTGTTAGGTGATCATTTGTGACATGTTGACTTTCTACATACCTAGTTGTTGCCCTTTACTGTTCTGCACTTCCAAGTGAGTTCCTATATGAGCTCACTCAGATTCGAAAAGACCCCTGCTTGTAGCCATGTGCATACTAGGTACTTGCATTCATAATAAAGCATGCCATGTAGTATCCTGCTAGGATTGCACTTATGATTGAGCATTCGCTTACTCATTGCTTTTGTAAACAGAACGGCCGTTATCTGTGAAGTAACTAGAGTCATTGCTAGGGTTATAGGACGACCTAGTCTCATCGGGTCCCGTCCTGAGTCAATCGAGTCATGAACTTCCTTTATATTATGAGATGCATGCGGGCTTTATTGTGGAGCGGGTTGGGCATGCGTGCCGCCCGATTATGAATGAATGCATTCACGAGCTGGCCAGTCTCCGCCCTATCGGAAGGGGGTGAAGGTAGGAGAGGGATATACCACTTGGTATTCGGTGCTAAGGCCTTATTATATTTATGCACTTGATCTTAGGAGCATGTTAGTGTGTTAATATTCCGCCTTGCACCTAGAAGCATCTTTATTAGGACTAGCGTGTGTATGTGTCTGCTGGTTTGGGATTATATTGCGTAGGGCTTCGATCTGACACCGCCCCGCATACATTTTTTTTAGGTTGTTTTGCAGCATGATTATTCCTTGTTTCCGTGACGTGGGAACTCTCTTGGGCGATCTCAAAGAAATGGTTTAACTCCACTAATATTGTATATTAAATTTCGATAAATATGCTTATTGATTTGGATTTGACTCGGCTCTGCCGTGTCACCCTCTTGTATTACACCCTGATTCTACTATTTGCATAACTATTGGTTTTCCACGCTTAGATTATGACAGGTACAGGAGACTTCCCCGGGGATTCCAACGATCCCTTCGAATTTTGGGTAGGTAATCCCACTTGAAAACGTTAGAGTAGAATTTCAAACCTTCAACCTGTACTCGGGGCGCAAGATCCTAACTAGGGGTTTCATCCCTCGAAACGTAACCCGGGAATCATAATTCCGGGCCGTTACATTCAATGCCCTTATTATATTTTGTTGTCGCTTTGATTCTCCCTCACCTCTTTCTTTCATATTGGTTATCTACGTTCTAAACCATATGTACCTAGCCTGTTGCAAACGAGTATATAAGTTGGAGAGTTTGTTGTCTTGAGGAAGTACAACACAAAAAAGGGTCTTTATGAGTGATTCTTAGAATCTGTTGGATCTCATCCTTTGTACCAAGAGTCTTTTGACGTATTTGTTCACTCGGGAAACTTCGTTTGAATGTCTTCCTTATGGTCGGTGTCAGCTCAAATGTATATTGTCTCCCTAAAAAAAACAACTAAGATTCTTCCCGGAATGGGTTATAGAGTCAGTGGGGATGAGTCGATATTGCTCTGAGAAACTTCTATTTGGTTATAATTGTAGTCTCGTTGTATTTCATGTTTTGATGTGCGATTACATTATATACTTGTTCTATTTGGATGTGCGTTGATACATATAATCATATGTTTATGTACTCATAGGCCTATTTGATGTTACTAGTGGCATATAGGGTCCATGCTTGTGAGCTACCTAATTTTATGCGCCATCTATGTTATTGTTTATCACTCTGAATCATAGATTCATGATAGTGTCTTCATTTTTCCTTTTAATTTGCTACCGATTGTCCTTTGGAATGCTTAAGAATGTTCGGTATAATTGAATTTGTTATGTTGTGTCTGTATGCCCACTGTATCATCCCTTTATTGTTCTATCGCGGGTTGTGGTAGACTTGTCATCCTTCTTGCATGTTCTCATCACATGATCTTTTAGTCATTGACTGCTTATACTTGTTAAATGCTATTGATTTAGTTAGGTTATGATCTTATGTCTTATGTGGTTAACATCATGCTTAGCTATGCACCTTTCATCATTTTCTCTTTTAGCCTGTGCTATAACTCTACGATTGCCATGCTTTAAGTACCTAACACATCTGCATGCCCACCCACCACGATAGCTATATAAACTTATGGGATGATCTTTAGATATATACATGTTACTCTCCTGTAGTATGCCACCCTTGGAAACTATTATCTGATTCTGACGGTAACCACACTTGAGCATCCATGACTTAATATGAGATTACAATTAGTTACTTGTATTGTTCATGCCTTGTTGACATGTATATGCCATGACGTTTTGTGTAGGCAAAGATAGCCACTATTGTCTCATGGTTGTGTTATTCTCTTTTTCACATCCTGCATGCTCCTGTTAGATTTTTGCATGATTATTGTGGCTTATTATGTGTTTTTATCATGTATGTTATTATACGCTATTTATATGCACTCATTTATGTTGTGCGCTACTAGTATCCTTTATATGATCTCTGTTTTCGAAGAAGTGATTATCTAGTTTTATGCTCCAATCATGACATTGACAACTTACTATTATTGCATGACTTATGGTAGCTCAACCGTGCATTTTTATATGTATCTTAGTTGGTATGCATATCTATATCACAATACTCTATGTATCCATGTTTAGTCATCACCGTTTTAGGATAGCATCATTTTCGATTATACTCCATAAATATATATAATGTTGTGTGCTTATATTGTTGTTTTGACAGGTTATGTATCATAGTGTTACTTGTTAGACCATAATTCCGCGTGCTTACACATCGCCACATGTTATTAATGCTATTTGGAAGTTAAGTATCTGGGAATATGATTATGTGATTTATCGCACCCTCCATATTATTTATAAGATTAATCTTATGATATGGGTGATTTGACTTATTGTGTACCATCTTGTTTGTTGTTAAGGTGTATTTTCATGTACTTACCCATCGTCACGTTTTATCGATATATAATACGTAAAATTTTGCATCAATAATATGGTATGTGAATCTTTGCACTATTTACATTATCTATGTGATCAGTCATGTAATAGGGTTTGGGTAGCATACCTATCTTGCATAATTACCCTTGTTATGTGATGTTATGCAATTGTGATTGCTTACGCATTTTGAATATCATCCTTAGAGCTATCTTGCTACCTTTCGACCCCATTATACTCTATTTTATATGAATAGTATCATGTGTAGGCCATAATTTTGCACATGCTCACTCTTACTTGTTACATGATGTCTTACTATACTCATTATGCATTAATCGTCTTAAGCCTTGTATGCTCGCACATCCACTCCTATGGTTAAATTGCACTTGCATGTCTACACACCGCCCCTTGCTTAGGAGTTGTTGATGTTGTACTAACTACCATGTTGAGCTTATAGTGGTATGAAATATGTGTTGAAGCGTGCCTTGGTGACACAATTGTATGAAGCACCCATTTATACTTGTCTTTTCTAGTAAACTATATGATATTTCTTTCGTGACTTTAAGACATGATTGACACTGTTCCGTACATGTTTTGTTTAGTTCTCTTACACCTAGTGGCATGTAGGATTCTCTCAAGCATGTACCGAGTCTATCTAGTATATTCAAGTGACAGATTGTTACATCTATCTTGTGAATATATGAATGTGGTACTTTAATAGCATTTTCAAATCATTATAGGTGATATTCCTTACTAATGAAGGTTTGGTTGATAATTATATGTGTATTGATAGTCCTCTGATCATGTTAGGTTATTTACCTTGTACCTTACCACACGTTATGCCACTCACACTGGAATCATATTGTCATTTCCTTCTGAGATAGGTTCATGTTAGTGTGCAAGATTATCACGTGGTGTGTTTTATGACTTAATGTGTTATATGATGATTTGAGTAATACGATTGTAACCTTAAGGGTTTCCCATGGGCATCGGCAAAATTCTCGTGTTCAATCTTGCCAGCTACTATCCGAGTCTATCTTCGTGTCAAGATTTAATCGAATAGTCCCTCGACGTCCCCTCCTTCGGTACAACTTAGGCCTTGTGTCATCTTTCCGTGAGTTGTGCCTTTCGTTGTTTGGTCCTATGCTCTTCATGATGCTGAATATGCCCTTGGGTTGGTAATGATGTGCGAGTAAGATGCTTTTGTTCTTTTTCTTGTTGATAGCAGAATGCGGATTTATATGATCATATGATTTGTTAATGATGACTTTGGCTATTCTGATAGTTTGGATATGTTAATATTTGAGTTTGATTTTGAAACTGATCATGAGAAATGAACTTAGGAAGTGAAATATGGGATTAACCATTAGATGTGGATAAATTGCTTCTTAATCCTTGAGAATCTGGTTGACTAATAGAGGAAGAGTTGACTTGAGTTTTTGAAATGTTTTGTTGCTTTTAAAAAGGATTTTAAGTCTCGAGGACGAGACTTGTTTTTAGATGTGGATGATGTAAAGGTTCGAGATTTTAAAAAAATATTATCTTATGAATTTTAACTTAATTTCAATATTAAAATATGGAGATTTTGAAAAAATTTGAAAATCTCCGTCCTCGATCAAAATATTTTAATTATTTATTTTATTCAGGCAAATTCGGGCATATATTTGAATTCAATTAAAAACAGACATATTATGCTTTCCTATATTAGAACCTAATTGGATTAAATTTGTTATTTAATGCGGTGAAATTTCTATAACTTAAGAATAACAAATTTATTTTGTGATTTCTCAAAATTTAACTTACCCTATTTGATGTGTATAAATATCCGTATTTGGAACCCTAGCCGCCCAATCCCCATTCCTTGTTCCTTTTTCTCTCGTTCAGATCTGGGATTTGGGATCCTCTTCAACCCCTCGCCACCTTCGAGCTCCCATCCCACTGCCTCTCTGCTAACTTTCGTTCTCCCCTCTCCTGATCTGACTTCTCCCTCCTTTGTTAATGGCGATTCCAAGCCCTCGAGGCCACCTCAATCATCTTCCATGGCAGCTCCTCTTCGACAGCGCTAGATCTGAAGCCGGAGCTCGCGCCGCCTCCTTTCCGCCGGGGCCCGTGCATCACTGACGAGAAGCCAAGTTCGCCAGAGCCGTCGCTCTCTCTCTCTCTCTCTCTCTCTCTCTCTCTCTCTCTCTCTCTCTCGTTCACTTCTTTACCGCCGAGGCAATGACGAGGCCACAGAAGTGTAATAGAGCTCCGCCGCCGCCATTGTTGATGTGTGCTGTTGCTGCTTCATCAGATCTCCCCTTCCTTCTCCCTCCTTTCTGGAATTGCATCTGAGTCTTCTACCAACCCCTCTCGATCTCGACATGGTGGCCGACTGAAGCCGTAGAAGGCCATTGACGCGGCTAACTAGCACCACGCCTCCGATCCCTGGCTCCTTCCTCGTCCAGACCCCTCCCGTCGAAGCTCAGTGCGCTCGAACCCACCGAAGGCATCCCCGAATTTCCCTTGAAGCTGACTCCGACGAGTCTTGATCTGAACCCTCCTCGGCCTGTTCGGGATTTGGGTATAGCCCTTC
Source organism: Persicaria maculosa (assembly GCA_963922045.1). Classification (NCBI taxonomy): domain Eukaryota; kingdom Viridiplantae; phylum Streptophyta; class Magnoliopsida; order Caryophyllales; family Polygonaceae; genus Persicaria; species Persicaria maculosa. Next base: position 29,710,139 of record OY998251.1, on the reverse strand, counting down.
GAATTCCTCTTGATATACTTTTCAGTTCTAAATAGCTTGTGAAACTAGTAGTTTTGATCGATCTGGTTTGAGGATGGATTGATGGAATATATTATTTATGCGTTATTATTTGTTTTGACTTTTCAACCCTTAATTAATTGCTCATCTATTCCGGCTTGTTTTATTAACCAACTTGAGGTATTCTATAGATGCCTTGGCCGACGTTAATAAGGTGGAAAGGAGACATGAATCTTATTAGAGAAATCGGTTTAAGCATATATATGATTAGACGATATATCATAACCTTAAGTAGCTTGTACGTTGGCGTGTCACTTGAGTGAATAAACGAGGTCTTGGTAAATTTTGGTCAGAGGTTTAATGAAAATAGACTTCGACCTCTAGGTTTGTTAATTAGAGTTTATGACTAAATACAAATTGAGTTATGTTTAATTTAGTATGATTGGCCACGATTATTAAAATGCTATAAGAGTTATCTTGAGAATTTGCTATACTCGTAAGATTGTTGTTGTACTTATCGAGTTATGAATTGAATTTGGTTAGTAAGACTATATAAAAGATGTTCTATAAATTATAATACTCATGCGCTTCAAAATTCGATTGTAGTGTTTGTTGTTGAGTAGTTCTTATAGTTGATTCTATGAATGATTTCTTGAAATATCAACTTATCTTGGTTTACTCGCTGAGCATGGTTTATTATATGAGTCGTGATAAATAAAACTTGTTAATCCTTGACTTTGAGAACTTATGGTTGTGTTGAGTATTTGAGGATTAATAATTGACGAATGACTTGAGCAAATGTTTAAGGAAAATCTAAGCTTGAACCAAAGTAAGATGCTTTGAGTAATGATCTTGGTAATGTTTGAGCTAAGCTTCATACTTGATGAGAATAAGGTCAATTGAGAATGATGAGAATGCGAGGTTAATTGAATAAAATATTGTTTGATCTAGTGGTTACATGAAAGCATGCTTGTGTGTTGAGTAAATGTGTATTGATGAGTTATTCCTTGCTTATTACTTGCTAGTGTGATTGGATGATTCTCTTAAATGGCTTGTTGCTGCTGGATGATTATCTGAGTGGCTTGTTTGCTGGATAATTGGATGTGAAGACTTCAGGTAAGTTCCCTAGGGGCTTACTCAGGTTGGACATTCATGCTTGTTGTTGCATTTTATGTTAGGTGTTGCATATGCATAAAAGCATGTCATGTAGTATCCTGTTTAGGTTGCACTAATTGAATGAGCATCTGCTTACTTTATGCGTTTGAAACAGAACGGCCGTTATTTGTGAAGTCCTAGAGTCTTTGCTAGGGTCATAGGGTAGCCCAGCCTTATCGGGTACCCTGATTCAATCGAGTCATGAACTTCCTTATATTATGAGATGCCTGCGGGCTTTATTGTGGAGCGGGTTAGGCATGCGTACCGCCCGATTATGATGGAATGCATTCACGAGCTGGCCAGTCTCCGCCCTATCGGAAGGGGGTGGAGGTAGGAGAGGGATATGCCACTTGGCATCGTCTTGGGCCCTTTACAGTAATTTTACACATTATTGTAACTAGGAGCATGCTAGTGTGTTTGACTTTCGTACTGCATTAGAGCATCTTTATTAGGTATAGCACATACTATGTGGCCTCAGCGAGGACTGCCGGTCCCGCATGAGTGGCTCGATCTGACTCCTTTCCCCGTTCTTCTTTCAAAGGTATTTTCTGCAGATTTTGAATGCTCGATGTCTATATGGCGGGGTTCCCTTTTGGCGAATCGAAGAATCTGGCTAATACCCTAACTTAGTAAAATGGTAATTATTCACTCGTGATTTGGTTTTGACCCGGCTCTACCGTGGCACTTGTGTCTTTATTTTGCTTCCGCTTTACTTCTGTTGAAATGGATTCCGCGACATAGTCTTAGGACAGGTTAAGGGTACCCTACGGCCCTTTGAGGTGTTTTGGGTTTGAAATCCCTCTTTTTACTAATCTTAAAACGAGTTTTAAACCTCGACCCGTACCTGGATTGCAAGATCCGAACAAGGGGTTTCATCCCTTGAAACGTAACCCCGAAATCATAATTCTGGGCCGTTACACCTAAAATGCCTCTAAGATTGACACGTCATCCTAAACTCTTCTAAATTAAGAGTTTATATAGATAGTTATATTAGATTGAATTCAATGTTTTGAATTAAACCCAATACTTAGTAAAATGAAATAATAAAGAAAATTAAAGGAAAAAGAACAAAAAAAAGAGAATTAAAGAAAATCAAAGAAAAATGGAAAAAAAAAGATTGGTTAATACTCCTAAAATGCCTCTAAGATTGACACGTCATCCTAAACTCTTCTAAATTAAGAGTTTATATATATATAGATACTTAGTAAAATTAAAGAAAAAAGAAAATTAAAGGAAAAAGAATAAAAAAACAGAGAATTAAAGAAAATCCAAGAAAAATGGCAAAAAATGATTGGTTAAGACTTCTAAAATGCCTCTAAAATTGACACGTCATCCTAAACTCTTCTAAATTAAGGGTTTATATAGATAGTTATATTAGATTGAATTTAATGTTTTGAATTAAGCCCAATACTTAGTAAAATTAAAGGAAAAAGAATAAAAAAAGAGAATTAAAGAAAATCGAAGAAAAATGGCAAAAAAAAAGATTGATTAAGACTCCTAAAATGTCTCTATGATTGACACGTCATCCTAAACTCTTCTAAATTAAGTGTTTATATAGATACTTAGTAAAATTAATGGAAAAAGAATAAAAAAAGAGAATTAAAGAAAATCGAAGAAAAATGGCAAAAAAAAAAGATTGATTAAGACTCCTAAAATGCCTCTATGATTGACACGTCATCCTAAACTCTTGTAAATTAAGAGTTATATAGATACTTAGTAAAATTAAAGAAAAAAGAAAATTAAAGGAAAAAAAATAAAAAAAGAGAATTAAAGAAAAGCAAAGAAAAATGGAAAAAAAAGATTGGTTAAGACTCCTACAATTGCTCTAAGATTGACACGTCATCCTAAACTCTTATAAATTAAGAGTTTATATAGATACTCAGTAAAATTAAAGAAAAAATAAAATTAAAGGAAAAAGAATAAAAAAAGAGAATTAAAGAAAATCAAAGTAAAATGGAAAAAAAAGATTGGTTAAGACTCCTAAAATGCCTCTAAGATTGGCACGTCATCCTAAACTCTTCTAAATTAAAAGTTTATATAGATAGTTATATTAGATTGAATTCAATGTTTTGAATTAAACCCAATACTTAGTAAAATGAAATAAAAAAGAAAATTAAAGGAAAAAGAATAAAAAAAAGAATTAAAGAAAATCAAAGAAAAATGGAAAAAAAAATAGATTGGTTAAGACTCCTAAAATGCCTCTAGATTGACACGTCATCCTAAACTTTTCTAAATTAAGAGTTTATATAGAATAGATACTTAGTAAAATTAAAGAAAAAAGAAAATTAAAGGAAAAAGAATAAAAAAAAGAGAATTAAAGAAAATCAAAGAAAAATAGCAAAAAAAAAGATTGGTTAAGACTCCTAAAATGCCTTGAAGATTGACACGTCATCCTAAACTCTTCTAAATTAAGAGTTTATATAGATACTTAGTAAAATTAAGGAAAAAGGAAAATTAAAGGAAAAAGAATAAAAAAAAGAGAGAATTAAAGAAAATCAAAGAAAAATGGCAAAAAAAAGATTGGTTAAGACTCCTAAAATGCCTCTAAGATTGACACGTCATCCTAAACTCTTCTAAATTAAGAGTTTATATAGATATAGATAGTTATACTAGTTTAGTACCCGCACCTTGTGCGGTTCTTTTTAAATATTAATATTAATATATTATTTATAATTGAACCTTATTTTATAACTACTACCATACACCATTAAATAATATAATATTGAAATAAATAGATCATAAAGAAGATATTATGATCGAACATAAACATTGAATACAAAGCGATAGATCAAAATACAGTTGAAAACACTAAATATGTGTGAATCAAAAAGAAGATATTATGATCGAACAGAAATATTGAAATAAATAGATCATAAAGAAGATATTATGATCGAACAGAAACATTGAATACAAAGCGATAGATCAAAATACAGTTGAAAACACTAAATATGTGTGAATCAAATTATAGTTTAAATAAGAAAGAAATAAAAAATCGCAAATATTAATTTGAACTGAAAACTATAAAGCGAAATTGTGTTTTATCCTGAAGTTATGAAAGAAATAGAGAATATATATCACAATGAAATAGGGTTGTAGAAATTTTGGATAGGTGTTATCGATATTATTGATTTAGATTGTTGTAGAAGATTCATGATTTGGAAGAGATTAGTTAGTTACTTACATATCTATTGGTTCGAATTTGAAATATAAAAGAATATTTGTTGGAAATTTGATTGGGTTAGTTATGATTTAGGAGATCTTTTACTATTGAAAGAAAATTAAAAAAAATGGATTAGTTAATATATATCTAATTAAATAGTTATATGGATAATTGATTAAAAATACATTTGAAAACTAAAAATATCTTATCATCTAAATAAAAACCACTCAAAACCTATTTTTTTTTTAAAAAAAATCCCCATTTTAGTTCATACAATTGAAATCTAATTAAATACTACTATTTTTTTTTTCAATTCTTTCTTATTGAATTAGGTTACATTAAGGATATTTGAGAGAAGTGGTCACATCTCTCGGAGACAAATCCATACAAAGTTGTTAAAATGAATTTAAAATATTGCAATTGATTACTTTTTCTATTCAATTAAACAAATATAACCAGTTGGAGAAAAATGAGAAGGAAAAAAAAATCGTTACAATCTAAACATTTAAAAACTTTTATTTATTTATTTATGAATAACCAACTTAAAATGCCTATATTAAAGAAGAAAGCACCACACGGATAACCAACTTAAAATGCCTATTTTTGGGTCGATTATGAATTTATAATCTTTTCATGCAGATTTGTACCTATAATTTATTTTGACAAAGTGGGGATTTCTTCAATACTAACTACATGGGTATATTACCTATTGATACCTAATCTTTAATATATTTTCTAAACCATTTATTGTTTATTTTTTTAAAAGTTTTCATAAAAAATAATTGTTCTATTTTATTTTTCTATATTCAATCTAAAGCTTTTAGTTATTAGGATATATGCAGATCATCGTTTAGTTGTTATTTAGATTTATCTGCATGCAATTATAACTTTATCACGTGAATTTGGTTTTAGTTATTTTTTTTAGCAAATATATCGGCATATCCAAACATTTAAACAATGTATATATATATATGCCATATTTTTTTTTATCAAATATATTTATGGTATATCCAATAAATAAAATTTTTAATTGGATTATCAGAAATTAATTAAATTTGTAATTAATTTTCTAACTTAAAAATCATACTTTAAATTAATTTTCTAACTCAAAAAACCTATTTTAAAGATAAGCCGCAACATGTCGACGAAGCTTATCATTAAACAAATCAATCGATTGAATTGTGCATATATCATTTCTTCTTATGTTTTTAAGTCAATTTTGTGTTGATGAGCAACCTGGAGATGATACATAATAGCAGCTCTACACATTTACTCGGTGATACAACAAATAAGGTCAAATACCTCTAAATTTTGAAAGATGAAAGTATCACGTAGCAATAACGGCCCGGGATTATGATTCCCGGATTACGTTTCGATGGATGAAACCCCTTGTTAGGATCTTGCGCCCTGAGTACAAGTTGAAGGTTTGAAATTCTGTCATAACATTTTGAAGGGGGGTTTCGTACCCAAAATTCGAAGGGATCGTTGGAATCCCCGGGGAAGTCCCCTGTACCTGCCATAAGTCTAAGCGTGGAAAACCATCAATCATGCAAATAGCAGAATCAGGCTGAAATACAAGAGGGTGCCACGGCAGAACCGGGTCAAAACCAAATCAATAAGTGTATTTATCGAAATCTAAGGTTAGACCATTTCTTTGCAATCGCTCAAGAGAGTTCCCACGTTACAGAAGCAAGGAACAATCATGCTGCAAAACAAACCTAAAAAAAAATGTATGTGGGGCGGTGTCAGATCGAAGCCCTACGCAATGTAATCCCAAACAAGCAGACACATACACACGCTAGTCCTAATAAAGATGCTTCTAGATGCAAGGCGGAATATTAACACACTAGCATGGTCCTAAGATCAAGTGCATAAATATAATAAGGCCTTAGCACCGAATACCAAGTGGTATATCCCTCTCCTACCTCCACCCCCTTCCGATAGGGCGGAGACTAGCCAGCTCGTGAATGCATTCCATCATAATCGGGCGGCACGCATGCCCAACCCGCTCCACAATAAAGCCCGCAGGCATCTCATAATATAAGGAAGTTCATGACTCGATTGACTCAGGACGGGACCCGGTGAGACCAGGTCGTCCTATAACCCTAGCAATGACTCTAGTTACTTCACAGATAACGGCCGTTCTGTTTACAAAAGCAATGAGTAAACGAATGCTCAATCATGAGTGCAATCCTAGCAGGATACTACATGGCATGCTTTATTATGAATGCAAGCACCTAGTATGCACATGGCTACAAACAGGGAGATCTCTCTTCGAATCTGAGTGAGCTCATATAGGAACTCACCTGGCTATGCAGAACAGCATAATAGAAGATCCGGCATACATGATTCATAATCACAAAGTATCACCTAGATACACATCAGAACATATATGTATAAGTCTACGTCTAATCATCCAAGCACTCAAGCATATCATTCAACGGGAATAGCAACCATATTGCAATCATCAACCCGTCAAGTTTAACCACTCATCATATTGCCACATTCCACAAGACCATATCATTCTCATCATTCCATTCAACCACATTCATATATGCATAACCATATATCCGCATATTCATATATCTCAAGTTCATCATATCCATAAGGTATAATCAAGCGATAACATAACTCTAACATCTCATATTCTTACTTGGCATATAATTATATATATCCTCATCATAATTATTTAACATTCAACCTTGCATAATAAATCACCACAAGTCATGCTATTAGTCACACATGTCATAACATCATGCTAGTCAGTCATCGAACAAATCAGATTCCCAAGTTAATTCCAAAACCACTTAAAAATCCGAGTAAAATAGTTAGAAATTCCGACCTTGAAAACGTTCGACAAATTCCTTTTTAAATCTCCAAGTCTCATAATATTATAATTTCTTTTAATCGTCGTAATATTATATCATTAAATCTTAATAATAGTATTTTATATTTAAAAACTCAAATAATAATATTTAATATTTTGAATATCATTTTCTTTTAAACACTTTCATAAAATATTTCCAATTCCTTTAAAATCCCAACCATTTTTACTTTATAAAAAGTCATTCCTTTATTAATTTACCAAAACCACCCTTATTTTATAAAAACTATAAATCGACCTCTTCATTTTATATCTACTCAAAACCGGCCTTAATTTGTCAAAACTCCAAAATCCACCCTTTTGTTAAAACAGGCCCAATCCTCCTTTTTAAAAAAAAAACAGATCTGGCCCAAATAAAAGAATAGGCCCACAGCTCTTTAAAAATCTGATTTGTTTTAATGAACCAAACCGAACCACCCTTTTATTTTAATTACCCGAACCGGACCAGGGAAAGAAAGAAAATGAAGGACCGACCGCTTCTTCTTCAAGCTCTGATCGAACTGGGAAGAGAAGAAGGGGAATGGGAGGCTGCTGGCCGGCGACAGCTTGTTCCGGCCGCCTCACCCTACGCCCATGGGTCCAAAAACAGACAAGGAAATGGAAGAGGGAGAGGGAGGTCTCACCGAGAGTATTCGAGCTTCGTCGGAAGGTTTCGAGGTCGTCGGAGTCGATTCGAGGCTCGCCGGAGATGCTCTGAGCCTCGCTCGGCTTTGTCGGAGTCGGAATCGAAGAATCCTTGGCCTAGGTCGGAAGGAAATAGGTTAAAGGCGGAGCTTTAGGACCGATTCGAGCGAGAGGAATTGGAAAGGAGGCTTACCGCTCGGTTTTAGGGGGAAAACAGGGGCGTAGAGGTTCCCGGAGATGGCGTCGGTTTCGGTGCCAGCCTCCTTGTCAGACTGGGCACTCGTGGTCGCCGGAGAGGATGGAGGAGGGCTGCTTCAGCTTGTATTCGAGGAAGGAAGGAGGTGGAGCTGCTGGTGTTGCTCTAGGCAAAACAGGGAGATGGAGCTCGCGACTGGCTTCGACTCGGCCTGGACGGTGGTGGGAAGGAGGTGACGGTGACCAGGTGGTGGCGGAATGGAGGTGTGGGAGTGCAGTGGCGGGAAAGGAGGGAGCTTTGGAGCTCAGGGGTCTCGGCAATGCTCAAAGGGGAGAAGGGGGGTTTGAAATAAACATGAAATGTGGGGAATGGGGGGCTGCATCCAGAATTTGAAGGGGAAAAGAGGTTTGCAGCTGGTCAATGTAGTAGCTTCTTGTTTGTTTTCAAAAGAAAGGAAATCAAAGAGGGAGGGAGGGAAATAGAGATAGGATTTTACCCAAAGGGGAAGAAGTTGAGGTGGGTTGTTTGGCGTGTGCAGGAGGAGAATCATGAGGGAGATTTGTTTTGGTTTGGTGTTCTATTTGCTGAAACGTGTAAGAAATAAGGAGATAAAGGTTTCAAGTGCTCCCAATATCATTTAATACCCGAAAGAAAAAAATCTCGTAACCCGCTCTCTCGATCTTACCCCGACTTATCTATTTCAAATCGAATTTCCAAAACCAAATTAATTAATCCGATAAAATCTCGCTCATATTTCAAATCCTCAAGTCAAAGTAGCGGAATTGAAATCCGTCGGAGAAATCCGTTCCATGAGTTTTAAAATCCGATTTATGGAGTTTTCCGTTAAATTCCACTTTTATAGTCATTTTGAATTTTCTTTTTACAAAAATTAGGATTTAAAAATCCGAGCCTTTACATCATCCACCTCTAAAAATGAGTCTCGTCCCCGAGACTAAAACCAAGACAAGGTAGGGGATGAAGTTGGAAGTAGGTGAGCCCAAGGACCATTCCATTGATCCCGTAAGTTCCTCATAAGTGCCCCTATAAGATTCTCACAGTATCGTGTCATGATCATAATATCCCCGATAGGCCGTAGCGAGAATGTGATATGGTCCCTTACCACATCTTTACCCCGACTTCTCGGTTATATCATACCCAGAAAGCATTATAGCATCCCCACTAGGTCTTAGCAAGCAGTCTATAAGGGCCCATATAAAATGCTTGTATCCACTTCGTGGGGCGTCATAATGCAAGCTCGGTCAGAAAATTTCAAAAAGGGGTTCCTTAGTTTGAAAATGATTAGTATCAAAATCATTGAAGTTCTTGATCGCGTTCAATTTCTCAAAATCCAAGTTAGTATTTTTTTTAAACACAATTCAAAATCCCTCCACCCGATGTTAGTCAAGCAAGTTTCAAAACTGAGGAGGTGGAATCATCCACCTCTAAGAGCTAATCTCATATTTCCTCCTTAGGTTCCAAATCAGAATCAAATTTCATGAATTCGGTTCTAGCATCCTAGCAATTCCAATTTACGGCATCATATAATATATAACAATCGTATAACATAGCAATCGTATCACGCATCCATAACAGGTCATACTCACATCAAGGATAGTCATATACCTTAACAGATCATAACATCGTACATAGTAGAATCCATCGTATCATACCACATAAGTTGCACATCATATCAGTCAGATAAGCACATCATAGCTACGCTAACTACCAAGCATCATCACGTTAGAGGTAAACAAGTACTTCAGCAAACTAGCATTTCATCAAGTTCAGGGAATATCTATTGTCAGTACTAACAGTTCACTATCGTCTATGGCAATTCATCAGGGAATCAACATCGTCTATAGCATAGAATCTGCACAACACTGGGTCCCAAGTAACGCATAACACTAGATCACATCCCTAAGAGACCATGTCTATAACTACCAACAATAACAGAATACGACCACTACTCATCATCCCTCACATCAAGATCAACCTCGCATAGGTCTACCAACTCAAATCTGATACTAGTTCTAGGCACCATTGCATTCCACTCATATACAAACTCTCTAGCCTCGCAACCATCCGCAATCTAGGCCAATTATCCAAACCAACTACTAAGCATCTCAACTCCTATGCTATCAAGCCATCTAAGGGTCAATCTATCCCAACCATCCAATCTCACGTCCTACCTTTCACCTGATCATCTAAACCGTCTCCCAGAGTTCCCAATCGCAGAATTCCTCTATTCCGACAAGCTCAACACCTCGACCAACTACTAAGGCTCCCTATAAAGCACACTTTCATCCGAGGGGTTCCCTATCGGTCTCATCTTTACCTCATAAGAGAAATCTCAAGTCCTCTACTGAACTGCTCTCACGATTGATCAATCTCGCTGACTTTTCCTAGGCTCTCAAGACTCCGCCTGACCATCATCTCCCAAAGGGACACCTCAACTCATCTTGCTAACCTGATCATACTTCTCGCATCACTAATCACCCTCACTAGCCATCCACCTCTAAGAACCCAACTCATACAGGTCATCTCATACATGACACTCCCTACCAACTCTAACACGGAACCCATCTGGTGCTACTCTTAACCACGAATCACCAAGCTCCTCATCCCTCGCGCCTATCCCCAAAGACCAACCACTGATTTTACCTACTCATCCCACTCCAAAACCCACTAAATTAACCTGAACCAATCACGACTCCTCAAGCCAACCTACTCTAGATCATCTTCTCAGCATGTTCTCAAATTTCCCAGATCACACTTCCGCGAACCTCGAAATTTCTACCACTTAAGTCCTCTTATGCACCGGCCATTTTTTTCCCCCCATAGAATTCCTATTACTTCTCATCCAAACTTTCCCAAATACCGCAACTTCGCCAACCTTCTAAAACCTTCGTCCTCTAGCGTTCTCAATAACTTACACTTGCCTAGTTCCCAATTCCATGCTCAGAACATCCCTATCTCAACCTCAAGCCCACAATCTTACTAGAAAATCTCAACGACATTATTGCCTAGCTACCAGCCCTTTCCTTGAAGACTCATCTCACATCCTCAAATACCTCAATAGCCACAATAAACTCCACTAATAAACCCCGATCTGTGAGTGAAGGATTTTAGATGCGTTGTTGGAGAACTTTAGCGTAGGGGATGAATTCTCCGAGCACTACCAATCCTATCGAAACAATCCCCAAATACTCAACACACGTACATCCCTGATATGAACAACCTAATTCCCTAAGACCGATGATTTTCTAAGCAATCTTACACTACTCTTCCTTAGCGATTCTTCAACCTCAACCTTTACCAAGATCGCTCCCAATCACCGCACACACAACCTAGTCCCAAATTCTACGACTTCTTAGACATTTCTTAACCGATATGCTTCCTAAATTATCTAGACATCTTCCTTCGCACACCAATCCGTCTAACAACACTCCCTTTCAAGAATCCCTTGATCTACTCCTAGCTCACTCATCCACCTCTAGGACTACACTACCCACACGCTATCGCCCGACACTACCTCTAACGAAGACCTCTCCCTACATGATCTTGTCATGTTAACTCCACTCCTCACCTAAGACCTACCTAGAAGCTCAACTATACTCGCTGACTACTATTCCTGACAAATCCCAACTCACTCGGCTCTACTCTTGCTGACACATCTTTCCTGCACCTCACCTCACACAACCCATGACCCAACTTGAAGGCTCCAATCTACCTGCCACTTTCCGACCCATTTCACCGATGAATCTCATGACTCAAACTCAAGAAGAAAACACCACCACATATATAGCTCATAACCTATTCACTAGCAAGTCAGTACACTCAAGCATCAAGACACATCATCGCAAGCACAAGTTATTCAGGCAATCATTCACTTCCAATTCAACACATCAATCATCACACTTCCAATTATGTCAGCTCTAGACCTATCACACAACATCAATTCTGACTAATATAGAAGATTCACGGTTTGAAGAACGTCCTTCCTTGAGTCATTTAAGAGAACCACATCCGCATCTACCATCTTCGAAATGTGCCCGCCCTTTGTATACCATCGGCAACGTCTGTCGCGTGGTCTATGGGTCATGGACCCACCACGCTTCCGTTGCACCACTCTGATTCCATTCGATCGTTCGTTTTCTCTTCTATGTCGACGTCCATCAAGGGGATCGCGAGGGGTTAGAAGTCACGGAGATAGGGGAGGGCAAGGGAGGACAACACGACTTCCTTAAGGATTCCGACATAGACCAGGACTAGAGATGACGAGACTCAAGACAAGACGCAAACCCGAGAGTTACAACAATGCCTTTAGGGTATTCTATGAGGTTACAAGTGCGGCAAGCAAACACATAGCAAATCCCACACTAGCATGTGCCTATTAACAGGAATAGCGTCCTATGCATTCATAACATGTTCACATAATTAACTTTACATGCACGCATAACATGCTAAAACTTATCATCTCATGCACAAATCATGCCTGATATATTAAGATCATGTATGCACGAACCGACAATGGACATATGCAACATAAGTTATATATGACATATCGAGCATTATAGGATATCCTACATGTATGATTCATTACTCATTTTAAGTGTACATATAAGCAGCTCAAAACAATGTGGGTTCAAGGTAAGCATGATAAGACGCACTCTAATAATCATGTCAAGGGATAGGGTGAAGTCATTTGGACATAGCAACTCTCACATCAAATACAACCATGTACATGTAGTATGACAAGTATGGCACATAATTGCAAGATGGTCTATAATTAGGAGGTATATATCCTACATGATACTACCAACACTCATTAAGCAAGTATATAGTCAACGAGTTTCAATTTGATCAACTTAACATGCTAAGGAATTCATCTCATATATTGATCATACAACGAGTGTTGACCACACTATCATGGACCTAATTCATGGGAATTCATACACGCGGCATATATACTCATTCACAATTGCAATCATGCAAGATATCAAACAAGTCATGCTGAAATATATCAATGCATTATGTCATGCAATCACAATGTGGGCTACTATCATAACCTGACAGAATTCTCCAAGGGCAATCGCTTACTCATCACTCTGGTTACCCGTGGGACACTAGTATGACTCACTCGGTATGACACAAGGACATTCACACCATTTCTGAGAGAAAAGGGTAGAATTTGGGATTAGACTCTCATGGTAAGAAAACATGACTGACCATTACGAGGACCAAAAGGGGTGACTCCAGGAGGCAACTCAGTCCTAACTCGAAACTATCTCAGCCATTGCCCCCACTAACATACTCAGGTAACCCTCACATCCGACACGATTTCCAAAGGTAGCCAGTTGACCAACCCCAATTTCCCGTGGGAGACACCAATCTCGGGTACGAGACTCGATAGAAGCATAGATGGTGTGATACCAACAGAACTCGAAACAGGGGGAGAAGACGCTCATTGACCCTTGCTAACATGCCTAGATGCTTTGGTGGGATAGACGACGGAGTCAGAATCATCAAGGGGTTTGAATTAGGGAAGGGTTATTTTGACAAGACAGGAATTCCGGCTACATAAGGACAAGGTTTCCTCCCGCTATCCCGTTCACACATTCAGTTATTTACATATTCAAATTAAGGCATACTGATTAGTTCTTTAGCCCAAGCACAATAGAACTCAGCACGGAAGCAGTCAACGGAATTAATATGATCCTCTTCGAGGAGGATCGCCCTCGGGCCCAGTTAGATATAAAACGCACAAGCACAAAGACGATATGTGCCGTCCTTCGAAGGACAGCTAGCCGGAGGGGCAAAACCTCACGGTCTGTACCTAACTCGCCACTCCAGCCACTACGACGCAAAGCCTTGGAGTCTTGTAAGCCCATCTGTAATGAACAAGCTATATTTTGCCTACCCGTTCCCAACTACATCCAATAGGGATGGTATAGCGCCTTCACTACCCCTTCGCTTCCCTTTGTTTGATTACCAGATTTATTGAGTCAAGTTCATATTTAGTCCATTTGAGTTAGCCATATTAAATTCATTTTGCCATTTCTAAAACATTTTGAAAAAAAACCATTTGAAAACCTTGGGCCATTTTCAAAACCACTTCAACCTATCATACTCGGTTTGCATAACCTGAGCTATGATACCATCTTTGTAATGGGCCGGGATTATGATTCCCGGGTTACGTTTCGAGGGATGAAACCCCTCGTTAGGATCTTGCGCCCCGAGTACAGGTTGAAGGTTTGAAATTCTGTCATAACATTTTGAAGAGGGGTTTCTGACTAAACCAATGATTGGAAACATCTGTTAGAACATAAAGAGCGCCAACCCATTGACAAAAAACGAACAAGAAACTCATATTATCATTATCCGCGGACAAAGGTCCAAAAATTCACTCAAATACGATCATCCGCGGATGAAAAAGAACAGATACGTGGCAACCATGCCCACACCCCACGAGTATAACACGTGTTGAAAGTTGAGCACCACGTGGCACAACACGCAAGGTTGTCTAGGATCTATAAATAGGAAAAAACCTCATAAGAGAAAGGGGGACTTTTTTGGAAAAAAGGAGAGAAGAGGGCGGATCTCGGAACGGTGAACTCAGATAAAGAACAAGAAGTGATCATACGCGTGGGAAAAGAACCTGTTAAATAGAAAGATTTGTACTGTTCACTGCACCGAATTACGCGGACGAAAACCGTCTTTGTCTTTAGTGTAAATTTCTATTAAAGACTATCATTAATAGACTTCAAGACATTCAAAGAACGACAGGTAAACGAACCAAGTTTCCAAATAGTCTAGAAAAAACTCGACGAGGGAACGGTCCTTCATCTTTAAGTATAGGTCGACTTCCCGCGGCACAGGTTGGGCCGCGTCGATTCTTTCGTCGCGGGTCAGGTAAGCCCGTTGGGAAGTTTAGTTATTTCGATGGTTCCCGGGCCCCATTAAAAATGGTGGCTTCCATTGTTCGAGGCTTTTTCACTGGCGCCGTCTGTGGGAACCCCCTCACACTAAGGGGTTTCCTTTATAAGAATATACAAAAATCCTCAAACCTTTGAGAAAGTTGAGGTCTGCGACTAAAGTTATAAATACAAGTTTTTAGATATCTAACATTGAACTTTTCTAAAACGACAGATTCACGACGTTAGGAAGATGAGTGATAGCCAGAACTATCCAACTCAGGACATGAGCCAAGGAGTCCACCGAGATCAGGAAGCCTCTAGCATGTATGTCCCGATAACACCGCCAACAAATCCTGATGGAGAGATGGGAGGACAGAACCTCGGAACTCCTCCCCATCATTACGGCTATCAATATGGAATGGAAGGAGGATTCATCCCGCAGAACTTCTGGTATTATGAAGCGCGACACGAACAACCTAACCCTTTTCAGCAGGAGCAGTCTCAATACTTCTATTATGATCAGTGGGGGCAGAATCCGCGTCAACAAGGGAATTACCGACCAGAAGAGCAGTATGGAAATTTTGATAGACGTAACACTGCATATGACAATCCCAGCAACTGGAACTATGGCTTTCAGAATCAGGAAATACCGCGCCATACATGGCAGAATGATCACTGGCACCGAGAGAATAAACATAGACACGGTGACAAATCAACAGACGTTTCCACTTCTACAAAATCTGACTCTGTAGAAAAATGAAACGAAAATGCACCAGTAGGTTTCCCATCAGTGTTTACTCAAGAGATTTGTTCCGCGTCAGTACCAAAGCGGTGGAGAGATGTGAACCTCATGAAATACGACGGAACAACTGATCCTGAAGACCATCTTTGTCATTTCGCTACTGCAATGGGGATAAACGAGTATAATGATGACATGTTGTGCAGAACGTTCCCTTCAACCTTGACGAAGATTGCGCTGACCTGGTTCACAAACCTTCCAAAAGGGTCCGTGACCAATTTTGCCCAGATGTCCCACATCTTCACGTCTCACTTTGGGAGTGCGCGATCAAGAAAGAAGACTATACTTGTTTCAGAAAAAGCATGGTAGTTCAAATCCCCAACTTCAATCATGAATCGGCTATTATCATACTCATGGGCAATTTAGCTGAGGGAGATTTCAAGATATACTTGTTTCAGAAAAAGCCAACTAGTTACGATGACTTGAGAGAGCGGGTTTCAAGACAGATTGAAGCAGAAGAAGCAGCCGCGTCCAGCTCCAAAGCAAATACTGGGAATCCAGGTCTTTTTGGAAAATTGGCTGGAAAATTCAGAAAAGAAAAGGCCAAGCTTCCTAGACATCCTTCAGAAGCAATAGATTTCCGTCCTCGCCGTGACGAAGTGCACATGAACTTAGAAAGGGGACAAGGATCTCGCAATAGAGAAAATCATCCGCGTTCTTATCATCCAAGAGAAAGTCAACACGGAAACCGTGATATGAGATCTCCACCTAGAAGGGAGAATCAACCTGATCACAGACTTCGATGGGAGAACCAGAATCCTAGGTTTAACGAGGCTCGTAATCCACAGGAACGGTTTGATAGGCAACAAGATCAGCGAAGAGATCTCCCATTCCACAACCGGGGAAGAGGGAGAGGAAGGAGAGGACGCGGAGGAAGGTACAATTACACGCCTGTAGTCCAGAGATATGTCAACCAGAGAGAAGCTCAAAGGACAGAGGCAGGTCAAATACCAGAACCAGAGGGCTTCATAAACACCCTCGCAGGAGGTTTGTCTATGGCCGGGTCCAGTAGGCAGGAGAAAAGAAATTATGAAAGGGAAGGAAAACATCCACCATCCGCGTCAAGTAGAAGAATTTCTCTCACACAACATGAGAATATTTCCTTCAATCCAAAGGACGCAGAGGAAGTAAGAATGCCGCACTCAGACCCGTTGGTCATTCACGCGCAGATAGCTGCCAAGACAGTAAAGAGAGTATTTATTGATACTGGGTCTTCTGTGGACATCTTTTCGTGGGAGGCTTTTTCTCAAATGGGAATCTCTGCGGCTTCATTGAAACCGTATTCAGGAATGCTAATCACATTTTCGGGAGGAGAAGTACAAGTGGCAGGCACAATCGAGCTTACAGTTGTTCTGGGGACGTCCCCAAACCGGCGTATGGAAAATATTGTGTTCACAGTGGTAAAAATTCCCACTGTGTACAATGCTTTGTTGGGACGCGTCTCGCTCTATAAATTCCAAATGGTAGTTTCAATCTACCACTTTTTAGGAAAATTCCCTTTGCCTGGAGGAGGAATTGACGAGGTTCGCGGACAACAACCAGAAAGTAGAAGCTGTTATCTAACCTCCATCAAGAAGAATAAAGAAGTGATGTGTATGAGTGAGAATTGTGAATCCGTGGTCGGAGACAATGACTCAGTTGAACTTTCAGAAGCTGAACTAGAAGTCCGGCCGACAGAAGTTAAGGTACCTACCGTGGACGAGAGAATTGCGTTTACACCCTTCCCAAACCCAAAGGAGAAAGTCTACTTGGGACAAGCACTGGAGACAAGAGAAAGAGTTAGAGTCTTAGAAATCATAGCAAGGTCAAGAGATATTTTTGCGTGGAATCCTCGAGACCTGCTAGGTGTCCCATCCGCGATATCCTTACATACCTTGAGGATTCGTCCAGGAACGAAACCCATAGTACAAAAGAGGAGAAAAATGGCTCCGGAAAAAGCTGCCGCGGCGAAAGAGGAAACTGATAAGCTTTTAGAAGCAGGCTTCATAGAAGAGGTGGAAGACTCTGAATGGCTCTCAAACGTAGTTCTGGTGAAGAAATCTAATGGGAAGTGGAGAATGTGCATCGATTTCACTGATCTTAACAAATCCTGCCCGAAGGACAGCTATCCACTACCATCCATAGATGAGCTCGTTGATGGAACCGCGGGAAATAAAGTCCTTAGTTTTCTGGATGCTTACTCAGGATATAACCAGATAAACCTGAACCCTTCAGACAAGAAAGCTACAACTTTCATCACCAATCAAGGGATTTTTTGTTACCGCGTCATGCCTTTCGGACTCAGAAATGCTGGAGAGACATTTCAGAGAACAATTGACCGGATCTTTCGTAATCAAATTGGCAGAAATGTATCAATTTATGTTGACGATATCGTAGTCAAAAGTGAAAGAGCAGAAGATCACGCAGCAGATCTACAGGAGACTTTTGATTCTCTTCGTAAAGGAGGTTTGAATTTGAACGCGGAAAAATGTGTCTTCGGGGTTGATTCTGGGAAATTCCTTGGTTTTATGGTTAGCCATAGAGGAATTGATGTAAATCCTGAAAAAGTCACAGCAATTCAAAATCTTCAACCGCCGTGAACGATTAAAGAGTTACAATCTTTAAATGGAGCAGTAAACTATTTGAGCCGTTTTTGCTCCTGCTTGGCGGATAAGTCATTACCTTTCTTTGCTCTGCTCAAGAAAAAGGGGCCGATACGGTGGACTCCCGAATTACAGGAAGCTTTTGGGAACTTAAAACTTTTTCTGGCATCGCTTCCTACCCTTCATCAACCTGAGAGGCAAGAGGTCCTCCATCTGTATTTATCAGTAAAAAGTGTCACCATCAGTGCAGTCTTGACGCGAGAAGAAAAATTCCCAGTCTACTACATCAGTCGTGTTCTGCAGGACGCTAAGACAAGATATGAACCAGTGGAGAAAATGATTCTGTGTTTAATATTCGCGGCAAGAAGGTTAAGGCCTTATTTCCAGGACCATCCTATCCGAGTTATGACGGATTTGCCGATGCGACAAATCCTCCACTCACCATGTTTGTCAGGAAGAATGATGAAGTGGGCAGTCGAACTCACATAATTTGAAATAGAATATACTCCGCGGAAAGCAGCCCTCGCTCAGGCTCTAGCTGATTTCATCAGTGAAACAAGTTTCGAATTGGGTTCTCAAACAGAAAAAAGTGAGTGGACACTCAGAGTAGATGGCGCAACTAACAAGGATGGGTGCGGAGCAGGGGTTACATTAACGGCCCCTGATGAACGGCAGTACAATTATGCTTATAAGTTGGACTTCCAAGCTACAAATAATGAAGCCTTGCTAGCTGGACTAGAGATAGCTTTGATTAAAGGCGCTAGGCAGGTATCAGTTTACACCGATTCAGAAGTAGTGACGCGGCAAATAACAGAGGAATATGAAGCAAGAACTGGATTAATGCCCGATTATCAGAGAAAGGCGCGAGCACTATCCAAGGCTTTCTTAAGTTTTTGTTTAACGGCTGTTCCCAGGGATGATAACCAGCAGGCAGACGCGTTAGCATGGTTGGGAGCTGTAATGCCTGAGGAAGTAGGAAGAGAAGTGGTCCTTGAAAGGATGAGCAACTGAAGACTTATTCAAGAAGTCTATCAGGTACAAGAAATTGAGATGGAAGACTGGAGAGCACCAATCGCGGACTATTTGGGCAAGGGTACTCTACCTGAAGATAGAGCCGCTGCTAAGAAGATACTTGTTAAATCCTCTCGGTTCACCATCAGGGAAGGAAAGTTGTACAAAAGGGGGTATTGCTTGCCAGACTTATTGTGCATATCGTCAAAAGAAGGAAGTCTTGTAGTAGAAGAATTGCATGATGGAGTTTGCTCACATCACCAAGGGTGGAGGGCTGTTGTGGCCAAAGCAACCAGGCTAGGATATTATTGGCCAACCATGAAGCGTGACGTTCAAAGTTATATCCAGAAATGTGATGCGTGCCAAAGGTTTGGGAACTTGAATCACCGACCTTCTGAGACAATGAAGAGTATAACAGGTGCTTGCCCATTTTCCGTCTGGGGAATGGACATTCTAGGTCCATTTCCCACTGCTCCTGGTCAGTTAAGATATGTTTTGGTCTTGGTGGATTATTTCACGAAATGGGTGGAGGCCGAAGCAATGGGATTGATAACCGCGGAGAAAGTAAGGAAATTTCTATGGAAAAATATTGTCTGCCGCTTTGGGGTACCTGACTCAATAATTACAGATCATGGACCACAATTTGATTGTGAAACAATCAGAGATTTCTGCGACGGTCTTGGCATCAATCTTAAAATCTCATCTGTGGCTCATCCGCAGACAAACGGACAGGCAGAAACGACCAATCGACAACTGTTGTATGGAATACAGAAAAAACTTGGCAACACAGCGAAAGGAAGGTGGGCGGAACTTTTACCTCTGGTACTTTGGTCCTACCGCACGTCAGCAAAGACTCCAACTGGGGAAACCCCATTTTCTTTAGTCTTTGGCATGGACGCGGTTATTCCAATTGAGAGATTGATTCCTTCGGCTCGAATAATGGCATATGATCAAGACACCAATGACGAAGCTTTGGAGTTCGAGCTCCATCTCATTGAAGAACGCAGAATGACGCCAGCTTTGAAAGAGCAAGAATACAAGAGGAGACTCTCCAAGTATCGAGATAGACGAGTCTTTCCGCGGCATCTCAAGGAGGGGGATTTGGTGCTACGACAAGCTACTTCTGGAGGAAAGCTAGACCCTAACTGGGAAGGGCCTTATGTGATCATTAAAGAAGTTCAAGAAGGCGCATACAAACTCAGCACCCCTGAAGGTATTATTCTAAATAAGACTTGGAACGCGGACAATCTAAAAAAGTACTTTGTGTAATCACCAAGTAGCTACATGAATATAAAATTTAGTCGCCCCCGCAAAAATAAAATAAAGCGGTTAGAGGGCGCTTTTTAATCACAAACTTGCATCTAAGTAATTTTGTAACAAGTCCTAAGACGCTGGAGCTTGGCTCCGCGTCAGGCCTCTGATTGAATCTGCATTCTCAGAGATGATACTTCGTATAAAGACCTAAGACGCTGGAGCTTGGCTCCGCGTCAGGCCTCTGATTGAATCTGCATTCTCAGAGATGATACTTCGTATAAAGACCTAAGACGCTGGAGCTTGGCTCCGCGTCAGGCCTCTGATTGAATCTGCATTCTCAGAAATGATACTTCGTATAAAGACCTGAGACGCTGGAGCTTGGCTCCGCGTCAGGCCTCTGATTGAATCTGCATTCTCAGAGATGATACTTCGTATAAAGACCTAAGACGCTGGAGCTTGGCTCCGCGTCAGGCCTCTGATTGAATCTGCATTCTCAGAGATGATACTTCGTATAAAGACCTGAGACGCTGGAGCTTGACTCCGCGTCAGGCCCCTGATTGAATCTGCATTCTCAGAGATGATACTTCGTATAAAGACCTAAGACGCTGGAGCTTAGCTCCGCGTCAGGCCTCTGATTGAATCTGCATTCTCAGAGATGATACTTCATATAAAGACCTGAGACGCTGGAGCTTAGCTCCGCGTCAGGCCTCTGATTGAATCTGCATTCTCAGAGATGATACTTCGTATAAAGACCTAAGACGCTGGAGCTTGGCTCCGCGTCAGGCCTCTGATCGAATCTGCATTCTCAGAGACGATATTTCATTATTAAAATCGGAACACTAGAGCTTGAAATATAGCTAAACATTCCGAGATCCAAACTCATTGATGGATCACTATTAAAAACATTACAAAAAAGATATTTTTTGGGATTCCCAAAAGTCTCATAATTTTTGAAGGAAATCACAGCGATTGATACATAATTAAAGCAAAAAGCAATCAAGGATAAAACATGACACCATGATTAAAAGGGGTTGGCGATCTCATATAAAGAAAAAACTAGCATCCATTAACTTATATCCGCAGAGCACGCCCAGGGATGATACGAGTTCTGCCCTGACTTAAACGAAATCCATTTGAAGGAGGACCTTCTGACTCTGAGGGGGCCCACTCCGCGTCCACCTCATCCCCCACAGCATCTAAGATCTGGACATCGAAGCGATTTCCTCCTTTATGAATAAAAGTTAAAGAAGAACCAATGTGGACGCTGTGAGTCTCGGCAAAGTCATTCCAGCCACCCCTCAGAAATGGAACCCTATAGTCGCCACGCATAACCTTCACTGGGAAATCATGAAGAATCCTGGTTGACAAGAGTACGCTCCTAGGAAGATCTGGACCAAGTCTATCCTCGAAACATAGAGGCAAAGACTAACAAAAATTTTAAAGGGGTGTTAATAGATAAACTAACTCAATAGAAAGAAAGATCAGCAATATAAAGAAAAAAGCTAACCAGACGAAGAAGTTGCTCAGGAAAGCTAATCCTCTCAAAAAAGGACCAAGGTGAACCAGTGGAAGAAGGCATCATGTAAGCACATAACAAGACTAGCGGTTTTTTCCTTATACTCTTTTTATATAGCACGAATCTGGACATGTGTCAAAAAACAGAAATATAGAGCAAATAAACTTGAAAGGTCAAATCATGGAGACAAAAACCACAGGCATCATGCATGAGGAAAATAGTAAATACTGTTACTGGACTTCTCAGAAATCCCGTGAGGAGAACATCATGACAAATAGACCTCGAAAGACTAAAAATCAAGATGCATAAACAGGGGGATCCCCAGAAACAATTGTCAAAGGCTGGATAAACATCGGCATTACAAACAAATGGAGGAATCTAAAACCTTATTCCTCTAGGGCTAGGATATCTTAAAAACCATTCGAAATTGTTTCATGAGGAGCATGATCATCATTTTTTCCCCCACGCGGATCCACCACCTGAACTTCGAAGTGAGCCTCACCCATATGAGTGAAAATCATAGAGGCCCCCCGCTCAAAGCCATGAGAATCTACAAAGTCTTTCCATCCGCGGCCAAGGTAGAGAAGACCACCATTACGCCGCTCTATGCAAACAAGGAAGTTGCGCAGTAGATAAGATGAAAGTAAAACCTGACCAGGAATAGCATCTGCATACTCCTCCTCAAACCGAAGTGGAAGTAACTAAAAAATAAGGAAGTATTAGTTAAAAGTAAGCTCTCTAAAGATTTCCAATATAGTTAGCTCACCAATTGCAAGAACTGTTCTGGATAATCGATTGCTTGAAAGAAAGCCCAACGGGTTTCTGGCCCGACAACCCCGTCCGCCCTAAATGACAGGGGAGGAACTATAATGGATCCCCGCATCTCAATGAGATTTTAAAAAAATAGTAAAAATCCCTTTACTTATCAGTCACAAGAGAACAGTCAAACAAGAAAAAAAGAGGAACACATGCATGACATGCAACGGGTGACACAATCACCAAGGGCACGCGTCCCACTTTTTCCGAGAAAAAGTTAACCAGATGTTGAACCTTTTCCCAAGATAAGTAAAAGTAAAATTACAGTAAGGGAAATTGAAATTACTTGTTGGTAAAAAGCGACGAAACCAAAGACAAGAAAACCTCATAAGACGAGTATAAAACATGCTCAAAGTATCCATGAGTAATGAGCAATCCTAAAAACAAAATGGATCCAAATCCACAGCCTAGGGCTTTTTAGAGAGTCATTATGAGGGAGGAACAACTTCAAACCCTTCGCCTCCCCCTCATGTATGTTCTAATCGACGAAGACGCTCATACTCAGGCTAGGCTCTGGTCCCGCTCCAACCAGGAACACGAGGTGAAGGTAGACAAAGATGAAGATGGCCTTTTCTGGTTAACCCAAGGGTGGCACGACTTCACACAAGCAAATCGAGTCAATATCGGGTCCGCGTTGATTTTCACCTACATGGGTGATTCTATCTTTGAAGTCGACGTCGTCAGCCCGGACAGCGAAGAAAATGGAGAGATAGGCCATCCTTGATCTCCCCATAAATTCTCCGCGTCAACGATGTAACAAGCTTAAAGGGATCCAGCCCCTGTGAAAGGTTTCTGTACGCAGTTTCTATTATTAATAATAAAGGATCCCTCCTTTTATTTCAGTTTGAGAAAACACATGAGAATATTAAGGAAATCATGAATTCCCTTTTTTCTTTATTTTATTCCACGAAAAAGCTTATATCAAGAGACAAGCTTGAAAAACTCCAAAGGTATAATGCGGAAATAACTCAATTAGAACTGCACGATGAAGAAATTGAGTCCGAAGTAGCCTTGGGTTCATCCTCGACTTCACGACGCGGACAAACTTGAAAGGAAACATTGCCCTTATGAAATAACATCATGGCACTTCCTATTCCCAGGTGATGAAGCATAAGGAATTCATCCCAACCATTGTCAATTTGGAAAAGACCGTTTTCACTCCAAGATACGGCCACAGGAAAGTCGCGGACGAGATAAGATGCAAGAAAAGCCCATCGAGGCGGAAGAGGTCCATACTCAGCCTCAAACTAGGGAGGCATAACCTACATGTTAACCAAATCAAGGCCTAAGTTTAGGAAGCTCAAACTTCATTTAAAACAAAGTTAAAAGAAACTCACTAGCCGAGAAAGTTGTTCCACATTCTCAATCTTTTGAAAAAAGGCCCAAGGATTAAAGTTTCCTGGAGACATGATACTTGCAGTAGCACGACCGATTAACACAACTCAAGAGATAGCAAAAAAGATGGAGATTAGGGCCTTAAGAAGAAAAATTCATCCGAAAGAATAAAGACAAGTGGTGAGGAATTTCGAACACCAGGACTAACCCATTCAACACTTGGAGAATTCGGAATATAAATATATAAATATTTACTATAGATAAAACATGCAAGCAATACCAATGTTTTAGCCAGAGAGATCTTCAACCCGTTTTCAAAACGAAAGAAGTATCTCAATGATGTACCAAAAACCAGGAAACCATATACAGATTCCCAATATCCTTAAAAAAGTTTCATCCCACACAAAAAACCAAGAACCAAAGTCTTTTAAGGAGTGGCTGCCTTCTCAACTTCTACCTCCGCGTTCTCATCATCGTCATCTTCGGAATAAGAATCTTCCGCGTCCATCTCCTCCTTCGAAAGCCCCCAGTCAGCACTCTCCAAGCTAGGCTCGAATTTTTCCAAAGGAACACCTGGGTTGTTTGATGAACGCGTAACACTCTGGTTGATCCCTGCAACCATTCCCTTCCGAAAATAACTAAAGCATTTGTCTTTCAGAATACTAGAGCCTTTTGAAGTCTGAAGACAAGCTTTCGCCACGGAGGACAGAAAGGAGAGACCGGCCTCGGTTTTGATCCACTCAGAGGATAGGTAGTTCAAACCTTCAGGACTCTGAAGCCATTGCAGGGCCACGTCTTGATCTGAGCGCGCCTTAACGGTGTCAAGCTCTTGTTTAGTGATGAATAGCTCCTCACGAAGGATGGAGAAGTCTTCCTCCATTTTATCAATGGTAGCCTGTTTAGTTTGAAGAAGCTTCCGCGAAACACCATCAGAAGCCTCTAGCTCTTTGACGCGGGAAACAGCAGAATTTGAAGAAATTTTTAAATCGTCATATTTCTTCTGTAAAGCTTCCATAGCCTCTTTCAGAGTTTGCACCTCCTCGTGAAGGTCAACCGATCTTTTCCTAAACTTTTCCACTGAGGCCGGATCCCCCACTGTATTCCCCAATATTCGAAGCTGGTGGTTCAGTTTTTTGATTTCTTCATCCTTCTTCTTAAGATCTTCCTCTCCGCATACCATACATCTCTCAACATCCGGTTGAATCACGCTCAACTATAAAAATCAGAGTTAGATTAAGAAAATTTGAAGATAGAACGCGTCAAGAAAGATAAGGAGAAACAATAAAAGGAGTTTAATTTACCCACTGAATAATACGATCGAAGTTAGTGGAAAGAGTGACGGGGTCCAAGCGTTTAACATATCCTTGCTCTGGGAGACAACGCTTCTTGGCTGGAAAAGCAAGGCCTTGTAGGTCAACCGGATCAAAACCTGGGATAGGAAATTCACGAAGGGTTGCCACACCCTCTAAAAAGAGCCCCTTTTTATCTGAAACTGATGGCCCAACAGCAATGGCAATCTTCCTCTTTTTAGATTTCGAAGATTCGGGCGCGGATGGACAAGTGCGTTTCTCTCGAGATGCAGGAACCAATGATGAAGATTCAACTAAAGCTCCAGTCTCGTCCGCGACACTTACATCAACATTGGACGTCACTTCTAAGGCCTGAGGAGGAACAGGAGGATCATTGGCTACCGAACTAGATTTCTTCTTCTTCCCAGATTTGGCTTTATGCCGCTTCGAAAGTGCATCCAGATCCATTTTGTCTGAAACACAAAATACATTTCCTGATAAGTTATCCATTTTAAGAAAGATAAAACATGAAAATGCAAATTAATAAACAAAGAAGCCACCTAGTCGCGGATGAGGCATGCTCAAGCCAGCCATCTCAAGACGAAACGCGGATAACATTTTATCCCACGGAAATCTAGGAATATGAGAAAATGACAGCTTGAACTGAGAAAGATTGGAAATTTTCGGTTTTGACGCAGAGCAAAAAGGCCCTGGGACCGTTCGACAGTTAAAGCCTTGCCCAGATCTGTCGCGGACCAAAAACCACTTATATTTCCAATTTGGCTTACTAGACAACCTCTCCATATACCTATAACTTGAGTTGCATTGATAAAATCTTGTGTCTTGAGTCCCCTTTTTTAAGGAAAAAATATTGAGCATCAACTTCAATGAGGGAGCAACACCGATCTCCTTGC
This sequence comes from Persicaria maculosa, assembly GCA_963922045.1. Taxonomy (NCBI): domain Eukaryota; kingdom Viridiplantae; phylum Streptophyta; class Magnoliopsida; order Caryophyllales; family Polygonaceae; genus Persicaria; species Persicaria maculosa. Next base: position 29,683,690 of record OY998251.1, on the reverse strand, counting down.
ATCTCATAATGAAACTGGTAAAAAACATCCAACCATTAGGAACAATCTGAGCAGGACTCAAGTTATATTCCTCCAAAAACTTCGAGAAAAAAGGATGAAGAGGAAGTCGGAAGCCTTGAGATAAACTAGCTGCATATACGACTAAGCAATCTTCGTAAGCGTCCAAACAACCACCTCCTTCCTCGGGAAGACAGAATTCAACACCCGCTGGCCATGGGAAGACTTGCGATAGAGCGTCAAGATCTTCAAAGTTCAAAAGAGTAGTACAACCCCTAAATTTACTCACAGGGGATCTCCACGGATGAACCCTTTCAAGCACAACCGGTGGACGACTGGTTGGAAGTGGAAGAGGTTTGAAATCCCCCAGGAAAAGACAAGAATCTAGATCCCCTAAGTCATATACTGGGGTGTCCAGGTCGCTCAAGTTCTCCTTAGAACGGATTACCTTTGGGCTTTCTGCTAAACCAATTGGAGGAAGCTCATAAGGAATCCAAACCTCCTCCGACCCTTGATCCGCCGACTGAGATATGGACGAAGTCCCCGCGTCCACAGAAGAACTAGCACCTGAATCATCCACAGCCTTTGGATTTTCATCTTCCGCGCATCCTTTCGAAGAAGAAGAAACTGAGTAAGGTGAAGAATAGTAATCAGGGTCAGAACGCTTCCGGCGGCTTCTCACCTTAATAGGACTACCAGTAGGACCAACTCGATCCGGGATAGACGCGGATGTAGAAGAAGATGACTCCGACGAGGAATCATCAGAGTTGGAAGAGGAACTCCCAGAAGAGGAAGAAAGTGTCTCTGGGGACGGACGCGCTTGAGAGGATGAAGCAACGCCACTCCTCCATCCTTCATCCCTCTCAAAATCTTCTAGCGAATCACACTCCTTGTTGAGATTAGCCATTTCTAAAGAAACTAGAAGAAAATTGTACGAAGTTTTACTCACACAAAGTAAAATCTCATCCAAAAAACACATTCGGAGACAATTTCATACCCAAATCTACGATCTAAACATCAAGAAATCAAAAAACTCAACAGAGAAAACTCAAGAACGGCTTAGAACAAGAAAAAATACCTTGAAGAAGTTGAAGAAAACCACCGGAAACCTCGAGCAAACAGCCGAAACCCTAACCGCCGCCGGAAAACTAAGATAAGGATAAGGATTAAATTTCTTGGAAAGTAGAAGAAGACAAATGTTGGGTGAAAAAGAGAACGGAACGGGGTAACTTATAGGAAAATTACTGACGTTTAGAATTCCAAACATAAATGGGCCTAATGGGCCCAAATTGGGCCATAACTCAATAAAGGAAAGGCCCATCAACCCTAAATCGGAAACAATAACGGCAACAAAGCTACAGATGTTTACATTTTTATCGATCCGCGTCAATCCCTAGACGGAATCAACACGGCCCGAGGAGCTGTGACTAAACCAATGATTGGAAACATCTGTTAGAACATAAAGAGCGCCAACCCATTGACAAAAAAACGAACAAGAAACTCATATTATCATTATCCGCGAACAAAGGTCCAAAAATTCACTCAAATACGATCATCCGCGGATGAAAAAGAACAGATACGTGGCAACCATGCCCACACCCCACAAGTATAACACGTGTTGAAAGTTGAGCACCACGTGGCACAACACGCAAGGTTGTCTAGGATCTATAAATAGGAAAAAACCTCATAAGAGAAAGGGGGACTTTTTTGGAAAAAAGGGGAGAAGAGGGCGGATCTCGGAACGGTGAACTCAGATAAAGAACAAGAAGTGATCATACGCGTGGGAAAAGAACCTCTTAAATAGAAAGATTTGTACTGTTCACTGCACCGAATTCCGCGGACGAAAACCGTGTTCATCTTTAGTGTAAATTTCTATTAAAGACTATCATTAATAGACTTCAAGACATTCAAAGAACGACAGGTAAACGAACCAAGTTTCCAAATAGTCTAGAAAAAACTCGACGAGGGAACGGTCCTTCATCTTTAAGTATAGGTCGACTTCCCGCGGCACAGGTTGGGCCGCGTCGATTCTTTCGTCGCGGGTCAGGTAAGCCCGTTGGGAAGTTTAGTTATTTCGATGGTTCCCGGGCCCCATTAAAAATGGTGGCTTCCATTGTTCGAGGCTTTTTCAGTTTCGTACCCAAAATTCGAAGGGATCGTTGGAATCCCCAGGGAAGTCCCCTGTACCTGCCATAAGTCTAAGCGTGGAAAACCATCAATCATGCAAATAGCATAATCAGGGTGCAATACAAGAGGGTGCCACGGCAGAACCGGGTCAAAACCAAATCAATAAGTGTATTTATCGAAATCTAAGGTTAGACCATTTCTTTGCAATCGCCCAAGAGAGTTCCCACGTTACAGAAGCAAGGAACAATCATGCTGCAAAACAAACCTAAAAAAAAATGTATGCGGGGCGGTGTCAGATCGAAGCCCTACGCAATGTAATTCCAAACAAACAGACACATACACACGCTAGTCCTAATAAAGATGCTTCTAGATGCAAGGCGGAATATTAACACACTAGCATGGTCCTAAGATCAAGTGCATAAATATAATAAGGCCTTAGCACCGAATACCAAGTGGTATATCCCTCTCCTACCTCCACCCCCTTCCGATAGGGCGAAGACTGGCCAGCTCGTGAATGCATTCCATCATAATCGGGCAGCACGCATGCCCAACTGCTCCACAATAAAGCCCGCAGGCATCTCATAATATAAGGAAGTTCATGACTCGATTGACTCAGGACGGGACCCGGTGAGACCAGGTCGTCCTATAACCCTAGCAATGACTCTAGTTACTTCACAGATAACGACCGTTCTGTTTACAAAAGCAATGAGTAAACGAATGCTCAATCATGAGTGCAATCCTAGCAGGATACTACATGGCATGCTTTATTATGAATGCAAGCACCTAGTATGCACATGGCTACAAGCAGGGAGATCTCTTTTCGAATCTGAGTGAGCTCATATAGGAACTCACCTGGCTATGCAGAACAGCATAATAGAAGATCCGACATACATCATTCATAATCACAAAGTATCACCTAGATACACATCAGAACATATATGTATAAGTCTACGTCTAATCATCCAAGCACTCAAGCATATCATTCAACGGGAATAGCAACCATATTGCAATCATCAACCCGTCAAGTTCAACCACTCATCATATTGCCACATTCCACAAGACCATATCATTCTCATCATTCCATTCAACCACATTCATATATGCATAACCATATATCCGCATATTCATATATCTCAAGTTCATCATATCCATAAGGTATAATCAAGCGATAACATAACTCTAACATCTCATATTCTTACTTGGCATATAATTATATATATCCTCATCATAATTATTTAACATTCACCCTTGCATAATAAATCACCACAAGTCATGCTATTAGTCACACATGTCATAACATCATGCTAGTCAGTCATCGAACAAATCAGATTCCCAAGTTAATTCCAAAACCACTTAAAAATCCGAGTAAAATAGTTAGAAATTCCGACCTTGAAAACGTTCGACAAATTCCTTTTTAAATCTCCAAGTCTCATAATATTATAATTTCTTTTAATCGTCGTAATATTATATCATTAAATCTTAATAATAGTATTTTATATTTAAAAACTCAAATAATAATATTTAATATTTTGAATATCATTTTCTTTTAAACACTTTCATAAAATATTTCCAATTCCTTTAAAATCCCAACCATTTTTACTTTATAAAAAGTCATTCCTTTATTAATCTACCAAAACCACCCTTATTTAATAAAAACTATAAATCGACCCCTTCATTTTATATCTACTCAAAACCGGCCTTAATTTGTCAAAACTCCAAAATCCACCCTTTTGTTAAAACAGGCCCAATCCTCCTTTTAAAAAAAACAGATCTGGCCCAAATAAAAGAATAGGCCCACAGCTCTTTAAAAATCTGATTTGTTTTAATGAACCAAACCGAACCACCCTTTTATTTTAATTACCCGAACCGGACCAGGGAAAGAAAGAAAATGAAGGACCGACCGCTTCTTCTTCAAGCTCTGATCGAACTGGGAAGAGAAGAAGGGGAATGGGAGGCTGCTGGCTGGCGACAGCTTGTTCCGGCCGCCTCACCCTACGCCCATGGGTCCAAAAACAGACAAGGAAATGGAAGAGGGAGAGGGAGGTCTCACCGAGAGAATTCGAGCTTCGTCGGAAGGTTTCGAGGTCATCGGAGTCGATTCGAGGCTCGCCGGAGATGCTCGGAGCCTCGCTCGGCTTTGTCGGAGTCGGAATCGAAGAATCCTTGGCCTAGGTCGGGAGGAAATAGGTTAAAGGCGGAGCTTTAGGACCGATTCGAGCGAGAGGAATTGGAAAGGAGGCTTACCGCTCGGTTTTAGGGGGAAAACAGGGGCGCAGAGGTTCCCGGAGATGGCGTCGGTTTCGGTGCCGGCCTCCTGGTCTGACTGGGCACTCGTGGTCGCCGGAGAGGATGGAGGAGGGCTGCTTCAGCTTGTATTCGAGGAAGGAAGGAGGTGGAGCTGCTGGTGTTGCTCTAGGCAAAACAGGGAGATGGAGCTCGCAACTGGCTTCGACTCGGCCTGGACGGTGGTGGGAAGGAGGTGACGGTGACCAGGTGGTGGCGGAATGGAGGTGTGGGAGTGCAGTGGCGGCAAAGGAGGGAGCTTTGGAGCTCAGGGGTCTCGACAATGCTCAAAGGGGAGAAGGGGGGGTTTGAAATAAACATGAAATGTGGGGAATGGGGGGCTGCATCCAGAATTTGAAGGGGAAAAGAGGTTTGCAGCTGGTCAATGTAGTAGCTTCTTGTTTGTTTTCAAAAGAAAGAAAATCAAAGAAGGAGGGAGGGAAATAGAGATAGGATTTTACCCAAAAGGGAAGAAGTTGAGGTGGGTTGTTTGGCGTGTGCAGGAGGAGAATCATGAGGGAGATTTGTTTTGGTTTGGTCTTCTATTTGCTGAAACGTGTAAGAAATAAGGAGATAAAGGTTTCAAGTGTTCCCAATATCATTTAATACCCGGAAGAAAAAAATCTCGTAACCCGATCGAATTTCAAATCGACTTATCTATTTCAAATCGAATTTCCAAAACCAAATTAATTAATCCGATCAAATCTCGCTCATATTTCAAATCCTCAAGTCAAAGTAGCGGAATTGAAATCCGTCGGAGAAATCCGTTCCATGAGTTTTAAAATCCGATTTATGGAGTTTTCCGTTAAATTCCACTTTTATAGTCATTTTGAATTTTCTTTTTACAAAAATTAGGATTTAAAAATCCGAGCCTTTACAATCCAAACATTTAAACAATGTATATATATATATATATATATATATATATATATATATATATATATATATATATATATATATATATATATATATATATACATACATATATATATATATATATATATATACATATATATATATGCCATATTTTTTTTATCAAATATATTTATGGTATATCCAAAGAATAAAATTTTTAATTGGATTATCAGAAATTAATTAAATTTGTAATTAATTTTCTAACTTAAAAATCATACTTTAAATTAATTTTCTAACTCAAAAAACCTATTTTAAAGATAAGCCGCAACATGTCGACGAAGCTTATCATTAAACAAATCAATCGATTGAATTGTGCATATATCATTTCTTCTTATGTTTTTAAGTCAATTTTGTGTTGATGAGCAACCTGGAGATGATACATAATAGCAGCTCTACACATTTACTCGGTGATACAACAAATAAGGTCAAATACCTCTAAATTTTGAAAGATGAAAGTATCACGTAGCAATGAGATGCACAAATATGCACTGTCATCAACAAATTTTGATTTTTATAATACCAACTAAATCATGACAATGGGATGAGTATAAATCTATTTCTCCAATAACACACAAACATGAGATCAATGGATTGAACTCAATTAAATCAAAATGAATCCACACAAACGCATAAATTAAATATTTAACTACTTTTTTTCGAACCTTTCTATTATTCTTCTCAAGGCACCTTACCTTTATCATTTGTCATTGTGGACAATCTAATCCAGCTCAGTAGAAAAAAGCTTTTCATAAGAAATATCATGAGATCACTAACTCAATATATAGAGAAGAGATATAAGGCATATCTTTTGTTTCGAATATTGCAAAATAGTTGGATTTGATTTTATCTGTTCCGTATCTTTTAGTTGGACAATTACGTCTCATCATATGTAGATTTGGTTTTAGTTATAGGATATATATACGGATCATCATCTTTTACTTATTATTTAGATATTTAGATGTAGATTAGATATATCTTCCTGCAATTATAACTTCATCGATCATGTGGATTTGGTTTTGGATTCGGTTTTAATTATTATCTGGATGATATTTCATTAATTTTTTTTGGTCGGTTGCAATTATATATACCTGCATGCAATTTTATCGGCATATCCAATACGACATATCTTTGTTCATGCAATTATAGGATCTGACATATATACGGATCTTTGTATGCAATTATACGATGATAGGATATATCTACATGCAATTATAATATGGCACATATTTGTTTTGCTTTTTTAGCAAATATATCGGCATATCCAAACCTCCAAACAATATATATATGTAACGGCCCAGAATTATGATTTTCGGGTTACGTTTCAAGGGATAAAACCCCTTGTTCGGATCTTGCAATTAATCCAGGTACGGGTCGAGGTTTCAAACTCATTTTAAGATTAGTAGAAAGAGGGATTTTCAACCCGAAAAACATCGAAGGGCCGTTGGGTACCCTTAACCTGTCCTAAGACTATGTCGCGGAATCCATTTCAAACGAAAGTAAGGCGAAAGCAAAGTAAAGATACAAGTGTCACGGCAGAACCGGTCAAAACCAAATCACGAGTGTGTAATTACCATTTTACTAAATTAGGATATTAGCCAGATTCTTCGATTCGCCAAAAGGGAACCCCGTCATATAGACGTCGAGCACTCAAATCTGCAGAGAATACCTTTAAAAGAAGAACGGGGAAAGGAGTCAGATCGAGCCACTCATGCGGGACCGGCAGTCCTCGCTGAGGCCACATAGTATGTGCTATACCTAATAAAGATGCTCTAATGCAGTACGAAAGTCAAACACACTAGCATGCTCCTAGCTCATAATAATGTGCAGAAATACTGTAAAGGGCCCAAGACAATGCCAAATGGCATATCCCTCTCCTACCTCCACCCCCTTCCGATAGGGCGGAGACTGGCCAGCTCGTGAATGCATTCCATCATAATCGGGCGGCACGGATGCCTAACCCACTCCACAATAAAGCCCGCAGGCATCTCATAATATAAGGAAGTTCATGACTCGATTGACCCAGGGTACCCGATGAGGCTGGGCTACCCTATGACCCTAGCAAAGACTCTACGACTATCACAGATAACGGCCGTTCTGTTTCAAACGCATAAAGTAAGCAGATGCTCATTCAATTAGTGCAACCTAAACAGGATACTACATGGCATGCTTTTATGCATATGCAACACCTAACATAAAATGCAACAACAGGCATGAATGTCCAACCTGAGTAAGCTCCCTAGGGAACTTACCTGAAGATGCAGAACAACAGGATAATATAAGTAAGGGCCCAAATGCAAGTCCAAAGCAATCCAAAAGCAATACACACCTATCATCAAGCCATTTCCATAAGCCACCGGACGAACATTCATACGCACGAAACCCAAGTTCTCAACATCCTCAAAACCAATCGATGATAAAACTATTTTTCAAAACCATTCCGATATGATCAACCAAAATCATTCTTCCAATCAAACCCATTGATAAAATCGTACCAACCATATTTTCCAAACTCTTAAATCCCAATTTAAGTCAACTTATATTCAAAACAATTCCTCAATACTTGGCCAAATTCTCACATTAAACATTTAAATCTTAAAACCAATACCTCAAAATCTTATTATAGAATTAATTCCGACATTTTAGTTTTCAAACAATAAATCATTAAAAGATATTTCCGAACTTAAGATCTTTTTTTTTAAATAGTTTATCAAACAATGCTTAACTAAATAAAATATCAAATTTAAATCCTCTTCACAAATCGTAATTATAATCCGAGCCAATAAATCATTTTAGAATCCCTAAAAGTACATATTTAAACATCAAAAAATACATATCTTAATAATGTCTCTTTTAAACCATTTTATAATATATAATAATAATTTCAGAAAATTGTTATCACAAAATCCAGAAATAACATATAGTAATACTAATCTAATAAAGCATTTATATAAAACTACATACTAACATATTATAACAACCAACATATAACATAATCAATATATAACCAATACAAATGACAATAAAAAGCCCAACTCAACAACCCAACTCTCAACCCGGTTCCAGCCCAGCCCAAAATCCCTCTCAAGACCAGATCCGACCCGGGAGAAGAAGAAAAGACCCACAACCCAGATCAGGAAATGAAGACCCGGACTTTATCCTCTCCCAAAACTGAACCCGACTTGCTAACGATATAACCCGGAAGACAACCTCGGATCCGGCCCAAAATTTAGGCCCAGCAAGACCCGTCTCTCTCTTCAGTTGAACGGAGCTCTCTGCAACTAAACAGAAGGAACGACGGAAGGAGGAAGGAGGAAACCCTCTCTCGTCGGAGCTCCGCTCTCAACCCAACCACTCCCAATCTGATCGAAAAACTTTCCCCGACCACCACAGACCCAACAAGACTCAAACGCGGGCAGAGAAAGGAGAGAAAGATGGCTCACCGAGATCGAAGCTCTTCGCCGGGAACTAGATCGGAAATCGATTCAGGTTCGAATGGGCTTGCTGGAGGCGAAATCAGGGTGCGGTTGGCCTGGAAAGGGAGAGGGAGGTTTAAAGGCAGTCCTTTATGGCTGTTTCAGGCGAAAAGGGGCAAAGGGGAGGCTTACCGCTCGGTTCGGAGGAGAACAGGGAAGCGACAACGGAGGCGGAGTAGCTCGGGGTCGGGGACATCGAGAGAGAAGTGGAGGCGGGTTGCTGCTTCTGCTTGCCGAGGAGGGAAGGTACTGCTGCTCCGGGCACTCCATGGGGATCGGTGCTCGAAAAACAGAGCCGCGGTTGCTCGGGACAGCGCTCGGAAGGCTCGAGTGGTGCTCCAGTTCGGAGGTTGTACAGAGGTTCAAGAGGGGTGTTTGTGCCTTCGATTTTCGAGTGTGAAGAGTGGTTGCTCAATCTTGAATAAAATCGAGGGTTGGTGATGGGAATTTCTGGGTTTCCTGCAGGGTGTGAAAGGAGGAGGAGAGAGAGCTCTTCTGTGGGTTGCCTTGGGGGGATGCAGAGCGAAAGTGAGGCAGAGAGAGAAAGGTATTGCAGTACATACAGAGGGAGTAGGTTTGTAGGTGGGAAAGAAGACAACAATTGCAAGCTGTAGGTAGGTTATTTTTGAACAAAATGAGGAAGAAGACAAATAGATGTGCAATGGGGGTTCTTCCTCACGGGTATGTGTGGGAGAGAGGGAGAGAGAGAAGAGAAAAGAGAAAGAAATAGAATTAGAGTAGTCCCAAAAGATATTTTGAATACCCTAATAAATATCTCAAAACCCGCTCTCTAACCTTATTCGACCCGACTCAAAAGATTTTCAAATTTCTAAATCCGAGTTTAATAAAATTTCACATAGGCAAGCGGGATAAAACATATTTTAAATTTTCAACTAAATATTACCGGAACTCGTTTTGAGATATTTAGAATAAAACCAATAGCTCAAGAACGGAAATTTCAAACCTCCCAAATCTTAGAATCGGAATGATTATAAATCATTATTTTAATAATTTAATATTCTAAAATTTCCCAGTCTTTACAATATACGCACCATATCTTTTTTTTAAGGGGTGATTACTAGAATGTCCTAATTTTTGGACCTTATTAGGAAAAAGGCTCCCACCTCCTCCAAATTAGCAAAATGTCCACCGCCCCCCTTGGCCCCTGTGCCCCCCTCCCGTGCCCCCTGTGCCCCCCCCCCCCTCCCGCCTCATTTTTTTTTTATTTACCGCGTTTTCAAAGTTGCTGAAACGGAATTGCTGAAACTTCTTTTTCAGCACATACGGTTTCAGCAATCCCTGTTTCAATTTTTTTTCCCAGTTTTTTTGTCCATTTTTTTTTCCCGTGTTGTTGAAACGAAATCGCTGAAACTCATGTTTCAGCACATACGGTTTCAGCAACTTCTTTTCCAGTTTTTTTTTCTCAGTTTTTTTTTTTTTTTGCGTTTCCAGAGTTGTTGAAACTTCTGTTTCAGCAACCCCTATTTCAATTTTTTTTAATTTTACCGCATTGCTGAAACAGGGGTTCCAGCACATACGATTTCAGCAACCCCTGTTTCAATGTTTTTTTTACCGCAATGCTGGCTGAAACGGAGTTGCTGAAACCCCTGTTTCAGCACATTCGGTTTCAGCAAGGGTTGTTGAAACAAGGGTTGTTGATGCTGAAACCCCGATTTCAGCAAAGTTGTTGATGCTGAAACCCCGGTTTTAGTACCGTTGTTGATGCTGAAACCCCGATTTCAGTACCGTTGTTGATACTGAAATCGTGTTGCGAGATATAAAATTTAGCCTATGTGGGATTCGAACTCACGTATTTGCGCATAAGCACATCGCTCTACCATTGAGCTAAGAGGCTTCTAAAGAAGATTTAAAGTAAGGAACATAAAAATTCATCGCAGTCCGCATTTTTGCAATTGCTAAAACTACAATCCGCATTTCAGCAATTGCAGAAATTGCCAATATCCAAACCCAAACCATGTAAAAATCAAGATAATCCATTATTTTTGTGCAATTTGATAACAATTCAAAAATAAAATATTATAAGATGCTGAAATTATAAGATGCTGAAATAAGCATTTTAGCAATTTGTATATATATCTATAAATTAATCAATGAAAAAGAAAGAAATTGAAATGGTAAAGTATTTCAGCAATTTGTTGAAATGCTGAAATTCATCAAACTACTAAAATGCACCTGGAGGACGATTGCTTCGTTTCTTTTTCTCCAAGGGAATAACAAGGCAGTCACTCTGCAGCCCATGCTGAAACCGGGGTTCACCGTGCTCTCTTTGTTCTTCCTCGTTCAACCGACGTTGCTTAAATGCTGAAACAAGAACAAAGAGTTTCAGTATGGCTCTAAAAGCTAGACAAAATGTAAAGGGAAGGTAGCTCATGGAGTACAACCAAAATGGTTGGTGTTTATCATCCAAGTGATGCTTCATCGGATTGTCGATCCTTCTAGGTTGCCAATTCCAAAATTATGGAGTCATATCACCCCGTGCCTGTTCGAAACAACAAAACACACCTTCTAGCTAAAATTGAAGTCATATAGACTTATTTCAATTATTCTATATAGCACATTAATTAAGATAAAACAGGAGGGCTCATTTACAAGTTCTTAACAATACTCTATACAATATAGTATCAATTTCATATCCCCTTACTCACTTGTAAACATTTGTCCTATACCCTCTACCATTCTGTCCTCATCAATACAGAGTAACATTAGTTTTGCATTTAGATATTTATCAACCAATGCACAGTAAATTACTTTTAAGGGTTGGGAAGCAAATGGGTTAGGTGATTTGGATTGCACAGATCTAACTTGCTAACATTCAACTAACTACATTGAAACTCAAGGATAGGAACCCAATGACAGCAAGTTAGCATAGTCCAATGGCGGAATAAGACCATTTAAGCAACTCAAATTCCATGTTGATCACAAAAGGCAAATACATGGGTGCATAGAGTTAAAGCCTTTATCAAGCCAAATGCAAAATAAGCAAAGATTGAAATCTAAGGCGTTGTTTTACTAGTTTATCACAATGTATACCTTCTGATTGATTAGCTTTAGTTGATGGATGGTCAGAGTGACTGGAATGAGCACTTTATTTGTTACATGACAGATGCAGCAGAGCGTTTAGCTTTATCAGTAGACCTGAGACCAAAGGCAACACGTACAGGTACAGCTGCAGGTTAAGATGGAGAAGTGAGCAAAAGTAGCCGAACCAATCAGCTCTTTGGCCTCGAAACTTTCAGCATCATCAACCACTTCACTGCAAAGAAATTAGAAATTAGAGACTCCATATCAAACAGGAACTTTAAGCATCATCAACCACTTCACTTGATTGAAACAAACCGAGAACGAACCGAGAACGTACTTGTTGAAACTTGCTGAAACAAACCGAGAACGAACACCAGCCAGCATAGGATCTCTTCCTTCAAAGGCTGATAAGAAGGGAAGACAATTGATAACCACAAGAGAATATAAGAACTAGGGATCCTACAGTCTAAATCAATCCAAATACAAAGAGGCAAAGATAATCGAAATGGTTTCAGCAGCGATTGGAGGCAGAGAGAATTAACTGAAATCAGAATGGTTTCAGCAGTGATAAGCGAACCTGGGCAGAAGAACTTCCGATTCAACTTTGGAAACCGAATCCAGCACATCATTTTGCTGAAACCAATTAGCTCACTGGAGTCCTAGTTCAAATTTCAAATTAGGGAATGGAGTTGCTTATGAAATCAATTAGCATACAGGAATGGAGTTGAATGTAGTTATCTATAGCAGCCTTGCCTTATTGATGGATTTGGAAAGGTCAGGAGAATCGATGAAACTTACCTGATTATGGAAGAAATTTTGCTCGATGCGCTGATTAAGTCAGAAGAAATCAACGAAGCTCCTCTTCGCCTGTCAGAGGCATCGCCGGCGACCAGGAGGAAACCGGCCATGGGAGAGATTTCAGTCACAAGTCCACCGTCGATTTCAGCAAGTCCACCAGCGAGCTTCACCAGAAGGAAGATGGCGGCGGCATCCTCTTCGGCTCGGATCGCCATCGTCTTCGCCTTCATCGCCTTCAGTCATCGGCAGCGATCCAATCGCCCTGGAGATCCAATCGAAAACGGGGGAGATCCAATCACCCTGGAACGGGGGAGATCCACTGTCCGTCGGCACCTCACCGGAAGCGGATCTGGCGGCCATGGAGGAAGCGGATCTGGCGGCCATGGAATCTGGCGAAATGAAACAAGGAGCCGGCTGAGGAAGAAGGAGAGAGATCGATCCAGCGAGGGAGGCGTCTGCGGAAGAAGGCGAGAGAGAACTGGTGAGCGAGGTTTAGGGGAGGAGGGCCGGGAGATATTAGGGTTTTTTTTAGATGGACTTTTAACAAAAAAACAATAAATTCGTGGACAGTTTTTTAATTTGACTCAAAATTTGCACCTTCGGCGCAAATTTTCTCTTTTTTTAGTTAGTAAATATATGGCATATCCAAACAATAATTTTCAAACTAAAAAATCCTACTTTAAATTAATTTTGTAACTAAAAAGTCCTACTTTAAAGGAGAAGCTATATCCAAACAATAATTTCTAACTTAAAAATCCTACTTTAAATTAATAATCTAAATTAATTTTCTAAAGAAAAAGTCCTACTTTAAAGGAGAAGTCGCCACATGTCTTAGGCGGCTTCTCCTTTAGTATTATAACTAGTATAGTACCCGTGCCCGAGTTACGGGATTATATGAACACATTGTAATCAATACGTATGTGATATAATTGATTTTTCTAACTTGCGATCTTGTGACATACTTTTATAAAACTTGAATTCAGGAAATATTATTAAGAAGTAATATAGTATTTTTAGGCAATCTATTTTCATATCTAGATTATTTACCATAATTTTTTCCGATTGATATCATCATTCCTCATCCCCTTCTTGATTTTCATCATCCTCTTCATCACTTTCATATTTTATTTAATACATAAGAGCTTATATTTCCCTTATAATTCTCTTTATCATCGTCTTCCTTAACTTCTTCAGCTAAATAATATTCATTAGCTTCACCACACACCAAATATTGCATGCATCCATTCTACATGGTTGTATTAGTATAGTAAATCTGATTATATACTTTAAATTAATTCATAAGTTCAAAGTTGTAAAGACCGGAAAATTTTAGAATATTAAATTATTAAAATAGTTATTTATAATCATTCCGATTTATAAGATTGGAGAGGTTTGAAATTTCAATCCTTGAGCTATTGATTTTATTCTAAATATTTTAAAACGAGTTCCGGCATTATTTAATTTGAAATTTAAAATATGTTATACTCTGTCTTTATATACCAAAAATTAGAAAATAATGTTCGAATTCCATTATTCATTCGGATTTGAAAATTTAAAATCCATTTTGAATTATGTTGAGGTATTTTGTTCGGGTATTTGAATTATCTATTTGGGACCACTTGTTTAGGAACTCTTCTTACCCATCGGATTGCCCAACACTCCAGCAGTAGAAGACAACCCTTCCTTGTCCCATTGCTCTTCTTCCCTTTACAAATGAGACACCTCTTTTCCCAGTGCATTCTAATTATGGCTCAACCCATCACCATCCTCTGCCTCTCTCCCACACTTTCCTATCTATTTTGGTGAATGTTTCAGACAACACCCACACCATTACAGCTCCCCACCTTTGTCTGCTTTGCCTGCAACCCAGCCTTCATGTCTTTAAAAGTTCCCTTGGAGATTGGATCCCAAGCAAACCCACCAGCCCCATTCTCTCCTGTTCCTCCTTTCATCCCCCTGCCGTGAGCAGCAATAGCTACCCAGAAACCCACAAGACAACTCCATCCTCCTTGAAATTTCCGAGCTCCCCTATTCGCCCTTCGGCGGAGCCGAGCACCACCATCACTGAGACTACATTCATTGGAACCTTCCCCGCCTCTGTTTTATGGAGGAAACCCCCGAGGAGAGCAGCCGAGCAGCAGCACCAGACCTCCGTCCACCTTCAGTATCCGGGAGGACCGCCAGGAGCCGCCGGAGCCGCGTTTCGCCCCCTGCATTCCGTTCGAAGGTCGGTCATAGTTCTCCTTCGTTTTCCGATCGTTACCCCTTAAAGCTCCACCTTTAATCCATTTCCTTCCTTCCTAGGCCCTCGAGCCGCTGTCCCTTGCGTCCTCGCAGTCGGGACGCCGCCGTCGAAGCCGGAGTCGCCCTCGGAGTCGCTCGGTAATCCCTCTTTCCTTCCTCTGTGTGCATTCGAATCTGTGTGTGTTGGTTGGGGTCGGAAACTCCTTTCGGTCGGGATTGGGTGAGTGTGGTGTCGGAAGGGAGCCGCCGGTGGCCTGAGTTCTCTCCTCCCCTTCCCTTCGCTTTTCGCCGTCGCTCTGCAGATTGTATTAGGAAGGGGATGAAGGGCGCCGGTTTGGTTCTTTCCTTCTTTTCTTTATTTGGACCGGTTCAATTGTTTTCTTTCCACAAAACCGGTTCGGTTGATTTCATTTAAAAAGAGAAAGGGGCTGGGCCATCTTACATCTGAATTGAACTGGGCCTATTCGTTCCTTGGGCCTGGTTCTTGATGGGTTATTTGGGTTTTGTTAATTGTTGTTGTTATTATCCCTTTATACTATATATATAGTATTAATTTGCTAAACCGTTATCAATATTATTATCATTGTTATTGTTGGGAAAAATAAAAATATATATATAATTCTAGGATTTTATATATTTCAAAAGTATTTGGAAAATGTATTTAGTGATGTTAAAATTTGTGATTTTAGGAAATTCGAAAAATGGGTTTTGATTTATAAATATGGTTGTGAAAATAGCATTATTTTGTGACTAAATGTCGGAATTTATTTATGTAATGATTTTGAAAACAGACATGCCGGGATTGTGTTAATAATATTATTTTGGGAATTTGTTAAGGATTTAAATGATAAATGTCGGAAATTGGCCAAGTATGATTTGAGAAATTATTTTGAATATGAGTTGACTTAATTTGGGATTTAAGAGTTTGGAAAACATTGTTGGTAAGATTTATCGATGGGTTTGATTGGAAATGAAATGATTTTGGTTGATGTTAGTCATATCGAAAAGGTTTTGGAAAATGGTTTTACCATCGATTGGTTTTGAGGATGTTGAGCACTTGGGTTGCGTGTGTATAAATGTTGGTCCGGTAGCTTATGACAATGGCTTGATGACAGGTGTGTATTGCTTTTGGACTTGCATTGGGCCCTTGCTTGTATTATCTTGCTGTTTGTAACGGCCCAGAATTATAATTTCCGGGTTACGTTTCAAGGGATGAAAACCCTTGTTCGGATCTTGCAATCCAGGTACGGGTCAAGGTTTTAAACTCTTTTAAGATCAGTATAAAGAGGGATTTCAAACCCTAAAAACCTCGAAGGGCCGTTGGGTACCCTTAACCTGTTCTACAACTATGTCGCGGAATCCATTTCAAATGGAAGTAAAGCGGAAGCAAAGTAAATATACAAGTGTCACGGCAAAGCTGGTCAAAACCAAATCATGAGTGGGTAATTACCATTTTTCTAGATTAGGATATTAGCTAGATTCTTCGATTCGCCAAAAGGAAACCCCGTCATATAGACATCGAGCACTCAAATCTGCAGAGAATACCTTTAAAAAAAGAACGGGGAAAGGAATCAGATCGAGCCACTCATGCGGGACCGGCAGTCCTCGCTGAGGCCACATAGTATGTGCTATACCTAATAAAGATGCTCTAATGCAGTACGAAATTCAAACACACTAGCATGCTCCTAGTTCATAATAATGTGCAGAAATACTGTAAAGGGCCCAAGACAATGCCAAGTGGCATATCCCTCTCCTACCTCCACCCCTTCCGATAGGTGGAGACTGGCCAGCTCGTAAATGCATTCCATCATAATTGGGGGGCACGCATGCCTAACCCGCTCCACAATAAAGCCCGCATGCATATCATAATATAAGGAAGTTCATGACTCGATTGACTCAGGGTACCCGATGAGGCTGGGCTACCCTATGACCCTAGCAAAGACTCTAGGACTATCACAGATAACGGCCGTTCTGTTTCAAACGCATAAAGTAAACAGATGCTCAATCAATTAGTGCAACCTAAACATGATACTACATGGCATGCTTTTATGCATATGCAACACCTAACATAAAATGCAACAACAGGCATGAATGTCCAATCTGAGTAAGCCCCTAGGGAACTTACCTGAAGATGCAGAACAGCAAGATAATACAAGCAAGGGCCCAATGCAAGTCCAAAAGCAATACACACCTATAATCAAGTCAATTCCATAAGCTACCAGACCGATATTCATACATACGAAACCCATGTTCCCAACATACTCAAAACCAACCGATAGTGAAACTGTTTTCCAAAACCTTTCCGATATGATCAACATCAACCAAAATCATTTCATTTCCCATCAAAACCCATCGATAAAATCGTACCAACCATATTTTCCAAACTCTTAAATCCCCAAATTAATTCAACTCATATTCAAAACAATTCTCAAATCATGTCTGGCCAAAATCCCTTTATAAACATTAAATCTTTAATCAACTTACAATTTCATACCATTAAAATAATTCCGGCATTTTTATTTCAAAACCTTATCGAAATCAATATATCATTTTACAATTTCCAATATCGCATAAAATACTTATTTAATTTTTCGGAAATTATATTTATCACAAAACCAAGAATAATATGTAATAATGATCCATGAATGAATTAACAATTGTATAATACTATGAAACATAACCTAATATAACACATTAACAATAAAACTAACTAACAACCCAAAAGGCCCATCTTCTTAACCAGAAATTTAGGCCCCAAGAGAATAGGCCCATTCCCATTTTAAAATCCGGATCCACCCAAAACTAGGCCAAAGTCAAAAGGGCCCAATATTTGCTTTGCAATGAAAAGAAAAGGCCCAACAATACTATGTCCAATCTCTCATTCTGTAAAGCCGAATTTAGAAATTAAATGGGGCCCACGCCGAGTTGGCTGGTGAGGTGGAACGGGGACCCACAACTTCTTCTTCCATTCAGATCGAAGGAAAGAAGGGGAAGAGCAGAGAAGCTCCACTGCTCTCGAAAATGGCGGAAGGGAGAGGGAGAGATGGGGCTGCCGGCGACGCCCGGACTCCGGCCACCCAATCCCGACGCCGGCACACACATTCAAGACAAGATGGGAGGGAAGGAGGAGGAAGGGAGAAGGCTCACCGAGGGCGTCGACTCGCCGGAAAAATCTCGTCGGAAATCGATTGGCGCTCGTCCGGCCTCGTCGGAGGTGGAATCGGAGAGTTCGTGGCCTAGGACGGACGTAGAGGGTCAAAAGGTGAAACTTTGCTTCGTTTTCAACTGGAAAGGAGGGAGGTCTTACCGGTGGGTGAAATCGGAAAACAGAGGCGAATCATAAAGCTCGGTGGCGCCGGCTGACTCCGTGGCTTCTGCTGGAGGCTCGGGCTCTGTCTTGAACGTCGGAGAGGCGATGGAGGGGCTCCTGTTGCTGGGTTTCGAAGGAGGAGGAGTGAAGGAGCAAGTTCGGCGGGGGGCTCTCCTCTCGGCAAAACAGAGCGAGGGAATGGAGGTTGTCGGTGGCGGTGGCTGAGGTGACTGACGACACACAAAGGAGGAACAAGAGGCAAAGCTTTGGCCTTGCTACTCAACAGAGAGGAGGGAGAGATATTGTTTGTTATTCAATGGATAAAAGAGGGGATGGTTTCCTGCAATTGTGTTTTGAACGTGGTTTAGGGTAGATTTGGCGTGGGTTGATGGTCAAGAAGGCTTGCAGGCTGCTTTGGCTCTTGTTCAGAAAAAAAAATGGGGGAGCAGGGGCTTGAGGGAAGAATAAAGTGGGGTGGATGTTTGTCTAAAAACGGAGCAGTGCACTGATCGAAATTAGGAAGGAGACAGGGGGAAGAAGACAAGAGGGGTGGTCCCAAATAAAATTCAATACCCGATAAATAAATTCTCAAACCCGCTCTCTCGGATTCAAAACACCCGATAAATTAATTTCGAAATCCGGTCGTTCGATCCAATCCCGACTAAATCGAATTAAATATTGAAATCCGAACATTATTCTCAATTTCTCGGCATATGAAAGCGGAATAAGATTCTCTTTTTTTTTTCTTCATAAATTTCAAAATCAGGCTGAAATCCGTCTTAAGAGTTTCAATTTCTATTAAATTGAGGACGAGTTTTCCCTTAGGATATCCGATTTAACTTCATTTTTTCTAAAATTTAGGATTTGAAAATTCGGGTCTTTACACTGTTCTGCATCTTCAGGTAAGTTCCCTAGGGGGCTTACTCAGGTTGAACATTCATGCCTGTTGTTGCATGTTATGTTAGGTGTTGCATATGCATAAAAGCATGCCATGTAGTATCCTGTTTAGGTTGCACTAATTGAATGAGCATCTGGCTACTTTATGCGTTTAAAACAGAACGGCTGTTATCTGTGATAGTCCTAGAGTCTTTGCTAGGGTCATAGGGTAGCCCAGCCTCATCGGGTACCCTGAGTCAATCGAGTCATGAACTTCCTTATATTATGAGATGCCTGCGGGCTTTCTTGTGGAGCGGGTTAGGCATGCGTGCCGCCCGATTATGATGGAATGCATTAACGAGCTGGCCAGTCTCCGCCCTATCGGAAGGGGGTGGAGGTAGGAGAGGGATATGCCACTTGGCATTGTCTTGGGCCCTTTACAGTATTTTTACACATTATTATAAATTGGAGCATGCTAGTGTGTTTGACTTTCGTACTGCATTAGAGCATCTTTATTAGGTATAGCACATACTATGTGGCCTCAATGCCGGTCCCGCATGAGTGGCTCGATCTGACTCCTTTCCCCGTTCTTTTTTTTTAAGGTATCTCTGCAGATTTTGATTGCTCGATGTCTATATGACGGGGTTCCCTTTTTGCGAATCGAAGAACCTGGCTAAATCTCTAACTCATTATAAATGATAATCATCCGCTTATGTTTTGGTTTTGACCCGGCTCTGCCGTGGCGCTTTGTATCTTAATTTTGCTTCCGTCCTGCTTCCGTTTGAAATGAATTTCGCGAGTTAGTCCCTAGGACAGGTTAAGGGTACCCAACGGCCCTACGATATTTTCAGGGTTCGAAATCCCTCTTTATTACCGACCATAAAAATGAGTTTGAAACCTCGACCCGTACCTGGATTGCAAGATCCGAACAAGGGGTTTTATCCCTTGAAACGTAACCCGGAAATCACAATTCTGGGCCGTTAAAAAAGTTTTTTATTCCAAAAAAATACACATTATTGTTTTATTTTTATATGCAAAGATTGTTTCTATTTTTTTTAATTATCTTCTCATATTTTAGAGTTTGTTAATTCTTCACCCTAATAAACGTCATTCATTATTGATTATATGTGAAAAAATTACTCTAGATAAAAAAAACATTAGTAAAATGAAAGAACAAAATATAGATATATTGATACATGTAGAGGAAATGAGAAAAAAAATCTATGAAATAGAAAGTACAAACATGATAGAAATAACATGTTTAATGTATACATATATACATGTAAATGTTTTGAGTTATTTTAAAAAAAAATTGAAAAAGTTAGATTTTGTTGTTATTTGATTAATGGTAAATTAAAGTGGATCAATCTATAGAATTCAATCACTATCAAATGAGATAATTGAAAGAAATTAATTTACATATTAACACATCATAATTAGGATTTTAATTAATTTTATTTTGAGTACGTATTTGCTAGAAACAAAATTGACAAATGAAATAAACATGCATATGTACAAATAAGTTTGTAAAAATAACCACCAAGATTTAATGAACATGTTTCAACACTAATGTGGATGTGCGCGTGTGTGTTCAGATTAAACATAAATTTAGGTGATAAAATCAAATTTTAAATTATAACTTCAAACAATTTTAAAAAGAAATTATTAAATTTATAACTAAATAATTATCTTTGAAATATATTGAATAAAATTAATAACTCAAATATATCGGATTATCAGTTAATAACCAAATAAAAAAGTTTATGAAATCTCTTGATTTTCTCCTTTTGTTAAATTTATTTATTTATTTTTAAATAATTGTACATGATTAATTTTAATGAATAATTAGATATTATAATATTTCTAATATTTTCATTATTTATTTAAATCAAATTAGATTAATTGAACTCGATGAAATCAATTCAATCATTAGTTTTTTTTGGATCTTAGTCTAGTTCAATCGAGCTTCACGTCGACTCGACATATGGATCTTGTATTGTATGTTCTATTTGTTTAACCAAAAAATGTTAATTAGAAATAATCTCATAGTATGTATAAGGTAAAGCGACCTATGTTTAATGAAGTTGAACCCATGTTAATTAGGAATTTACATAATATAAGGTAAAGCCACAAATGTTAATTAGATATTCTTTTACTAAATTGCTTAGTATTTCTAAAAAAATTATTATAAAAATGAAAATATATTTTACATATAAAAAATCAAATCAAATCGTAGGGCAATAGCCTTTGAATTTACCAAGCATATATATGATCGATGGTCGATTCCATAACAATACAAACAAAGAGAAATTCGGATAAGTAGAAAAAATAATTTTTCATTTAAAATGAAAAAAATAATATTTTACCTCAAATTATACGTATATCACACACACACACACACACACACACACACACACACACACACACACACACACACACACACACACACACACACACACACACACACACACACACACACACAGACACACACACACACCGAGATCACGGGTCATCTCAATAAGATCGATATGATATACACACACACACACACCGAGATCACGGGTCATCTCAATAAGATCGATTTGATCTATCATCAATTTATTGGTTAAACAAATGTATTGATTAAGATAAGGAGGTTAGGATCATGCATGTGTTTTGCATATCTAGTAATCCAGATGATTGTTTAATAGTCTATCGATTATTGATTATAAAAGTATAAATTAAATATCATTCGACAACTTTAACTAAGAAACAAAATAAATAGATAAATTAAATACAATAATAAAATCTTCACGTATTGTTATTTTATTAAATACAATATCATTCCAACTTATGTTAGTTAGTTTCAATTTTTAAATATCTGAGTATCATGGAGTCCTCAAATATCTTGACAAAAAAAATCATCAAACAAATTGTTTAAATATTATTAATTTATTAATTCAAACAAATCTCGTTGTAATGTGTTTCAAATCACTGGTTAAAAAGTCTTGGATAAATTAATATAAATTTATTAATAATATATTGATTTATTATTTTCTGGCTTCAAAAAATCTTGGATAAAAAATAATCTGCAAATTTGGAGAAGTAGTTATGATTTGGTCAACAAATTCAATATTTTAATTAATAAAAAATGATTTTAAGAATATTTATTTTAAATATATATGGGGGTATGTTAAGTGAATGGCTGCCACGTGGCACTTTCAATATGAGGCCGCCACGTGTATCTTTCGCAGCTGTTTTAGTATTATATTAGATATTAGATATAGATTAGATTGAATTCAATGTTTTGAATTAAGCCCAATACTTAGTAAAATTAAAGAAAAAAAAATTAAAGGAAAAAGAATAATAAAAAAAGAGAATTAAAGAAAATCAAAGAAAAATGGAAAAAAAAAGATTGGTTAAGACTCCAAAAATGCCTCTAAGATTGACACGTCATCCTAAACTCTTCTAAATTAAAAGTTTATATAGACACTTAGTAAAATTAAAGAAAAAAGAAAATTAAAGGAAAAAGAATAAAAAAACGGAGAATTAAAGAAAATCAAAGAAAAATGGCAAAAAATGATTGGTTAAGACTTCTAAAATGCCTCTAAAATTGACACGTCATCCTAAACTCCTCTAAATTAAGGGTTTATATAGATAGTTATATTAGATTGAATTCAATGTTTTGAATTAAGCCTAATACTTAGTAAAATTAAAGGAAAAAGAATATAAAAAGAGAATTAAAGAAAATCGAAGAAAAATGGCAAAAAAAAAGATTGATTAAGACTCCTAAAATGCCTCTATGATTGACACGTCATCCTAAACTCTTCTAAATTAAGAGTTTATATAGATACTTAGTAAAATTAAAGACAAAAGAAAATTAAAGGAAAAAGAATAAAAAAAGAGAATTAAAGAAAAGAAAAGAAAAATGGAAAAAAAAAGATTGGTTAAGACTCCTAAAATTGCTCTAAGATTGACATGTCATCCTAAACACTTCTAAATTAAGAGTTTATATAGATACTTAGTAAAATTAAAGAAAAAAGAAAATTAAAGGAAAAAGAATAAAAAAAGAGAATTAAAGAAAATCAAAGTAAAATGGAAAAACAAAATTGGTTAAGACTCCTAAAATGCCTCTAAGATTGACACGTCATCATAAACTGTTCTAAATTAATAGTTTAAACTCTTCTAAATTAAGAGTTTATATAGATATAGATGGTTAGCAAATAAATTTGAGTTATATTAGATTTAAGCCCAATAGTTATATTAGATTGAATTCAATGTTTTGAATTAAGTCCAATACTTAGTAAAATTAAATAAAAAAGAAAAATAAAGGAACAAGAATAAAAAAAGAGAATTAAAGAAAATCAAAGAAAAATGGCAAAAAAAGTGATTGGTTAAAACTCCTAAAATGCCTCTAAGATTGACACGTCATCCTAAACTCTTCTAAATTAAGAGTTTATATAGATAGTTATATTAGATTGAATTCAATGTTTTGAATTAAACCCAATACTTAGTAAAATTAAATAAAAAAGAAAATTAAAGGAAAAAGAATAAAAAAGAGAATTAAAGAAAATCAAAGAAAAATGGAAAAAAAAAGATTAGTTAAGACTCCTAAAATGCCTTTAAGATTGACACGTCATCCTAAACTCTTCTAAATTAAGAGTTTATATATAGATATATAGATACTTAGTAAAATTAAAGAAAAAAGAAAATTAAAGGAAAAAGAAAAAAAAAAGAGAATTAAAGAAAATCAAAGAAAAATGGCAAAAAAAAGATTGGTTAAGACTCCTAAAATGCCTTTAAGATTGACACGTCATCCTAAACTCTTCTAAATTAAGAGTTTATATAGATACTTAGTAAAATTAAGGAAAAAGGAAAATTAAAGGAAAAAGAATAAAAAAAAAAGAGAATTAAAGAAAATCAAAGAAAAATGGCAAAAAAAAAAAGATTGGTTAAGACTCCTAAAATGCCTCTAAGATTGACACGTCATCCTAAACTCTTCTAAATTAAGAGTTTATATAGATAGTTATATTAGATTGAATTCAATGTTTTAAATTAAGCCCAATACTTAGTAAAATTAAAGAAAAAAGAAAATTAAAGGAAAAAGAATAAAAAAAAGAGAATTAAATAAAATCAAAGAAAAATGGAAAAAAAAGATTGGTTAAGACTTCTAAAATGCCTCTAAGATTGACACGTCATCCTAAACTCTTCTAAATTAAGAGTTTACTAGTTTAGTTCCCGTGCCCAAGGCACGGTCTTTTTTTAAAATCTAATTATGTACAATATAATACATTAATTTTCACATAAACTTTTCTTTTTAGAGATGCAATAGCACACTGCATGAAACTGTTAGAATTATTTGACTTTTTTTTTATATCTTAGATAGATGGTAGAGATCGATCTCCGTATGAAGTTTCCTTCAATTCCACTATATTAAAGAAAGAATATGACAAATCAAATATAGGTCTTTTAAAAATGGACTCTCTTTATGTTATATACATTTTATGATGACAATGAGATAGTATTCATTAAAATGTCTTACACATTTAGCTGACTATTCCTTGATTTATTTTTAACAAAGAAAAACTAAAATAAAAAATATTCACATTTTAATAAAAATAATTTAAATATGAATCATATATATAGAGTAGTAATATAATATAATTTATTAATAAACTGCATAAATACGCGGGTAAAATAAATTATTTATATTATTGTAAAACAATTCAAGAAACATATTGTTATTTAAATTTTAAAACAATCCAATAAAATAAATACCTATTAAACAGATGCTAGTGAAAGATAATGATTTCATTTTGTACCAGATTATTTTTGTACCAGACTATGGTAAATATTTGTTGTATCAACCAGGTAGGATTTGTAAAGGCCCGAATTTTCAAATCTTAATTTTTGGAAAAATGAATTTAAATCGGATATTTCAAGGAAAACTCGCCCTCAAATTAATAGCTCAAATTCGATACTCTTAAAGTGGACTCCGGTCAAATTTTGAAATTATACGAAATAGATTTTTTTTTTCGCTATCAAATGCCGAGAAATGAAAAATGATGTTCAAATTTTATTATTAGATTCAGATTGAAAAATTTTAAGCGTTAATGTGATCAAGTCAAGGTAAGATTGTGAGAGCGGGTTTTGAGATTTATTATTCAGACATTATTTTATACGAGAGCACTTATATTCTCTTTTGACCATCTTGTAATCTTGCCTTTTTCCTCCCTTGAGCAATCCGAAAATCCCAGCCATTTTAATCCCTTGTATTGATTTGAAAATCAAGAAAACTTCACACTCACCTTCCTCTTACCCATTTAGGCTAAACAACCCAATGCACTCTCCTTTCCCCCTTTGCTTTCTTCCAACTTGAAATGAGAAACAAACAAACCACTTTTGCTCAATTGTGCATCCGAATTCAGCCCCAAGCCACCTCCAATCTTTAATTTATAGCTTTGATTTTGCCCTTACAACTCACCACAAGAAAAAACCCAAACCTTATCTCCATCCTCCTCTTCCTCCCTTTCAAACGAGCCCCAAAGAAGCCCTTGTCCTCTGAAATCGCCAAGCCGCTGGTCACACCCGGGCACTAGCCGAGGCGCCTAAGCACCAGTCGCCACCACCACCTTCTGGTTTCCGAGCACCACCGTCGCCACCACCCCGAGCCGCTCCCGCCATCCCTGTTTCACAGCCATCAAGCACCTGTCGAGCGCCGCACCTCTATTTTCCGAGCAAGCCGAGCACAATCAACAACCCTTCTCACCTCGGTTTCAAAGCCATGAAGTCGAGCCCAGCAGTAGCTCCTCCGACGTCCGAAGATGCCCAGTGCCGCCGCGGCGTCCTTTTCCTCCTTCCTTTCCCTGTCTTCGCGCGAACGGGCTCGGTAAGCCTTCTTTCTCCCCCTTTCACTTTGAAATGTCCCAAAAATCCAGATTTTGACCTTCTATTGACGTCCTAGACCAAGTGCGCATCGATTCCGACTCCGACGTTGTAACGGCCCAGGATTATGATTCCCGGGTTACGTTTCGAGGGATAAAACCCCTCGTTAGGATCTTGCAATCCAGGTACGGGTCGAGGTTTCAGACTGTAACGGCCCGGAATTATGATTTCCGGGTTACGTTTCAAGGGATGAAATCCCTTGTTCGGATCTTGCAATCTAGGTACGGGTCGAGGTTTCAACTCAATTTTTAGGTCAATAATAAAGGGGGGATTTCAAACCCTAAAAACATCGAAGGGCTGTTGGGTACCCTTGACCTGTCCTAAGACTATGTCGCGGAATCCATTTCAAACGGAAGTAAGGCGAAAACAGAGTAAAGATACAAGTGTCACGGAAGAACCGGTCAAAACCAAAGCATGAGTGTTTAATTACCATTTTACTAAATTAGGATATTAGCCAGATTCTTCGATTCGCCAACAGGGAACCCCGTCATATAGACATCGAGCACTCAAATCTGCAGAGAATACCTTTAAAAGAAGAACGGGGAAAGGAGTCAGATCGAGCCACTCATGCGGGACCGGCAGTCCTCGCTGAGGCCACATAGTATGTGCTATACCTAATAAAGATGCTCTAATGCAGTACGAAATTCAAACACACTAGCATGCTCCTAGTTCATAATAATGTGCAGAAATACTGTAAAGGGGCCCAAGACAATGCCAAGTGGCATATCCCTCCCCTACCTCCACCCCTTCCGATAGGTGGAGACTGGCCAGCTCGTGAATGCATTCATTCATAATCGGGGGGCACGCACGCATGCCTAACCCGCTCCACAATAAAGCCCGTAGGCATAATATAAGGAAGTCATGACTCGATTGACTCAGGGTACCCGATGAGGCTGGGCTACCCTATGACCCTAGCAAAGACTCTAGGACTATCACAGATAACGGCCGTTCTGTTTCAAACGCATAAAGTAAGCAGATGCTCATTCAATTAATGCAACCTAAACATGATACTACATGACATGCTTTTTATGCATATGCAACACCTAACATAAAATGCAACAACAGGCATGAATGTCCAACCTGAGTAAGCCCCCTAGGGAACTTACCTGAAGATGCAGAACAGCAAAATAACGCAAGCAAGGGCCCAAGGCAATCCAAAAGCAGTACACACCTATCATCAAGCCATTTCCATAAGCTAACGGTCCATCATTCATACACATGAACTCCAAGTTCTCAACATGCTCAAAACCAATCGATAGTAAAACCGTTTTCCAAAACCTTTCCGATATGATCAAAACATCAACCAAAATCCTTTCATTTCAAATCCACACACTGATAAATCTTCCAACAATAGTTCCAACCTTGTTTCCCGAAGTTTTCCAACTATTAAATATCAAGTTAAGTCAACTCGTATTCAAAACGTTATCTCAAATCATAATTGGCCAAAACCCATTTATAAACATTAAACCTTTAATCAACTTGTAACTTTATACCATTAAAATAATTCCGGCATTTTGGTTTCAACACATCGAATCCTTTAAGAAACATTTTCGGACGACTTAAAACCTTTTCTAAATAATTTAACAACAATGTTTATCTAAAATGAATCCACCTTTATAATCCCCATTTATAAAACATATTAAACAAATTACTTTATAAATTAACCTCAATAAATCACTTGAAATTCCAAATCACATATTAAAACATCATAAAAATACATATTCCAAACAATATCACATTTAACCCATTTTATAATATAATAATAATTTCATAAGTAATTTATACAATATATAACATATAGACCAAATTTAAACTAATTGATTAACACGTGACAAATATATATAACCATAACACTTAACAAATAACAAAACCTAAGCAAGATAACACAATAAATCCGGCCCAACAGCCCGAAAGAAACAGCCCAGACCCGAAGGGACAAACCCGACCCGTCAGAAACCGAACCCGGATCCAACCCAGGGAAAGAAGTAAAGCCCAAGGGTGAGTTTAATGAACCGGACTAAATAAAAGAAACCGGTTCGGTCAAAAAAAAAAGAAAGGAGGGGCTGAACCCGTCTTCCCCAAAGACAGAACAGGCGACGACGGAAAAAGGATGAAGGAAAGGGATGAATCCCAGATCCCGGCGGCGACCCTCTCCGACTCAAAATCGCCCCCATCCCGACTGACTGGGAATTCCGACCACACCAATACAAACAACACGGCAAGGGAGGAGAAGAAGAAGAGAGGGATTACCGAGTCGCGGCGCGATTCTCCGACGCCGGGGGTGCTCCGACTGCGACTCCGGCTGCAATGGCGACGGGGAAGGCTTGCTCCGGACCTAAAATGACGAGAAAGGATGTAAAGGTGCGCGCGCCTTTACACTGATTTACGCTAAGAATCGAAAGAATCGAAGGTTACCGTACAAATTTCAGAAATTAGGGAAAGAGGAGGAAGAGGATGGCGCAGCGGCGTCTTCGGCGTGCTTCTGGGCAGCGCAGGCTCATCCTCGGCCGTCAGGTAGTTGCTGCTGCTGCTCGGACATGAAGTAGGAGTAGAGGGGCTTGAATACCACCGGTTTTGAGGGAGTAACAGTGGTGGGGAGTTGGTGGTGGCTCGCGGCAACGACAGGAGGCGGAGGAGCTGCTGAGGGGGGCTCGGGACCTCGGCTCGGTTGCTGGGCTTCAACGAAAAGGAGGTGCAAGGTGAGGCGGAGCTCGCAAAATCAAAACGGAGGGAGGTGGAGGCGCTGGGTGTTGGTGTTTGTTCATATCAAGAGGGATTGTGATGGGTTACTGGGTTTTGCTCCTTGTGAATTGCAAACAGTGGGGGAGAGAGGGGAAAAGCTGATGTAAAATTGTAAATTGACCATATAACAACAAATTTGATAGCTGGATTTGTACATTATGGGCAAGGTAAGGGGAAAAAGGGTGAGCTTTGACTAATTGAAAGTGGAAAGGGAAAAAAAAAATACAAATTAAGATGTTCCCAAAACTCCAAACGTCGAATACCGAGAATATAAATCAGAACCTGCTCACCCGACCTTATCCCGACGCGTTTAAAATACTCTTCAATTTTCCAAATCCGAATTATTATTATTATTATTATTATTATTTTTTTTGACTTAAATCCATTTTATATTATTTGTTGAAATTTATTATTTAAAAATCCGGGCCTTTACATCATCCACCTCTAAAAACAAGTCTCGTCCCCGAGACTAAAACCAAAATAAAGTAGGAGATGAAGTTTGAAATTGATGAGTCCGAGGACCATGTCCAAGGATCTTGTAATCATCTCGGTTGCGTCTTCCGGGATTCTCACAACATCCTAGTCATGATCGTGACACCTCCAATTGGCCTTGACAAGTATGCAATAAGCGCCCCTATCACATCCCCGCTTCGACTTTTCAGAAGTACCACAACTCTAAAAGTTCTATAATGTCATCACTAGGTCTTAGCAAGCACCCTACAAGCGCCCTCATAAAATACTTGTATCCACTTCGTGAAGTATCATAGAGTTGCCCGGGTTTGAAAAGTTTTAAAGGGGGATTCCGCAATTGAAAAAGATTGGCTTCGAAATCGTTGAAACTCTCGGTAACGTTTATTATTGAAAATTCCAAGTAATTCCTTTTCAAACCGCCCAAAATCTTCAAATAAGACGTTTAACCAAGCAACTTTATACCAAAACAAGTAAAATCCTTTCGATCAAATTTCGCCAAAATCCTCCAAAACCGAATCAGTTTCTCGCATA
The DNA here is from genome assembly GCA_963922045.1 of Persicaria maculosa. Taxonomy (NCBI): domain Eukaryota; kingdom Viridiplantae; phylum Streptophyta; class Magnoliopsida; order Caryophyllales; family Polygonaceae; genus Persicaria; species Persicaria maculosa. The sequence continues at coordinate 29,653,957 of OY998251.1, read as the reverse complement.
ACAATCAATCAAATTCAGAAGCTCGGAGGTGGAATCATCCACCTCTAAAGGCTAATCCCATATTCTCTTCCTAGTTTCCAGAATCAAGTCAATCTATCAGTCTCAAATCAAGCAAGATTCACAAGTCATAAGCAATGCATAACTACATAACCAATCGATCCCCAACGAGTACATCATACGACAAGTCTCAAACATATGCCAACACAGTGTCACAAGGTCACATCAACATCTCCACATCATACTAAAGGTACTAATATGCATCTATTACAAGATGATTACACACATCTCAATATCACACCAAAGTCATAAAAGGTAACCCTTACCATAGAGTCAACGAATCAAAACTCATTGTCAACACATCAACATAACAACTCATGCTATTTAGGATTCCGAAAAAAGGGAGGTCAGCAGTATATCAATCATTGAATGTCAGTATATTCACCATGGATCATCTTAACTCATCACAATGTCATATAACGATCATTTAGAAATCTGGTATCATTATCTCATGTATACACGTCATATTCATCATTTAATATATCCATAATCATGCTTAACAATAATATAACATAATATCATGCTTATCACCACATAACATATCATCATGCTCTCACATAATAACACAACATTATCTCATATATCATATCACAACGCATCCTAACATGTTTCTAAAACAACATAATAAGATAGCAAAGCATCAATACATCATGATAGCATTTGTCACTTTCAACTAAATTTCAATATTGCATATCAACATGTAGCATCATTCCATATAGGGTTCATCATGGTTGCGATCTATCATCGTGCCAGTACATATCAACAAGTCATGCAAGCAAGAAAATCCCCACATCATCACTAGTAAAAATAAAACACAATCCCCACTCGCTTGATTCACATTCCCAACTCAAGACTAGCCTCATCTAGACTTTACCAACATCAACTCAGATACATCCTCTAAAAAGAAATCCAAATTCATTTCAATACTCTAATCTCGCCCCTCATTCCACCAAGTACTCTCACTCACCATCCACCTCTAAGAATCCAACTCCTATATCTAACTTCTCACCTGAGTACCCCCTCATACCATGTTCTCAATACTTTCGAAAGCCATTTCCTACACTTCCCACACTTCCCAAGTTACCACAAGCATCATGCCCTGTTAGTCCCAATTTATCCAGAAATCCTTCGATCACCACCTAGCCGACCTATTCACAACCGCACCTCCGCCTAAGGTTCACCCAAAAGCTTATCAGAATCACCAAGCGTTGCCTTTCAAAATTCTCAAGGTTCACTCAGTCTTACCTAAACCAATATCTCTCTCTTGCGACTTACCTCATAATATCATTGATCATCCAACCACTCAAGTTCTTTCACCATTTTTCTACCATTCTTCAAGATAATCTCCCCCACAGGTTCAAAGAAGAAGCAATCATGAACATTATTACACATAAGGACCACATCATATTAACCAGCATTCATAGCATCACGAGTTCATCATCAAGCATTGCAACTATGTCAAAAGTCTCAATTTACCGGCATGCTTAATAATTATTGCAAAACATCATATGTGAGCATGGTCAATTCAAGCTAGCAAGTTTCATTATACCCTTATCAGATAACAGTTCAGGTTCTCAGCAATTGCAATTCACATTTTATAGGCAAGGAATTTAGATTATGTTTAGCAACTCAGAGTATCAACACGTCAAGACATCATGGTACATGAGACCTATAAGTCATCAAATCATATCATAATAGACAACAGGCAATCAGGCAACAGTCATCATCAAGTCAGCACATCAACACTTAAATCTCATCGCTGGGTCAGTGCAATATCATCGTCAACAAATTCAAAAGGGTTAGCAATTCGAACAGAGAACACTCCCGCTTGCAAGTCCCATCGTACTCAGTATCTGTAATCCTCGATGCGCCCCCGTTCCACCGACATCATTGATCCTGAGGCCCGTGGGTTTGGGCCCACGCTTCTACTGCGCCGCTCTATCGTTATCTCACCTTCCGTTCTCTTTCTCATGTGATCGCTCATCCAAATATCGCGGAGGAGCCAAAGTTAGCGGAGATAGGGGAGTGACGGGAGAAGACAACCCAAATTCCTTTCGGGGACAAACACGGACCACAACTAAAGACGACAATACTAGAGACAAGACTCTAACCCGAGAATAGCAACAACGCCCTTATGGAGGTCTATTAGGTTGCAATGGTGACAAGCAGACACATTTTCATCATAAGGGCATATCAATCATTTTAATCCATACTAACATGTACCTATCTAAAGGAGCACGACATACGTATTCATTTCAAAAAGACATATTCGTGTGCTACACGGATGCATGCGAGACAAGATAGTAGTCTATCATCTCATGAAAGCAGATAGGCCTAGCAACTTAAGCAAGATATGCAGGATTAAATAGGCATCACATTTATCACATATATGAATAATGCACGAGCGTAGTGTATGCATCATAAAAGGACATGTAAGAGCAACATAGTAACTATCTTATCTGACACAATGAGGTCAAGCATGGCACGTAATCATATGACGAGATACATTTAGAAAGCATGGGTCCTACATGGTACTAGTGATACATGATGTGATACAAGCATAGTCAAGAGTCATCAAGAGGAGCTCAGCATAATATTTACGAAACATGAGACATCGTCAAAAGTAACAAGAGATACACCATGGGCGATACATCATAATCATACTAAGAACGAACCATCATAGAGCACATTCACGATACAATAATCATCACATCATAGAACAAGTACAACACGTGATCATTTGGCGAGTCATATTGGGAATCATAAGCCCTACATGACACTACTAGCACATATCGAATATGCATACAATCAAGATAACTCGACTAGATTCATTCTAACATTCAGGTGTCATGCGTATGCGGAATCATGGTATAGCGTGGTGTGTGATCATGCGAGGTGTCAAGTCATACATCTATGCAACCACGAGAGGATGTCATAGAACAATAGGGTAACACTACCGAGCGATAACATGTAAGCATGCTAGGATTACCCAATTACGGAGAGCAAGTCAATCATCGAACTCAACATTAAGCTAATCAGGGTGAGTAAAACAATCTAAGATGATAGGAAAAGAGAAGGATCACACTATCAGGGACCTAGCTCAGAGAAAATCAAAAGTAATGTAGGCAAGATGTAAATTTGCACAAGTTACAATCAAGGGTCCTACATGATGCTAATGGCATAACATGACATTTGGTACATACATGCACTTGATTAACTAGCACAACGATGTGTAAGAATTAGCGTTAACATGGTCCATCGATATAGAAGCATGGGAGGGATCTAGCGATGCATAATACAAGCCTGCGCAACGAAGCAATATGACTAGTATACGGGGCATGTGCTCCAAATCAACAACCACTCGGATAAGGCATGCATTTACCCAGATATCGCTTCAAATAGAAGGATCAAAATAAAAACTACTAATTTAATCGTTCATGCTGAGGAGATCATCTTATGACATTCATACAAAGGCAGTTCATCACACTACCATGGACCTAATCCGGAAGGAAGCAGTAATCACATAGTCTCATGTCATGACATTCATGCTTCTAATCAATCAGTAGTACGATCATTACAATAGTCCAATTATAGATGCGAAGACGACACATAATCATGACAAGAAGCGAGACGCAATATAAGACCTAGGCAATGTGACCAACATGGATAAAGAATGACATACAACCACGAATTTTACATTAAGGATCATCATCATAACCTGTATTGGGAATTACGTATCATATAGGGCATGTTGACATCAAGTTGTAGCACGTATCAATTAAGGAACTTGCTTCATCAGGGTATCAAAATTTAACGATCACACTATCATGAACCTAGTAGAGTAAAATCATGTAGCTCACACTTCCATTCAATCTTACGATCAATAGGCCAAGCAAACATGCTATGACAACATATAATCATGGTAGAAGCCAAGACATAACACAAGACCTAAGCAATGTAACTAATCATAGATGCAACAACATGAGTAGCTTTTTACCAATGGTTATTCACAGGGTACATGCCAAAGATTATAAAATTATGTCATGCAATTCAGGGAGAGTCACAATTACCACCGGACAGAGATCCCTAAGGGCAACCATTGACTTTTCCCAACCGACTCATCACTCCTCTTTCCCGTGGGACTTTGGTACAACTCTTTATGGTAAGGAGACACTGGTTGATCATTATAAGAATCAAGAAAGACAGCCCCAGGACACCTTACTTTTGACTCAAAATGTCATCAAGAACCACCTCCCAATACTCACTCAGACAAACTTCATACCCATACATGATTCCGACACAATGTGTTTACCAACCCGTTTCCCCATGGAAGACACTGACATCCGGGAGAAAGACTCAATAGGAGCGTCAAAGGGTCAACAAATATAGTGGGAGGGGTTGTTTCACAGAAGCTGAGTTTGACCACACAGAAACAAGGGTACTCCCACTATCCCGTTTGCATAGATTAGTCAATACACAACTCATTGTTAGGCATGCCAAATCAGATCTCTATTATAGCAAGCACTCAGCATGGAATCAGTTAATAACACCCATAACAATCTCCTTGGAAACTTCCAGACCCATCTGTAAAGAGCAAGCTAGTATTTTGCCTACCATTCCCAACTACACCCAATAGGGGTTGTCTAGCGCCTTTACTACCCACTCGTGTCCCCGTTTGGTCGGTTTTCCTCTTTTATTACAAGTCAAGTTCATTACTTAGTCCAATTTCAGTTAGGCATCTTAAGTTCATTTTGCCCCTTTAAAACACTTTCAAATCATTTGAAATTCAGGGGCGGTTTTCCAAAACATACACTCGACCCTTGTGTACCCGAATTGCACAACCTCAGCTCTGATACCCCTTTGTAACGGCCCGGAATTATGATTTCCGGGTTACGTTTCAAGGGATGAAATCCCTTGTTCGGATCTTGCAATCCAGGTACGGGTCGAGGTTTCAACTCAATTTTTAGGTCAATAATAAAGGGGGGATTTCAAACCCTAAAAACATCGAAGGGCCGTTGGGTACCCTTGACCTGTCCTAAGACTATGTCGCGGAATCCATTTCAAACGGAAGTAAGGCGAAAACAGAGTAAAGATACAAGTGTCACGGAAGAACCGGTCAAAACCAAAGCATGAGTGTTTAATTACCATTTTACTAAATTAGGATATTAGCCAGATTCTTCGATTCGCCAACAGGGAACCCCGTCATATAGACATCGAGCACTCAAATCTGCAGAGAATACCTTTAAAAGAAGAACGGGGAAAGGAGTCAGATCGAGCCATTCATGCGGGACCGGCAGTCCTCGCTGAGGCCACATAGTATGTGCTATACCTAATAAAGATGCTCTAATGCAGTACGAAATTCAAACACACTAGCATGCTCCTAGTTCATAATAATGTGCAGAAATACTGTAAAGGGGCCCAAGACAATGCCAAGTGGCATATCCCTCTCCTACCTCCACCCCTTCCGATAGGTGGAGACTGGCCAGCTCGTGAATGCATTCATTCATAATCGGGGGGCACGCATGCCTAACCCGCTCCACAATAAAGTCCGCAGGCATAATATAAGGAAGTCATGACTCGATTGACTCAGGGTACCCGATGAGGCTGGGCAACCCTATGACCCTAGCAAAGACTCTAGGACTATCACAGATAACGGCCGTTCTGTTTCAAACGCATAAAGTAAGCAGATGCTCATTCAATTAATGCAACCTAAACATGATACTACATGACATGCTTTTTATGCATATGCAACACCTAACATAAAATGCAACAACAGGCATGAATGTCCAACCTGAGTAAGCCCCCTAGGGAACTTACCTGAAGATGCAGAACAGCAAAATAACGCAAGCAAGGGCCCAAGGCAATCCAAAAGCAGTACACACCTATCATCCAGCCATTTCCATAAGCTAACGGTCCATCATTCATACACATGAACTCCAAGTTCTCAACATGCTCAAAACCAATCGATAGTAAAACCGTTTTCCAAAACCTTTCCGATATGATCAAAACATCAACCAAAATCCTTTCATTTCAAATCCACACACTGATAAATCTTCCAACAATAGTTCCAACCTTGTTTCCCGAAGTTTTCCAACTCTTAAATATCAAGTTAAGTCAACTCGTATTCAAAACGTTATCTCAAATCATAATTGGCCAAAACCCATTTATAAACATTAAACCTTTAATCAACTTGTAACTTTATACCATTAAAATAATTCCGGCATTTTGGTTTCAACACATCGAATCCTTTAAGAAACATTTTCGGACGACTTAAAACCTTTTCTAAATATTTAACAACAATGTTTATCTAAAATGAATCCACCTTTATAATCCCCATTTATAAAACATATTAAACAAATTACTTTATAAATTAACCTCAATAAATCACTTGAAATTCCAAATCACATATTAAAACATCATAAAAATACATATTCCAAACAATATCACATTTAACCCATTTTATAATATAATAATAATTTCATAAGTAATTTATACAATATATAACATATAGACCAAATTTAAACTAATTGATTAACACGTGACAAATATATATAACCATAACACTTAACAAATAACAAAACCTAAGCAAGATAACACAATAAATCCGGCCCAACAGCCCGAAAGAAACAGCCCAGACCTGAAGGGACAAACCCGACCCGTCAGAAACTGAACCCGGATCCAACCCAGGGAAAGAAGTAAAGCCCAAGGGTGAGTTTAATGAACCGGACTAAATAAAAGAAACCGGTTCGGTCAAAAAAAAAAGAAAGGAGGGGCTGAACCCGTCTTCCCCAAAGACAGAACAGGCGACGACGGAAAAAGGATGAAGGAAAGGGATGAATCCCAGATCCCGGCGGCGACCCTCTCCGACTCAAAATCGCCCCCATCCCGACTGACTGGGAATTCCGACCACACCCATACAAATAACACGGCAAGGGAGGAGAAGAAGAAGAGAGGGATTACCGAGTCGCGGCGCGATTCTCCGACGCCGGGGGTGCTCCGACTGCGACTCCGGCTGCAATGGCGACGGGGAAGGCTTGCTCCGGACCTAGAACGACGAGAAAGGATGTAAAGGTGCGCGCGCCTTTACACTGATTTACGCTAAGAATCGAAGGTTACCGTACAAATTTCAGAAATTAGGGAAAGAGGAGGAAGAGGATGGCGCAGCGGCTTCTCCGGCGTGCTTCTGGGCGGCGCAGGCTCATCCTCGGCCGTCAGGTAGTTGCTGCTGCTGCTCGGACATGAAGTAGGAGTAGAAGGGCTTGAATACCACCGGTTTTGAGGGAGTAACAGTGGTGGGGAGTTGGTGGTGGCTCGCGGCAACGACAGGAGGCGGAGGAGCTGCTGAGGGGGGCTCGGGACCTCGGCTCGGTTGCTGGGCTTCAACGAAAAGGAGGTGCAAGGTGAGGCGGAGCTCGCAAAATCAAAACGGAGGGAGGTGGAGGCGCTGGGTGTTGGTGTTTGTTCATATCAAGAGGGATTGTGATGGGTTACTCGGTTTTGCTCCTTGTGAATTGCAAACAGTGGGGGAGAGAGGGGAAAAGCTGATGTAAAATTGTAAATTGACCATATAACAACAAATTTGATAGCTGGATTTGTACATTATGGGCAAGGTAAGGGGAAAAAGGGTGAGCTTTGACTAATTGAAAGTGGAAAGGGAAAAAAAAATACAAATTAAGATGTTCCCAAAACTCCAAACGTCGAATACCGAGAATATAAATCAGAACCTGCTCACTCGACCTTATCCCGACGCGTTTAAAATACTCTTCAATTTTCCAAATCCGAATTATTATTATTATTATTATTATTATTATTATTATTATTTTTTTTTTTTGACTTAAATCCATTTTATATTATTTGTTGAAATTTATTATTTAAAAATCCGGGCCTTTACACAGACTCATTTAAGATTAGTAGAAAGAGGGATTTCAAACCCTAAAAACCTCGAAGGGCCATTGGGTACCCTTTACCTGTCCTAAGACTATGTCGCAAAATCCAATTTAACCGAAAGTAAAGCGGAAGCAAAACTAGGATACAAATGCCACGACAAAGCCAGGTCAAACCAAATCATAAGCAAGTGATTAACATTTTACCAAGTTATAATATTAGCTAGGTTCTTCGATTCGCCAAAGGGTTTCCCGTCACAGAAGCAAGGAGCAAACAATATCTGCAGAAAATACCTTAAAAAAAAGAACGGGGAAAGGAGTCAGATCGAGCCACTCATGCGGGACCGGCAGTCCTCGCTGAGGCCACATAGTATGTGCTATACCTAATAAAGATGCTCTAATGCAGTACGAAATTCAAACACACTAGCATGCTCCTAGTTCATAACAATGTGCAGAAATACTGTAAAGGGCCCAAGACAATGCCAAGTGGCATATCCCTCTCCTACCTCCACCCCTTCCGATAGGTGGAGACTGGCCAGCTCGTGAATGCATTCCATCATAATCGGGGGGCATGCATGCCTAACCCGCTCCACAATAAAGCCCGCAGGCATATCATAATATAAGGAAGTTCATGACTCGATTGACTTAGGGTACCCGATGAGGCTGGGCTACCCTATGACCCTAGCAAAGACTCTAGGACTATCACAGATAACGGTCGTTCTGTTTCAGACGCATAAAGTAAACAGATGCTCAATCAATTAGTGCAACCTAAACATGATACTACATGGCATGCTTTTATGCATATGCAACACCTAACATAAAATGCAACAACAGGCATGAATGTCCAACCTGAGTAAGCCCCCTAGGGAACTTACCTGAAGATGCAGAACAGCAGGATAATACAAGCAAGGGCCCAAATGCAAGTCCAAAGCGATCCAATATCAATATACACCTATCATCAAGCCATTGTCATAAGCTACCGGACCAACATCATACACACGAAACCCAAGTGCTCAACATCCTCAAAACCAATCGATGGTAAAACCATTTTCCAAAACCTTTCTGATATGATCAACATCAACCAAAATCATTCGCCCAATCAAACCCTTTGTTAAAATCATTCCAACAATAACTTTCAAACTTCCTTCCCAAAACTAATATCATCAAACCAAATCAAGGAATCCCGACATTAAACATTTAAACTTTAAAACCAATACCTCAAAATCATATTATAGAATTAATTCCGGCATTTTGGTTTCAACACATCAAATTCTTTAAGAATCATTTCGGACGACTTAAAACCTTTTCTAAATAATTTAGCAACAATGTTTAGCTAAAATAAACATTAAAATAAATCCATCCTTATAATCCCCATTTATAAAACATATCAAATAAATTACTTTCTCAATTAATCCTCAATAAATCACTTTAAAATTCATAATCTCATATTAAAACATCATAAAATACATATTTCAAACAATGCAACTTTTAACCCATTTTATAATATAATAATAATTTCAGAAATAATTCAGCCTTAAATAAATGCATATAACGGAATTTATATAACATATAGTGATGTAGAACCCACACTAAATAATAATAACAACAATCAGCAACACAAAAGATAGATAAGGCCCAAACCCTTATAAAAATCCGGCCCAAAAAGAAACAGGCCCATTCTCTTAACAAAATCTGATTTCTACATTTTACTAAACCGAACCGGTTTTATTTTATAAAAAAACAAGTTGAACCGAACCCTTTTTAAAAACAAAGAACCGAACCCATCGCCCCCCCCCCCCCCCCCCCACTGTTCATCATCCCTCAGCTATCCCCTGCGTTCGAAAGAAGAAGGAAAGGAGGGAGCTTTGGAGCTCGCCGACGACGATACCCAACTCCGACCACACTCACTCTAGCCTTCCCGACAACCAATTAACAAGAAAAGAAACCGAACCCAACTCGAAGAATAGGAGGGAAAGCTCACCGGAGGTCTCAAAATCTCACCGGAGGGAGAGTTCGATTTCGCCGGGAAGAGGTCCGATTGGGCTCGCCGGGGGTCGAATCGAGTCGCTCTTGGCCTGGAACGAACGAAAAGGGCCTAAAGGCGGACCTTTATCGGGTTTGAGAGCGAAACAAAGAGGAGAGGGGTGTTACCGCTTGATTCGGAGGAGGACAGGGGAGCGACGACGGAGGCGGGGCAGCTCGGGATCGGAATCAGAGGGAGGTTGCCGTGGTGACGTCGAACTCGGCGACTTCTGGTGGAAGCGAAACAGAAGAAGGTGGTGCTGGTGGGTGGTGGTTCACGGAGGTTTGGTGGTGCTGCAACTTCGAAACCGAGAACGGTGTGGGCGCGGTGATGGCTGACGAGAAGCGGGGCTCGGAGGAGGGGAAGGTGGCTCGGCGGAGGAGCTGCTGTCGGCTCCTGGGAGGGGTGGCTCAGTGCTATGGCTCTAGATAGCTCAGCATTGGATGGGTGAGGCTCTTCTCTACGCACTGCGAACAGGGGAGGCGAGGTTGCTGTTCTTCACGGTGGCTCCGGTGGCGATGCTGGCGGCGGAAATGGAGGAGAGGTGGTGGAAATGAGGTGAGTGGTGGTGGTCTCGACACCAGAAGGGAGAATAAAGGAGGAGGAAGGAGATGGGTAAGAGAGAGTTACCTTTTGGTGTTTTGTGATGCTTTGAAATGAATCAAAAAGAATATCTGAATAAAGAGGTTGAATGTGAAATGAGGCTGATTCCGGACAGAGCCAAGGGAAAAGAGATTTGTCTTTTTTTTTTTTTTCCATTAAGGGGTTACGTGTGAAAGGTAGAAAAGTTATTTGGGAGGGGTCATGTTCTGCAATTTCCGGTCAAAGGGGAAGAGAAGAAGACAAGGTAATAAGTGGTTCCAATCCATAATACTCAAAGAGAATATACCCGACATTTAAATTCGAAACCCGTTAATCCCGGCTCTAACGAAACTTGAACCCAATTCCGCTCGCTAAACAAAAAAATACCGACACCAGACAATTTAAATCGAATTTGTAAACCATTATCGAAATTAAATTAATTTATCAAGTCTCGCAACTCGAAAGCGGAATCAAATTCCGTCAAAATCAAAATTCTAAAACGACGCCGGAAGGATTTTAAAATACGATTTTTAAGGCGAAGATGAGGATTTTCAAATATCCGAATTTTTTTTTAATCCCTTTTATTTAATTATTTATTATTTAAAAATCCGAGCCTTTACATCATCCACCTCTAAAAACAAGTCTCGTCCCCGAGACTAAAACCAAAATAAAGTAGGGGATGACGTTTGAAATTGATGAGTTCAAGGACCATGTCCAAGGATCTTGTAGTCATCTCGGTTGCGTGTTCCGGGATTCTCACAACATCCTAGTCACGATCGTGACATCCCCAATTGGCCTTGACAAGTATGCAATAAGCGCCCCTATCGCATACTCGCTTCGACTTTTCGGAAGTACCACAACTCTAAAAGTTCTACAATGTCATCACTAGGTCTTAGCAAGCACCCTACAAGCGCCCCCATAAAATGCTTGTATCCACTTCGTGAAGTATCGTAGAGTCGCCCGGGTTTGACAATTGAAAAAGATTGGCCTCAAAATCGTTGAAATTCTCGGTAACATTTATTCTTTAAAATTTCAAGTAAGACCTTTTCAAACCGCTCAAAATCTTCAAATAAAAAGTTTAACCAAGCAACTTTACACCACATCAAGTAAAATTCATTTGATCAGAATTTCGTCAAAATCCTCCAAACCCAAATCAGTTTCCCGCATAACAATCAATCAAATTCAGAAGCTCGGAGGTGGAATCATCCACCTCTAAGGGCTAATCCCATATTCTCTTCCTAGTTTCCAGAATCAAAACAAGCTATCAGTCTCAATTCAAGCGAGTTTCACAAGCCATAAGAAATGCATAACCAAATAACCAGCCAATCTCCAATCAGTACATCATATGACAAGTCTCAAACATATGCATGCCAACACAGTGCCACAAGGTCACATCAAAATCTCTACATCCTACTATGGGTCATAATATGCATCTCAACCACATAAACAAATCATAATAACGTCTCGACATCACATCAGAAGTCATGAAAGTATCACCTCATCATAGAGTCAACGAACCAAAACTCATTGTCAACACATCAACACAACAAAATCATGCCATTAAGATTCAGCAAAAGGGGAGGTCAAGCAGCATACCAATCATCGAATGTCAGCATACTCACCAGACATCATCTTAACTCATCACAACGCCATGTAGCGATCATTTAGTAATCAGACATCGTTATCTCATATATATATAAACCATATTCATTTTGAAAGCCATATTCGTGATGCAACATATCCATAAGCATGCTTGCTAAACATATAATACAACATCATGTTTACTACCACATAATATAACATCATGCTTTCACCCCATAACATAACATCACACTTTCACATAATAACACATCATTATCTCGTTTATCAGATCACAACACATCCTAACATGCTCCTAAAACAACATAGCAGAGCAGCAATACATCATGATAACATTTGTCACTACCAACTAGATTTCAATATTGCATAACAACAGGTAATATCATTCTGTATCAGATTCATCATAGTTACAATCTAACATCATGCCAGCAAATATAAATAAATCACGTAATCAAGAAAATTCTCACGTCATACCAGTCAAAATAAAACACAACCACTCGCCCATCTCCACTCTCAAGCCAAGACTAATCCTCTTCTAGACTCGTCAACGTCGACTCAGAAAAAAATTCCCCCAAAGAATCCCAATTTATCTCGATGCTCAAACCTCGCCCTTCCTTCCGCCAAGCACTACCACACCATCCACCTCTAAGAATCCAACTCCTATCTCTAACTTCACACCCAAGTACCCTCTAATACCATGTCCTCAATATTTATGAGCCCTTCCTTACACTCCTCGTACTACCCGAAGCATTACCAGCATCACCTAGAAGCTCATCAGAACTACCAACATTGCCTACCATAGATCCCAAAGCTCACTCAGTCTTACCTAAGCCAACATCCCTCTCTCGCGACTCACCTCCTAATACCATCGATTATCCCAACCGTCCAAAATTTTTTCACCATCCTCCAACCACGCTACCAATGATCTCACCCACAGGTTTAAAGGAGAAACAATCATGAAATCATCACACATAAGATCTACATCAGGTCAACCAGCATTTATAAACATAGCATCATGGGTTCATAATCAATTATTACAACTATGTCAACAAGTCTCAATTTACCATCATGCTCAATCATTATTACAAATCATCATATATGCACATAATCAAGTCAAGATAGCAAGTTGCATCATAACCTTATCTAATAAACAATTCAGATTTCTCAGCATTTGCAGTTCACACTTTCATAGGTACAGTAAGATCATGCTTAGCAACTCAGAGTATCAACATTTCAAGGCATCATGGTTCATGGCACATTAGGACTATAAGGCGTAAAATCATACCATCATAGAGAACAGACAATCAGGTAACAATCATTACCAAGTCAGCACATCAACACGTAAATCTCACCATCAGGTCAGTACAATATCCTCGCCAACAAATTTAAAAGGGTTAGCAATTCGAATGAGGAACACTCCCGCTTGCAAGTCATATCATACTTAGTAACCGTAATTCTCGATACGTGCTTGTTCTGCCGACATCATTGATCCTAAGGCCCGTGGGTTATGGGCCCACACTTCTACTGCAATGTTCTAGCGCCATGTAACTTTTCGTTCTCTCTTCCATGTGGTCGCTCACCCAATGTATCGCGCAAGAGTCCAAGTTAGGGGAGATAGGGGAGTGACAAGAAAAGACAACCCAAATTCCTTTCGGGGACAAACACGGACCACGACTACAGACGACAATACTAGAGACAAGACTCTCACCCGAGAATAGTAACAACGCCCTTATGGAGGTCTAGTAGGTTGCAATTGTGACAAGCATAATCAATTTCATTATGGGGCATATTAATCATTTAATCCACACTAACATGTACCTATCACGAGGAGCACAACATAAATATTCATTCCAGAAAGACATACTCGAGTGCTACCCGAATGCATGCGAGACAAGATAGTAGTATATTATCCCATGAAAGCAGATATGCCTAGCAACTAAAGCAAGATATGCGGGATTTAACAAGCATCACAATTATCATCTATATGAACAATACACGAGCTTGGGGTATGCATCATACAAGGACATATAAGAGCAACATAGTAACTATCTCATCTGACACAATGATCATATAGCAAGTCAAGTATGGCACGTAATCATGTGACGAGATACATTTAGAAAGCATGGGTCCTACATGGTACTAGCGATACATGACGTGATACAAGCATGGTCAAGAGTCATTAAGAGGAGTTCAACATAATATTCACGAAACATGAGATATCATCAAAAGTAACAAGAAGGGCATCATGGGCGATAGATTATAATCGTGTCAAGAACGAACCCTCATAGGACACATATGAATGTACAATAGTTATCACATCATAGAACATGTACAACATGTAATCATTTAGTGAGTCATATTGGAAATTATACGCCCTAGAGGATACTACTAGTACATATCGAATCATGACCACAATCAAGGTAACTCAACAAGATCCATTCTAATATTTATTCGTCATGCGTATGCGAAATCATGATATAGTGTGGTGTGTGGTCACGCGAAGTGTCAAGTCATACGTTCGTGCAAGCACGATATGATATCACAGAGTAATAGGGGAAATACTACCAAGCGATAACATGTAAGCATGCTAGGATCAAGCATCACAGAAATTAAGCAAGACAGTCATCGAATTCAACATTAATCCAATCAGGATGAGTAAAACATTTTAAGAGGACAACAAGAGGGAAGAAACACACTATCAGGGACCTAGCTCGAGAGAGAATCAACAGTAGCGTAGGCAAGGTATAATTCACACAAGTCATGATCAAAGGTCCTACATGATACTAATGGCTCAACATAACACGCGATATATACATGCAACTAATCATGGCGGCACGTAAGAAATCAATTCAATCACATTCAAGCAATCTAGAAACATGAGGAAGGTTTTACGATGTATAACACGAGTTTAAGTAATGGCAATGTGATTAGAATACGGGGCATGAGCTCAAATCAACACATACTAGGATAAAACATGCATTTCTCAAGACTCAATTATACCAAATATTCTCTCTTCAACACAAGTAACACACAGCAATATCAAGTGTAAAATAATCAGCAACAGTTAATCTGACAATTACAAAATAGATATGCATGCTATAGGTTCTTGTCACAAAAGGAATAAGGAGCATCGACGCGTCATTAGCTAGTATGATAAAGAGATCATTTACAGGCATTCATACGAATAAGATTTTATCACACTATCATGGACCTAACCCAGGAGAAAACAACTATCATGTAGGTTCATATAATGTGGTTTATGCTTCTAATCAATCATTAATCAAGTCAACACAATAGGCCAAGTAGACATGTTATGACAACATGTAATCATGATTGAAAGTAAGACATAACACTAGACCTAAGCAATATAACTAATCATATTATGTCATGAAATTCAGAGAGAGTCACCATTACAATCGAACAGAGATCCCTAAGGGCAACCATTGACTTTTCCCAACCAACTCATCACCCCTCTTTCCCGTGAGACTCCGGTACGACTCTTCATGGCAAGAAGACACTAGTTGATTATAATAAGAATAAGGAAGGACAGCCCCATAAACACCTCACTTCTAACTCAAGTGACATCAAGAACTTCCAACACTCACTCAGACAACTTAACATCCAACCATAATTCCCGACACAATGTGTTTACCAACCCAATTTCCCGGGGAAGACACTGGCATCCAAGAAAAGCTAGATAGACCCGTCCATGGGTTAACAAACATAGTGGAAGGGGTTGTTTTACACAAGCTGGATTTGACAATGTAGAAATAAAGGCACTCCCGCTATCTCGTTTGCACAGGTCAGTCAATACACAACTCATTGTTAGGCATACCAAATCAGATCTCTAACATAGCAAGCACTCAGCACCGAATCAGTTAATAACACTCATAATGATCTCATTCGATTCTCCCAACCCATCTGTAAAGAACAAGCTGATATTTCGCCTACCGTTCCCAACTACACCCAATAGGGGTGGTCTATTTTCCTCTTTTATTACAAGTCGAGTTCATTACTTAGTCCAATTTCGGTTAGGCATCTTAAGTTCATTTTGCCCCTTTAAAACACTTCCAAATCCTTCGAAATTCATGGGCGGTTTTCCAAAACATACACTCGACCCTTGCGTACCCGAATTGCACAACCTCAGCTCTGATACCCCTTTGTAACGGCCCAGGATTATGATTCCCGGGTTACGTTTCGAGGGATAAAACCCCTCGTTAGGATCTTGCAATCCAGGTACGGGTCGAGGTTTCAGACTCATTTAAGATTAGTAGAAAGAGGGATTTCAAACCCTAAAAACCTCGAAGGGCCATTGGGTACCCTTTACCTGTCCTAAGACTATGTCGCAAAATCCAATTTAACCGAAAGTAAAGCGGAAGCAAAACTAGGATACAAATGCCACGACAAAGCCAGGTCAAACCAAATCATAAGCAAGTGATTAACATTTTACCAAGTTATAATATTAGCTAGGTTCTTCGATTCGCCAAAGGGTTTCCCGTCACAGAAGCAAGGAGCAAACAATATCTGCAGAAAATACCTTAAAAAAAAGAACGGGGAAAGGAGTCAGATCGAGCCACTCATGCGGGACCGGCAGTCCTCGCTGAGGCCACATAGTATGTGCTATACCTAATAAAGATGCTCTAATGCAGTACGAAATTCAAACACACTAGCATGCTCCTAGTTCATAACAATGTGCAGAAATACTGTAAAGGGCCCAAGACAATGCCAAGTGGCATATCCCTCTCCTACCTCCACCCCTTCCGATAGGTGGAGACTGGCCAGCTCGTGAATGCATTCCATCATAATCGGGGGGCACGCATGCCTAACCCGCTCCACAATAAAGCCCGCAGGCATATCATAATATAAGGAAGTTCATGACTCGATTGACTCAGGGTACCCGATGAGGCTGGGCTACCCTATGACCCTAGCAAAGACTCTAGGACTATCACAGATAACGGCCGTTCTGTTTCAAACGCATAAAGTAAACAGATGCTCAATCAATTAGTGCAACCTAAACATGATACTACATGGCATGCTTTTATGCATATGCAACACCTAACATAAAATGCAACAACAGGCATGAATGTCCAACCTGAGTAAGCCCCCTAGGGAACTTACCTGAAGATGCAGAATAGCAGGATAATACAAGCAAGGGCCCAAATGCAAGTCCAAAGCGATCCAATATCAATATACACCTATCATCAAGCCATTGTCATAAGCTACCGGACCAACATCATACACACGAAACCCAAGTGCTCAACATCCTCAAAACCAATCGATGGTAAAACCATTTTCCAAAACCTTTCCGATATGATCAACATCAACCAAAATCATTCGCCCAATCAAACCCTTTGTTAAAATCATTCCACAATAACTTTCAAACTTCCTTCCCAAAACTAACATCATCAAACCAAATCAAGGAATCCCGACATTAAACATTTAAACTTTAAAACCAATACCTCAAAATCATATTATAGAATTAATTCCGGCATTTTGGTTTCAACACATCAAATTCTTTAAGAATCATTTCGGACGACTTAAAACCTTTTCTAAATAATTTAGCAACAATGTTTAGCTAAAATAAACATTAAAATAAATCCATCCTTATAATCCCCATTTATAAAACATATCAAATAAATTACTTTCTCAATTAATCCTCAATAAATCACTTTAAAATTCATAATCTCATATTAAAACATCATAAAATACATATTTCAAACAATGCCACTTTTAACCCATTTTATAATATAATAATAATTTCAGAAATAATTCAGCCTTAAATAAATGCATATAACGGAATTTATATAACATATAGTGATGTAGAACCCACACTAAATAATAATAACAACAATCAGCAACACAAAAGATAGATAAGGCCCAAACCCTTATAAAAATCCGGCCCAAAAAGAAACAGGCCCATTCTCTTAACAAAATCTGATTTCTACATTTTACTAAACCGAACCGGTTTTATTTTATAAAAAAACAAGTTGAACCGAAACCTTTTTAAAAACAAAGAACCGAACCCATCGCCCCCCCCCCCCACTGTTCATCATCCCTCACCTATCCCCTGCGTTCGAAAGAAGAAGGAAAGGAGGGAGCTTTGGAGCTCGCCGGCGACGATACCCAACTCCGACCACACTCACTCTAGCCTTCCCGACAACCAATTAACAAGAAAAGAAACCGAACCCAACTCGAAGAATAGGAGGGAAAGCTCACCGGAGGTCTCAAAATCTCACCAGAGGGAGAGTTCGATTTCGCTGGGAAGAGGTCCGATTGGGCTCGCCGGGGGTCGAATCGAGTCGCTCTTGGCCTGGAACGAACGAAAAGGGCTTAAAGGCGGACCTTTATCGGGTTTGAGAGCGAAACAAAGAGGAGAGGGGTGTTACCGCTTGATTCGGAGGAGGACAGGGGAGCGACGACGGAGGCGGGGCAGCTCGGGATCGGAATTAGAGGGAGGTTGCCGTGGTGACGTCGAACTCGGCGGCTTCTGGTGGAAGCGAAACAGAAGAAGGTGGTGCTGGTGGGTGGTGGTTCACGGAGGTTTGGTGGTGCTGCAACTTCGAAACCGAGAACGGTGTGGGCGCGGTGATGGCTGACGAGAAGCGGGGCTCGGAGGAGGGGAAGGTGGCTCGGCGGAGGAGCTACTGTCGGCTCCTGGGAGGGGTGGCTCAGTGCTATGGCTCCAGATAGCTCAGCATTGGATGGGTGAGGCTCTTCTCTACGCACTGCGAACAGGGGAGGCGAGGTTGCTGTTCTTCACGGTGGCTCCGGTGGCGATGTTGGCGGCGGAAATGGAGGAGAGGTGGTGGAAATGAGGTGAGTGGTGGTGGTCTCGACACCAGAAGGGAGAATAAAGGAGGAGGAAGGAGATGGGTAAGAGAGAGTTACATTTTGGTGTTTTGTGATGCTTTGAAATGAATCAAAAAGAATATCTGAATAAAGAGGTTGAATGTGAAATGAGGCTGATTCCGGACAGAGCCAAGGGAAAAGAGATTTGTCTTTTTTTTTTTCCATTAAGGGGTTACGTGTGAAAGGTAGAAAAGTTATTTGGGAGGGGTCATGTTCTGCAATTTCCGGTCAAAGGGGAAGAGAAGAAGACAAGGTAATAAGTGGTTCCAATCCATAATGCTCAAAGAGAATATACTCGACATTTAAATTCGAAACCCGTTAATCCCGGCTCTAATGAAACTTGAACCCAATTCCGCTCGCTAAACAAAAAAATCCCGACACCAGACAATTTAAATCGAATTTGTAAACCATTATCGAAATTAAATTAATTTATCAAGTCTCGCAACTCGAAAGCGGAATCAAATTCCGTCAAAATCAAAATTCTAAAACGACGCCGGAAGGATTTTAAAATACGATTTTTAAGGCGAAGATGAGGATTTTCAAATATCCGAATTTTTTTTTAATTCCTTTTATTTAATTATTTATTATTTAAAAATCCGAGCCTTTACAGACGTAGCCGATTGGACCTCCGGTGCATCTCCGACGACCTCGAAGCCACCTTATCTCGGTGAGCATTTCCTCCGCCCCTTTCCTTTTGGTTCTACTTCGATTAACCTTTTCCTTGAGTTGTTCGAGCGAGCGAGGACCGGAGTGAGGTCGAGTGAGGGCGGCCAGGGGAGAGAACCGCGAGCGGCGAGAGAGAGCAGTGGGTGGGGATTTGATTTTCTGGGGAAGAAGGTAAAGAGTGGGCCCCGCTTTCAATTCCTTTTGCCTGTTTCCGGGTTTGTTTGGAAAATGATATAAAGAAATCAGAGGTTGGGTTTTTGGGTTTGGGCTGGGCTTTTGTCTTGGGTTTTCTGGGCCGGGTTTGTTTTAAGGAGTTGTCTTAACTAATTTTTATACACTATATGATTGTTATATGTTATGATTTATATTATTGTTAGTCTATTAGAACATTAGTATGATTAATATGTGATTTTAGAAATGAATAAAGTAGTTGGTGTTAATTATATATATTGAAGATAAATTATTTAAAAAGGAGATTTTCAAGTTTTCGAAAATATCTCTATAAGGATTTGTGTTAGAAAACCAAAATGCCGGAAGTATTTCTATAATATGATTTTGGGAATTTGTTAAGGATTTTGAGAAATTATTTTGAGTATGAGTTGACTAAATTTGGGATTTAAGAGTTGGAAAGATATAGTTGGTATGATTTTATCAATGGGTTTGATTGAAAGTAAATTATTTTGGTTGATGTTGATCGTATCGGAAAGGTTTTGGAAAACGGTTTTACTATCGGTTGGTTTTGAGCATGTTGAGAACTTGGAGTTTCGTGTGTACGAATGTTGGTCTGGTAGCTTATGACAATGGTCTGATGATAGGTGCGTATTGCTTTTGGATTGCTTTGGACTTGCATTTGGGCCCTTGCTTGTGTTATATGTCTTGCTGCTCTGCATCTTCAGGTAAGTTCCCTAGGGGGCTTACTCAGGTTGGACATTCGTGCCTGTTGTTGCATTTTATGTTAGGTGTTGCATATGCATAAAAGAATGACATGTAGTATCCTGTTTAGGTTGCACTAATTGAATGAGCATCTGCTTACTTTATGCGTTTGAAACAGAACGGCCGTTATCTGTGATAGTCCTAGAGTCTTTGCTAGGGTCATAGGGTAGCCCAGCCTCATCGGGTACCCTGAGTCAATCGAGTCATGAACTTCCTTATATTATGAGATGCTTGCGGGCTTTATTGTGGAGCGGGTTAGGCATGCGTGCCGCCCGATTATGATGGAATGCATTCACGAGCTGGCCAGTCTCCGCCCTATCGGAAGGGGGTGGAGGTAGGAGAGGGATATGTCACTTGACATTGTCTTGGGCCCTTTATAGTATTTTTACACATTGTTATAACTAGGAGCATGCTAGTGTGTTTGACTTTCGTACTGCATTAGAGCATCTTTATTAGGTATAGCACATACTATGTGGCCTCAGCGAGGACTGCCGGTCCCGCATGAGTGGCTCGATCTGACTCCTTTCACCGTTCTTCTTTTAAAGGTATTTTCTGCAGATTTGAGTGCTCGATATCTATACGACGGGGTTCCCTTTTGGTGAATCGAAGACTCTAGCTAATATCCTAATTTAGTAAAATGGTAATCATCCACTTATGTTTTGGTTTTGACCCGGCTCTGCCGTGGCGCTTTGTATCTTAATTTTGTTTCCGTCTTGCTTCCGTTTGAAATGAATTTCGCGAGTTAGTCCCTAGGACAGGTTAAGGGTACCCAACGGCCCTACGATATTTTCAGGGTTCGAAATCCCTCTTTATTACTGACCATAAAAATGAGTTTGAAACCTCGACCCGTACCTGGATTGCAAGATCCGAACAAGGGGTTTCATCCCTTGAAACGTAACCCGAAAATCATAATTCTGGGCCGTTACAAAGATGGTATCAGAGTTGAGGTTGTGCAATTCGGGTACGCAAGGGTCGAGTGTATGTTTTGGAAAACCGCCCATGAATTTCAAAGGATTTGAAATGATTTTAAAAAGGGCAAAATGAACTTAAGATGTCTAACCGAAATTGGACTAAGTAATGAACTCGACTTGTAATAAAAGAGGAAAACCGACCAAACGGGGACACGAGTGGGTAGTAAAGGCGCTAGACCACCCCTATTGGGTGTAGTTGGGAACGGTAGGCAAAATACTAGCTTGCTCTTTACAGAGTGTCCGGAAGACTCCAAGGAGATTGCACCAAGGTGGTTGGAGTGGCGAGTTAGGTAGGATCGTGAGGTTTTTGCCCCTCCGGTCAATCGCTCCTCGAAGAGCGACATTAGATAGCTTGATGTGCTTTATATATATTGAGCCTGAGTACGATCTCCCTCGAAGGAGGTCATTATAATTGTCATTGACTGATTCTGTGCTGAGTGCTTGCTATGCTAGATATCTGATTTGGTATGCCTAACAATGAGTTGTGTATTGACTAATTTGTGCAAATGGGATAGTGGGAGTACCTTTGTTTCTGTGTGGTCAAACTCAGCTTGTGTGAAACAACCCCTTCCACTATGTTTGTTGACCCTTTGACGCTCCTATTGAGTCTTTCTCTCGGATGTCAGTGTCTTCCATGGGGAAACGGGTTAGTAAACACATTGTGTCGGAATCATGTATGGGTATGAAGGTTGTCTGAGTGAGTATTGGGAGGTGGTTCTTGATGACATTTTGAGTCAAAAGTAAGGTGTCTTGGGGCTGTCTTTCTTTTCTTATGATGATCAACCAGAGTCTCCTTACCATAAAGATTCGTACCGGAGTCCCACGGGAATGAGGGGTGAAGAGTCAATTGGGAAGGGTCAATGATTGCCCTTAGGAATCTCTGTCGAGTTGTCTTAATTGCTCTGTCCATGATTGTGTGATTCTATCTGTACTACTTCTTGACTTACGGATCGATCCTTAATGTGAACCTGTGCTTATGTGATTTGATGCTCATGATGACCATTGTATAGATTCGAGCTACAATTGTTATATCCATATCATCCCGACATGATCTATTTAGTATATTGCATTATCATACTAAGGCACGAATATATATGTCATATGCTAGAAAGTAGTGTAAATTATGTTCTCCTTGTGAATAGGTTAATGATAGTGTGATCGTTAAATTTTGTTATCCTGACGAAGCAAGTTCCCTACTTAATACGTGTTACAACTTGACGTCAACATGCCCTATATGATACGTAATTCCCAATACATGTTATGATGATGATCTTTAATGTAAAATTCGTGGTTGTATGTCATTCTTTATCCATGTTGGTCACATTGCTTAGGTCTCATATTGCATCTCGCTTCTTGTCATGATTATGTGTCGTCTTCGCACCTTTAATTGGACTGTTGTAATGATCGTACTACTGATTGATTAGAAGCATGAATGGCATGATATGAGACTATGTGATTATTGCTTCCTCCCGGATTAGGTCCATGGTAGTGTGATGAACTGCCTTTGTATGAATGTCATAAGATGATCTCCTCAGCATGAATGACTAAATTAGTAGTTTTTATTTTGATTCTTCTATTTGAAGCGATATCTGGGTAAATGCATGCCTTATCCGAGTGGTTGTTGATTTGGAGCACATCCCGTATGCTAGTCATATTGCTTCGTTGCGCAGGCTTGCATTATGCATCGCTAGATTCCTCCCATGCTTCTATATCGATGGACCATGTTAACGCGATTTCTTACACATCATTGTGTTAGTTAATCAAGTGCATGTATGTATCAAATGTCATGTTATGCCATTAGCATCATGTAGGATCCTTGGTTGCGACTTGTGCGAATTTATACATTGCTTGCATTATTGCTGATTCTCTCTTGAGCTAGGTCCCTGATAGTGTGATCCTTCCCTCTTTCTATCATCTTGAAATGTCTTACTCATGCAAATTAGATTGATGTTGAATTCGATGATCGATTGCTTTCGGTGATGGTTTATCATAGCATGCTTACATGTTATCACTCGGTAGTGTTTCCCTATTACGTTATGAATTCCTCTTGTGCTGGCATAGATGTATGACTTGGCACCTCGCATGATCACACACCGCGTTATATCATTTCGCATATGCATGACGCATGAATGTTAGAATGAATTTAGTCGAGTTACCTTGATTGTGGTCATGATTCGATATGTGCTAGTAGTATCCTATAGGACTTATGATTTCCAATATGACTCGTTAAATGATTACATGTTGTACGTGTTCCATGATGTGATAACTATTGTACATTTATATGTGTCCTATGATGGTTAGTTCTTGACACGATTATAATCTATCGCCCATGATGTCCTTCTTGTTACTTTTGATGATATCTCATGTTTCGTGAATATTATGTTGAGCTCCTCTTAATGACTCTTGACCATGCTTGTATCACATCATGTATCGCTAGTACCATGTAGGACTCGTGCCTTCTAAATGTATCTCGTCATATGATTACGTGCCATACTTGACCTATTATATGATCACTGTGTCAGATGAGATAGTTACTAAGTTGCTCTTATATGTCCTTGTATGATACATACCCCAAGCTCGTGCATTGTTCATATAGATGATAATTGTGATGCATGTTAAATCCCGCATATCTTGCTTTAGTTGCTAGGCATATCTGCTTTCATGTGATAATAGACTACTATCTTGTCTCGCATGCATTCGGGTAGCACTCGAGTATGTCTTTCTGGAATGAATACGTATGCTGTGCTCCTCGTGATAGGTACATGCTAGTGTGGATTAAATGATTGATATGCCCCATAATGAAATTGGTTCTGCTTGTCACAATTGCAACCTACTAGACCTCCATAAGGGCGTTGTTACTATTCTCGGGTCAGAGTCTTGTCTCTAGTATTGTCGTCTGTAGTTGTGGTCCGTGTTTGTCCCCGAAAGGAATTTGGGTTGTCTTTTCTTGTCACTCCCCTATCTCCCCTAACTTGAACTCCTACGCGATACATTAGACGAGCGACCGCATGAGAAAGGAGAATGAGGAGTTAAATAGTGATAGAACAGCGCAACAGAAGTGTGGGCCCATAACCCACGAGCCTCAGGATCAATGATGTCGGCGGAACGGGCACGCATCAAGAATTACGGTTTCTGAGTAAGATATGACTTGCAAGCGAGAGTGTTCTCCGTTTGAATTGCTAACCCTTTTGAACTTGTTGACAATGATATTGCACTAACCTGACGATGAGATTTACTTGTTGATGTGCTGACTTGATTATGACTGTTGCCTGATTGCCTGTTGTCTATGATGATATGATTTGATGACTTATAACTCTCATGTACCATGATGTCTTGATTTGTTGATACGCTAAGTTGCTAAGCATGATTTAAATTCCTTGTCTATAAAAATGTGAACTACATATGCCAAGAAGCCTAAATTGTATCTGATAAGGTTATAATGCAACATGCTAGCTTGACTTGGTTATGTTCATATATGATGTTATAAGGTCGAGTTGCAGGAAGAGATGTTGGCTTAGGAAAGACCAAGTGTGTTTTGGGATTTAGAAGAGGCAATGTTGGTGGTTCTGATGAGCTTCTAGGTGATGTTGGCGATGCTTCGGGTAGTATTAGAAGTGTAAGGAAGGGCTCGTGAATATTGAGGAGATGGTATTAGAGGTACTTGGGTGTGAAGTTAGAGATAGGAGTTGGATCCTTAGAGGTGGATGGTGCGAGGTAGTGCTTGGGGGAATGAGGGGCGAGATTGGAGTATCAGAATGAATTGGGATTTCTTTGGGGAAATTTTGTCTGAGTTGACGTTGGCGAGTCTAGAAGATCATTAGTCTTGGCTTGAGAGTGGGGATTGTGTTTTATTTTGACTGGTATGATGTGAGGAATTTTCTTGATTTTGTGATTTATTTATATCTGCTGGCATGATGTTAGATAACGACCATGATGAACTTGATATGGAATTACATGTTGATATGCAATATTAAAATCTAGTTGGTAGTGACAAGTGTTACTATGATATATTAATACTTTGATATCTTGTTATATTGGTTTAGAAGCATGTTAGGACGTGTTGTGATATGAGATATGAAGTAATGATGAGTATGAACCATGAGATAATGATGTGCTATTATGTGGAAGCATGATGTTTTATTATGTGGTAGTAAGCATGATGTGTACTATATGGTTGAAAAGCATGATTATTGGTTATGTAAATTATGAATATGACTTGAAGTATGATCATGATTAGTATATATGAGATAATGGTGCACGATTTTTTTTAAATGATTGTCATTCGATATTGTGATGAGTTAAGGTGGTGTCTTTCAGAGCATGCTGACATTTTGGTGATTTATATACTGCTTGATCTTCCTTTTTCTGAATCTTAATAGCATGACTTTGTTGTGTTGATATGTTAACGTGATGAATCTGTTCTACTTGTGTTGCAATATCGATATGCGATTGTGAGATTTGATGTGTACTGACGTACTAACCCCATAATATCTAACCCATTGATTTCTGGACATGTGTGCTTACGTGATGAATGATGAACATTCGATTATGCACTTGTAATGCCTTCAGTATGACATAGATATATCTTATGATTCGTAGTATGTTGAGGCTTGTTGTTCATTTGTTACTCGAGACTTGTTGGCATGTTTATGTTTATGTTAGACGGTTATGTGATGGTTGTGACTATGATATGAGGTGGGAATTGCCATGTGTGAGATGGCTTATGGTATTTTGCTTATGTAAGAGTTGATGAGACTTTCGATTATGATACTTGTTGAGTTGTGAATGATGTTGCATGATCTGGAACCTAGGAAGAGAATATGGGATTAGCCCTTAGAGGTGGATGACTCCACCTTCGAGCTTCTGAATTTGATTGATTGTTATGCGGGAAACTGATTTGGTTTTGGAGGATTTTGACGAAATTTGATCGAAAGGATTTTACTTGTTTTGGTGTAAAGTTGCTTGGTTAAACGTCTTATTTGAAGATTTTGAGCGGTTTGAAAAGGAATTACTTGGAATTTTAAAGAATAAACGTTACCGAGAATTTCAACGATTTTGAGGCCAATCTTTTTCAATTGCGGAATCGCCTTTGAAACTTTTCAAACACGGGCAACTCTATGATACTTCACGAAGTGGATACAAGCATTTTATGAGGGCGCTTGTAGGGAGCTTGCTAAGACCTAGTGATGATATTGTAGAACTTTTAGAGTTGTGATACTTCCGAAAAGTCGAAGCGAGGATGTGATAGGGGCGCTTATTGCATACTTGTCAAGGCCAATTGGAGGTGGCACGACCGTGACTAGGGTGTTGTGAGAATCCCGGAAGATGCAACCGAGATGATTACAAGATCCTCGGGCATGGTCCTTGGACTCATCAATTTCAAACTTCATCCCTTACTTTGTTTTTGTTTTAGTCTCGGGGACGAGACTTGCTTTTAGAGGTGGATGATGTAAAGGCCCGAATTTTCAAATCTTAATTTTTGGAAAAATGAATTTAAATCGGATATTTCAAGGAAAACTCGCCCTCAAATTAATAACTCAAATTCGATACTCTTAAAGTGGACTCCGGTCAAAATTTGAAATTATACGAAATAGATTTTTTTTTTTTCGCTATCAGATGCCGAGAAATGAAAAATGATGTTCAGATTTTATTATTAGATTCAGATTGAAAAATTTTAAGCGTTAATGTGATCAAGTCAAGGTAAGATTGTGAGAGCGGGTTTTGAGATTTATTATTCGGACATTATTTTATACGAGATCACTTATATTCTCTTTTGACCATCTTGTAATCTTGCCTTTTTCTTCCCTTGAGCAATCCGAAAATCCCAGCCATTTTAATCCCTTGTATTGATTTGAAAATCAAGGAAACTTCACACTCACCTTCCTCTTACCCATTTAGGCTAAACAACCCAATGCACTCTCCTTTCCCCCTTTGCTTTCTTCCAACTTGAAATGAGAAACAAACAAACCACTTTTGCTCAATTGTGCATCCGAATTCAGCCCAAAGCCACCTCCAATCTTTAATTTATAGCTTTGATTTTGCCCTTACAACTCACCACAAGACAAAACCCAAACCTTATCTCCATCCTCCTCTTCCTCCCTTTCAAACGAGCCCCAAAGAAGCCCTTGTCCTCTGAAATCGCCAAGCCGCTGGCCACACCCGGGCACTAGCCGAGGCGCCTGAGCACCAGTCGCCACCACCACCTTCTGGTTTCCGAGCACCACCGTCGCCACCACCCCGATGTAACGGCCCAGAATTATGATTTCCGGGTTACGTTTCAAGGGATAAAACCCCTTGTTCGGATCTTGCAATCCAGGTACGGGTCGAGGTTTCAAACTCGTTTTTAAGATTAGTATAAAGAGGGATTTCAACCCTAAAAACCTCGAAGGGCCGTTGGGTACCCTTAACCTGTCCTAAGACTATGTCGCGGAATCCATTTCAAACGAAAAGTAAAGCGGAAGCAAGGTAAATATACAAGTGTCACGGCAAAGCCGGTCAAAACCAAATCATGAGTGGGTAATTACCATTTTTCTAAATTAGGATATTAGCTAGATTCTTCGATTCGCCAAAAGGAAACCCTGTCATAAAGACATCGAGCACTCAAATCTGCAGAGAATACCTTTAAAAAAGAACGGGGAAAGGAATCAGATCGAGCCACTCATGCGGGACCGGCAGTCCTCGATGAGGCCACATAGTATGTGCTATACCTAATAAAGATGCTCTAATGCAGTACGAAATTCAAACACACTAGCATGCTCCTAGTTCATAATAATGTGCAGAAGTACTGTAAAGGGCCCAAGACAATGCCAAGTGGCATATCCCTCTCCTACCTCCACCCCTTCCGATAGGTGGAGACTGGCCAGCTCGTGAATGCATTCCATCATAATCGGGGGGCACGCATGCCTAACCCGCTCCACAATAAAGCCCGCAGGCATATCATAATATAAGGAAGTTCATGACTCGATTGACTCAGGGTACCCGATGAGGTTGGGCTACCCTATGACCCTATCAAAGACTCTAGGACTATCACAGATAACGGCCGTTCTGTTTCAAACGCATAAAGTAAACAGATGCTCAATCAATTAGTGCAACCTAAACATGATACTACATGACATGTTTTTATGCATATGCAACACCTAACATAAAATGCAACAACAGGCATGAATGTCCAACCTGAGTAAGCCCCTAGGGAACTTACCTGAAGATGCAGAACAGCAGGATAATACAAGCAAGGGCCCAATGCAAGTCCAAAAGCAATACACACCTATCATCAAGTCAATTCCATAAGCTACCAGACCGATAGTGAAACTGGTTTCCAAAACCTTTCCGATATGATCAACATCAACCAAAATCATTCCATTTCCAATCAAAATCCATCGATAAAATCGTACCAACCATATTTTCCAAACTCTTAAATCCCAAATTAAGTCAACTCATATTCAAAACAATTCTCAAATCATGTATGGCCAAAATCCCTTTATAAACATTAAATCTTTAATCAACTTACAATTTCATACCATTAAAATAATTCCGGCATTTTTATTTTCAAGATTATTATATAGATAAATTATGACATTAAATCACCCAAACGATTCTATTTTCACAAATCATGTTTATATATCAAAACTCATAATTCATTTCAAATCCCTAAAATTACAATTTAAAACAACACTACATACAAATCCCAAATAATGCCTCCTTTAAACCATTTTATAGTAAAATTGCAGAATTTATATTTTCATGAACTCCAAAATAATATAAAATAATAATATCAATAATAATAATAATAATAATAATAATAATAATAATAATAATCATAATAATAATAATAATAATAATAACAAAATAATCTAGTCATAACATACAATATATAACATATAACAATTTATAAACTAACCCAACATGCCCAAATTTCGGATGGAAATAAGCCCAACCAAGAACCCGGACCCGAACCCAGTGTCCAAGCCCAACCCGGAAATGAAGAGTGGAGCCCGACCCGAAAAGAAAAGAGAAGAAACCAGACCATCTCTCCCATGTATTTAAAACCCGGAAACATGAAACCCGGATCCGGAACTCGACCCGATTGAACAGGCCCAACAATTAGGCCCAGAAGAGTCTCTCTTCCCCAATCTGAAGGAACAGCGCACACCTGCGCTCGACGAAGAAAAGGACGGAAGGAAGGAGGTGAACCCAGGGGCTCTCCGGCGGCCCTTCCGACCCAGATTTCTTTCCCACCCGACCGACGCACAAAATCGACCAAGATTCACACCGAAAGAATGAAACGCGCACACAAGGGAGGGATTAAAAGAGAGATTACCGAGCGCGGCACGATTCCGACTCCGAGGAAACTCCGGCTGCAATGGCGGCGCTCTGGCTGCGATAGCTCGAGATGGGGGTTCGATTGAGGCCTAGGACGGAAGTAGAGGTCATAGAGGTTCGACGTTATGGAGTTTGAGGGAGAAAGGAGGAGGGGAGAATGTTTACCGCTAGGGATTAAGGAACCCAGATGAGCGGGGACGAAGGCGGCTCGGCGACGGCTCCGGCCTGGGGCACTGCTGCTGCTGCTACTGATTGGGAAGGAGAGGCGCAGCTGCTCCTGCTCAGACAAGGATGGAGAGATGTGGGGCCTGCTCGGGGCTCTCGACCTTCTTGGCTCTGAGAACAGAGGAACCACGGGGTGGAAACTCGACGGCGCTCTTGTGGCTACTGGCGGCCGGAGACAGGAGGGGTGGTGGATTGAAACGAACCAAGGTGACTCGGTGATGGTGGCCGAGTGCTGTGTTCAGCGAGACAAAGAGAGAGGAGAAAGGGGCTCTTCTGGGTTTGCAGGAGTAAAACGGGAGAGAGAGATTTTATCTGTGGGTTTTTGAATCAAAAGGAGAGGGTGAAGGGTGGTCTGAAATAGAGGCAACAGAGGTCACGGGTTCCACATGGGAAGAAGACAAGGAAGTGGTCCCAAGTTTGGTCAAAGAATATCCGGAATACAAATCTCAAAACCCGCTCTCTCGATATTATCCCGACACAATCAAAATAAAAGTTTTCAAATTTCCAAATCCGATTTTAATAAGAACTCCAACCATTTTATTTATTTTATTTTATTTTATTTTATTTTATTTTATTTTTGTATATGGAAGCGACAATATAAAGCATATTTTAAATTTCAACTAAGTAATGCCGGAACTCGTGTAGAAGGATTTAGAGTAAAACCAATAGCTTAAGGACGGAAATTCCAAACCTCTCAAATCTTTGGAAGCGGAATGATTATAAATCACTATTTTAATAATTTAATATTATAAAATTTCCCGGTCTTTACACCCGAGCCGCTTCCGCCATCCTTGTTTCGCAGCCATCAAGCACCTGTCGAGCGTCGCACCTCTGTTTTCCGAGCAAGCCGAGCACAATCAACAACCCTTCTCACCTCGGTTTCAAATCCATGAAGTCGAGCCCAGCAGCAGCTCCTCCGACGTCCGAAGATGCCCAGTGCCGCCGCGGCGTCCTTTTCCTCCTTCCTTTCCCTGTCTTCGCGCGAACGGGCTCGGTAAGCCTTCTTTCTCCCCCTTTCACTTTGAAATGTCCCAAAAATCCAGATTTTGACCTTCTATTGACGTCCTAGACCAAGTGCGCATCGATTCCGACTCCGACATAGCCGATTGGACCTCCGGTGCATCTCCGACGACCTCGAAGCCACCTTATCTCGGTGAGCATTTCCTCCGCTCCTTTCCTTTTGGTTCTACTTTGATTAACCTTTTCCTTGAGTTGTTCGAGCGAGCGAGGACCGGAGTGAGGTCGAGTGAGGGCGGCCAGGGGAGAGAACCGCGAGCGGCGAGAGAGAGCAGTGGGTGGGGATTTGATTTTCTGGGGAAGAAGGTAAAGAGTGGGCCCCACCTTCAATTCCTTTTGCCTGTTTCCGGGTTTGTTTGGAAAATGATATAAGGAAATTAGAGGTTGGGTTTTTGGGTTTGGGCTGGGCTTTTGTCTTGGGTTTTCTGGGCCGGGTTTGTTTTAAGGAGTTGTCTTAACTAATTTTTATACACTATATGATTGTTATATGTTATGATTTATATTATTGTTAGTCTATTAGAACATTAGTATTATTAATATGTGATTTTAGAAATGAATAAAGTAGTTGGTGTTAATTATATATATTGAAGATAAATTATTTAAAAAGGAGATTTTCAAGTTTTCGAAAATATCTCTATAAGGATTTGTGTTAGAAAACCAAAATGCCGGAAGTATTTCTATAATATGATTTTGGGAATTTGTTAAGGATTTAAATGATAAGTATAATTTGAGAAATTATTTTGAGTATGAGTTGACTAAATTTGGGATTTAAGAGTTGGAAAGATATAGTTGGTATGATTTTGTCAATGGGTTTGATTGAAAGTAAATTATTTTGGTTGATGTTGATCGTATCGGAAAGGTTTTGGAAAACGGTTTTACTATCGGTTGGTTTTGAGCATGTTGAGAACTTGGAGTTTCGTGTGTACGAATGTTGGTCTGGTAGCTTATGACAATGGTCTGATGATAGGTGCGTATTGCTTTTGGATTGCTTTGGACTTGCATTTGGGCCCTTTCTTGTGTTATATGTCTTGCTGCTCTGCATCTTCAAGTAAGTTCCCTAGGGGGCTTACTCAGGTTGGACATTCGTGCCTGTTGTTGCATTTTATGTTAGGTGTTGCATATGCATAAAAGCATGACATGTAGTATCCTGTTTAGGTTGCACTAATTGAATGAGCATCTGCTTACTTTATGCGTTTGAAACAGAACGGCCGTTATCTGTGATAGTCCTAGAGTCTTTGCTAGGGTCATAGGGTAGCCTAGCCTCATCGGGTACCCTGAGTCAATCGAGTCATGAACTTCCTTATATTATTATTATGAGATGCTTGCGGGCTTTATTGTGGAGCGGGTTAGGCATGCGTGCCGCCCGATTATGATGGAATGCATTCACGAGCTGGCCAGTCTCCGCCCTATCGGAAGGGGGTGGAGGTAGGAGAGGGATATGTCACTTGGCATTGTCTTGGACCCTTTATAGTATTTTTACACATTATTATAACTAGGAGCATGCTAGTGTGTTTGACTTTCGTACTGCATTAGAGCATCTGTATTAGGTATAGCACATACTATGTGGCCTCAGCGAGGACTGCCGGTCCCGCATGAGTGGCTCGATCTGACTCCTTTCACCGTTCTTCTTTTAAAGGTATTTTCTGCAGATTTGAGTGCTCGATGTCTATACGACGGGGTTCCCTTTTGGCGAATCGAAGACTCTAGCTAATATCCTAATTTAGTAAAATGGTAATCATCCACTTATGTTTTGGTTTTGACCCGGCTCTGCCGTGGCGCTTTGTATCTTAATTTTGTTTCTGTCTTGCTTCCGTTTGAAATGAATTTCGCGAGTTAGTCCCTAGGACAGGTTAAGGGTACCCAACGGCCCTACGATATTTTCAGGGTTCGAAATCCCTCTTTATTACTGACCATAAAAATGAGTTTGAAACCTCGACCCTTACCTGGATGGCAAGATCCGAACAAGGGGTTTCATCCCTTGAAACGTAACCCGAAAATCATAATTCTGGGCCGTTACAGGATTACAGAACATACCACTCAAATATTACAGAGTAATTATTTATTTATTTAAACAAAACAAAGTCCGAAAATACCACAATTTAACATGAAGAATTTGTGAAATAATATGGCAACACATAGAACTGAAATTAGCCGGGAAGATATATAACATGGACTAAGAAAAACATGAACTCGACTTCTTATCCACTCTTCGGACTTTTGCTTTTCCAAATGTGAATAACACGAACTCGAATTTTGTAATTTACTTTTGCCTTTAGATCATCCAATAAAGTTAAACCGTTCTTCATCTTCGACCCGAGGAAAAAGCATTGTTATAATCGATTATAAAGCAATAAAAAATGTAAAAGTTTAAAATTCAAATTGTTAGTAACATTTTATCAATGGATTCGAATACCTACAAAAATTGAAAATTACAAAAATATAGTTAGAATTTGATATAAATGCAATAGAATGATCAGAGTAGAGGTTTTTAAGAAATGGAAACGTGACTCACCGATTATCGTCAAACGTATAATATATGATGGTCAAGCTATGGATTAAATAGAAATGGAAAATGTTTTAAACTAAATAAGATAATTAAAATAATTAGTAAAGATAATTATTAAGGATAGGATCCTTTGAATATCTAAACCAACTAACCATAATATCTAGATATCAAAATCAATTAGTATTATTAATTATAATATTAATAAAGATTAATAGATAGATATATATTGACTTAATTTTTAATTGAATTATGCTAAATAATTTAATTAAACTCTAACTAAAAATCCCTACATTAAAGGAGAAGGCACCACATGGATTAGACGACTTACTGTTTTAGTTCTAAATTCATCTTATCTCATATTCTCGTCAGACTCAGCAAGAAAAAGGCTAAATTGCTTTTGTAATTCTGTATTTTTTTAATCCCTAAAGTTAATAAAATCAGTTGATTGCGGACTTCAGTCACCCCGACCAAAACCCAGATCGATCCACCACCAAGTAGAAGTAATTTTTTGTAGATCAATACGATTTACAACTTACTCAAAGTATCAAAATATATAAATTAACATGAAATAATTTGAAATTTCTCATAAAGGAAAAACAAACAACTGTTATCGGACTCATCGGACATATCCGGTACGTAGATAACATTAACTGTTTAATTTGTACAATATAATGAATATTTAGAATTTGATAAAAAAAACAATAGAATGATCAGGGTAGAGGTTTCGATTATAGTCAAACGTATGATGGTTAACGGTATGGAATGGATTAAATAGAAATGGAAAATGTTTTAAATTAAATAAGATAAGTAAAATAATTGGTAAAGATAATTATTAGGATAAGATCCCTTGAATATCTTAACCAACTAACCATAATATCAGATATCAAAATCAATTAGTCTTATTAATTATAATATTAATAAAGATTAATACATAGATAGATATTGACTTAAATTTTAATTGGATTATGCTAATTAATTTAATTAACTAAACTCTCAACCACATGAAATAAATTAACGGATAAGATTATATCTCACATAATTAAAACCAAAGAAAAGAAAAAACACATCCTCTCAGTTCTCACGTCCCGGTTCCTCAACCAGATCGTCTCCTCCATTTGACTTGATTCTGGCTTCCCCAATCAATAGATTTGTGTATTGTCCTAAGAATATTTTATCAAACTAATGTTAAGAACATTCATCATTGATTCATTATACAAAATATAAGAGAGTATCCATGCTCATTTTGTTTTTAGACTGTCTAATATAAGGAGTCTGATAAACAGAAGCATCAATTTATACACAAGCATCAATTTGATAATTAACCGGATTGCTTAATGCATTAGCATAAAGAAAGAGAAATAACATCAGAGGAAAATGATGATGAATTTCAATCGATAGGTTTGGCTTAATTAATGTCCATTGTCCATAAAGAAGCTAATAAAATATCTAATGATTAAAATTGAACTTAATCTAGCCGTAAGTCGCACATTTCAATTCTGGAACTATACTAAACCTAATTCCCAAATCCTAAATCCTACCATACACATATAATTAGCGAGCTGATGATGAACAAACCTTGAAGATAGATAAAAATAGGCGATCAATGTGAGGGATGACGACAATAGAGGATGACGACTTACGACAATGGGATGGGCAAAGATGAAGGACATCGCTATGTTTCATTACGTAGAGAGGAAGCACTATGGAGCATGAGAGAACCACCACAAGGGACAACTGCGTTGTGATTCAACCATCTACTTTGAACCCTGCGGGAGGACGGAAAGTCATCAACGACATGGCTCGGTAACGGAGAACTGCGGAGATGTTCTAGCGAGAGGAGTGCGAGAGAGGATCTAAGAGAAGAGAGCGAGAATTATGTTACGTAAAATTAGGAAATTACATTTGATATTGGGAGAATCAATCTGAGCCATTCATTTATTTGAACGGATGTGATCTTCTCATTAGGAAGTTATTAGGCATACTATGATCAGAAATAGATTGCCATAAATAAGAAGAAAAATAATTAAAATGAGCACCCTAGCTAATTCATTTTGGATCATCACAAATCTCGATCGATACTCGTGAGTTGTGACCGTAACTGAATCACTTGAAATGTTGAGGCAAAAAATTAAAACTCATTTTACATCTATGAAAATAGATAGATATATTGATTATACTCCATCCGATCCAAAATACATGTTGTTTGACTTTTTAACACGTACTAAAACTATATAATACATTAACTTTTTTTTTATTATTTTTTTACAATTGAATACTTATTATCAACAAATATTAAGTTGTAAAAAAATGATTTTAAAAAAGTTGATATTTTATATAGTTTTTACCTCCTTAAATTACGTGTTAAAAAGTCAAACGACATATATTTTGGATCGGATGTAGTATTACTTATACGGTCGTACCTATTCATTTATAATGGATCAATCCTCAAGCTCTCTCTCTATATATATTTAATAACATACAAAGCATGTCTAAAAAGGAAATATCTAAATATCAAAATTAACCTTTGAGCAAAATATTGATGCCGTCCACCATCGACCCTAAATTTCATTTGGATCTCTCAATTACAACACTCTATCATCCCTAATGCCCAAAAAAGCTTGTATATATATTACGTGGTTTGAACTCTTCAAAGTTAAGTTGTTGGTCAAGCCCACATCGTCCTATTGATGCTTCGGTTGTAAAGTTCCAAGGCATATTTGACTATGAGGCATTGTGGACAAAAGTAGCTAGACGTACACCGTCCTTGTTTGGGGGCGGATTTATGCTACGGTATCCCTTGGCCGCGTGCCTCTTGTAAATCATTGAGGTCGAATCGTTGCACCACCAACTACAAATAATAAATAATATTAATATATACTTGTTTCCTTGAAAATTTTAAATATTTATAATACCTACCTCAAATGTAACAACATGACCAGGAGAATAACTTGTAGGGGTGCAAATAAATTTATGGTATAAATAAACTAATCAATCGTTAAACACAATTAACTTTTCATCTATATCAATGTAGTTTAGTGATCTCAATATTCTTAAAAATTGAACAATAATATTCCATCGGAGTCCTGTGATATTTAGTTTTTGTGGTAGCAACTCATCTGGTAATGAAATTTTCAATTACTACCATCAATGTTTCATCGCCCATAAAAAAAAAAGATGAATCATTGTAATGTGCGATAACAAAAAAGATCATATAGGTAAAATACACGTATAAATTAAACGTACCTCTCATTTAAACCTTTCTATTATTCTTCACTATGGACGTCTTAACAAAAAGATCTAGTTCGGTTGAAAAAAAAATGATACGACATTGGATGGGATCACGTCTTCAATATATAGGGAAGAGATATACTCCATATCTTTCTAGTTATTCAGCATATCTTCTTTAGTTGTTTAGATATATACCACAATTTGAAATTATTAATTAATTAATTAAGTAATTGGAGCTGTGTGATTTCATATCTTTTTAGTTACGTGGTTGATCGCTAGTTAGTTGTTTAATTAATTAATTAATTAATTGGAGATGTGTGATTTCATATCTTTTGATTATTATCTACAATTACAAATTGATTTTTTTTTTATCAAACCAATTTATTAATTAGGTATGCGTAATCTGTTATTTTAGATAAGATTGCAATAGATTGAGATTACATTACAAAGTGATAATTAAAGATTGATGATTAAAAAAAAAAACTTAATTCCAAAAACACATAAACTAAATAATCGCACAAACGCATAAACTAAATAATATTTAACATATCTGTCTTTCGAAACTTTCAATTATTCTTCTCTATGGCGCCTTACCTTTATTACTTATCATTGTAGAAAATCTAATCTAGCTCGTGTAAAGGCTCGGATTTTTTAATCCAAATTTCTCGGAAAAAAAAAAAAAGAATCAAAATGAATTTTAAAGCGAAATTTAGCGGAAAAATTCTCTAGCTCGGAGTTTGACCTCGTAAAGTGGATTTCCAACCTAAAATAAATTTTTTGAAAGCTAACTTAACATGACAACCCTGATTCCTCGATTTTTAAAATTTTAACAGATCGAAAGAGCAGATTTCGAAAACTAACTTTCAGAAATTCAAATTCCCGCCCTCAGAACCACAATTTTTGTTCTTTCTCTCATCCTTATCCAAAGCTCAAACAAATATGCTTAAATGGGTGAAATTTCCTACACACTTCCTCATTTGACTATTAAGACACAACACCTGCAAATTTGCTTTTCTTCCCTCCATTCTTTCACCCTCCTCTTTTGGCAACAAGACAATTTGCCCTCTTTGCCACCTTTGACCATCAGATTCAGCCTTATCCCTTCTCTCTTTCGGCTCCATAAGATGTGAAGTTGTGCCTCACCACACACCAAGACAAATCCTAAACACCAAACATCCCCTTCACCATCTTCTTCCTCCATTGTTCCTCCTTGCCGTGAGCAACCCGCCCCAAAGCCACCTTCTTTATGCTCAGCTCTCCAGCCACTATCACCATCATTGAACCACACCGTCACCACCACAGACAGCGTCACCTCCATCGTCGGCCACCAAACGCAGCGACACCCCCCACCCTATTTCGGAAATCACCCCAGCTCCGCCCGAGCGCCAAGCACCTCGGATCCTCTTCCCGTCCGTTCACTGCGAGCCAACCACCGGAGCTTCTTTGCACTCCTCCTCTATGTCCCCGCGCAACCGACTAGTCCAGGAGCAACCCGAACCGCCGTGGACGTCGTCCTTCCTCCTCTGCTCCCCTGTTTTCCCGATCGAGCACCTCGGTAAGCTCCTTTCCCTCTTTCCGACCAAACACCCCGGAAAGCTTCACCTTTCACACATTTACTTCCGATCTAGGTCGAGGAACGTAGCCCGAGCCTCGGGCGAGCACCAATCGAGTACCGACGGCGAACTCCGGCGAGTCGACGCCCCTCGGTGAGCTTCCCAAACCCCTCCTTTTCAATCCTAGTCCCGATTTCGTGCTTCTTGTGCTAACTTATCGAAGAGAGGCAGTGAGTAACGGGGAGGTCGAGAGTGAGGTCGAGAGCGTGAGGATGGGAGGTCAGCGTTAGCGGTGAGCAGGGCCGGGAGCGAGCGAGCAGGTCAGAGCGAGTGCGAGAGGGCTGAGAGCGAGATCGGGAGAGAGAGGAGGAGTCCTGAGCGAGCTGCAATCGACCATCGCTAAGAACTCCGTCGGCGGCGCTCAGCCCCGTCACTTTCAGGCTCCCTCTTTCTCTCGCTTCTTTGATTTGCCGAAGAAGAGGAAGGTTGAAGGAGACTGCGGGCCCCAGCTCGCCACCTCAGCCGACACCTCACCCCTGGGCCCTCTTTCTTTTTAAATCTCCAGCTCCGGTTTCTTAAATGGAAGAATAGATGGGTCTGGGCCTATCTTGTTGGGCCTTTTCTTTCAAACAATTGATTGGGCCTATTTTTCCAACAAACCAAATCCACATATTTTGGATCTATCTCCCCAAATTGAGCTCGGTTTTAACCTTAACAAAAAGATGGGGCTGATTGTTATAAACTAAAAATGATTGGGATTTTAAAGGATTTAGAAATATTTAAAGGAAAATGGTATTTGAAATATTATGTAATATTATTGAGATTAAAATACAAAATATTATTTTGAGGTTAAAGATATAATATTATGGTGATTGAAAACAAATATAATATTAGGAGACTTGGAGATTTATAAGGGTATTTTCGAATTTAAATCGAAAAGGAAAGTTGTCGAGCGTTTTCAAAAGAGCGGAATTTCTAACTAGTTGATTTGGATTTTGAAGCGATTTCGGGACTAACTTGGGAACTATGTGATCGATGACTAACTAGCATGTTGATATGATTGATTGAATAATATCATGATTTGTGTGAATTAATGACATGAATGAATGACTAACAGCATGATGAGATGCTAGAATTTCATATCGTTTGACTTATGCCTTATGAGCTATGATTAATATGATGAACTCTGGAGATATACAATCATGCGGATATATGAGTATTATTGCGAATATATGAATGTGGCGAAATGGAATGATGAGAATGATATGGTCTTATGGAATGTGATGGAATGATAAATGGTTGAACTTGATGAGATGATGATTATGATGTGATTATACCTTATTGAGTGATGTGTGCTTGTGTGATTAGATGGTTAAATGTAGACTTATATGAACGTTATGATATGTATCTAGGTGATCTTTAATCTATCGTAATGCTTGCCTTGCTGTTCTGCACCGCCAGGTAAGTCTCTTCGGAGCTTACTCAGATTGAATAGAGCTATTCCCTGCTTTAGGTGCATGATATACTAGGTGCTTGCATTCATGATCAGCATGCCATGTAGTACCATGCTAGGTTGCATCGATCGTTGAGCATTCTATTTCTTTATGTGTATGTAAACAGAACGGCCGTTATCTGTGAAGTAACTAGAGTCATTGCTAGGGTTATAGGACGACCTAGTCTCATCGGGTCCCGTCCTGAGTCAATCGAGTCATGAACTTCCTTATATTATGAGATGCCTGCGGGCTTTATTGTGGAGCGGGTTGGGCATGCGTGCCGCCCGATTATGAATGAATGCATTCACGAGCTGGCCAGTCTCCGCCCTATCGGAAGGGGGTGGAGGTAGGAGAGGGATATACCACTTGGTATTCTGTGTTAAGGCCTTATTATTATTATGCACTTGACCTTAGGAGCATGTTAGTGTGTTAATATTTCGCCTTGCACCTAGAAGCATCTTTATTAGGAATAGCGTATATGTGTGCTTAGGGTTGGGATGCAGAGCTAAAGTGGGCATCGATCTGATCCCGCCCCATATCAATTTTTTTAGGTATCCGTTATGCTTACTACTGTTGATGCTGATTTGAGTCCATGACTGCTGGGTCTAACATGGCGGAAAGAGAGAGTTGAGATTCCAACTTCACCAATTTAATTACGACTCGAATTTGAATGGTTGATCATATTTTGACCCGGCTCTGTCGTGGCACCCCTTTGTATTATGCTTTACTTCCGCTATTTGTGTAACCTTTGGTTTTCCACGCTTAGACTTATGACAGGTACAGGGGACTTCCCCGGGGATTCCAACGATCCCTTCGAATTTTGGGTATGAAATCCCACTTAAAAATGTTAGGATAGAATTTCAAACCTTCAACCTGTACTCGGGGCGCAAGATCTTAACGAGGGGTTTCATCCCTCGAAACGTAACCCGGGAATCATAATCCCGGGCCGTTACAGCTCGGTTGAAAAAAACTCTTTATACGACATACGAGTACCATGGATCACTAACTAATATATAGAGAAGAAAATATTTTTATTATTAATCCTTATCAATTAGTAACTACCTATCCTATGGCAAATCCTAGCATATCTTTCCTTTCATTATTAATCTAATTCGTTTTTATTATTAATATAATTAATTTAATTTGAAATTAATCTAATTAACAAAAAAACATCTACAATTATTTTTATTATTAATTAGTAACTACCTATCAATTAATCTAATTAACAAAAAAAATAAAATAAAAAACTCCACGACAAATCCTTATCAAGAATTAGTAACTACGTACGGCAAATCCTTATCAACAATTGGTAACTACATACACAAATCGTTATCAAAAATTATTTTTATTATTAATGATCAGTAACTACCTATCAATTAATCCATTTAACAAAAATAAAAAACATTTACTATTATTTTTATTAATAATTACTATTAATTAGCAACTACCTATCAATTAATCTAATTAACAAAATAAAAAATAAAAAAAAACTCTAATTTAAAGGAGAAGCCGCCACATGTCGTAGGCGACTTCTCCTTTAGTATTATAACTAGCGCAGTACCCGTGCGTTACGCACGAGATTTGTAAAATATATTATATTTTTTAGAAGATATTATCATAATTTATATACATTATACAATTGGTATTTAAAAAAAATGTACTCGCATCAAGAATGAATATGTATTGGTATACGAAATCCAAAAGGATGCTATCGGGTAGGTAATCCCTCCCGAGTTGTTACATAAACAAAAAAAAATGTATTGGTATACGGAAGAAAATTAAAAAAAAATGTTATACATAACATTTTTTGCCTACTAATTCTTGCCTACTGTTAAAAAGATGTTATACATGGCTAATCTTGCTATATTAGAGTAATCTAGATAAAAATTTATTTTTCACCCTAATAGAAAATAACAACCCTAGAAAAAACTAAAATAAAATTAATGACTATTAAAATCTAAAACATTCAATTATTTTTAGCGGC
Organism: Persicaria maculosa; assembly: GCA_963922045.1. Classification (NCBI taxonomy): domain Eukaryota; kingdom Viridiplantae; phylum Streptophyta; class Magnoliopsida; order Caryophyllales; family Polygonaceae; genus Persicaria; species Persicaria maculosa. The sequence continues at coordinate 29,612,069 of OY998251.1, read as the reverse complement.
TATAATTTTTTTTTTAACTCTACCCATAATTGCTATTATATATTCTTAGCTGAAAATGGAGCATACATGTAGCTATTGGAAATGAGTAATTTTGTTCGTTGAAATTACATGAAATAAAAACGGTTGAATTACCTCACTCTTATCAATACCTCTAATGCAAACATCCTTAATTTTTTGTAAGCCAAACATTCATATATTCTAATTATATATTAATTATTTACTCCCTCCGGTCGAAAATATTTGATGTTTGACTTTTGTGTACGTGGTTTTAGTAGCTAAAAACTAAATAAAATCTTATTTATTTTGATTAATTTTTTTATAGTTTAATATTTATTAGTAATAAGTATTAAACTGTGAAAAAAAATAATTAAAAAATTAATATTTTATTTAGTTTTTAGCTCCTTAAAATACGTGCAGAAAGTCAAAACATCAAATATTTCCGATAAGATGTAGTATTATTTAAGGTGTGGGTATGGAGTATCATAATTAGTCATCAGTCTTAATTTGATATTTGATTAATTACTTTTAAAATGGTAAAAAAAATATCTAAAATTGGCAAAAGTGATTTGTGTAAGCTGTACCCCTAATAAACGGTGTAAAATTATTAAAAGATAAGCTTTTTTTATTTTCAGCATTCCAAATAATTAATTTTTTTTTAAAAAAATAGTTGAATATATAGAACTAACCAATTATGTTAGGCTAACAAAACCATGTAAATCAATTAAACTAACAAATTTCAAAATCTAAAGTTGGATTGTGAAATTAGATTTATCAAATTAAAGAAGGACCCACGTGCCAGTAATTATAAACCAATGAACTTATAGAAGTCTAAGGGGATGTGACATAAGTCTTTGGCCACAACGTGGTGTTTTCAATGTATGACTATCATTTATCATACTCCCTCCGTTCACGAAAACATGTCATTTTAACTCGAGCTTTGCACAATTTTTAACAAAGTCAATAATATACTCCCTGTTGGTAGGAGGAAATCGAGTATGCAAATAAAATATAAATAAATCACAGCAAACCAGATTCCGTCCCTTGCAAATAATTACAAGACCTCCTCCTGATGTAGCAGCGGGAAGTCAGGTCTACTCGATCTCGACAAGGGTCTTGTCGATCTCGAGTAGGGTTGACTGGCTCGGCTTCGTCGTCTCGGCTAGCTGGCGCTCGACAGACTCGGACTTGATTCATGGTGCTCGTCGATGTCGACTAGGGCTCGTCGAGGTCGAGTAGACTGGCTATGTCGACTGGGTCTTCTTGGGTGGCTCTACTCGACAGGCTCGGATCTGGACTCGGGGCTCGTCGATCTCGACTAGGGCTCGTCGAGATCAACTAGGGTATGGCCTTCTCTGGTCGAGCAGCTTCTCCTCGGCATGGACTCGGACTGGCGCTGTGGGCTTCGTCGATCTCGACTAGAAGCTTGTCGAGATCGAGTAGAATAGTCCTTGTCCTTGGCTCCTCGATCAGTTCTCCTCTCGACTCTGGATGTGGCGCTGGGCTTCGTCGATCTCGACCAGGTTTTGTCGAGATCGAGTAGGCTCCGGAAGTCGGGTGGTCTGGTTCTCGATGTTGCTCCTGTCGACAAGGCTGTGCTAGGGCATCTTTGTCGAGATCGAGTAAGGGCTACTCGAGGTCGAGTAGTCTGGTTTCTCGGCTCGATTCGACTGGTTCAGTTGCTGCTTTGACCTTGGACTTCTGTAGCTGTTTTCCGAGCTTTTCCGACCTTCTGTAGAATTGCTGTAAAATGCCTTGAATTCTGCGAATTAAACAGAAACTGGTGTAGATTCCATAATTTGGCAAATAAACATAAATTACATAGATTATGTACTATCTTAACCCAAATGAATGTAATGTATGCAGAAATCGATATAAAAGTAAATGTAAAACAGGGCAGATTCAGGTCACAACAAACACCCCATACTTAAGCTTGCTTGTCCTCAAGCAATACTTTTAATTGTCATTCAGGGGAAGAATTCAAAACTCTCAACATCTTAGATTCATTATTTATATGTCCCTGCAATCAATTACCATCCTCGAAAAGGTACTAGTGTCACAAATTCATGCATGTGCAATTATACAAAAGCAACATCTACTCACAAAAGGAGGGTTATGCAAAAACATTTATGTGACAAAGCAACAATAATTAAGAGGACTTTAATTTAAGCTCATGAAGGAGTAGATTGGTAAAAGGCTAAAAGGTGGGCAATTTTTGGCAATGTGGTGCTAATGATCCGGGGAAATGGAGTATTTCCAAACTTTGAACTTCCACATTCCTTCTCCTTGAGATTCATAACCTTTCATAATGCTTTTATCCATAATAATGCTTTTACCTCTCTAACCTCAGCACTGCCTTCTCGCGAGTCGCAAACATGGGTGTCATGAATGGCCCCGGATACTTAGTGCGTCGAACTCCTCACTTGGTGTCCCATCTCGCCAAACTATTATCTCAGCGAGTAGGGTCGATCTTTGATCGGATTTTCTTTCACTCATTACATTTTCCATATACTTCAAACAATTCCGCCAAACTCCAATAATGATAATAATCACAACAACCATATAACAATCTCCATAATGTAACATCATTCTCAACATAATCCCCGGATAAGGTAAAGAATGACAATATTTTAGAACATGTGGAGCAATATATGAAATAAGGCATATTATGGCTTTTGTGATGCATAAGCATAGGTAAGGCTAGGATTATAAACATATGAGCATTATATGAAAATATAAAGTCCTCCATCATCTTATCATGCAACATGTCAAAAGCAACTTCAAATTTTACCTCCTTTCATGGTTTTCAAGTAATAATGCACTTCATTGTGACTTCCCTTTACTAGGCAATTTCATGCTATATCTCTAATGAATCCAATTTTGCATCGTCGAGTTCAATTAAAGCTTCCATGACATTATTCAAAAATTTAAATGGGGGTCATTTTTCTCAAATTTTGGAAAACATGCATATAAGCACACAAATCAATAATGCATTCCAAAATAGCCATGTAGCAATTCAAAGTAATAACTTCTAAATATGCACATTTATGTCAAATATGATCAAATATAGCAAATATGCATAAAGTAAGCCCTTCCCCCACCCCATACTTAAAATTTACAGTGTCCTCACTGTATAAAAATAAAAACAAGAGTAAAGGAAGGAACTCACAGGATAATGCATCGAGGAAGACCAAATTGGGCAAGTCGAGTAGGGGGCGCTCGTCGAGCTCGAGTACGGTGTACTCGATCTCGAGTAGGCTCGTCTGCGTCTGGTGGTTTCTGAAGTCGAGGAGCTTCTGGGCTTTTGTCGAGGTCGAATACGTCTACTCGATCTCGAGTAGCTTCGTCTGGGCTGCTCCTCTTTGTCGTCGTCGACTTGGCCTTCGTCGATTCTGACTGGTTTTCAGGGACTTCTTCTTCCACTTTTCGCGATCTTTATATGCTTGCTGACCTACAAGTGTTAGATTCCTCACCAAAAAAACAAGACTATCCATATGAAGTTCTTAAAAAGACAAAAAACCTAAAAAAACAAAAACAAAAACCAAAAACCAAAAAGTCCCAAAAGTTCATAAAGTCTATATACATGCTCTAGATTTTAGAGTCGCTAGGCCGACTTCTCCGTTTGCGCTCAAGGAGGACCATTATTGTGGGGCCCACTCATGCTTGGCCCTTCTCCTGGATCATCTAGGTCCTGATGGTAGTATGCAAGCTCAGCTGACAGGTGGTTGCTTGCATCATCTCCTTTCCCTTTCTTCTTTTTCTTTGTAGCCTTTAATTTCTGTAAATTCTCTCGCCATGGTGTCTTAGCTCCCTTTAAATCATTGAAAATTTTACTTATGGACTGAGGGGGAGTAGAATTCATACCTGCACTTACCTGTTCGGACCCAAAACAGAAATCTTTGGGCTTGGGTCTACTCGATGTCGAGTACTGCTGGTCGATCGAGTACAAGGACCCCATACTTAGGCTCCTGGCAAGTTTCTGGCTCAGTGATGGTGGTCGAGATCGACAAAGGCTTGTCGAGCTCGAGGAGGGCGCTTGTCGAGGTCGAGTAGGGCTTGTCGACCTCGAGTAAAGTTTTGGCTCCTTCCTCCGCTGTTTGCTTGGTCCTGTCGATGCTGATGCTTTTCACCTCCAGCCATGAAATTTCCTCCTTTGCAGGGCCAAAAGAGAAATCCAAACCTCATCGCCTATGGTGAAGGTGAGCGACCTATTCTTGACACTAATTTGGGCATCTGCAGTAGCTAAGAATGGTCTACCAAGAATAATAGGGCTAGTAGGATCTTCAGCACAGTCAATGATAAGGAAATCAGCTGGAACAAAGAATTTACCAACCTGGACTGGGACGTTTTCAACTATACCTGTAGGGATGACCACAGTATTGTTCGCCATGTATAATTTGGCATCCACAGGTTCTATGCATCCTATTTTTACTTTTCGCCAGATTGATAGAGGCATGATGCTCACACTTGCTCCTAAATCGCATAGGGAATCATATTTATATTGTCCAAAGCCCACAGTAACAGAAAACTTACCAGGGTCAGGCCTCTTTTCAGGGAAGTGGAGTACTTTGCATTCGCCTGCGATTTCTGAGATGGATCGCTTCTTGCTCAGGATTTCCTTCAGAAACTTGACATATCCAGGCATCTCTTGCAGGGCTTCTGTAAAGGGAATAGAAAAGTTTAGCTCTTGCAACATATTAATAAATCTATTGAATCTGCCCGCAGTGGGGTCTTTAAGAGTTTTAGAAGGGAAAGGAAGTGGCTTTTTCTGTTTCGGAGCCAGATCAGCTGTCGGAGATGCTGCAGAGTCGTCGACCTCAGCTTGTTGCTCGTCGACATCGACCACAGGCTTGTCGAGATCGACAAGGGTCTTGTCGACCTCGAGTTGGGTTGTCGACCTTGGGTTGCTGGTCTGCGCAGCGGAGTCCGAGCTCAGTTTCTGGTCTTGGTCGAGTACAGGCTTGTCGAGGTCGAGTACAGCCTCCTCGAGATCGAGTTGGCTCTGCTCTGACTCGAGTTGCTGCTCTGCGTTGCTTTGCTGTTTTCCGACCTCTGGCTCGTGTAGTTGATGCCCACTCCTGAGTTTGATGGCTGCGACATGTCCGGTCTTCCCTTTAGGATTTGGTTCTGTTTGCCCAGGGAGTTGTCCGGACGGTCGTGGGATTTGTGCAGCGATTTGACCCATCTGAGTCTCAATTCCCCTTTTCCAGATGTCCAATTCTCCAAATTTGGTGGTGATGCTCTGGAACTGGTTGTTGATGGTGCCCTGATTTCGTCGCATTTCCTCAAGGATCAGCTGCAGATCATCCTTCTTTTGATCCCTTTCTGGATGCCCTGGAGCTCTGTAGGGTGGGGGGGTTCCTAGGAGGACCTTGGTTCCACTATGGTTGATAGAACCTTTGATCCCCCATGTAGCGATTGGGACCCCCTGCATAGGCTGCTTCCTCATGTGTCTCTGCCATTCTAACTTGCTCTGTGTGTGGGCACTCAGTAGTGGTGTGCCTCTGTGATCCGCATTCGATGCAAGGCTGATTGACAGACAGATATTTGACTTGTTTGAGGAGCTTGTGATTCTGGTCTCTGTAGAACTGCTCCCTGACATCTGGGTCAATCTCCTTTGCTGGCTCATAAAGTGGCATTGATGGTGTTGGCCTGGCGTAGGAGTTCTCCTCATAGTTTGCAGTAGCCCCATATTTGTTGTCGTAGTTGGTGAGCTTGTCTAGCACACCCCATGCGTCGATTGGCGGCATCGTCAGATACTCATAGCGAGTATACTGGTTGATCCTGTCCTTAGTCACTTGATCAAGAGAATTGAAGAAGATCTCCTGAATGACATAGGGTGGCTGTCCATGAGTAGGGCAAGATCGCAGAAGATCCTTGTAGCGCTCCCATGCCCTTGCCAGCGGTTCCCCTTTCTGCTGTTTGAAGGCGGTGATTTTCTGGCGGAGAAGTGCTGTCTTGGCAGGTGGGAAGAATTTGTTGAGAAACTCTTGCTCTACTTGGGCCCATGTGGTAAGTGATCTTGGTTTCAGCCCTTCTAGCCACTTCAGTGCAGGTCCAGCGAGCGACCATCGGAAAGCCTTCATCTTGACATATTCCAGAGTTGTACCTTCAGCAAGAGTACGGCACATGTCATGAAAATTAGTAATATGTTCAAGAGGACACTCATTAAATCTGCCATAAAAGGCATTATTTTTAAGCTCTATAAGAAATTGAGTGCGAATTTCAAAAGAGTTTTCAGGGATGAGAATCGCCGATTCAGGCACGACGAGAGTTGGATGCATATAATCCTCAGCTGTAGTTGGATATTGGGCAAGCTCAGCTTCTGCTTGCTCCCTTGCAGCTTTCTCTTGTTCCTTTGCTGCTCTTTCATTGGCGATAGCGGTGTCCTTTTCAGCTAGCTCCCTGGTAAGCCTGGCAATCAGCTGTTCTTGTGTTTCAGCGGCCGCCATGGCTCTTTGTAGTCTAGCTCGGATGTGTAGGAGGCGCTCTGGTTCGTCTAAGCCGTCAAACTCAGGTTGTTGACCAGAACGGCGCATACACCTGTAAAGTAACTCAAAGTAGACGTGAGATTTAACTACCTAAGGCGCGAATGATAGCTTCCCCGGCAACGGCGCCAATTTGTTGGTAGGAGGAAATCGAGTATGCAAATAAAATATAAATAAATCACAGCAAACCAGATTCCGTCCCTTGCAAATAATTAAAAGCCCTCCTCCTGATGTAGCAGCGGGAAGTCGGGATCGATCCACGAGGAAGCGTGTCAGCGGATCCTAGGTAGCGGTGAAATCTCACGGTCAGAAGTCGACAACAGAAGTCCTCGAGCTCGACTAAGGTTTAGTCCTCGAGGAAACTATCCATGGAAGACTTTAGATATATTTTCCATGGATAGATCTCTTTCTCTTCATGATGTATCTTGATAGATTAGGATAGAATCGGCAATCTTCAGGCCCAAGGAATCCCAAGTCGAGTAGGATTCGTCAAGTCGAGTAACGCGGCTCTGGAGGTCTACTCGATCTCGACAAGGGTCTTGTCGATCTCGAGTAGGGTTGACTGGCTCGGCTTCATCGTCTCGGCTAGCTGGCGCTCGACAGACTCGGACTTGATTCATGGTGCTCGTCGATGTCGACTAGGGCTCGTCGAGGTCGAGTAGACTGGCTATGTCGACTGGGTCTTCTTGGGTGGCTCTACTCGACAGGCTCGGATCTGGACTCGGGGCTCGTCGATCTCGACTAGGGCTCGTCGAGATCAACTAGGGTATGGCCTTCTCTGGTCGAGCAGCTTCTCCTCGGCATGGACTCGGACTGGCGCTGTGGGCTTCGTCGATCTCGACTAGAAGCTTGTCGAGATCGAGTAGAATAGTCCTTGTCCTTGGCTCCTCGATCAGTTCTCCTCTCGACTCCGGATGTGGCGCTGGGCTTCGTCGATCTCGACCAGGTTTTGTCGAGATCGAGTAGGCTCCGGAAGTCGGGTGGTCTGGTTCTCGATGTTGCTCCTGTCGACAAGGCTGTGCTAGGGCATCTTTGTCGAGATCGAGTAAGGGCTACTCGAGGTCGAGTAGTCTGGTTTCTCGGCTCGATTCGACTGGTTCAGTTGCTGCTTTGACCTTGGACTTCTGTAGCTGTTTTCCGAGCTTTTCCGACCTTCTGTAGAATTGCTGTAAAATGCCTTGAATTCTGCGAATTAAACAAAAACTGGTGTAGATTCCATAATTTGGCAAATAAACATAAATTACATAGATTCTGTACTATCTTAACCCAAATGAATGTAATGTATGCAGAAATCGATATAAAAGTAAATGTAAAACATGGCAGATTCAGGTCACAACACTCCCTTTTTACTAATTTATCCTCATTTATTACTCTACTTTTTTACTTTATCGAAAACTACAACCCACAAACCATCAATCATATCAAGGTCGTTTTCGTAAAGTAGAAGCTAAAATGCCTACAATGACATGTTTTTATGAACAAAATCGAACCTCTGCAATGACATGTTTTCGCAAACGGAGGGAGTAGCATCTTAAGAACTTAGTTTTGGTTTTATAGACATGTAGCACGCTACATATAATACAAAATTTGAAGTATTAATTATTTAGTTAAAATATAAGTATGAATTATATAGTAAAAGGTAATTCTAATTAAACACCAGTTTTAAACACCAGTTTATGTGGCAACAGAAACACCTACTTTAGTATTATTCATGTGGCAACAAAAACAATTACTTTAGTATTATTAACCGATAATAGATAGATTAATAGATTTAGAAAAGATATGAATAGGCATCAAAATTTAAAATTTCAAATAATGAATAACTATGTACGTATACGTAGAATGAGTTATTAGTTAGTCCGATAGTTTAATAGGAGTATGGTGTAACGGCCCAGAATTATGATTTCCGGGTTACGTTTCAAGGGATAAAACCCCTTGTTCGGATCTTGCAATCCAGGTACGGGTCGAGGTTTCAAACTCATTTTAAGATTAGTAGAAAGAGGGATTTCAAACCCTAAAACCTCGAAGGGCCGTTGGGTACCCTTAACCTGTCCTAAGACTATGTCGCAAAATCCAATTCAAACGGAAGTAAAGCGGAAACATAATTTAGATACAAAGCGCCACGGCAGAGCCGGGTCAAAACCAAAACATAAGTGGATGATTACCATTTATAATGAGTTAGAGATTTAGCCAGGTTATTCGATTCGCAAAAAGGGAACCCCGTCATATAGACATTGAGCAATCAAAACCTGCAGAAGATATCTAAAAAAAAGAACGGGGAAAGGAGTCAGATCGAGCAACTCATGCGGGACCGGCAGTCCTCGCTGAGGCCACATAGTATGTGTTATACCTAATAAAGATGCTCTAATGCAGTACGAAAGTCAAACACACTAGCATGCTCCTAGTTATAATAATGTGTAAAAATACTGTAAAGGGCCCAAGACAATGCCAAGTGGCATATCCCTCTCCTACCTCCACCCCCTTCTGATAGAGCGGAGACTGGCCAGCTCGTGAATGCATTCCATCATAATCGGGGGGCACGCATGCCTAACCCGCTCCACAATACAGCCCGCAGGCATAATATAAGGAAGTTCATGACTCGATTGACTCAGGGTACCCGATGAGACTGGGCTACCCTATGACCCTAGCAAAGACTCTAGGACTATCACAGATAACGGCCGTTCTGTTTCAAACGCATAAAGTAAGCAGATGCTCATTCAATTAGTGCAACCTAAACAGGATACTACATGGCATGCTTTTATGCATATGCAACACCTAACATAAAATGCAACAACAGGCATGAATGTCCAACCTGAGTAAGCCAACTAGGGAACTTACCTGAAGATGCAGAACAGCAGGATAATACAAGCAAGGGCCCAAATGCAAGTCCAAAGCAATACACACCTATCATCAAGTCATTGCCATAAGCTACCGGACCAACATTCATACATACGAAACCCAAATTCTCAACATCCTTAAAACTAATCGATGGTAAAACTATTTTCCAAAACCTTTCCGATACTATCAATCATCAACCAAAATGATTTACGTCCAATCAACCCATTTATAGAATGGTACCAACCATATTTTCCAACTCTTAAATCTCAAGTTAAGTCAACTCATTTCCAAAATAATTTCTCAATCATATTTGGCCAAAACCCATCTATAACATTAAATCTTTAATCAACTTGCAGATTTATACTATTTAAGATAATTCCGGTATTCTGGTTTTCCAAACACAAATCTTCAAAGGACATTTTAGGAATACTTGAAAACCCTTCTTAATTAATTCAAACGATATCGGTCTAAAATAAACACCAGTTAAATCCATCTTTATGATTCACATTTATAAATCAAACCAACAATAATTAAATAAAATTAAAACACCAAAACTCAATCCTTTGTAACGATCCACATTTTTAAAACAACAATAGTACATTACTTTATTATCATAAAATCAGATTTTATCATAACAATCAAATTAATAATAATCATAAGAAGTAACGCCATTATTCAACATAACATATATTTATCATTATAAAACACAATATATAACCAAGACAATGAATGAAATAACCCATCCCACAAGCCCAGTCCCTTACCCGGATTTTTGAGCCCAACCCGAGCCCAGAATAGAAAGGAAGGAAAGAAGACCCGGATCCAAAAATAAAGGGGAAACGGATCTGAAACTCTCCCTAACAAAAGACCCGGTTCATCAACTGGTATACCCGGACCCGGAAATAAAATAGGCCCAAGCCTATTAATGAAAGAAAGAACGAATCTCGTCCCCTCCCAACGCAAAACGGAACCCGACACAAACGAAGGAAACGGAGGAAGAAGAAGACAGAGTGAACCCCGCCGGCGGCTCATTCCCGACCCAACCCTTGCCCAATCAGACCGACATCAAACTCCGACCCCAACCCAGGCAAGGAGAGCTAAACGCGAGTGAAGGAGAGGGAGAGTTAGAGGGATTACCGAGCGAATCCGAGGGCGAGTTCTCCGGCTCCGCTAGCGGTTTCCGACTACGAATCGACGGGGAAGGAAGCTTCGTCCGATGCCTAGGGGAGCATAAAGGATGAATACGAGCTTGATTGAAGGGGATTTGGATCGAAAACGACATAAAAGGGTGAGATCGAACCTCGAACGGAAAAGGGAAAGGGGGTTCGCGTACGGCGCCGGCGGCTCTCCGACCGCTCCTGGGCGTTGTTGGCGCTTCTGGGGGTTAGCTCGGCTTCTGAGGATTTGCTGGTGGCTCTCTCATGGCGGTTGGGGCCGGTGCGCTCGAGAGGCACTCAGAACAGGGCTGCTGGTGGTTTTGGTGAACCTTGGTGGTCGGAAATCGAATTGACAGAAGGGAGTAGAAGGTGGAGCGGGGATGGTTCTCGGCAACTGAAGAACAAGCAATGGGCTTGTCTTTTCCAGCGGCTATGGATGAATTTAGAAGGAGGAGAGTTGTTTGGATCGGAGGCAGAACAAAAAAAGATGGAGAATGGAGGGAGGGTAAAGATGATATGAGGGTGCATTTGAATTGAGCCCAATGAAAAGGGGGAGGTGGGTTCTCTGCAATTCCTTCTGAATTGAATAAGGGGGATGCCTTTGGGGTTGGCGTGGCTACAGGCATAGGAGAGAGGAATTTCATGGCATCTTATTACTAGAAATGGGGGAGCATGAGACTGAGAGGAGGAAGGGAGGAGTTGCAGGAGAGGTGTTCTAAATGCTACAAATGGTCAAAGGTAGGAAAGCTCTTTTCCTCTTCCTGAATTTGGATGACAGTGACAAGAGGGGAAACAAGACCCACAAGTAGTCTCAAAGGAAAAGAAGAGAAATTAAGGGTACCCGAACCAAAAATCCTAAACCCCGCTAGCTCGATCAAATCCCGACACGGTCAACATCATTCTTAAATTTTCCAATCCGAATTCAATAATGAAATCCAAATATCATTTTTCCGAATTTTGACATATGGAAGCAGAATAAAATCTATCTTGCATAAATTTAAAAATTTTACCGGAAATCCAAATATCGTTGATAGCATGCATTTAGAGAGTTATAATAGGTTGCATTTAGCTTAGTTATGATGCATATCATGCATGGTTTAAGTATAATTTGCATATTTGTTCTCTGTGTGGTTGGAGTCGGAATCTACATGCTTTTATTGATTATTTCAGGTAATCGTGGATCCGAGGAGGAGACATGGGGTGATAACGCATCGGATGAGAATGTCTAGTTGATCGAAGAAGCTTACATGAAGATCTCAAGAGGTCCTGAGAAGAAGAAGCGAACCTAAACGAAGAACAAGTCTGCAGAAGTTGTCGCCAGACATGCTGAACTTGTTTTGCACTTTCTGGAGGCCTCGGTTGTCCGATCGACTATTATGACCATGCGTTGGAAAGCTCCTTCAGAGAGCTACAACTTTCATGTTGACGTCGAGAGCTAATTCGAGACGGAATTTTCGGGAAAACCCAATGCAGCGCCCGCCGCATAGTTTGCTGCGCCCGCCGCATAATTTGCTGCGCCCGCCGCCAGGGGCGGTATTCATGCTGCGCCCGCCGCATAGTTTGCTGCGCCCGCCGCAACTTTGCGGCGCCCGCCGCAGCTGCCGTCAGCGCGGATGCGCGTTGTTTTGACTATTAAAAAACCCTAGATCTATTTGTTTATTTTGGGGCCGACTTTGATGTTTTAAAAGGCCAAGTTTTATGTTATTTTTCATTACTTCTATTCTATTCTTACGTTCTATCAGACAATTAGAGAGAGAAGCGATGTTCGCCATGGGCGACTAAACTCTCTTCGTTCTACTTGCAATTTGAAGCTTTATTTGGATTGATTGTGAGTTTCTGAATCTTGTTCCTTATTTCCTATATTGAATGCTTCAACTTCTTTGTGCTTGATTGTTTATTGTTTTGTTCTATCTTGTCTGGCCAACTTGTTAGATCAATTCAATTGCTAGGGTTTTGTAGATTCCTGGTTGCGAACCTTAACCCAAGTAGCAAACTTGTTCCTTTAGGGCTGGTTGAACTATTTGAATGAGTAGGAAGTTGAATGTGTTGTTAAATCCCTCTTTAGGGACTGCAAATACCTTGGCTAATCTCTGAACTTAAAGCTATCAATTGGGTTAAATCCTTCTTTAGGGACTGTTCGATTGATAAGGGTTGCTAGGACTGGTTGGACTAGTAACTATATTAGGTCGGGACAAGGGCATTCATAGGAAGACTAAAAGGACAAGAGGAAGTTACAATATCAATTCAACCAAATAAAGTGGATAGTTGTAGGTAGAGCGATCTTCTCTAAATTGTTTTGCATTAATCTGTTTATAGTTTATTTTGTTTTCTTTCTTATTTCAACAACTCAAAAAACCCCTTTCTACTAATTGGTAAATACATATTGCAAAGGAATACTTGATTCTCTGTGGGATCGACCTCTTACTTGCTTGCTATACTAGTTTGTAGGTTTGAGTTTTATTTTGATACGGTTTAGGCGACTAAAAACCGCTCATCAAATTAGCGCCGTTGCCGGGGAATCAAGTTTATTTCTTTGTTTTGTGTATTTATTAATTTTTGTTTATATATCTAACTTTGTTGTGAACCTATCTTACGGTTCATAACACCCTTGCTACTAACTTTTTAAGATGTTGAGATTGTTGCAGTTTGAAGGTGAGAACTTTCACCAATATTTCACTAGATTGCATGAGTATGTTAATGACCTTGGTTCATGGGGTTATCAATATGGTGTACGGGAGATGTGTGTTTGCATATTTGATGGGATGAATGCTGAAACACGGAATCTTGCTGAGTCCATGAGTAATGGAGGCCTATTGGATATGGGACTCTTTGAGATTTGGGATTTTTTCTACAACATGAGTCGACAGGTTGAGCAGGAAGTATCAATTCGAACTCTCACACAAGTGTTGCAGCAGTTAGAGGAAAGAAACATGAGCCGAATCGGAAAATTGGAGGAACAAATGAACCAACTCATTCAAATTCTAAGTGCAAAAGGTGAGAAAGAAAGGAGCTTCGAAGAAGAAGATGAGGAATTGGTTGCAGACAACGATAGTTTCTTAGATAATGGAGGAGATGGTCTAGTGCTTCCTGGCTTGGAATCTCATGAGTCGACGCATGAGGTTACATGTGATGTGTCTCCTACTCCATCTGCACCATCCATTCTGATCTCGCCTATTGATGAACCAGGTCTAGAGCCATCAGCTGAGGCTAAAGAGGTAATAAAGGTAAACTTTTGCAATTTTGAAGTTAATGGTGTATATGTTGATCCTTTTGATTGCTATTTTGAGAAGCCACCAGCGGAACTGTGTTGGTGGTATCATATTCCTTCTGCAGAGAGTCATACTAGACTATTTGATAGATTGAAAGGGTTCTTGAGTTCCGCATTTTATGCTTTCAATTTATTGTGCTATGATGTGCTTTGCAAGATGTGTGCACAGGAATATGATATGTTACTGAGGGCCTTGACAATGTCTGAGAAATAAGGTCTTGAGATTGAGAATAAGTCAAGCCAATGACATTAAAGAGAGGCGCTTCTCGGGAGGCAACCCGAGGTAAGTTTTAGTTATTTCAATTCCTAGTTAGCTAGTTTTCTTTAACCCGACGCGCGCAATGCTCGGATCCGACCTATATCGCCCCTTCCACCACATTGTGAGTATTTCATTCATCTCTTTCTCTATGTTTTTATTTTTTGTTGTCTTTTATGTTTCATTGAGGACAATGAAAGGTTTAAGTGTGGGGGAGGGATTGCATTGCATATAGATAGAATTGGCATATCATGTTTACTTATGTTATCATGTTTATTTATGTTGTCATATTTATTTTTATTCATATACTGCATTAAAAAAAAAATCATCACAAAAATATCATGCATTGCATTTAAGTGTTATTAACGATACCCATCTTGGTTTAGTCTGTCCTCTAATTTATTTTTATGATCTTAATTGCATAAATCCCATGATTTGATTGAATTGCTTGAAAATAATCTTGGAGCATGAATTGAGAATATAATTGAGCAAGTATGATTCATAGTTGAGGTTTAATTGAAATCTAAAAAAAAAAAAAAAAAAAAAAAAACATAACCTTTGTGAGTTTGTTTTGGCCTTATAGGGACTTTACATATTATTCCCTTTTGCTTTTATTGTGTGATTATACTCTCCATATGCTTCTGATTTCAATACCGTATTGCACATGTTTGTTGCTTGTGAATTTCAAATGATTGAGGCATGTTTTCTTTAGCCATATTATACCCTATCTACCTTACATATTATCCTGTGCTTGAAGCCCATCTGAGCCTTAAAGCCTATCCTTTTTTTTATAGCCCCACAAAAATATATCATAGCCAATGATTAGCCTGACCCCATCCGGGAATTAGGAGGAGAATTGGTGAAAAATCTTTATGTTGGAGTAGCTTTGAGTGGAGATGATGTATGTATGGTTGTATATTGCGAGAGGCATAGCCAAAATAAGGTAACCCTTCTTGCATAATAGAGATGACTTGTTACTAGGGGCCTAAGGAGGATAAAATTCACTTAGGAGTAAAAGTCTAGTAAGCTTGGACCTAAGGAGGATAAAATTCACTTAGGGGCAAAAGTAAGCATAACAGAAAAGAAAAGAAAGTCATCATTCAAATGGAAAAATTGCATAAGTTGTATGGCTATTGAAATCGAAGAGTGCTTATTGATGTGTATTGGAGTTTATGTTATTGGAATGGTTTGCGAAGTATGGAAGTTTTGGTGTTGTTCTGGTTGGTTGTTGTTCCTTTTTCCCGGATTTTTAGCACCACAAGCCTAAATATTTCTCATGCCTTATGTTCCTACCAAAGCCCCATTACAACCTTATAAAAGTCCTCATGATGTTGTTTGCAAGTGATAACTTTCACGGTGTATAGAGCATTTTGGATTGAGTTGAGAGTTGAACTTTAAAGCCTAAACACATGAGAGCTTGAGTGAAACACATCATCCCGGTGAGGTTGGACTAAATTTGCTTTTACTATTGGATCGCTCATATATTTGCTAGGATATTTGTTCTCTTATTCATGGCTCCTATTGCTTGATGTTGCTTTTCTAAAACAATAGCATGAAGATCTTATTTGTGGGATGATTAATTCTATATTTGTTTTTGATTGCTTGAGGACAAGCAAAAGCTTAAGTGTGGGGGAGTTTGATAGCATGCATTTAGAGAGTTATAATAGGTTGCATTTAGCTTAGTTATGATGCATATCATGCATGGTTTAAGTATAATTTGCATATTTGTTCTCTGTGTGGTTGGAGTCGGAATCTACATGCTTTTATTGATTATTTCAGGTAATCGTGGATCCGAGGAGGAGACATGGGGTGATAACGCATTGGATGAGAATGTCTAGTTGATCGAAGAAGCTTACATGAAGATCTCAAGAGGTCCTGAGAAGAAGAAGCGAACCTAAACGAAGAACAAGTCTGCAGAAGTTGTCGCCAGACATGCTGAACTTGTTTTGCACTTTCTGGAGGCCTCGGTTGTCCGATCGACTATTATGACCATGCGTTGGAAAGCTCCTTCAGAGAGCTACAACTTTCATGTTGACGTCGAGAGCTAATTCGAGACGGAATTTTCGGGAAAACCCAATGCAGCGCCCGCCGCATAGTTTGCTGCGCCCGCCGCATAATTTGCTGCGCCCGCCGCCAGGGGCGGTATTCATGCTGCGCCCGCCGCATAGTTTGCTGCGCCCGCCGCAACTTTGCGGCGCCCGCCGCAGCTGCCGTCAGCGCGGATGCGCGTTGTTTTGACTATTAAAAAACCCTAGATCTATTTGTTTATTTTGGGGCCGACTTTGATGTTTTAAAAGGCCAAGTTTTATGTTATTTTTCATTACTTCTATTCTATTCTTACGTTCTATCAGACAATTAGAGAGAGAAGCGATGTTCGCCATGGGCGACTAAACTCTCTTCGTTCTACTTGCAATTTGAAGCTTTATTTGGATTGATTGTGAGTTTCTGAATCTTGTTCCTTATTTCCTATATTGAATGCTTCAACTTCTTTGTGCTTGATTGTTTATTGTTTTGTTCTATCTTGTCTGGCCAACTTGTTAGATCAATTCAATTGCTAGGGTTTTGTAGATTCCTGGTTGCGAACCTTAACCCAAGTAGCAAACTTGTTCCTTTAGGGCTGGTTGAACTATTTGAATGAGTAGGAAGTTGAATGTGTTGTTAAATCCCTCTTTAGGGACTGCAAATACCTTGGCTAATCTCTGAACTTAAAGCTATCAATTGGGTTAAATCCTTCTTTAGGGACTGTTCGATTGATAAGGGTTGCTAGGACTGGTTGGACTAGTAACTATATTAGGTCGGGACAAGGGCATTCATAGGAAGACTAAAAGGACAAGAGGAAGTTACAATATCAATTCAACCAAATAAAGTGGATAGTTGTAGGTAGAGCGATCTTCTCTAAATTGTTTTGCATTAATCTGTTTATAGTTTATTTTGTTTTCTTTCTTATTTCAACAACTCAAAAAACCCCTTTCTACTAATTGGTAAATACATATTGCAAAGGAATACTTGATTCTCTGTGGGATCGACCTCTTACTTGCTTGCTATACTAGTTTGTAGGTTTGAGTTTTATTTTGATACGGTTTAGGCGACTAAAAACCGCTCATCACACGTCATCCTAAACTCTTCTAAATTAAGAGTTTATATAGATACTCAGTAAAATTAAAGAAAAAATAAAATTAAAGGAAAAAGAATAAAAAAAGAGATTTAAAGAAAATCAAAGTAAAATGGAAAAAAAAGATTGGTTAAGACTCCTAAAATGCCTCTAAGATTGACACTTCATCCTAAACTCTTCTAAATTAAGAGTTTATATAGATACTTAGTAAAATTAAAGAAAAAAGAAAATTAAAGGAAAAAGAATAAAAAAAGAGAATTAAAGAAAATCAAAGAAAAATGGCAAAAAAAAAAGATTGGTTAAGACTCCTAAAGTGCCTTTAAGATTAACACGTCATCCTAATCTCTTCTAAATTAAGAGTTTATATAGATACTTAGTAAAATTTAGGAAAAAGGAAAATTAAAGGAAAAAGAATTAAAAAAAAGAGAGAATTAAAGAAAATCAAAGAAAAATGGCAAAAAAAAAAGATTGGTTAAGACTCCTAAAATGCCTCTAAGATTGACACGTCATCCTAAACTCTTCTAAATTAAGAGTTTATATAGATACTTAGTAAAATTAAAGAAAAAAGAAAATTAAAGGAAAAAGAATAAAAAAAGAGAATTAAAGAAAATCAAAGAAAAATGGCAAAAAAAAAGATTGGTTAAGACTCCTAAAATGCCTTTAAGATTGACACGTCATCCTAAACTCTTCTAAATTAAGAGTTTATATAGATACTTAGTAAAATTAAGGAAAAAGGAAAAATAAAGGTGTAAAGGCTCGGATTTTTTTTTAAATATTAATTATCGGAAAAAGAAAATCAAAATGAATTTAAAATAAATTCCGGCCCAAATTTTCGATTTAAATATCAATTCCGTCTTTCATTTCGGGTTTTGAACGACCAATCAGCGGAAATTTAAATTCCCGACTCGAGACCTCAATTCCGTCATATTCCGAATTCTTATCCATCCAACTCACCCTATCCTAGTTTGGGAAAAATCTTATCCTCACCTTCCCTCCCTCTCTACTTGGTTTTACTTATTTTAACAAACAAACAACACATTACTCTTCAAAAAAATCAGACCTCTTTGATTGCAATTGACCATTGAGAATCTTTTCTTTTCAACCCACACACCCACTTGTTTTCCCCTCCTTGTTGCCGTGAGGAGCAAACCCCTCCAAGGTATCCCCTTCCTGCTCAGTCCACCACCACACCTCACCACCGTCACCACCTCTCCAACGCCTCTGTCACCGCTGCACCACCCATTTCCGTCGCCGACCACCAGCGCCGCCCACAGCTCCTCTTCCTCGCCCTGTTCTGCCGTGGAGGAAAACCAAACCCTCACCCACCTCCTCTTTCACTCCTCTCTTCGACCCAGCAGCAGGAGAAGCCTCGACGCCCCTCGAGCCACCCAGAAGCAGCAGCACCACCTCCCGGAGCACCGACGCCGCCACCGCCTCTCTTCTTCCTCTGTTCTCCCGATCCTGCGCGGTAAGGCTCCTCTTCCTTCTCCTTTGCCTTCAAATCTCCATAAAGGTCAAACCTTTAGATCTCTACCATTCCTCCCCAGGCAAACTCGTTTATTCCAACACCGACGGAGCCGAATCGTGCCTCCGACGGAGCTTTCCGCCGAATCGTTCCTTTCTGTGTGTGGGGGTGTCGGATTTATGGTCGGAACCCGGGATCCGCCGCCGCCGGCGAGGCTCCCCACCCCTTCCCTTCTCCTCCGGCCGACGCAGCAACCCCCTCCCCTGTTCCTTCTTTCATTTCGGCAGAGAGGAGGAAGAAGGTGAGCTGTGGGCTGTGGGCTCCCTCGCCACATCAGCCCCACACTTCACCCTGGGCCCCGTTTATTTTACACATCAGCAGCATGGGTCCCCCCCCCCTATTTCATTCTCTATTCGGTTTTAGATGGAATAAATAAAAGAAGGGAATGGATGCTTTTGGGCCTGTTTTCCTTTTGGGCCTATTTTTGGGTCATCAGTTGGGTTTCAAATAAAAGAGGGTCTGGTTTTGGGTTGGGTTTATTTAAAACATGAGGGGTTCGGTTTTGGGCAATTAAAATAGAGAACCGGTTTGGTTCATTTAAAGTCAAAAATCAGATTGGGCTTGCTTTTGGGCTGGGCCGGATTTAAAGGGAAGATGAGGGCCTTTTCACATGTTGGGTTTATTTGAGTAAATTGGTTAACATATAAAATGATGTTAGAAGTAGTATGCAAAATTATTGGGATTAAAATATAAAATGTTGTTTTGAGATTAAGATATAATATTGTGGTGATTTATTATTTTTGGTTAAATGTTATATGATTATGTTGAAGATGTGCAATTATATGCTAAGTGAGATTTTGAGATGATAGCATGCAAATTGGTTAAGTATGAAATGGGAATTATCTTAAGTTGATGAATTGGAGAATTATATTGAGTATGGTTGTGAGAAGTTGAGATGATAGATTACGAGATAAGGTTGATATTATGAAAATGATGATGTGACGGTTATTATGTTAAGTTGTGAAGTTGTGTGTGTGATAATTCTATGCTTTGTGTGCCTTAGAGATAGACTCATTGATGTGCTTATACTTGTTAGGTGACCATCTGTGACGTGTCGGATTTCATATTGCCTGGTTGATTGCCTTTTGCTGTTCTACGATACCAGGTAAGTCTCTTCGGAGCTTACTCAGATTGAATAGAGCTATTCCCTGCTTTAGGTGCATGATATACTAGGTGTTGCATTCATGATCAGCATGCCATGTAGTACCATGCTAGGTTGCATCGACCGTTGAGCATTCTATTTCTTTATGCGTATGTAAACAGAACGGTTGTTATCTGTGAAGTAACTAGAGTCGTTGCTAGGGTTATAGGACGACCTAATCTCATCGGGTCCCGTCCTGAGTCAATCGAGTCATGCACTTCCTTATATTATGAGATGCCTGCGGGCTTTATTGTGGAGCGGGTTAGGCATGCGTGCCGCCCGATTATGAATGAATGCATTCACGAGCTGGCCAGTCTCCACCCTATCGGAAGGGGGTGGAGGTAGGAGAGGGATATACCACTTGGTATTCTGTGCTAAGGCCTTATTATCATTATGTACTTGATCTTAGGAGCATGTTAGTGTGTTATTATTCCGCCATTCATCTAGAAGCATCTTTGTTAGGTATAGCGTATATGTGTGGTTTTGGTTGGGATGCAGAGCTAAAGTGGGCATCGATCTGATCCCGCCCCATATCAATGTTTTTAGGCATTATTTATGTTCGTCCTATCGGTGTTGTTTGCTTATTGCGCGGGTCATTTTGTCGGCGGAGAGTGAGCGCTGGAGTTATAGACTTCACCAGACTCTGATCATATTTTTGGATTTACACTTTAGACTCCGTTTTGACCCGGCTCTGCCGTGACACCCTCTTGTATTACACTTGTTTTCGCTAGTCGCATGATTTCTGATTTCCACGCTTAGACTTACGACAGGTACAGGGGACTTCCCCGGGGATTCCAATGATCCCTTCGATTTTGGGTATGAAATCCCCCTTTGAAAACATTAAAGTAGGTTTTGAAACCTTCAACCTGTACTCGGGGCGCAAGGTCCTAACGAGGGGTTTCATCCCTCGAAACGTAACTCGGGAATCATAATCTCAAGCCGTTACAAAGGGGTATCAGAGCCGAGGTTTTGCAATCCGAGTATGATAGGTTGAAGTGGTTTTGAAAATGGCCCAAGGTTTTCAAATTTGCTTTCAGGTGGTTTTGAAGTCGTTTTCAAGGGACAAAATGAATTTAATTGGGCATAAGCATAAATTAATCAATTATGAATGGCAATCTCGTGGGGTAGAGACTATGCGATAGGCATCCCTTATGGATGTAGAATTCGGGAAAGGTAGGCAAAATACTAGCTTCTTTTACAGATGGATTGTGAAGACTCCAAGGAACTCGAGGGTTGGAGTAAAATGGGTTAGGAGACCGTGAGGTATTTGCCCCTCCGGTTAGCCGTCCCCTGAAGGGCGGCATAGATCGTCTCTGTGCTTGTATGTCCTCAATTCAATTGGGCCTGAGGGCGATCCTCCTTGAAGAGGGTCATATTGAATCGTTGAGTGCTTCTGTGCTGAGTGATATAATTATTATTATGTAGCAAGTATGGTCGACACGAGACGTGGCTTAGATGGGCGTGGGGGTAGGGCGCGTCGCGGCAGGGGACGCCCTCGTCGAGTTGCTGCTGAGAGCGCTGAGGAGCGAGTTTCGCCACCGCGAGCTGATGACCGGGTGCTAGCTTCCCCAGAGACTAGGATTGGGCAGCTAGAGGCAGCGCTTCATGATATTCTGAGCGAGCTACGTGGAGGGGCTCGATATACGGCGCCGACGCCAGAGGTTCCAGTTCAGCAGCCAGCCGAGCCTGTGGCCGATGCGTGTCCTGAGAAGCGCATCGATTGGGTCAAGAGGTTTGCTCAGTGTAGTCCGCCGACCTTTGCGGGAGGCGTCAGAGATGACGTGGAGAGATGGCTGCGTGATATGGAGGGGTTATTTGACAATGTTGATATACCTATCTCCGAGAGACAGAGACTTGCAGCAGGACTTCTACGGGAGGACGCGAATGCTAGGTGGTTTGTCTGCAAGAAGGAGCTGAGCGAGTGGACCTATGACGACTTCAGATCCCTGATGATGAGAGAGTACTGTCCACCAGGGATACAGATGGCTAGGGAGGTATCCTTTATGCGCGGCACCTATGACCGGTCGGCTTCTGTAGCTACTATCGTTCGCCAGTTCAAGAGCGAGCTGATATACTGCGATCACCTATGTCCATCAGACGAGAGTCGGATCCGTTTGCTGTCTATGAGATTGCCGCCTCCTGTACTTCTGCATGCGTCCAGCTTGGGAGCTGTCAGCTTTGACCGATTTCTGGAGGTCATCCTTATGTACGATCAGCAGAGGATTCTGTGTGAGACTTCCTACTCTACTGTCCGCCCTGATGCGAAGAGGGCGCGTCCAGCCGACACCCGTGGAGATGACAGATCTAGGAGAGGAGCGTTTAGAGGAGGATATCACGGAGCTGCACAGAGAGCACCCCCAGTTCAGACTGCTTATGGAGGAGATGCCAGAGTGAGGACCTGCCATGGATGTTTCGGGAGGGGCCACTACATTGCTTCTTGCCCAGACCGTTCGACTGTCTGCTATACCTGTGGTACTATGGGGCACCGAGCTGCTACATGCCCTCAGAGTCGTGGAGCTCCAGCTACTGCACAGCCACCGAGACTTCCTGTGGCTCCTCAGCCACCACTGCTGACATATCCCCAGGGCCAGGGTCAGGGCCAGGGACGAGGTGACCCTTTCGGCAGAGGCCGAGGAGGGGGTAGAGGAGGTAGAGGTTCTGGACGTGGAGGTAGAGGACCATCTGGGTCAGGTCAGGGTCGTGGATCATCTTCTGTAGGACCGTTAGGGTCAGGGTATGATCGTGGCCAGAGTTCGGGAGGTCGAGGACCAGGATTACCCCCACCGCCCCGCGTATTTCAGATGCATGCTGATGACCGCTCAGCCCCGACTTCCGCAGGTACGATATTCTTCCATGATGAGTGCCTATCTATCTTGTTTGACACTGGTGCGACTCACTGCTTCATAGCAGAGGCGTGCGTGGCCAGGCTGAGCCTGAGCTACACGAGTGGTTCACCCCTTACTATTGGTCTGGCGGATGGGGCCAAGGTTAGGACAAGTCGTGAGATTTTAGGGTGCCCCATTCGGATAGGTGAGCGAGAGTGGCCTACCGACCTTATCATTATGCCATTGAGGATGGATGATCTCATCTTGGATATGGACTTCATGGACCACTACGGGGCTATCATCAACTTGTGGACGAGGACAGTGTCGATTTTGGCATCTGACGGGACCGAGCACCAGGTTTGGGGAGCGACCCCAAGTGGAATGGATCACTCATCAGCGTAGTCAGAGCCGCCAGACTTTTAGACCAGGGTTGCGTCGGGTATTGGTGTTATGCTTTAGAGGTGGATCGCACGCACCCCAGTATATCAGATGTTCCCGTTGTCAGAGACTTCGCAGATGTGTTTCCGGAGGAGCTGCCAGGACTTCCCCCGCAGAGGGAGGTCGACTTCGCGATTGAGTTAGAGCCAGGCACCAGGCCCATCTCGCGAGTCCCTTATCACATGGCACCGACGGAGATGGCCGAGCTGAAGGCTCAGCTAGAGGAGCTAGCTGAGAAGGGCTACATTCGGCCTAGTGCATCGCCTTGGGGAGCGCCATTGCTATTCGTCAAGAAGAAGGATGGTTCGCTGAGACTGTGCATCGATTATCGGGAGCTGAACCGGGCGACGGTGAAGAACCGTTATCCTCTTCCCCGGATTGACGATCTGATGGATCAGCTGCAGGGCACCGTGGTCTTCTCGAAGATCGATTTGAGGTCGGGCTATCATCAGCTGAGGGTGAAGCCAGAGGATGTTCCGAAGACCGCTTTTCGGACCCGCTATGGTCCCTACGAGTTCGTGGTCATGCCGTTTGGGCTGACCAATGCACCAGCCGCGTTCATGGAGCTCATGAACCGAGTGTTCATCGACTTCTTGGACAAGTTCGTCGTCGTCTTCATCGATGACATCTTAGTCTACTCGAGGAGTATAGGGGAGCACGAGGAGCATTTGAGGATTGTGCTAGAGACGCTGAGGAAGCATCAGCTGTATGGGAAGTACAGCAAGTGTGAGTTCTGGCTCACAGATGTGGCATTCTTAGGCCACGTTATTTCAGCGGAGGGAGTTGCCGTGGATCCGGCAAAGATTGATGCCATCGTTGCTTGGGAGGTGCCCAAGAACGTCAGAGATATCCGCTCATTCCTGGGATTGGCTAGTTATTACAGGAGGTTCGTCCAGGGTTTCTCGAGTATTGCTAGACCGATGACGCAGCTGCTGAAGAAGGACGTCCCCTTCGAGTGGAGTTCAGATTGTCAGGCCAGCTTTGAGCTTCTGAAGCAGAAATTGATGACTGCTCCAGTGTTAGCTCTGCCAGATGGGACAGAGGACTTCGTTATCTACACAGATGCTTCGCATTCCGGCTTGGGTTGTGTTCTGCATCAGAGAGATCGGGTCATCGCTTATGCTTCGCGTCAGTTGAAGCCTGCAGAGGTGTCTTACCCCATCCATGATTTGGAGTTGGCAGCCGTGATTCACGCTCTGAAGATCTGGAGGCATTATCTGTATGGTACTTCTTGCAAGGTGATGACGGATCATAAGAGCTTGAAGTACATTTTCACGCAGAAGGAGCTCAACATGCGTCAGAGACGATGGTTGGAGCTTCTGAAGGACTATGACTTGGACATAGTCTACCACCCAGGGAAGGCCAATGTAGTGGCAGATGCGTTGAGTAGAAAGACTCATCATGAGGTGGCAGTTGAGAGGCTTACAGCTCAGCGAGATTTGCAGAGAGATCTGATGAGGTGCTGCTTTGAGGTGTGGATTCAGCGAGATCGCGGGCAGTTGTCGTTCTTAGAGGTGCAGGTAGAGTTGTCAGCAGAGATTCGGCAGGGTCAGGCAGATTGTCCAAAGATTGCAGTTCTGAGAGAGCGGATGGCTCAGGGCAGGTTTAGAGAGCTTGCAGAGAGAGCAGACGGGATGGTGACCTTCCAGGGCAGAGTTGTAGTTCCCTCGACGTCAGATCTGAGGCAGAGGATCATGCAGGAGGCTCACTCCACCCCTTATTCTGTCCATCCAGGGACGAATAAGATGTATCAGGATTTGAGGAGGAGTTATTGGTGGCAGAGGATGAGAGCAGACATCACAGAGTTCGTGGCCAGATGTCAGGTTTGTTAGCAGGTTCGGATTGATCACCAAAGGCCGGGAGGACCCGTCCAGTCACTTCTAGTTCCCGAGTGGAAGTGGATGGATATCTCCATGGATTTCGTCACTGGGCTGAGGCGAGACGTCAGAGGATTTGACGCTATTTGGGTCGTGGTCGACAGATTGACCAAGTCGGCCCATTTCATAGCTATTCAGGAGACATGGCCAGCTTCGAAGTTAGCAGACGAGTTCATTCGCCAGATTGTGAGGCTTCATGGAGTACCAGAGAGGATCGTATCTGATCGAGATGGACGCTTCACCTCGAGGTTTTGGCAGCAGGTCCAGGAGAGTTTGGGCTCCAGATTGCATTTCAGTACGGCTTATCACCCGCAGACAGATGGCCAGAGCGAGAGGACGATTCAGACGTTGGAGGACATGTTGCGATCGTGCGTCTTGGATTGGGGTGATCATTGGGTCAAGCACCTACCGCTAGTGGAGTTTTCCTACAACAACAGCTACCACGTGTCGATCGAGATGCCCCCATATGAGGCTTTGTATGGGAGGCGATGCAAGTCGCCGGTTTGCTAGGACGAGCCTGTAGATACAGTTCTGTCGTTGCCCGAGATGGTCAGAGAGACAGTTGATAAGGTTGGTCGCATCCGAGAGCATATGAGGGTAGCCCAGGATCGACAGAAGAAGTATGCGGACAGACGAAGGACCGAGCTTGAGTTCGAGGTAGGTTCGCATGTATGGCTTCGAGTTTCGCCCACCAGGGGAGTTCAACGGTTCGGCATCAAAGGGAAGTTGAGTCCGAGGTTCATTGGCCCATTTGAGATCCTAGAGAGAGTCGGTGTAGTAGCCTACCGTTTAGCCTTACCTCCATCCTTGGCCGGTGTCCATGACGTCTTTCATGTCTCCCAGCTCCGTCAGTATATTCCCGACCCTAGTCATGTCCTTGACCACTCAGACCTTCACATCGAGCCTGACCATACCTTTGTAGAGCGTCCAGTGAGGGTCCTTGATCGTCGTGTCAAGAAGCTTAGGAACAGGGAGGTTCCTTTGCTTCTGGTTCAGTGGTCTAGGAGGAGCCCTGAGGAGGCCACCTGGGAGACCGAGGAGAGTATTCGGGCTAGCTATGGAGATGTCCTAGATGAGCTACTGGCGTCCTATGTTGAGCCGAGCGTAGATATTACCTTGACCTCTCGAGTGCGGTGAGTATGCCTAGTTAGTTGATTGGGAAATTGGGAATGCCTTGTTTAATGTCGAATTTAAAGAATTTCAAACGGTGATTTGAGAAGGAACATAGATTTTGAGAAAACTATTCCAACCCGAGCTTTCATTATGACGCCCCACGAAGTGGATACAAGCATGTATGGGGGCACCTGTAGATCGCTTGCTAAGACCTAGCGAAGATGTCATGATGGTTTTCGAGTTATGGTATGCCCGAGGAGTCGGAGTGGGGTGTGGTAGGGGCCCCTACCACATCCTTACTACGACCGATTGGGAGTATTATGATCATGACGACGGTACTGTGAGATCTCATGGGGGCGCTTATGAGGTACTTACGGGATCGATGACGTGATCCTTGGACTCACTAATTTCAACTTCATCCCCTACTTTAGAATGATTTTAGTCTCGGGGACGAGACTTGTTTTTAGAGGTGGATGATGTAAAGGCTCGGATTTTTTTTTTAAAATATTAATTATCGGAAAAAGAAAATCAAAATGAATTTAAAATAAATTTCGGCCCAAATTTTCGATTTAAATATCAATTCCGTCTTTCATTTCGGGTTTTGAACGACCAATCAGCGGAAATTTAAATTCCCGACTCGAGACCTCAATTCCGTCATATTCCGAATTCTTATCCATCCAACTCACCCTATTCTAGTTTGGGAAAATCTTATCCTCACCTTCCCTCCCTCTCTACTTGGTTTTACTTATTTTAACAAACAAACAACACATTACTCTTCAAAAAAATCAGACCTCTTTGATTGCAATTGACCATTGAGAATCTTTTCTTTTCAACCCACACACCCACTTGTTTTCCCCTCCTTGTTGCCGTGAGGAGCAAACCCCTCCAAGGTATCCCCTTCTTGCTCAGTCCACCACCACACCTCACCACCGTCACCACCTCTCCACCGCCTCTGTCACCGCTGCACCACCCATTTCCGTCGCCGACCACCAGCGCCGCCCACAGCTCCTCTTCCTCGCCCTGTTCTGCCGTGGAGGAAAACCAAACCCTCACCCACCTCCTCTTTCGCTCCTCTCTTCGACCCAGCAGCAGGAGAAGCCTCGACGCCCCTCGAGCCACCCAGAAGCAGCAGCACCACCTCCCGGAGCACCGACGCCGCCACCGCCTCTCTTCTTCCTCTGTTCTCCCGATCCCGCGCGGTAAGGCTCATCTTCCTTCTCATTTGCCTTCAAATCTCCATAAAGGTCAAACCTTTAGATCTCTACCATTCCTCCCCAGGCAAACTCGTTGATTCCGACACCGACGGAGCCGAATCGTGCCTCCGACGGAGCTTTCCGGCGAAACCTTCGAGACCCCCCCCCCCCCCCCCCGGTGAGCTTCTTCCTCCTCCTTCTTCCTTTCGTTACTTTCTGTGTGTGGGGGTGTCGGATTTGTGGTCGGAACCCGGGATCCGCCGCCGCCGGCGAGGCTCCCCACCCCTTCCCTTCTCCTCCGGCCGACGCAGCAACCCCCTCCCCTGTTCCTTCTTTCATTTCGGCAGAGAGGAGGAAGAAGGTGAGTTGTGGGCTCCCTCGCCACATCAGCCCCACACTTCACCCTGGGCCCCGTTTTTTTTACACATCAGCAGCATGGGTCCCCCCCCTTATTTCATTCTCTATTCGGTTTCAGATGGAATAAATAAAAGAAGGAAATGGATGCTTTTGGGCCTGTTTTCCTTTTGGGCCTATTTTTGGGTCATCAGTTGGGTTTCAAATAAAAGAGGGTCCGGTTTTGGGTTGGGTTTATTTAAAACATGAGGGGTTCGGTTTTGGGCAATTAAAATAGGGAACCGGTTTGGTTCATTTAAAGTCAAAAATCAGATTGGGCTTGCTTTTGGGCTGGGTCGGATTTAAAGGGAAGATGAGGGCCTTTTCACATGTTGGGTTTATTTGAGTAAATAGGTTAACATATAAAATGATGTTAGAAGTAGTATGCAAAATTATTGGGATTAAAATATAAAATGTTGTTTTGAGATTAAGATATAATATTGTGGTGATTTATTATTTTTGGTTAAATGTTATATGATTATGTTGAAGATGTGCAATTATATGCTAAGTGAGATTTTGAGATGATAGCATGCAAATTGGTTAAGTATGAAATGGGAATTATCTTAAGTTGATGAATTGGAGAATTATATTGAGTATGGTTGTGAGAAGTTGAGATGATAGATTATGAGATAAGGTTGATATTATGAAAATGATGATGTGACGGTTATTATGTTAAGTTGTGAAGTTGTGTGTGTGATAATTCTATGCTTTGTGTGCCTTAGAGATAGACTCATTGATGTGCTTATACTTGTTAGGTGACCATCTGTGACGTGTCGGATTTCATATTGCCTGGTTGATTGCCTTTTGCTGTTCTGTGATACCAGGTAAGTCTCTTCGGAGCTTACTCAGATTGAATAGAGCTATTCCCTTCTTTAGGTGCATGATATACTAGGTGTTGCATTCATGATCAGCATGCCATGTAGTACCATGCTAGGTTGCATCGACCGTTGAGCATTCTATTTCTTTATGCGTATGTAAACAGAACGGCCGTTATCTGTGAAGTAACTAGAGTCGTTGCTAGGGTTATAGGACGACCTAATCTCATCGGGTCCCGTCCTGAGTCAATCGAGTCATGCACTTCCTTATATTGTGAGATGCCTGCGGGCTTTATTATGGAGCGGGTTAGGCATGCGTGCCGCCCGATTATGAATGAATGCATTCACGAGCTGGCCAGTCTCCACCCTATCGGAAGGGGGTGGAGGTAGGAGAGGGATATACCACTTGGTATTCTGTGCTAAGGCCTTATTATTATTATGTACTTGATCTTAGGAGCATGTTAGTGTGTTATTATTCCGCCATGCATCTAGAAGCATCTTTGTTAGGTATAGCGTATATGTGTGCTTATGGTTGGGATGCAGAGCTAAAGTGGGCATCGATCTGATCCCGCCCCATATCAATGTTTTTAGGTATTATTTATGTTCGTCCTATCGGTGCTGTTTGCTTATTGCGCGGGTCATTTTGTCGGCGGAGAGTGAGCGCTGGAGTTATAGACTTCACCAGACTCTGATCATATTTTTGGATTTACACTTTAGACTCCGTTTTGACCCGGCTCTGCCGTGGCACCCTCTTGTATTACACTTGTTTTCGCTAGTCGCATGATTTCTGATTTCCACGCTTAGACTTACGACAGGTACAGGGGACTTCCCCGGGGATTCCAACGATCCCTTCGATTTTGGGTATGAAATCCCCCTTTGAAAACATTAAAGTAGGTTTTGAAACCTTCAACCTGTACTCGGGGCGCAAGGTCCTAACGAGGGGTTTCATCCCTCGAAACGTAACTCGGGAATCATAATCCCGGGCCGTTACAAAGGGGTATCAGAGTCGAGGTTTTGCAATCCGAGTATGATAGGTTGAAGTGGTTTTGAAAATGACCCAAGGTTTTCAAATTTGCTTTCAGGTGGTTTTCAAATCGTTTTCAAGGGGCAAAATGAATTTAATTGGGCATAAGCATAAATTAATCAATTATGAATGGCACGTCATCCTAAACTCTTCTAAATTAAGAGTTTATATAGATACTTAGTAAAATTAAAGAAAAAAGAAAATTAAAGGAAAAAGAATAAAAAAAAGAGTATTAAAGAAAATCAAAGAAAAATGGCAAAAAAAAAGATTGGTTAAGACTCCTAAAATTGTAAAGGCTCGAATATTTAAATCCTTATTTCGCGGAAAAAAAAATCAAAATGAATTTTAAAGCGGAATTTAGTGGAAAAACTCTCTAGCTCGGACTTTAATCTCGTAAAGCGGATTTCCAACCTAAAATAAAAAAATTTGAAAACTAACTTTTCATGGAGCCACCTTCCTCGGATTTTTGAAAATCAAATTTGATCGAGCCGGAATTAGATCGAGAGAGCGGGTTTCGAGGTTTAATTTCAGGATTTCAATATTTTGATTCCGAGGCCAAAAGTTTTCGTCTTTTCTTTCATCCTTGTCCAAAATTCAACATTGGTTTCCCACATTGTGAGATTAATTTCAATTTGCCCATTCTCTTTCCCTCTTTCCCCAATTAATACAACACCCACACACACCTTTTTCTTCCCCCTTTGTTTGAACCCACCAAGGATAGCAATGAGGACAAACCCTTGCCTATGCCCTATCTGATTTTACAGCCAAGGTAATCCAAATTTTATTCCATAAAATCTGAGGTTTGACCACACTTTTCACTCACCCAAACACAAGAATCCAAACAACCCCTTACCCTCTTCTCTCCCGTTGAGTTGCCAAGAGGAAGGGACCCTATTTCCTACTCCATTGCTCAGCCCATCTCGCCACACCACCACCATCAGGCGCCCCCGTCACCACTAGTCTCTCCCGTCGCCACCACCGCCGCCCCTGTCTTACCGAGAGAAAACCCCAGCGACCATCACCTCTTCCTTCACCTTCTTCCCGATACAGCAGCATCAGAAGCTCCTACGCCTCCCAGGAGAACCACCAGGCCGCCGGCTCCTGCTCATGGCCTGTTTCCGATTTCGGCCTCGGTAAGCTCCGTTTCGCTCACTCTTCCTCTCTTTCACCTTCAATTCGAGAAAAGTTTCTGCCTTTAACCTTCCCCCTCCCTTTCTAGGCCGATTCCGATCGAAGAACCATCTCCGACGCGCCCCCGAGCTCCTTTCCCGGCGAAATCGTCGGACCATTCCGGGCTCGAAAAACCCTCGGTGAGCACCCTCCTTCTCCTCCCTTCTGTCGATTTTGTGCCTAGGGTGTCGGAAATTGGTGGTCGGAGCTTCCACCCACCGCCGGCGAAGGCTCCTCTTCTCCTTCTTTCTTCCGTTTCGAACAGTGAGCAGGGAGGGAGAAGCGGTTCACCTGGCCGGTCCACCTTCCTCCTTTTCTTGTTTGGTCCGGTCTGGCCTCCTTTTAATGGTCCGGTTCATGCTTTTAAAAAGAGATCAGATTTTCAAGGGGGTTGGGCTTGATTGTATCCGAAATTTTTAGGAAGATTGGGCCTATTTCCTTGGGTCTAATTCTTTGGGTAAAATGTGTTTGAATGGAAAAGGTATTTTTAAGATTTATGTATATTTTGATATAAAATGTATTAAATAAATGGGATAATATACTATATAGAATATTATTATTGAGATTTAAAGTATAATATTTGGAAATGGCATTTTAATAATTATATATATTTTCGATATAAAATATATTAAATAAAAATATGATAAATTATATTACAGATGAGATTTGAAAATATAACATTATTATTGAGTTTAAAAGTAAAATATTATGAGACTTGAATTTTAAATGAGAAAAGGATTTGGAGAAGGTTGGAAATTGGTTTTATAAAATAATAAAATAAGTTGATTTAAAGATGCTCTTGGAAAATATCCTAACTTTGTCGAGGAGTTTGAAATAATTGTCTCGAAGACTGAAGCTCGGTTTCCACAAAGGAGTTGAAATGGTTTTCGGGACTAACATGGGAATTATGTGATCGATGACTAACTAGCATGATGATATGATTGAGTGACTAATAGCATGTTTTGTGTGGACTAATGACATGTATGAATAATTAATGGCATGAGATGTTAGAATTATGTATCGCTTGACTTATACTTTATGAACTATAATGAACTGTTGAGATATATACGGATATGTTATTATGAGAATGTGAATGTGGCAAGATGATGAATGGTCGAACTTGACGGAACGATGATTGCGATATGGTTGCTATTCCCGTTGAATGATATGCTTGAGTGCTTGGAGGATTAGACGTAGACTTATACATATATGTTCTGATGTGTATCTAGGTGATACGTTGTGATTATGAATGATGTATGCCAGATCTTCTATTATGCTGTTCTGCATAGCCAGGTGAGTTCCTATATGAGCTCACTCAGATTCGAAAAGAGATCTCCCTGCTTGTAGCCATGTGCATACTAGGTGCTTGCATTCATAATAAAGCATGCCATGTAGTATCCTGCTAGGATTGCACTCATGATTGAGCATTCGTTTACTCATTGCTTTTGTAAACAGAACGGCCGTTATCTGTGAAGTAACTAGAGTCATTGCTAGGGTTATAGGACGACCTAGTCTCATCGGGTCCCGTCCTGAGTCAATCGAGTCATGAACTTCCTTATATTATGAGATGCCTGCGGGCTTTATTGTGGATACGGGTTGGGCATGCGTGCCACCCGATTATATGGAATGCATTCACGAGCTGGCCAGTCTCCGCCCTATCGGAAGGGGGTGGAGGTAGGAGAGGGATATACCACTTGGTATTCGGTGCTAAGGCCTTATTATATTTATGCACTTTATCTTAGGACCATGCTAGTGTGTTAATATTCCGCCTTGCATCTAGAAGCATCTTTATTAGGAGTAGCGTGTGTATATGTCTGCTTGTTTGGGATTATATTGCGTAGGGCTTCGATCTGACACCGCCCCGCATACATTTTTTTTAGGTTTGTTTTGCAGCATGATTATTCCTTGTTTCCGTGACGTGGAAACTCTCTTGGGCGATCTCAAAGAATGGTTTAACTCCACTAACATTGTATATTAAATTTCGATAAATATGCTTATTGATTTGGCTCTGACTCGGCTCTGCCGTGTCACCCTCTTGTGTTACACCTTGATTTTACTATTTGCATGACTATTGGTTTTCCACACTTAGACTTATGACAGGTACAGGGGACTTCCCCGGGGATTCCAACGATCCCTTCGAATTTTGGGTATGAAATCCCACTTCAAAATATTAGGATAGAATTTCAAACCTTCAACATGTACTCGGGGCGCAAGATCCTAACGAGGGGTTTCATCCCTCGAAACGTAACTCGGGAATCATAATCCCGGGCCATTACAAAAATGCCTTTAAGATTGACACGTCATCCTAAACTCTTCTAAATTAAGAGTTTATATAGATAGTTAGCAAATAAATTTGAGTTATATTAGATTTAAGCCCAATAGTTATATTAGATTGAATTCAATGTTTTGAATTAAGCCCAATACTTAGTAAAATTAAAGAAAAAAGAAAATTAAAGGAAAAAGAATAAAAAAAGAGAATTAAAGAAAATCAAAGAAAAATGGAAAAAAAAAAGATTGGTTAAGATTCCTAAAATGCATCTAAGATTGACAAGTCAGGCTAAACTCTTCTAAATTAAAAGTTTATATAGATATAGATAGTTAGCAAATAAATTTGAGTTATATTAGATTTAAGCCCAATAGTTATATTAGATTGAATTCAATGTTTTGAATTAAGCCCAATACTTAGTAAAATTAAAGAAAAAAGAAAATTAAAGGAAAAAGAATAAAAAAAAAAAGAGAATTAAAGAAAATCAAAGAAAAATGGCAAAAAAAAAAAGATTGGTTAAGACTCCTAAAATGCCTCTAAGTTTTACACGTCATCCTAAACTCTTCTAAATTAAGAGTTTATATAGATAGTTATATTAGATTGAATTCAATGTTTTGAATTAAGCCCAATACTTAGTAAAATTAAAGAAAAAAGAAAATTAAAGGAAAAAGAATAAAAAAAAGAGAATTAAAGAAAATCAAAGGAAAATGGCAAAAAAAAAAGATTGGTTATGACTCCTAAAATGCCTCTATGATTGACACGTCATCCTAAACTCTTCTAAATTAAGAGTTTATATAGAATATAGATACTTAGTAAATTAAAGAAAAAAGAAAATTAAAGGAAAAAGAATAAAAAAAAAAGAGAATTAAAGAAAATCAAAGAAAAATGGCAAAAAATGATTGGTTAAGACTCCTAAAATGCCTCTAAGATTGTCACGTCATCCTAAACTCTTCTAAATTAAGAGTTTATATAGATAGATGGTTATATTAGATTGAATTCAATATTTTGAATTAAGCCCAATACTTAGTAAAATTAAAGGAAAAAGAATAAAAAAAGAGAATTAAAGAAAATCGAAGAAAAATGGAAAAAAAAAGGATTGATTAAGACTCCTAAAATGCCTCTATGATTGACACGTCATCCTAAACTCTTCTAAATTAAGAGTTTATATAGATATAGATTAATTTTTGATGATTTATAATAATGATGTCAGTATATAATTTTCATAGTCTCATAAGCAATCCTTTTATTTTGATTCCTCGGGAGGCAATGGGAAAAATCATTGCCAGGGGTCATAGTCGTGTACTTGTGTATTCTGAGAATCTAAAAAATATTATGGACTTTTGATGGTTAGTAGTGTTTGACCTGTGTTTCTAATGACTCACTAGCTTCAACTTCAAGTATAATATTTGTTAATTATTTATTCCATCTGCCTTTCCTCCTTTTATAAAGAAAAATCATTGCACTACAAGATTAGAAGGCGAAAGGAATCATACAATGCAAATACTATTGTTACCACAATCAATGGAAATATTCGGACCCCTATCCCAACATAAACACAACAAGCCTGAGTTCAATGGAGGCATAAAAACATCCATGTGAACCAACTTCCTTCATGACTCATCCTTGGTTTCCAACTGGTTGTAGTTGCTTATGTCTAGACACGATGTTCTCATCATGATCATGGCTAAAGCATGCAAAGATTTCATACCTAAAATTTAAAAATAGAATTATTACAGTAAGAATTTGAAAAGTAGAATGAAACAAATGAAAGCAAGATTAGACGACCATGAGGAGTCACCTTCATCTGATATCTTTCAATGATATTCAATTGGTTCAAACAAGCGAGGAGACCTTGATGAATACCAACCCAACTTCGTCAAGTTATTGCTTGGCCTAGCAGGGAAAGTTCATGCAAAGCTAGATTCATAAGATAGAAGACAACACATGATATCCAATGAGTTTCATTATACTTCTAATATAAGGTTAAATCTTTCCCTTTCTATTGTTGGTAAACCTAACTACCAATATAAGAAGAAGAGTAAAAAATCATCCATTATCTAAAGAATAGAGATATAATAAAAAAAGATATAAGCAAAGATGATATACAATGCCAAGTCATTATTGATGATTTCCTAGGGCTCTTAATTTTCCTAGATTTACAAATTGTCTTTAAAGAGAAGCCTTCAATATTTTAAAGAAACAATAGGAAGTATGGTAATGAGTTCATCAGTTAATTAATCACATGAAAGTTAGTCTTGAAGAATGCAATTACAGCAGGAAGATAAACAACAACAATGGTGTTGATCCTCTACTGGCACTAACATTTTAAACTGCAATTTAACAAAAACATCATGAAGTTGGTGATAAACGGATAAATCTGCTGAAACAATGTGCAAGAGCCAAGGAAGTCTTGTAATTATTGATAACTTGAACGAAGATGGAAACTAGTTTGTTCTAGAATTACTTGTACAATGATCAGGAAAATAATGATCAGGAAAATGAAAGCTCTATTTAGCAAGAATTAGAGGCAAGGCATCAAATTGATCAGCTCGAAACATTGTAGCTTCCATAGCATGGAATGCCACTATGCTGAGTATATATGCATGTTCCACAGTTGAACCACAGGACTTCCCAACAAATTTCACGTGCACAAGCGTTTCATTTGGTAGATTCATAGTTGAACGTGGATTCTAAATACACTTGTGTACACTTTCTCACCGTCCCAGAAACTCCTCCACCAACCCGTCTACCCACCAAATATGATGAAAAGATGTCTATTTGAGCTTAAACTGTGAAACGTTGCAAAAAAAAAAAGGTATAATGTAGAGTGACAAATGTGTATTTTTGTTACCTGCTGGCGAAACCAGGGAAACTTTCAAGCATTACTTTGGGAGGATTGAATTTCCACAGGCTGCCTTGACGTGCTTTCCTTCTTTATAGACAAGATTTCCTCTCACGAATGTTGGCAGGACTTTGCCTGACAACTTTCGTCCTGCATAGGCTGACATGCTCTGCATTCGTAGAGAGCGGATAATATCAGATCGAGAGGCTTAAGTGGTTAGGAGTGCAGTTTCATAGACAAATAAACAACCTCTTCAACTGAAACTATTGTTCCATTTTATCGGATAAGAAGTTCTCATCTCCATGTCAAAGGGCGATGTCAAAGGGCATCAAAACTTCAATGAGCTAAATATGTCCAAGTAAGAGATCCAATAAGCTGAGAAAAACTGCCACATTGTTGCTGCCTATAACTTTAAAAAATGCAATGACTTATGAATGCATATACGACTTTTCGCTTACCAAAAACCAAACAAAAGTTCATTTTTTAGTATGAGACAGCAAGAGATCAATAATCCATAAGAAGCAATTAGAGAACAAAAACTGACTTACAGGATGCTTTGCAAAAGTAGGATAGTTTTCATCAAGGTCAAACTCTGAATCAGGCTCCCACGCAACAATGTCTGCATAGTTACCAACTGCAATTACACCCTGCATATAAAAGTCGATGCTACAACTTAGAAGCAACTAAGGTTTAATGATCTTATTTCATATTTTAATGTTCCAAATTAAATGATCGGTAAGTGAAGAAATAATGATAATAAAATTCTTGGCCCAAGCTCACATCATTTTCCCCCAATATAGCAGCATATGCAAAAATGATGAAATAAGACAACAGACTAAGCTACCTTGGGGTATTGACCAGCCAGTTTGGCATGCCTCTCACTCCACCAAAAAGCCAGTTGTTCCAACGTTACCTCGTATTTACGTCCAAAAGTCCATGTCACTGGGAGAACAAACTGCATATTTTTCATAATGATTTCTTAATGCAATGTCACTTGAAACTAAATTATATGAGCAATCAATCAAAGAAAAAGCAGCAATGTTTCAGAAAATGTTTCTTTGAGTCAAATATAAGAGAAACCAACCTACAAAGATGATATTCCACCCCATGCTTTCAAGAAATCACCTTGCTGAAACAGCTTAAGTTCAGGAGTTGTTGGTGAGTGATCTGAACTCAGCATGTCAATGTCGTCTCCCTAAAATGACACCGAAGTTAGTGAAAACCAATTGAGAACACATAGATAAGTAAAAAGGACGTTCATGTGATGGAATTCCAATACCATCAAAGCCTCCCATAGTTTGTTTTTATTTTTCGCACTGCGGAGAGGTGGACCACATGTGGAAGCAGTTGCGTTTGAAATCTAAATTGACTATTATTGAAAATTAACCCTATCAAACAGCAAGAAAGACAACAAATTGAACAACAAACCTCCTAATTCTAACTAAACTGAGCAGGAAAGACGGCAACTTGAACCACAAACCTCCTAATTCTAACTAAACTGAGTCGAATCAAGCACAGGAATCGACTTCTCCTTAATCGAAAAAGATGAACCTCAAATCCCCTAATCGAAAAGATGAACCTCGAAATCAAAACAACAATAGCAAACAAGAATCCTAAAGGGATTAGATATATGAAGAAACCCTAATTTAGAAATAAACAAACCTGAGTACCCAAAAACAATGAGAAATTGGATAAGTGTACCTCTTCGACACTGAAGTCGGTGAACGAAAGAACAAGGCGAATAAGGAGTTCTGGAGAAGAAGGCGGAGGTTTGTAGGGCGCAGAAGCTCGAAAGGGGAAAAAACGGAGAAGACATGCGCGAAGAGAGCAGAGACGCAGACACCTCCCATGGATTCACTACTTGCTCGTCGTCATCGTTCGCGTTCCGGCTTCTGGACATCTATCCATCGCTGAGCTCTTCGTCACCGCCTCACCGGTCTTGGGGGTTTTCAGGAAACGTGGGTGGGGTAGGCGTTTGTAAAAGCAAAAGCAAAAAGCAGGCTTATTAAGAGCATTCCCAACAGTTTCCCCAAATTTTTTAGAAAATAGGGAATCAAAACTCATCTTCTCCAAATATTTTGTGGGTTAATTCCAACAGCTTCTCCATTTTAGAAAATTATAAACTAATTTTTAATTGAAAATTTAATGCAAACCTACAGTCCCTGTTTCATGGCTATTGAAGTCGTTGCTGCAAAAGAAATCACTAAGGAAGATCCTATTCTTCTTCTAGGTACTGAATAAAGTATATGTATTCATAAAATTATATTAATTGTCAACATCTTTATAGTTTTTATTGCTAATTAAAACCCACTAAACTATATAGGTAGGTGGTCAAACCATTGAATCACACTGGAACCACAAAACAACCTCAATCTTACTCTTTGTGAAAGGTACTGAACAAATAATACTGTATGTAGTTTGATTTACCAGACAAAAAAAAATGAATTCCAGACTCTGTGAATCAGCCAGATTCATGATCATGAACAAAATTACCCCGGAAACGGCAACACAGAGGACCCAGACAAATAGAGCCAATGAATTGGGTTCTTGAACCATTCGATCGATACATGTTGCAGGCTTGCAGTGACTCGACAAAGACGACACTGCACACGAGACTTGGTCTCTCATTAGCCAGATTCGAATCATTAAAAATAACCTTGTGTTTGTTACGAGGAATTGAATGTCGCGATTGAAAGGTCTGGAGGTGATGTAGAGAAGGACTAGGACGTCGGTGAAGGCGTGGAACGTCTGCACAACGAGCCTGGTCCGAGAAAGCTCTTCCGATTCCAATTCACTGTAGATGGAAGTGGTGGAGGCGGAGGAGCGAGGGCGGTAGGGGAGATGTACGGGTGGATGAACTGAGGAGAAGAGGCGGTGGAGAAGAGGCGGTTGAGTCGCTAAATTTTTTAGGGATTGCTGCAAAAATAGGGAAGACGCTCTATTTTTCCTTCCCATCTCCATTTTGGAAAATGGATTGGAGAATCTGTTGGATTAAAAATGGGCCTAATATTCCCCAAAAGCCCAAAATTCTCCAAAATGGAGAACCTGTTGGGCACGCTCTAAGTTATTACTGTATTAAGGAAAAGACAAAAAAGGATATTGAAAGAAAAAAATAAATAATTTTAAATTGAAGGTTTGAAGGGTAAATAAGACATTATATATATGGGAAGATGTGAGCCATAGATCAAATCTCCTCAGGGAAATCCAACGGTTAGTATAACTATTTATAAGCTACAGTAAACTCTCCTTCCGCCACATTTAGTATAGGAGGGATATATATTTTGCTTGCAGCCTTTGCAGGCCATGCCAATTGCCAATATTTAATATTTGCATGTTCTATCTCCAACTTAGGGTGATGTTGAAACCACTAATACTCATCATTAGTCACCATCACTTGTTTATTATTTTTAGACCACTTGCTGATACTCATCGTTGTAAGGCTTGCAAGCCATGCCAATTGCCAATATTTGTAACCTATTAGCTCAATTGGTAGAGCGATGTGCTTTTGCACAAAGATGTAGGTTCAAATCCTACATAAGTTATCTAGACCATGATGATTAATTGGCATTTTGTTTCCGTTCATAAATAAGATTAAGAAGTTCATAAATAATACCATAAAGTGCATAAATAATATTAACGAAAGAGCATCTATTCCTAACCGTGTTATTAGGTTTCAAGGCACGAGCAGCTGCAATATAGATAGATCATCTTCCAATAAATGATTACTGATGCCATAAGAAAGCAAAGAGAGATATACCCAGTGTAAGTTTCATCATCACAAAAAGAACATCATCAATTGAGGTAATGACAGGAAATGAAAGCTTTAAATTAGAAGAACAATAACGTAGTGTACATGAGGACAATTCCAGTTGAGCGACTTTCTAGAAATTAACACTTTTGTTTTACTATTTTAGACACCAAGTTTAATATTTGGCTTCTACTACTTATTGATTTCAAATTGCACAATTGTTATCTAAAATTGCACTAATATATCTTATTTTTGCACTTAATATAGTTCAGATTGCACAATTGTATTCTGAAATTGCATTAATATGCATGATGTGCTATTAAAAGCCTATTAGCTCAAAATGGGAGAGCGTTGTGCTATGCACAAAGATGCGGGTTCAAAACCCGCATATGCTATTTATGGGTATCATATTTTTATTTTCGTTTATGATTAAGATTATAAAGTGCAAGAATAAAATGATAAAGTGCATAAATACGATGTTAAAGTGCAATAAAGATGATGAAGTGCATAAATAAGATGTTAAAGTGCAAGAATAAGATGATGAAGTGCATAAATAAGATGTTAAAGTGCAAGAATAAGATGATGAAGTGCATAAATTAGATGTTAAAGTGCAAGAATAAGATGATAAAGTGCATAAATAAGACGTTAAAGTGCAAGAATAAAATGATATAGTGCAAAAATAAGATGATGAAGTGCACAATTAAATTGATCAAGTGTAAGAATAATAATATGAAGTGCATGAATAAGATTGTGAAGTACATAATTAAGATTATAAAGTGCATAAATAAAATGATAAAGTGCAAGAATAAAATGATGAAGTGCATGAATAAGATTCTGAAGTGCACAGTTAAGATTATAAAGTGGAAGAATAAAATGATGAAGTGCATGAATAAGATTCTAAAGTACACAATTAAGATTAAAAAGTGCAAGAATAAAATGATGAAGTGCATGAATAATAATATGAAGTGCAACAACTCTTTCAAAAAAACATATGAGCTGAATTTTTTTTTTTTTTGAAGTTGCACCAGCTTAATTCATCTTTTTTAAATCATTCTCAAGATTGTGGTTGTTTATTTCTAACTTTGCACTAATATATCTTATTACAAGACTCTTATTACGAAACTCTGCAAACTATGAAAATTATGCACTTTAGCCTATGCGGGAATCGAACCCACGTCTTTGCACATAAGCAATTGCTCTTCCATTGAGCTAATAGGCTTTTAAAGTTCGATAAGAGCTAATGTGCTTTTAATAGGCTTTTGAGTTTTAAAATTGCACTCTTCAGTTTTATATTTGCCCTTTTTCAAACTGAAATTGCACATTTAAGTTCTAAAATTAGCATAGACATGAGCATTTTCAAATTACAACATCAGCGCTTCAGTCACATATGGCAACAGAAAACAGCAAATAGTGACAAGAAATGATGCCAAATATTGAAATTAAGGTTGTGAAAAATTATGCAGCTTCATCCAGCAATGATCGCAGCCAAATGAACCCAACAGCCCCACCAAATGCATAATCTGACGACAAAAACCCAGCCCCTCTTGTTCTGCTATGAAAATTCAGTAGACACCTAAAAAAAATCAGCAAGCACAATGCTCTAAAAAAAATCAAATGTAAGTGCACAAATAAGATGGGATCTATATGGATACAAAAAAGAAAACCTCTCCCAGTTAGTGTACAATGCTCATTAAACAGGTCATTCCAAATACAAACTCATAACTTTGTATAATTTTAGTGACATTAATCATCTTATTATATTTTAGATGCACAAACAAGGCCATAAAGTGCATAAATATGATTATAAAGTACATAAATAAACTTTGAACATTGAAACAATAGATAGATCCAGGTGTAGTCGAACCACCAATCTCCTGAACAACAATCCTTTAGGTGCTCATTCCTAATTGAGCTTAAGCTAATCCAAAATATGGACAAGCCAATAACACTTGAGTTCTAAATTTGCACTTTTCAGTTTTATATTTGCACTTTTTTCTAACTAAAATTGCACATAACAAAAGCAGCAAGCTAAAAACATTAATGTGGAGTTGCTCAAAACACAAATATGTCTTTGAAGCATCTTATCAAACAAGTGGTGGGCTTCAGTAGTCATTAATTACAGCCTTTACGTACAAGCAAGCAATAACAAGTCAGACACCATTGCGCTTTTCTAATTCAGCAAAGAAGACCTTGTTGGAAGCATCATGTGCATTTTGGCTTTGCTATGAAGGTGAAAAACTTATCCTGCCCACCAACTGACATGTATACAGTACGGCGACAAGCTTTTAATCTACTGGCAGCTGCAAAAATCAGGCAGGTCTATAAAAAATTGTGACATGAAAGTCAACAATAAAATTAAAAAAGGATACAGAGTTTTACTTTAATGTACATAGCATATATGGAATCCTTGATCAGCAAGCTTGGAGTGTGTGTGATGCAATTGCAAAGAAAGCTGAGAATTAAATTCAAATTAAGATTTAATTTATTCACAACAAACTATTACGTGCTGGTAAGAGCATCCATCGACAGAAATGAATGAAAAATACATAGAGAATAGTTGTTAAGAATTTAGTAATGAACGATTGGATGCTGAATTTGCTAGGAATTGAGAAGTGGGCATCTTCAGAAAGATGATCAACAGACTTATGCACGTCCTTGACTTATATAAAAGCATTAAGTAAATAGAAGTGGGCAAAGGTTTGGATCTTTGTAGACATTGTGGCGGAGAAAAGGACGGTCTAATCAGCCACTTCAAAAGATCAAACAAAGGCTTGATATACCAGCATTTCAAATGATACTGTAGGACATGGGCAAGGATCAAAAAAGTCTAATGACTCTAATCAACATATTCACACCTAATATAAGATTAATAAGCTATTAAAATATGTGCACCAAGATAACAATCCATGTTATTCGAAAACTAAAGGCTTAGAAAGTTAACATTAGCTTACAATGCTAATTTTTTTGCAGGAAAAATAAGTGCAGTCTTCACATAAAACCTAAACCAAAATATCAAA
This sequence comes from Persicaria maculosa, assembly GCA_963922045.1. Taxonomy (NCBI): domain Eukaryota; kingdom Viridiplantae; phylum Streptophyta; class Magnoliopsida; order Caryophyllales; family Polygonaceae; genus Persicaria; species Persicaria maculosa. The sequence goes on along the minus strand of OY998251.1, from coordinate 29,569,566 downwards.
TGTCATTAGTAAGCAATGAATCTAACAAGCAATTTATCGTTTAATGATCAGAAGGCCGGTGATCCATAAAAGCTTCACATAAAGATGCAAGACTCACTAAAAAAACTTCATATATACCTTAGGTAATGTCTCTAAGTAAGCACTGAGAATTTCCATATCAACAAGAACATTGCCATTAATAGCAACAAGTGCCTTCAATATGCAGTTAGTGCAATCTCTCCCGACATTTCTCTATCCCTAGTGTTGTGTAACTTGTTATTTTTGTGCGCAGAGAGAAGACGATGCTTCAATTCAAAGATCTTTAAAACCTCAAAATTAGACTGGTACTTTCTCTCAATCATTTCTCTCTTCTCCTCCATCGAGTCCTACTCATCCGGTTAGATTGTGCTATTCTTGAACTATTTAAAGACCTATATGCTAAGCGCAGTGATAACTCCCTCCCTTGATGAAAATCGGAATAAATGTTTCAAAGGCTTTGACAGGATGTTTGTGTCAAAGGTCTTGGAACATTAACAGTTGATGAAATCCAAAACCTGTTCTATATGTCCAAATATTATTTAATTTTATTGTATACTTCCTTTATATTATATATATGCTTGACTAATCTTTCAGGAAGTTTTTCGAATTATTTCCTTCCTTGTGACAAGTGTTGAGAAGGTTCAAATCGGAAAGATTATGGCTTCATTTATTTCCAAGTTTAGAAGATCTTAAAGATGGCCATGATCTGGAATAGCCGTTGGAGAAGATTCTTGGCGCCGATTTGTCTCAATAAATAGAGAAGGAAGATGAAGACAGAACACACAAGTATTACACGAGCTTTCATTCATTCAAGCGAGATCTGTCTTCCAAGTGTACTCTCTGCTAGCGCTCAAGAGTTTGTTGTTTATTTCAAAGCCTTTGAGAGTCACTGTGAGCTTATAGGATATATTCATTTATAGTGTTACTCGAGAGTTTGTAACTCGGGAAGTTGCACTAGGCTATTGATTTGTGAGAGTAAGAGGATTGTACTAGATAGCTGAGAGAGGTGGGCTCTTCTAGATTGGTCTAGGACTCCAAGGGAACGTGAGTTGACTAGATTGCAATTGTATAGGAGAGAGGCTTCTCGGTGAGCTATTAGGATCCTAAGCTAAGCGAATCAATAAAGCCTTTTGAATCCTAGGGTTGTGGAAGAACCCTAGGCGGGGACGTAGGCCAAGTTCGTGCCGAACCTCGTAAACAATTACTCGTGTCCTTTATTGCTTTACCTTATTTCCACACTTGGTTCGATTGTCTAACTTTGTGATTCAGGTTTATCTCAAAGGGTTTTATACGAGCTCCAAAAGTCTGGAGACTTTCTGTGAAAAACGGGCATACTCTATTCAACCCCCCCTTCTAGAGTATTTCTTATTACATTGTTTTACATTATCGAATCTTCAATTGGTATCAGAGCTTTACTCACTGTTCTTGATCTAACAATCTTGTGAGTTTTCGATCATGTCTGGTGAAGCAAGCGGAGGATTTGCACAGGGAAGGTCCACAAGCAGACCGCCACTCTTTGTAGGAAACAACTTTGTCCACTGGAGATCCTTGATTAAGATGTTCATCATAGACCAAGATCTAGAGCTTTGGAACATTATTGAAAATGGTCCGAAGATTCTAGAGAAAGATGGACCAAATGATACCAAAGTTGTAAAGAAGGAGTCTAAATACAACCAAGCAGATCTTGAAATCGTCTCAAAAAACTACAGGGCTATAAACTTACTTTATTGTGGTCTTAGCACTGATGAATTTAATCGTATTTCATCTTGTAGGTCAGCTAAAGAGATTTGGGACAAACTGGTCGTCACCTATGAAGGAACGAGCCAAGTAAAAGACACCAAGATCAGCATCTTCCTTCGAAAGTACGAGCTCTTCAAGATGAAGCCTGATGAGACAATCAAGGCCATGTTCACACGATTCACAGAGATTACCAACAACCTTGACTCTCTCGGCAAGAGCTTTACCAACGTTGAGAAAGTGAGGAAGATACTGAGGTGCCTTCCAAAGGAGAAATGGGGTCCAAAAGTAACAGCTATAGAGGAAGCCCAGGACCTCACCACTCTACCCCTTGATGACCTTCTTGGGAAGCTGATCACGCATGAGATGATCCTTAATGAAGAAGATGGAGAACTTCCAGCTAGCACCAAGAACTTGGCACTCAAGTCTAAGAAGGATGAGTCCAAAGAGGGATCTGAATCCGAAGATGAGGATGACGATGAGGATGATCCTTTTGCTCTCATCACAAGAGGCCTTGCTCGAATTCTCAAAATGAAGAAGCAATTCAACAACAAGGATGGATCAGAGTCTTCAAAATTTCGAGGTAAGCCTCAATACAACAAGTATGAAAAGAAGACTAAACCTTTGTCTTGTTTTGAATGTGGTGAAACAGATCATCTTGTGAAGGACTGCCCTCAAAAGACAAAGAGTCAGTCCAAGAAGGGTGACAAATGGAAGAAGAAAGCCATGGTGGCTACTTGGAGTGATTCCGACTCTGACTCCAACGATGAGAAGGCAAACATTTGTCTTATGGCCTCAGAAGATGAATCCCACGATGAAAAGCTTGAAGCTACTGTAAGAGAACTTATGGCAAGTCCAAAAGAGGTATTATCGGAATTCCTTTCCAATATGATTGCCAATGAAGAGAAGCTTATTGCTCAAACTAACATTCTTATTAAGAGAACTGTGGACCAGGAAAGAACTATTGAGGACCTGTCTATGAGGGTCAAAAGTCTTGAAGCTTCTTATTCAGGTCTTGACATTAAAGTCAAGACGCTTGATTCGGAGAAATCTGAACTCAAGCAAGATCTCTCCTCTCTAAGAAATGAGCATCATGACTTAGAGAACGAGAAGATCTCCCTGAATAATAAGATTCAAGACCAACAGACAGCCCTCATAAGTTTTACCAAATCCAAAGGTACTCTCGATAGGATGTTGGGTGAGCAACAAAGCTCTCGAAACAAAAGTGGTATTGGTTACAATCCAAAGTTTTTAAAGAAGCAACACATTACCACTTTTGTAAAGGCAAAAGGAAGCAGAACCTCTCCTATATGTCACCATTGTGCTAGAAAGGGACATGTAAAAGAGACCTGCCCTATAGAAGAAAGGATCCATATATTATTCGCAATACATTTCCTGTTCATTTGAGAAAAGAACGGATAACACAAGTTTGGGTTCCAAAATGCACTATTTTACCAAATATGGTTTACCCCAACAATGGATCCAAATTTGCTTATTGGTCTAGCCACAAAGGTTGATATTTGTCTTGCAGGAGATCACCAAGGTGAAAGAACACAAATGGATTATTGATAGTGGATGCTCGAGGCATATGAGTGGGAAGAGTTCTCTCTTTCATGATCTAAAGGAGCAATCCATGGGAACAATCACTCTTGGTGACAAAGGAAAATGCGACATCGTTGGTATTGGTAGTGTTGGAAGTGATTCCAGCCACAGTATTAAAGATGTCTATCTTGTTAATGGTTTGAAGTATAATCTGCTTAGTGTCTCTCAATTATGTAATAGTGGTAACAATGTCAGATTTAACAAGAAAAGATGTATAGTGTGCAGAGAAGATACAGGTGAAGTTATTTTGACTGCATATCGCTACAACAATATATACGCCGTAAATGCTGATCAAGTGGCACAAGGAAGCTTAACCTGTCTAAAGGCTTTGACGGACGATCCAAAGCTCTGGCACAGGAGACTCGGTCATGTGAGTCCACATACACTACAGAAGCTTGTAACCAAAGGGCTTGTAAGAGGGCTACCTGAGATGGACTTCAAAGGTATTGATATGTGCAATGCATGCACACGAGGTAAACAAACACGTAGCTCTTTCAAACCCAAAAAGGTTGTAAGTTCTTCTAGACCCCTTGAACTTTTACATATGGATTTATGTGGTCCTATGCGAGTCAAATCTCTCAATGGTAAAAAGTACATGCTAGTTGTTGTTGATGATTTTTCTAGATATACTCGGGTTGCATTTTTAAAAGAAAAATTAGAGGCCTTATTTGAGTTTTCAAAACTTTGTAAGGAGTTGCAAATTTTAAGAAACGAGCCCATAGTGTCAATTCGGAGTGATCATGGTAGGGAGTTTGATCAACTTCAGTTTGATTTGTTTTGTGCTAAATATGGCATCTCCCATAACTTTTCTGCTCCTAGGACACCTCAACAAAACGGGGTTGTGGAACGCAAGAACCGCACCTTAGAGGATATGGACAGGACTATGCTTTTAGAAAATGCATTACCTAAAACCTATTGGGCTGAAGCTGTTAACATAGCTAACTATATTTTGAATCGTTGTCTTATTCGTTCCATCTTAAAGAAAACTCCTTATGAACTTTTCAAAGGCCGCAAACCACTTATATCTTATTTTAAACCCTTTGGCTGTACTTGTTTTGTTCATAACAATGGAAAAGATAACCTTGGGAAATTTGATGCGCGTAGTGATGAAGGTATATTTCTTGGCTACTCCACAAGTAGCAAAGCTTATAGAATCTTCAATAAAAGGACCCAGTTAGTTGAAGAAAGTATACATGTTATTTTTTATGAATGCAATGACGGTGCTTTGAGTGAAAGTGTTGCAGATATAGATCTTAACATCCATGAAGAGAACGAGGAAGTTGATGATGCTGCTACTAAGAACACAGAGAAGAAGAACATGCAGGAACAGATTCTTAACACTGAAGAATTGGCCCAAGGTGTTGAAGATTCGTCTAAAGCCCTTGGTGTCCAATCCAACAGTGTTGAGACGTTAGAAACTGCTGTAACTGAACCCAACAGGATCACGGAGTCAGACGTACCACAAATCAATCCTACCAGTGTGACGAATCAATGAGCTGAGACTAGCAAAAGGAAATTCAAATACTCCTCATCACACTCATTAAAGGATATCATTTCTGACCCTACTTCTAGTGTTCAAACTCGTTCTAATCTTAAAGATCTTTGTTCTTTTCACGCGTTTGTTTCTCTTATTGAGCCAAAGAAGGTAGATGAGGCACTTAAGGAGCCAGACTGGATCATTGCCATGCAAAGTAAGCTTAACAAATTTGAAAGGAACAAAGTCTGGACCTTGAAGCCTAGGCCAAAGCATCAATCAGTCATTGGCACTCGATAGGCTATTGATTTGTGAGAGTAAGAGGATTGTACTAGATAGCTGAGAGAGGTGTGGCTCTTCTAGATTGGTCTAGGACTCCAAGGGAACGTGAGTTGACTAGATTGCAATTGTATAGGAGAGAGGCTTCTCGGTGAGCTATTAGGATCCTAAGCTAAGCGAATCAATAAAGCCTTTTGAATCCTAGGGTTGTGGAAGAACCCTAGGCGGGGACGTAGGCCAAGTTCGTGCCGAACCTCGTAAACAATTACTCGTGTCCTTTATTGCTTTACCTTATTTCCGCACTTGGTTCGATTGTCTAACTTTGTGATTCAGGTTTATCTCAAAGGGTTTTATACGAGCTCCAAAAGTCTTGAGACTTTCTGCGAAAAACGGACATACTCTATTCAACCCCCCCTTCTAGAGTATTTCTTATTACATTGTTTTACATTATCGAACCTTCACGCAGGCTTATCGAAGAATCGATAAATCAGACTAGATCAATTTCGGATACCAATGAATTCAGTACACATTGGCCAAGCAACAATACTACTAACATACAACAACATTTAACTTGCCTGATATTTGGCCCTTTGCATCTGCATAGTGGAGATCTGTCCATATACACACAGCTGAAAAGCACAAGATAGAGGATTTCAACTTGTTGAAAGTATATTCAACTATAGAAACATATGTTGCTGAATTTGCCCATCATATTCAATTAGAAAATCCAAACACCGAACCTTATCAATTGCAGAATGCAACATCAACACAATTACAACAGTGCGAAAACCAGTTGGGATTGGGAGAGATGAAGGAATTTGGCAGTAGAAGGACGGAGGTGTTGGGTTCGGAACTACAAGGGAGAGCAAAAGGGAGACATCGACTCACTGCGAGGAGCCCTTGAGTCCTCCGGATTTGAGCGACGGAGTTCCGATTCAGCCCTAATGGAGATTGGAAAGGGACGCGAGGGGGAGACGGGTGAGTCAGGGAGAGAGATCGGAGGGCACAATCTGTGAGCAACCATGGTAAGTGGAGGCGAGACTAATCGGAAAGGGTGGTCTGAAGCGGCGAGCGTGAAGTAGAGTGCGAGATGGAGAGGGCGAAGGGGAGCCATGGGAGAGCGAAGTCTAAAAGGCGAGGGTGAGAAATGTCGAGCGAGGAAGAAGGGTTTTTCCTTTTTTTTGCCGGTCCGACCCGGTTCATAAAAAGAAAAAAAAACCCGCGCCAACTTATCCCTTTTAATTACTCCATTTTCACTTTAAGCCTTATTTTCATTTTAACCTCACCCATAATATATATATAATATATGTAATATAATATGTAATGTTGCCCTAAAAAAACATATATATATATATATATATATATATATATATAAAATATATATATATAAAGAATTACTAATAATATTATTAAAATTAAAAATGATTATATATATATTATATAATATATGCGGGACGGGACCGGGATTTTTGGGATCCCATGGTCTTGTCCCGCATCCCGTCCCGCATAATTTTTACGGGACGGGACCAGGACGGGATTTACTTTTTTTTTCCCTCAAATCCCACCGAGACGGGTCCGGGACGGGATCGGGATTTGCGGGATTTGTGTCCACCCCTAATATATATTGTTTAGTTTGATAATATGTTGATAATGATCATGTTAATTGAATCATCAAATTTATTTCAATCACTCTCAAATAATTTACTTTTAATCTGAGTAAAAATGTTTCGATTATTTTTTATAGAACTATGTCTATATATAGTTATCCCTTGATATAATACAAATTATAATTTACTATATAATTACAATTATTTTTTTTAAAATCATTAATTAGGTCATAAGTTACAACGTTTCTTATTCCCTAGCCATTAATCAAATTACTTTTTTCACCAAAACAATTTAAAATATTTCACATTCTCTAGAAATTAATAAAGTTAATTTAGAATGAACTAAAATCATTAAGATATAATTACATATTTAATTGAATCCAATAAGAAATCAATGCAAGAAATTGATATCGGTAAAATTAAAAGACCCAATTAGAACTATTTTGTCAATCATTTAATAGCCACAATAACCATAAATTTGATATTTTTCCATTGAAAAACTGATTAGAATCTAATTAGTGCTTCGAAGTACTCCCGAGTTATGACTTAATTCACGCGGTGACCAATTGTTTTACGGAAAAATTTGGTATGTGTCCATATAACACACCAAAATTAGCTCATTGTCCATTTTTCTAGCAAAATTGGTTGAATGTCCCAAAATGATATTTTTGCCTCTGCTTCACTAATCCCCCGTTTCCTTTCTTCATTTTCACATCAAACACAACAACTCAATGACGACAGTAGAGGTGATTCCAATTTGTATTTCGATCTCCATCTCGAGAACCATTGTTGATTTCAGCACCATTTATTGACGATTTTGAGCTCTACAATCATGTCTGAAGAGATATATGTTCAAATATAACACTGTCATCAAAAATTCGATTTTCAAAAGAGGTAATTTTCTTATAATCTGTAATCTTGTCTAATACGAATGTTTTGATTATAGTATTGTAATTGGGAGCACAATTGTTGTCCGAGTTGTGGATTTAGAGCCCAATTTGAAGAACAATTTATCACAGTAATGGAATCTGAAATTTGGTATAATATGAATACATATCATCGATTTTGATCTCAGTTGCTGATTTTGATCTACGTTGCTAATTTTGTAATTATAGAATTGTAACCTAGATTGCGTGGTTGATGTAGTTTGATCTAAGATGCTAGGTTCGTGATCTAAGGAGTTGCTAATTTCATGACTATACAGTTGTAACCAAAATTGCACTGTAACCTAAATGTTGATAGTTGAGTTTGAGTACACATGTGTACTTGTAATCAATGTATTTCTTAGATTTAATCAAAAGTAATGCCTGTCAATAATGTAGATATAAGAACAGGTATAATGGAGGCCAATCTGCTAACAGTAAAATTTGGAGGAGAATGGAAATCGGAATATGGTGATTTAGTTTTTGTTGGGGATGTGTCATCAAAGGTAATTGTCATCAGGTAGACTGCAACTCTGTATGAGATGAATAGTGAGATAGTGAACAGATTCACCACCAGTGACAATTTGTCTCCTAATCTTCAATTCAGTCACTTGCATCCATCCAAGAAAACTAGTGATCCTTTTTTGATTGAGAATGACACTAATTTGAGGAGTTTTTTTTTGCAAATTAGTGAATTGAAGGGAGTGAATTGGAAATTGCCTTTATATGTTACGGCTCGTGATTTAGCAATGGTGATGACAATAGGGACAACAAAAGAAAACTATGAATTAGTACTATCATATTGTTGGGTCATGAAGCAAGCAAATCCTGGAATTGTCACCTTCATTGAAGTTGACAGCAAATCAAAGTTCAAGTATGTGTTCATTGCCTTTGGACCATGTATCCGAGCATTCCCAATCCTACAAAATGTGCATATTCATTTCATATGAAAAAATTACTGTCACCAAATAATTACTGGATACAATTCAATTGTATAGGTGATTGTGGTATATGGTACATTTCTAAAAGGACAATACAGAGGGACTCTTCTTACAACTTCTGCACAAGATGCAAATCATCAAATATACCCTATTGGCTTTGTAGTGGTTGACTCTGTAAACAACGCCTCTTGAGAGTGGTTCTTCAACAAGATAGCAACAGTCATCCCATCAAGTGAAGAGCTAGTTTTTGTTTCAGACAGGCATCAAAGCATTGCAAGAGCTTTAGAGTGCGTTTACCCAACGGCTAAACAGTATTACTACAGATGGCAATTGAAGCAAAATATAATGGCAAAATTTAAGAAGAATATACTTTGTCAGTGGTTTGAAGGTGCTGCAAATAGTTACACAAAAGCAGATTTCAACAACTACTTTGGGTGTATCAGTAGTACAAATAGCAAGATGGAGAAATATCTTGAAGAAATACAGTTTGAGAAATGGGCAAGATCTTATTCAAAAGGTGACAGGTACAATATGATGACTTCTAAGGGAGGGGAAATGTCATTAGATTTCACCTTTCCAAAGAAATAACCTAAACTAATAAACTAAACTAGCAACCTAGTATAACAGATAATTAAGGGGTCAAACCCACAGAGAAACAAGTACTTCAATGAAATGTGTATTTACCAATTATGACACTAACAATAGAACAGGAATACGAATGAAGGTAAACAATAAGGAAAACAAATAGACGATGATAAAGATGTTAGCAAGAGCAAATCAAAGATAGAAGAATAGAGCATATGGTTTCGCATATACTTCGCAACATTGGTTGATTTATTTGATCCTTGAGTTGATTGCAATATTATTCCTAAGCCTATGTCAACTTGACTAAAGTTGAAGGATCCGCAAGGATACAATCACCTTATTCAATATCAATAAAGAACAGCATTAAGAATTCAAGTGCTTAGATCAATTGGCATATCGATTCAATGCAAATAAAACACGATTGGAACAACCCTAATCGACATAATCAACATCTAACAATATAGATCAATTGTTATCATCCACTACAAAGGCATAGAAATATCACTAAATATATCACTTCGTTTACTATCGAGAAACCAACAACGGATTCATAGCGTAGATGCAAACTCTAACTAGATGGGTGGTCATAGAAAGAATCACAAATATAAACAATGAAGAACAAGATGATAAATAAACTCATGAATAATATAGAAACCAAGTCTCACAATCAATCAACCAAGTCTTGAATCATAGCAAAACCACAAGAATTCTAGGCAAGCATAATAAACCTTGAATCCCTAAACTTAAATCATCTCATCTCTGTTTGAGTTAATGGGGAATAGAAATAATGAATAGAACTCTAATGAAATATGACCTAATATAGCCTCCTTTCGTCAACCAAACCCTAGAATAAGTGAAGATAAAAGTTCCCATAAAGATAGACTTGGGCCGTATATCGCAAATCCGGATCTGAGAGAACGGAGGGCGTCGTGGATTTGACGGTGGGCGCCACTTATACAATGCTGACAGCTTTGACAGATTGAACTTGTAACACACTTTCTGGAGTTATCCTTTGTCTGATTGATGCATATAAATATGCGTTGGAAAACTCTTTTCAAGAACTACGATTTGCATGAAGACCTCAAAAGCTAATTCCAACTTCTCAAAACCTTAAAGATGAGATTTCTCCATGTTCTCCATTTCCGCTCTTGTTCCTTAGCTCTTCTTTGTCCATTTTGCTCCATTCTTTCTCCACCTTTTGAGGCCGGATCTTACAACCTACAAATAAACACCAGAAGCCGTAGATTTCGCACTTCGAATACCAAATGACCAAGAATATGAATAAGCTTATTAAACATGCAGTAAGAATACTTAATGCACCTAAGACCACCTATAAATGACCATATAAAATATGCATTATCAAAATTCAAATAATGCTGAATCAATGAATAATGTCTTTCCTTAAGATAGATCATTCTCAATTTTAGGCTTACTGAATGTAATCAGAAAGAATCTAACAAAATGGTTCAATGAACGCAGAAATGAATATGAAAACAATAGCTTTGAGCTTCCGAATAAGATAAGTGATATAGTGTACATAAGATGCAGTGAGGCAGGAATGTACAATGTCAAGTGATAAGGGAGGAAATCATGTCTAATAAATATAAAATATAAATAAAACTGAATCCCAGTCCACACAAATAAATTACAAGACTTCCTCCCATTGTAATGGTAGGAGTCGGAATCGATCCACGAAAGCGTGTCAGCGCTCGCCGATCTAGTCTCGAAAACAACCCTTTGCGTCGACCAGAAGCCACTCGATATCGACTAAGATCTAGTCGATGTCGAGTCAAGTAGTCGATTCCTAGTGCCAAATCTGCAAAACAACACAAGCACACTTGACGTCGAGTAGAACACTCGATATCAACTCAGTAACACCAGATATCGACTAATATGGGTCGATCTCGAATCAAGTGCATAAACAGAACGGAAAGTAAATAGCATCGAAAAAGAACGAACGAAGAGTAATAGGATGGAAACGAATGGAGAATAGAAGTACACAAAAAGGTTTCGTATATCAATAAACTTCAAGACTTCCATAGCCGGGGAACTTACCACAATGATAACCATGCAAGTAACATGCTCGAAATCATGAAAGATGCATGCTTTTCATCAAATAACTTTCGTCATTAAGAAATAGGAATATAGAGGCTCTCGCATAAACCCTAAGTGTTACTATCCTTTTCATAATTAATGTCCAAGGTGATAATATATTCACTTTCGCTTAAATATCATAAACATGGAATTAACAACTACTTTCCTAGGAGAATTATGCATATAAGATAGAAGAGGAAAATCACATAAAAATCATAACTTTAAAGTATACTTACATGGCTATCGTTGCGCTCACCCCAACCCTAGAAGTAGGACAACTACTCGCTCTTCATTATCGAAAACTCCATAGTAGATATGAAAAGAATCTTAACTTGAATTGAAATAACGTCAAAAGATTACAACCAAACAAGCCATAACCTCTTTCTTTCTCACAACTCATTCGACCTCCTCTTTTTTTCCTAACTAGGGTTACACAATTGCTTGTGGAAAAGGAATCAATAGAAACTAGCCCCCAGGTGCTTTATATATAGGGTCCAATCCTTGCTAGCCAAGGAAAGAAAATATCTATCTATTTTCTAAAGGTAAAACTTCCTGATAAATAAAATATAAAAGAAATAAAAATCCCTAGGGTAAATTGGAGTTTAACCCATTAGGATAAATGTTAATCAAGGAGGATAACAGATCTTCAACTTCGTGGCTAAGCAATCCCCCTGAAATCCAAAATCGTCAAAACACGTCGTAGAGCTCTGTAATATCACTTGACATCGAGTCATATCACTCGATATTGAGTCATCTTCATGGTCTCGATTGCTCCACTCGATCTCGACTCAGGTAGGTGGTGTCGAGTGGTGGTCAGTGGATCTCGGCTCTAATTGTGGCTTGTTTTCACTCGACGCCGAGTCAATACCAGTACACATCGAGTGGTTCTTCAGTAGCTTTTTCTTGCTCCAATACTTAACCAAATTCTAGCTTCATTCTAGTAGGTGTCGAGTGGTTTCAGTAGACATCGAGTGAAAATCCAGCTTCGTTCCTTCTTCTCCAAATTGCTCCGAAATGCTCCCGATTTCTGCGAAATTAAACAGAAACTTGCATAGACCTCCATAACTCATAAATAAACATAAAATGCACAAATATCATACGTCCCTAAACCAAAAGTATAAAATATAGACAGAAAACGAAGTAAAAGTAAAGGCAAAACATGGTAAAATGAGCACATATAATCAAGCACCTCAATGAATTCTAGTTTAAGGTTATCGGTAGGATGAACAGGTTTATGGTTGATTTAAAGGAGAAGTTTTGTTCATGTAAGATATTTGATTATGACAAGATACCTTGTGTACATGCTCTTGTTGTCAACAGGGATAAAAAAAACTGAGTGTTCTAAGGTATATTAGAAGCTACTACAAAAATGAAGCTTGGAAATTAGCTTATCATGAGACAATATATCATGTTCTAAAGGAAGAAAGTTGATTGTACCAGAAGATATCCAAAGACATAAATGTTACCCACCAATGATTCGTAAAAGATGTGGTTGCCCTTAAAAGAAAAGAAAGCATTCAAATGGAGAAATCAGGGGCAAAGCATCAAAGAGGATTCACAAGAGCTAGAGATTTTATGGTATAATAAGTTTGAGAAGATTTACTTTATCTTTTTCTTATATGGAATAAAATGTTCACTGTCAACAGTTCATTACACTGGACAAAATGTAATCAGTCACAATATTTCAGTTTTTTTTTCTAACATTAGTGTTTTGCAAAGATTTATAAATGCTAAAATGTTTAGTACATTATATCTTTAAGAGATGAATGGTGTCATCACCATGAATCATGCATTATCAAAGTTGTCACCAAAATACATGTGGTGGACAGTTATCTTCTTATATATGAATGGCTAACAGTGTCTATGACACTGTAAGCAAGATAAAAATAGGGTAATCAATGTTGTGACCACGATAAAAACAGCGTCATATACACTGTAACCGGAATCCTAAACCCTAAATCATAAGAACATGTGATTTACAGTATGGTTTAGGATTTAGGGTTAGGTCTTTAGGGTTTAGGGTCAATGCCTTAAACACTAAATCCTAAACCCTAAAATGTTAAGTACAGTACCTAGCTAAGAGATGAATGTTGTCACCAAAAGGAAAACCCTAGGACTAAGGAAGCAAAATCCATATAGAGGCTAATGAGAAGCCAAAATATATGGGGCTAAAGTTCTCCTCTAATATATGAATAGGTAAGAGGATCATATGTGATGCGTTGCTATTCTCGATCCTTCGCCTGTGGGCTTAGAATCAAGAACACCAACTTAGATTTGGCTCGATCTTGCAATTATCCTTGCTATATTCTTGATGTTTACAATCAATTACAATTAAAAGACTTTGAACTATTGCGGAAGAAAAGAAAACAAACAAATAAAAACTAAGGCAAAAGACAAAGAACACTGAATAGCGACGGAAACAGAGCAGCAGCGACGGTCGATGGGATGGCCGCGGGGCGGCCAAGGAAGCCGCGGGGCAGCCCGGACACTGGCGACGGTTCTAACAGACTCAGCGATAGGAACTCTGGTTTCAGCGACGGTTTCTCAGGATGGGTTTCTCCTTTGTGTTTGGTTTGGGATTGTGTTTGAATTTAGGGATTGGTATCGGATGATTGGTTGAACAACAATATGAATGTCGAAAGGCAAAAGCTTTTGGATGGAAGAGATTGAAGAACCTTTTTAGCCAAAAAGGTTTCCTCAATATAATTTTTCCATCTAATTAATTCAGAGTACAGAAGTTTGTTTAAATAGAAAAACTTTGGAAACCCTAACCAATTCTTCCTTGCAAAGGAAAGATGTTTGGATAGGTCAAAATATCTAAAGATAAGTAAAACCTAATAAAGATAGATAAATCCTAATAGATAAAACTTGGTGGAAAAGAATTCTATCTAGATGAGATAGAATTCTCGCACACTTTATTTCCTAAATTTAATAAAAATAAATCTAGTCTTAATAACTAAGAAAACTAGCCCACAAGAGAGAACTCGACATGGGCTTTGGCCCACTCGACATGGCCTCGGCATCGACCCTATGCGTGAGGGTCTTGAGTCATCATTCCAAGGTGGTGCCTTCTTCTTCCTTTTGAGGACGACACTCTTCGACATCGATAGCCCTCGAATCGATCTCGAGAGCTCGCCTGGATCAAGATCATTATTTGACCCACAGAAGGCCATCTTGTTCCGCATCATTCTTCCCCTCTTACCTTCGATTCGTCCTCGAATCGAGTCATTGAAGAACAGTGAGGAAGGAGCAACCACGAAAAAGTAACTTCCTTGGCAATCAACTTGAGATGACGCCAGCAGAATTTGAGGCAAAGGAATCTCAAAAACAACACCTATCATAGGGATCATTGAGCAATCAAAAGGAATAATATCAATAGGCTCAATAACCCTATGAACTTCAGAATTCACAACATCAGGAACATTCTCAAGAGGTACAATAGATAACTCAAGAGAAGTGTCCTCAATGTCCTCATTGTTGTCGTTAGAAGCAACCACATCATCTAGCGCAGCACTGCAATCCACTTGCATCATAGATTCGGAGATCTTCCCGAGGCAGTCTTGTAGCGTGTAACCTACCGTTGGAAAGCTCGTTGAGTCAGGTTTGCAACAAGACTAAGTTGACTCCATTCCGAGGTCGATGTCAACAGGAATCTGCGAAACAAAATCGTCGCGCTGTGCTGAATCCGGGGCAACGACCTCAACACTAGGCTCCTTAGGCTCAATTACCTCGTCGTCGTTTAAGGCAACTATAGTCGCTGGAGCAGGATGATATGGCCCAAGCATATGGAAAATCAATAATAAAGGCATCACAGACATCCTTCGGCATTGCCTCTAGATCATACCTTAAGATTTCGGCAATGCTCATCCCAGGAGGACGTTGTGCGTCCAAGGCGTCAAAGCATGCTTGAATCTCCACTTGACGTTGTGCCTCTTTCTCTCGCTGCCGTGCCTCCTCAGCCTCTCTTTGTTGGAGAAGCCAAATCTGACGTTGTTGTCGACACCTCTTATCTTCGATTTCTGCTTGCCGTTGAAGCCAAAGGCGACGCCTTTGAGCCTCTCGTTGTCGCTCTAAAGCTTGTTGTTGCAAAGATAGTCTCTGCAACTCTCGGTGGCGTCGTTGTTTTACATCCCGTTCCAAAGCAAAGAATTCATCCAAGGGATCGGGATCATCATCTTAATCGCCCCAGATAGCGTCAACCAATAAATCAAATCGTGAATAACATCAAGAAAAAACAAGAACTTGCGAAACCTACGGCTCTGATACCACTTGATGCGTTGCTATTCCTAATCCTTCGCCTGTGGGCTTAGAATTAAGAACACCAACATAGATTTGGCCCAATCTTGCAATTATCCTATCTATATTCTTGATGTTTACAATCAATTACAATTAAAGGACTTTGAACTATTGTGGAAGAAAAGAAAACAAACAAATAAAAACTAAGGCAAAAAACAAAGAACACTCAACAACGACGGAAATAAAGTAGCAGCGACGGTCGCTGGGATAGCGTCGGCGCGACCCAGACACTGGCAACGGTTCTGACAGACTCAGCGACATGAACTCTAGTTTCAGCGACGGTTTCTCAGGCTGGGTTTCTCCTTTGTGTTTGGTTTGGGATTGTGTTTGAATCTAGGGATTGGTATCAGATGATTGGTTGAACAACAATATGAATGTCGAAAGGCAAAAGCTTTTGGATGGAAGGGATTGAAGAACCTTTTTAGCCAAAAAGGTTTCCTCAATATAATTTTCCAATCTAATTAATTCAAAGTACATAAGTTTGTTTAAATAGAAAAACTATGGAAACCCTAACCAATTCTTCCTTGCAAAGGAAAGAGGTTTGGATAGGTGAAAATATCTAAAGATAAGTAAAACCTAATAATGATAGATAAATCCTAATAGATAAAACTTGGTGGAAAAGAATTCTATTTAGATGAGATATAATTCTCTCATACTTTATTTCCTAAATTTAATAAAATAAATTTAGTCTTAATAACTAAGAAAACTGGCCCACAAGAGAGAACTCGACATGGGCTTTGGCCTACGCGACATGGCCACGGCATCGACACCATGGCCTCGGCATCGACCCTATGCGTGAGGGTCTTGAGTCATCATTCCATGGTGGCGCCTTCTTCTTCCTTTTGAGGACGACACTCTTCGCTATCAATAGCCCTCGAATCGATCTTGAGAGATGTTGTTGCAGGAGGATGTGTCAAGTATGAAATAAATATAAAATATAAAATCAAACTGACTCCCTCTCTCAACAAATAAATACAAGACTTCCTCCCATTATAGTAGAAGGCAGTCAGGATCATATCCATAAGGAAGCGTGTCAGTGCCCGCCTTTTCAGTCAAGAAAACTCTCGAATTTGACTCAGGAAGTACTCGACGTCAACTAAATGTCCTCGACGTCGACCACTCAATCGGGTAAAAACCTGCAAAATAGAGAAAACAGAAACACAAAATGAAGCAAAGATGGTCGATCTCGAGTAAACAATACTCGATGTCGACTAGAACCTACTCGATGTCGACTACCTGTCGTCGATGTCGAGTGCGCAGTGGATCAAAATTCGTAACTTTCGCAAGACAGAACACGAAATTGATGAAATAAAATCAATAAACTAAAATACTTCCAAGATCGGGGTATCACTGCCACAACGATAACCATGTAAAATAATGCATAAGGTATAAAAGATCATGCCTTTTCATCAAATAACTGTCGTTATTAACAAATAGGAATATAGAGGCTTTTGCATAAACCCTAATTGTTACTAACCCTTTTCACATAATTAATCCAAGTTGCATTAAGAGCACTTTCGCTTCAATAACACAAACAATGATCACCTTCGACTTTCGCAAAAGAATCATGCTTATATGGATAGAAGATGAAATCGCATCAAAAGATTGTACCTTTATCGCATTACCTTACATGGCTACCGTCGGGCTCACCCCGACCCTAGAAGTTGGATGACTACTCGCTCTTCATCATAGCAAACATCAATATAATAAAAGAAATAACTACTTGCATTAATTAAATCAAACAGAGCTTACTGTTGTAGGAGGAAATCGAGTTTAAAATGTAATAAAATAGATCAAACCAGATTCGTTCCCACACAAATGATTACAAGACCTCCTCCTGATGTAGCAGTGGGAAGTCAGGATCGATCCTCGAGGAAACGTGTTAGCAGATCTCACGCAGCGGATGAATGCTTCCCCGGCAACGGCGCCAATTTTTTGTAGGAGGAAATTGAGTTCAAAATATAATAAAATAAATCAAACTAGATTCGTGCCCACGCAAATAATTACAAGACCTCCTCCTGATATAGCAGTGGAAAGTGAGGATCGATCCTCGAGGAAGCTGGTCAGCGGATCCTAGGCAGCGGGATGAGTCTCACGGATGGTGATCGACTTCAGAATACTCGACCTCGACTAGGGTTAGTCGACAGGGGTCGGGCTAGTCGAATTCGAGCAAGCAGGAGTCACTGAAGTTGGTCGATCTCGAGTAACCAACTCGACGTCGAGTAGAACTTGGTCGTAGTCGAGTAAGCCTGGTTGACTTCGAGTTCCTACAGAGACAGAAGCAACTGCGATCTTGCTCAATCGAAGGTCAGTAGTCGACGTCGACCAAGGGGTGGTCGAAGTCGAGCAGAAACAATAAAACAAAATAAAGAACAAAGCTTTTCGGATTCGGAATAAATTATGTGAAAGAAAACTTCCAAGTTCGGGGTTTGCAACAACGATAACCAAACATGCATAAGGCAAGATATTTAACGATAATCATGCAAATCGCATCGAAGGATCAAGCTTTCGCCTTTTCCAACAATCGGATAACTCTTTTAAGAAACCCTAACTGTATCTACCGATTTTATGTTTATAATCCAAGTTGTTAGCATGGATCTCTATTAAATAGGTAATAAACACATAAAAGGTAGTAGATGCTCAAAACATGATAAAGGTCGGATCTTTACCTCAAACGCGCATGGCTATCGCTGGGCTCGCCCCTACCCTAGAAGTGGGTGGACTACTCGCTCTTCATCATAATTAAAGATATCAATAATAAAAGAAAACTAAATTGCATTAATAAACTAAACAGAGCTTACAACCGATCGAAGCCAAATCCGCTCTCGCAGGACACAACAAATCTCGGCCTCCACTCTCTCTCTCCTACTCGCTACTTCCTTTCTCCTCTCTAGAATTGAATGTATGATTGAATGAATAAAAATCAGCCCTATAGGCTTTATTTATAGGCTTCCAATCCTTGCTAATCAAGGAAGGAATATCTATCTAATATCTCTATCTAACATAGAAGATATAATTCTACTTGGAAATAAATCTATCTAAATAAGTAAAACTAGATATATCCTAGGGTAATTAATTGTTCGACCCTTAGGATAAATAAAAACATAAAAATATCTAAATCTCCATGTGTTGGGAATCTTCTCTCGAAAATATCTCCATCGGATTCGGGATAGACCCTAAAGAAGACTTGGACTAGCTCGAAATCGGGTACTGTGGTCAACTCGATATCAAGTAGGCTTACTCGATATCGACCAACATTTCTTGGCTTCAGCTTCAGCAACTCGATCTCGGCCTCCAGAGTGAATATCGACCAAATGTTTACTCGATATCGACTAGGTCAAGTCGATATCGACTTCTCCCTTTCTTCTTGAGCTGGCTTGGTCGATTCTGGGATCTTGCTTGATTTTTGGCTTGGTCGACTTCGACCAAAGTTGGTCGACTTCGACCAAAGTTGGTCGACTTCGACCAAAGTTGGTCGACGTCGAGTAAAGTTGCCTTCTCTTCTTGGCTCCTCGAGTGGCTTCTCTTCCTCGAGCTCGGGTGTGTCTTCGGCTTGGTCGACGTCTAGTTACTTACTCGACATCGAGTAAAGTTCAGCTCGAGTTGCCTTCGTCTTATTTCCTCGAGTTGGTTCTGCTTCAGCTGTAGTCGACTTCAAGTAAGGCTTGGTCGAAGTCGAGTAGAATCCCATCCTTTGATTTCGTCTCGGAATGGCTCCAAATTCTGCAATATTAAACCAAAACTTATGTAGACCTCTATTTCTTGCAAATAAGCATATATTACATAAATTCAACATATTTCCAACCCGAAATATGCAAAATATATAGAATAAGAAGCTAAAATGTATGTAAAAGCATGGTCACTTTAGTGGACATCACTTACAACCGAACGAAGCCAAATCCTGCTCTCGCTTTCTCCAACTCCACTCGACCTTGCTCTCTCTCCTAACTCGCTATATTGTATGAATGGTATAAATTGGAATGTCCTAAAACTCAGCCCCTAGGGCCTTATTTATAGTGTTCAACCCTAGCTAATCTAGGAAGGAACAATCTATCTATATCTAAAACTTTCTATCTAAAAACATGATAAAACTTAATGATTAAAGGAAATAAATCAATAAGGAAATAGGACTAATGTGGATAAATCCCTTCTATCTTGATAAATCTTCACTTGATGTTGATAGAATTCACGTGCCTTGGTGTAGAAGTAAGCTCAACAACTCGGATTCCACTCGATCTCGGACTCGGATTCGTCTAGATAGTGCTTGATTTTGAGTAGTGTTACTCGACGTCGACTACGCTTTCTTCTCCTAGGTTGCACTCGAGCTCAACGGGTGTACTCGACTTCGAGTAGAACTACTCGACGTCGAGTAGCTCTGGGCTTCGTGTAAATCCGAATTGATGTACTCGACATCGACTAGATGTAGTCAACGTCAGAACTTTGTCGAGTGCTTTTTCTCGTTTCTTGCTCGATTTGTCCTGGTTCAGCTGCTCCTTGACCTCAGACTTTCTGTAGTTGACTTCGAGCTTTTCATCCTTTCTCCAAATTGCTATAAATTGCTTCGATTTCTGCGAAATAAAACAGAAACTAGTGTAGACTCCATAATTTGGCAAATAAGTGTAAACTACATAAAATTTGTACTATTCTAACACAAATGCATGAAATGTAAACAGAAACCGTTATAAATGTTAATGTAAAACAGGGCAAATTAGGCTCACAACAAGAGCTCGCTTGGATCAAGATCATTATTTGACCCAGAAAAGACCATCTTGATCTGCATCAATATGCACTATAACCAAGATGAAACCAAGGTCAAAGACCCTATCACCACTATGAAAACAGGGTAATAAACACTCTAACCAAAGGAAAACCCTGAGTCAAGAGGAGCACAAACCCTATAGGGGCTAATGAGAAGCCAAAATTCATGTGGTGACAGTTCTCCTCTGATTATGAATGGGTAAGAGGGTCATAGACGCTGTAACCACTATTGAAAAAGGGTCATAGACCCTGTCACCACTCTAAAAACAGGGCAAAAAATATTGTAACCACTATAAAAATAAGGTAATCGACACTTGTAACCAAAAGGAAAATCGTATGATTAGGGAAGCACAAACCCTAAAGGGGCTAAACATAACCAAAAGAACATGCGTTGTACAGTATGGTTTAGGGTTTAGGGTTAAGTCTTTAGGGTTTAGGGCCTTGACTCTGAACCCTAAAGCCTAAACCCTAAACCCTAAAATATTAAGTACAATCGTTAAGAGATGAATGTTGTCACCAAATGGAAAACCCTAGGACAAGGTAAGCACAAACCTTATAGGGGCTAATGAGAAGCCAAAAGACATGAGGTGGACAGTTCTCCTTCAATATCTGAATGGGTAAGAGAGTTATAGACATTGTCACCACTATTAAAATAGGGTCATAGATACCTTCACCACTAAGAAAAAAGAGGCATATACACTGTAATCAAAGGAAAACCATATAGATGCTATAACAAAAAAACAGGGTCATAAACACTATCACTACTATAAAAACATGGCCATAGACATTGTAACCAAAGACACCCTAGGGAAAGGAAAGCACAAACCCTATAGGGGCTAATGAGAATCCAAAATATATGTGATGATAGCTCTTCTCTAATACATTAATGGGTAAGAAGGTCATAGGCACTGTAACCAAAATGAAAACACGGTCATAGACGTTGTAACAAAATGAAAACCCTACCAGAAGAGAAGCACAAACGCTAAAAGGACTAATGAGAAGCCAAAAGAACATGCGTTGTACAGGATGGTTTAGGGTAGGGTTAAGTCTGCCCTAAACCCTAAATCCTAAACCCTAAAATGTTAAGTACAGTACGTCGTTAAGAGATGTATGCTGTCACGAAATGGAAAACCCTGGGACAAGGTAAGCACAAACCCTATAAGGGCTAAAGAGAACCCAAAAGGCATGAGGTGGACAGTTCTCATCCAATATCTGAATGGGTAAGAGGGTCATAGACGCTGTCATCATTACTAAAATAGGGGCATAGACATTGTCACCACTATGAAAACAGTGTCATAGACACTGTAACCAAAATGAAAACAATGAAATAAATGGGGTCAACAAAGAAAAACCCTATGACCAGGGAATCACAAACCCTAAAAGAGCTAATGAGAAGCCAAAATAGATTTGGTGACAGTTCTCCTCTATTATATGAAGGTGTAAGAGGGTCATAGAAATTGTAACCGAAATTAAAAAAAAAACAGATTCATAGGCACTGTAACCAAAATAAAAACAGTGACATAGAAGTTGTCACCAAAGGAAACCCAATGACAAGGGAAGATCAAAGCCTAAAGGGGCTAAAGCTACCCCAAAGCAACTGTAACGTTAAATACATGGCATCAAAAAATCCAAAAAAATAGGGACAAGACTTCTGTCACCAAAGAGACACTAGCACAAGGAAAATCATTGTCACCAGAATTATCACCAAATCAAAAACATTGAAGATGTCACCAGAAATAATCAAACCTTGACATTAAAGTGGAATTATAGAGAGTTATAACATATAATAGGGATAAAACAGTAAAAGATTAAAAGGAACATAGAAATTACCAGAGCATTAGTCTACATACATAAACTTTTTTTTTTAAATGTAAATATATTAGAACCAGGGAAAATATTTACAAGAGTTTCAAAAAAAAAACAGAACCATTTAGGCGTAAAGGAAGTGCACCTAGTACGCCTATATGATGAGTGAGGCTCATATCCTCTGATTTCTCAATAGGGGATAGGGGGCCAAAGCCTAGGTGCGGTTCCTGACTCTTCAAGCCGAGGCTATCAGAAGTCGGACACGCACGCTCGAAGTATTGTAGTGTAGCACCCCTTCGGCTCGGCCATCAAGGTGTTACACTACCCTACTTCGAGCACCCCTTAAACAAAACCATCTATAATAAGCATTTTAAGGAAATCCATACATAACAACCATACAAGCTTAGAATGTTAGGCAACGGGTACAAAATGTTGCCTATGGTCTTGATCCTCCTTGCTTGTGACTCTTCCATATGCACTTTTCTTTCGCTTCTGATTTGCAAGCGTTGAAACTTAGCCTTCTGTCGGTTGGTCTTGGATAAAGCCTTCTAGGAGCCTTGGAGCATTCTTGAATTGGAGACCAAAGCTGTGATTGAGGACTTTGTAAACATGGGTCTTGATAATGTGCATCAGCTCCTCAACAGTCCAGGATTTGTCCCCAAAAGTTCTGTCATTCCTCGCTTTCCATATGAAGTAGACTATTGTGGCCATTCCAACTCTCTTTGCCTTTGATTGCCATCCTTTTCCCTTTGCTTCCTTCTTGAGCCATTTGAGTGCAATTTGCAGTGTCGACATGTCTCTCCATAGTCCTAGCCACCTTCTCACCTGTGTCTAGATATTACAAGAAAAGTCACAAGCAAAGAAAAGGTGTTCATGGGATTCTGTATTTTATTGACAAAGCACACAGGTAGAGTCTACTTCCCTTGTTCTGTAGAGATCTTTTGTAGCCAGACGTCTCCTTGCTGCCAACCACAATATGAAAGAGTGCTTGGGGGTGATGTGTGAATCCCATACAACAGTACTCCAGTTGGGTTTAGGAGCTTTTATCCTGAGGTACTCATAGGCATCCCCAATTCTGTATTTCCCAGTTGTAGCCCATGAGCACATAAGATGTATGGCTCCATTGGCATTACCTGCACTTGTTAGTATCTCATCCCTAATAGCTAGGAGTTTCCTAATAAGAGGAGAATCATTAGTCCTATGTGCAGTCCAGGACCATATGTTTTCTTGGTGTAAATATTGGTAGTGAATCCACTTAACCCATAGGCAATCCTTTTTCTTGACAATGTCCCATAAAATTCTAGACAAGAAA
Source organism: Persicaria maculosa (assembly GCA_963922045.1). Taxonomy (NCBI): domain Eukaryota; kingdom Viridiplantae; phylum Streptophyta; class Magnoliopsida; order Caryophyllales; family Polygonaceae; genus Persicaria; species Persicaria maculosa. The sequence goes on along the minus strand of OY998251.1, from coordinate 29,546,134 downwards.
GCATTATTCCAGGTTTTTAGATCTTTTAATCCTAGGCCACCTTCCGATTTAGGCAAACACAGATCTTTCCATCTTATCCTATGAGACTTCCAGAGGAACTTAGCACATAGCCGGTTGATTCTATCGATTAAAGTAGAGGGAGCAGGTAAAATCGAAAACCAGAAAGCTTCTATGCCTTGGAGTACCGCTCTAATTAATTCAATTCTACCAGCGTATGATAAAGTTTTGGAATTCCAATAACTAATATTAGCAAGAATCTACACAAACTTAGTGTCACCATGGGTTGTCACCGTGATTGTTACATCAACTAAATATACAATAAGTTGTCACCAAATCAAGTGTCACTAGCTACATAGTCAAACTAACACAAACTTAAGCTCATAACTAAACAAATGTCCTCTGCTTCTTGAAGAGATCGGATGCAATCTTCTCACGATACGCATTAACATAATCCTCATTTACAAGCTCCATGTCACCACCAAAAACCAGATACTCAATGTGCTTGATGACGTAAATACCACAATTACCCCTACATAAGGACCAAAAAATAAACACAAGAGAAAAAGTGGACAGGTACCCGTCTTCATTTGCTTCCAAGCCTTCTACTCTATCCACTTCAAAGGGAGAGTCATCAATATTAGGAAAAAGACCACTCTTCTTCATCAGAATAGGAAGCACTTCACATGTATGAGCAAGCTTCTAAACTAGAACTTCGTTTTTAGTGAAACTGCACTAGGAGTCATACACAAGAATCATATTTGGATCCAACTCAATTTCAAGGGCAACCCAGTGCATGTTGTTATTAAACGGAGTGTAGACCTTTTTCGCACCTTCCCAACTCTTCCCATAATTAGCAGGATAAAGACCAATGAAGTAACTAAAGAATTCCTTCTCAATTGTGTCACATTTTTTTAATGATATCAGCATCAAACTTCACAATCTAGGCAAACAAAATGGAGTCTAATATAACACTGGTGGAATTTTGATCAGAAAAATCATGAAGACACTTTTTAAAATGATGAAGTGTTTCGTCTAGGTGTTGTGAAAGAAAACAGAATAATTCCTAACTGTCACCAAACTGATGGCACCAAATGTAAGAAACAAGAGAAAGACATGTAAATATGAACTTACAACTTCACGAAGCCATCTTGTCTTCCCCGCTATATCATTGAAAAACGCCTTGTTCATGTCAACCTCAATGCCACTAATTTTCCATCACGCCTACAAAGTAAGATAACAAGTTAAATAAACTTATTATAAAAAGTGGTAATATGAAAGAAAAAAAAACACGTATCAAAAGTGGATAATTACCCAAGATCTCAAAAACTGGTATAAAATTCAACACGCTCATCAGGGCTGAGAAAGGAATTGTTAGGTAGTTTAGGAAGACGAGGTTTCTTCGGTTTACAAGGATTCATGTAAGGAGTATGGGTTGCAGGACCAGATTTCACCACCCTATTAGAACGCCTTAGTGGAACTTCATCATCGTACTCATTTTCAGCATCTGAAGGAATAAGGTAGCCGATATCAGTGATGTTATGAAATTGACTGCATTTATCACGAATATCACAATCTGCACCACCACTGTAACCTGGCCCATCCTTAGTGACAGCATCATTGTAGCTAAGTATGATGTCAATACCATGATCAACTTTTTCAAGAACAACTTCAGGATCAGGACAACTACTTGCATCAATCAAATCAGTTGTAACCACAACTTTGGGGCCAACAGCACCACTGTCATCGGGTGCATTAGTCGAACAAGGAAGCACAGGAGTAGCAACAATACCACTGTCATCACGTGCATCAGTAGAACAATAAAGAACAGGAGTAGCAACAGCACTAGCACCAGGCACCTCTTTTAAAACAATAATATCCTCAATGGTCAGCTGTGAATCAAGAACTTTAGTAGGAGCAACTGAGCTAGCAAAAACGGTTTCACCTGAACTAATTACTTCAGTTGGAGCAACACTCAAATTAGCAGTTTCATCATGCGAAGAAAGTACTTCAGTAGGAGCAGAAGAACAACTCTCAACAATTTTATCAGTCGGGGCTGCACTAGAATTGTGAATTTCTTCATTTGAGGCAACAACTTCAATAAAAGGGATAACACTGTTATTAGTTGTAGCGGGCAAAACAGTCACTTCAGGAGTAGTTCCCTCAGGTAAGACATCAACTTCGGCAACAGGGACAACACTGTCACCAGTTCCATCCTGTGATACAAGGACTTCAGTAGGAGCAACAACACTATCAACAATCTTATCAGCTGAAACAGAAACATCAGTAGAAGGAACAACATTGGGAGAAGGAGAAGCACTGCCAGGAGACAGAACAACACTGTTATCAAGTGTATCCTTTGAAGCCACAAAACCGGTGTCACCATTAGTGCAATCATCACTACCATGGATTGAAGTTGACTCCTTAGTTGCACTAACAACATACTCTAGAGTTGGGGGGGGGGGGGTCATTGGAAGTATCTATGGCATCACCTTCATTCAAACCCTGAAACAAATGCCCATGCTCAAACAATTGAGAGCAGTTATCACTAATACCAGCAAGGACATCCTTGATAGAGTCATACAATGCCTCACGTTCTCTTTTCAGAGCAGTCTCACTGTCATCACTGTGATGAAAGATATGTGATTCTAGTTTATGCACTTTCTCCTCAAGGATAAGAATATTAGAAACACAATCTTTTAATTGAGCTTCAATAGAATCAAATGATGCCTTAAAAGAATTAATAATTCCTCAAAAAATAGCTTTCCCAACAAAATATTTTGCCCACCCAGAAACATCATCACTTGCAGGAAGCCCATTATCTTTGGGAGGAATAAGTCTAGAGAGCTTAAACATAGACCTCTTGCGCTTGTCACCGTGATCTAAACCTTTGTCACCACGCTGTGCTTCTTCTCTACTCGTAGCAGAAGCCTGACTCTTTGAAGATTTCTGAGATGGCATAATTTTTTGCTTCTTCTTAATAGGCCGATCAAGAGTAGGAGAACTTCTCAACACTCTCTTCTTCTTGATGGACTCATCAACAACAAGAGTATTATGGAAAGTTTCTTCGAATACTGATTTAGCTCCTTGAGCAAAATTTGGAGAAGATCATTAAAAGTGCAGTTCGGTAACCCCAAAAACTCCTCCATATCCACTTGAGGAGAGGGAGACGTGTCATCACCAGGTTCTTCCCAATTCAAACCGGTTACACAGCAAAATTCAGCTAGGGAAAACCTCAACAAATTATGTCCAACTTGGAACCAAATTTCATGAAATTATGTCCAACTTGGAACCAATTCCATGTAGAAGCATTTGATGCACAAGTTGATGATAAAAAGAAAGACGATCACCAGACCTAAACAGATTGTAACCAACCATAAAAAAACAAAGAGAAAAAACAAATGCCACACATGTAGAAATGAAAACGAAATCAAAACAAGGGACATAAATTATAGCACAAACTGATAGCCATTAAACAATAATTGAACTCAAAAACAAACCCTAAACCGGGAGGAAAGGGCTAAAATAACGAAAAATAAACCAAAATAGGCAGAAAATGCAAAAAATGAAAGTAGATCTCCATAATAAAAAGGCCGATTTGCAGAAATACACCAAATCGGTGTTCGGTTTGCAAAAGTATACCCGTTTTCTGAGAATAGCAAAAATAGAATAGGTGGGTCATTTGTGTTATAAAATAGGCTATATGTGCTAAAAAATAATGACTGATTTTACCTTTAAATTTAAATATAAAAATCATTAAAATGAGTATTATGAATTAAAAGAAAATTAAAAAATATATATAAAAAATAAAATATATATTAAAATAATATTTTTAATATATTTTTCTCGGAAATTTAATAATAATAAAACTAGCCGTATGAAAATCATTGCCTTATTAAGAGAATCAAACATTGACAAGTATATATTTGTTGTTGACAGGATATATGTTATTGATGACAAAACAGATATCTAATAATGACAGGATGTGGTCTATAATAGGGAAGAGAATAAAGATACGATTTTATCCATACCATAACTAGAAATTAAAGGCTTGTCCAAGATGACAAAGTTATTTTTTCAAAATGACAGGAAAAATATTTATAGTGACAAGCTGCATGTGTATTTTGACAGGATTAAACCTATAATCGAGGAGAGAATCAATGAAGATACGGTCAATCATATCTTCAGGATTATTAACCATATTTACAAAACGATTGTCAATATATATCTTGAAAACATAATATTATCATAGTGACTGGATGAATGGTGTTCTTGACAATATTAAATATGAATATTGACAGGATATGATAAAAAATCGGCGGGAGATTGATCGAGTAAAGATACGGTTTTGACCTAAATCATAAAAACTACATTATTAACCCAAATCGCTTAATTGCCGCCTCCTACTAGATATCCCCTCCAATATACATTACCCACCCCCGCCTCTAACAAAACCTAAACTTTATCGTCTTAAATCTTTGTTCAAACTAATGCGAAAGTAAAAGGTTCATGCGTCAACCATATCTTCCGGTAGAATATGCTTGATCTTCGATTGATTGTTATTACAGTCATGGGTGAGCTCTTCATCACAAGAATTTCCTATCAGTTTGTTTTTTATGATAGTTATTTCGTCCATATTCATATGATATTCATTACTTGTAGGTCGAAACGATTACTATATGACATTGATAGCCAATAGTGAGTGGATGGTCAGTGGAACCAAGTGGACCTATGAAGGAAAGCGACTGGCAAAAGGAGTTGTTGTTCTAAGACATCATATCATTTGATTTCAAACCTTCTTAACATTATCTAAACAAAGAAGAAAACACCACCACAAGTATCCAAAAATAATTATACCATCGTACATGAACCTATTCACGTCGAACCAAAACAATAGATAATAGATAAAGTCGTAGGCTAAACGAAACAACAGACTAAACGAAATAACAGGTTAGCCCCTATTCCACTTGCAGTTGAAGATGTTATGCGCCAGCTCATTCTTAAACAAATCAACATTCTTGTCTGAAACATCCAACAACTCCGTCTTCCCAGCAATTAGAAGTTCAATATATTTGAGCGTGTACACCCCACAATCCCCCTGCAGATTCATTGACATCATAAGTAATAAGGATTATAAGTTGAAATACTCTATAAAAACACATCAAAAGGTTGGTAGATGCAGTTACACACGCTCGTTTGTTTCCAAACCTTTCAATAACCGAGTTAAAAGAGTTTTCACCTCCCTCTCCCTGTGAAGAGCAACATTAGAATCTTACACATGTATGCCACCATGACACTCTCCTCTGCAATGTGCCAAAAGCTGGAATTTTAGCCAAAAAAAGTGATGTCCTTCTTTCAAGGCCATCTAGTACCTTAAGTTCTTAAAATTTTGATAGCCGACAATGTAGGCCAAATTAAGATCTTACTTAAGGCCATCTAGTAACTTAAGTTCTTAAAATTTTGATAGCCGACAATGTAGGCCAAATTAAGATCTTACTTAATTCATAAATGGTGACGGAGCTTCACCCTCTACTACCTTCTCTTTCTCTGTGTCACATAGGCAATTGAGAAACAAGGCTACTCCTCATGCCATCTATTGCCATGCCTCTTTATTAAAGCTTGGGAACATTCCATATGAAATGTGGCTTCAAACATTTTAGGATTTAAATATGTCTTTTATTCTCTCCTCACAGGAACACCCTCCCTTCCCAAGGTATATGGGTATCATAGTTTTTCAATTAAGTAACAAAACAATGCCTTTGTAGTCTCTATCAACGTGCACACAGTTTCTATTAACTTGCACTATCTATATGGAGTAATAAACATATATCAATCAACACTATTATGTAATACTCTCAACTCAAGATCAATATCTGGCTTTCGGCAGAGTAAATCCTGTCATCTATGAATAAAGATCTCTTAATTCATACACTAATACTAAGGGGGGAAGGATGATACAATACAGATTAACAATATCATACTATGACAATAATCTTGCCTATATTGAAGGAATCCTAGAAGACAATGTGACAACAACCACATGACATTCCCAAGCCTCTTCCATCCTTCAAAGGCAAAAAAACCAACCCCAATCCGTAGAAAATAAGAAAGAACGCAAAATCCCTCCTTGTTTAGGGTTCATCATTGCAAATCACTACTGCGGCATTAGGAATCCAAATCTTACAAGAATTTCGCATAGGAGATAAATAGAAATCCAAACACACAAGCAGACCGCACGCCAAAAAGTCATGTTCAACAGAAATCTCTAAAACTAGGATTTGTCGTCCGCATTCATCAAAGCAGAAATGATACAACAACGAAGGGAACGACCAAATAAGGTACAAATTATTCAATGATACGAGAGAATTGTAGACAAAGGAGGAAACGTCGGTAGAGGAATCGAGATAAAGGAGTGAAATTTAGCGTACCTGTAGGTTCCTTCACTGATTTGCTCCAATTTTTCGAAGCAATCGACGCTTCTTGATCCCTAAAGCGGCGAGTCGGTTATGTTGAGATGCCCGGCGGCTGGTATCGCCATGGTAACTCCACCTCTCAAGGTCGTCGGCGTTTGCCGCTGGATGAATTGGGTTCTCTGGGAAAATCCCAATGGAGCCGGAGTGTGATCGAGCGTAGCGATGGAGGGTGAGGGCAACGACGATCGGGCTACTCTTGTGTGTTATGGTTAGGGATTGAGATTGGTCGATCGGGGGCTCTGTTAGGGATTGGTGTAGGGATTGAGATTGGGAATTTTTATTTTTTAATTTCATATTTTTTTAATTTTTAATTATTTAATATAATTTAAAAATATAAGAAAAATGAAAATTACCAAAAATATTTAACTTTTTTTTTCATGATTTTTTGGGGTGGTGGGTAGTTTTGATAATTAAATAAGATATTTTTACAAGTTTCCATATATTGATGCAATTGTTTTCAAACCTAGGTATTTTTGCAAACAAAATATGAAAGTGGAGTATTTAGTAGTAATTCCCCTAATAAAAAAGATAAATTACAATAAGGAAACAACAGCCGAGGTTGTTTACAAGAACATTGAAGGAGTAGAGACGATGAAAGTACATGATGAAGCCATGAGAAAAAGATAACCAAAGAAACAAAATGAAGTTTCAAGAAATGCAGAATCTAAGAGGAGAGCCAGGCGGAGAGCACGACGGAGAGCAAGGTGGAGAGCAACTGTCGTAGAGAACGAATGATCAAAGTGCAAAGAGAGAAACTACTCGTTGGGATGCAAACTGCTCGAGTGAAGTGGGAGAACGGGAATCGCAGAGCAGGGAGTAACAGGTAGGGGCAAAAGAGCGATTATGAAAAAAATTTGGACAATTACTAACAAATTCAATGACCCAGAACAAATATTAAATGGGGTGATGGAAAGGGCCTTTGGGCCAAATATCTTCCTATTTTACACATTTCACGTGGTGCCCTGAGATTATAGATCTTTTCATCCCGTTCCATTATCCATGTTTTTTAACAGTTTTCGTTAGAGAAAAATAAAAAAAATAATTCAATTAAAAAAAAGCAGCACGCTCTCAATCTCCATTGAATAGAAGACCAAGCACGCTCTCGGCCACCAGCCACCCAATTTTCCAACCACAACCCCTTCTTTTGTGGGTTTTTTCGGTTTTTTGTGGTTTTGTGAGAATGAGTTTCGCACCCACCCAGGAGAGGTAGTAGGGGGCGATGAACAGTGGTCAACGCACTCAGATTCAAACAAAGGGTCGATGGATATGGCGCCGTTTCACCCAAATCTGAGAGACCTGGTGAAGGGAAGGTCTATTTTTGTGGTGGGAAGGCTAGATCTGCAAGCAAAGGGAGTGGATCTGAGCAAAAGGAGTATGAACATCCGGCATCCTTAGCCACACTAAGCGAGGAAAGGTGGAACGAATTCAAAAACCAGGTTTAGACACTAGGGTGCCAGATCTAACTCGAACGTCGCATCTGATTGTGTAGGGGAGGAGGGCCATTTTTGTGAAGGCGATGGCTCCGACGGGATCTTAGGCCACCATAAAACTGAGTGGAAGAACCAAATGGGAAGCTTTCGTAGTTGCGCTTCAAAATGTTGCATTCCCCTTTTTTTAATTCAATTGATCTTTTTTTAATTTGCCACTAATAGGAACTGATAAAAAAAATAGGGTAAGGGCACGAGTTGAAATAATTTAAAACCTCATGGGCGCCACGTGAAATGTGTAAAATAATTGGTCACCGCGTGAGTTAAGTCATTCCTCGGAGATACCTCATAAAATTTCCGAATATGATATATCTATATCCAAGCAAACCGATTTTATATTTTTAGTTTTGAAATCAAAAAAACATCAATGGTTTAATGACTTTAATCCAAAATAAAAACAATTAACTTTTACAATTTGAAGATGATATGGATAATCAACAGAAAAATATTAACAAATAAAATTATGATATGAATTTCATTTCAGATTTGAAAGACCACATACCTCCTTTATATAGCCCAGCTCCAGTTGCCCCTCCTCTCCAGTGGATTCCGACGCGGCCAAGCTCCAGTCGATATAGCCGGTCGACGTGTGTCACCTTCCCCTTTCTTCCTCGCCTTCTGCTACCCGTGTTCCTTCCTTCATTTTTCATGTATCTTCTTTCCCTTCCTTTCTTCCTTCCCAGCCCCGACCTGGCGCAGTAACAGTAACTCTGATCGGTGGCATTCTTACTAGAGTAGTAGCTCCAACCTGGCGGCCGACCTTCGCGTCTTCTCTGGCGCGAGCGTCATCTCTCTCTCTTCACTTACTTCTTCTGTCCGTTCTTTCTTCTTCTTTTTCCTTTTTTTTTGTTTCAAAATTAACGATGTTCAACCATACCGTTAAGTTTAACATGGAAGGGGCACGAGGCAAAAAGTTTCAAAACCTCAAGGACACCACGCGAAATATGCAAAAGAGTTGTATACCTAGCGGAAATTACAATACCTCAGAGGTACCTCGCGAAATTTCCGTTTTATTAATTATATAATAGTACATGTCATTAACAATTACATAATAATATTTATTAAAATTAAATACCAGACATAAAAAAAATAAACATTTTATAAATAACTTAAACCAAATTGTTACGAAGCATATAAAATCATGATTTATCGTGTACATATATAGTTTAGATTAGGGAATAATATAACATAAAATAACCTCTTAAATAATCTTAAAAAAATACCAAAACTTATATGTGCGTAACGGGCATGACTTGCCGTGTGTGTGTCCTAATACATAAATCTTCATATCTAATGTTTCAGAAAGGAAACAACATTGGTATATAATGTTAAAGCTATACTCGTCCTATCTCCGAGTCTTCCTCGTGTATATGTACGAATCTAGTAGAATTTGAATCTTAAAAAGCTTCAAATCTTTAACTATGACAAATTTGGACTCTCTTGTGTTTTGGCGAGGCTCACACTCCCAACAAGTTTGTATATGCAATCTTTAGGCGCTATAATTCCAAAATGATTTACTCATGTTTATGAGATACAATCACACCAGTCCTAAAATTGCTATGTAGGACAGAGGATAAGCAAAGAAACATCGAGTTACTTCCATTGTCATGGTCCGTTTTGAGAGACCTGAGGAAATAGACATGTCTGTGAACCTACAAAGAGGCAACCTCGTGTCTAGTAAGCCAATCAGTACTTGATATTTTCAATTGAGCAAGTCCAATATGGGTTCTTTGAACCCTCCCTACCTGAGAAAGGTAACACTCACTGTCTTGAGTACCGATCCACTAGTGACTTGGCTTTATCAGGAGCAAAGAAGCGTGCCTGCACAATTTAGAACAGTAGTTAATATTTGCGTCCATGTATGACTACAAAAATCCGGAACCCCCACAGCTGAACACCTGAACCCAATAGAGAAGAATTGCAGTCAAGACAGACAGACGCTACTTATTCATGTTTTCATGTCAGTCAGAATGAATGTCAGCTTGTTGGTAATCACCACATAGTAACAGTATCAGTATGAAAGGGTATAATGAAACTAATGAACTTACTTGTATGAACATCCTTTCGGCTTCCCCAAGTCTGCCGTTCTGCTTCAAAACAATTGCCTGCATATGCAAAAGTGCAAAACCCGCCATTACGCAAGACAGCACCATACAGGTTACCACTTACCAGCATGAAGTTTGCCTGACAATCCGCTGATAATGAATTAATAATGGAAACACTGCTGCTTTGACATTGTAACATATACTCCTAGGGTGTAAAGGTGTAAAGGTGAAAATCCGGTGACTGAGCTTCAAATATGTAGAGGCTGGGACATTAGGGAGGATTTTATTACGAATACCGGCTCATTACTCGTGCAAGTCATTTGGATCGGGTCATATATACACACACACACACACTAAACAAAGGCCTGAAACTGGTTCTGATGCAATTCGCATACGTGTCATATTCTGTGTTAATATAGTGTTATCTTTTTTAGTCACGTCAATTAATAAGCCAATATAATTTTGCCATCTCAATTAATTGTCCCACTTATTTTTATAAATATTCAACTTTATATCTTAATTAGTTAGATAACTTATCTTTTTAGATCAAATAATCTACTCCCTCCGTATCGCAATACTTGTTGTTTTAGAGTGTTAAAGTTGTATCAAAAAAACTTGTTGTTTTAGCTATAATTATTGTCTTTATATGTAATGATTGCTCTTTTTATAGGTAATAATTAATACTTTTAGGTATTTTAAGCTATAAAAGTAAAGTAAAGATAGGTTTTATTAATAAGTGTGTATAGAGCTAAAACAACAAGTATTGCGATACGGAGGGAGTATTCAATATTTGGTCAATTATTCCACGGTTTAGATCAAATTGGATATAATATATCTATATATAAATATGTATCATGCCGTCAAGATTCTAAAAAATGGAGAAAGAATATTTGGTCAATTATTCTACCTTTTAGATCAAATTGAATATAATATATTTATATATGGTTTATTTTTGTGAACCACGTCAATTTGTTTTTATTTTTTTGAGTCACGTCAATTAATAATCTAATATAATATTTTAATATAATAAAATATAATTTATTAACAAAACGCACAACGTTATGGGTAACGAATACTAGTTATAATTTAAAGCTAAGTTGAGTAATCCTGTTTCACTTCTAGTTGAAAGGTAATTTTGATCATCAAGTAGTTTCAATAATTCAGGTGAGTTCCAATAAATTTCCAGCTTTTGATTTGGAGGGGGTTCAATTAGGTTTCTTGGGTCAGGTTGGGTTGCATCTGGTCTTGCCAAGTCTAGGGTGAGAAACTTTCTCTATATAAGCCTTCATTTCATTTTATTTTTTAAAAAAGGAACTCCAGATTATCATAAATTTGCCCTATGCTATTCAGTTCTGAAAATATTTTTTAAATTCTCCTCTCAAGTCATAACCCCCCAAAGAAGGAAATGTTAATGCAACCGAAAAGAAGCATTTACCTTTGCCAAGTATCCACGAAAATCATTTGGATAACTAGAAATCAGCTCATCATAAACAGACACTGCATCATTAATGTGTCTCCAACCTGAATAGGCTTTACCTAGCAGCAAATCCACCTGAAAATTTAAAAGACACTCAACTTTGCTGATCAGACCCAACAAAAATGAATGAGAGCTTACCAGCGGCACATAAAGGCCAAATCTAAAACTACTGGTTAAAACAAAAACAAAAGTCTGACATAAACCAAAAAGCAACTTTGTATGTTTTGTCATATCATCTCTGTAAGCGAAAATCCACTTCCTCTTTTGTTTATTCATCTAAATGACATCTATAAGTCATAAATAGCAGGCAATTCAAACACATAAGTTGCAAATTTTACAAACTGAAGTCTCAGCTATTGACAAATGGTTTAAACTAGATAAATAACCAGTTTGTCCTCTACCTTTCCAACATTCTATCATCAGAATATGCTATATACCGGGAAGAAAAGGTATTACATACACCATTTAGTACTTTGTAAATGATAAAGGGCATTAGCTAGTACAAGAAATTCATGTAGAAGAATATACGTGCAATGAAGTAGTAACTGGGAAGAAATGAGTTAATTAGGGCAAATGAGATCAGAACTAGATGAAATAGGGGGAAACCATATAATAAAATTCATTAACTTGTAATAATTGAACAACCCTCTTCATCAAGTTTGCATCAATTGTTCTGAATCATTTTACCCCCAAAAAGAAAAAAACTAATAGAATTTTCGATATTCCAACAAGCTCCTTAGCATCACCAGGAAAGTAGACTAGAATCAGAATACGTAAAAAAAAAAAATGGCATATCCAATATCACTGTAAAAGCAATATTATCAAAAGAAAAGCTCTACTGCAAGTACACAGATAACCTTCATCATGAGTTGGTCATACAATAAACTTGGAGTCTTGGACGCCGACAAGAAAGTGGAAAAGATGATTGGCTGTGACATATTTTGACCGTGCCTTAGGATATTAGAGGCTACATCTATAGAACTAGGGCTTGGAAAACGAGTTTAACATCTATGGAAGGCATGGAATGACAAGAATCACAAGATCTTTGAAGAAAAATCTTGGAGCTCGGATGAGTCGATGCACATCATCAAAACTCATGTATATCGAATGCTGAACAGCACTTTCTCCATGGTGTTCACTCATTCCTCCTCGGTCGAATATTTGGATCTCCCTGGACTTTGAGATATGCAGCTCCGATCTACGGGTGTCACTTGAAGAATGAAAATGCATGACAACAAGCCTATGTTTATGGTTTCATATCCAACCTTTTGTCATAGTTGTCTCTTTTTATGGCTTGTAATGCTTCGGTAAATTTAATCTCTAAGAGATGCCACTTTAATGTAGCTTCCTTGATGGCTTAGGCGAAGGGGTTGCTCCATTATACTACTTTGGTGTGTGTATCCGACTTCTGATAGTCTTGGCTTGAAGAGACAGGATTCACACATGACTAGTACATGGCTAGCCCAACATCCCTATGGTTCGTTGATAGGATCGTGAGCCTCACTCACAATATAGGCTGCTCTAGAGAGCATAACCTCTTTTTGCCGCCTATTGCATTACCAAAACGATCCTCTTACATGCTTGTAAATATTTCCTCAGTTTTCAATATATTTTAACCTTAAAATAATTTTAAAAAAATAGTTTAAATATACAGTTATAAATGAGTGTGTCATAAGAGTTTCAGAGGTAGATAGATGCTCCCTCTAGTCTAAAATAATTGATGTTTACTATTCAACACACTTTTAAATGATGATTAAAACATAAATATAATTCAGACAAAAAGAAATACATAAAAATTTTTTTATCAAGTTTTAAAAAGTACTTTCATACTACTTATTAGTACTCCCTCCGATCCATTATGTATGACGTTTAAGACTTATTTTGTTGATCCAATATGTATGACGTTTTGTACTTTTCATGAACCATTAATTCATAATTCTTTGTACTAGTATTAATTGGTGTTCATTACTACTTGAGATTGTATGACGTTTTGGACGTTTTGGAGTATTTATCCATTATCTCAACTAATTTTCATTAATTGAAAGGCTCTTTATCTCCTCCATTGAATTTATATATACTCTCAACTACCCTTTTCTATTTAATGCCAATTAATATTTGGCTGATACGAGAGAAATTAATTGATATCTAAGCCCTCCTTAATTCCTTTCTTAATTCCTGTGCAATTGTGTAAAACGTCATACATAGTGGATCGGAGGTAGTAATAAGTATGGAATTATTTTTAAAAATCAATTAAAAAGTTGATATTTTATAGAGTTTTTCCTTCTTAAAAAGTGTATCGTAAAGTCAAACATCAAATATTTCATGTTGGATGGAGAATAGGATAAGAAGGCCTTTGTACAGTGTCAGTGTTTAAAATCCCATCAGAGGTCAAAATTCTGGTAGCCAATTTAGCTTCAAGTGGGTGCTTATGTAAATCAATAAGCTAGAAAAAGTACAAGAGCAGCATCATTTCTATGTAAAAATGAGCTCACTTGAATTGTATCCATTTTCTGCAATTGAACCTCTGAAGCATCACTTTTACCATCTGAAGTGGCATCCGTATTAATATGACCACGGGCTTCCAGCAGGACCTGAACAGCCTATAACAAATACAGGTTAAATGAGGATAAAATGGGACATTGGAAACCAATCTATGAAGTACTTGAAATTATTATATTATGCCAATAGTGAAATAAGCATATATTAAAGGTTTGCATTGCTTGTAAGAAGCTTATTTGTGCTGATAAGGTATAATGTACTCCCTTCATCTCAAAAAAATTGATGTTTTAGTTAAATGCACACTTATTAAGCAAGTTTATTTTTTGTAGGCTAAAACATCTAAAAGGAGTAGGCTATAAAGGTGTATTTAATTATTTATGGTCTATGATAACATCTATTTTAGACTAATTTAGGGTTGCATTGGCGTATTAGTTTAGGCCATTTTCATGCATATTTATCATATTTTGTACTTTATTTATTTCATTTTGAATTTTCAGAGTCTACACAGGATTTTTTTTTATTTTAGGCATATTGAGCTATGTCCGAGAAGTCTTGAGACTATCACGTGAAAAAATACAATTAAGAAAAGGAGGTGATTTACTTGGATCGAGTCTGTAGGAGGGATAAAAGTCGAAATCGATTTCAAAGGAGGCCAAATTAAATAAATTAGTGGGCTGAATTGAATTTTCCGTACACTTGGAGCGGCCCATATGGCCTCTCTCGGACTCTTGCCGACAATAAGGCTTAGGCCACTGTTTAATTAGGTTACGAAATGATTTAGGTTTAGATTAGGGTTTGGTTTTGAGTTTATTTTTCTACCGTCATACAAGACAACAGAGATTTAGTTTGGTGTGATTGAAGATTTAAGCTTTAATCAAGATTCAACTTTTGGATTATTTGCAAGATAGGATAAGTCTTCTTACTCTTCTTCTTCTAATTTAATTCATGATTGTTGTGATTGATTTAATTGCTTTCATCATATATTTGATATTTGATTATGTTTGACTAATTCTCTTGTCTAAGGTGATGGGTTGTTAGGTTTAATATGTAGTCATGTATTGATTTGTTTAATAGCCTGATTTGGTGTGAATAGCATAACAAGCTTAATAGCTTCGAATCAAGGTGAATAACCTATTATGTTTAATAGTTCCGAATCAAAATGAATTTAATAGCTTTTTATGTGAGGTGAACTCACTAGCTTTTCATCGAAAGTGAACACAATAGCTTTAGATTGAGCCCGTTTGGAATTCCATCAATTACCTATTCGCCGATTTGGGGAATTTACTAGCTTTGTTTTAAAAGTGAATAACACCAGTTTACTAGTTAATAGTCTAAAGTGAATAACGAGAGTTCAATAGCTTTAGATGAATATGAACCGGATGAATTCGATACTTGACATGATGTTAACCTAATACCCGGATCCTTAGAATGTCTTTTATCTCTATTTTATATTTCCTTGTGTCGTTAGTTAATTTTTATTATATATTTTTCTCAACTCTTGTCTTGGTTCGTATCTACTGGTTTAGTTTAAATAGATTAGTTGATATGAAGCCTTGGGTCCTTTGGGAGGAACGATAATTTTATTACTTGATAGTTGATATTACAATCGATCCCGTATACTTAGGTTTTTTACATAAGCCTAAAACATCAAGTTTTATGATATAGAGGGAGTAAAATATAGGCCGAGGTAAGGAGCTTATACTTTCTAATGAACCAATGTCAAACCAAGGTATATAGAAGATCTTATAGCAAAAGTGAAGATAAATGCAATTTTTAGAGTTTAAAGATCCGAAACTATTTAAAATCAAAACAACAATCTTCCAAATTCAAATTGTGTCATCATAACAAAGAGCAGGGGAAAAAATCAAAGGTGCATAATCAATTCCAGGCTTCTACACAGGCAATCAAAGCTTGGGCTTGGGGCATGTGTGGCTTGCCATAGTTTACATTATCACACCTCAGCATCGAGATGGTATGACACTATCACCTCAAAAGTTATCATATCAAGCCTTAAAAATCACCTTATCAGGCATTAACAAGTGCCTTAAACCAAATATATTCTCAAACTTCCAAATCTGAGTAGTGACTTAACGTTTTCAGAATCATTCAGTTGCTTCATAACATATAGTCTTGGCTTAATTTGCATGGAAATAAGACCCGATGATCACCCAATCACAGAGTTATGAAAAGCAAATAAACAAATTATTTTATAAGAAAGATACTTGAATAATAATGCTTATAACTACATAATTATGCCAAAAGAGATTTACAGAATGATGAGTAATATTGTTAATAGCGGAACTATATTACTGAAAACTGAAAAGTATGCTGTAGGGTTGGCATGGTAATCAAAAATTACCATACCAACCGATTACCAACCGTACCAACAGGTCATTGGTACCAAGAAGTCGGTAACCGACTGAATCGGTAACCGAAGTCTCGGTACCAAGGATAGTCGGTACGGTAACGGTATGGACAACCCAAATACCGTGGTACCGAATATATATTTAATTTTTTTTAAAAAAAAAATAAAATATATTTTTTATTTTTTATTTTAAAAATATAATATTTTATTTTTAAAAAAAAAAAAAAAATACCGTGGTACCGTTGGTACCAAGAATAGTCGGTTCGTTTTCAAGCATAATCTGTCATTGGTACCATCGGTACCGATGGTACCGATGGTACCACAGTGTATAAAACGAAAATCGAAGAATGAAAATAGTGGCTTCGGTTACCACGGTACCGACAGTCGGTAACCGATACTTTCGGTACCAAGAGTTTCGGTACCGAAACTATTCGGTTGGTACGTGGTACATAAAATCCCATACCGAGGGGTATCGGTACGGTACGTGGTAATGAAAAATTTACCATGGTACCGTACCGTGCCAGCCCTAGTATGCTGTTTCAAGATTTAAATAGCACACGTAGAATGAAACAAGCAATCAAATAGAACAAGCAAACACCAATCTGCAAAGTAAAACTATATCAGCATCACAAAAGGAAAGAAAAATAAACAAGTTCCTATAATGATATGATATGCTTCTAGCCTTTCAAATTTGAATAAAAAAAATGTAATGTTTTAAGAATTAATCAATTGATCAATTGATTCTTTACATTCTTGTCTTAGTTGAAACAAACAATTTATCTTCTTCCTAGCTATGGGAAAAAGGTTAGGGCAATGTTGCAACAAGAAAGCAGATGTAAACAACTTGATATACTTCATCTGAACAAATGGTTTGAGGGTAGATAAAGTTATTCAATAATGCATTGAAGCACTTATTTCAAAGAAAACAGTCAAGTAACAGTGGCATGTATTCTTAAATTATGGTGAAATCATCACACAAGGAAACATCAAACATTGCTTAATTACTTCGGTTCAAAGGAAAATGTATAGCAGCAGTATCACTGATTCATAAAAGGAAAATTTGAATGTAAACGCTTTATTTTCATTGATCATCATCAAATACAATTTACAGGTTAACAAAACGAGAAAGGAAAGTATCGTCACTTGACATACCTCAGCTGGTCTGTTAGCAGCAATAAGAGCATTTGTAAGGCCAGTCATAATTTCAAAATCGAGTGGTTTGGCTAACTGAGAAACGTCAATAATGGCAATTTATTAGAACTTTAGAAGCGGTACAAAGATAATTAAAAGAAAATATGCGCATTGGTGTTGGAAATGACTAGGGAAAATGTTGGATAAATAACAAATTAATGTCAGAAAGTTAGTTGTATTTTACTTGTAAGTTGTGTTAGGCGGACATTGCATTTATTAGCATTCCTAGTCTACTTTTAGACATAATTATTACTCCCTCTGGTCGGAAATAAACGATGTTTTGAGGGTAAAATTTTGATCGGATTTTTTTGATGTTTTGAGATTAAAAAATTACTTATAATTTTGGCTCTAAGAAGTTTAAAGGTTGGCTTCATTTTTTCTAAAAAAAAACATAATAAGGAAATTTAAATGGATCTCTCAAGTTGTACTTGGACAAAAAATTGATTTTTTTATTACTCTTAGGAGGTTTCTTCATTTGCGCTTAAAACTCTAAAACATTGTTTATTTCCGACTAGATGGAGTATTATTATGTTCTAGGTAATAGGTGGTATTACACGTAATTACTCCTTTAACTTTCGGATTGTAACCCTAAGACTTCTATCCTCCCTCGTATATTTATTCTTTGTTTTCACCCATTGAAATGCATTGAGAAACATTCTCTCTCAAAATTACTCACATGGTATTAGAGCTACCTGGTTTTCTTTGATCCCACAGGCTCTCTGTGTCCTTTCCAGCAACCTCCATAGTTGCCTTTTCAAGCTTCATCCTTCATTGCTACAGTTTTTTCCTCTTTTGTAGCCTTCATTGCTACATCTTTTCCTCTTTTGTAGCCTTCATTGCTAGCCTTTATTGCTACACTATCTTTGTCTTTTTCACCATGTCCGAAACCGAAATTAAATCTAGTTCAGCCCCTTCTCAAAAGGCAGATCTTATGAATGTTCAGCCAGCCTACAAGTTCAATGGCAAGAATTATCTTGCATGATCTCAGGTTGTGAAAACCTATCTCAAGGGAAAAGGGAAGTTTAGACATCTCACCGACTCTCCTCAAGAAATGACGGACGCTCATTTTTCTACTTGGGAAGCAGCAGACTCCATGGTAATGTCATGGGTATGGGAGTCGATGGATCCCTCCATCAGCCTCACATGCATGCTTCTTGACACATCAAAGGAGATTTGGGAGTTCATGCAGAGATCTTACTCCAAATCAAAAGATGAGGCCCTTGTCTTTGACCTCACTGTCAAAGCATATTCCACCAAGCAAGGAGACAAGTCAAGTCACTGAATATGCTACAGAACTTGTGGCAAGAACTTGATCCATACCAAATTTTGGAGATGAAGTGCACAGTTGATGTTGCCGCCTTTAAGAGATCACTTGAAAAACAAGATCTTATGTTTTCTTGGCTGGGCTGCATTCCAAATTTGATCCCATTCGGGTTCAAGTATTGGGCAAGAGTGAAATCCCTTCCCTTGAGGGATCATCTCCCTCATGAGGGCAAAAGAAAGTCGTAGGGGTGTTATGCTGGATTCAAGGCCAACTGAGAGCATTGCCCTTGCTGCCAACTTTGAAAAAAGGGAGAGGAGACCTGAGGTGTGGTGCTCCCATTGCAAGAAACCAAGCATTGGATCATTGATTCAGGTGCTACAAACCACATGACCTCATCTTCTCATGCATCTGACACATATGTCCCCTTCACATCTACTAAAAATTGTTAACAGCCAAAGGATCTTTAGCAAATATTGCAGGGCAGGGAAATATGTAATTGACATCAAATATGAGACTCACCAATGTCCTTTATGTACCTACATTATATGCTGATCTTATTTCTGTCAAAAGGTTGATTCATGACCTAAATTGCTTTGTTCTTTTCTTGTCTTCAGGTTGTGTTCTCTTCGATCAGGAATCTTTGAGGATGATTTCGCTGCACCATCATCAATTAGGACATCCAATGGTTCACACCGATTTTTGTCCATTATTGATGATTGCACTAGAGTGACTTGGCTTTTCCTTTTGAAGAATAAATCTAAAGTGAGTTCTATCATTCTCTCGATTGTCTCGATGATTCAAACACAATTTGACACCTCTATAAAAGGATTCAGAACTGATAATGCTAAGGACTTTTATAATCAGTCTTTAGGATCATTCTTTTATGATAAAGGCATTATCCATGAATCCTCATGTGTTTATACCCCTCAACAAAATGGTCTTGCTGAACGGAAAATGGTCATATCTCCTGAATATCACTCGTGCTTTACTTCTCCACCATTACGTTCCTAACCACTTTTCGGGGGAAGCTGTCCTTATTGCTACATATCTTGTCATTTGTCTACCTTCCAAAGTTCTAAACTTCTTAAGTCCAATTGCTTACCTTAAAGGTTTTTTCCCTCACCTAAACCTCACCTGCAATCCTGCTCCCAAGGTGTTTGGATGTACTGCTTTTGTTCATGTTCATAACCATTTGGGAGGAAAGCTTGATCCTAGGGCCCTTAAGTGCATCTTCACCGGCTACTCCACCACACAAAAAGGCTACAAATGTTACAATCCAGCCACCCGAAAGACCTACATCACTGCTGATGTTAACTTTCTTGAAAATACTCCTTATTTTCCAGAACACTATAATCCCAACTTCACTGAGTTAGAGAGCACCAATTCACCTATGACAACACCTATTCCTCCTCTAGATCTCACAACTCCTGAACCACATACCCGAATACAAACCAATGACACTCCACCCACTACTTCCGCACCTATATCTCAGAACCTCTCTCTCGACTTTTCACAGGTGTATGCTAGAAGAAATGCCATCTCCAACATTCAGCAAGTTCAAGATTCTGATCCGAGGACTTTGACGGATGATACACCAACTCCCACCTGAGAACTTGACTTGCCAATTGCCTTAAGGAACGGTAATAGAGAGTGCTGAAATCAGCCTCTTTATCCTCTTTCTAACTTTGTGTCCTTACATCGATTCTCACCTACATACCAGCGGTTTGTAGCTACCCTTTAGCAGGTACCTATTCCCAAGAGTGTTAAGGAGGCTCTAGCTCAACGAGAATGGCGCAAAGCAATGGAGGAAGAAATGTGTGCTCTTGAAAGAAATAAGACTTGGGTCCTTGTTGATCGTCCTCATGAGAAGAACATTGTTAATAATCTATTTGTCCTCGAATTGATCAGTGCAATGTCTGATTTAATCTCGACGGGGTAGATTAATTTATGCAAATATTAAAAAATTTATCCACTTTCAACTCACATTCAATGTGGCTGCCCTTATTATCAATGTTGTATCTACATTTTCAACTACGGAAGTCCCTTTCAATGTTGTGTAGGTACTGGTCTTGATTTATCATTCTGTGACATTTTTATTTATTTGGATTGAGACAATTAGTTTTCAATTTAGTCACTTATGTTAAATCCTTCTAATTATGCAGCTTCTTTGGGTTACTCTCATAATGGACACTCTTGGTGCTCTTACCTTGGCTACTGAGCCACCTACTTATTATCTTATGGAGAGACCTCCTGTAGGTTGAAGGCTGGAATACTGAGTTTTTTTATATAAAAAAAAAAACATGACATTTATATCTTATCTTCTTACCTTCACATTCCGTTTTCCTTTCATTGCACATTATATTTTCATTTATCTGAAATTGTATTTTTCTCTGTTTGAATTACTGAAATATTTCTCCTTCAATTACCTAAAAAAAATTATGTCCTATCCTAACTTTATATATTTTCATTTTTTTAATCCTTTGCATATCCTATCATATACATCTCAAATCGTATTTTACTACAAATTAGTTACCTAAAATATGAGATTCTCTTCATGTCTATCCTAAAATATATCTTGACGCAGTCGGAAGTTTTGAGAAACACGCTAGCGCGGGTTCTCACGGATAAAGGGTTCGCAAGCGTCGAAACCCTACGGGATAGGTCTGGAATCCACCAGAAAGGGTCTTGGAATCCACCAAGGGGATAAAAGAGAAACTCTCTAAAAATTCATCAATCAGATTCATTGAAAAGAAAGACTACAACGAGTTTATATAGGGAATACTCCTAAGGAAACCCTAATTCTTAACTTGGGCCCTAAGGCAAAATAAAATTCTATCAATAAAAATATATGAAATAAATAGATAAATTCCTAATTTATCTTAAAAAACCTATAAAATAGATAATCCTAATTAAAAGATAAATATCCTAACTAAAGATAAAAATGCTCCTGCATCAGTCTCCCCCACCTCTGAAGAACTCGACCTGAGTTATCTTCTAGATGTTGGATCCCATCGGCTGTTCTTGGCTGCCAGCGTTGTCGTTGCCAAAGTCGCCTCCGTTGCTGATGCTGAACACCATCTTCAACTGATCAGTCAGATCCTCGAAGACCATGGCAATCCATGATCATCTCTTGATGAAGATCCGCCCAGGCCAGATGTTGATCTCCCATCGTGCTCCAATTAAGTTGAAAACAGACAGGAGAATCCTGCTCTGATACCAATTGACGCAGTCGGAAGTTTTGAGAAACACGCTAGCGCGGGTTCTCACGGATAAAGGGTTCGCAAGCGTCGAAACCCTACGGGATAGGTCTGGAATCCACCAGAAAGGGTCTTGGAATCCACCAAGGGGATAAAAGAGAAACTCTCTAAAAATTCATCAATCAGATTCATTGAAAAGAAAGACTACAACGAGTTTATATAGGGAATACTCCTAAGGAAACCCTAATTCTTAACTTGGGCCCTAAGGCAAAATAAAATTCTATCAATAAAAATATATGAAATAAATAGATAAATTCCTAATTTATCTTAAAAAACCTATAAAATAGATAATCCTAATTAAAAGATAAATATCCTAACTAAAGATAAAAATGCTCCTGCATCAGTCTCCCCCACCTCTGAAGAACTCGACCTGAGTTATCTTCTAGATGTTGGATCCCATCGGCTGTTCTTGGCTGCCAGCGTTGTCGTTGCCAAAGTCGCCTCCGTTGCTGATGCTGAACACCATCTTCAACTGATCAGTCAGATCCTCGAAGACCATGGCAATCCATGATCATCTCTTGATGAAGATCCGCCCAGGCCAGATGTTGATCTCCCATCGTGCTCCAATTAAGTTGAAAACAGACAGGAGAATCCTGCTCTGATACCAATTGACGCAGTCGGAAGTTTTGAGAAACACGCTAGCGCGGGTTCTCACGGATAAAGGGTTCGCAAGCGTCGAAACCCTACGGGATAGGTCTGGAATCCACCAGAAAGGGTCTTGGAATCCACCAAGGGGATAAAAGAGAAACTCTCTAAAAATTCATCAATCAGATTCATTGAAAAGAAAGACTACAACGAGTTTATATAGGGAATACTCCTAAGGAAACCCTAATTCTTAACTTGGGCCCTAAGGCAAAATAAAATTCTATCAATAAAAATATATGAAATAAATAGATAAATTCCTAATTTATCTTAAAAAACCTATAAAATAGATAATCCTAATTAAAAGATAAATATCCTAACTAAAGATAAAAATGCTCCTGCATCATATCTTGACTTTTGATTTTCTCTCATCTCATATTCTTTCCAGATCATTTTTTAATCCGTTCAAATTATGCCAAATTTCAGGTTATACAAAGAAATCTTAG
Source organism: Persicaria maculosa (assembly GCA_963922045.1). NCBI lineage: Eukaryota > Viridiplantae > Streptophyta > Magnoliopsida > Caryophyllales > Polygonaceae > Persicaria > Persicaria maculosa. The sequence continues at coordinate 29,522,991 of OY998251.1, read as the reverse complement.
GATCTTTAGCCTAACAGGTACATTCTATAACATGTTTTTTTCTTTGTTTGCCTGTATAACTTATATCGTACCGTTATTAATATTATTCGTCTTATTGGGTTTATTAATTTGTTTACACAGGCCAAGTACATTCATTTAGAGATTGGAGAACATGGTGCCACCCATCCAGAATCCCTTTTTATTTTTATTTTTTTTTCTCGCGGACGCGCAATGGCGCGGGGATTGTACTAGTTGTAAATTTCAAAACACATGTATGATCATCAAACATTTGACTAAACATATTTTGGAAAGTTTGGGTGGGGAGTAGAAACTACAAAGCGAATGAGGTAAAATGAAGTAAAGGGATTAAAGATATGGGATAGGGATGAAGTGATTCTCTCATTTTAAAAAAGTGTACAGTGGCATAGGGATTAAAGACCAACTGGAAAACTTAATCTGGGGCACAAATATTTTCCATCTCGAACTATGATCAATATTCTATTGGGTCTCAAAAGAGCTTTGGGAAGGGGAGAGGGGTGTGTTGGTTTGGGTTTATGGGTTACAAAAAGAAGTTATAAATGGATAATATAAACATAATGACACATTTTAAGAGACAAATTTCAACAAGAAATATTTAAGGGAATACAACTGCTACAAATAATTACTCCTTCCTTCCATCTAAAAAAAAATCATGTTTTAGCTAAATGCACAATCATTAAGAAAGTTTATTTTGTATAGGGTAAAAGATCTAAAAGGGATAATTATAGGCTATAAAGGTGTAATTATGGTCTATAAAGGAGTTACTTATAGGCTATACTGGCTTTTTATAGGCTAAAACATCAAGTTTTTTTTATACAAATACATTATCCTAAAACATCAAGTTTTATGAAAAGGAGGGAGCAGCTAACTTCAAATTATAATGTTATGAGACATAATTAATTTTGTCAAACCCGTTTGCACTGAAATTATAATGTTATGAGACATAATTAATTTTGTCAAACCCGTTTGCACTGTGATTTAGTTAAACAAGCAAAAAACACAATGTGCAAATTAGAAAACTGCAATGAGTACACTGAATATTTGAGATGAAGACAGAAGAAATTTGCAGAACCTCAGATGATGCATGTTTTAGCCAAAATATGCAACTCATTCGTATAAAAAGATGCATTCATCCTTTTCTTTCCACCAAATATTTAATAGGTAACTACCCACATAGTCCTAAAAACTATTTGTGACAAGAGAAATTAAGTCCATGGCATAGATCATTTCATGACTAAAAATGTCACTGACAACATGCCTCAAATACTCATCCCTGACAAAGTGAAACATCCATGCCATGATTAAAAGTAAGATCAGCATTTCTTAGCAATTGTTGTGCTTTAAAAAACATATATGCACTTCAGAAGTAGGCCAGAAGATGAAAACTAGAATCTTATCAGCTACTAACCTTTCTTGAAGTCTCGTATGCTGCAACACTTGATTCATAGTCCTTGAGTTCATATTTTACCTCTCCAATCAAACGAAAAACATCTGGATCACTTGGTTTCTCCTTCAGGGATGAAACATCATATTCATTTATTAAAATGACTTGAAACAAGTTTTTACTTTATGAAGAAATGAGGTAAAAATACGCATCAAGAAAGTATCAAGGCTGTCATCATGCATCCAACAACCTTAGACAAATCCTCAAGAAGTGTGGCTGCTTTTGTATACTCTCCTAGCTCTGTTGAGGTCACTGCAGCGCCCTTTAAAATCAGAAATGACAACAGCAAGAGTGAGACAACATGATAAGGCAACAGTTAGAATCAAAGGCCAATTTGACTATTTGAGGAAGGTGGAAGAGAGGAGAACACAAAAATTATACCATATTCAATCCTTATTCTAAAATCCAGTGAATGACATCCAAATGATCTTTATTGCCCCCTTCTTACATCATTTGATTAATACTACTTGATGGAATCAAACAAAAAAAAAAAAAAACTTTTGATTTAGAAAAAATGAATATGAAAGAACCATATGTGATATATCATATGCATTCCACGACAGGATAATATTATGTCATATAGTAGAATACAGTAGATTGTAACAAAAGAACTATATAATTTTATCTTGTAGTAACTTACTTCAAGAGCAACTGGATCTTTGGGTGAGTTAGATAAGGTTGCCTCAAACTGCTGCAGCTTGGCCTATTAGACATCAAAGTATTAATTATGGTAGCAGAATATCAAAGAATTTATAAAACACAATACCTCTGTTAATGCTACCGTCTAAGCAAAAAAAAATCAGAAAAAGATGTAGACTGTACAGCAACAAGAACAACCAAATGCCTCTGTTAATGCCTCGGTCCAAAAAAAAGAAGAAAGATATGGACTTTAAAAACTTCTGAGGCCCAAGACCAACACAGAAAACTGCATCAGGGTTCGTTTGGTTGGACATTGGAATGGGAAGTAGAAATCCTGGAAAGTTACTTTATGGTAAATAGTTATTTCCTGCATTTGCACATCCAAGAAACAGAAACAACCCTAACCCGATACAACACGATCAATGAGAAATGATTTCCTTCAGTGGTAATTACACATTCGTATTTCAAGTTGTTTCAAGACATTGTGAGCTATCAAAATACCTGTAGAGTTGCTCTCTCCTCTTTTGATAGTTTGGTAGTGACTACTTTGCCATCCTCATTAGAACTAAAACTGGAGATAAAAAGTATGCTGCCATAAAATTATTAAATAGATAAAATGAAAAAGCTTGAAATAATGAATTAAATTTCGATGACAAAATGCCTATGCAAATTCTAATCTTGGGTCAAAATACAATTATTTTTTCTGCTCAAAGGGCTTTCGTTTGTCATAGCATTTTACGACAGTATCCTATATTATTGAGTATTAACTAAAATGTTATTCAAATTAAGATTAATAACATGTGAGGCGTTCTCAATGACAATATGCAGCCTATGGAAGCATAGTGTATTCAAACTAATATTGATTTCCCCGTTAAGTACCCAACAAATAAAAATACAATTTAAGAGAGATCAAACACAAGAGCATAAGTGAAGGGTATTCATGTCTAACCTTCCAGAAGGGAGAAAATCTCCTAGAGCAAAAATGAGACCAAAGACCACAACAGCCACTCCTACTCCAATCTATCAAATATTCAAATGGTAAGTTGATTTACCACACACACTATAAATCCTTAAATAAGGCTAGATGAGATCACTTTTAAGCCCAAACCTTAGTGCCAAGTCCAACGGCTCCTTGTTTTGGCTCGGGTGGGGCATCATAGTCAATTGCCCTGAATTCCTTATTAACTTCTGTCCTTTTCTGGTTGACGGCTGACCTATATGTACGTGGAAAATGAATCAAACTAATCCCAAGCAAGATGATGAATTGTGCAGATAAAATAAGATTTCTACTCAACCTTCTCACAGCTTGAAGTTTTTTCTCAAACTGGATGTCTGAAGGAGTGTTCAAGGAACCTTTTTCAAGTTTAGTACCCAGCCTAGGAGCTTCTGCAGATGACATTAAAACAAGCTTGCATCATGAAAAAGGAAATGTAACAGAGGAGCTCAAATGGTCAACTAAACGATTTACATGGCTGGCTTCACAAGTCATAACAAACCAGTCACATTTCCACAAAGAAAAATAAACAAGAGGAATGCAGTTATAAAAAATACAAACAAGGACCTCCACAATTCTATAACACAAAGACATCCATCCAACACATGAATGTTAACATTATGGAAAAGTTTCACTTAGGTGCTACGAGGGCTGACGTAAGCATATACATAAATAGTATGTGGTTCGCAAATTGTCATTTTAGGTGAAATAACTGAAGGTTTTGCTCAATTAAATGACAAAACCTAATCTCCTAAATCTTATTGTCTACACAAATTGAAAAGTTAAATAAGCATATTTAAGAGTAAGACTTACATTTGAAATGTCATTACAGTAACCTAATATAACACTGTTATAAGTGACAAATCCACTTTAATTGACCTAACAAACTAGATTAGGTAGGTCCAAAGCTCAGCACCAAGTGAAATTATTTCGTAATTTGGAAATGAATCAGCCAAATCAACAGCATAACTAATTAGACAGGTGATTAAAATGAAGCAAAAGAAGGGAAGAAAACAACTTACGAAAATCAACAGACCTTTGGAGCTTCTTCTGCTCCGATTGGGAGGAGGAGGTGATGGAGTTCTTCACCTGATTAAACATCAAACTTATATTCATCTGTAGAAGAAGAGAAAAAATAAGAAGAAATTGGGAGGATGAAACGCCATTACATTGTCGTCGTTTGGAGGACGACGGCCGAAGCCCCGCTGTCGAGGATTCGGAGGAGTGGAAGAAGAAGAAGAATCGGAGCAATGGATACGAGGAAGGAGGTGAGTTGATTTGGGCAGGAAATGGAGAGGACGGATTGAACAAGCAGTAACTGCAATGGGCATCCCTTCCTCTCCTTCTCGGCCTGAATTGATTGATAATCTCCTCCGCTACTGCAAATTCAAAACCGGATAAGGCTTCGTAGTTCTCTCACTCTCTTGCCCGCTTTGCCAGACAGAAAACCACCCTTCAATTTTTATTTTTTTTAAAAAAATTTTATACAAGGCGAAGATTTGAGCCACCACCCAAGTGTAGAGGTGGCAATCGGACTGGTCGGGTTATTCGGTTTCGGGTCATATTGGACTCGAGTTGATATCGGGTGTGATGATAATTCGGATATGATCGGGTTCGGGTCGGGTTTATTCGGGCATTAGTTTATCGAATACAATCAGGTTTTCGGGTCCTATTCGGTTCGGATGAATCGGGTTTCGACCTAAACGATTTTAGGTGAATTGGGTGTCGATCTAAACGGGTTAGAGTGAATCGGGTTTCGGTCTAAGCGGGTTCGGGTGAATCGGGTTTTGGTCACAACGGTTTTGGTCGAATCGAGTTCAGTCAAATCGAACCCGCAAGAATCGTATAGGATAAAACAAATCAATTTTTTTTAGAAAAAATTTGCGAAATGGGCACAATAATTGGACGTATTTGCGGAATAGACGCGGGTTTGGACAAATTTGCGAAATAGCCCCTATATAACCCTAATTCAATGTTAGATTTATCTCTCTAACCTCCCTCTCTCTCGCCGTCTCCATCGCGCTCTCTCTCTCCGTCTCCATCGCTCTCTCTCACTTTATCGCCATCTCCATCCCGCCGTCCACCTGCCGCCGCTCCCCTCGTCGCCGGCCATGGCACCTCATTCCTAGTCGTATTCGCTAATGAGGAGCAACACTTCGCAGAGTGGCGATCCAGGCCCGAGCTCCTCGCTCCATCATCGTCTCCGTCTGCTCCATCAACCTCTTGATTGTGCGAAGCCGGTCGAGGACAAGATCATGGACATCCCTAATTAGTTGCTGCTGCTGCCTTGTGTCTCGAATTGAGGTAAGTCTGATTGCTTTTCCCTTAGTTAGAACCATTTTATGTGGCCTGCAATCGCCTTCTCGTCTGTCAATCTCGGTCTGTTGATCTCGATTTGATTGCTCTGTGTTGGCCTGCAACAATTTTGTTGATCTCTATTTGCTTGCTCCCTCGATTTGCTTGCTCTGTGTTGGTCTGTTGATCTCGATTTGCTTGCTCTGTCAATTGATTGTTCAGGTTTCTCCTTCTCATGAGCTCTGATTGTTCAGGTTACATGTGGAGCTCTCTTGAGCTTAGTTCTCCTTCTCTTGAGCTGTACTTGTTGCTGCAATTTAATTTGCTTGTTGCTTGCTATGCTATGGTTGGGGCCGAAATTTTGATTTAATTGGCTTGCTATGCTTGTCTGCTGTGTGCTGATTTGGGCATGGATTTTCATTGTGATGGTGAAGTTCAATCTCAGCATGTATTTGTTGCTGTGTGCTTCATTTGTGACTTGCCTTGACTTTTCTAACTTAGAAGCATAGATCTCCAGGATTGATTTGTTCACCTTGGTTTAACTTTTTGTATATTATAACCAGATTTAAAATTGATTCTAGGTATGACCTTTAGTCTATAATTTTTCCGCTCTCAAGCTCTTGATATTTTCCGATCTCAAGCTCTCGATATTTTCCGAAACTCTGCGTACCCAAGCTCTCGATGATTTCCGCACTTCATGGTGCCATGTGTGTGTGTGTCAAAATGGCAACAGCTCCTTCCAATCTTGGGTATCACTAGGAGCATGTGGTGGTTTATGTGCATTTAATTTGTTATTGCTTATTACTTGAAGAACTACAAATAGTGATCTCTTCCTGTTTTGATTGATGGAATAGCTCAAATGGTTCTCTTATTTATAATATTTGACAGGTTCCTTACAAGATACATATTGTTAAGGATCATGACATGAAGGAGAGGTTGTGTCTAGAAGTTGAAAGGTTGGGCTTCAATGCGGTTATCATGGGGAAGCCGGGGTTTTGGTGCAACGAGACGAGGAGGCAATGGTAGGCTTGGGAGTGTCAGCGACTACTGTGTGCATCAATGTGTTTGCCCAGTGGTGGTTGTCCGTTACCCTGATGAGAAAGATGGAAATCCTGCTGGTGATGATATAGTGACAGTGGCTGAAGCTGAAGAGGAAGGAGCAGCAGAGGAGGAATACCATGATGCTTCAGATGAGCGTAAAGGTTAGCTCTATTTCTTCGTAATGCTCTGGTTCTTTTAAGTGTTTATCTTCAATGTTCATGATTGCATCATTGGAAACAGTACTTAACAAAATTGTAAAATTCTGATGTTGGATTGGAGGCACCAAAAGAGCTTTCGATAGTGGATTTCTCATCTTTTCACCTTATATTCCTGATTGGGAACATTGTTTAAGATGTTAAGATCTGATTATAAATAGTTCTTTCTAGTTCAAAGAGTTTATTGTCTTGCATTAAATATACGGAGAAATTCTGAATTGAACGTCTGCAGTTCTATAATTTTTTAAACAAATTGCTCGTAATTCTGCATCTGAAAAAGTTTGTCAGCTTGGAGTTCTGCTTTTTTAATTCTATTCTATATCATATGTACATCTCATTGATTTGCTATATAAGAATGTGTAAGCTTATTTTTATTTTAAAAAGAATCTCTGAACTTTCTAAGAATGCATGCAATATCCTAAGTGTTTGTAGTGTTTGTGCAGTTGCACGTAATTTCAATAACCTTGGTTCGTCTTCTGTTAGCGTCCGTTTTTTAATGATTTGTTTTTAAAAAAGAATCTCTAACCTTGCAATGAACACATGCATGCAATATCCTCAAAGGTTTCTTTCATAGTGGACACTTAATTGAGCATTATAAGAAAGAAATGGAAAATTATCACATCTTGAATCTATCGTATAAAATAGAATGCGCTTCTCTAATGTTAAACTTATCTATTGAGGAAAATTATCATCTTTTAGATTAATGTTATCATGTTAATACTAGCTGCAGAGTTGGTATTTTAACTTGTGTAGTTTGTTTTACTGTCTTATAGGTTTTTATACTTCATTGTAGAGTTGTTTAAGTGATCCCAGGTGATGGGCATACATTCTTACATCAATGTTTATCTTACACATGGTAACATGACAGTGTGATAAGCAAGAGAAACCCTAGTCATTGTACTTGTCAACTAGGTTTACCTTCATGTAGATTCTATGATAAAACTGCCATAATTATTACATTTTATCTCCCGGATCGGTGAGGTTCAATTTGTCGTATTTGCTTATCATTTGGATGCAACACCTCTGCTGTATTGATAAACTACTGATTGAATCCAACCCTCTGAGTTTGTTGCCAAACTAATCTAACATTCAGCACATATCACAAACAGTTCCAATGATTTCCCGATCATCACTAATCGACGGCCGAGGTTGGCGAGGCTCTGAAAGAAGCAGCAATGGCCACCTATGACAAGCCAATTCACATGTACGTAAGTGAGTTGATCTGTTTGCTCACTCTATAAATTTTTAAAGAGTGAAAATAGCATCCCGCGTTGGACTAAATAGTTAAGCCCCCCCCCCCCCCCCATCTTAAGACAGCTTTTTAAAAACACATATGAGGCAGAGTTGGGCAACTCTAAGGCCGCGTTGTGCAACTCTAAGGCCGCGTTGTGCACCTCTAAGGCGGAGTTGTGCAACCTCTAAGGCGGAGTTGTGCAATTCTAAGGCGGAGTTGTGCAACTCTAAGGCGGAGTTGTGCAACTTCTGAGGCTGAGTTGTGCAACTTCTGAGGTTGAGTTGTGCAACTTCTGAGGCTGAGTTGTGCAACTTCTGAGGCTGAGTTGTGCAACTTCTAAGACTAAGACTGAGTTGTGCAACTTCTAAGACTGAGTTGTGCAACTTCTAAGACTGAGTTGTGCAACTTCTAAGACTGAGTTGTGCAACTTCTAAGACTAAGACTGAGTTGTGCAACTTCTAAGACTGAGTTGTGCAACTTCTAAGACTGAGTTGTGCAACTCTAAGACTGAGTTGTGCAACTTCTAAGACTGAGTTGTGCAACTTCTAACACTGAGTTGTGCAACTTCTAAGACTGAGTTGTGCAACTTCTAAGACTGAGTTGTGCAACTTCTAAGACTGAGTTGTGCAACTCTAAGATTGAGTTGAACAAATTGTACCTGATATCAATTTGGTACCCATACCAAGTCATCACAAACATAAAGTATGGGTTTCTAATACCTAAGAGGCTAAGACCCATACCGATACTTTTGTACGAAATGATCCCCTTGTATACAAGATAGTGAGCATAGAATTTACATTTTAGATCCTTGGAGTAAAGCATAACAGGTTGCTTGTGTTTGCTTTGTAGGTTGCTGAAGCATTTGGGTTCAGCTCCTGTATTCAATCGTGCTTGGACTACCTGGAGGCTGTACCATGGGTTGGGGAAGAGGAAGAAGAGAATGTGGTATTCAATCATGCTTGGACTACCTATATTCTGTTCCCCTGCCTTCTCTTTATGGATTTTGTTTAGCTCGCATTTAAATGCTTGATTTAGCTGGTTGATTTTGTTTGTAAAATCTATATGAATCTAAATGACAACATTTAAATGACATCATTTGATTCATCTAAAAAAAGGTGTGGTTTTGCCTACTCCTTTAATCGTGAGTAGGATTTATGCTTGTGTAACTATAAGCTAGACATGTACAATCGTCTGCAATTACTTTGCAAACTGGCTTAAGATCTATGAAAGCATGTGATGAATTCAAACTAAAGAAGCAGACAAGGGCAGCGATCCAGATCCAGGTAATTTTCTGCCTTAATCATCAAGTATCAAAGTTGACTTCTTTAAGTCGCTACATGAATTAGGTGGAAACAAACATGCCTTGAGCACTGTTCTGGTTTAAATGTCTCGTTAACAAATGGTCTTTTCTTGATGTTTAGGCTCACTGCGTTGTCATCAAGCTCATTCTTATTACAAGAAACTCTAGAAAGCATGTGTTGTTACTCAGTGCGGATGGAGATCTAGAGTTGCTAGAAGAGAGCTCCGATAGCTCAAAATGGTTAGCCGTTGGTTCTTATTTACTTATTATTTTTATGGGGCAAACTAGTTGATCTTATAAGTGGTGAGGTGAGGTGTCATAAATGGTTTCATTAAATTTTTCACTAGGCTGCACGAGAAACTGGAGCTCTAAAAGAAGCAAAGGACAAACTTGAAAAGCGTGTGGAGGAACTCACATGGCGGTTGCAGCTTGAGAAGCGATTGAGGGTATTTAAGGAATTCTTTATAGGATTATTCTTTATATATTTTTGCTTTTATATTACACAGATTTCTGACATGGAAGGTCATAAAATTTCTGACTGACCTGGAGGAGGCCAAAGCCTTAGAAACTATGAAGCTGCAGGAAGCATTGCAAGCTATGCAATTACAATTAGAAGAAGCCAGAGCCATGGCCATCAAAGAAAGAGAAGCTGCTAGGAAAGCTATTGAAGAAGCACCTTCTGTAATAAAAGAAACTCTTGTTCTAGTAGAAGATACAGTAAAGATCAACGCGTTAACTGGACAGCTTGAAGGAATGAAGGTAATACAAAATTCCATAATTATGTTTATAAACAAAGAGATCACATTGTCAAAAATTGATCATTAATTGTGCAGGCTGCACTGCAAGCAGAAACAGTATCCAAGGAAGAGGTGACGCAAGCTCATGTTGCAATTAGCTTAGAAAATGAGAAGCTGCAGAAGAAACTTGAAGATGAAAAGAAGAAATCTGACCAATATCAATAAACTGCTCAGAGGTTTGTACCTCCAGAGCATCCTTTGTCACCAACAACGAAAACCTGTTTTGGATGACTGTTTTGGATGTTAATTCTTGGTGTTTGAAGCAATGAAAACCTGTTTCTTGCATGTTAGGCTTGAAGAGAAAGTTTCTAATTTGGAATCTGAAATTCAAGTACTTCGACAACAAGATCTTTCCATGTCACCAACAACGAAAGCTGCACGACCAAAGACAACAATCGTCCCTGTATGTTTCTTATTCCAAGTTACTTATTGCTAAGGCCAATACTGATATATATGGTGATAGACCCCATGACTCTAAAATTATCCTTGTAGTTCCAAAGAACTGCTGCATGATGGAGAGACAAGGAAAATGGTAAAGTTTTCATAGCATCTTTTCTGTGCAACTCTAAGAGAGAGTTGTGCAACTCTAAGACTGAGTTGTGCACCTCTAAGAGAGATTTGTGCAACTCTAAGACTGAGTTGTGCAACTCTAAGACTGAGTTGTGCAACTCTAAGATTGAGTTGTGCATCGTTACTCTTGTGAACATTCAACTGAATTATTGAATTTGATATGCTTTCTTGTTTGTGGCGTGCTTGCACAATTGTCAATATTGAATTGAGTGCTTATATATTAATTCTAAGTTACACTCCACCGAGATTTTGCTGACATCCATTGACATCCGTTGCAAATATTGTTGCCTTCATTTTCGGTGTCCTACTTTAGCCCTGGAGGTTTTGCACCAAAGCCTATTAGCTCAAAATGGTAGAGCAATGTGCCTACGCACAATGATGCGGGTTCAAATCCCGCATAGGCTATCTATGTGGTATCTTAAAGTGCATTTTTTTGTCCAAACATCAACTGAAGTAAAGACTCTTTCTCACAAAAGAGTCACAAAGAGATGACAAACCGGAAGCTTTGCATTTTCGGGGACAGGTAGACTAGGATCAGGTAAAGATGACTTCAGTAAAGAAAATGATCTTTTCACATGTCGTCTCAAGAAGTTGTAGAAAGGCAGACTCTGTTCCTATAAATTGAAAGGCAGAACTAGATGGAATTTAAAAATACTTTTTAAACTTACACATAAAGAAAATCAAAACTATTTCCACTGATCTTAGTGAAAGAATATGGCAGTCGTGCAACTTTAAGGTGCAGTCGTGCAACTGTATTAAGGGTTGTGTCAGCATCTTTTCAGAAATTAAGGGTTGTGTCAGCAGTGTTTGCAATTTTAGTGCTGACAGAGTTATAAAGAAATTAAATTGATCAATACATTTTAATCACTAAAATTGCAAACACCGTTGACACTAGTTGTTTTCTCTAATTAACAAAATAAAAAAGATGTCGACACTACAGTTGTGCAACTCTAAACTACAGTTGTGCAACTCTAAACTACAATTGTGCCATTGTAAAATTATGATGTTGTTAATGGTATTAAAGATGACAAGATGAATAATTACAGTTGTGCAACTCTAAAGTGCAGTTGTGCAACTATAATTTTCATGAATAACACTCTGAAATTGAATAAATAGATCTAAGTGGAGTCGAACCACCAACCACCTGAACATCAATCTGTCCAGACGCTCTTTCCTATTTGAGCTTATAGATCTTAGTGCTAGGATATGATTATAAAGTGCAAAAACATCATAAGATGACACTTGTATAAAATGTTTACTTTTGTTTCTAAAACATATTTGCATGAGATATCATATAGACTATCTTACCAAAGGTATATGTTGCAATGTTGGACAACTAACATACAAAAGTGTGTATTTAATATATGGATCCAAATTGCAATGAAAAAGTTCATATCAATATAAACGTGTCATAATTAGTAAATATATGTGCAAATAATTTCATTGTCATTAAGACTCAATCAAAACAAAATGATTAACCCAACCGGCAGCTGTTATGGCTCCAAAAATTAGCTCCACAAGCAGCAGGACAGCAACTACCAAACCAAACGAAATAGCAGCAGTCCTCAAAGTGCAAATAATTAAACCCAAACATAGAATGAAGCCAGCAGTTGTGCAGTAACATGAAAAGTAGCTTCAAACAGACCCGAGTCAGCTCAGAACAGCAGCAAACAATCTTAGAAGCAGGGAAGAAATGAAGCCAGTAAAGCCTGGTATCTCGAAGTCGATCTGAGCAGCAGAAGAATCAAAGGGAAATGCTTGCATCTCAAACTCGATCAGATGGAGTAACCATTTAAGACCAGTCCCGATTAAAATTGAATATATAGCAAAAAAGGATGGGAGGAGCGATTAAGTGTAGAGGCGAATTTCAGAAAGTCAATACAACGGTGAGAGAAGAAATCATACCCTTGATTGACAAGTTGGAGTGTATGCTCTAAAGTCATCATTTCTATCTGGTTCACTGTTCTGTTTCTTCTGTGTAACAGAGCATGTTTGGCCAAGATTCAACTTTCCAAAATCAAACAGATATAGCAAAATGAGTATAAACAATAATTGATACATCAAAAATCAAAGAAAATTTGCGCCTTTGGCGCAAATTTTCTGTCATTCCATTGTTGTAATCGTTGGATTCGACTATATTTGATTCAGATATAGCAAAAACTAGCATAAACAGTCACAGATTCGACTATATTTGATGAAGCATGAATGCAACAAACCAACAGCAACACGAATGCAGCAAATCAGCAGACCAACAACATCAATCGATCTTTGATCGATTGATAACGAAAACATTCGGAAGCAAAGATCGATCGATAAGTAAAATCTTGGGAAGCAAAAATTGAGTTTCTTATCAATCGATCGAGATCGATTGATATGGAAAACCGTCGGAAGCAAAGATCGATTTCACTTCACTTATTCACTACTAAGATTCTACAAATTTATTCAATTTAGCAAAACCTAAAAAATTGGGGTTTATTTAGAAACTTACCTTGTGGATTCCATGGAGGAGGAGAGGATGATCGGACAGTGCCGTCGGTGGTCTGGTCGCTGTTGCTGGGGAGAGAGGTCGGAGTCTGCTTGGGATCGGAGTCTGCTCAACTGCCTTGTCCATCCCTCGCTTCTCCTTGAAATCGTCGGTGATTCAACGCATAAGAGTTTACCATTGGAGTTGATTTGGAGCTAGAATCTTTCTCCTCTGCTCCCTTGGTAGCCAAATTGGAATCATCCTCAATCAAAATCGTCTCCGACACTTCAAAAATCGAAGAAAATTTGCGCCTTCGGCGCAAATTTTCTGAAATATATGCACTGACCTCGCTCCGCCGCTCGCTCGCCACCGCCTCCGGCGTTGGAGAAACATCGTCATCATCGTCCAACTGCGCCTCCAATGGCGAGGCCTCTTCCAGCAACCTCGTCGTCAGAATTTGTTTCTGTTGGAGGCAGTCGAATTAGGACGGGAGAGCGAGAGAGGTCCGGGGGAGACGAGATGGAGAGAGCGAGAGAGGTCCGGGGAGAGGGGAGAGAATGAGGACTAGGAGAGAGAAAAAGCTTATATTGGAGACATTTTGCAAAAATGTCCCAAAACGCGGGTATTTCGCAAAATAAGCCCATTTTCGTGGCTATTTTGCAAAACCCCCCTTTTTTTTACCTATCAGATATTTATCCTTCTATATAGATTAAGCTATCGTTTATCAATTCTTAATCAATATTACATTCGTTAAAAAATGGTAAGTGTTCTCACTTTTATTAATATCATAATATAATATAATAATATATGTGTTTACCACCCTATTTATTGCTCATTTATCTCCATGTCTCCATCTACTTTATTTTCTTTATTCCACCACAATTTGCAACAAAATTGTGTATGTTAGCTCAATGGAAAGGTTCTTTGTCAAGTGTCACTTGGTTTTGAGTTCGACTCCTACTAATGACACTTTTAATCTTTATATTCTATATAGCCATATTGATAATATTTAAGGAGTTTCTTTTGAGTTTATATTGTTGAAACTATCATAAATATTTTTTATTTTATATGACCATATGATGAATACTTTAAAAAAAATAGTTATTATAAAATTATCCCCACATAATTAGGAACACAAATAATCCAAAAATAAATAAAATTATCCCCACATAATTATTATATATTAATATTATATATTAATCCAACCCTTATACTTATAAAAACAGAAGCAATGTCTGTGTAAAAATTTGCGCCACGTGTCAATCCTCAGAGCAACCTACGAATTTTCTCTCAACCACGTTCTCTTCAACCGCTCAACTCCACTTTCTTCGTTAAATCGTTCATCCTCAAATCTCCTTCTCTGACCCCTGAATCTCAACGGTGGTTTCGTTCATCTCCTGATCGAACCCACTTCGCTCAACTCCACTCGCTTCCTCAAATCGACATAGGAAGCCAAAGAGAAGATGGCGTCTGCGGAGAAAAACGCCGATGACCAGAGAACCGTCAATAAAGGCGGTGCTCGACGAGTGGGTGAATGAAGGTCGACCTGTAACCAAAGCATATGCTGCTATATATCCATCGCCAAAAGCCTCCAAAAATACGCCCGCTTCAACCACGCGGCCATGCCCTTGAGGTTTTCTTCTCCTAACCCTAAATCCCTAAACTGAGTTTCCTTGGTTTTTAGTTAGTTAATCTTCCCGTTCCACCCGAACTGAATTTCTATGCACAAGAAATTAGGGCAAAGAATAATAAATCCCTAAACTGAGTTTCTATGCACAAGAAATTAGGGCAAAAAATTGAGCCACATACAGTTACCCACCCACGTTCTCTTCCTCTCTCACACTCACAATCTCTTGCCAGTTCTACCAAAGCCTTTCTAATGATCAAGAGACAGGGAGTGAAGGAGTTGAATGCGGTTTTAGGATGATCGCAGATGGTCACGATTGAGCGAGGTTTCGAAGAACACCGGCGGCGATGGCTTGGCCACTCCCCAATCGGCGGTTGCGCTCTCGAATTGCTTGGTTAAAATTGGGCTTATTTTCAATCCGATTTTGAGGTTTTCGCAACCAATCTCATCTCCTCATAAGTCTCTCACCTTCAACATCCATGGCGTATACCCTGAACTTATTGTTAAGGTTACATATCTAGCCTCCTCACTGACATCGATTACAATAATTTCTCCCAGTGCGAAGCCCTTGATGACATCGAGATACATCTCTCTACCACCGAGTACAGGCCCGATCTTCGAAACGGTAAGGATTGCGAATGAGATTGATTGTGTTTCTGTCCTTGGAATCTTTCACTTTGTTGATCTGTTATTCTTATTTGCGGTTTTATTGAATATACGGTATGAAATTTTGGTGCTGATTGTGATTGTTCCTTGGATAGTCCTGTCATGTATTTTGGTAAAATTAGGGTTTAGGGGTTATTCAAATAATATAAACAGGTTGATGGGGGCTAGAATTAGAGATGGAGGTGGACTGTGGTGGTGCTATTGGGCTTGGTTATTGGATGTATTTGCAATAGAGGAAGACGAAGAATTAGAAGCAGATGGAGAGATCAAGTTGTTATCTAAGAAAGTGGAGATTGAGGACATTTTGTGGTAATTCTTTCTTAATACCCAAGTTGAATTATTTAAATTTTGTGAGAACATGTACCTACTACCTTGCATTGGATATTAATTAGTTTTTAATACCTTTAACATCTTGTACGTGGTAATTAGGGACTACTTAAGATTAGTTTTAAACTCACTTGCTTTTGGGAATTTAGAAGAATAACATGGACAAATAAATTAATTATTGTGAATTTGTTTTATATGCACTTCAAATTTGGTGTCTTTTATGATAGGTTCCACCAACAGTCCCACATTTAACTCCTTTTGCATCCTAACCACCATAGTGCCACCCTGTTGGAACCATTTACCAATTACTTTCACCTATGATGCTAGCTACTTAATTGTCCCATCTATTCTATTTAGAGGCTAGCACCACCAGTTTCTAGGCATGAGGGTAGAGCTAGAGAACATATGCACAAGCTTCCTGAATTCAAGCCCAGCAAACTGAATCCCTATGAAGTATGAACATATAGTTTTGATCAATGTAATGTGAATATCTTTATTGTTGCAATTGCAAATTTACATTGCTACCTCTTAATTGGTATTAGTTCAAAGTCATCCAAAATTAGCTTTCTCAAAATTAAGTTATCCCTAGAAACTCTTAACATTTGATGCATCATGTCCAACTACCGAAACTGGTAAACAGGATCTTATATTAATAACATTTGGATCATTTTTTTTAGCATATGCATGAGGCTTACTTTATCTTTATACAAAATTCGATGAGTTTTCTCATACCACTATTTGCAGGAGTTCAGGGCTCATGAACCAAAATCACGCTCAAATGAATGACCATTCAAGGTTATAACTTATAAATGCTAGCTTGTGCTCATTTAGCATTTCATTATTTATGATAAAAACTTTGCTTATTGATTGTTACATCTTTTATTATTAATTTCGGATGAAACGCATCATTAGCCCTTGACTTGTAGAACTGCGCCTTTGCTATCATTAATCTATTATCACTTTGTTTTTCTTTACTTTGACCTCTCTCCGTATGTTGTTGCTCTCTCTGTTTTCCTTTACTTTGATCTCTCTCCGTATGTTGTTGCTCTCTAGCTCTCACCTCTTCTAGGCTCTATATATTCCAAATGAATAATGTAGGCCAGCTCTGGTTCTTCATTTCCCAAGATCGAGTAGTTCATAGTAGATCATGTTTAAGTGTTAAACCATGAAACCATAAGTCGAGATTTTGTTTCACCTAATGCTCATTGTCAAAGACGAAGTAGTTCTTGGCATGTCATGTTAATTCCATAAATAACATGTTAGGATTTCGGTTTGGTAGGGATGTGTCATGTTAAATCGAGAAATAACATGCATGATCTCTGTTAATCTCATCAATATTTTATACACATGTGTCATTTGCTTATTACTCGCTCTGGGTAGGTTTTAAGAATATCCATGGGTGGAATATGTATTGTTTTATATATGCATTATCAATATAAAAGAAAAGACCCTTATAATTAAGTTGAGTCTGTTAACAAGCAATAACCAATTTTAGTCTTCTAAGACGCAGTGACACTAATGTCATTAGTTTTTTGGTGGGTTAGTAATTTAAAGTTTTGTTTAAGTTGCGTTTTGGGTTGTAGGTTGAGAGAGAAGTAATTGAGGTCTATGATGAAATTACTCTTTTTCCTGAACAAGATGTTATAGATTTTAAAAATTGATGTTTGTGTGATTTACTTTTTCTTTATTTCTTTTCGTTTTTTCCTTTTTAGACTCCATATAGTTGTTTAATTGCTTGATTTACAAGTGAATTCGTGCAACAAACTAAGTTTGATCCAAGCATGCAGATTGAGTGCTTAGGACCAAGTGGTTGATTGTGCGCTCTTCTTGTAAGGTCTTTATTGCTTCAATTACGAGCACTCATGACAGGGTCTTTATTGCCTCAGGGTTGCTGTTGTTTCCTTCTTTAATCGATGTGGTGTTTGGTTCCTTTTATTTCCTTTGGCTACTGTTTTGATTTTACGTACTCCTGCTTTGTTTTAGTTTTGGGTTTGTTTGTTGCTGCATGCATTTTTTTCTTTGGGAGGTGCTTCGCTTTGATTTTTTGCAGTTTTTGGGGGCTTGCTACAACTCTACAAACTTGAGTGTAGTTGCTACTATGTTTCTTCGAGAGCACTAAAGCTGGTGCTTTTTTTGTTTTAAGGTCGTGGACTGGTTTTCTGAAGGGCTGCTGGGTTAGGAGGGTGCTGCGTTTTAGAGGGATTTCTGGATTGATTTTAGGCTGTTGTTTTTTATGTTTTCTGCTGACAAATTTAAACCAAATTTGGTGACGTTTGGGTGCTTTTCAGTTACTGTTGTGTTGTAAAGGCCCGGATTTTATATAATAAATTTCAATAAATAATATAAATGGATTTAAGTCGAAAAAATAATAAGATAAAATAAAATAAAAATTCGGATATTTCAAAAAAAAAAAAAAAAAAAAAACTCGTCTTTAAATTGCTAAATCGAAATTGAAACTTTTAAAGCGATTTCCGGTCCAATTTTTAACTTTGAAGAACAGTTCTATCGTTTTGCCTCGGGATTTGAAATAAACTTTGGGATGTCGATATATTCATAATTTTGAAGCGTTATTTTAATAAAGGGGATTTTGGTTCGAGCGAACGGGTTTCGAGATGTAATTCCGGGTATTTTGAATTTTGATCTTGGGAACCACACATATCTTCCTCTATTTTCCTTTTTCTTTCTCCTCTATCTCTCTCGTTTCTGATGGTGGCCTAAGATTCCTCTGCCTCAATTGCATTGAACAACTGCATATTTTGTCCCTTTGCTGAATACCCACAACCCCTCATGTATAGGCTCCCTCTTGCCTCACTCCTTCCCATTCACAGAAGTTCCCAAAACCCACAACCCTATCTCCATTCACTTGGTTTCACTTCAGGTTTGGAGCGCCGCCACAGCTCCTCTGCGTCTCCGAGCCACCACCGTCACCTCCACACCACCACTCTCCTCCATTTCGAGCATTACCAGCCGCCACAAGTCCTATTCGTTTCAGCCACCTCTGTTCCCATTTCTTGTGTCCCTCCTCCTGTCCGCGAGCAGCAGCGGCATCCCGGGATTCCGAGCAGCAGCCGACGTCCTTGCTGTTGCTCCCCTATTTCATCCGAGCAGCCCAGGAAGCTCTCAGCCACCGACGCCGACGCCACTCCTCCCTCTCTTCTCCTGTGTGAATTCGAGATCCTCCGGTAATGTTTCTTCTCCTTTTACCGATCGAAAACCAAGTAAAACGCCACCTTATGACCGATCACTTCCGATCTAGGCCCAAGAAGCTTCCACAAGTCACCGACGAAACCCATTGGACCTCCGGCGAGGCGACGAATCCAAATTCCTCTCGGTGAGCTCTCACACCACCCCCTTAGATTCTTGTTTTCGGATGTCTTTATGTGCTCCTCGTTTTAATCAACCGGAGAGGGAGTAGCCGAGGTTCGGAGAGCGAGAGCGAGCTGAGGAGAGAGAGGGAGAGGAGCCGGAGTGAGGGAGGAGGAAGATGAACCGTGGGCCCCGCAGCTTTGCCGTCCCACCATCTGGGGCCCGCTTCTCCTTTTGTTTGTTTTCTTTGTTGTTTTGTGGAATCCGAAATCTGAAGGTGAGAAAGAAAGAGGTTGGGTTGGGGCTTCATTTGGGCCGACCAAAAGAGTTTAAAGGATTTGGGCCTAAATTAATTGAGTATGTTTGTTTTAAGAGAATAGAAATGAACATTAGGCCATTTTGGGTTGGGTCTTGCTTTTATCTAATTAAGGGAGCCGGTTTGGATTGCTTAATTTATTTATTTACTAAATTGCGGATTTAAATATTTGGTTTATTATTAACTTGATGGATTTGTTGAAGTTATTTTTAAATGGTTTGAATTAAGATACATTATTTGAGATATTTGTCTAGTGTTGGAATCTACTAGAATAACGATTTTGAAATGAAATGACATATGCCTGGGAACATTTTCATAGTATAATTCTGTAAGTGGGCTAAATGTTAAATGTTTTATAATTGCATTTGGTAAGGTAGGGTTTTAAGGAATTGTTTTAAGATATTGAGTTGACTTAATTGAGAGTAAATGGTTTTTGAAAACTTTGACGCTAACCTACTTGTACTTGACTTGATTAATCCGAGGTGTGAAGTTATGCGAATTATGTTAATATAAGATATTTCGAGTATGGTGACCTATGAGTTTCAAGCGTGATTACTAATTTGTTATTGGGCGTGCGAGTATGAATATAATTGAGATATGCGATGATGAGACTTGTGACTATATGTTGTTTATGATGTGATAATGAGTTATTGAGATGACGATGTTATGAGTTTGGATCCCGTCTGTCTATATGAGTCATGGCCCTTATATGCTTAGAACTTAGACTTATGCGTTTTATGTATTAACCGCTAGGTGAATTGTGTCTTGATTGGATTGCTTGCTACTACTGTGATTACTCTGGATTCTGCGCGTCTTCAGGTAAGTTCCCTAGGGGGCTTACTCAGGTTGAACATTCATGCCTGTTGTTGCATTTTATGTTAGGTGTTGCATATGCATAAAAGCATGCCATGTAGTATCATGTTTAGGTTGCACTAATTGATTGAGCATCTGTTTACTTTATGCGTTTGAAACAGAACGGCCGTTATCTGTGATAGTCCTAGAGTCTTTGCTAGGGTCATAGGGTAGCCCAGCCTCATCGGGTACCCTGAGTCAATCGAGTCATGAACTTCCTTGTATTATGAGATGCCTGCGGGCTTTATTGTGGAGCGGGTTAGGCATGCGTGCCGCCCTATTATGAATGAATGCATTCACGAGCTGGCCAGTCTCCACCTATCGGAAGGGGTGGAGGTAGGAGAGGGATATGCCGTTGGCATTGTCTTGGGCCCTTTACAGTATTTCTGCACATTATTATGAATTAGGAGCATGCTAGTGTGTTTGACTTTCGTATTGCATTAGAGCATCTTTATTAGGTATAGCACATACTATGTGGCCTCAGCGAGGACTGCCGGTCCCGCATGAGTGGCTCGATCTGACTCCTTTCCCCGTTCTTTTTTTAAAGGTATTCTCTGCAGATTTGAGTGCTCGATGTCTATATGACGGGGTTTCCTTTTGGCGAATCGAAGAATCTAGCTAATATCCTAATTTAGTAAAATGGTAATTACCCACTCATGACTTGGTTTTGACCGGCTTTGCCGTGACACTTGTATATTTACTTTGCTTCCGCTTTACTCCCGGTTGAAATGGATTCCGCGACATAGTCTTAGGACAAGTTAAGGGTACCCAACGGCCCTTCGAGGTTTTTAGGGTTTGAAATCCCTCTTCTACTAATATTAAAATGAGTTTGAAACCTCGACCCGTACCTGGATTGCAAGATCCTAACGAGGGGTTTTATCCCTCGAAACGTAACCCGGGAATCATAATCCTGGGCCGTTACATGTGTTGCTGCTATTTTATCCTTTTGGAGGGTTGTTGGTCCATTATTTAGTGTGAAATTTGGGTTTGATTATTGTTGCATGTATTCGGTCCATTGGGAGGTGCTTTGCTTTTGTTTTTTTTTTTAGATTCTAGGTGCTTGCTACTGCCCCCAAACTCGCATGTAGTTGCTGCTATGTTCCCCAACAAGCTCTTGGACACTACTTCGTATTACACTTGTAATACACATGGGGTTCTCTTTCATTGTATCCCTTTTTAATTTGACTTGGCTCTTTTATAGAATAAATTTTGCCCAAACAGAATAGAAAAGTCATTCTTTCAAATCCTATTGCAAACTTTGGAAGCTATTGCGACTTTAACTATAGGGAAGCTATTGCGAACTTTGGAAGCTGTTGCGACTTTAACTATAGGGAAGCTATTGCGAACTTTGGAATTTCAAATCCTTTAAAATTAAGCTCAATATTTTGAATGATTGAGACTAGGTCCTTCTTATAAGATTGAGGTGTATTGTTGAAAAAAACTTTGTTGATATTAGGATAGCTGAAATCATCCTATTGGACATGCATGTATACACAATAGGAGTAAAGATGAATACAGATAAATAAGAAAGATATATGTTTATGGTGAATCTTTATTGAGCAATTCACAATCTTTCTTGAGCATTCAATTATGCCCAATTTAATTGAATTTATCAATTTTATTAGTGTTTTATACTCATAATATGAAAAACTAGAGTCGTAATTAGAATAATTAACACACATAATAAACGTTTGCAGATAATTTCATAGGGGTGACATGACATACAATATTGGTTGTGAAAATTTTTAAATAAAAAAATCGTCATTTGAAGGTGGTAGTGTCATATTGGATTCCAATAAAAATAAACATAGGCTTAAGACAACTTATAACACACAACATTAATATTTTTCAGTCTTATGAAATAAGATATCCCTTTGAAAATAAGGGTTGTTCATCATTAAATATAATACAATTTGATTTTGAAAAGGATGGAAAAAAAATCCTTAGATGTGCGAGTCTTTTGTCAAATCATTCATACAAAACACCAACTATAAGAATGTTATTTTGATTAGTTATCATTTACGATCTATCAATTTCTTACTTCTAAAACCTAAGTGAGTACTCATAATTTTTGTTTTCTAAATACACAAGTCATGCTCAACTAATTTTCGCAATCCATCAATTTGAGAGGTGTATAACATTTTTTTTTAATGTTTGGTCTCTTAAGGTTTATACATTTTTAAGTTCCTTTTTCTAATTAAGTGTCTAAGTATTATAAAAAAAAACACACTAAATATCATTTTTAAAATTCTTTAGTTATATAGGGTTTATACATTTAAACTTAAGGCATCTTTATCAAATTGTTTTATAATTTAGATCAATTTAAAAGGTGTAGAATGATGTGTAATAGATAAAATATCATAAAGGATTCGAATTCGATTTTGTTAAGCTAAAAACTATAAGGTTTTTTTTCTTTACCTTCAATTATGATGGATATTGATTTACTATTTTTTGTCAAATTTGAAGTATCGATTGTCTCAAGAAAAAAAATACTTCATCATGATAATCAAAGATTTCGAAGAACAACATGATAAGAAGGAAGAGCAATATGTTAGTAGAAAATTAATGTGTCTAATATTTTGTTTAAGATATCAAACTTGACCGAAATTATGAGACTTTTGTTTGTGATTGTAAGTGTTATTGTATTATAACAGGGGTGTAATTGATATCATGACAACAATTCAAATGAAATGAAATATATTCATAGTACGAGGGAGAACTAAAGCGGTAAATTTCAATAAAAAATACTCACCCGTACAAGGTACGGGAAAAGTACTAGTTATAAATATATAACTATTGTAACACCTAATCAAATAATTTTTCGGTTGTTTCAAAATCTACATACACATATATATTAGATATAAGATAGGCTAGAACACATAACACCCAAAATGATTCTAATTACCACTTAATTACACCTAATTACTATAATTGTAACATTAATATCACCAAAATGTAACCGCCAAAATTAAAGCAATTAATTGCATATAGCAATTGAATAAGACTAAAATGTAACGGTCGATCGGAATTAAAATGATATCAATAAATCTATATTTTCGTAATATATATACCTAATCAAAGGCAAGCCACAGTCATACGATATAGAAGCTAATTTACAACATCAAGGTGAGTGATTCAATCCCCTCGATTGATAAAAAAAATGTTGGTACTATTTGCGTGGATGCTAAAATTGTTTTGTGTATATTGATTTCTTTTTAATTCACAATACTTTATGTGTTAATTACCGATCTAATGAATCATGAACGATTAGCTTTGGTCTTTTCAAAATCTAATTTTATTTATATAATTGACTTATGCAAAGTAGAATATTGATGGTATAAATATATTGTTTGAAGAAGATTGATCGATGAAGCAGACGATAAAATGTTAGATGCGGAAGTTGAGTTCGGATGCCATGTCGAGGTACTAATGATTTTCTAGCAGATTATTAGAGAATTTCAAAATGTTTATTTTATTTGTTTATTCTTTTTTATTACTTGCATATAAATAACTTGTACAATACCCGCGCCATGACGCGATTTTTTAAACTAAAATCTTGATAATTGTAAAGGCTCGATGCTTTAAAATATTATTTTATAAATTATGATTTAATTTCGATATTAAATGTAGGGGATTTCGACAATTTTGAAAACCTCCGTCCTCGATCAAAATGATTTTATTCTATTCGAAGCAAATTCCGGCATAAAATTGTATTTGATTTAAAAACAGATACGTTCCGCTTTCCAATATCATAATCTAATTGGGTTAAATTTGATGTTTAATGTGGCAAATATTATATAACTTAAGAAATATCGGATTAATTTTGCGATTTCTTGTAATTTAATTTAGCCCTACTTGAAGCGTGTTAGGAACCCTAGTCGCCCCATTCATCGTGTTCCTTTCCTTACACAGATCTGAGCGGGTGAGAGCCTCATCAATGGCTTCCCTCGTTCATCATTCCTCTCTTCCACTCCCAGATCTGATTTGTTGTTCCCTCCCTCCTTCCAGATCCCATCTCTCCCCCTTGCTATCGAACCTGGTTTGCTCTCGCCTGCCTGATTCCGCCTCCCTGGACTCATTAGTTGTCGCCGACCGGGACAAGTGCCGTCGCTAGCCTCCTTGCCTCGTCGAGTCTCCGACCCGCTACCAGCCACTCCGACGTCGGGCCGATTCGTTCACCCTGTTCGCTGTCCCTGTTACTTCCGAGCCCGATGCCCCAAGCACCCGTCTCTCTCCTTGCTCCCGTGGTGACTGACGACGCCAGATCTGCAGCCGGAGCCGCCGTCCTCCTCTCCTCTCGTTAGAGCCCCTCTGTCCGGCCTTCTCTCTCACCCGACCTCGCCGAAACCTGTAGACCACCGTAGAGGAGCCAAGTTCGCCGGAGACGACACCTCTCCCTCTCTTGTTTAGACTCAGAGCCGCCTCGAACACCCGACGCCGAGCTCCATTTTCTCTGGCCACCTTCTTCCATTCAGCGACCCATCAGGACCTGAACATTCGACACTATCGGGCGCTGATCCGGCCTGAAGTGCGAAGCACCGAACCCTTCGACCCCAAGGCTTGAATTCGAACCTATGTGACCTCGATTTGGGTATGGATTCTGGGCTCCCTAACCTCGTGCCCCATTTGGTGTTGTGGGTTTAGATTGAGATTTTATCCTTAATATTGATTAAACAATTGAGTTGAAGAGGCTGATTCCTGATTTAATTGAATTGATTTGGAACTGATGATGTTTTGTTACTGTGATTTCAATTGCCCGGCTGGTTGTTTATTCTCCTTATTCTATCTCTTAAAACGTGGAACTACTAATGATGTTCCCTGGTGATGTTTTATGGACTTTGATGAATTAGTTGTTTATAAATGAGTGGTTAATAAGTTACTTAATTGAGATAGAAAATTTTAACTTAGATTTGAGAATGCGGAATTTAGTTCTTATAATTGAACCTATAAAGAATTTCTTGAGATATTAACTTGCGAGTTCTGATAAATAAAACTTGTTAATCCTCGGGTTTGAGAACTCATTGTTTTGTCCTCATTGAGTTATGATAAATTAATCTGATAAATAAGATACTTGTTGACTTCTTGAGACTTTTATAAGAATGTGGTTTGCCTTGGTTTTGACTTGGTTGAATGATCGGTGAATTTTACATGTGATGTTATATGAAGTATGTATATGTGAATAGAAGCATGATTAGATGTTATATGAGACATTGTGTGATGGTATGTGAATTGGAATATGATGAGAATGCGAGGTTAATTGAATAAAATATTGTTGGGTCTAGTGTTGACCTGACAGCATGCTTGTGTGTTGAGTAAATGTGTATTGATGAGTTGTTCCTTGCTTATTACTTGCTAGTGTGATTGGATGATTCTCTGAGTGGCTTGTGGACCGATGGATGATTATCTGAGTGGCTTGTTTGCTGGTTAATTGGATGTGAAGACTTCAGGTAAGTTCCCTAGGGGGCTTACTCAGGTTGGACATTCATGCCTGTTGTTGCATTTTATGTTAGGTGTTGCATATTCATAAAAGCATGCCATGTAGTATCCTGTTTAGGTTGCACCAATTGAATGAGCATCTGCTTACTTTATGCGTTTGAAACAGAACGGCCGTTATCTGTGATAGTCCTAGAGTCTTTGCTAGGGTCATAGGGTAGCCCAGCCTCATTGGGTACCCTGAGTCAATCGAGTCATGAACTTCCTTATATTATGAGATGCCTGCGGGCTTTATTGTGGAGCGGGTTAGGTATGCGTGCCGTCCGATTATGATGGAATGCATTCACGAGCTGGCCAGTCTCCGCCCTATCGGAAGGGGGTGGAGGTAGGAGAGGGATATGCCATTTGGCATTGTCTTGGGCCCTTTACAGTATTTCTGCACATTATTATGAACTAGGAGCATGCTAGTGTGTTTGACTTTCGTACGACATTAGAACATCTTTATTAGGTATAGCACATACTATGTGGCCTCAGCGAGGACTGCCGGTCCCGCATGAGTGGCTCGATCTGACTCCTTTCCCCGTTCTTTTTTTTAAAGGTGTTTTCTACAGATTCTGAGTGCTCGATGTCTATATGACGGGGTTCTTTTTGGCGAATTGAAGAACCTGGCTAATTCTCTAACTTGGTATAAATGGTAATCATTCGCTTACGTTTTGATTTTGACCCGGCTCTGCCGTGACACTTTGTATCATAACTTTGCTTCCGCTTTACTTTCATTTGAATTGAATTTCGCGACATAGTCTTAAGACAGGTTAAGGGTACCCTACGACCCTTCGTGACTTTTGTAAAGGCTCGGATTTTTAAATCCTAATTTTCAAAAATAATAATAATAATAATAATTAAAATGAATTTAAATCGGAGTAATTAAAATCTCTTAAAATGAATTCCGGCATATGATTATTTTAAATGGACTTTCATTCGGATTTATTTTCGCTTCCGCTTGCTAAAATTTGAAAGTATAACATAATTTTATTATTTGATTCAGTCGAGAATTCGATTTAAATTTGAAGTTGTAAGCTTTATATCTTTTGAGTCGGGTTAAAGTCGAGCGAGCGGGTTTCAAGATTTATTTTCGGGTGTTTTGAATTCAAATGGGGACCCCTTATTTGTTTTTCCCATCTTTTTCAATCTGTATTCGGACCTAGAAAGTGTACCACTATGCCTCTTCTTTCCTCTTTGTGGCTCAACACTCCATCTCCCTTCCTTTTCCACAGCCCTTGTCTCCTCCATTTTGGGCAACATAGCCACACCAAATCTGCTGCCTTAGCCTATTCTAAATCAAACTTGCAGATACCCATTGAGTGAAATTAGAGAGACCCCTCCCCACCCTTTCTTTGTTTGAACAAATTGGAGATCCTTCTACCCTAAACCCTTAGCAACAACTACCTTATCTTTCTCTCTTCACAAGCAGCCCCAAAAGGCCTCCTCTTCATTTGATTTCCGTTGAGAGAGCCACCAAAGATCAGCCATTCTTCCTTCTCTCTCGAGCCTTCATCCAGCCATCATCATCACTGCCAGAAACCCACAAAGCTCTCTCTGCAAGTGCTTCACCAATACGCAGCGCCACCTTCCCCTCCGTTTCTGATTATCCGCCAGAACGCCTCCCTCCGAGCGGTAGCAGCAACACCCAGAAGCATCCCCTCGTCGTCGGAGCAAGTCGGAGCCGCTCGAGCACCACCCTTCCCTGCCCTCCTCTCCGAGGTCCAACGAAGCAAAGCCAAGTGAGGGACCAAGCGCCGAGCGCTGTCCAGAGCTTCCCTGAGCCGCATCCGAGCACCGGCCAAGCGCAGCTTCTCCGCCTCTCGTCGTCGCCGACAACCACCCGAGGCCGCAGCCTCCGCTTCTGTTTCCTCGTCGTCGAAAGAAACATCAAGCCCGCCCATTTTACTTTTCCTCCTTCCCGTCTCTGTCGGCCAAATTGGCCAGCCAGCAGCTCCACCTTCCTCCGGCATCTGCAGCAGGAGAAGAAGACTCCCGAGCGCCGCCTAGGAGCCGCCACCGTCGCCCTCGTCCCCTTTCCCCTGCTCTCGCGTGAAAGATTCGGTAACGGCCTTGTCTTCCCCTCTTTTGATTCGAAAATCTGCAAAGCTTCACCTTTATTCTAATTCTTTCCATCCTAGATCCAAATTTCTCGATTCCTACTCCGATGAAGTTCAATCGTGCCTCCGACGAAGGTTTCCGGCGAAGTTTTCGATCTCGGTGAGCTCTCTTCTTTCTTCCCCTTTTACTCTCGTTTTTCTGTCCTTTCGGGTCGGGTGAGGTCGGAATAGGGGTCGGTCCAATGGGAAAGTGTTGGGGTCGAAGCAAAGGCCGCCGGAGGCCTGAGTTTCATCGCCTTCGTTCTTCCGTGTAACGGCGTCGCACCAGGGCTCGGTTCGTCTTTTGTGGGGAAGAAGACAGGTCTGCTTGGCCTATCCTTTTCTTTTTCCTTTGGGTCGGGTCTTCCTCTTCTTTCATTCCGGATTTTGGGCTTGGGTCGGGTCTCTTTCCGGGTTGAGAGGTTGGATTCAGCTTGGGCTTGTTGGGTTTGTGTGTTAATAAATTGTTGTATCACCTTTTATGTCGTTACTATATAATTGTTATTTAAATCAGGTTATTAACATTATTATATGCTAAAATTTTGTGCTAAGTAAAAATATATTCTTTTGGAATTTTATATCATAAAGTTATTTTGGAAAGTGATATTAATTGAAAATGTATTTTGTGATGTTCTAATTTGTGACTTTAGGAAATTTGAAATAAATTATGGGGTTTGATTTATAAATATGATTGTGAAAATAGAATTAATTTTGTGACTAAATTTCGGACCTTATTCTATAATGATTTCGAAATAAGAAACATGCCGAAATTACTTTAATGATATAAATTTACAAGTTGATTGGAAATGAAATGATTTGGTTGATGTCGATCATATCGGAAAGGTTTTGGGAAACGGTTTCACTATTGGTTGGTTTTGAGTATGTTGAGAACTTGAGTTTCGTGCGTATGAATGTTGATCCGGTGGCTTATGAAAATGGCTTGATGATAGGTATGTATTGCTTTTGGATTACTTTGGACTTGCATTTGGGCCCTTGCTTGTATTATCCTGCTGTTCTGCATCTTCAGGTAAGTTCCCTAGGGGGCTTACTAAGGTTGGACATTCATGCCTGTTGTTGCATTTTATGTTAGGTGTTGCATATGCATAAAAGCATGCCATGTAGTATCCTGTTTAGGTTGCACTAATTGAATGAGCATCTGCTTACTTATTGTGTTTGAAACAGAACGGGCCGTTATCTGTGATAGTCCTAGAGTCTTTGCTAGGGTCATAGGGTAGCCCAGCCTCATCGGGTACCCTGAGTCAATCGAGTAATGAACTTCCTTATATTATGAGATGCCTGCGGGCTTTATTGTGGAGCGGGTTAGGCATGCGTGCCGCCCGATTATGATGGAATGCATTCACGAGCTGGCCAGTCTCCGCCCTATCGGAAGGGGGTGGAGGTAGGAGAGGGATATGCCACTTGGCATTGTCTTGGGCCCTTTACAGTATTTTTACACATTATTATAACTAGGAGCATGCTAGTGTGTTTGACTTTCGTACTGCATTAGAGCATCCTTATTAGGTGTAGCACATACTATGTGGCCTCAGCGAGGACTGTCGGTCCCGCATGAGTGGCTCGATATGACTCCTTTCCCCGTTCTTCTTTTAAAGGTATTTTCTGCAGATTCTGAGTGCTCGGTGTCTATATGACGGGGTTCCTTTTGGCGAATCGAAGAATCTAGCTAGTTCCCTAACTTGGTATAAATGGTAATCATTCGCTTATGTTTTGGTTTTGACCCGGCTCTGCCGTTACACTTTGTATCTCAACCTTGCTTCCGCTTTACTTTCTTTTGAATTGAATTTCGCGACATAGTCTTAAGATAGGTTAAGGGTACCCAACGACCCTTCGTGGCTTTTAGGGTTTGAAATCCCCATTTCTACTAATCTTAAATGAGTTTGAAACCTCGACCCGTACCTGGATTGCAAGATCCGAACAAGGGGTTTTATCCCTTGAAACGTAACCCGGAAATCATAATTCTGGGCCGTTACAAAGATGGTATCAGAGCTGAGGTTGTGCAATTCGGGTACAAAAGGGTCGAGTGTATGTTTTGAAAAACCGCCCATGAATTTCAAAGGATTTGAAAGGATTTTAAAAAGGGCAAAATGAACTTAAGATGTCTAACCGAAATTGGACTAAGTAATGAACTCGGCTTGTAATAAAAGAGGAAAACCGACTAAAGAGGGACCGAGTGGGTAGTAAAGGCGCTAGATTACCCCTATCGGGTGTAGTTGGGAACGGTAGGCAAAATATCAGCTTGTCCTTTACAGATGGGTTGGGAGACTCCAAAGAGATCATTATGTGTCTTATTAACTGATTATGTGCTGAATGCTTGCTATGCTAGAGATTTGATTTGGATGCCCTAACTATGAAATGTGTATTGACTTACCTGTGCAAACGGGATAGCGGGAGTACGTTTATTTCTATATGGTGTCCAGCTTGTGTGAAACAGCCCTTCAACTATGTTCTATCGAGTCTTCCTCCCAGATGTCAGTGTCTTCCACGGGGAATCGGGTCAGTAAACACATTGTGTCGGAACATGTATGAATATAAAGGTGGTTTGAGTGAGTATTGGAAGGTAGTTCTTGATGTCATTTTGAGTCTAGAGTAAGGTGTTTATGAGGCTGTCTTTCTTGACTTTTATGATGATTAACCAGTGTTTTCCTACCACAAGAGTCGTACCAAAGTCCCACGGGGAAGAGGAGTGATGAGTCGGTTGGGAAAAGTCAATGGTTACCCTTAGGGATCTCTGTCCGGTTGTAATTGTGACTCTCTCTGAATTGCATGATATAATTTTGTAATCTTTGGCATGTACCCTGCGAACGACCTTTGGTAAAAAGCTACTCCTGTTGTTGCATCTATGATTGGTTACATTGCTTAGGTCTTGTGTTATGTCTTGGCTTCTACCTTGATTATATGTTGTCATAGCATGTTTACTTGGCCTATTGATCGTAGGATTGGATGAAAGTGTGAGCTGCATGAAATGAATCTGCATGATTTTACTCTACTAGGTTCATGATAGTGAGATCGTTAAATTTTGATACTCTGATGAACAAGTTCCTTATTTGATACGTGCTACAACTTGATGTCAACATGCCTTATATGATACGTAATTTCTAGTGCATGTTATTGTCATGAACCTTAATGTAAATTCGTGATTGTATAACATTCTGTATCCATGCTAGTCACATTGTTTAGGTCTCGTGCTGCATCTCGCTTCCTGTCATGATTTTGTTTGGGTTCGCGTGTCTGATCGACCTGTTGTAATGATCGTACTACTGATTGGTTAGAACCATGAATGGCATGATATGAGTCTATATGAATGTTGCTTTCCCTGAATTAGGTCCATGATAGTGTGGTAAACTCCTCCTTGTACGAATGACCCGTAAGATGATCTCCTCGGCATTTTAGTTAGTGTTGCCCTTGGCCTTGCTTGATTAAACTAGTAGTTCCATCTGTGACCATGATATCAAAGTAATATCTTGATATATGCGTGTCTCATTTAGTATTATTAAATTGGAACACATGCCCCCGTATTCTGCTTATATTGTCATG
Source organism: Persicaria maculosa (assembly GCA_963922045.1). Classification (NCBI taxonomy): domain Eukaryota; kingdom Viridiplantae; phylum Streptophyta; class Magnoliopsida; order Caryophyllales; family Polygonaceae; genus Persicaria; species Persicaria maculosa. The sequence goes on along the minus strand of OY998251.1, from coordinate 29,491,763 downwards.
TTACGTAGGCTTATATTATGCACTGCTACATTCCTCCCATGCTTTTGTATCGCTGGACTATGTCAATGTGGTCTCTTGTGTATCGTTGTGTTAGTTAATCAGGCGCATGTATGTATCAAATGTTGTATTGCGTCATTAGCACCATGTAGGACCTATGCTTTCTGAATGTGACCCTTCGTCCGATTGCATGCCATTCTTGACTTATTATATGATCGTGGTTGCCATATGTGATAGATACTATGCTACTCTTATGTGTTCTCGTATAACATTAGGTCGGAATGTTACGATAACCTCATCGTGATGCATTGACCTTGATTGTTGATATATATACTCCGCTAGTGCATTGCTCATATATGTGATATTTGCTCTGTTTGGTAAATCCCACATATCTCGCTTAAGACTACTAGGCATTATGGCTTTCATGAATCGATAGACTGTTAGCTTGTCTCGCATGCCCCTCAAGGTAGAACCCGAATGTGTCTCTTGAATGTACATGTATGTCGTTGACCTTCGAGATAGGTACATGTTAGTGTGGGTTGATATGGTTGATTGATTGAGACGAGCCCTTGCTACTTGTCACAAATTGTAACCTCATAGATTCTCATAGGGGCAATTGTTGTCATTCTCGGGTCAAAGCCTTGTCTCTAGTCTTGTCGTTCTTTAGCCTTGGTCTATGTTTGGTTCCGAAGTGAACATTGGGTTGCCCGTCCTTGTCACTCCCCTATCTCTGCTAACTTAGACTCCTCTGCGATATTTGGTGAGCGACTGCTTGGAAGAGAAGGGAAGTTGCATAACGATAGAGCTGTGTGGCGGAAGCGTGGGCCCATGACCCACAAGCCTCATGATCGACGGTGTTGGTGGGACAAGTATGTTTTGAGGATTCCGACTATCGAGTACGATATGACTTGCAGGCGGGAGCGTCCTCCGTTTGAATTGCTAACTTTTCTGAATATGTTGATAATCATGTTGCAATGCTTTGATGGTGACGTTTATGTGTTGGTGTGCTGACTTGATGATGACTATTGCCTGATTGCCTGTCGTCTATGATGATATGATGTGATGCCTTATGGATCTAATGTACCATGATGTCGTGACGTGTTGCTACTCTAAGTTACTAAGCATGATTTGAATTTCTTTACCTGTAAGATGTGAGCTACATATGCTAAGAGACCCGAGTTGTATCTGATAAGGTTATAGTGCAACATGTTAGCTTGACTTCGGTATGTTCATATATGATGTTTGCAGTGATTATTGAGCATGATGATAAATTGGGACTTGTTGAACCCATGATGTTATGTTTATAAATGCTAGTTGACATGATGTAGACCTTGTGTTGATGATTTTAATTATTGCTTCTTCCTTAAACCTGTGGGTGAGGTCGTTGGTAGCGTGGTAGAAGAGTGGTGAAAGAGCTTGAGTGGTTAGGATGATCGGGGATGTATGAGACAAGTCGCAAGAGAGAGATGTTGGTTTAGGTAAGACTGAGTGAGCTTTAGGAATCTTACAAGGCATGATGCTGGTGATATCTTGGGAAGTGTGGGAAGTGTAAGCAATGACCTTAAGAGAAGTGAGGATATAGTATGAGAGGGTACTCGGGTGTGGAGTTAGAGATAGGAGTTGGATTCTTAGAGGTGGATGGTGTGTGTGAGAGTTTGGTGGAATGAGGGCGAGATTTGAGCATCGGGATGAATTGGGATTTCTTTGGGAAATTTTGTCTAAGATGAGGTTGGCGGGTCTAGAAGAGAATTTGTCTTAGTTTAAGAGTGGAGATGGGCGAGTGGAGATTGTGCTTTATTTTGACTGGTATGATGTGAGGATTTTCTTGATTATGTGATTTATTTATATCTGCTGGCATGATGTTAGATAGTGACCATGATAAAACCTGATATGGAATAACATTCCCTGTTGAAACGCAATGTTAAAATCTGGTTGGGAGTGACTAGTGTTATCATGATATATTGATGTTTTGCCATCCTGTTATGTTGTTTAGAAGCATGTTAGGATGTGCTGCGATATGATATATGAGATCATAATGTGTTATTATGTGAAAGCATGATGTTATATTATATGGTGGTAAACATGATGTTGTATTACATGGTTGATAAGCATGATTATTGATATGATAAATGATAAATATGACTTAGAGTATGAAAATGATTAGTGTGTATGAGATAATGATGCATGGTCGTTATATGGTTTTGTGGCGAGTTAAGGTGATGTCTTTAGGGCATATTGACTTTTTGATGATTTATATACTGCTTGATCTTCTATTTTCCTGAACCTTAATAGCATGACCTTGTTGTGGATATGTTAACGTGATTAATCTATTCTACTTGTGTTGCGATATCGACATGCGATTGTGAGGTTTGATGTGTACTGACATACTAACCCCATAACATCTAACCCTTTGATTTCTGGACAAGTGTGCTTACGTGATGAGTGATGAGCATTCGATTTTGCACTTGTGATGCCTTCAGTATGAGATAGATATACCTTATGATTCGTAGTATGTTGAGGCTTGTTGTTCCTTGGTTACTTGAGATTTGTTGGCATGTTTATGGTTTTGTTCGACGGTTATGTGATAATTTGTGACTATGATATGAAGTGGGACTTGCCATGTGTGAGATGGCTTATGGTATTGTGCTTGTGTAAGAGTTTATGAGACTTATAGTTATGTAAGAGTTTATGAGACTCATAGTTATGGTACTTGTTGAGTTGTGAATGATGTTTCATGATCTGGAAACTAAGAAGGGAATATGGGATTAGCCCCTTAGAGGTGGATGATTCCACCTCCGAGCTTCTGAATTTGATTGATTGTTATGCGGGAAACTGATTGGGTTGTTGGAAGATTTTGACGGAATCTTGATTTGAAATGATTTGACTGGTTTTGGTGTAAAGTTACGTGATTAAACGTTGGGTTTGAAGAGTTGAACGATTTTGAAAAGGATTAGATTTGATTTGTAAGGAATAAAATTACCGAGAGTTTCAACAATTTTGAGGCCAATCTTTTTCAATTGTCAAACCCGGGCAACTCTATGATACTTCACGAAGTGGATACAAGCATTTTATGAGGGCGCTTGTAGGGTGCTTGCTAAGACCCAGTGATGACATTGTAGAACTTTTAGAGTTGTGGTACTTACGAAAAGTCGAAGCGAGTATGTGATAGGGGCGCTTATCGCATACTTGTCAAGGCCAATTGGAGATGTCACGACTGTGACTAGAATGTTGTGAGAATCCCGGAAGACGCAATCGAGATGATTACAAGGTTCTTAAACATGGTCCTAGGACTCATCAATTTCAAACTTCATCCCCTACTTTATTTTGGTTTTAGTCTCGGGGACGAGACTTGTTTTTAGAGGTGGATGATGTAAAGGCTTGGATTTTTAAATCCTAATTTTCAAAAATAATAATAATAATAATAATTAAAATGAATTTAAATCAGAGTAATTAAAATCTCTTAAAATGAATTCCGGCATATGATTATTTTAAATGGACTTTCATTCGGATTTATTTTCGCTTCCGCTTGCTAAAATTTGAAAGTATAACATAATTTTATTATTTGATTCAGTCGAGAATTCGATTTAAATTTGAAGTTGTAAGCTTTATATCTTTTGAGTCGGGTTAAAGTCGAGCGAGCGGGTTTCAAGATTTATTTTCGGGTGTTTTGAATTCAAATGGGGACCCCTTATTTGTTTTTCCCATCTTTTTCAATCTGTATTCGGACCTAGAAAGTGTACCACTATGCCTCTTCTTTCCTCTTTGTGGCTCAACACTCCATCTCCCTTCCTTTTCCACAGCCCTTGTCTCCTCCATTTTGGGCAACATAGCCACACCAAATCTGCCGCCTTAGCCTATTCTAAATCAAACTTGCAGATACCCATTGAGTGAAATTAGAGAGACCCCTCCCCACCCTTTCTTTGTTTGAACAAATTGGAGATCCTTCTACCCTAAACCCTTAGCAACAACTACCTTATCTTTCTCTCTTCACAAGCAGCCCCAAAAGGCCTCCTCTTCATCTGATTTCCGTTGAGAGTGCCACCAAAGATCAGCCATTCTTCCTTCCCTCTCGAGCCTTCATCCAGCCATCATCATCACTGCCAGAAACCCACAAAGCTCTCTCTGCAAATGCTTCACCAATACGCAGTGCCACCTTCCCCTCCGTTTCTGATTATCCGCCAGAACGCCTCCCTCCGAGCGGTAGCAGCAACACCCAGAAGCATCCCCTCGTCGTCGGAGCAAGTCGGAGCCGCTCGAGCACCACCCTTCCCTGCCCTCCTCTCCGAGGTCCAACGAAGCAAAGCCAAGTGAGGGACCAAGCGCCGAGCGCTGTCCAGAGCTTCCCTGAGCCGCATCCGAGCACCGGCCAAGCGCAGCTCCTCCGCCTCTCGTCGTCGCCGACAACCACCCGAGGCCGCAGCCTCCGCTTCTGTTTCCTCGTCGTCGAAAGAAACATCAAGCCCGCCCACTTTACTTTTCCTCCTTCCCGTCTCTGTCGGCCAAATTGGCCAGCCAGCAGCTCCACCTTCCTCCGGCATCTGCAGCAGGAGAAGAAGACTCCCGAGCGCCGCCTAGGAGCCGCCACCGTCGCCCTCGTCCCCTTTCCCCTGCTCTCGCGTGAAAGATTCGGTAACGGCCTTGTCTTCCCCTCTTTTGATTCGAAAATCTGCAAAGCTTCACCTTTATTCTAATTCTTTCCATCCCAGATCCAAATTTCTCGATTCCTACTCCGATGAAGTTCAATCGTGCCTCCGACGAAGGTTTCCGGCGAAGTTTTCGATCTCGGTGAGCTCTCTTCTTTCTTCCCCTTTTACTCTCGTTTTTCTGTCCTTTCGGGTCGGGTGAGGTCGGAATAGGGGTCGGTCCAATGGGAAAGTGTTGGGGTCGAAGCAAAGGCCGCCGGAGGCCTGAGTTTCATCGCCATCGTTCTTCCGTGTAACGGCGTCGCACCAGTGCTCGGTTCGTCTTTTGTGGGGAAGAAGACAGGTCTGCTTGGCCTATCCTTTTCTTTTTCCTTTGGGCCGGGTCTTCCTCTTCTTTCATTCCGGATTTTGGGCTTGGGTCGGGTCTCTTTCCGGGTTGAGAGGTTGGATTCAGCTTGGGCTTGTTGGGTTTGTGTGTTAATAAAGTGTTGTATCACCTTTTATGTCGTTACTATATAATTGTTATTTAAATCAGGTTATTAACATTATTATATGCTAAAATTTTGTGCTAAGTAAAAATATATTCTTTTGGAATTTTATATCATAAAGTTATTTTGGAAAGTGATATTAATTGAAAATGTATTTTGTGATGTTCTAATTTGTGACTTTAGGAAATTTGAAATAAATTATGGGGTTTGATTTATAAATGTAACGGCCCGGAATTATGATTTCCGGGTTACGTTTCAAGAGATGAAAACCCTTGTTCGGATCTTGCAATCCAGGTACGGGTCGAGGTTTCAAACTCATTTCAAAGGTCAGTAGAAAGAGGGATTTCAAACCCTAAAGTATCGTAGGGCCGTTGGGTACCCTTAACATGTCCTAAGACTATGTCGTGAAATCCAATTCAAATGAAATAAAGCGGAAGCAAAGTTAAGATACAATGACACAACAGAATCGGGTCAAAACCAAATCATAAACAAGTGATTACCATTTGCCAAGTTAGAATATTAGTCAGGTTCTTTGATTCGCCCAAGGGTTTCCCGTCACATAAGCATGGAGCAAACAAGATCTGCAGAAATACCTTTAAAAGAAGAACGGGGAAAGGAGTCAGATCGAGCCACTCATGCGGGACCGGCAGTCCTCGCTGAGGCCACATAGTATGTGCTATACCTAATAAAGATGCTCTAATGCAGTACGAAAGTCAAACACACTAGCATGCTCCTAGTTATAATAATGTGTAAAAATACTGTAAAGGGCCCAAGACAATGCCAAGTGGCATATCCCTCTCCTACCTCCACCCCCTTCCGATAGGGCGGAGACTGGCCAGCTCGTGAATGCATTCCATCATAATCGGGCGGCACGCATGCCTAACCCGCTCCACAATAAAGCCCGCAGGCATATCATAATATAAGGAAGTTCATGACTCGATTGACTCAGGGTACCCGATGAGGCTGGGCTACCCTATGACCCTAGCAAAGACTCTAGGACTATCACAGATAACGGCCATTCTGTTTCAAACGCATAAAGTAAACAGATGCTCAATCAATTAGTGCAACCTAAACATGATACTACATGGCATGCTTTTATGCATATGCAACACCTAACATAAAATGCAACAACAGGCATGAATGTCCAACCTGAGTAAGCCCCCTAGGGAACTTACCTGAAGATGCAGAACAGCAAGATAACACAAGCAAGGGCCCAAATGCAAGTCCAAGGCAATCCAAAAGCAATACACACCTATCATCAAGCCATTTCCATAAGCTATCGGTTCATCATTCATACACACAAACCCCAAGTTCTCAACATGCTCAAAACCAACCGATAGAAAAACCGTTTTTCCAAAACCTTTCCGATATGATCAACGTTAACCAAAATCATTCTTCTCAGTTCCTTCTCAAAACCAACATCATCAGACCAAGACAAAGAGTCCCAACATTAAATATTTAAATCTTAAAACCAATACCTCAAAATCATATTATAGAATTAATTCCGGCATTTTGGTTTCAACACATCAAATCCTTAAAGAATCATTTCCGGACGACTTAAAACCTTTTCTAAATAATTTAGCAACAATGTTCATCTAAAATAAATATTAAAATAAATCTATCTTTATATACCCCATTTTTATAAAGTATATTAAATAAATACATATTCCCAACAATATCACTTTTAAATAATTTTATAATATAATAATAATTTCCAGAGAATATTTTATCACAAAAAAAAAAAACCAGAATAATATCTTAATAATAACAATCTAGAAAATACAATTTATATGAACTATATACCGACATAACCACATTACATAAATAATACATACTCAACAAAATCTGAATTTAAAACACCCAAAAGCCCAATAAAAGAAGAAAGAAAGATCCATGCTCAAGCCCACAACCCGGAATGGAAAGGCCCAAAACCGAAAGTCCATACCCAAAATCCCTCACAAAATCTGGAACCCGGATTCAAAATGATATAACCCGGAAACCCGGATCCGACCCGCAAGCCAAATCCTACATGGGAGAAGGGGATCCGGTTTATAAGCCCAACCCGGAATTTAGGCCCAATGCCAAAATGAAACCTGTATCCTCTCCACGCTCAGAAGAACAGAGCTCTCGTACGCCGTAAAAGAAACGGAGGAAAGAAGAAGAAGAGAGGAAGGAAGGAGGAGGAGGATGCTCCCGCCGGCGACTCCCTTTCCGGCCCCAGCTCTCACCCAATCCCGACCGAAAGGTATTTCCGACCACCCCCGACATAGAAAGAAGGAAAAGGCATCAAGAGGGAAGGAAGGAGAAGAAGATGATTACCGATCGACGAATTACTCCGGCGAGGATCAGCGGCGGCTTTAGCGGCGGGGAAGAGGCTTGCTCTGGGTCTTAGAACGACGGAAACAAGGAGTTAAGAAAGGACCTTGCGCGGATTCGAGCCAAACAAGAGGAAATCGAAGCTCCATACCTCTCGGATTCACACGGGGAAAGGAAGAGGTAGCGAGGCTCCGACGGTGGCTCCAGCGGCGTCGTCGGAGGTAGCTGAGGTCGATGTGGCGACTGCTGTTCACCGGAAGCGAGAGGGAGAATGAACGAGGGCTCGACGTCCTCTACTGCAGAATAGAGGCGGTGTCGCTGGCGCGACAGTGGCGACATGAGACGGGAGAAAGTGTGGTGGTTTGGTGGTGTTGCTGCGGAGGAGAAGAGGTTGCTGCAGAGGCGCTCTGGGGGGGGGTGTCCTGTCGGCTCGGCACCTGGCGCTCGGATTGACAGAGGAGGGGTGGTGCTTGGTGGTTACAACAACGCAGAGGAGGTGGTCCGGTGGTGGTTTCCTGGTGTTGTGCAGGGGATGAAACGAAAAAGTGAAGGAGGGTGAGTTTAGATTGCTGGGTTTGTTCAGAGGGGAAAAGGCTTCTTCTGAATAACTGGTGGAATTTGTTGCAGAGACCATGAGGGTAAATTGGTGGGGTTTACAATGAGGTTGAGCAAAACAACAAAACTTGATAGCTAATAGCTGTAGGATGCAAGGGTTCACGGGAGCAATTTGTGCATAAGGACAACTGCAACTATTGGTTTGCAAGGCAGGGAAGAAAATAAGGAATGGCATGGTCCCACTCAAAGAATTCAAAATAGCGGAATAGACTCGAAACCCGCTCACCCGAGAAATCCCGACTAAACTCACAACGATTTTTAAATTTTCAAATCCGAGTTTAATAAGAACTCCAAACATTTTATTTTATTTTATTTTATTATTATTTATTTATTTTTATTTTTATTTTTTCGCATATGAAAGTGGGGTAAAGCATATTTTAAATTTTCAACTAAATAATGCCGGAATTTCATTTCGAAACTTTTAGAATAAAACCAATAGCTCGAGGACAGAATTTTCAGACCTTTCGAATTTTTAGAAGTCGAAATGATTATAAATCACTATTTTAATAATTCTAATAATATAAAATTTCCCGGTCTTTACATCATCCACCTCTAAAAACAAGTCTCGTCCCCGAGACTAAAATCACTCTAAAACATGGGGATGAAGTTTTAAATTAATGAGTCCAAGAATCATGCCATTGATTCTGTAAGCATCTCATAGGGGCTCGTATGAGATCCCCACAGCACCCTTGACGTGATCATAACATTCCCAATTGGTCGTAGCAAGTATGTGATATGGGTCCCTATCACACCCTTACTCCGTCCTTTCGGTCACATCATACTCGAAAACAATCATAGCGTCTCCACTAGGTCTTAGCAAGCATTCTATATGCGCCCATATAAAATGCTTGTATCCACTTCATGAGGCGTTATAATACAAGCCCGGGTGTGAAAATTTCCCAAAAGGGATTACGCAATTGGAAAAGATTAGCCTCAACATCGTTGAAATTCTCTGTAACGTCTATTCTTTAAAATTTTCAAGTAATTCATTTTCAAATTGCTCAAAATCTTCAAATAAGATGTTTAACCAAGCAACTTTACACCAAAACAAGTAAAATCCTTTCAATTAAAATTTCGTCAAAATACTCCAAAACCAAATCAGTTTCCCGCATACCAAACAATCAAATTCCGAAGCTGGGAGATGGAATCATCCACCTCTAAGGGCTAATCCCATATTCTCTTCCTAGTTTCCATAATCAAAACAAGCTATCAGTCTCAATTCAAGCAAGTTTCACAAGCCATAAGAAATGCATAACCAAATAACCAGCCAATCTCCAATCAGTACATCATATGACAAGTCTCAAACATATGCATGCCAACACAATGCCACAAGGTCACATCAAAAGCTCTACATCCTACTATGGGTCATAATATGCATCTCAACCACGTAACAAAATCATAATAACATCTCGACATCACATCAGAAGTCATAAAAGTATCACCTCTTCATAGAGTCAACGAACCAAAACTCATTGTCAACACATCAACACAACAAAATCATGCCATTAAGATTCAGCGAAAGGGGAGGTCAAGCAGCATATCAATCATCGAATGTCAGCATACTCACCAGACATCATCTTAACTCATCACAACGCCATGTAGCGATCATTTAGTAATCAGACATCATTATCTCATATATATAAATCATATTCATTTTAAAAGCCATATTCGTGATGCAACATATCCATAAGCATGCTCGCTAAACATATAATACAACATCATGTTTACTACCACATAATATAACATCACACTTTCACATAATAACACATCATTATCTCGTATATCAGATCACAACACATCCTAACATGCTCCTAAAACAAAACAGCAGAACAGCAATATATCATGATAACATTTGTCACTACCAACTAGATTTCAATATTGCATAACAACATGTAATATCATCCTGTATCAGATTCATCATAGTTGCAATCTAACATCATGCCAGCGAATATAAATAAATCACATAATCAAGAAAATTCTCACGTCATACCAGTCAAAATAAAATACAATCCTCACTCGCCCATCTCCACTCTTAAGCCAAGACTAATCCTCTTCTAGACTCGCCAACGTCAACTCAGACAAAAAAAATTCTCCAAACAAATCTCAATTCATCTCGATGCTCAAGTCTCACCCGTCCTTCTGCCGATCACCACCACACCATCCACCTCTAAGAACCCCACTCCTATCTCAAACTTCGCACCCAAGTACCCTCTAACACCATGTCCTAAATATTCACGAGCCCTCTCTTACACTCCTCGTACCACCCGGAGCATCACAAGCATCCCCTAAAAGCTCCTCAGGACCACCAACATTGCCTCTCATAAATCTCAAAGCTCACTCAGTCTTACCTAAGCCAACAATCCTCACATCAACTCTACCTCACACCGCCATCGAACATCCTAATGACTCAAACTCTTTCACTGCACTCAGACTACTCTACAAGAGAATCTCCCCCACATGTTAAAAAAAAGAAGCAGTTATCAAAATTATAACACCTAAGGCATGCATCATTTTAGCTAGCACTTATAATAGCATCGTTAATACATCCTCAATCATTACAATCTTATCAAGAAGTCTCAATTTACTATCATGCTCAATATTTATAGCAAACATCATATATGAACATCATCAAATTAGGCTAGCAAGTTTTATCAAAACCTTATCAAATAAACAATTCAAGTTTCTCAGCATTTGCAGTTCACATTTTATATGTAACGAATCTAGATCATGCTTAGCAACTCAAGCATCAATGCATCAAGACATCATGTACATTAGAACTGTAAGGCACCGAATCATATCATCATAAACAACAGACAATCAGACAACAGTTATTACCAAGTCAGCACATCAACACATAAACGTCACCATCAAAGCATTGCAACATGGTTATCATCATATTCAGAAAAGTTAGCAATTCAAACGGAGGACACTCCCGCCTGCAAGTCATATCATACTCGATAGCCGCAATCCTCAAAACATACTTGTCCCACCAACACCGTCGATCATGAGGCTTGTTGGTTATGGGCTCACGCTTCTGCTGCACTGCTCTATCGCTACGCAACTTTCCGTTCCCTCTTCCAAGTGGTCGCTTACCCAACGTATCGCGCAAGAGTCCAAGTTAGCGGAGATAGGGGCGTGACAAGAGAAGACAACCCAAAGTTCACTTCGGAACCAAACATAGACCAATGCTAAAGAACGACAAGACTAGAGACAAGACTTTGACCCGAGAATGACAACGATTGCCCCTATGAAAATCTATGAGGTTACAATTTGTGACAAGTAGCAAGGGTTCGTCTCAATCAATCAACCATATCAACCCACACTAACATGTACCTATCTCGAAGATCAACAACATACATGTACATTCAAAAGACACATTCGAGTTCTACCTTGAGGGGCATGCGAGACAAGCTAACAGCCTATCGATTCATGAAAGCCAAAATGCCTAGTAGTCTTAAGCGAGTTATGCGGGATTTACCATACCGAGCAAATATCACATATATGAGCAATGCACTAGCGGGGTATATATATCAACAATCAAGGTCAATGCATCATGATGAGGTTATCGTAACAATCCGACCTAATGTTATACGAGAACACATAAGAGCAGCATAGTATCTATCACATATGGCAACCATGATCATATAATAAGTCAAGAATGGCATGCAATCAGACGAAGGGTCACATTCAGAAAGCATAGGTCCTACATGATGCTAGCGATGCATGATAAGGCATGGGCATAATCAAGAGTCATTTAAATGAGTTCAACATAATATTCACGAAATATGTGGCATCGTCAAAAGTAACAAGGAGGAAATCAGGGGTGATATATTATAATAATGCTAGGAATGAAATGTCATAGAGCACATAAATGGTCCAATAGCTATCACATTGTAGAACAAGTACGGCATGTAATCATTTAGCGAGTAATATTGGAAATCATAAATCCTACGGGATACTACTAGCACATATCGAATCATGACCACAATCAAGGTAACTCGACTAAATTCATTCTTACATTAATGCGTCATGTATATGCGAAATCATAATATAACGTGGTGTGTGATCATGCGAGGTGTCAAACCATACGTTCATGCAAGTACGAGAAGATGTCACATAGTAATAGAGGAATACCACTGAGTGAGAACATGTAAGCATGCTAGGATTACCCATTACGGAAAGCAAGTCAGTCACCGAATTCAACAGTAACTAATCGGGATAAGTACAACAATTTAAGATGATAGCAAGGGGAAGAACCACACTATCAGGGACCTAGCTCAAGAGGATATCAACAATACGGTAGACAAGATATAAATTCCCACAAGTCACAAACAAGGACCCTACATGATGCTAAAGGCTCAACTTAACATATGATACATGCACGCAACTAATCATGACGATACGTAAGAAATCAATTGAATCACATTCCGACGATATAGAAGCATGATGAAAGTTTAACGATGTACAATACGAGTCTGAGTATTGGCAAGACGGCTATAATTCAAGGATATGAGCTCGAATCAACACATACTAGGATAAAACATACATTCGTCAAGACTCAGTTATACCACATGTTCCCCATACAACGCAAGTAATTACACAACAATCTTAATGGCAAAACAACCAACATGGGTTAATCCGACAAATACAGAATAGATGGGCATGTTGTAGATTCGTGTCACAAACGAGTAATAAGCATCAAGGCGTCGTCAGCTAGTATACTAAAGAGATCATTTACAAGCATTCATACGAAGAAGAGTTTATCACACTATCATGGACCTAACCCAGGAGAAAACAACTATCATGTAGGTTCATATCATGTGGTTTATGCTTTCAATCAATCATTAGCATAATTAATACGATAAGTCAAGTAGGCATGCTATTACAACGTATCATCATGATAGAAAGCAAGGCACAACATGAGACTTGAGCAATATAATCAATCACATATGTAATAGCAGGAGCAGTCTGTACTAATGGTCATTCGCAAAGTATATGAAGGAGGCTATGAAATCATGTCATGCAATTCAGAGAGAGCAAGCATTACAACTAGACAGAGATCCCTAAGGGCAACCATTCACCTTTCCCAATTGACTCTTCACCCCTCATTCCCGTGGGACTCCGGTACGAATCTTTATGGTAAGGAGACACTTGGTTGATCATCATAAGAATCAAGAAAGACAGCCCCGGAAACACTTTACTTTTGACTCAAAGTGACATCAAGAACTTCCAATATTCACCCAGATAACCTTAATATCCATACATGATTTCCCGACACAATGTGTTTACCAACCCGATTCCCCGTGAAAGACACTGACATCTAAGAGAAAGATTCTATAGAACCGAAAGGGTTTACATATTGAAAGAGGCTGTCCCACACAAGCTGGGCTTGACCATACAGAAACAAGGGTACTCCCACTATCCCGTTTGTACAGATCAATCAATACACATTTAATTGTTAAGGCATCCAAATCAGATCTCTAGCATAACAAGCACTCAGCACAGAATCAGTTAATAACACTCATAATGACCTCCTTGGAGTCTTCCAGTCCCATCTGTAAAGAACAAGCTAATATTTCGCCTACCCATTTCCAACTACATCCAATAGGGATGGTCTAACGTCTTTCTACCCACTCGATCCCCTCTTTAGTCGGTTTCCATATTTTATGATAAGTCAAGTTCATTACTTAGTCCAATTCCGGTTAGACAGCTTAAGTTCATTTTGCCCTTTTTAAAATCCTTTCAAATCCTTTGAAATTCATGGGCGGTTTCCAAAACATACACTCGACCCTTGTGTACCCGAACCTCAGCTCTGATACCATCTTTGTAACGGCCCGGAATTATGATTTCCGGGTTACGTTTCAAGGGATGAAAACCCTTGTTCGGATCTTGCAATCCAGGTACGGGTCGAGGTTTCAAACTCATTTCAAAGGTCAGTAGAAAGAGGGATTTCAAACCCTAAAGTATCGTAGGGCCGTTGGGTACCCTTAACATGTCCTAAGACTATGTCGTGAAATCCAATTCAAATGAAATAAAGCGGAAGCAAAGTTAAGATACAATGACACAACAGAATCGGGTCAAAACCAAATCATAAACAAGTGATTACCATTTGCCAAGTTAGAATATTAGTCAGGTTCTTTGATTCGCCCAAGGGTTTCCCATCACATAAGCATGGAGCAAACAAGATCTGCAGAAATACCTTTAAAAGAAGAACGGGGAAAGGAGTCAGATCGAGCCACTCATGCGGGACCGGCAGTCCTCGCTGAGGCCACATAGTATGTGCTATACCTAATAAAGATGCTCTAATGCAATACGAAAGTCAAACACACTAGCATGCTCCTAATTCATAATAATGTGCAGAAATACTGTAAAGGGCCCAAGACAATGCCAACGACATATCCCTCTCCTACCTCCACCCCTTCCGATAGGCGGAGACTGGCCAGCTCGTGAATGCATTCATTCATAATAGGGCGGCACGCATGCCTAACCCGCTCCACAATAAAGCCCGCAGGCATATCATAATATAAGGAAGTTCATGACTCGATTGACTCAGGGTACCCGATGAGGCTGGGCTACCCTATGACCCTAGCAAAGACTCTAGGACTATCACAGATAACGGCCATTCTGTTTCAAACGCATAAAGTAAACAGATGCTCAATCAATTAGTGCAACCTAAACATGATACTACATGGCATGCTTTTATGCATATGCAACACCTAACATAAAATGCAACAACAGGCATGAATGTCCAACCTGAGTAAGCCCCCTAGGGAACTTACCTGAAGATGCAGAACAGCAAGATAACACAAGCAAGGGCCCAAATGCAAGTCCAAGGCAATCCAAAAGCAATACACACCTATCATCAAGCCATTTCCATAAGCTATCGGTTCATCATTCATACACACAAACCCCAAGTTCTCAACATGCTCAAAACCAACCGATAGAAAAACCATTTTTCCAAAACCTTTCCGATATGATCAACGTTAACCAAAATCATTCTTCTCAGTTCCTTCTCAAAACCAACATCATCAGACCAAGACAAAGAGTCCCAACATTAAATATTTAAATCTTAAAACCAATACCTCAAAATCATATTATAGAATTAATTCCGGCATTTTGGTTTCAACACATCAAATCCTTAAAGAATCATTTCCGGACGACTTAAAACCTTTTCTAAATAATTTAGCAACAATGTTCATCTAAAATAAATATTAAAATAAATCTATCTTTATATACCCCATTTTTATAAAGTATATTAAATAAATACATATTCCCAACAATATCACTTTTAAATAATTTTATAATATAATAATAATTTCTAGAGAATATTTTATCACAAAAAAAAAAACAGAATAATATCTTAATAATAACAATCTAGAAAATACAATTTATATGAACTATATACCGACATAACCACATTACATAAATAATACATACTCAACAAAATCTGAATTTAAAACACCCAAAAGCCCAATAAAAGAAGAAAGAAAGATCCATGCTCAAGCCCACAACCCGGAATGGAAAGGCCCAAAACCGAAAGTCCATACCCAAAATCCCTCACAAAATCTGGAACCCGGATTCAAAATGATATAACCCGGAAACCCGGATCCGACCCGCAAGCCAAATCCTACATGAGAGAAGGGGATCCGGTTTATAAGCCCAACCCGGAATTTAGGCCCAATGCCAAAATGAAACCTGTATCCTCTCCACGCTCAGAAGAACAGAGCTCTCGTACGCCGTAAAAGAAACGGAGGAAAGAAGAAGAGAGGAAGGAAGGAGGAGGAGGATGCTCCCGCCGGCGACTCCCTTTCCGGCCCCAGCTCTCACCCAATCCCGACCAAAAGGTATTTCCGACCACCCCCGACATAGAAAGAAGGAAAAGGCATCAAGAGGGAAGGAAGGAGAAGAAGATGATTACCGATCGACGAATTACTCCGGCGAGGATCAGCGGCGGCTCCAGCGGCGGGGAAGAGGCTTGCTCTGGGTCTTAGAACGATGGAAACAAGGAGTTAAGAAAGGACCTTGCGCGGATTCGAGCCAAACAAGAGGAAATCGAAGCTCCATATCTCTCGGATTCACACGGGGAAAGGAGGAGGTAGCGAGGCTCCGACGGTGGCTCCAGCGGCGTCGTCGGAGGTAGCTGAGGTCGATGTGGCGACTGCTGTTCACCGGAAGCGAGAGGGAGAATGAATGAGGGCTCGACGTCCTCTACTGCAGAATAGAGGCGGTGTCGCTGGCGCGATAGTGGCGACATGAGACGGGAGAAAGGGTGGTGGTTTGGTGGTGTTGCTGCGGAGGAGAAGAGGTTGCTGCAGAGGCGCTCGGGGGGGGGGGGGTGTCCTGTCGGCTCGGCAGCTGGCGCTCGGATTGACAGAGGAGGGGTGGTGCTTGGTGGTTACAACAACGCAGAGGAGGTGGTCCGGTGGTGGTTTCCTGGTGTTGTGCAGGGGATGAAACGAAAAAGTGAAGGAGGGTGAGTTTAAATTGCTGGGTTTGTTCAGAGGGGAAAAGGCTTCTTCTGAATAACTGGTGGAATTTGTTGCAGAGACCATGAGGGTAAATTGGTGGGGTTTACAATGAGGTTGAGCAAAACAACAAAACTTGATAGCTAATAGCTGTAGGATGCAAGGGTTCGCGGGAGCAATTTGTGCATAAGGACAACTGCAACTATTGGTTTGCAAGGCAGGGAAGAAAATAAGGAATGGCATGGTCCCACTCAAAGAATTCAAAATAGCGGAATAGACTCGAAACCCGCTCACCCGAGAAATCCCGACTAAACTCACAACGATTTTTAAATTTCCAAATCCGAGTTTAATAAGAACTCCAAACATTTTATTTTATTTTATTATTATTATTTTTTTATTTTTATTTTTATTTTTTCGCATATGAAAGTGGGGTAAAGCATATTTTAAATTTTCAACTAAATAATGCCGGAATTTCATTTCGAAACTTTTAGAATAAAACCAATAGCTCGAGGACGGAATTTTCAGACCTTTCGAATTTTTAGAAGTCGAAATGATTATAAATCACTATTTTAATAATTTTAATAATATAAAATTTCCCGGTCTTTACAATAAATATGATTGTGAAAATAGAATTAATTTTGTGACTAAATTTCGGACCTTATTCTATAATGATTTCGAAATAAGAAACATGCCGGAATTACTTTAATGATATAAATTTACAAGTTGATTGGAAATGAAATGATTTGGTTGATGTCGATCATATCGGAAAGGTTTTGGGAAACGGTTTCACTATTGGTTGGTTTTGAGTATGTTGAGAACTTGAGTTTCGTGCGTATGAATGTTGATCCGGTGGCTTATGAAAATGGCTTGATGATAGGTGTGTATTGCTTTTGGATTACTTTGGACTTGCATTTGGCCCCTTGCTTGTATTATCCTGCTGTTCTGCATCTTCAGGTAAGTTCCCTAGGGGGCTTACTAAGGTTGGACATTCATGCCTGTTGTTGCATTTTATGTTAGGTGTTGCATATGCATAAAAGCATGCCATGTAGTATCCTGTTTAGGTTGCACTAATTGAATGAGCATCTGCTTACTTATTGTGTTTGAAACAGAACGGCCGTTATCTGTGATAGTCCTAGAGTCTTTGCTAGGGTCATAGGGTAGCCCAGCCTCATCGGGTACCCTGAGTCAATCGAGTAATGAACTTCCTTATATTATGAGATGCCTGCGGGCTTTATTGTGGAGCGGGTTAGGCATGCGTGCCGCCCGATTATGATGGAATGCATTCACGAGCTGGCCAGTCTCCGCCCTATCGGAAGGGGGTGGAGGTAGGAGAGGGATATGCCACTTGGCATTGTCTTGGGCCCTTTACAGTATTTTTACACATTATTATAACTAGGAGCATGCTAGTGTGTTTGACTTTCGTACTGCATTAGAGCATCCTTATTAGGTATAGCACATACTATGTGGCCTCAGCGAGGACTGCCGGTCCCGCATGAGTGGCTCGATCTGACTCCTTTCCCCGTTCTTCTTTTAAAGGTATTTTTTCTGCAGATTCTGAGTGCTCGGTGTCTATATGACGGGGTTCCTTTTGGCGAATCGAAGAATCTAGCTAGTTCCCTAACTTGGTATAAATGGTAATCATTCGCTTATGTTTTGGTTTTGACCCGGCTCTGCCGTTACACTTTGTATCTCAACCTTGCTTCCGCTTTACTTTCTTTTGAATTGAATTTCGCGACATAGTCTTAAGATAGGTTAAGGGTACCCAACGACCCTTCGTGGCTTTTAGGGTTTGAAATCCCCATTTCTACTAATCTTAAATGAGTTTGAAACCTCGACCCGTACCTGGATTGCAAGATCCGAACAAGGGGTTTTATCCCTTGAAACGTAACCCGGAAATCATAATTCTGGGCCGTTACAACTTTTAGGGTTTGAAATCCCTCTTTCTACTAACCTTAAAATGAGTTTGAAACCTCGACCCGTACCTGGATTGTAAGATCCGAACAAGGGGTTTAATCCCTTGAAACGTAACCCGGAAATCATAATTCTGGGCCGTTACAATAATTTAAAAAATAATATTATAAAATATCAATAAAAGACAATATAAAATTCATTTAAATCTTTACCATAAATGTATCTTATAAATATCTAAAAAAATTATCTAAAAAAAAATATAATGTAAAAGTATAATATATAAATCTGGATATTTAAATCACTTAGTAAAAATAATAATATTATTGTAACGTTGTTTAAATGTTATGTGGTATAACAGTTATCTAAAATGATACTTTTGGTTATGTCATATCATCAGCAAGGCTTATATATTAAGTAGTATATATAGATCAGATATTTATGATATATAAATATTTACATGTAGATTAATAGTAAGCATTATACTATATTAAATTTAATGTTTTAAATTAAGCCTAATAGTTAGTAAATATATTAAAAAAAGAAAGAAATGTGATAGGTTTAAAGGGAAGAAGAATAAAAATTAAAGGAAAAAATAGATTGAATTAAAGAGATAAAAAAAAGTAGAGATATCATATAGGCTAAAACTCTTTTATTTTAAGAATCTATATAGTAAATGTGATAAAAAAAAATAAAAAAAATGTAATTGGTTTGAAAAGATAAAAAGAAGGAGAAAAAAATAATTAAAGGAAATAAAATTGAGAAAGCCCCGTAGCTATATTAAATTGAATTCAATGTTTTGAATTAAGCCCAATTGTTAAAAAAATATGTTGGAAATAAAAGAAAGAATATGATTGATTTATAAAGATAAAGGGAAGAATAAAAATAATAATTAAAGGAAATAATAATTAAATATAGGAGAGAGGAAAAAATAAAAAAAAAGTAGAAAATAGGGGATTGGTTAAATTATCTAAAATCAAAGAGAAGATGACACGTCATCAAAGTCTTCTGATTTAAAGTATTACTAGTATAGTTCCCGCGCCATGGCGCGATTTTTTAAAAATAAAATAATATTATGTAATTAAATAAAATATTAGTTTAATATTTTGAATTTAAATTATACAAATAAACTCCATTGTAGGTTAATATTAATTTTTAATTAACATTTTAAAATTATACAAATAAACTCTATTGTAGGTTAATAAAATTATACAAATAAGCTCAATCAAGATGAACTCCATTGTAGGTTAATATTAATTTAATATTTTGAAATAAACCCAATTGTTATTTCAAAGATAAAAATCAATTCCAAAAAATAAAAAGAGGAAAAAAGAAAAAATGATTAGTTGAAGAAAGGAAAGATAAGAGAGAAGGAAAAAAAATAAAAGAGTAGGAAAAAGACGATTAGTTGAATCAACTAAAATCAAGGGCAAGCAGACACGTCAGTATAAGTCTTCTGATTTAAAGTTATACTAGTACAGTACCCGTGCCTAAGGCACGGGCTTATTATTTCAGATGTACTCATGTCAACAATGAATACGTATTGATATACGAAACCGGATAGAATACTATGGGGTAGGTCATCCCTCCCGAATCTTTGCCTAAACCAAAAAAAAATGTATTGGTATACGGAAGACTTTTAATTTATACAAAAAAAACTATATAGAGCTAATCTTGCTCTATTAAGGTAATCTAGATATACAATTTATATGTTACCCTAATAGAAAATAGTGAACCCTAGAAAAGCTAAAATAAAATTAACGGCTGTTAAAAAGTAAATCATTCAATTGTTTGTAGCGCGCGGTTTGTAAAGACCGGGAAATTTTATAATATTAAATTATTAAAATAGTGATTTATAATCATTCCGATTTCTAAGACTTGGGAGGTTTGAAATTTCCGTCCTTGAGTTATTGGTTTTATTCTAAATATTTTAAAACGAGTTCCGACATTATTTAGTTGAAAATTTAAAATATGTTTTATTCCGCGTGCTTATGCGAAAATTGAGTATAGTATTCGGAGTTCATTATTAACCTCGGATTTGAAATTTCAAAATCTTTTGAGTTGAGTCGGATAAGATCAGAGAGCGGGTTTCGAGATATTTGTACGGGTATTCAAAATATCACATAAATTTCTTTTCTTTCCTTTTTTTTCTCTCTCTCCCTCTCTCTTTCTCTCTCTCGCCCTCTTGCCCTCGTGATACTCTCTCTCCCCTTGACTGCAATGTCCAGCTTGCAATTGTTGTTGTTACAAGGTCAACTCCCATAAGCTTTTCCACCAGAGAACAAAAGGAACCTCTCCCTCTCTACGTATTCTTGTCCTCTATGCAACAGACTATCAAAACCCCAATTTTCTCCTAACCCTCACCTCCCCATTTGTTCTTTTGAAACAAATCTGCAACCACCATTTTCCTCCTCATTATCCCTCATTCCAGTTCTTTTGCCAGCCTGCAGAAGCCATCACCACTCCCTCCGTTCCGATTTCGCAGCCCCGACCGAGCAGCCCAGGCGCCTCCCGAGATCTCCCGAGTGCACCCCTCTGAGCGCCTCCGAGCGCTTCTCTGTCATTGAGAGCCGAGCACCCTCACCCCCTTTCTCCGAGCAGTAGCAGTGCGAGCTCCACCCTCCTCTTCTCCGACGTTCGAGCTCCAAGAGCTGGGCAGCAACCACCAGCAGCACCTTGAGGGCCCCTGCTCCGCAGCCCTGAGGAGCCGAGCAACACCGCTCCTCCTCCTTCCCCTCTCCGTCGAGCCCAGAAGCAGCGGCATCCCGGTAGTGCACACCCTCCCCCGCGACGCCCAGGCAAGCCCAGGCCGCTCAAGAGCAGCCGCCGAGCCCTTCTCCTCCTCTTCCCCCTGTTTCCGCCCAACACAACCGGTAAGATCATTCCTCCTTTCCACTCGAAAACAAAGCAAGGTTCCACCTTTTTGACCTTCCATTGCCGACCCAGGCAACCTCATTCGATTCCGACACCGGCGAAGCCGAATCGAGCCCTCGACGGATCCTCCGGTGAAGAGTTCGACCTCGGTGAGAATCCCTTCTCTCTCTTCTTTCTTGTCCGATCCCATGCCTGTGGTGCCGGGTTGAATGGCCGGAGCAACCAGCCACCGTCGACCGCCCTTGCCCTCTCTCTTCTTCCAGATTTTCAATCGGCATTTTGGGGGAGACAGTTGAACAGTACCGGGTCGGGTTCGGTTTTATTTGTTTTGTTTTCATGGTCCGGTTCAGGGGTTTGTTTAACTAAACCGGTTCGGTTCTTTTAAAAATCAGAATGGGTCTTGTTTTAAAGAGTTGGGCTGAATTCGTGGACCCAGATTTTAAAATGAGAGTGGGCTTTCTTTTCTTTCCTTCCTTGGGCTGCTGTGTTTTATTTTGGGCTATAATGTTGTTGATATTATATGCTAGTTGTTATATATGGTACCTTATCTTATATATTCATATTATATGTATAATATTTTAACGGTTATTGGTTGTTAGCATCATTGCTACTATATTGTTCTGGGATGTGAGAATTTCTGAAATTTATTATATATATATATTATAAAAATTATATTAAAAATGTTATTCTTTGGGATATGTGTGTTGTGGTGTTTTAATATGCGATTTTAGGGATTTCGATATGAATTGTTGATTTTGAATTATAAATAGGTATTTTGAAAATAGATTTAATTTAAGGCGTCATGTTAATTAAATATTGTTGATAAAATATTATTTAAGAGGATTTAAATTTGATATATTATTTAGTTAAGCATTGTTTGATAAACTATTTAAAAAGAGATCTTAAGTTCGGAAATACCTTTTAAGGATTTGTTGTTTGAGAAACCAAAATGCCGGAAGTAATTCTATAATACGATTTTTAAGATATTGGTTCTAAGGTTTAAACGTTTAATGTCGGGATTCCTTGCCTTGATTTGATAATGTTGGTTTTGAGAAGGAAGTTTGGAAAACTTTGGGAAATGGGTTTGGAAATATTGTTGGTAAGATTTATCGATGGGTTTGATTGGAAATGAAATGATTTTGGTTTATGTTGATCATATCGGAAAGGTTTTAGAAGACGGTTTTACTATCGGTTGGTTTTGAGTTTGTTGAGAACTCGAGTTTTGTGCGTATGAATGTTGGTTCGGTAGCTTATGGAATTGGCTTGATGATAGGCGTGCATTGCTTTGGACTTGCATTTGGGCCCTTGCTTGTGTTACCTTGCTGTTCTGCATCTTCAGGTAAGTTCCCTAGGGGCTTACTCAGGTTGGACATTCATGCCTGTTGTTGCATTTTATGTTAGGTGTTGCATATGCATAAAAGCATGCCATGTAGTATCCTGTTTAGGTTGCACTTATTGAATGAGCATCTGCCTACTTTATGCGTTTGAAACAGAACGGCCGTTATCTGTGATAGTCCTAGAGTCTTTGCTAGGGTCATAGGGTAGCCCAGCCTCATCGGGTACCCTGAGTCAATCGAGTCATGAACTTCCTTATATTATGAGATGCATGCGGGCTTTATTGTGGAGCGGGTTAGGCATGCGTGCCACCCGATTATGATGGAATGCATTCACGAACTGGCCAGTCTCCGCCCTATCGGAAGGGGGTGGAGGTAGGAGAGGGATATGCCACTTGGCATTGTCTTGGGCCCTTTACAACATTTGTACACATTATTATAACTAGGAGCATGCTAGTGTGTTTGACTTTTGTACTGCATTAGAGCATCTTTATTAGGTATAGAACATACTATGTGGCCTCAGCGAGGACTGCCGGTCCCGCATGAGTGGCTTGATCTGACTCCTTTCCCCGTTCTTCTTTTAAAGGTATTTTCTGCAGATTTTGAGTGCTCTATGACTACATGACGGGGTTCCCTTTTTGCGAATCGAAGAACCTGGCTAATTCTATAACTCGTTATAAATGGTAATCATTCGCTTATGTTTTGGTTTTGACCCGGCTCTGCCGTGGCTCTTGTATCTCTACTTTGCTTCTGCTTTACTTCCGTTTGAAATAGATTCCGCGACATAGTTTTAGGACAGGTTAAGGGTACCCAACGACCCTCCGAGGTTCTTAGGGTTTGAAACCCCTCTTTCTACTAATCTTAAAATGAGTTTGAAACCTCGACCCGTACCTGGATTGCAAGATCCGAACAAGGGGTTTTATCCCTTGAAACGTAACCCGGAAATCATAATTCTGGGCCGTTACACGGTTATAATTTTTTATAACTCTGCCCATATAGTTGTTACACAACTCTACTTTAACTTAAGCTATAAAAGCATGTATATAGTTTTCTAAATATTTGTTGTATCATTTTAACGTCAATATATTTGGGATTATAAAAGAAGCCTAAAGAGACCAAGTTTATTCAAGTAAAAACTTTCACAATTATTCCAATAAATGTATCTAAGACACGCGCGCGCATACACCCATACCTTAATATAAATTAATTAATAACTTAGGGATTAAAGCTTAAGATTGACAAAGAAGTTGCTATTATATATGGTTAGCCGAAAATGGAGCGTACGTGAAGCTATTTGAATTGTGCAATTTTATTAGTTGAAATTACATGAAATAAAAATTGTTGAATTACCACTCTCATATCAATACATTTAATGCAAACATCTTTAATTTTTTTAAACTCCAACATTCATATATTCTAACTATATATTAATTATTAGTTATTTAAGGTGTGGGTACGGAGTATCATAATTGTATTATTCATTAGTCTTAATTTGATATTTGATTGATTACTAATTTTAAAATGGTAAAAAAAATCTAAAATTAGCAAAAGTGATTTGTGTAAGATTTAACCCTAATAAACCATATAAAATTATTAAGAAGTTTTTTACCGTTCAACATTTCAAATAATTAAGTTAAAGTAAAAAATATGAAAATTTAAAGTTGGATTATATATGTTAATTAATAAAATTATATTTATCAAAATAAAGAGGAGCCCACCAGTAATTATAAATCAATGAAATTATAGAACTCTATGGGGGATGTGAAGTAAGTCTTTGGTCGCAATGTGACGTTTTTAACGTTTGACTATCATATATTATCTTAAGAAGCTAGTTCGGTATCCTCACCTTGTGCGAGTATTGATATAAAATTGGTTTCATTACATGTAGTGCGCGCTACATATAATACAAAATTTGAACTATTAACTATTTAATTAAAATATAAGTATGAATTATGTAGTAAAAGAAAATAATTTTAAGTTATCTCAACCTAAATTTTAAAATATAATATAATATACATAGAAAAATATTTAGTTTTTAAAAAATTATCCAAATTTTATAACATAATTTATTAAAAAAATTAATTATTATATTTTTTCAAAACTTTCATATATTGTATTCGATCTGTTCATTTATTTCATATTCTCATTTTTTTAAACTTAATCCTAATTTTCAAAAAGAAATGTTTGATATCCCATATATTTTACAACTTTAAAAAAAATTAACTCATGTAATTAACTAAGCATATTATTTTTAACATTGAGCATATATCTTTTTCAAATCCAAGTATATAATTGAAATATCCCCCGTTTTTCATATTCTATTAATTATAACATATACTATTTGTTACTAAAATCACTTCTCTACAATCTGAATTATCAAGTGTGTAATTGTATTAGATATTGAAATATTTTGGTTAGTAAAGAGATAAACATCCCTCATTTTGAGGGATTCGAAAAATAGATAATGGTTATAAATATTGGATGAATTAGTTTGATAAATAAAAGTTTAATTTGAGAAAATGTTTTTTAAATCAAATGTGGACCCATCTTTAAGTACATCATGCCACATAGGATGATTGAAGCAGAATCCGTCATGTGGCATCTCCAACATGTGTTTTAGTATTATATTAGATATTAGATATTAGATATTAGATATTAGATATTAGATATTAGATTAGATATTTCAATTATTGTGAAAAAATTACTAAATAAAAAAAACTAATTTTTGGGTGAAATGTGATAACTAAAAAATATATTGAGTTTTAATTCAAAATAAATGAGAAAAAATAAATTAAAGTTATCATAGAAAAATAATTATTTGGTATTTAAAAATTTTTAAATCACTTTAATTCGAAAAAAAAAGATATGAGATTTATTTTAATTAATAATTGAGTAAATTAAATTAATTATTTAGGTGGGGCCACATTAAAGGAAAACTTGCCACGTAAGCCTGATTTAAGGATGTGCCGCCATGTGGCATCTTCTAACATCTGTTTTAGTATTATATTAGATATAGATATATAGATATCTAATATAATACTAAAACATATGTGAAAGATACACGTGGCAACCTCACCTTAAACCAAGGCTTACGTGACAGTTTTTCATTAAGTGTGGTCCCACCTATATAACTAACAGAATTTAATCAATTATTAATTTAAATAAATTTAATGATAATTTAACAAATTTACGAGAATATTAATTTCTCCCAATTTTTTTTACCCGTTTGAATTAAAGATATTTAAATTTTTTTAATTAAATTAACCAATTAATTACTTTCTATTGTAAATTTTATTTATTTTTTCTCATTTATTTTGTTTTAAAACTTAATATCTTTGTTATTTAGAAGATCATTGTCCAAGTTGAATTGGAGGAAGCCTGGCATGTTCGAGACGAAGGCATGCTTCGAAAACAAAGTGCTCAAGAAACGGGGATCCAACATTGTAATCGACCACTTTTCATACGCTAAGTTAGATTTGTTGCTGGGTGATGACAATAAGTTATCCATTGATGGAATCTTGCTTCTTGATGCACATCTATTGCCGCAGTGACTTCTCTCGATGCATATGCCGATCCAGCATTGTAGTTGATCATTGCCCAGGTTGAATTGGAGCTCTATCTTGATGCATATGTAGGAATGTTGAATTGGTGTTCTTCACATCACTGTTAATCTCTCAAACATCAATGATTGTTGAATTATGTGGGTTTTTACTATTTGATTCAAACATAGCAGTTGTTAAAATCCATCTTTTTTCTATTTACAAACAAAAAACGATTGTAATCTCATTTTACCCGTTTTTGGTAAGATTTCTACTTATCTCAAACAGCTGGTGGGATTTTTTCTACTGAATTATTTATAAAATGATTTTTTTAAATCTATTTTTTTTTTCTATTGACAAATAAAAAATATTGCAATCTCATTTTACCCGTATATGGTAGGATTTCTAATGCTATCTCAAAAAATTTGGTGGGATTTTTACTGGTGAATTATTTATACAATGATTTGTTAAAATACAATGTTTATCTAATTACAAACAAAAAAAATTAAAATCTCATTTTACCCGTATTTGGTAGGATTTCTGTTATCTCAAAATTTTGGTGGGATTTTTATTGCTATATTATTTATACAGTAATTTTTTAAAATCCAATATTTATCCATTTACATATAAAAGAAGTTTATCATATATCTCTACTCACACTTGGTAGAGTTGATCTTATCGTGAAGAATGATAGACAAGTTCATTTTTATATGCATTGATTTGTATATTTTGTTATTAGTTATTTGTTTTAACACCTTTAATATTGAATTCTTTCACAAGAATCGTATATTGAAGTGACCTGTTGGTTCGAAATTATTTAAACAACTATATATATACCCATCAATATGGAGCTGAATAGATACATCATTGATATATTTCAATTTCTTATTGTAAAAGATGTTGGACATGAGTTTCAAATCATATTTCTTATTTAATTATATTTATTGACCTTATTTCTCAATATTACCAATAATTATAATTTCTAATGACCTTATTTCTCAATATTACCAATAATTATAATTTATTTTATTTTACCTCGTGAACATGCATTCTTTACTTTTATATGTTTAACTTTTGTTGTGTGTAGATGAGAGAATATTGTCAACTTTAATTTAGTCGATGTGACAAAGTTGTATATGAATCCGATTTTTTTCCGACACTAATGCATATCAAATAAGGTAATGCGCGCCTTATTTTACTTATTTGTTGTATCTATTATTACTTAATATACCATTTTACAGGTTTCTTAAACCCGATAATACCTCCTAAACCAAAATTGTGCAAAGACGCTATGAATTCTCCAACATTGTGGATTAATGAAGTTATCGTGATCTATATAGCACACTTTTAATTATTGATCGAAGATGTGAATCGAGTGAGCAAGACCAGTTTAGTATATTTATCATTTTGATGTTTGGATTTAATATTATTTTTCTATATCATTTTCATATTATCATAATATTATTATTATATATAATGTAGATAAATTATGATAATATCTTTTAGAACAATATAATATATTTTACAAATCCCGTGCGTCACGCACGGGTACTGTGCTAGTATAGATATATAGATAAACTCTATTGTAGGTTAATAAAATTATACAAATAAGCTCAATCAAGATGAACTCTGTAACGGCCCAAATATAAATATTCGGGTTACGTTTCGAAGGGTTGGATACCTTCGTTCGGATCTTGCAATTCGAGTACGGGTTGAGTTTTAAAACAAAGTTTTAATGATAAAAGAAGGGATTTCGCACCCTAAAATTCGCGATAGGGCCGTTAGGTCTTCCGAACTTGTCCTACTTGCCTAAGTCGCTAGAAACATTTTAAGTTCGAAAGCATAAGAAAGGAAATAACATAATACAAGTTGCCACGGCAGGGCCGGGTGAAAACCAAATACGAGGAAATAAGTAGCAAAAGTGTGGAGTTCAAGTTAGTCTTTCTCTCCCTCTCACTGCGCCATGAGATATTCCCCGCCACATCAGCACATGATCAAGTAAGGGTACGGGTACCTGAAACTAACCACGAAGTCAAGGTCGAGCCACTCATGCGGGCCCTGAAGACCTCGCTGAGAACATATAGTATGCCTATACCTAAATAAAGGATGCTCTAATGCAGTGCGGAAATATTAAACACACAAGCATGCTAACAGTTTATATAAATATAAAGCGATTAAATGGGATCCCGCACAGAATGCCAAGTGACATGTCCCTCTCCTACTCCCGCACCCATGCTCGATAGTGCAGGAACCGACCGCGTTTTATACTCCCGCACCCATGCTCGTTAGTGCGGGAACCGGTCGCGTTCAATATCATAACATCATCAATCGTATCAATAGTCATGCTCGTCAATTTAACAGTCTGACTCGATGAGGACTAAGTCCGATGGGACTGGACCGTCCTATGACCCTAGCAAATGACTCTAGGACTCACAATTTAACGGCCGTTCTACCATACGCAAAGAGAATACAGATGCTCGATTAATTGTGCAACCTAAGCATGATACTACATGATTATGCAGGATGCAACACCTACACACTATATGACACATCAGGCATGAGGTTCTAACTTGAGTAAGCCCCGGAGGACTTACCTGGAAACGCAGAGCAGCAAAATAGGGCAGCAGGGGTGAGCAATCCAACAGATCAGAAATCACCTAGAAATTTCATAAATAATTTAATAAGTCTAAGCCTAATTTACACAAGCACACAAGTTACATAAGAAACATATAAGGTACACATAATAACATAACCCATCCATTTCATCATTATCAACGTTATGATTCCGTCTCCATTTCTCATTTAATTTCATTATCCCTCATAATCCGATACCTTCCTCAATGCGATCATAATATCATCATCATCATCCTTAGTCAACTCATCGCATTCTTATTCCCATGAATTATTCCAATATCTCAAATTCCCATTTCAAATATCAAAACTTAGGAATTTGTTTATTCATATAAATCATTCCCAACAAATTAGATTCTCAAGTTAGATTCAAATCTGTTTCAAATCCGAGTTAGAATCCAACCTTTGAAAATATTAGTAAAACTCCTTTTTGCAATTATTTACTAAATCATTATCCGACCTTGAGATTCTTTTCCAAGTTCTCACTTTTAAATCGATCGATCTAATAATTTATTTAAAACCCAAATAATTTTATTATTTTTTTAAAAACACCGTTTATTAAACACTTTTACAAAGACAACTCTAAAACTTTTATAAAGTAATTCCAACCCATTTTTATTTAATAAACCAATCCTTTATAAATCTCCCGAAATAATAATTTATATTTTAAAGTCTCAAATAATATTTTCTAATATTTTATATATCTTTAAATAATTAATAAATAAACGGATAAATCCAAACCGAACCGAACCGAACCAAACCCGTAATTATATATACTCCTAACCGGTTAAATGTTAAAACAAATAATATATATATATATATATAAAGGTGGGACCCACGGTCTTCTTCCTCATTTGAATGACTCCCGCCAAGCTCAGTCCGAGCTCGCCTGCGCCAGCCTCGACACCGCGCCTGAGCTCGCCCGGACTCACCGGCTCCGCCTCGCCCAGCCCCGCCTCGGTCTGGCTCGCGCTCCCACAACACCGCCTGCTCTCGCTCTCGCCTCGCCTCGCCTCTCGCCCTCGCGTTCTCGTACACACCGACCGAGCTCCAACGATCGTCGGAGCTCTCGACCTCATCCGATCGTCCCGCACTCAGCTCACGCACACTCCCGACTAGTTTAAGCATCGATAAAGACTCAAAAACGAATCGAAACGAGGATAAATTCGGAGCTCACCGAGATGGGTTTTTTCGCGACTTCGGAGCTCTCGATCGGAGTCCTGGGCGTCTTCGGTGGCTCACGATGGCTTGTTGGTCCTGCACCGCATATTGGTGAGCGTGATTGCAAAGACCGCAAGCGATTCCGATCAAAAACGAAGGAGAACGACTCACCGGAAGTTAGCTTGCCAAAACAGAACAAAAGAGTCGTGGTGGCTCGCGATGGTTCTGGTGGTGACGTTGGCAGCCCCTGGCGGTTCCTGGGTGACTGCTGGCGGCGCTGGTGGTGGTCCGGCAACGATGGAAGGCGGCTGGAGGTGGTGGTGGTGCTCGAAGGGGCGACGACGATGTGGTGATGGTGATGCTCGGGCGATGGAGATGGCGATGGTGGTTGAGGGGAGGAGGTGACGGTGGTGGCGTGGTGGCAGGTGATGGGAGGAGGAGGTGGCCTTGGAGGATGGTGAAGGGTGGTGAAGGTGAATGGCGAGGATGTGAGGGTGATGGTGATGGAGGGTGGTCTGATATAGACGGGGGTGGGTGAGCTAGGGGGATGGGTGTGGGGCAGGGTACGGTAGTAGGTGAGATTTGTGGCGTGTGGGTTTGGTTAACCCACACCCAGAATTAAATACCGAATACGCGAATTTCGAATCCCGAAATTAATCCCCGAATGTTAGTTTTCCCGACTCTCGCTTCCTCGATCAATTAGATTTTTAAAACTTAAAAGGATAACATCATCCGAATTTATTTTAAATTTTTTCGAGGCGAAAAGACGGAACCGTTCGTCAAATATTTAAATTCAGGTCGAATCTGTTAAACGGGGTTTAAATCCGATTTAATTAAATTTTAAATTTCCTTTTTCCGATAAAATTAGGATTTAAAATCCGAGCCTTTACATCATCCACCTCTAAAAACAAGTCTCGTCCCCGAGACTAAAATCATTTTTAAAACTGGGGATGAAGTTTGGAATTGGTGAGTCCAAGGATCATGCAATTGATTCCGTAAGCATCTCATAAGTGCCCCCATGAGATCTCACAGTACCATTGTCGTGACCATAATATCCCCAATAGGTCGTAGTAAGAATGTGATATGGGCCCCTACCACATCCTTATTTCGACTTCTCGGTCATATCATAACTCGAAAAGTATTATAGCGTCCCACTAGGTCTTAGCAAGAAATCTACGAGTGCCCCCGTAAAATACTTGTATCCACTTTGTGGGGCGTTATAATGAAAAGCTCGGCTTGTTTTAGTTTTCCTAGAAGTCCGGTTTAGTCCTTTAGAAAGCATCGTTTCAAAACTTCAAGTTCGACGTTAGTCAAAAGCATTCCCAACGTCCCAAATCATCTTACCATCCACCTCTAAGGGCTAGTCCCATATTCGCTTCCTAGGTTCCAAGCTTCAATTCGGTCCCATCTATTAAGTCAATACGCTACCATGCTCAATATTCATGAATCTCAGAATCTCGTATAAGGTTACCAAGTCATATAGCAGCATAATCTATTCAAATAATAGCATATCAAGGATCATCACATAGTTCATAGCATAGAATCCACCTATTATTCAAGTCCCAGCCTCCACAAATTAATAGGGTAATCATCGTCTCGTCAGAGTATTAGCATTACAGAATTTATCATGTCAAGAATTTTCATTTCATCACGACGGCAGCACATAACAAGGTTAACTCTATCACATATCAATGGGTCACATAGTTAAGGAAGTCCATATACAGTTACCAATCACGATAGAACACAACCCCCACTTACTCACTCAACATCAAGTCTCAAGTCAAAACAAGCCTCATCTAGGTTCACCAATCTCAAATAACATAATCGCCTCTAGTAAAATTGCATCTTACTTTATTATATAACCCAACTCGTAGATAACTCTCCAATTTCATCCATAACATCCGCAAGTCAAAAATCTAAATCCCAAACCACTTATTAGGCATCTCAAGACTTAGGTCAACAAGTTCTCTAAGGATCAACCTACTTCAATATCTCAAGCTCAAGTCCCAACTTTCCATTCAAATAGCTAGTGTCATATTTCAGAATTCACGACATTAAATTACCTACTACACCAAGCCCATCATCTCAATCATCTACCAAGACTCCCTATCAAACACACTCTCGTCCTAGGGATTACCTACCAGTCCCATCACTACCTTTAAAGAGGAAATCCCAAGTCACCTCAATACTCGAATCTTACTTTATTATCTCAAACTAAAGTCCTCAACCGAACCTCTATTACGATCGATCTAGATGTCCCTTAGCAATATCTCTTACTCTTCCTAGGCTCACAAGAATCCATCTGACTATCATTTATCAAGAGACATCTCGAATCACCATGCTACTCAGACCACTCTTCCCGCACTGCTAAGCACTCTCACTAATCCTCCACCTCTAAGAACCCAACTCCTACTGACCATCTCACACGTGACATTCCCATCCTTATATCCTCGACATTACCAACAAGAGTTCACCTCCTATGCCAATCTCATATCCCAAACAACACTCACATCTTCCCTTGCTAGAATTCGCTCAACCGTCTACTTCCGACAACTCTAACGCAGAAGACCATCTAGTGCTAACTCTCAACCATGAATCACCAAGTTCCTCATTACCCGCGCCTATCCCAAGTAACCCACATCACAACCCACTTATCTAGCTCTCAAGACCCAATCGATCTAAACCATATCAATTCTTTTCCCAAAAGATCGTGATAATTCACCTGCCACCAGCCTAAATTCTCCATTCCGGACCTCACGAAACCTTAACCAATCGCAACTCCGCAAGCTGTCCTACTCTAGTTCCTCATCTCCTCAAACTTCAAATTTTCCCCCAAGCTATCACTTCTTAACCATGACATCTTAAGCCTCTATCCATTAATCATTATTCCCAAGGAAACTCGATGTCATCCTAATTCTGAATTAACCATAGCATTGCAAATTTACCAAGTCTTCCGTAATCCTCCGACCTATAGAATTTCCGACACCCTCTACCTAGATTAGTTTCCTCATGTTCGCATGTTCCCAAATTTCCCTAGATCACACTTCCTCGAACCTCGAAATCTCTACCGCTCAAGCCCTTATGTACCGATTCTCATTTTCACAAAATTCTTATGACATCCTCATCCGAATTTACCAATTACCGCAATCTCGCCAAACCTTCGAAAATTTCTTCATCCTTTAGTGTGTCCAATACCTTTCGCTTTACCTAGCTCCCCAATCCATGCTCAGAACCTCCCTATCTCATCCTCAAGCCAAAAGTCTTACTAGCAACCTCAACAACATTCCTTCCTAGCTACCAGCCTTTCCTTGAAGATTCATCTTACCTCATCAATACCTCAATAGCCAAAGCAATTTCCATACATCAACCTTGATTCCTTCCCTATACTAGAATCCTCCGACGACGCATCTAGAATCCTTCACTCAAAACTTCTCCAAGCAATTCCCAATCTTCCCTAACTGCCCAAATACTTATCTCGTAAACAGTCCCGATATCGCACAACCTAATCCTTAAGATCTATGATTTCCAAGCAACCCTATACTACTCATCCTTAGCAATTCCTCAACCTCATCCCTTACCAAAATCGCTCCCACTCACAGCACACACCACCTAGTCCCAAATTCTACGATTCCTCAGATGTTCCTTAATCGATCATCCTCGACACCGCCCAAGATCCGCTCATAGGCCATCTAGACACCTTCCTTAGCACACCAATCCGTCTCACAACACCTCCCTTCAAGAATCCCCCGATCCACTCCTAGCTCGCCCATCCACCTCTAGAACTATCCTAACTGCCTCTACCCATACCCAATCTCAAGATCACCTTAATGAAACTAGTTTAGACCTTAGCCAACCACTCTCTTATACTACCCGCACACACTACCTCCCTAGACTACCACTTCTCACTAGGACATCTCCCTCAAAATCTCGCCATCCTAACCCAAATCCCCGCTCTAAGACCCATGTGGAAGCTCATCCGATAACCCTGCTAACCACTATCTCCTACGAGTCTTAAAACTCGCTCGGCTCTACTTAAGCAAACACATTCTTCCCGTACTCCACCTCACACGACCAACGACTAGATCTGAAGACCTCAATCTACCTGTCACTTTCCGACCCAACTTATCGAAGAATCTCACGACTCATACT
Source organism: Persicaria maculosa (assembly GCA_963922045.1). Classification (NCBI taxonomy): domain Eukaryota; kingdom Viridiplantae; phylum Streptophyta; class Magnoliopsida; order Caryophyllales; family Polygonaceae; genus Persicaria; species Persicaria maculosa. Next base: position 29,457,643 of record OY998251.1, on the reverse strand, counting down.
CAGACAGAAGCACCATCAACATATAGGACCTATATATCTTTCTTACTAGCGAGTCAAAATACTAAGCACCAAGGCACATCATCATAGGCATAAATCAGTCATGCAATCATTCACTACCAGTTCAACACATTCATCATCACATACTCAATTAGGTCAGTTCTAGGCCAATCGCACAACATCAATTCCGATTAGTATAGAAGCACCGCAATTTGAATTAAGGATGCTCTTCCTCGAGTCAGTTGGAAGGATCTTGTTCACGACTGCCATCTTCTAGCATGTTCATTCCTTTTTCCATCGGTGATGTCGTTCCTGGAGTCTATGGGACATGGACTCGTCATGCTTCCGTTGCACCACTCCGGTGCCATCTAGCCATTCGTTCTTTCTTCCATGTCGACGCTCATGAAGGAATCGCAAAGGTTAAAAGTTACGGAGATAGGGGAGATACAAGGGAGGACAACATGACTTCCATAAGGATTCAGAGATGGACCACGACTAGAGACGACAAGACCAGAGACAAGATCCCAACCCGAGAGTTACAACGATGCCCTTAGGGTATTCAATGAGGTTATAACTGTGGCACGCAAACATATAATAATCACGAATATCATCACATCATTCCACACTAACATGCATCTATCTCGAGAAGTAGCGATCTATGCATTCATAACATGTTCATATCATCCACTTTACACGTTCACAGAAGAAGCTAGCAACCTATCATTTCATTCACTAATCATGATTGATATACTAAGAACATATATGCATGAACGAACATGGGACATGTGTGGCATAAGTTGCACTAGTTTTAGCAACATCCAAGGACATTATATACATGACTTATCACTCAGTTAGATACACATAAGCAGGTCGTAATATCATGGGGCCAAAGCAAACACGCTAGGAGGTACCTATCGCATCACATACATCCATATTCACATCGTAAGACAAGGACGGCACATAGTCGTACGAGGGCCTATAAATGGGAGACATATGTCCTACATGATACTATAATTGCTCATTAAACATGTACACAGTCAACATGGTCTAATTAGATTAATTCAGCATGCTAGGACAGTCATCTCATATATTAAACATACAACGAGGGTTGACCACACTATCATGGGCCTAATTCATGGGAAGACAATAATCATGGAAGTTCCATACATATGACACATACATCTCATAAGAGCAACCGTGCAAGATATCGGGCAAGTCATGCTGAAATACACCACTATAATATGTCATGCAACCACAAGAATGGCTACGACTATAACCGACAGAATTCTCCAAGGCCATTCATCGACTCATCACCCCATTTCCCCGTGGATGCTACTATGGCTCGTTCGGTAGGACACAAGGACATTCACACTGCTTCTGAGAGGGAAGGGTAGAACTCGTGTTTAGACTCTTGTGGCAAGAAGACACGGTTGATCATTATAAGAATCGAGAGGGATGACTCCATAAGACAACTCACTTCTAACTCGGATCTTTTCAATAATCACCTTCCCTAACATACTTAGGTAACCCTAAAATCCGACACGATTTTCGAAGGTAGTTAGTTGATCAACCCAAATTTCCCGTGGACATCAATCTCAAGTACGAGACTCGATAGAAGCATCGATGCTAGAATAGAACAGGGTTCGAAACAGGGAGGGCAGACGCTTTTCGACCTTGCTACAAGCCTGGATGTTTTGGTGGGACGGATGACGAAATCGGAATCATCAAGGGGGTAGAGTTATGGAAGAACTATTCCGACAAGACAGGTATTCCAATTACAGAAGGTCAAGGTTTCCTCCCGCTATCCCGTTTACACATTCAATAACATGATTCTGGTTAAGGCATACCGATTAGTTCGCTATCCTATGCACAATAGCACTCAACAAGATTAATATGATCCTCTTCGAGGAGGATCGCCCTCGGGCTCAATTGGATATAATGCATACAATCACAGAGACGATCTATGCCGTCCTTCGAGGGACGGCTGACCGGAGGGGCAAGAACCTGACGGCCTCCTAACTCGACACTCCAACTTCCGTGGTGTTCCTTGGAGTCTTCTAGGCCCATCTGTAAATAAAAGCTAGTATTTTGCCTACCATTCCCCGAGTTCTACATCCATAAGGGAGGTCTATCGCTTTGGTCTCTACCCACGAGATTGTTTCCCCGTTATTCATTTAGGTTTTAAGTCCAATTAAAATCATTTTGCCCTTTAAACATTTTCCAAAACCATTTGATATCATTGGGCGATTTTCAAAACAATCTTCAACCTATTGTACTCGGTTTGCAAAACCTTAGCTCTGATACCACCTTTGTAACGGCCCAAATATAAATATTCGGGTTACGTTTCGAAGGGTTGGATACCTTCGTTCGGATCTTGCAATTCGAGTACGGGTTGAGTTTTAAAACAAAGTTTTAATGATAAAAGAAGGGATTTCGCACCCTAAAATTCGCGATAGGGCCGTTAGGTCTTCCGAACTTGTCCTACTTGCCTAAGTCGCTAGAAACATTTTAAGTTCGAAAGCATAAGAAAGGAAATAACATAATACAAGTTGCCACGGCAGGGCCGGGTGAAAACCAAATACGAGGAAATAAGTAGCAAAAGTGTGGAGTTCAAGTTAGTCTTTCTCTCCCTCTCACTGCGCCATGAGATATTCCCCGCCACATCAGCACATGATCAAGTAAGGGTACGGGTACCTGAAACTAACCACGAAGTCAAGGTCGAGCCACTCATGCGGGCCCTGAAGACCTCGCTGAGAACATATAGTATGCCTATACCTAAATAAAGGATGCTCTAATGCAGTGCGGAAATATTAAACACACAAGCATGCTAACAGTTTATATAAATATAAAGCGATTAAATGGGATCCCGCACAGAATGCCAAGTGACATGTCCCTCTCCTACTCCCGCACCCATGCTCGATAGTGCAGGAACCGACCGCGTTTTATACTCCCGCACCCATGCTCGTTAGTGCGGGAACCGGTCGCGTTCAATATCATAACATCATCAATCGTATCAATAGTCATGCTCGTCAATTTAACAGTCTGACTCGATGAGGACTAAGTCCGATGGGACTGGACCGTCCTATGACCCTAGCAAATGACTCTAGGACTCACAATTTAACGGCCGTTCTACCATACGCAAAGAGAATACAGATGCTCGATTAATTGTGCAACCTAAGCATGATACTACATGATTATGCAGGATGCAACACCTACACACTATATGACACATCAGGCATGAGGTTCTAACTTGAGTAAGCCCCGGAGGACTTACCTGGAAACGCAGAGCAGCAAAATAGGGCAGCAGGGGTGAGCAATCCAACAGATCAGAAATCACCTAGAAATTTCATAAATAATTTAATAAGTCTAAGCCTAATTTACACAAGCACACAAGTTACATAAGAAACATATAAGGTACACATAATAACATAACCCATCCATTTCATCATTATCAACGTTATGATTCCGTCTCCATTTCTCATTTAATTTCATTATCCCTCATAATCCGATACCTTCCTCAATGCGATCATAATATCATCATCATCATCCTTAGTCAACTCATCGCATTCTTATTCCCATGAATTATTCCAATATCTCAAATTCCCATTTCAAATATCAAAACTTAGGAATTTGTTTATTCATATAAATCATTCCCAACAAATTAGATTCTCAAGTTAGATTCAAATCTGTTTCAAATCCGAGTTAGAATCCAACCTTTGAAAATATTAGTAAAACTCCTTTTTGCAATTATTTACTAAATCATTATCCGACCTTGAGATTCTTTTCCAAGTTCTCACTTTTAAATCGATCGATCTAATAATTTATTTAAAACCCAAATAATTTTATTATTTTTTTAAAAACACCGTTTATTAAACACTTTTACAAAGACAACTCTAAAACTTTTATAAAGTAATTCCAACCCATTTTTATTTAATAAACCAATCCTTTATAAATCTCCCGAAATAATAATTTATATTTTAAAGTCTCAAATAATATTTTCTAATATTTTATATATCTTTAAATAATTAATAAATAAACGGATAAATCCAAACCGAACCGAACCGAACCAAACCCGTAATTATATATACTCCTAACCGGTTAAATGTTAAAACAAATAATATATATATATATATATAAAGGTGGGACCCACGGTCTTCTTCCTCATTTGAATGACTCCCGCCAAGCTCAGTCCGAGCTCGCCTGCGCCAGCCTCGACACCGCGCCTGAGCTCGCCCGGACTCACCGGCTCCGCCTCGCCCAGCCCCGCCTCGGTCTGGCTCGCGCTCCCACAACACCGCCTGCTCTCGCTCTCGCCTCGCCTCGCCTCTCGCCCTCGCGTTCTCGTACACACCGACCGAGCTCCAACGATCGTCGGAGCTCTCGACCTCATCCGATCGTCCCGCACTCAGCTCACGCACACTCCCGACTAGTTTAAGCATCGATAAAGACTCAAAAACGAATCGAAACGAGGATAAATTCGGAGCTCACCGAGATGGGTTTTTTCGCGACTTCGGAGCTCTCGATCGGAGTCCTGGGCGTCTTCGGTGGCTCACGATGGCTTGTTGGTCCTGCACCGCATATTGGTGAGCGTGATTGCAAAGACCGCAAGCGATTCCGATCAAAAACGAAGGAGAACGACTCACCGGAAGTTAGCTTGCCAAAACAGAACAAAAGAGTCGTGGTGGCTCGCGATGGTTCTGGTGGTGACGTTGGCAGCCCCTGGCGGTTCCTGGGTGACTGCTGGCGGCGCTGGTGGTGGTCCGGCAACGATGGAAGGCGGCTGGAGGTGGTGGTGGTGCTCGAAGGGGCGACGACGATGTGGTGATGGTGATGCTCGGGCGATGGAGATGGCGATGGTGGTTGAGGGGAGGAGGTGACGGTGGTGGCGTGGTGGCAGGTGATGGGAGGAGGAGGTGGCCTTGGAGGATGGTGAAGGGTGGTGAAGGTGAATGGCGAGGATGTGAGGGTGATGGTGATGGAGGGTGGTCTGATATAGACGGGGGTGGGTGAGCTAGGGGGATGGGTGTGGGGCAGGGTACGGTAGTAGGTGAGATTTGTGGCGTGTGGGTTTGGTTAACCCACACCCAGAATTAAATACCGAATACGCGAATTTCGAATCCCGAAATTAATCCCCGAATGTTAGTTTTCCCGACTCTCGCTTCCTCGATCAATTAGATTTTTAAAACTTAAAAGGATAACATCATCCGAATTTATTTTAAATTTTTTCGAGGCGAAAAGACGGAACCGTTCGTCAAATATTTAAATTCAGGTCGAATCTGTTAAACGGGGTTTAAATCCGATTTAATTAAATTTTAAATTTCCTTTTTCCGATAAAATTAGGATTTAAAATCCGAGCCTTTACAAACTCCATTGTAGGTTAATATTAATTTAATATTTTGAAATAAACCCAATTGTTATTTCAAAGATAAAAATCAATTCCAAAAAATAAAAAGAGGAAAAAAGAAAAAATGATTAGTTGAAGGAAGGAAAGATAAGAGAGAAGGAAAAAAAATAAAAGAGTAGGAAAAAGACGATTAGTTGAATCAGCTAAAATCAAGGGCAAGCTGACACGTCAGCATAAGTCTTCTGATTTAAAGTTATATATAAATATAGATTGTTAAAAAAATATGTTGGAAATAAAAGAAAGAATATGATTGATTTATAAAGATAAAGGGAAGAATAAAAATAATAATTAAAGGAAATAATAATTAAATATAGGAGAGAGGAAAAAATAAAAAAAAAAGTAGAAAATAGGGGATTGGTTAAATTATCTAAAATCAAGGAGAAGATGTCACGTCATCAAAGTCTTCTGATTTAAAGTATTATATAGATTGTTAAAAAATATGTTGGAAATAAAAGAAAGAATATGATTGATTTATAAAGATAAAGGGAAGAATAAAAATAATAATTAAAGGAAATAATAAGTAAATATAGGAGAGAGGAAATTTTTTTTAAAAAAAAGTAGAAAATAGGGGATTGGTTAAATTATCTAAAATCAAGGAGAAGATGACACGTCATCAAAGTCTTCTGATTTAAAGTATTACTAGTGTAGTACCCGTGCGTAACGCACGGGATTTGTAAAATATATTATATTAGATGCTTTCATAATCACCGTCATCTCACCATCATCATCATCATCATCATCATCATCATCATCATCATCATCATCATCATCATCATCATCATCATCATCATCATCATCATCATCATCATCATCATCATCATCATTATTATTTCTTTTTAGCAGTGGTAGATATCTACCATGATACAATTGATATGATAAGTATAAGGTTGTTTGAATTCATTTGTTTTGGCTATCTATCACGTCAGATGGTTTTATTTTATTATCTTTTTAAGTAAAAAACCGATCTTAATCCAATAGGTTTTACTTGATTGAAACGATATATGTCCTTTGTGTAACGGCCCAGAATTATGATTTCCGGGTTACGTTTCAAGGGATGAAACCCCTTTTTCGGATCTTGCAATCCACGTACGGGTCGAGGTTTCAAACTCATTTTTATGGTCAGTAATAAAGAGGGATTTCGAACCCTGAAAATATCGTAAGGCCGTTGGGTACCCTTAACCTGTCCTATGGACTAACTTGCGAAATTCATTTCAAACGGAAGCAAAATTAAGATACAAAGCGCCACAGCAGAGCCGGGTCAAAACCAAAACATAAGTGGATGATTACCATTTATAATGAGTTAGAGATTTAGCCAGGTTCTTCAATTCGCAAAAAGGGAACCCCGTCATATAGACATCGAGCAATCAAAATCTGCAGAAAATACCTTAAAAAAAAGAACGGGGAAAGGAGTCAGATCGAGCCACTCATGCGGGACCGGCAGTCCTCGCTGAGGCCACATAGTATGTGCTATACCTAATAAAGATGCTCTAATGCAGTACGAAAGTCAAACACACTAGCATGCTCCTAGTTATAATAATGTGTAAAAATACTGTAAAGGGCCCAAGACAATGCCAAGTGGCATATCCCTCTCCTACCTCCACCCCCTTCCGATAGGGCGGAGACTGACCAGCTCGTGAATGCATTCCATCATAATCGGGCGGCACGCATGCCTAACCCGCTCCACAATAAAGCCCGCAGGCATCTCATAACATAAGGAAGTTCATGACTCGATTGACTCAGGGTACCCGATGAGGCTGGGCTACCCTATGACCCTAGCAAAGACTCTAGGACTATCAAAGATAACGGCCGTTCTGTTTCAAACGCATAAAGTAAGCAGATGCTCATTCAATTAGTGCAACCTAAACAGGATACTACATGGCATGCTTTTATGCATATGCAACACCTAACATAAAATGCAACAACAGGCATGAATGTCCAACCTGAGTAAGCCCCTAGGGAACTTACCTGAAGATGAAGAACAGCAGGATAATACAAGCAAGGGCCCAAATGCAAGTCCAAAGCAATACACACCTAACATCAAGCCATTTCCATAAGCCACCGGACTAACATTTATACACACGAACCCAAGTTCTCAACATCCTCAAAACCAATCGATGGTAAAACTATTTTCCAAAACCTTTCCGATATGACCAAAATCAACCAAAAATCATTTCATTTCTAATCAAACCCATCGATAAATCTTACCAACAATATTTCCAACTCATCTCCAAAATTAAGTCAGCTCATATTCAAAACAATTCTCAAATCCTGTTTGGCCAAAATCCCTTTATAAACATTAAATCTTTAATCAACTCACAATTTCATACCATTAAAATAATTCCGTCATTTTTATTTCAAAATCTCAAACCCTTTAAAGTGAATAATCAATCAATGTTTAATTAAAATAAACACCAACAAATCAATCCATTTTATATATCCTCATTTATAACTCAATAAATAGTTTAATTGATAAATCATCCTCAATAGGTCACTTTACCCTTTCTAAAATCTCATATTAAACACTTCAAAATACATATTCCAATTAATACAATTATTTTCTTTTAAAAACCATTTATAATATACAATAATTTCAGAAAATATATACTTATCACAAAATCCGAATTAACATATAATAAGTTTAATAACTATAACTATCAATACTTAACATATAACATAATCATATAATATAACCCATAATGAACAAATAAGACCACACTTTAACAACCCCAACTGAAAGCCCAACCCAAACCTTATAACCAGAATGGAAGCAAACCCGGATCCATGGGGCCCGACCCGAATCAGAGAATAAAGGAACATGAAAGGGGAAAGAAAGGACCCGGATGTGAGCCCAGAACCCGGCAAAATTAGGCCCACAACCAACACACAACTCTCTCCTTCCCAACACTGAGACCCGGGCTCTACAAGTCGCAACGGAGAAACGACGAGGGAGAAGAGGAACTCCAGGTCCCTGCCGGCGGTGTTCCCCCACTCCGACAATCCTCACCAGCCCTTCCCGACACTACTAACCCAAAATCGATCAAAACCGAAACCGAGGAAAAGGAGAAGGATTCGAAAGCTCACCGAGGCGGAGATCTTCACCGGAAATTGTTCGATTGGCTCGCTGTGGCTCCGGTGGTGGTGGATCCGGCTTGTCATTGGCATAGGACGAGTGAAGAACAGTTAAAGGTGGGCCTTTTCGTTATTTTAGGTCGGAAGGTGGAGGGAGAATTGCTTACCGCCGATATCGAGGAAGAGCAGGGGAAAGGAAGAGGAAGAAAGCGTCGGGCTCCTGCTGGTGACTCCGGGGCGGCTCGGTCGTCGGTGCCGTATGTCGGAGGGACTGAGATCGATCCTGCTGCTACTGCTGGTCCCAAAAGAAGAAGGTAGAGGTTGCAAGAGGGCTCGGTGATGGCTCGGGCGGAGCTCGGTGGCGCTGGTGGTTTTCTCCGAACAAGGGAGCGCTCGGTGGCTCGAAATGGAGGAGGATCGAGTGCTCGGGGCTGGTCGGAAATCAAGAGGATGGTGGAGATGGAGCTGGTTTTCTCAGCACACAAGAGAGAGTGAAAGAGAAGGCTTGGTGCTTTCTTTGGTTGTGAGTGAGAGCAAGATAAGATAACATTCAAAAATTGAGGGAAATGGGGTCTGAGAAGGTGGCGTGGGAGCTGCTGTTCATAGGGAATCACATGGGGGAGAGTAGGAGGAGGTGTGGTAGTCTTGCCTAGAAGGGAAAAAGGACAATGTGCACTGCTGCCCTTGCTGTCGTTGAACAAGGAGAGAGAGAAGTGTCTTCTGATTGAGATTGGGGGAGAATCAAAGTGAAGGAGGAGGTAAAGTGGTCCCAATTCCAAAGAACCCCAATTCAAAATTACCCTAAATAAAATCTGAAATCCGCTCTCTCGACCTTATCCCGACTCAATTTAAAATAACGTTTCAAAATTTCAAAGATGTCGACATCCCAAAGTTTATTTCAAATCCCAAGGTAAAATGACGGAATTGTCCTTCAAAGTTCGAAATTAGGTCGGAATCCTCTTGAAGGATTTTAAAATACGATTTTTAAGGTGAAGATGAGGATTTTCAAATATCCGATTTTTTTTTCCGACCTAAATCCCTTTTATTTTATTATTTATTAGAATTTATTATTTAAAAATCCGAGCCTTTACACTTTGTATAGGCATGTCATTAAAATATAATGTTTCATAAATACTGATTAATCTATCGAATTTGATAAAGTCTATAAGTAAATAATTATACATCTATTAGGTTGATTTGAGTGTATTCATAAATCGATATGATTGTAATACACTAAAAAGAAAGATAGACTTTATCAAAATATTAAATTATAATATCAATATTAAGTTAAATTATAATATTTATATAAATATTTGTACAATATTAAAATATTATGAAAATCAAATTATAATATGAATATGTCAAAATATTTTAAGTATACTTATTTATTTTATTATTATATTATTTAGGTCGACATTTTAATAATATTAAAATATTATTAAAATTAAATGATATTATCAATATGTTGAATTAAATGAAATAATAATAATATTATGATTACTTTATAAATATTATTAAAATTTTAACATATTTATATAAATAACTGATTTTTTTTGGTTCGCAAGCAAATAGGTTTTATACTTATACTATGATTATAAAGTATATAAGGTCATTTAATATTTTATTTTATTTTTAATGTAGCAACAGTTTGAAGACAAAAAAAGTAAATCTCTAACTAAACCCGGTTTTGCAAATTAAAAAAAAAAGAAAAGAAAAGAAAGAAAAGGGAGAAACATAAGGGTGAACAACGAATACACCATATACCCGTCTCCTAATCGTAGGACATGCAAATGGACTAAACCCCGAGATGGATGGTACAAACTCAATTTTGATGGTGCCTTATCTGATACAAAGTTGGGCTCCTATGGATTTCTTATTCGAGATGCTTCTGGTTCAGTTATCTTCTCTAAGGCTGGAACCTCTTACTTCCCTTCGGTACTTGGGACTGAATGCTTTGGTCTCTGGCAGGGCCGTGCCAATTATTTTAGGGGCCCTGTACCAAAATTTTGAAATAATATTAAATATTTTTTTAGTAAAAGTAACTAATCTTTAATTGAAATGGAAAAGTTGAATATTTTATAATACGAGTGAAATTAAAATAACTGAAAAATATAAATAGTAAGAACATTTGTCTGAAATTATTAGCAAATTCATAAATTATATATAACATAATAACAACATATAAATCATGCCTTTCTTAAAGTACTACTATGTTTTAATATTTAATTCTTACAAAATGTTTAAAAATATAAAAGTACGTACTACTATATTTAAAAAATAAATATTTAAACTTTAGTAATAAAGTGATAATTAAATGTTACTCTATAATAAACTTTTTTAAAATTAAATTTACTCTATATTAAACACTTCAACAGTTTTTTAGCAAATGAAATTAAAAAAAAATGAAGTGATAAGCATAACTGCATAAGAGTATCAAGAGTTAAGAGATGGTAAAAAAAAATACACTGTAAATAAAAATAAAAATAACCAGTGGAAAAATTTAACAAATAAAAATAGAAGTGACAAGTTGCTGAGAGGAATCGAACTTGGGAAAGATGGAAGAGAGGCGCGCACTCATTCCACGGAGCTAATTAAACATTTACACTTGGTGAAAGAAACTTTTAATATTTAGATTTTTTTATCATATTGGGCCCCTAAAAATTTGGGGGCCTTGTTCGATTGATCCACTTGAACATGCTTAAGCACGGGCCTGGTCTCTGGAAGGGTTTACTTAAAGCAATTAATCTAAATTTAAAAAACATGGTTATTGAGGGTGATAACCTTGACATCATTAATAGCCTTCGGTCTGGATGCTCCTGCTCTAGGGAAATTGAAATGATTATTTCTGACTGTATTCTTTCTCTCCGCCATTTTACTGAGTCTGAAATTAGACATGTTTATAGGGAAGGTAATGAAGTCGCAGATCGACTTTCTCATCTTACATTCTCTTTCTCTGGCTTTGGCCTCCCCACTGATGCTGCGCTCAGCAACATCATCTTTCGGGATGCTCTTGGATAGTTGCTCTGTAACATCCGAATTCTTTTAGGTTCAAAAAAAAAAGATACCCGTCTCCTTTCTCCCATCCCAAATTTATTCATCTTTTTCGTTTCAATTTCGATATGAAAAACTCAAAGAGATCCTTCCTCAATTGCGATTTGAAATCAATCCCTCCAGTATGTCGATCTGGAGAATCAAAGAGAGACGACTTGTTTCTCCCTAGCTCCAATTGAGCTATCCTCTTCCTTTCGAAACCCTAAAATCAATTTCCATGGACTGTCCCCTAAAGCTTTCATAAATTCCAGAGATTCAACATTATTATCCCAATTAACCTTTGTGAATTTCGAGTTGAAAACGACCCTACCTCAAGTTCGATATGAAAAATCAAAGAGAGACGAACATTGTTGCGACCTAAAAACCACCAGGTTTGCCCTCTTTCTTTTCCCTTAATTCTGGTTTGATTTTGATGAATTGAGATTTGAAAATTTAACCAAGGCTGCTGATTTGTAATTTAGGATCTCAACTTGACTTATGCAATATGATCTGTTGTGTTCGTTTTAAACTTTGGTTGGCCGTTAACAAATCCTTCCCGCAGAAACAGCTCAATTAGCTAAAATCAAATATTTTTCTTGAGATTGCAATATTTTTTGTTTTTAAATTTAACAAATATCTATTGCTAGCTATGTTGAATGTTTAAGCGTCACTTATTATTATTTGCTTTTATTTTCTCAAGAAAAAAATCCTGAAGTGAAGATGGGCATTCATCACTTCAGTTAACATGCACAATAAAAACAACATTTAAAAGATTGAATCCGTTAAGAATAAGATTTGATTAAAGATTTGTTTTTGATCTAAATATTTGATTAAAGATAAATATAGATTACCTTGTTAAGATTTGATTATAGAAACTTAACTAAAAAGTTAGCAATAAATCTTTATGTATTTTTTTAATTCGCCTATTTTTTTTTATCATTGAATTCAATTAATTTAATAAAACTTTTACAGTTAGGAATTGTGTAGCCCAAGCCCTTCATGTTTAGCATAAGGGAAATTTTAAGCATGATCAAAATAAAGAAAAAATTATGAAAGAACAATAGAACACTAAAGCCTATTGAATGATTAGGAGTAACATATTACATGTTGGGGACTTCCGAGTCGTTCTTACTACTTCATGTGAGGGAATATGAAAAAAAATTAAAACAATTTACAAAGTTGAAATGTATTATTGATTTAAAATTTTCTAGCTTCAAAAAATATTGGATGAAAAATAATCTATAAATTTGAAGAAGTTGTTATGATTTGGTCAACAAATTCAATATTTTAATTAATAAAAAAATAATTTTAAGTAGATTTATTTTAAATATATATGGAGTATGTTAAGTGAATGGCTGCCACGTGGCACTTTTAATGAAAAACCGTCATGTGTATCTTTCGCAACTGTTTTCGTATTATATTAGATATAGGTTTTTAAAAAATATGTTGTAAATAAAAGAAAGAATATGATTGATTTATAAAGATAAAGGGAAGAATAAAAATAATAATTAAAGGAAATAATAATTAAATATAGGAGAGAGGAAAAAATAAAAAAAAAGTAGAAAATACGGGATTGGTTAAATTATCTAAAATCAAGGAGAAGATGACATGTCATCAAAGTCTTCTGATTTAAAGTATTATATAGATAATACTAATATTTCTTTATTTTTTCTTCTCGATTCTTTCCTCTAAAAACTCTACAAGTAAATCAGCTATTAAAAATAAAATTCAAATGAAAATCTATACAAAAGTAAAATTTTTATTTTACTTTTCCTTTTACATTTTCTATTTTTTTTTATATAAGTAATATATTATTATTATTTAATTAGAAAATAGATAAAATAATATTACTCATTAGAAAATCAATATCTGTATGAAACCTTAAAAGTTTTACAGAAGATATATTTAGTGCTCATTTATTTGATAATTGACATTTAACAATTTTTTTGTTTGTTTATATTCCCTTAATTTCGTTTTTTTCTTTGTGATATTTTCAAACTAATTTTTATGAATTAAATGATAGGGTATGATCATTTGTTTTAAAATCACACTAATTTTTAAATAATCAAGCATGTTATTTGTTGAGGGAATTAAAGGAAGTAACCCCCGCCCCGGTTTGGTTTGCTAGCCTAACCCACTAACCGTTTCTAATTACAAGGGTTAGACCCGCCCTCAAAAAAATGGGAAGGTAGCCGGTTGGGAAAGGGGTGTGGAAACCGGTTGTTGGGAGTCAATAAAGAAGGGAGGGAGGAGGAGAGAGAGGGCAGTTTTAAAAACATGTCACATCTTGGCTGTGGAAAACAGAGAGAGAGAGAGGAGGGAGTGGAGAAGGCACGAAACCGCCATTTTTGAAACGAAAACGAGAGAGGAGAAGAAGGCAAAGGAAGAAGACGAACCTGGGAGTGCGGAGGAGAAGACGGCGTCGGATTTCAAGCCAGTAAAGGAAGCGTGTAGAAGACGACCTTGTGGGTGTTTAGAAGAGAGAGACCGACCGATTTGAAGTAAGTAAACCCTAACCCTACCGATTTTGTACTGATTGCAGAAATTGAAGGATGAGGGACCATTTGAAGACCCTAATTTGTTTGCCATGGTTTGCAATTGGATGAAATAACGGGTGGAGTATACGCCCCTGTCATGTGGGATGTAACAGGCGTCTAGTATGAAAACAATGGGTGGAAATGTGGGAACGGGGGTGTTCGAGTTGGGGAGAGAATGGAAGTACCATTGTGGTGATGATATGGTAAAGGGCTTGAAGGAGGAAGCAAATTAGGGAAAATCGGTACATGTATTGTGTGAATATTTGGGAAATTGGTGAAATTGGGGAAAATGTGGGAATTGGGGAAATTGGTGAGATTGGGGAAATAGGATAGATAGAGGGAAATCGGGGAACCTAAACGTGGTTTAAAAAATTTCAGGAACAAGTTATTGAATGTAAATGCTGTTACATTGTAAACTGTCATGTTTTTAATATTTAGTTGCCATGTTTAATAGGTTTGCTGTCATGTTTAATTCCAAAATCACGCGGCTTATATTTTTTGGAAGCTATAAAATGGTTATAATGCTCACGTGATAAGTATAAGCTAAGATATGGTGAGGCTAGAAAGTTACTGGCATTTGTGATAAGTGCAGGAAAGATATGGTGTCTGTCATGTGAAAATGGTCACTTGACATGTTAAAATTGTCACTTGACATGTTAAAATTGTCACATGACATGTTATATGGTGTCTGTCATGTGGGAATTGGGGAAATTGGTGAGATTGGGAAAATAGGATAGATAGAGGGAAATCGGGGAACCTAAATGTGGTTTAAAAAATATCAGGAACAAGTTATTGAATGTAAATGCTGTTACATTGTAAACTGTCATGTTTTTAATATTTAGTTGCCATGTTTAATAGGTTTGCTGTCATGTTTAATTGCAAAATTGCGCGGCTTATATTTTGTGGAAGCTATAAAATGGTTATAATGCTCAGGTGATAAGTATAAGCTAAGATATGGTGAGGCTAGAAAGTTACTGGCATTTGTGATAAGTGCAGGAAAGATATGGTGTCTGTCATGTGAAAATGGTCACTTGACATGTTAAAATTGTCACTTGACATGTTATATGAACTTAACGTCATGTGCATTGTGACTTGTGTGATGAAAATCTGCAAATGTTTGAAGAATGCTAAAGTATTGCTCCCCAACCTGCAGGGTATCAAACTACAACATGAGTGATTCAGGAGAAAGAAGGGTAAACCAACCTGCAGGGTATCAAACTACAACATGAGTGATTCAGGAGAAAGAAGGGTAACGGAGACACCGACAACAGGCGAGGTATGATTTGGCTAGTGTCGATCAAGGGTAGAGTGTTTTACAGATGAGTCGGTCTAACATTCCACCCCACTGTGCAGGCGATATATGCTGTCCCCGAGGACAAGCATTTCAAATGTAGGTGCAATCAATATGCCAGGCCCAATGTCCTTGCAAAGCTAGACCAGTACCTGAGCCCGTCAGACTGGAAGCGTCTTTGTCAAAGCCAGTTTGGCGACATTGCAAGGCTCGGGGCCAAAGTTGAGTTCTCCGCCCAGCTAGTCCACTACGTCCTGCAGCGGCAGCTGCGGTCGAAAAAGGAAAAAGAAACGTGGTACATGATCCAGGGGTCCATAGTCCGGTTCTCCATTGCGGAGTTCGCGCTAGTGACCGGACTGAATTGCTCGGCAAACGTGGGGAGGACCGTGGACACTGCGGCGGACAAGGCTGCCTGCTTAGAGTTCTTAGGCAAGGAAAAGATGAGGATGGAGGCCTTCGAGACGGAGTACACAGTGGCGATGAAGTCAGATCGTTCGGCTGCAAGGCGCTTTAAGTTCGCGCTCATATTGCTGGTGGAGGCGGTGCTGTTTGCGAAGGAACCCCGTAACTTTATTCACGGGTGGGTTGTAAACATGGTGTCTGACACCGAGGCGTTCTTGCGTTACCCGTGGGGGCGACTGTGCTACGAACGAACCCACGATTTCCTCTACCGGTGTGTTGAGCGCAAGCTCCAGCACGGGGTCAGCAGCTCTCGGCCGTCGTACTTGTTAGGCGGCTTCCCCCTTGCATTCCAGGTATGGACATAAATCTCACATGACAAATACTGATTTAAACTGGACACTGCCTCCTGGTAACAGGACACGATTAAATGCAAAGTGTCGACATGTCATCACCTGGTTTGTTTTGTTTGTTTGTAGTTGTGGGTGTACGAGGCTCTGCGGCCAGTTGCAAGACAATTTGCTGACACCAGCACAAGCACAAGCACAACCTACCCTCGGTGCCTGAGATATAAGTCGAAAGAGCACAACATGATGTACGATTCTCTTGCCTCCCTCATCCAGCAGTCGAAGGAAGAGTTGGGCATGTTCGATGAGGTGGACGCTGTTCGGACAGTCCTTCTCCCGGATGCCGAGGAGGTCAGGAAGGGGGTTATTGTTGGCGCCATGTACACGGCAGAGAAGCCGGATAAGTTCTTCGACGACCTCGTGGTGGAGTATAAAGCCAAACATGCGCCGAGCACGACGGAAGCATCTGGGTCAGGCACGAAGGGTGAGGGAAGTACGACGGCTGCCGAAGTGGATGTGTCAAGGATTTTGTCAAAGATGGATGATCTGGGGACGAGCTTATTGGCAACGTTTAACGAGAGGATGAAAAGGATTGAGGTAGCGATGCAAGAGCTGAGAAGAGAGGTGAGGGGGAAGAAGCGAGGTGAGGACGAGGTGACACACTCGCAGGACAGGCATGGAACTTACGGTGAGGAAACCGAAGATGTTGAGTTGCAGTCAAAGGAGGTAAGATGTTCAATTTGTAATGTCAGTATCCCTAACCGTCATGTATAACAATATATGCGTTATGTATAACAATATAGGCGTCATGGTAACATACCTTTCCCATAATTGCGTAGGCTGAGGATACTGTTAAGGAAATGGGCCAGAAATCGGGTACTGATGCAGGTGAAGATGAAACCACCAAGACAACTTCTGAGGTAAGTACCCTAACTGAAACCGTGATGTAAATTTTGTGAATGACGGTAACACTAACTCATAATCTGTAGGAGATGGGTAAGAGTAAGGGACCAGTTGATGGGGAGACCCAAATGGATAAGGATGCTGATCCACAAGAACCCCCCAAAGAAACACCCACCACACAGGTTAGTCATCCCTGTCGTACTGCGATGTGACTATTGATAATGGGGTCGAGTCTAAGTTCCTTCGCATATTTGCGCAGGGTGAGACTGATAGCACAGGGCCAACTGAAATGGTAGGGGCTGCCGGGCTTGAGGCAGTAGCAGCCACTACCAATGTCACAACCGCTGAGGTAAGCCATCTGCCGCCTAGTGTCATGTGAAGATTGTTAGTCGTCATGTCAAAAATCTGTTGTTGTCATGTAGGAGGACCGGGCTAATGAGGATGAGGTCTTAGCTGAGGGGTCTAAGACTGTGGCCAAAGGGCCTGGGGACAAGTCAACCATCTCCGAGCCAGAAGCACCCACAACAAAGACAACCCCTGAGGTAGGACGTGTTAATGAAACTGTCATGTCAAAAACAGTTATGTGTCATGTTATTTTACCCTTGTGTCATGTAATCAACCATAGGAGGCACAGGCACAGGAGGAGGCCGTACTTCCCCTTCAGCGTAAGGGCGGAAGGGTGAGGCGAGCGCCTTCTACGTTAGAGGGCCACGAAGTTACTCAGCCGGTGAAGAAGCCGCGTGTCGACAAGGGGAACAAGGATAAGGAGGTGGTTGAGGACGTGACGAAGGGGCAGAAGAAGCCGCGGGCCGCCAAGGGGAAGAAGGTGATTGTGGGGGTTGACGCCGTGGCCTTGGGCCTGATGACCTGGGCTGACGTGGACGCATTCACCGAGTGGATGACCACCGACAATGCCCAAGGGACTGAACCCGCACGTACAATGCTGGGCACCCGCCTTGAGAGGGATTTCTTCGGGGACCTAAAAACGCCAATGAAAGTGGTGGGCTCAGAGGTAAATTTCGGCCACCCGTTCTCCGATAACTTGACATTTTTGTGGTTGACTGGACACGTGTTCCTTGTTTGCAGCATATCGACGAAGCATGCGGCATTCTCCGAAAGGAGGTAACCAGCGAGTCGAAGTACGTAGGCGTCGCAGCCGTCGACAGCTACTTCGGGGTCCTGCTGCAGAGACAAACCGGCATGCCCGTCGACGAGGAGTTGGAGTACTACTTCAGCGGTATGTTGCCGGAGAGGTGTCCGAAGCCTTGGGCGAGCGTCGACCGTGTGTTGGCCCCATGGAATCTGAAGGACAACCATTGGGTAGCGGTTGAGATCGACCTGGCCGAGTGGACTGTCCGTGTGTATGATCCGGACACTCGTCTCACTCCTGAGCGACAGTTGCCAGGCCTTCTGAAGCCCATCACGCACACCCTTCCCCCGCTGATGGATGGCCACCAAGAGCTGCACGCCAAGCATGTAGGGAAACTGCCCCAGCCGTTCTAGTACAACCGTGTGAAGGGGATCCCTCAGAACAAGCAATCGTAAGTCGTCGTAGTCCATCTTCTGATTTATATTGTAATTAGTGCGCATTAGGTTTGACACATACTTTTTGCGACGCAGAGGAGACTCCGGCCCCTACGCTCTCCGTTTCTTGCAGATGCTCGCATCAGGCGACCGCGCATTCAAAGGGGTGGACGACTCCTTTATCGATGCTTACCGCCTAGTCATATGTGTCGCCATCTACCACCGTGGCTTCTGTCCCAGGCCCGATCCTCAGTAGTCATTGGCTCCGTCCTTTTTTTACAAGAACATTGTTGTTTGTACTGTTGTCTGCAAATGTTGTTGGTGGCTTGAACAGTTATGCTTTCGTAGGATTTAATTTGGTTGACTTTGGTATCGACGGTATGTCGTTTTGGGAAACCTAGGGCTCAGGTTTTAAAACTATGATGTCTTGTTGTTTTTGAAACTATGTAGGTCGTACGATGGTTGACAGTTATATATTTACGTCGTCCACATTTCCACTGAAAATGCACAATTAAAACATGTCATGTCCAAAATATCACCTGCCAAGTTTATATAACTGCATGTCAAGTACAAAATGACATAGCTGCACCGAGGCCCAACAAGCCTTAATAACAAAACACCGGGCGACGTCCATACTTCAATGTAAAAGGGGGAGCGATAACGTTTCCGAATAAGTTAGCCCTGACTACAAACCGCGTGAAATACCTACTGGCTTGTCTTACATAAAATATGTCATGTCAAAATAGCTATCCGTCATGTCTACCCCATTAGCTGTCATGCCAAAATATGTACCCGTCATGCCAACATACCACCTTTTTCTTCACAATGTGCGGCGCCTTTTCGGGAACTTCCTTTCCCACTGAGACGGGTACCTAGATGTCTTCGGCCTGCCAGGGCGTACCTTGATAAGTGGGGGGAGGCAAGTCTCCTTGGCGATTGCCTCGGGCACCCTCCAATTCTCTCGCGACGGGACTGGGTAGATCACGTCCTTGTAGCACGCACGCCACGCGTCTACCTTGTACAAGTCGTTGACGAGCGAGTACACATCCATCCCGTGCAATTAGGATGCTGCCATTGCGTGCGCGCATGGGTACTGGTCGACGTTGAAGCGTCTACAGCTGCATAAACGTCCTACTAGGTTTAGAAGCCAGGTGGAGGTTCCCTTGCGTACCTCGTACTCATGTGCACTCAGCTGTCTGACGACCATGGAAAGGGACTGCACGAAGTTTGCTCTGATGGCGTTACCAACCCAGTCACTCACGACTTTCCCCTGCTCGCCGCTTGTCTTCCTATGTTTGACGAACCACGTGCCGACGGTCTCAAGGATGGCATCTACAAGGGCTGTTAGCGGCAAATCTCTAGGATATTTGAACACCGAGTTCAAGCACTCGGAGTTATTAGTGGTTGTGATGTTGTACCTGTTCCCAGTGTAGAAAGCCCTTGCCCAGTTGCTGAACCCGGCCTCCTTCAGATATTGGCCTGCTCCGGGAACCCGTGCACAGAACTCCGCGTACAACACCTGGAACTCATCGTACGTGTAAGCTTTACACATCGTCATGAACTCGTCTTGCAAGCCCCCGCACTTGAACCGGAAACGGACGTTTTGAAATAAGTGATATGTGCATATGCCATGCTTCGCGAAGATGTAGCTATCCCGTATGCCCTTCAGGATGCTCATGTGGCGGTCAGATACCCACACCAGATCAGTCGTGTCTTCAACGACACGCAACATCTGCCTGAAGAAGAACCCCCAAGACCCATCATTCTCGCCGTCAACCATGGCGAAGCCTACGGGGTAAATGTGGTGGTCAGCGTCTTGTGCAGTAGCAAATAGCAAGCACCCTCGAAATTTCCCCTTCAAGAAGCTCCCGTCCACCGATATAACCTGGAGAATAAACATCTTGATGAGTTAGAGGTGTCATGTCTAGGCAAACAGACGTCATGTGATATTCGTATGGGCGTCATGTTTCTAGTAAATGAGCGTCATATTCAATGTAAGGAAGGACTTACCTTCCGTAGGTGGGGGATAGCCCTCCGCCACGCTCCAAGACTCACAAACGCATACTTGAATCGCCCCTCCGCGTCGCGTTCTATCCTCGTGTACGTCCCAGGGTTGGCCTGCTCCAGCATGTACATGTACGAGTACATGCTCCGATAGCTTTCCTCGTCCGTTCCGTACACTTTGTCCCTCGCACTCAACTTGGCTCGGCGCGCCTTCCAGTAGCTGCATGTGACCCCCAGCTGCGACTTCATCATCCTCTGCACTTGATCGGGATCGAGGGGCTTCTTCGACCGTCCGAAACTGAACATGCCCATTTACACACATGTGTCCAGTTAAGTTAGTTGTGTGTCCAGTTAAGACAGTTGTGTGTCCAGTGACTATTTCTGTG
This sequence comes from Persicaria maculosa, assembly GCA_963922045.1. Classification (NCBI taxonomy): domain Eukaryota; kingdom Viridiplantae; phylum Streptophyta; class Magnoliopsida; order Caryophyllales; family Polygonaceae; genus Persicaria; species Persicaria maculosa. The sequence continues at coordinate 29,436,752 of OY998251.1, read as the reverse complement.
TGTCCAGTTACAATAGTTGTAAGTCCAGTTAAGAAAGTTCTGTGTCAAGTGAATAAAGTTGTGTGTCCAATGAATGCAGTTGTGTGTCCAGTTACTAGTGTTGTGTGTCCAGTGTGTATATCTATATGTCTAGTGGAATTTAGGCAAGAGTCCAGTTAAGTTTTACGTATTGGGGCACATACCTTTCGACAATGCGCCGGCCCAGCTGCGTGTATGACGCACTGCGTTTTTGGTGACCGCCTCGTCCAGCGAGCATGTGTGCTCGTCCATAAGCTTTCGGATCTTCCATAACCCCGTTCCCTTGTAAGTCGAAGCCCGACATGACCACTTGCAGTTGCGAGCAGCGCACCCTACAACATACAAGGTCTTCGTTGACTTCTTCACCTTCGTCGTGAAGCAGCGAGTCAGACCCGCCCACGCTACGAGTTCCTGCACATCCTCCTTCCTCCGAAACATTTGTCCCTCCCGGAGCTTAATACCACACTGGCTGGTATCCAATGGGTTCCCCGCCACCATTGGTTCACTTTCAGCAGGCTTCGGAGAAGTGGTCGACTTCCATTTTCGTCTTTCGTATGCTTCCTCGACTTCCCTCACCGCTCGCTCCGCCTCATAATCCCATGACCAAGACTTCGTCGGACCAGAACTACCGTGTTCAACTTTAACCACTTTTGGGATTGCATCATCCTCGTCGGAGGAGCTACCAAGATCAATGGCTCCATCTTCCATGTCACTGCTGACATATATGATCTGTTTCCCTTTATTCACTGCGTCGGCATTCTTTTCCCTCTTCGCAAACTCCAACTCCAACTCCTCACTTATCCCTAACTGGTCAGAAGTCTCTGTTAACTGGACAACTGTTTGTGTTAACTGGACATCCGATGATTCCAACTGGACATACGTTTGGTTTACCTCGACAATTTTTTCTCCCAAATCTTCGTCTTCTCCGTCAAGCCCCACGGGGAGATCTGTATTTGGGTGATCTTCTTGGGTCACGGGCGGACCAGTTAACGGCACAACAACATCCTCCAAGCCTGCAGGAGACAAACCACCACTGTCTGAATCATCCGTTGTCGATCCTTGTGCTTCGGGCACGTCTCCACCAACCTTGCGTCGCAGGGAGACATTGAGGTCGATAGGCCAATTTCGTTCTCCAGACAGCCCGTTTACAAACTTGTAGGCCTCCAAGTCTTCGTCATCCCCGATAGCAAACGGCCTGGACCCTTCCTTCTTTGGCTTTACATATGTGAGCTCCACATCATTCCTCCTCCCATCGACATTAAACTTGTCCATCACCTGTTTCTTCAGCTTTACGTAGTCAATCCTTTCGTCCACCACCATGGCTTTCTGGCCCCTTGTTCCCGTGAAGACCCAAGTGCCGCCTTCACACGCCCACCATCCTCCAAACAATACAGTGATACAAACTGATGATTTTTCCCCTGTTGCATTTCACAGGTAGACAGAAATTAATTTGTATCGACGGTATTTACATATGAACAACACTTACCAAACATAGAGAGAACACTTACCCATTTATGTCCGATCAGAGGACTGTCCAGTAAATTCCAACACGTGTCCAGTTGGTACGATATAACCGTCCAGTGAAAAGTGGCTTCTTACAAGTAAACCGTTAACTGAACCCAGGCCCACTTGCTTCTTCTTCAATGGAATCTCTCTCTTTCTTCAGATTTTGTGAATAAAAGTGACGCCCATAATTTCTCTCATCTCTTTATATAGACCACACATCATTTGGCACCTACCCTCTTTCTTCTAATCAAACGCCGGCCATTCCCCTTCTTCAAGTTCCATTTCCCCTGCAATTCATTAATGGGAGCTAATGATTTCCCTCGGACATTCTTCAAAGCTTATATACCCTCCCCCTCCTCCCTCCCTTTTACCTTTTTTTTTGGCGCCATCCCTGGGCGGGAACAATTGCCTCCCTCCGATTTATTGTACCCAGCTGCTCCATCTCTCTCCCTCTCTGTACCTGTCTTTTCAATATTGATCAGGATTTTCACCCTCTCTCTCTCTCTCACAGACTCTCTCTCTCTCTCTCTCTCTCTCTGTCTTTTCCTCGCTTTTCCGTCTCTCTCTCTCTCTCTCTCTCTCTCCCTCTCTCAATTGTCCAGCTGTCATACTCACACTGTCCAGTCCCCTCCCCCACTTACCTGCTACCGGTTGAGCCAAAAATCCGGATATCCGGATTTTAGCAAATTTTTTCCGGATGGGGTTATGTGTGCAAGGGTTTCAACGAAATGGGTTATTTTAGCAAATTTGCCTTATTTGTTTACATTTTCTTCTTAAAATATAAATTTGATGGCAATTAATTAGGAAGGCCAAAGTCATAACCGTTTCTTATATATTATTTATTGTTATTGTTATTTTAATCTCACTATTTAGGAAGGTCAAAGGTCATAACCATTTCTTTTTTTTATAACGGTTGCATAAGAATCTAATGTAAACAATTTATGTTATTAATGGGGTAGTAAATAAAATGATAAAATATATCACCAAGTTAAATGTAATTAATCACAATTAAATATATCATTAATATTAAAAAAATATCCTCCTATATATAAGAATCAAGGATTGAGAGGGGAAGACAAATTATGGAAGCGTTCTCCAAACATTTTTTGAATTCAATTTCGATCACGATCGTTCATCTCAACTGCTTTGATATGTGCTGATTTCTCCCATTTATCGTTGAATTTTTATCGGTGTTTTTAGGAATAGATTGTTGTCCATCTGTTATCTGTTATATATAAAGTTGGGTATGTAGTTAGTACTATATTTTCGTCAACCCCCTTTTATTTTGTTTGTAGTAATATGCTAATTTTTTTTTGAGGGAATTAAAGGAAATAATATTTGCCCCGGTTTGGTTTGCACGCCTAACCCACTAACCGTTTCTAATTGCAAGCGTTAGACCCCCCCTTAAAAAATGGCAAGGTAGTCGGTTGGAATAAGGGTGTTGAAACCGGTGGTTGTGGGTCATTAAAGAAGGGAGAGAGCGTGGGAGGGAGGAGGAGAGAGAGGGTAGTTTTTAAAAACCTGTCACTTCCAACTGTGTAAAACAGAGAGGAGGGAGGGCAGAAGGCACGAAACCGCCATTCTAGATATGAGAAAGGAGAAGAAGAAGGCAAAAGAAGAAGACGAACCTGGGAGTAAGGAGGAGAAGAAGCCGGCGGATTGCAAGCCAGTAAACCCGACAACGTGTAGAAGACGACCCTGACATCGTTTAGAAGAGAGGGACCGACGGTTTTCAAGTAAGTAAACCCTAACTCTACCGATTTAGTATTGATTGCAGAAATTGAAAGGATGAGGGACCAATTGAAGAACCTAATTTGTTTGTCATGGTTTGCAATTGGATGAAAGAACGGGTGGAATATCCGTCCCTGTCATGTGGGATGTAACCGGCGTCTAGTATGAAAACAATGGGTGGAAATGTGGGAACGGGGGGTGCTCGAGTCGGGGAGAGAATGGAAGTACCATTGTGGTGATGATATGGTAAAGGCCTTGAATGAGGAAGCAAATTAGGGGAAATCGATACATGTATTGTGTGAATTTTTGGGAAATTGGTGAAATTGGGGAAAAAGTGGGAATTGGGGAAATTGGATAGATTTTAATAGATAGAGGGAAATCGGGGAACCTTTATGTGGGTAAAAAAATTTCATACAACATTCTCTTTGATTAGATGAAATGATGTTCGTTTTTATTAGTCTTCTACAGTAGCAATTACTTTTTATATGCGACTTGCAATGATAGTCCATTTGAGTATAAAACTGAATTGGATCCGATTTGAATAGAGCATGACACTGATTTGAAGGTGATAACCATATGAGAAAATAAGTTATGAACACGTCCTTGGTTGTTTGTGTAGAGCGGTAGATTAGAGTAGTACAATGACAAATAAATTAGATCCTAATTTCCTTAAATTCTGTAGATCCGTAATGGTATAAATAAATGATTGGATAACACGATTGGTTTCACAACCACAAGGGAATGGTCGGATATGGATTCAATTAGAGATTGGGCGCGTAAAAGAGCTCGTAGGCGGAACTTTGTTGTTACCACGGTCAAGTCGTGGAGGAGTGACGATAGGCGGTTCGGAAGGTTGAAATTGGCATGTGAGCATCATGGGAGGTATCGAAAACATCATCATGACATTGGTACAAATGATAGAGATGTGGACAATGAAGGAAACCTTCTCGATACGGGCACCAAAAAAGGCGGGTGCGACTTTATGTTGGATTGTACAGAGTTTCCTAAAGGCATATGGAGTGTCAAGGTGGTGTCCGGTGTTCACAACCACGGAAATCCTCCTCGGTTAGTTGGTCATGCATTCGCCAGACGTTTGGATGCATCACAAATGGCTGACATTGGAAACAGCACTAAGGCAGGCGCAAGACCAAAAGATGTGCTGGCAAAGTTGCGTTACGATGACCCAACGACCGTGACATTGAGAGGTCAAATATACGTTGCACGAGCTCGAGTGAAGAAGAAATTATTGGATGACCAAACACCGATGCAATATCTCTTGTCGGAGTTGATGCGCAAGGAATACACCTTCCAATACAGATTAGACGCAGAAGGACGTCTTGCAGACCTTATGTTTTTCCAAAAGGATTCGTTGAAGTTGTGGAACATGTTCTCCTATGTTGTTGTGATGGACACGACGTAAAACACAAACAGGTTAGTCCTTCGTGCTACAAAAATTTTCCATACGAGTTGCATGTTTTTTTCCTTCACTCCTAAAAACACGTTTGCTTTTTCCTTCTAGGGTCGATAAGGCTTTGCTTGACATGGTGGGGATGACCAGCACAAGGCACACATTTCACTTAGGCTGCGCAATAATGACAAGTGAGAATGAAGAGACGTACACTTGGGTGTTGCAGCAAGTCGCAGGAGTGTGCGATTACCGTCCGGGGACAATAATCACCGATAGAGAGCTAGGTCTCTTAAAAGCGATAGCAACTGTCTTCCCAGATGCGCATCATATGTTGTGCGAGTGGCATGTGATCACCAACGTCGAAGCGATGGCTGCAAGGAAGACAGCTCAAGCACTTCCTATTGCGAAGAGATTCACTTGAGCTGCAAGACGATTGATTAGGTATACTTAACTATACAGTATTTCACTATCTATATTTGCGGCTAATTTGGTCAAACTCGACTATTACGTACTCTCCATTAGGTCAGAGACAGAGGAAACATACAACCGGCGACTAGGCAACATGAGAGCCGAGTGGGGGACTCTGTATAATGGGCTGATGGAGTACCTCGAGAAAACATGGCTTGTGCACCGGGAGAAGTTGGTGTATTTTTGGACAGACAAATACCTTCATTTTGGCCACAACAGAACCGGGAGGTAAGATGTTGGTTTATGTTATGTTATCATAATACTTTCTCCATCAACTAAATAAAGATGAGATAACAAATACAATCAATTGCATGTTGAACCAATCATACAAATATCGCAGGGTTGAATCTGCGCATGCAGTGCTTAAGAGACAAATGCAATCAAGTACAAACCGCATCGACACTCTCTTCGAACATATCGACAGATTAATTGAGGACCAGCTCCATAATGTCCGTGCTAAAATAGAGAGAAGTCGAACGCTCAACCCGATCAAGCTGGAGGCCACCGAACAACATGGACAAGAGATTATGTGCGTCGACCTCATTCGAAAAGTTGCAAGGCCGGCATTGGATCACTTGTACGGTGTGTTGCTGTAAAGGCTCGGATTTTAAAATCTTATTTTTCGGGGGGGGGGGGGGGGAAGAAATAAAAAAAAAGAAATTAAATCGAATCTAATTCGGATATTTCAAGGAAAACTCGTCCTAACTATTAATAAATCGAACTCGAAAATCTTAAAGTGGATTTCGACCAAAATTTGAAATTTATGCAAAATAGATTTTATTCCGCTCCCATATGCCGAGAATTTAGAAAATGACATGAAAAATAAATTTCAAAATAAATTTGGAGACCAATTGTTTCTCCCATCCAAATCCAAGGATTTTAGCTCACATCTCCTTGTCTTCTTCCCCTCTTCTTATCTGATTGCTAAACAAGCAGCTGTACAACTCCTTGTCCTCTTCATCTCCTTTCCCCTTGCAAATGAGACAACCCCTTTCCCCATCTCCTTTTCGACAGCACTCTGCAGCCCACCCTTGTCCTTTTCCTCATTAATCTCAGCTGCATTCTGATTCAATTAGGCACTAGGCACCCCTCCTCTTTGACTTTCCATAACCCAGCTCCCCCTCTCCTTTGCTTCTCTGCAGCTACAAGAAACCCCAAAATCAAGGCCCTCCCCTTTCCTTGTTGACTCGCCCAGCACAACACACCCTTATCTCCTCTCCTCTTCATCTAAAACCAAACAAATCCTCGATAATCTTACCCCCTTCTAGCTGGTTTCTGCCACACAGTACCACCCCAACACCTTTTCTCTTGTTTACTTGAATCCCGCCAAACCCCAAAGGCCCTTCCTTGGGCTCCCTTGCACCGCCGCAACCACCACCAGCACTACCCCCAACAACTTCTTTCCGCCACCAGCCGAGCACCTCTGTCCCGAGAACCCCCGAGCGCCCTGTTTTGCGGCACCGAGGAGCCGAGCAACCCAGCTCCTCCTCTCTCTCTTTCCGTCAAGCAGCAGCAGCAGTCAGTAACCATCATCCTCGGAGCCTCGGACAGAAGCAGCAGCCGGAAGACCATCCCCGGGGACCGAGCGCCGCCTCGAAAATCTTCTTCCCCTGTCTCGGTTTTCACACGGTAATGAGGTTTTCTTCCTCCTTTTCTCTTCCTTTTCACCTCTAAAATAAATAAAAGAGGATCTTTAACCCCTTCCCACTCCCCTAGGACGTCTCCGACGAAGCTCCACCCCGACGAGCATTTTCGAGGCGATTTCGATCGACTTACCCGGGCTCGAAAAACCCCTCGGTGAGCACCTCCTTCTTCCTCCTTTTTGACAATTTCGTGCCTTTGTGTGTTGATTGAGTGGTCGGAGTCGGGTACCGTCGCCGGCGAGCTCCAAGGCTCCCTTCCTTCTCTTTTCTTTTACGCAGAAATGAGGCTGGGAAGGAGGAGGGTGAACAGTAAACGGGTTTGGGGATTTCTGATTTAACTAATTCAACCGGTTCAGCTATTTAAATAAAAAAAACCGGTCCGGTTTAGGGCAAATTGAAAATCAGATTTTAAAAGGGGAATTGGGCCTATTTCTTTGGGCTGGATTTGTTGTTTTAAAATCAAGTAATTGGGCCTAATTCTATCAAGGGTGTTGGCTATTAGAGATTTTAATAAAATGGGTCTATTTCTATCAAATGAAATCGATTCGGAATTTTAACAAGAGGGAGGGGTCGGTTTTCATATTTTACAAATAAAGGGGTTGGTTTTGGCAAATTAATAAAGGACTGATTTTATAAAATGAAATGGTTTGGATTTTTAAGAGGTCTGGAAATATTTATGGAAGTGTTTAATAAATGGTATTTAAAATATTATATAGTATTATTTGAGATCTAAAGTATAAAATATTATTATTGAGATTTAAAGATATAATGTCAAGGTGATTAAAATAAATTTTAATATTATGAGACTTGGAGATTTAAAAGGGTATTATCGGAATTTAAGTCGAGAAAGGAGTTGTCGAGCATTTTCAAAAGGACGGAATTTCTAACTAGTTAATTCGGATTTTGAAATGGTTTTGGGACTAACTCGGGAATTATGTGGTCGGTGACTAACTAGCATGATTGATGTGAATGGTTGACTAATATCGTGATTGGTGTGTACTAATGGCATGATTGATTGACTAATGGCATGATGAGGTGTTAGACTTGTGTATCGTTAATTTATGCTTTCGCGATATGATAAATATGATGCACTTGATATATGTGATATGCGGATTATTATTGCGGATATATTGTGGCGAATACATGGATGTGGATGAATGGAATGATGAGAATGATATGGTCTTGTGGAATGTGGCAATATGATGAATGATTGAACTTGACGGAACGATGATTGCGATATGGTTGCTATTCTCGTTGAATGATATGCTTCGAGTGCTTGAATGATTAGGCGTAGACTTATATATGTGTTCTGATATGTATCTAGGTGATCTTTAATCTATCGTAATGCTTACCTTGCTGTTCTGCACCACCAGGTGAGTTCCTATATGAGCTCACTCAGATTCGAAAAGAGATCTCCCTGCTTGTAGCCATGTGCATACTAGGTGCTTGCATTCATAATAAAGCATGCCATGTAGTATCCTGCTAGGATTGCACTCATGATTGAGCATTCGTTTACTCATTGCTTTTGTAAACAGAACGGCCGTTATCTGTGAAGTAACTAGAGTCATTGCTAGGGTTATAGGACGACCTAGTCTCATCGGGTCCCGTCCTAAGTCAATCGAGTCATGAACTTCCTTATATTATGAGATGCCTGCGGGCTTTATTGTGGATACGGGTTGGGCATGTGTGCCACCCGATTATATGGAATGCATTCACGAGCTGGCCAGTCTCCGCCCTATCGGAAGGGGGTGGAGGTAGGAGAGGGATATACCACTTCGTATTCAGTGCTAAGGCCTTATTATATTTATGCACTTGATCTTAGGACCATGCTAGTGTGTTAATATTCCGCCTTGCATCTAGAAGCATCTTTATTAGGACTAGCGTGTGTATATGTCTGCTTGTTTGGGATTATATTGCGTAGGGCTTCGATCTGACACCGCCCGGCATACATTTTTTTTAGGGTTGTTTTGCAGCATAATTATTCCTTGTTTGCATGACGTGGGAACTCTCTTGGGCGATCTCAAAGAAATGGTTTAACTCCACTAACATTGTATATTAAATTTCGATAAATACGCTTATTGATTTGGTTTTGACTCGGCTCTGCCGTGTCACCCTCTTGTATTGCACCTTGATTCTACTATTTGCATGACTGTTGGTTTTCTACGCTTAGACTTATGACAGGTACAGGGGACTTCCCCGGGGATTCCAACGATCCCTTCGAATTTTGGGTATGAAATCCCACTTTAAAATGTTAGGATAGAATTTCAAACCTTTAACCTGTACTCGGGGCGCAATATCCTAACGAGGGGTTTCATCCCTCGAAACGTAACCCGGGAATCACAATCCCGGGCCGTTATAAAGATGGTATCAGAGCTGAGGTTGTGCAAACCGAGTATGATAGGTTGAAGTGGTTTTGAAAATGGCCCAAGGTTTTCAAATAGTTTTCCAAAATATTTTAGAAAGGGTAAAATGAATTTAATATGGCTAACTCAAATGGACTAAATACGAACTTGACTCTACAAATCCGGTAATCAAACAAAGGGAAACGAAGGGGTAGTAAAGGCGTTAGACCATCCCTATTGGATGTAGTTGGGAACGGGTAGGCAAAAATATAGCTTTTTCTTTACAGATGGGCCTACAAGACTCTAAGACTTTGCGTTGTAGTGGCTGGAGTGGCGAGGTAGGTAGAGACCGTGAGGTTTTGCCCCTCAGGTTAGTCGCCCCTCGAAGGGCGGCCCATAAGATAGCTAGATCGTTGATTGCTTCCATGCTGAGTGCTATTGTGCTTAGGGTAGAGAACTAATCAGTATGCCTTGACTTGAATCATGTATTGAATAACTGTGCAAACGGGATAGAGGGAGAATACCTTGTTCTTATGTCATTGGAACTCCTGTCTTGTCGGAATATCTCTTCCATAATTCAAACCCCTGATGATTCTGACTCCGTCAACCGTCCCACCAACACATTTAGGCATGTTAGCAAGGGTCGAAGAGCATCCGCTCTCCCCGTTTCGAGTCCTGTTTTGTATCCCACCACCAATGCTTCTATCGAGTCACGTACCTTAGGTTGGTGTCTTCCACGGGAAAATTTGGGTCGGTCAACTAGCTACTTCCGGGGGTGTGTCAGATATGGGAAATCCATGAGTGTTTTAGGGAGGGTGATCAATGAAACAATTTCGAGTTAGAAGTGATTTGTCTTATGGAGTTATCCTTCTCGATTCTTATACTGATCAACTGTGTCTTCTTACCACGAGAGTCTAAACACAAATTATACCCTCTCATCTCGAAAATAGTGTGAATGTCCTTGTGTCATACCAAGCAAGTCATATTAGCGTCCCACGGGGAAACAGAGTGATGAGTCGGTGATTGTATGACATGGTGTGTTGGTATATTTCAGCATGTTACTCTCCTTTGAATTAGGTCCATGATAGTGTGGTCAACCCTCTTTGTATGAGTGCCATGAGAAATGAATTTTTGAGCATGTTAAGTTAATCAAATTGAACCTCATTGACTATGTATTTTCTTAATGAGTGTTGGTAGTATCATGTAGGATATACATCTCCTAATTATTGACCATCATGCATCTATGTGCCATACTTGTCATACTACATGTATATGGTTGTGTTGGATGTGATAGTTGTTATGCCCAAATGACTTAACCATACCCCTTGACACGATTATTAGAGTGCATCTTAACATGCTTACCTGGAACCCACATTGTTTTGACCTACTTATGTGTACACTAAGTGAGTAATGGATCATACATGTGATATCCTATGATGCTCGCTATGTCATATAACTTATGCTGCATATGCCTATTGTCGGTTTGTGCATACATGATATTAATATGTCAAGCATGATTTGTGCATGAGATGATAAGTTTTAGCCTGTCCCGTGTGCATGTAAAGTTGATTATGTGAAATGTTATGGATGCATAGGACGTTATTCCTTTAATAGGTACATGATAGTGTGGAATGATATGATTGAAATATTTTGTGATTGCCATGTGCACCTGTAACCTTATAGAATACCCTAAGGGGATTGTTGTAACTCTCGAGTCTGTGTCTTGTCTTGAGTCTCGTCATCTTTAGTCCTGGTTTGTGTCTGAATTCTTAAGAAAGTCGTTTTGTCCTCCCTTGCCCTCCCCTATCTCCGTGACTTCTAACCCCTCGTGATCCCCTTAATGGACGTCGACATAGAAGAGAAAACGAGCAATCGAGTGGAACCAGAGTGGCGCAACGGAAGTGTGGTGGGCCCATGGCCCATGGACCCTAGGATCGACGTTACCAAAGGAAGGACGCTTTTCGAAGATGGCGGTTGCAGACGTAATCCTCCTAGATGACTCAAGGAATGACGTTCTTTGTCCGAATTGTGATCTCTCCTATGCGATCTGGAATCGGTGTCATGCGATAGGCTTGGAACTAACTAAATTGAGGTGTGATGACTGATAAGCTGAACTGGTAGTGAATGATTGCCTGACTAACTTGTGTTTGTGATGATGTGCCTATATGCTTAAGTGTACTGACCTACTAGTAAATCGGTTATGGGTTATATATGTGGTGGTGTATTCTTCTTGGGAATGAGTCGAGTGTTTCCTTTGGTGAGACGGATCGGGAAATCGCAGGTAGATTGAGGTGTTCGAGTTGGTCATTGGTTATGCGAGATGGAATGCATGAAGGATGTGTTAACTTGGGTAGAGTCGAGTGAGTTATGGCTTATCGGAGATAGTGTTCAGTGAGTATATTTGAGCTTCCAGGTAGGTCTTAGGTGAAGAGTGGAGTTAGCATGGTGAGATTTCGAGGAAGAAGTCCTAGCTAGAAGTGTCGGCAGGTAGTGGGTGCAAGTATAGGTGGTTAGTGTAGTTCTAGAGGTGGATGAGTGAGCTAAGAATGGATCGGAGGGATTCTCAAGGGGAAGTGTTATTAGACGGATTGGTGAGCTAAGGAAGGTGTCTAGATAGTCTAAGAGCGGATTGTGGACAGTATTATTGATGAGCGATTGATGAGTGTCTAAGGAATCATAGAATTCGGGACTAGGTTGTATGTGCGATAATTGGGAGCGGTTTTGGTAAAGGATGAGGTTGATGAAGTGCTAAGGATGAGTAGTATAGGGTTGCTTGAATTGGGAAATTATCAATCTTGGATATTAGGTTGTTCATGTCAGGACTATACGTGTGATGAGTATTTGGGGGATTGTTTGGATAGAATTGGTAGTGCTTCGAGAATTCATGCGTGAAGGATTTCTAGATGCGTTGTTTGAGGATTTTAGCATAGGGAATGAATCGGGATTTATGAGTGGAGGTTATTGTGGCTATTGAGGTATTCGAGAACGTGAGGTGAATCTTCAAGGAAAGACAGCTAGCTAGGCAAGAATGCCATTGAGGTTCTAGTAAGATTGTGGGCTTGAGATTAAGCTAGGAAGGTTCTGAGCATGAATTTGAGCAGTAGGCAAAGCGGAAGGTATTGGGAACGTGGGTGATGAGGAACTCAGTTATTCGTGGTTATGAGTTAGTACTAGACGGTTTCTGCGTTAGGGCTGTCGAGAGTAGGCGGTTGAGTGGATTCTAGCAAGGTAGGATGCTTGTGCTGGTTGGGGCATGAGAGTGGCATAGGAAGTAAACCCTGCTGGTAATGTCGAGAATTGGATGGGAGTTTCAGGTATGAGATGGTCGATATGAGTTAAGTTCTTAGAGGTGGATGGTTAATGAGAGTGGTTAGTGGTGTGGGGAGTATGATCAGGTTAGCAAAGTGAGTTGAGATGTCCCTTTGGAAGATGATGGTCAGGCGGAGTCTTAAGAGCCTAGGAAGAGTCAGGGAGGTTATTAAGAAGCATCAAGATCGATCGTGGGAGCAATTCAGTTGAGGGTAAAGATAGAACTGGTAGGGAAACCCTAGGACGAGGGTGTGCTTTGTAGGGAGCCTTGGTAGTTGGTCGAGATGTTAAGCTTATCGGGATAAGGAATTGTGCGATTGGGAACTCCGAGATATGGTTTTAGATGGTTGAGATTGGGTATTGAAGTAGATTGATCATTAGATGGCTCGATTGCATAAGAGTTGGGGGTACCTAGAAATTGGCTTGGGGTGTAGGCCTTGATTTGCAGAGAGTTATGAGGCTAGAGAGTTGTATGTGAGCGGGATGCAATGGTAATTAGAACTAGTGTTGGATTGAGTTGGTAGACCTAGGTGAGGATGACCTTAATGCGAGAGGTAAGGAGTAATGGTCGTGTCCTGTTATTCTTGGTAGTTGTAGGCAGGTTCTCTTGAGGATGTGATTTAGCGCGTGCTTTACTTGGGGATGAGTGTTGTACGAATTCTATGCTATAGACGATGTTGATTCTCTGATGTATTGCCGTTGAAAATAGTGAGCTACTAGTACTAACATAGTTATCCCTTGAACTCGATGAAATGTTAGTGTGCGGAAGTACTTGTTTGCCTCTAGTGTGATGATGCTTGGTAGTTAGCGTAAATATGATGTGCTTATCTGATTGATCTGATGTGCAACTCCTGCGATATGATGTGATAAATCATACTGCGTATGATACTATGCTAGATGTGTTATGGTATGTGACTATCCGTGACATGATTATGACCTTATTATGAATGTGTGATATGATTGCTATGTTGAACGATTGGTAAGATATGTGATGCCTTGAATTGGAATTGCTAGTATGATAGAACCGAACTGATGAATTTGATCATAACTTGGAACCTAGGAAAGAGATATGGGATTAGCCCTTAGAGGTGGATGATTCCACCTCCTGAAATTTGAAACTTACTTGACTAACGTCGGATTTAAGCGATTTTGAACGATGCTTAAAAAGGGCTAACTTGGATTTTGAGAGACCGAACGCGATCATGAATTTCGATGGTTTTGAGACCAATCCTTTTCAAACTGAGGACCCCTTTTGAACTTTTTCGACCCGAGCCTGCATTATGACGCCCACGAAGTGGATACAAGCATTTTATAGGGGCCCTTATAGACTGTTTGCTAAGACCTAGTGGAGATGCTCTAATGCTTTTCGAGTTATGATATAACCGAGAAATCGGGGTAAGGATGTGGTAAGGGCCCATATCACACTCTTGCTACGACCTATCGGGGATATTATGACCATGACGACGATACTGTGAGAATCTCATAGGGGCACTTATGAGGCACTTACGGGATTAATGGAATGGTTCTTGGACTCACCCACTTCCAACTTCATCCCCTATTTTGTTTTGGTTTTAGTCTCGGGGACGAGACTTGTTTTTAGAGGTGGATGATGTAAAGGCTCGGATTTTAAAATCTTATTTTTCGGGGGGGGAAAAAAGAAATAAAAAAAAAAATTTAAATCGAATCTAATTCGGATATTTCAAGGAAAACTCGTCCTAACTATTAATAAATCGAACTCGAAAATCTTAAAGTGGATTTCGACCAAAATTTGAAATTTATGCAAAATAGATTTTATTCCGCTCCCATATGCCGAGAATTTAGAAAAATGACATGAAAAATAAATTTCAAAATAAATTTGGAGACCAATTGTTTCTCCCATCCAAATCCAAGGATTTTAGCTCACATCTCCTTGTCTTCTTTCCCTCTTCTTATCTGATTGCTAAACAAGCAGCTGTACAACTCCTTGTCCTCTTCATCTCCTTTCCCCTTGCAAATGAGACAACCCCTTTCCCCATCTCCTTTTCGACAGCATTCTACAGCCCACCCTTGACTTTCCAAAACCCAGCTCCCCCTCTCCTTTGCTTCTCTACAGCTACAAGAAACCCCAAAATCAAGGCCCTTCCCTTTCCTTGTTGACTCGCCCAGCACAACACACCCTTATCTCCTCTCCTCTTCATCTAAAACCAAACAAATCCTCGATAATCTTACCCCCTTCTAGCTGGTTTCAGCCACACAGTACCACCCCAACACCTTTTCTCTTGTTTACTTGAATCCCGCCAAACCCCAAAGGCCCTTCCTTGGGCTCCCTTGCACCGCCGCAACCGCCACCAGCACCACCCCCAACAACTTCTTTCCGCCACGAGCCGAGCACCTCTGTCCCGAGAACCCCCGAGCACCCTGTTTTGCGGCACCGAGGAGCCGAGCAACCCAGCCCCTCCTCTCTCTCTTTCCGTTGAGCAGCAGCAGCAGTCAGTAACCATCTTCCTCGGAGCCTCGGACAGAAGCAGCAGCCGGAAGACCTTCCCCGGGGACCGAGCGCCGCCTAGAAAATCTTCTTCCCCTGTCTCGGTTTTCACACGGTAATGAGGTTTTCTTCCTCCTTTTCTCTTCCTTTTCACCTCTAAAATAAATAAAAGAGGATCTTTAACCCCTTCCCACTCCCCTAGGACGTCTCCGACGAAGCTCCACCCCGACGAGCATTTCCGAGGCGATTTCGATCGACTTACCCGGGCTCGAAAAACCCCTCGGTGAGCACCTCCTTCTTCCTCCTTTTTGACAATTTCGTGCCTTTGTGTGTTGATTGAGTGGTCGGAGTCGGGTACCGTCGCCGGCGAGCTCCAAGGCTCCCTTCCTTCTCTTTTCTTTTACGCAGAAATGAGGCTGGGAAGGAGGAGGGTGAACAGTAAACGGGTTTGGGGATTTCTGATTTAACTAATTCAACCGGTTCAGCTATTTAAATAAAAAAAACCGGTCCGGTTTAAGGCAAATTGAAAATCAGATTTTAAAAGGGGAATTGGGCCTATTTCTTTGGGCTGGATTTGTTGTTTTAAAATCAAGTAATTGGGCCTAATTCTATCAAGGGTGTTGGCTATTAGAGATTTTAATAAAATGGGTCTATTTCTATCAAATGAAATCGGTTCGGAATTTTAACAAGAGGGAGGGGTCGGTTTTCATATTTTACAAATAAAGGGGTTGGTTTTGGCAAATTAATAAAGGACTGATTTTATAAAATGAAATGGTTTGGATTTTTAAGAGGTCTGGAAATATTTATGGAAGTGTTTAATAAATGGTATTTAAAATATTATATAGTATTATTTGAGATCTAAAATATAAAATATTATTATTGAGATTTAAAGATTTAATATCAAGGTGATTAAAATAAATTTTAATATTATGAGACTTGGAGATTTAAAAGGGTATTATCGGAATTTAAGTCGAGAAAGGAGTTGTCGAGCATTTTCAAAAGGACGGAATTTCTAACTAGTTAATTCGGATTTTGAAATGGTTTTGGGACTAACTCGGGAATTATGTGGTCGGTGACTAACTAGCATGATTGATGTGAATGGTTGACTAATATCGTGATTGGTGTGTACTAATGGCATGATTGATTGACTAATGGCATGATGAGGTGTTAGACTTGTGTATCGTTAATTTATGCTTTCGCGATATGATAAATATGATGCACTTGATATATGTGATATGCGGATTATTATTGCGGATATATTGTGGCGAATACATGGATGTGGCTGAATGGAATGATGAGAATGATATGGTCTTGTGGAATGTGGCAATATGATGAATGATTGAACTTGACGGAACGATGATTGCAATATGGTTGCTATTCTCGTTGAATGATATGCTTTGAGTGCTTGAATGATTAGGCGTAGACTTATATATGTGTTCTGATATGTATCTAGGTGATCTTTAATCTATCGTAATGCTTACCTTGCTGTTCTGCACCACCAGGTGAGTTCCTATATGAGCTCAATCAGATTCGAAAAGAGATCTCCTTGCTTGTAGCCATGTGCATACTAGGTGCTTGCATTCATAATAAAGCATGCCATGTAGTATCCTGCTAGGATTGCACTCATGATTGAGCATTCGTTTACTCATTGCTTTTGTAAACAGAACGGCCGTTATCTGTGAAGTAACTAGAGTCATTGCTAGGGTTATAGGACGACCTAGTCTCATCGGGTCCCGTCCTGAGTCAATCGAGTCATGAACTTCCTTATATTATGAGATGCCTGCGGGCTTTATTGTGGATACGGGTTGGGCATGCGTGCCACCCGATTATATGGAATGCATTCACGAGCTGGCCAGTCTCCGCCCTATCGGAAGGGGGTGGAGGTAGGAGAGGGATATACCACTTGGTATTCGGTGCTAAGGCCTTATTATATTTATGCACTTGATCTTAGGACCATGCTAGTGTGTTAATATTCCGCCTTGCATCTAGAAGCATCTTTATTAGGACTAGCGTGTGTATATGTCTGCTTGTTTGGGATTATATTGCGTAGGGCTTCGATCTGACACCGCCCCGCATACATTTTTTTTAGGGTTGTTTTGCAGCATAATTATTCCTTGTTTCCGTGACGTGGGAACTCTCTTGGGCGATCTCAAAGAAATGGTTTAACTCCACTAACATTGTATATTAAATTTCGATAAATACGCTTATTGATTTGGTTTTGACTCGGCTCTGCCGTGTCACCCTCTTGTATTGCACCTTGATTCTACTATTTGCATGACTGTTGGTTTTCTACGCTTAGACTTATGACAGGTACAGGGGACTTCCCCGGGGATTCCAACGATCCCTTCGAATTTTGGGTATGAAATCCCACTTTAAAATGTTAGGATAGAATTTCAAACCTTCAACCTGTACTCGGGGCGCAAGATCCTAACGAGGGGTTTCATCCCTCGAAACGTAACCCGGGAATCATAATCCCGGGCCGTTACAAAGATGGTATCAGAGCTGAGGTTGTGCAAACCGAGTATGATAGGTTGAAGTGGTTTTGAAAATGGCCCAAGGTTTTCAAATAGTTTTCCAAAATGTTTTAGAAAGGGTAAAATGAATTTAATATGGCTAACTCAAATGGACTAAATACGAACTTGACTCTACAAATCCGGTAATCAAACAAAGGGAAACGAAGGGGTAGTAAAGGCGTTAGACCATCCCTATTGGATGTAGTTGGGAACGGGTAGGCAAAAATATAGCTTTTTCTTTAGAGATGGGCCTACAAGACTCTAAGACTTTGCGTTGTAGTTGTTGATGAGCCGCCTTCAGACATTCACGAGGTGAATATGGTGCGGATGATCGAGGCGTACTCAGCTGGCCACATGTCGCATGCACATATGATCGGATTGTCGACTTATTACATGACAATCCCGAACCCCGGCACGTCATCAATCTCCCCTCCTGTTGTGAACTCAGCGAAGAAGGGACGCCCGCCTAAGAAGACACAGAACAATATAAGGCACCGATTGTCCTTCTTCGAGCATGTAACATTGGAGCGACGACTGATAACCGCTCCGTCATCATCAGACGAGGAGGAACACCCAACGACAGGGAGCGATGAGCTAGAACCTAGTATAGGGAGGGATGAGCCACAACCTCCCATCGGGAGCGAGCAACAACATCCGCCGATCGGGGGCGACCCGAGTACACCCAGGTCATCACGTGGTTCATGTGCACCACAGAGTGGAGCTGGTCGTCCGTCGAGAGGCAGGGGATGAGGAAGGGGAGCGTCTACTGCACCATCTCCTTCGCCAGAAACATCAACACGTGCTCCAACACGTGGGAGGGGACGTGGGCGTCGAGGTCGTGGGTCATCCAGGGGTACGCCGTCTACGCGCACAGAGGTCTCGAATATCAACCGTCCTTTCAACTTTGGCGAAGACAATCCAGATCCCTTCATGGTCGGATTTATCGACCACGTGCTGGATGTGAGGCCTGATGGAAACTGCGGATTTTGGGCGCTTGTGCACTCGCTGGGACTAGGGGAAGAAGCATGTCTCCAAGTACGACTTGTGATGTTGAGGGAAGCAGTGAGAAATGCGCATCTCTACATACCATTGCTTGGTTACTACGGGCCAGCATCGGAGCCAAGTAAACAAATGGCGATGTACAAGATGCATTTCCATTGGACGAACGTGACCAACAACGCCCCTCCTGAATATTGGTTGAGTTTGCCAGAGGACGGACATGTCTTTGCGACCGCGTGCCAGTGCCCCCTTGTGCACTTGAGTTACAGCTCACCCATGACGTTTCTTCCACTCACCGCACAAGAACCTGCTCCGGGAGCACCCCCGCCTGGGTCAATCCTTGTAATAAGCTTTCTTGGATCACGCCAGCATTTCGTGTCGGTAAGAATGAATTCGACTTCTCTCCATCACTTGTTCCAATTACAGTTTACTCCATTTTTTTCGCTAACCATCTATCATACTCTGCAGCTCACAATGATGAATGAATTTCCCATTCCTCCCATAACGGAGTACTGGATACAGAATCATGATCCCAGCGTTGACGGAATGGATGCGCAGTATGCTGTTAGCATTGAAGAGTTCCAACTGAATCGTGAATGTAGTGGTCGCTCGAGGGTTTAAAATAATTAGCAGTTATATTATGTACCAAACATTATGATGAAGCTCATTGTAAAAGTGTTTGCATGACATTTACAGTTGCAGTTTGACATTTAGTGTGAATCATTTGCCCTTTCTTATATTACTAGTTGCTCTTAGCTTTAGTTGTGCGTGTTGCGAGACATACTATGTTTGATGCAGAATATGTACAGAATGAGCCGATAAGAACACAGAAATCACATCTTATGTACTTCTGTGTATAATTATTAAATAATATAGCCGATAAGAGTACATTGAAAGGCGACATATCTAAGTATTTAACTATACTAAATCAGTGTGATTTCTGTGACGTTGTAATTAGAACAAATGTATCTTTGTATTCCCTTATAATTTTTTTTATAAATAAATTAAAATCAAATTCAATTTTATTTGTTTATTATGCATTAAATCAGTGTGTACATACACGTTCTTTTTATGTTTGAAAATGATTATGTGTGCAGAAAATGCTCTTTTCGACTGGACGCATCTAGGATGCGTGAGACCATGCTGCACATTCAGGATGTGTGAATTTTAGTTTGAGATTTTCTGTACACAGAACTACTTACGATCGTCACATACATGCGATTTCTCTGACATTCTAATGAGAACAAATGTATGTTTGTATTCATTTATAATTTTTTTTATAAATAAATTAAAATCAAACTCAATTTTGTTTGTTTATTATGTATTAAATCAATGTGTAAATACACGTTCTTTATATTTGAAAATGATTTCTCTGATATTGTAATGAGAACAAATTTATGTTTGTATTCCCTTATAATTTTTTTATAAATAAATTAAAATCAAACTCAATTTTGTTTTTTTTTATTATGTATTAATGTTATTTATTTGATATAATTAAATTATTTTCTTTTATTTATTATTTATGTGTTTATTTTTTCTATAAATAATTATAAAAATAAATTTATTTATTTTTTCTATAAATAAATATAAAAATAAATGTTTTTATTTTTTCTATAAATAAATATAAAAAAAAATTTATATATAAATAAATATAAAAATAAATTTATTTATTATTTTTTTTATTATGTATTAATGTAATAAATAAATAAAGAAATAAATAATTTATTTATTTGTGTTCTATTTATTTTAACCAATTTATTAATTATACATATGTTTAACTGAAAAAAATCATACAAAATAAAATAAAATTTTTAATTTATAAAATTAAAAAATATATAAAACAATAAATAATAAATAGAATAAATTTAATTATTTACATAAAAAAAATTCAATTATAATAAAGTAAAAAAATAATATAACAAATAAGAATAGTAAAAATTAAATAAAATAAATTTATTTATGACTAAAAAACAAAAAACATATAAAACAATAAATCATAAATATAATAAATTAATTTATTTACAAAAAAAATCAAAAAATCATAAAACAATAAAAATTCAATGTAATAAATCAATAAATAAATTATTTATTTATTTATTTATGTTTTATTATTTTTTACCAATTTATTAATTATAAATATATTTATATATATTAATTTATTAAATATATTATTTATTTATTAACTATTTATTTTTTTACTGTTTTTATTTATGTATTAATTATGTATATTTTTATTTACATATATAACCAATAAAATTTAATTTAATTTTCATTATTTTTTTGTTATTACCTATTTCATGATTTATTTGATTTTTTAATTTATATATGTTTATTTGTTTTATTATATTTAATTGAGTTTTATATTAAAAGAATATTACTAAAAATTTTAAATTAATATAATTTATATATACATATATGTATATAGTAATTATAGTAATTATATAAATAGATTTTTATATTCAATATTTATTAAATATATTTTTTTATTAATTATTCATTTATTTATTTATATAAACAAATTATTTTTATTTTATGTATCTATATATAATTTTTGTAATAAGTAATTATGAAATATATTATTTTTTATTAACTATTCATTTATTTTTTATGGTTTTTATATATGTATTGATTATATATATTTATATTTATCTTTTTATTAATTTATTAAATAGTTATTTGTTTATTATATATTTATATATATATTTATCCATGTATTAATTATACTATTTTTTTCATTAATTCTTGATTTATTTATATATATAATAAAATTATTTTTATTTTGTTTATTTATTATGTATTTTATTTATTTATTTTATATAACTAAGTTATTTTATTTTATTTATTATTTAGGTTTTTATTTATTTTTAAATATTAATATATATATTTATCCATGTATTAATTATACAATTTTTTTCATTAATTCTTGATTTATTTATGTATATAATCAAATTATTTTTATTTTGTTTAGTTATTATTTATTTTATATAACTAAGTTATTTTATTTTATTTATTATTTACGTTTTTATTTTTTTTAATATATTTATATATATATTTCTCCATGTATTAATTATACTATTTTTTTATTAATTATTCACTAAAATTATTTTTTTATTTATTTTATATACTATTTTTTTCATGAACTAAATTATTTTATTTTATTTATTATTTACGTTTTTTTTTGAAATCCTTCACTTCCCACTTGTGGCAACACGCTGAATTTGTCCGCGGGCATGCCAATCTGTGCGCATCCTGGATGTGTACGTGGGTGCCGCACATGCAGGATGCGTATGCGGGTGCCCCCCATTGACCCGTAAAATTATAATGCATGATTGAACATTACGTTTGCAGGTTAATTAAGAGTCGATGATGAATGGAGACACAGGGCTACAAGTTTAGGAGTGGCAAGGTGTAACGGCCCAGAATTATGATTTCCGGGTTACGTTTCAAGGGATGAAAACCCTTGTTCGGATCTTGCAATCCAGGTACGGGTCGAGGTTTCAAACTCATTTCAAAGGTCAGTAGAAAGAGGGATTTCAAACCCTAAAGTATCGTAGGGCCGTTGGGTACCCTTAACATGTCCTAAGACTATGTCGTGAAATCCAATTCAAATAAAATAAAACGGAAGCAAAGTTAAGATACAATGACACAACAGAATCGGGTCAAAACCAAATCATAGACAAGTGATTACCATTTGCCAAGTTAGAATATTAGTCAGGTTCTTTGATTCGCCCAAGGGTTTCCCGTCACATAAGCATGGAGCAAACAAGATCTGCAGAGATACCTTTAAAAGAAGAACGGGGAAAGGAGTCAGATCGAGCCACTCATGCGGGACCGGCAGTCCTCGCTGAGGCCACATAGTATGTGCTATACCTAATAAAGATGCTCTAATGCAATACGAAAGTCGAACAAACTAGCATGCTCCTAATTCATAAAATGTGCAGAAATACTATAAAGGGCCCAAGACAATGCCAACGGCATATCCCTCTCCTACCTCCACCCCTTCCGATAGGTGGAGACTGGCCAGCTCGTGAATGCATTCATTCATAATAGGGCGGCACGCATGCCTAACCCGCTCCACAATAAAGCCCGCAGGCATATCATAATATAAGGAAGTCATGACTCGATTGACGCAGGGTACCCGATGAGGCTGGGCTACCCTATGACCCTAGCAAAGACTCTAGGACTATCACAGATAACGGCCGTTCTGTTTCAAACGCTTAAAGTAAACAGATGCTCAATCAATAAGTGCAACCTAAACATGATACTACATGGCATGCTTTTATGCATATGCAACACCTAACATAAAATGCAACAACAGGCATGAATGTCCAACCTGAGTAAGCCCCCTAGGGAACTTACCTGAAGATGCAGAACAGCAGGATAATACAAGCAAGGGCCCAAATGCAAGTCCAAAGCAATCCAAACGCAATACACACCTATTATCAAGCCACTTCCGTAAGCTACCAGACTAACATTCACACACACGAAACCCAAGTTCTCAACATCCTTAAAACCAATCGACGGTAAAATCATTTTTCCAAAACCTTTCCGATATGATCGACATCAACCAAAACCATTTAATCAAAATCATTGATAAATCTCACCAACAGTATTTCTCAACTCTTAAATCCCAAATTAAGTCAACTCATATTCAAAATAATTTCCCAACTCTTACTTGGCCAAATTCCGACATTTATCATTTAAATCCTCAACAAATTCTCAAAATCATATTATTAACACAATACCGGCATGTTTATTTTCAAAATCATTACATAAATAAATTCTGACACTTAGTCACAAAATAATTCTATTTTCACAACTATATTTATAAATTACAACTCATAATTCATTTCAAATTCTCTAAAATAACATATTTAAATCATCACTTAAAACATATTCCAATAGTGTCTCTTTGAAACTATTTTATAATATATATACTCCAATTATTTAATAATTAAATATTAAGTCCGAAAATCCCCAAAATAAATCTTGTAGTATTAATACACATTTTATCTCATAACCCCCAACAAAATTAGGCCCAAGGAAAATAATGGCCCAATCCCTTCTTCATTTTCGGATCCAGCCCAAGGAGGAACCCATTTTGATTTTTAAAAGAACCGAACCGGTTCAGGAAATAAGAAAAAGGGAAAGAAGGAACCGGGTTCAAGGCCTCCTTCAACCTCTGCGCAGACGAACGGAGCGGGAGGAAGGGGAAGAGGAACCCAGGTCTTGCCGGCGGCTCCTCTCCGACCAGTTAAAACGACATGAACAAGGAAGCACACAGAAATCGAAACAAGGGAAGAAGGAGGGTTCGAAGCTCACCGAGAGTCCTCGATCCCGCTGAAATGCTCGCCGGAGGAACGATTCGGCTTCGTCGGAGACTCGATTCGGGCTCGTCGATGGCGGAATCGACACCAAGATGTCCTAGGGTGACGGAAGAGATTAGAAAGGAGGACTTTTAAGGGTAATCGATTGGAAACAAAGGAAAACCCAATTCCGACCTCTTGGGATGAAACAGGGGAGGCGGTGTCCGACGCGGCTCCGATGGCCTCCGGCTCGGCTCTTGGCGTCGGAGGAACCCTTCGCTGCTGCTGCTACGACCTCTTCTTGGGAGGAAGAGATGCTGGTGGTGCCCGGGGGTCGCCTCTAGCCGCTCGAGAAAAGGAGGGGTGGGGCTCGGTTTCACTCGGGTGAAGCAGGGGGATCTCTTTGGGGATGCTGGTGGTTTCGAATGGAAGCAGAGCATGAAGCTCGGTGGTGGAGCAGCTCGTACGGACGCGGGAGGAGGAAGGAGTGAACCTGATGGTGTTTGGGGAAACTCACGACAAGGAAGGGAAAGGGGAGGAAGAAGATAAGGTTAGGTTTGTTTTACAACAAAATGAACAGAGGAGGTGAGTGCCTGCAAATTGGGTTGTCTTTTTACTAAGAATGGGGAATCCAGGAAAGAGGGAGTAAGGATAAGATTTACCCAAAAGATGAATAGGTGAGTTGAAATTGGTCAAGCAGGGAGACCAAGTCTAAAGATTTGATAAGAATTGGTGATATGAGACGGAAATTGCGGTCCCGAAGGTAAAGTTTGAATACCCGAAATTACATCTCCAAACCCGCTCGCTCGAACCAAAATCCGACTCTATTAATATAACGCTTCAAAATTATAAAGATACCGACATCCCAAAGCTTATTTCAAATTCCGAGGCAAAACGATAGAATTGTCTTTCAAAGTTAAAAAATTGGGCCGGAATTCGCTTTAAGAGTATCAAATTTCAATTTAATAATTTAGAGACGAGTTTTCCTTAAAAAAATCCGAATTTTTATTATTTATTTTTTTTTTTTTTTTGACTTAATCCATTTTATATTATTTGTTGAAATTTATTATTTAAAAATCCGGGCCTTTACATCATCCACCTCTAAAAACAAGTCTCGTCCCCGAGACTAAAACCAAAATAAAGTAGGGGATGAAGTTCGAAATTGATGAGTCCAAGGACCATGTCTAGAATCTTGTAATCATCTCGGCTGCGTCTTCCGAGATTCTCACAACATCCTAGTCACGGTCGTGACATCTCCAATTGGCCTTGACAAGTATGCGATAAGCGCCCCTATCGCATCCTTGCTTCGACTTTTCGGAAGTGTCCCAACTCTAAAAGTTCTACAATGTCATCACTAGGTCTTAGCAAGCACCCTACAAGCGCCCTCATAAAATGATTGTATCCACTTCATGAAGTATCATAGAGTTGCCCGGGTTTGAAAGGTTTCAAAGGCGATTTCGCAATTGAAAATAAGGATTAGCCTCGAAATCGTTGAAATTCTCGGTAACGTTTATTCTTTAAAACTTCAAGAAATTCCTTTTCTAACCACTCAAAATCTTCAAATAAGACGTTTAACCAAGCAACTTTACACCAAAACAAGTCAAATCCCTTTAACTCAAGATTTCGTCAAAAAGTCTCCCAAAACCAAATCAGTTTCCCGCATATCACTCAATCAAATTCAGAAGCTCGGAGGTGGAATCATCCACCTCTAAGGGCTAATCCCATATTCTCTTCCTAGTTTTCAAAATCAAATCAATCTATCAATCTCAATTCACGCAAGAACCACAAGCTATAAGAAATGCATAACCACATAACCAACCAATCTTCAACTAGTACATCATATGACAAGTCTCAAACATATGCCAACACGGTGTCACAAGGTCACATCAATATCTCCACATCATACTAAAGGCCATGATACACATCTCAACAATATGCCAAAATCATAACACATGGCTCGATATCACACCAAAAGTCATAAAGGATATCTCACTATCGCATATCAGCATCGCAATTATAGTAGGGTCAATCACAGCAGGGATGTCATTTAGCCCATAAATTCACATAGTCATCCTATCCAGTTTCTATCCAGCATCATCATAACAGATTTATCACATCAACATTTGTATTTGCAAGGATAGCCACAGCGGGATTTCATCATAAGTCAATGAAACAAAACTAATTATAACCACATCAATACAAACAAGGTCATGCTAGTAAGATTCAACAAAAGGGAAGATCAAACAGTATATCAACATCAATATGTCAACATGCTCCCCAGATTTTATCTCAACTCGTCACAACACCATATAACGATCATTTAGTCATTAGGCAGACATACACTATTACCTCATATATATACGAGTCATATTCATGCTCTGAGTCATATTCATCATTTAATATATCAATAATCATGCTTGCCAACCATATAATAACACAACATTATCTCATGTATCATATCACAACACATCCTATCATGCTTCCAAAACAACATAGCAGAGCAGCAATATATCATGATAACATTTGTCACTACCAACTAGATTTCAGTATTGCATAACAACATGTAATTCCATATCAGGTTCATCATGGTCGTTATCTAACATTATGCCAGCAGATATAAATAAATCACAAAATCAAGGAAATTCCTCACATCATACCTGTCGAAATAAAACACAATCCCCACTCACCTATCTCCACTCTCAAGCCAAGATTAATCCTCTTCTAGACTCGACAACACTAACTCCGAAAAAATCCTCTGAAGAAATCTCAATTCATTTCGGTACTCCAATCTCACCCCTCATTCCATCAAGCACTCTCTCACACCATCCACCTCTAAAAATCCAACTCCTATCTCTAACTTCACACCCGAGTACCCTCTCATACTATATCCTCACTTCTCTTAAGGCCATTTCTTACACTTCCCACACTTCCCAAGATATCACCAGCATCATGCCTTGCAAAACTCCTAAAGCTCACTCAGTCTTACCTAAACCAACATCTCTCTCTTGCGACTTATCTCATAACATCCCCGATCATCCTAACCACTCAAGCTCTTTCACCACTCTTCTACCACGCTACCAACGACCTCACCCACAAGTTTAAGGAAGAAGCAATAATTAAAATCATCAAGCACCAGGTCTACATCATGTCAACTAGCATTTATAAACATAACATCATGGGTTCAACAAGTCTCAATTTATCATCATGCTCAGTAGTTATTGCAAACATCATATATGACCATACTGAAGTCAAGCTAACATGTTGCACTATAACCTTATCAGATACAACTCAGGTCTCTTAGCATATGTAGTTCACATTTTACAGGCAACCCAATGTTCACTTCAGAACCAAGCATAGACCAAGGCTAAAGAACGACAAGACTAGAGACAAGACTTCAACCCGAGAATAGCAACGACACCCTTATGAAAGTCTATTAGGTTGCAATTGTGACAATTAGACACAAATTCATCATGGGGCATATCAATCATATTAATCCACACTAACATGTACCTATCTCAAAGAGAACGACATGCATATTCATTCCAAAAGGCACAATCAAGTCCTACACTGATGCATGTGAGACAAGCTAGCGGTCTATTATTTCAGGGAAGCCATAAGGCCTAGTTGCCCTAAACGAGATATGCAGGACTAAATAGGCATCACAATTATCACATATATGAACAATGCACGAGCGTAGTGTATGCATCATAAAAGGACATGTAAGAGCAACATAGTAACTATCTTATCTGACACAATGAGCGTATAATAGGTCAAGCATGGCACGTAATCATATGATGAGATACATTTAGAAAGCATGGGTCCTACACGGTACTAGTGATACATCATGTGATACAAGCATAGTCAAGAGTCATCAAGAGGAGTTCAGCATAATATTTACGAAACATGAGACATCGTCAAAAGTAACAAGAAATACACCATGGGCGATACATTATAATCATACTAAGAACGAACCATCATAGAGCACATTCACGATACAATAATCATCACATCATAGAACAAGTACAACACGTGATCATTTGGCGAGTCATATTGGGAATCATAAGCCCTACATGACACTACTGGCACATATCGAACATACACACAATCAAGATAACTCGACTAGATTCATTCTAACATTCAGGTGTCATGCGTATGCGGAATCATGATATAGCGTGGTGTGTGATCATGCGAGGTGTCAAGTCATACATCTATGCAAGCACGAGAGGATGTCATAGAACAATAGGGTAACACTACCGAGCGATCACATGTAAGCATGCTAGGATTACCCAATTACGGAGAGCAAGTCAATCATCGAACTCAACATTAATCTAATCAGGGTGAGTAAAACAATCTAAGAAGATAGGAAGAGAGAAGGATCACACCATCAGGGACCTGGCTCAGAGAAAATCAAAAGTAATGTAGGCAAGATGTAAATTCGCACAAGTTACAATCAAGGGTCCTACATGACACTAATGGCTCAACACAACATTTGATACATACATGCGCTTGATTGACTAACACAACGATACAAACGAGACCACATTAACATAGTCCAGCGATACAAAAGCGTGGGAGGGATGTAGTAGTGCATAATATAAGCCTACGTAACATGGCAATATAAGTAGAATACAGGGGCATGTGCTCCAGTTTAATAATACTAAATGAGACACGCATATATCAAGATATTACCTTGATAACATTGTCACAGATGGAACTACTAATTTAATCAAGCAAGGCCAAGGGCAACACTAACTAGAATGCCGAGGAGATCATCTTACGGGGCATTCGTACAAAGAAGAGCTTACCACACTATCATGGACCTAATTCAGGGAAAGCTACATCCATATAGACTCATATCATGCCATTCATGGTTCTAACCAATCAGTAGTACGATCATTACAATAGGTCAATTGGACACGCGAGACCAAACATAATCATGACAGAAAGCGAGATGCAACACGAGACCTCTAAACAACGTGACTAGCATGGATACAGAATGTTATACAATCACGAATTTACATTAAGGATCATCACAATAGCATGTATGGGAAATTACATATCATATAAGGCATGTTGACATCAGGTTGTAGCACGTATCAAATAAGGAACTTGCTTCTTCAGGGTGTCAAAATTTAACGATCACACTATCATGAACCTAGTAGAGAAAAATCATGCAGATTCATTTCATGCAGTTCACACTTCCATTCAATCCTACGATCAATAGGCCAAGTAAACATGCTATGACAACATATAATCATGGTAGAAGCCAAAACATAACACAAGACCTAAGCAATTTAACCAATCATAGATGCAACAACATGAGTAGCTTTTTACCAATGGTCATTCGCAGGGTACATGCCAAAGATTACAAAATTATATCATGCAATTCAGAGAGAGTCACAATTACAACCGGACAGGGATCCCTAAGGGCAACCATTGACTTTTCCCAACCGACTCATCACCCCTCTTTCCCGTGGGGCTCCGGTACGAATCTTTATGGCAAGAAGACACTGGTTGATCATCATAAGAATCAAGAAAGACAGCCCTAGAAACACCTTGCTTTTGACTCAGAATGACATCAAGAACTACCTTACAACACTCACTCAGACAACCTTCATATACACACGTGATTCCGACACAATGCATTTATAACCAACCCGATTCCCATGAAAGATACTGACATCCGGGAGAAGGACTCGATAAGACCCTCAAGGGTTTAGCATAGTGGAACGGGCTATTACACATAACTGGGTCTGACCACACAGAAACAAGGGTACTCCCACTATCCCGTTTACACAGATCAGTCAATGCACATTTAATGTTAGACATACCAAATCAGATCTCAAGCATAGCAAGCACTCATCACAGAATTTGTTAATAACACTCATAATGATCTCATTGGAAACTTCCAAACCCATCTGTAAAGAGCAAGCTAGTATTTTGCCTACCGTTCCCAACTATACCCAATAGGGGTGGTCTAGCGCCTTTACTACCCACTCGTGTCCCCGTTTGGTCGGTTTTCCTCTTTTATTACAAGCCGAATTCATTACTTAGTCCAATTTCGGTTAGACATCTTAAGTTCATTTTGCCCTTTTTAAAATCCTTTCAAATCCTTTGAAATTCATGGACGGTTTTTCAAAACATACACTCGACCCTTTTGTACCCGAATTGCACAACCTCAGCTCTGATACCCCTTTGTAACGGCCCAGAATTATGATTTCCGGGTTACGTTTCAAGGGATGAAAACCCTTGTTCGGATCTTGCAATCCAGGTACGGGTCGAGGTTTCAAACTCATTTCAAAGGTCAGTAGAAAGAGGGATTTCAAACCCTAAAGTATCGTAGGGCCGTTGGGTACCCTTAACATGTCCTAAGACTATGTCGTGAAATCCAATTCAAATAAAATAAAACGGAAGCAAAGTTAAGATACAATGACACAACAGAATCGGGTCAAAACCAAATCATAGACAAGTGATTACCATTTGCCAAGTTAGAATATTAGTCAGGTTCTTTGATTCGCCCAAGGGTTTCCCGTCACATAAGCATGGAGCAAACAAGATCTGCAGAGATACCTTTAAAAGAAGAACGGGGAAAGGAGTCAGATCGAGCCACTCATGCGGGACCGGCAGTCCTCGCTGAGGCCACATAGTATGTGCTATACCTAATAAAGATGCTCTAATGCAATACGAAAGTCGAACAAACTAGCATGCTCCTAATTCATAAAATGTGCAGAAATACTATAAAGGGCCCAAGACAATGCCAACGGCATATCCCTCTCCTACCTCCACCCCTTCCGATAGGTGGAGACTGGCCAGCTCGTGAATGCATTCATTCATAATAGGGCGGCACGCATGCCTAACCCGCTCCACAATAAAGCCCGCAGGCATATCATAATATAAGGAAGTCATGACTCGATTGACGCAGGGTACCCGATGAGGCTGGGCTACCCTATGACCCTAGCAAAGACTCTAGGACTATCACAGATAACGGCCGTTCTGTTTCAAACGCTTAAAGTAAACAGATGCTCAATCAATAAGTGCAACCTAAACATGATACTACATGGCATGCTTTTATGCATATGCAACACCTAACATAAAATGCAACAACAGGCATGAATGTCCAACCTGAGTAAGCCCCCTAGGGAACTTACCTGAAGATGCAGAACAGCAGGATAATACAAGCAAGGGCCCAAATGCAAGTCCAAAGCAATCCAAACGCAATACACACCTATTATCAAGCCACTTCCGTAAGCTACCAGACTAACATTCACACACACGAAACCCAAGTTCTCAACATCCTTAAAACCAATCGACGGTAAAATCATTTTTCCAAAACCTTTCCGATATGATCGACATCAACCAAAACCATTTAATCAAAATCATTGATAAATCTCACCAACAGTATTTCTCAACTCTTAAATCCCAAATTAAGTCAACTCATATTCAAAATAATTTCCCAACTCTTACTTGGCCAAATTCCGACATTTATCATTTAAATCCTCAACAAATTCTCAAAATCATATTATTAACACAATACCGGCATGTTTATTTTCAAAATCATTACATAAATAAATTCTGACACTTAGTCACAAAATAATTCTATTTTCACAACTATATTTATAAATTACAACTCATAATTCATTTCAAATTCTCTAAAATAACATATTTAAATCATCACTTAAAACATATTCCAATAGTGTCTCTTTGAAACTATTTTATAATATATATACTCCAATTATTTAATAATTAAATATTAAGTCCGAAAATCCCCAAAATAAATCTTGTAGTATTAATACACATTTTATCTCATAACCCCCAACAAAATTAGGCCCAAGGAAAATAATGGCCCAATCCCTTCTTCATTTTCGGATCCAGCCCAAGGAGGAACCCATTTTGATTTTTAAAAGAACCGAACCGGTTCAGGAAATAAGAAAAAGGGAAAGAAGGAACCGGGTTCAAGGCCTCCTTCAACCTCTGCGCAGACGAACGGAGCGGGAGGAAGGGGAAGAGGAACCCAGGTCTTGCCGGTGGCTTCTCTCCGACCAGTTAAAACGACATGAACAAGGAAGCACACAGAAATCGAAACAAGGGAAGAAGGAGGGTTCGAAGCTCACCGAGAGTCCTCGATCTCGCCGAAATGCTCGCCAGAGGAACGATTCGGCTTCGTCGGAGACTCGATTCGGGCTCGTCGATGGCGGAATCGACACCAAGATGTCCTAGGGTGACGGAAGAGATTAGAAAGGAGGACTTTTAAGGGTAATCGATTGGAAACAAAGGAAAACCCAATTCCGACCTCTTGGGATGAAACAGGGGAGGCGGTGTCCGACGCGGCTCCGATGGCCTCCGGCTCGGCTCTTGGCGTCGGAGGAACCCTTCGCTGCTGCTGCTACGACCTCTTCTTGGGAGGAAGAGATTTTGGTGGTGCCCGGGGGTCGCCTCTAGCCGCTCGAGAAAAGGAGGGGTGGGGCTCGGTTTCACTCGGGTGAAGCAGGGGGATCTCTTTGGGGATGCTGGCGGTTTCGAATGGAAGCAGAGCATGAAGCTCGGTGGTGGAGCAGCTCGTACGGACGCGGGAGGAGGAAGGAGTGAACCTGATGGTGTTTGGGGAAACTCACGACAAGGAAGGGAAAGGGGAGGAAGAAGATAAGGTTAGGTTTGTTTTACAACAAAATGAACAGAGGAGGTGAGTGCCTGCAAATTGGGTTGTCTTTTTACTAAGAATGGGGAATCCAGGAAAGAGGGAGTAAGGATAAGATTTACCCAAAAGATGAATAGGTGAGTTGGAATTGGTCAAGCAAGGAGACCAAGTCTAAAGAATTGATAAGAATTGGTGATATGAGACGGAAATTGCGGTCCCGAAGGTAAAGTTTGAATACCCGAAATTACATCTCCAAACCCGCTCGCTCGAACCAAAATCCGACTCTATTAATATAACGCTTCAAAATTATAAAGATACCGACATCCCAAAGCTTATTTCAAATTCCGAGGCAAAACGATAGAATTGTCTTTCAAAGTTAAAAAATTGGGCCGGAATTCGCTTTAAGAGTATCAAATTTCAATTTAATAATTTAGAGACGAGTTTTCCTTAAAAAAATCCGAATTTTTATTATTTATTTTTTTTTTTTTATTTTTTATTTTTGACTTAATCCATTTTATATTATTTGTTGAAATTTATTATTTAAAAATTCGGGCCTTTACACAAGGTCTAACTCTGAAGGAGACTAGCTTTAAATTTGGTTATTTTGAAGGGGAAAAAATATCTAATTATAACTAATTTTATTGTTTTATAGTTTTACTTATAAAAATTAAGTCTGTCTATATCATTTTATAATTTAATATTTTTATGAGTATCTTAAATTAATAATTTTTTTGAAAGTTAATTGAAATTGTAATGGGTCTTGATTTCTATACTCTCTTCGTATTAAAATTTAATTAGTTAATTATAAAACAAAAAATATTAAAAATGTGCGATAAATTTATCGTTATTTAAAAATTGATTATGTTAAACATTTATACCATAGATCAAGCATTACATTTAAATTATACTACCTCCGTCCAAAAATACATTGCCTTTACTATTCACGCACACTTTTTTAAGAAGGTAAAAACTATATAAAATATTAATGTAACGGCCCGGAATTATGATTCCCGGGTTACGTTTCGAGGGATGAAACCCCTCGTTAGGATCTTGCGCCCTGAGTACAGGTTGAAGGTTTGAAATTCTACTCTAACGTTTTCAAGTGGGATTTCATACCCAAAATTCGAAGGGATCGTTGGAATCCCCGGGGAAGTCCCCTGTACCTGTCATAAGT
This sequence comes from Persicaria maculosa, assembly GCA_963922045.1. Lineage (NCBI taxonomy): Eukaryota > Viridiplantae > Streptophyta > Magnoliopsida > Caryophyllales > Polygonaceae > Persicaria > Persicaria maculosa. The sequence continues at coordinate 29,403,236 of OY998251.1, read as the reverse complement.
CTAAGCGTAGAAAACCAACAATTATGCAAATAGTAGAATCAAGGTGTAATACAAGAGGGTGACACGGCAGAGCCGAGTCAAAACCAAATCAATAAGCGTATTTATCTAAATTTAATATACAATGTTAGTGGAGTTAAACCATGTCTTTGAGATTGCCCAAGAGAGTTCCCACGTCACGGAAACAAGGAATAATCATGCTGCAAAACAAACCTAAAAAAAATGTATGCGGGGCGGTGTCAGATCGAAGCCCTACGCAATATAATCCCAAACAAGCAGACATATACACACGCTAGTCCTAATAAAGATGCTTCTAGATGCAAGGCGGAATATTAACACACTAGCATGGTCCTAAGATCAAGTGCATAAATATAATAAGGCCTTAGCACCGAATACCAAGTGGTATATCCCTCTCCTACCTCCACCCCCTTCCGATAGGGCGGAGACTGGCCAGCTCGTGAATGCATTCCATATAATCGGGTGGCACGCATGCCCAACCCGTATCCACAATAAAGCCCGCAGGCATCTCATAATATAAGGAAGTTCATGACTCGATTGACTCAAGACGGGACCCGATGAGACTAGGTCGTCCTATAACCCTAGCAATGACTCTAGTTACTTCACAGATAATGGCCGTTCTGTTTACAAAAGCAATGAGTAAGCGAATGCTCAATCATGAGTGCAATCCTAGCAGGATACTACATGGCATGCTTTATTATGAATGCAAGCACCTAGTATGCACATGGCTACAAGCAGGGAGATCTCTCTTCGAATCTGAGTGAGCTCATATAGGAACTCACCTGAAAGTGCAGAACAGAAAAAGGCAACAACTAGGTATACAGAAAGCCAACATGTCACAGATGATCACCTAACACATGTATAAGTAATATAAATAAGTCTACTTCTAATGTTACTTAAAACATATAATATCAAACACAAGTCATCAAATTTATTCACCAAGTTAGACAAGGTACGTCATTTTCCCAAGATTTTCCAAAACCCTTTTAAAACCTCAAGTTAGATCAAATCATCAATCAAAACGCTTTCTCAAATCATCTAAAAATCCATTTATGAAACATTACCCTTACATCAACTTATTTTATTATTATCTCAAGACAAATCCGACAAGGTTAGTATATTTCCAAAATCCTCCTTTTAGTTTTATTAAATCAATTCTCCATTCATCAAATAATTTTCAACCTTGAAAACCTTTTTCGAATTCCTTTTCAATCCAAGTTCAATTAAGATATTTTAAATCTCAACAATAATATAATATAATATATATTCCCTCTATTTAATATTTATATATTTGAATGGATAAATCCCTTAAAACTCATTTTATATACACATTTTAACAAAATAGGCCCAAAATCCATTAAAATAACCCGGATCACACAAGCCCAAAATCGGATAGGCCCAACATCCCAATCCCAATCCAACTCTCACTCTAGCCCTCTCATTTGCTGCAACTCCGGAAAAGAGAAAGAAAGGAGAGTGGGCCCCAGGCGCTGGTGTGGCATGCGGGCCCCAGCTGTCCTCCTCCTTCGTTCCGCACCAGGAATTCCTCTTCGAAGGAATCCCGCCGCCGGCGACTGAAGTCGCGCTCCACCGCCTTCGTTCTCGTGCTCCCTCCTCCTCTCCATCTCACCTGACTCGCCCTCGTCGCCTCGCACTTCGCCAGCGCCCTCACGCTACCCTCTTCCTCACCTCGCTCTCCCGCTCGCTCACTCCCCCGACCGCGCTTGATCTCGCCGCCGCTCTCGACCCGCTCTCACCTCTCTCAGTTAGATCGAATTTAAGGAAGGAAGGCACCCAGGAAACGAACAAGAAGGGGGAAGAGGTAAGTGCTCACCGAGGGGCGTCGACTCGCCGGAGTTCATCGTCGGGGCTCGCCGGAGACTGGATCTGCGTTCCTCGGACCTAGGGTGACAGGTATGGTCAGAAGGTGGCATTTCTATGGCTTTCCGATCGAAAACGAGAAAAGGAGCTTACCGGGGTGTGAAATCGGAAAACAGAGGCGAATCATAAAGCTCGGTGGCGGTGGCTGAGTCCGTGGATCCTGCTGGAGGCTCGGGCCCCGTCTTGAACGTCGGAGAGGCGATGGAGGGGCTCCTGTTGCTGGGTTTCAAAGGAGGAGGAGTGAAGGAGCAAGTTAGGCGGTGGGCTCTCCTCTCGGCAAAACAGAGCGAGGGGATGGAGGCTGCTGGCGTCGCTGGCGAACGCAGTGGGTGGAGTGGTGGTGTCGTGGTGGTCCGGCGGCTGCGAGAACAGACCCGGTGGTGGGGCGCTGAGGCTGGTCAGGCGGAGCACAGGAGGGGGCTTTTGGGGTTGTGAAGCTCACTGCATACAAGGGGGATAGAAGAGGAAGAAGATAGGGTGTGTTGGGTTTTGAGCCATTTGAAAATGAAAGGTGAATGAGTTCTGATTTTGCAAATTGTCTCCTGCAATTCAAAGAGAGGGGCAGGTTGCTGAGTTGTTTGTTTTCTAAATGAGGCAATTGAGAAAGGCTAAGGCCTAAGGGTGTGTTTGTATTGAACCCCAAGTAAAAGAAGGGAAGGAAAATGCCCTCTCTACTTTGGCGTGAGGTTTGCTCCAAAATCAGTAGGAGATTTGACCAAAAATAAAAAAGGGGAGCTACTGCTACAATGCTTGGAAGCCAATCTTGAAACTCGTCCACTCGACCTTATCCCGATTCGTTCACAATAAATTTAAAAATTTTCAATCCGAATTTAATATTGAAATCCCTGAAAAGTGGAATAAAATCTATTTTGTATAAATTTAAAATTTGGGTCAGGATTTGCTCTAAGAATTTCAAGTTAGATTTATTAAATTTATGACGAGTTTTCCTTAAAATATCCAAATTAAATTCATTTTATTTTATTTATTTTTAAATTATTATTTTAAAAATCCGGGCCTTTACAATTAACTTTTTTATTAATTTTTTTAATAATTACAAACTTATTGATAATAAGTTTGTAATTATTAAAAAAAATCAATAAAAAATTTAATATTTTATATAGTTTTTAACTCCTAAAAAGCGTGCAAGAATAGTAAAAGTCCATGTATTTTTGGACGGAGGGAGTATCAAGTAATTAAATTTTTTTACTTTTAATATGACATATTAAGTTTTAAATATTACAACCCTACATTCTGTTCATAAATAAATGATAAATGGTTTATTTTCACGAAGAACTTAATTATACTAGAATTTCTCCAAAGCTATTGATGCATGAAATTGTTTGATACATGTGTGTACTTGATTCTATGTACTTTGGTCATATACAAGAGAACTGAAGGGTATCAATGGTGACATATATTTCAAGGTTGATTTGTTGAAACATATATTTCAAGGGCGAAATCAACGTGAAATATTAGACAAAAGAAAAAACAAATAGATTGATACTAGAAGGTCAAACTCATTAGGTGAGTTATACGGAGTACTACTCAGGTTAAGGCTTATAGGGGTACTTATAGATTACCGGTAATCAACCATTTGTAACGGCCCGGGATTATGATTCCCGGGTTACGTTTCGAGGGATAAAACCCCTCGTTAGGATCTTGCGCCCCGAGTACAGGTTGAAGGTTTGAAATTCTACTATAACGCTTACAAGTGGGATTTCATACCCGAAATTCGAAGGGATCGTTAGAATCCCCGGGGAAGTCTCTTGTACCTATCATAAGTCTAAGCGTGGAAAACCAACAGTAATGCAAATAGTAGAATCAAGGTGTAATACAAGAGGGTGCCGGGTCAAAACCAAATCAATAAGCGTATTTATCAAAATCTAAGGTTAGACCATTTCTTTGCAATCGCCCAAGAGAGTTCCCACGTTACAGAAGCAAGGAACAATCATGTTGTAAAACAACCTAAAAAAAATGTATGCGGGGCGGTGTCAGATCGAAGCCCTACGCAATGTAATCCCAAACAAGCAGACACATACACACGCTAGCCCTAATAAAGATGCTTCTAGATGCAAGGCGGAATATTAACACACTAGCATGGTCCTAAGATCAAGTGCATAAATATAATAAGGCCTTAGCACTGAATACAAAGTGGTATATCCCTCTCCTACCTCCACCCCCTTCCGATAGGGCGGAGACTGGCCAAATCGTGAATGCATTCCATAATAATCGGGCGGCACGCATGCCCAACCCGTATCCACAATAAAGCCCGCATGCAGCTCATAATATAAGGAAGTTTCATGACTCGATTGACTCAAGACGGGACCCGATGGGACTGGGCCGTCCTATAACCCTAGCAATGACTCTAGTTACTTCACAGATAACGGCCGTTCTGTTTACAAAAGCAATGACTCGATTGACTCAACCACATTCATATATTTGCAATAATACTCATATATCTCCACAGTCCATCATATTAATCATAGCTCATAAGGCATAAGTCGAACGATACGAAATCTTAACATTTCACCATGCTATTAGTCAACCAATCATGCTATTAGTCCACATAAATAATGGTGTTAGACAATCATTCACATCAATCATGCTAGTTAGTCATCGATCACATAATTTCCAAGTTAGTTCCGAAAACCGTTTCGAAAACTGAGTTAACTAGTTAGAAATTCCGTCTTGGAAAATGTAAAGGCTCGGATTTTTTAATCCAAATTTCTCGGAAAAAAAAAAGAATCAAAATGAATTTTAAAGCGAAATTTAGCGGAAAAATTCTCTAGCTCGGACTTTGACCTCGTAAAGTGGATTTCCAACCTAAAATAAATTTTTTGAAAGCTAACTTAACATGACAACCCTGATTCCTCGATTTTTAAAATTTTAACAGATCGAAAGACCAGATTTCGAAAACTAACTTTCAGAAATTCAAATTCCCGCCTTCAGAACCACAATTTTTGTTCTTTCTCTCATCCTTATCCAAAGCTCAAACAAATATGCTTAAATGGGTGAAATTTCCTACACACTTCCTCATTTGACTATTAAGACACAACACCTGCAAATTTGCTTTTCTTCCCTCCATTCTTTCACCCTCCTCTTTTGGCAACAAGACAATTTGCCCTCTTTGCCACCTTGGACCATCAGATTCAGCCTTATCCTTTCTCTCTTTCGGCTCCATAAGATGTGAAGTTGTGCCTCACCACACACCAAGACAAATCCTAAACACCAAACATCCCCTTCACCATCTTCTTCCCCCATTGTTCCTCCTTGCCGTGAGCAACCCGCCCCAAAGCCACCTTCTTTATGCTCAGCTCTCCAGCCACTATCACCATCACTGAACCACACCGTCACCACCACAGACAGCGTCACCTCCATCGTCGGCCACCAAACGCAGCGACACCCCCCACCCTATTTCGGAAATCACCCCAGCTCCGCCCGAGCGCCAAGCACCTCGGATCCTCTTCCCGTCCGTTCACTGCGAGCCAACCACCGGAGCTTCTTTGCACTCCTCCTCTATGTCCCCGCGCAGCCGACTAGTCCAGGAGCAACCCGAACCGCCGTGGACGTCGTCCTTCCTCCTCTGCTCCCCTGTTTTCCCGATCGAGCACCTCGGTAAGCTCCTTTCCCTCTTTCCGACCAAACACCCCGGAAAGCTTCACCTTTCACACATTTACTTCCGATCTAGGTCGAGGAACGTAGCCCGAGCCCCGGACGAGCACCGATCGAGTACCGACGGCGAACTCCGGCGAGTCGACGCCCCTCGGTGAGCTTCCCAAACCCCTCCTTTTCAATCCTAGTCCCGATTTCGTGCTTCTTGTGCTAACTTATCGAAGAGAGGCAGTGAGTAACGGGGAGGTTGAGAGTGAGGTCGAGAGCGTGAGGATGGGAGGTCAGCGTTAGCGGTGAGCAGGGCCGGGAGCGAGCGAGCAGGTCAGAGCGAGTGCGAGAGGGCTGAGAGCGAGATCGGGAGAGAGAGGAGGAGTCCTGAGCGAGCTGCAATCGACCATCGCTAAGAACTCCGTCGGCGGCGCTCAGCCCCGTCACTTTCAGGCTCCCTCTTTCTCTCGCTTCTTTGATTTGCCGAAGAAGAGGAAGGTTGAAGGAGACTGCGGGCCCCAGCTCGCCACCTCAGCCGACACCTCACCCCTGGGCCCTCTTTCTTTTTAAATCTCCAGCTCCGGTTTCTTAAATGGAAGAATAGATGGGTCTGGGCCTATCTTGTTGGGCCTTTTCATTCAAACAATTGATTGGGCCTATTTTTCCAACAAACCAAATCCACATATTTTGGATCTATCTCCCCAAATTGAGCTCGGTTTTAACCTTAACAAAAAGATGGGGCTGATTGTTATAAACTAAAAATGATTGGGATTTTAAAGGATTTAGAAATATTTAAAGGAAAATGGTATTTGAAATATTATGTAATATTATTGAGATTAAAATACAAAATATTATTTTGAGGTTAAAGATATAATATTATGGTGATTGAAAACAAATATAATATTAGGAGACTTGGAGATTTATAAGGGTATTTTCGAATTTAAATCGAAAAGGAAAGTTGTCGAGCGTTTTCAAAAGAGCGGAATTTCTAACTAGTTGATTTGGATTTTGAAGCGATTTCGAGACTAACTTGGAAACTATGTGATCGAAGACTAACTAGCATGTTGATATGATTGATTGAATAATATCATGATTTGTGTGAATTAATGACATGAATGAATTACTAACAGCATGATGAGATGCTAGAATTTCATATCGTTTGACTTATGCCTTTTGAGCTATGATTAATATGATGAACTCTGGAGATATACAATCATGCGGATATATGAGTATTATTGCGAATATATGAATGTGGCGAAATGGAATGATGAGAATGATATGGTCTTATGGAATGTGATGGAATGATAAATGGTTGAACTTGATGAGATGATGATTATGATGTGATTATACCTTATTGAGTGATGTGTGCTTGTGTGATTAGATGGTTAAATGTAGACTTATATGAACGTTATGATATGTATCTAGGTGATCTTTAATCTATCGTAATGCTTGCCTTGCTGTTCTGCACCGCCAGGTAAGTCTCTTCGGAGCTTACTCAGATTGAATAGAGCTATTCCCTGCTTTAGGTGCATGATATACTAGGTGCTTGCATTCATGATCAGCATGCCATGTAGTACCATGCTAGGTTGCATCGATCGTTGAGCATTCTATTTCTTTATGTGTATGTAAACAGAACGGCCGTTATCTATGAAGTAACTAGAGTCATTGCTAGGGTTATAGGACGACCTAGTCTCATCGGGTCCCGTCCTGAGTCAATCGAGTCATGAACTTCCTTATATTATGAGATGCCTGCGGGCTTTATTGTGGAGCGGGTTGGGCATGCGTGCCGCCCGATTATGAATGAATGCATTCACGAGCTGGCCAGTCTCCGCCCTATCGGAAGGGGGTGGAGGTAGGAGAGGGATATACCACTTGGTATTCTATGTTAAGGCCTTATTATTATTATGCACTTGACCTTAGGAGCATGTTAGTGTGTTAATATTTCGCCTTGCACCTAGAAGCATCTTTATTAGGAATAGCGTATATGTGTGCTTAGGGTTGGGATGCAGAGCTAAAGTGGGCATCGATCTGATCCCGCCCCATATCAATTTTTTTAGGTATCCGTTATGCTTACTACTGTTGATGCTGATTTGAGTCCATGACTGCTGGGTCTAACATGGCGGAAAGAGAGAGTTGAGATTCCAACTTCACCAATTTAATTACGACTCGAATTTGAATGGTTGATCATATTTTGACCCGGCTCTATCGTGGCACCCCTTTGTATTATGCTTTACTTCCGCTATTTGTGTAACCTTTGGTTTTCCACGCTTAGACTTATGACAGGTACAGGGGACTTCCCCGGGGATTCCAACGATCCCTTCGAATTTTGGGTATGAAATCCCACTTAAAAATGTTAGGATAGAATTTCAAACCTTCAACCTGTACTCGGGGCGCAAGATCTTAACGAGGGGTTTCATCCCTCGAAACGTAACCCGGGAATCATAATCCCGGGCCGTTACAAAGATGGTATCAGAGCTCAGGTTGTGCAAATCGAGTATGATAGGTTGAAGTGGTTTTGAAAATGGCCCAATGTTTTCAGATGTTTTTTTCAAAATGTTTTGGAAAGGGCAAAATGAATTTAATATAGATAACTCAATCGGACTAAATATGAACTTGGACTAAGAAATAGATTGGAACCAACTAAGGGAAACGAAGGGGTAGTAAAGGCGCTAGACCATCCCTATTGGATGTAGTTGGGAATGGGTAGGCAAAATATAGCTTGTTCTTTTACAGGTGGATTTGAAGACTCCAAGGAACCTGAAGGTTGGGGGAAAATGGGTTAGGAGGCTGTGAGGTATTTGCCCCTCCGGTCGGCCGTCCCTCGAAAGACGGCATAGATTGTCTCTGTGATTGTGTGCATTATATCCAATTGGGCCCGAGTGCGATCCTCCTCGAAGAGGATCATATTAATCTTGGTAATTGCTTCCGTGCTGAGTGCTATTGTGCGTAGGATAGCGAACTAATCGGTGTGCCTTAACTTGAATCATGTGTTGAATGTGTAAACGGGATAGCGGGAGGAAACCTTGTCCCTATGTTGTCGGAATTCCCTTCTTGTCAGGATAGCCCTTCCCTTATTCAAGCCCCTTGATGATTATGACTCCGTCAATCGTCCCACCAAAACATTTAGGCATGTTAGCAAGGGTCGAAGAGCATCCGCTCTCCCCATTTCGAGTCCTGTTCGTACCCCACCATCTATGCTTCTACCGAGTCTTGTACCGGAGGTTGGTGTCTTCCACGGAAAATTTGGGTTGCTCAACCAATTACCTTCGAAAATCGTGTTGGGTGAGAGGGTTGCCTGAGTATGTCAGTTGGTGGGGATGACTTAAATAGTTTCGAGTTAGGAGTGAGTTTTCCTATGGAGTCATCCCTTTCGATCCTCGTAATGGTCCACCATGTCTTCTTTCTGCAAGAATCTAAGCACGAGTTCTACCCTCACCTCTAGGAAGCAGCGTGAATGTCCTTGTGTCCTACCGTGTGAGTCATACTAGCATCCCACGGGAAACGGGGTAACGAGTCGGTGATTGCCCTTAGAGAATTCTGTCCGGTTATAATAGTGGCCCCCTTGTGATGGTATGACATGGTGTATTGGTATATTTCATCATGACTTGTCTGATATCTTGTATGGGTGCACTCATGAATGAATAAATATGTGTCGAATGTATGAATCGTCATGATTGTTACTCTCCCTCGAATTAGGTCCATGATAGTGTGGTCAAACCTCTTATATGAGTATCATGTGAGATCAATTCCTAGCATGTTAAGTTGATTAAATTGAACCTCGTTGACTATGTACTTGCTTAATGAGTGTTTGTAGTATCATGTAGGATATATATCTCCTAATTATGGACCATCATACAATTATATGCCATACTTGTCGTAATACATGTTCATGGTTGTATGTGATGTGATAGTTGTTATGCCCAATTGACTTAACCATATCCTCAGACATGATTATTAGAGTGCATCTTAACATGCTTACCTTGAACCCACATTGTTTTGACCTGCTTATGTGTACACTTAAAATGAGTAATGAATCATACATGTGATGTCCTATAATGCTCGCTATGTTGCATATGTCTATTATCGGCTCGTGCATACATGATCTTAATATGTCAAGCATGATTAGTGCATGAGATGATAAGTTGTAGCCTATCCGCGTACATGTGAAGCTGATTATGTGAACATGTTATGAATGCATAAGACGTTATTCCTGTTACTAGGTACATGCTAGTGTGGAATAATATGATTGAGATATTTCGTGATTGCTATGCGTTTGTTTGCCGCACTTGTAACCTCATAGAATACCCTAAGGGCATTGTTGTAACTCTCGGGTTCGCGTCTTGTCTTGAGTCTCGTCATCTCTAGTCCTGGTATGTGTTTGAATCCTTAAAGAAGTCGTATTGTCCTCCCTTGCCCTCCCCTGTCTCCGTGACTTCTAACCCCTCGCGATCCCCTTGATGGACATCAACATAGAAGAGAAAACGAACGATCGAATGAAACCAGAGTGGTACAACGGAAGCGTGGTGGGTCCATGACCCCTAGGCCACGGGACAGACATCGTCGATGGTATACAAAGGACGAGCACATTTCGAAGATGGTAGATGCGGATGTGGTTCTCTTAGATGACTCAAGGAAGGACGTTCTTCAAACCGTTGATCTTCTATTTTAGTCAGAATTGGCGTAGTACGATGGGCCTAGAACTGACTTTATTTTGTGTTAATGCCCGATGCGCTAAACTAGTAGTGAATGATTGCTTGACTAACTTGTGTTTGCGATGATATGCCTTTATGTTTGAGTGTATTGACCCCCTAGTAAGTTGGTTACGGGTTATATAGGTGGTGGTGTTTCTTTCTTGGGCATGAGTCGAGGGATTTCTTAGTGAGACGGGTCGGAAAGTGGCAGGTGTATTGAGGTCTTCGGATTGGGTCAGTGGTTGTGTAAGATGGGGTGCATGAAGGATGCATCAGCAAGAGTAGAGTCGAGTGAGTTGGGATTTATTGGAAATAGTAGTCGGTGAGTATAGTTGAGCTTCTAGGTAGGTCTTGGGTGAGGAGTGGAGTTAGTATGGGAGATTCTGAGGGAGAGGTAGAGTAAGGCGATAGCGTATGCGGGTAGTGTAGTTCTAGAGGTGGATGAGTGAGTCAAGAGTGGAGCGGATATATTCTGGAGGGGATGTGTTGATAGACGAGTTAGTGTACCTAGAGAGAGTGTCTAGATAGTCTAGGAGTGGATCGTGGGCGGCGTTGAGGATGATCGGCTAAGGGATGTTTGAGAATTCATAGAGTTGGGACTAGGTTGTATGTGCGGTAATTGGGAGTGGTCTCGGTACAGGGAGAAGTTAAGGAATCGCTAAGGAAGAATAGTGTGAGGTTGCTTAGGGAATTATCAATCTTGGGTATTTGGTTGTTCATATGAAGAATGTACGTGTGATGAGTACTTGGAAATTGTCTGATAGAATCGGTAGTGCTTCGATAATTCATGAGTGAAGGACTTCTAGATGCGTTGTTCGAGGATTTTAGCATAGGGAAAGAATCGAGATTGATGCGTGGAGATTATTGTGGCTAGTGAGGTATTTGAGGATGTGAGATGAGTCTTCGAGGAAAGGTTGGTAGCTAGGCAAGGACGTCGTTGATAATTCTAGTAAGACTGTAGACTTGAGGATGAGATCTGGAGATTTTGAGCTTGGAATTGGGAACCAGGCAAGCGTAAGGCATTGAGAGCACTAGAGAAGGAAGGATTTTAGAAGGTGTTGCGGAATTGCGGTACTTGGGAAGGTTCAGATGAGATGTCATAGGAACTTTGTGGAAATAATGATCGGTAAAAGAGGGTTTTGGATGGTAAGGTGTCATGGTTAAAAAGTAGGAGATTTAGGCATGTTAGGAATATGAAGAGATGAGGAACTGGAGTAGGACGACTCGAGGATTTCGAACGGTTAAGGTTTAGTAAGAATTGGAATAAGGAAATTTGGAAATATACTGAGACGAGGACCTAGAGTAGGTTGGTTGAGGAGTCATGGATGTTAGGGTTCGTGAGATTCGGGATGGGGCAAGTAGAGTTCGTGATGGGTCATTAAGGATAGACGTGAGTGATGAGAAACTCGGTGATTCGTGGTTATGAGTTGGCACTAGACGGTTTTCTACGTTAGAGTTGTCGAAAGTATGCGGTTGAGTGGATTCTAGAAAGGTAGGATGCTTGTGTTGGTAATGTCGAGGATAATGATGGGAGTGTCAGGTGTAAGATGGTCAGTATAAGTTGGGTTCTTAGAGGTGGATGGCTAGTGAGAGTGATTAGTGGTACGGGAAGTGTGATCAAGTTAGCAAGAGGATTCGAGATGTCTCTTTGGGAGATAATGGTCGGGCAGGGTCTTGAGAACCTAGGAAGAGTAAGCGAGATTGTTAGGGAGCACCGAGGTCGATCGAGAGAGAAATTCGGTTGAGGATTTGAGATTTCTCTTAAGAGGTGAAATGGGACTGTTAGGGAACCCCTAGGACGGGAGTGTGCTTTATAGGGAGCCTTAGTAGTTGGTCGAGCTTTTAAGCTTGTCGAAATAGGGAATGGTGCGATTGGGAACTCCGAGATATGGGTTTTAGATGGTTGAGTGGAAGGTTAGGACTTGAGCTTGGGACATTGAAGTCAATTGATCCTTACATGCATGGTTTGGTGGCGTAAAAGTTGGGAGGCCTAGTAATTGGTTTGGGATGCAGATCTTGAATTGCGTATAGTTATGAGGCTAGGAAGGTTATGTACTAAGCAGAACGCAATGGTAGTTAGAAATAGTATCGGATTTGAGTTGGTAGAACTAGGTGAGGTTGATCTTGATGCGAGAGATAAAGAGTAGTGGTCGTGTCTTGTTATGGTTGATAGTTATATGCAGATTCTCTTGAAGATGTGATCTAGTGTATGCTTTACTTGGGGCCGACTGTTGTGCGAATTCTATCCGATGGACGATGATGAATTCTACTATGCGAGATGATATACTAGATCTGTTATGGCATGCGACTACCCTGACATGAGTATGATCTGTTTATGAATGCATGATACGATTGCTATGTTATACGATTGTTATATATTATATGATGTCGTGAGCTTGAATTGCTAGGATGCTAGAACTGAATTGATTAAAATTGACTATGACTTGGAACTTAGGAAGAAAATATGGGACTAGCCCTTAGAGGTGGATAATTCCACCTCCTGATATTTGAAACTTTCTTGACTAACGTCGGGTTTAATGGATTTTGAACGACGTTTAAAATGGGACTAACTCGGATCTTGAGTAATTGAACGCGATCGAGAATTTCAATGATTTTGAGACAAATCCTTTTCAAACTGAGGACTCCTTTTGAAACTTTTTCGACCCGAGCTTGCTTTATGACGCCCCATGAAGTGGATACAAGCATTTTATAAGGGCCCTTATAGACTGTTTGCTAAGACCTAGTGGAGATGCCGTCAGGGTTTTTTTTCGAGTTATGATATGACCGAGAAGTCGGGGCAAGGATGTGGTAGGGGCCCATATTACACTCTCGCTACGAACTATCGGGGATATTATGATCATGACGACGATACTGTGAGAATCTCATAGGGGCACTTATGAGGCACTTACGGGATCAATGTAATGGTCCTTGGACTCACCTACTTCCAACTTCATCCCTACTTGTTTTGGATTTTAGTCTCGGGGACGAGACTTGTTTTTAGAGGTGGATGATGTAAAGGCTCGGATTTTTTAATCCAAATTTCTCGGAAAAAAAAAAAGAATCAAAATGAATTTTAAAGCGAAATTTAGCGGAAAAATTCTCTAGCTCGGACTTTGACCTCGTAAAGTGGATTTCCAACCTAAAATAAATTTTTTGAAAGCTAACTTAACATGACAACCCTGATTCCTCGATTTTTAAAATTTTAACAGATCGAAAGAGCAGATTTCGAAAACTAACTTTCAGAAATTCAAATTCCCGCCCTCAGAACCACAATTTTTGTTCTTTCTCTCATCCTTATCCAAAGCTCAAACAAATATGCTTAAATGGGTGAAATTTCCTACACACTTCCTCATTTGACTATTAAGACACAACACCTGCAAATTTGCTTTTCTTCCCTCCATTCTTTCACCCTCCTCTTTTGGCAACAAGACAATTTGCCCTCTTTGCCACCTTTAACCATCAGATTCAGCCTTATCCCTTCTCTCTTTCGGCTCCATAAGATGTGAAGTTGTGCCTCATCACACACCAAGACAAATCCTAAACACCAAACATCCCCTTCACCATCTTCTTCCCCCATTGTTCCTCCTTACCGTGAGCAACCCGCCCCAACGCCACCTTCTTTATGCTCAGCTCTCCAGCCACTATCACCATCACTGAACCACACCGTCACCACCACAGACAGCGTCACCTCCATCGTCGGCCACCAAACGCAGCGACACCCCCCACCCTATTTCGGAAATCACCCCAGCTCCACCCGAGCGCCAAGCACCTCGGATCCTCTTCCCGTCCGTTCACTGCGAGCCAACCACCGGAGCTTCTTTGCACTCCTCATCTATGTCCCCGCGCAGCCGACTAGTCCAGGAGCAACCCGAACCGCCGTGGACGTCGTCCTTCCTCCTCTGCTCCCCTGTTTTCCCGATCGAGCACCTCGGTAAGCTCCTTTCCCTCTTTCCGACCAAACACCCCGGAAAGCTTCACCTTTCACACATTTACTTCCGATCTAGGTCGAGGAACGTAGCCCGAGCCCCGGGCGAGCACCAATCGAGTACCGACGGCGAACTCCGGCGAGTCGACGCCCCTCGGTGAGCTTCCCAAACCCCTCCTTTTCAATCCTAGTCCCGATTTCGTGCTTCTTGTGCTAACTTATCGAAGAGAGGCAGTGAGTAACGGGGAGGTTGAGAGTGAGGTCGAGAGCGTGAGGATGGGAGGTCAGCGTTAGCGGTGAGCAGGGCCGGGAGCGAGCGAGCAGGTCAGAGCGAGTGCGAGAGGGCTGAGAGCGAGATCGGGAGAGAGAGGAGGAGTCCTGAGCGAGCTGCAATCGACCATCGCTAAGAACTCCGTCGGCGGCGCTCAGCCCCGTCACTTTCAGGCTCCCTCTTTCTCTCGCTTCTTTGATTTGCCGAAGAAGAGGAAGGTTGAAGGAGACTGCGGGCCCCAGCTCGCCACCTCAGCCGACACCTCACCCCTGGGCCCTCTTTCTTTTTAAATCTCCAGCTCCGGTTTCTTAAATGGAAGAATAGATGGGTCTGGGCCTATCTTGTTGGGCCTTTTCATTCAAACAATTGATTGGGCCTATTTTTCCAACAAACCAAATCCACATATTTTGGATCTATCTCCCCAAATTGAGCTCGGTTTTAACCTTAACAAAAAGATGGGGCTGATTGTTATAAACTAAAAATGATTGGGATTTTAAAGGATTTAGAAATATTTAAAGGAAAATGGTATTTGAAATATTATGTAATATTATTGAGATTAAAATACAAAATATTATTTTGAGGTTAAAGATATAATATTATGGTGATTGAAAACAAATATAATATTAGGAGACTTGGAGATTTATAAGGGTATTTTCGAATTTAAATCGAAAAGGAAAGTTGTCGAGCGTTTTCAAAAGAGCGGAATTTCTAACTAGTTGATTTGGATTTTGAAGCGATTTCGGGACTAACTTGGGAACTATGTGATCGATGACTAACTAGCATGTTGATATGATTGATTGAATAATATCATGATTTGTGTGAATTAATGACATGAATGAATGACTAACAGCATGATGAGATGCTAGAATTTCATATCGTTTGACTTATGCCTTATGAGCTATGATTAATATGATGAACTCTGGAGATATACAATCATGCGGATATATGAGTATTATTGCGAATATATGAATGTGGCAAAATGGAATGATGAGAATGATATGGTCTTATGGAATGTGATGGAATGATAAATGGTTGAACTTGATGAGATGATGATTATGATGTGATTATACCTTATTGAGTGATGTGTGCTTGTGTGATTAGATGGTTAAATGTAGACTTATATGAACGTTATGATATGTATCTAGGTGATCTTTAATCTATCATAATGCTTGCCTTGCTGTTCTGCACCGCCAGGTAAGTCTCTTCGGAGCTTACTCAGGTTGAATAGAGCTATTCCCTGCTTTAGGTGCATGATATACTAGGTGCTTGCATTCATGATCAGCATGCCATGTAGTACCATGCTAGGTTGCATCGATCGTTGAGCATTCTATTTCTTTATGTGTATGTAAACAGAACGGCCGTTATCTATGAAGTAACTAGAGTCATTGCTAGGGTTATAGGACGACCTAGTCTCATCGGGTCCCGTCCTGAGTCAATCGAGTCATGAACTTCCTTATATTATGAGATGCCTGCGGGCTTTATTGTGGAGCGGGTTGGGCATGCGTGCCGCCCGATTATGAATGAATGCATTCACGAGCTGGCCAGTCTCCGCCCTATCGGAAGGGGGTGGAGGTAGGAGAGGGATATACCACTTGGTATTCTGTGTTAAGGCCTTATTATTATTATGCACTTGACCTTAGGAGCATGTTAGTGTGTTAATATTTCGCCTTGCACCTAGAAGCATCTTTATTAGGAATAGCGTATATGTGTGCTTAGGGTTGGGATGCAGAGCTAAAGTGGGCATCGATCTGATCCCGTCCCATATCAATTTTTTTAGGTATCCGTTATGCTTACTACTGTTGATGCTGATTTGAGTCCATGACTGCTGGGTCTAACATGGCGGAAAGAGAGAGTTGAGATTCCAACTTCACCAATTTAATTACGACTCGAATTTGAATGGTTGATCATATTTTGACCCGGCTCTGTCGTGGCACCCCTTTGTATTATGCTTTACTTCCGCTATTTGTGTAACCTTTGGTTTTCCACGCTTAGACTTATGACAGGTACAGGGGACTTCCCCGGGGATTCCAACGATCCCTTCGAATTTTGGGTATGAAATCCCACTTAAAAATGTTAGGATAGAATTTCAAACCTTCAACCTGTACTCGGGGCGCAAGATCTTAACGAGGGGTTTCATCCCTCGAAGCGTAACCCGGGAATCATAATCCCGGGCCGTTATAGAAAATGTTCGTCAAATCTCTTTTTAAATCCGATAATACCTTTTTAAAATCTCCAAGTCTCATAATATTATATCTTAATTCTCAACATAATATTTTTTTAATTTATAATACCATTTATTTAATTTATATTTTTATTTCTTTTTTTCAAATCGAAAATATATGTTAGTCTTATATCACATAATATTCTTTTTTTTTTTACAATCTCCCCCAAAACAGGCCGAAAACAAAAATAGGCCCAAGGCCCTCTTTTATTAAATTCGGATCCATCATATTTTTGGACTTGAATGAACCAAACCGGCTATGTTTTATTTTAAACCCTTGAACCGGACCACACAAAAAGAAAATAGGCAAACCGAACCCAATGTTACTGTGCATCATCCCTCCCCACGCCAATATCCCTGCGTTCGAAAACAAAATGACGGAGGAGGGGAAGCTTGGAAGCTCGCCGACAAGAGCGGAGTTCCGACCACCCATTCCGAGACCGACGCACACACAAGGCAAGAAGGAAGGGGAGAATGAGGTAGGAGAAGCTCACCGAGGTGGGGGTTCGACGCTCGTCGGAAAACGCCGTCGAGGCTCGATTGGGGCTCGCCGGGGACGGAATCGGAGAGATCTCCGCCTGGGATGAAGGATTGAGGGTTAAAGGTGGAACCTTTTCGTTGTTTTTGAATCGAAAACGGAGATCGAGAGCTTACCGGAGGTTTCGACGGACGACAAGGGACATAGGGCTCGGCGGTGGGCTGCTCACCGCTGTTGCTCGCCGAAGGAGGAAAGAGGAAGCTTCTACCGGGGAAATGAAGGGGAAGAAGAGGCGGGAGCGGCTCGGGGTGGTGGTGACGGTGGTGTGGTGGCTACTGGTGAGCAGAGGCGGAACAAGGAGGTGTCGGGGGCTTTGGGCAGTACACGACACATGGAAAGAATGGAGGGAGACGAGTGTAAAGGATCGGATTTTTAAAAATATTAATTTTCGGAAAAAGAAAATCAAAATGAATTTAAAACAAATTCCGGCCCAAATTTTTAATTTAAAAATCGAATCCGTCTTTCATTTCGAGATTTGAAGGACCAATCAGCGGAAATTTAAATTCCCGACTCGAGACCCTAATTCCGTCATCTTTCTCACATCCTTATCCAAATTCAACCTTGGATCCCACAATTTAAGATTTAATTTTAAAATTTCCCATCTATTTCAATCTTTCCCTAATTAACCCAACACACACATACACTCCTTTTCTTACCTTGCTTGACTTACCAAGAATGGAGATGAGGCTCTCATACTTTGTCCAATGGGTGCAATCAAGGAGCTCTCTCTCTCTCTCTCTCTCTCTCTCTCTCTCTCTCTCTCTCTCTCTCTCTCTCTCCCATTTCTCTCCTCTGCAAAACCCAGAGATTCTGAGGAACCAAGCCTCCCAGCACGTTCCTTGCTATAGCTGTCATTATATACAAGTGTATTCAGTTGCAATTGTAGGAATGAGAACAAAATAGTGCAGACCCATTTCCCCACCACTGTGTGCCTGCTATTCAGAGTTCACCACAAATTAAACCTCCCAGCCTTCAAACCCCTTTTCATTTGATTTTCAAATGCAACTTCCCCTTCTCGCATTTCCTTCAAATTTCACACAATCCCTTAGCCTTCCTCCCTTGTACAACTCAACACCGGACGCCCTCTTCTCGATTCCTCCTCCATCACCGCCAGTAACATCACCTCCTCCTTGGTCACCAGCGCCGCACCTCTGTTCCGGAGCCAAGGAGTCGAGCCCAGCAGCAGCTCCTCCGACGCCGAGACGAAGCCGAGCCGCCCAGCCTCCTCTTCCCTGTTCTCCAATTTCAAGCTCGGTAAGCTCGCTTTCCCTTTCCTTCGGCTCCACAATATGACAAAGCTCCGCCTTTAATCCATTACCTTCCTTCCTTCTCCCTTTTCCTTGTCGAATCCGTGTCTTTGTTGTCGGGATATGGTCGGAATTAGGTCGCCGCCAGTGAACCTCCTCTTCCCCTTCCTTCGTTTCCCAGAAATCCGAACAGAGCTCTTGTTTTGATGAAGATGAACAGTGCCTTGGGTGGTCCGGTCTTGTTCTCTTATTTCTGGCCGGTTTGGCATTTTAAAATAATAAAAAACGGTTTGGTTTTGTAAATAGAAGGGAACCAGATTTTAAAAGAGTTGGGCCGAGTCTTGGGCTGGGTATTGGGTCCGGGTTGGGCTCCCTCTTGGGCTTGGTTTCGAGTTCTGTTGATTGGGCTTGTTGGGTGTTGAGTTATGAGTAGTGTTGTTTTATTATACATGTTATATAATTATTATGTTATAATATATGATTTGAATTATTATCATTATGATTATATTAGTCTGAGATTTGGTAAATTATAAATTCTGGAAAATATATTTTTTTGGGGAATTTTATATCTTATAAAGTTATTTAGGAAAATGATATTATTTGAATATGTGTTCTAAATAAGGTTATGAAGATGGATTCATTTTGGAAATGTTTATCATTGTCTTAAATTACTCGAAACATTAAAGTCGAGGTTTTGAAAATAAAATGCCGGGATCGTTTTAATATTATGATTTTGGGAAATTGGTTAAGGATTTAAATGATTAATGTCAGAATTTGACCAAGTATGATTTGAGAGATTGTTTTAAAAATGAGTTGACTTAACTTGAGACTTAAGAGTTTGGAAAGCTTTGGGAAATGAGTTTTGAAATATTATTTTAATATTCAATATTAAAGAAGGGATTTTACGGAACTTGAACTATTTGATCTTGAGCTTGAAGTTATGTTAAAAGTGTCATTTCAAATGTCGGAATTTTTGTCTTGGTTTGATGTTGTTGGTTTTGAAAAGGAAATTGGGAAAATGATTTTGGTTGATGTTATTGTATCGGAAAGGTTTTGGAAAATGGTTTCAATATCGATTGGTTTTGAGGATATTGAGAACTTGGGTTCAGGTATGTAAGAATGTTGGTTCAGTAGCTTATGAAAATGTCTTGATGATAGGTGTGTTTACTTTTGGATTGCTTTGGACTTACATTTGGGCCCTTGCTTATATTATTCTGCTGTTCTGCATCTTCAGGTAAGTTCCCTAGGGGGCTTACTCAGGTTGGACATTCATGCCTGTTGTTGCATTTTATGTTAGGTGTTGCATATGCATAAAAGCATGCAATGTAGTATCCTGTTTAGGTTGCACCAATTGAATGAGCATCTGCTTACCTTATGCGTTTGAAACAGAACGACCGTTATCTGTGATAGTCCTAGAGTCTTTGCTAGGGTCATAGGGTAGCCCAGCCTCATCGGGTACCCTGAGTCAATCGAGTCATGAACTTCCTTATATTATGAGATGCCTGCGAGCTTTATTGTGGAGCGGGTTAGGCATCCGTGCCGCCCGATTATGATGAAATGCATTCACGAATTGGCCAGTCTCCGCCCTATCGGAAGGGGGTGGAGGTAGGAGAGGGATATACCACTTGGCATTGTCTTGGGCCCTTTTACAGTATTTTTATACATTATTATAACTAGGAGCATGCTAGTGTGTTTGACTTTCGTACTGCATTAGAGCATCTTTATTAGGTATAGCACATACTATGTGGCCTCAGCGAGGACTGTCGGTCCCGCATGAGTGGCTCGATCTGACTCCTTTCCCCGTTCTTTTTTTTAAGGTATTTTCTGCAGATCTTGTTTGCTCCTTGCTTCTGTGACGGGAAACCCTTTGGCGAATCGAAGAACCTAGATAATATTCTAACTTGGTAAAATGGTAATCACTCGCTTATGATTGGGTTTTGACCCGGCTTTGTCGTGGCATTTGTATCCTAGTTTTGCTTCCGCTTTACTTTCGGTGGAATTGGATTTTGCGACATAGTTTTAGAACAGGTAAAGGGTACCCAATGGCCCTTCGAGGTTTTTAGGGTTTGAAATCCCTCCTTTTACTAATCTTAAATGAGTTTGAAACCTCGACCTGTACCTGGATTGCAAGATCCGAACAAGGGGTTTTAACTCTTGAAACGTAACCCGGAAATCATAATTCTGGGTCGTTACAAAGATGGTATCAGAGCTGAGGTTGTGCAATTCGGGTACACAAGGGTCGAGTGTATGTTTTGGAAAACTGCCCATGAATTTCAAATGATTTGAAAGTGTTTTAAAGGGGCAAAATGAACTTAAGATGCCTAACCGAAATTGGACTAAGTAATGAACTCGACTTGTAATAAAAGAGAAAAACCGACTAAACGGGGACACGAGTGGGTAGTAAAGGCGCTAGATCACCCCTATTGGGTGTAGTTGGAAATGGTAGGCAAAATACTAGCTTGCTCTTTACAGAGGGTCCGGAAGACTCCAAGGAGATTGCCCCAAGGTGGATGGAGTGGCGAGTTAGGTAGGATCGCGAGGTTTTTGCTCCTCCGGTCAGTCGCTCCTCGAAGAGCGACATTAGATAGCTTGATGTGCTTTATATATTTAGCCTGAGCATGATCTCCCTTGAACGTGGTCATTATAATTGTCATTGGCTGATTCTATGCTGAGTGCTTGATATGCGAAAGTCTGATTGGTATGCCTAACAATTAAATGTGTATTGACTGATCTGTGCAAACAGGATAGTGGGAGTACCCTTGTTTCTGTGTGGTCATACCCAGCTTGTGCGGAACGACCCCTTCCGCTATGTTAACCACTTTTTTTTTTGGTTCTATCGAATCTTTTTCCCGGATGTCAGTATCTTTCACAGAAAATCGGGTTGGTAAACACATTGTGTCGGGGATCATGGTTGGATATTAAGTTTGTCTGAGTGAGTGTTGGAAGTTCTTGATGTCACTAAGTCAAAAGTAAGGTGTTTCTGGGGCTGTCTTTCCTTATTCTTATGATGGTCAACCAGTGTCTTCTTGTCATGAAGAGTCATACCGGAGTCCCACGGGAGAGAGGGGTGATGAGTCAGTTGGGAAAAGCTAATGGTTGCCCTTAGGGATCTCTGTCTGGTTGTAATGATGACTCTCTCTGAATTGCATGACATGATCTTATAACCTCTTGGATATACCTTGCGAATGACCATTAGTACAGACTGCTCATGCTATTACATATGTGATTGATTATATTGCTTAAGTCTCGTGTTGTGTCTTGCCTTTTATCATGACTGTATGTGGTTATATCATGTTTACTTAGCCTATTGATCGTATGATTGATTGGAAGAATGAACCTTATGATGATAACTTACATGACTGCTATTTCCTCTTTGATTAGGTTCATGATAGTGTGATCAACTCTCTTTTGTATGAATGCTGTAGATGACTGCCTTAGCATGCTGGGTGTGACGTATCATTGCTTATTATCCTTTTGTGACAAGAATCTATAGTCTGTCCATCTGTTCTGTATTCGTCGGATTACTTACGTTGGTTGCTTTGCAATTTGTATTGTTGTGTGATCACTTGCGTTGGACGGAGAATATGTGGTATAATCGAGTCTTGAGAAATGCATGTTGTATTCTAGTATGTGTTGATTTGAGCTCATGTCCCCGTATTTTAGCCATATTGCCCAATACTTGGAGTCATATTATACATCGTTAAACCTTTCTCACGCTTCTATATCATTGTAATGTAATGTAATTGATTTCTTACATATCGTTATTATTAAATGCATGCATGCATCGCATGTTGTGTTGAGCCATTAGTGTCATATAGGACCCTTGATTGTAACTAGTGCGTGCTATACCTTGCCTACTTTATTGTTGAACCTCTCTTGAGCTAGGGTCTTGATAGTGTGGTCTTTCCCCTTTTCTGTCACAGTAACATGTCTCACTCATGCAAATTAGATTGATGTTGAACTCGATGATCAATTTGCTTTCTGTGATGGTTTATCCTAGCATGCTTACATGTTATCGCTCGGTAGTATTTCTCCATGATATCCTCTTGTACTTGCATAGATGTATGACTTGGCACCTCACATGATCACACACCACACTGTATCATGATTTCGCATACGCATGATGTATTAATGCTAGAATGAATTTAGTCGAGTTACCTTGATTGTATTCATGTACGATATGTGCTAGTAGTGTCTTGTAGGGCTTATGATTTCCAATGTAACTTGCTAAATGATTACATGTCGTACTTGTTCTACAATGTGATACTATTGTACCATATATGTGCTCTATGATGGTTCGTTCTTAGCATGATTATAATCTATCGTCCATGATATCCTTCTTGTTACTTTCGATGATGCCTCATGTTTCGTTAATATTATGTTGAATTCCTCTTAATGACTCTTGATTATGCCCATGCTTTATCATGTATCGCTAGCATCATGTAGGACCCATGCTTTCTAAATGTATCACGTCATATGATTACATGCCATTCTTGACCTATTATATGATCCTTGTTGTTAAATGTGATGTTTACTATGCCGCCCTTATGCATTCTCGTATGATGCTTAGTTGATTATTATTATGTACCTCGCCATGCTATGTTTGGTCTCATTTGTGATATGTATATCATGCTCGTTCATTTTTCATATACATGATACTTGCCATCCTCGTTAAACCCCGCATGATCACTACTGGCTTCGCATAATTTGCTTGAAATTAGTAGGCATCTCTACTTTCATGGAATAATGAACTGTTAGTTCGTCTCACATGCATTAATGTAGAACTTGATTGTGTCTTTTGGAATGAATACGCATGTTGTTCTCCTTGAGATAGGTACATGTTAGTGTGGGTTATTGTAATTGATATGCTCCATGATGAATTTGTGTTACTTGTCGCAATTATAATCCAATAGACTTTCATAAGGGCATCGTTGCTATTCCCGGGTCGAAGTCTTGTCTTTAGTCTTATCGTTCTTAGCCTTGGTCTATGTTTGGTTCCGAAAAGAACATTGGGTTGTCCGCTCTTGTCACTCCCCTATCTCCGCTAACTTGGACCCTATGCGATACATTCGACGAGCGACCGCATGGAAGAGGGAACGAAAAGTTAGATAGTGATAGAGTAGTGCAACAGAAGCGTGGGCCCATAACCCACGGGTCTCAGGATCAATGATGTCGATGGAACGAGCACGCATCGAGAATTGCGGATACTAAGTACGATATGACTTGCAAGCGGGATTGTTCTCCGTTCGAATTGCTAACCCTTTTAAATTTATTGACGATGATATTGCACTGCCCTAGTGATGAGATTTACGTGTTGATGTGTTGACTTGATGATGACTGTTGCCTGATTGCCTGTTGCCTATGATGATATGATTTGATGACTTGTAGATCTCGTGTACCATGGTATCTTGACGTGTTGCTACTCTAAGTTGCTAAGCGTGATTTGAATTCCTTTGCCTGTAGAATGTGAACTACACATGCTAAGAAGCCTGAATTGTATCTGATAAGGTTATAATGCAACATGTTAGCTTGACTTGATTATGTTCATATATGATGTTGCGATGGTTATTGAGCATGATGGTAAACTGAGACTTGTTGAACCCATGATGTTATGTTTATGAATGCTAGTTGCATGATGTAGACCTTATGTTGGATGATTTTCATGATTGCTTCTTCCTTAAACCTGTGGGTGAGGTCATTTGGTAGCGTGGTTGGAGAGTGCTGAAAGAATTTTGGGCGGTTGGGATGATCGATGGTGTTAGGAGGTGAGTCGCGAGAGAGGGATCCATGTGGTTAGCAGGGTATGATGCTTGTGATGTCTTGAGTAGTATATGAAGCGTGGGGAATGCCTTTTGAGAGTATTGACAATATAGTATGAGAGGGTTCTCAGGTGTGAAGTTAGGGATAGGAGTTGGGTTCTTAGAGGTGGATGGTGTGTGAGAGTGCTTGATGGAATGAGGGGTGAGATTGGAGTATCGAAATGAATTGGGATTTCTTCAGGGGATTTTGTCGGAGTTAGTGTTGTTGAGTCTAGAAGAGGATTAATCTTGGCTTGAGAGTGGAGATTGGTGAGTGGGAATTGTGTTTTATTTTGACTGGTATGATGTGAAGAATTTTCTTGATTTTGTGATTTGTTTATAACTGCTGGCATGATATATTAATACCTTGATATCCTGTTATATTGGTTTAGAAGCATGTTAGGACGCGCTGTGATATGATATATGAAGTAATGATGAGCATGAACTATGGGATAATGATGTGGTATTATGTGGAAGCATTATGTTTTATTATGTGGTAGTAAGCATGATGTGTACTATATGGTTGACAAGCATGATTATTGGTTATGTAAATGATGAATATGACTTGAAGTATGATCATGATTAGTATACATGAGATAGTGGTGGATGATTTCTAAATGATTGTCATTCGATATTGTGATTAGTTAAGGTGATATCTTTCAGAGCATGCTGACATTTTGGTGATTTATATACTGCTTGATCTTCATTTTTCTGAATCTTGATAGCATGACTTTGTTGTGTTGGTATGTTAACGTGATGAATCTGTTCTAATTGTGTTGCAATATCGATATGCTATAGTGAGATTTGATGTGTACTGACGTACTAAACCCATAACATCTAACCCGTTGATTTCTGGACATGTGTGCTTACGTGATGAGTGATGAGCATTCTATTATGCACTTGTAATGCCTTCAGTATGATGTAGATATACCTTATGATTTGTAGTATGTTGAGGTTTGTTGTTCCTTTGTTACTTGAGACTAGGGCTGGCACGGTACGGTAACATGGTAAATTTTTCATTACCACGTACCGTACCGATACCCCTCGGTATGGGATTTTCTGTACCACATACCAACCGAATAGTTTCGGTACCGAAACTCTTGGTACCGAAAGTATCGGTTACCGAATGTCGGTACCGTGGTAACCGAAGCCACTATTTTCATTCTTCGATTTTCGTTTTATACACTGTGGTACCATCGGTACCGATGGTACCGATGTTACCAATGGTACCGGTGGTACTAATGACAGATTATGCTTGAAAACGAACCGACTATCCTTGGTAATAACGGTACCACGGTATTTTATTTTTTAAAAAAAAACAAAATATATATTTTATTTTTTAAAAAAAAATTAAATATATATTCGGTACCAACGGTACCACGGTATTTGGGTTGCCCATACCGTTACCGTACCGACTATCCTTGGTACCGAGACTTCGGTTACCGATTCAGTTGGTTACCGACTTCTTGGTACCAATGACCTGTTGGTACGGTTGGTAATCGGTTGGTATGGTAATTTTCGATTACCATACCAACCCTACTTGAGACTTGTTGGCATGTTTATGTTTATGTTAAACGGTTGTGTGATGGTTGTGACTATGATATGATGTGGGACTTGCCATGTGTGAGATGGCTTATGGTATTATGCTTATGTCAGAGTTGATGAGACTCTTGGTTATGGTACTTGTTGAGTTGTCAATAATTTTGCATGATCTGGAACCTAGGAAGAGAATATGGGATTAGCCTTTAGAGGTGGATGTTAGAAGGATTGGGAAGTTAGGAATGCCTTGTTTAACGTCGAATTAAAAAAAAATCAATTGGTGATTTGAAAAGGAATCTAGATTTTGAGAAAACTATTCCAACCCGAGTTTTCATTATGACGCCCCACGAAGTGGATACAAGCATGTATGGGGGCACTTGTAGATCGCTTGCTAAGACCTAGCGGAGACGTCATGATGCTTTTCGAGTTATGGTATGCCCGAGGAGTCGGAGTGGGGATGTGGTAGGGGCCCCTACCACATCCTTACTACGACCGATTAGGAGTATTATGATCATGACGACGGTACTGTGAGATCTCATCGGGGCACTTATGAGGTACTTACGGGATCGATGACGTGATTCTTGGACTCACCAATTTCAACTTCATCCCCTACTTTAGAATGATTTTAGTCTCGGGGACGAGACTTGTTTTTAGAGGTGGATGATGTAAAGGCTCGGATTTTTAAAAATATTAATTTTCGGAAAAAGAAAATCAAAATGAATTTAAAACAAATTTCGGCCCAAATTTTTAATTTAAAAATCGAATCCGTCTTTCATTTCGAGATTTGAAGGACCAATCAGCGAAAATTTAAATTCCCGACTCGAGACCATAATTCCGTCATCTTTCTCACATCCTTATCCAAATTCAACCTTGGATCCCACAATTTGAGATTTAATTTTAAAATTTCCCATCTATTTCAATCTTTCCCTAATTAACCCAACACACACATACACTCCTTTTCTTACCTTGCTTGACTTACCAAGAATGGAGATGAGGCTCTCATACTTTGTCCAATGGGTGCAATCAAGGAGCTCTCTCTCTCTCTCTCTCTCTCTCTCTCCCATTTCTCTCCTCTTCAAAACCCAGAGATTCTGAGGAACCAAGCCTCCCAGCACGTTCCTTGCTATAGCTGTCATTATATACAAGTGTATTCAATTGCAATTGTAGGAATGAGAACAAAATAGTGCAGACCCATTTCCCCACCACTGTGTGCCTGCTATTCAGAGTTCACCACAAATGAAACCTCCCAGCCTCCAAACCCCTTTTCATTTGATTTTCAAATGCAACTTCCCCTTCTCGCATTTCCTTCAAATTTCACACAATCCCTTAGCCCTCCTCCCTTTTACAACTCAACACCGGACGCCCCCTTCTCGATTCCTCCTCCATCACCGCCAGTAACATCACCTCCTCCTTGGTCACCAGCGCCGCACCTCTGTTCCGGAGCCAAGGAGTCGAGCCCAGCAGCAGCTCCTCCGACGCCGAGACGAAGCCAAGCCGCCCAGCCTCCTCTTCCCTGTTCTCCAATTTCAAGCTCGGTAAGCTCGCCTTCCCTTTCCTTCGGCTCCACAATATGACAAAGCTCCGCCTTTAATCCATTACCTTCCTTCCTAGGCCGATTCCGGTGTCAATCCGCCTCGGGCGAAGCACCATCGACTCCGGCGAGGCGGATCGAGGCGAAATCGATCGATTCCGGGCGTGAAGAACCCCCCCTCGGTGAGGAACCTATCCTTCTCCCTTTTCCTTGTCGAATTCGTGTCTTTGTTGTCGGGATATGGTCGGAGTTAGGTCGCCGCCAGTGAACCTCCTCTTCCCCTTCCTTCGTTTCCCAGAAATCCGAACAGAGCTCTTGTTTTGATGAAGATGAAAAGTGCCTTGGGTGGTCCGGTCTTGTTCTCTTATTTCTGGCCGGTTTGGCATTTTAAAATAATAAAAAATGGTTTGGTTTTGTAAATAGAAGGGAACCAGATTTTAAAAGAGGTGGGCCGAGTCTTGGGCTGGGTATTGGGTCCGGGTTGGGCTCCCTCCTGGGCTTGGTTTCGAGTTCTGTTGATTGGGCTTGTTGGGTGTTGAGTTATGAGTAGTGTTGTTTTATTATACATGTTATATAATTATTTTGTTATAATATATGATTTGAATTATTATCATTATGATTATATTAGTCTGAGATTTGGTAAATTATAAATTCTGGAAAATATTTTTTTTTGGGGAATTTTATATCTTATAAAGTTATTTAGGAAAATGATATTATTTGAATATGTGTTATAAATAAGGTTATGAAGATGGATTCATTTTGGAAATGTTTATCATTATCTTAAATTACTCGAAACATTAAAGTCGAGGTTTTGAAAATAAAATGCCGGGATCGTTTTAATATTATGATTTTGGGAAATTGGTTAAGTATTTAAATGATTAATGTCAGAATTTGACCAAGTATGATTTGAGAGATTGTTTTAAAAATGAGTTGACTTAACTTGAGACTTAAGAGTTTGGAAAGCTTTGGGAAATGAGTTTTGAAATATTATTTTAATATTCAATATTAAAGAAGGGATTTTACGGAACTTGAACTATTTGATCTTGAGCTTGAAGTTATGTTAAAAGTGTCATTTCAAATGTCGGAATTTTTGTCTTGGTTTGATGATGTTGGTTTTGAAAAGGAAATTGGGAAAATGATTTTGGTTGATGTTATTGTATCGGAAAGGTTTTGGAAAATGGTTTCAATATCGATTGGTTTTGAGGATATTGAGAACTTGGGTTCAGGTGTGTAAGAATGTTGGTTCGGTAGCTTATGGAAATGTCTTGATGATAGGTGTGTTTGGTTTTCGATTGCTTTGGACTTGCATTTGGGCCCTTGCTTATATTATTCTGCTGTTCTGCATCTTCAGGTAAGTTCCCTAGGGGGCTTACTCAGGTTGGACATTCATGCCTGTTGTTGCATTTAATGTTAGGTGTTGCATATGCATAAAAGCATGCCATGTAGTATCCTGTTTAGGATGCACCAATTGAATGAGCATCTGCTTACCTTATGCGTTTGAAACAGAACGGTCGTCCTATCGGAAGGGGGTGGAGGTAGGAGAGGGATATGCCACTTGGCATTGTCTTGGGCCCTTTTACAGTATTTTTATACATTATTATAACTAGGAGCATGCTAGTGTGTTTGACTTTCGTACTGCATTAGAGCATCTTTATTAGGTATAGCACATACTATGTGGCCTCAGCGAGGACTGTCGATCCCGCATGAGTGGCTCGATCTGACTCCTTTCCCCATTCTTTTTTTAAGGTATTTTCTGCAGATCTTGTTTGCTCCTTGCTTCTGTGACGGGAAACCCTTTGGCGAATCGAAGAACCTAGCTAATATTCTAACTTGGTAAAATGGTAATCACTCGATTATGATTGGGTTTTGAGCCGGCTTTGTCGTGGCATTTTTATCCTAGTTTTGCTTCCGCTTTACTTTTGGTGGAATTGGATTTTGCGACATAGTTTTAGAACAGGTAAAGGGTACCCAATGGCCCTTCGAGGTTTTTAGGGTTTGAAATCCCTCCTTTTACTAATCTTAAATGAGTTTGAAACCTCGACCCGTACCTGGATTGCAAGATCCGAACAAGGGGTTTTATCCCTTGAAACGTAACCCGGAAATCATAATTCTGGGCCGTTACAAAGATGGTATCAGAGCTGAGGTTGTGCAATTCGGGTACACAAGGATCGAGTGTATGTTTTGGAAAACTGCCCATGAATTTCAAATGATTTGAAAGTGTTTTAAAGGGGCGAAATGAACTTAAGATGCCTAACCGAAATTGGACTAAGTAATGAACTCGACTTGTAATAAAAGAGAAAAACCGACTAAACGGGGACACGAGTGGGTAGTAAAGGCGCTAGATCACCCCTATTGGGTGTAGTTGGGAACGGTAGGCAAAATACTAGCTTGCTCTTTACAGAGGGTCCGGAAGACTCCAAGGAGATTGCCCCAAGGTGGATGGAGTGACGAGTTAGGTAGGATCGCGAGGTTTTTGCTCCTCCGGTCAGTCGTTCCTCGAAGAGCGACATTAGATAGCTTGATGTGCTTTATATATTTAGCCTGAGCATGATCTCCCTTGAACGTGGTCATTATAATTGTCATTGACTGATTCTATGCTGAGTGCTTGATATGCGAAAGTCTGATTGGTATGCCTAACAATTAAATGTGTATTGACTGATCTGTGCAAACAGGATAGTGGGAGTACCCTTGTTTCTGTGTGGTCATACCCAGCTTGTGCGGAACGACCCCTTCCGCTATGTTAACCACTTTTTTTTTTTTGGTTCTATCGAATCTTTTTCCCGGATGTCAGTATCTTTCACAGAAAATCGGGTTGGTAAACACATTGTGTCAGGGATCATGGTTGGATATTAAGTTTGTCTGAGTGAGTGTTGGAAGTTCTTGATGTCACTAAGTCAAAAGTAAGGTGTTTCTGGGGCTGTCTTTCCTTATTCTTATGATGGTCAACCAGTGTCTTCTTGCCATGAAGAGTCATACCGGAGTCCCACGGGAGAGAGGGGTGATGAGTCAGTTGGGAAAAGATAATGGTTACCCTTAGGGATCTCTGTCTGGTTGTAATGATGACTCTCTCTGAATTGCATGACATGATCTTATAACCTCTTGCATATACCTTGGGAATGACCATTAGTACAGACTGCTCATGCTATTACATATGTGATTGATTATATTGCTTAAGTCTCGTGTTGTGTCTTGCCTTTTATCATGACTGTATGTTGTTATATCATGTTTACTTAGCCTACTGATCGTATGATTGATTGGAAGAATGAACCTTATGATGATAACTTACATGATTGCTATTTCCACTTTGATTAGGTTCATGATAGTGTGATCAACTCTCTTTTGTATGAATGTTGTAGATGACTGCCTTAGCATGCTGGGTGTGACGTATCATTGCTTATTATCCTTTTGTGACAAGAATCTATAGTATGCCCATCTGTTCTGTATTCGTCGGATTACTTACGTTGGTTGCTTTGCAATTTGTATTGTTGTGTGATCACTTGCGTTGGACGGAGAATATGTGGTATAATCGAGTCTTGAGAAATGCATGTTGTATTCTAGTATGTGTTGATTTGAGCTCATGTCCCCGTATTCTAGCCATATGGCCCAATACTTGGAGTCATATTATACATCGTTAAACCTTTCTCACGCTTCTATATCATTGTAATGTAATGTAATTGATTTCTTACATATCGTTATTATTAAATGCATGCATGCATCGCATGTTGTGTTGAGCCATTAGTGTCATATAGGACCCTTGATTGTAACTAGTGCGTGCTATACCTTGCCTACTTTATTGTTGAACCTCTCTTGAGCTAGGGTCTTGATAGTGTGGTCTTTCCCCTTTTCTGTCACAGTAACATGTCTCACTCATGCAAATTAGATTGATGTTGAACTCGATGATCAATTTGCTTTCTGTGATGGTTTATCCTAGCATGCTTACATGTTATCGCTCGGTAGTATTTCTCCATGATATCCTCTTGTACTTGCATAGATGTATGACTTGGCACCTCACATGATCACACACCACACTGTATCATGATTTCGCATACGCATGATGTATTAATGCTAGAATGAATTTAGTCGAGTTACCTTGATTGTATTCATGTACGATATGTGCTAGTAGTGTCTTGTAGGGCTTATGATTTCCAATGTAACTTGCTAAATGATTACATGTCGTACTTGTTCTACAATGTGATACTATTGTACCATATATGTGCTCTATGATGGTTCGTTCTTAGCATGATTATAATCTATCGTCCATGATATCCTTCTTGTTACTTTCGATGATGCCTCATGTTTCGTTAATATTATGTTGAATTCCTCTTAATGACTCTTGATTATGCCCATGCTTTATCATGTATCGCTAGCATCATGTAGGACCCATGCTTTCTAAATGTATCACGTCATATGATTACATGCCATTCTTGACCTATTATATGATCCTTGTTGTTAAATGTGATGTTTACTATGCCGCCCTTATGCATTCTCGTATGATGCTTAGTTGATTATTATTATGTACCTCGCCATGCTATGTTTGGTCTCATTTGTGATATGTATATCATGCTCATTCCTTTTTCATATACATGATACTTGCCATCCTCGTTAAACCCCGCATGACCACTACTGGCTTCGCATAATTTGCTTGAAATTAGTAGGCATCTCTACTTTCATGGAATAATGAACTGTTAGTTCGTCTCACATGCATTAATGTAGAACTTGATTGTGTCTTTTGGAATGAATACGCATGTTGTTCTCCTTGAGATAGGTACATGTTAGTGTGGGTTATTGTAATTGATATGCTCCATGATGAATTTGTGTTACTTGTCGCAATTATAATCCAATAGACTTTCATAAGGGCATCGTTGCTATTCCCGGGTCGAAGTCTTGTCTTTAGTCTTATCGTTCTTAGCCTTGGTCTATGTTTGGTTCCGAAAGGAACATTGGGTTGTCCGCTCTTGTCACTCCCCTATCTCCGCTAACTTGGACCCTATGCGATACATTCGACAAGCGACCGCATGGAAGAGGGAACGAAAAGTTAGATAGTGATAGAGTAGTGCAACAGAAGCGTGGGCCCATAACCCACGGGTCTCAGGATCAATGATGTCGATGGAACGAGCACGCATCGAGAATTGCGGATACTAAGTACGATATGACTTGCAAGCGGGATTGTTCTCCGTTCGAATTGCTAACCCTTTTAAATTTATTGACGATGATATTGCACTGCCCTAGTGATGAGATTTACGTGTTGATGTGTTGACTTGATGATGACTGTTGCCTGATTGCCTGTTGCCTATGATGATATGATTTGATGACTTGTAGATCTCGTGTACCATGGTATCTTGACGTGTTGCTACTCTAAGTTGCTAAGCGTGATTTGAATTCCTTTGCCTGTAGAATGTGAACTACACATGCTAAGAAGCCTGAATTGTATCTGATAAGGTTATAATGCAACATGTTAGCTTGACTTGATTATGTTCATATATGATGTTGCGATGGTTATTGAGCATGATGGTAAACTAAGACTTGTTGAACCCATGATGTTATGTTTATGAATGCTAGTTGCATGATGTAGACCTTATGTTGGATGATTTTCATGATTGCTTCTTCCTTAAACCTGTGGGTGAGGTCATTTGGTAGCGTGGTTGGAGAGTGCTGAAAGAATTTTGGGCGGTTGGGATGATCGATGGTGTTAGGAGGTGAGTCGCGAGAGAGGGATCCATGTGGTTAGCAGGGTATGATGCTTGTGATGTCTTGAGTAGTATATGAAGCGTGGGGAATGCCTTTTGAGAGTATTGACAATATAGTATGAGAGGGTTCTCAGGTGTGAAGTTAGGGATAGGAGTTGGGTTCTTAGAGGTGGATGGTGTGTGAGAGTGCTTGATGGAATGAGGGGTGAGATTGGAGTATCGAAATGAATTGGGATTTCTTCAGGGGATTTTGTCGGAGTTAGTGTTGTTGAGTCTAGAAGAGGATTAATCTTGGCTTGAGAGTGGAGATTGGTGAGTGGGAATTGTGTTTTATTTTGACTGGTATGATGTGAAGAATTTTCTTGATTTTGTGATTTGTTTATAACTGCTGGCATGATATATTAATACCTTGATATCCTGTTATATTGGTTTAGAAGCATGTTAGGACGCGCTGTGATATGATATATGAAGTAATGATGAGCATGAACTATGGGATAATGATGTGGTATTATGTGGAAGCATTATGTTTTATTATGTGGTAGTAAGCATGATGTGTACTATATGGTTGACAAGCATGATTATTGGTTATGTAAATGATGAATATGACTTGAAGTATGATCATGATTAGTATACATGAGATAGTGGTGGATGATTTCTAAATGATTGTCATTCGATATTGTGATTAGTTAAGGTGATATCTTTCAGAGCATGCTGACATTTTGGTGATTTATATACTGCTTGATCTTCATTTTTCTGAATCTTGATAGCATGACTTTGTTGTGTTGGTATGTTAACGTGATGAATCTGTTCTAATTGTGTTGCAATATCGATATGCTATAGTGAGATTTGATGTGTACTGACGTACTAAACCCATAACATCTAACCCGTTGATTTCTGGACATGTGTGCTTACGTGATGAGTGATGAGCATTCTATTATGCACTTGTAATGCCTTCAGTATGATGTAGATATACCTTATGATTTGTAGTATGTTGAGGTTTGTTGTTCCTTTGTTACTTGAGACTTGTTGGCATGTTTATGTTTATGTTTATGTTAAACGGTTGTGTGATGGTTGTGACTATGATATGATGTGGGACTTGCCATGTGTGAGATGGCTTATGGTATTATGCTTATGTCAGAGTTGATGAGACTCTTGGTTATGGTACTTGTTGAGTTGTCAATAATTTTGCATGATCTGGAACCTAGGAAGAGAATATGGGATTAGCCTTTAGAGGTGGATGTTAGAAGGATTGGGAAGTTAGGAATGCCTTGTTTAACGTCGAATTAAAAAAAAATCAATTGGTGATTTGAAAAGGAATCTAGATTTTGAGAAAACTATTCCAACCCGAGTTTTCATTATGACGCCCCACGAAGTGGATACAAGCATGTATGGGGGCACTTGTAGATCGCTTGCTAAGACCTAGCGGAGACGTCATGATGCTTTTCGAGTTATGGTATGCCCGAGGAGTCGGAGTGGGGATGTGGTAGGGGCCCCTACCACATCCTTACTACGACCGATTAGGAGTATTATGATCATGACGACGGTACTGTGAGATCTCATCGGGGCACTTATGAGGTACTTACGGGATCGATGACGTGATTCTTGGACTCACCAATTTCAACTTCATCCCCTACTTTAGAATGATTTTAGTCTCGGGGACGAGACTTGTTTTTAGAGGTGGATGATGTAAAGGCTCGGATTTTTTAAAATATTAATTTTTGGAAAAAGAAAATCAAAATGAATTTAAAACAAATTTCGGCCCAAATTTTTAATTTAAAAATCGAATCCGTCTTTCATTTCGAGATTTGAAGGACCAATCAGCGAAAATTTAAATTCCCGACTCGAGACCATAATTCCGTCATCTTTCTCACATCCTTATCCAAATTCAACCTTGGATCCCACAATTTGAGATTTAATTTTAAAATTTCCCATCTATTTCAATCTTTCCCTAATTAACCCAACACACACATACACTCCTTTTCTTATCTTGCTTGACTTACCAAGAATGGAGATGAGGCTCTCATACTTTGTCCAATGGGTGCAATCAAGGAGCTCTCTCTCTCTCTCTCTCTCTCTCTCTCTCTCTCTCTCCCATTTCTCTCCTCTGCAAAACCCAGAGATTCTGAGGAACCAAGCCTCCCAGCACGTTCCTTGCTATAGCTGTCATTATATACAAGTGTATTCAGTTGCAATTGTAGGAATGAGAACAAAATAGTGCAGACCCATTTCCCCACCACTGTGTGCCTGCTATTCAGAGTTCACCACAAATGAAACCTCCCAGCCTCCAAACCCCTTTTCATTTGATTTTCAAATGCAACTTCCCCTTCTCGCATTTCCTTCAAATTTCACACAATCCCTTAGCCCTCCTCCCTTTTACAACTCAACACCTGACGCCCCCTTCTCGATTCCTCCTCCATCACCGCCAGTAACATCACCTCCTCCTTGGTCACCAGCGCCGCACCTCTGTTCCGGAGCCAAGGAGTCGAGCCCAGCAGCAGCTCCTGCGACGCCGAGACGAAGCCGAGCCGCCCAGCCTCCTCTTCCCTGTTCTCCAATTTCAAGCTCGGTAAGCTCGCCTTCCCTTTCCTTCGGCTCCAAAATATGACAAAGCTCCGCCTTTAATCCATTACCTTCCTTCCTAGGCCGATTCCGGTGTCAATCCGCCTCCGGCGAAGCACCATCGACTCCGGCGAGGCGGATCGAGGCGAAATCGATCGATTCCGGGCGTGAAGAACCCCCCCTCGGCGAGGAACCTATCCTTCTCCCTTTTCCTTGTCGAATCCGTGTCTTTGTTGTCGGGATATGGTCGGAGTTAGGTCACCGCCAGTGAACCTCCTCTTCCCCTTCCTTCGTTTCCCAGAAATCCAAACAGAGCTCTTGTTTTGATGAAGATGAACAGTGCCTTGGGTGGTCCGGTCTTGTTCTCTTATTTCTGGCCGGTTTGGCATTTTAAAATAATAAAAAACGGTTTGGTTTTGTAAATAGAAGGGAACCAGATTTTAAAAGAGGTGGGCCGACTCTTGGGCTGGGTATTGGGTCCGGGTTGGGCTCCCTCCCGGTCTTGGTTTTGAGTTCTGTTAATTGGGCTTGTTGGGTGTTGAGTTATGAGTAGTGTTGTTTTATTATACATGTTATATAATTATTATGTTATAATATATGATTTGAATTATTATCATTATGATTATATTAGTCTGAGATTTGGTAAATTATAAATTCTGGAAAATATATTTTTTGGGGGAATTTTATATCTTATAAAGTTATTTAGGAAAATGATATTATTTGAATATGTGTTATAAATAAGGTTATGAAGATGGATTCATTTTGGAAATGTTTATCATTGTCTTAAATTACTCGAAACATTAAAGTCGAGGTTTTGAAAATAAAATGCCGGGATCGTTTTAATATTATGATTTTGGGAAATTGGTTAAGGATTTAAATGATTAATATCAGAATTTGACCAAATATGATTTGAGAGATTGTTTTAAAAATGAGTTGACTTAACTTGAGACTTAAGAGTTTGGAAAGCTTTGGGAAATGAGTTTTGAAATATTATTTTAATATTCAATATTAAAGAAGGGATTTTACGGAACTTGAACTATTTGATCTTGAGCTTGAAGTTATGTTAAAAGTGTCATTTCAAATGTCGGAATTTTTGTCTTGGTTTGATGATGTTGGTTTTGAAAAGGAAATTGGGAAAATGATTTTGGTTGATGTTATTATATCGGAAAGGTTTTGGAAAATGGTTTCAATATCGATTGGTTTTGAGGATATGGAGAACTTAGGTTCAGGTGTGTAAGAATGTTGGTTCGGTAGCTTATGGAAATGTCTTTATGATAGGTGTGTTTGCTTTTGGATTGCTTTGGACTTGCATTTGGGCCCTTGCTTATATTATTCTGCTGTTCTGCATCTTCAGGTAAGTTCCCTAGGGGGCTTACTCAGGTTGGACATTCATGCCTGTTGTTGCATTTTATGTTAGGTGTTGCATATGCATAAAAGCATGCCATGTAGTATCCTGTTTAGGTTGCACCAATTGAATGAGCATCTACTTACCTTATGCGTTTGAAACAGAACGGATCGCTCATAACTCAACACTTTATGCGTTTGACAGACTCAGAACATGTATGCACAATCTGACATGGGCATATATGACATAAGTTATGCAAGACCTAGCAACCATCACAGTATATCACATACACGATTTATCACTCATTCAGGTACACACATGCGCAGGTCATAAGATTACTGGGTCAAGGCAATCATGCTAAGGTGTACCCTAAAACCATGCTAAGGGTATGGTCAGATCATACAAGGGTGGTATAGCAACTATCATATCATATACATTCATATTCACACAGTAAGACAAGGACGGCACATAATCATATGAGGGTCTATAATATGTCCCACATGATTCTAGCAATACGCATTGAACATGTACATAGTCGACGGGGTCCAATTAAGTCAATTTAGCATGCTAAGACATTCATCTCACATATTAAACACACAACGATGATCGACCACACTATCATGAAGCTAATTCATAGAGAGACAATAATCATGAGAATCCAATATACACTGCACATACATCCTCTCATAAGTGCAACCATGAAAAATATCAGGCAAGTCATACTAAAATACATCAATATACTATGTCATGCAATCACAAGAATGGCTACTACTATAACCGACAGAATTCTCCAAGGCATTCACCGACACATCCCCCTCGTTTCCCCGTGAGACGCTTGTATGACTCGCTAGGTAAGACACAAGAACATTCACACTATTTCCGAGAGGTGAGGGTAGAACTCGTGTTTAGACGCTTGTGGTAAGAAGACACGGTTGACCGGTATAAGAAACGAGAAGGATAACTCCATAAGACAAATCACTTCTAACTCAGAATTGTTTCATTGATCACCCTCCCCAAAATACTCATGAATTTCCCATATCCGACACACCCCCGGAATTAGCTAGTTGATCGAACCAAATTTTCTCATAGAAATCACCAACCTCATGTACGAAACTCGAAAGAAGCATATGTGGTGGGATATCAAGCAGGACTCGAAACGGGAAGAGCGGACGCTCCTCGACCCTTGCTAACATGCCTAAATATTTTGGTGGGACGGTTGACGGAGTCAAAATCATCAGGGTCTGAATTATGGAAGAGCTATTCCGACAAGGCAGGAATTCCAATGACATAAGAACGAGGAATTCTCCCACTATCTCGTTTGCACAGTTATTCAATACAGGATTCAAGTCAAAACATACTGATTAGTTATCTATCCTAAGCACAATGGCACTCAACATGGAAGCAATCAACGACATTAATATGATCCCCTTCAAGGAGGATCGCCCTCGGGCCAAATTGGACATAAAGCATACGATTACATCAGCGATCTATGTCGTCCTTCGAGGGATGGGCGACCGGAGGGGTAATTACCTCACGGTCTCCTAACCCAAGCTACTCCAATCTTCGGGCTCCTTGGAGTCTTCAAACCCCGTCTGTAAAAGAAAGCTAGTATTTTGCCTACCCGTTGTCAACTACATCCAATAGGGATGGTCTAGCGCCCTTACTACCCCCATCGTTTCCCTTTGTTGATTATCGGATTTATTGAGTCGAATTCATATTTAGTCTATTTGAGTTAGCCATACTAAATTCATTTTGCCCTTTCTAAAAAATTTTGAAAAGCCATTTGAAAACCTTGGGCCATTTTCAAAACCACTTCAACCTATCATACTCGGTTTGCAAAACCTCGCTCTGATACCAACATTGTAACGGCTCGGGATTATGATTCCCGGGTTACGTTTCGAGGGATGAAACCCCTCGTTAGGATCTTGCGCCCCGAGTACAGGTTGAAGGTTTGAAATTCTACTATAACGCTTACAAGTGGGATTTCATACCCAAAATTCGAAGGGATCGTTAGAATCCCCGGGGAAGTCTCTTGTACCTGTCATAAGTCTAAGCGTGGAAAACCAACAGTAATGCAAATAGTAGAATCAAGGTGTAATACAAGAGGGTGCCATGGCAGAGCCAGGTCAAAACCAAATCAATAAGCGTATTTATCAAAATCTAAGGTTAGACCATTTCTTTGCAATCGCCCAAGAGAGTTCCCACGTTACAGAAGAAAGGAACAATCATGTTGTAAAACAACCTAAAAAAAATATATGCGGGGCGGTGTCAGATCGAAGCCCTACGCAATGTAATCCCAAACATGCAGACACATACACACGCTAGCCCTAATAAAGATGCTTCTAGATGCAAGGCATAATATTAACACACTAGCATGGTCCTAAGATCAAGTGCATAATTATAATAAGGCCTTAGCATCGAATACCAAGTAGTATATCCCTCTCCTACCTCCACCTCCTTCCGATAGGGCGGAGACTGGCCAGCTCGTGAATGCATTCCATAATAATCGGGCGGCACGCATGCCCAACCCGTATCCACAATAAAGCCCGCAGGCAGCTCATAATATAAGGAAGTTTCATGACTCGATTGACTCAAGACGGGACCCGATGGGATTGGGCCGTCCTATAACCCTAGCAAAGACTCTAGTTACTTCACAGATAACGGCCGTTCTGTTTACAAAAGCAATGAGTAAACGAATGCTCAATCATGAGTGCAATCCTAGCAGGATACTACATGGCATGCTTTATTATGAATGCAAGCACCTAGTATGCACATGGCTACAAGCAGGGAGATCTCTTTTCGAATCTGAGTGAGCTCATATAGGAACTCACCTGGCTATGCAGAACAGCATAATAGAAGATCCGGCATACACCAATCATATATAATCACAATTTATCACCTAGATACATATCAGAACACATATATAAGTCTACGTCTAGCCACTCAATCACATGAACACACGTCATTCAATAAGTATAACCACATCATAATCATCATCTCATCAAATTCAACCACTCATCATGTTGCCACATTCCATAAGACCACATCATTCTCCTAATTTCGTTCAACCACATTCATATATTTGCAATAATACTCATATATCTCCACAGTCCATCATATTAATCATAGCTCATAAGGCATAAGTCGAACGATACGAAATCTTAACATTTCACCATGCTATTAGTCAACCAATCATGCTATTAGTCCACATAAATAATGATGTTAGACAATCATTCACATCAATCATGCTAGTTAGTCATCGATCACAAAATTCCCAAGTTAGTTCCGAAAACCGTTTCGAAAACTGAGTTAACTAGTTAGAAATTCCGTCTTGGAATATGTTCGTCAAATCTCTTTTTAAATCCGATAATACCTTTTTAAAATCTCCAAGTCTCATAATATTATATCTTAATTCTCAACATAATATTTTATATATTAAATCTAAGATAATATTATATACTATTTTAAATACCATTTATTTAATTTATATTTTTATTTCTTTTTTTCAAATCGAAAATATATGTTAGTCTTATATCACATAATATTCATTTTTTTTTTTACAATCTCCCCCAAAACAGGCCCAAAACAAAAATAGGCCCAAGGCCCTCTTTTATTAAATTCGGATCCATCAGATTTTTGGACTTGAATGAACCAAACCGGCTATGTTTTATTTTAAACCCTTGAACCGGACCACATAAAAAGAAAACAAGAAAACCGAACCCAATGTTACTGTGCATCATCCCTCCCCACGCCAATATCCCTGCGTTCGAAAACAAAATGACGGAGGAGGGGAAGCTTGGAAGCTCGCCGACGAGGGCGGAGTTCCGACCACCCATTCCGAGACCGACGCACACACAAGGCAAGAAGGAAGGGGAGAATGAGGAAGGAGAAGCTCACCGAGGTGCGGGTTCGACGCTCGTCGGAAAACGCCGTCGAAGCTCGATTGGGGCTCGCCGGGGACAGAATCGGAGAGATCTCCGCCTGGGATGAAGGATTGAGGGTTAAAGGTGGAACCTTTTCGTGGTTTTTGAATCGAAAACGGAGATCGAGAGCTTACCGGAGGTTTCGACGGACGACAAGAGACATAGGGCTCGACGGTGGGCTGCTCACTGCTGCTGCTCGCCGAAGGAGGAAAGAGGAAGCTTCTACCGGGGAAATGAAGGGGAAGAAGAGGCGGGAGTGGCTCGGGGTG
Source organism: Persicaria maculosa (assembly GCA_963922045.1). NCBI lineage: Eukaryota > Viridiplantae > Streptophyta > Magnoliopsida > Caryophyllales > Polygonaceae > Persicaria > Persicaria maculosa. The sequence continues at coordinate 29,362,196 of OY998251.1, read as the reverse complement.
GTGGTGACGGTGGTGTGGTGGCTACTGGTGAGCAGAGGCGGAACAAGGAGGTGTCGGGGGCTTTGGGAAGTACACGACACATGGAAAGAATGGAGGGAGACGAGAGGCTTAGAGAGTGTTTGGGTTTGTTGGTTTTGTTGTTGTTGTTGTTGTTGTGTTTGGAAATGAGTCAAAGAACTTGATTTTATGCAGATTTGGAGGGGAATGGGGCAAATTCAGAGGATGAAAAGGGAGTATTGGAGATGTGTGAGTCCTGGGGAGATTTTCTTTGAAATCTGGATGAAAAGGTGAGGGGAGGGCCTGCATTTGGTCAAAGGAAAGGGGTTGTGGGTAGTCTGAAATTGCCTGGGATGGCTTGACACTTTGCCAAAAAAAAAAAATGAAGCAAGGGTGGTGTAAAGAAGAAAGGGAGATAGGGTGTTTTACCAAAATCAGATTAGTGCAACTGGAGGAAGCCTGCAACCTGTAATCGACAGCGGTAGGGGAAGAAGGAGACAAAGGGGGGGAGGAGTACGAGGCTCACATGGGCTCTTCAAAAGATGTTTTAAAATTCCCGAAAAATAAATCTCAAAACACGCTCTCCTAACCTTATCTTGACTCGTTCCAAATATTTTTAAATTTTCCAATCCGTATTTAATAATGAAAACCAAACATCATTTTCCAATTCTCAGCATGTGAAATTGGGAAGAAAAATCTATTTTGGAATCTGCTTTAAGAGTTCAAAAATCCGAGTTTGCGAGTTTTTTCCGTTGAATTCCGCTTCTAAATTCATTTTGATTTTCCTTTTTCCGAAAAGTTATTATTTAAAAACCCGAGCCTTTACACCATTACCCTTTTCATGGCTCATTTCATTCCTCCCCAAAAGGTAGGGAATGGTTCATTCCCTTCTACTTATATTATTATTATTAATTATATTATGTTATATTTATAGTTATATTATTTATACTTTATTATTTAATATATTATATTATATTTTTATTTTTATTTTTATTATTAATTATATTATGTTATATTTATACTTACATTATTATTATAAATATTTTATTATTTAATATATTATATTATATTATTATTTTTAATAATAATATTTATATATTTCTATTAATAATATTATTTTTATCTACATTTTATTATTTTATATTATTTTTATTAATTATATTATATTATATTATATTTATACTTTTTTTATTATCAATATTTTATTATTTAATATATAATATTATTTTTTATTTTTAATAATAATAATAATATATTTCTATTAATATTATTATATTTATTAGAATTTTATTATAGTTATACTTATATTATTATTATCAATACTTTATTATTTAATATATATTATATTATATTTTAATTTTTAACAATAATAATATATTTCTATTAATATTATTATTTTTTATAAATATTTTATTATTTGATATATTATATTTTTATTTTTAATAATAATAATATTTTTTTATTTTTATCAGTATTTTATTATATTTATACTTATATTATTATTGATATCAATACTTTAATTTTTATCAAAATTTTATTATTATATATATATTAGTTTTATTATATTATATTATTATTATTATCAATATTTTATTATTTAATATATATTATATTATATTTTTATTTTTATTTTAATAATAACAATAATATATTAATATTATAACTTTTATCACTTTTTTAATTTTATTGTTATTATTATTTCAGGAATGGTTCATTCCGATAGCATACCAAACAACCAGCTCCGGTAATGAGTGATTGCCACTTTCTGATTCCATTCCGATTACCATTCCGATTCCAGCACTCATACCAAACAGGGCCTAAGCTCTACTTTAAGAGATCGTGTATTTCATATTTGATTAGTGCATTATTTATCGTCAATGATTTTTCTCACTTACATGTTTGATTTTATTACTATCAACCTCATTGTTATTTCTTACACATTATTTATCAATTTTGTTTTCACTCTAATATTTGATACAAAACACATGTCCCGGGCGGAGCACGGGTCTGTCCCCCTAGTTATCTTACTATATAAAAGCCAAAGATAAACTCTACTGTTCATCAAGTAGGATTACGGATTTGTCCTTCATTTCTTTCCTATTTCCTCGGCAATCTAGGGGATGTTTTGGTATTTTCCTGTCAATTGCTCAGCCGCCTCTACGGCTTTGCCTCCTTCCTCGTTCTTTCTTCCTCCCGGCTCCCTCTATGGCTCTATTAAATTCACTGCCTCATTTCTTCCTCTCCCTGTCCCTCTCTTTCACGAGTCCGGTTGTGAGATTGATTTTGCACATCTCATTCCCTTTGCTGATTTGGCTTCTTCTACTCCAAATTGAAGGGGGACTTGAACCCTAATTTTTGGTTCGTGTGTTGATTTAGTTACTTTTGTGTGCTGATTGGATTTCATTAGAGATTGAAAGCATGATTGGGGCTCGGTTCCGCCATCGCTCTTCACTCCGTCGCTCCTCGCCGGTACCTACTCTTTCCCTTCCTTCTTCAATCGGCTGGTGTTCAACAGTTTACCATGTATCCCAATTTAACGAAACAAATTATATTTAGCCATTTAGGTATGTGTTGTTTAATGGTTTTGCGGTTTCCTTTGTTAACATTGATCCTATTTTCTTCCCCCGATACAGCTTATTAGGTTTTTGTTGAATTTGTCCTTCTTTTGATTTTATGGCGTTGAATGTTGATTCTGTGAACAGTTTAGCTTAGTTGATTGGTTATGGAAGGGGCACCTCTCGCAAGCCTCCTTTCATGGAGGTGGAGCTCATCGATTCCGAAAAAGGCCATCTGTAATCCCTTTCTCCCTATCTCTATGCTAAATCATGTTATGTATTTTGGTTCTAGGGATTTAATTTGCTTTTTAGTTATATTTTTAATTTTGATTTCTTTTCTTTTCAATTTTGCTTTGTAAGTCAAAATAAGGTGAAGTTTCCCAAGGGCAAGAAGGCCAAGCTTGAGCCTGAGCCATTGCAAACTCCCATCGTTACCTGTGGTGTTAATGATGCTGGTCTTTGTGCTCTGGCAAACTAGATGAAGGGGAAATTAGAATAGTTTTGAGTGCCAAAAGCTCATATAAGGTGTTAAAAAGTGTTATCATTCTTTGTTGACCACGTCTCCTAGGACCTAGGCAAGCTTTGCATTGAAGTGTTGATTAATTATATACTTGGATACCTGGATTTTGGGTTATTGATTAGGCAAGAAATTAAGGACAAATTTTCCAACTTGGGAGGAAGACCTGATAAGGCTCATGGATGAGCTTCAGCAGGAAGCCCAATGCATCCTGAGCATGACCCACCCTTACTTATGGGTAGAAGTATTGAGCCCTGTTCTTTGCTTTTTCTTCATTGGTTTTTCTATTTGACTATTTCATCATTGACTTATTGTTGTTCAAATTTAGATTGTTATGACATTGAAGTCCTTGATATGTCCAAGGGGTCGTTGAACAGTTTGATTTAATACTTAATTTTCTCTTCCTTTTCTGAAATTTATAACTATGGGGCTTTGATTTAGGACAACCGTAGGAGGCGGCCAACTCACAACGGGGGCAGAAAAAACTAGGATCCGGACTGATTTGGTGCGCTCAACCTCTTCTTCTCTTTCGTTTTTGCAAATTTTAACTCCGAATTGGAAATTTGATTTGGTTGATTAGATGATTTATGCCCTCAATTTTCTAATTTTGCTAGGTACTAGAAGGTAAAAATAATAGACCCAGTGCAAGTTCTTCGTTTACAGTAACACAAGATAGACATTTTATCCTGAATTCTGATAATTTATGTCCCTTAGATAAAATACATTATATCTGATTGTCCATTTTTTAATTTTCTAATTTTAGTCTAGGTATTTTCTAATTTTAGTCTACGTAAAAATGTTTTCAAGAATTTGAGGAGGATAGGCATTTTCTAATTTTGCTAGGTACTAATATTAGTTAATTTTCGTTTTTTGTCCAGTTTACAGTAACACAGGATAGCCATTTTACCCTGAATTCTGATAATTTATTTCCCGTAGATAAAATACATTATATCTGAGATGCAAGTAGTACATTTTACACAGAATAGGCATTTTACACAGGATATGCATTACATTAACATCTAATTTTGTGTACAATATAAGTTGGACATGGCTACGTTTTGACAAGTAATCACCGCAAGATTTTTACTGGACATAAATATACTACTATATGAACCCTCCAAGAACTGGAGCATCGTTAGTGCTTGAGATAACTCATATTTGATTTATCTACATTTAATTTTCATTTTTATTTTTGAGTTTGAATATCAATATGATTTGGGTAAGAGGAGAAAAACAAGTTGCACTCATCACCGAGTGTTATTTTTGGTGTTACAGGTATGGATCACCACCTCATGGTGGATTTGGAGCTGGGTTAGAGCGGGTGGTTATGCTCTTCTGTGGCCTTAACAACTTTAGGAAGGCTTCTGCAAGGCCATTACAAGCAACTTTATATCATTCTCTCTGTTGTGTACTCAAGTGTTCCCTGTGATATAAGGTCTGGTTCATATTGAAATGCAACGAAATCTTAAAAATAGGCACTTTAAGTACCCGGTAATCATTCTTTCTTTACACATTTCTTTTCTTTTAAATGAAGTTGAGCACAATTCTGATGTTTGGTTGGTTGCCATAGGAGTCAGGTAATTTCTTGACTGTTTTCTTGCATTTTCATGGTTTTTACTATTGTGGAAATTAATAGATATAGATCATCACAGCAGTTAAATTTCATAAAACTTGAATAAGACTTGGTCCTTCAAAAGGAGTTCCTGGTTGTGAAAAATGATACCTAAAGTTGATGTATCTTTCTATAATTCAAGTTAAATGTACACAGGAGTGGATACTCCTGTTTTTCAAATTAAATGTACACAGGAGTGGGAAAAATGAAGTAAGAGCATTGAAACTTACAAGTTACCAATTTAAAGTCTTGTGTTTCTGGTTCCCTTATCATTATAGTTCATGTTTCTCTTTGAGTCTGATCCATATTTCCTATTTGGGCCTGAGGGAAATATGTTTATAATTTGAGGTTTAGGGTTCTTTTGTTATTGTGTTGAAGCTGAAACCATTGATCCAAAGACCTTCAAATTCGTTATTGTAATTCCTGCTATTGATGTTGTTTACTCCTTTAAATGAGCTCTATTGCTCTTAAGGACCCGAAACACTATCCTAGGAAACCCGAGATGGCTGATAAGTAAGGTGCTTCCTATTTGATGTCATGAAACTGGGTTCCTTTGGCATGTGCATGTCAACAAGCGGAAAAGAATGGGGAAGAGGACTGATTTCTTTTCTATTGATGTTATTGTTGTTTCTTGCTTAGATGTATAGGTTTATTTACAATTTAGAAGACAAACCTCATGCACTGTTAGTATGTATTTTCAAAACTTCAAAAGGTCATGACTTTCCAAGAATTGAAGATTAATCAGCATCTTTTTCCCCTTTTCAGTGTAACTGGACAATTTTATAGGTTAATTTCACTCTTTTTAATATGTGAAAAGACTTAAAACCATTCTGGCGTTACTGGAACTAACTTCTGATAATTTGATATGGTTTGTGACTATTCATTGGTCATCAAATATTGCAGGATCATAGTATCGAATGTGGCTGCTGCTGATGCTCCATTGTGAGTGTTACAATCTGATTCTACTTCAGAGGTAGCTAACACCAATGCTGCCAACGAAGGGCGAATTCATGATTCCATTAGCAACCGTAAGTTTTCGATATAACCAATTGCTTTTTTTCAGGTTTGTGATGATTTTTTGTTCATGTCATGCTTTTAAAAATTGTCACATGAGTACTTGTCCACTGAATAATGGTGATACACAAGGAATGATGGAGTAATTTCTTGGCTCATACCGGAGATGGCATGTGCTTCCTATTGATGTTATTGTATTGATGTTCTTTGTGAATGGTGGAGAGGAGGTCTGATTTCTTTTCTCGAAGACTTTCTAGCATGAGATTGTCTTAGATCTTGCTCTCAGGAAGCTTATTTCTCAACATATATTATTTTTATGCATGACGGATTATTAATGCCAATCAAGCTTTCATCCTAATTTTTTTAATGTGTGGCCTATTACATGCAGTTAGGCTAATTATTGTGTTGATGTTTTTGTTTTGTGGTGCATTTATACTGCTATTACATTTAACTTTGGCATAACAATTTCGGGAAAGCAAATTATCCGGTGGAAAGTGGATCTAGGCCAATTTTAATATTTTAATTGCAACGACACTACTTCTGCTTTACAGATTGATGGAATAAATCTTTAGATTGATTATGACTCCACTTGTAAACTCTCTTGTGGATGCAATCTCCTATACGATATATTTTTATGCCTATTATAGGGATACTTTTATAAAAAAAATAGGGATACTTTTATAAAAAAAATATTTCATTATGCCCTGTTAATTTGCTTTTGAATCAATTGCTTTTTAATCTTAGCTTATCATATTAATAGTTTCTACTCATAGTTTAAGAATAAGGGTATGCGTGAGAGATTCGAGAAGAATCTATAATATTGATGCCATTAAATTTTAGAAATGAATGTTGATAAATACTCTCTTGTGTTGGATTGCAGTGATGCTTTGACGGCTAATAACACCATGTATGCAGAGCATAACACCTCAACTTGCAAAGCAACCCATTGAATTAGCAAAGCAAACATAGTTGGCTGATGACAAGCATGAGCGGTTGATAGGAAACCAAGAACTCAACCACCAGAAATGGTGGTAGCTAAGATGCTGAAGGTCCTTATTATGTGGGGATGGTGTCCTTTATAGAGCATAGGCAGCTCGTACCCCACATTAAGAGATCCAGCACTTGGACATGATAATTTAACTTTTTCTAACCAAGAACAAACTAACCTTTAAATGAGATTATCAAACAGATTCCACAAAAGGCATAAAACTCCGATAACTCCGCGCGCATTTGCGCGCGGATAAAGACCTAGTTATTAATTAAAAGTATGAGTTTAACCTTACTGTTCACTAATGCTAATTACAATTTTACCCTTTCATCTACTTCATCTTTGTGGAATGATACAGGGGTGAATTAGAAATTTTGTTGGGCAAGGCTGCTGTTTCCCAATTCTTTCTCCGTCCACGTCTCCAGTCTCCAGTCTCCGCCCTGGCCTCATCTTCTTCATCTCCCATCCTTTCCCAGTTTTCATCGTACACCCTTCCTCTTCCTTTCCTGGCTTCCGGTTCCGTCCCCGGTGTTTGGCGGGTTTCCTGCCTCTGTCTGGTTCTCCCTTTCCGCCCCACTATAGGTTCATCCATGGTCATCAAGATGTGCCTATTCTTTCATCTTTCTTTCGAAACCTACTCGATTCTTGTAATTATCGACCGATTATAAAGAAGTAGAAGAAACAAGAGGCCTCGGTGGTTCTAGGTTTGCTCTGGCGGTGATTGGAGGTGGTGAGCCCCTCGAATTAGTCAATTTTCCCCTGTTGGTGGTTAGGTTGGAGCTGACGATGATTAGAGTGGTGTTTTCATGGGTGTCGAGTACAAGCTCCGGATGGTTTGCGAAATCAACAAACCCTACCCAGGGCTGGACCACCGTTGATTACGCCTCCCGAATCGACAAGATTAGATTCCTTACACACTTCTTCCTGAGGACTTGCGTTTTCTGATAAATTAGGTCCTGTTTTATTCCCTTTTCTCGCTCTTAGCTGTTGCCGATACCTTTTGAGTAATCAAACGGTGCAGGTCATGCCATCATATCTTTTCCAGGAACCATGTTATGGTGGAGTTATGGCTCCTTATGCACCACAGGTATGAGTCTAAGCCATCATTTCGTCCAATAATGATCAATGCTTGGAGGTTCATGTTGTGAAACTGATCAAGTTCAAACCTTTCTTTTCATGATCTTCTTGCATCTTTTGTTTTACTTCTGCAATTTTTCTTCTTCTGATTTATCTTAATGCTTCCTAAAGTTGGTATGGTGCTATGCTTCTTAAAGTTGGTATTATTTTTCAATTATCATGTGATGTGGACCTTTTGGTTATGCATCCCCCAAACCGGTCTGCAAATAACTTGAAGCATTTTGAATCATGTAACTTAGTGCGTACATATATCCACAGTTCAGTGTGCATTACAGAAACTGGAATAGAGGGAATAATTGTTTATTTGGTATTGCAATCCTTCTGATGCTTAGGTGAATCCCCACCTATATGCAATGCACCTAAGAGTTCCGTTGCCCCTTCCATTGGAAGAAGGGCCAGTGTATGTGAATGCTAAGCAGTATCATGGTATCTTGAGGCGCTGCCAGTCGCGTGCAAGGGCTGAGCTGGAGAAGAAAATCATTAAATCTAGAAAGGTATGATGCCAAATATTACAATAAGTGTCCTTTAACAGCCTTATCTTCAATCTCTGTATCACAAAGTCTACCTTGAGCTTCCTGGATAGAGTTCCCTTTTCGTTTTATGTTGGTTTTGAATTACTGAATTCAATTTGTTCTTAAAGACTATTAGGGATAAGTTGTAATTTGGTCAATTGGGATTTTTGGGATGACGGATTGATGCCTAATTTGGTTGATTCACAGCCTTTACTTGCTTGCTTTCTTGAAATCGAAGAGTCATCATCTTCATCAATTGCCGAAGCAAAATCGATAATTTCTTCCAAAAGTCCTGATTTTTGACTTCGTTCTCTATTTTTGATGAAAGACTTCGTTCTCTATAATATATAACTTCATTCCTTAATTATTTTATAATTGAATGATGATCTAGAGTTCAATATTTGTAACAGACAGGTTCCAATGTATTCACCAAATCCCTTTGCTTGCAAACAGATAAGGTTTAGTCAAAATTGAAATCAAGCAAAGTACGAGGTCTTATCTGCAGACCAAAAGGTTTTGGGAAAAAAAAAACAAAAAGATACAATGATTTGCAAAGAAGATTTGAAAAACAGGTAAAGCTTATCTAATATTAGATTTATACACATCAATTAAAAAAATTCCTCTTTTTCTATCATTTAGAAGAACAAGGAAAGGTGAAGACCTTCACAGCGCCACAAAATGAATAAAAAATTTACCAATAATTATAAGAATTAAGATAAACAATCTATTTGTAGTAATGGAGTGTTGAATTGTTTAATTCAAGAGCAAAGGTGGATTTCCCAATCGGTTTACAATCTTAGTTGTTATCATCTTCACCAGATTCAGGTTTGAAGATAATGCCTTTTACCTTGCTTGCATATTATTTATCAATTTCATTCATATATTCATCTTTTTTTTTTGTTTAATTTAATTGATTTCTGAAATCTGTGGGCTCGATCCATGGAAACTTCTATCTGTTGAAATTCATCACTGCAATTATTTAAAGCCTTAATATGAGGTTCGGCAATTGAGTTAGATGATTAGATTTATATAGAGGTCGAAGAGAATAAGATTTTGATGGAATCTTATTCTCTTCGAAATTAGTTCTCTATAGAGATACTGCAGCTAGAAGATTATTCTAGAAAAACATTATGTTGAATAATTAATTCTGTTTCAATCCATATTGCAATGGAGTTTTGTGTCAATTGTTGAAATCTAATAAGAATTCTAGGAGAGGTGCCCAAAAAAAGAACAAAGAGCTGCCTGCTGTGAATCAAATTTGGGCGCTAAAGGGAGTTTGCAGGGTGAAGGCTCACGAAAAGGATGCCGATTGCCGAGGTGGATAGGAGAGAGGAAGTCACTGTGTCTGCTGCTGATGAGGTACAAAATGCTGCAGCAACACTAGACAAAGAGAGCATAGGAAGAGAAGGCAAATGTACACAGGTTGAATCCATGACAGATCAAAAAACAGAAGATACTAGGAGTGTGAAGCACTTGGAAAAAGCTGAGAATTTGTGTATGACAGCAAAAATTTGTGGAGGTTTGCAGGAACATGCTGCGAGTGTGTTATATAGGGGAACAGAGTATTGAATAAGATTTGAATGGTTTAGTATCTGTATAAAAGTTTCATAATTGGGGGGGTTTTGGCGATTTAAGCTTGTGTTGTTGGGCCGCGTTTTGATAGTTCTAAAGTTGATATCATTTTGCTTTGTTCTTGAAATCAGTAGTCTTGATGAGGCTTGTTATTGTGTTGTATTATATTCAAGCAAAGAGAGGGCGATTCAAGACCCTGATCCTACGAGAAGTGCGGATATGAAGAGGATGATAAACTATCTAGGATGATTATGTTCCTTCAAGCATTTTCTCAAAATTTTTTGCTGCAAATCTTGAACTTTCAGTTTTGGCAATCATTTCTGTGCTAAAAGCCAGGGCCATGTACTTGAGGAATCATCTGCAATTCATTGTTATGAATGCGGGGAAAATAGTAATTGTGCAAAGTTTGAGTCCCTTTCCTATAGTTTTTAGTTTCTTGAACTTAAGACTGACCTTTATAATTGCAAATAAGACTTGATATTGTTTGTTTGAAAATATTAAAGGATGGCACTATAGCATATTTTTGCAATCAACTTTATAAAATTTTATATAAACTATTCTCACCTTTATTATTCTCCTTGATTCATATCTAGGAGCGAAAAATGGAGTTGCACCATGCAATTAAAAACGTGGAACAAGGTGGAAGTGCAGATGGTATTCTTCGTTGAAAATGTTGAATCATGACTTTTGAAGAAACCAATGGCAATGGTTCTGTGTAAAAACTTGCTTCCTTGAGATTGATGATTTGCTCTGTGTAGGTATGTGCTGAGCCTATACAGTCAGAAGTTGAGGAGCTCATGAAAGATCTGGCTGAACGCAGTAAAAACATGGAATAGAAATCAAATCTGCTGCATTGATAGAACTGCCCCTAGGTGAATATTTTTAACCATCAACTGAATTACCACTTTTTTTTTCTTGTCGGTTTGATATGTATGCTTCAAGGTTAATTATGTTTTTGCCAAGCAAGAAGACATGAATGTTTAGTTTCTAAATAAGTTTATATGATCGATTTTGTAAAGGCTGGCAACCTGGGATGAAGAATGGGACAAGTTTGAATACGAAGGTTTGGTGACCTTCATACTCTATTTTTCTTTGAAAGCGCTTTTATGCATGCATATACAGCTATGCTTAAAATACATTATGATTTACGGGGCTTGTATTTGACAAAGATCATGATGCACAACAAACCCATAAGATTGGACCAGGGACGGAGCCAGAAATTTATCGAAGGGGGGGCAAAGTTTTATACAAATTGTTGATTCGTTGTTCGATAGTTTTTTTAATAATATGTTTAGCGAACCAAAACTATAATATTTTAGATTAAACGATGATATTTTAGTTTTAACATACATTTTTTTAGTACAAAACACAAGTTTTTTTTTCAAAACGGTAATCTTTTAATTTAAAATTGTGTTATTTTATATTTTTTTTCTCTTTAAACGATAAAACAAAGTCATTTTAATCGATAACAACATTTTTTTCGTCTAAAAATATGTCGTTTGAAACCTGCAAAGTCAATATGCACCTTGTTGTTCTCTTAACATACACTAACGTGTAACAAGATATACAAACTTTAAATTTGCATAATTTCTTATATAATTATTGAATTTAGTAATATAACCTCTTGTTTCGAAACTCTTTGGTTCAATTATATTGCCAAAATATCAAATTAAGTAAAATATAAAAGAATCATACTTTATTAAAAGACATTTGAAATAATTAATCTGTGTTTAACTTTCAAACGGTCATAACTTTTTACTCTTTTATCGGATTCAGACTTATAATATATCAAAACGAAGCTATCGACGCGTAGAACAACTATAGGTGATTCGTCGGATGAAGGGGGGGGGGGGGCGTATGCTCCCGCTTGCCCCTGCCTAAATCCGTCTATGGATTGGACCCATCCCTTCCCAGTGAAAGCAAACCCAGAACGTTGCTCCCCAAAGTACTCAACCATATCATTCCTCTAAATTGTAAGGGCATTCCATTAGGGGTATTAGAAACTCTCTTTGGAAAGGATTAAGTTTCAAGGTGGCTCAGCAGGCTTACCTCAGGTTCTCCATGAACCAAACATCAATATTAAGCTCTTCCTGCCGCTGAACAACCTTGCTAATTTCCTCCTTGATGTATTTAACGTAATCATCTACAGAAATCCTAACACATGGAAGTAAGCATGTAGTGGATCGGAGTTATAAATATTATAGGCTGTATTTTTTTTTATTAATTACTTTAAATGAGACATTATTGTACATATATTTGCCCGTTAAAACTTATGAAGTTATTTTAGATTGTTTGAAAGTGCATCCAAATTATACAAGATGACAACATCGCGCGCATTTGCGCGTGGTTACTGACCTAGTTTTTTTAAAAAGTCAAAATCATATAAAATATTATTTTTTAATATTAATTTCATACTTATTACTCATAACTACGAAATTATAAAAATAACAAAAAATTGATATTTATATAGTTTGAGTGTCTAAAAAAATGCTTAAAAGTTACTTTTTTTTAATGGAAGGAGTACAAAATTATATTTAATTATACTATATGCATGATAATATTACCATCCATTATTAAGTAATCAAATACTTAGGTTGTTTTGAGTATTTTAGGGAAAATGCTAAGGTTTTTGTTGATTTCGGATATAATCGGGTTTGGGTTATTTCGGGTGTTGGGTATAATCGGGTTCGGGTAATTTCGGGTTTCGGATATGCTCGGGTCGGGCAATTTCAGGTTTCGGGTTGATTTCGAGTCGATCCATTCGAATATAATCGGGTTCGGGTTCTTATTGGGTTCGGATTGCTTTCGGATTTGGGCTTAACTCGAATTGGGTCGGTCGGTCTCGGATCCAAACTTTTTTTTCAATTATTTGAGTGTCGGACGGGTTCGGGTCTGAAGAAACGAGTACTTAATGTAAATAATAATAAGACAAGTACTCTAGAAGGGGGTTGACTAGAGTATGAAAGATTTTCGCAAAGCCTTTCTATAGTGGCAACTTCAAGGCCTCTAAACTGTATCTCAAGATCTTGAACTGGACTTCCAAGGTCTTGAAATCGTTCCAGAAAGTTGTTTGATTCTGCAGGCCTATTAAGCTACGAAAATAAAATGTCAATTATAAGTGCGGAAATAAAATATAAAGGACACGTGAATTGTTAACGAAGTTCGGCTCTAAACCAGCTTACTGGATAACCCTAGACAGAGACGTAGGATTCAAACAACTATTATTTCACTTCTTATGGATCCTAGATACAACCGAGAAGATTTTTCCTTATTTTAAACTCTCGAAGCCTTACCCGCTTCTATCTAGTCAACTCAGATCCCTTAGAGTCCTAGATACAATTTAGAAGAACTACCCATCTCGTAGCATCACCTGCTACTATCTAGTCAACCCAAAACGCTCGTGAAATAATAGCCCTAACCACACCAACATGTGTATACGTTTGAGTATAGGGATACTCTTAGTATAACGAGAATGATTTATCCTATAACGCTCAAATTTTTTCTTCTCTCTCAACTAGAAATAAAAGCAATTACAACGAGGGAGAGAAAGAAAATAAATAAGCTAGAAGCCGATGCCGGCATGGAGAGGGTGGAAATCTCATGCCGGTTGCTAAGCCCGGCCCGTGCCCGCAGAGGGTATGGAATTGGGAAGACTAGCGGCCCGTAACGGGTACCCGCTATTTTTTAAAATTAAAATTATAATATATATATAATAATTAATTATTAATTTTTATAAGAAAAAAAATAAATCCCTAATCAGATCTGTGTGCTACTGCTAGTCTGCTAGTGATGTTGAGACGCTGAGAGAAAGTCTAATTAATTACACCATTAGTTTGCCCCTTTCCATTGACTGCTGTTGCAACAAGATTTTGGGATTAGATTTGATAATGTTATGGCATCTTATTCAATTAATTTATACCTCTTTCATTACTTAGAAGCCACTACCAACACTTCAACAACAATCTAAATTTTTTTTTTTGGGTTGAATCGTTGCACAATAGCAAAAATGTGTGTGTTTGGGTAATGTACACAAAATATATTGTTTAAGTTTGCGGGTACCCGCGGGTAGCCCGTGCCCGCAATCCCGAACAGGTTTGGACACTACATCCAACCCGTTAAGCGGGATTAGCTCGGCCCGCGCCCTCGACACCAGGACAAAATATTGGGTAGAACCCGTCCCAAGCCCGGCCCGTGCCCGCATTTGCCCGGGTCTAGAGGTGAGCGAGACCATCCGCAACGCGGTTTCCCTCTCTGAATATATGGGAGAACGACACACTAATAAAGTATCGACTGAAGGCGAGCGTGCCCGACATCGTCATCTCTTTCTCCCATGGGCAGCTCTACACACCTTTGATGACGTTAATAGCCGTCAGGTAGTCACCTTCCACCTAAAGATGAGTAATCCCTAGCCGATGAGCTTCTTGCAACCCATGGAGTACACCCAGAGCCTCCGCTTGCGAAGCTGAAGACTTACCGTAACCCTGCACCCCATAGTAGAGAATTCTACCACGGTCGTCGCGGATGACGAAACCCCAGACAACATTTCCATTGGTGGTCCTAGCACTCTCGAAGTTCAGTTTCATGAATCCTTCTTGTGATTTTTTCCATTTTACGATTTTCGGTCTGCGTGGTTTATGACGTAGGGGAGAATCGAATATGAAAATACAAAGTATATAATCAAATCGCAATCCTAGCATATCAAATAAATTCAGGACTCCCTCACTGTAGTAGTAGAGGAATCAGGTTCGATCCACGAGGAAGTGTGTCAGCGAAATCCCAAAAGTAGTGCAAATCCACGTTCTGTGTCGACTTAGAAGCCGACTCGATGTCGACTGAATTCAGTCGATGTCAAGTGTATGCTGTCGATCTCGGGTGAAGCACCTACAAAACAAAAGCAACAATCAATGTCGAGTGGATGACCCGATGTCGAGTGGTTAGAAGCAAACGTCGACTAGCTCAGAAAACCGTCAGTCGATCTAAGTGCACTCGATGTCGACTGAGGTACAGTCGATGTCGAGTGAATCATCAGTAACCTAAGGACGTCGGCAAAGATGTCCGAAGAATGAAAGGATGGTAAAGGAAGATGGTCAGAAATGACAAGGGTGTCGAGTTTCTCGAGGACCTAACGGACGAAAATGTATCGAAAGTAAACAATATAAAAAAAATCTTCCAAATTCAGGGTTTACCACGACGATAACCAAACACGCAAGAGACAAGACAATACAAGACAAGACAGATGATTATGCTTATCATATCAAAGGGACGAGCTTTCGCTGCCTCCAACAAATAGATCTAAGTCTCACAAGTAAAACCTAATTGTATCTACCAACTTTATGTTTATAATCCAAGTTGTTAACATGAATCTCTTTCTCTTTCGATAAGGGATAAACATAATAAATGCAGTGGATGATCAAAACATAACGAATATCAATACCAAAACTTACCTCAAGCGTGCATGGCTATCGTCGGGCTCACCCCGACCCTAGAAGAAGGACAACTACTCGCTCATGGTAACCAGAGACATGATTGAAAAAAAAAAACTTGCATAAAATAAACTCAAAGTCTTTACAATTCCAGCGCGCCAACTCTCGCAAAAATGTCAAAATCCTAAAAGCTTTGAAACCCTAAACTCTCTACTAGATGTGTTTCTCCTTCTCATGTTGAATGCTTAAAGCCCAGCCCCTAGGACTTTATTTATAGCCTCCAATCCTTGCTAGCCAAGGAAAGGGAAATTCTATCCTAAACTAGAAGATATAAATCAACTTACGGAAAATATAAATCTAAACTAGGTAAAAAAAATTTCTCATTAGGGTAAAATAGAGTTTAACCCAAAAAGAGGATAGAAACTAGATAGTGGATAGAAGATATATATCTATCTTCGTGCTTAAGTAACTCATCCTCGGATTCGGGCTAATCAAAACGCGTCTCGGCCCAACTGCATCTTTAGCCGACGTCGAGTAAGGCCCACTCGATGTCGAGTCCTTCACTCGATTTCTTTGAATCTTCATAAGTTGGTCAACATAAGGTGGTCGACGTCGAGTGGGAAGTAGTCGATCTCGAGTGGGTTGACTCGATCTCGACCTCCTTTCAGCGTTTTCAGCATTCAGCTCTGTCTTAAACACACTTTCCTGAGTCCTCGTTCGTCCAATTAATGCATATGAATATGCATTGGAAAGATCTTTTAGAGAACTACAACTCTCATGAAGACCTCAGAACTTGATTCAAAATGATGAATGACATGAAGTAGCGTTTTCTCCAGCTGCATCATCCTACGCTCTTCCTAATTAGCTTCTCCAATGTCTTCATGACTTTCCTTTAAGATCCAAAGTGTGTTCAAACTTCTCAAAATCATCTCTAAACTCCTAAAGTTCACATCAAATTTTGTATAGACTCCATATCTTCTAATATTAAGCATAACTACACAAATTCCTAATAATCTCATCCTAGAATGCAAATATAACATAGAAATTGGCATAAAAGATAGGCGTACAACACGGTCATTTTAGTGGACATCAGTTTATTCCACTTGTTGCTCTGTTCTTTGGTTATCTCTTCCTCATCAAGATCTTCAATATCCCCTACACACCCAATCGATGTTTTCACGTGATCGATTGGCTATGTGTTGCTACTAATTCAATTAACTTATAAGGGAAAATTAAACCTTTAGCAAGAAAGCAAATTCCATTAAGGTGGCCAATCAAGAGGGAATATATGCAATCAATCAATGAAGAACGAAGATACTGAATCAATCAAACTTAGAATAGATAGAAATTAAGTCTAACAAATCATATAACCATGTCTCTGAATTGCAGGTGAAACAAAAGTGGTTTAGTTCCTCATAGAAGGTTTTCCTCTTAGTATCTCCATTGGAGTCTTTCTCAATTAGGTCTCTCTCCTCTAGGTAAAAATCATCCAAATAGGTATATAAAACTCAAAACCTAATTAGTTTCCAAATGAAAGGAATCGCAATCCCCCATCGGCACGGACGGCGGGCGCCGTGCTCTAGGCGGCGGGTGCCGTGACCACAGAGCGTGTTCTTTCGTCTTAATCACTTCTGAATCCAAGCTAACTCCTTCCTACTCCTCTTATTGCCTTCGTCCTTGGCAAAGCCATAAATGCATCCCTCCAAGCGTCGGAACGTAAATATGTGAATACACACAAAAAGAGCGTAGATTCCAAACTTACAAGACAAACTACTAATGATGTGAACTACTCAATAAACATGATATAAACTATCCTAAATACAATAACAACTACCTATAATGCCTATATAAAATATGCATTATCAAACTCCCCCACACTTAAACTTCGCTAGTCCTCGAGCGATTAATAAAAGCAACCTATACCTACGAACTCACCATTCATGCAATAGCCTTACAAAAACAAATCAAAACCCAAATTTTCAAGGAACACATGATTAAGTGAAACAAAATCGTCGCATGTATCTAACGATAAAAGGAAATCATCCAACTTACCAGGGATATGTGTTTCACTTATACTCTCATGTGTTTAAGCTTTTAGGTTCAACTCTCAACTCAATGAAAAATGCAACTAAGCTCATAGAAATTGAGAACAACATCACCAAATCTCCACCGAAATGCCATTACTTGCGGAAAAACAATGAACATAAACAATTGGCTCTAGATACCTCTCTTTTCTTTCTTTTTCTCTCTTTTTAGTTTTTTTTCTTTTTTTTTTCTTGTTTTGTTTTATTTCAGCATTGGTGTATTCCTTATGCGAGTCGCAAACATGGGTGTCATGAATGACCCCTATCTATCAACACCTCAACTTACTTGAATACAGTCCACTTGAACATCTTTTGACGCGAGTTCCAAACATGGGTGTCATGAATAAACCCGATTACTCATACCTATGTGTGTCATGCGTAGTCCACTTGATCAAGCTTCGTTCCTTAGTGGGTAGCTTTTGACACCGTTTTGCGCGAATCATACCCATGTGTGTCATGCGTAGATCCGGTTACTAAGTGTCTCAACCATTGCCACTTTATTTCACACTAAACACTCAATAAGCAACTAAAGCCAAATATAAACAAAAAAGCATAAAAATCCGCAAGCAACAAACATATGAGTTGGTCTTGACAATAGATATTGAAGTCAATATCAAGAGGTAGAAACATAAGGAGAGTAAATCACATAAACAAGCAAAAGGAATTATAAGATTCCAATAAGGCTAAAAAACAATCTCACAAGGGTCATATTGTGTAGGATTTCAATCATACTCCCATCTCGATCATACATGCTCAATCACATCAGCAATCATATTCCTCAAGAAAATATTTTTAGAAAGGCAAGTAAGACTAAGCACTTCAACTAAGTCGTAGGGTTTACAAGTTCATGCTATCAAAAGCTTAGAGTTTTTGCTTAACCAAGGTGGTTGTTTGAATAATAACATATTACGTAATGCATGATATTTTTGTGATTTTTGACATTTTTCAGATTTTTTTTTGAATAACAAAACTTAAAACATAAGACACAACTAAGACAATAATAACAGAATCCAAACATAAAGACATCCAAACATAAGGGTAGGAATATCCAAATATCCTAAATACGAGAAATATCCAAACCAAGTACAGACCAAGATAAAACAAGAAAAAGTACAAATAAAACCAACCAAAGTACAGAAATGTCTCAACACACTCATGAAATCATAAAACCCCTCCCCCACACTTAAAGATTGCATTGTCCTCAATGCTGAAACACAAGGACAACACAACAAATAAAAAGATCAAAGTGTAAGAAAGGCAAACATACTGCTCACTGGTGCGGCGGCGGGAACGAGTAATACTGCTGGAACTGCTGGACGAAGGAATCAAAGCTACTCTGAAAGCCAGAGATAGCACGAGCTTGCTCCTCCCGCCTTTGGTAAATCGCCTCCTGGCGCTGGCGGAGATCATGGTGGTACTGTCTGAACTCCACGCCCTGAGCAAGTTGCATCCGATGGATATCATCTAACTGCTGAGAATAATGGCCATAGAAAGAAGAGGGGGCATAGCTCATATCAATGTCCGAATCCGTAGCCCGAGCCCGGATAGACTCTCCTCTCACATAGGTAGCAAGTGGGATATCTCACCCAGCAACATAAACGAGGACCTGTCCTTCATCATCATCATCATCGTCCTCATCAGCAAAAAGCTCTACTGCCTCTGACGGAAGGTTGAAATCAGCAATTATCGGTCCAAGCAGAAGCTGAGCAGGTAGACGAATGAGGTGGTCACCCCTACGACCAGCATGCCATAAAAAGAGCCTGATCACCCTCCAAGTGCCTCATTCTCGTCAGCATCTCCAGTGATATGTGTGACTCCTCATCCATAGGCACCAGATCTGTAACTCTCACCCAACAGTGAACATCAATCAAAGTATCAACCCTCCGAAACCAATTTTCCTTGTATCTCTTTGAGCTCCCCCAACTAGCATATCAACACAAGCATCCAGGAATAGCTGAGCCCAATCAGGAGTAACCTCTGCCTCGGGGGTCAAACAATACATCGCCGCCCACATCTTCATAGATACCTTGTTCATCTCATTATGCCCGAAGAAGGTGTTGTTGAGCACTTTATGGCAGAGACGAAGTGTAGGGTGGGTGATCGTGTAGTTGTAGTTTTACCTCCTCCACGGATCCAGAGGGAACCAGTAGCAGTGACCCATGTCTCCATCAGTGGAGGACTCAACATCATGCGCCTTTAGTCAGCAGTAGGAGGGCAAGTGATACCCAAATAGCGTCTCAATTTTGTGAAAGTCCGTGAAAAAGAACGTCCCAGGAAAGTGAACTCAATCTGACTCCTATGCTTAATGACCACTAAGGGCTCTAGAAACTCTCGGATCAAATCCAGATAAGTTAATCCATGCATCACAATGAAACTCTCGGATCAAATCCAGATAAGTTAATCCATGAGAGTAAACACTTTACCCTAGTGAGGTTGGATTTATATTGCCTATGCCCATGGATCGCTCATATATGTGTGATGACGTTAAATTCACTTGTCTTGCATGGCTACTACTTGAGATGTTGCTTTTGACAAAGGCGAAGACTTGAAGGATGTGTTGTAGGTATTGGTTATTGTTTGGTTATTGCTTGAGGACAAGCAAGTCTAAGTATGGGGTGATTTGATGTCTCTAAAATAGCCATGTTGAAATGCACAGTTTAGTTCCATATTCTATACACTTTGCATATTGCGGGTTGGGAATATGTCGAATTTATGTAGTATATGCTTATTTGCCAGAAATGGAGATCTACATAAGTTTCTGTTTAATATTGCAGAATATGGAGCCATTTCGGGAGAAAACCAAGAAGCAAAGACGGAGGCTGAAGTTTACTCGATATCGACTTCATTTCGTCGATATCGACAAACCACGTCCGGGCACATCACTGATCGAGGACAAGCTGATTGAGGAGCTGAAGACAAACCAACCCGACTCCAGGACACTCTTCGATATCGAGTTAGTTACTCGATATCGACAAAGCTGAAGATCATACCCGGAGTCGACGAAGAAACCTGATCGAGGAGCCGAGGAGAGCTACTCGACTTGACCAGACAACCGGACACCGAGCAACACCAGTTCTCGATATCGAGGAAACTCCTCGATATCGACAAAACTAGAGTACATGTCCGAGCAACATCGAGAAGAAGCTACCGGACATGCCGAGCCAGCCAAGTCGATGAAGCCACCTTACTCGATATCGAGGAAACTCCTCGATATCGACAACACCAGAAGCGCACACCTGAGCCAGTCCGAGGAAGAGGTACTCGACCATGCCGCTGAAGCTGAAGTCGATGACCACCTTACTCGATATCGAGTAAATTACTCGATATCGAGGAGATCTATCCGGAAGCCGCGTACGCGGTTTGAGCTGTCCTACACCGTTTTGGATTCCTTGGGGCCGAAGTTATCCGAGTCTATCCATGTCTATCAAGATCCATCCAATGAAGAGAAGATTTATCCACTTGAAGATATTTTAGCCTTTTAGATATAATTTCCTTTTTTTGGATTTATTTATGTTATTCCATTTATTTATCTTTAAGCTTTTAGATATAGAGATTTAGATATAGATAGAGATTTATATCCTTGAATAGCAAGGATTAGAAGCCTATAAATAAGGCCTTAGGGGGCTGAGTTTTATGGATTCCAACACACAACAATTCAATCTGAGTAGAAGTAGTAGAGAAAGAGAGAGAGTGAGTGGCCAAGAGGAGTTGGTGAAGCGAGAGCGGAATTGGCTTCCTTTGGTTGTAAGCTCTGTTTGATTTAATGCAAGTAGTTATTTCCTTTCAATCAATGTCTGAGGTTGCGATGAAGCGCGAGTAGTCCACCCGCTTCTAGGGTTGGGGCGAGCCCGACGATAGCCCTGCATGTTTGAGGTAAAGATCCGACTTTTATCATGTTTTGAGCATCTACTACTTGTTATGTGTTTATTACCCATCTAATGGAGGTCCATGCTAACAACTTGGATTGTAAACATAAAATCAGTAGAGACAATTAGGGTTTCTTGAAAGAGTTGTCTAATTGTTGGAAAAGGCGAAAGCTTGGTCCTTCGATGCGATTTACATGATTATCTGTTTTTATTTCTGCCTTATGCATGCTTGGTTATTGTTGTCGCGAACCCCAATCTTGGAAGCCTTTGTCTTCATTTTATTTCGTTTTAAGTTCTGCCTTCCTCGATATCGACAACTTCTAGTCGATATCGAGTTACTAATTCCCGATTCCAGATCGCTGTAGCTTTTCCTGTGCAGGTGCTCGACAAGACCATCATCGACATCGACGACTCTACTCGATATCGAGTAAAGGCTAGTCGATATCGACTAAAACCGCCTGTGACTGCTGCTGCGCTGTTCGACTTGTCCGAACTTTTGTCGACTAACCCTAGTCGAGATCGAGGACATCTGTGGTCGACTTCTGTTCGTGAGATTCCACCGCTGCCTAGGATCCGCTGACACGCTTCCTCGTGGATCGATCCTGACTTCCCACTACTACATCGGGAGGAAGTCTTGTAATCATTTGCAAGGGACGGAATCTGGTTTGCTTTGCTTTAGTCATATTTTATATTTGCATTCTCGATTTCCTCCTATCAACATCAGCGCCGAGCCCCTGTGCACCAGGAGAAGTTTTTGCGGGCTGATTTTATTACTTAATGGGCTTTTTAATTAGGGTTTCTAAATCTCTTTTAGTATCTTTTAGTTAGATAGACTTGGGATATTTTATCCTTCCTTAGATAGATTATATTATTTTATCCTTCCTTAGATAGATTAAGTCTTATTTTTCTATCTTTAAATAAAGCCAATTAGAGGCTAATTAGGGGAATATCTCTCACACACGGCTGAATTACAGCAGCAAGGCACATACGTTTGGAGTTTTTGGTTGAAGGATATTGATCGTTAATTTAAGGTTTGGTTTTAAGCTATTTGAGATTATGAATTCTTCCATTGTTTTTGTGTTTTTCTTTGCAATGAGTGAGTAGTTCCCCCATCTTCTAGGGTTGGGGTGAACCCAACAATAAGCATGTGTGTGGATGAATGAATCTATGTTTATTTGATGTGTTTATCTATTTCTATCCATGTGCTTAACCCTTTGATGAAAGTTTAAGGGAATTCATTGTTGCAATTGAATTGAAAGAGGAGATTGTTAACATTGATAGTAATTAGGGATCTTTGACGAAAGTAAAAGGGATCTAATTAAGAAAAGGTAGAAACAAATAGGTTTTATCTCTATTATCTATTTGTTGAGTATGCGAAAGCTATCTCTTTAAGATAAAAGCATGATTTCTCATATGATTCATTGATTTATACATGTGTTTATTGTTGTGGTAAGCCCTAATCTTGGAAGTTCTTTCCCATATATTGCATTCGTGTTATTTACTTGCTACTTGAGCCGATTTGAGTGAATTTGTCATAAATTACAGTCACCACTTTTGCCCTTATTTCCCCTATTTTCGACTATAAAACAACTAGGATAGAACCGCTGACATACTCCCTTGGATCGACCTTGATTTCCACTATACTATAGAGGGATTCGAGCATAAATTTATTTGATTGGAGTGAGCATAGGCATCGATCTCCCCTCACGCACGTCACATCCCTTTTGACCACTCTTCTATACTTTCATTGGAAAAATTCAAATCTTTACCTCCAAGAACCATAGCCATAGAGTCTCATCCGGACAAATCATTTCTTCAATTTCTCAACTTGAGTTCTTGTAGCTCTTGGGCCATTTGTCACATGAGTTCTCCTTGATTTCTTACCATTATCATCCAATCTTTTAAAGCACCTCCCTTGAGAACTTCAGAGCTTGCACGATGTGATTCTTGAGCTTCTTGTCTCCCTTGAGCATTCGTTGTCGCCATTTGAGTAGCCATTTTCATTACAACCTCCGTCAATTTCGCAACTTTCTCCTCACAGTCCTTCATACGATCATTCAATGCAAATGGATCTCCAAATCCACTAAATCTCTTGTACTTCTGAGTTAAATTTGCTAGTCCATCGAAGATTTGCATAGCTTCTTCCGGCATCTTATCCAGAATATCACCTCCACTAGTAGTGTTGATGACAGTGCGCTCATGATCAAGCAACCCCTCATAAAGATAGAGAATCAAATCTTCTTCAGGAAATCCATGTTGTGGGCAACTTGCCTTGAGTCGCCTAAATCTCTCAAGGTAGTCATAGAGGCTCTCCCCATGGAGTTGTTCTATGCTAGTCAATTGCTTCTTCACTTTGCTTATACGGGTAGCAGGGAAATATGTCATCAGAAAAGCTTTCTTTAATTCCAACCAAGTACTAATACTTCTTGTAGGCAGACAATGTAGCCAATCAATCGCTTCATCTTTCATGGTGAACGGAAACAATCTCAACATGAGTTGATCATCAGTAAACTGGAAGAATCAATAACCAATCAGCTTTGTATCCCAATTTGGAGCCTTCAGGGAGTCCAGGTAATGTAATCGCAAGGTGTTGCGAATTCAGATCAGGTTCCCTTAAGTCTCTCAATGTCCTCTTGAGAGGGGATTCATCATTTTCAGACATCTTTGCTTAACCTTCGAAAAGACTCAACAAAAATTGATTAGTAACCAAAAAGCAATCCACCAAGGTGAATCACTCAAGATAGCAAATAAGAATAAACAAAGGAAATAAAGTAATCTCCCCGGCAACGGCGCCAAAATTTGATGTGGTGCAGAATGTCGTTACCTTTCTACAACACCAAAAAGAGTAACCTAAACCAACAACTTTGAATCCTTACCTTTCTCCATCGTTTATTCTTCGGACGCTGTTTTCCGACATTGTTTACTTTCTGTTCGTTTTCTGCAAATTGACTCGACATCGACTATTTTGAATCGATATCGAGTGCATCTAAGTCGACATTGAGTCTTGGCCACTCAACATTGACTATTTTGAATATTGGAAGATGGAAAGGACGCCCACTGCACAGTGCGGCGGCCGCCGCCTGTTGGTGGCGAGCGCCTCACATGACAGAGGAGCGATCGCCGCATGCAGGCAGTGGCCACAACATCCCTCTAGACGCCAACCAAGGTATGTCTTCTGCCCCTTCTCCTGTGCCTTTTGATATTCCGAAGCCTATTCCACCTTTCCCGGAGGCTCTAAAGAATACACGGAAATTTGAGAATGATAAGAAGATCTTTGAGACATTCAGCAAGTACGAGATAAATATTCCTTTACTCAAGTTGATTAAGAGAATTCCTAGCTATGCTAAATTATTCAAAGAATTTTGCACCATAAAGAAGAAACGAAGATTGAAAAAGAACGAAAGGGTAAGCTTAAATGAAAATGTCTGAAAAGTGTGGAGACCCAGGTATGTTTACAATTCTATGTGCAATTGGGAATACTAGATTCAAACAAGCCATGTTAGATCCAGGAGCCTCAATTAATGTTATGTCCTATAATTTGTACACGTTTTTGGGTTTGGATGCTCTGACTGAGACTGGGGTTACAGTGCAACTTGCTGATCGATCACATATCAAGACAAGAGGCGTTATTGAAGATGTTTTGGTTATGGTTGATGATTTGATTTTCCCTGTGGATTTCTTTGTTTTAGATATGGAACAGGGAACCCCAGAAACACCCATTATACTAGGAAGACCATTCTTCAAAACTACGAAAACAAAAAATGATTGTTGTGAGGGTTTATTGACTATGGAGTTTGATGGAAGAAAGATAGAGTTCTCTCTTTTTAATCATGTTACGCTTTCTCTTGAAAATTCTTTGGATATGCCTATTGCTAACAACATTGATCGCAACACTAATTTTCATGATTTGTTAGACTCCTAAGGGAGATAGTTTGTTAAATTTTGATTCCTCTAACAATTTGCAATCTGGTTTAGGAAAAAAAGAAGTTGAAATTGGTGTTGAAAGTTGTGTTGATCCGCTTAAACCCATACTTTCACCTTATGAGACACTAATTCCAAATAGTGTGGAAGCTTTTGCAATTCCAGGACAACCCCTAGGATTAGCTCAAGGAGAGAAGCTAATAATAATGGATGAATGCTTTGACATAAAGCTACATCTTCCAAGGTTGCCCGCACTTGTCAATGAGAGGACAAGTATAGGTGACCTTGGTGATGGAACTTAGGCCACTCGAGGGCCATTACATTGAGCCAACGACGTGAAACAACGACGCTTCTCGGAAGGCAACCCGAGGTATGTTTTGTTTCTTTTTCGTCTAGATTTCGTTAGTTAGGTTTTATTTTGTTTTGCATTTGTTTTGTTTGGGTTCAATGAGTAACAAGACAGGAGAGCTAGCAGAATTGGACATCAAGGGAAAGAAGGATCTGCCACTACATTGTGCGGCGGTAGCCGGCAATAGGCCGCGGCCGCCGCCCCAACGTGCAGCATACCTTGCAGCGGCCGCCGCATGAAGGTAGCGGCCGCCACATTCCTTTTCTTGCCCCCCTTTTTCTCCCGTCCCGGCGTTCCCCCCAGTGAGTGGTTAGTTTCATTTTCCCTCACCTCGTGTTCTTTTGATTTAGTTTTGTTGCCTTTAATGTTTCATTGAGGACAATGAAAGGTTTAAGTGTGGGGCAGGGAAATTTAGTATATATAGTGCATTTAGTTAGATCATATTTAAATTTCTGCATCATGCTTAAATTTCTGCACACATTTTATATTTTCTGTCTACCTATGCATTGAAAAAAAAATGAAAAAAATTAAAAAAAAAACCCCAAAATATTATGCATTACATACATATGTGTTATTCAAATACCCATCTAGCTTAGTCTGTCCTCTAATTTATTTTCAGCATGATCATATACATCCCATGGAGTTCTAGATGTTTTAGCCTTGTCTATATCTCTTGAATTTTATGTGAAACGTGAAATAAAAAATATAATTGAGCATGTATGATTGAGTTAAAGTATGATTGAAATCCTACAAAACATGACCCTTGTGAGAATTGTCTATATCTCTTGTTGTAGGAGGAAATCGAGTTCGAAATATAATAAAATAAATCACACCGGATTCGTGCCCACGCAAATGATTACAAGACTTCCTCCCGATGTAGCAGTGGGAAGTCAGGATCGATCCTCGAGGAAGCTGGTCAGCGGATCTCAGTGATGTGATTTAGAATTATAGATTTTTCTATTTAAAAAGTATCCCACATCGCTTGTAAATAGATAGGAGGTTAGAATTTCTCCTATATATTTTGTAAGGCTTGCCATTTTCTAATACAAGTTAAATTTTTGAGTTACAAGTTGAGCACATTTGCTTCCTTTGATTCCAGGTTAAGGATCATGTTTTTGGTGAGATGCTAAAAACAAAACCCTTTGGTGAGATGCTGAGGGAGACACCCTAGTGAGAGGTGAAGGTGTCGAAGGGTCGAGATCCTCAGAGTGCGATTCCGAGAGGATTGAGATTGAGTGTGGGAGGTTCAAAGGTGAGAGGCCTGTGAATTTTGCCATACATATCCGGTTACTAGTAGAAAGTTCATGTCTTCAAATAAAAGAGGAACCTCGTCGTCGATCCTGGCGGCTCGGAGAGTTCCCGAGCACATCACTCAGGCAACAACAAATCTCACGTCGACTTCAAGAAGTACTCGACGTCGACTAAGGGTCCTCGACGTCGACTACTCAGTCGAGTACAAATCAGTAAAACAGAAGCAGGCAAGCGCAGAAACACAAAATATCTGGTCGAGCTCGACTAAACCTACTCGACTTCGACCACTGTGGTAGTCGACTTCGGGTAACTCTGGTCGATCTCGAGTACGGCAGAAATAAAAATTGCAATTTTAAATAAAGGCAAATACGAAACTGATGAAAATAAACTCAATAAGATAAAAGACTTCCAAGATCGGAGTTTGCAACAACGATAACCAGACATGCATAAGGTGAGATAAAAAGATAATCATGCAATCACATCAAAGGATTAAGCTTTCGCCTTTTCCAACAATTAGACAACTCTTTCAAGAAACCCTAATTGTATCTACCGATTTTATGTTTATAATCCAAGTTGTTAACATGGATCTCTATTGAATAGGTAATAAACATATCAAAGGTAGTAGATGCTCAAAGCATATCAAAGATTGAATCTTTACCTCAAACACGTTTGGCTATCGTCGGGCTCGCCCCGACCCTAGAAGTGGGTGAACTACTCGCGCTTCATCATAATTAAAGACATTAATAATAACAAGAAACTAATTTGCATTAAAATAATAAAAGAAAGTACAAACCGAACAAAGCCAAATCACTTTCGCTCCTTTGCTCCACTCAGCCTCCCTTTCTCTCTCTCCTACTTGCTCTCTCTACTCTCTACTTTCGAATGTATGATGGAATTCCTAAAAATCAGCCCTATAGGCTCTATTTATAATGCTAAATCCTTGCTATCCAAGGAAAGGAAAGTATATCTAATTTCTAAAGATAAAACTTTAATAAAAGGGAACATTTATCTAATAAGGAAAATAACTAAATCTTCTTCAAGTGGATAAAATCCTTCTTTCTCATAGATAGATCTTGATAGAATAGGATGAATTCAGCCTTGCTTCGTGCCCAAGTAGTCCACATATGCTCGGAATGGGCCAACAGTCTCGCGACCCAAAATAGTGTAGTCGACCTCGACAAAGCCTGGTCGACTTCGAGTAGGATGTACTCGACTTCGAGTACTCTTCGCAGCTTCTCGATCCGGTTCTCCTCCTCGAGCACAGGTGCGGGTCAGTGGTGGTCGACCTCGAGTAAGGTACTCGACGTCGAGTACATGTCGAGCTCGAGTTGTCTTCTCCTTCTGTCCTCGATCAGTCTACTCTCCCAGCTTTAGTCGACTTCGAGTAAGGCCTGGTCGTAGTCGAGTAGATCCCATCTTTTGGTTTCGTCCCGGAATGGCTCCACGTTCTGTAATATTAAACCAAAACTTATGTAGACCTCTATTTCTTGTAAATAAGCATATACTACATAAATTCAACATATTCCCAGCCCAAAATATGCAAAGTATATAGAATAAGAGGCTAAAATGTATATAAAAGCATGGTCACTTTAGTGGACATCACTTAGTCTGTCCTCTAATTTATTTCCAGCATGATCATATACATCACATGGAGTTCTAGATGTTTTAGCCTTGTCTATATCTCTTGATTTTTATGTGAAACATGAAATAGCAAATATAATTGAGCATGTATGATTGAGTTAAAGTATGATTGAAATCCTACAAAACATGACCCTTGTGAGAATGCTTTAGGCTTATTGGATTCATTTATAGTCTTTTTGCTTAATTGTGTGATATACTCTCCTTACGTTTCTATCTCTTGATATTGACCTCATTATCTATTATCAAGACTGCTCACATGTTTGTTGGTTGCAGAGTTTATGCTTTTATGTTGAGTATTTGGCTTTAGTTTTTGCATATTTAGTGAAATAAGGTTGCAATGGTTGTTACACTTAGTAACCGGATCTACGCATGACACCCACGGGTATGATTCGCGTAAAACGTTGTTGAAAACTATCCGCTAAGAAAGAAAGCTTGATCATTGAGTAACCGGGTTCATTCATGACACCCATGTTTGTAACTCGCATCAAAAGATGTTCAAGTGGACTTTATTCAAGTAAGTTGAGGTATTGAAAGATGCCAAAGCCGAAAGAAACTTGAAAAAAAAAAAAGTCAATAAGCATGACCTAGGGAGGATAAAATTCGCCTAGGGGCAAAAGTAAGCTCAGAAATTAAAAAAAAAGGAGTGAATTCTAAAGGCCAAGTTTCTTATTTTCTTTATTGTTTCCCGCAAGTAATGGCATTTCGGTGGAGATGTGGCGATATTGTTGTCAAAGTATGTAAGCTTAGTGCATTTTGAATTGAGTTGAGAGTTGTACTTTAAAGCCTAAACACATGAGAGCATGAGTGAAACACATATTCTTAGTGAGGTTGAATGATTTCTACTTCTAAGCTTTGATCTCATAAATACATGCTAGGATGTTTGTTTGCTTGGTTCATGTTTGAACTTGCTATGATGTTGCTTTATGATGAGGTTGACACTTGAAGGGATTTCCTGTGGGGTGCATTGATTCATGTTTATTCTCTCATTGCTTGAGGACAAGCAAAGGTTAAGTGTGGGGGAATTTGATAATTCATATCTTAGATAGGCATTATAGGCATTTTTAGGTTAGTTAGGTTGCATTTGGTGCATGATTTGGAGTTAATTTGCATCTTATGATTATTTTGGAAGATTTCGGATTCTGTACGAGTTTGTGTTTATTTTGCATAATTGGATTCGAACGACGCAAAAGGATGCAAGGACCTTGGATTGGAATACAAGGAGCAACGATTGAAGAAAGACAAGAATAGTGTGGAGCTGACCTCGGATGCAGCGAGATACAAGGATTCACAACATTGGGGATACAGCGGCCGCCGCAAGATGATCTCGTTGCATATAAGGAGAGTACAAAGGCAGTGGCCGCCGTATCTGTGCAGCGGCCGCCGAATTGGTTGTCAGCGATGCAATGTTTCATTTAATGAACCCTAGTTTTCTTTGAGACGTTTTTGGCCGACTTTGAGTTTTAAAAGATCGATTTTACCTAGTTTTGTAGGATATTCTATTCTATTTTGCGTTCATCAGATAATTAGAGAGATTGAGCGATGTCTTCCATGAGGAACTAAACTCATTTGTTCTATTTACAATTTGAAGCTTTATTTGGATTGATTATGAGTTTCTGAATCTCGTTCCTTAATTCCTATATTGAATGTTTCAACTTCTTCGTGCTTATTGATTCATTGTGTTGTTCTATCTTGTATGGCCAACTTGTTGGATCAATTCAATTGCTAGGGTTTTGTAGATTCCCCGTTGCGAACCTTAACCCAAGTAGGAAACTTAGCCCTTTAGGGCTTGTTGAACTAATTGAATAGGTAGGAAGTTGGATGTGTTGTTAAATCCCTTTTTAGGGATTGCAAATACCTTGGTTAATCTCTGAACTTAAAGCTATCGATTGAGTTAAATCCTTTTCTGAGGGACTGCTCATGAGATAAGGGTTTCCAGGACTAGTGGGACTAGAAACTATATTAGGTCGGGACAAGGGCATTCATAGGAAACCTAAAAGGACGAGAGGAAGTTACAAGGATCGCTTCAACCAAATAAAGTGGATAATTGTAGGTAGAACTATTTCTCAATATTGTCTGAATCAAATTCATTTACTTTTTCTTTCATCATTCCACTTTGATAAAAGGCGGATCTTTTGCATTTTAAAAACCCCCCTTTGGTTACTTGATTGGCATCCGAATCACACTTGAATAACAAATTTCCCTGTGTGATCGACCTCTTGCTTATTACTATACTAGTTATAAGTTTGAGTTATATTTTGACAGGATCAACGCCATATTTTCCTCTTGTCAGTGGGGTTTGGCTAACATCGCTATGAGGCACTCTATAATTTAGGGGCAAGCATGAGCACCGTGCTCTTATCAATATGGTCAAAGGTGAAGATCGGAGCGTTGGAGCTTGTGGATGATAGGCTATATATGGCGAACAACATACTCTTATCCCTGCAGACTTTCTTGTGGTGGACATGGCGAAAGATTCTGATTGTCCTATCATCCTTGGTAGGCCCTTCCTTGCTACAGCGGATGCCAACATCAACATCAGGAAGAGTGTCCCCACTTTCACAATAGGGAATGAGATCTTGGAATTCTCCTTCGGTCCCACGATTCACTGACTAGAGGTAAAGGGAATTGGCATAAGCGAGGAGGAGGGTCCTTGTCTTGAGGCAATACAACAAGCTCATACCTCTGCAAATCATGAAGAAGACAAGCTCACCACCGAGGAGAAGCAACTGCAAGAGATATGCACTGAAGGATCACTCGATATTGACTGTAATCAGTCAATGTCGACCGAGTCACTCCATATCGAGTCAACATA
Organism: Persicaria maculosa; assembly: GCA_963922045.1. Taxonomy (NCBI): domain Eukaryota; kingdom Viridiplantae; phylum Streptophyta; class Magnoliopsida; order Caryophyllales; family Polygonaceae; genus Persicaria; species Persicaria maculosa. The sequence continues at coordinate 29,330,945 of OY998251.1, read as the reverse complement.
CTCGATGTTGACTCCTGCTCAGGTTCAGATTTGCCAAATGCCTAAGTATGGGGTCCCCTCACTAGACATCGAGTCCATCCACTGTTGAGAGCCTAAATTGCCATGTTTTACACTTACTTTTATATCGATTTCTGCATGCATTTCATACATTTAGGTTAAAATAATATAGAATCTGTGTAGTTTACACTTATTTGCCAATTATGGAGGTCTACACAAGTTTTTGTTATATTTCGCAGAAATCGGACGCACTTTGAAGCTTAAAGGAAAGTCATGAAGAAGCTAAGGATGGTGCAGCTGGAGAAAAGCCCACTTTTCACCATTCATAATTCTGAATCAAGCTTTGATGTCTTCAAGAAAGTTTTATCCCACGGAAAGAGCTTTCCAACGCATGCTCATATGCATCAATCCGATGAACGAGGACTCGGGAAAGTGCGTTTCAAGAACAGAGCAGCATGCTGGAAACTGCTGCAGAGGTCGATATCGACCTAACTAAGTCGATACCGAGTTGAAGCCACTCGATTTCCACCCAGATATGCTAGAATCGGCTAAGGAAGAAGAGCAAAAGTCAATATCAACATGTCCTAGTCGATATCGAGTTGGCCATATCGAGTCAACACCCCAGAATTGAGTCAAGAAGCTGAGCAAAAAAAGGAGCAAGTCGATATCGAGTACCCTAACTCGGTATCGAGTAACACCCAACTTTTATATCGATCGGTTTTAAGCTTTGGTTGAGTTTAATGCAAGTTGTTTCTTTTTCATCAATGATGTCTGCGATTGCGATGAAGAGCGAGTAGTCCACCAACTTCTAGGATCGGGGTGAGCCTGACGGTAGCCATGTAAGGTGATGCGGTAAAGGTACGATCTTTTTATGCAATTCGTCTTCTATCCTTGCAAGCATGATTCTTTTGCGAAAGTTTAAGGTGATCCTTGTTTGTGTTATTGAAGTGAAAGTGATCTTAATACAACTTGGATTAATTATATGAAAAGGGTTAGTAACAATTAGGGTTTATGCGAAAGCCTCTATATTCCTATTTGTTAATAACGAAAGTTATTTGATGAAAAGCACGATCTTTTATGCCTTTATGTGTTATTTTACATGGTTATCGTTGTGGTGTTGAAACCCTGATCTTGGAAGTGTTTTATTTCAATGATTTATTTCACAAAGTTCCAAGTTTTTAAGTTTCTGCAGTCAATATTGAGTTGTCTTCTGTCGATTTTTTAGTCGATATCGAGTTGCTTTAGTCGATATCGACCAAGGTTCTGCACTTGTGTTCTGTTTCTGTGTTGGTTCAATATTTAGTCACTTTGGTCGATTTTTCTACTCAATATCGAGTAACAACACTCAATATCGACCAAGTTTGCTGTCTTTGCTTTCTTTTCTGCTTTTCTCTGTTGTTTCTGTCAGTCTGTTTGATTTTCTGTCTGTGAGATTTGCCGCTACCTGAGATCCGCTGACGTGTTTCCTCGAGGATCGATCCTGACTTCCCACTGCTACATCGGGAGGAGGTCTTGTAATTATTTGCGTGGGCATGAATCCGGTTTGATTTATATTTCTATATTTTAAACTCGATTTCCTCCTACAACTAACTAGCGTCGTTGTCGGGGAAGCAATCATTCGCGCCTTAGGTAGTTAGATCTCACTTTTTCTTTAAGTTTTTGATTTTGCAGGTGTATGCGCCGTTCTGGTCAACCAATTGAGTTTGATGCCTTAGACGATTCGGAACGCCTTATACACAACCACGCTAAATTGAAAAGAGCCATGACAGCCGCAGAAACACAAGCTGAGCTGATAGAGAGGCTCCAAGCGGAACTAGCCGCCAAAGATACAACTCTCGCCGCTGAGAGAGCGCAGAAGGAGCAGGAAGCTGTGCGAAGGAGGTAGACGGAAGCTAAGCTTTCCCAATACCCTACCACTGTAGAGGATTACATGCATCCGACTCTCGTCATGCCTGAATCGGCCATTCTAATCCCTGAAAATAATTTTGAAATTCGCACTCGTTTCTTGATTGAGATTAAAAATAATGCTTTCTATGGTAGATTTAATGAATGCTCTCTTCAACATATTACCAACTTTTATGACATGTGTCGTACTCTTGTTGAAGGTACCACTTTGGAATATGTCATGATGAAGGCTTTTCGTTGGTCTCTCGCCGGTCCAGCATTGAAGTGGCTTGAAGGGCTGAAACCGCGATCCCTCACAACATGGGCTGAAGTGAGGCAGGAATTTCTCAACAAATTCTTTCCTCCTGCCAAGACAGCGCTCCTTCGCCAGAAGATTACAGCTTTCAAACAGAAGCCTGAGGAGCCGCTATCAAAAGCATGGGAGCGATATAAGGATTTACTGCGATCCTGCCTTACACATGGACAACAACCCTGCATCATTCAGGAGATTTTCTTCAATTCTCTTGCCCTGGCCACAAAGGATAGGATAAACACGTATACTCATTATGAGTATCTGATAATGCTGCCAGCTGACGCATGGGCTATCCTCGACAAGCTGACCAACTACGACAACAAGTATGGGACTCCAATCAACTATGATGAGAATGCCTATGGCAGGCCAGCCCCATCCATGCCTCTCTATGATCCTCCTAGGGAGATTGATCCAGATGTCAAAGAGCAGTACTATAGAGATCAGAATCGCAAGCTCCTCAAGCAAGTCAAGTATCTTTCTGTCAACCAGCCTTGCATCCAGTGCGGATCACAGTGGCACACCACTACTGAGTGCCCACACACAGAGCAAGTCAGGATGGCAGAACACCTCGAAGAGGTAGCTTACGCAGGGGGTCCCAATCGCTATATGGGGGACCAAAGGTTTCAGCAACCACAATGGAACCAGGGTATCCCTAGGAACCCCCCCCCCCCCCGCCATAAAGAGCTCCAGGACATCCAGAAAGGGACCAGCGAAAGGATGACCTACAACTTATCCTTGACGAAATGCGCCGGAATCAGGGCACCATCAACAATCAATTCTAGAACATCAATACAAAACTTAGAGAAATCGATGTCTGGAGGAAATCAATTGATACACAGATTGTCCAGCTGGCAACAGGCGTCCCCAGACAGTCAGGTACGCTCCCTGGATCTTCATAACCAAATCTTAAGGGGAAGACCGGACACGTCGCAGACGTAAAGCTCAAGAGCGGATGCGAACTGCACGAAACAGAGACCGAAGAAGCAAAAGACGACACTGCAGAGAAGGTCGATATTGACCACCCCCAGGTCGATATCGACCCATCTGCACCAGGAAACCCGAAACCGACTCCAGCAGCCAATTTCGACCAACCATAGGTCGATATCGACCATACTGCAGTCGATATCGAGTCCCCTCCAATCGATATTGACTCATCTGCAGCACCTCCGACATCTGTTCTGGCTCCGAACTAGAAAAAGAAGCTGTCTTTCCCCACAAAATATCCAAAGGATCCAGCAGAGAAGAAATTCCAACGCTTCATCAAGATGCTTCAGAGGCTCAATGTCACCATACCTTTCAGAGAAGCTCTTACTGAAATGCCATCATATGTCAAGTTCCTCAAAGAGATCCTAAGCAAAAAGCGGTCAATGGTAGAGATCGCAGAGGAGTGTAACCATATGGACATACTTGAGAAAAGGCCAGATCCAGGTAAGTTCGCTATAACCATAGGATTTGGTCAATATAAATTTAACGCTTTATGTGATCTTGGAGCTAGTGTATGTATAATGCCTCTATCAATATGGTCCAAGATTAAGATAGGTGCCCTAGAGCCTGTGGATGCTAAGCTTTATATGGCAAACAACACAGTGGTCATCCCAACAGGCATGGTGGACAATGTGCCAATGCAAGTAGGTAAGTTCTTCATCCCTGCTGCTTTCTTAGTTATTGATATGGCAGAAGACCCTGCTTGTCCAATTATTCTAGGAAAACCCTTCTTGGCGACGGTGGATGCCAACATAAGCGTAAGGAAGGGAGTGCTCACTTTCAACATCAGCGATGAGGTAATTGAGTATTCCTTTAATAAAACTGAAAGCCATTCAGGTCCCATTGAGGAGGTAAAGTCTATATCAGCTGGTCACATTACTTGCGGGAAGCCTAAGGTAAGAAATATGACTCCCGAAGAGCTAGAAAAGAGGGATATGGAAGCCCGGGTGGAGAAGATCATGACCATCCCGAACGAAGAAGTTGAGAATCCACTCGACATAGATCCAGGTACGTCGATTTGGACTAACTATTTTTCGGATGCTTTGCCAAGTCTTAAGTATGGGGTCAATATCGACCCGGAGAAGTCGACAGAGCCACAAAGGCACTCAATATTGACTACCACAGGTCAATATCGACCTCCCTATGCCGAGACAGCCCCACCAGATATCGAGCAAAACGACTCGATATCGACTTGCCCAGGTCGATATCGACCAACCTTTGTCGAGTCGATTCCTCCTCTTGAGCGGAAGCCAGCCAATATTGAGCCAGTCAACTCAATATCGAGTGACCTTACTCAATATCGACTTGACAAAATCGACCCATCTCCCTCCATATCGACTGAGAGTCCACCTGAAGAGCAACACAACTCGATATCGAGTAGTCTTACTCGAAATCGACCAGACCCTCAGGAGCTTCTGACATCCAATTCTACAAAGGTAAGCCAAGGTATGGATCTTTCCTCTCCTATTTCAATTAAAGATCTATCTATACATGGAAGAGGTTTGCCTTGGTATGTTCGATTGTGCAGGATTTCCAATGATGAGCCTAAGGAGTATGAAGTTGGAGACCAGCTCTATGTTTCCAAATCAAAGGATCATTGGTTTCCTAACAAATTCAACAAGAAGAAGATGGAGCTTTTCACGGTGATCAAGATCCATTCAACAGGATTGTAGCTGATGGACAAGAATGGAGTCCTATTTGAAGCCCAAGCTACATGGGCCCTGCAAATGCCACATTGAGCTTAATGGAGAAAGTCGGCCTAGCGACTATAAAATCTAGAGCTTGTAAATAGACATTTATTTTTGGACTTTTGGACATTGTTTCTTTTGTTTGTTTTTGGTTTTGAACTTTTATTTTTTCTATTGTGGGTATTTCTTTTCTACATTTTTCAGGTCCATGGGGATAGAAGCAGCTAAAATCAGACCAGGGCCTTACAACATAAGCACTCGATTCTTGACATCCTGCACATCTGTCTAGTGAGTTTCTTTCTTTACTCCTATTTTTTTATACAGTGAGGACACTGTAATGTTTAAGTATGGGGTGGGGGAAGAGCTACTTTGTGCATATTTGACATATTTGACATTACGTGTGCATGTTTAAAGTTTATTTCTCGAATTGCTTATACATGGCTAGTTTGGAATTCATTATTAATTTATGTGCTTATATGCATGATTTCCAAAATTTAGAAAAATGACCCCCATTGAAAATTTTGATAAATGTCATGGAAGCGCTATTGAACTCGACGATGCAAAATTGGATTCATTAGAGATATAGCATGAAATTACCTAGTAAAGGGAAGTCACAATGAAGCGCATTATTTCTTGAAAACCATGAAAGGAGGTAAAATTTGATGTTGCTTTTGACATATTGCATGATAAGAGGATGGAGGACTTTATATTTCCATATAATGCTCATATGTTTATATTCCTTAGCCCTTACCTATGCTTATGCATCACAAAAGCCATATTATGCCTTATTTCATATTTTGCTCCACATGTTCCAAATATTGCCCATTCTTTACCTTATTTCCTATCCGGGGACTATGTAGAGAATGATGTCACATTATGGAGATTATTATATGGTTTTTGTGTTGTTATTATCATATTTGGAGTTTGGCAGGAATGTTTGAAATATATTGAAAATTGAATGAGTGAAAGAAAATCCAATCACCTCAGGAGATAAAGGTAGATTGACCCTGCTCGCTGAGATAATAGTTTGGCGAGATGGGACACACAGGTGAGGTGTCCAAAGCACTAAGTATCTGGGGCCATTCATGACACCCATGTTTGCGACTCGCGAGAAGGCAGTGTTGAGGTTAGAGAGGTAAAAGCATTATTATTAACAAAAGCATTATGGAAGGTGATGAATCTTATGAAGAAGGAATGTGGTATGAAAGTTTGGAAATACTCAATTTCCCCGGATCATTAGCACCACATTGCCAGAAATTGCACACCTTTAGCCTTTTGCCAATCTACTCCTTATTGAGCTTAATTAAAGTCCTCTTGATTATTAATGCTTTGTCACATATGGATTGTTTTTGCATAACCCTCCTTTTGTGAGTAGATGTTGCTTTTTATTTGCACATGCATGGATTTGTGACATTAGTACCTTTTCGAGGATGGTAATTGATTGTAGGGTCATATGGCAATGAATCTAATATCATAAGAGTTTTGATTTCTTCCCCTGAATGACGATTAAAAGTATTGCTTGAGGACAAGCAAGCTTAAGTATGGGGTGTTTGTTGTGAACCTAAATTGCCATGTTTTACACTTACTTTTATATCGATTTCTGCATGCAGTTCATACATTTGGGTTAAAATAATACAGAATCTGTGTAGTTTACACTTATTTGCCAATTATGGAGGTCTACACAAGTTTTTGTTATATTTCGCAGAAATCGGACGCACTTTGAAGCTTAAAGGAAAGTCATGAAGAAGCTAAGGATGGTGCAGCTGGAGAAAAGCCCACTTTTCACCATTCATCATTCTGAATCAAGCTTTGATGTCTTCATGAAAATTGTATCCCTCGGAAAGATCTTTCCAACGCATGCTCATATGCGTCAATCCGACGAACCAGGACTCGGGAAAGTGCGATTCAAGAACAGAGCAGCATGCTGGAAACTGCTGCAGAGGTCGATATCGACCTAACTAAGTCGATACTGAGTTGAAGCCACTCGATTTCCACCCAGATATGCTAGAATCGGCTAAGGAAGAAGAGCAGAAGTCAATATCGACATGTCCTAGTCGATATCGAGTTGGCCATATCGAGTCAACACCCCAGAATCGAGTCAAAAAGCTAAGCAAAGAAAGGAGCAAGTCGATATCGAGTACACTAACTCGATATCGAGTAACACCCAACTCGATTTTGACCCGAGAGCCGATATTGAGTGTCTGAAGCTGAAGACGAAAAATGCCAGGTCGATATCGAGTAGTGCTAGTCGATATCGACTGGACCCACAAAGGCGGATTCCGAGCTTAACCGACTTCTTGTTAAGTTTCTATCCCGAATCCGATGGAGATATTTTCGAGAGCAAATTCTATCAAGATCTATCAAGTCCAAGGAGGATTTATCCACAATTAGATATAGTTCTAGTTGATTTATTTATTTATTTCCATGTTTTATCTTTATGTTATAAGATAGATAGAATTAGATATAGATATAGTTTTCTTTCCTTGATTAGCGGGGAATGAAGGCTATAAATAAAGCCTTACGGGTTGAGTTTTATAAATTCAATTTCAGAGATACACAAGTAGTTACAAGTAGAGAGAGAGAGAGTTTGTGGCCGAGTGGAGTTGCGAAGCGAGAGCGGAATTGACTTCGATCGGTTGTAAGCTTTGGTTGAGTTTAATGCAAGTTGTTTCTTTTCCATCAATGATGTCTGCGATTGCGATGAAGAGCGAGTAGTCCACCAACTTCTAGGATCGGGATGAGCCCGACGGTAGCCATGTAAGGTGATGCGGTAAAGGTACGATCTTTTTATGCAATTCGTCTTATATCCCTGCAAGCATGATTCTTTTGCGAAAGTTGAAGGTGATCCTTGTTTGTGTTATTAAAGCGAAAGTGATCTTAATACAACTTGGATTAATTATGTGAAAAGGGTTAGTAATATCTAGGGTTTATGCGAAAGCCTCTATATTCCTATTTGTTAATAACGAAAGTTATTTAATGAAAAGCACAATCTTTTATGCCTTTATGTGTTATTTTACATGGTTATCGTTGTGGTGTTGAAACCCTGATCTTGGAAGTATTTTATTTCAATGATTTATTTCACAAAGTTCCGAGTTTTCAAGTTTCTGCAGTGAATATTGAGTTGTCTTCTGTCGATTTTTTAGTCGATATCGAGTTGCTTTAGTCGATATCGACCAAGGTTCTGCACTTGTGTTCTGTTTCTGTTTTGGGTCAATATTGAGTCACTTTGGTTGATTTTTCTACTCAATATCGAGTAACAGCACTCAATATCGACCAAGTTTGCTGTCTTTGCTTTCTTTTCTGCTTTTCTCTGTTGTTTCTGTCTGTCTGTTTGATTTTCTGTCTGTGAGATTTGCCGCTACCTGAGATCCGCTGACGTGCTTCCTCGAGGATCGATCCTGACTTCCCACTGCTGCATCGGGAGGAGGTCTTGTAATTATTTGTATGGGCATGAATCCGGTTTGATTTATATTTCTATATTTTAAACTCGATTTCCTCCTACAACATCCACTCGATCTCGATTGACCCCCAGCTCGAAGATTTTATTTTGGGCCCGAAAGGGTAAGCTCAGGTACAATTTCTGCTTCTCCTCCGTCCATTAATGATAATTGTAATTATAAGAGGGCCCAAGCCCCGTGGCGAGCTAACCTAAGCAGGATAAGGGTTTCGAAGTAGAAGAAGAAAGAAGGCCAGCCAACCAAGGAGCTACATGATGAGGACAACCTATCAAAAGAGCTTGGATAATATGAACAGGACCTAGATGATCCAGAAGAAGGGCCAGACACAAGGAGGCCCTGTACTAAAGAGTCATGAGCTTAAAAGAAGAATTCGGCCTATTGACTCAGAAATCTAGAACATGTACATAAGAATTTTGATATCTTTTTAGGATTTTATATTTTTGGTTTTGATTTTTCTTTAAGAACACTTCATTTTGGAGATCTTGTCTTTATGTGCTAACAAGTTTCAGACCGCAAATCATAAAGGATATAAAAAGGAGGAGACAAAGGCCTTGTAGAACCACTCGAGATCGACTCGGCAAAGTCGACATCGGCTGAAAAGAGGGTCGAAGCACACCAAAAGCACTCGACATCAAGTGGGCCCACTCGATGTCGACTCCCCAGAAGAGCCCTCGACTTCAACTCCACTCGACATTGGAGGTTGCAGTCGATATCGAATGAAAATGACTAGATATCGACTCCTGGCAATCGACTCACCATCACCTGATTTGATCCCTCGATGCTTTATGTGGTGAGTTCCTTCCTTTAACCTTGTATTATATTGATTTATATAGTGGGGTCACTGTATACTATATTCTAAGTATGGGGTGAGGGAAAGGCTTACTTTTATATATATTATGATTATTTCTCCATTTGCTCTTTACATGGTACATTGGATGTGTCTTTTATCTATATGCTTCATGTTTTTATCCAAAGTTTATTTTTATCACCCCCATTAAATTTTTTTGATTAGTGTCATGGAAGTTTAATAGAACTCGATGATTTAAAATAGATTCATTAGAGATATAGCATGAAACTACCTAGTAAAGGGAAGTCACAATGAAGTACATTATTTTCTTGAAAACCATGAAAGGTGGTAAAATTTGAAGTTGCTTTTGACATATGCATAATAAGAGGATGGAAGAATTTATTTTCCATATATTCTTATCTTATTTCTAGCCTTATCTATGATATTATGCTTCACAAAGCCATATTGAGCCTTATTTCATATTTTGCTCCACATGTTCTATATATTGCCTATTTCTTTACCTTATTTCCTATCCAGGGAGTATGATGAAAAATTGATGTCGTATTATGGAGATTATTATATGGTTGTTGTGTTGTATCATTATATTTGAGCTTGGCAGGAGAATGATCATTATTATGGAAAATTTAATGAGAGAAAGAAAATCCGGTCACCTAAGGAGATAAAGGTAGATCGAACCTGATCTTTGAGATGTTAGTTCGGCGAGATGGGATACCAAGGTGAGGAGTCTGAAGCACTAAGTATCCGGGGCCATTCATGACACCCATGTTTGCGACTCGCTAGAAGGCAGTGCTGAGGCTAGAGAGGTAAACGCATCAATAGTGAAAAAATCAAAGAGTGAATTATGAGAGGATGAGGGATGTGGAAATACATTATGATAGGAGAAAGTGCATTAAAGTAAAGTTCAAAGAAGTTCTCCCTGGATTTAGCACCGCATTGCCCAAATATAGCCCATCACTATACCTTTTACCTTTTCTTCACCCTGTGCATAAAAGTCCTCTTGATTATCAATGCTATGTTACATATGAAATTGTTTTTGCATAACCCTCCTTTTGTGTGCGATGTTGCTTTTATTCACAGGCATGAATTTGGTGACACTAGTACCTTTTCGAGGTTGGTAATTGATTGTAGGGTTATATGATAATGAATCTATATGTTGAGAGTTTAATTTCTTCCTCTGTATGACCATTTATGACCATTAAGAGTATTGCTTGAGGACAAGCAAGTTTAAGTATAGGGTGATTTGATGTCCATGTTTTACACCATGTTTTTGTGCTTAATTTCACTCCTTATTCTATTATTTTGGCATGTGATTGATAGGAATTTATGTATTTATGCTTAATATTGCAAGATATGGAGTCTACACAAAGTTTGATGTGATTTTCAGGTTCTTGGAGATGATTTGGAGAAGTTTGGACGAACTTTGGAGCTTAAAGGAAAGTCATTAAGACATTGGAGAAGCGCAGGATGGTGCAGCTGGAGAAAACCCCACTTTTTGCCATTCCTCATTTTGAATCAAATTCTAATGGCTTCATGAGAGTTATATCCCTATAAAAGAGCTTTCCAACGCATACTTATATGCGTCAATCCAACGAATGAGGACTCGGGAAAGTGCGTTTGAAAACGGAGCAGGATGCGGAAAGATGACAATGCACTCAATATCGAGTCTACCACTCGATATCGAGTGAACATCCACTCAATACCACATCAAACTCGAGATCGACCAGAGCAACACTCATGACAGAGCACATGACTCGATATCGAGTCATCCACTCGATATCAAGTGAGTCCCCAGAGCCTTTGCACGCGTTTTGACGAGTCCTGATCCGAGAGAGAGGTTACTTGCACGTGAAGACAACATCTTTTATCATCTACTTAGTTCTATCCTTATGGGTTGAGGACTCTTTTTACCCTAAGGAGATTTTTAATTTACCTAATTAGATTTATATCTTTCTTTATCTAAATTTATATCTTCTAGTCTTAGATAGAATCCTTCTCCTTGGCTAGCAAGGATTAAGGCATATAAATAGAGCCCTAAGGGCTGAGATTTTAGTCATTCAATTTCATAGCTTTCATTCCCAATCAAAGTAGAGAGTTTAGGTATTCAAAGGTTTTAGGGTTTTGGCGTTCTTACGAAAGTTGGAGTGCCGGAATTGTAAAGACTTTGATTTAGTTTTATGCAAGTTTATTTTACATATATCATGTCTTTTGCTACGATGAGCGAGTAGTCGCCCTTCTTCTAGGGTCGGGGGTAGCCCGATGATAGCCATGCGCGCTGGAGGTAAGTTTTGGTATTTATTATGTTTTGATCACCCACTATCATTATTGTATTTATTCTCTTTTTGAAAGAAAAGAGATTCATGTTAACAACTTGGATTATAAACAAAAAATTGGTGGATACAATTAGGTTTTCTTGTGAGAGTTAAAACTATTTGTTGGAAAAGGTAATAGCTTGCTCCTTTGATGTGATTTCATAATTATCTTATTTTATCTCTTGCATGTTTAGTTATCGTTGTGGTAAGCCCTGGCTTTGGAAGATTCTTTTATTATATTGTTTACATTCGAATTATTTTATCTTGTCTCTTGCCCTTGTTTATTTCTGACCATAATTCTTCTCCATCCTTTATTCTTCGGATGCTCTTTTCTGACATTGTTTACTTTCTATTCGTTTTCTACAAACTGACTCGAAATCGACTATTTTGAGTCAATATCGAGTGCATCTAAGTCGACATCGAGTGTTGCCCACTCGACGTCCAGTCTGTTAGTGTTGTTTTGCAGGAATTGCCTGAGATCAATTGACTTGAGTCGATATTGACTGGTCGATATTGAGTGAAGCCCCTGAGTCGAAATAGAACGTGTTTACGAGCTATCTAGGATCCGCTAACACGCTTCCTCGAGGATCGAACCTGATTCCCTTCCACTACAGCGGGAGAAAGTCTTGTATTTATTTACGTGAGCTAGAATTCGGTTTGATTTATATTTATTAAACTCGATTTTCTCCTACATCAAAATTTGGCACCATTGTCGGGAAAGCGATCTTTCGCACCCTAGGTAGTTATTTTCACGTTCTACTTGAGTGTTACTATACAGGTGTATGCGACGCACTGGCTGCCCACCAGAATTCGAACAATTAGACGAACCTAAATGCTTCCTACACATCCATTCCAAAGTAAAAAGCATCATGGCGACTGTTTTGAGCTTATTGAGAGGCTTAGGAAGGAGTTACAGAAACAAACCACTACTATAGCTACGGATAGGGCACGAGTCACTGCAGAAATGGGCTGCGCCGATCGTGAGGAGCAAGCTAGGAGACAAGCCCATGCCCAACTTGCTCTATATCCCGCAACGGCTAAGCAATACATGCACCTGACGCTCACCGTGCCTGAATCGGCCATTGTTATCCCTCACTCTGATTATGAAATTCGAACTTCCTTTCTTTCTGAAATTAAAAAGCATACTTTTGAAGGAAGAATTAAAGAATTCCCTCTTACTCGTATAACGACGTTTGTTGACTTGAGTGAAACAATCGCCAATGGCGAAAATTTAGAATATGTTAAACTGAAAACGTTTCATTGGTCTCTTACATGGAAGGCGTTACAATGGCTCGCGACCACTCAGGACATGGACATAGGTTAAGGATGCGCTCCTTAATAAATTCTTTCCTCCTTCTAAAACGACGATTGATAATGCATATTTCATATAGGCATTATATGTATTTCTTATTACAATTAGGTAGTGGTTTTGATTATGTTTTGGTCTAGTTTCTTATATTGCTTGTGAAGTATTCGAGTTTGGATTCTACACCTTTTTAGTGTTTATTTTGCAGAATTACATTCCGACCTTAAAGGGACTTTGGAAGAGATTAAGAGACATGTTTTGGAGCATATGGAGGCTAAGGAGGAAGATAGAGAGGAGCAAGGAAGCACGACATTGGAGTTTATTGAAGTCAATCGAGGGAAATCCATCACTGCATAGGCGGCGCCCGCCATGGGCTGGTTTCCAGCGTTTGCGATTTTGGATCAGAAGACATTATTTCCTATTATTTTATTCCTATTTTCACTAGGGTTTGGCCAACTCTTAGAGAGGCTATATTAGGTTTATTTCAGTTTATTCACAAAGAGAGGAGGTTGTTGTGAGAGACAATGAACACAATTAGAGAGAGAGAGAGAGAGAGAGAGAGAGAGAGAGAGAGAGAGAGAGAGAGAGAGAATTGGCTTATGAGTTGCTAAACTCATAGTTCCGCTTGTGATTCGATGACATGGTTATTTGGAATGTGAGGATTTGATTCTATTTAGTTATTCATATTCATAGTTATCATCTTGTGCTTATTGATTATATTTGTGTTCTTTTCTATGATTGATCACCATGTTTGGAATTGCATCTTAGCTATGAATTCGTTGTTGTTTTCTTGATAGCAAACAAAGGTATTGAGATAGTGATGTTTCTGTCTTTGTAGTGGATGATTTCAATTAATCTATGTTGTGGATATTCGATTAGGGCTGATTAGGGTTGTTCCAATTTGTCTAAATTGCATTGAATCAATATGCTAATTGGTCTGATTACTTGAGTTCTTAATGCTATTCTTTAGTGATATTGAATAAGGCGATTGTATCCTAGAATTGATAGATCAATTCTAGGACCATAAATTCCAACCATTGTCAGAGAATTACAAGTGAAATATTCTTTCTACTTTGATATCAATCTACTTTGCAATCACAAATCTGGTTACTTTTACATCTTGGTTATTTGCTACAAATCATTGCTTTGTCATAAGAGTTTTTGGTAAGAGTTATTGAATAGGAAATCGGTTCTCCCTGTGGGTTCCACTCCGGACTTCATCGCTATACTAGTAGTTGTTTTGTTTATCAAGTGATTGATTGCCTACTATATTGGTTTTGTGTTTAAGTTTGGATTATATTACTATTTGGTAAAGGGCGAAAGTGCCAATGACGTTCGCCCCGCATCAAATTCTTGGCGCCATTGCTGGGGATAAGAAAGGAGTTTGCTTTTCTTTATCTCTTTCAATTACTCTTTACTTTGAGGCTTTTGTGTCCTTGTATGGTTCAAACTAGATCTTCTAATTCATTGTCTTTGTCTTTTGATTATGAGATTGAAAGGTCATTTAGGTTGAAAAAGAGGCTCGAGTTTGTTACAAACAAGGAGATGACAGCTGAAATTGTTGATCCGCCAAGAAGGACGCTAAGAAAGTTAAACAAACCTAATTTGAGTGCTCAACCACTTGCTATTAGTCTTCTTGATCTCCCTGAGGGTTCAAGATTTGAGTATAAGTCGAATTGGTATTCTATTTTACCCTACTTTCATGGATCGTCTGGGGAGGAACCAAACAAGCACCTTGCTACCTTTGTGAGTGTGTGTGATAGACTTAGACCCCAAGGCCTTATCGATGACCAATTGATGTTGAGAGTGTTCCCTTTTACCTTGAAAGATTCTGCAAGCGATTGACTTTATTACCTACCCCCCAGAAAGCATTACTACTTGGGTGCAATTGAAGAAAGCTTTCCTGCAAAAGTACTTTCCTACGACTCGCCTCAACAAACTTAAGAAGGAGTTGTCCAGTATTGAGCAATCACTTACGGAGAGTCTTTATGAGTACATTGAGCGGTTCAAGAAGCTTAAGGGTAGTTGTTCGCAACATGGTATACCCGAGGATGATCTAGTGCTATATCTTTATGAAGGCTTGCTTGACACCGATAAGAGTTTCATCAATGCTACTAGTGGAGGAGATATTTTGGATAAAACACCTCAGGAAGCAATGTAGATTTTTGAAGGGTTGGCTAATGCATCACCACAACATGGGAGACACCAAGGAGTTAGAGAAGGTCATAAGTTGGATAGTTCTAGAGATGGTGAAAAGGATGACATAGATAGCCTTATGGAGATAGTGAACAAGATGGCTATGCAAATGAATAAATCTCATCAGCCTAGACCTTGTGGTGTTTGTGGAAATCCAATTCATCCAAATGATAAGTGTCCCTTGATTCAGGAGGACACCGCTGATGTGAATGCTATGGATTATGAACATCGCCGCAACTTTGGTAACAATTACAAGCAGGGCTACAATGTGAACTATCAAAGTGGATTCAACGACAGAGGCCAGCACCAACACGTTCCTTTTCAGAGAGGACAATTTGAGAATCATCCGAGAAACACTCAATAAGAGAATAGAGACGAGACATTGAGGTTATTGCTGGATAAGATGAGTGTTCAAGAAAATTTGTTGAGTCAAAAGGCTAAGGAGATTGAAGAAATGAAAGCGAAAGATTCGGGGAAGTTACCATCGCAGGTGGTAATGAATCTGAAGGAGAATGTTAGCGCCATGATCCTTAGAGGAGGTAAACGAGTGAATGTGCCCACTAGGAATGTTGAAGAGAGGCTTAGGGAAGAAATTGATTTGGGAAAAGAGGACGAAACCGAATTGGAGACACACTGCATAGACGGAGCCCGCCGCCCCTCACCACGGCGCCCGCCGCCCCCTCCAGTGACGGAACTTATTTCTGAAGTTGTTGAATCCCCGAAGAAATCTTCCAAAGAGTGGTCTTTTGAGGTTTCAAGACCTGCACCAACATTTCATCAGAGGTTGTTCCTTTCTCAGGACCGAGGTTCACTTGGGACAATGGTCGGAAGGATGATGATTTCATTCAGGAAAGGCTTGATTATGTGGATTGTAATGATGAGATGATGTGAAGATTCCCTGGTACGAGTGTTGTGCATCTTGAGAGGCAGGGATTGGACCACGTCCCCATTATGGCTTACACTTTGAGAGTGGAGAGGGAGTGGGGTGATGAGAGAAGACGGGAGAGACCCTCTCATTTTGAGGTGCTTTGGGCTGAGCATGATGGAAATCATGAGGTTGTTCGTAACCGATGGCTAAACCCTGGGGCTAGATATGCCGGGGACGGTGTGATGAGGAAGGTAGCAGGCTGCCTAGAGGATTTGAGGGAGTGGAATAATTTCACATTTGGGAACATTCTAAGGAAACTGTAGAGGGTGAGAGAGCAACTCCGTGAGATTCAGAAAAAGGGGATGTCAGGGGGTTTGGTTGAGCGGAGAAGAGAACTAGAAAGGGAGGAAGAGGAAACTCATGGATGAGGAAGAGATGTTGTGGTTCCAAAGAGACAAGGCGAATGAGTTTCGATGGGGGGATCGCAATTCCAGATTCTTTCACCAGAAGGCAAACGGTCGAGAGAAGAGGAATAAACTGAGAAGATTAGTTGATGACAATGGGATGGAGTGGAGGAGTCGCGAGGGGATGTCGAATGCGACAGTCAGTTACTTCATGGAATTGTTTAAAACAAACATGAACACGCTTCCCGAATCGGCTACTCCAGGTATCTCTGCGCTAGTTTCAGAAGATGACAATCTGGAGCTCCTTTGTCCGTTCTCCACGAAAGAGGTAAAAGATGCCCTTTTCTCGATGCACCCCACAAAATCACCAGGTCCTGATGGCATGACATCATTGTTTTACCAACGATACTGGCATATCGTTTGGCCTGAAGTCACTTCTTTTATTCTAGATATTCTTGTTGGAGTACCGTTTCCGGATGATCTTAACCATATGTACATAGCACTTATCTCGAAAATCTCTTCACCCTTTAGGATGAAGGACCTTAGGCCAATCAGTCTATGCAACATTTTGTATAAGATCATCTCAAAGGTTCTTACTAACCGTTTGAGAGCTTGCTTGAGTAAGGTTATCTCCCCTAGCCAGAGTGCTTTTGTTCCAGGCAGACTTATCACAGACAATGTCCTATCGGCCTTCGAGATATTTCATTATATGAAGAATAAGAAGGAAGGAAAAAGAGACTACTTGGCACTGAAACTGGATATGACAAAGGCTTACGATAGGGTGGAATGGAGCTTCCTTGACCACTGCAAGGACAAAATGGGCTTTCACAAGGATTGGAGAAGGTTAGTGATGAGATGTGTTACATCAGTAACATTTTTGGCTCTACTGGGTGGATCATCGTCGAGAGTATTCACACCTGAGAGGGGATTGAGACAAGGCAACCCTCTTTCGTCTTATCTTTTCTTCTTTGTGCTGAAGCTTTCTCGGGTCTGATCAAAAGAAGTGAGGAAAGTGGCAGATTGGAAGGCATTAGAATCGCACCATCGGCTCCCTCTGTTTCGCATCTATTTTTCGCATATGACAGCATTCTATTTGTGAGAGCAACCTATCAACAGAGTGAAGAAATTGTGAACATCCTCTGTGTTTATGGAGTAGCTTCACCTTCAGGTCAACAGGTAAAGTTCGCGAAGTATGAGCTGTCTTTCAGTAGAAATGTAGAGGTGAATGTGCGAGAAGGGATTTAGGGGTTGATAGGGGTGGCGGAGGTGGAAAAGCATGAACGATACTTGGGGATTTTGACGATGATTGGGAGATCCAAAAAGATCATATTCAGCAGTAATTGGGAGAGAGTGTTGAAGAAATTGAAGGGTTGGAAGGCTAGAACATTATCACGAGCAGGTAAGGAGGTGCTTCTGAAGTCATTGGTGCAGACAATTCCATTGTACACAATGTCATGCTTCCTGCTGCCTTCTTACATGTGTAGAGAGCTTGAGCAGATGATGTCTGACTTCTGGTGGGGGGATGGAGGTGGGAAGAGGAGAATACACTGGCTATCCTGGAAGAGGATGTGTATGGCCAAGGATGAAGGGGGGTTGGTATTCAGGGACCTAGAGGTGTTCAATCTTGCAATTCTAGCGAAGACTGGATGGCGAGATATTTCCCCCGAACGTCTTTTCTCCAAGCTAAGGTTGGATACAATCCAAGCTATGCGCGGAGGAGCCTCATTAAGGCTAGAGAGGTACTTGAGACGGGATTGATGTGGTCGGTTGGTAATGGTGCGTCGTTGTGGGCTTGGGAAGATCGTTGGTTGCCTCGGCCATTGTCTTTTCAACCGATAGCTAATCTGACTGGGTATGACATGACTGCTAGGGTGATTGACTTCATTGATTGGGAAAGGGGTTGTTGGGATGAAGAACTGGTTAGAGCTTCCTTCCTTCCATGTGATGCAGACTTAATTATGAACATCCATTTGGTAGACTCGGGGGCGGAGGACTCGTTGGTCTGGTTCTTCACCAAAGATGGTAACTTCACGGTCAAGTCTGCCTATCATAACATCATTGAAAGGATGGATATGGAAGAGAGTAGGGGACAATGCTCTTCTATTGAAGGGGAGAGGAGGATGTGGAAAAGTATGTGGAAGATGAAGGTAGTTCCCAGGGTTCGAAGCTTCGTCTGGAGAGCTTGCCGTGACATTCTCCCGTGTAATAACAGCTTACGACGGCGAGGAATGGAGGTTGACCCTTGCTGCAACATATGTGGGATGGAAGAGAGCATAATGCACGTGCTATTAGAGTACAAATTTCCAAAGCAAGTGTTGGACGGTATGCTGAAAATTCGGAGGAGCGGCAAGAGGTCAAGGGATGTTATAATGTGGATGGAAAGGCTATCTGCATCAGGGGGTGCTACGAGTTTGACCCTATGGGCTTACATTATTAGTGGGATATGGCATGCCCGTAACCGACGGGTGTTTGAAGGCGAGATCACTAGGGTAGGTGTCATTCTCCAAGGAGCTTTGGAAAACGCTGGGAAACATGAGGGAGCTACGATGGGAGAACGCCATGGGGAGAATATCCAGATTAAGGGAAGAGAGTATGCTATATGGTACTTGCCGGATGAGGGCTTCACAAAAATTAATTGTGACGCGGCGGCATCATCGAGTGGTGATTGTGGGATCGACACTATTGCAAAGGGAACCTACGGGGAAGTCATCTGGGCAGCATCAAGGAAAATTCAGGCGGGCACTAACACTCTTGTGGCCGAGCTAGAAGCAATGTTATGGGGTATGTAGCTGGCCAAGGAGCGAGGGCTGCAAGCTATTGTCATCGAATCTGATTGCCTACATGCCATAAAGCAGGTACAACAAACTGCCAGCTTCAGAGGGGTGGTAGGGAGGCTTGTGCACATGCTGAAAACGGTGGCTGCAGACTTCCAGGTATGCCGCTGGAGTTTCGTGAGGCGAGAAGGCAATCAAGTTGCTCTTAATCTTGCAAGATCTAAACAAATTTCTTATTTTTTTGCTTATTCGGAAGATGAACTAAGCCCGACTTTATTCGACATTGTTTTCGATGACGTTATGGTTTATGAATAAATAGCATTATTTTTACATAAAAAAAGGTTAATAATTGTTTTGGTTGTTATGAGCAAACTTTTTTTTTTGAGAAAATGAGCAAACTTTTTAAAAATAGGTTAGTAACTGTTTTTTTAATAACATTAAATGTATATAAACCCTATAACAATATTTTAAAATATCTAAATTAGTTAATTTAGAAAAATCTTACTGCCTCTCTCCCACAATAGTCGTCTTTAGACTATTCATGCACACTTTTTAATAGTTAAAAAATATATAAAATATCTATTTTTTAATTAATTTTTTAAAATAATCCTATACTTATTAGTAATATTTATGATATTATTTAAAAATGTTTAATAAAATGTTAATATTTTATATAGTTTTTAAATTCTTAAGAAAACGTATATGAATAGTAAAAGACATCTATTGTGGGACGAAGGGAGTATCTAATTGGAATAACAAGACTAGCTAAATTGACAAAGCATGATTCCTATATGAACGCAAGCAACAAGCAAATCAATAAAAATATATTAATTTGGCGTATATTTTGAGAATGTTCCCCAAACAAGATAATTGGAGAAGCTATATATAAATTCCACCAAAATACAAATCAACGATCACATTAATTTCTTCAGCTCCAAAGCCTCCAATCAAACAAACAAAAAGAGGTGAAAGTTGATCGGAGACGACGATCATACCGGCGGTGAGACCCGCGGATAGGAGGCTGATCGTGAAGGAGAGGACAATACTTACAGGAGTGCCGGAGAACGTGGTAGCAACGCCTGCGACATCGCCGGAAATGGTGGAGGGGGTCTTCTTAGGAGCCGAGTTCAAGGAGGCGGCATCTCGGCACGTGACGTCCCTCGGGACGCTGCGTGACGTCAGGTTCCTGGCGTGCTTCCGGTTCAAGCTAGCTGTGGTGGATGGCGCAGAAGATGGGGGATTTGGGGCGCGACATCCCTTTCGAGACTCAGTTTCTGTTGGTAGAGAACAGAGGTGGGTCCCACGTCGAATATGACCGTTTGATGGACGACGGCGATGAGTCGTCCACCCGGAATCGGATCATTTACACCGTTTTCCTCCCCCTGATTGAAGGCCCCTTCAGAGCCTGCCTTCAGGTATATATTTGTTGATCCTATTATTTATCATCGATCGATAAATGTTCGATCTTAGTTTGCTTTACTTTTATATATGCTTAACTGATTAACAAACTACTCGGATTTGACTTTCAGAATGTCTTTGAATATGTCATCGACTTCATTCTAGATTGAATTCTGATCTGCTTAAACCCGGATTCCGTAAGATTGTGGGTTGTTTGGTTGATGTTTTACTCCAAGAAAATTGTGAAATCTAGAAAGGCTTAAATTCTACTTCACATGAATTTGAATGTGGAATTGTTGAAGATCTGATATGACGTTCATCTCATACATCGATAAGATTGTCATATGAACCGAGTGATTTGAGTTCGGCTCAATAAAAGTTCGGTTTGAGCTCATTCATTTACTAAACGAATCAAATATGTGCACAATTTTTAAGCTCAATTCCAAGCTCGGTATGCATCAATTTAACCTCAAATAGCTCGAATTTTGTGATTTGTTTTTTAAAAATCAAGTTTATGAGCAAGTAGAGTTATTTAATGCTCCAAATCTTGGTTCAAGTTCGTTCATTACTTAACAAGACGAGCTTTAGCACAATTTTGAGTTTGACTCCAAACATAGCCTTGGGTCAAGCTCAAATTAAATGAGCTCAATATAAGAAAAAAAAAATTACTCGATTCGTTTGGTTCAAATAACAATCCTAATAAGATTGATGAATTATATTTTCTATTTATAATTGGTTTTGGGATAGAACCGGTATGAGTTTATGTATTGAGTGATGTGTTTCTAATAAAAAATTTGCACAGATGTAATAGCTTACCAAAAAGAACTTAGCAGGGTGATCTAAAAAGCTTCCTTATGGCCTTCATGGGTGCCAATTCGATCACCCTTTGATTTACATTGCAGGGTAACGCAAAAGATGAGCTAGAGCTTTGCTTGGAAAGCGGTGACGATGACACGAAGTCCGCCTCTTTCACCCATGCGTTGTTCGTAACCGCAGGAACAGACCCCTTCGCCACCATCACAGACGCGATGATGGCTGTCAAGCTTCATCTCAAGACCTTCCGACAATGCCACGAGAATAAGCTACCCGGTATCATTGGCTACTTTGGGTGGTGCACTTGGGATGCCTTCTACCAAGAGGTCACCCAAGAGGGGGTAGAAGCTGGATTGGCTAGCCTCTCCTCTGGTGGCAGTCAGTCGCGGAGGATCAAGAGGCAGCAACATCATCCGAACAAGCACACCCGATTGTGGCTAGGCTAACCGGGATCAAGGAGAATCAAAAGTTTAGAAACAAGGACGATCCATCGGTTGGGATGAGAAACATTGTGAGCATCGCTAAGGACAAGTATGGATTGAAGTATGTGTACGTGTGGCACGCGATTATTGGGTATTGGGGAGGAGTTCGCCCCGGGGTGAAGGGAATGGAGGAGTATGAATCCTTGGTGAAGTATCCGATGTTGCCGGAGGGGGTGGTGGAGAACGACCCTCGATGGAAGGCAGACGGATTGGTCGTTAAGGGTTTAGGACTCGTTAACCCGAAAAACGCTTACAAGTTCTACAATGACTTGCATAGCTACCTTGCAGCTAATGGTATTGATGGAGTCAAGGTGGATGTGCAATGTATTTTGGAGACACTAGGGGCAGGGATGGGCGGAAGGGTGAGGGGGCAGTATCATCAGGCGTTGGATGCATCCGTTGCTAGGAACTTCCCTGACAATGGATGTATCGCGTGTATGAGCCATGACACCGACGCGTTGTATTGGTAAGCCTAACAACATTATAGAGGGGAAATCAAGTTCAACATAATTTTTCTTTCTGATCGATTTTGATATGATTTGGTGTATAAACAGCTCGAAACAAACGGCGGTGGTGAGGGCATCGGATGATTTCTACCCAAGCGATCCAGTGTCGCATACCATTCACGTCAGTGCAGTGGCCTACAATAGTGTGTTCTTGGGAGAGTTCATGCAGCCTGATTGGGACATGTTTCAGTCTCAGCACCCTGCAGCTGAGTACCATGGATCCGCTAGAGGGATCAGTGGTGGACCGGTTTATGTTAGGTTTGTACGAGACCGACATCAACATTAGTACTCAAGTAACTTGTCTTTAACTTGGTTGCAATTGGAGGTTAGAAAACAACTACAAGCTCGTGTTTTTGTTATGGCAGTGATCCACCAGGGAAGCACAACTTTGACATACTCAAGAAGCTAGTGTTGCCTGACGGTACGATTCTTAGAGCCAGACTACCCGGACGACCAACGAAAGATTGCTTGTTCAATGACCCAGCCCGTGATGGTGTGAGGTAATGAACATATGCAACTATATAGTCTATATATACATTATATGTCATTTGAAATAATCAAAATTTAAACCAACTCGAAACAAATTGACCTGATCCAAACCCAAACCCGACCCATTCGATTGCCACCTCTACGTGTATTGGACTAAATAACACTTTCTTTACACGTACGTTGTAGTTTATTGAAGATATGGAACATGAACAAGTACACAGGTGTGTTGGGAGTGTACAACTGCCAAGGAGCGGCATGGAGTGTAACGCAACACAAGAACGCATTCCATCAGACGAGCACCGAAGCCATCTCCGGTAGCATCAAAGGCCAAGATGTGCACCTCATAGGCGAGGCGTCCACAAACCAAGATGACTGGAACGGGGACTGCGTTGCCTATTGCCACAGCATAGGCAAGCTCATTAGCCTCCCTTATAATGCAGCTCTGCCAGTTTCACTCAAAGTCCTCGAGTATGAAATCTTCATCATCACACCGATTAGGGTACTGGCTCCCGGGCTTGCCTTTGCACCATTGGGGCTGATTAACATGTTCAATGGCGGTGGTGCCATTGAAGGGCTGAGATACGAGACACCAAATCATGTCTACTTGGAGGTGAAGGGGTGTGGGGAGTTCGGTGCCTACTCATCGACAAAGCCTAGAAGATGCATGATGGGTTCAACTGAGGTTGATTTTAGTTATGATTTGGCTTCTGGATTGGTGATTTTGCAGTTAGCTCAAATGCCTGAAGAGGGTAAGGTGTTTCATGTTATTGTGTTTGAGTGGTAAAATTATTAAAACTAGAACCGCACATGTAAAAACGGGGAGGGCTAATTAGGTTTGAATTGGATATTTCCTTGGGAAATTGAGACAATTTATAGATTGGGTGATTCTAAGTTAACCGGTTTCCATTAATTTTCTCCATTGTAATCAAATACGTACATATATTGTGGTGACTTGGTTGTAACATTCATATGTAAACAAAAAAACAGTGTTGTTGGTTTTATTATTCTTTTTTATATGATTCATTGGTTGGTTTCATGAGTCTTTCAAGGTACCGTGTGAAGACTCCACCTTGAAGGTAAGATATTGAGAACTAGCGTGCAAGTTAATTCTATGGGTGATGGAAGACAAAAACAGAAGGTTGGGTTTCAAGGTCTTGAAACCCAGATTAAAATGTTTGGATGCATATTTGTTCGTCTATGTTTTGACTTGTTCAAATGTATGAAATGATTCAAGGCCAATTTCTTTGGGCCAAAAGATAGTCATGGGCTTCTCACTGAGCCTTGTGAAATCAGATTGGATCAAGCCTATTCACATATATTTCCCCTAACCCATTTTATGAGGTAGATACATTTTGAGTTTTATTTCAGGAATAAATGAGAAGCCATACAAGGAAACAAGCAAGATCACATCTTCATCCGATCATACTCAGTCATGGAGAGGAATGCAGCTACAGTTTTGGAAATAATTCAAACTCTCTTGGAAAGAATTTGAATTTCAAACGGTCATCCCTCCAATTTCCACGACGATGTTCGGCTATATAAAGACGAAGGGCAAAGGGACTCACTCAATGAAGCAAGCATCCAAGCAATCAAGTTGTCCTAAAGCATTCGTCATCTCAATTTCTCTCGTGCATTCTCATAAAGGCTAAGTGTTGTTTGAGAGTTGAGAGAAACACAAGCACTTATTGTACAAGTCATTCATTTTACACTTAAGAGTATTTTATACTTGATCAAACACACTTTGGTGTGTGGTGTGAGCTTTTATTTCACTTGTAAGATTGAGAGCTAGAATAGAAGCGGTGGGGCTTTGTATAGAAGAAGGGAAGTTCTTCTAGGAAGTTCTAGGCTCAAGGAAAGTGAAATAAGAAGTGTTTGAATCCTACGGGTTAGATAATCCTAGGCGGGGACGTAGGCCAAGTTCATGCCGAACCTCGTTAACAATTCTCGTGTTCATCTTTTTATATTCCGTATTTATCTTATCTTGTTTGGTTTTACTTTGTTGAGATTTGATAGCAATATCAAGGTCTTAACAAATTGGATTGAAAATCCTTTTAAGGGTTTTGTTTTGCAAAAATCGGGCATACTTTATTCATCCCCTCCCTCCCTCCCCCCTTCAAGAGTATTATTCATCGCCTTATAGACTCTTCAATTGGTATCAGAGCTTGGCTCACTGCTTTTGATCTAACAATCTTGTGAGTTTCAGTATGTCTACCATAGTTGATGGAGGATTTGCCCAAGGGAGATCAACCAACCGACCTCCTTTTTTCTACGGCAATAAATTTGTACATTGGAGATCTTTGATGCAGATGTTCATCATTGATCAATATCTAGAGCTATGGGACCTAGTCAAGAAAGGACCACGCGTTCCAATGAGGACTGTTGATGGGAAAGAAGTCGAGAAGCCTGAAGTTGAATATACTCAAACATATTTGGAAAACATCGCTAAGAATTTCAAAGCTATGAATCTATTATATTGTGCTTTCGATGCTAATGAATTTAACCGTGTTTCCCCGTGCAAGAGTGCCAAGGAAATTTGGGATAAGCTAGTAGTTACTTACGATGGAAACAGTCAAGTCAAAGAGATCAAGATCAATATCTTTCTCAGACAGTACGAGCTTCTCAAGATGAATCCTGATGAATCAGTGAAGGAAATGTTTAGGAGATTCACTTAAAACGTGAATAACCTCGACTCACTTGGTAAAACTTTCTCTAATCCAAAGAATGTAAGGAAGGTTCTTAGGAGCCTCCCGAAAACCAAGTGGGGTCCTAAGGTTACTGCAATTGAGGAAGCTGAAGACCTTACCACACTGCCATTGGATGATCTTCTTGGAAAACTTATTACTCATAAGATGATATTGAGTTAAGAAGATGGAGAAGTTCCCTCAACCACAAAGAATCTAGCCCTCAAAGCAATGAAAGAAGAAGTACATACAGATAATGAGGAAATTGATGATGAGGATACCCATTTACTCTTATCACTCGAGGACTAGCACAAATCATGAAGACGAAAAAAGCAATTCTCCAACCGAGAAAATGCTGGATCATCTAAATTCAAAGGTAAGTCTTCTAACTCCTCCAAAAAGCCTAAAGTTCTAACGTACTTTGAATCTGGTGAAACAGATCATCTTGTGAAGGAGTGTCCAATGAAGAAAAGAAACAGGTTGAAAAGGAATGAGCAAAGGAAGAAGACTATGCTAGCTACCTGGAGCAAAGAAACAGGTTCTTCTAGCGTTGATTCGGTGATGAACATTCTTCATGACAACTTCCCGTATCATGGCGGATATGGGGAAGGTGATGATTCAGTTCTTTTTGAGGATGTGATGGACGATGATTATGAAAAATATGAGAGACTGTTAGTGGAAGCTCGAACTCCGTTGTTACATGGATGTAAGGAAACTATTTTGAGTGTTGTTTTAAGGGCAATGAAGTTAAAGGAAAAACATGGGATGTCTGATAAGTGTGTGGATGATAACTGCACCTGGTTCAATGACATGCTTCCGCAAGGTCACAGCTTCCCTCCGGATTGGAAAAGGGTTCGCAAGGTGTGCAAGGATATCGGATTGAGTTATGTGGATATTCATATTTGTCAGTACAATTGTGTGTTGTTTTATAAGAGGTATTCAGATCTGGATATGTGTCCCATATGCCATACTTCAAGATGGAAGACACGGGTTGGTGAGGATGGATGTAAGGTCGCTAGAAAAGTGGTAAGGTACTTTCCTTTGACTCATAGACTGAAACGCTTGTTCATCTCCAAAGATGTTGCAAAGCAAATGCGATGGCATTCCTCACGGGTGAAAGATGATGGATGTTTGAAACATCCTGTAGGCGGGGAAGCCTGTAGATGCATTCAATCCATTTGGGAATATGACAACTACACAGAGTACATGGCCTGTCATTTTACTTCCATATAATTTACCGTCATCGATGTGCATGAAGAAGGAGTTCAACATGTTGACATTGCTGATCCCGGGTTCGAAGTCACCTGGGAAGTGTCTAAGTGTGTTCCTGGAGCCCTTGGTCGACGAGTTGCTTCAATTATGGCACACTGGAGTCTGTACGGTTGATCGTTACTCGCAATCAACTTTCACAATGAAAGCAGCTGTGTTGTGGACTATTAGTGACTTTCCTGGTTTAAGGATGCTAGTAGGGTCAACCACTAAGGGGTATTAAGCATGCCCTACCTGTTTGGATGATATCTCATCAACATTTGAATGCGGGAGAATGGTCTAGGATGGTCACCGCGGATGGCTTCCGTTAAACCATCCTTGGCGGACAGCAGGTTATGCTTTCAATGGGAAATCTAAGCTACGGTCAAGGCCGCGTTCTTTTGATGGAGAGGAACTCCTAGCACAAATTGACAGGTACAAAATTCTTTCTATCATTATGATACATTTCATTTCCATCGTTACTTTTATTTCTTTCTATGATTTCTGTCATTTGTTTTTGATCAGCTGCACGTACCCCACCCTTAGTTCACCCAAGTAGTTCAAGGCTCCGTACAATTCTACTAATAGAGTTTGTTGGACTCATAGATCCATATTCTGGAGATTGCCTTATTGGTCGTACACAAAAGTGAGATATTGTCTTGATGTCATGCACATTGAGAAGAATGTGTTTGACAACATCATTAGAACCATTTTCTATATTGAAGGAAATCCAAAGATGGTCCCCAAGCCAGTGCAACTTTAAGAAAAAGAGGGGTGCGGAAAGCTCTACATGCAAGGGGTAATGGTCAACTTCCTCCTGCACCATACACATTCCATTCAGATTATCTTCAGGAGGTGTTTGAATGGTTTGGTGATGTGAAGTATCCTTATGGTTACGTTGGATGTTTGAAAAGTAGAGTAAGTGTACGAGAAAAAAAGTTTATCGGATTGAAGATACACGATTGCCATGTAATGCTTCAATGTCTTCTTCCAATCGTAATTCGCCCGTACTTGGTCAATACTGATTATTGATGGGACCAACATAACCTTCGCTCGTGTCTTGAATGAATTTCAATTAAGGCGGGATTCCCCCCCCCCCCCCCAATATTTTCATTGCTTTCCATTCTGTCTCGTTCGGATCAATCCCCAAAGGCCCACTCACTCTCTCTCATTTCTCAAACCCCAACCCTCCTCACTCTTTCTCATTTCTAAAACCCTAACCCTCCCAAACCCTCCTCTCTCTTTCTCCGTCGATTCCTCTTCACTCTTCAATCTCACCACCTCCGATTCCGGCCTCCTCATCTGTCATTTCTCTCTCCATCAAACCCCAAATCCTCTTCACACTCACCACCGCCGATTTCTCTTCCATCATGCCACCAAAGAAGGCAAAGACGGTTCACATTCACCCAAGGGTTACTCCACCACCGCCGAGCCCGACCACCACTCCACAATCGACCCCCTTTGTGGTCGTGACTTCGGAGGCCCCCACTCATCGGAGGTCACCTCGGGGGCCAACTTAGCCCGCTTCACCACCACTTGGGAGGGCAACGGAGCCGGCGTCACCACCACCTAGGAGGCCAACTCAGCCAGTGTCACCACCACCTCGGAGGCCAACTCAGCCCGCATCACCACCACTTCGGAGGAGCCCTCCAAAGACAACAACTCTTCGGAAGCCACCACCAAGGATGAGACGACTGGTACGGTGTGGCTCTTCCTCTCCGGAAACCATGGCCTCCTCTGCAACACCGACGACCACCACCCAACAGGCCCTCTCCTACTAGTGGCTGTAGCGGAAGATGAGACCATCACCCCTCTGGACTCTTCTCCGTCTGTCGGTGGCGCACAGGCTCGGTCAACCACCCCTCCGGCCTCCTCTACGTCAGTCAGTGCCTCACGGCCTCGGTCGACCATCACTCCACCCCCCCTCCCCCCTCCCCCCCCCCCCCCCCCTTTGTCCATCGGGGGAGAACAGGCTGAGGAAGCACCCCAAGAGGTCTATCTACCAAGCCGAGGTTGGTTTTTTAAAATTGCAGAGGTTTTAGGGTTATTTGATTCCCTAATTTTTAGTGTTTATCTTTGTTTGATGATTTCAGATAGAATATAGATTTTAGGGTTTATCTTTGTTTTAGGATTTTCTGATTCCCCAAATTTTAGGGTTTATATGTGTGTTTGTTTATCTAATCGTTCTCATGATCATTTGTAGGGAAAAGAAGAACTGTGGTGAGTATCAAGACTATGTACATAGTGAGGGTCCTTGGAAAGATCAAAATTTTGTGGTCGAAGTTCCATGGAAACCCCGAGCTCAACCAATACAGCCTGCTGATCAGGGACATATGGACTGCTGTGAAGACACATGTGCCAATGCTAGCTTCTTCCTTTGAGAAGCTTGAGAAGGAGCACCAGGATATGCTTGGCGCTTATCTGGATGTAATCAATTCTTCTCTTCCCTTCTTTTACTATTTTGTCTGTTGGTTTAGGAGTTGTTGTCAATATAGTGAAGTGTTTATTTTGCAGGATTTTATAATGTGTTATGAGATTGGTATTTGCTGAATTTTGATAATGTTTTAGGAGTTTTGGGAGCGTGGTAGTTGCTGTTAGTTTTAGAAGTTTCATAGTAGCTTTTAGTTTGGTATTTGCTGAATTTTATAATGGTCTGATAATGATATGATAATGTTTTAGGAGTTTGAGGAGTTTGGTAGTTGCTGATAGTTAGTTGTCAATGTCTTAGGAGTTAAATACCCTTTGCTTTGCCCATTGTTCATCATCTGTTCATTTTCACTAAATGCAAGAAACTGTTTTCTTCACTTGCATTCTTATAGTTAATTGTTATGTGTTCTTCACTTGCATTCTGTGTTCTTCACTTGCATCTGTTCATTTTCTTCACTTGCATCTGTTCATTTTCACTTTGCATTTTGAATACAAGAAACTGCATTCTGATAGTTAGTTGTTCTGTTTTCTTCACTTGCATTCTGATTGCAAGAACCTGTTTTCTTCACTTGCATCTGTTCATTTTCACTTTGCTTTGCCCATCTCTCTTGTTCTATGTTCTTCACTTGCATTCTATATGATCAAGGTTGATCTCAATCTTCATCAAGCTCAATTCATCATCAAGTTTGATATGTGCTGATAGTTAGTTATTCCAGTATAAATAAAGTTTTATTACTGCATCTAAAATTTCATAACCGGTAATTGATATATATAATTGCATTCTTATTTATGTAGAATATGTATGTTGTATCTCGTGATGATGAAAAATTGAAGATATATACTGAGACTCAGGCAGCGTCAAGATACCGCAGTTGGAAGTACAAGTGGCATTCCCACTTCTTGAAGCATGGTCCAGCCATACCTCTTGAGTTCAAACTCCGTCGTGAGCAATGGCACTACCTTGTGGAGAAGGAGTTTCTCGCCCCTGACAAACAGGTTAGCTTTTTTGTTTCTTTTTCATTCAACTGTTTCTGTAGCTTTAGTTTTGTTGTTCTCTGATGTTTATATATTCTGGCGTCTTTGGAGGCAATAAGCAATCGCAACAAGCTCAACAGAACTAAGAATCCCAAGCCTATCAAGAACCACTTAGGGCCTAGATCCCTAGACATATATGCTACTGGGCAGAGTAGCTCTACAAGGACGGACACTTGGCCCCTTTTGTGCAAGCTTCAATAGACGAATACCTCTAGGACGATGAAGACGAGTCGACTGTGGTGATTGTGTACTGACAGATTTAGCTATCTCTGACTTCTAGGATGTGATTGCTGAGTTGCTTGGATGATTTTATTGTCTAGGATGCTAATGTTTTGTTTGTGTTCCTAGGAAATTATGCAGCAGGCAATTGAGGACTATATGAGTTCGCGACCAAAGGAAGAAGATCATGATGTCATACCAGTAGCTACTTCGTGGGAGACAATCGTCAAGGGCGAGAGAGGAGGGGCACTTCTGTACGAGGTAAGCCTAGTTATATAAAGCTTTAAAATGAGTTTAATAATTGACCAGTTTTATATATAACTTGATGATTATATATGTTATCATTACTATCAGTTATATATAAAACTATATAAAGCTTTAAAATGAGTTCAATTATATATAAGTTGAATAATCTCAAATTGAGTTAGAAACTTGACAATCAGATTTTCGTAACTTTACATCATTTAAGAGCTAAATGACAGCATGAAATCCAACTAAATAAGAGCATGAAATCCAATTGATTTAAGGAACTTTACCATCAGATTTTAGGAACCTATGTCTTATTGTCATTTTTCATGTTATCAATCTAATTTTTTTTTTTACTTTTTATATCTATGTAAATTTCACTTTCTTTGCCTTCATTAGGGATGGGCGCATCTATGAGGAAGCCTCCAAGGAAGCGAGGGGCTGATTGGTCCACTCTAGGCCCGGCAAAAAGACAAGAGCTGGAAGACCACGCCTGATACGTTTGGAGTTCCCGATCCTTCGCATGTGGGCTCGAAATCAAGAACACTAACTTGTTGATAGCCCGATCTTGCAATTATCCTTGTTATTCTCGATGTTTACAATCAATTACAATAAGGGTTTTGAACTATTTCGGCGGAAACAAATAAGAATAAACAACAAAGTAACAAAAACCAGCAAAGGAGACATCGACGGAAGCAAAGCAGCAGCGACGGTCGCTGGGATGGCCGCGGGGCGGCCCGGACACTGGCGACACTTCTGGACAGACTCAGCGACGGCTTCTCTGATCCAGCGACGGTTTATCAGGATGGGTTTCTCCTTTGTGTTTTGGGATTGTGTTTGAAATTAGGGATTGGTATCGGATGATTGGTTTCGGATGATTGGTGGAACAAAAATATGAATGTCGAAAGGCAAAAGCTTTTGTATGGAAGGGGTTGAAGAACCTTTTTAGCCCAAAAGGTTTCTTCAATATAATTTTCCCATCTAATTAAATCAAAGCTTACAATGTTGTTTAAATAGAAAACAAATCAATTCTATCTTTGCAAAAGCTAGAGCTTTGGTTAGATAAAGATAAATAAAATATCTAAAGATAGAGAAATCTTTCCTAAGATAAACTAAACTAACTAAGGATAGAAAACTAACAACTTGGTGGACAAGAATTATATCTAGAAGAGATATAATTATTTCCACATTATTTTCCTAAATTCATAAAATAATTAAATCTAATTTAACTAAATAAAATCCGAAAATAATTAAATAATTATGTAGAAATTCGTCCAAACAGTGACAGCTGCAAAGATGATGAATTTCTACATAATTCATCATTTAATAAAATCCAATTCTGGAGAAACCTTCAACAACAAACTTGTAGATCTTTTTGTCCTCGTTCTAACAAGGTATGACACGACCTCATCCGATAAAATGGACTCCGAACGACCCATTTTACTGAGACGTCAAAATGCTGTAAAAAATTCTGACGAACCAAAACATGTGCCTAAGCTCACCTTGCTCCTTTGGACCTTCTTCCATGGTGGAGCCTTCTTCTTCTTCTTGAGTATGACACTCTTTGCCATCAATAGCCCTCAAATCGGTCTTGAGAACTCGCCTGGATCAAGATCATTGTTTGACCCACAAAAGGCCATCTTGATCCGCATCAAAGGCAGGGAGGCTAATGAGCGAGCAAGGAAGGCTGAGGAGGACGCCAAGCTAGCCAATGACAAATATGATCAGATGAAGGAACAAATGGAACGCTTTGAGAGGTTGATGGCTCAACACTTCACTACCGAAGTGCAGGTTTGAGCACTTGGCGATCTAGCACTTCTAGAAATCTGTTATTTAACATCGGCTAATAACCGATGTCTTTCAAAAAAACAAATCGATGTCTATGTGGGTGATGTAAAAAGTCCAAAGTTTTTCGCATCGGCCATAACCCGATGTCTTTGTATTTTATAACATCATTTATATTTATAAATCCGATGTCTTTATTATCCTATAACATTGATTATAAAATATCACTGACGTTATAACATAAGAAAGACATCGGCCTTTGACCGATGTTATACCATTTTGCGTTTTAACATCACCCACATAGACATCAATTTTTTATTTTGATTAACATCGGTTTGTAGCCGATGTTAAATGAAATATTTGGTTTTTTTTTGTCATTGTAGCCTATGCGGGATTTGAACCCGCATCTTTGTGCTTGAGCACAATACTCTACCAATTTGAGCTAAAAGGCTTTAAATTACCAATAATAAAATCAAGTGAAATGGTCTAATAAACTAGTATAATCATTCAAGCAACAACAGAATAGCAATACATATTGTTTAACACCAGTGGTCCAGTACAGCAATACACATTGTTACATATTATTTAGAGAAGAATCTGCGGTATGAAGCAAAAAAGACAACAAAAGCCATCTCATATATACAACAATCTGCTCAACAAAAGACGAGTTAAAAACGACGAAAGCAGATTGAAGATAAAGATTCCAGAAAGAGAGCAAGAAGTACCTAGAAACCAAATTTCATATTTGAACCCATAAAGACAGCTGCTTGGTGAACCTGCCCTGATGGAAAAGTTCAAGGGGGTATCACTGCCCATGGTAGAAAGCTGCTTGGTGATCTTCCTCGGTCGGAAGCTTTGCTGCTTAAACATTTACTGCTTGACGCTCTGTTGCCTAGCTTGTCGGAGCCTCCACAACAAAGAAAGCAAGCAAAAGAAAAATAAGAGAAATAATGCAACCACCGCGACCAAGAATTTGGATACCATTGAGCAAAGCAATCTTGATGATCAAAGGCACGTGAATAACTGTAAGTGAGGTAAAATTCAATCAATAAAAGGTTTTTTACTTTTATTAGTTGAATGGACTGTATATATAGACAACAAAAGACAACAAAAGCCATCTCATTTTACTAATTAGCAGAATGGACTGTATATATAAATTTCATAGCAATGTGAGTCAATAGCTTCATTCTCCATATAGACCTTTATAAATTTCATAACATGGTCAAGTTAAAACTTAAAAGTGGAAAAGTAATTTGACTTCTGGAAAATTAAGCAACTAGAGCAATAATCCAATGAAATCAACAAATGTATGTATAAATTTCATAATGTTTCCTTCAATATTTAGTACTAATTTTAGTTAAAAGGTCATTCAATAAACAACTTTCTAGGTAAAATCATCCGAATACCAATCCAAAAAATGACATTGTTCGTGCCTTCCCCCTTTCAGGCACTCATTTAATCAACCAAGTCAGAATGACAATTACCACATTCTCATTCTTGTAGTTTCTCAAAGCTTTTAAAAAATCAAAACATGATACCAAGCTTTGCAACGTCACTGAATGTTAACTGATTGCATTTTACATGCTTTACCATCTCCTAAAATCTTTATAATTAGCCAGAAGGCATAATATAGCAAAGATGTTGTCTCACCAAGACACTTTCCTATTGCATTTTACATGCTGTTACAACTATTTAGGTAATCAACTTAAATTCCCCAGGGAAAAATAAAAGATAATGAAGGCAAAAAAGCATAATACTGACCTATTTTGTTGGATGTTAAATGAGGGGCTAAGCAACGGAGTAGCAACCGAGTCTCAAAAAGAGACAAGTGTTTCTCACTCAACAACTATAGGTTTGGCGTTGTTGATGTTTTCAGCATGTGTAACCCCAACTGAAGAACTTGTTTCTTAATTATCTTTTATACATTCTTTCTTCCTCCTCCCGGAGTTCTCGATGCCGCATTCTTATCTTCACTTCAATTACTTTTTGCTCCTCTTGAGAGAAACATAAATCCATTGCACAAAATGAAAAGAAGCACAGTTGAGAGCATGGACTCTATAGTCCATACTAATGTGCAAATTTGTTAGAAATCTTGGGCTATACCCTTTCCAACTCAATCCATTTAGATATTATATGCTGAAATTACAAGTACTTTGTGCTTAAAGCAAGCCCAAGTCAACTTTGTTCAACTGCATTTCTTACATATCACAAGGGAAATAACATTCAGCAATCTGAATAGTTGAACCCATAGGTGCACCCCTCTTCATTCTAGACTTTTTATTAAAATATTTTTCAACTTTTCTAAATTATACAAGACATTGTAATCAAAATGCTAATCAGTATTGTTTTCTATTTCAAGATGGGAACTGACCAGCAGCTTTGTCAAAGAAGAAGTTAATCTCTCTTTCAGCTGATAAATCAGAATCTGAGCCATGAACACAATTTTTTTTTCCAAATCCATACCACACATAGCCCTGATGCTGAAATAGACATAAAAGTTTCAAGAGGGAGGAGAGATAATTGCAATGAGAGAAGTAACCTCACCCATGAGGAAACAAAAGTACCATCACCATTTAATTATAAGAAAATAATTATGGTTTAATTCATTTCATCAAAACTATTACTCGATTCCTACCTAACCATCACCATTTAATTTGCTGCAATTCTAAGAAAATAATTAATAAAAGTGTCAATTCTAAGTTGCTGCATAGAATCATTATGGTTGAACCGAACCAAACATAAACCGAATCGAACCGAACATAAAACCGAATTTTTAGAAATTGTGTATGGTGCTCGACATAGTGCCATCTGATTAGTGATTCAAAAGATACAAGACCAAGGTGTGTAACAAACTGACATACCTCATAAGGAATCTCAAGCTTCTCAAGAAGTTGGCCAAGTTCCAGATTCAATTTACCATTTACACTTTGAAACTCCAAGCTGTTATTTAAGGCTTCTACCTGGGTTAGGTGTAAAAGGAATCAACAAGCAGAAGAGAGAATTCTTTAACCATGTAGCGAACAATATATGAATTGCATTATCTTCTTCATCATGTTTGGTTACGATAGAAACATTATCAATAACAGACATAACATAATTCAAGCAGATTCTTCATACAGCCAAAACCTTCATTGCAATTCCAATTTAAGAAAAAGAATCATAGTAACAATTTCAAAGATAATCATAGAATTCTAGTCAATGGACGAAATAAAAGATGAATGTAATGGCAGAATAAATGGATTTGTAAAGAGGATACAAGGGAATATAAATCAAACAGAAATTGTTTGAAAGACGTACGGATTCAATATCTACTCTCATGAACTTAAGGTTCACATTCAAAGTGCTCAAACATTCATCCATCTCACATGTATAGTTCAATGCAGTATCAAGCCCTTGCAAAACCTTCAAGAACAAAGAAGAGCCAGAAAAAAGATTAAAACCTTCAATAAGTCTCCTGGGCATCGCAAAGCTACTATATCAGATCAGAACTTAATGGAGAAACCAAAATCGATAAACCTAATGGAGAAACTAAAGGGGAGAAGAAATCAACCAAAACGATAAGTACAAACCCTAAATTAGCAAACAGGAAATTAGAACGCTAAACTGACAACGTGTGTCTCCTCCACTGATGATTTCAGCCTCAAATCTGTCGGCCCTCTGGTGTTGGCATCGACTTCCATCCCCTGGTTGACGTCGAAACCCTAATCTTCGAGGGAGCGAGGAACAGAGGGCGGAGACTGAGAGGAAGCCATAGCGAAAGCTCCTAGATCTGAAATTGGAAGAGGAAGGGGTCGTGGTTCATTTAACAAAGGGAGGGAGAGGCAGTGCAGGTGCACCGAGGACGGAGGCGAGGTATCTCTGCTAGCATCTGAGATCTAGAGAGAGAGAGAGAGAGTTAGCCGGCGAGATTGGAGAAGGAAGAGGTTGGGGGTGATGAACAAGGAGTCGCGGCAGCGGGAGTCGACACAGAGAGGAAAGGGGCTAACCCTTCGATCTGTGTTTTTTTTTAAGAAACAAATACAAACTTTAAAAAAAAAAATTCAAAGTGTTAAATGAGCCCGCTTGTATTTGAGATGGGCGGGATTTCACGTGGTCCAAATTCCAATCCCACTCGTTTAATTTTGTCCTAAAATTTTGTTTTTACATCGGTCAATAAATTGGTGTGGTGTCACTTTTATTTTCAACATCATAAATTTTTTAACCGATGTTAAAAATTTATTTAACATCACCTGCTTTTCTAACTGATGTTAATTGTCCGATGTTAAATTCCATAATTCTAGTAGTGTAGGTAGGTGACAATTAATACGAACTTGGTTGCATCTTCTGTTGGGTTTTGCACAACGTCTTTGCTTCACTTTTGGGTTAGTTTGTGCAAATTTCGGGTCACAACTCTAGACTTTAAGTGCATTTTGTGTTTGAACACGATATTTCTAAACTTTAAGTGCAGTTTGTGTGTTTCAACTCAAGTACATTGGTAGGTTGTTTGCTGAAACGGTTGTTTGGGTTGGTTGATGAACAACATGGACATGGTATTGCAGGTTTTTATATATGGACAATGTATTTAGTTTGTATGGAATATGCTTACTGGTGAACTCTATTTTGTATGCAGTGTTTGTGGGTTACATTTGATTTCGGACAGGGAGCATCACAAAATGCAGCGTATATGTTTTTAATTTTTAAAATACTCAGGCTACAAACCTAAAACGACTAAACTCCTATTAACTGAAACCACAAATATTTTGAACCCAAAGTTGATCCCCAACACTCTCAGGTCACAACAAACGTTGTCCGTTGAATGGTCCGAAGAAGGTTCAATAACCAAATGTTCGTCACGTAAACACTTTGAGAGACAACATGACTAACCAAATGTTCATCACCTAAACACTTTGGGGGACAACATGAATAACCAGATGTTCGTCAAGACACAACATTAAATAACCTTATGTTCGCCCCCTCAGTTATCAAGACACGAACTTTATTGGTGGCCCCAACAATATATTGTCTGACAATGGCCTCGTGGGCCGGTCGCTTGGATGCAAAACAAGGGACGGAGGTACAATTTGTCCATCTTTTAATTGCTCTAGGGTCGCTCTACATGGCACAGACCTCAGGGGACGAATATACGTCCCTAAAATTAGTAGGCGTCCAAAACCCTCTTCAGGGAACGAAATTTGACTGTGTCTAGAACGTCAAACTGGCCTAGTGGTGTATGAATACCAATTCAATGTAGGTAGGATCAATTGAAACTGCATTCAGATATGGGACTATGAGGAGTTGAGAACTACTTCATCCCAACCATTCAAATGTGAGGGATCTATGAGTGATCAATGGAAGCCAGGGGCGGAGCCAGGGCTCAACCCAGGGGGGGCTCAAGTTTTTTTAATGAGTTCATATGGTTAGAACTTAGAAGGGGGTTAAAAAAATTGATTAAAAAGGGGCTAAAGGGGAATCGAACCCAGGACCTCCAGTCTTCCTATACAAAGCTCCTACCAGCTGAGCTACAATGTACTTTTGTCTACTTTTCACCTCTTTTAATACACACACATATTGTTTTTTTTTATTTTTCCAGGGGGGGCTCGAGCCACCGCATGCCCCCTGCCTCCGCCCCTGATGGAAGCTACATTCAAACGGTGTTGTAAAAATCACGTCGCGCGCTAAATGATGTCCCCTCCACCTAGAGGTAGTTTAGTGCCGCCTAAGCAGTGTCTAGGGTCTAGACAACCTCCACTGTTCATATATATGGATCAATGAAAGCTGCATATAAATTTGTTCATATTTTATTATATGCTCATACATTAATCAAAAGATATCATTTCAGTTTTTAAAACGCTTAATAAGGAAAAGTAAATCATTATTAAACTCATTTGAAAAAAATATTTGTCCTCAAAAACTTACTATCAAAATTGTTTTTTAACAAAAAATAATATCATAATTTCAACCATTATTGTTTAGAAAGACTTAAATTTGATTGCTCAAATCTAAAAACAAGTGAAAAATCGATTTGGTGTACCATCATATATCACCTCTCTAGATCCATATTTCTACATGTTTCTCTTTTGCTTCTCCACTTTAGTATTATTGAGAGGAGAAGATTTGGTTTTGAGGGGCGATATTCAAAAGAATATTTAGACAAACATTCAAAACCCATGATATTGAAGGACAATCTATGTGTTATTGTAAGGGCATCTTCCACAGTAGGTCAAATGGGCCATGAAAAATAGCCTACTAAAAAAGAATATTATGTAGGATATTCTCTTTTAACCTACCATCTATTATTTTGGTTCCCCTCGTAAGCCAATTTTAACCTGCTAAAATTGTTAAAACTATCTATAAATTGATGCATATTTTAAGTGATTTTATACATCACCTAATATATTTGGTTGTGCTAAAATTTTTCAAAGTGAATCACAAGGTGTATATATGTCATTGTGAAAATTTTGAAATATAATCAAATTTTCCTAGTAGCTTTGGAACAAGCCATTAAAAATTCACATGAAGACGATTAGAGTGATGACCGCGAAATAAGGAATGATTTTTGGAGAGAGTGATGTTAATTTGCAATAATATTAGATACTACTTCATATTATAGTTTTGATATGTTTTGGGATTTTTTATTATTATTTTCAAATATAGTAATTTATGCAACTTGATATTTATTTATGAGGTATGATTTTGATGAAGATATAATAATATAAAATGAATATGTTTTTCTAAAGATATTAATTATTTATGCAAATATAATCCAAACATATTAAATATTATGGTCATATCAAATAACTCGTCAATATCTTTACAAACTATAACTTTTAGTTTTGATAAAAATTATGATTAGATAGTTTACATACAATTAATTGTTTGATTTATAAATTTATATTAATAATGAACAATTAAAAATAAATAAATAAAAAGGGTGGAATTCACATTTGGCTTTCTAAAATTTCAAGCCAAATTTGGCCTTCATTTTAGAAATAGGCCAAAAAAAAATTTGGCCAAAATGGGTTTTGGCCTATGATGGGAGAAAAAAAAGGCTAAAACCCATTTTATAGCCTATGGTGGGAGATGGCCTAATGACCGTACCTAATTGATCTAGTTGCTGCGTGGCACCCATATTCCAATAAGATATCGTATTAACATGTGTCAAGAGTTACATATGAATCTTAAAATGAAAAAAAAAAGAATATAACATGTCTCGTATCATATATTGAAAATCAAAATATAACTCGATGCATAAGTAGAGTTACCGGCCAGAAAAAGCCGGAAATGAAACTCAAAAGAAATAAAACAATCAAGTCCTAAAATGATTTTAAGAATCTCAAAAATTAACTCAAGTCAACCTCCTAAGCGCAACTCGACCCCAGAGCAAGATCATCATCTCCATTCAAGCGCATGGGGTCGAAAGTACTTGCAACTAAACACCAAAAACCACAAGGGGTCACTACACAACCATAGCGTGTATAGCTCTAGATAAAAAAAGATCCCTATCAATCTAGCATCCAGAGCATACTTAAGGTGCCCATCTAGATTGTGTATTAGTATCATCAAGCTCAACTTGAGTTCAAGTCAATCAACCGTCTTATCATAACCACTCAAACATAAGATATCTAAAACACAAATAAGACTCGTTATTGGAGTTGAGACAGTCTAGGTCCTGACAAACAGATGCATGGCGGGGACATACTTGGGAGGTTCAAGCTTTACCCGGTATGTTCCCTCGTCCCGCGCATGGAGAGCCCTCGTCCCTAGGAGGTTCAAGCTTTACCCGGTCCGACTCTCCACCCAAATCTCCATCAACTTATCCTCAAGCGCATCAGCGCATCACTGTGAATCACTACATCCATGCCTAATCCTCACCCCAATCCATTACATCGCTTCATATTTATTATATTGAAAAATAAATGACAGACAAGGTACTCTAGATTTTCTTGTGAAACCTTAGGAGAATGTTGATGCATTGTTGTACCCTTAAAACACACATCAACTCACAACAAGCATATCACACATCTCAATCATCATATCTCATGTCATAACCAACGTCTCAGGCAATCGCATCATATACCAGATCAAAGCATAACCAATGTATTAGGCAATCATATAATAGATCAAGCATAACAATCCATATGCCTAACAATAAGGTGCATCAAGCACAATTATATATCTCAACAACAAGTTATATATTAACTCAAGAACCAAAACCCCCAAACCCGAGTAGTGAGTAAGTCAAGAAAACTTACTTGGAGTCTTCTCAAAATCAACGAATATTTCAAATCACCAAGCAATCACCAAGTGACACTAGCAAGTCCAATCAAGAGAACATATTCATCAATACATGTACATATCGTCCCTTGAATTTAGTAGATAAAGAGTGGCAATCCGGGGTTTGAACCGGGAACCTTTAGATACTCCTTTTCGGTTCAACCATTCCGGAATGGTTCTATCCTATCGTCCCATTAATGAACGTAAATCATAACTAATATAAATTCATCAATTCAACTAACACTCCGTATAATTTAGGTGGTGGATTTTGGAGTGAGTGGGCAATGCCAATGAGGGTGTCTCCTCCTCCAAAACAGTGCATTTTAATTAATTAGATTAGTCAAGGGCGGAGGGAGGGGGCATGCGGTGGCTCGAGGTCCCCTGGAGAAAAAAAATCGATATATATAGTATATAAGGTGGTATAGGCACAAGATAAAATTGTAGCTTAGTTGGTTGAGGGAATTGTTTGGGTGTGAACTGAAGCCGAGTTCGATTCCCCACTCTCCATCTTCTTCCTTAATTTTTTTTTCAAAAAATCCTTCCTTCAGTCCAAGCCCCTCCGGGCATATTCCTCCCTCTGCCACTTAGATTAGTAGAACGTGTAACCTAATTTGTGATCGATTGAGCAGGGAATATTTCGATCATTTAGTCCATTATGTGAGTTGTTTCATATATAGGTATGATCTCGATTAAGTATGGAGACTCAATCACACTTGTAATAAGTATCGGCTCGTATAAATGTGTAAGTGTTATATTTATAAAAAGATATACTTTAGTATCATTATAATAATATATAAGCTCTCCTTTTTTTTTTTTTATTAGGTAAGAATTCGAGTTCAGACACAACTGAAACTCGATGGCCAGCCAAGCCGGCAGATGGGATAACCGTCTACAAACAATAATAAACAACAAAACAAACGGTGCAAAGCCAAACAAACGAGCTCTACAACAAACCGAGACCGAGCAGACCTAAACCAAACAGGAAGTGGACGAAGACGAAAGACGAAGCCAAGCTCCACTCGAAAGCAGAACCATAGGTCAACGATACATCAGGACCCGATCATCATGTGGGCAGTGAGGACGAAACTCTAGGGAAGCAGTCATCCCGAACAGAGGAGACGCCACGAAAAACACTACCATGGTGCGCAAAAGAGACCGGCCGAGGAGAAGCACACAGTGCGCAAACCACGACACAAGTGGATTTGCATCACCCGGAGAAGGAAGCGGAGTCCAGAACCGTGAGCCCGAAGAGAGACGGCCGGATTTCAGAGCCCTCGATCCAAAATCAAAGGGCCATGTGTATCAAGTTGGATGAGGACGAATCGAGATATATTCGAGGTTACTCAAAACAAGCCCGAGGAGAAAGGGCTTTCCAGGTGTAGAATGATAGAATTGATGTAAAGTCTTCCTTGAGGGTTTCCATTCATTGATATATATATATACAGGTTACAAAGGTATTGGGCCTTTGGGTCTTTGAGCCCACTATACAATATAAGACCTATGTAATCTATCACACCCCCGCAGTCGAAACTGGAGGGTCCCGTACAGTGAGACTGGACCGAAAATCAATGAACAACTGTCGAGGTAAACCCTTGGTGAATATATCAGCGTACTGATAGGATGACGGGACATGGAGAACGCGGACATGCCCAATGACAACCTTGTCCCGGACGAAGCGGAGATCGAGCTTAATGTGCTTCTTGCGTTGATGCTTGACTAGGTTGCTAGCCAGAT
The DNA here is from genome assembly GCA_963922045.1 of Persicaria maculosa. Lineage (NCBI taxonomy): Eukaryota > Viridiplantae > Streptophyta > Magnoliopsida > Caryophyllales > Polygonaceae > Persicaria > Persicaria maculosa. The sequence continues at coordinate 29,288,640 of OY998251.1, read as the reverse complement.
AGACGGCGGAGACATTGTCAGTGTAGACCAGAGTGGCCTTCTGAAGAGGGCAACGGAGCTCAAGAAGGAGATTGCGGAGCCAAGAGCACTCAGAGACAACGTTGGCAACACCTCTGTACTCTGCCTCGGCGCTGGAGCAAGACACGACAGACTGGCGCTTTACTGACCACGACACGACGGTGTCATTGAGGAAAACACAGTAACCGGACCTGGAGCGACATGTGTCAGGACAACCACCCCAATCCGCATCAGTGTAAGCAACAAGGTCAAGCTTAGAGGAAGGAGTGATTGTGGTGCCTAGCTCGCGGGTGCCGGTGATGTACCGAATGATCCGCTTCAAGGCCTGAAAGTGGGGTTCCCTGGGCGCATGCATGAACAAGCAGATCTGCTGAACGGCGTAACTAATACCAGGCCTGTTGAAGGTAAGATACTGTAGTGCACCAGTGAGGTTCCTGTACAACGTCGGATCATCAACCAAAGGACCAGAATGAGCACTGAGCTTGTTGGATGTATCGACAGGGGTGGCGACCGGCTTGCAGTTACTCATCTTGGCCCGAGCAAAAATCTCAACAGCATACTTACTTTGAGAGAGAAATAACCCAGACGCATGACGCTGAACAGCAACTCCCAAGAAGTAGGACAACGGACCTAGATTGGACATGGCGAACTCACCACTAAACTGCGAAATAATAGATGTCTGAAGAGCGTTAGAAGAGGCGGTGAGAATGATGTCGTCGACATATAGTAACAGAAAGGCCATGTCTGAGCCTCTGCGATAGATAAATAGAGACATATCCGTACGACTGCCAATGAAGCCCAAGCGTAGCAGATGAGAAGCAAAGCGCTGTAACCAAGCCCGCGGAGCCTGTTTCAAACCATACAGAAAGCGCTTCAGGAGACAGACGTGCTTGGGACGATCAGCATCAGGAAACCCCGGCGGCTGAAACATGTAGACCGTCTCATTCAGATGACCATGCAGAAAAGCGTTCTTGACATCTAACTGATGGATGGCCCAGTTGCGTGACAAGACTAAACTCAACACCACTCGGATAGTGGCAGGATTAACCACGAGGCTGAACGTCTCATCACAATCAATACCTGCCTGCTGAGATGGACTGTTGACCACAAGACGGGCTTTATAGCGCTCCAACGTCCCATCAGAGCGGAACTTGTGACGGAAGAGCCACATACAGCGAATGACGTTCGCCTCAGGAGGGCGAGGGACCAGAACCCAAGTACCATTCCTTGTAAGGGCACTGCATTCGTCGAGCATAGCCGCCTGCCAATTCGGGCCGAGGAGGGCGGTTTTGTAGGAGGTGGGGATGGGGGAAAGGAAGGTCGGGTTTGGGGCAAGGGGGATTGGGAGTCGGGAATGAGGGAAGGAGATGCGGCGGGGGAGGCTGCGGCCGCGGCAGGTTGATTGGCCGCGGCCGCCGCATCAGGGCGGGCTGAATGGGTAAGGAAGAGGATGTGGGTGAAGTGGAGGCGGGGCGATGTGTGGTGGTCATGGAGACTATCTGACGGGGTCGGAAGATACCGGAGACGCTGCGGGTGTGTGGTCTAGAGGCAGGGGTGGTGGTGGTGGTGGTGGTGATTGTGGTGGGGGAGAGGCAGGTGCATCGGGAGAGCTTTGGGGAAGGAAAAAGTGAGGAAATGAAGACTCTGACTCAGACTGAGACAGTGGAGGTGTGGTAGAAGGGAAAGGAGGAGAAGAAGGGAAAGCGAGACTCATCAAAGGTGACATTACGGGACACAATAAGCTTATGGGTCTTGACATCGAGGCAAAGGTAACCGCGATGATCAAACGGATAGCCTAGGAAGACACATGGAGTGGAGCGTGGGTGAAGCTTGTGTGGGCCTGTGCAAGACTGGTTTGGAAAGCAAAAGCAACCGAAGGTACGAAGGTGATCATACCTAGGCAAGGTGCAATAGAGTGCCTGAGTTGGCGATCGATGGTGTAGGGTAGTGGATGAGAGAATGTTGAGGAGATAACATGTGGTTGATAAGGCGTAAGGCCAATAGGTAGGGGGAATAGATGCGTGGAAGAGGAGAGAGCGCATCATGTTGGTTATAGTTCTGATGATTCGTTCGGCCTTGCCATTCTACTGGGAAGTATAGAGGCAAGACAACCGATAGGAGATCCCATTTGTGGCGAAGAAATAGTGAAATTCTTTGTTGTCAAATTCGCGGCCATTGTCACATTGGAAGCATTTAATGGATGTTTGAAACTGTGTTTTGATGTAGGCATGGAATTTGACAAAGATAGGAAACACTTGGGACTTGAAATGCAATGGGAAGACCCATAAGAAATGAGTGTAATCATCAGGAAACAAGAGGTAGTACTTGTGACCATCCTTGCCAGGTATAGGAGAGGTCCAAATATCAATGTGAATGATATCAAAAGGAGCAAGGGTGGAGTTCAAAGACCGTTGGAACGGCAATCTTTGCATGTTTGCCTAACTGACATGAAGAGAATAGACTAAAGCGTAGGTCTTTTTGACAGGTGACAAGACTCTCAGAACGGAGGACATCTAGAACGGCAACACTGGGATGACCCAAGCGTGCATGCCACAGGTTGGACGAGGATGCCGAGAGGGCGACCGGACACGACTGACTGGACGCAGAAGGTGGTGTGATAGGGTAGAGCTCTCCGGTGCTGCTGCATCTCATGCGAGTAACCCCTGTGGTAAGATCGTTCACAGATAAACCAAAGGGATCAAACGCAAGGGAAACGTTATTGTCAATAGTGAATCGACGGACAGAGATAAGGTTTTTGACAATCTTCGGGGCAATGAGGACATTGTTAAGGTGTAGGGGGTGGGTTGGGGTCTGTAATTTGGCGTGGCCAATCCCCGAAGTAGCAAGACGACCACCATTGCCGATGATAATAGAGTGTGCAGGGCCTTTAAAAGAAATAGAGGAGAGGTTACCTGAAAAGTTTGTCATGTGGGAGGTGGCACCAGTGTCCATGTACCAAGACGAGTCTGGAGATGTCAGCTACATAGAGGAGAAGGCGTGATGCCTAGCAGGATCAGGCGGAACATAGGCGTGATCTGACGATGTCAGATAGGCCTGAGGAGCAGCATGTCGCAGGGCAGGAGACCCGGAGTGTATCCAATAAGGGTTGAAGTCAGGAACCAGGGACCATCGAGGGACGGTGTTCCAAGGACGATGGCCGCGAGTCCATAGATGCCGCGGCCGCTGCATAGAGCCGCGACCGCTGCAGATTGATGTGTTGCGGCCGCTGCATATGCCGCGGCCGCGGCCAGAATCGGGTAAGGACATTTTTTTTTTGCCGAAGGGAAGCAGACGAGGGTTCCGGGTGTGATGCTCGAATCTGGCGGCCGGCTAAACAGAGACGACGTGACAGAGAGCGAGGGAGGGCGGCGGTTGTGGGAAGCCGGCACGAATCTGGCGGCCGGCTAAACAGAGACGACACGACAGAGAGCGAGGGAGGCCGGCAGTTGTGGGAGGCCGGCAGGTGTGGGAGCGAGGGAGAGAGTAGACAGAGGAGGGAGCGAGGCCGACAGTTGTGGGAGCGAAACAGAGGAGGGGGGGATGACCGGCGCGTGTGGAGGTCGGCGGCGTTAAGAGGAGAGGTGAGGCAGGATGATCAAATTAGGGTTCCGTGAGGAAGAAAAGGTTGTGATACCATGTAGAATGATAGAATTGATGTAAAGTCCTCCTTGAGGGTTTCCATTCATTGATATATATATATATATATATATATATATATATATATATATATATATGTTACAAAGGTATTGGGCATTTGGGCCTTTGAGCCCACTATCCAATATAAGACCTATGTAATCTATCACCAGGGTCCAAGGAGGAAGGTAACGGAGCCAGCCATGGCAAGATCAGTCCAAACAAGGGGATTTGAGGATAAGGGTGGAAGTAGGTTCGGGAACCGCAGCGGCCGTGGTGAGAGGGTACCATGACCCTGATTTCGACTGCCGGAGCAGCGGGTTTCTTGACCTCCAAAGAGGTAGATTTCATCCTCCGAAGAGGTGGATTTCAACCTCCGAGGAGAGGTTTCTAAACAAGCTCCTCAAGACAGGCGGAGACCCGACAATGATGGACAGGAACCACCGAAGAGTTCTTCTATCTCTCTCTCTCTCTAATTTTCTAGAGAGAAGAGAGGGCTCATTACTTATAATCACATACGATGCTGAAATTATCAATTTTCTAGTCATTACATAATTTTGAAGAATCCGTCACCACTCCAAAAAATGCCAATTACTAACTCTCAAGGATCGGAACTTGTAAGAGAACATTAGTAGTTCGTCGTCGACCTACATCACCTCCAACGTGACACTAATATAAACTCTCTCCAGTTTTTAATATAAGACATTTGACTTTTATGCGCATAGTTTAAAGAGCTAAAAATTATATAAAATATTAAAAAAATTTATTAATTTTTTACATTATAATACTTATTATTAATTAGTTTAATAATGTAAAAAAAATTAATTAAAAAATCAATATTTTATATAGTTTTCTACGTGCACAAAAGTCAAATGTCTTATCACTAGGCCAGATTGACGTTCTAGACACAAACGGCTTTTTTGTCGTCTCCTGAATGCACTTCAAGGGACGAACAAAGCCTGGGTCGTCACTTACAATAGGACCCATCCAAGGGAGCCTTTCAGGAGACGAACAGTTACTAAGTTCGTCGCCTGAATACTAAGTGGAGGTTGACCAAGCCGTTGACCATCGATAAACATGGTGAATCAACCAGGATTGTCAGGTGCAGTTGTACCATCGTCAATCAAGGGACGAACATATTGAATCAACTGTACTTTAAAAAAAACATGTGACTCCGTACGTGTTTGGCATATATCGTCTTCTCCGGACAGTAGGGTTATTTTGCATCCTCTATTCCAGACAGTGAGGGCCGGGGTATTTGGCACCTCTTCCTCGACTTCCTTGCATTGTTCTTCACTTGCCCTTGCGCTCGATCAGGTGAGTCTCCTTCCTTTCGATCGATTGATCTGTTGTATTAATTGGTTCTTGTTTTGGTTCGGCATGAATTCCAGATCTGTTATTCCAGATCCGAAACCCAAATCGGCCTAGCCTCCATTGGTTTCATCCAGATCTGTTTCCTTTGAGCTAGCTTCTACTTCTCCTTGGCTTTGGGTGGCTTTCATTGCTCAATTCGACCTATTAGAACTTGTAGTTCTAGGAGAACGAAAAAAACCCCAATTTCATCCCCAATTTCATCATTGCTCAATTCGACCTCACTCATCACCTTCCTTGCATTGAGGATTCTCCTTGGCTTGGGTGGCTTCCATTGAGGATTTTGTTTATAATCAATCTGCTAATACTATGACAAAGTGACAATCTATTCATTTGGCCTCTTATGCATGACATCCAATATACTTTTTACTGTTTTTATCATGTAACATCTCCTTCATTGACAATAGAATTTCGGAGCAGTGATTTCTTAAATTGAGCTTTATTGTTTAGGTAATTGGAGTAACCATATGCCTATTACTCATTAAATTTCATGCGAATCTCAAATGTGAATCTCAGCTGGTTGTATATTGATGAGTTAACACTCCTTGCTGGTTGTATGCTGTTGGTTTTTGTTGCTCAACTTTCACTTTTTTCGGTTCTGGGCTCAAATTCTGATGCCATGTGCCCTAGTGATAAGAAAATTTGAGAAGCTGCTGGTTTTTTCGGTTCTGGGCTCAAATCCTTGCTGGTTGTATGCTGCTGGTTTTTGTTGGATTTTTTTTATCCTAGTGATAAGAAAATTTGAGAAGCTGTTAGACACTTTGGTAGGTATATATATATATATTGAGAAATCAGGTATTTTCCAACTGTCAGTCATGGGATGGGATGTCCAATTGTATGGTGTTTCTTATACTCCATGTTGTTTCGTCCATAGGTATGGTAGTTGGCCGAGCGGTTGTCCAGAAAAGTACCCATGGATTGGAGGGGATGAGCCATACGAACGTCAGGTAAACAAATTGCTTTTAATTTACTTTGTAATGAAGGCAAGAACTGATTTTGGTGGAGATGAATGTAATTCAATCATGATTGATGTTGTTGGAGCAGAATTTTTTGGCCTTAGCTTTTTTGTTCCCTCATGACTGATTTTGGTGCATTGTATTTCTAGATCATATAGTTTTTGTGCATTGTATTTCTAGATCGAATGTTGTTTTGGTGCATTGGTGGAGATGAATGTAATTCATTCATGACTGAATTTGGTGCATTGTATTTCTAGATCGAATATGTTGTTTTGTTCATAGGAATATTCAGTTTCTAAAACATGGATGTTGATTTGTTCCTTTGGTGCATATGACTCTTAAAATGAACTTATTTGCCTTTAAATCATCATGATACATTGTATGAATAATGTCATGCTTATGAATATAATGTCATGATTTGTAGTGGACTCCTTATAGTGAAGAGATGGAGGAAGTGTCGAGGGGCAAAGAGGAGAAGATTCATGTCACGGCTGCTGAGGAGGATGATGCAACCAGTAGCGAGAACCCATTGCTCCGTCAGATGGTAGAAATCAACCAGGATCTAACCGAGCGCAACCAGAATCTAATTGAGCGGCTCCATGAAGTGGAAGAACGCGACCGGTGTCTAATGGAGAGCAACCGGGAGCTAACTGAGCGCAACCGGGCTCTAATCGAACGCAACTGTCAGCTGGGAGAACTCGTCGTTTCATTTGCGAAGAAGTAGGCATGGCCTTCACCTTATGTAATCGTGTCTTAATTCATGTAATGTTTTCGTTCTCGTAGTCGGATTTGGTAAGAAGGCAAGTAGACTGTTCAGACTTAAGGCTTTTGTATGGTATTGTAGCTACTATGTCGGTTTCTTGAACATAACATTTCGGATATCGGTTTGTTGAACTTAGCATCAAGTAAAGTAGGTTTTGTATGATATGATTTGTATGTATTAATTTGTTGCTTCAAGTGTGTTTTGTTTGACCTTACAAATACAATGGGCCGTTACCTGGGAAGTGAATATGAATCACATAGATCCAGCCCAATTCAACAAGCCCATGTGTCATGCAGTTGACCAGACGTTGACCTCATTCAAGGGACAAACAAATATTTGTTCGTCCCTTGAATTCAACTTTTCCAACCACCGCATTAATGAATGTGTACTTGTAACCTTAAATGTTTAAGGTTGAATTGTTGTGTTGGGTATACGGAAGCAGCCGAGAGCTTTGTCTTCCTCTTCATCCTCTTTCATGGTGGATCTTTAAAAAAAAAATTCACAAATTCTCCCCAAATTTGTTACATTTGAAGAAGGATTGGTGACATTTGAGGTTAGTGTTGTGATATATTTTTTAAATCATTTGTGTATTGTGATTATATATATATATAATATATAGCAAATATGTGTCTATATATGTTGAGCTAGGGTTGAAATTTTGGAATTTTTGGTTCTTTTGAAAAAGAATGAAAATTTGAGCAAGGGAGTGACATAGGTGTGTTTGTGTTGATTCACATATGTAATATATAGTATATATATGTGCTTGTGTTCATAGAAACTTTAATTTGTGAAATTGGAGCATATATAGCAAATATGTGTGTTTGTGTTGAATTTATGGTGGACATATTTCTTAATAGGGAGTGGTTTGTGCAAAGATGATGGATAAGAGTTGGATGCAACTTCCATTTTTGTCTAAAGAATATGTTGATGGGATAATCGAGTTTGTGCGAATTGTCCATGAGATCGAGAAAGCAACAGGGAGGACCCATTTTCATTGTCCGTGCAACCATTGTCGTAATGGTCGAGACCCAGTGACACCTGGACAAATGTTCTCACACTTGTATAGTAGAGGTATGGATCCATGTTATACAGTTTGGGACAAACATGGCGAAGCCCCGGTGGAGCCGACTTTCTCCCTTGCCAGAACGCGATATTTGGAGCAAGGTGCTTCAAGTTCTTCTAGCGTTGATCCGGTGATGAACATTCTTCATGACAACTTCCCGTATCATGCCGGATACGGGGCAGGTGATGGTTCAGTTCATTTTGAAGACGTGGTGGACGACGATTATGAAAAATATGAGAGGCTATTAGTGGAAGCTCGAACTCCATTGTTTGACGGATGTAAGGAAACTATTTTGAGTGCTGTTTTGAGGGCAATGAAGCTAAAGGCAAAACATGGGATGTCTGATAAGTGTGTGGATGACAATTGTGCGTGGATCAATGACATGCTTCCGCAAGGTCACAGCTTCCCTCCGGATTGGAAAAGGGTTCGCAAGGTGTGCAAGGATATCGGATTGAGTTATGTGGATATTCATGCTTGTCAGTACAATTGTGTGTTATTTTATAAGAGGTATTCGAATCTGGAAGTGTGTCCCATATGCCATACTTCAAGATGGAAGACACAGGTAGGTGATGATGGATGCAAGGTCGCTAGGAAAGTGGTAAAGTACTTTCCTTTGACTCCTAGGCTGAAACGCTTGTTCATGTCCAAAGATGTTGCAAAGCAAATGCGGTGGCATGCCTCACGGGTGATAGATGATGGATGTTTGAAACATCCGGCCGACGGGGAAGCCTGGCAAGAATTTGATAGACTGTACCCTCATTTCTCTCATGACGCGAGGAATGTGCGGCTTGGTCTAGCAACCGATGGATTCAATCCATTTGGGAATATGACAACTTCACACAGTACATGGCCTGTCATTTTACTTCCATATAATTTACCGCCATCGATGTGCATGAAGAAGGAGTTCAACATGTTGACATTGCTGATCCCAGGTCCAAAGTCACCTGGGAAGTGTCTAAGTGTTTTCTTGGAGCCATTGGTCGACGAGTTGCTTCAATTATGGCACACTGGAGTCAGCCACTAAGGGTTATAAAGCATGCCCTAACTGTTTGGATGATAGCTCATCAACATTCGAATGTGGGAGAATGGTCTATGATGGTCACCGTAGATGGCTTCCGTTAAACCATCCTTGGCGGACAACAGGTCATGCTTTTAATGGGCAATCTGAGCTACGGTCAAGGCCGCTTGACGTTGATGGGGAGGAACTCCTAGGACGAATTGATAGGTACAAAATTCTTTTTATCATTCTTCATATCATTTCCATAAAAACATCAGTGCTTTAAATCATTCTTTCTGTCGTTACTATCATTTATTTATATCATTTCTATCATTTGTTTTATATCAGCTGCACCTACCCCACCCTCAGTTCGCATGAGCAGTTCAAGGCTCCGTATTCTGGAGATTGCTTTATTGACCGTACACGAAAGTGAGATATTGTCTCGATGTTATGCACATTGAGAAGAATGTGTTTGACAACATCATCGGAACCATTTTCTGTATTGAAGGAAAGTCCAATGATGGTCCCCAAGCCCGCGCAGCTTTAAGAAAAAGAGGGGTGCGGAAGTCTCTACATGCAAGGGGTAATGGTCAACTTCCTCCTGCACCATACACAGTCCGGTCAGATTATCTTGAGGAGGTGTTTGAATGGTTTGGTGATGTGAAGTATCCTCATGGTTATGCTGGATGTTTGAAAAGTCGTGTAAGTGTACGAGAGAAAAAGTTTGTCGGATTGAAGACACACGATTGTCATGTAATGCTTCAACGTCTTCTTCCAATCGTTATTCGGCCGTACTTACCAGTTTCCGTTATCACGGCTTTAGTGGCCCTATGCAAATGGTTTCAGAAATTAAGTTCTAGGGAATTAAGGAAAGAGGAAGTTCGACTAATGGAAGATGAGATAGTACAGATTCTATGCAGCTTTGAGATGATTTTTCCTCCTCACTTCTTCACCATTATGGTCCATCTCCTAGTTCATCTTCCTCGCCAAGTGTTGCTCACCGGCCCTGTGCATTACACCTGGATGTATCCAATAGAACGGTACATTTCTTACTCCAATCTTAAATTTCGTTTAATTTATATCTTCTGTTCATTTCGTCGCATTGAAATTACACCCATCCTATTTCAGACAACTTGGCGCATACAAGAAATATGCCGTCAACCCTCGTTACCCTGAAGGGACCATTACCACACGTTACATCGCAGAAGAGGCAGTGACCTATTGTAATTTGTACTTGGATGTTGGAGAAGGTCAGGAAGGGACATCAACCACTACTCCTTCTATGTTCGATATTTCTGTTGTTTCCGAGCTTGTGCGCCCACAAGGATATAATTCACGTGCACGACTAAGTGGAGAGGATATTCTGGAGGCTCATTGGCAAGTCTTACTTAATTGTGATGAAGTGTCATCCTACTTAGACGCACACGAGGAGCTCTACACACAACATTATCCAGATCACAATAAGAAGGATCGTAGGTTGCATTTCCATCGCTATTTCATCGGATGGGTAAGCATTCTTCGTAGTTATGTTATTCATGGGTTTGAATGGTTTGTTGTCATCGTTGCCCTAAGTAATGGACACTTATTTACAGATCTATGGACAACAAAGAGATGAGGCTATATCTATTCAACCAGAAATTCTTAATTTGGCAAGAAAACCCCAACTCCATAGGATTTACTCATCTTGTGTTGTGAATGGGGTGAAGTTCGTGTCGTGGAACAAAGATAGAAAATCGCTTACCCAAAATTGTGGAGTGAAGGTAAGTACAGAGGACAACGACTATTATGGGATCCTTGAAGCCGTGGTTGAACTGTTGTACGCCAACGACATGCCAGTGGTGCTATTCAAGTGCAGATGGTATGACACTGATCCCAACAATCTCGGTATCACGCATATGATCGATCATGGGTTGTTATCTATTGACACGAAAAGCAGTTGGTATGATGATTCTCCATTCTGTTTGGCAACCACGGCAAAGCAAGTGTTCTATGTTGATGACCCAAAGGTGGGCGATGGATGGAAGGTGGTGAATGTAATGTCACATAGGAACATCTATGATGCTAGACCCTTGGCGACAATCGAAGGTGATATCATTCCAGGCGGAGATGAAGCCTATCAAGAGGACGCCCCTGCCGTTACTGGGCATTTTAACCTTGTCGTTGATCTCGAGCTATTCAGCCATGTAGAAGAGAGCGACGATGAAGAAGAGAGCGAAGAAACCAAAGCTGAGGAAGACCAAGAGGTCGAAACTGAAGAAGAAGTCTCCGAAGAGTATGGGATTGAAACAGAAGGCGAGGAAGGTGAAGACGTCGAGGACGGGGAAGACGTCGAGGATGAAGAATGAAGCAAAACATATGATCAAGGCCGAGATTTCTAAATTTCGTTTTAGATGAAGATGTCAGAATTTTCTAATTTTTGTTTGAGATCGGTTAAACCAAATACTAGAATTTTATTTTTAAATATATAAGTGGTATAAAAACTAGAACAAATGTTACAAATATGAAAGATATGAATTTATATTAATACGAGTTCATATTTTTTTATACCTAATGTTATATGTAATTATAAAAGTTATAATTTTTTATATTATCAACACCAACACATATAAATAACATAGGCGGGATAATATTCGGCCCAAAGTTAGTATTTGGCGGGATAATATTCGGTCCAAATTAATTTTCAATGAAATTTTTTTACTCTACATTATTCAAGGGACAAACATAACCACCGTTCGTCTCTTGAATGAAATTCAATTAGGCGGGATTTTCCCCCCCACTCTGTTCAATGGGTTGACGTGTCGTTCGGTTGTCCACACACCTCCGAGGCCAAAACCCTCTCACTTCTCAAGAACCCCCCAAACCCTCCCCTCTCTCTCTCTCTCACTCATTCTGAAACCAAAACCCTAATCTCTCTCTCTCCGCCGATTCCTCCACTCTCACCAAACCCCAACCATCACCACCGATTCCTCTTCACTCTCACCATCACCACCTCCGATTCCGCCCTCTTCACACTCACCACCGTCGAGCCCGGCCTCCAACATGCCACCAAAAAAGTCCAAGAAGATCCATGTTCGCCCAAGGGTTACTCCACCACCGCCGAGCCCGGCCACCACTCCACAACCGGCCCCCACTCCACAACCGGCCACCACTCCTCGGAGGTTACCTCGGGTCCCAACTAATCCCGCGTCACCACCACCACCTCCGCCAACTCAGCCAGTGTCACCACCACCACCTCCGCCAACTCAGCCCGTGTCACCACCACCACCTCCGCCAACTCAACCCGCGTCACCACCACCACCTCCGAGGCCAACTCAGCCGGCGTCACCACCACTTCGGAGGAGCCCTAGGAAGCCACCAGCTCCTCGGAAGCCACCAGCTCCTCGGAAGCCACCACCCCCGAAGAGACGGCTGGTACGGAGCGGCTCTTCCTCTCCAACACCGACGGACACCACCCGACAGGCGCCTCCCCCTCTTTCAGTGGCTGCAGCGGAAGATGAGTCCACCACCCCTCTGGACTCTCCTCCGTCTGTCGGTGGCGCACGAGCTCGGTCATCAACCCCTCCGGCCTCCTTTTTGTCAGTGAGTGCCTCACGGGCTCCGTCGACCTCCCCTCCACCCCCTCCTCTGAACGTCGGTGGAGAACAGGCTGAGGAAGAACCCCAAGAAGTCTATCTACCAATAAGAGGTTAGGTTTTTTTAATTTCAGATGTTTTAGGGTTAATTGATTCCCCAATTTTTATCTTTGTTTGATGATTTCAGAGAGAATATGGATTTGTAGGGTTTATCTTTATGTTAGGGTTTTCTGATTCCCCAATAAGAGATTAGGTTTTTTTAATTTCAGATGTTTTAGGGTTAATTGATTCCCTAATTTTTATCTTTGTTTGATGATTTCAGAGAGAATATGGATTTGTAGGGTTTATCTTTGTGTTAGGGTTTTCTGATTCCCCAAATGGTAGGCTTTGTATGTGTCTTTGCTTATCTAATCGTTGTCTTCATGATTTGTAGGGAAAGGAAGGACTGTGGTGAGTAACAAGACTATGCAGATAGTGAGGGTCACTGGAAAGATAAAGATTTCATGGTCGGAGTTCCATGGAAACCCCGAGCTCAACCAATACAGTTTGCTGATTAGGGATATAGGGACTGCTGTGAAGACACACGTGCCAATGCTAGCCTCCTCCTTCGAGCAGCTTGAGAAGAAGCACAAGGATACACTTGCTGCTTACCTGGATGTAAGCAACTGTTCTCTTCCCTTGTCCTATTTTGTCTGTTGCTTTACAAGTTGTTGTCAATAAATTGAGGTGTTTATTTTGCTGGATTGTATAATGTGTTATGAGATTGGTATTTGCTGTATGTTAGTTGTCAATTTCTTAGGAGTTAATGTTAAAAATGCAGCTATACTATGCAAAGTTAGTTAAAGAGTTTGTTAGAATTCAATGGATGAGATCACTTGTAGTGTCACGTGTGTCATTGTATATAAATACATAAACTCTCTCCACTGTCAATTCATTCAGTTCACTTGTAACAAACTATGAGGAAATACATAATGGTTTTCCCTCTTTCATTTTCTTCATTTTTCTGTTCTTCATTTCACATTCTCAATTGCTCATCACTTAAATACCATTTTCTTTCTTCACTTGCATTCTAACTGAATGGTAGTTGTTCATTTTGCTTTATTCACTTGCATTATCAGGATCTGATAATGATATATGATAATGTAGGAACTGTTTTCTTCACTTTGCTTTCTTCACTTGCATTAAACTGTTTTCTTCACTTGCATTCTCATACCTCTTGATATGTGTTCTGAATGCATTAAACTGTTTTCTTCACTTGCATTCTCATGGTTAGTTGTTATGTGTTCTGAATGCAATGCCATGTTTTCTTCACTTGCATCTGTTGATTTTCACTTTGCTTTGCCCATCTCTCATGTTCTGTGTTCTCTCATTTTCACTTTGTAGACTATGTACGTTGTATCTCCTGATGATGAAAAACTGAAGAAGTATATTGAGACTCAGGCAGCATCAAGATACCGCAGTTGGAAGTACAAGTGTCATTCCCACTTCTTGAAGCATGGTCCACCCATACCTCTTGAGTTCAAACTCCGTCCTGAGCAATGGCGCTACCTTGTCGAGAAGGAGTTCCTCGCCCCTGAAAAACTGGTTAGCTTTTTTGTGTATTTTCCATTTAACTGTTTCCATATGTTTACTGTTCTCTGATGTTTATATGTTGTTGTGTTTTTGGAGGAAATAAGCAACCGCAACAAGCTCAACAGATCTAAGAATCCCAAGCCTATCAAGCACCACTCAGGGCCTAGACCTGTGTGCTACCGGGCAGAGCAGCTGTACAAGGAGGGACACTTGGCCCCTTATGTGCAAGCTTCAATAGACGAATACCTCCAGGACGATGAAGACGAGTCGACTGTGGTGAGTGTGTACTGACGGTTTATCTATCTCTGACTTGTAGGATGTCATTGTTGAGTTCCTTGGATGATTTTATTGTGTAGGATGCTAATGTTTTCTTTCTGTTCCCAGGAAATTATGCAGCAGGCAATTGACGACTATTGCAGTTCGCGACCAGAGGAAGAAGACAATGATGTCCTACCAGTAGATACTCAGTGTGAGATAATCGTCAAGGCCTTTGGAGAGAGGAGGGGCACTTCTGTATGAGGTAAACCAACTTAGGATAAGGCTTTAAAATGAGTTTAGTAATTGATCTGTTATAAATATAACTTGATGAGTATATATATTATCATTACTATCAGTTATATATGCAAATATATAAGGATTCAAAGTGAGTTCAATTATATATAATTTCATTCATCTCAATCTGAGTTAGGAACTTTACAAGCTGATTTTCATAACTCTACATCATTTAAGAGCTACATTACACCATGAATTCCAACTGTAAGAGCATGAAATCTGATTTTTTTTACTTTACCATCATATTTTAGGAACCAATTTCATACTTTACCATCATATTTTATGAACTTAATATCTATGTAATTTTCACATTCTTTGCCTTCATTTAGGGATGGGCGCGGCTGTCAAGAAGCCTCCAAGGAAGCGAGGGCTGATTGGTCCACTCTAGGCCCGGCAAAAAGACAAGAGCTGGAAGACCAAGCTAGGGAGGCTAATGAGCGAGCAAGGAAGGCTGAGGAGAACGCCAAGCTAGCCAATGACAAATATGATCAGATGAAGGACAAAATGGAGCACTTTGAGAGGCTGATAGCTCGACACTTCCCTACCGAAGTACAGGTTTGAGCACTTGGCTATCTAGGTAGGTGACAATTAACACGAACTTGGTTGCAACTTGCACAGTTTCTATGCTTCACTTTTGGGTTAGTTTGTGCAACTTTTGGGTCACAATTCTAGACTTGTAAGTGCAGTTGGTGTTTGAACATGGTGTTTCTAAACTTTATGTCCGTTTGTGTTTCAACTCAAGTACTTTGGTAGTTTGTTTTGCTGACATGGGTGTTTGAATGGGTTGGTTGATGAACAATGATGTTATGGCAGGTTTTAATGTATGTATGAACAATGTATGCAGGTTTTAATGTATGGAATATGTAATGTTGGTGGTTACATTTGCCTTGTATGCTGGTTTTATATATGAAATGGCAGGTTTTTATGTATGAAATGGGTGCTGGTGCACTCTATGTTGAATGCGTTGTTGTTTCTTTTGGGTTACATTTGGTTTCGGACAGGGAGCATCACAAAATGCAGCGTATATGCTGTTAATTTCTATTAAACTCAAGCCACAAACCTAACCTACATTCTATTAACTGAAGCCACAAACATTTTGAACCAAAAGTTGATCTCCAAAACTCTCAGGGCACCACAAACGATGTCCATCAAGACAATATGACTAACCAAATGTTCATCAAGACACAACATTACATCACCTTATGTTCGTCCCCTCCGTTATCAAGACACAAACTTTAGTGGTCGCCTGAACCATAAAATCTCTGACAATGTCCTCGTGGGCCGGTGAATTGGATGTCAATCAAGGGACGGAGGTTCAATTGGTCCGTGTTTTAAGTGCTTTAGGTGCGCTGCACAAGGGACAAACCTCAGGGGACGGATGTACGTGCCTAGAGTTATTAGGAGTCCAAAACCCTCTTCAGGAGACAAAATTTGCCCGTGTCTAGAACGTCAAACTGGCCTAGTGTATATTAAAAATGGAAGAGAGTATTTTTCTAAATTGCACACACCATCACCAATTTTCCCTAGTGATTAATTAGTAGTTGTTGTAACACATGATTTCTTGTGCAAGTTTCTAGCTAATCATCGTCGCTAAGTTTGCAAAATATAGTATGGAGTACGAGTAGATCCTTAGGTTATTTTATACTCCATATATTCCAATTGCATCTGAGCAAACCTAAGTTACAATCTGATCAGTCTAACCAAATATATTTCGATTTTAACCAAACAGTTGGTCCAATTGGTAAAAAAAAAAAAAAAAATCGAAACAAAGTTGACCAAATGGGTGATGGTTGGAATTGGATATAGGTGAGGCTTCACGAACTCAACGTACCTTTGAACGAATATAAGCAAATACGTACTTTCACCCTCAAAAGTCAAAACCATTCAACATACTGATTCCATAAGAGGTGATTGATTAATCAAATACGGGCGAGAGATTTCACTAAGTGATGGGTGTGATCGACGGATGTGAATAGAAACACAATATCGGGTAATATTATAGCGTATCACGCATCCATCACCCAACGCATTATTATCGTGTTACTAAGGTGGTAAGGCGACAAAAAAAGATGTTACAAAGTTTAGCAACGTGCTGAAAAGCCTAGAAACAAGCTAAAATGGGGGTGCTATAAGTTAGGTGGGCCTTGCAAACAACCAAGCCCAATTTTAAATAATTCATTATTTATCTTGTGGGCCAAAGAAGCTGATTACACTATAGATTAGGCCCAACCAATTGAAGAAGTAACCAACATTGCAAGTGGGGAAACCTGTTGATACGTCACCATCCAAACTCGCACCATTTAGGAATATACAAATCTACAGTTTTCAGATTTTAAAATTATGTTCTTAAAGCTAATGTTCATAAGTTATCTGAAATTCGAAATGCTAAAGGACCTAAGCTCAATTACAGGGAATTCAATTCATTTTTAAGTTATAAATGAAAGCCAATTTTGTCCAGATCGTTGGAGTTCATTATCATCAACTTATGTATGCCATGTTACTTCTCACCTAAAATAGTGCTATTAGATTTGAACTTTTCAATTCATTTTTAAGTTTCTCACCTTAAGGATGATACGTTACAAAACGATGTAGGGTCCGTTTGGATTCCCATTACATTTTATTTATAATTAAAATACATGTATTAAATAGAAAAGTTCATTATAAGGATAATTTATTTGGTTTAATGATAAAAATAATTAAAAACTACATAATAACTACTTACTTTTTAGATGCTCTCGATTCTTCCTCCTCCCTCTCTCTGTTCTTCCTCCTTAATCCCACCCTCAATCTCAGTACCTCTAATAATCACCAATTCTAGAGGATTTTTTCTTTTTTTTGCTTTTTTAAGCAATTGGGTTAATCTTGTACTCATATCTTCGATCAATTTCTCGTTGTTCTCCCTCCCTAGATAAACTCCTGGCTCACACCGGAGTTCGGATCGGGGTTCGGTACATCCAAGTGGTCCTCCGTCACCGATTCACCATCCCACCACCATGGCACCATCTGCTCTCTTGCTCCCTGCCCAATTCTTCTTGATGAATCCGGAACCAGGGAGACCATTTGCTGATCCAGAATCGTAGTAGCCTCCATCGCCATATATTTTCTCGTTGAAAAATCCACCAGATCTGGACTCGTAGTTGCCATAGCGCTGCTCCTCTTCAGCGTCTAGAAGACAGTCGAAGTAGCCCGCATCTTCAAAACCCTAGAGAAGATCGAGCAGTGTGTGAAGAGCAACACTAAAGCCGAGGTGGCGGAAGGTGAGGAGTGGGCCAAGAGGTCGGTGCTTGGTAGCCCCTTTGCCCCTGCCAATTCCCAGCCCTCAACGATGAATCAAATAAAACCATTAAACACAAATTGTATTATAATTAATTTCTTAAATGGACTTCCAAACACTGCTTATAATGAACCGTAAAATAGTGCTATTAGATTATAAGTATAATACAATGGAATATAAACTAAAACTATGTATTATAAGTATAATACAATGGAATCCAAACAGACCCGTAAAATAGTGCTATTAGATTATTGTTTTTTGTGACACACATTAGCCCCCGTGACAGTTGTGGATCTTTACTTCGGAAATGTATCTACCGGTTTGATTTATGCACTGTGTTGATGATTCATAATGTTTACAGTTCCACAGCTAATTATCTGTGCTTTTCTGTGCTTCTTCATTTGTCATTGTTTAATTAACTGCATAATTGCCATCAATTTTAATGAATAGGTTTTGATGGCCATAAAAACTTGACGAAACTTGCTGAAATGGATTATCTTGATTTTTACATGGTTTGGGTTTGGATATTGGCAATTTTAGCAATTGCTGAAATGCGGATTGTAATTTCAACAACTGCTGAAATGCGGATTGTAATTTCAGCAATTGCTGAAATGCATATTGTAATTTCAGCAATTGCTGAAATGCGGCCTGTAATGAATTTTGATTTTCCTTACTTTAAATCTCCTTTAAAAGTCTCTTAGCTTGGTAGAGCAATGTGCTAACGCACAAATACGTGTGTTCGAATTCCGCATAGGATAAATTTTATATTAGTGCTGAAATGCTAAAATGATGAAATTTTATATTGTTGTCCGTATCTTTTTAGAGTATTTTCAGGGTGTTCTACTTGGTGAATTTGCGTGTCCGCATCATTGTTGTCGGCATCATTTTTGGGTTGTTCTATTGTTGTCCGCATCATTGGTTTCAACAACTCCGATTTCAACAACTCCGGTTTCAGCAAAGTCGGCATCAACAACTCGGGTTTTAGCAACCCCGGTTTCAGCAGCTCCGGTTTCAACAACTCAGGTTTCAGCACCTTCGGTTTCAACAACACGCGTGGATATTTAGCTAATATGAATAGGTTGGTGGACAATTTTCTAATATAGGCAAAAAATATGACCTATATAGTAAACGCCCCTTTATTTTATCCTTGTCTTCCCAACATTTAATTAAAATATAAATTTGTTGGTTTATTAAATGAAAATATACCAATTTGTCTTTTGGGGTTAGTTTTTATAGAACAGTCGTCTAACAATTTGGCCATGAAAAATTAAATACAAGCTTTTAATTTAAATTCGAATATTTTCAATTATTCAAATATTCATTTGTTGGAAATAAAGAGTCAAATTTTATTTAAGAATAATTTAGATATTTTACATGGGATTTACATATATAACATTATATACTTTCCACATGCTCCTACCCCCCCCCCCCAAAAAAAAATAGGGTTGTTAGGTGAGCTAATTAAAAAGCTCGAACTCGGCTCGTAAAAACATGTTGAATCTGAACAAGCTTGTAAGCTTGGCATGCGGTGCTTTCCGAAATTCTCCTAAGGAAAAGTGAAGACCAAAGAAGAGGAAAGGAATATAGGCGCCGATGTGTGTGTGTTTTGTGTTCGTTCAATCCGAAGAAGAGAAAAAGAAGATAGGTGCAAACTCTCTATTTCGCTTGTAAAGAATATCTACTCTCCATTCCGGCTCCGGCCCGACGGCCCTAACAAATTGTTGTAGCCATAGTGCTGCTTCCCCAACCAGATTCGCATATTCTTGTTCGTCTTTCTTCCTCTTACTCCCTCCTTCTTGGTATTGTCTTCTC
The DNA here is from genome assembly GCA_963922045.1 of Persicaria maculosa. Taxonomy (NCBI): domain Eukaryota; kingdom Viridiplantae; phylum Streptophyta; class Magnoliopsida; order Caryophyllales; family Polygonaceae; genus Persicaria; species Persicaria maculosa. Next base: position 29,269,057 of record OY998251.1, on the reverse strand, counting down.
GGTAAGCTAATGTTGGTTTGCTAGTGTCAATTTCATACATGAACCGTAGACCATTCCTCATTTTGTTAAAATTAAAATTTGTTTGTGCTTGTTACTTAGTGTCAATGCACATGTTTCCGCTATGAATGCGCTTGAACGAGCCCAGATGACAAGTCGAACAAGTTTAACTAGGCTCGTTTGTTTAGCTTGATCGAGCCTACCAAGTCGAGTTCAAGTTTCAGGTTGGGCTCGCGAGCCAAGCTTGAACGTAAAAAAAAAACTCGTATAAATTTTTGATTTGAGCTTAGCTCTCGACTCGGCTCATCTTTCGTTCGAGCCAAACATGAACACGCCAAGGTTGGCTCGTTCGGCTTGTATATCACTCATGTAAAAATGACATTGAAGAATATGAATACTTTATATAGTACAACTTTGTTTGTTTATAATATATTGATATATAGTCCTTGTAAATCAATGGTATAATCAAAACCAAAGTATAATTAATCCTACAAAAAAAAAATTCTCACTTTTTGGATTAGGCTTGAATGCATGATTTGTCCACAAACTCATACACGTGCAACCTCTCTCACACAATTCTTTTTCCTCCCATTTAATTTCAGGAATGTCTTCCCCTAGCCCAACTCGGCGCATAACCCCAAATTGACACCACAATATTGGCATATGTTGCCTGTATACCGAAAAAAAAAATATTAGTATATGTTGCTATATGTTTAGTACGAAGTTTTATTTTTTGTTGCTAGATTTAGATTATGAAATAAACTATAGGTTAAGGTCAACCGACCATATGATAAGAAATGATATTTTTATATTATATTAGGTTAAATACTATGCATATTTTATATCTGCAGTTTCAAGCTCATAATCGCTGTCAAACTGATGGATAATTGTAAAAAGTAAAATTTGATAGTGGAAATAGCTGTAATCAAGCTAGATCTATGCAGAAATGTACTCAAAACATATATGTATATATATGAAGAACAGGGCCGTGCCAATCATTTTGAGGGTCGTGTTCGATATTAAAATTGATCATATGAACAGGGCCGTGCCAATCATTTTGAGGGCCGTGTTCGATATTAAAATTGTTCATATCAATTAATTATTATATTTTTTAAACTAAATTCATAATTATTTTATTTATATCTATATTATTTTTGGTAGAATGAATTATATATATCTAGATTAATTTTTATTTTATCATTTCCGCACAGTTTAATCATTATTAATTTAATTCTCATATTGCAATTCAAATTTATTATTTTTCATATTTTTAATAGGTTTCTTTTGCAGATAATAGATGTGATTTTAGAATATTAATGCGTTAACAAAATTTCCGTGTATGAAACATGATATTAACTAGTGTTAAAAAAATACTTTTATAGTGTTTATATTTATACTTCCACTGTATAAAAAAACAAGGAAAATACTAAATAAAAAATAAAAGGGCCCCACTGCGCCCTTGTTTTTTACATAGTAAAAGCAAGGAAATTAGCAACTAAATAAAAAGGCTCCACCGCTACACTAGCTCAGGAGTGTGTGAAAAATAAAAATAAATAAATTTGCTGATGCGGGGAATCGAACTCAGGAATGAATGGCAAGCGCACGCACCTTTTACCAGTAAGCTATTGCGAACATCAAGTGTCAATTGAAGAAACACAGGATTTTATAACTAAACATCATGGTACCCCGTGAGTTATTGGACCCTTGAAATTTGGGGGTCCTGTTCCGTTGGTCCACCTGCACATGCTTAAGCACGGGCCTGATGAAGAAGGTGATCATTCACCAATTTGGAGATGCTCTCACTAGGGTTAAACAATCGGAAGCTTTGCTGCAATCCATTCATTCTTTGTTACCCTAAAATAATAGAAATGCAGTGCTTATATAGTCCCTACATACTGGCCCACATTTGGCCTTATTCGGATAAGAAAAACAACATGAAAGAGTAAGGAAATGCTAAAGGAAAGATAACCATAAAGGGGATGTAGTTAGCTAGCTAATGACACTTAACTAACCACCTACTTATGAACCAAGACTCTCAATACCCCCTCCTCAAATTGGACTTGGGGAGAAATCCACAAGACCCAACTTGCTGAAGAAGTGTTTGCATTGCTCTTCACCCAGTGCCTTAGTCATCAAATCTGCAACTTGAAGGCCAGTGCGAATTTGGGGCATGCATATGAAGCCTTCAAGCACTTTTTCTCGAATAAAGTGGCAATCCACCTTGATGTGTTTAGTCCTCTCGTGGAAGACCGGATTTGCAGCGATGTAGATTACTGCTCTGCTATCACAGTGAAGAGGTATAGGTTATGTGGGAAATATGGAGAGATCCTCAAGTAATCCAACAATCCATACCAGTTCACTAGTTGTTCTGGACATGCTTCTATACTCCGATTCAGCTGAAGATTTTGACACTGTTAGCTATTTTTTTTGTCTTCCAAGACACCAAAGATCTTCCAAAAAACACACAAAAACCAGTCAATGATCTGGCACTATAAGTACACGAGACCCCCAATCAGCATCACAATACCCTGTGATGTTGTAATCTCCATCTTTGGCAAGAAGCAAGCCAATCCCAACTGTGCTTGTCAGATATCTGATCACATGTAATGCAGCTTCCATATGAGGCTCCCTTGGATCACTCATGTACTGACTCAAATGTTGAACAGCGTATGACAAATCCGGTCTTGTTAGGTTGAGAAATAACAACCTACCAATCAACCTTCTGTACTTATCAGCTTCCTTTAAAGAAGCTCGTGTAGTCAATGATAACTTCAAACCTCTAGGTAAAGGTAAGCCACTGGCTTTGCATTCTCCCATTCCACAATCATCAATTATGTCAAGAATATATTTTCTCTAGTGCAAGGAGATACCTGCTACTGATCTAGTGACTTCAAGCCCCAAGAAATACCTTGCTATGCATAAGTCCTTTATGGTGTATGCCTGATGCAGAGATCTCTTCACATATTCAATAACTTCTTCATCATCCCCAGTTAGGAGAAGATCATCAACATAAACTAAGGCTATCACAAGCCCTTTCTTCACCCTTTTAATGAACAAACTGTAATCATTCTTGGATTGCTTGAATCCAAGAGAGACAAGGAAGTGAGTCAACTCAGTGTTTCATTGCCTAGATGCTTGTTTAAGTCCATATAAGGACTTCTGCAGCTTGCAAACTAAGCCTGGTTTAGCTGCATACCCCTCAGGAGGCCACATATAAACCTCCTCTTCCAATTCTGCATGTAAGAATGCATTATTAATATCCAATTGAAAATTTGACCAGTCCTTCATTGCTGGAAGTGAAAACACAAGCCTCACAGTTGGCAATTTTGCAACTAGTGAGAATGTGTGTTTGTAATCCTTCCCTTCAATCTGTGTATCCCTTGGCTACTAGCCTTGCCTTATACCTCTCTACAAACCCATCTGGCTTATATTTTATCTTATACACCCATCTACACCCAATTGGTTTATGACCATGAGGTAGAGGTGTGAGAGACCATGTCTCATTTTGCTCTAATGCAGCAAGTTCTTTACTCATTGCCTCCTGCCAAAGTGAATTCTTTGATGCTTCTCTATAAGATCCTAGCTCAGGAATACTCACCATGTTAGAAAAAGACTATATGAAACCATCTTCATATTGATTCAAATCTCCCAACACTTTGGCCAGGAAGACACTTGACTGCCTTTCTGTGGTAGCATTACAAACATAATCAGTAAGCCTTCTTGGCTTGTTAATCTGCCTTGTTGATCTCCTTAAAGGTGGATAATCCACCTCATTCAAACCATGTTGAGCTCCCTCAACATTAGGAATCACTCTCCAGGGAGAATGGCTTGAACTCTGATCGCCTGCTGCATTATCATTCTCAGGTGAAGGTAAATTGGGAGTGAACTGCACATACTTATTTCCAACATCCGATGATGGATTAACCAAAGGTAAAATATGTGTCTCCTTTACATCATTTTCTTCAAACATCTTCTCTCTGTAAGGAAAAATTTCCTCATTGAAGATCACGTCTCTACTGACAAAAATTTTTTTGGTCTTCAAATCCAATAATCTATACCCTTTCTAGCCATGTGGGTAACCCAACAACACACATCTCCTCCCTTTTGCTTCAAATTTATCCCTTTTTGAATGAGAAATTGGTGCATAGCAGAGGCACCCTATAATTCTCAAATCATCATAGGAAGGCTTCCTTTTAAACAACACTTCAATTGGTGCTTTCCACTACAGAACATCAGTTGGCAATTTGTTAATCACATGTGTAGCACCCAATATGCACTTACTCCACTTGTTAAGTGGAAGATTTGCATGAATCCTCATAGCCCTTGCAGTCTCCACAAGGTGTCTATGCTTCCTTTCTACTCTCCCATTCTGCTGGGGAGTGTATGGAATGCTTTTTTAGTGAACTATTCCATTGTCACCAAAAAATTCTGCACATTCCCTATTCACATTCTCAGTCCCATTGTCACTTCTTGTGCATTTCACCCTTTTACTGAACTGAGTATCTGCATACTTCACAAACTTCTTAATGATGCTGCTGGTTTCCCATTTCTCCTTCATCAAGAAGGTCCAAGTGGCTCTACTATGATCATCAACCATAGTCAGAAAATAATATGCACCTGTAATGCTTGTGTCCTATAAGGACCCCATAAATCAACATGAATCAAATAAAAAATATCATCTGCTCTGGAATTACTTAACTGAAAGGGCAATCTATGATGTTTAGCAAGATTGCAAGTGTCACAAAACATATCACTCTTATCAAGGTGATTTAAAAACTCTAAATGTCTCAATTTAGATAGGGACGTATGCCCAAGTCTTGCATGATGCATATGCAAACTAAGTTTTGCAGAAGCAAAAACTGAAGACATAGATGGCCTGTAATCAGTGCCTTCATTATTCCTGAGCTGCAACACCTTGTAGAGACCTCTTCTTCTGTATCCCTTAAGCAAAACTCTGTCACATTCAGGGCCCTGTAAGACACATCCTGTAAAGGCCGGGAAATTTTAGAATATTAAACTATTAAAATAGTGATTTATAATCATTCCAACTTCTAAGATTCAGGGGATTTGAAATTTCTGTCCGTGAGCTATTGGATTTATTCTAAATCTTTCGAAACAAGTTCCGACATTAATTAAATTGAAATTTAAAATATGTTATACTCTACTTTTATATACCGAAAATTGGAAAATAATGTTCAGATTCCATTTATTAAATTTGAATTTGGAAAATTGAGAAGTATTTTAAACACGTCGGGATAAGGTCGAGAGAGCGGATTTTGAGATTTGTTTTTCGGGTATTTTAAAATGTCTTTATGGGGACCACTTTACTTGACTTCTTCTCTCCCTCTCTTCCGAATTTCAACTTCCCTCCCAGTTTTCCATTGTGGCAAAGATGCCACTCAGCTTTCTCACCACCTGCAGCCCCAGACCTCCCCTTTAAAAATTATTCAGAGCCACAACACCCAACACACCCACCCCTTGCCTTTTCTTTCGAAGATCTCCCCTCCTCTCTATAAGATGTTCTCAAGGAAACCCTAAATCTTATCCATCAAAAGGCCCTCAAAACCCATCTCTTTCCTCCCTTGTGCCCATTCCAACACCACTGGAAGAAACCCCCCTACCTTGCTCTGTTGCGGAGGACCGAGACTACCACCTCCACTCCCTCCTCGTTTCCGATCAGCCACCAGTCGGCCACCACAGATGCTCGTACCCTCGTCATCATCTAGTACCCAGAAGCCCAGCTCTTCCTCGCTAATCGCCGTAGCCGCAAGCCAAGGGAAGCCCTGCCCTTCCGCCGTGAACAGAAGAAGGAGAAGAGGGGGGGGGGGGGGCTTCTTTCTCCAACCGCTCAAGCCACCAGTCCTCCGTCCATTGAAGCAGAAGCATAGATATCCGCCTCCTCTCCGACGTCCCCGAGAAGCCCAGCAGCAGCCGGAGCCAGCAGCGACCGCGCGCTCGATCTCTCTTCTCTGTTTCGCTTTTTAGCTCGGTGAGACCCTAGTCCTCTCCTTTCACCTCCTTTCATCCTTAAATCGTATAAAGGTGGATATTTGATCCCATTCCCACCTTCATAGACCATCTCTGGCAAAGCTCCCTCTCCGGCGAATCCAATTGAGCCCGACGACGTTTTCCGGCGACGTTTCGAACCCTTGGGTGAGCGTCCTTATTCTCTCCTTTTCTTTTCGATTTCCATGTCCTTGAATGTCGGATTAAGGAGCCTGAGCTGCCGCCGGCAAGCCGCCTCCTCCCCTTTCTTCTCTTCCCAGTTCGAACAGAGCCGTTTGAGAGGGTGATTGAACAGTAGCTTGGTTCGGTTTTGTTTTCTTTTAACTGGTCCGGTTCAGCTTCGGTTTTAAATAAAAAAAAATTGGAACCGGTTCGGTTCATTTTAAAGGAGAAATGGGCTGGGCTTATGGATCCGAATTTTCATGGGTTCTGGGCTTGGATTCAGGTTCTATTCTGGGCTCTCATTTTCGGATATGAGGGTTGGGCCTATTGGGTGTTCTATTCTTATTGTTTGTTATGCTATATGATTATATATTTTGGTTATCCTTATTTAAATGCTAGATGTATTATTATTGGTTGTTATCATGTTATTTCTGATTTTATGGAAAGTATATTTCGGAATTTTATATCTTATAACACTATTTTGGAAAATAATATTATTTGAATATGTGTTGTGCGATGTTTAAATTTGTGAAATTAGGAATTTGTAAAGTGGTTTATTGGCTTGGATTTATAAATTGTAAAGAGGATTTAAATTCGATATTTTATTTAGTTATGTAATGCTTGGAAATTATTTAAGAAGAGATTTTCAAGTCTTTGGAATTATCTCTTTAAGGATTTGTGTTGGAAAAACCAAAATGCCGGAATTGTTTCTATAATATTATTTTGATATTCACTATTAAGAAGGGATTTGACGGAACTTGAACTATTTGATCTTGAGCTTGAAGTTATATTAAAAGTGTCATTTCAAAGGTCGGGATTTTGTCGTGGCTTGACGATGATGGTTTTGAAAAGGAAAATGGAAGAGTGATTTTGGTTGATGTTGATTATATCGGAAAGGTTTTGGAAAATGGTTTTACTATCGATTGGTTTTGAGGATGTTGAGAACTTGGGTTTCGTATGTCGGTCTGGTAGCTTATGGAATTGACTTGATGATAGGTGTGTATTGCTTTTAGACTTGCATTGGGCCCTTTCTTGTATTATCATGCTGTTCTGCATCTTCAGGTAAGTTCCCTAGGGGCTTACTCAGATTGGACATTCATGCCTGTTGTTGCATTTTATGTTAGGTGTTGCATATGCATAAAAGCATGCCATGTAGTATCCTGTTTAGGTTGCACTAATTGAATGAGCATCTGCTTACTTATTGCGATTGAAACAGAACGGCCGTTATCTGTGATAGTCCTAGAGTCTTTGCTAGGGTCATAGGGTAGCCCAGCCTCATCGGGTACCCTGAGTCAATCGAGTCATGAACTTCCTTATATTATGATATGCATGCGGGCTTTATTGTGGAGCGGGTTAGGCATGTGTGCCCCCCGATTATGATGGAATGCATTCACGAGCTGGCCAGTCTCCACCTATCGGAAGGGGTGGAGGTAGGAGAGGGATATGCCACTTGGCATTGTCTTGGGCCCTTTACAGTATTTCTGCACATTATTATGAACTAGGAGCATGCTAGTGTGTTTGAATTTCGTACTACATTAGAGCATCTTTATTAGGTATAGCACATACTATGTGGCCTCAGCGAGGACTGCCGGTCCCGCATGAGTGGCTCGATCTGATTCCTTTCCCCGTTCTTTTTTTTAAAGGTATTCTCTGCAGATTTGAGTGCTCGATGCCTATATGACGGGGTTTCCTTTTGGCGAATCGAAGAATCTAGCTAATATCCTAATTTAGTAAAATGGTAATTACCCTCTCATGATTTGGTTTTGACCGGCTTTGCCGTGACACTTGTATATTTACTTTGCTTCCGCTTTACTTCCATTTGAAATGGATTCCGCGACATAGTTGTAGGACAGGTTAAGGGTACCCAACGACCCTTCGAGGTTTTTAGGGTTTGAAATCCCTCTTTATACTGATCTTAAAAGAGTTTGAAACCTTGACCCGTACCTGGATTGCAAGATCCGAACAAGGGTTTTCATCCCTTGAAACGTAACCCGGAAATTATAATTCTGGGCCGTTACACATCCATTCTTATAAACAATTGCTTTAAAGTCTGAGTTATCAACAAGTCTGCCAACTGACAACAAATTATGCTTGAACCCAGGCACATATAGAACATTCATCAATGTCACATATTGATTCAAGAGAACTTTCCCTGATTCTGTAACAAGAATAATGTGACCATCAGGCATACCAACATAGAAGGGCTGTGTCAATCTCTTTCTATCTAATATCAGCTTCTCATCACTCATCATGTGATCTGTTGCACCTGTATCTATAATCCATTCCACACCAAATTCTTCTCTATTAACAGAATCAAGGGTAGCAAAGCAATAAGTACCTGCAAAATTGGATGTAGTTGATGACTCGGCATGGCCCTTTCCCTTCATCATCTTCATAACCTCTTGACAAACAGCATTGACAAGGCTCCTGTCAAGCCCTCTGTCACTTGCACTTCTCTGAGACTTCTCATCATCAAGTAGAGTGTCCTGATCTTGCAACCTCACTGAATTAGCTATTGGCTTCATATTGTCCTTGGGCCCTTGCCACCGCTCTGGATATCCATGGAGCTTGAAACATTGCTCCATGTAGTGTCCCTTCTGATTACAGCAATTACATTTTCTGTTGGACTTATCAATCTAGTTTCTCTCATTCAAGTTCCTGTCATTCCTCATCTCATTATCCTTTCTGAACTCTCTCCTGTTTGAATTCCCACTGGCCTGATAGTTTCCTCCTTGTCCAAGACTTCTTGTAGGAGGTCTACTGTTTTGCTTATTAGCTACAAGAGCACTTGCATCTTGGGATGGTGCTCCAATACTTCCTCCATCTTTCTGACTCTCAGCTTGACTAGCAAGGTAATATGCTCTATTCAGATTAAGTAAGGGATCAGTTGATAGGATTTGACTCCTAACACCTTCATAAGAGTCGTTTAATCCCATCAAAAATTGCACCATTCTACCTTTCATTTCCATGTCATACATTATTTTATGAAGATCACATCTGCACTGAGCTATACCACCACAAGTACATACAGGAACACCTTCCAGGACCTGAAGTTGGTCCCAAATAATCTTCAACTTGTTGTAGTAATCATCCACTAAGGAATTTCCCTGCACAATTAGACTAAGCTTCTTCTTAAGTCTAAAAATCAAAGGTCCATTAGCCTGACTATATCTCTCTGATATCTCATCCCAAAGCTGCTTTGCAGACTCAACATACACAAAGCTTTACTTTATAGAACTCACCATGGAGTTCAATAACCAGCGTCTCACTATAAAATCGACCGTTGTCCATTTCTGAGCTTCCATGGACCCCTCTGGGACTGGTTTAACGCAAGACCCATTTATGAAACCCAACTTGTTCTTGGCTCCTAAAGCCATTGTTACTCCCCTCATCCAAGGGAGATAGTTCACTCCATCAAAAACAGTGGTGACCAGCTGGGCACTAGGATGGTCAGAGTTAGCAAGAAAAAGGGTATTACCGAAGTTACCTTGTTGTTCTTGTGACCCATAGCCAGCATCCTATTTCCAGGTGGTGTCGTTTGATCTTCCTTTCCTCTTCAAGCTTCGTAGCGGAAAAACAAAGAATCACCCCTATAGCTCTGATACCATGTAAAAAGTAAATTTTGATAGTGGAAATAGCTGTAATCAAGCTGGATCTATGCAGAAATGTACTCAAAACATATATGTATGAAGAGGGTGATCATTCACTAATTTGGAGATGCTCTCACTAGGTCAGATGGAGCAAAAGGGTGATGCAGAAGCCATAAAGCTGAGAATATAATTAGGAATGCTTGAAGATGAAGAGAAGAAGACCCAAGAAAGAGTTAACAAGAAGCCAAGTGAAGAGATGAAGAAAACACCAAGGGCGCTGGTGGGGAGATGTCGTTGGTCTCACCTCGCCAAAGAATAATTATCAAACCAACAAACTAGTATAGTAAGTAAGTAAGGGGTCGAACCTATAGAGAACCAAGTATTTCAAATGCAATGTGTATTTATCAATATGCAAGTATAGATAGAATGCGAATGGAAATAAACAATAAAGAATATTAACAAGAGCGATTAAAAGATAGAAGAGAAGTGTGGTTTCATCTACGAATTTGCACCAATGGATGGTTTACTCGATCCTTGACTTGATTCTAGTTATTCTAATGCAATGAATATAATTATTCCGACTTTGGTTTATATAGATTAACACTCCTCAAAAACATGTCAATCACTTACACTATATACAAGCCTCACCCTATTTGGATTTAAATAAAGTAGAACGAATTCCCAAAGTCCGGGAAGTATGGCAGTACCAACCCTCCTAAGTCACTAGCTTGAAGTAAAGACCTGTCACTTCCTTAACCCTAACAACTTAGGAACCGATATTTTACCAAGTGTCATCACCCTACACAACCAAGATCTATTTTACGGGATCACTTACTTGTGTTTGCTACTACGGAATAAATATTATTGCGAATCAATTAAAACTTAGAAAGATGCAATTCTACCAAGGTGTACATCCAAGATAGAATTAATAATCAATAATATGAGCACAAGGATAAATAAATAAACATAGAAATAACATAGAAATCAAGTCTCACGATTTAAACAATCAAGGCTTTAATCGCAGGCAAAACCACAAGAATCTTAAGTACTCATAACGTACCTCGGATCTCTAATATGGAATCCTATCATCTCTCTGAGTTAATGAAATTAGTTAATGATTAAAAACTAATTAAAACATGTCTTATATATAAGGCTAAACTCGTCCTTAGAAACCCTAGGAAAGTCGAATAAAGTTTCCATAAAGATAAGATTTCAGGATATTTCGTTGATTATGAAAACATGAAAACCGACGGGTGCCGCTTTTTCCCTCTAACGGCGGGTGCCGGTTTTAGCCGCTCTCCTTAGATCCATTTGATCCATGATTTCTCCACCTCTTGAGTTCGGATCTTATGATCTACAAATAAGCACTAAAAATAGTAGATTTTGAACTTCGAATACCAGATGATCAATGATGCGGGACGAACGTCATTGGCACTTTCTCCCTTTACCAAATAATAATAAAATCCAAACTCAAACACAAAACCAATAGATTAGCAAATAAATCACTTGATCAACCAATAAGCTACTAGTATAGCAATTAAGTCCAGTGTCGAACCCACAAGGAGAAGCGATTCACTATTCAATAACTCTTAACAAGATCTATTATGATCAAACAATGATTTAGGACAAATAACCAAGATGTAAAGTAACAAACTTTATGATTGCAAAGTAAATTGATAATAAGGTAGAGAAAATATTTCACTTGTAATTCTCTGACAATGGTTGAGATTCATGGTCCTAGGATTGTTCTTATCAATTACTCATAAATATATGTCTACTTGACTAAAGTTGAGAGATCCACATGATACAATCATCTTATTCAATATCACTAGAGAATAGCATTAAGGAC